>JAWNOP010000070.1:105000-2605000 GCA_035045925.1 Drosophila atripex | reverse complement strand
AATAAAGCGTTACCTGTAATAGTTGAGCACTTGTGCGAAGACGCCCGGATGCCGATCAAAGAAGTACTCATTCAGTATCGGATCGTAGTTGGCCAGGGCCTCTGTTAGCCGGGATAATCGCGTAGCCGGAATCTTTTTCAGCGTGGCCTTGTAGGTTTCGTGCCGGATGCCACCCACATTGAGCACCACACGGTTCTCCGAGTCCATGTTGATCAGATTCATGGCTGCATGCGCATAGTGTTGCATTTTTTTAGGTATATAAGTCATTTTCTCAACTAAACAAACTCCAAATCAAACTCAAAATCATAATCAAATTATGTTTGGAATATTTATGTTTTTTTAAATAAAGTAACAAAAAAAAGTAAAAGTCTAAAGTATTTTCATGAGTACTCTTGTGCGTGTTGGTTGTGGTTTCTTTCAAGGGATATAATGTTGGCCAACCTGAATGTTTTTCGTTATCCTTGCCCACGATTTTTGCAGTTCTCAGTGCCCCGCAACTGGCAAGGCACCACACTCATACACTCCACACTCCTGACCTCGTCTGACCCTGTCCACTCGCCCACGCCCGGGGATCAAGACTCAATCCCTTGAACTCCCACTTGAAAGTATTCGACTAGATGTTAGGAGCAGACCCAAAGCATCCTCGGAATGCTTAGCCCTGGGCCTTGAGCTACTCACTAGGTTGGGGCTGGATTCGACAACATGGCGCTGGAAGGAGGATATAAATGGTGTTAAATGAAGGACAATATAGGTTTTTAAGTGAATATTACTAATCATTGAATTTAAGCTTTAAGATAAACATTTTTTTGTAGAAAACCTTCATGCTTTTATGGAAAATTACCAGAATAATATGTATGTACCCCGTATGGATATTCGTTTATGTAGTCCTACTTCCTTTGTGCTCCCATTATTTTGCATGGTACGTAATTATGAGTATATGACTTATTCAGAAGTGCTGAGTAAGTCGATTCATAATGGCCATTATTTACACGCGCACACAACTATTTTGGGAATTAAACTAGATATAATGCCCGTGGAAAAGTAAGAGTTTGGACATGAGGTATTTTCTGACTTTTATTAAAGTATTTCGTACTCATATTCATACTCTGTATGGCCAGAATTACCAAACATTTCGAAAATATAAGTGTTTTTTAAGACATATGTTATCCATCCTGGCCAGTAAAACTAATACAAATGGAAACTGTGATGACAGAAGAGTACAAACCAGGCCATAAACAAAAAATCACATGACCCCGGACCAGAAATATCTTAAGAATACAAATCAGCAAACTTAAATCAATATTTAGTGTATACAAATCATTTAAAATTATGTATATATTCTATACCATTTGAGGTAAGTGGAAAAACTTTCGCACATCTAGAGTTTATGGTGAAATTCGAAGATTTGTTTATGTTGAAAATAATGATTATGGATCGAATCCGTGATCGGAATGATTCAGTTATGTGTAAAAGTGTGCCGGATGGAAGTTCTCGTTTTTTCTTTGATTCCCAGAATCTACCTGTGATGGACGCATCCTTGGCCACCCCCGCCGATGATTCAGTAACTGAGTTCACTTTAGTTGAGCGGAAATTTTTACGCCGCATAAATATTTAAAATCAACAAACTGAAGGCTCCAACTAAGGCAATCCATTCGGAAAATAGGCAATAATATTTGCTTCGATTGAATTGACCCATTAGCAGCTCGTGAAGCGCATCCCACTTGGAATTGTTTTCCTTTTTCCCGGAGATCTAACTAAATATAGTCCAGTCTATATCATCGATAGCGTCATCGATTTGCAGAAAGCGGTACGAGATACCAAAAAAAATAACCAAAAACCCCACAAAAATAGTAATAATAAAAAAAAAATTGGAGCGTAGCGTAGGGGAATAATAAAATTGCCTTTCGTGATTTGCACAAAAGGCAAATATTTTTTCTTAAACAATATTTAGTTTTGGCGCTGCATTGTTTACAGACACACACTCACACGCACCCAGCTGGCACGGATACAAATGTATCTAGCAGATACTTTTATACAAAAAGTGAGCAACAGCGTCTTGCTTGTATGTCTGTCTGTCTGTCTGGTTGTCTGTCTGTTTGTCGGTTTCTCTAAAATGTCTGGTTGTTATTTTTCTGTTGTCGATTCTCATCATTGTCCATTGGATTGTTTACTTGCAACCGGCTGCTTCTCGATTTTCGAATCAGCGCCATAAAATTACAAAACAAGCGCAAAAAAAGCACAAACACACCAAAAGATTTTCATGAGGCTTTATAAACAAAACAAACAAAGCCAAACACACGCTGTGGCCAGTTTTCCCGACCATGTCCGTCCGGTGAAGAGTGGTGGAATTTAATTTGCAATTAATGCTAATGATTATGTTATACATACTTCATTGTCCTGGAATTTTTTTGGCCCCCCGCTTTCAATTTCAGTTTAATATTCATATTCCTCCGGACTGCAATTAACTTTAAAATAGTAAGCGTGTGTACTTGTGTATTTTTAGCTATGCTACATTATTTATTCACTTTTAATGAGGCACAGGCACAGAACTTGAAAGCTCTCCCCAAGAAAACATACTTCTTGGCCAAAAGTATTTAAAATGAGTTTCGTTTTTTTTTTTTTTTCATTTGCCCCCCCACTTTCTTCCACTTTTTTTTCATATCAAAATTTCCTCGGCTCCCCCGCCGCAGCAGAGTTGGAAACAACATCCTGTGGCCCGCAGTTGCACGCAAGTAGAGTAGTTAGAAGGTGGCTTAACTGCCTCTCAGGGGGGCGACAGGATGATGGGTGGCTCGGGCTACCAAAAAAGGGGACAGCCAAGAGCCAGGAGGGCAGAGGGTAAGGGGCGGGGGCAACGCAATACACACACACACACCCCTGCACACAGTAGGTCAGGAGTGTTTTGTAAGTAGCGTGTTGTAGTAAATGCGGCCTGTGACTCGGGTAACTGCTCTGTTTTTGTTGTGGTATGAAGTTGCCTGCCTCGGTTAACTCGGCGTATACATGATACTCTCTCGTAAGGATATACACACACATATACACAGCCACAGAGGGCACACGACTTTACACGTGTGTGTCGCGCACGCATCGATTTTTCCGTTTTTGGTGTATCAGAAACTTCCTTATTGTCTGCAGCATTGACTTTAAATTTATCAGCAGATAGCCCGAAGAATTCTGACTCGATTTCTTCAAAATGTACATATATATATATATATATATATATATACATATGTATATGTTTGTGTGTGTATATATCACATCCATCAAAACCGTAGTGCCGCCACCTCCTTCGCGATTTCTCCGACTCCCATTCTCACCTATTCTCTCATTCTGCGGGGTCGGTGCGCTCTGCCAATAAACATACTTTCGATTCCGAGATTTTCGACTGCTAACTGAATAACTCTAATTGTTTCGCGGGGCTTTGAAAATAGGCGGGGAAAAAAACTAAAAAACTAATAACACTACGGCACTTCACTTTCTTCTCGATATATTTTTTCCTTTCTTTTCTTTTCAACTTTTTTTTTTTTTGTATTGTAAGGGGCCCGCCACTCTCACACACTCCTTCTTCTTCTGTTTTCTTTCTTTCCGTTCCGTTCCGTGGAGTTTTCCGTCCGGGCGACTTCCGAGCCGTACGAGGCGATTTTACAAACTGAAAAGGAATCCGAACAAAGCGACGGAATTTTCACGCTCTTCCCTCTCCGGGCGGGATGTTGATGTTGGCTGTCTTCATCTCGGAAAGGCAGCGTGAAAAAGCAAAGCATGCGCAGTGTTTTTTTCGGTTCTTACATTGCTTTTGCATTGACGTTTGCTTCAATGTGCCGCCAAAATGCAACACTGCGTATGAGTGATATGCGGGGTTCTTATAGATTCTGCAGGATTCAAGTAAAAAAATGGTGTTTTAATTTTTTGTATTTGAATACTTTGAATTCATCACTTTATAAGAATTATCTACTTATCTAATTTACTTTGACGATTTTTTAAATTAAAAAAAACCTAAAACACAAGCCCCTAAAAATTTTACTTAATCGGATTTAATTCTGTAATTATTATTTTTTTATTTAGTAGCCTTCTGTTTTATTTTTTAATTTATGTTTGTTCAGTTTTGTAATTAAATAAATTAAAACTTCTTTTAATAACAGTTTAGATGACATTGGTTAGTTTGACAAGCACTGCTATCTCCATAGTACATGGAATGTAAAATACATGTAGATATGCAAACCAAACCATACCCAGGTTCTAAATTATTTAATATTTTGTATCAACTCTATTACATTTAATAAAGAAATACTTTTATCTTGAAAATATATAAATTGTATTGAAAAAAGAGAGTTATGGGAACGTAAAAAATGAAGTACAGAGCGATTTAAGTAAATTGGCAATGAATATAAGATCTCCAAATACAATTTGATGTTTCCTTTCGATGGACAGTAGATAAATACAATTTGAACTAGGCTATGTTTAGAAAACAAATGCAATTGGCTAATTGAATAGATGAATCCAAAAAGGCAGAAACCAGATGAGCTTTGGTCCTAAGCAGAAAATGGATCGCATGAGAGTAGAATATAAATGATATTTTAGGCATTTTTTAATGATGAGTATAAAATATTCGATCAGTTGCGAGGCTAAGCTTGCTGCTCCTCACTGCCATCGGGAGAAGTGTGCCAGACATGTCCCGTTTCGAGGGCCTGCAGCTTGAGCAGCTCCTTCTGACTGTCCTTGGCCTGAAGGTGGAAAACACTTTGCTGCGAAGGGGATAATTATTCGTTAATAATTTTCTGTTTTTTCATTTTCAACAAAGACTCACCTTGACCTCCTTGCTGGTTAATACATCCATTTTGTCATAGATAATGGCATGCAGTCCGAGCTCCTTGAGTAACTTGATGGTGTCCTTGGAGTTGTTGTCATCGCCCCAGCAGAACAGCACCAGCCCGCGCTCCTTGGCCAAATTCACCTAAAAGCGTCCGTGGCTAAATGGTTCGCATTTTGAATCGTGTGTGGCGAGAGGATCATTTTACCTGGCTGGGATCTCGCAGCAAGTCCTCCGTGTGCGCCACAATCCCCAGCAGCTGCATGGCCACCGCATGCCAGACGGCCAGTTCCATGGAGTTGCCCCGCGGGTCCAAATACTGTTCGTACTTCGTGGTCCTGCCCAGAGTCAAGAACATCACAGGATACCGGTTCTGCTTGAAGCGCAACATGGTGCAGATATCTGGATCAAAACAGCTTAAAACAATGCGTCGATTTCCCGCCTTCCGCAGCACCACATCCAAAATGCAATCGATATAGAGATTTCTGTCCACCACATGCTCAAACTCCTCCTCCATTTTGCCATCCTGCAGCCGCTGAGACCACTTGATTTCTATATTAAAGCCCACATGAACGTCCAGGGCGTCCAGGACATCGGCAAGCTGAGGGAAAGGCTGATGCTCAAGCAAATCATCGTTGTGGAAGGAGCGCGTCTCCCTCGAAAGTCCTTCGGCTGTGTGGTAAACCTTTAGTTTTTTTAACTGCTCCAAGGAGAGCTCTCTCATTGGCAGAGCCAGGAAGTCGTGTTCCTGCATACTGCACTTTGATTTCAAAGAAACATAAATCATAAAGTCATGATACACCACAGGCACCAGGTCCTTGCTCAATTGTACATCGAATTCCACCATATCGGCTCCATGATCCGCGGCATTCTTCAGCGATGTTATCGTATTTTCCCGAATCACGGTGTCTTTGGCTTTAAAACTTGTTCCCGATCCCCGGTGACCCACATCCAAGCCCGTCCACTTGTTGTTCCAATATCGGGCATAGCTAACGCTCATATCCATGTGGGCGCTTAGTGAAGAGGGCTTCACGATCAGATATCCCAAACGCATCATACCCAACGGCCGATGGCCCTTGGCACAGGTGATAGGTAGCTCTAGGTTGCCCTCTGATCGCTTGAAAAGATTGGGCAGCACGTAATGATAGCCCAAGTGATTAGGTGGTCCATCTTCCTTGGCCACTCGCGAGCTATAGCTGTACAAATCGATCAGATAGGCGGTATTTTCCATGTCTCCCACGGTCAAGTGGAAGATAACCAAATCGCTGGGGCCACAGCCGGTGCCGAATTGTTCCTGACTCCGGATCTCGCACTCGTCAGCACTTAGGGTAACCACTTCACTGAAAGCAAATGCTGTGGATTCACCACCATTCTCTTTGGTGTCGTGTGTATCATTTGACAACGAATCCTCCAACGGGGAAAGAGGTGTCAACGAATCGCAGCTAGCATCGGGAATTCTTAGATTCATGGGTGTAACCTTGACCTGGACATGCCGGCGTTTCATTCGCTGCTTCCATGTAAACGGAGCATAGAAGAATTTGAGCTGAACTATGGACTCCTTTGTCAGCCAGCCACGGTCCACTTTCTCCTGGCCATTGAAAGAGCCAAAGATGTCAGGGTTATTCTTCAAAGGCTGCTCGTCCAGCTCCTTGATAACTCGAGGCTGTAATAGATCAATTATGTAGCACGGAGTTCATTGGAGGAAGCATTTGGAGAGCCAGTGATGTGGAGCAATGAGTTTAACTTTCAGCGTTTGTTTACAATCATAAAAAATATTTCAATGCGCATGAACTTGAAACGAATAGTCATGCTACATCCAACTACAAACCTGTAACTGAGTCTCCCAACGACGAACCACAAGTTGCTCCGTAGTCGGATCCACGGCACAGACCATATAACGATATTCGGTGGCGCAATGGCGAGGGATGTAGACATCACCCGTCCACAGGTTACTATCTGGATCATCCTCCTTGTTCAGAAGAACAGCGCCAGAGTGCTGCCAATTTCCCAGGGCCTCTCCTGTTCCGACAACGGCCAACTGCTCATTGGATGCCAGGTCCAAGTGCATCAGGACTCTAAATGTCCACAAGCGGTTGGTGGTTATGTCGCCAAAGATCCTACGGTTTTGGGTGCTCAGTCGATGGCCATTTTCCGAGGAAGAGGGGCACGAGGAAGGAGCTGCCATGGCATCGTCCTCGCCATCGTGGGAAGCCAGCCAGTTCTGCATTTTACAAGTCTATGAGAAACATATAGTACATTATGAAATCATTTTTTTTCAGTGTATGTTTAGCCATTGACCTTATCAGTTGATGACGCAAACATCGTTTATCAATCAACAAGCTTTCACTTACTTCTTGTGTGGGAGAGGAGGAACTGAAAAACAAAGGCAGCCTCACCTTATATCGGTCTTCTGGATTTTCTTTAGTTTTCTCCTTTCCCAGCTGCTGCACAGAAAACAAACGAGCAGTGTGCTAACCAGGAGGTCTACACTGTTTATGTTCGCCAATTTCACAAGGCTGCAACAATTGATTTCAATGTTTCGCGTGGGATTAGCATTTCTAATTAGTTTTAAGTATAATTAATAATTTTAAGTTGCTTTAAAACTGTCAACAATAAAAATCGGGCCGCCGGTGGGAGTAGAGACAGTGATGCCAGCATAGCTCTTTTTCCGAAAAATTTAGCTATAAATAGTTTCAAATTCGAAGGTTACCATGAAACCCGACATCATTTCATATTTCAAAAAGTTAATTTATTTTTTGTTTATATATTAGTAAGTCAACCATTACATTTTCGATACATTTAAGCTCTTTCGAAATAACAACTTTAAAAAGTGGCATCGCTGTGTCGATAAAAATATGTATAGGGATGCCAGATTTCTGATGTATGGAAGTCGATATGCATCTCGTTGCATTTTTATAATATTTATTAAAAATAATTTATCGATACCGAGGCAATCAAATTATCGTTTAGAATCTGGAAGAGAAGAATCTAGAAGATTTAAAATCTGGAAGAGAGACGTGTGGGCGGAAGTCGCTGCAGCTTGTTTAGTAGTATTTTGGCGTCAAAAGCAGCCACACGTCATTAGAAAAATTGTGAAAAATTAAACTAAGTAATAATTTATTTTATTGTGTGTTATGAATTTCGATTATGAGGCTCAATTGACAAAGGACGATCTACCCGACCATATTATATATGACAATGTCGACCCATATGAACCGACATATAAGCCGAGTGCTCCAAACTTTCAGTCTACAATGAACTCTAATGTTAATAATAATGATAAAACAAAAACAGAAACTTCACATCAAATCCCCCGCTTTCCACACTCGTCATATGTGAAAGATGGCAAACGTATCTATGAATATTCACGTACAACTAGCGACACGGAAAAGTCCGAAATGTGGAAGAATGCTGTTGATGATGTGAGTGTTTTGTTAAAAAATAGTAAGTAATTTGATTGTTTTTGTTTAACTATACAATGTATTTTTTAGATACTCAGAAGAAATCAAAACATCAAGAAATCAAGAAAAGAAGATACTGGGGTTTTGGTGATACATCCTTGTCTGCACAGGGTCAAAGGTCGTGTTGATCCGGAAACGTATACCAAGTGTCCCCTTTGTAAAAAACCTATTCACAAAGTGTTTTTTAATGTAGAGTATAAAAATTTGTAACCTACAAAAAAGCTTCAAAAGGCTAGTGAATGTAAAGATATTAAATAAAACTGCTCTTTCCTGATAGGAATTTTCTCGAACAAAAAATTCACATTTTTTTGGCGGGAAAACATTTTCTTATTGGAAATGGTCAAGATAACAACAAATGTTAGCATCAAAATTTTCCAGTGTGACCAAGACTAGTCGGAAAAACAAGTCACAGATCGTTACTTATACAAAACAGCAGAATTTAGAAGATAAAGTACAAAAGAACAAAACATATTTTAAATAATGAATATAATTTTATAGACTTTGATGCGTCTGGGCTTTAAAATAAAAGCTTTATTTTGCCATTGGTCTTATTGGAAAGTAACTTTTTAGTTTAGTGATGCCAACTCATTTTTCGGCTAGAAAATGTAACCAGTCAGAAAATGTACATACCAATCAGAACATAAATTTACTTCGGCTGGAATCTTCCATTTTCCTATAATGAATATCCTGTTGCAAGCGAAAAGTTTAAGCTTCGGAACTAATAATAGGATTTTGGGATTATATAGGATTTAATTGCCCAGAATTCATGGTATCATTGAAATGAGCTACATGGAATATTCTCGAAGAGGGATCGTATATTTTATCCTTGGTACTTTTTTGAAAAAGCATAAAGGATTAAGAATACAATGACGCTCATGACGCTTTCTTAAGGATTGCTCTCCAGTAGCTCTTATTCCACTATACAAATCAGACGTCTTCAAAAAATATTCCTATTCCTACGGCAATCGATCTAATCTTTGTACATAATGCATACTGATTACAATAAAATTAGGACCAAAGATGATTTAGCTTACGAGTATATATATATGACAATGACGGCCCTTATATTCCGACCTACAAACCGGATGTAACAAGCAGCACCAGCTACATATGTATGTACATACATACGTCGTTGTTGCTGAAGCTCAAATCAGAACTCAAACTTCACGACAAATCCCTCCCGTTCCTCACTCGTCGTATCTAAAAGATGATAGCCGTATCTACAAGTTTTCACTTACGATTTAACACGACAGGACCCCTATGATGTTATATTTCTTTTGAAAAAAAAAAAATCATAAATTTCGATAATTTTTATTTTCTATGATCAGTCTATATGTTATCAGCTATATATGTATGTACAACTCATATCAAATAGATACTGAGATTGACGAGAATGAAAACGATACAGTTATTACAAGTACATAATTAAAAAATAACATTCGCCAGTGTGGCCAGGGCGAGACGGAAACACCAGTCACCACAGATGGTTGAAATTGTAATAGCTAACAATTCATAGATAGGGTCAAATAAAATAAATAAGAAAATGCTTATAAATAATTGTATACCTTTATCTTCATTATGCATAAAACATCAAATTAGGGATTGGTTTTATTGAAATGCATATTTTTCTCTATGTCTGGCAGCGCCGTATAGTGCTGCAAGCTCTAATCATTTTGGCGGGAAAATTGTTCCCACCCGCAAATTGTTTACAAATTTATTTCTGTTGAAATATTTCCATTTTCCCACAATGGACCAATATCCCGATGAAAATGAAGAGTTTGAGCTACAGTACCAGGACGAGCTGGAGCTAATGGAAGATGTGCCGCACGAGTATGATATGTACGATGGTCCGAGCACTTCAAAGCAGGCCGCTGAAAAGCAAAAGGAAAATCGGGCTCCGGTAGAAATGATGGACACATCCCGAATGGGAAACTCATCGCTGGCTTCTCCACACCTGTCCCAGATTACTTTCGGTGCCAGCCAATTGGAAGGAGAATCGGGATTAGGGGGTCCGGTGAACCGCCGACTTTTTGGCACTCCAAAGGGTCCGTCCGCTGGTCGGATGTGCTCCACGCCGTTTCAGCGAATGCCAGCTATTCAGGAGCTGGAAAACACTCAGCTCAGCAGCAGAGTGCCGCAGGAAAAGGACCCCGGACCACTGCTCAATGCCGCTGCTCAGCAGCTTCAGAAACTGGGGCTAAAAAACACCAACAAACGTCGCCTGGAGCGGGACTTATTCGGCGACATCGATGACCTATTCCACGAATCCTACGAGGATCCAATGGTAAAGAAAGCCAAAACAGAGGAACGACGTGATAACGAGGCAATCGAAAAGATTCTGGAGCTACGCAGGAAAATGCGTGAATCCAGCAAGACCTTGCGGAAGGATGATGTGAGTCGGTTGCAAGCCTTGCACGACTTCAAGATGCGGAATCTGTCGTATGAGATTCCCAACTGGCCGTTTTTGGCCATACAGAGAAGTGATTTGGAGAGGATCTATGTGAGGTTCCATTCGGAGGACTATGAAAAGCGTCAGCTGGAAATGGTCAGCGCCCGGGGTGAGATTGTGGGCAGTCTCCTGGGTGAAGCTAAGGAGAAGGTCTGGCAAGAGGCAAAGGAACTGGTAAGTCAAAGTCTATTAGGATGAAAGTGAAATAATCGTAACCAAAAAGATGCCCTTCACAGGTGCTACGTCGGTCAGCCGCTGACCAGAGCGACGATATAACAGAGATTGCAGAAACTTCTCATACGGAGCCAGGACGCCTTTGGGTGGACAAGTACAGGCCAAGAAAATACATAGACCTGCTTTCGGACGAAATGACAAACAGAAGCCTGCTGTTTTGGCTAAAAATGTGGGATAAGGTGGTCTTTGGAAAAGCATTTCACAGTAAACAGTCACAGGATTCAGCTAACACGGAAGGTGGAGGTGGTGGCGGTGGAGCAGGAGGTGGAGGCGGAAGCGGAAACGGTGGAGCAGCAGGAGGAGGAGTTGGTGCAGCTTCGAACAACCAACTTAACAGTTTTAACAAACGCACTGGCAAGTTCGAGTCTAACGGCGGTTGGAGGCAAAGGAAATCTCGCCAGGCTCTTAATACAAATGTGGACACTTTGGGGCGACCCATGCAAAAGGTGGCTCTACTTTGTGGTCCTCCAGGTTTGGGTAAAACAACTCTGGCACACACAATTGCGCGGCATGCCGGTTACAATGTCCGTGAAATTAATGCTTCCGATGATCGCAGTCCGGAAGCCTTCAAGCTCGCATTAGAAAATGGAACTCAAATGTCGTCGGTACTAAATGAAGACAAGCGACCCAATTGTATTGTCTTAGGTGGGTTTGTTAAATCGGAATAATAAACTAAAAAGTTCTAAAATATGCACCCTTCAGATGAAATTGACGGGGCTCCCCGTCAGTCCATAGAATATTTGGTAAAGTTCGTCAACGATGGCATCTATAGCAAGGTGAAAGCCAAAGGAGCCAAGGCAGAGCACAATGTTTTGAGGCGACCCATTATTTGCATCTGTAACGATGTGTACGATCCAGCGCTTCGTCCTTTGCGACAAGTGGCCTTTGTAGTTACTTTTCCACCAATTGATTCAGCGCGTCTAGCTGAAAGGTAAGATTTAAATTGCCATTTATCTTAAAACTATCGTTAAGAATATTTTTCTCAACAGACTGATCAAGATTGCCCAAAGGGAACAGCTGAAAACAGATTTTGGTTCACTTATTGCCTTGGCGGAAAAATCTGGCAATGATGTGAGAAGTTGCATTTCATCCATGCAGTTTTTCAAGTAAGTTAAATAATATTTCTTTTTTATAGTTAATCAATAGAGTTTTTTCTTTTTAGTGCCCAAAAGCATAGCCTGACGCTACAAGATGTTTTAAACAATAATCTTGGACAAAAAGACAGACACCAAGGTCTGTTTGAAGTGTGGGATGCCATTTTCCGAGTAGGTTTTTATCATTTATTGAAACGATGTTATATTAACTATGGCTGTCTTGTATTACAGATACAACGCCCAAAGAAAACTTTGCAAACGGATACAAAAAACAATGATGAACCTGCACAAGTCACCATGACGAATATGTCGGTGGCAACGAGAGTACGCAATGTTCTGGATGTGGTGCACTCATGTGGGGACTACGAAAGGTTAATCTATTAAAAAAAGTTTTCTATAGTCGAAAAAATAAGTATAAACCTTCTATTTGGTAGACTCACACAAGGCGTGTACGAGAACTATCTGCAGCAAAAGATGCCCGATCCAAACTTCACTGGCGTTTGTGAGGCCCTGAAATGGTTTTGCTTCACCGATACGTTGCAACATCAGATAAGCCGGCAACAAAACTACAGTGTATACCCATATTTGCAGTACGGTTTTGTCGTTTGGCATTTACTGTTTGCCACACTGGCCTGGCCGAAAATTGCATTTCCCACGCGTGGCTTTGAGGTGAGCTGAAGCCAGAAGAAAAACAAATTTATTTCAACATACATGTAAAGAAGAGGATGGCCGACTGGGTAGATGATAGCCCTGGGTCACATTATTTCTTTTCAACGACACAGAGATTTTTTTCTTTGAGGCAGGCTCATGATTTATGCAGGCGTCATTAGCCGGAGCAAACATCCCCGGCCAAGCCCTGTGGAAAGTGCATAATCAACACAATCAAGCCTTGTAATTTCTTGTCCATTATGTGCCTCAAATGCAATCACAAGATTAATGAGACTCCTGCATAGATTTTAGACTGTTTACTTAAGGGTCGAGCAACCTCTTTATAAACTCTTTATTTTTTTTTATGCAGTTCCAACAGAAGAGCACAAACCAGAGGAATATCTTTCAGGCTCTGCGCAAAGGTGTCACCACCTCGGCTCTTGGTGTGGGTCAGGGCAAAATACTCCTGCTAGATACAGTGCCCATGCTGAAAAGGATTCTTTCGCCGCAACTGCGCTCGGTTGCTGTGCAGTTGTTATCCGTAAAGTAGGAACTTAAATTTTGGTTTTTAAATCGCATTTTTGTATCGTTTCTTTTCGTTTTAGAGAGCAACACGACTTACGTCATACCATTGAGGTGATGGTGGACTTGGGCCTGACATTTGTGCAGGTCAAGTCCTTGGAAGGACACTATGTTTTTCAAACAGAACCAGATCTCGATGCCCTGAGTGCTTTTCCAGGTGAGTTTAGATCTCATTCAATAATGTTCTGAGATAAGTTTTAATTTCCTTCAAAGGGTATCCTGGACTCACACTTCCCTACTTCAGCCGGCAGCTAATAGCCCGCGAGGTGGACCTGGAGAGGATCCGGCGTGCGGCCCCCAAGGGTGGGGAACCTTCGAAAAAAGCTCCCGCCTCGAAAAAGAAGTCCGCCCCTCAGTTGCCCAATCATTTGCAAACATTAAAGCCGAAACCAATTTCGGCTGCCAATGCACACAGTGCACCCAAACAGCAGGTGGGGAAAAACAATAAGGATGCACTGGCTCCAATTTGCATGTCTTGCATTTACTTAGCAGCAATTTACTTGCAAATTTTCTCAATTCGACCAAAATGTGCACATGCTCTTTATCCTATATCTCTTCTTTCTTTCACTTTGCTTTTGGCCACTGGTCTTTGGTTAAATCCGTGAAAAGCTAATAACCCATAAGGGGATTCCAGCAGGAGTGTCATTGGGGTCGTAATGTGGGATCAGTGCAAACGAACATTTATTGCCCATCTTAACCGAAAGTGACTTGGCGAGCTACTTTATTCAGTGGGGGAATACCATTTTGTTTACATTTCTTTTTCTCCAGAAATTTTAGCATTAAAGTACCATGCTATTTCTCTTATCTTCTTTGCCAGCTATTGTTTACCTTGCCTTAAAATAGTTATAGTGTACTTAACTTAGATTTTTCTATTTTTAGCTCACCAAAGACTTTTTTGGTCGAATTACTCACAAGGCCACCTCTACATCAAAAGCGGATGAAGGTATGATTAAAAAAATCCCATTATAATTTGGTTATCAAGTTTAATTATATTACTTATTTAGCCAAAACTGATGCGATTGTTAAGAGCCCCATTTGGTATCGCTACAAGGAAGGATTCAACAACGCTGTCCGCAAGGATGTGCATCTCCACGAGCTGCTTTAGACCACTTGTTTTTATGTAAATTTAAGTGAATGCCCTAACTAATTTATTATTACTTTTAGTAAACTTTTAGTAGAGGTTAAGATAAAAGATGTTAATTTACGTTCGTGTAAACCTTTTAATTGAAGATTATGTATAGAGATGTGAATGGAAGATTAAAAAAAGGGCCAATATTTGGTTTGTTCTATTTAGAAAGTGATAATAGTTGATTATAAAGTGGACAAAAGATTGTATACTTTCGCACAGATTATAAAAGTTTGCGCTTCATTCATCTGTTTGGCTTGCGTTTACAATTGAAATGTACATACATATGTAGTTGTATGACTGGGCGAGTGGGTTCTATTTGATTTGAGCAAGCCCTCGGTATAGGGCATCGTTTTCTTATCGCCCCAAGTCTCGCCCCGACTTGGTTCCTACTTGAGTCCGAAGACCGCCACTCACTCAGTCGCCTCATCCGCTCACTTAGTTGCCCGTTGCTCGTCCAGATGTCTCAACCTAAGCCTGCGTTGGTGGTGCTATCGCTGTGGTTGGTGGTGCTTCTGGGAGTGCTGCTCCACCAACACCCCGCAGAGGCACGATACGTCGGATCCCAGCTATCGATTCCGGGTGAGTAGCCAGGCAACCTGAGCCACAAATCAAGAGGAGACAATTAATTAGAATAAAATTTGATTGTGGTGTCGTGGGTGATTTTGAATTATGGCTCAGAGTTTGTTTACCTTTAGTCAAGGTGACACATCATTTTGGTCCTACAGACTTTAATTTGGATTTTCCACCACAGATATTTGCAATCAACCTCCTCCCCGATCCGATGGCGTTGGCACAATAGAGTTCGAGGGTTTCTACTACGATCCCATCACGTTCGATTGCCAGAAGTATTCCATTGGATCCCGTCGCCTAAAGCCCGGACAGAGTTTTGGCAGCCGACAGGACTGTGTTACCACCTGTATTCGTGGCTTTGGCAGAAACAAAGACAGATATGTTAATGAATAAGCTAAACTGAAATAAATATACTATGAATGAATAAGTCTCCTGAAAGTTACGCCGTTCAATTCTCAATCTCGCGTTGGCATGTCAATCATCCGCCCCGTTGACCCATGACGTAATTGTTTTTCTTTTGTCGCACTATCGAAACGTGCGGGCAATCTGGGTTTGTGGCCTATGTGGCAATTAAACCTACTTAGTTGATCATTCAGACATGGCTTACGTTAGCATTTAATAGTAGTTCTCTATAGGAAAGGGTCTCTATTCTTACTGACTATATAGATACAATAATTATTTAGATATTTTAAATATATATTTTGAAATATATTTATAAGAGTCCTAACCTTTAAAACCAGCTCTAAGACCTTGAGAATTGCTCTATTAATTAAATGTCATTGAATTCTTTTTTTTTTTTGTGCGATAACGTCATTTATGATCCGAGGGTATTCGTAGTTCGGTGCTTATACGTCATGGACGCCTTATCGCCCGATTTCGTATATATTTAATTTTTCTCACGTCGAGTGCAGCTCTCATTTTGTCCAGTCCCGGCATTCTGCAACTGGCAGATGTCGGTTTAAGCCGGAATCCGGGTGAGAGACAGCCCCTAATATGATCTACTACCATACCGGATCGCACATGCAAAAATCTCTGCGAGACGGCGTAGTGTCGATTTCGTTGGCGATGTCATTAAAAAATTCTTATCAAAAAAAAAAAGGACACTGAAAAAATGAAAAAACATATTAAATGATAAATGTAATATTTTAAAGAAAAGGGTATTAGTTTCTCTCCTTCTTTAAATAGACAAATCTTTTTTTATACCCAACAAAAGGGAAATACTATTCTTATTATATAATTAGTATTTTTTTCAGTGTATGATTTATTCTCTTTGCAGCAGCGATTGCCGGCAGAGCCCTGATTACGAATCTCTGCCTTTTGTTCGAGGTTTCGAGTCAAGTTGGCGACTCAAAGTTTAGTCAGTGACCAAGAGTGTGGTGAACAAATTACGTTTCAATCTGGCATCACTTATATTTTTGGCAAATAAAATTGTAAATACAAATAAAACGTAACTTCAAAGTCCAAAAAAAGGAGCTGCATTTAAAGAAAAAATAATAATAATAATTAAAAAGAATCTCCTCCAACAAAGACTTATTGCTTTTGTTGCTGCGACGAATAATATTTTGGGCTAGGCGCTTGCACCGTAGATGAACTTTGCGGTGGACCGACGACGAGTATAACAAACTCATTAAATTGAACGGAAACAAATAAATAAAATAAAGTCAGACAGATCGGCCGATCATCTACAATATACTAGAGGCTCTCATTCATTATAGAATCGGACATATTCCGTACTGCCCTCTTATATATGGCGACGAGCGGTTGCTGCGCATTTGTGTTTGTCCTGAAAAAGATTGACATCATTGGTGCCAGGGCGATAAATACAGTTGCAATACAGAGCTGACTAAGTTGAGAAGCTGCGGAAAATATCTGCAATAATATTGAGTAAAATCGAGGGTATCGAAAGGAAAACCAAAACCATCTATCATCAGTCCCCCCTGAAAACTAACAAAATGCAGCGGCATCATCAGTTTACAGTCTCTATTTGGCTTTGTGTGATTTTGGCCATGATCCTGGAGCAGCAGATGCCAGTTGAGGCGAGAGTTCGTAAGTATTTAAAAATTAATCTAATATATTGAAAAAAATGTATTGTATCTTTTACCTTAAATGTTAATATATTATCTTATATTAGAGTACAAATTTTAATAGAAATTATTTATTATTTGATTTATAAAATTAATATTTTTAATTTTCTATTATCAAATTCAAAAAATTTTCCAGACAGATTGTTTCAGGTTTTAAATGCACTTTTCTATGAAGCATTTGTTCAAGTAAACAAATATTAATCAAATTTATAATTAATCTTTAAACGAGATTTTTTCTCAGAGCGGTTGCTTTTCCTAAAATTGTTATTAAATTTAAATACTCTTCCAGGGGATCTATGCCAAGTGGCGCCCAGCACGAACGGACTGTGTGTTCCCAGCACTCTCGGCATCTACTATGACCCGGAGACGCAACATTGCCGCTTTATGGGCTGCAGCAACAAGAGATTATTCACCAGCCTGGAGGATTGCGACAAGATCTGCAACAATGCAAGACACGTGAAGAGACGCAACAGAGCAAAGACCAATGAAACCACACAATGAATATACACAAATATTTATAAAACAAAACAAATAGTCTTTGTTATTAATTTAAATGGGGTGCTTTATTATCACTAATGTTCGCCTATGGAAGAGCTTTTTTTTATTATAAGTAAAAAAGTAAAAGAAGTATCTTGAATACTTGGAAATATAAATAAGATTGTACTACATGACTTTGTGCAGACTTAAAAAAGTCTTGTTTAAATATTTACGATACTACTTGAAAAAACTATTTAAAAAAAAGTGGGAGACATTAATTTATTTTGAAATAAACCTCTCAAAGCTTTGTTGATTAATGAAACATGTATGTATATTATTTGAGCTTTTTAAATTAAGAAGTATGTGTGAATTTAAATTTTGTTAAACAAAATGTTCGGTTGTAACCCTCTTGTTTAAAAAATGTATCTATAATAATTTTATATAATTTTCATTTATTTAATTGCCCTCTACACAGTCTGTTTGTTAATAATCTCAGTCCCCAAAGAACGCCCCCATTTCAGTCCGTTCCAGATGACATTTTCAAATATCACGACAGTTGAACTCGCACTCGACTTTTGTGGCAAATCGGTTGTCGTTGCCGCCACAGCCTCCGTAGATGAAGGGCTCGCAGTGGCGCTTGATAGGATTGTAGGCGAAGCTCTCGACGTAGCCGAAACACCTGCCGCTTATTGTCGGTTGAAGACACAGTTTCACTGCACAAATATCACAAAACTATTAAAATAGTCAATAATGTGAATAGTCACAAGATATACCTCTTTTGGAGGCAGCGTCTGATTGGGCGAGGAATAGAACTACAAGCCCAAGAAGCAGCCACTTCCAGGTGGATGGCATCTTGTCATCAGGGGGGAAAATCCGCGCGGCAATCGACCGTCAAGTTCTTTGGTCAAAAACCCACTGAGCCGGGCGCTCTCAGCATTGAATTGTGTTTACAAATTCGTTCAAATGCTCATACTCGTTTTTCTATTGGTTTTTGCCAATATTCAACATTGACCAAGTTAGCAGTTATGAGGTGATTTCTTCGGCTACAGACACTCGAAGCTTGCCTACATTTAATTTTTTTTTGAAAGAAAATAACGTTTGGTACCACATCCGAATCAAATTTTAAATGAATTTTTTTTATTTTTTTTTTTACTTTATTTTTTATTTAATTTAATTTGAATTTTTGTTGAAAGTGAAACCTCCTCAGTCCATGTCCATACCCTGTAGTAGTGCTTATAAAAAACGACGCTCGCGGAGATGACGTAAAAAAGCACTTGGCAGAAGGCAACAAAAAACATGTTCCGCATATCAATCGCAAAACAACAAAAAGCAGCTCCGCCAATACATTAATATCAAGTACCAGAGTTTTGTGTGTACTGGTGAGCAGATTGACAGCCACAAAGAAACGATTTCAATTTAAATCTTGGCTGCACTTTCAACTGAAAAAACAAGTATTTAACTAAACATTCTATAAATATTAAAAGACGGGGAGGACCTATCAAGTTATGTTTTATTTTATTAAAGAAATACATTTTATCAATTAATTTAAAATTAATGACATTTAAGTACTTGAGGGTTTAGTTTTAAATTATTTTTTGCACTTTTCTAAGCAAGCCGCGATCGTGCTAAACCCGGGCTTTTCCAGCTTACAACCTTTTAAAATGGTTTTTTTACATACTTTTAAATCAGAAACATACTCAATTACTTTAAGTGGATAGTTACATGATCCGATAGCAAAATTAGGCATGATGCAATCCCCTTTAATAATTTAAATATTACTAACAATTTTGTCCACGATTATATTAGTACTTACCACTTGGATTTGCAATTGCCATAAATATCATGGAAAGGATTAAGAAAGTGTTAACATATGCCTTCATTCTGGGACTGATTTTTAGCCTCTCATTGTCACTTAAAGATTTTAGGAACAAAACTTTCATACGATTGGATGTGCTAATTATAAGAAAGCGTTAATAAGATTTATTTGTCATGGTTTTTATTTTCAATTCTGTATTACTGTTTAAACATTTTTTTTAAATATTTTGGGTTTTAGTTTATACTCATTAAGTTATTTTATACTTTGCATTTAGTTTCGCAATCCTTTTGGGTCAGGAAATTATTTTTATTTCCTTTACATCCGCCATATTCGAAAGTGGCACACTCATCTTTTTTTGAGTCGTAAGCGTATCTTAGAAGCGAAGCGACACAGACTCCAGGCTCCATTGGTAGACCACAAATCGCTAAATTGTAAGAGTATGTCAGATCAGAATCTGTAATTCCTATCTCCAGTAGGTTCTTAACACTTACGATCCATTTGGCTCAGGACGGAACTATTCAAAGTAACGAATAAAACGAAAATAAGAAATAGATGCATTGTCCGGTTAGTTGAGGAAGTGATGATTTAAACTGAAGTCGATTGGCCTAAAGCTGTCAATAATAATTGTGACTAACGAATTTTAAGAGTATAAAATCGTGTATTAAATAAATTATATGCTAATTTCACTAAATCTTTTGCAACAATTCTACCAATTTATGTACTTTATATTTACCAAAAATATTTCAAAACATATACTTTTTTTCACTAATTTCTTTCACATTCTTCTCTAATTTCCGTGGATCGTGTATTTAATTTTAAATAAAATTAATACAAACTTATTCTATCTTATGCTGTTCAGAGACTTGAAAAATTTTCCTGGTCTCTAAAATTCTAAGCCAAGCCTCTTTTCCCAAGCATTCTTCCGAAATGTCCAAACACTTATGACGTGGTGGGAGTTCTCAATAAGGTAATTAAAATTTGTATAATATTGATAAAGTATTAAAAAAAATGTTACTAACGAATATAAGGGCCACTAAAAAACAAAGCAGTAGCCATACATCCAGCGAATACAACCAAAGAGAAGCGCACCTTCATAATTATAGTTGCTCAAGAGCTTTCAAGTAGTTAAGAACAGTATAGACTAATCTTCTATCTTTATGAGCCGTGATATTTATAGTAAATTTCATATATAGTTTTTTTTAAATAACTAATTTCCTATGCTTACGCAACTCTGTACTCCTGTAGACTATTTCTTGTGTATTTTATTTTCAATAAAATGTAAATAAAACATATAAAAGTTTATTCAATCAAAATATTGCATTCCGTTTCTTCCACCGTATCGTTCTTCAAAAACCTTTTTTCCCAAGCATTTTTCAGTAATCTCTCTACACCCGCTTGGAGGGTAGAATCCTAAAAAAAGTAATCCAAACATATATAGTATTGATGACATATTAAAAATTAGTTACATACGGCGAGGGGCGGTGAAAGCAGTAGCCACGAATACAGAAAACAAAACCAAAGAGAAGCGCACCTTCATAATTATAATTGCTCAAGACCTTTCAAGTAGCTAAGAAAAGTTTAAACTAAGCTTGAATCTTTCTGGACCTTGATATTTAAAGAAAATTTCAAGGATAGTTTTTTTGTGTAACTGACTATAAAGTGTATACTTAATCCCTTCAGTGTGGAACATACCAAACAAGATCGCAGTGATCCGAGACACACGCCTGTATACTGTATACTGTATACTCTGCACTCCTAAAATTTACTTCGTGAAGGTTGTTTTCTGTGACTCGGCGATAAATTATAGACGATTATCGACGACTACGACTTGCTAATGTATTTTATTTTCAATAATATATAAATAAAATATATAAAAATTGGCCTTTTTCTTTTTTTTAAGCTCTCTTTCCCTTATTTGATTCCAATGCAGTGTGCACTTGCAGGGTAGATTCATAATTGCGGTAATTCAAATATGTTAAAAATTAGTTAATTGAGAAAATACTCCCAACAGTAATATAACCTTTATAGTTTTAATAGTTTAAGGACTTTGGATAAACTGAGAGAAGTATAAAATAATCGTCAATCTTTGAGGAAACCATTTTCTACGCTATTTACTCACTTGATACTGATTGTATTATTTTATTAAGTAGTTATTGTAGGGTTCAGATGTATATTGAACTAATGAGAACAATAAAATTAAAATATAATATTAATAAACTATTAATAAACTGTATTATTTATCATAAAATGAAAACCAACATGTATTCCTTCTAAAGAATCAAAAATTAAACTTGTTTATTGATTAGCACTTTTGGTAAAAACTATATTTTTTATTTGCATTTTTCCTCACATTCCTTTTTATTTTGGAAATTGTTTTGATTTCCATGACAGCCCCCATATACAAACGAAACGCATTGCTTGCTAGTAGCATTGTATGCAAATCTTTCAAAGTAGCCCAGACACGTCCCCACAGTTGCCGGCAGACCACATATGGCTAAATAAAAGATAATATTTAATGCCCCATTAAAAAATGTATATAGATCGCTTAAAACTTACGGTTTCTTAAACCATTAGAAAATTCAAAAATGGTCAAAAAGAGGCAAGTTATTGCAAATATCTGCATTGTTGTCTGCGTTACAGAGAACTGGCACCTACAAATGTTTCAGCACGACTGAAAGTAATTTCTATGAAGCGTATCTAAAATATTTAAAAACTGTATTAAAGGCCCTAATCCTTCGATTTTTCTTGAAATTTTGCATTACAATCTCCTGTCTGACACCAATTTTGTAATTAAATTGGGGCTGAAAGGTGAGGGACAATTAACAACTGGGCGCTGCTTCAATTATTTCAAGCAAATTAAACAGCTAAGTGAATTGTCGCCTCACACACACACGACATAACAACTCACCTCTGGACAAGCCGATGTTCAATCGAGCCCGAAATGTGTGAACTAATAAATAAATAGCACGGCTATCTGAGAGTCCTCATTCCAGTCCTTTGTCGAAGGAATCAAGACGTCAAATCATCATTATCATTACCGTTACATCATCACTAGTATCATCAACGATAATTTAATTTGCACTGCCTATTAACACCTTGCTTCGTTTTTGTTGTCTCTCTCGGGCATATCTTGCCTTGGCTGCTTCAGTATTTTGGCCCTAATGTGACTCTAATTACCGCCCTTGCCCACAGCCACTCATGTCACACAGCCAGCCATAGGCAGGACCTTTCTCATCCTTGCACAATGCAATTTTAATGAGCCAGAGCCCCACAAGATGCCATACCCTTACATTTATTAACTGTCTACGGCCAATATTAGCCATGGCCCTGACATTACAATTTATTATGCAAATTTTGCAGTTTATCGCTCAGCTCACTTGCGACACATAATTTTGGGAGTATGTGTTTTTCACTTACTAATTGCGGGCTTATGATTCTCTTACTATGGATATTTCAGCTATATATTTATCCCCCTTCATTTAAATCCCCTTCATGTTTTGGGGAAATGCATGGGAGTGACAATATATCCCCCATCGGAGGCTAAAATAGTTTATGTTTTCGGGAGATCCATTCCAGAAAACGCATTCGTTGCTGTCCGGATCATAAGAGCAGGCTGTTGATATGGCAGACCAATTTCCTTCAGCCATTGTCTTCATAGAACAAATAGCTATAAAAGATAATTGTTTTTTATATAAAGATCAAAATATAAGTATTATTTAATACGTACGATGTTTACGCCTATGACTTGGACGATAACTACATCCATTAGACAAAATACGGTTACCAAATTTATTTTTTTTTAACCAGTTGGGGCTAAATGAAACAAAAAATTCTGTTTCCAAGACCATTAGATGTTACATGAACCGAATATAATTAGTTTTTAAGTATTTACTAGGGATGACATTTAATTTAAGTTGTGAGTATTCAGCTTAGTCTTATTAAGATCCTCACAGATTTCCTTGAAGTAAACCTTTTTTTATTGCCGCTAAAAGCTAGAAAAACTGATTCCCTCTTTTATGAATAATACTCATGAACCTAAGTTTACTTATTTCAAGTAGAAAGAAAATCACACAAATTGTTTATATTTTGTAATATTTTTGCAAAAGTAATTATTTTTCTTCAAATTTAAGTTTCATATTATTCTTTGCACAGGGCCTCACAAATTTCTTTACTATCGAAACGATTAAGATTGCCATCACATCCACCGTAAATAAATTGTGAACATTCGTTTTTATCGGGATAATAGGTATAGCTCGGTATATAGGCCAAACATCGTGAAATACCATCTCCATCTTTGGCAGGCTGAAGTCCGCAGAAGGCTGAAATTTGGTTAAGTTTTATGAGTTTATTTGATAATTATATTTAAATTGAAGGAGCTTATTACTTACGATTCTTTAATCCCATAGCAAGGCCAACAAGGACAAGTATTAAGGAAACTAGAACAAGAAATTTCATTTTCACGAAGTGTCTTTCTTCAATAGTTGTCAAAAACTGTATAGCTGACATCAGAATTTGGAGCTCTAAGGGAAGATTTTAATAAATACATTAGTGTGTATTAAATTTGCTTAATTTTTTGTTTTTATTTCGAATTTACAAATGTATTTAAATATACTTCCATGTACTTGAGAATTTAATCACTTTTGTGGTTAACATGTCGTATGCGCAATTAAGCACTCAAATGAAGTGATTTAATTTTGACTCAATTAAACTGCGCATAAAAGTAAAATAAAGTTATGAAATGCAGTGAAATTAATTGAAATTTTATTATAATACCAATTGCATTTTCTATTTACCAAAAAAAATATATTTAAATTCAATGTGATAACCTCGAAAAATATATTCAATATACTCAAAAATATATACTAAAAGTTGTTTTCTGTGTAACACAGAGAAATTAATCGCATGAGTGAAATGTTGAGTCAGAAGCTTAACTAAACTGGTCTTAGTCGAGAGCAATAGAGAGAGATTTAAATAACACTCAAATTAGAACTTGCTCAAAAACAAATTATAGAACTTTCTGATTTGGTCAGTTCTCACTCGGCTTTATAAACGTTCAGTTATCAGTTTTAATATATGTACATAAGTTCACAAAATGCTATTGAGGTTGACCCAGATTCTGTGCTTCGCGGCACTTGTGCTGCTCGGTGTTATGCAACTGGCACAGGCCGTGGCGACACCAAATAACAATAACAACAAGCCCAAGAGTGTGGCTCAGCCTCAGCCTGTAGTTTCGGCAGGAAATCAGGCTGCGGTTCCAACAACCCCAAAGCCCCAGAGATTACAGCCAGGTTTGAAGAACTATAGTCGGCTTGATTGTTTTTTATTTGTCAATTGTCAAGCCGAACTTAGATTCCATATTGTACTTTCTGTCTTTTCGGATATTTAAAGATTAGCTTTATTCACAGATCCCAAATGCCTGCAGCCCTTGGATCCAGGTCCATGCCGCATGAGCCTGGAGAGATACTACTATAACAAGGACAAAAAGGCATGCGAAACTTTCAAGTACGGCGGCTGCCGTGGAAACGACAATCGTTGGGGATTCCGACAGACTTGCGAGGAGGCTTGTCTTTCAAATAAATCAAAGAAATAATATTTAATTCAGAATATTCATATTTTATACGTTTTTCAAGCTATGGCAGCTTTTAATGCATGATGAATTTAATTTAGTGTTTTGTATGCAAAATCAGATATATAGAAAGCAATAAAAACCGTAATGCGGAATATATATGTATATATATTTTATATATCCTACTCTTATATATTCTCCTATACTATTCTATTTATGGAAGCTAGTTTCTTCGAAAATACTTTTTATTTATTTTCAAAGCAAATATTCATTTTCTATAAATTCATGGAAAGATTATAAGTATATTATTTACATAAAAATCAAAAAGCATTAACTGGTACCGTTCCACCCTAAGATAATTGATTCCATCAATTTGCAATATAATGCAAATGACTAAATTATTGGTAGAGTAAACTAAACTAAACAAATACTATATGGTGAGTAATATTTAGGCAGGTGCTGTCAGTCCAAAGTCAAAAATTTGATGATAAAAAACAATTCTGCTAACTGACCTACCTGATGGAGATCCGATTTTTATTTAAAGGCGGAACTGGTAGAACGGACAAAACGAAACGCTGAATAAAATTTTAGTTAATGGCTAAACGTGATTGGATTTCTAAAAAAAAACAACAGTCTGTGCGGAAACGAGTTGGTTTATGATTTTATAGACGTTTCAAAGCATTATGAGTGAGTTGTCGGGCGGTGCGTTGAACTGCATATTGAAGGTTGGATGGGGATTTCTGATTGCTACTCAAATGTTGGCACCGGTACACTGGTACACTGGTACAGGTGGAATAGAGACGTCAGAGAGCGTCACCGAAGTGATTTACACGCGACGTCGAATCACTTTTGCAAATATGCGCTGGAGAGATATGTACTACGTACGTTGTCGCTCCGATAAAGATAAAAAATGTACACAAAAAGAGGCTAAAACTGTGACAAAAAAGGCTAACGAGTACGTGAGCTGATCAGAGTGAGGGAATGGGTATTTAAGCCTCGCTATTCCATGACACCAACATCATTCGCAGCCACTCCTCGGAATCGAAATGTACTCCAAATATAGTTTCAGTTTTACGGTGATCGCGGTCCTCCTGTTGGCCGTCTCCATCCAATCGGCCCCCTCGGATGTGGTGGTCGAGAAGGCAGAGGATCCAGTGCCAGCAGCAGTCCAGCCAGCGGAGGAGTCGGAAAAGGACTTTGTAGTGCCGGAGGACTGTCACCAGCCCAAGGAGACGGGACGCTGCTTCGCCCTGTTCTATCGCTTCGCCTACAATGTGGATACCAAGGGGTGTGAGGAGTTCGTCTATGGCGGGTGTGCCGGAAACAAGAACAACTTCGAGTCCAGGGAACAGTGCGAAGAGGCCTGTCTGGGTCGGTCGGGGGCCAAGCCCCAGCAATCGTCGGACACCACTACCGAGCCAAGTGCCGATGTGACCACCGAAACAACCACCAGTGCTTAAATTTAATTAAGTTTGTTTTTTTTTACCGCATATATGTTTGTAGTGCTTAGTTCTATTTATGATCCCCGATTTCATCTCAAATACAAACACACATACTTGTTTCGCACTCAATGTCTGGACTGTTTGATTAATAATTTCACGAGTACTTGCTAACTTGAACTACAAGTTCATGAGCAAATCGATAAGCTCTAGTGAGTGCAGCTGGAATCGTATATAATCCGGTGTCAGACCTTCGTTTGGCATTAGTTGTTCCACAGAAGCTGGAAGAGATTTCATTTAAAAAATCAGTATGAAGTTCATTGCTGTCGTTTGCCTGATGTTTGCTCTTTTGGGCCTTACCCTGGGACTCAAGGATGGTAAGTTATATTGCCTCGCAAAAGAAGCCATGCAAATTCTAATAAATGTCCTATGTCCTTTAGCTGACTGTGGCCTGCCCCCTGCAGCTGATGGAAACGGTCTCATCAAGTGTGCCGGCTATGTTCCCAGCTTCAGCTACTATCCGGAGGAGAACTCCTGCAAGGACTTTATCTACGGCGGATGCGGTGGCAACAACAACAGATTCGGGTCCAAGGAGGCTTGTGAGGCCAAGTGCAAGGAATAAATTATTACAAAAAAAAAATCCATTTCCCAATATGTGATTAAAAAAAAATAAAATAAAATGAAGAATGCAAAATGTTATCAGAATGTGTTTCTATAAATATGATTATCGTAAGACTCCAATGTGAAATGGCTCTTCTTATTTATATTTTTACTTAGAGAGATCATTTTAAAGTTAAATTATATAAGGTTTTATGTTCAGGCTGTGTGTTATTTGAAAGGAACATCTTTCAGCCAACAACTTTCAGATTTCAAAAACTTATCTTTTTTAAGTCTATCAAAATTGTCAATAAACTTTATTAGTTTTGATAGATTTAAATATTCCAGCAGTACATTTTTTGACTAATAATTTTATCTAATAAATTCTAATACATTTTTCACAGCTTTCATCTCTGTATAGAGCCTAAGCTGTTAAAAACAATATTATTTTGTCTAACAAAATATTTATTTTGTGCCCTTTCAATTATAATGTTCCTCATCGAAAAAAATGGTTTAAATTAAATCAAACAACTTTGTAAGCCATTAGACTTTATTACTTTATGGCTAAATGAAACAGTTTGTCATTAAAGTTAATGGCTTTGAAGAAAAAGCGCAAAACTGAATTATGGCGACGACAGGTTGTAATTAAAGGTGTAAGGGTTGTCAAGAAATGATGTGTATGAGAAGTGATCTGATAGAATCAAGTAATGATAGAATTTTCTTAGAACACGTTCAAAGAATAAATTAGATTCAAAATTAAGGCATAATTCAAAACTAAAATGGGAGTTCTGACTTCGAAAGCCATTAGCACAGTCTAGTGACGTTTTCAATGAGTCATTTGAGATGTGAAATGAGCATTTCGTTACAATGTTTTTTGTTATTGAGTAATTAGTCTGGGTTATTTTTCCCTTCTTATCGATGGAGAATCTGTCCATAAACAATCCATAGTTTCAACACCTTTTGACACGATTTGTTTGTCGTTCTCATTGTCTCTGGAATACGTATATACGATAATACAATTATAATGTGTAGGGTACTGCACATGGAGGGGCTTTCCCATTCCGGCCGAGTGGTAAACAAAAACATATAGAGTCTCTGCTCGGTTCTGGGAACAAGCCGAGAGCAAACAAGCTGATGAAGTAAACAGCCATTTGGACGGCACACCGGCACTAAAAAAAGTATTTACATAAATCGGTTCTGAATTTGTGGAGATTTCCCAGCAATTTTTTAACTTGGTTATCTAAGTCAATAGGTTCGGCGTCAAGCTGCAAATCTATTCATCTGGCTGGATATAAAATCACCCTCCCAGGTGGGCTAGGCTTAGTTTACTTTAGTAATTTGCCGGCTGAAGCTTAGAATAATTTTGCACCATGAAGCTGTTGATCTTCCTCGTAGTGTTGGCTGCTTTTGCAACTATCTCTGTAGCTGCGAAAAACGGTTTGTTTGCTTCCAAAGTTTTGGTTTATTTAACGCAATAAGTATTTATTTCTCTGAATTCGTAGCTATTTGTTATCTGCCCCACTCTAAAAATGGTGAATTGATGGCCTGTACCGCTTACATCCCCAGCTATTCGTACAACTCCTATAGAAACGAATGCGTCAAGTTCATCTACGGAGGTTGCATGGGGAACGATAACCGCTTCTTGACCCGCGAAGACTGTGAAGCCCAATGTTTGGATTAGAATATAATTGCTAATTTAATTTTTGTCAGCCATTCTATTCAACAGGAACTCATGTAATCTTGAAAAAGATTCTAAATAGAACGAAATACTTTTCAACATCATGACCTCATTTTTCACGGACATGTAGATAAGGCGAGAGCCTATAAATGCCAAAATTTTCTTTAATAACGTCAGTTTACATTTAAAACTAAAGGCTTAAACTTCCAGATCGTATTTCAATATGAAACTTTACATATTCTTCGCAGTGTTTGCAGCCCTTTTGGCGATTTCTTGTGCTTTGAAAGACGGTGTGTTCAAGACAATTTATGTCTTTTTCTTTAAATAATACAATAATTTTTTTTAGAGATTTGTGGTCAACCCCATTCCTTAAATGGCGATGGACGAATCGCCTGTGAGGCTTATTTCCCTAACTATTCGTACGATTCTGCTAAAAATGAATGCGTATTTTTTGTTTTCGGGGGCTGTGGAGGAAACGAAAACCGCTTTGTCTCTAAGGAAGCTTGTGAGCAAAAGTGTCTGGAATAAAATAAAATAATAACAATGCCATAAAAAAATAATATATTTTTATAAAATGATACAAAAATTTGATGGTTTGGGATTTGGGAACTGCGTCAGTAGACAAATCACCGAACAGTCCGGCGTATTGTTCTAAAAACAATAGGAGCTTTTTGCTTTAAATATCGCTGCCCTGGCGGCTTTAACTTTAGTTTATACTTGTCTCATCTAGCTGAAAGTTCAAAAAATATTATAATACAATGAAGGTTCTAGTCTTTTTGGTTGCTTTTTCGGCTCTTCTGGCTGCTGCTTTCGGCCTTAGAAATGGTCTGTAATATATCCCATTTGAACCGCTTATATGTATTGAAACTTACCCAAAATATTTACGTCAAATCATTAGAAATCTGCGGATTACCCCATTCCCGCAATGGTGACATAATTTCCTGTGAAGCCTACATTCCCAGCTGGACATATAATTCTGCCAGAAATGAGTGCATTAAATTTATTTACGGAGGTTGCAGAGGCAACGATAATCGATTCGGCACCAAACAAGCTTGTGAGGAAAAGTGTCTGGAATAAAATTAAATGATAACCTAAATTGGTGTTTTAATTGAATCATACAAAAATATTATGGTCGGGGAATTCGTCATAATAAAATAAGCCCAGAACAGTCCGTGGCCGTGTATTGTTCTAAAAACAATGAAAGCTTTTTGCTTTAAATATCGCTTTCGTGGCGGCTTTAAATTTAGTTCATACTCGTCACATCTAGCTAAAAGGTCACAAGTTTTGAAATTATCATGAAGGTGCTAGTCTTTTTGGTTGCTGTTTTGGCTCTTCTGGCCACTGCCTTGGGCCTTAAGAACGGTCTGTAATTCATCACACTTCTTTGAAACTTGGCAAAAATATTTATTTAAAATCAATAGAAATCTGCGGACTACCTCATTCCCATAATGGTGGAAAAATCTCCTGTCAAGCCTATATTCCCAGCTGGACATACCATTCTTCCAGTAATGAGTGCATTAAATTTATTTACGGAGGTTGCAGAGGCAACGATAATCGTTTCGACACCAAACAAGCTTGTGAGGAAAAGTGTCTGGAATAAAATTAAATGATAACCAAAAGTACAGTTGGTGTTTTTAATTTGATTCCGGGAATTCGTCATGGTAAAAAAAATACAAAAGGCCCAGTTCAAGGTATTGTTCTGGAAAAAATTAAATTTGCTTTAAATATCGCTGTCGTGGCGGCTTTAAATTTAGTTCATACTTGGCACATCTAGTTAAAAGGTCATAAATATTGAAATTATTATGAAGCTGCTAGTATTTTTGGTTGTAGGATTTGCTCTTTTGGCTACTGCTTTGGGCCTTAAAAACGGTCTGTAATTCATCACACTTCTTTGAAACTGTGCAAAAATATTTATTTAAATCAATAGACATCTGCGGACTGCCTCATTCCTATAATGGTGGAAAAATCTCCTGTCTAGCCTATTTTCCTAGATGGACATACCTCTCTTCCACTAATGAGTGCATTCAATTTATTTACGGAGGTTGCAGAGGCAACGATAATCGTTTCGACACCAAACAAGCTTGTGAGGAAAAGTGTCTGGAATAAAATTAAATGATAACCAAAGTACAGTTGGAGTTTTTAATTTGATTCCGGGAATTCGTCAAGGTAAAAAAAAATAAAAAAGCTCAGAACAGAGTATTGTTCTGGATAAAATTTAATTTGCTTTAAATATCGCTGTCGTGGCGGCTTTAAATTTAGTTCATACTTGTCACATCTAGCTAAAAGGTCATAAATTTTGAAATTATTATGAAGGTGCTAGTCTTTTTGGTTGCTGTTTTGGCTCTTCTGGCTACTGCCTTGGGCCTTAAGAACGGTCTGTAATTCATCACACTTCTTTGAAACTTGGCAAAAATATTTATTTTAAATCAATAGATATCTGTGGACTACCTCATTCCAATATTGGTGCAAAATTACTCTGTCTAGGCAAATTTCTCAGATGGACATATGTCTCTTCCAGGAATGAGTGCATTCTATTTACTTACGGTGGTTGCGGGGGCGGGGCAAATCGTTTCGACACCAAACACGCTTGCGAGGAAATGTGTTTAGAAACAATTATATAATATAAAGTACAGAATATATTTATTTTTATTGACTTTTATTAAAAATAAAATATGTTTCAAATAAATGGCACGACAGTTGTGCCAGAATTCATTCAAATGTTTGTTTTAAAATAATAGGAATTTGGGCATTGTTTTCTAAACAGTATATATTTATTTTATAAAAATGTACAAAATTATGCAACATGAGTGTTTAAATTTTATGTTTTATTCATTTTCCAGGAATTATTTCTGATTAGAAAAAGCTATGAACCAGATTATGCAATCGCAGCACTGGTTTAATGATCCTCTCAATTTTGTTTTTTATTTTTATTTCTTAGATTTCAGCTTTGGGTCACATTTGTACATAATACATACATATATACCCTTCCCGTTATCGGCAAACTTTCTGCTATATAGACTTCAGGCTCTATAGACATTCCCGATAAGCTCTGGATTCTTCTGGTTCCTTTTTTCTTCTTTTTTATAGCATCTTCTGCTATATGTACCAGGCTTTATAAGGCTCCGATCTGGGTCTAGAATTTTACAACATAGTCTAGAGTTGGTGCAAAAATGAAGTTTCTGGGTGTAGCGGTGATTGCAATAATGCTGAGTCTCCTCGGCCCTCGATTTGCCGTTGAGGCCAAGCCTGGTGAGTCTATTTGTTCATCTATTGAATATTATTTACTGAACACACAGTCACTTCAGATATGTGCAATCAGCAGCCCTCGATGGATGGCATGCCCCAGGACTCGGCTGCCTGCATGGCCTTCATGCCCACCTGGACCTACGATGCCTCCAAGAATGCCTGTTCCGAATTCATTTTCGGTGGCTGCGGTGGAAATTCCAATCAGTTCTCCTCCAAAAATGAATGCGAGAATGCCTGCAAGGACTAAATGAAAAAAAGATGACAAACATTTCTGCCGACTGGGGCAAAACCCTCACTTAAATAATAACCAAAAAACAAAGCTTAAGTCTTCTGAAAACCAAAACAAACACCCGGCAAGCTTGTTTAAAAACAAAAAATAATAAATAAATAAAATAAATCGCACTATAATTTCAAGGTGTTTTGTTGTTGTCACAACTCGTATACTCGACAAAATCTTGACCCTCGTCGGTTGATAAGCGATCCGATCCGGTTTGGGGGTATATAACGACCACAGCATCTCCAAGCGGTGCTCAGTCTTACATCGCCGGTCGCAGTCGATATCTCTCAAAAAATCTCTCAATAATGAAGTACTTTGCTGTTTTTGTGATGGTCTTGTGCTTTTTGGGCGCTGCTTTGGCCCAGAGAAAGAATCGTAAGTAATCGGTGCCTTTAACTAAAAATAATTCCATTTAGTTCCATTTCCATAGAGTTCCATTTCAAATTTTTTTTTATATTTTTCTTAAAATTTTTTTTTTAGCAATTTGTGCAGAGGAGTTTGCCGTTAAAGGACACTGTCGTGGACTTCTTCCTCATTGGTCTTATAATAGGGAAACTGGCGAGTGCACTGAATTCAACTTCAGTGGCTGCGGAGGATCGGTCAATAGATTTGAAACCAAGGAAGATTGCGAAAAGAACTGCAAGCCCCAGATTTTGTAATTCTCAACTAAAGTTGTTATGTGAATAAAGTTTTTGTTATTTTAAATTTATAATCTGTGTGTTGTTTAATATACAAACTGTTGCTGCCAATGTTTGCAAAAACTCTGTCTAATATCAGGCCTTGACCTTCCTCAGCTGGCTGATAAGCCATTTGGTGTGAGCCTATAAAGTAATCCCAGACCCTCGATCGGTACTCAGTTCTATTTGAAAAGTCGTGCTCGAAATTAATATGAAATTCCTTGCTGTGCTCCTTTTGCTTTGCTGCCTTTTGGGAGTGTCCTTGGCCAATCTGAAGAATCGTAAGAGCCGTTCTTCAAGTTCTATAATCTTTTATTAGTTTTCTTCAATAATTTTTTGCTCTAATTAAAGCTATCTGTGGCGAGGAGTTTGGTACTATGGGTAAATGCCAAGGACGAAGTCAAAAGTGGACTTACCGTCGTGACACCAACGAGTGCATTCAGTTTTATTATACCGGCTGCAATGGAAATAAAAATAACTTTGAAAACAAAAGGGCTTGCGAACAGGCCTGCAAAGTTTAAGAAACTAATGGAAATGAATTACCAATGAATCATTTGTCATTTTTAATAAATAAAATTAATCAATGATTGTATCTCTTTGTGTCGGCTTTACAAATTTTAGATACGAAGTACATATTTTTCTGAACCTTTTTTCCAAATCCCCAACTCTGGTAATGTTTTTTTTATTCTAATATGTTCATCTTTATTTTTTTATTCATAAACTTGTTTAACTTTAATTAATATTGGTTGACGCTTACGTTAATCTATTACGTTAATTAGTGTCTGATTAGGCTAGGCTATGTATGATTTGTTAGCTAATTCTATATATTGTTAGTGTTTTACATATTTCACTTTATTGTGATCTTTATTGAATTATATATATTTTTTTAAATATAGTGTTCATATGCATATGCTTGTTAATTGATATTGTTAATCATTTGAACGTCTGCTGCTGCTGTTGCCGATGATGTCGTATTAGAGCAGAGGTTATCGGTCCAAGAAACCCTCTATTTGAATCATTTCTTCAACAAACAGCAAGTTTTTACCTATTCTTTTAATATATATGTATATATAAAGTTTCAAGTGCTTGTTTATATATTTATAATGTGTTATTATATTTTTTTTTGTTAGTTTTCCTTATTTTTGCATATTTGTATTTAGTTTTTTGATTAAAATAAAGTTAAACTAGTGCTTATCCAAGTTTACTTTAATTTTAGAATTCTTCAATTTTGTTTAATAGACTTCTATTTTCAGATTCTGCTGGAAATTGCGAAGAAATCATAAAAGGCATTTACACTGAAATTTAAAAGCTACAGTTCAATTATTTAAAATCCAACAAAATCTGAGAAGAGGCCTGGACCTATTCTGAAATTGCACAATTATTCTTCTCCAATTTATTCGCTTTTGGTTAGCACCGCACTTCCGTTGAAGGAACTGCTCGAGTTTCCACCAGTACCTGCCCCTAGTCCTGGGGATCCTTCCGTGGCTGCCGCACCCACGACGGCTGGCTGAGTGGGCGTGGTTGGGGGCGAGAGGGTTGCATGTTGCTGTTGCGATTGTTGCTGCTGCTGCTGATATGCCACCGCCGACTCGGCCAGGTCCAAGAGAGCCGCTGACGACGCAGCCCCTGGCATTGTCATGCCTGATCCCGAACCTGTCGCCGGTCCCAAGCCATTCATTGTCATGTCCTGCGCCTCGTGCTTCATCCTCAGGGTGTTGTTGTTGTTGTTGTGATTCACCGCATGCTGCCCCAGGGCCGGGTGATGGGCAAAGGAGAGGGGCGGCAAGTGGAGGCCCGGAAAGGCCAATCCTGCAGCTGCCGCCGCGTGAAGAGACTGCAGCAGCGCCGCCGAATGTTCCTGCGCCTTGCGCCGCAGCTCGGCCACCGAATTGGAGCGAGGATCATGTCCAGAGTTCTGTCCGGAGGACTTGGGGGACTCGGGCGAACTGGCCGCCGAACTGCTGCTGACGGGGACACTAAGTGGCGACACCACCGAGGAGGTTGGCGGCGGGGGAGGCGGTTTCAGAGAACAGCAGGAGCACAGGCTCTGGAAGGGCGAGACACCTGGAATGTAGATGGTATTAAATATTATTGTGTTTTGATTTTTAATAAATTTTAAATCAGTTTCAAAATTAGATTAAAAGTTAACTGATTTGATGGCTCATTTTGTGAGTGATTTCCGATTCTTATTCTTTTTAATTTGATTAGATTTTTTGATTGATTAGTTCGTGTCTTACCTTTCAGGCCGGGGAAGAGGGGTTGATGGGTGAACTGGGCGGCCAGGTGGGGCGGCAGGAAGAGCGGTGGGTGGTTTGCGCTCCGCTGGGCCGCCGCTGCCGCTGCCGCAGCTGCCACGGCGCTCTGTTCGCTGAGCACCGGACGGAAGCCGCAATTGCTGAAATAAAATAAATCAAAATTAAATTAATAAAAATAAAATAAATTCTGTGAAGAATAAATGTTAATACTCCTAAAACCACCCTCGCTGAACTCATTTAAACTGCTTTGCATTTCGCTTCCACGCGCCCATTAAATAAAAAATGAAAATTAATAAAAAAAAAAAAAAATAAGGGAAGCCACACAGCACCCACCACACAAGGCAAACAAAAACAACAAACAGAGTTTTAATTAACGCCTAATTGAAATAAATTAAAACATTTTTATGCGTAATTGCATTATTATTAATAAACCTAAATATTTTGTATGTGTGAACGTACTGGCGAGGGTATTGGAGAGAGGGAATCATCAACACCCAGTTGTCATTTTTCTGATGGTTTTAATTGAATGAAATATAACGCTTAGTCTCATTTCAAGGCAAATGCGGCCAGCAAAAAATTACAAAAGAAAAAAATAGGAACAAACACCAATAAAAAACACTTAATGCAATTTGAAAATTTTAATTGATAAGTGAGCCAAACAATTCGTAGAATTGATCAATTTCTATGACATGGGGATTATACCCATTAATAAAATTATGGATTATTATGTATATTTTTTTTTGTCAGGATTAATTGTGTTTAATTATCCTGTGGAAATGCGAAACTTGAGCTAGAATTTATTTTGATGGCCGAGATGGAAAAAATTCAATTTCCATTTGTTCAAATTTACATTAAGCCACCGGGGAAATGCGTCTAAAATTTAATAATTTTTATCTGAGGGACAGAGTACTTGGCCGAAAGGAATCTCTGCCGGCTGGCTCTGACGAATGCTAATCGAGTTGGGCAATGAAATGTGATGGGATCTGGGATTAGGAACTGGGAGACTGGGGAGCAGACTGGCAGTCGCGACCACATTTACCAGGAAAAAGGACCACAACCGTCGCGGCCGTTGTCGCTTTTAATTCTCCGCGATTTTCACTTTTTTTTTCTCCCCCAGCTACCCCCAAAAAATGTAATGCCCTCCACTGCCAGATTTCCTAAGCCTGTCGTGGTTTTTTCGCGTTTTTCTTATCCTCCCACAATTTGCTGTGATTTTTCCGAGGTTTTGTCGCTTTCCCTGGTCTCGTTTTTTTTATTTTTCACTTTTTTGTTTTTGGTAGTTGGAGAAAGCAAGTCGGTTGGCCGCTCAAAACAGAATTTTCTATAAGGTTAAGTTGACTTTTTTTAAAGAGTTTTGTTCAGATGTTTGGGGTTTCAAAATAAATTTAAACGTTGCACTCAAAAACATAGAGGAAAACAATCTATTCCTATTCCGCAAGCCTATTTATTCTTATAAAGATTATTAAAAAAGCATATAGAAATTTTCTTACCCTTTTTTAGAACTACAACCCCAAACATTTCCCCCATGGCTCCTAATTAAGCTCTGAGCCAAAAAAGCAAAAGTCCAAGCGGCAAAAGCGAGATGAGAAAACTCAAACAGCAGCTACGATGGCAAACACTCGTCTGTAGACACCAGCACCACTAGGTGCTCCTATCACCCACCAGACCCCACTCTACACCACCCCTCAGCCATCCTACTTGCCCCACGCTAGTTGCGAAAAAAGCAGTAAACTTAAATGTTTGCGTATAATTAAGCACTCATCCTTTGGTCGTAATTAAATTTTGCATGTGCACATCCAGCAGATGCCTCGGACTCGGGTCCAAAAGCTTGGGGCTGCGTTCTAGAACAACCCTCCCCCTTTGTACACCCCTAGCTATCCACTCTTTATACCCCTCGCTGTCTATGCCTTTCCCAGATACATCACGTCCCCCCTCTCTAACCCTCCGGTTTTGGGAGTTCTGGCAAAATATGTTTATGGCTTTAGGCGACATCAGTGCACTGAGAAAAATTACCTATCCATAGCACTAGTTGTATTTGTTTTTATTTTTTCTATTAAAAATTGTAATTATTATTATTCCAAAAAATATGAAAAATAAAATATTTCTCCAAGTAAATGCCTGAGAAAAATGGGCGGTATCATGTCCCACGCCCACTCGAATGCCGCCGCCTTAATTGCTATACTCATACACAGACCTCTCCCCCCCTGGCAACCTCCTCCTATGGCCCGAACCCATCCTTCTAATTAAGACATTCACAAGCTCGAGTGTTGTCGTTGAGCTCGTTAGTTAGTATATAACTTTTCCTCTAGGCAGCCCCCGAAAGAGAGGGAGAAGTCTAAAAGAAAGAGAGGCAAAACGGGCTATGTCTGTCAATGTCAATCTTGAAAGCTTCAGTTCGCAGTTCGCAGTTCGCAGTTTGTGTCTTGAGTTGCCACAAAAGTTTTTCTTAAAATTTTCGCACTTTTCTCAGATTGCATATACATACAGTGCTGGGAGAGAGTGAAGGATAAAGTTTCCATGACATTGCCAAACAGGGGGATGTGTGGCATGCCCCTTATCACGGAGGTAATTAGTCGGGCAAACATTTTAATGCTTTACGCAATTCTAACAAATTAAACTCGAGCAATCAACACCTACACAGGCTTAGCTTGCCGGCATCTCCACCGCAAGTCAAACTCAATTTCCGCAAAATGTAATTTTTTTTTTTCGAGTTCCCCGAAAACTTTTTGGCCCCCACAGATCCGGGGGAGTCGGTATTTGCTCCACATAATGCTTATTATATTAGCCAACCCGAAAAGTTTTGCCAGAGAGAGTGGCAGTTGGGAGGTGAAATGCGGCGGCAGCTTATTTTAATTGCATGATGAATATTAAAATATTTGCTTAATTTATTATTCAGGCATTCGCATTCGTGCGCGCAAACATAAGCGGGCTAAAGTATCCCCAAGCACACACATACCTGGTTTTCAGGTGTACCGGGTACACCAACTCACACACACACACAAATATGTATATAATTTTGGCTGATTTCTATGTACTATGCCAATTATATTCAGGTATTTTCGGGGCAATTTCCCGGTACTGTAATACATATTTAGTTATTTGTGCATAAAGTATCTGCGAGATGCGCGCCAGTCAGATTTGATGCTGATGTTGGGCATTCAATTAGCATTTTTAACTGAAAAGTTATTTCAGGGAAATGTTGGGTAAAGTTGGTGGAGATTATAGTTATCTATTAGGACATACTATATGATATATATACACTTTTTTATGCCTTTCAGTAACTCTGAGATAGAACTTTTAGCATCAAAAGTATATAAAATTTAAAAACAAATTTATAGATATTTTCTTATAAGATATTTCTATTCTGATCCAATTCTGAGCTATAAACATGTTACTTCCAGATATGAATAAATGAGGTACCGAGTCCCGTCCCCCTTCAGGTATTACAGCGCCCATAAAAACTGAACTTAAGTACTTCAGTGCCTTGCATAATTTGTATAATTTTGTGTAATTTTTTTGTTTTTTTTTTCAATACCTAAAGCGTATAAATGTAAACCTGTTTGGCAATGAGAGTTTTGCAATCTCGGGAATCATTTCTTACGTCATTTACGCCGACCTTGCAGGCTAAAGACGAAGCTGAAACTGAAACTGAGGCAAGTGCAGATTAGTGCCCCATAATTATTTATTTAGTTTCTGGCATTTGCATAAAATATGCCAGTCCGAATCGAAAACAGTCAATATGGTGCGAGAGTATCTTTGGGATCTTTGTCGCAGAGTGCCCTGACTAATGCAATGATAAATGTTTTTGCGATGAAACGCTTCAGTTGCGATCGAAATGCTCAGATTGGCTGATGGATGGCAAGGACATCCGGTTCGAGGACATTTGAATAACAATATCACAGGCGAGATATCACGAATTCTGAGTGCTCGGAGCTGGGAATTGATTTGGTCAACCGTTACAACAGCAGAAACAGCGGGATAGCAGCCCCTCAATCGAGAATCGAGAGGGCCGGAGGAATATTCCCAATGATTCAGCAAATACAGATGCTGAGGAAACGCGTGCCCCTGCCCAGTGGGATGTCCTTGGTCCTTGTCCGGATTCCATACCATTATGTCTCAACCGGATCCTGTTCATTTTTTTTATTGTGGTGTAATGTTTGTTGTTCCAGCGCGTTGACATGTGAGCCAAGAATCTATTCCAATTTTTTTTTTTGGGTCGGCCCTCCCGCGGCCTCTTTGCCGTCTGATGAGACCGCCCACCGATAAGGGGCACAATTACAGGGGCAGGAGGTCTTATATATTTGTTGTTAAATTGCAAAAAAAATCAAAAATAACAAAACGAATGTACCAGCCACCGCCTTTTGTGAGTCGCGAGGCATATGCACCAAAATAAAACACCCTCGTTTACGCCCAATTTAATTTTGAAGTAGCTTTTTATGGTCTTGTGGCCAGGCATTTTTGAATTTATGATTCCAGTAGCTAAAAGCGAAAGGAAACCGAGTTAATGTCCATTATGAATAGATAATGAAAAGGAAAGCAAGGAATCTGATAAGATATCTGATAATAATTCACTTTTATCTGAGTGTTTTCATAAAACTCGCTTTTAGAAGGTGGTGGTTCACATCCAAAAAAAACTAACATACTTCCTATGATCTATGATCTAGAATCCTCAATCTATTGAGAAATATTAAGTGAATATCAAGAATATTAAGTGAAATATCAAAGCTCATTAGTCGTTAAGCCAATTACTCAGAGTGCTACTATAGTTTCCAAGCAGCTACACCCCTCCAGGGGATAAATGTCCTTGTCAGCGAAAAGTATTCCAAATCCCATCCCCCTGGCCCATTCGAAACGATTATAAACCCCACGATCTGCTAATTGCCTGCGTGTCATTAAGCTTCCACTTACAAAGGAATTAGACAAACAAACAATAAAATTTATGGCAAGTGTCGCATTTTGTCATCAAGCAGCGACAAAAACAACTGCCAGAAAAGAATGCCGAGGACCAGCCACCCTTGGTAGCTGGGTTCCCGAACAAATATTTATCCTACGAAGCAAAATTGCGACAAAATTTCACCCCTAAGTGGGCAGTACCATTGCAGCTGTCTCTTTCTTAGCTAGATACTGCCTTCTCTTACATCGTTTTTTTTTTTTTTGGTGACGATGACTAAATTAGCAATTGATTGTAAGGCGAGGATGGGCCGAGACGAAGAGCTGGCGGAACTCTAGCCAGACAATGACCGCAATGAGAGTCGTAATGTCATTAGATGCTTGGCTGGATGGTCGAGGCGATTCTTGACTTTCTTTTCAGTATTTTTTCTTAAGCTACACTTGAAAAAAAATTTGGTAGCTCTCAATGAAATAGGGGATAAAATAAATTGCATTTTTATCAAATAAATCAATCAATATAATCTTTTTCTTCTATTTTCTGAAAAGAATACTTAAAAGATCCTTCAAAGAGTATTATTTTTTTTATTTCTCTCTGTGTACTTTCCCTTTTGACTCCTGCGGTGTTTATCTCTCGATTCTCGATTCTCTTTTCTGCATTTCTTTTATTCGCCGGGCTCTTCCCGACTCACGGGTTATTGAACAGGCGTGCCCAGCGGAAGGCGTTCTACTTAATGTTTTGGATGGAAAACGTTTAAATTCCATTGGCGCACTTCCGGTCACCGGATGTCGTGTGCGCCAGCGGAAACATTAAGGGAGCAATCTCTACCCTTATTGCCCTGACTCCTGTTCCCGGGAAGAAATCGCCAACTTCTCTGATGACCCCCCGCTAATTGTACTTCGGGCATCAGTGATATGGCCGGCACGTGCTCGCTATCTAATCACTCGCGCCATTGTCTCTGGCACACATATGTATGTGTGGGGGATTCGCCAAATAGATGTATTATTTTCAGAGTGTGCTGGACTCACCTATCGGAGGCACTGCTGCCGGCGCCAAAGTTTCCGAAAATGTGGCTTCCAAAGGCGGCGGCCGCCGCTGCCGAGGAGTGCGGCAGTTGGGGGGCGTGCGGCGTGGTGGGCGTGGGCGTGGACGAAGCCGAGTTGTTGGAGGAAGGACCTCCGGTCATTCTGGAGCCCGTGGTCAGCGACATGGGCCCACCCACTTCTATGGGGGAGTCTGTGTTACGGGAATTCGAGGGACTGCTGGGTCCGGCACCTCCGCCAGCCATGGGCGTGCTCCGATCCCTCAGGCCAGAGGGCGAGGGTGAGCCGGCACTGATGGAGCCCAGGGACTGGGAGGCGGAGTGGGGCGTGGCGGTCAGCTGATTGGAGGACAGGGGCCGCTCATTGTCGCTGGAGTCCAGATGCATGCCACCGCCAGGACTGCGGGAATGGGAAAGGGAATGCTGCTGCTCCAGACCACCATTGGGCAGGGGACTGTGCGATCGCTGGCGGGGCGGCAGGTCGTCCATGTCGTCGTCTATTTCGCCCGTGATGTCTGGCGAGGATTCCCGAGAGTCGTGAAGCTGCAAGGACATTGAGACAAGGGATTAGGGAATTCGTTTAGAAAAGTAAGAAGAGTGAGGAGGATCTTATTACCTTATCCAGGGAGCTGGAGCTCTCCCCATTCTCCCGCTTGCGCTGCTCGTCCTTTAGCCTCTCAGCCTTGCGCCACTTGGCCCTCCGGTTCTGGAACCAGACCTGCAGGGAAAGGGAATGAAATTGAGAAAGTTTCGAGAAAATTGCCTGGTTACGGCCACATGTCTACTATTATTATTATTTATGCCAGAAGCCAACTTCTGGCTTGTTGACTCTCCCGCTGCCAGCCAATTGAAAATTGAAAAACTTTCCCCCACGCACAGGACTCGGAAAATTGCTAGCAGGATGAACATAACAGGGGGCGTGGTTGGGGAGGGCTGGGGAGAAACAATAAACGAAATTTTCCACCTCAGAAACTTTAACAATTTGTCGTGCTGCCTTTGTCCTTCCAGCCAATCTAAGACGTAAACAAACAAAATCTGATTTTCAATTTTCGCAACGAAGACAAAACAAATTTGCCCTGTAATCAGCGCCTAAATTGGGGGCTGGGTGTCGTCCTGACTGGAAACGGGACGAGAAGGGACCAACTCTCACTCACATGGTTGCCTTGGCTCTAATGAGGCTCAATCAAGACAATGCCCCGGCATCCTTAGACACATCCTTTGGATTGCTTATGCGCGCGTGTTTCCTTTTGCCAGCAGCCTCTCTCTCCCCTCCTGGAGTGTATCCCACCGTTTCCATGAATTTTCCTAAACCACTCGTTCACTTCCCGTTCGTTTTCGTTTGCTTTTAGTTCCGGTTTGCGCTGATTCCCCAGCTTAGAGCGCCCTCTAATGGGATTTTACTTGCAGGGCGCCATCTTGAATGAAAATCACTCCCTCTGAGTGTGTGTGTGAGTGTTTTTGTGTGTGTGACTGCTTTGTGTGTGTGTGTAAGTAAATTTCCTAATCAAAATTCAAATTAGACATTGTGCAAAAGTTGGCATTTTGGCTCCATTGTTGTAATCATAACGCAGCATAAAACAATTTCAACATTCTTTGGCCCGGAGCCAAACGGCTGACTTGCCTTAATACCCCACCTCTCTTTCACTCTTTCGCCCTCTCTCTCGCTCTTGGTATTTATATATATTTTATCCGCCATGTTTCCCCAGACTTGTGTGGCAAAAAAGGGAGCTGCTTCCTGCTCCCCCTGCCTGCCCTTTCCAAGCTTATTTTTTGCCTTGGCAAACAATAAATTGCGCACAATCCAACCCCCAGAAGGAAGCCACCACCCCCCCAGTACACACACACACACACACACACACACTGCCGTCCATCCATAACACCCCCGCTGGGGTCTGAACTTTCCCAGTTTTCCTCGTTTTTGGTGGTGACGCCCACCAGTTACTTAATACAATATTTATGCCATAAGCACATTACCAATAAAATATGGCTGGGCTAACTTTTTTTCTCTCTGTGTGAGTGTGGGTGTGTGTGCCGACCTGGGGGTAGATGCGGACAGAGAAGGATATATTTCAGTGTGTGTGTGTGTGTAGGTGTGTCAAGGAGGCAGAATGAGATGGAGGAACAAACGATAAAAGTAGCTCTTCTCCTTCTGGCTGCTCCCGTTATTATGACAAAAATTGAATAATGAAAAACAATTGTCTGCGTCTGTCTCGCTCACCCTGCCCGCGGCTCGCTTTCTCCCTCTCTCTCCATCATAATTTCATGCACAATTTTGTATTTTTTATTATTACACAAGAATTTAATATGTTCTTGTTTATTTAATTCGCTTGGCTTAGTTCCTTGATTGCTCGTCAGGAATTACAGGAGAAGGGCTTATAGGGAGGGAGTTCGTTATTTGTTTTTAATCAAGTTTCGAGATATATAAACTTATATTTATAAGTTTATATAAAATTTTATTTTAAGATAAAATTTGGGAAGAGAGAGTTTTACTTTCAAATGAACCTGCCATCTTTAAATCAAGAAAGGATTAGAAATGGGAAAAATCATAGCATACTTTAGGGAATACTTTGTTCTTTTGATTGTTGAAACAATTTCTTTAGTGGACCACGGATTGGAATATCGGTATCAACTGCAGCAAATGTGCTTGTGTCACTTTTGCAATAAGGCCCAAAATGTGTCCGGGAATCTCTATGCTCGGCTCTGTCTTACGCCATGAGTACACCTACAAGTACCTCGGAGTGGTTTTAGACAGACGTCTTAACTTTCAGAAACACACAACCATGCTGATACAGACGGTACTTTCGAAAGCCGCTAAGATGTCCTGAATTCTTTCGCCGAGAAACAAATTGTCCTTGTCCAACAAAGTACGCATTTATAAATCCATTTTGAGCCCAATTTGGAAATATGCCTTACAAATCTATGGTATAACAGCGAAAACAAACATGGATAAAATAAGAGTGGCCCAAAGTAAGGTGATTAGGAAAATGTGTAACGCCCCCTGGTACACGAGGACGAGGGACATTGAAAGAGACCAGCAGATCCCAAAAATAGGAGATGTTTGCCAGACACACGCTGGAAACTATCTGAGACGCCTTGGAAATCACCCCAATACCCTGGCAAAACGATTGCTTCGTAGACCAAGAATAAGAAGGCATAAGAGATTTCACCCGCACCCGCGTTTCATATAAAAGTTCCTAATAATACATATATTAATTAATATAAATTCAAATAATACTAGCTGTAATATAATATGACAAAGATTTTTCAGTTCTCGTAGTAAATCTACCATAATTGTTAGCTTTAAATTACAACCTGCTCAAGCTGCCCCATAGGTAGCAGTATACCTGTTAATTTTAACAAATATAAATGTTTTTTCAAAGAAAAAAAAAAACCTATTATTTTCAACAAAAAGTATAATCATATCCCATTAATTTAAGTTGTTTTATAATAACAGAGTAATTAATAAAAATACAAAATGTAAAATGTAACAAAAAGTATAAATAAATTGCCAAAAATTGTAATATTTATTTAACCCTCTTGTTTTAAGACTCTTTTCTGTTCAAATATTGCTCTAATTTCCTATAAAAACAATTAACAACTCACTGCACATGTCTCTTCCTATCAACACGTTGAAACGGATCCTCCGAAGGACCCTCAGACCCACTTCAAGTAATTTATTTACCCCGGAAAACGCCCAAAGGCGGCAAAAATATCGCATAATTTCGGAAGAACAATAACAAGGCACAACAATTATTCATATACACTGGGCAAACACAATTTTTGCGGTCGGACAAGTTACACGAAAACCGATTTGCCATGAAAACGAAAACAAATAAGTAAACATCCGAAAGGGGCGGACGGAAGGGGGAGGGGCTGGGTAAACAACAATACCAAAAGTTGTTACATAGCGAGTTACATGCAGGATAATATAAAAAAGGAAACAATGCCAGCGAACAAAAGGTAAACACCACCCATCGAAGGGAACTGGAGAAGGGAAGTCGTTCATGAAGTAATTACGGACAAGTGCGCACCATTAGCTTCCGCAAACAGCTTGGTCCGAAACACTCAATGCAAACAACACCCAAGGACCCGGCCAGGATCAGCCAGGACGCCAATGACGATGACGATGCGATGAAGCAGACCAAGTGGAATGAATGAACAGATGTGTTAATATCAAACGCATTTTGCTTGTGGCTGAACCCTTTGCAACCTAAAGGGGCAGCAGTGGCAACAACAATAATTGGGCTACCGCAGCAGCCGACACCACACCACAACTACCACCACCGCCCTTCCCATGACGGGGAGTCCTTTACTCCCTTCGGGTGGTTTCGAAACCGCCCATATCCTGAGGCCAACTCGATTCGACTGCCGAGGCGGCCATCAACTTGGATCAGCATTAAAGGATTACTCGAGCAAATGCAATTATTTGACAGGCAGTCCGATCAACCCAATAGTCCTGTACACTGGAGAAAAACTTTTAAGGAAATCATGGATATTTTTGAGACAAGAAAAGGGTTGTACAAGGAAAGCTACGGGGTGTTTCAGTGATTATTTGATCCTCAAGGAATTGGAAATAGGTTTTCTGTGCGATTAGTTTCCCCCAGTGCATATCCTTTACCCTGAAGCCGAAATCGCCTTCTTCAAGGCTTTTTTCCGCCGCACTGTTTCTCACATTGCTACTTGGACCCTGTGATTATAATAAATTATCAATTATTGGCATTATTTGCGGTAAGCAGCCCTTTGGCTCCGAGTGGGTGGCTTAATTCCGCATTTCCGAACGGGTGGTTTTAGTTTCGTGTGGGTGTTGCCCATCGAATTGTCCTGCTGCCGTACATTAATTTTAATCGAATTAGTTATGTATGAGGTGGAATGTACGCGGAAGTGTAAGGCGGTAATCGCACCGGGCCAACAATATTCCAACTTCATTATTCATCGCCTTGGCTTGGGAAATTGATAACTTGTATTTGGAGGGCAGCGGGAAGGCTTAATAAATCAGTAATTAATGAGCTCCAAACATAATTCGAGATGGAAATTGGGTGCTCTACCAAAAATCACATCAAAGTGCAGTAGCAGACCAACTTTTTCCACTTTATAATTCCATCGACACCCCTCTTTTCAGTTTCCTCCCTCTTGGAAAAAAAATCTCCCCTCCACCGATTCAAAAATCAAATTTCCCACTCATTTATCAATCAATATCACTTATTAGAAGAGCTCTCCGGCATTAGCTCGACTTCAAAGTGCTTTGTCCTTGTCAGGTGGGCCTCTGTATATATTATATGGCACTTCCCTGATCCAGCTGGGACCCGGGCTTTAACCATAAGCTCGCTGCTATACATTAAGTAAATGATTTTTGCACTGAACTCTCGCATAAAAAAAATGTTTCAATCCGGAGCCCCGAACCCCGATATCAGACAATTCCCGGGGTCGCCTGTTAGGGCATCAAAAATTGACAGACGAAAAAAAAAAAAATCGCGCGGAAAATGTATCAGGTTACAGGTTACAGGCAAGTGAGCGGCTAAACAGGAGCCAGGGCTGGTGGGGAATCAAACGAAGTACACATAATAAATTTTATTATAAAATTTATTTCCGCTCCGGCCCGGCCAAAAAAAAACACAAACGAACAGCGAACGGAATGTGTCAAAATGCGGTTGGAAAAACGAGACCAGGAAAAGCTGGCGGTTGTGGTGGTGCACCCTCATCAAAATATTTGGCATTCATTCCATTATCGAAATCCCAGACTAAGCTGTCCAGTCGAAGTGCTGTTTTCCCATTTTCCTCCTCACTTTTTTTTTCCACATTTTTTGCCGCACTTTTTTCCACAATTTTGTTCAACAACTTCGGACTCTGCAAAGTCAAGAACTTCGGACATTTGACAGGTTCTTCGGTTAGGGGGATGGGTTTTCCAGTTTCAGTTCTGGTATTATTAACTTGTAATTTTGTTAGCCTGACAAGTACACGTGTTTGCGACAAGTGTCCCACAAGAAAAGAAAAACACTTGACAAATAAAAAATATACAAATATCAACTTGCTGGCGAAAATTGAATTGCAAGTATCTGGTTACGCCTGGGAAAATTGAGGAAAATCTGTTGGAAAGCCGAGGCGCCTAATTGCGCCGGAAATAGAAAAATAGAGAGGATGTCGTAACGCCACCAAAGTGTTTTTAATAGCCACCTAAGTGTGCGTGGGCCCGCTCGGGAACGTGTCTAGTTAGTGGTGCATCCTCATTAAGTTGCAGTTTCATTTCCATTTGCCGTGTGCATAATTTGCTTTCGGCCTTACAAGTCGACGTGCTCGAGTGGCCAGAGATTCGCTCAGTTCGCCCACTACGGATCTACATCTCAGAGTATCTGTGCATCTCTTCTCATATCCGTGGAAGTAGATCCGCTAATTGTCAGCTTGCCGTGCACTAATCTGACAAATGCACTTCACAATTCTATGTAAATTGCCTCCGTCTAATGATTACCGCACTCAACTCTTTTTTTTTGTTTCCTTTTTTTTTTAGACAGACTTAACAATCTTTTCCTGACTTAATTTGCATCTTGATCCGCACGAGGCTATTAATTCAAATGTCTTACAAAATGATTCTAATTTTGGGCCAGCAATTGCCAGAAATTATTCTCAGTGAGTGACATTAATGTAGAATAATGTTCAGCTTAAGTAACTCAACGAAAAGCCTTAAAAATATTATTCAATTTCAAGGAAACTCAACTCGAACTTGGTAGATTGAAAAATAAATTCAATAACCAGCAATAAAGGGCAATTTGCAATGAACCCCTCAAACTTTCTACTTTCTTTTCATATTTTTTGTGTATATTTTTTGCCGATTAGAGCTTAAGAACTTTGCATATCTGGGTGCCTGGGTGCGAGCTCCACCAACATCATTGAAAATGTATATAGAAAATATTTTTTTAAAAGCAGTTATTGCATTACGTTTTCTGCACGCCACCCCAAAAACCCCGAACCCGTTTGTAATCCTCGAGTTCTTGAGCCTCTTCGGCATGCATATGCATTATTAATCGGTTTTAGAGAGGGGGCTACATATTTCTATATAGTTAGGAAGTATATATATGTATATGACAGGAGAGGCTTTGATCAAAATGCGTGACCGTTCTAGGGTTGTCCTTATGAAATTTGATACGATTTCGTGAGTTTCTTCGCTGAATTAAATATTTCTCAGATGGCCGAACCTTTTTTTTTTTGATTTTTTGAATTTTGCACCCAACTCTTTTCCTATTTTGCATAATTTTGTGAAAATCACAGAAAGTGGTGTCTTACCTGAACCCGAGCCTCGGTCAGGTTGATTTTCATGGCCAGATCCTCGCGAGTAAATACATCCGGATAGTGGGTCTGGGCAAAGGCCGTTTCCAGTTCTTCCAGCTATTTTCAAATTAAAAATTAAACATCAACCTTTGGCTTTTGCTGTTTTTGTTTTTGTTTTTTTTTCATTGCTATGAGTTTGTTACCTGTTGCAATGTGAAGGTGGTGCGATTCCGTCGCTGCTTCCGGCGGACAAAAGTCTCATCGTGGATGGCAGGATGATACGAGTAGCTGGTATCTGGAGGAATAGCAGATTAAAAGAAGCCGGAGAGTTGGTATTAGCCAAGTTAGGTGTGTTGCATTAGCAGCCATAATTTATCTAGGTGCAGCTAAGGGCGTCAGAGCTTGAGTGCCACTAAGCTGGGATGTGTACGTCTTGGCCAAATAGTGGCCATGAATTAAATATAGTTAAGGGATTAGTTCGAAAAGAAAAGGTAAGGAAATACGTAAAAGACAGTAAAAGACAGAATGGAAAAGTTATTAAAAGTTACTTTATTTAGTTTCCATTATTTTTTATCCATAAAACTCCATTATTATTTGGCCCATTCATGGACAAGTTTTTCTCTAAATTTTAAATGAACCAACTATAAATGCCTTCGAAATCATTCAAGCCAAAAGTTTTGCTCTGCCCTTGTTGGAAAAATCCTTTGGCCCCGACTCCCCGCTCCCCGCTCTCCGCTGACAACTTGGCCAAGTTGGCTTTTTGCTGAAAGCCAGCTGTTGCCAAAAATTGCAGGCTAATTGAATTTTCTAGCAGCAGCGCCATTTTGTATGCTACAAAATATTTTATAACTGCCTTTTGAGCTTTTCCTTTGGCCAGAAGGAGAGACTGAGGGAGAGAGAGAGAGAGAGAGAGAGAGAGGGAGAGGAAAGGCGTTGACAGCCTCACTTGACCTCCGCCCGAAAATCCCTCCCCCTGCGACTCACCCTTTTTTTGAGACCACCCCTCCACCTGCCCCCCAGCCCAGCGACCGACTTTGGAAAATGGAAAAGTAAAGCCGAAAGGCGGAAACTTTGTTGGACCTTTTTCGACTCGGACTCGGTGCGTCCGTGTTGTAAAATTAATTTTCAATTTGATTTTAAATAAATAATTAGCTGGCAAATTGCAAAATTTAATTTTAATTTTCTTCTTGCCAAAGCCTCGAAAAGCTTCTGTCTTTTTCTCTTTGCCTCTCGCCCTCTCTTTCTCTTCGCCGTCTCTCTGTCTCTGTCTGCGCCAGGACTGGGACCGGGACCGGGACCGGGACCGGGCTGTGTGTCAACTTTTTTGGGGGGCTCTAATCCGATTAGCTAAAATGTTGTTACTTTGGCATTCATTTGCGCCAGGACGAAGGTCGTCCCATCCTGGCGCCGCCCCCTTTCTCTGTGTCCTTCCCCGGAGATTCCCCGGAGAATCCGTGTAATGCGCACTAATGTTGTTTTCTACTACGTTTTTCTCCGTCTCTATCGCCTAGTGTCGCTATGCCTGCCATCGATTAATATTTAATTATGAAAATAATTAGAAAATGTTTCCACTCTGTCTTCGGTTTCTTCTGCGCTTTCAGGTAAGCCGAAGGATATATGTATGTGCGAGTACGATGGAGGTATCCTGCTAATGAAGCACGCATTTCGTGCCAGGACCAGGCAATCAGTTCAAAGAGTTTTGCCAAAGGAGCCAAGTTAATCGAATAGTCGATGAGTTGGGCCATTTGCACTCAGCATTACCTATAATAATTTCCTGGGGTTTTTTTTCTGAATGGTATTTGGAGGCATTTAAGTTACTATTAGAGGTAGATGAGTGAGGCTAGTATTATTTTTGTATTATTATAAGGATTTATTTATTTATAGGCATTAGTACCCTTTGTAGATCGATTCATAAGCATTTATCGAATGCCAGAACTTTCCCCATCTCTATCCAACGGCTATCGCTTTTCCAGGATAATCACGATCACAACCATTCCCCCGTTTGCTCATCTCCAGCTCATCTGCCCACTGACTCGAAAGCTGCAATGTGCAATTTTCTTGCTAATCAAATTCTCTGCAGCCAATAATTGCCTAAAATGCAAATGGATATGCCCCAGGTTTTATGGTTCTAAGTGGGCGGGAGTTTACCGGCCGAAAATGCCTCGGGTCCTGGCCAGGCAAAGTACGTAAAAAAAAAAGTACGTAGAAGAGACCAGAATCGTTCCAATGACGTCCAAGCGGCTGGCAATTAGCACAATTAGGTTTCGAGTGCAAATCCCAAAGCGCAACAGCACCAGAACCAGCACCAGCATCAGCAACAACAACAGCAAAAGCAAAAACTGGCCAAAAACTGGGCAATAAGAATTTCATGCTGAAAGCTTTACCAAAAACCTAACCGAACCACCCTGCTCGATGAAGGATTTCCGCCTTCCCATTACCCATTTGTCCTCCAAACTCGAACATCAAACGTCATGTGGCAAGAGCAACATCAGGGGCATCAGCATCGGCAGCAGCAGCAACAGTGGCAACAACAAGTCAACTAACCGCACTTGTCAGGAAGACAGGATTAACAAATCCTTGTTGGCAAATTGATTCAAAAAGTACGCAAAGGGGCGCAGACAAGCCAACCAACAGGCAGCAGTCTATGTCTCTGGGCAGGTCCTTCTACCTCACTCTTTCACGCTTTCGATAGCTGTCTTTGTCTGGCTGCGAAGCAAGGCTGTCTCTCTTTGCACTTGAAAAAATTAAGGGCTGTTATGAGGCTTTCAATTGGATTTAGAATAAAAATAATGATAGGTTGCTTTATTCAAAGAAAATTATACTTTTAAGTTTCTTTTATTAAGTTTTTATAAACAAATATGGATTAATATTAAATTAATTATAATCCTTAAAATTCATTGCTTAAAAACCAATATTTCTTTTATATTCAACTTTTTCTCAGTGCACTGAAGCTGCTCTGTGTCTGCTCGTTAGCTGCGCCGGTAATGGGAGATAATTCAATTTTTAAACATTTGGCATAACAAGCGAAACCATCATTAAGGGATTTTCGGTCTGAGAGCAGTCAAGTCAAGAGTCCTTGCAATCAAGTCGGCACCACCCACGCCAACCCCTACCACCCAACCGCCCAACCGCCCATCTAGCCACCCACTCGACTCGGTATATCCTCAAGAAACATGTCTGCAACTTTGTCTGCCATTTCTGTGTAGGATCCACACGAAACAAAAATCAATTCTCATTCAATTTCAGTTTCGCTTACTTAATCTGAGATCCGAGAATTAGCATTCATTATAGTTTTCGTTTTTCTGGCCTAGTTTCTTTTTTATTTTTATTTTTATTTTTTTTTGGGGTGGAGGGGAAGATGAATAAGAAATCCCCTGGCAGAAGGTCGTATTCCCCGCCCTTGCCCCGTTTTTGGAATTCTTGATATTTTGGTTCGGAAAGTGTCACCGTCTCAATTTCAGAGTCCGGGCACGCGTTGGCAAAATTTTAAATTAGTTTAGCAATTGAGAAGCATTCTCGGGGTGACACTATAGGAGGGTTGGCTGACTGACTGACTGGCTGTATCAAGTAAAGGAATCACGAATCGGAATCTCTAAAAAGCAGACAACAAATTGAATTAGCTATGCAAATGGTCTGGGGAATTTTTTATTCTGATTTGTGAACGATATTTATGGGTTTGCTTATGGTTTCTAAGAATGAATGACGCACACTCTCTGGAGAGTTTCGTCATGGGTGATTTTTGGGTATTATTCATGGTAAAATTAATTACAATATAATAGTTGTTAGTCACAAAAATTATATAGTTAGAAGTTGGGCATCCCTAAAGTTAGTAACTTAAGCTGAGAACTCGAGCAAATTCCCTCAGTGATGGTCATTATCCTTTTACAAATTACATTAGGGGCCTTAAGCTGTCGCAAATCAAAAGCGACAGTCCCTCGAAGGACCTTAGACCCGGCCGGCCCCATGACCCCCAGGGCGACCCCCAAGTTATTGCCTCGCCGTCTGTCTATCCGAATGTCATATTGAATCAGTCAAGAGTAAATAGAATTTGCACCTGATTAGGATTACGTAGAGAGGGACGTGGCTAGGGGGCTGGATGGTTGGATGTGCCGAGATCTACGTGCCAAGATGTTGGGTAATGCGTTCGTAAGTCCTTCGTCTAATCCCATTAAATAGCACATGATGGAAGCCACACAACCTGCACTGCAATTTATGGCAAGTAAACAGTATATTTTAGATGATTTTTTTATGATTCGTTCGGCGGTGCCTTTTATGGATGGTTAGTTGGGGGTTGGGTGGTTGCAGTAAAGCAACAAAAATCAATAAACTATTCCGTCGGCAGGTGACGCTTTGATTTATGATTTTGGATAAATGCCTCGGCACTCAACCGGCTCACTTTGAAAATCTGTCGAAATCTGTCGCCGCATTCCGTTCGCAGAAGGAAAATTTGCATGCCAAAGCATTAACGCTTTGCCAAAAGATAATTGCATGAAATGAAATCTAAAATTCCTCCTCTCCCTCGGCAGGAGGTACGTATGTACATATATACATATATATATGTATATACCATATCCCATCACTCCAATCCATTCCAATACCAATTCCAATTCGAATGGATCGCTTCACTTTCCGACACGTTCACGTTTGCTTGACTTTGCCTTTGGCCACTCCTTTGCTCCAAAAATATACCCCCAGAGCCCCCCCATCCCCTATCCGGCATTCGAATATCGATTGACTTGCCTCCTCTCGTTCCCTTTCTGGCCTTTTTTTTTTTATTTTTTCATTCAATTATAGTTATATGGCAATGGGGCCTCTGTCTCTCGGATTCCGACTCTGGAGTGCCAGGCAAAGTTTATTTGGTTTGGATGGGGAGTATGGATAGGGTTCAGGGGCTGTAGGGAGCAGGGTCCCTGTCCAGGCCATAGGAAATCAAATTGCTTCGCTGTGGCTTTTCTTTACACCAAATTCAACGAAATGGAATTTTTATGAGGGACTGCAACTGCCATGGCAAGAACTGGTCTATCTCTCATTCAAAAGTGTTATTTTTTGCGACGGATATTTTAGACAGATTTTTCCCGTTTCTAATGAAACATACGATATATCCTCCGAAGCCCGCTCCTCTGAATCCTCCCTTGTATGTTCCCATAACACTTACCCTCTGACCGAATGGCAAACTTTTCTGAGCAAACAGCAAACTCTCGACATGTGCGACCGTGAAATCTGATATGCCCTCTACTCTCACCATTCCTGCCATCCGGCCCTGGTGATGCTAATAGAATAATTCGTTAATGTAACTGCAAGATACAAAGATACGCCGATCCGATACGATAATAATCCACTGACAGTGGAGCACAAAAAGTAACAACTCGGCCGGCGCAAATTATCATTGGCTTTTAATCTAAATTTAATTCGATGAAAGTGAAAAGATTGCACTTTTGGCAGTTGGAAATACATCTGTTTCTGCAAATTATGGTTCACTTAGTTAGGTTTTATGAAATAGGGAGGCGAACAAAAAAACCTAGATGACTTATTAGTTGATGGGATTACGTTTCAGGAACATAAAAGTTATATAGCTCTAGTATCTATTGGATATTGTACTTACAAGGATGTGTTGCCGCAAAAGGATAGTCGAGCGTTGGAAGGCGTGGCGGATGCGGACCGCAGGGATGGAGGGCGGGCGGACATTGGTAGCAAAACATTCCTCTGCCCGCGGCTGCAGGACCGAGCTGAAAAAAAAATAAAAATATTACATAAACATCCAATAAGAATCACATCTCTCGGTAAATTGTGAAAAAGAATCTTTAAATTGCATATAATTTTGATAAATTCACTTGCCAATCATGATGGCAATGGATGAACGAGAAACTTGTAATTTAAAGGCACAATTCAATTGGGACGAGTTGCATGCGGGTTTCTTATTCATTTTTTCTGTTTATTTGTTTTGTTTTGTGGGGCGACTCTGCGTCGCCTTTAATGTTGTCATATGCACCTCAAACTCAATTCGATTCAATTAAAGGCAATTACAGACTTCTGACAAATCATCTACAATCGATTTCATCTGCATGTCATTCGGTTCTCCCTCTTCGAATTCGATTCGATTCGAAGCGATTCGATTCGACTGTATTCGATGGGTTGTGACGATGTACTCGAATGCATTGTGTGTCGTCTGCATACAATTAAATTGTCCTCAAACGAATCAATTGATTTAAATTAATTGCATTTGCCGCAAAAGAGTCGAACAGAGTCGGCATATAACTATGGCCATAACTGTAACTGGTCTTGATGAACTCGCATCGAGATGTTTTGCGTTTCGCTGGCGCCTTTCCCAATGCACTTTATGGCTTAATTAGTCGAGGAATTTCCAGCCCATAAGGGGTGGGAAAAGGAACCGCCGTTTCTAGGGAAGACAAGGGAGATTCTACAACAGATAGGGAAGATCAGAGAAAGGCGCTTTCTTTCTTCACAACATGTAACTGATATGGCTGAGAAAATGACTCAGATGAGCAGATGACTCACTGGCTTTCATCGCTGAAGCTAACAATTTCCACTATTAATTGATTCATTAGTCAAGCAAAAAATATGCATTTTACAAAATATGCCCATCCATGAAATACTCCATCAATATGCTACTTTTAGGGCTTGTATTAATTTTGAAATATTATTTCCTTTTCTGACACTATTTCTTTATTCATGGGCTCATGCCAATTTCCTGTGTTTGTCCATCCATCTTTTATGGATTTTTGTTTGCTGGATATCACATTTCCAGTTACATTTCAATTGCAATTAAAATTAATTGTTACTCCTATACATGCGAGTGGTGCAGCCAACTGCTAACCCATCCACCCACCAACCCACCCACGAGGGCAGGTGGCGCCTGTCGGTGGTGCTAGCTTGTGGTGGGGCAGGTCATCTCCTTGCTCTCGCCGTGTGTACGGAACGTTTTAATTTATTTGAGTAAATTTGTTCAAAAAAAATTGTATGAATTTTATTTATGTTGGAACGCCGGCCGACGTCGCCATCCAACCACCCACCGACTATCCTGCACCACAGCACCACAAGTGTTAGCATATCATGTTACAGACTATTTCCGCCAAATTTACACACGCAAAATAATTTAACGAGCTCGACGGTAGCGCGTGGCCTGCCTACTTTTGTGTCCTTCAGGCACTGAGAACAAATTTTGGGTCTTTAGGTATTTTAAAAGAATTCTTTAGAGAATATTTTTCAGAAGTTCTTAAGTTCTTCTTTAGAAGTCTTAAAATAATATTACACTCCCTTGACGATAGGTACTAAAGAACAGTATTTTTGAAAATGATTCCAAAGTTTAAACATTTTTAGAAATATTTTCCAATCAAATCTGTAAAAATTTTTAACAAAACATTAATAAATAATTATAATATTTTATGTAAATTTTAAGTACAGTGTAAAACTGTATTCAGCTGCCTGTTTTCTGGTCACAGATGTGTCCGTGCTCCCAAAAGTCGACCCTCGACAAGTGGCGCCAATAAATTTCCATTTAACGCGGGAACCCAGTCCGTCCCTCACCTGTGCCCTCCCCCGGCTGCCGCGCTTCCGCCCGGCCCCACTTGGCAGCTGCCACGCCCCTCTCCTGGGCCCAGCATTCCAGATAGAATTGTGAGAATTTGTAATTTTGCATAATTGTTATATTTGGAGTCCGTCGGCCGCAAAACTCATTTGCCAAATGGAAAATTGCCATTTCGTGTCTAATGATGCACATGCGGCCTGGTTGGATGCTGGCTGTTGCCTGTCGGCTATATAGGATGGATATTGTATAGGACCTGGTCCAGTGGACCTGCTCTAAAGTTTTAGTGCCAGCGGAGGACTGGTAGGGGGCCAGGGCAGACGAAATGTGTGAGCAGCCCGTTACTGGTGTTGTTAGTGAATTAATTTCCATTGAATAATTTATGCCGAATTATTTTGGACGTATTAAATAGGCACAGGAGCTCCGCACCAGGACACAGTCCAGGTCAGAAGGGGCAGGGCGAGTGGGGCCTGAACAGCTTTTGCGGTGCAGAGTACCCCAGGATAATACCAAAACCCATATGCGTCAGAGGGAAAGCACTCACTTAGGCCCGGATCGGAACCCGGACCTGGAGTCCGGACCTTCGGGCGTTACATTTAAATCAAATCAAAATGCTATCTCTGAAATTGATTTTTGAAATTTTAATGTCCGGAGCACAGTGGAGATTATAGTTATGCGCTGCACTAATGGAGTGGTGAGATGGTCCAAATTAGTTGCGAGTCTCACCTGAACGAGACACAAATTGGACATGGCTTTTACTTTGGCCCTGACTCTGCATTAAGTCTAAATGAGTTCTAAATGAGAGAGTTTCATTTGCAAAATGTAGTTGGAAAGCCAAGGATGTAATGCGTTGGAAGCTAAGAGTTTTTAAATTTTTTCTAAAAAACTTAGAGGCAAAGTTGCCGGTAAGCAATTTAAATGCAAATTTCTTTATTAGCTAGAATAATAAATTTACAATAAGTATGCTAAACAAAGCCGTAGTAAGTCTACATTTCTTTCTGTAATTTTTTGTTAATATTTTCAGTCTTTGAATAGACACGGAGAGGCAAGGTTTCCAGCGTAGAAAAATGAAATTTTTAGTCGCTATTACTTTATTACTATCCCTCATGGGACTTGCCTTCTCACAAAAAAGTCGTAAGTTATTAAAACAATCCCCTAATAATATAAATCATTTATTAATATATTGAACTTCCTTAGCAATCTGTCGTTATGAAGCCTATCCTCAGGGAAATTGCGGAAATGTCATCTCAGGATTCACGTTCATTTCCGAAAAGAATGGATGCTCTCCTTACGCTGTAAGCGCCTGTGGTGCTAGTGGCAACTTTTTCAATACTCGGCAGGAATGCGAGTCGAAATGCAAGGAGGACTTCTCCTGGACTAATTTCCTATTAAATGGCTATAGATCTATGTTTACTTTGCAGAATAATGCATTGGATTTACTCAGAAATATTTCATAAAAACAATACTTTGAAAATCTTCAAATAAAATTGAAATACTTTCTTATCTACATTCTTGTGTTTTCTTAAAGGCAGAAGTTTACTTTACATCTTTATGTTAAGTTATGTAGTTTATATTAAAAATTATTAAAATGGATTTTTGATTTTCTGTCGTCTGGATTCTCTGAAAAAATTGGAACCTTATCTTATAGTTGGAACTTACAACTAAAAACTTTCAATTCTGTGTCTGGTGAAGTCTTATAGTCTTATATTTCCATTTTAAATGACAAATGGCTAAAGGTTAGATACATTTTAACCCTGTAAGGGTTTTATTGAACAATTTGACAAAAATCGGGTTTCACAAATTTTTCTAAAATTTGTCAGTCTTTTTAAGTTCTCTGAAGAAGACAGTACCCCAAACCTTACTTTTCCAATCTTTAAAAACTAAATGAAATGAGACTCTTATCCATAATTTGTATAATTTGTATGTCGATTGTCTTTGTTTTTGGACAATCTAACCGTAAGTATCTATATATACTATAAATAATAAATTGTTTTGAGTCAATAATATAAATTTCTTTTATTTAGAAGATTGCTCGAAAATTGAGGGACTTCTAAGTAGATCGACTTGTCAGCTTACCCACTTCCTTACAGGAGGTTTCAGAGGATTGATCCAGTTTCCGAATAATACTTTCAATTTTTTTAGTTCTATATTTTAATAATTGTTATTATGTGAAAAATAAATCTATTTAAAGAAGTGACATAAATATTTGATTTTTTTGGGGGCATTGCTGGAATTTTTAAAGAAAATCTTAGAAAGATAGAAGTGTTATCACATTACTGTTTTGATTATAATTTTTTCATTTTATAAAAAAATCCTTCTATTTCAATTTTTTTTCTGATAAAATTACACTTAGTTCTTTTTGGTTAAGGTTAAAGGTTTTAGAAAAGATTACTATGCAAATTAGATGAGTACATCTAGAATCTAGACTATTAAAAATAAATTATTTTTCCATATTTGTAGGGAAAATCTGTGATAAAAATATCAGTCTTAGACAAGGGGTTTAAGCACACAGTTCATATCCAAGCTTTAAAATGAAGTTCCTGGTCGTAGTTTCCTTAATTTTCATTTTGCTTGGCATTGTCCGGGCCCAAACTGATCGTGAGTTTTGAATGGCTAACTTTTTCTTTAATGAATGAAATAAAAAACCCTAACTTTTTAGCCATTTGCCGACTTGAACCCCTTCTTATTGGAGAATGTGGCGATAGCTTTGTAGGATATACCTATAGTACCATTCGGAACCGATGCGTTAACTTTGCCGGAAGAGGCTGCTCCATAGCTGGGAACTTCTTCGACTCCAGAAACGAATGCGAGGCTCTGTGCAAGGAATTCAATAGTTTGAGAGAAGCCCCATTCACCTACTTCTTCGACCGAGCTGTGGAACGAGTTCAGGACATTATTTCAAGGTTTACCAATATACGTTTGTAATCCCAGAAGAAATGTATGAATCAATAAAATTCGGGTTTGTTCTCTACCAAATGCATTTTATTTAAAAAACTGGTATAGGTTTATCCTTCAAGGCGGCATGATGAGAAATCTTAAAATATACACAGTGCAGTAGATTAAAGCATATAATTTAAGCGAAAACCATAAAATAATCATTAAGCTTAAAGCAATAACTGAGAAATTAGTATTCTATATTTTCTGAAGACACTTGAGTTTTTAGTTTCAGTCATAGTCTAGCCACCAAGTCAGAAAGTTGAAAATTGCAAGAATCTTAAAATATGAAAATCTCAGTCATTCTTTGTCTAATAGTTGTCCTGATTAGCCTTGTTTTGGCCCAAAACGATCGTGAGTTAATCAATCGAATATTATTCATTTTAAGGTAATATTGTTAATATTATTTCCCTTAGCTATTTGCACTTCTGAGCCTAAAGTGGAAGGAAATTGTGATGAAAGAATCAGAGGATATTCGTATATAGCCAATAGAAATAGGTGCAGAAGATACCACTTCAGAGCCTGTTCTGTTACTGGCAACTTTTTCCACTCCAGGGATGGTTGCAAGTCGAAGTGCATGGATAACTCAGAACCCGAAGGAGAAAGTGGATTCATGTCCTTTATAAACAGAACAATGTCACAGTTCCAGAGTCTGCTCAGTAGTTTCATGAATTTCGCTTCTTGATCTTGAGTTTATAATTATGAAAATAAAGATTTGAAGAACAAAGTCTCTCTTTATAATATTATATTTCAAGTTCAGGATGCAAAGTCCATAAGTGACTTTAATTAGCAAATATATATGCTAATCTAATACAGTAAATATAATATATTATTCCAAACACTTTTGTTAAGATTTTCAGTTCCCAGAAACCTTTTAAAAAAGACAGTTGGCACTTCAGCTTCAAAATGCAATTGATAACCTTGTTCTCATTTATAATTGCAATTGGCCTAGCTTTGGGCCAAAAGGATCGTAAGTTTTCTCTGAAAAATTGTTTAAATATTTATTATATTTATTTACAATCTGTACTCTCAGCTGTTTGCGTCGAAGAGCCCACTATCGATGGCCTATGTAGGGATATCTATTCCGGATACACTTATGCAGCTGCCAGGAATATATGTACGAGATTTCGGGCCAGGGCTTGTAGTATAAGCGGGAATTTTTTCCGAACTAGAGATGGATGTGAGGCTAAATGCAAGGTATCTACAGGATCGGAGAATGGATTCATGTCCTTTTGGAATCGAAGCATGTCGGGATTTCAGGACTTGATGAATAGTTTTTCAAACTTTGCTTCAAAATGATGTATCAGTGACATATTATATCATACAGAAAAATAATAAATTCGTAATATTATATTAATATATGTTTGAATTTTACATTTAATTTAAAGTTTAACATTATTGAAAAGCATCTATGACTTTTAAGTTCCAAGTCCTAGAGTTTAAAACATTTTAATAAGATTTAAGTATTTGTTGCTAAGCTATTAAAGTGGAGATTACAACTAAATATACAAATAAATTGATCTTGGCGTGAAATTAACTTTTATGTAAATTATGATAATTTTTTTGTAGAGACATTTCTTTGCTTAGAATTGGGGAAGAGCTATCAGTTACTAAAGAAGACTCTAAATAGGCAGTTCGTTCCTGGCTAAAATAAATAAGATATAGAATAATGAAGTCCTTGGCCATATTTGCTGTAATCTGTGTCCTGTTTGGCCTCACTTTAGGATTAAAAGATCGTGAGTATAACTAATATTTTTGATAAACTTTTTCTGATTGTGTTCCTTAGCCATTTGTGGACAAATGCCAGCTGCCAATGGCTTTCAATATGTGCGCTGCTTTGGTTATAATATTTATTATTCCTACCATCCGATGAGCAACGAGTGTCTGCCCTTCCTTTATGGCGGTTGTGGCGGAAACATGAATAAGTTTACTTCTAAAGCGAGTTGTGAGGAGTCATGTAAGGAAATGACAAATCTCTTCCTTAAATATTAAACTAAAAAAGAGTGTTTTTTTAAATAAATAATTTGCAAATTGGTCTGAAAGTCATTTTTAAAGTCTTCCATGTTTTTGAGTTTTGAAGTTTTTTGAAATTCCTCTGCCTACTTTTGGGCTGGACCCGGCTAATTGCCATCACCTGGAATTTGGTCACCTGAACTAAAGTGCCAAAAACACCTGACCAGTTAGTGCTGGATAGCTGTTCCTGTTGTTGCTGCAATTTGCAATTGGTGTTGCAACTGTCGCTGGCAACTGGCAACATGCGACGCCAAGCCAAATGCAATTATCCAATTGCACGAAATGCACTTGGCAATGTTTGTGGCCTAGACAATGCAACCCAACTCTATGGGTGTCTGTCTCTGTATTGGTGTATCTGTGTGTGCAACGTATCTGTATGTGTATCTGCAGCACACGCGAAATTCAATTAAGTGCGCACTAAACAGCGAAACGATTTCGATTTGACTGCACTTCTCCCAAAACACACTGGGAGCTGCTGACTGGGAAAGCGGATGGAAAACGCCAGTAGAGGAAGGAGTGTTGGGAGGGAAAGCGGCTGGCAGATTGGTGGAAATCTGTGTGGTAAGCCTTTGTTGTCCACTCGGTCCTCGGACATGGGGGTTTAGCAAGGGAAGCTTGCGCTAGTTTCTGCCACGAGCCGTCGCCAAAAACGGGGAAATTCAATCAGAGCGGGAGGATTACCGCCAGAATGTAGAGAGGCGGAATAAGTGGAGGGAGTAGTGGCGGGGGAAGGGGGATCACACCAAAGCGGATGCGGATGTGGATGTGGATGCGGATACGGAGGCAGTGTTCGCCGAACTCTATTAGGTGGGGAAGGTAGAATTTTTTCCACTTGCCTGGATTGGATGGGTTTTTAGAAAATCGTTAAAGGAACTTTAATTTCTATATTTTTTAAATTGAAATAAAATATTAAATGAGTTAATCCCCAGTATTTTTGAAACTCTATCCACTTATGACAAACTCCGAAATAAATCTAAAAATGAATTTTACAAATTCAATCACGACTGATTTAAATTAAATCCCCAACTTCCTATATCAGAATCCCCTTCCAATTGCTTGCCGTGAGTGCTGGCCAAATAATAAAATACGAAATTAACTCAAAATTAATTAAAACGCATCAGAATTTAATGCAATTTGTTGCAGCAACAGCAGCGACAACTGCTGAGGGCATTATGCAACAGCTGCAGCTATAAAAAGTAATAAAAATATAAATTAATAATGTCACGAATAAAAAAAGAGAAACAACACCAACAACCAGCAGAAAAAGAGACAAAACGAGCAATTGCATTAATTGAACAAACAACAAAGTGGGAAGTGCGTCTGGACGTCCAACAACGACAATGCAGAAATAAATATATGAATATGTATGAGTCTGGACCCCAATGCCAATGCACTTTCCATGCAACGAATGCATTTTGCAGCGTCAGCGATGGGGCTGGAAAGGGGCGGAGAAATTATCAACTGTCGCTTGATTAATTTGAATTAACCAAATTAAAAATGGAAACACAAGTCAATCAGCGAGTGCAACACCCAGAAGCGTTCCCATTTAAGTGGATCAAATTGGATAGGAGAGGTTAAAAAAAAGGGGGTACTTTTCCAGACTGATATCCCCAAAAAAAAAAGGTTTTTTTTCCTTTAAATGCAAATACAGGTTCTTTAATGCTCTTGAAAGAATTAAATTTCCAGAGCCCTGAAGGTCAAAAGAAATGCTATACAATAGACTTATCGGTGTGCTGAATCTCAGTTTTGCCAAATCGCCACTAAACGAGCCGGGGCACAGATACGAGATACGAGATACGAGATACATTTCCATCCATAGATACCTTCGTCTGTGTGGCATAATTCGCAGCCAGACTGCCACATAGCCATCTGCCGCATAGCAGTGCATCCATCTACGGTTGGATGTGTCCACGGGTATATCGCCTCGATTCCTATCCACGTGCGCATCCCGGCCCCCGATCTCCGGTTACCCCACCCCGCTGGCATTAGAGCCACTTAAACGCATTTGCGAAATTGCCCACCGCCCACCCACACACTCGCTCAGTTCTAGTTTTCCTCCTCGCATCTATGTCTTTTTTTTTTTTTGTGGCACTGCTTTGTTTTTGCGGCCAACCCGAAGCGCGATAATTTCCCACTGAGGTGAGATGATATGGAAATGCGAGTGGGTGTGCGGGAGGGCGTGGGAGGTGATGGCGGGCTAGGAGGCTGATGAGGTTATCACTTTGGCCACCGAAGCAAAGTGCATCCGTTTTTGAAATCGTCCGACTGTCCGACATAATCAAACTAAACTGGCGCAGTCTGCGTCTACTGATGATCCAACACTGGAGTGGGCTTTCTGACATGGGCATGATGGAAACAGTGGAGACTCTTTAAATGACATTGCATATTATTGGGGGTATATTTTAATTTAAGGAAAGTATAGACCATAAGACTTTCTTTTACAGTTTTCCTTGCAAAATATTTCCCACGAAATCATTCTTTTATTTACGAAAATATGACCCCTTGCGAAGGTCATAACTTACCCAATAATCCTCCGATCCTTAAGCGGAATACCTTAAACGATTTGTTGATCGATTTTGCATAAATAAAAGCTGCATTAAAAGCTGACAGCGGATTATTTTTTTATTTTTTTTTTTCAGATTTTTTCTGGGGCCACCCCTTCTAAAATCCGGAAAAGTGGGGTGTCGGAAAATATGACCCCTTGCGATCGGCATAACTTGGCAAATAATCCGCCGATTTTTAAACGGAATACCTTAAATGATTTGTAGATTGATTCCCTATAATTCTTCATCAAAATCTAACAACGGATTACTTTTTAATATATTTCTGGGGCTCCCATTGTTAAAATTTAGAAAATTCAGAGCTTCGAATATATGACTCCTTGCGAAGGGTATTACTTGGCCAATATTCACACGATTCTTGAAAGGAATACCTTAAACGATTTGTAGATCGATTCCCCATAATTCGGCATCAAAACCTGACAACGAAATATTTTTTCATTTTCTTCTGATTTTTTCGGATGCGCTCCCTAAAAATTTGGAAAAGTCTGAGCCTTGAATGACTTTTGACTCCTTGCCAAGGCCATATCTTGGCCAATAATTTTGTCAAAAATACTTGTTATTGTTGCTTTGCTGTCGCGTCTAGTAATCTGCATATTTTTGAAGCGCAACCACTGTAAATTTTACCTCCTGATTGCAGCTGTGCCTTTTTTAAGACTTTTTTGTCTCGCGGCGCATTAAGCGGATTTGCGAGGTTCGAATTTGATTGTGTCAATTGGCTCGCGCCTAGAGTCAGGCCCGGCCTCAAGTGCTGGATGCTGGCATTATGAGCTGGATCCCTAGACCGGACCGGAGTGATTGTGGCTGGGATTGTGCCACCCACCAACAAATCAGCGCTCGGAAACTGCAGTGAAAATTTTCGTAAATTGAATTATGCACCAATGCAGCACCCCCTGCACTGCCTTTTGTTTTACAAACACACTAATACATATATGGATTTTTTTTTTGTTCGTGACCAAGTGTCGCCAATTTATGCAAACTCGAAAGGCAAACGAAACTGAACCGATCCGCCGTAGGCAACCCTTCAATTTGTGGGATATATAAGCGTACGTACATGTGATGTTGTCATCTTCGGGGCGCCCGCATGGGGAGGAAGAGCCACAGATCATCACATATCCCCTCGCCAAAGACCTCGGAGGAACCCCTCTGAGTTGGTTCGTGTTTTTTGTTTTTGGTTCACGCTATTTTTTTGTTATAATAAATATTTTGATTGAATTTTCTGTTTAATTAAAGCAAATTGCTTGTGCATTTGCTTTGCCAGATGGGGTGTACTGTGTACAGTATGTACTGGCTTGGCGGGCGGTCGTTAAGTGATTGAGAAACTGGTAGATGATTTCAATAAATTTGTTGATTCATAAAGACAGACTCATTGTAAATAAAATAATAAATGCACATTTACATTCAAAGATTCCTGTAATTAAATTATTCAGTAAAAAAAAATAAAAGGCTATTTTAGTAAAATTCCTAATACCATGACTAATCTAGTTTGCATATTAGATACTGCGTAACTGTAAATTTCTTTGACCATCCGTCAATTTAGCCATTCGACGTTCAATTCAATCAAGCAATCAATAAACATGGCCGAACTAACCTTCTTCAAACTAACGGCCAATAACCGTTCTCTGCGATAATTCCATTTGCTAATTTAAATATGCCAAATTGTATTTTATTTGCCAGCTAACTGGGAGGCCCCATTTCACCCTCTTTTTGTTCCACTTTCACCCCCATTTTCAATCTACCCCCAGCCCCCCGCCACACTCCCTGCCTGCCACTGTTGCTGTTGAATGTTGAACCCTAATTGAGTTAAACGAATCGAACGCAACTTGGCGACGAATGGCGCTGGAAATGCAAAAAAAAAAGTAAAAATAAAGGACACGTTCGTTCGTCAACTCCAATTGACTCCACTGTGATGTCACCCATACCCCCCTCTCTATCTGACTCTGCCCCACCGCCCTTTTTGTGGGTGTGGCATCCAGCGGAGCGTTGAACGTTTGCCTGGCTGCCAATTAATTTGCGGTTGATCAATTTAATTTGAAACTTCGTTTTCCCATTTTTTTTTTATTTCCAGCCATTTGCCATTGATTTTGTACCCTTCCTGCCTCTCTCTCCAGCACTCGTGCAGTCCACCCCCGGCAGAGTCCTCTCTCTCCCTCTTAATTACCATCAATTATTCAAACTGCATTTGCGGAGTGATCAACTTTTGGTCTGTCTTCAATTAAGCGAGGAGGAGTTTTCAACAGAAATCCCTCTGCCAGAACCCCTCTCTCCTTACCTTCTTACCCTGGAGCGTTGAAGCATCCTTTGAATCCCTGTTGCCGAATCCTTTATTCGTATACGATTTTCGGTTTTAATTCTCTTCTCGCCTTTACTCCTTCATATATATTTTTTCCCAATTTTTTTTTGTTTTGCCTCAAGTGTTCACAAATTTTGTGCGATTTCTGACAGGAAAGGCATCGCAGCAAACACTTTTGCCAGACACTTCACGCATTCCAGGACATTTCAGGACACATTCGTGAACGGCACTCGACAGCTCAGATTTTTATCAAATTTGGAACTCATTAGGAGAGTTCCTTAATTCGAATTAAAAGCCTCTAAATAAGTTATGAGCAAAAAATGTTTTGTGCTTCCACATCATGGCATTTAAAATTGGCTTGTTTAGCAGGGATCTTTACAATATCAAGAAATAAGATTAAAATGAATGATGAAATAAATTTCAATAAAAACGTTAGATTATTCTTGCATTTTTACAAACTTTTAAACATTTTTTTAGTAATATTTACAAATTTCCCTCACTAAATTACCATTAGAGAGTCTAACAAAAGCTACTATTTTATCATAACAGGCCATGTATTTCAAAATTTTTTTCGACAATATGTTTAAAAATTACCATCCTTTAAGAAGAGTGTAGAATTTAGAAATATACCTACATTTTTTTATAGTTATAACTTTATTTTTTCCTTTTTAAACCTCTTTACAAATGAAATATGTTTATGAATTTTAATATTTTAATTCCCAAAAATATCTTGGAACTACTCTACAATCTTTGAAATAATTCCCCAAAATCCCATTCCTTGCATTATCCTTTACTCACCTTATTACCGTCCGTGAAAATTTTGGCAGCAATTCTTCAAGCGTGTCACAGAAGAAAATCCTTTGCGGGCCTTGAGCGCTTTTTTGGCTAATTTGGCCTAACTGGCTTGAATCAAACTTTTTCGCAGTTTTCACAGCACGGAACACACGTAGGACAAAGGTGAGAAACTTTCCCCAAGCGTCTAAACACTTTCTCTGTAAGTTTTCAAAAAGTTCTTGGCCAGAGTGTGTGGAGAAATCACAAAGGATGCCAGGATACAACTTCAAGATACAAGTTCAAATTTCACAGTCAATCTGAGAGGCAATAGGCCGCATCAAGGATGTGAGTTTCAAGTTTTAAGTTTGGAAAGAACACACCGGTACTAGGGATGGCACTATAATGTCATTAGTTTTTTAAGGTCAAGGATCCTTGATTGTTATCACCGTTTTCCGTCGGAAAAATATGGATTTCTGATAGCCGTATTATCCACTGGGAATCAAATTTCGTATTTTTGGGTTTTGTAACTTTTTAACTCATCAGCTGATTGGGGGGATATCGTGTGGATGGTGTTGAACCGAACGCGTGGAACGTCTGATTACGAATGATCTAACGGTGCTTGCCACAGATGCGACGTCGACAGCGAAGCTGGCGCAGGCAGCACAGCCAGCAGCGACGGAGGCTGCAAATTAGATCCACGCCGGCAGAAAGATGGCTGATGCCAGAAAGAGAAAGGACGCAAAGAACCCGAAAGGCGACCGGGGGATGGGAAGCGCCGCCTTTGCCATTTCCCATTATTTTTTTGCCAGGCCAGCCGGCGCAGGCGCTCGTCAGTCAGCAAACCATAGCACAGTTTTGGCCAGACATCCCCCCATCTTGCTTGCACACTAGGACGCTCTCGCTCCCACTCACTAAGGAGCATGCTTCTCGGTATGTAAGACAATTTTCTCGCGCATTTTCATTGTGGAAATTGAATTTTCGGCATGGAGAGCTGCAAAAAAAGGGGGGTCGGTGGGGGAGGCGGGAAGTGAACCGGCAGAAAGGAAGAAGAATGAGCCATGGGGGGAAAAAAAACAACAAATGAAGTCAACGTCGAGGAAGAAGCAGATACAGGAGCTGGAGCTTGGCTCTCGTGTTTCTAATACGGCTTCCCCACCCTACCGTCCCTATCTACTTTATTTTATTACACTTTATTTAGGTGGCACCGAACGTGAGCAAACGAGACAAAAGCCACCAGGAAGTGGGTGGGTGGGAGCGAGAACGAACGCCTTGGCTAACCCCAAGGGGCTGAGCGAGGGGGGCTGTGGGGCCAAAAAAGAGAGCGCAAACAACTGAGGCAGCCTTAAATTGGATTTTCATCGTTAAGTGTGGTGAATGTGTGGGCCAAACTAGGAGGAGGGACAGAGAAAGGGCGAGTGAAAGGCAGAGGAAGTAGAGATGGAGAAAGTAACGATGCAATATATCGTTTAAAAATATTAAATGTTTAAATACGCTGTAAATGAGATGTGAATGATAATTCTTTATTAATTTATAAAAAGAAAATAAATATTTATTTTTTACTATTTTAAATATTATTTATTTTAGTTGAAGACTCTTGATAGAGTTTTCAAAGTAAAATATTTAAAAGATCCAAACTCAAAGGACGTGCCATCTCTAGGACAACCTTCGAGTGCTTTGGTTAAGCAGTAAGCTACCCCAACAACAACACAGCGAGGACAATGAGAAAACGATTACTCACCGTTGGAATTTATTTGGCGTATCATTTTTTACCTCTTGGCCCTCAAACCTTCCCCATTCGCTACAACTTTCTCTTATTTCCCCTTACCGTTTTTGACAACTCAATTTATTTACATTAATATCTCATCTTGCCGCAGTCTCAAAAAAATAAATAGCTAAGTGAATTTCAGTTAATTTATTATGAGGATTATTGTTATGGCTAACCCCCAAAGCTTTCTCACCCTCCCACCCCTCCATTGGGTGGGTGGTGTCCAGCCCCAAAAATCTCCTCGTATAATCGCAATTCCCAATCCCAGTGACGCCATCTTGGATCCCATTTATTATTGTTTGCCTGAATGGGCTCCTCTAACTGTCCTCCCTCTGGCATTCCCCACTGCCCCCGCCCTCGCCTTGGGTCGTTGGCCACAATTACGAAATGAATTTGTTGCCTCCTGCAGAACCTATCCTGCCGCATGGTGCAGTCAAAAAAAATCTATTATTTTTAAACATAAAATTTTAGATAATATATTTCACATTCTGATTATTCTAGCCTTTGATCCTTTATGACATCTCTAATTACCGCTCTAGTCCCGTCTCTAGTATTTTCTTCGCGTTCTCTTAGTTTTTCTTTCAGTGTCACCCTTTTCTCCTCCAAAGATTTGACTTTTCGGGTGTCCTGGAAAACTATTCGGCTTCATCTTGCTCCACACCCCCTACATCCTGCCCGCTCCTTTTGGGAGAATCCTGTCAGGCTCGCAAATTGGCGCTCTGATTTATGACTTTGTCTATTGTTAGCTTACTTCCTACAGCCCCCCTACATACATCCCTCCACGGCCCCCACACTCTCCTCTATCCTTTGCCATCATTAGTTTGTATTTTAGTTTCATTTTCAATCCGAAGTTCATTTCATTTTGGGCTTAAATTTTGTTTTGTCCTGTTTGATTGTATTTGGACGCCACAGAGTCCTGGTAGAATACTTTTTTTTGGGTTTTTTTCTTGGTTGGGTCGTTTTAGTGGAATTACTTGGTCCATAATAGATGAGTCTGGGATTCGTTTTCGACGCCAGGAGAGGCCAGTGCAGAGAAGGCGTGGCACAGCACATCGCCATTTTGTTTGGCAGGTGAGGCCACAGGATTTTTCCTGCAGCTGCACAATTGCATTTTGTGCATCTGGGACAGCATATGGCAATGCATTTTGGTCCTTCGAGATGTCAGGATTGGTTTAGTTTTCAGTTACTTGATAAGATTTATTAATTAAGTGAAATAATATATATTAATCCATTAATTTTGCATTGTTTTGATAGAAGTATTACATAAATATCATTATTTAAGTATAGAATTCTATCTATTTTTCCATATTATATTGCCTTCTAATTTTCAAAATTCTAAATATTTCAATACTTCCTTATGGCCAGAAATATCTTTTGGATTTCGGAATATTTTTTATTGTTTTTAGATCATATTTAAATAAAAATTTCTATTTTCTAACTATAAGGTCAAGGGCTTAGTTTCTATAGTTTTTCTTCATTTTAAGTTTCAACTCGATATAATTCTAATAATAAAAAATATAACAAATACAACAAGGAAACAATAAATAAAATGTACTTAGTGATCTTAGTTATCTTTTTGCCTTTTTTTCCCCAACTAGTCCTTCCGCCGCCTTGAGTCCTTGATGCCTGACAAACTCTGGGTGAAATTTATGTAATTTATATGGGCACTTGACTGTCTAAATTGCCTGCAGAAGTCAGCCCCACCCCACCCCGTCCCTCCCCCCTCACCACCTCCATCTACCATCGCCATTTGGCCAAAACCCCCGTCTCCCCATTTGCCCCTGTTGGAGCACGCTTTGCTGCCACTTTTTATATCATCTACTTAGCCTTAATGGCAAATAATTAATTTCCAGCTTCCGCGTTGCCGGTTCTAGCCTCTGCCCCCGCCCCCGCCGCCGTCGGCCAGCCCTTTTCCGCCCGCGTTGTAAATGGCCGCATGTAACTGCAATTTGCCCCCTTCCCCGCCCCAGTTCGGCCACGCCTGGAACGACCATTTTCAATTTACAAATTGCTTATTTTTCGAAAACCAAATTGCGAGTGCCTTGGCCAGGACTTGGCCAGGATGGCAGGGCCGTAGTTGTAACCGGATCCGGATCCGGGACCAGGATCCGTAAAAGAAGCAGCAGGAGCAGGCAGTTAATGCATTTTACGTGCGGCCAGTTGGGTGGCGAAAAGTGGGAGGGGGATGGTTCGTGGATGGTCCTGGGCGGAGGTCCTGGCAGTTATGTGCTGCGGCGAAGGCTTCTCAATTACGTTTATAAATTTTCCAAGCCAAAATGGCGCAGCCTCGGAAAATGAATAGCCCGAAAGGGACAGCGCTAAGTAGGGGAGTAGGAGAGTAAATGGAATGGGGAGAGCACTCCAGTTTTTCCGGGGAAACCATAAGAAAAAAAATCCACCCATCCCCCTCAAAAAGAAACCATCGAAAGAAATTTTATTAACTTCTTTTGGGCCAAATTGCATTGCGGCTTATTTGAAGGCCGGGCTCAAAGCTTAATGCCCCTTCTGGTTATCCTTGCACCCCTGGCCATCCTTGCCTTATGTCCTTATGTTCCAGCCCACTTCATCACCTCCATCCTGCCGCCTAAAACGATTCCCTTTTATTTATGATGCGACATTTCAACTCGCATTCGTAGGCCCTCAACAATTTATTGGCGCCATCAAAAATTGTTTTATACACTGAACAAAATATATAAGAATTAGCAAAGAAATCTTTACGAAAAAAATATTTTAAAATATGACAAATATTATAATAAATCATTTATTCAAAAAATATCTCTATATTTCCCTTCAAATTTTTAGTATTTCTCTCTCAGTATATTTTATATAGTCAGTATCAAGAACCACGCCCACCGCCTACCCAAATGGCCGAGACTCCATCGTTGCCCTTTCGTTTTTATGGCCTACGCATCATTTGGCTAAAAGAGACCACCCCGAGAATCCATTTAGATGGCGATGTCTTCCCCCCCACCGAAATTGGGGGATAAAAAAGGATCAAGTGGGGCGGAGGGTGTGGAACGGTAATCGTTCTATGAAATGCCTAAATAAAATAAATGGCTAAACAGAATTAGAGTGAAAGGAGCCGCAGCAGCTCGCATGGATATTATTTGAGAAGGATACGAAATAAAAGAGGGCTATATTCTATTTAAGATATATTATTTATGAGACTGCTTAAATAAAGTGGGGAATTATTTATTTATGTTTTTTTTTTTTGTTTTATAGTTATTTTTTTTTTATAATCATGAAAAAAGAAACCCTCCTTTAAAACTTCTCTAATTAAATGATATTGTTCTATTAAAAGATCATTAGATCAGCATATTTCCCACAGCCATGAATATAATTGTCTTCACCTCCCCCCAGGCCACCCACTCGCTCCCCCTGAAAAGTCAGGAAAATCAATTAAAAGCGCAATTAATTTGTATGACAGTTGAGAAAACAGACGCCAAGCTTTTGGCTTCCGTGGGGTGGTAAAAGGGGTGAACAAGTAGGGTGGGGGTGGGGGTTGTGAAGAAATGGCAGAGAGAGTGAGAGGGTGGGGTGGTGGAGCCAACAACGAATGCTTTTTCTCTCTCCGATTCTGGCGGAATAATAAAAGTAATTTAATTTTAATGAAATTGTTAATACGAAAACAATTTCATTTTGTAAAAAGTTTTGCGTCGGCTCCTGAACAGGATACCGAGCGAGGGGGTGATGGCCTACGGGAGGGGGGTATAAGGTGAACAGGAGCCGGAGCAGGATGAATGACAGGATGAGGAGAGTGGGAGAGAACCAGACCAAATTGCTCGTGACAATGAGTGAGTGAGTCAGGGAAAACAAAAAGCCACTCACACACACACACACACACAAACAATCAAATAAAAGTGTGCGAAAAAGAGAAAGCCAAACCAAGAACCAAAAAGCAACAATGCCGTCGGTAGAACAAGTCCAAATACAACAAAAACAAGAACACAAACAAAAACGACAGCCCACAGAGAGAGTGGGAAAGAGAATGCGAAAAATGAAATGCTGATGCGAAGATTTAATAAATGAAATTGGTGTGTGATTAAAAACACAAAAACCAAACGAAATCCATCTAATCAACTTTTGCTGCCGCCTCACTTTTCTCCGCCCGCCCGCACCCTCTTGTCCTTGCCACGGCACTTTCTACTCCTTCACAGCGGCATCCACCCGTCTCTTTCTCTTTTCGCAGCCTTGCAGTTGGCCGAGAGCTGCGGCGCCGGCGCCGGCAGCAGCAGCGGCAGAAGACGAAGCGACGCAGCAGCCGTAGGGGGCAAACAGGGGGTGGGGCCGGGGTTGGTAGGAGCTAGCAAGTTTGAAACGCCTCCTTAAGGATATTTTCTTGGAAACATAATACCTTCTATATTTAACAATGAAAAATAATTTTTTTTTTCAACACATATTTTTAGTTACTTTAGTTATTTTTTTTATTTATTTAGTATTTGTTTTATTTATTTCCAAAATATATGATTTTAAAATGAATCAAATTTAACGGTTTCATAAATTTCCCATTAATAAAATACCTTTTGGTCCTTTTCTTTAGGCTCCGCCCCCATTTATGAGAATAAAATGGCAGCTCTCTTGCTTCAATATGGGGAATTTAAATGGCGCCCTCTGTATCTCAATCTTGATATTACTTGATTTCATGGCCCACAGATGGCGCCCGAACAAAATTATGGTCAGGTAGGATGATACCTTCATAGTTCGTTAAAAAAGCTTGCATTTAATTAAAAAAAAAACCCGCTTAAAAATATAAAACTTCTAAGATCATACATTTTAATTAACGTTTTTGTAAATTATATTAGTTATCGTACAATGTTCATTAAAATTAATAATTATCATTAAAATGAATCCTGAAATCTATAACGAATTAAAAAGAATTGTAAAGGTTAATACAATACATTATTGCAATGCATTTTTATTGATAAACAAATAATAGACCGTCTCTTATAATTCCGGATTAATTAAGATTTGATCTGATCTCACGCAGTGAACCTTGACCCACTTCCAAGTAGACAAGTCTACTGTTCTAAGTCACCTGTTGATGCAAAAAGCTAGAACATCCACAGTGATCGATTAAAACCATTTGTTTCACCTGATTTGCGAGATTATTAACGAAAAAGCTATAAAATAGTCAAGTCGCTCAGATTAAAGTTAAGAAAAATCTGATGGACAAGTTTTAAGAGAATTATTAATTGAAATGAATACAGTGAAGCTTCCATAAGTAAGAAAATAAAGATCTTAAACCGGTTTTTTGTTTATAAATCAAGGGGAGATAATATTGATTTTAATATTTAGAAACCTAGATTAAAATTAAATAAAAATTTTTAAATTTATTGTTTTAAAATTAAAAATCAAAAGCATTTAAAGTGTGACCGTTTCATTAAGTTTAATCTTAAATTGATCTTAAAAATATTATTTGAAAACAAAGTATATTTTGGAATGGAATATTTTGGGGAATGGAAATTTTTGAATTTATTTTTTTGTAAAATGATAAATGTTTCCGGAAAGATTAAAATAAAGCTGAAAGCTCTTCGGAAGTTTATTCGTCCACCCTACTGTACTTGGGGCAGTCGTGGTGGGGTCTCACTAACTATTTCTCTGCGCCAGGCGCTCAATTCGCTTTTCTCTCCCGACGCGTTCGGTTCAGGTTGGAGCTGCTTGGAGCTTCGCGTGCGCCTCTGTGTGTGTGTGTGTTTGTGAGTGTTTTATTCGGCTAGCTAGTTGTTGTTGTTTCTATTGTTGCTTGGCTAGTCGGACGATCTAGCGTGTGCTGAATTCTAAACGAAAACAACAACTACACAGAGTTCCATATGTGCAGCTATTTGCCTTAAAATGTAATTAACCAAAAGGGAAACTAAGGCAAATAGTTTAAGTTAAATAAAAGTCAATTAAAACGGAAAATGTGAATGCAGTTCTGTAGTTTTTTTGTTTTTAGTGGAAAGCACGCAATAAAATGCACTTGTCTCGGCTCCAAACTGCAGTTTCCACCTCCCACACACTTTCGTTTTCCCAACCCCCCCTCGAGTCAACAATCTTCTTCGGTTTGAAGTGCATTTCTGCGTCGCATTTCCTACTTTTCTTTGAAATATTTTATTAAAAAAAGCTCCTTTGTTGTTGTTTTTACTACTCCCCGTGCTTCTTCTTCTGGTTCGTGCTTCCCTTACTCCTCCTTTGGGGGCTCTCTCTTTGTTGTTGTTGTGGTTTGCTCCACAATTTTTTCCAATTTTGCGCGTTGCCGCCTTCGCTTTTTTTTTTGTATATTTTCTTCAGCCGCCGCGATTCTATTTTTAGCAACAAGTATTGTTGTAGTTGCTGGCCGTGTGTTTGTTGTTGGTGGAGCTCAAGTTAACTACGCTACGCTGGCAGCAGAAAAAAAAGCAAAAACAACCTGACAAACTATGGGGAGCAAGAGAGCCCCAAAACAAAAGAGAGCAGAGAGAGAGGGAGATCTTACGTGGAGAGTGATCTTAAAGTGGGGCTTGGCTAAGAGTGACTAAAGTGATTTCAATAAATTAAAATTTAAAGGAAAATATTAAAATTATTTTTGTTATTGGAACATTTTTGATATTCTTTAAAATAAATTATTTTTAACTTATCGTAGCTCCACTGTACCTGACTCAGGTGATAACAATAACACCGTTGAGCCAGAGAGAGCCACTGTTTGATCGCTCTCCCGGTACCTTGTTGCTTTCTCTTTCACCTTCGCCACCACCCCCCTTTCTCTCGCTCTTTCGGGTGGTTCTGTGGCCGCCTAATGGCATTTAAATTTTAATGCCCAATTTCATAGAAAATCAAGTGAAAGACATGAACGAAAAGAAAAGCGAGACGGGATACTAAAACTACACATACAAAATAAAAACAAAAGTGCAGGCAATTGATGACAAACTTTTGTGCCGCCTGCATTTTTTCTTTAGCCTTAATTTTGTGCTTCCTGTGAATTAAACGACAAAAAATAAAAAACAAGATATATAAAGAGAGTGAGCGCAACAAGTGGAATCCGACAGAAAACTTTCATCACAAAAGCCGGCTGCCAAGGGAGATAGAGAGAGAGACCTAAGACGAGCTGTAATTCTCTTCGAATTGTGTTTGTTGTTGTCGCCTCTGGAATTTCTTCACATCGTCCAACATGTAAGCCCCATTTTAATATGCAATTATTGTCGGCTGTTTGTTGAACAACAGCATTATTTATTATTGTTTATTTATGGATTTATGCCGCCTACGAATTTCGAGATTGCACAATCAGCTATCGTTGGAGCTGCCTTTGAATATGAACGATTTTTTTTTTAGGAATTACATATGATTTTTAGAGTTCCTCGTAGTACTGGCTTGGAGTGAGCTCCGGCCTTGTGCGTGCCTGGAATAATTAATAAAGTCTTTTAAGAGAAAAGATCCTTTAAAAATTACAATCTTTAATAAATTAAAATATATCTCTGAACGAACTCCAAGTCTCACAATCGCTTTGTTATTCAATACCTCATTTTTTTTGCTTTGTTTGCTGATTTATTTTTAGCATTTTGTCATAAACTTTAACAAACAAACAAACATACCTGGGAACTGTTCAAAAATTGCTGACACTCAGCCATTAAATTGTATTTTTTTTCCACTTTTCCGACTAGGTGGGGGCTATTTTTTACAACTGCGCAGATCCCGGGCTTTGAAATATATATTGGTTAATTATAAGGAATGGGTTCTGTTATCTAAGGCGTGTTTCCAAAGGGGCGAATAAATTATAAACTTTATTTTGCTTCGAAAACCAAGTCGTAATACGGAAATAGACTAGATAAGAGAATATAAAGAAGGGCTTTCAAAACAGGGCTTATAAAGGGGACTATATCCCCCACTGTTTACTTCTTTAAACCATTAATGATCATCAAGACTTATCATAAATCTTGCATATTTGTATATCTAGTAGTAAACAGAAAAATTCATTTGTTTATCCCAAAATTCATTTGGGAAGCCATTTCGCCCATTTACAGCGCCATTAAATAAATAAACAGCTTGTCAAATCCGCGAATTTTTCTACTTTTTCCGAAAACCAAAACAAATTGCAATTTTCAACGCTATACCGTTTCGGTGGCTAAGACATTTCTTGGCTAAGACGTGCCCCTTTTCCAGGTCGAATTTCTGGCAAAGTAAGCTTGTGTAAGCCGCATATCAAATTTTTGTCAAATTGGCGAATTTTTCAACAATCAGCCTCGACAAAGGAGACGCTACGGAGCATAATTGCCAATCAATTGTTGCGAAAAGTTGGGAGACATTTTATGGAAGATTTTTTATCAATTAAAGATGGAAAATCTCCATCAATCAGAAACTATTACAGAGGGAGTTTAAGAGTTTACATATTTGTCTCCTATTTATAATTAAAATTATTTAAAAAAAACGTATATATTTGGAAGGCAAATACTAGTATTTGTATTATAATCAGAACTAAATTAGTTTAGTTTCTGTCTACTGTTAAGTTTGCTTGAACTTTCATTTGCTGTTAGAACTCTGTAGTTGTTTTGTTCTTTCTCTTATACGTTCTCTTATTGGTGGGCTTTAACTCTCTGATCATCGAATCAGCTGTTTACAACTTTTACAAGATTTGTTTTTAAGGTTGGAAGAGATTTTTTTATTTTTTTGAGGGCGGTAAAACTTTAACGGATTTAATTCAATGTCCCTTAAAAGTTGTTTTGTTTTTAAATGCCGAGAATCGAAATATCGATATTTTTGGATCTGTCATCTCTAGAAAAGGCAAAGCTTAAGTAAGCTTTTAAAGCTTTTATTTATCACTGAGGTATTTTTAAGAGCTTCGTTTCATTTGTTCAGGATCTTAACGGTTTTGTGGAGTTCAAAATTAAACATAAATAAATATATATTTTTAAAGGTTTCTTCATTTTTTAAAACGTTTATTTATTTTATTAATAAAATTACAATTTATCGAAAGATTTTTCATCATCTAAATCTAATTTAGATTTTTTTACCTCCTAATTTTTTCACATTTTCATTCATGTCATAAATACATTATCAGCTTATCAACCTTGTTTATAAATCCTCATTTTTTTTGCCCTGCCCAGCCTAAATTGCATTTCAACAACAAATGCGAATGGGCGGGTGTTGTCGGCACTCAATAGCGGGCTGCTCGGTTGCCGCCCAAATAACCTTTCCTTTCCTTTCCGATTGCGCCAATTAAATAAAATATATATATAATTATTACCTTCGTTCACTGGCGACTCTCATGACGGCTTATCAATGGCGTCAATGTCGCCAAATACAAACAAATGCGACAAAGCGGCAATACTGTGGGGACTATCTATGAAGAGTTGGCAAATCGATCTTCCAAGGGGGGTTGTTACTATTAAAAAGGGGTAAATAAAAAAAATAAATTTATTGTTTCCATATATTGAAGATTTTTTATTGTATTTAAGGATATTATTTATTTTTTTGGGAAAGAATTTAATAGTATACCCCCTTTTCGCTGTTTTTTACTCAAATATCCCCTTAAACCAGTCATGGAAAAAGTGCTTCTGTATTTTTTTCACAATATTTATATTTATAACACAGAAAAAAATAATGTTCAAAGTTTGAGACAATTTTAGTTATCTAAGAAGTAAAAAAGAATATTTCCCTAAAAGAAATAAAAATGTATTTATGGTAAATGTATTTATGAATCTAGAAGTTCTGGAAATCTTCCACAATACAATTCCATTACAAGTTCCCCCCTCACTTGTAAACAATTTAATAATGTTTTGATTTCTGCTTAAATCACGTCCCACGCTGAATGATTTTTGCATGAACTGCTCCATAATACATACCCACTCCCTCCCCGGCTAGTTGATAACATTTCCAGTTTGATTTTGTTTACAACGAGAGCTGTAATACTGTTGTAATAAATAAATCAGTTTCCCTAAACGTTTTCCGCAGGCAAAAGGCTTTTGTAATTATGACATAAAAAATATAGAATAACCATTAGGCCATGGCGAAGTGGGACATGAGCTAAAGGACATGATTTATGTGGTGATCTGCACTAAATCTTTCACAGAATGCCATCGAATCTTGTTCCTATTGCCTTGGGCTGTCCACACGGCGTATGCGTTATTTATTTTCGCAGGTATGCCATTTAGAAATAAAGTATATTAGCCAAAAGGCGTTAGGTTTTGTATAATTTTTTAAATTCAACTGAAATAATTGGGCTAACTTGCTGGAGAGACAATTTATTTATATGTCACACCTGTCGTATACGTGATATTTTAGAAGAAATGGCAATAATGCCTATTTTTTCTATTCTTTTATTGTTTCTTAAGTGTAATTGTAGTCTGAAACATGTTTTATATAAATAACTAGAAGCATCATATCAAGTATACGCCCTGGTCTACATTTTTTTTAATATTCAAAAAAATATTCGAAATAATATTAGAAATGTGTTAATTTTTCTTCATACTTGAAAAATCATACTTGAACTAAAATTTATGTAATAAATAAATGACTTTTTTCATGCAATTTTTAAAATAATTTCTTGCAAAATTAAGTATACGCCTTGTGGTACGTTTGCCTAAAATTAAATAAATTAAAAAAATAGAAATTGAACATAACAAAACTTAATCGAATTAATATAATACTTATAACAATAAATAATTGAAATTATAATAAATAATAAAAAACTAAATATAAAGCATACGCTTGTTACTTTTATTGAACAAATCAATAATACAAAAAAATTAATTTAAATCGAACTAATGACTTATTAAATATTTAAAAATTCTGACAATAAACAATTATTTATAATAAAAAAATAATAATAAAAATATCAATTATACGCCCTGTATGACCACTTCCATTCCTTAACTTTAACTTTTTATTTCCCATATCCCATAACTTGTTTTTAAAATCCAGGCAATAAATAAATCCATAACTAAGGCTCCAAATAGGCACCTACAAAGCCAATTAAGATGTCAATTGGACATTCTTTAAATTACCAGCGAAGCTAAGAGCTCAGCCATCCCGAGGGCCCAAAGCCATTCATAAATATGCAAGTAGGAGATCACCGAAGTGGCCACTGCCGGGGAATGATGCGTGTGCCTGGAAGTAAATACTTTCGATACTATAACTATACTATTTGTAGTTGTTGTCCAGAACCACTTGCAGTTGCCCCGAAACGAGACGCTTTTCATTCTAGCATGCCAGGCAGCAATTAGATCGCTGGCAGTGCAATTTTTCCATCACAGTCATGGCTGCTAGCTCGAGTGTGTCTCAGTATGAGTGTGAGTGAGTGCTACTACTATTATTTTATTAAAACGATTGAAAAGCCAACGCACGAATCACAGGCCAGGCGTGTGTTGTTTTTTATTAATTTGTATTATTTTTTTGTTTTTTGGATTTGTGCGTGTGTTGGTGCCTGCACCCAACTGGTTTCGGCCAAAAGTCTGAGTTTTAATTCAAACGAACGACAACAAACGCTTCTGGGGTTCACTTCGATAACAGGCAGAGCAGTCGGCAGAGCAGTCAGCGTCGCAGTCGCAGTCAACGCCTCTGCCCGGACGTCAACTACTATCGATAGGCTTACGATCGTTGCTTCCCAACACTCGCACTCGCAGCGCGTCGCTCGATCGGACAACAACGGTTGTTGCGTTGGTCTTTGATTTGTGAACAAAAAATAATTAAATAAATGGTAGAATAAAAAAATAAATACAAAAATACAAAAATAAAGAACGCGTAACGGTTCGGCTCACGCACCCAACTAATTAAACGGCAAAGATCGGAATCTTAAACGCTCGAGAGTGTGTGTGTTGTGGCTCTGTCTCTGTTTCTGCCACTAACTTGGCTCATTAAAAGTGCAAATTGTTTACGAGAATTTAGCCAGCCTCTTAGCCTCAAAGGTAAAGCAGCCAATTTCCTTATAAGTTCTGGTTTTCAATTTTTTCTTTTTTTTGCTCCCAGGCGGACAATTTTCCTTAGTGAGCAGTGTAGAGTGTGTGTAGTGTGTGCGAGTGTGCCTGTGTATGTGTTAACGTTTTAATTAAATGCCAAAAGAAAATGTAAAAAAGGAAAAGACACAAGCTGGTGAAGAGTTGCTCCTGAAGACAGTCATGTGACAGGCAAGGCGCTCTTCAAGTCTTCAAGTGACCACCAATCCGGGCCTCCTCTTCGGTAGCCAAGAGCTGTCTTAAAGGGTGGTGGGGGGACTGTTGTCCACTTGTTGTGGGGTCTCGGGACCAGAATTCTACTCATCCTCCATCCATCCAGTCAGTTTCCGCTAAAGAAAAAAGTGTGACGGTTGATTAGACATCTGGCTCATCGCCGGAATCATTAAGGAATGTTTTAACAACTCTATATCAGAGGGGGGACAATAAATTAAGACTAGACTGAGTAGTCTATGACTACACTTCAGATGTATACTATTTATATCTCAGAGACAGACTTCAGAGACTCATTTTCAGGCAAAGATGACTGGCAAGAGTGGATCATGTCGGCTGCTTTTGACTCCGAAAACGTTTATGGTTTTATAATAAAAGTCTTAAGACCATTATGCTTGTAATAAACTGGAACTATCAGAGTCTGAGATATGTAAACAAAGTGGAGGTCTCTCGGGGGATTGTCAGTTTGGGGTTGCCTGTCAGGGTTGAACCTTTTTTCTGGCGAGTGACTCACCTGAACCCCCTGCATAGGTCTTCTAATTGATTGAACGTGCGTTTCATGCCAAAATGTGAAGGAATTCGCCATGAAGTCGTATGTCTCCATGGGTATCCATAGATAGAGCTCACTTAATGCCCCCTAGCTGCCTAAAGCGAGTGACTAGCCAGGCCGGGCCAGTCCAGCTCGCCAATGACAACTCGGCCCGTATCTGAATGTCTTTAGAGCGTTATCAGGCGATCAATTGCCTTCGGCGGACGAGGCGATCGATCAACGGACGTGTCGCCGGGACTAATGAACATTTGTAAGCCAAAAATAAACGATAAACAAAGCGACTAAAAAACTAACTAGATCCTCGACATTGACTCCGTTCAGTGAGGGATTTAAATCGCTTGGCAGATCAATCCCCAAGACTCTAGGCTCTATACTCTAGTCTGTAGACTGTAGAGTGTGGAAATTTTATTACATTTTTATTGATTGTTTGTGCAACGCCTTGGAAATTGAAAATAACTTGAATAATTGCACGCCACCAGGCCACCATCCCACCACGCCATTGAATTCTCCGGAGAATCAATTTATTTCACGAGCCTCTACACTGAAATCCGGACAATTCTTGTTTCAATTTCGGACGATTGTTTGAGGAAGTGTGCGTCTGTAATTGAAGCCCATAATTATACCATTTTTAAGCGATGTATGTGTTTCTGGATCGGGACGGCCTTCTAGGGGAGGCATAACTCTCAATTGATGTCTCAATTCGAGCAATTCTGGAGCCGAGCCGCTTAATTATGCTTCAAACTTTTAAATGCGAGGCATTTTTGGCATTCCCCATTAGCTGTTTGTGGCTATTTGCTGCCGTCAGTGTTTTAACATGTTGTCGCGGGATGTCAGGCTGTCAGTCTGTCGTCTCTTTCTCCGGCTCCTGCCTCTGTCTCTTTCTTTAAATGACAGCTGGGGGCATGCTTGTGATGATTGCTTCTGTCGGTTTTGATTAGCAAATGATTATAATCAGCCGAAATTGGCAAATGGGGAATACAATTAGGTAGACCTCGGACTAGAAGACTGATTCTAGAAAACCTAAGATCCTAGACTGGAGACTAGAGACCCTAGAAGGCTCTTAGTAAAGAGATGAGATCTATAACTGGGCCTAATTTTATAATTAGTGTCAAATCTCCGATCTAATAGAGTGTATATATAAAAATATATACACTCTATTAGAGTGTTTTCTCTCAGTTTTAAAACTATTGACTTTAAACATAGCCTATATCCTTATTTTCTTTGCAAACAGTATGTAAGTAGGAACTGGGATATAGCTGACTATATCCTTAGCTCCCAACAGTATAGCTTGGATTTTTTTGAAGATAAATGGTTGAGACTTTATACAGATTTCATTTTAGGAAAAAACTAATCCAATCGACCAAATATCATAAAGATCGGCCGACTTCCACTATCTTCCCATATAAATGAATGATCGGGAAAGTTTTAATAATAAGAAAATAATTTCAAAAACTATATACGATATTTGCGATATAAATTCCTGTTCACTAGATCGAAGGCATTGCATTTCCGCGAAAGTATCGTAAGTCGAAAAATCAAACTTTCTCAGTAGAAGATTTTTTTTGAAATAAGTTTTTTGAAAAAGCAATGGAAAGTAAAGAATTGGAGCCTTGATTCTAAAGAATTTGTAATTGTTGCTCACTATAATTGTAATTGTTGATTTTGGCACACATATTTTGCAGCAATTTGAAATTAAAATCTTAATTAATAATTTCAAATATATCCAATAACATTAATTGCCATTCCACTGTCAGGGTATAATATATTCTATCTCTTGTATATATATCCTATTCTATCTATTGCCGCATAAAAAGGAAAAATATCTCGAATTCCTCTAACAAAATCCTGTAAAATGCAGTTCATTTAACTGGACACCTCGCCTGAAGTTAAACATCTCCTGGACACCGATCTCTCCTCCTCCAAGCAGTCCAAGATCTCCAAGATATCAGCCATTTATGCAAATTTCTTGAGCAACCGCCTTAATTGCCGACTTGGCACAACCAGTATCGCTATCTGTTATCTGGGATCGTAATGACGCACTAATTGCGATATCTGGGGATCTCTGAGCCAGCATCGTGAGTGGTCAGGGGTTACCTGGTATGGCCAGTCAGTCACGAAGAACTTCCCTAAAAGGCCTCTCCGTCTCCGGGCAATTACTCACCACACTTTGAAGATTATTTAAGTAAAATATGTATTTTTATGGCCGGGTGGCATGTGCTTGACTCTGTGGCGGCCTGTTATCAGAGGCATGAATGAACTCACGATCGGAGATGTTAATACCCTCCGCCCGGGCCGACTTGACATTAAAGATTCGAGTTTCTCGTCTCATAATACTAATTAGAATTTGTGAAAAAAACGACAGAGAATTGAAACCTGTTGGCCAGAGTTGTCGCCGAACAATAATTTAAATGACAATAAAAATATAAAATCGTTTAAAATATTACGTAGAGACCAGGTCCAAGTCTCTCCCCTCGGTTTGTTTATTTCTTGTTTATGGTCTCGAGATGGAAACAAATTGCAGTCGTAATTGCGCTCAAGTGGCCCGAAAAGCGAATTCATTGACGAGCCAAGCCACTGACAGTCTGACAGAGACAGGCTGGCGGAATAATTTTGGGATGGAAGACGACCGATGTCGAGTGGCCCCTCAATTGTTCTATAAATAAAAATACCCACAGACGAGCATTCAGTTTCTGACTCGACTTCTTCCGCAGCTCCGATCATCAATTGTTTTCAATTTATTGTGTCATGTTGGTTTTCGCTTTTATTTTTATTTTTTTTGTTTTTTAGCGAATTTACGGGTAATTACTGATCGATAATTGCCCGCACTTTGAGGGCATCCGTCCGAGACCCACTCCACCCCCGCAGACCTTGTCCCATTGTTTATGGAGTGCCGGGCCCGGCATACAAATCGCACATTAATCCGTCGCTGTGCAATCATTAACATGCTAATGTTCCTCTAATATCGTTTTCATTGTAGATTCTGCTTTTTTTTTTCTATTTTTTATCTCAAGTGGGGGAGTTCTCAGAGTCGCAGAGTCTGAAGGTGGCGGAGCTACTTGAACAAATGATTGCTGATCTTTAAACTATTTTTAGGAAGGGGTTCCGGATCTTATGAGTTATGCTGAGCGTTTAAGTTTATGGTTTTTATTTTGCATTTTAGCATCTCATTTGTCTTGTGGTTGTGGCATTTTTGAGGCAAGAATATGTAAATACAAACTAGTAGGAGTCTAAAAATAGATTTAGTTTAATTTTAATATATAATAAAAATAGGTAAAGAATAAAGAATCAAGAAATATCTGAGCAGATCTACCTACAAACTGATCTTGCTCAACATTTTCAGAACCAACTTCTCAATGACTGAAGAGCTCTTGAGAGACCTTCTGGCCGATCTTAAACTGATCTTGACTTGTAGACTTATCTCCCAGTTTGCAGCTAAGCCCCCCCTAAGAGATCTAACCATTTGAGAGCTACTTCTCTCGCCCAAAACCTGCCCTACTTGTTTATAGGGTTTTTGTGTTTTTTTTTTTTGCCTACAGGTACTGTCTTACTGTCCATAGGCCATGTCTTACTCTTTTGGGGTTTATTTTTAGACTGAATGGCAGTGGACTGCTTGAGTTATGGCCCGAACGTGTCTAAAAACAATGGCAGAACCAAAAAAAATATAAAAAATGTAAATAATAATAGAAAAAAGATACATTTTGTTGACATTTCTGCGAGTGTGCTATCTTGAAGGCATGTCGCTCCACTATCCAGTTGATTAGCAAATTTTTGGCGGTAGTTGTTGCCATGAGGAGTGGTGGCTTAATAGCTTATAGCCTGTTTTTTTCTGTCAGTGTACAAAAATAGCAGTGTCTGGCTTGTAATTCTTCATTCGGCAATCAGCTAACCCATCGATCGTAAATCAGTTCGGTCAGCTGATTAGACAGCGATTAGATTAGCGATTTCCATAACAGACCGACTTGAATCCCAATCACTCGCATACTCATTTCTGTTCTCCGTTTTAATTGCAGGGCTCCCTGGCTCCTGAACGAGTTCTCCGTGGCGGCGGTTGTCCTGGAAAGCCGCCTGGATGCGGTTCTGCTTCGATCGGCTGTGCTTCGCAACTAAGCGGCCAGCCACCAACAGCAGCAGCACCACCACCACCACCACCCATGCACCACCAACCCACCCCAATCTAGCCAGTAACAGTAATCATAGCACAACAGATGCACCAGCAACCAGAGAAGTACCACCAGTAGCACCACCAGTCACCACCAGTGATCTGTTCTATGCCGAGTACCAGAAACTGCAGCCGGCGATAATCGATCGGGAGAGGGAGACAAAGACCGAGGCCAAGCCACCGGACATAGACGTGGTGGTGGAGCATCATCAGCCACCGACAGAGACGGAAACGGAGGCGGAGACGGAGACGGTGACGGTGACGGAGAGCACTGCCGTAGAGCAAGAGATACTGAGACAGCGGTATCGCCGGCACAGCAGCGCCGAAGATCAGAAGCCGAAGAGGGCCGAGTCGAGCACGGAGGCGATACGAAAAGCGGCCAGCATGCAGCAGGAGCCGAACGCCAACTATCAGTTCCCAACGGACTTGGGTCTGGTGAGCATCGTCAATAATAATAACAATTCCGGAATCGGAATCGGTATCGGTGGAGGAGTAGGAGGAGGAGGTAATCCCAATAACAATAATAACAACGGTCTGGTGGGTGGCATTGTGACCTTGCCAGCGGCGGGTGGCCTTATCGGACTAGAGCACACGGCATCGGGCCTGAGGCTGATACCAGCACCACCACCCCACTCGGATGTACTGACGCACACTCTGATCTATGGAACACCGCCCTCGGGCGCACCACAACTCCACCAGGATCCACGCAGCCTGCTGCACCAACAGGAGCTGCAACTGCAGCAGCGCTACCAGCAACTGCAACAGCTCCAGGCCCAGACCCAGGGCCTCTACACCGCCCAGGGCAGTCCGGTGCTCTACCACCAGCCGAGTCCCGGCTCCAGCCAGCCGGTGGCCATCCCCGGGGCCACCAGTTGCAACTCCCCCACCCAACTGCAGCCGCCCAACAGCCTTAATCTCCAGCTGAACCTCCAGCAGCAGATGCAGGGATTACGGATCTCCGGCTGCACGCCTAGCGGGTCGGGGGGATCGGCCACACCCTCGCCGGTGGGTCTCGTGGATCCCACCCACACCATGATGGGCGGCAACTATGTGGCGGCCACGCCGCAGGAGGAGCGCTTCATCCAGATCATCCAGGCCAAGGAGCTCAAGATCCAGGAGATGCAGCGCGCCCTCCAGTTCAAGGACAACGAGATAGCCGAGCTCAAGTCCCACCTGGACAAGTTCCAGAGCGTCTTCCCCTTCAGCCGCAGCAGTGCGGCGGGCTGTGCCGGCACGGGCGGCGCGGCGGGGTCCGGAGGCAGTGGCAGTGGGCCCAGCACGGCCACAGGAGCCACCCGCAAGTCCGGCCAGACTTTCCAGAGGCAGAGGGCCCAGGGTATCTCGGCAGAGCCCCAGAGCGAGTCCTCCGTGCTCCTGGAGCATGTCAGTTTTCCGAAATATGACAAGGATGAACGGTGAGTTTTCTTGCTATATATTATTAATTATTAATTAATTATTATTTTGAACTAATTAATTTATATAATTAGTTGGAAAAAGAACAGACTTTTAGGAAGAGCTTATATGTAAAGAGAATACGACCCATATAAGTTCCTCCAAATCATACCCTCCCCTTCCATTATAGAAATGCTAATGTCAAGAATCTATATAGTCAAGTCGATGTCCAGAACCTATATAATCGTCCGATAATGATAAGAAGAGAATATTAGGTCCTTGGAAGTATCATTTAATAATAAATCTAAAGAGGAGTAGCTTGAGAGTATTACGGCCCATATAAGATCATCCTATAGTTAGGTATTTTAATTTGATTAATTATTAGTTAATTATTTATTAATAATTATATAATTAGTTAGAAAAACATATTAATTCTTAGGGCAGAATGTAAAGATCATCTTATTTTAGAATCTTAACTTTCAGAATCTTAGAACCAGAAAAGTAGATCTTGCAATTGCCAATCTATTCCTTGCATTCTAGTATTGCGACCCATATAACTTCCGATTAATCATTCTATCGCCTCCCTATATAGAACCTATATAGTCGTGTGGCTGTCCAGATCCTATATACTCGTCCGATAACGATCGGAATCAGCGTCACTGTCCGATTCCAGTCATATAATGGGAATATCGAGAGCAGCGCCCTGTCGCCTGTCGTCGCGCCGAGTGCTTGTGTCGCCTGCCACAGAATGCGTTTATTAAACTTGAGTTGCTCTGACAGTTGCCCCCCGGTGGCACCACCCCCTCACCGCCCGCCTTGTGCCACCAGCTATTGGCCTTGGCCAGTGTCAGTATTCGCCTTTAAAGATCTGTAGGAATATTATGACTTGTGGGCCGCAGAAATACTGCCAATTGGCAAGACTCTCTTTCTTTTTTTACGAAATATTTTCAGGCTGCAGTCTCTACCTCAATAATTAAAAGATTTATAAAATTAAATCTGCGAAAAGACGTGGGCGGCTATATGGGGGGATTTTCACACTTGCCACCCCCGCACTCTGGAAGTCGGTGCTCTTGGCCTGGTCGGCTCTCTAGGTCTGCTTTCTTTGGCTTTTTGCTTTCAAATCCAAATCCAAAAACATGGAAACATAAATATTTATTCTACGGCTACGTGGCGGTGTTTCCGGAATGGAATTGGGCCTCCAACAGATCACAGATCTCTCAAATGGCGACACGCGCTGCGAGGAAAGGTGCTGCCACTCGTGTTTTCGATTAGTTTTTGCTAATTTTTATGGCAGATTTTTTAGTTTATGATGTTGGAATCTCATACTTTATGTGGCAGTCTTTTAATTATAAATTAAATCATTTTCATGGGGAAAGACGGGAATGTGGCAAACAATTTGTTTAAAAATTTGTTCGAAAAATAAACAAATAGCCATTTCCTATTTAAAGATATTTTTATTTTTTATTTTCCGTGGAAAAGTTTTCAACTAAAAATAGACATTGTTTTTCCTAATAGGTTAGTACTTTAAATATATGTATATAGTGGATTTATTTGGCGCCACATACAAGATACAGATACAAGATCTTGATGTCAAAATAATATCTATGCTCGCTTATTAGTCATATTCTTTTTCTTTTACCATTTTTATCTCGCACCTGGGTCTGTTTAATCTGAATGCCTATCCGGCACTAAGTAATGCCGCAAATTTGCTTAAATCGGCCATTTTTATGACCCCAGCCCCGAGCTGTTGACACAATCACAAAAAATCGCCGGCAAATTCGCGAAATTCAATTGCAATTCAAACATTTTAATGGTTCGGGGGGCCTAGAGGGTCTACACTCTAGAGACTCTATTGAGATTCTGGGGACCATGGAGCCACCACTCGATTGGTGTCCAGTTTATCTCTGACCAGAATCTGTGCCGACGGCGGGGCCAGTGTGTGCAACAGGACATTTTTTGACACTTGCATGGCATAAATCAAAAGCGCCGTAGGCCTCCGCCACAGAAAAGCTATAAGGCTGGTGGTGGAGTGTCTTTTGTGGCCATTGGCACCACGCAACTGCCGCCTGGTGGCTTTCAACGGGGCCATCTAATAAATAATGCCACAAAATTGTGCGAAATGGAGGCATAACCATGAGGAATGGAGTCTTTCTACCCAAGGAGGTAGGAGGTCTGCTTAGGACTTGCTATAGGAATCAGAATTTAATATATTTTATATAGAGTTTCAGGCTCTTCAGAGTCTCTTTTAAATAAAATTCAATCAAGACTACCTTTTAACGATCGACAACTACCGCAAATTATTTAATTTGTCAAACAACAGCTAAGTGGATGGCAATTTTTCTTTCCTCTAACCAAGTCACTGATAGTCTCCACCCCCTTGGCCGTTCGAGACAAGCCATGGGGCCCGTACAGGCCCCACACTCCAGTGGTGCGTAAGCATAGCCCCACCCAGTTGCCGCCGACCACCAATCCGGCAATTTCCATTTTCAATTCCCAAGCGAGTGAGCCAATCCGTTTTATTGTCAACTGCTCTTAGCCGCTAACTATTTGCACTTTCAATTCCACGACTCTTGACAGTCCATACCTGAACGCACCCGCACTCGCAACTGATCGGAGATCGGAGATCTCTGGGGGACAGCCAAGTGCCTTTAGGTGCAGCTACGTCCAAGTGCCTTGGCACACATTTCTGATTCAATTTTCGCACAAATATAGCCATATGAATGGTTATAGCTTCCGACAACTGGAACGCTGACACGATCCGGCCCGTAGGTCTAATTGAAGCTATTAATTGTTGTGGCTCGTACTGGCACTTGCACCACCGAGGTGCCACCATTGTGCCGTCATGCAGCTGAAAATGTGGTGCGTAGTGCGTGGTGTGTGGAGCCAAAAAAAATGTTAATTTTTACAAAAAAAAATACCCCACGGGGCAAACACCAGAAAGCGACCCACTAGCACCTCCGGCGGGTCTCATACACTTTGAAAAATTTTTTTAATTAAAAAGAAACTATTTTTGTTGAAAAGTATTACTTTTTAGAGGAGTGTAGAGCCTCCTTCTCCAGTTTCAACTCCATTAGGGGAACTAGTTTCGGTTTTTGGGGCGTTGAAACCCAATACTTTGTACCAGGCCCGTAAAAACTATCCATGTATCTTACAGATTGTCGCTTCCCAGACTCCGCCACCAGTCGTGACCAGCATATCGATTATCCGCAGTACATTTTTCTTTTTCGTACGCATTTTTATTATTTTTTATTAAATAGGATTTTAATTGTGAGTGTTGGACGTTGTAGCCGAAATCCGAACAGTTGAGATACATGGGTAGCCGCCAAACTGGCGCCACAGGTGTCGGTCGACCGCCCCCCCTCCGTTGGGGCAACTCATCACTGCATTTTGGGGCAATCAGGTAGCGGGTTGTCAGGCCGTAGAGCTCCAATCCCCATTGATGATAGTTTCAGCAACGCCTTTATGAGTTAGTTAGGAGATGATAGGTATTATTGGGACTATAGTAATATTTTAAATAAATTTTGTATCGAAACTGTGTGTGGTTTTCTGGCTTGGAAATTAATCAAACTAGTCTGAACCGTTCAAGCAACCGTTTCTATTCCCATTACTGTTCTGGCCGGAGCCCGGGACCGGGCCAGTTGTCAAGTTCGCTGACAGATAAAGTCATTTGACATTTACAGGCATTGGCAACATGGTCCGGGCCTGGTCCTCTACAGTGCCAGCAGCCCCACTCCCCCGTCAAGAAAAATACAGAAAACCAACAAATACCAAAGCATACAATTTTCAAATTTGTATTAATTTCATATCGGGCGATTGGGTGCATGCCAATATCATTAGATATTGCCTGAAATTGGCTGCAACTTGTTACTCGGCTTGTAAGCCAAACTGGCCACTCAGATAAAACGATTTATATGTGTCAGCCGGAGAATTAATTGGACTCTTGCCTCTGCTCGCTCCATTGACAGTTTCTTGCCATTTTTAATATCCGCCGCTAATTGAATTTATGTCTATTATTTGATATTTTTCAGCTCCCGTGAACTCATCAAGGCTGCCATCTTGGACAATGACTTTATGAAGAACCTGGACCTCACCCAGATCCGGGAAATTGTCGACTGCATGTATCCTGTCAAGTATCCAGCCAAGAATCTGATCATCAAGGAGGGCGATGTCGGCAGCATTGTCTATGTTATGGAGGGTGAGTTTGGAGTCACTTTCATTAAAATGTTTATATATTTAAGGCTTTATTGTAAGGTATCCAAAAAAACGATATTCGTTTATCGTAAAACTCAGTTCCCGCCTGAAAGTAGGCTATGAAAATATTTGTGGAAATGTAACTCTTGCCACTTTTGTGTAAAAATGGCATTACAAGGCATGTAACTTGGGTTTTTTTCGATCAAAGTTTACTTTTTTTAAAGGCTCATAATTATGCAAAAAAGCTATCAAGACCATGAGTCATCGGATTGTGAATTCTTGCAAAGCAATTATTAAAAAAAGGGGAAAAGGGGATTTTATTTAAGTATCGCAAAAAGGGATATTTGAGGCCTGAATATACTCGGAAGGTTTTAATTATTTTGTTTAACTGAAAACCTTGTATTTTTTTATAGTTTCTTGGCCAAATAGTTTCTGGTATGAACTTGGAATTTGATGTATCTCTTCCCCAATATGTTTCCCTCCAACTTTTCCCACTCAATGTTCCCAATCTCTTTCTTTTTTCGCAACTCTCCATATGTTTGATTCCCCCACCCAGCCGCCAAAAAGATGTTGCAGATAAACCCCTTGAGGTTGCACGTGTGCTTTGGCCAGATGTGGCATACCTGGCTCCAGGTAGAGACCAAAAGCTGGGGGGAGTGGCACACCCACGCACACCCCGAAGAAGAGAAGTTCAGAGTCTCGCCTTGCCTCCAAATGTCAGTGGCTGACTCTCGAACAATGTTCGAGTTTCCTTTCAATTTTTGCGACTGTATTGGAGGTTTTCTTTAGCATTTTCTGCTGAATAGTTTCTTGCACGTTTCGGGGAGTGCTTAGGTCTCTTGACTCCGAGCTTCGTGGCTAATTGTTGTTTTAAATATTTGCCCGAACTGGGCTTGGTTTCGCCCGCATTCTGTCTCAGTCTGTACCCTTCGTGCTAAGTTAGTCAGCGACTTAATTTACGTACTAGCATTAGCATTTTAATTGCAGGCCGACGTCTTCGCGCCAATGTAATAACAATAATAATAATAATGATAATCTGCTGGCGGATTATGCATTCCGCAAGTGGCAAGATGAAGTGCCAGAGAGGATGCTTGCTTCCTCAATCGTGCAACATCGCCATCCCCAGCGACTGTTGCTTCCTTAACCTGAAGCATCCATGTCCGCACTTGAGACCTGCCACTCGATATCACGAACAGATGTCGTTCCATCTGTCCATATCTCTCGAGAGCCGAGAAACTATAAATGATCCCAAAAAATCCCGATTCCGAACAATACCCGACCCGACCGAAGCAGATGTTTTTGAGATTTTTGCAAGGTTTCGGGTTCAGTCGGTTTTATTGACTGTTCCAATGCCCTGTTTCAGGAAATATATTGAATGGAATCCCACCGAGATAACGAATCTGTCAAGATTAAAATATATACGATTTATTTTCAACTTTTCCACTGATTAGCTAAGCAAAAAAATAATAAAAACCCTGGAGACAGTGGCTCTGAGGTCACTGCACTTGAATATTTATTAATAAATATGTTGGCTCATTGTTCCATTTATGAATTGGAACATTTTTTTCCACCATAACACTTGTATTTCTTCCTTTTTCGAATTTTGCGTAGCGAATTGTTTGGCCAAAAACCAGTTTACCGGTAGCCTTTCAATGCACTGAGAGAAAGTGGTTTAAAAATATGATATATATCTTATAAATGATATAATTTTTATCTATATTTATATAATTTTTTATTTTTGTTGTTTTATTATAAATGTGGTAAAAATATTAACATTTTTTTTTGAGAGGATCGAAATGTTTAATTTTTATGTTTTTTAAAGAAAAATATAAAGTATTATTTATATTCTGTTCTTGAGTTTTTTTTACCCAGCATTGTCTCAAAAAACCAAATTATTTTATTCGGCTTGGGATTGAATTTGATTTTTGATTTTCTCATTTTATTAAGTATACGCACAGTTGTTTTGTAATTTGTATGAATTTTTAAATGTCTTAATGGCGATAAAATTACTTTAAACTTAAAAAATTGTTTGTAAAATATTATAAATTTTTTCTTATTAAATTTTTCTTAAATATGCGTAAATAGCTATGTATATTGCTTGCCGAGAATTTCTCTCAGTGGAACGCACTTGTTTTTGCTCAAATCTCTACCTGAACTCTCACTACTCGTGCTCTCTCACCCACAAACAAAACAAAGCATGGCCAGGCCAGCTGAGCTGCTGGGCTATCTGGTCGTGTGGGTTTCGGGCTCTCAGCTAGCACTCTCTGCCTCCGGCTCTCTGTCTATATATACTCGTATTCCGAAGTCGCTTCTCCGATCTCTTGGCTATTGGCCGATTCAATTCATTCCGAGTACTCGTAGCGAGAAAACGTGTGAGGCGCATGCGCGCTCGGCTTGTCGCTCGAGATTTGCACCTGGATCTTAGCCTGTAAACTATTACAAAAAAAACAAAATAATAATAATAAAATACAAAAACTATTGAGGGTCTATCTCCACTCCCCCACTCTCGTGATTCGTGATCGTTTTTACGGTTTTTATTTCGGTTTTGCATACTGCACTCGCATGCTCCGGCGGGCACTGCGCAAACACAAGTACGATTTCGGAAAGGAGAACCCCAGAAGAAATAATAATACCGGGGCATAATGGGCCCACATACCGGACAATTACAATGGCTCGGCTCCCGAGGCATAAACACACGCCTTTGAGCTATTTCCAACCATGTTCCGAATAACAAACAAATAAAATACCATGTGTTCTGTAATTATGCCTAAAGAAGATAGTATTAATTCTACGGAAGAATTCGCAAATTGAACCTTAAACCAGATTAAATTAAAAGTGAAAGTGAGTGTTTTAAACGGTGGTATTGCGGTGGAAAAATAAATAAAAACTAAACGCCCACAGAGACACAAAGCCTGGCAAGAGAATACGAGAACGGGGACTTGGATATTGCTCTTTTTATTCGAATTGAACGAAAAGATCACTTGAAGAATTCCGGTTTGTGGTTTCCTTTGTAGCTGTTTTGGGTTTTATGGCTGCTGCTGCTGCTGTTACTGTTGCCTCTGTTGATTTGTATTTGTATTTTGTCTCGGTCATTGGTCCGACAAAAAAAAAAAAACAAAAAAATAAAAATAAAAAAATAATGGTGTAGAAATACAGAAATTATAAGGTTTTTTTTCTTTTGCTTCTTCGGACAACTGTATAATGCCAAATGTCACTACGGCGATTAGGTCGTGCAAGAATGTGATGAGAATGATATATAATTCGCGCCTGAAGAATCTGATACTGGAATATGAAAGACTATGCGGAAGACACTTGACGAAGAATTCAATTAAAATTTAGAAATCGTGTGAAATTCATCCAAATAATTCATTCCAGCCAAAGGCCAGAAGTCTGTGGCAGAAAGATCTGTGCTAATGTCATGCCCTCTGGAACCGGGTCGGTCTCTGGAACCACCTGTCGCCTGACTTCTCTCGGTTTTTTTTTTAACTAATCTTTAACTGGGGTTAACTTGCTGGATAGTTAGCTGGGGTATCAGACCGGTCTCCGGTCGCCGGAACCAAGGGGGCACTCTCACTTTTAAGCAACCCAACGAGTTTTGCATTCGGCTTTTTGGCTGGGGCTGCTTGGGGGATTGAGTAATAGACGAAAAGTGGAAAATAATCGCCCGAGGGGGAGGTCACAAAATTGTTGGGAAACTCTGGTCTGAATCGGTTGGAATTGCTGTCTTTCAGAAGCTGATTTTGGGAGTGAAACCATCTATGCTTTCTTGTTCATTTCTTTTGAAAAGAAACCTCTTTAATTAACCAATTTATTTTGTACCCAGAAGCCCTTCTTCTCTTTGATTAATCGAAAGTTAATGATGTTTGTTGGTTATGGATGTTTTGGTTAACAGGAAATCAGGTGTTATGAGAGCCGGGAAAAAACTACCACTAAGGGGTATTCTGAACACTTGAGTTGGAAACCCAACGCCTTAGATCTCTCGCGAATCTCGTTTGTCGGCTTTGTCTTTGAATCTAATTATACAATCGGGGCAAAAAAACCTGACAGAACAAAGAGAACAAGCTCTGCGAAATCGATCTTGCTTGACTACAATCTATAAGCTATCCTATTTTTTGTTTTTTTTTTTTTAAAGGGGCTTAGACCTCTCTGCTTTCTATATCGCCATGACTTTCATTAGCATTGGGGCAGGGGCTATAAATATTTATTATGATGTTCGAGTGTCTCGAAATGCGGTCACGTTGGCCGAAAAGACAAGATCGAGTGAGTCAGAGGCAGGGGCAGTGGCATTTTTATTCGACATGCCTCCGAATAAAAAATAAAGGGCGGAGAGCCAGTGTGGGTTTAATAACGAGCCACCTCGGACCGAATCTGTATCTCAAAACCAGAGTCCGAATGCGAATCCGTCGCCCTTGGCCCCAAAGCCAAAGTCTGTGACTAACTTCGCTAAATTTTAAACGAGGCTCTGCCAAAGCCGCCCTGCTCTGTAAGTCCGTTACCTTCTATAAATAGCAGTTTTTTTTAATGCAAAAAATACACAGTGAAACAAATAATAATTAATAAGTGTCCCCAACACTTTCTTCAAACAAATCAAGTTATCTCTCAGCCTGTGATTTGACATTTTCCAGCGATTATAAAAAAAATATCAATAAACTTGCCTGATAAGATATACATACATATTTCTCTCTGTGCAATAACAGGCTATGGTAGTTTCTGCGAATTCTCGCAGTCTCCCCTCTGCGGATCGTATTGTATTCAAATCGGCGGACAGACTCGGACAGACACTGGCTGACCTTGCCAGCACTCGACTATCATTAAGGCCCCAAGCCAGTCTCCGGGCACTGCTGCAGAATGTCTGCAATTTCAGTTTCGAGTTTGGGTGTTCAGCTGGGCTTGACGGATTTCCGCATTTTTTAAAAACCACCTCGACCTCTGTGACCCGACTGAACTCCAGTGGGGCTGGCCAGGAAAACACTTTTCAGGCCTAAACGTTCGGTTGGAGTTTTTTTTCCATTTTTTTTGGTCTGCAATATCTGCCTTGGTTGTAAATTGTTTTTTGTTTTTATTTTCTGTTTTTAGTTTTGGCCTTATCACTTTTTTAGGCACGAGTTTTTCCCGTCTAGAGGCTCACGTTGCGATAAGGAGTTCTCTGGTTCCTGGTGATTTATCTCTGCCGCCGTTACATTTCACGCAAATATCTACTATTTTGTGGAAATTATTTGCCATTAGTATTACGACACAAGTACTCTCTGATTGATCTTTTTGTTGGCTCTGAAGGTGTCTGGTTGTCTGATTACTTCTCTTTGGTGTTTAATTCACATAATTGTTGCTTGTCAACTAGAGCTCACTTGGCACGAAGTTGTGGAATTTTTTTCATTAAAGAATCTCAGTTTTGAAAAGTCTGAGGTGTTGGGAGACGGTTGGCTGGCTTTTATTATTCAACAAATATTTGGTTTTAATGGCATTTTTAGCCAACAGATGTTTTCAGGCAGTAGCTATTTAGAGTTTTGTTTGCTTTTCTAAATATTAGGGTTTAATGATCTTGAATTTATTCACAAAACTTCCATTAGATCTTCCTCTAATGACTCATTGTAAACAAATATTTAACTAATAACCCGCCACACCCCTAATAACTGATTCATAAATCATTCAATAGACCGGCTTACAGATTCATTTGCGTCAGTTGGCCAAATCAATTAGCGCCAGGCGATCAGCAATCGATCGGTATTACCAATCCCCGGAGTAAACGGAGTCACGCTCCATTTTCGGGGCCCAGCACCGATGGCCACCACGGACCGTCTCTAGGTCGGCAGGGACTACGTCACTTTGACGCCTCCATTGTTTTGCCTTTTGGCTTTTGCCTTTTGAAATACGGCCAATTGTCACTTTTGCGTTCATTCACAATTGGCTAATTGGTTGATGATTAAACTGGGGAGAAGTGGAATAAAAACGCCACTCGCTCGTTCACACGTTCGTGGAAATTATGGGGGAATTGATTAGCAAGTTAGGATGATTGTGGCTTGGGGAGGAGAGAGTTGAAGGATCTTAGTCTAGCTTAGTCTATTTATTCCGGAATCAAGTCGTTTGAAAAATCAAGTAACTTGGCTTGTCAAAAGCTGGTCGATCAACTCGCCCATAAACCAAATCATTGAACAAACGTGAGGGGCAAGTCGCTAAAAAAACAACATGGAAAGTTTACAGCAACAGCAGCAGCAGCAGCAGCGGCAACTGAAACAGCTACAAAACGTATTGCTTTTGCAATATAAATACCAAATACAATTTGTTAACCCCTTCTGGCCCAAAACTGAAACCGTAGGCACCGCCTTCCCTGTGACTCGTCAAATATTCCGTGCGCGAAATTTCAAAGCTCGGGTTATGCAAAAGACTTTGAAACACAACAACAATCCACATTCAACATTCAACATTCAACACTCAGCCAGACAACAACAGAAAGAAACAATAAACTAAACTGAAGAGTGGCTGAAGAGTGAAGACAGAAGACAACAGGCAGAAGACCGAAGACAGAAGACAGAAGAGAAAACAAAGCACGTCGCTGCCGCGCTGGTCAAGTGAAACTTTTCATCAAGACCCGAAGACCCGCAGCCCAGGAAGGAAAAGTCTTTCGTAATGAAAATCAAACACTATCCGGGCAAAGCCGTCGATGCCAGCCTCTCGCTGGATGGCTCGAGTGCCATGGGCGCCCTCTACGAGGCCAACTGGCTGCGGGCGGCCGCCCAGAGTCCCAGCCCGCAGCCCCCGAGCCTGAGGATCTCCCCCGCCAAGCTCCTCAGCCGGCAGAGCAGCTCGGCCGGCAGCAGTTTCCTCTTGGACGGCATCTCCGCCCTGAGCAAGTACCAGATGACCCTGGAGAACATCCGGAACCTGGAGCAGCAGTCGCGGAACAACAACATCATGAGCACCATCAAGGAGCTGAATGGCTACAGGCCGTCGCCGGTGAAGATGGACCAGCACCAGGACTGGGTGACGGAGGACCCGGAGCCCATAGAGGATCATTACCAGGAGAAGATTCCAGAGACTGATCCCCCCAAGGAAGCATACTCCGCCAAGGATAAGCCCGCCGTGAATCACTATGTCCTGGATCCCACGGAGAGGCCCAGGCCCATCCCACGTCCCCGCCAACAGCTGTCGGTGAAGCCACCCTCGCTGCGGCGCTCCCAGACGATGTCCCAGCCACCCAGCTATGCGACCTTGAGGGCGCCCTTGCGGCAAACAAACAAACAGCCCACGGCCAGCAACAGTTCCTCCGCCTACTCCACGTTCTCCTCCGCCGCCGAGGAGCCCCAGGACCAAGTGGTCATATGCCAGCAGCCGCAGAGAGTGATGGTTCCTCCGCCCAGGGAACCTCCCCCGGAGCCACCCAGGCGACCCGGAAAGCCCCTGAGCAGATCCCAGACCACAGTGCAGCGGTACGCCACCATCAGGATGCCCAACCAGTCCCTGTACCGGAGTCATGGTCAGAAGGACTCTACGGGGCGGCGGCACAGCCTGGAACAGGCCGTCAAAGGACTCCGGCTGCAGGAGGAAGAACCGAGAGAGCAGGATAACGACATACCCGCCCCAAAGCAGCGACAAATCTCACCCGCGGCCAGCAGCAATGGCAGCTCCAAGGATCTCAACGGGGAAGGATTCTGCATTCCCCGACCCCGTCTCATAGTTCCCGTCCACACGTATGCCCGAAGGCGAAGGACGGGGAATCTCAAGGATCAGTCTAGTGGGGCGCAGGAGGAGGAGGAAGAGGAAGCGGAAATGGGTAAGGATAAGGATCAGAGTGGAGTAGCTTCCAGGATAATAGGCTAGGCTAGGTCTATTTTTCTACTTTGTTTTCAATATTTTTTGGACTTTACTTTGAAGTCTATTTTGAAAACAGAAACCAGATGCAACTGATTTAATCTTCTACTTTCCGATTTCTTATCAATTATAATCCACAATGAATGAAATAGTTGATAAGAACCAGAGATTAAATATTTAATTTTTGAAATTAAAGCAAAACTGTTTAAACATCTCGCCCCCATTCCTTTCCAGATGGACGCGTTGAAGTCTCCCGCGAGGGCAAGTACCTCTCGACCCTCTCTGGCGCCAAGGTCCTGGGCGAGCTGGCCATCCTGTACAACTGCCAGAGGACGGCGACCATCACCGCCATCACCGAGTGCAACCTGTGGGCCATCGAACGCCAGTGCTTCCAGACCATCATGATGCGAACGGGTCTGATCCGGCAGGCGGAGTACACGGACTTCCTCAAGAGGTGAGTAGCCCCTGGCCTCCGCTGGGATAGTTATGTCCGAGATGGATAGCTCCTCGAATACCAGACACTAGACTTGCACACTTCCCCATTGCCGATCGCCGATCGCCAATTTAATGTGCATTTTAATGAGGCTCGCCCGTAGCGATTTGTTGGGGAATGTCTTTTTTGGAGGAGCTGGTGGCGGTGCTGACTGGTTTCTTGCCATTTGGGCGTAATTAATGTTCATTTGCACTTAATTATATCCATTCCGCAGAGCACTTCGTGTATGGCCATTAAATCGCTTTGCTTAAGGATTTCTTTCCCCTGTCGATTTGTGTTTTAAATCGTGCAGATATTTTTGGTCTTTTGCTCTTTTTTTTTGTGTTTTTCTCACAAATAAGTAAGTTAACTTTCTCCGGACCATGGACAGACGGCTGCTGGCTGCCATCTCTTCAGATTTAACATTATAGCCGTCGTCATCGGCATCGTCATGGTCATGGGCGTCCATATGATGACGTGCCTCAAACTCAAAACTCACTTCGGCCAAGCATCAAAACTGAACGCAAAGTGCGGCCAACGAACGCATAGAAATTTTCTTTGGCAACCTGTTTTCGGAGCCGGCCTCTCTCCGCCCAGCTTCCAGTCTCCCCTTGGGCTTTTCCTTCCTCATCCTCCCGCCTCCCCATCCTCCTCCCGCTTAGGAGTGACCGGCAAAGTAATCGCGTTTAATTGGTCGCCCGTAAAGCTGCTAAAAACCATAATCGAGGCCCCGACCACGCTGCACTCGTTGCCTATTCCAGATTCGAAAAGTAGCGGAAAAAACGAAAGAAAATGAAAGTGCAGGGGTTCGCTTATGATGATGAAAGAAAGATAAAGATACTTCAGCTGCAGCTGCAATTGCAACTATAGGATTCAAGATACATGTATGCACAAAAACAGTGCCAGCCCCAGGCCAGAGCGGAAGAGGAGGAGCTTACCACATTTTTTGTTAATATTTTATTTTATTTTAGTCCCTAAGAGCTATATCTTGGTCGATATACAACCGATCCCCAAAAGGTATATCTTAAAAGATATGTAGAACGATTCTGCCATTTTACAATTTTTAAATTTCTTCCGATTTCATCTGGGGCTACCCTTTGGAAATGTGGAAAAAGTGGGAGGACCCCAAAATGGCCCCTTATGAAGGTCATAACTTAGCCAATACTCACCCGATCCTGCAAAGGAATATCTTAAACGATTTGTAGATCGATTCCCCACCAATCTGCATCAAAATCTGACATCGAAATATTTGTGCATTTTTTTCTGATTTTTTCTGGGGCTACACCTTCTAAAATCCGGAAAAGTGGGGAGTACAAAAATATGACCCCTTGCGATCGGCATAACTTGGCTAATAATCATCCAATTCTTAAGCGGAATATCTAAAACGATTTGTCGATTCCGCGTAGATTTGCATCAAAACCTAACAACGGATTATTTTTGAATATTTTTCTGTTTTTTTCTGGGGCTCCCCTTGTTATAATTTAGAAAATTATAACAGTTTGAATATATGACTTGCGATTGGCATAACTTGGCCAATATTGATCCGATCCTTGTACAGGATATCTTAAAAGATTAGTTGATGAATTCCTCGTCAATGTGCATCAAAATCTTTCAACTGAATTTTTTTTATTTTGGTTTTTCAATTTTTCCTGGTACCGTTTAATAAAAACTCCGATGAATATCTTCTGGAGGAGAAATAATTGTTGTTGAAACATTAGGAAATTTTATTGTTCAGAGATCAAAGATCTAAGATGTGTAATGCAGCCCACATGAAGAAAAATGTACACAAAAAATCATCGAAGAGGGGGAAGTGGAATGGGTGGAGTTCCAGGTGCAACTCTCGCCGATGACTAGGAGATCGATGTAGGTCAGCAACTAATTCCCATTACTGCGGAATGCTCTTATCTGGATCGGACCAGAGGCGGCCACTTATTACACCACTTTCTTCTGCCAGAAGAGAAGATTATCTGGAATGAAACTAACAATTTTTTCCGTGGGCTTCCCTCTTATCTTCCCACAGTGTTCCCATCTTCAAAGACCTGGCGGATGACACGCTCATTAAGATCTCCGATGTCTTGGAGGAGACCCACTACCAGCGAGGCGATTACATAGTGCGCCAGGGTGCCCGGGGCGATACCTTCTTCATTATATCGAAGGGCAAGGTGCGGGTGACGATCAAGCAGCAGGACACCCAGGAGGAGAAGTTCATACGGATGCTGGGCAAGGGTGATTTCTTTGGCGAGAAGGCACTCCAAGGGTGAGTTTATATAATATTTCTATGCGTTTCAGTAAACTAATCAGTGTGTGCTCTTCCAGCGATGATCTCCGGACGGCCAACATTATTTGCGAGTCCCCCGAAGGCGTCAGTTGTCTGGTCATTGATCGCGAGACCTTCAATCAGTTGATTTCGAATCTGGACGAGATCAAGCACCGCTACGACGACGAGGGAGCCATGGAGCGCAGAAAGTAAGCTTATAATTAAACGAAAACTAAATCATTATCAAGATTGAGCTGGAAGTCGAATTCAGGGCAAGTTGCCTAATGGGAAACAAAAAAAAATCAAAATTCAAAACAATAATATTTGTGGACAGCGTAGTATAGTTTCTAACACCACAATTCTCTTTCAGGATCAACGAGGAGTTCCGGGACATAAACCTCACAGATCTCCGCGTCATTGCCACCCTGGGAGTTGGTGGCTTTGGTCGAGTGGAACTGGTCCAAACCAATGGCGATAGTTCCAGGTCGTTCGCCCTGAAACAAATGAAAAAGTCACAGATTGTGGAAACACGCCAGCAGCAGCACATCATGTCCGAAAAGGAGATCATGGGCGAGGCCAACTGCCAGTTCATTGTGAAGCTCTTCAAGACCTTCAAGGACAAAAAGTACCTGTATATGCTGATGGAGAGCTGCTTGGGCGGAGAGCTCTGGACGATTCTGCGGGACAAGGGCAACTTTGATGACGGCACCACCCGCTTCTACACGGCCTGTGTGGTGGAGGCGTTCGACTACCTGCACTCCCGGAACATCATCTACCGCGATCTGAAGCCGGAGAATCTGCTGCTTAACGAACGTGGCTATGTGAAGCTGGTGGACTTTGGCTTTGCCAAGAAACTGCAGACGGGCAGGAAGACCTGGACCTTCTGCGGCACTCCGGAGTATGTGGCCCCGGAGGTGATCCTCAATCGGGGGCACGACATCAGTGCGGACTACTGGTCACTGGGAGTGCTTATGTTTGAGCTGCTAACAGGTGGGATACATTTTTTTTTTGAAGTAGAGGCTTCTCTGATCTAATAGATTGTATTATTTTCTAGGAACTCCTCCATTTACCGGCTCGGATCCCATGCGTACCTACAACATTATACTTAAGGGCATCGATGCCATCGAGTTCCCCCGAAACATCACCCGGAATGCCAGCAATCTTATCAAGAAACTCTGCCGCGATAATCCAGCGGAGCGTTTGGGCTACCAGCGTGGTGGAATCAGTGAGATACAGAAGCACAAGTAGGACACTCCATTCATAAAATCATAGAACCTCTATTAATCTACTTGTCCAACCAATTTTCAGATGGTTCGATGGCTTCTACTGGTGGGGACTGCAGAACTGCACTCTGGAGCCGCCAATCAAGCCCACAGTTAAGAGTGTGGTGGACACCACGAACTTCGACGACTATCCGCCCGATCCGGAGGGACCGCCGCCGGATGATGTCAGTGGATGGGACAAGGACTTCTAGGGGAGAATATATTCTATGGGAAGCCTTCGATTCGTTTCCAAGACGATGCTCTCTAAAGAACGCTTCTGCTACGGATCAGAGGAACAAGCTAATGAGGAGAAAGTGATCTTAAGTGCGCCATAAGTACGCCAAAGCCAACAGCAACAGTCAGCAGCTTGCATACGAAAGCTGCCAAAAAATAAAAAAAACAAAAATCAAAAATCAAAAATAAAAATTAAAGGGAAGAGCCAGGAGTAGCAGTCGCAAGGCCAATGGCCGACACCCCAGCACACAATCATCAGTCGTCTCAGACCATAGTGGTGACTTACAGATGCATCTCCGTGATGATGTCCCCATGATGTGCAACGCAATGAATTTATTAACGAGTTTATAACTATTATTTTGTAACAAGAGAATGTGTCTAGTTCGTTTGGAATTGATATAAATTGTAAGTAGGTTTTTTGACTCTGTACTTCCAGAGGCCTGTTAGCCATGTGCATTGTATAAATTCTATCTATTTGTATCTACTAGTAACCTAATTATTATACATAAATATCATTGTTAATCTATATATGCGAATCGGGTTGCCTTATAGTCAATAAGAACACTTTGAAGCAACACCTGACCACGGTCTTCCGTCACACATGCCCTAAAAATATTTGTTAAAATTCAGCCCTAGCCTCTCTCTTTTATTCTTCATTAGTCTTAGCGATCATGTCTATTATTTTACGAATAATATGCCTTTTTTAAATGTCTCTTTTTTAAGTAAATCAGTTAGAAATTGAATAAACAAATTTATGCGATGAACAATTCTTGAATTTTTTGCAAGTTTTTTGATTTTTATCAATTTACGTCATTTTTTGAGAGATATTACTCAAGTACCATTCGAGACAGAGTTCGATGAGCTGCTTCCAATTGTTTTAAGTGCAAAAGCCAACTACTTGTCACCATTTGCTTTACAAAATGTAAAGATACCAGAACCATATATGACCTTATCCAAGGCACTTCCTCCATTTGAGCTTCTCTTCGGCACACGTTTCCACTCAATCGGGTAAAGAGTGCAGCAGAAACTATGCACAAATAGGAGGAAACGCTGAAACGAAAACGAATTTGGCCAAAAAGGTCTAGTGTGTCTACGTGCCCATGCCGAAGAATTGCCGCCCAGAGAAAGCCGAGAAAAATCTGTCAAACTGCAAGACACTTCAAACGAAAACATTCTGTGCTCGACGTTCGTGCAGATCACTACGGAACATTCAAATTCGAAAAAATACAAAAAAAAAAAAGAAAAAGGCGGTGATACAAGTGCTGTGAACTATAACATTTGTGTATATTTATGAAGTGAGAAGAAAAATGTCGGCCATTCTCAGCTGGAAGGTTTTCGTGTGGCTCCTGTTTGGTATCATCAGCCTGTCCCAGAGCCTGCCAAGCTTGGAGAATCAGACGCACGAGGAGGTGAAGCTGCTAATCGGTGGGTGCCATACTATCTCTATTAAAAACTATTCTAATTAATAAATATTTATGCCAGCTTGTAGGCAACCGAAAGCCCCAGGATTGTGTCGCGGCCGACAATTACGATATGCCTACAACAAGGATACCGGAAACTGCGAAAGTTTCTACTATACGGGCTGCGCCTCCACGGAAAACAATTTCCTCACCTTCGAAGAGTGCCGCAGGGACTGCATGCAGCGGCTACGTTACTGAGCCACCAAAAAAAGCCTCAATAGTTTTTACTAATACTTAATATATATTTATCTTTTATAAATTGTCCCGAATTGGATGTGTAATAATTTGGCCTGCCTTCAGGATCTCTTAGTCTTCTTGCCAGACTTTTTATTTGCACCTTTCGAAGACTTGCTCCGACAAGAGAAAGTCACAACTATTAGGATTATGGCCAGAACAGGGGCGAATAGGAGGAGTATGCTGTCTAGTGAGTGGTAGATAAATCCGTTCAGTTCTATTCCCGGAGATTGTAGGAGTTTAGCGGCCACCAAGCCGTTTTTAATGACATGTTCCACAGTCCAAACAGCCAGTTCCAATGGTGTTTGTTGTCGTTCATTGAAGATCTTAGAGACTTGGATAGAACGTTCCGAAAAACTAGAATTGAATTGATTAAATTAATTTTAATATTTTGTATAACAAAGCAGTTGTATACCTAGTATCACTAAGCTTACTAAAAGCTTGTTGCAGGTTATCTATAGTGATCTCTTCATAGTCCAGCTTAAGGCCCATCCCACGATTTTGAACAGAGAAGGCATTCAGAAACTGATCACCATAGATGGGAGTGACCAGCAAGGGCTTCCCGCAATGGACAGATTCCGTAGTTCCAAGTAAGCCTCCATGAGACCAAAATAATTTCACTTTGGGGTGACCTGGGGGAAGAACATAGATTTAAAATATTTTAGACTGAAACGTAAATAACCCTAAGCCGGTTTTCTCATCTTACGAGCAGGTTCTCTACTTTTATGTGTTAACTAATTTTTAATAATAAATAAATAACCAGTTTAGGGAATTTTTTCCAAATACTCACATAGCAGAGCTAGTTGGGGGGCCCATTTGACAAACAGAATCATCGAAGCATCGACTTTGGGGGTTTCGTCCGCCTCCCATTTCCAAATCACTTGCATGTCCTGTTCAGTCAACACTTTTATGATGGCATTCAGCTTATCCTCGTCTATGCTCGAAGCCCGAACCATGGAACCCCAACTGATGAAGATAACTCCCTTTGATTCAGCTAGGAACTTGGCTATATTCCCTGGAAGATCTTTTTCCGCCTTCTTGGTAATGTGGACGCCGCCCACCTCCACAAACTGAAGGGAATGCGGTCTACTTCCCATCAGGGAGTAGTGCTGGTTGCCGAAAATGAAAGCAGTTTGCTGGCGGGCTACTTCTTCAGTGTCTATGTCCACACCAAGATGCCTTTTGATCAAGGCATTATCGGCTGCATTGGAATGGTATTTGTAGAGGAGCTTCAGCATCTTGGCCTGAATGAAGTTGACGAGGCGTTCATGCCACTTGAGAGTGCCGGCAAAGCCGATAAACTCCGACTGGATGAATGAAGGTGTATCAGGCAGATCGATTCGATCGTAATAGTACGGCATCAGAGCACATGTACTTAGGCCTATGATCGGCAGATCCATTAACTTGGCCAAGGCCAGTTGGCAATCCGAGTTGAAGTATTCGGTCAGTAGGAGATCATATGGCTTCCTTTTATGCCTTTGAAGTACTGTCAGTACATGACCACTGCCATAGAGTCGTTCACACGTCGTCTGACCTTCTTTGTGGAGATCCAAGTACTCCCAGAACAGAACATCCAACGATCTGGTGGCTCTATTCTCCGACAAAGGCACTAAATTAATGGTCGTACTCGACTGATCCTCGTCGGCGGCGGTGATTAGTAGCTCCTCGTAGTTGGGCAGCTCCGTGGCCTCGGGATTCTTCACGTATGAGATCACCGTGACGTGGTGACCACGATTAGCCAACTCATTGAGTATGGGCATCACCACCTTGAAGTGGCTGAAGCCGAAGTGCGGGTAGACGGCCAAAACATTTCCAGCGGAAGCGGGCCGTGGAATCCCCGCAATTAGGCTCATCCAAAAAAGTACAATTATCACCATGTTGGTCATCCACGACGTCGTCATCGTTCCGTAGTTTTACACCAAATGATTTGGTTACTTAAGTTCACAGATTTCCCTTCCCTGATAACCTTATCGCCCATAGTGTATATTGATTGTTTTTGGCCCATTGTCGTTGTGCGAGGGAAGTGTTTGTTGTGGTTTTTGATTGGCGCTGGCAGATCCCGTGTAGATGCACTTGGTTGGCATCCGCTGGAAGTTCCAACTGGAAATAATGTCGATATCGATAGCAATATCGATAAAAGAAGAAAAATAACAATTTATGTAATAAAAATTTGGTTTTAAATGCAACATTTATGATAGATCATGTTTTTTTAATTAAAATGTTGTGTCTTTAACTAAAATTAAGTCAATTTATTTTTTCTTTGACTATCTGTGTTATTAGTTTCCATTTTTTTCACTTCCGCTCACTTTCTCTTTCCATTTCCAAAACAATCATAGCCTACTTGGAAGGGCAAATTATCATAGCATACTTATATGGGCAAGCACTTGGCGATGCCACCTAGTTGCATGAAAATGAAAGTAGGTGTCGCCACTTATAGCGGTGAAATTTGAAGTAATTTTTTTTGTAAATCATCACCATTCAATTTTAATCCTTGGAGGAATAACATGAACTCCTTCATTATAAAATTAAGGCTTAAAATTATCAGATAGAATGATAATTTAATACATTTTTAACCAATTAAATAATTTTTAACTTCGATTCCTCTTCAAATCCTTGACAAGAAAAATCCAGATTTAATTATCCTTTCACACACACAGACAACCAACAATGAATCAAGTCATGTGTCAAATCAACTCGAGTCGAATGTCTAAGCTCCGATTGCAAAGAGCCTCAAGATATCAAAACTAGACAATTGAATTGAAATGGCGATTCAGAAACACGCCCCCAAAACAAAACGATAATGGACAGTAGTAGGCGTTAATTGAACCGCAAGCGATGTGGAGCGATAATAATGTAATTGCCATTCGAACTGCAGTGCAGAGGCCTGCATCACCCATGGGACATTCGACAAAGACATGGATACACAGATACTCCACTGCAGCAAGGAGGGCCAACCTCGCCCCGAGATACAGATACATTTTCCAGCTGCAGCAGCTGGCTGGCTAGCTAGCTGGGCTGTCTGTCTGTCAAGTGCACTTTGCACTTTGAGCTGCGGTCGTCGGTCGTCGGTCGCCGGTTATGGTTTTGGATTTTGGATTTTGAATTTGGGCTCTGCCGCTTGTCGCTGGTGTGGATGGGACTAGGTCCTGGTACGGGTCCGGCTGACATGCCCGCAAAGATTAGTGGCGGTAATTTGAAGTGCCTGCCCAGCCTAGCAATGCACTAGGGAAAAAGTATCTATAAGTTATTGATTTCGAAAGGCGTTTATAGCTTATGCCATAGCTTATAGTTTTCAAATAAATTTTGATTAGTGTGCTTTATATCTGAAAATGAATTGTTATTTGGAAAGCTAAGTATTTATCCCATTATTTCCAGACTTGTCATAATTTTTCAAGTGTTTCTGATTTTTGATCGGAAGATGAGTTTCGAAATGATGGCCCCTCTGGCATTAGCTTGGAATGAAGTCTCTTGATGATGTCTCGTTAGGCGCCTGCAATACACTCGAGGGTAAAAAGAAGAGGGGGATATGGGAAACGGAACTATCCGAGGTGGGGGAGTGGATGTGGGGCGTGGGCGTTCTACCGACACACTTCCCAGGCCCTGGCACTGCCGATTGGCTCTTGGAAAACACTCACTCTCGCACTCGATAACAGCCAGTTAACGTTAAGTGTTTTCTTGGTAAAGTGTTCGGTTCGTTTTCGATAAAAAAAAGTGTGTAAAAATTAAACAACAGCGAATGCCACAGCCAGAGCAAATTGTATTTCGACAAGCAGGGCAATTAAAAGTGAACATTCCGGGCGATAAGTAGGTGCCCATGGGAATAATTACATTTCACTGATGCACAGGAAAAAATGAGGATTTGATTTCATTTCTGGTATGGGAAAGGCTTAATATGAAAGTGAAGATATTTTTTCCTGTGCACTGCCATTTAGATATCCAGCTGCGATTCCTGGTGGCTGTGAGTGGCTCTGAGCGGCTCTGAGCGGTAGTTTCGGTGCGACTTTGACGCCCCCATTATAAGCCCAGATTGCCGATATTCCGGCCATCGGGTTGAGAGCTGTTTTACGGCTTTATTTTTGAATTCTGTGGGGAAATAGTTTGGCTCTCTCTCTGGAGTTTTGGGGCCAAGTCAGGGGTCAAGCGGAATACTCATGGGAAACGCCCCATTTGGCACTCCCACTTACTCCAAGCACTTCTGGTCTTGCCTTATCAGGATCCTGGTTTTTTATTTTAATGAATTTTTGTGCCTTTTCCCGAAGTTCTTTGACTCTATCTTAGTCCCCAAAGGCTTTTATACTACTTGGGTATATTATTTTTCTGGGAAATCTCCGCTTAAAATATTTTCTGGATTAATTATTTGTGTTCTTAGGTCCGACTAGGCCGTTCCCTCCCTCTTTCCAAATGTCCATTGTTTCGCCACCGAGTGACATCAGAGTTCAGAGTGACTCTTCTCCCCCTGATGTCTGGAAATGTCAATGCTCTTGTGACGCAATTCAGAAAACACGCGCCCCCATTGTCTCCAATTTAATGGCCAGCCATTTGGAGCTGGGTCCGAGGTCCTTTTTATGTCGCTCCTCGCTGCAGGACTTAATTAGAGCGCTGTTTGCACAGATTTCAGCATTTCGCAGTTATGATCCAATTCGCAGAGTTTAAGGACAAACACACGCCCGGGCCACCACTCATTTGTTTGCCCATTTGTCTGGCTGTTTACTTCGATTGTCGCCCGGGCATCGATGGCTGGGATTAGTAGGCAATCAAAGGACATGGCAGGACATGTGTGCCCAGCGGGCGTCGTTGGCCAGACAGCTGCCAAGGATATTGAGATCGGATGGGGGAGTAGGACCTACTGGGGACCAAGTTAGTGATCCAATTAGGGCTGGACAAAGGCCAGTGCACTGGGAAAAATGTCTCTAAATGCATTCTATCAAATCCATTAATATCTTTCGAACATAGTCCCGTGTTTTTTGCGAGTGCATGTCTGTCCCCCGTCAGTTGCTGGGTACTCGTGCCCCTGGACAATGACGGGTAGCTATCTGACTAGCTGGGCACTGACAGCAGATAACTACCCGGCCAATCTCGAGCAGAAATGCAGTTGCAGTGGCGGTCACTTGGAGCTGCAGTTTCCTGTCCCCCGTCGAGTGCCCGAACACTGAATGGTGAAAACTGAAAAACTGAAAACTGAATGCCAAGGGGCGCATTAAGGTGAGCTGCACGAGCTACTTGAATTGGGTCTGCAACTCGTCACTCAAGGGGCTTCCAGCTGATATAAGCCATTCCACAGACAGGTCCTCGTCGATAGCTTATCTGGCTTTTAGTTTCTTGCCAGTGAAGAAGCTCCAGATCGAGGGCCGATTAAATCCCGACAAACATGCCAGTTTCAGTCGGACGGGAGCTTAACTGCAACTTGCCAATGGTTCGAGGGTCTGCGATTGCATTTGATAACCAATCATTTGAATAGTTGAAACTAAAAACTTTTTAGTAAAGAGTAAATAAAAAAGAAAAGTGCTTACTTATCAAAGTTATGCAGAATCTGATTGCGGAAATCGAACATTGAAAGATAGCGAACATCGACAGGAGTGGTTGGGACATGGAGTGACAAAGTAATTTGATAATTATAGTAACATTATTTAGGGGTAAAGTGTTTCACGATTTTGAAGCATGACAAAGAGGCATATCATTTCAAGTAGCTTTATAAAATATATTAATATTCTTAATTTATTTCTTAGTCCTTTACCCAAGGCCATGACTACTTGTATTTTCTGCTCCTCCTTGGAAGTGTTTAAATAACTTTGATGCCAAAAATTTCAGGGGAAGATTGTTTATTTGTTCATTACTTGATTCCAGATTCAGGGTTGAGGATTCCGGATTCCGGATACCGGGCGTGCGCCTTTAAAATCGAGTGGAAAAAAAGAAGAGAAAACCTGGAAAGGAGCGGCGTGCGCGCAATGTAAACAAATTCAGAGGCGCGCACGCGCAATCGTTGAGTTTTGGGTTTTGGCTTTAAGGATCAACCGGGCCGAGGAGTAGGGGGAAAAACGGGCAAAAAGGAAACTTGGCATTCGGCTTGTTTTACACGTGAATTGCAATGACAAAAACGGCCAATAAAACGGGCAAACAGGAACAGGAACAGAAACAGGCAACTAGCATCGAGCATCGAGCATCGAGCCAAGCCAAGTGAAGGTGAGTGAAGGCTAGTACATAAAAATTGGCATAAACAGAAGGGCAGAAGCCGGAGTTTGTCCTTCTACCAGTTAGTGTAGCTGATAGTTTTCGTATCTGTATCTGAGCCTTCACCACGCGACGCGTTTTATGGCCTTTGTGCATATTCGTGGAAACTATTCAATTGATACGAAATTGCTGCAATATAAACGCAGTGCTGCCGATCGCAGCGGATGGGATCGAAGGGATAGGTACCTATACCTATAGGCTATAAAACCATGTTCATACTTTAAAATGTATATATCTTTTGATTCTCAGGGACGCGCGTGTGTTAGTTTGGGAAGTGTGGCGAAATGCCAGCAATTTGTTTACGGCCCCGGGGACAAAAGTCACTCTCCGAAGGTTGAGAAATCGAGGAGGCCCAATGATGTTGCAATTATTGAACCTTCTGTATTTTCAAATTTCCATCATTAATAACACAGGCGGGGACCAAGGTGAAACATGCCCTGCAGTGGAAACATATATATATATATATATTTGCGTATAGAGGCTCACCTCGCATCCGATCGGACGACTTGCTGTGACCATTAGCGAGTTTCGGCGGAATACGCGTGAATATTTCCTCTCTCTAACAAAGCCAAGCGCATCAATTGAAGGTAAGAAGATTTTTGGAATGCCAAAGCAAAACGCCGCAGGTAACTCCCTGCCTGCCAGGCGAACAACCCTGGAATCGATCGTCCTCTCTGGAGGAACCCCGCGACTCAACTTGAGCATTAACTGTCCCAGCAAGGAGCCGGTGCTAGCATAAAGATCGCCCATAATTATTCATCTTGGGTGGGGTCCTCCTACGATCCTCTGGTCTTCAGGTCCTCCATAGGATTTCCTAAGCGAAGGATTCGTCGCCTTGGGACCGCTCACTGTGTTTGTCAACGCAGATGCTAATCACAACATTAAAGTCCCGGAGTTGGTGCAGCACTTCAGGTTCCGGGTGGACATTCCCCGAGGATTCGATACGCCAAAAAAGGCATTGATGGTCGGAATGGCTAACCTCGTAGCCTCGGAGCCCCAGCGGCGATGGACCAAGGCCACTGGACCATAATTGCGATTGGATGCGATCGGATGAAGTTGTCTCCGAGTATTTGCCAAACAGATAATTATTTGTAACTAGTTTGCCAGCAGGACGGAGATGGCCAAGGGAGCCAGAACCTGAGAGTCTGAAGGATCTGGATATTATGGTCCGGAAATCTATGGGTTTGTGTGTGGTCCAAGGTGACGGAGCGGCCAGTCTTGGGTTAACCGTGAAACGCAGCTCGATTAGTTGGAAGGAGGGCCTAAGCACCTGAAGGACACTGATTAAGACATGAAAATATAAATCGATTTGGCATAGAAATTATAAGGTTATTATATGGTTTAGATATGTGTCTACTGATTAGTTGGAAACCGAAACTATTAAAGGTATATTTTTTGAGCTAAAGACACTTCACAATCAGATACACGATTCTTTTTATGATCCGACAGTATGAGTACTCCCTGGAATGAATATCTGTGATATTCGAGACTTCCCCATTCCGAAGTTTCGAGCTAGAATTGTTTTGAAACAACCACAAGATGCATAACACGGCTCCTTTTGCTTTGGCTGTCAAAACGAAACCAAAAAATCCTGGGCTGGCAGCCCACCGATAAGGGGAGTGGGCTTCGGTAGTGGGTTAAGTCCGTAGCTGGAACTCCACGGGCAGCCACTTGAGTGGTGCAACTATTTACTACCGTTCTCCCATGGAACTCCAGACTACCAGCACTTGTGATTTCCATTCCGATTCCCCGAAACGAGCATTGGTCCTAAGTAGTCGTAAAAATGCAAATGGAAATGCGATTATGGACCACACAAGTATCTGGACTCGACCAATAAATTCCCAAGAGATTTTCCAGTAAAACGAACAAAATATATATTTGAATTGAACTCCAAATTGGCTGCAGAAACAGCACACTTGCATGTGCCGGAAAGTCTCTGCCAGATGAAAACCCTGTCGACAATTAGTCTCTGGGAGAATGTAAACAAACGGAGGGGATCGTGGTGGAGGCGGAGAGTTTTCAGAAATCATTATCGCCAAAGGATTTCGGGTCGGGTTACTGCGAGCGAACCTGAGAACCGCTTTCTCTGATGGGTAATTCTGTAATTTATGGATAGCGCCGCACTGTAAACACTGCCCCAATAACCAACATTGCATGTAATCGGAGCAAACAGCACTTGACACTCCCGCAAGTGGCGCTGAAGGATCGGGATATGTGTATGCTATGTCCAAGGATCGTGGCAGGAGTGGAGCCCTGCCCCTTGATCTTTCGAGTCAGTTTCTGTTCGTCTAGTTTTGGGTTTTGTGGGTCGCACATGTTTTGCCATCATAAATCACCAAATGTTATGGGTGCGACGTGTCGTGTCGTCCAAAACGCATTTTCACACTTTTCGTCGCCCCGTCGTAATTTGAATACTTTACAAGATCTTCCCTAGAAAAGTGATCGGATGGCTGGCGAGGAGAGGGCCCTTTGGATCGTTATTAATTACATGCTCGTTCTTGGATTACGCTTGCCGATTGGTGAGCGGTGAGCGGTGAGCGGTGGGGTTACATGGTCATTACGATTATCTATCAATGGGTGGCCGTCACCCCATCGCACCCCGTCCGCAGATCAAAGGTCTCGCCCTTCATTAATACTGCCCCATAATGAGACGCAGGCCGGGCCGCTGGTGTTCAAAGCGCGAACACTCTCCCCAGGTGTTGGGGGGCTAATTGAAAAGACCTACGACCCGATTCGGAACAAAAACTATAGCCATTCACGCCAATTCAATTAGTCCTATGATCCGGCACCCCAAGTTGATCTCAAGCAATTCCATTATTAATTAATCATAGTATCGTTTTGAAAGCGGGGCAGATTGAATCAATTTTTAACCCATGGTGGGCAGTACACATATATTTTTGAACCATCCGCCATTCAACGGGTTAATTCTGGCAACGATTTTGATTGGCGGTCGATGGTTTGCTTTGGGGGCTGCCGACACAGACACCGACCGCCATGGCAGCCCAACCACCGGCGACCACCAAACCACCCGGATCGGATAAGCTAACCACCGGCCGCAGCCGCAGCCACAGCCGCCGCCGCTGCTGTCGTCGCCGCCATATTGCTAAATCACAAACGCAAATAAAGCATAAAAGGAAAATAAATGTGGAAAGAAGAGAAACAGCCGGCCGAATATGAAAGTCGGCCGATGTTTATGACAAGCGCGGCGGCTAAAATCAAAGTCACTGGCTGGCCACCCCTCTCTTTCTTGCGCCCCAACTCCCTCTCGCTCCGAAGGTGTTTAACGCTCCTCATGCCGTTTTTTTATTATTACATTTTTTTTACCAACTCACTATGTTTTTGCGACATTTTCGAGGGCCTTATCAAAATACGGGGTTGGCTCTGTTTATGGCCGCAGAGCAAACAGCTCGGCAATGATGGTAGGTGCTCATGACTGACGCTCGGATCGATAAGCCCCCAACCTCCAACGGGCGAAAAAATACAAAAAAAGAGAAAGGTGGGCCTTTCCCAGGTGAGGGAGTGAGTGAGTTGGGAAGTTTTAAGGTAGCTGACAGCCCACAAGATATCGCAGAGGGAGGAGCCTGGCGGTGAGTCATTATTTTGGGATTTGGGAGGTGGAGGATTGCAAGTTGTGATATAGAAATATTTCTAAAGGAATTACTTTCCAATCAAAAATATAAATCCCTACCTATCCTATACCAAACACCTTCCTTCCACTCCCGATCTAAAATATTTTCCATTCAAGTAAAGTGTTTAGAAAGCCATATCCTCGCCTCACCCTCTCGCAAAGGATTAATCTAATTATTTTGGCAAATAAAGTGCAATCCTTTCGGGGAGTAACTCAGCAAAACCCAACTCAACCGTAAACCCTTTGGATTCGCTACAGGAAATCGCTGGTTTGTTGTGGAGGAGTATCCTCGAGAGGCACTAATATGACCAGAGAAGTCAACGAAAGTCAAAGGATTAATCTAATTATTTTCGCAAATAAAGCACAACCCTTCTGCGGACTAACCCTTGCTTAATTCGCTACACTCGGAACACGGTGTTGGTATTTTGCCACAAGGACACCATCGCACACACTCACACAGCCACAGCGCACTCAAATACAGATGCAATTGCCATCCGAACTAATCCTTGGGCTACTCCTTTTGTCCGCGCGATAGTTTTCCAGGTACGATGGTCGTGCGTGAGCGAAGGAGTAAAAGTGCGTCGCGCCCACCGCAATGCGAAAGACAATGGCCCGAAGCCAAAGTCCATCCAGTTCAGGGTCCAGAAAGGGCAATGCGTGTAGGGTTAGTTCTCGGGTAGGACACGTTGGGTAGGGTTTTACAGCCTACTCGGACGGGTGGTACAGCCTTCTCCCTTCGGCTACCTGGTGTCACCCGTCCACACCCCTTTAATTACACTGGTAAAGGGTACACCCCTTTTCGCTCCGAGGACTAGAGCCAGTGCCCGTTTTGGTTTTTGGTTTGTTCGCGGCAACTTATGGTCGTTGCAATTATACAGTGTCCTTGGAATCCTTGTTATTCGACGGGCAATTCGCGGAGTCGCGGGCGTGACGCGTTTATGGTGTGTTTAGATACTTTTCGCAAGCAATTCAAATCGCAACAATGCCGCATGCACCCGAATTTCGTCCTTTCGCAGCCTTGACTTCTGACTGGGACTGGAACTGGGACTGGGACTGGGACCGGGACTGGGACGGAGTGTATATCCCTTCGCATGGATCGCCATTATAATGCCCATATTTACCTAATTATAATGCGAATCTCAAGGACTGCCGTGGAACAATTTTTCATCTTTTTGGCGTTTTGCGAGGGAAATCGCTCACTGTGGCGGCTCTCATACCAACACAGTTCGTTGGAAGCATTTCCAATAATTCGAATTCTTTTTTTTCCCATCTTGGCCTCATCTCGCCGTAAATATGTACGGCTTTCTCTCCTTCGGTTTTTGCCATGAAATCGCAAATTGCTTTCGAGCTGGACTGAGCCTTGAACCGAAGGCTTTTTGCCGTTTTCCATCTCGGCGAGGAAATTGTGGTGTTGCTTAACCCCTCCCATTTGGCTGCTATTATATTCCATTTTTTTTGTAATTTAATCTCAGAAAAATAGTAACGCCTTCCACCTTGGTTTTGCTTACCAGTATTTTAACATTAACCGTAGCTCACATACTCTTGGAGTATTGAGCAATAATGTCCTTCGCCTTTTTGCAGATGGCGTTTACTTATTTATATTTTTTATAAAAATTTAAGACCAAGAAGGTGGCATGATGCATTTTGAGGCACTTTTTAGCGAATATCTCACCATTTACGAATCAGGACTTCAACGTGCTTCGATTTGCATTAAAATATCATTAAAATCGAGATATAAAATTTGGAGTCCATTTTTGGCCGAAATCATGATGTTACCCCTTTAAAAATTTCCCAAAATTGGGTCAGATTTTCGATGGCCTGGTTTTGATATAAAATTATTCTTCTCGAAGACCTTAGATGTGGAAGGTATAACATTTAGTGATCGAATTAATAAAAACACAGTTATAGACATTTTCCCGATGCCTTGGGGTCCTCCTGCTACCGGATACTCCATCATACTGTTTTTTCCTGGACATTGTCTGGTGCCAAACTATTCAAGATGCTGTTCAACAATAGGAACCTGCAAAATAATAATCTCCGCTAGATCATAAGCTCCTCATCCTGGAGGATCTTTTTGGAGGCATCAGCGTCCTTTTTTTGGAAGCAGAAAATTAGGAGGACAACTCCAACCAAGGACATTTTTTTACGAAGAACGGCTGCAGCACCCTATTCTGTAAATAGTAGAAAAAATAAATAGAAGTATTTTTTATAAATAAGTTGTGGGTTTTATTTCGAGGGCTGGTAATATTTCTGTAATATGGCTAAGAAAACTTAGCATTTGGTCCAAATTCCACCAACCAATATCCTCAAGTCGAAAACACGTCGGTTTATTTCATGGAATTATCCATAACTTCGTTAACACTTGTCAAATCAGAGAATGTTCCCTTCCCGATCTTAGATTTTCGAGTAGTATCATTTTCTATCGAAACCTGACTATCGATAATCTGACCCAATTTGGGAAAATTTTTAAAGGTCATGATCAACATCATGATTTTGGCCAAAAATCGACTGAAAATTTTATGACTTGATTTTCAAGATATTTTAATGCAGATTTAAGGCAAATGCATCGCTGATTTGCGAATGGTATTCCATTCCCGAATACAACACGAAATGGCTTAAATATTGGCTAAAATGTATCTTAAAAGTCTGTCTTTTAGCCACAATGGTCGTGGCTCTCTGCATCCATTTATTTCTGGAAAATTGTCATATTCTAGCTAATAATAATCAGATTGACGAATGTTATACCTTCCCGATCGTAGATCTTCGAGTAGGATCTTTCTCCATCAAAATCTGGCAGTCGAAAATTTGACCCAATTTTCGAAAATTTGTAAAGGGGTATCATCATGATTTTTGATAAAAATAGACCCTAAATTTTATGTCTTCATTTGCATGATATTTGATTGCGAATCCAAGCCCATTAAAGTCCTGATTCTTAAATGGTATTCCGTTTCCAAACCGAATGAAAAATGTATAAAATATTATCTAAACAGTGTATGAAAAGTTCGATTTTCTTCAAATGCCATTTTTCCAAAATAAATTTGCATAAAAAACAAGCAAGAAGTCAAATTCACAAGGATAATAAAACATTCCGCGGAAAAAACAAGCATACCATTTAATTTCTTTCAGTAGCTTTGAGATTCGAAAGATTCATGGGAAAATTCCATTATCCATTATCCAAGTGAAGGTCATCAAAGGCCCAAAGTGCCCAAAAAAAACGCCCTCGCACATACTTGAAATTATCTTCAGTTTCATTTTTTCCATCGCTCACAAAAAGTCGATTTGGTGGAAAAGTGAAACCTCTGGCATATGGCCCACTAAAAAGTCATTTTACAATTTTACAATTATTGCCAATGACTGCGACTTTGACATTTTTGCTCTAAAAAATCTAATTTTTTTCGTAGAAACACGAAAAAATACCATAAAATATGCATGGCCCGAGGAAAAAATTGAAACCAAAGATGAAAAAATCAAGAAGAACATTGCTAAAAACCGGGTCAGAAGTCCAGAGGTCTCCCATCATCTTCTGCGAAGTGTTTTCTGTTTCCTTGCATTTTTATGATGCCAAAGAAGTGACTAAGTGAGTTGTCATTTTCTTTTTATGATGATTTTGTGATTTTTTGCTCTCGTTGTTATATTTTTTACGCTCTACATTTTTCAGCATTTTTGTAAATTTTTTTTTTCGACGCTGCGAGGACGAGGCCCAACAATGCCAGGCTACTAATGTCGAGCAGGCCAAGTTTTATAGTTTTTTATGGCTTTATGACTGCGACCGATGACTTCTTTATTGGTGCAGGTCCTTGGCCCATAGTTCCTGGCCTTCCCATCGTCTTTTTTTATGGCCTCATCTCATCTCGCTGCCTTTTCCGTTTCCGTGAGGTATCGGAAAGAAATCTTTCTTGATGATTTTTTTTTTTTTTTGTGTTGTTTTCCAAAATGCAAAATACCGGGACATGTGTTTCCCCCATCCCATCCCATCCCATCCCAGAGATCCGACTGAGAGCCTAATCCTTTCGACCATGTGTTGACAGCGAAAATAACAACAATAATGGTAATAATAATATCAACAAATGGATATAGCAGGAAGTCAGTCAGTGCGATGCCATATATCATATGGCCGCCTGTAAGCGCTGGGAAATATTCGGTCCGGGTCTTTCATGTGTCTCCGCTCTGTAGCGCTCTGTTTGTGTTTATCTATTTATTTATTTATTTGCTTTTGTACACTTATGACATGATGTTAATTACCGCTCGCGACTTCACGTGGGAAGGTGGGGTGGGGTGGGGTTGGGAAGGGTTGGCCAAGGGAAGACACGGTGGGCGGAGTCAGTCACTTTGAAATGAAAAAGTTCGCCGACTATTTGTCCATCGTCAACACAAACCAACAACAATTGCCAAACGCCGAGGTTAAAGCTGTCAGACACCGTCAAAGAACTAAACAAAAAAAGAATAAATGAGCCGACGGCACATCCGATGTTTGTACGGATCCAAATCCGGCCAGGAACCCAAAATCCGGACACACGCACTCTGGGAAAATCCTACAGGATCCTGTATATTTTGTCAAAATATTGGTTAATTGGCTTTCGGCCGGGAAATCTGGCAAAGTCAATCTGTGACGGAGTGTGTCGCAATGGGCTTAGCTTTAAGTCGGTAGATCCTATATCCTGTATCCTATATCCTAGTCCCGGGTAAAATCAATGTTTCTTGTTTGGCCAAGTTAAAGGATTAGTGGCCAGATCCATTGAGGAAATGCTGGCAAAAAGGAGTCGACAAGTCAAAGTCATGGGAATGTACGGTATTCGGAAGCAGGGAAATGGGATTTAAATATTCATATCCTAACTGTGGGAAATTTCTGCACTTAATGTGCGGAAAATCCATCAGGAGCGATGCGACTAATGGTTACTTGCGTCCCTTTTAATGTTGAGAAAAAATAATTAAAAACTAAGAGAGCTGAAGAGCATAGCCAGATCTAAATTGTTATACAATTTGAGAATTTTAATTTTCCAATTATTTCAGTTAACTATTAAATTGGAAACTATTGTTATTCAGCACCTGCTTTGGCCATTCAATTGAAACTCATTAAATTCAATTGCCCAAGTGAGTAGCATGAAGCATTTAAATTTTAAAATGCGAAACTCATTAAAGATAATCTGGCAAGTCAGAGAGAAGTAATTACTTTAGTTTGGAAAATAATAAAAATAAATTGATATGATACAATATGAGATACATTTCTGCTTAAAATTAAATTAAGTGACACCATGTCCTTTGCATCCCTTGCCGGAGAACCCTTTTAAAAGTCAATCAATTTCCCCACCTAATTTTCCGGGCAATCTGTGAAATGAGAAACATCCTCATTCCTCATTCCCTTTAATGCCATTATTATTATCCCTCGGAAACTAACTTTATTCGCCATCACTTTGATGCGACTAATTGAATTCCAGATTAAAGTGTAAACGCTTTTGGCCCCAAATCAAAAATCCCAACCCAAAACAAAAAAAAACAACACACAACGAGCTGAAAACTGATTTGTATTGCAAATTAAAATTTAAGTGAAAACGAATGAAGAACACACACACTGAGACACACACAGGACAATGGATTACAATATCCTGGGGCGCAGACAGCACGACATTAAAAAGGCACGAGGATGGGCTGCTGGCGGGGAGCATAGGAGAGTGTGAGGAAAAGTGTTTCAGGACTTTCGTGCAGCTGCCCATGGCACATGCGCCTGGGTGGGATTGGTTTCCAGGACACGACTGGAGTTTTGGGATGCGGGCACTGGAGCGATGGCTGCCTGCCATCAGCAGCAGCAGCAGCAGCAGCATCAGCAACGGCAGCAGCAGCAACTACACCAGCAGCAACTTCGGCAGCAACAGCAGCAACGGCAACAGCAACACCAACAGCAACAGTAACAGCACAAGCAACAAAAACAATAACAATATCGAAGGCTTGCGACCGTCAGGCATACGGTTTCCGCTTGTTTACTGCTCGGAACGGAAAAAGCCAGCCAGCAAAAGCAAAAGCAACAAAAAAAGATACATCCAGCAGATATAGAGATACCAATGCCAGGCAGCCAATCCCAGAGCTCCGTGGTGCGGCAGGTAGGCGTGGACGTATCTACCATTTCCAAATAAATTCAACCCCGCAAGAGGCAGCTGCCGTTGGTGGAAGATCGTGAACAGCCCTCTCCTCCTCACTTCTCTGGGCATTCAAAAACGGGTCGTCGCCTCGCCAGTTGCATTCAGTTATTAACGAGAGCTACTCAGCAGCGGCAATATCAGCAGCAGCAGCAGCAGCAGCAGCAGCAACAGCAACAGCAACAGCAACAAGCAGCAACAACAAGCAGCGGCAAAAGTATCTCAAAGAACTAGAAAGAGAGAGAGGAGAGCGAGTAAAAGGGATATAGATATATATAAACACTCGACTCGTTTCGATTTTCACGAGTTTGAGTCGGAGAGCGGCGAACAGTGAACGAATTCAGTTTGAGTCGAGACGTTGTCGGTGGCACGTCGCATCCAAGAGAACGCAGTCAGACCAGATACAAAGATACAAAAGCGGCAATCGAGTGCAAAGTCAAAGCGTGTTTTCAAGTGAACTGAGAATTAAAAAGCAACAAACAGACAAACAAACACCAAATAAACCAAACAAAAACCAACTAAAAAGACAGAATAATGTCTTCCACATCGGCCTCGCCCATCAGCAACATAACAGTGGATGACGAGCTCAACTTAAGCAGAGAACAAGGTGGGTCAACAAAAAGATACTTTAACACTAGATACTCGAAAGTCCGACGGCAAAAGTGGATTTCCATGAAAAATTTCAAGTGACTCCAAACTAATGAAGATTTCTATTCATTTTTTAGACTTTGCTGAGGAGGATTTCATTGTGATTAAGGAGGAGCGCGAAACCAGTCTATCGCCCATGTTGACGCCCCCGCACACGCCCACCGAGGAGCCGCTGCGGAGAGTGCATCCTGCCATCAATGAGGAGGCTGTTGCCACTCAGCTCCACATGCGCCACATGGCCCACTACCAGCAGCAACAGCAACAGCAGCAGCAACACCAGCAGCAGCAACAGCAGCACCGCCTCTGGTTGCAGATGCAGCAGCAACAGCACCAGCAGCAACAGCATCAGTATCCAGTCTACCCGGGAGCCACTGCCGATCCTGTGGCCGTGCACCAGCAGCTGATGAACCACTGGATCCGCAACGCAGCCATCTACCAGCAACAGCAGCAGCACCACCACCACGCACACCCGCACCACCCTCACCATCCCCACCACCCGCACCATGTCCGTCCCTACCCCGCCGGCCTCCACAGCCTGCACGCCGCGGTGGTGGGCCGGCACTTCGGTGCCCTGCCCAAGCTGGGCGGAGCCGGAGGAGTAGGCGGTGGAGCTGGCAGTGCGGCCGGTGGCTCCGGCAGCAGTCGCCCCAAGAAGCAGTTCATCTGCAAGTACTGCAACCGGCAGTTCACCAAGTCCTACAACCTGCTCATCCACGAGAGGACCCACACGGACGAGCGCCCCTACTCCTGCGACATCTGCGGCAAGGCCTTCCGGCGACAGGATCACCTCCGCGATCACCGCTACATCCACTCCAAGGACAAGCCTTTCAAGTGCAGCGATTGCGGCAAGGGCTTCTGCCAGTCGAGGACGCTGGCGGTGCACAAGGTCACCCACCTGGAGGAGGGGCCGCACAAGTGCCCCATCTGCCAGAGGAGCTTCAACCAGCGCGCCAATCTGAAGAGCCACCTCCAGAGCCACAGCGAGCAGAGCGCCAAGGAGGTGGCCTCCGCCCCCGTGTCCGTCATCGCGGGTTCCGGACCAAGCCAGGCATTGAGCTCGCCTCAACCTGAGAACTTGGTCCAGCACCTGCCAGTCCTGGACCTGTCCTCCTCCTCCTCGACGTCCACCGGCTCGGAGAAGCCCAAGCGAACCCTGGGCTTCACCATCGATGAGATCATGAGCAGATAGAGGAGCTACAGAGTCGTGGAATCCTGGAAACTTGGTTTCCGTTTCAAAAAGACTCACAGAGCCGGAAGGCCGCCAGGCATGGGAAGTGCCTGGTGTCGGAAAACAGTGATCCGAGTCCGGCTCGCAATCTGGCCAAAGGTGGAACCTGCGCTGATCCGCGCCAGCAACTCGCAATCGCAACCCAGTGACACGACGATAGAAGGAGAAGAAGAGTCATCCTCCGTGCAATCGGTTCTATATAATCCCCAACATATAGCAGCCCCCATTGCATCCAACAATGCCAAAGCCACAAAACAGAGGGAAAAACTGAAGCAAACTGAGAAATGAGAAATAATTAATTACTAAAGTATTGCTAAGATAGAAGCCTCCTACTACAAAACAATTCCAAAACGCAAGCAAACACACACACTTGTAAACTATAAATTAATAAAATATTACATTACTCTTAATTATGAAATATGTATGGTACCTTATAGTAGTAGTAGCCCATTGTCGTGTAAACCAAATGTTATGTTACAGTAGATCAATCGATTCAACTAATCCCAGACAAGCAAACCTCAGACCCAACTCGGTTATTGAAAGACTGTTTTAGCGATTATATTATAACTTAAGTTATACTTGAATAAATCAATCGATGGATTGTGTAATGTTGAAACCCAGACAGGTGTCATGATTGCTTACTGTAAACACTTAATGAGCCGAGCAAAAAGTGACTTGGCACAAAGATACAACGATCTCATTATCGTCATAGTGTGTATAATAAATATATCTATATATATATCTAGAGATATTGCCCAAGTTGGCGAATGATATGAAGCTAAAAATAAATGGAAAGTAATTGCAAAGGAACTCTAAGGTTTATTTTCTTTTATGGGTGTGGTACTTGGAGAACTTAATCTATTTGCTGACATTGCTTTCCTCCAACCTCCTCAATATTTACTTTGTGGAAATATTTCAAACACCCACACTCCACTAATCCAATTTCAAAAACCATCACTCTGATAACTCATTTAATTGGATTTATATATACCCATAGCCTTATAAGTGGTGCCATCAAACAGCAGCTGTCAAAGTTTATTAACCATTGGCATAACTCAATTTTTATGCAGATCCCGATTTGTGCATTTTAAGCAGCTATATTAATTTTGGAGTCGCCGATTAAGTAAGCAGAAGTCTCGCCTCCAACAAATAAGGCAGCCAGCCACACACAATCAATGTTAAAAACTGTCGCAAAACCTAATTTATGAAAGCGAATTGAATTAAATTTGCTATGCTGGTTTTGTGTGTTAACTTGATTTCGATTTCGATTTCGGTGCGGTATTTGTATTCCGATCGAGGTGTGGTCCCTCTTTAATTTATGACTTGATATTTTGGTGTTTTAGTTTTTGGTTTTTATTGTGGCTTCTTTTGAAATGTTCGGGAACGTGCCAAATGTTTCGACTTGGGTCTGATATTTCCTATTATTCCATTTTCCCTCCAGAGATGTCCTTTAGTATTAGCACGCTTCTTACTCGGAACTGTGTCTCCATTCTTGAGATTGCGATCTTTGTCCCGGAATCGAGCATAGGATTGTCTTTAATTGAGGCTGAGGTCAGGCAGGACTCCCCCCAGGAGAACCCGCATCAAGGATAAGGGTCTACATCTGCCTCATTTGCTGCTCGATTTTCATTTAAGGATTCTTGTTTTTCATTACCATTTCTCAGTGTCACCTTGATGATGGCCATGTAGAATTGATTTTGGGCCTGTGCCCATTGTTATGGCTTTGATTTTGGCATTGTCTCGGGTGGCCCGAAAAGTGGCAACGTATTCGCATTCGCCAATTGATGTCTACATTGGCCAGGGTGAGCCGGTCTTACCTTTTTGTGACAAGTATCCTGGACGCGCCTCCCGAGGCATCTCGTGCGTCCTGCTGACTTTGGCCAGCAGTGGGTTGGCCAAAATCTTTTGGGCCTTATCTCTCTATCCAGGTCGGTCGGTCGGTGGTCAACCGTAGGACTTGTGTTCCGTGTTTTGCAACACTTCGCCGCAGGATGTCGCCTCAGGTCGACTGCTCAGGTCCTGTTCGCATTCGACACACCTTGTCCATAATTGCACTGCGTACAACCAAAATATTTTGTGAAAGTCGCAGCGGGATACGGGATTTCGAGTCTAGCTGGGTCCTGCCTGTGGGCAAGTTATCCCGACCAGATTGATAGGTGTCCGCATGGGGTTGTGAGTCCTTTTTTTTGGGCCACAATTAAACGGATCGGTTCCGCAACTAGGGTGGCATGTCCCCTACTCCCGACCATCCGACCATCCCAGTATCCTGTCGATGTCCTGGCATTGTAAATTGTAGTGGCAGGACGTGCTGGAAAGTCGCCTGCCAAAAGTGAGCCATTTAGCCTGCCACAGGGGCAGTCTCCTCCTTTTTTCTCTTCTATTTTTGTTTTATTTTTTTTTTTACATTTTTCTCCAGCTCCTACCGAGCATGCAATTTTAATGAGATGCCTGGGGAAAAGGAGGATCCTGTCGGCAGGACATCTCCGTTGCCGTTGCTCTGTTTTTGTTGGCCAGAGCACGTTCGCACTCCTCCGGCCAGAAGTGTTCCGGCCCGAAGGGTGGCCTTGCGGACCACCCCGGAGAAAAGAAATAGAGTTGTGCGAGGTGTTCAATTAAAACGTTGCAAATCAATTTGGAGACAATCAATGGCTCCGGATCGGATCGGATCGGATCGTCAAGTGAATCGAATTGAATCGAGGACACGCTTGAAATGGCCGTTGACAGAAACACTCATAGAGGTGATGATGACAGCATTACCCGCAGTAACATAACTTAAAAACCACATAACTACACAACTCGTCGAGTGAGAGCCAAGCCCAAAAAAAATATAGGAGAAAAACAATCAAGGCGGCTGGCTGGCAGACAAAACTTGTCTCTCGTAATTGTACATTGTCTAGATTGTCAGCTTTGGAAGTGGTTTTTGATATGCCGACATCGCAAAACGCCTTTTTTCATTTATCCCCCCAGAGACCCAGTCGCCATGCACCCGATGGCAGCGAAATGCTTTCAGGGAATAAAAAGCTGGTTTCAAGTGATTATTTTATATTTTACTTTAAATGCCAAGTCAGTTTAGTTCACATAATTATTTCCTTAGTGTCTGTCTCTAATGATGTTTAAAAAGAATTATTACAAACTACAAATATTTCTTTGTAAAATTCCTTATCATAAATTGGCATGTACTTTGTGAAGAAGCCACTTCATAAGCCACAAATACTCCACATCATACTGCAATCATACCTCTTACGAACCCCCACTTCCAAGTGCTGCACATACATAGTATACACCCCCTGGCCGACAACGCCTCTGCCCTGGGCCAGGGCCAGGGCCACTTGATGGTGGCATGACTGTTCCCTCTGTGGCGCACAGTAGTCGCATGTGTCACAATGTCGCAGCCTAATTGCACTACACGCGTAGTTACTTAGGAACTCAACTCAGCCGAACTGGGCTGACAAGCCTACTTCCACTCCACAGACAGACAGCGACGACACCGAAATCGGCGGGGAGATACCCACCAGATACCCAGATACTCAAATAGTAAGATACTTGACAAAAAAAACAACAAAAATAGAATGACGACACTCTGGGTGGTTCGATTTTATGGTCCTCGCCGGTATCGATCGACTATTTTGACACTTTTGTTTTGCCTAAAAAGGTGTTTTAAATATATAACTTACTTAGGTCTAAAGAAGGTCTAGGCCAAGAAGTAGAAATCACTCAGTGGCTTAGACACTTGGAGAAATTTATTTTTAAGGCTCAGAAGTAAAGGATATCCTTTAGTGCTCTTTGAAACCTCTTTCCTCAGTGCAACCGTAACAATTTAATCGCTTGTGGTTGCCGTCTCTTAGCCTGACTTTTCCACCTTATCGGCCAGGCTCAATCTCTCCGAGCCAGTGCATTAATTGACACCTAGAAGTAGAAAACGAAACCGGAGAACCCTTGGGCCCAGTGAGTCCACAGACTGCACAGCATCCAGTCCAGTCCAGGCCAGTCCAGGCCAGGCAGACGGAGACAGGGGACTGGGCTGTCAATTAGTTGCTGAATTTATCACCGGGCACAAATCAGTTTGGAAAATTTGTTAGCCCCGAAAATAAAGTTAGCCGGGCTAACAGAGCGATCAATTTTATAGCCAGAGACACCTCAGCTAGAGGCATGGGAGGTCCGGGACCAAAACACTCGATCTACCACGATCGGGATTGGATTCTTTGTCGAGATCTCCCCCACCCCCTCCTCCAGCCACGACCCATTTGAGAACCTAATTGAATTACCAGGGAAAACCACACAGATAAAAAAATAAAAAAGAAGAAAAAAATAAATGAAAACACCTCGGTATCAAGTTAGTTAGTGACCATCTTCCATGGCCCCTTCTTGACAACTCTTTTGTTTGTTATTGCTGCGTTTTCACTTGTTCTCCTCCCAGCCATTCATTGTGGCCATTCTCTTGACCCGTTGTTGTCCACTGTCCGCTGTCCGCTGTCCACTGTCCGCTGTCCGTTTTATTTTTTATTATTTCATTCTCTGTTCTTTGACATTTTAATGCGCCCGCTGGCTGGCTTTCAGTGTGATCTGTGATGTGAGCTCTCTGATGGTGGCCCAATATGGTGTGATAGCCATAATCCGATATAAATAAGACATTATAAGAGGCTCCCCTCCGCACTCCAAATGGCAGAAGAAATGTATAGAACCTAAGCAGGATCCCAGAGCCTGGGAATATGTCAGGCAGCGGAGGATGGAGGATTACAAGGAATCGACGACATGTGGCGCTTTGAAGCTTTCATTTATTTATTCGCCCGGAGAGAAAATGATGACTAAACCCCAATATGATTGACTCACGGACCACCTAACTAGATTCCGTTCTCGGTTCGTTATATCCTCCCATTATTCATTCTCAAGTGGTTTGGCTAAATTCGATTTCGAAAAGTGAAAACATGGTCCAGAGGTATGGGAGTAATGGGGTTTTATTTCTATAGTTAAATATTTTATTTTATTTAAGAGTCTTTTGAAAAGAAATCCTGAAGAAAGGTGAGTAATGATAGAGATTAGGGGGTTTATTGGGTGCTGGTATTTTATGAACCCCATGGAACACTCTACCCCTTAATTCTCCCTAGCAACTACGCTCCTGCTGGCATGCTCCCGGCGTTGATCGATTGATTTCATCGATTATGGCACAACAACAGTCTCGACAGTCAACTCGCCGACTTGGGACGACTCGAATGTTTATTTGTTTATTTGTTTGTCCGGAGCACGCAAACAACTGGGATTCGGAAAAGACAGAAAGGGAAACGGAGGGACAACAACACATGATCAATTACAAGCCGGGCCAGAAAGGCAGGTCCCTCCCCCCCACCTGGCAACTTCCCAAGTGGCCAGGTTGCCAAGTTCCCAAGCCGTAAGCTCCACGGGCCCACGCTCTCCGGGGAGATCTGTTGCCCAAGTCGCCACAGGCATGCGCACAGCTTCTTTCACTTATTATTAAAAGTAACAAATTATTTTCAATTGATTTACACGCTGGCAGTTCAGCAGTTCAAAAGCCTACACCCGCGCAACCCAAACCCAAACCCAAAAAAAATCCAGCCAACCAAACCCCGGCCAAACCCTGACCCTGAAAACCAAAAAGCCCCCCCATCCTCGCAAGGCCCGTCTCCGGCTGTTGATTAACCACTCACTGGGAACATTTAATGTGTAATAACGATTTGTATCCGAGCACAAAGTAGTTATGTTGAAATTCCTTGCCGCCGTCGCAGTTACCATCATTAATCATAAGAATGTGAATCTTTTCAGGGAGTTGGAAATGGTGGGGGGGGGGGGAGAGAAGAACACCTACATCCAGGGGAGTTCACATGGCCAGAAGATCTTCCGAGTTCCGAACAATGATCTTGGACCAAACGATATTTCATATCCATAAACGGTTGCGGGGTAAAGGGCATACACCAGTGGATAGAGTGTGTGTGTGTGTGTGTGTGTGTGGATAGAGTCTCTTCTTCTATGCACCGATTTAACGCCCCGACATTTACATATGTATATTCCGCACCTACCACCCCCACCCACTCCGTATCCCACTCCCACTCCCCCATCCCCATCCCCATCCCCTGAACTTCAACCTGAATCTTATTGGCGTTGGCGTTTGCCAGTGTACGTGCCTACAAATTATGTTTCTACACGTTTACATGCCTCTGACATGCACTCCAGGGCGGGATCTTCCACTGAGAGAAAATATGGTCAACAAGATAATACATTTTTGTAACTACAATGATAGAGAAATTATGGAAAAACTTAGCGATCGGATCTCATAATTGAAGCCCTCATATTAGTAATACTTCAGGAGTGGCCTCTTTTTGTCCAAGTGTGGAGACTTCGTTTCTGGCTGGGATTTGGCTGGAACTTGGCTGCGATCTCTGCACTCCACTGGAGACGAGACGAGCTGCATCCGAGTCCGGCTGGCCGGCTCACCGGGGTGTCCCTGGGCATCAAAGTCAAAGCCATCAGGCCTCATCGATGCCTCGTCATCCATCGGCAGTGTCGGTTATTTTTTAGTTAGGTTCCCCCTTATTTTTTTTTTGTTATTTTTTCGGTTTGATTTTGTTTTTGTTTTGGGTGGGTGCTGCTTACCCGCTGCGTGTTCATTGGGTTCGTTGAGCTTTCTACGTTAATTTGTTAACAACAATACGCGCGATACGAGATACGAGATACAAGATACAAGATACGCGATGCGGTGTCGCAATCGCAATCGGTGGGGATGTGAGATCATTATGATATGGTAATTATCCGCCGATTGATTGAAGAGCGTTGAAAATTTGCCAAAATTCATCGTAAGTGGTTTCCAGACTTCAAATCGATGAAGGCACCTAAGGATCTGGATGATTTTCATTAAAGTGGTTGGGAGTAGTCCTAAGATCTGGAAAGAAATGGTAGTTCTCTTATCACTCGTCTATAAATTATTTTAAACAATTTCTCTGAATCTGTCCCCTTTAAAAATCAATCTCGTAGGAACTAGAAAGGTTTCTCTTTCATTCATAAAGCCAATTTAAATAGAAATCTATTCAAATATGAATGAAGTGGGGAAGTGGTCTCCCATGACCGCGAAATAAAGAATATAAATCCATTGATCCGAGGCATAAATATGAATGGAGCCCGCGGCCAGAGAATTGTCTGAATAGATTTCTAACTCTCTGGGTTCGGGAAGAACCGTTTCGGCCATTTTCACATGATTATGGGAATAGCAACAAGAGCCAATAAAATCCACTACCACTTACATATGCAGAGAGCGTACTGCTCCTTTGAAATGCATTTCGGCCCGGCCAATTCCCAACTAATTTCAAGACCATATTGCATGATGTAGTGGGTACGAGAGGCGATTTTTATGTTAAGCACAAGGAATTCGGGCTATTAGCGCCAAAGGATTTTCTCATGGTTTAAAAATACTCAACGTGCGACAAATTTCGCCGCCGGCCATCTGAAGCACGAAAGCTGCACGCGGAGCAGCCAGTCGATTCGAGAGGTATGGCTTAGCTACACTATAAAAAATTACTTATTTACAAATATTTCATATAGAAAACTTGAAAAGTATTAGCATGCATATGGGCACCTGTTTCTTTAAGTGGAGTGGAGGCGTTCCACTTGGGGGAGGCTTTCTGGGAGGGGGCTGAAGGCGGTGCTGACCGGCTGGCTGCTGACCGGCTGGGACTTGAAGCTGATCCGAAGCTGGGGACTGGGGACTGGGTTCGAGGGCTGGACAGGCCATGGCAAACGGGCTGGGGCACAACACATCTGATTGCTCGGTAGGCAGCGGCGTGCTTTATGGCAGGACAACCCCCTAAGCCCCGCCAGCTCGTCCGCCCCATCACTTCCAGGTCGCCCTCGACCGGTCAGAGTGTAAACCACTAAGTCAGGAGCGGATCTAGGGGATATCTTTGACACTAAATACTATTTAAAAATCATAAGAGCTGTAAAAAGTATTTAGATATTTAAAATTTAAGAAAATAATATATATTTAACCACCAACTACCTTTTAAATCCAATATTATACCTTGAAGTTCTCACAAATATTTAAATATTCCAACTTCTTGGTCAGCAACTCCGCTCCTGTTCTTCGGGGTCTCGCCCGCCTTGGCCGGGGCATACAATTTAATATTAAAGTTGATAAACATTTTGACCACGGCAGTTAGTAAGCAAACGTACGATCCACCTACTCGCCTTCTTTAACGGCAGCAGCCACAGCAACCGAAGTTGCAGCCTCAGCAGCCGCAGCAGCCGCAGATGCCTCGGCAACCGCCATCATCATCATCAACCGCCAACATCAGTGGTCCGACGTGGTCGTGAACCGAGCTTTTGGGGTCGGAACCTGGTCAGACCGGGGGACTCTCCATCTGACTCCATCCACTCCACTCCGAGGCTCTGACTCCGAGACTCTGGTGAAATAAATTCAAGAAACTATGCCAGCCAGCCGATTCCGAGCCGGGGACTTTTGTGGTCAACTGATTGCGCCACAGATTCGCACTTAGTCGGTGGCTGACTTGGTCGATATGCAACGGCACCAGGGAGGCGGTGGGGGGGTCAAGGTGGAGCGGCCAGTGGAGAGGGGGCGGGGTCCAGGCTCAGTTCTGGGACATAAACGGGGGCGTGTTGAGCGCAAACTTGGCGTGGCAATGAGCTTTGGTAGTCGCCAAAAAAACATTCCACGTCAAGTGTGCAGGAGACAGGGACTCTGAAAAATAAAAGAAATAATCAAATTTAATCGTAAGAGGATCAAAGGGTCCAAAAATTCAATGAAAAATGAACAAATTCATATTCTAATAGGTATTTGAATGGTTCCAGGTTTCCTAAACCATTTTTTATAGGAAGATAAAATAACGAAAATATTAAAAAATATTTTCTAGAAGAATTCCAAAGTAAATTATTATATATTTCCTTACTAAATTATTCCCCAAAAATGTGGAAATAAAGTTGAATACAAATTTGGAGAAATTTTTTGCTGGAACAGGCTTTTAAGCAATGGCAAGACCGCTCGATAATTTGCGTCGGGAGTGGAGCTTCTTCAGCCCACGCCCCAAAGCCGAAAAGCTGGCTCCACCTTCGGCATTTTTTACGCGCCCGGGCCTGAATTTGTGCAGCCCTGGGATTGGGATTGAGGATCGGGATATTCATACACACATCGCCATATAAACATGTATTAACATACAGCACATGGACAATATATAAAGCTGGTTCCTGGACCGAACCGAACCCAACCGAACGAACGAGCGAACGAACGCTTTTCGAGAAATCAACGTCCAACGCGATTGTTCCCATGCAAGTTTCTACAAATATTTTTTTGTGAATTATTACCTTCGTATTTTTCCAGTTCGCGAGGAGTCAAATTGGTCGGCACACGCTCGAGGGCACACGCCATTTCCCACGGAGCGCATTTATGGTTGCTGCCAGTCGGTCGGCCGAAAACCCCCTCCAGACCCCAGACCCCAGGCCCCCCAGCACCCGAGACCCTGAACTCCTTCCCCTCGAAAAATCCCTGATCACTGATCGAGGATCGCAACTGGTCGGGCCCCAAACTCGAGTTATAGGCAAAAAGGCGAAAAAATGAACAGCAAAAAAATAAATAATAAATGTTAAATGCAAAAAAATAAAAAAAAATAAGAAAGGAAAAGTAACCTAAGCAGGGCAGGTGGCAGGCAGACTTCAATTAGGCCCAGCCCATGGCACCAGTCGAGTTCAAAGCGTAATCAAATCTTGGCCAAGACCACTCTGCCCCTCCCTACCCCTGCTCTGCCGCTCCAACTGTCAACTGTCCGGGTAATGTGCAATAATTGCCAACTGCCGCAGTTGCCAACTGTCTCGCAAATCAAATATCGCTGCCCCCCCTTTTGGGGGGTCCTGCTGCGAATTTGATGCCCCGATGCTGAGAGCATTTTCGGCCTACACCTTTTGTGGCTAATGGGTCCCCCAGATCGTGGCCAGCAGACTCTGAAGAAGAAGCTATCTAGGCCCGGCTCTATTCAGCTCCCATTCGCGACTCCATTCCCATGTGGATATGTGTTGAGTCGGAGTTGGAGTCGCAGTCGGAGTAGAAGCCCACGCATTTTCACTTAACTCTTTGATACCGGCGCTGATACTGGGTAGATTGGGTTGAGGAAAATTTAGATTATCCCAAGGATAATTCAAGGAGTTGTATAGATGGTATTACTTAAATTAATTTAGAGGGAGGGAGGATATTTAACCAACATTAGATAAATCTATCTAATATTTCGCAGTAAAAGATCTAGAAAAGTCTACCAAATGATTCGTATATGAAATGATCTTTAATTGATATTTTTAGAATTTTTGAGAATAATCATAATAATTATAACTTTAATTAAAGATTTAATAAAACCCATACACTATTTCTCTTTGAAACACAGCCTCTTTCTGTTGAAATCATTAAGGATTAAGAGATATACGTCTGGAGAATAAATTTCATCAAAAATTAGTAATTGGATATTTTAAATTCTTTTTTAATAACTTTCGATCGGTAACCCTTAGTTCATCAACTCAAGTCCCCAATGAAATTTCTTTTCCTTCTGTTGCGACTTTTTTTATGTTTTTAATTGGCTTGTCGCTGGGCAGAGGCTCCGAGGATGGAAGGACGAGGAGGAATGGCAGCCTGCTGCAGGATGCAGACGTGGATAAGGAGTCATGTAACCCATTGGTCTGGAGACACACTCGCCGCACACCCAGCACAACACAACACAACACAACACACACCCTGGGAGGAGACAGGGCTAATAGAAGTGATGTCGATAGCACTTAAACACGATATCCGTTTCAATTTGTTTGGATTCTTCAATTTAAAAGGTGATAATTTTCTACTTTATGGCCCTCGACATGTGGGCCACCCATAAAACTGATATCGGAGTAGTGCCTGTCTCGGTCCCCGTCTGTCTCTCATATTCGTATTCTTTCTTTATTTTCAGCTATCTCTTTCACTGTCCCTATATCCCTGAAAGCCACCAACTGCATCTGTATTACTGAGAGAAATAATTGTGTTTTCCTATAAAAATAATAGTTTGTTGGAGTTAATAGGAGTAGGAATATATTTTAAATTTATTAATGATTTTAGGGAACTTCAAAATATCTCAAAATTTGGGTTGGTTTTTGGAGTAAAATTGGAATAAATCCTAGAATTACATTATGATATAATATTGCTCAGATCCATAAAGGCTCTTTTAGATGATAATCTGGTTAAAGAAAAAATAATACAAATTTATACTCTTACTATTGACACTAAAGTCAAATCTTAGATGTTAGTTGCCAATTATATTTTTTAGCCATAACTCTCGGATGTCTACATTAATAAGACTATGATTATAATTATTTCTTCCAGTGGAGTGGCTTTGGGACAATCTTGTCCATATACATTCAATACATGACCAGTGTCAAGTTCGAGCCGAGTTCGATTCTCGTTCTTTGGCTTTTGGGGATGGTGGACATCGTATCACTCGCTTAATTTGTTATTCGCTGGTTTTCACACTTGATAATTGTGGCAGTGGCGTTGGCTGTGATGACGGTGGTGGCGATGGCCAGGGGTATGGGGAATGGGGAATGGGATATATACCGGCAGAATGAACCACCGCTATAACCAGGTACCAGCATCAACCGCCGCGCCGGTGGTGGTGCTGGGTGATCATCATCATCATCATTGACCACTTTGTGGTGCTCTCTGTGTGGGCAGTTTCATTGCCGTTGTTGATGTGGATTGGATGTTGTTGGGCCTGCAATGACTTCAGTTTATCAGCCTCAGCCTCCCCAGGCCGGGGAATGTCTAAATCTTTTCTTTTATTTTGTTCCACCTCGCCCCGTTGTGGTTGTTTTTTTTATTTTTTTCTTTTTTGATTACCGAACTGAACTTTAGCGATTTAATGCGTATGCGTACACCACCAGACTCGTAAAACAAACAACAGGCCTCGGACAAGTCTCTAAAGTCGGAGGCGTTTTAGCATCGCGTTTTAATGGCCAACTAAATCAACAGACAATTAATTAGACATTCGACGGCGACAATGGACTCGGCATTCAGAAATCGGATTCAAACTGGATTCGGATTCGGAACTGGTGTGCTGGACGCGGGATTGGAATTGAAATTAAAATCATGATCTGTTATGTTTGATGATGCAAATGCAAATTGCTTTTAGCCTCTTGGCTGGGTGGTCCCCTTAGTCCGAAATTCAACAAAATTGTATGAATGCCTCAATTAGCATAGTGGATTTCGGGTTTTGTCTCGGCAACACCTATAAGCTTGGAAATCATAAAAGCTAGGGTTTCTTCTCAGCCAGACAATGAGTCTGTAAAATACAGGGTTCTGGGACAAAAAATGCGACGATTAGTCAATGGGCTTTATGGCTTTGACGAGATAAATAATCCGGGGGGGGGATCCAATGTCTTTAGAAATTATTCAGAAAGTCAGGACCCGATGGGACAACCCCATATCTTCAGTATTACTCATGGCCCAACCACTTCAGTGGTATTCTCTCATGAAATTATCGAACCAAACTCAAGTCCCGGACCACGTTGGAGGCGGCTCTGGGCCTGGGGAATCGGAGCGGCATCGGCCTTCTCTGAAATGGCCCGACAATCGAACGAAAAAGCCAAAACCGAAAAAATACTACACAATACACAATGCGAAATCATATCACTAGACATGGCTTACAATAACAAAGTCCAACTTTGACTGAGTGCTGGTGGATTGAAGGAGCGAAGAAGTGATGCTGTGAAGGAGTGAGGGAACTTTTACAGTGAATAACACTCGCTCGCCAACAATGATATTAAAAATAACAATTGTCTTCAGTGGTCTTTAACACCCGCACCGCTGATAGACAACAAAAACAGCAAAGAGCAACATGAGGAAAAGAAACACTTGAGTGGCATATAAAAGTCACATCGACAACTTCGATTGACTAAAGAAAATATTGTACATGAACAAAACCTTACCAAAAAAAATACAAAAAAAAATGCGACCGATCGATGGATGGACCAACCAACCAGCCAACCAGCCAACTGAGAGCATTTTTGAATACCTGAACAATCATAAAAGTAATGACGTTGCACATTCCAAGAGCAGCGGCACATGAGATGGACCGACGACGACCGGCGACGAGGTGGAGACCCCCAGATCCCCAAACACCCAACTTTGATTCCGAGTTCGAATTCGAATCTGTATCTGAATCTGAATCTGAATCCGCATCTGAATGTGAATCTCAATCCAGGTCCAAATCCAAACTCCATCGTCAGCTGCCACTGAGTCGATGATGAGCTTTTTTTTAAATATTTATTTTTTATTTTCTTTTTTTTTTTGGTTTTTAAGCCACACTGCCAGGGAGCAAAGGAGTTGCAGTTGGAGCGGTTTCCATAAATTAGTGATATTGCATTATTACGAGCTGACTTGGCAGCGATCCCAGCCTCGATGACGATGGCGAGGTCAATGCGGCGTATGCGCAATTTTTAACAGAAAGTAACTCTCCCAAGTGGTGGTGAGTGTTTTATGAACTAAAGGATACCTTAATGGAGTCTATTATAATCTTTACAAACAATTTATGATTTTATATTTATTTTTTCAAGAGTCAAACTGATAAATTTGTATATATTTGTATTACCAACTGGACCTGAATCTGAAATTTATAATTTCCCATCTGTAAGTTCTTGCCATTTTCTTGTTAAAATTATTTCCAATATCACTCTGTTAGAAATATTATAAAATACATTTTATTAGACTATTAGTCCAATACACCCTGTTAGCTTATTAAACTCCCGACTGGTCTTTGGCTTCCTTGGAAATATTTTGCATCATGTTGTGATTAATGAAGCATAGCCGGGGCACAGCTATTGACAGGTTATCAGAGAACAACCGCCCGGACTCCTGCCTTTTGTCCGAAAGCTGGCAGTGGACTCCTCGGCCAATTGTTGGTTTGCGTGTTGCGTTGACTAAAGACTTCAATTCGGCTTCAATCATTTCATTTAACTGATGATCCGACTGCCGCCGCCGCTGATGGACGGCATTTTCTGGCCAGTTTTGTGAAACGAATTGAGGATTGAGGATTCTGGCGTTTTTGATATTTTCCTTATGGGTTTTGGGATTGTGAGCTGCTGTCCAAGGGGTTTTGTTTTGTTGTTTTGTTGTTTTGGTGGCAACACGCAACTGCCATTTGGAGCGTTTTGGCTACCATAACATTATATTCGAGTCGAAAGAGCCTTTGGGGCACTTAACTACTTTATAGCTTCTTCAATATCGCATACACTTGTGAAGATCGGATCGAAACAACAAGAAATGCAGAAGTTCCTTTATGGTTTTTATTACCAGGTATTATGACCCCTAGACGCAGACACAAAATGTTTAGGATTGGGGCCTGTTTTTGTTCCTCGATATGATCGTAAAGCCAAACGGTAAAAGTCTGGTGATATTCCTATAGTTTTATTTGATTGAAAAACGTCACAAAACACAAAAACCAAAACACAAAAAACACAGTTGAAAACAGATTTCCAAACGCCACACAATCAGGGGCTTCTTCTTCATATCGCACTTCTGCTAATAACCCATTTTAATTGGCCATCAAAGCCACAAAACTACAACAAAAATTTAGGGTTCAAACCTACAAGATACAAAAATACAAGAAGAGTAGGAACCCGAACCCTCGAAACGTGGCTAAGATTATGGATAATAGCTGCGACTCTCGTATCATTTCATCGGGTCCATATCCCATATCCCGTATCCCATATTCCCAATGGATACCATATCCACAATGGTTGGCTATAAATTTCTCTATCGACATTCTGCCGGGTTTTTTATTTTCGCCATTGTGTGGGGCCTACGATAATATCATCGAGTTCGGGCGTGGAATTTATCGTGCCAGGTGGAGGTAGAGGTGGAGGTGGAGATGGAGATGGAAGAGCGGGGGAGCCATAGAGCTCCGATATCAAGGCGGCGGAGGAGCAGCAATATTTCACAGCCTGATGGATGGGAGATAGATCGCCGCACAATACGGTATGGTCACCTTCCGATGGTGTGATATATAGACTCATGCGGTGGTAAACATAAATCAGGCTAAAGGCTTGGGGTGTGGGGCAAAAGGAAAAACCGCCCAAATAATATCGACACGCGCGTAATGAAAGATTCTTCATGTGGCTATCTAGAGTCCAGAGTTATCAAGAGTCATGGTTTCCTGCAGGAAATTCCTAGGCATAAAGATAAGAGGCGTTTGTTTTTTGTTTTTCCATAAGAAGTCTTAACAAAAGCCAAAAAAAAAAAAAAGTTGGCCAACAAAATCGTTGCAGTCTGCACGCGCTTGAACTGCGACCTTTTGGGAATTTGGCAGCGGCTCCTTGGCCGCCGGCAATAAATGCAAAATTAAGTATTCAAATTCGCGAGCTGATGCGAAAGACAGAGTCGGACGTCGATAATGCCGGCAATAAACCGAATGGCAACTGAAATCGCACAAACTGGTAGTTGGCTGAGCTTTTAAACCTTTTAAACTTCAATCAAATTTCTCAGGACTGAGACGGCCGACCATAATAATAATATTGTAATTTGGCTGATCCCAAAGAATGCTGCGAAGAGACCATTCTTCGAACTGGCAATCCTTCAGATACTCTGGCGCATCCGACAGATGCCAACACGTAACCGATCGGAGTCGGCAACGGAGTTGGTTCGAGACGTCAAGGGCTACCCCCAAAATTGCATGCATGGTGGATCCCGAAAAGGAGGAGCATTTTTTTATGGCAGTGCGAGAAGAGCCGAAAAATTCTTTGATGAAATTTCCCACTCCTTGAGAGAAGGTCCTCTCCACTCACTGTGGTATTCTTTTTGGCCATATACAAATTGGCTTGGCCATTAGTCGTGGCCAGAAAGAAAGAAACAGAAACGCAGGAACTTAAACGTTTTAGTGGCTGCGCTTAAGACTCTTGCCGCAATTTTTCCACTTGAGTTTATTGCGGCATTTTATCCCTCAGAATACCGCCGAAGAACCGAGAACCGAGAGCCGAGAACTGAGCCAAGTTCCCACAATTTGTTGTCGCCCCGTTGCGGTGCTATTCATTCGATTCCGGAGAATCCAGATTCCCGGATTCCATTATTTGGAAAACAATTCGATTAGAATTGACTTCTGTCGAGTGGCGGAAAAGAAAGAAAGACCCATAGAAAACATACTTTCACGTAATGCCCTAAAATGGACATCGATCCGATAACAATGAGCTACATTAATTGTTTGCATTGTGAAGGCTATCTCCCCTTTATTTTTCCAAAATTTTTCTTCCCCGACTTTTGTGGGACAATGGAAATGCTGACGCGTCCCAAGATCCATGCGATTCCACAAGTGTCTTTCCCGGTGATCGGTGATCGGTACTCGGTGCTCTTCTTTATTTTTATTCTCCACCTTGGCTTGGCTTGTGTTTTCACGGACTTTGTAAAGTGGTTAGATAATCCATTGTTTACGGGGGATGATCGCCGAGAAGACGCATCTCGAGGAGGCCCAAAACCGTTTGGTCATTTTGGCAGCGGGCAATCGGAAAGATATTGAAATTCGTCTCACGTTTTTTTCAGATTTTTTGTTTTGTAATTGCAGGCAACTTGGCAGACAAGCAGGCATCTGGATTGGTCATGGGTTAAGAACCGAATTAGTTGAAAATTATACTTGAGTAATGAAGCTACTGTGAAGATAAAATGGAGATGAAAGAGGAGGCTTATTTCTTCTTTTTTAAACAGTATTAAATATCTTCAAAACTCATACTAATTTTACACTTTTTTAAAGAACAATTTCCCCAATCAATCATAACTAAATGACACTCGATTCCCCTTTAAACTTTTCATAAAAGACACCTGACTTGTTTACCCACTACAACCACCTTCAATGCTGTCTTTCATCTTAATCTATCAACCACCTTTCAGAGTCCCTTGTAGAACTCCCATTGAAACCCCAAAACATATCCATCCTCTCTGTCTGAGAACTCAAAACTCAATGAGTTTTTCAACAATCGCATTTTGGGCGTTTTATGAACAACAACAATCACCGAGAATGGGAAATGAAATCGAATCAAATGATGTGTATGAAAATGAAAATTATACAAAGAATCAAAGGCAACCACCACAGGGTAACAGGGTCTTGGGGGGGCAACAAAACCTCGTAATAAAAATCATGAAAAAATAACTACAAAAGCGCTAAAGTAAAGTTGATGCTGTTCAGGTGAGGGTGAAATGTTTCTGGCCAAAAGGTACTGAGAAAAAAAGTTGTAGGCCCCAAGGATCAATTTAATTATAATTTTTTTTAAATATATACTTAAAATTTGAGACCTCTTTCTGGTGAGACCAACAGGGTCCTTAAAAATACCTCTTAAATATCTGTTTTTTTATGGTTTAATAGTCATTTTTTTAGCAGTGTAGTCTCTGGCTAAGTTACCATGTTGCTGGCGGCGCTGCAGACAAGCAACATGGTCCGAATACGAGTACGAATCCGTATCCGAATCCGAGTCACAGTCCGAGTCCGAGTGCGAAGACAGCGCTCGAGCCGAGCAGAGCGGAGCGGAGAGACTGAGACTCTTAACCTTTGACGCCCGAACAATGAAGTGGTTAAAAGCAAGACATTAACACACAGACATGCAGGCGGCAACAAAAACAACAAACACAAGTGGCCCAGAGGGTGGGGAAGCAGAGGGGGAAGCCATGGTGCCCCGCTCTAGGGACTTGTACCACTTGAGGGGGAATGACAGAAATTAGTGAAATTTATTATTGATATCCACTTGAATTTATAGAGCAGCGAACAAAAGAGGTAACCCTCCGTTCCACGGATAAAAGGTGTATCTTTGTTGGTCGGGTGGCGTCGTAGTCGTCGAATACATTTATTTTCTCTCCCGCTGCAGCTGCAGCAGCTGAAATTGATGGCCGAAAGAGACCCGGTCGGTGGATATGGTTTTGGCCCGATCTAATGTGTGTGATAAACAGGTTCGCCCGCCCGAGCCCAGCCAGTCGAGCTCTGGTAGGTGTCGCTTGCCACATAAGTTATGGCCCAAAGACAATAAAATGCACACCAGGCAGCAGCGCTAATAGCCGCTAGATCTGAGATGAGCGCTTTCTTCCCGTCCACCAGTTACCAACTTGATTTGGCTTTATTGTATTTATTGTATTGTATTTGTAGGGGGGGAGCATGACAATGAGAGCCACCCAGAACACCCGCAGCAAAATCAACATCAAAATCAACAGAACCCAGCTGAACAGCAGCGTTTCGATTTCCGAGAAAACTTACGCACAACAATAGAGTTATTTAGGGCCGAACATTATTGATTTGAAATATCACACGATATAGCCCAGGTGAGCGTTGAAATAACAGGCCAGATCATCGCCGGCTTCATCGCTCCTGGCCCCCACCAGAACAGAGCCCACCGCACTCCGAGAAAAACATTCTTCAAACTCCCCGACACACTCTAAGAGGGAGGATTGTGCTTACAAATCCCCAAATATTATTTCTATAGATTATTTCTTCAAGTGCAGATTCTTCAACTGCCCAAGAGCGGTAAAAAAAAAAAAAAAAAAGCCGCCGAACGCTGAACACACTCCACACTTGAGGGCTGATGGGTTCGAGTGTTTGGGGAATGGGCGAGTCTCGAGGCTCAAGAAACTCAAGATCCAAGACTGAAAGTCTCAAAAACTAAAGAAAAAACTGAAAACTGAAAACTGAAAACCCGGGCCTCGAGACAGGGAGGAGTACTCTTGAGAGACCCTCGTGCTCGTGCCCTGTTTCAAATGTTTCTTCAAAAAATAAGAAAAAAAGATGAGGGAATTGTGGAACCTTTAATTAAACGGTGGCCTAAAATATGCAAACGAGCCGGCAGAAAGGGGATGGGGCTACAGATGGAGATGGAGTCAAAAATAAAAAAAATATTGCTGGAGAAGACGGAGGCCAGTCCAACTCATAACTCATTTCAGAGCAGCTGGCAGCAGCACTTTGCATACTCAGGGCGCTGCTAAACGGCTCACGCCCCACTTTCAACACACAGATACTCCACACACCACACAAAAAAACACATGAACATGTATTAAAAAATGAAAAATAACAAAAAAAACAAAAAAACAAGAAAAACACAAGTCCTTGGGGGCATTCGGTGATTTTTTTTTCGGCAGTCAGGTGGGAGGATCCCAAGACGGCAGGCTACCGAAAAAAAACAAACGAAAATAAAGTCCGGCTTTCTTGCAATTTGCATGGACCGTGAACATTTTGATTATGGCTTGCTTTTTTGGGCCCAGAAAGAAATCTCATTTAAAATCGATTTATGCAGGAATTAAAATTCAGTTTAGCCCCGAATCCCTTTGCCATATCTCCGCTTCGACCTCCACCGCCGTCTCCAGCGTGTATCCTTGGATCCTCGCATCTGTCCATCAACGGGGTCTACGAAGTTAAGAAATTAGTAAAACTCATTTTGCATTTTTAGCCTCTGGGCTTAAACTTAATTCGGAAGCACAGCAGGAGGTTCTAAGTAAATAAATGTGCCTCGTCCAGTCGGCGAGTGTATCTGTATATCTCGGTATCTGGGTATCTTTTGGGGCTCGTGGAGTCTGGGAGTCTTGTGTTGGTTCGTTTAATTTGCATTTTATTGCTGGCCGACTCCGGGACAAGAGACTCATGAGGTCCCAACTTGGCCAACAGAATCTGTGACTGTGACTGCGACTGCGACTGCGACTGCAGCCAATTAAGCGTATATTTGCCACGCTTTACAGCTTTCTGCAACCTCAGGTCCATTCTCCAATCTCCATTCTGGCCATTCTGGCCATACTGGCCGGTCGGCTGGTGCTCCACTTTGGCCAAGAAGCAGAGATAAAAATGATTAAAGGCCTCCACCAGCCAGACAGCATTTTATATTAATTTGCGTATTATATTCCAGGGATATATTCGGATTCGTATTCGGTGGACTTGCCTTGAGAAATTGAAAGTGAATGCTTTTTGGCGCTCTGGGTGGGGGAGGAGGCAGCAGGAAATGAGTTGCCAATAGAACAATCACTGGTCACCATAGGGGGTGACGATTTGTTTATGGCCAGAGTGGCCAAAAGGGGCCAGGATGGGGGCTAAAAGTCTGCCAGTTATTATATCATATCCGGTAGGGCAGTTCCAATAATATTTATAAGAATTTTTAAATCGAAAAGGTTGCCAAAAGTGGAGAGAATATTACGAAGAGATTTTGTTTTAAAATCATTTCTTTTGAAAGGAATTTTTTTATTGAAAACTAAGATAGTTTTTTAAAGGTTATTTAGGTATAAGCTTAAATAATATAATTTTTCCTAGCTAGTCTAGCTATCTCCTAGCTCTTCTAGCCTCTCTCTCTCTTCCTAGAAAAACTTAAAACCAAAATATTACGTATACGCCTCGTATTTACTATTACTCGCCTATTTGAATTTAATTTGTTTCAGTTCTCCTCCTTCGAATGTTTATTTTATTATTTTTATTAAATATTTTATAACATAATATACTGTATTTATAGTCCATCAAACCTAGAAACAATTAAAGAGTATTAATGAAGTTGTATCTTAAAGTCGCCCCTCATTTCCTTTGACACAAGGCGCCTCTAGTATTTAATAGACTCCTTTCAGAAAAAGTCTTTAATAGACTGCTCTCCCCTAACCTTGTCCATTCATCCATTTATCGAGTTGCATCTTGGAGTACCCCCTAACTCACCCTAGAGCCGTGGCATCGATCGCTGTTGACCCAATGCGAATGCGAAATTGAAATACATTTCTTTCTCACGTAGTCGCCTGTCATTAGCTCAATCAAAGAAACGTTAAATCGCATCGCGCATCAATTTGGCCATTTAGGCCTTTGGAAAAAAAAACACAGAAACAAAAACTCGACCATTTGGCCAGGCAACAAAAAATAAAATAAAAATAAAATAATACAAGAGGTGACCGCGAACACGGAACGATGTTTTGGTATCACCATCCCCGACCATCAGACACATGCTTTTACTACATACAGTGTTACTTGACTACGGGAAATAGTTGGAGGAACAAAAATACATCTAAAATAGAGATTGGCTTAGCTTTAAAAATGTTTATTTTCTTTAAAGATCGTTTCCACTTAAGTTTCCTTGAGAGTTTCCTGTAAGAATTCTTAAGGAATCCAAATCAAATCCCTTATAGCCACTTACCACTTTAGAAACCATGCCCCCATTCAACGATGCAAGACGAAAAGACTTTGGCCATCAGTCAGTCAGTCATTCGAGCCATTCATTCAGTCACTCAATAATTCGGCAGTCGTACGTCCGTCTCGTCTTTCTACTACTTCTGGCCCGCGAGAAAATTGCAACAATTTGGCATTGTGTTGCATTACGATTTTTACTCCGTTTGTTGCAATTAATTGACAAACGTAGCCCCCCTCGAGAAGTTCGCAATTCTCAATTCGCAATTCGCAATTCGAATCTCGAGGCTTGAGTATTTGTGTGTTCATGCAAATTGTATTGAACTGATTCCCACGAATCAGTTCGGCCAGATGGTTTCGATTTGATTGGGCCCTGTTCTTCGGACCAACTCGGTTTTGGATCGGTTCCGATCGGATCTTTTGGGGAAGGCATGCAAATCATTCGAGGAATGTTTTAGCGACTGGATCGGGGGTGGGGGACTGCGGGAAACATTTCCCATTCGCACTCTGGTGTTCTCGAGGTGATTGGGTGTGGGAATTCAAGAGCAAGTCACCTTGAGTGTGATCGCTTTGGACGTGAAACCGAAATAATTCGGAAATTGGCAGGCATTACGGAAATATTCGAGAGTCTGGGGCGCCACCAAGGAACCTTCCAAGGAGTCACACTTATTCGTCCATAATTCCGGGACATGTGGTGTTTGCTGAGCTCGAAAAACACATAAACACTTGAAGTACTTTCGAAACATAAATACCCCAGACCCCGGGCCATGACCTACGGCAAAGATGAAAGAAATATTAATATTTTCTAATCCATTGTAATTATGATTCCCCGGCATTGTGTGTCGCGGACACTGCAACCTTCAGAAAGACAACAAACAGGGGTCTACCCAATAGATCAAATTACCAAGTAGATATGTCAATTCCTCACGAAATATTGCTATAAAAAAGTGCGATAAGAGATCTGCGTCAAGAGCGGTATAAAATGAAAAAAATATAAAGCCGAGCCAACCACAAAATATCGACTACCGCCTGCCTTCTTTTTATTTTCTACTTGGTTTCCACAGAAAACTGAAAACCAGGGTCTAATCTCTGCCAGGGATTATAGTTGGCCCAATCAGCGGCAACGCCTGCGGCTAATGAGCTGCCGTCTGTTTCAGGGAATCCCAACGAAAAAAAAATAAAAATAAAAACCTGGTACCCAAGCGTACGCCCATGATAATTACTCAGTTCCAATAATCATACAAAAAAAAGTCACTTCAAAACAATGGACCAGATTATCGGTGTTAGCCGGTGATCTTGGCGATCTTATCGCAGCCCTAGATGTGTGTTATGACTTTTACTTTTCTTTGTCACGATCGTGGTGTGTCGCTTCAAATCAAAGCAGCAGATTAATAATTTTTAAGACCCCGTCCCGTCCATCGTTTGCGATCGGATCGGAAAGATGACAAGAGTCGGTGGAAAAATCAAAATCAAATTAAAAGACAGCAATCAATAATTTGACACGACTTGGGGCGATCGACAAAGGCCCAAAGACCATGAGGGTTCTGCCACTGAAAGAAAAGTATGGCAATTATTTGAAATATTATATTTATTTCTTAAAAAGTAACTCTTTTTAAGGAAGAATGTTTCCATAGACACCTGTTAACATTATTCTATAAGGAATAGTAAAGGATTTAGGGATTAGTTGCAAATGGGACTACTTCTGGATTACTTTAAGAAATAATTTACATAATTTAAGTAATTTTTAAAAAGGTTTAAAAGGTATAGCCTTTTTTTTATCCTTTTTCCCAGTTCTACAATATATATACCCATGAATCTTTATTCCGATCTTGAAGCTCTGTGTAGATTTGTACAACTTTTGCGACATTTTGTATGAGGCGATGAATCGCTGCGATCGGGACCGCTCCTCTCATTCTTGGCTGGCGATGGTGGATCCCGCTCTGGTATGGGATCTTGCCAAATCCCGCTCCCCCTTCCCCTCGCTTCGCCCAGCCCCGCTCCACTCTCTCCGCCTCCCCCTAACATGTTGCCTGCTATGTACAACATCAAGTTTTATCGCTGATCGTGATCATGTAATTCCAGCCCACGCATGCGCACTCGGCGCTCGCTTCGAAGGAATCAAGTTTAGCGCATTCTTATTCGCGATCCGAAACGGAGCTGGATACTTGGCAACTGAAAACTTGGAACTGGCAACTGGGAACTGGCAACTGGGAACTGGGACTGGGACCTTGTGACAGATGGCTGTGAGGCTTCAAGGCATTCCCTTGCCGGGGATCGCCCAACCCAGCCCAGGAAAAAGGAACGGTACGGTACGGTATGGTATGGTAACTAAAGGACAAGATGGGCTAGGACAGGAAGGAGCAGGAGGGACTGGTTTCTCTTTTATTCTCTGCACTTGAAGATATAAGTTTTTAATAATTTATAAATCAAATATGGAGATGATGAAGCAATAAAAGGCTCTAGAAGATTTCTAATATTATAAATTACTACTAGACTTGAAGAGTTTCTCTCTTTCATTAAATAGTTACAACTTTAATGCTTAATATTTTCATAAATATTTAAATAAACTCTTTTTCAAGTGCAACTAGCTTTAGCCTGTGCGATCTTTATGTAAACTGGTACTTGAAATTTGAAATCATGTACCATTTGCCTTGAGACAGACAGACGATGGTGGAATTGAGACCCGGGATGGGACTGGAGCCGGGGACGAAGGACTGGGATGATCGTGTCCCTGAGGAGGAGCGGCTGGGAGGAAACTAAACTGCAATCGAGGCGGCACAGGCGGCACAGGAAACGGGCATTTAAAAGCGCGACTATCGAAATATAACGACATTAAGTCCGGGCCTTCATTTAAAGGAAGCTTGTGTCAATACGACGGGGCTTACCTTGGAATTTGCAATCGCGATCGGTGATCTTTTGATGGCGCCGCCATTCAGGATGATCCCAGGGATCATCCCATCCCCCTCCTCCATCTGGCAGCCGAAGGATCATCAACCGTAAGCTCCACTAAGCGACATAATTGCTACCGTGAGACTGCGCTGTCTGACGACTGGAGACTCCAGGAATCTGCCAGAAGACTCTGGCCAGACTCCCGGATCATTAAAAGCTGCGATCCTAATGCGCTCCAATCAAACACACACGAAACGAGCATATGACATGTTTGTGTGTTATTAATCACGATAATATCTGTATAAATGGTAGAAAACTGCCAGAGTCTTGGCCAAATTGCAATTTAATGCAAAAATAAATTGCACATGGACTGGACCAAGACATGCAGCTCGTTTCTGTTCTGTCTTATTTTTTCCCCCCTTTTTTTATTTTGTGAGCCAACCAACCGGCAGCCAAAGAACTGGCAGCTCCCATGATTATTGGTCATTTACTTGGGCCGTTTAGCGCATTAAAATCCAAAAAGTCCGGACTTGTGTGCATAAAGTATATGGAAATAATTGACAGTTGAAAAGTCTCGGCTATGATTGCAGCTGTGATTCGAATTGTGATTGGGTTTTGGGTGCGAGAATTCTTCTGGCAGCATTCTTCTCTCGCTCTTGCTCTCTCTCTCTCTCTCGCTGTCAGTATTCTCGTTCTTCTGATGGCGTGCGAGGAGAATCATTTCAATCAACGGTGCTGGCTTGGGGGCCCGAAGAAATCAACGCTTTGACTAATGGCCACAATTTGCAAGTGCCGTGCAGGTTCCTGCACTCGCCGAAAATCTTCGTTCTGGGAGAATTCTTCGAATTCATCACAAGGTGTTTTCTTCCCGACCGCCAATCAAAAGATTATTATTAGATCGTTTTTTTTTTATAGATTTAGCCATTGTTCCATGTTTAATACTAGGAATTTTACGGCTATTTTTATGGCTTAGAAAACAGCTGGCATCGATCTTATTATCAGACGATCTCAATCCTTTGGATTCGCTTTTCTTTCACTTTGAAGATTGCCGTTATAATGGGTTTCCTGGGAAAATGTCCTATTTGAAAATCGTGGGGGAGGGATATGTAGGATCTCCAAGTCAAGAAGCAAGTCTCTACATTTTTTTAGGACTGTTAACTACAATTTTTTAAGAATTTTCAAACAATTTCTCACCAACTTTTTAATTTAAATAATCTAAAAAATTATGCAAAAAGCGCCCAGCCGGAGCAGGATGGCTAAACCCATAGAGGGAGAAAGCACCACGGAGAGAGTAAGACAGAGAGCGACTTGGTTGGCAATTGGGAAAAAAAAGAACACCCACTCAAAATCAGGCATATTAACCGCAAAAAGACAGCTCCACAAACCGGTTCTCTCTTTCCCACTTCCAGCACTACGAATTGCAGTATACGTGTGCCCCGTCCTCGCGTGTGTTTGTGTGTGTGTGTATGTGTTTGGGAGAGCACCTGAAAGGTGCTCAAGAGATGAAACGAACTGACAAGAACTCGTTTGCACCTGGCCTAAAAGATACTCTCCCGCTCTCCGATCACCTATTTGCCGTGTGGGGATCTTGCTGGGACACTCCCGCTCTGGCGTTCTCTCTGTGACTCCCGGTGCTGGTGTGGTGTTGGTGAGAGGTGCCCGGAGAGATCAACAAGTGAGCGCAGGTCCGCGCACCGTCCGCAGAGCAATGGACTTTTAGTTATTCCGAGATCTTTTACCAATATTGTTTGAAGCGACGGCTGATCGACGTCAAGAGAAGAAGAAGAATAAGCAGCAGTAGCCGTCAGAGAAAATAAACAACAAAAACAACAACAGCAATACATAATATTGTTGCATATATAAATGCGTATATGTGTGTGAGTGTGTGTGTGTGTGTGCGCGTAAACCGGAAGTGATTAATAAACGGAAACGGATATCAAAAAAGAGCGAACTCCATTAGAGAAACAAAGATATTCCGCATAATTGTTACTTCATAGCTCGCGTGTGCCACGAAAATTGCAAAAAGCGTGTGCCTTGCCAAATTGGCCATTTTCGACTTGGCCGATTGCATTTTGGTAGTTGTTGTTGTTGTTGTTTCTCCAACTATTGTTGTTGTTGTTGGTGTGCTTTTGGCCAACGTCAAATTCGATTTTTATGACTTTTGAAAGCGTGACTAAGACGTGATTTATGATGGCGTGTGGTTTTTAATATTCATGTGGACGCGCTCCGAACCTCTCAACCTGCGTAGGTGCGCCAAACAATAAAAACAACAAGCAACATCGAGAAAAGCAACAACAAGAGGCAACCAGCAACATCTGAGCCCCGAGGCCTCGTCGAGGAGGAGGTGAATTCATTTCGATATCCAGCTGAGCGTGTGCGTGGATTCGACTTTTTTATGGAGGCAGTTAAGCATTTGAGTGCTGCCGCTGCAACATCCAGTGATATGCCAGCCAAAACGCAACCACCACCAGCCACCGAGATTGCAGAGGTGCTGGGCTGCGATTTCGAGGCATCCGCATCATCCAGCAGCCATGCCGCATCCACAGCCAAGCACAACAGCAACAAACTAAACACCACAACGTCGCAGCACAAATTGGAAATCAAACTAGGACACCCCAAGAACGACAACAACAGCAACAGCAACAGCGGCAGCAGCAACAGCAGCAGCATCAAGGGCACACCAGCAACATCGCCGATTGCCGGCAAGACGACCAGCAATGCCGCCATCGCCGCTGCCACAGCAACAGCTGCTGCGGCAACCAACGACCTGGCTGCTGCGGCGGCCGTCGTCCTGTCGCTGCAAGGAACCATGGTCAGCAGCCTGCAACAGGCGGCCCTGTTGCCGGCCAACTCTGCGGCGGCAGCGGCCCTCAACCTGCAGGCCCTGGAATCCTATCTGGCATTGCAGCGTCTCACCGGGAAATCGGATGTCTTCCGCTTCGCCAGCAACACCAGCAGCAGCAGCAACAACAACAACAGCAGCAGCAACGCCAGCAACAGCAGCAGCGCCAGCAACAACAACACAGCCAGCAACATCAGCGAATCGGAGAACAATCCGCTGCCATCACTGATAGATATTGCCAACATTGAACTGAAGTCCAGCTGCTCCTCCAGCTCCTCGGGCGAGCAGTCGATGACAGGAGCCACCTCGGCAGGAGGCGTGGCAGCCAGCAGCTCGGCGGCCACCTCCTCGTCTAGCAGCGCCACGAGCGTCAGCGGCAGCAACTCCAACAGCACTGCCACTGCGTCGAAGTGCCTCCCACTGCCGTCGATTGGCACCGTTAGTGCTGCTGTGGCGGCCGCTGCAGCGGCAGCAGCAGCTGCTGCGAATCAACAGGCCGCCCTCGACTGTGCCACCGCTGCGGAATTGGCGGCCGAGTGCGATCTGCCGCTGTTGGATGCCGAGGATGCATTGTCCTTCGAGGCGGGAGAGCTGGACAGCAGCTACGGCAGTTTCATTTTCAATCCCTCGGCCTTCGGGCAAGCGGACGCGGACTCGGCCCTACACTCCCTGCAGGCCACAATGTACCAGGATAAGATGAGCGTCATGACCGGAGGTGGTGGTGGCGTCGAGGAGGCGGCCAGCTCGAATGCGGCAGCTGCAGCAGCAGCAGCAGCGGCGGCAGCAGCTCAGCGGTCCAAGAAGCAGTTCATCTGCAAATTCTGCAACCGGCAGTTCACCAAGTCGTATAATCTGCTGATCCACGAGAGGACCCACACGGACGAGAGACCCTACTCCTGCGACATCTGCGGCAAGGCCTTCAGGCGGCAGGATCATCTGAGGGATCATAGGTAGGTGTGGCCTCGATACTTGATTGTTAGCTTCCATAACCAAGCAAGCCTCAAGAGCTTAGGATAAAGTATCTAACTGCTCTTTTCTCCATCTGTCTTTTGCATCTTCCAGATACATCCACTCCAAGGAGAAGCCCTTCAAGTGCGCCGAATGCGGCAAAGGATTCTGCCAATCGCGCACCCTCGCCGTCCACAAGATCCTGCACATGGAGGAGTCGCCGCACAAGTGCCCCGTCTGTAATCGCTCCTTCAACCAGCGCTCCAACCTGAAGACCCACCTGCTCACCCACACGGACATCAAGCCGTACAACTGCTCGTCCTGCGGTAAGGTGTTCCGGCGCAACTGCGACCTGAGGCGCCACAGCTTGACGCACAATCTGGCCGCCGGTGTGGGCGGCGGCGTGGGCGGCAATCTGAGTGATTTATTCGCTTCCGGGTCGAGCTCCAGCTCCGACCTGGGACTGCCGACTGGATCCGCCAGCACTTCAGCATCTCCCAGGGACCTGGTGGCCGTCAGCGATTGATCTTCCCCCCATGGACTCTCCACTCAAAAAAAACAACAAAAAATATTAATCTCACTTGCAGCTCTCATAATTACGAATCCCTCCACGTTGTGTCTGATCTGTGTTTTGCTCATAACCTACGTACTAGCTAGTACTAACTAAAACAAGCATTTAACTTAGGCTAGGATTAGTGATAAGTGAAGCTTAGACTAAGCCATGGATATTTGTCACGTAAGCTTAGCTGGAAAGTATGACTTTGTGTAAGGCACACGATATGCTTAGTAACTGAGACTTAAGTTTACGATTTAAGATTTGCATGTCGACTCTTATTTGAATGTCGAATAAATGATTTTAGTTTAAAACAAAATGAAGGAGGAGAGTGTTTATTGTTTATTTATTATTCAAGGGAGGTCGGGACAAGAGATCTCTTAGAGATTTCTTTGAATTCCTGTCGAGAAAGTTCCTTTCTCACCCTTTCTCCCATTGTGATTGCACTCTTGTAGCGACACTATTTACCCACTTGTAGCAAACTAAAATCAAATATTTGTACCGATGTTTATCACTCGAGTGCCGACAGGGCCAATTAATGTACCATTAAGGTGCACACCTTCCAACAAGCCCAACAAGCCTTTGACAACAAACACGAGTGACAATAGTGCAACTAAAGCAGGCCCTGACAGAGGCGAAGAGTATTTTCCCACCATTTCCCTTTTACTTTTCCGAGCTACACCTTCTTTTTTGTTTTTGGCTTTTTATCAAATAATGTTGGACATGTCGTGGGACAAATGGAACGGGCGCTATATCAGTGGGCCACCCAAGAAGCCACTATATATAGGGTTTTATTTTAAACCATATATTACTTTCAAATTTTATTGGCGAAAAGTGGGCTGGCCGCTGGCAGAACCAGGGCGGAGTCTCCACCACAAATGCCGACAGATGCCAGTTGTTGGTTTTGTGAGCGAAACGGACTGCCACAAAGTTTACAATTTTTATTATCGACTACAAAAGAGATGCGGCCATAACGACACACACTCGTACACTCGCACACTCGCACACACACATCCAAGTTCAAAAGCAAACGCCGACCCGGGGCTCCTCCTGGGTCCAATTTCAGTTCCTGTGCCCCCTTTCCAGCCAGTTGGCCAGTCGACCCGACCCCTTTTTATTTTCTTACTTTTCTGGCTGTTTTTCTTCTTCCAGTAACTTCCCAAAAGATCGCTGCGTTTGTCAATCGTTAAACGGATCAATGCAAAGAGCCGCCTGCAATGTTGTCGTCGGGCTGTGTTGCCGTTTCTGTTGCATTTCCTGTTGGCTCAGTCTCAGTCTCAGTTTCAGTCGCAGTCGCAGACTCAGCTGCACCAAACCAATTACAACGATCAAACAACAATTATGGATGCCAGAGCCAGGCCAGAGTTTTGAGCCGGAGCTGGGCCAGGGCTCTATTGGGTTGGGGCTGCCTCCTGCCGCTCCTCCTACTCCTTCTCCGGGCTGGTTAAACATTTTAAACACGGCCTGCTTGCTGCCCTCTGCAAATATTTGCGCGGATATTGTTCTATTCAATGGAACAAGCGTGGCAGGTGCACTGAGAGAAACAAAACAAGGTCTTAATCAGGGAGAGTATAACAAGATCGATGAAGAAAACCATAAATCATATATCATATATCATAAAAAAAAAATTATAAATTATTATTCTATAAAATATATTTATTTTTCTCTGTGCACTGACATCTCCCATTAGTCCAGACCCCAACCAGGCTCCAAAGCTGAGCTGAGAATGGAGCGTCTTTGCGAATTGCCAGCAATTTCACACTTTACGCGCGACGGCTTCATTTCGACAGAGTACTACCTCTCTGCACTAGGAATACCCCCTTCGTCCGGTACCCGGGTTATCCTGCTGCAAACCCCAACAAAAAGAAAACCAAGTGGGTCGCCAGCCCCAACAACATCCCGGGCGGCGCGTGCGGGCGCAGCGGATGTTTGAACGCTTTCGAGTACTCGGAGTATTGGAGTTTCGTGGCAAACAACCTCCATGGACATGGAGGCGACGTCCGCGTCCCATTGCCGGACCGTATTGATGGGAAAATTATGAAATTCATTGTTTGTGTTTGACTAATAATTATGACAGCAAACGCATTGTCGTCATAAACCCGAGGGGACAACCCGAAAAGAGCCGGAAGGGGAACGAGGCCGCGGAGGGGGCGGGAGCGCACTAAATTCGCTTTGAGGTTTCCGCACCGCCCCAGTGGGAATGGGGGGAGCCTAAACTCTGACTAACTCTAATAAGCCCATCAACAGACAACGACACTGGCAACAACAGCAACAACAAAGCAACAAGGCAACATTCCACCTTCGATCTGCAACACTTATGGTAACAACTTAGAACAACTACAAAAGTGCAGAGAGAGAAAAGTGGTAGATTTAGGTGGTTTTTAAGTACATGAAATATATAAAATTTATTTAAAATTATCCAGGTACTTTGTGATCACTTTGGTGTATCATTTAAACAAGCAAATAACACATATTTCTTGCAGTGCATCCAACCAACAATGTTGTTGTCTAGTGTCCGAGGCGTGGCCGTTTCGAAGATTCTTTGAAGTTGGCTATTGCTTTTGGTCAAGGTGTTTTCTGCTCCAAGAAAACGGCCAAGATGATGATGAGGACCAGGCCAGGCCGGGCCACGGAAGGGAAACATTTTCGGTGCGTTGTGAAATTTTGTTGCGTTTCCCGGAACCAACTCAAAAGATACAAAAAAGCGGAACGTTCTGGTTGTCGTCTGATGGTTTAGTTGTTTGGCTGTTTGCTCGTTGTTTGTTGGCCCCATCGATGTTTGGCGTTGTTTCTTTTATTTTTTTTTTATATATTTCTTTTTGGTTTTTTTTTTTTGGGGTGACGACTCGGCGAATGTAAATGTCAGGGGGCTGTCGGTTTGGTTATTTGGCCATTTTGCCATTTTGGCTCCGGCCAGTTAGTTTGTCGGCACCATTTGCTTTATGATTTGATGTATGTGGCTGTCCGTCCGGTCGTAACCACGCCAATAATTTTGACCCGGCCAACATCTCCGGCACCTCAATGGGAACGAATCCGTGTTTGCACAACGCTGATCTACGCACAAGTGATACACGGAGAGAAAAGCTATTCAATAAATCAATTATATGCCATCAGATAAACTATTTACTATATTGATTCATTTTAAATTTATTTTTTTTTTCAAAACATGGTAATGGTACAAATGGTAAATATTTTATAATTGATTGGAAAATATTCAATTTTATATTTTCCGTGGATGGCACCACCAAGAAAGCACCACTTACTCATTTTTTGCTTTTTAGGCCAGCCGCCGGCGTTCGAGGATTTGAAAAGTCTGAAGAAATATTTGAAAAGTTTGAAGTCTTAAAAGCTGCGCCAGAACCGAAGGAAACGTAAATTTCTGGCGGCGTTCTTCTGCCTAATTAGGTGCCATCTCGTAAACATTTTCGCATATTTGTGGCCTCGCTGGAGATTCCTCCAATACATCCTACCTTCTTACCTCATAAGGTATAGACTTAAAATGAGATCTTGACTAAAAATATTTCAAAAATGCGCCTCTTGTTTGCCAAACGAATTAATAAAGTAGGGCAATTGTGGAATTCCTCGGAATTCGTAATCGCTGTCATCACTGCTGTGGGGCAGACACCACCCACCCACTTCTTAGGTGGAACCGGCCACCATCATAAAAGTAAGAAAACTCAATTTCTGGAAATGCCGTCGTCGTTGTCGCCGGCTTTGTGCCAATGTCATCATACAGAAGAAGAAAAGCTGCCGAAAATCGTGCAAGTGAATAGAGAGACCTTGCTTATAAAGTCTTGGGGCCCAACTCCCCCGCCCGAGTTGGAAGGGGTAACCCCCAAGTGGTTATTAGATTTTATTGGATGGGACACTTTTGCCGACCTGGAGGCGGAGTGGGCCCAGGAGTGGGGCGCAGACTTCTCTCACGTTGCGGCAGAGAACTAAGGCATGCATATTGCATGAACACTCGTATTATTCCAACTCCCATGTGCCCATGGAGACCGTGGAGCACACGGAGCCCATGGTGGAACCGGGCGATGGGCTGTCGGTGGTTTGGCTTTTATTGCAGGCAGGCGCAAATGTAAATAAAGGCGACAAATGTCGAGTGCACACACGCATTTAGAGTTGTAATTGACAATCGGATGGAGTCCGGCTCTCTCTCTCTATCCGTCCGTACTCTCCCGTATTCTCCGTAAAGCGTACTCCGTAATTTCGTATTTGAACACGGCTTGTTTGACAACTTGGGACGGGCACGTAGCACGGAGCAGTCGCCGGATCGAGTTGTGTACTACAACATCACATAGTCGTCAAACAGTGACAGAACACATCTAAACAATTGCAGGATACACTGGCAAAAATCCAGTATATTTTGGGGGTTAAGATCATCAAGAAGTCTAATCTTTATAAACACAATATTCTTTTTAAAGTCAGTAAGTATATTTCAAAATATATATTTAAAAATAAAAACATTTCTTCGAGTGTTCAAAGAGCGAGAGAGCTCCCCAGATAATGACTGAGCTTATCACCCAGTACTGCCCACTCAACACCCACTCCCCCCCCTGGACAAACATACACCCAGGCTAGACATATAGGAGGGGAGTTATATGACTTTTCGAAACTGATAAGCTTCGCTGAGTTGCAAGCTAATTGAGTGACGAGTAGGAGTAAGCGGTTAAATTAAAACGAAATCATTTGCAAAGCACACCCCTGAGATCCCAGCCCCAGCCCCAGACCCTGCCCCGCCCTCTTTTATTTTTTTTGTATATTTTTTTATTTTTCCACGACTACTTCGTCGGCAGTCGACGATGATTAGAACCAAAACAATCAAACAAAACACATCAAAGAGCCGGTGCCGTCAATTTGTCATTAACGTAATATACTGACAAGATTGCTTTGCACGGATATCGTGGACTATACGTCGACATATGTATGTATATGTGCCTATATAAACATATAGTAAGTACCAGGGTACCAGGGTATAGTACCATACCCCTTGATATTTGTCAACAAATATAGATTTTAGCGTCTGTCAAGGTGTTGTAATACTGTTAGCCGGCTATTTTGAGTGTTGGGGGGATAGGGTGGGGTGGGGTGCCAGGCCTTCAGTTGTAAATTTCCGTTTTTAGCCTTTCGACGAGGCTCGCCGTTCTTCGAGTGAAAAAATGTGACAGATTTTCGTTTGTTTCTGCTTTTTTTTTTTAGGCAACCTGGCTCAGAGATCTTGTGTGCTTAGAGATTAGCAAAGTGTGGGATTTTTTCCTATTTATCAGGATTTTTTTTTATTTCAAGTGGAACGGAATGCTTAGACAGTTAGTAACTAACATTGAGGTGGGGGTTTTTTCAGAAGTTTTGAGTCTCAAGAGTCCCCTACATTTCAAATTGAACTTTCACATCAATCCCATCCCCCCCTGATCGCGTGTCAGAGGCTCTTTCCATCAAACCTCAATCCAAGCAGAACAATCTCCGAACCTTTCCTCCGAATGTCGTGTTCACAAATAGAAATACATGTTTCTAAGCCGACATTTGTGACACGATGTGGCGCTCACTTTATGGCTAATTAGGTTGAGTGGCTGTCGAATGATTACGACACCTAATAACCAGGTAAGCTCCTTTGATAACTGGGGATAGATCCCACAGCCAGAGCAGTCGGAGGACCCTAGAAATATTATCAATATCCCCTTTTTAAATTCCCACAATTTCCACAAAGTCTAACAGATGCAAGGACCAGTCGCAAGCACTTATGGTTACAATAAGCCGTTTTTTGTTAAGCATCGAAAGATCAACGATGCATATAAAAAATATAAGTATATATCCGTCCGGAATCCGAAATCCGAAATCCGGTATCCGGATCCCGGAATCCGTAACCCCGATCCCTTTCGGGCTGCCGTTGACAGTTCTGCGGGGCAGTTTAAAGTGCTCATTTCACGCTTATCAGCACTTTGAACGAAATTCACCACCAAAGGGGACAAATTGCTTCCCCTATTTCGGACATACATACATGGATAGGTATATCCTCCTCCTTTTCAGTATTGTCGTTTATTAGCTTAATAATTTGTGAGCACTTCGCACCCCATTTCCACAATTTCCATCAAAAATATCCGAAGGGGGATGTTTAATGAACTCCTGGATTGGGCGTGGCATGGCATATAGATTACAGCCTAAACAGTTGCTATTAATAGATGGTTCCGGGCAAAAATTGGGGTTGTTGTTAGAGCCAGGGCTATCTTATATATACATACATACACATATTTTTGGTTTTTTTCTTTTCGTGGCCACCATGCTGCGATAATTGAATAAACATTGAGGCGGGCCAACGCGACTTAATGTTTGAAGTTCGCTTTGATTGCCCGGGGATTCTCATTCAGTTACCGGTTAAAATGATACATATCGTTACTTTTATCTACACATTGCCAACGGGGGCGTCACAACTTGATTTGAATCATGACTTTGTCATCATTCTGTTTTTCTTTTTGTTCTCGATTCTTGCATATCTAAAATGGAAATCTTGGCTGTCTTTTGGCAAGGCCAGTTTCTTTAAAAGTATTTTGATTTTGAAAATATATACAATTTAAAGCTTAACTAAAAATAATTATTTTTTTGCATGTCAATTAATAAGATAGTCTATATTTTTATTAAAAATATATACTATTAAAACCACGACTAAGATTAAGAAAGGTGTGAAATACTTTGTATGTCCCGCGGGTCTGCCTCTTAATCCAAGCTTCTGATATTCCGATCTCACACGGAGACCCGATTTCTCAATCTGAGTCTCAGGCTCCGTCTCTGATTGATGATGGCAACACGCGACTTCTTTGTACTAATAAATTCTCAGCAAAATTCAGACAAAATTCAATTCTCCCGGACAAAATTCCTGGGCTCCAGAGATAAGGCCCCCAGACGTAGCCAGAAAAAAAAAGAAATGGAAAAATAAAAATTGATTGGGAATGGAGCTTGGGGTCTCTTCCGGTTGGACATTTGACAGTTGCAGCCATAAATAAGCGTACAATAATTTCGTTGCCCTTTGTTTGAGTGTAAACAAATTAGAAATCACACGATCACAAAAATTGACCACACTCTGTGTGTGCGTGTGTGCGTGTGTTTACTTAACCACTGATAACAAAGTTGAAACAATAAACATTTTTCTCGCACAACAAAACACACAAATCCACTTAGCCACGCGCGTAGAAAGAAAGCCACCGAAGAAGAGGAAGAAGACCTCACACCAAAAAAAAACCAAAAAAAAAAAAAAAAAAAGGCTAAAATGACCAAGTGAGTGGTGCTGTGGTTGCGTTGGTGGTTCCACTGGCGTCATATAACCCATGCGAAACAGACGGCAATTTATTGATGAGTTTATTGCAATCACTTGAGGGAAGAATTCAGAGAGAAGAAAGCCGGGGGGGAAGATTGCAGCCTGAAGACGACTGGCTGATGCTCGATGATGTTGTCTATGTCGTCGCATCGCCACCATCATCATCGCATCGGTTGATTCTTGGCTTTTTGTGTTTTCGTATTCATTTTGACGGCTCGGGGACGACACAATTTGTAAATTTCGTTTTATGACAACGCGCGCCACGTAAAATAAAACCATCTGCGGTGGCTTCGTGGGTCTCTTCTAGACGCTTACCAACCAAGCCCTGCACTGTAAAAAATGAAATATAAATAATATAAGATGAGCTTCTATTGGAAACTATTCTTTGCTATTTTTGCTGAAACAATTTTTCAATAGTAGAATTTTTTTTATTAAAAGCGAGGGAATACTTTTTTTTCTCAGTACAAACCAAAAATCGAAAAAGAGAAGAATACAAAAATGCTAATTTAAAAAATTATGAGTTTCGTTCACTTTTTGGTCACACCTTAAAAACTTTAACTTGATCTGAGCCGATCTGATCAGGCTTGATCTTTATGTTGTTGATATTTTTTTAATTTTATCATTTACGGTAGGAATACTTTTAGCTAATATTTATTGTTAGACAAGACATGCTGCAAGCTGCCTGTGTTTTTGGAAAGTTTTTCGCCGGAAGTCGTCAAACTTATGACCTAAAATTGGCATAAAATAGTTTATAAACTGAAACTCAGATTGAAACTATCTTTTTATAGGAGGACAAATACAGTTCATCCCTAGTCCATACAATGATAAATCTATAAAGTGAATGAAAATGTAAATGAAAGGCTTTTACGGTCTATTATCAGACTCCAGCATCCCAAAAATCATATCAGTAGTAAATGGAATCAACATTAAAATAATTCTTTGAAAAATGAATCAAAAATTGAATTTTTAGTGTTTTTATATTTTATATAATTTAATGCCTTTGAAAACATAAATCGAAGAAATCCTTGGGGTGTTGATTTGCCCTCCTGATGATCCAAATTTGAAACTATGAATCGATGAGGTCTATCCTTATTGTACTTTGCCCCACCTGCCTGTGTTTTTGGAAAGTTTTTCGCAGGAAGTGGTTAAACTTATGACCTAAAATTAGCATCTTTCTTGACCTTTTTAATTAGACCAAATTAATTGATAAATCTTTACTATACGGAGGTTATAAAACAGCCATTCTCATTAAACTCAAATCAATGTAGCATACACAATTTTTAGACTTTAAGTTGACTGAAAATTTTCAAACCGAACAGGGCAGAAATCATATTAGTAGTAAATGAAATCAACATTAAAATAATTCTTTGAAAAATTAATCTAAAATTTAATTTTTAGTGTTTTTATATTTTATATAATTTAATGCCTTTGAAAACATAAATCGAAGAAATCCTTCGGGTGTAGATTTCCCCTCCTGATGATCCAAATTTGAAATACTTATTGTACTAGCTTCTGAGCACTTTTGATAAGAAATGTTATCATAGAACGGCTAATGGAACATGTCTTCCAAGAATAGCTCGAATATGGTATCTAAAATATTCAATAAATTATTAAACAATATTTAAACTATTATGTCGTCTTTACTGGCTGAATCAGTGAGTGTTAAATGCGAATAATTTTTAGTGCAATACTAACCTACCACTTACCTCGTAGCTTTTGCTGTTTTTGCCGTTTGGTCTTTTGCCGAAAATATGATTTAACTAAATTATTACCTGGAGCACACCTTAAAGTAATACAAAAGGCACCAGAAACCACCAGCCGGCAACAACAATAAAGGAAATGCTTAATTCAGCATTGTCTTTCTTTGGGTTGGTGGATTGTGGGACTGGAGGATGGAGGCCAGGAGGATTGGAGGGCGAGGAACTGAAAGCAAACTAAACCGAACCTAAGCGAAAGATGCACCTTCAGTCATACCGAAGCCAAAAATCGGGCTGAAATCGGACTGGTCGGAGAAGGGGGAAAGATGAGCCGGAGTAGCTGGTTGGGGGGAGGGAGGGAGTGGCTCCAGTCGAGCAGTCATCATCATAGTTTCGCTGGATTTCTCGCTGCTCGTGGGTGGGTATCATACATTTGAGCAGAACGCCTCTCCACCGCCAAGCCAACTCACAAGCGGGAGTCTGGGCCGCTTGCTGGGTTCCAATTTTTTGTTGCCTTTTATTTTTGCTTTGATTTTTTTTCTTTGTTGGGCAGGCAAAACGCATCACCATCACAATGTGCCATCAATAAGTGGTAACAGCGTGTTTTGTGGCCAAATACCTCGTCATGAAAAGAGCTAAGAAGGTGTATTGCCTCAAGAGTCCAGAGTCCAATATATTCAAAAAATTCAAAAATATTATAGCCCTATGGACATGCCTAGAATCTAATCGTTAGATTATTTATTTTTAAAATTTTTTAATTGTTGTATATATTTGAATTTGAAGAATTCCTATAAGACATCATGGGACGAACATAATTCCTTCTTAGATCCTTTAAGAGGTATCCCTAACATTCAAACCAGTACCAGTTCCTAGTCCTCACAGCTGTTGGGTGTTGGTGGCTCAACCTGGTCGGTTCATTCGTGAGCGGAACGTCCATCAATGTGGCAATACTCTGGTGGTTGTTTTTCTTTATTTATTTATTTTTATTATTTTTATTTTTTTGTTTTTTTTTTGCAACTCCGACGACGATCATAACTTGAAGTTCAATCGCAATGCCGCGGGCCATTTGCCGAGCCTTAGTGCCAAAGCCAAAGCCCAAAAGCAGCCAAAAGCCAGAAGAAACCCGGGTCGAAGCCCAAAAGCTGGGGAGGATGGGGCCACGAGGTACGAGAATCAATCGCCCACGTTTATGAATTGCTGCGGCGCCGAAAAAGCTGAAGAGTAGGGTTAAAAAAAAAAATAAAAAAAATGGGGAAAGGGGTGCACAGGTAGGAGAGGAGGGTGGAGGGAGTAGTGTGCGGGGAGGACTGCCGCCACCAGCAACGTGCAACATTTTAGCTGTCCACTGGGCCAGGCTTGTGTGTGCCTTGCAACCACAAAACGTCGCCACTTGCGCCTCATAAAATCGACGAAAAAATAAGCAAAAAATACAAAAAAAAAAGTGGAGGAGAATAAAGCAAGGAAAATAAGGGCTAGGCACACGCGCCATCCACGACTTTTCCCTTTTGAGGTTTATACACTGAGAAAACACAAAGCTTAAGTAATTATATAAAAATAATAAAATAACCGCAATACTTCCATTTGTTGGCTACTTCATCCCTTTACAATTGGTTCTACATAGGCTCTGCCTTTTTCCCAGTGCACTTTATGTTCTCCTCTTTTTATTTTCCAATGGAGGCCTAACTGCACCTCATGCACCTCGTGCACCACGGGGTTAGGCCAAAGCCAAAGCCAAAGCCACAGCCAAGCACAACCACAGCCCAAGATCAGCGCCACCTACGCTCGCCTCATGGATTTCGGTTTGGGGCGATCCATGCGGAGATGCTCAATGGATCCCAGAGATCTCAGATACCCAGATGCCCAGATCCCCTAGATCTCTGCGGTGCATGCGACAAATATTTCAACACACAGTCCCGCCGCCACCTCGCTCGCCATTCTAATAGACCGATTTGTCAGGGATCAGATTACATGCCTGCTGACGCCCACATCCGGCTGAATGGCTGTGGATGTGGCTGCGGACTCCTGGCCAGATACTACTCGTCGAAGCTAGCCAGGGCCGAAAAGTGTTGAATGAATGTTAGAACAGAGACTGTGAATGAATATAATTCACAACCACACGCCGCGGGTAAGAAACTCCCAACGAAAAAAAAAAAAATGGTTTAGAAAATTCGACTCGAATTACATGGTGTGCCCGAGGAAAGGGCCCTAGACAAATGAATAGTTAAGAAAATTCTTCAATTTATAATTAAATTATAAGTAAAACCTATCCAAACCTATCCTACCCAAGGAGTTCCTTAAGTAATCCCCCCTGAAAATCACTTTCCATGCCCATTTCCAGGCCCCTACCTCAAGCTACCTCAAGCTCCAAGGGTCGCCTCCCTCTGAGCTTTGTTTATGGTTAATCTTTATCAATTTAAGGAAATATCTTTGTTTCGACATTTGCACATAAACAGCGTAAAAAACGTTTTGAATCGGGCCCGCAGTGGCCGCCAAGATTCGCGATCGGCTGCCCAATCCAATTTCAATTCCAATCCGCATCTGATTCTGAATCCGTATCCCAGGGAATTCTTCAGTGGCGTCTCCAACGGAAGCAAAACCACAGGGGGTGGGCGTGGTGGCGGCGGCAGCGGCGACGGCGACGTCGTCTCCTCGATCTTCAGCTCAGGAAAGGCCAGTAGACATTGGTCAAGGCACACACATATTTTGGCCAAGACCCGAAGGGGAGCTGACAACAAGAAGCACCAAAAAGCACAATTTTAATGAGAATATATTTTGTGAAGTGGCCAAATGACAGCGCCGGGCCCCAACATTGTTCCCGAGCCGAGGGCCTTGGCCAAATCCGTACGGGGTAGATATAATATTCCGTGAATTATGAAATGTAGGAGGTGGATCCTTAGCGAAGTCCCATGCCCCGATCCTCAAGCCCCAACCCCAAGAAAATGTCGTTCACGCTGCGTGAAATTTTTTTGAAAATGCCATCGCCGAAGACCCTGAAACTCGGACCCCAAACTCCCCCCTGCTGTTGGGTGATGACTACTACCAGCCAACTACTACCGTGGCTACCCGCAAAATATGAATTTAAAATAAATAAAATAAGCCCATGGATCGACCAGACAAAGTCCCCTAAATCTCAGACCAGTCGAGTGTTTATATGGCCATCAATAAAAATAAATCAAACCGCATTTTTAGAAACCTTTCAAAAATAAAATTGGCAACAAAAATAAACGTTATGAAGTGGGAATTAAATACTCTTTAAAGAAAACTTTAATCTTAGGATATATACATGATTAAGACATTCTTTAAAACTATAGGCTCTTTAAATAAACCTAGAAAATTCAATAGTTTTAAATATTTTTTAAAATATAATCACCCATCATCTCCTCTTTTCAAAGAGTTCCCATTGCAACATCTTTAAAGTTTATTCATATATTTTTTTAAAAAAGAAAGACATACAAGTCTGCACACCATTTATGGAAATGAACAAGAGAAGCCACACCACTTGGATTAAGAGTTTTTTTTTTTTACCGAATTCGAGGTCTTGAGGTGAAGTCTTGTTATTGCGAATCCTTGAAGCGTTTGGCAGCAAAAAGACAGCAAACATTCATTCACATATGCCCAACATCGCTACCGGATTATACATATGAGCAATATAATGCCAACTGTGACGGCTGTCCCTGTTTTTTAAATAAGTTTTTGGGTTTTTTGTTCTTTTGAGATGCGAGGATCATCGTCACCAGTTGGCACTCTTGGGGCGTCTTGTTAACATATCAACATCATGTCGCACTCTCGTTTGTTCGGTTTCCCTTTCATTTCACCCCCTGACTGCGATATATCCATATTCATATAGGTTTATCCCCGTACTCCGTATATAACCCTGCTGCCTGCTGCCTGCTGCCCGCCCATCACGTTGCCTTTTTTACGATTATTATTATTTTTACCGCTGCGACGGTATTCACACGAAGGCGCCAGCTCAGTTTTTCGGCTCTTGGCTGTCGGATTTTGTATTTTTGCGCCTCCTTTTATTTATTTCGCTTATGGCTTTGCAGCTAATTGGGAATTATTTTTATGCATGGATTGTGTGAAGAAATTGGTAATCATTTGTTGGGCGTAAGCCTTGACAGCGGCCTGCTGCTGGCTTTAATGCGTCCCGCTCTCCACCTACGTAGAACTGGAAACGGGGAAGCCCACAAAACACAGCAACAAAATATTTCTTAGATTTTTTGTTCATATTTCCGATGGGACCCCTTGCAAAAGTTGGAGAAAGCATGGGGAGGAAACATATGGCCCGCTGGGGTGGCTATATCTCGGCCAACTTTTATCCGATTCTTGAACAGATTACCTTAAAAGTTTTGTAGATCGATTCTCTTTCAATCTGCATCAAAACCTAGAAACAAAATATTTCTTAGATTTTTTGTTCAGTTTTCCGATCGGACCCCTTGCAAAAGATGGCGAAAACACGCGAAGGACACATATGGCCCACTGGGTTGGATATATCTCGGCCAACTTTCATCCGATTCTTGAGCGGAACACCTTAAAAGATTTGTAGATCGATTCTCTTGCAATCTGCATCAAAACCTAGAAACAAGATATTTTTGGATTTTTTGTTCCTTTTTCCGATGGGACCCCTTGCAAAAGTTGGAGAAAGCATGGGGAGGAAACATATGGCCCACTGGGGTGGCTATATCTCGGCCAACTTTTATCCGATTCTTGAACTGATTACCTTAAAAGTTTTTTAGATCGATTCTCTTTCAATCTGCATCAAACCCCAAAAACAAAATATTTTTTAGATTTTTGTTCCTTTTTCCGATGGGACCTCTACAAAAGTTGAAGAAAACGAGGGAAGGACACATATGGCCTACTGGGGTGGCTATATATGTCCAACATAAAATGTTTGTAGACTGATTCTTTCTTAACTTTCTTAACTAGCCCTTCTCGTTTCTATTCTACTGGATTGTGGCCTAAGAGTAATGTCCACATCCGCACCGCCACCCGAAGATCTCGTTTCACACATCATTACCAAGTGGTCCCCCTAACCGCAAAAGTGGGAAGACAACGCCGGAACTGCGATTTGTTTGAGTTTCAATAACGATGGGCACACACAGCCATCGCACACGTGAACTCTTGGGAAAATTGATATTTCGCATTAGCGACACCGTCAGACAGACGTCAGTTAAGGGGTAATGACAATGAAAAGGTGTCAAAGCCGGGCCGACCGGGTGCGTGGGACTCGGCCAGGGAATGGATGCACATCGTCGGGCTGTCGGCCCTGGGAAACTCAAATCCAATTCAGTAAAAAGTGCAGCATCGGGCCATTAAGACAAATGGGTTGGCAGCAAAGTGCTGGCCAACAAAGCCGAGCTTGGCCAAAAGACAAATGAGGCGGTGGCTTGGGGCACTCACACAATGTGTTGACACGCTTTTGGGTTCGCCAGAGAACAGCTCACCGCTCACCGCTCACAGATACAAAGATACAGGTACTGCGGAGATACAGATACAGATACAGATACAGATGCGACGACAATTTGTCAGCCCAACAAATAGCCGATGTACGTGAGCGAGCAAATCGTACGTGAATTGGGTGACAGAATCTCCAAATCTTTAAAAACATAAAAAAAAAATAGGGAAAAAAGAAAAGCGATTATGCAACTCCCAGACATTTGTCTAGGAATTTCATCGATTTGTTGTGACCACCGGGAACCCAAAACAGAAGAAGGAAAAAAAAAGGCAAACAAAAAAGTAAGACACAGACGAGAGGAGCCTGATATCAATCTTGATCTTGATTTCAGTTCGGCGCCTCTTTGATGGAAGCGGCCAAACAAATTCCTTTCGAGCTTTGGCTACACGACACCATGCCGGCATCCGACCTCGATGTGCGCTGAATTGTGTAAACAAGCTGACTCCAAACATACCCGGCATCATCAATTTCCAGAGCAGCCCCAGATCCCCGGATCCGCAGTCTGGAAAGTGCCATGGAAAGCCAGGGAGAGGGCTGCGCGAGTGGCGGAGCAGTCGACGAGTCGAGTCTTATTGGAAATTATCATAGCAGAGCATCTGAGTTATGCCCTATGCCGTCTCATCGTCGTCGTATTCGCAGTTCGCAGTTGTCGTTGTCCTGCCGATAATCAGACGCGCCTGGTGGCTCCGATTCTGAGTGGATGCACTCGAAAAAATCATTCGAATTTCAAGAAAATCTTTTTAGAGTCACGAACCATTAAAGTCCAATGACTATTTAAGCTTAGAACCCCCCAGAACTCACTCCTAAGAAAGATTAAGAATATTATTTCTAATAATTTCTCCAAGTGTAACTATTGCCAATTCTGACGACTCCTGGCTGAATCGACTCCACATGCATCTCGGCTGGAATATTTCAAGCGAAATCTGGCCAATGCGGTATCGATTGACTTGGCCGACTTGGCGCGGATCTGGATCTCTTTTGCATTTGGGGCCCGGGGGCCTTTGAGCCTTTGGCTGCTTTTTAGCTGCTTTGGCTGCTGCGTTTGCGTTTGCGTTTTGCGGCCTTTCAACAAATTGACTCGACGATAATTGAAACTGACATGTGACTAATCTGCACCGAAGACTGCTCAGTGTGCTCCTTCAGCTCCCCCAAGAAACTGGTTGTGTTTGGTGGCTTGTCTTTTGGCCTTCTTTTTTTTTATTTTTATACATATACATATATACTTTTTTTTTCCTACCCATTGCTGGTTGACAATCGGGCACTGTACTTTGCGCCATAAATTTTCCAACTGTTTCTCACTCAAGTCCGGGGCCGGCTACTTTGTTGGACACAATTTTCGATTCGATTCGATTGCCTAACATGCGGGTTGGATATTTATTTCCATATAACATACACATACACACACTGGCTGGCCGGCTGTGTGGGTGGCGGTACTCAGCGGCGCGTTATAGAAAATGTTACTTTTGATTATTATTTATGCGACATGATGAACTGACGCCTCAGTCCCGTTTCAGCCACAGATTCAGTTTCCAGTCGCGTGAAAACAACAATAATGTGGGGGTGGCTTGGATGGATGGACGGATGGATAGATCGATAGCTGGACGAATGGAGAAAGTGTCACCAGATAGATCAGCCAGCCATTTATGGGGATGATGTAAAGCTCTAAGCTTAAACGATGGCTTAATAGGAGAGGAACTCTTCGAAAACGGGTCTTGAAAAAGTATTTAAAAACTTCCCTCCAAAACTTCCTATTCCACACCAACCCAAATTTTCCAATTAATCATCATTATTCGACAAACCTTTCGATTTGCAGACCTGTGGGAAAGTCCATAACTTTATATATATTTTTTATTTTTGGCAACACCCACCAAATAGTTCTTATCGATTCTAGTTACTGACCAGCTGCCTATGCCTCACTGGACTTTAATGGAAATCTAATGGCATTTCGTCATTTCGCGTTCAAGTGGAATCATAAAGTAATTTCGATAGCAAATACGAAGCAAGTATGTGCGAAACATAAAGTATTGAAATATAATTCCAGTAGTTTTTCCACACACATCTGTGCGATATAAAAATAAAAAGGCAAGAGCGATAAAAGGCTTTACGATCGTGGGGTACTGAGAAAATTAGATTTTGTTAGATCTTGTCCGCCCACAACAAACGCGCCGATAAGTCTTATCGACGCACTTATCGATGATGGTCCGATAACACGTCACCAACTGCCAAATACTTGGCACACTTAGCTTTTCAGAATCTCTCTGACCGATAATTGTGGCTTAAAAAGTTTTTTTTTTTAAATAGAAAGGTAAGACATAAAAAATTTAAGATTGGTTCTTTTTAGGGGGATTTGCCACGGTAAAATCCATTGAGGTAGGGATATACTTAATAAGGATTTGACATATTAGGGGTATTATTCTCATTTCGTTGGCAAATTCCTTAAAAATACAGCTTTAGTTTTTATAGAGATTTGATAGCATCGAGCTCCATAAATTTGGAGACAAATTTTCAAAATACTTGCAGCTTTTATTTAGGTAAGATACTCTTTAAAGGAAAAGAGTTCATAGGTTTTGAAAGAAGGCTAAGAATAATGTACATATTGTATATTATATATTACTATATTTATATTTATATTTTGAATATAATAAAAGTAGTTTAGTAGCGTTAGTTGATTACTATTTGTGACTCAAATTTTGTCTTTTTTTATGGCCGCATTAGATCACCTAGTATTCGACTTTGGGAGATGAGTTTGTCGCCCTCTTGTCTTAATTTTATATTCTTTTTTTTTTTTGGCAAAAAGAACGCCACCATAAAGATAAACTCTAACATGCTTTATACATCATTAAACATTCCTGCACAGTCGTCGCTCTTTTTATTGGCTGGTTTGGAGTCATGGCCTTCTCCCCTCTCCTTGGTGCCCCTTTTGCCGCCCCCACTTGCCACTTTTTGGGGAGAGCTTGAGGTGGTTTTTGGTGCAAGCTCTTTTTCAGGTGATTTATACATGACAGGGCGGGTTTTGGGGACTCCTTTTTCGGCCCCCCATCCACAGCCTCCACCCTTGATCCGATCCACCTTTATTTTTTACTCTTTCACGGTTATCGTAAAGTGGCGTGCCAAAGCTACACGAGACTCGATAAATGTCACTGATATTTAATTAAGTCTGGTCGGCCAGGAGTATTTTTGGAAGGGGAAGAGGTCACATAAATGATACGAGAGGTATTCAAAAAAATGTCATAAGCATTTTTACGCATAAAATAGACTTACAAGGTTTTTAATTAATAATTGAAAATAGTAAGCCCCCTGAACTTTGTACCGTTCCTTACTTTTCAAGCCCCCATTATAAACAAAAGTATTTATTGCGCCATTCCAGCCACTTTAATCAATCGTAAATAAATGCCTAAAACCGAATCTGAAACAGAGCTGAAACTTTTAATTTTATTATGGCCAAATGGCGGTCAAAAGGGCGCCAACACCACTGCCACCACCTCGGAAACCACATTCCAAATCGGCTGACTCAGTCGGCCATAAAACCGACTAATTTATAAGCCTATCCCCCCAAAAATGGGGGTGGGGTGGCCCAGGAAGGGGAAAAAGTATCTCAAGAATCTCCGCTACCGCTGCACGCGCCATAAATATGTGTTAAGTATGCCTTATATCGAAAACTTGTGTTCATAACAATTTAATTTTGCTTTTGTTTCAACCAGCCAAAGAACAACAATGACACGACCAGGCCAGTCAGGCGAAGAGAACAAAAAAACGAGGCTACAAGAAATCGGCCAGGAACAGAAACTGGTAAAAAAAAGGAAATAATACAACGAAAATTCAAAAATAAAAATAAACAAAGATTGTCGCGTGTCGAAGACAAGACGACGACAGCATCGCAAAAATGCCCAGCATCCCAGCATCGGCTGGGATCCCAAAGTTGGAAGTGGATCGCTTCGGATCGGATCTCCAGCGACAACAAGTCGTGCTAATGGGAATAGTATGTAAACGGATGTTTTAATGTCCAAAAAGTAAACTGCGAATATCCAGCAACAACAGCAGCCCCCAACAACTTCAAAATCGTTCGACAAAAAACCAAAAAACAAAAAAAAAATGGGGGGAAAAAATAAAATAAAAGACACATCTTCAACGTATCGATCGGGTGAAGTGAGTGTACATTATAAACACCTACGAGAATTCTTCGCTGGCTGAGACACAAGTTTGCGAAGCCCCCAGAGTTGAAAAAGCGTACAAATTGCTTCAGGAAAGTGGTGACAAGCTCTCAGAGTCCCCCAAGTAAATAAAAAAAAACAAAAAGAATTCCGAGGCGGCCACTTTTGGTCAAAATGTGATACAAAGTAAGTGTATGAATAAGTGACGGAAAGTGGCAAGGAACATAAGCAATGGCTTGGAATCAATTTACAAATATAAACAGAATCAAATGTTTCATTAATAAAATACTTTCAACAATTACTAAATATTTTTTAAACAGAAACCTATTCAATATCTTACTGCCCCTGTGAGTCTCTTGTTTATTTTCTTTTCTTCAACAGGGGCAACAATATGTCGTCCTACAAATTAACAAAAATTCCAAATATTTTCTCAGTCTTTTTGTTTCAAAGTTTCCTGCCACTTTGATTCAATCGTTTTATCCAATATCCTGCATTCCTTTAGTTTTTGGGGCTTAGAGGAATCAATGAATGAGCTACTTTCGAATTCCTAATGGATTCAGGCTATGCGAAACATCAACTCCTTAAGCTCTTCTCTTAGTGTTTAACTTAAAATTTATGATTTACTAAATACCCTCTTAATAATCACTCTCATAAAGGTGACTAAAAAGCCTTTCAAGTGGAATATAAAGCCCCAGCGATCTTCATCGATAATATCGCATAAAATTTTGTGTAGTGCCGGGCAAAGTGAAAATAAAGGAAACCAAGGAACCCGGTCAGGCTCCAAACTGGCCAGGGAAGTGAGCCCAGAGTTACCGTCTCTCTTTCTTTTTATTTTATTTATATATTTATATATATAATAGTGTATATATATTTGTTGTCTGGAGCCCGCGCCCATTCATGTCATCAAGCGTGGTAAAACATGCAACGTGCCATTAGCCTGGGCAATGGGACACAGCCGAGAAACGGAGGGTAACCCAAGTCTGAAACTCCGGCAAAATCGAATTCCTTGTTAGATGCATTCCGACAAGTTGTTTCCTGACACCTCGCCAGCAAAATACACTCATAAGCAGTCTAGGTGTTGGCTGCGATTTTACGACTACCCAAGGGGAGGGGAACCCAACCGGATGGTTGGATAGCCATCCCCACAGATCCCAACCATCCAGGCAATCCAGGCGATCCAACGATAGCTTGACAAGAGTTTATGAAACGAGCCACAGTCGTCGCCCGTTTTTATATGGGCCGTAAGTTGACAGCCAACTGGGGATCTGTGGCAACTGGACACGGCTGGTTGGACAGTAAATACTCTTTAAAGAGACCTCCATAGTGAAATCCTATGATTCATAAAATGTTAAGTGAACAAGACTATTATTTAATTTTAATAAAATACATTTTTGTGAATTTATTTTAAAAGACTCTAGCCTTCTTGAAGAATCCTGACCGTAGACTACCTCTCTCATGCCGGTTGGTGAATCAGAAAGCCGCACAAATCTTGCGGTTGCCGCATTTGCTTCCAGGGGTTGAATTAATTATGAAACTTAAGCGGACTCGCTGCCGCTTGCAATTTATTTTAATCGCACATTGCTAGGCGCATTTATAATCGATTAGGTTGGCAATAGACCTGATGACCGCAGCCCCCCGCGAGGGAGAAATGTGTGTCAATGGGTATCGTTAAATCTGTTTAGTTTTATGCTAATACACCCGGTTTTTTATCACTATTTTTTTTTTTTATTTATTTATTTATTTAGTCACCGTCTGGAGTCGTCGCCTGCTGATCGCATTTTAATTGCGGTCTTCTCCCCAGACTCAGACTAAGACCCAGGCCCTCCTGCTTAGCTACTGATTTAAGTTGGGCTGGTTCTCTTTAATTAGCCAATGATTTGTTTGGTTCCCGACTTAAATATGGAAATTAGTATCGGCCAGCATGACTAATAGGCCTAAATGGGTCGCATCAGCTGCTGGTTTTTTTTATCAGCCGGCTACTATCGGACCATATTAAGTTATCTTTGGAGTTCATCGGAGGCCACAACTCAAAATTAAATGGAATAAAAAGGGTAAAGGGTATAGACATGTTTTGAGGTGGTTTAAATATTTTTTATTTATCATAAATGCATAAAATAGTAATTTAATTGTTTCCACAATTTATTCCAATTAAATTTCCAGCTTCGATAAAAGTTCCCACAGGGGAACAGACTCCCAGGCATCCACAATTTTGATCCAATTAATAATAGTGCTGAAGAAAAATATATCACAGCACTTGCCACCGCGTAAAGTTGAGATTTCGGGGATTGGGTCTGGAGGTTTCCTTCTTTTTCCTTTTTTTTTGTCTTGGCCCTGTCCAGACCCAGACACATTTAATCTTAATCATAACTTTGTTGTGTGGCACTGAAATCTCCCCAAGCCAGATTCCCAGAAATCAATCAGGCCGGAGCGTCGAAAAACCGGAGGAGGCTTTCGGTAGCATAGCCAACGGTCTCTCCGGATCCCCTTCAAAACAGAAAACCATAAGCAGTCATAAGTTGGTTTCATATATGTACAATTTTGTTTGGGGCGCTGCCACGCTGAATAAACGCATAAATCTGAAAGCCACAAATTGTAACATTGGCTGTAATAAATGCCGCGATCCGCCCACCATTTGCTCATGGGTTAAAACAGACGGCAGCAACAGCAGAAGCAACAGCAGCACTAATCGAGAGAACCGACAACCAGAGGGGTAAGGGGGAAAAAGAACATGGAACAGACATTTTGGAATTTTCGACAGTTTTTTAGCCCTGAGCCTTTGAAAATTCACACGGGCCTAAACACAAAATAAACAAAACAGCGGCCCAACAGCAGTCCAGGATCTGCCTCTCTCGGGCATACTTTCCGGGGATCCGTCGATCCCGAACCGAAACCAAAATAAGAAAACAAAAACAAAAAACCTTAAAAAAGCCGAGAGCCAGCCAGATCCCGGGCCATATTGTCTTAATGCGCCGTGCCCTGTTACCGCCCCCTTGTGAGTTCAGGTCGGTGCCATGCCCATGCTTCTGACCAGGCCCGAACCCCAACCGTTGCCCCAATTAGTCCGATCTGCTTCTGATACGCGCGCCGAAAACGTCGAAATCATCTTCGCCTGACCCTGGGCCGGGAAGGGTTCAGGCTAGCGATGTAACATCGTTTCAATTTTACAATATTTTTTATTCAATTAAAGACAAGGAATTTTTAATTAATCTCTAACAATTTGAATTTCTACTGTTTTATGAACTTGTAAAAATTTAGTTTTCGAAAAAAAAACTTTGTAAACCTAAAAACTTAAAGTATCTAAAACATATTAAGATTTTGTTTTAAATAATTTATTTGTATTTTATTAATCTGTGTTTTAGGGCCTTATAGATGCAAGGAGTATCAAGAACATATTAATTAAGAACATATTCTTGTATACCATATCCTTTATGTTTTAAATATTTTTTTAAGGAAAGATTCCTTTCCTTTCACTTTAGTGACCCCTCACGGTCTCATCTCCAAATCAACTTATGACCAGCACTCTCTCTCTCATCCAGCGGTATATATATTTCTCGACCTTTTGACAATTTAATAATAGGTCTCTGGTGATTTGTACTCGCTGACCAAATGACGGACTACAATGTGGCCAGAGTCCCCGTGACCGTGTCCATGGATTGTGCGCCCACCACATTTCGTAGAATTCCATGGCGACCTCTGGGTCCAACCCCCATCTCTCCTCGCCCTCCTGCCCCTGCCACTGTCCCTGCCCCTTGCCTTAACCCTCGATGAACCCTACTACTACCTACATATGTATGAACATTTATGGGATGGTAGCTCCCTTTCGTTTTCGATGGGCGTTAAAATTGGGCTGATCACGTTCCTGCACTCCGTTCACTTAGGTAGCCGTTTATATCTGCGTGTAATCCGAGTTCCAAATCCAAGACAGACACGTTGAGAAATTATTATATATTTTTTTATTTTAAATATGAATTCAGGACTAATAGAATCTATTAAACCATTTTATGGGTTTTAATTAGTTGGCTAAACAAAGAAATAAATTTCTGGCTAAAAAAAACTTGGCTTGTCAGATCAATATACTATTTGTTTAGTTTTTCAAAACCTCTGAAACTTTTCTCTCAGTGCAATAAACACATCTTTTGCTGCATCATTCAAAGCGTCGGCGTTAGACTTTCTCAGTCTTCTGGTTTTGGTCATCGGTTTGGGCCACATAACCATTGGCTTGGCGATTTCTTAGCCAATAGACCGACTCACTGACTGACTGACTAACTGACTGACTGAATGATTCCGTCTATGGCTTTTGATTTTGATAAACGCTGCTAAATTGTGGCAAATTAAATTATTAAACAACATTTTTTGTTGTTGGCCGTTTGCCTTTTTGGCGTCTGGGTTTGGCTTCGGTTTGATTTGGGGACGCTGCAAATTGTGGCAAATTATTTTTGGCCTTGTCTAAGTATGGCTATGCGGCAATATGGCTATATAGGACGTGATCGGTAAGGTGGGTCGTATGCACGACCATTTGCAGTTAGTTGGACCGATTTAGGCCGCAATTTCAGCCACTTTGATGTGTGGTCGAATAGGGGAGACTCTGCGGGGCCCAGAACGTGTCATTAAGTCCATAGTGGGGGAGGCTTACGGTAACAGCATTTAAGCTTTTATAAAATTCTTTAAGGTGATTTTCCCATGCTCTTACTCACTTCAATCGGCCATTAATATGATTCACTTTTAGTTACTCGTTAAACTACTTCCAGTACCACCACATGACACATCCAACATTGGACATAATCACGATTACTTTCGCAATTACCTGTCTTCGCTTCACTTTCCCCAGCATTCTTCCGAAATGCCATTGACTAATGATTCAGTTGACCATAAAACAAAAAGCCTTCAAACCGAGCGAAACCAGTTCCGTGATACGTATTATCCCCAGCAGATAGCCCATGCCAGTCCCCTCCGGCCAGTCTTCTTCTGGTCTTCTGGGTTAAGGCCTGACAAATTTGCTGACAAATTCAAGGCAGCGACAGCCACAAAGCTGCCAGCCATCAATCAAGCCATTAAAAGGAATGCACCGCAAAATGAGTCAAGTCAACGCCACCTACAAAAATCCGTTGCCTGACAAAGGCGAGGGTTCCCAAAAAGGCCTCTATAAAAAATAAAGGTATTGGAGACAGAAACACTAAGCAAAAATAGCCTAAAAAGTTAAGCAAAAAATATATTTTAATTGAAAATATTACGCTTGCAATTCTTGTATCATGTTTCTGATAGAAACTTTAATTGAAAGCCCTTAAAATATTTTTATTCTTATAATTTCTTTCTGTGTAGTAACCCATCCCCCCAAAAAGAGACTGGCGAAATTATCAGCAAACATGTTGATTGTTATTGATCAGCTCTGTTGATTAAAACGACGGGATCCAAAAGTTCGCCTTCCTTTTCCAGTCATTTTTCGATACTCTGTTTCGGAGGGGTTTCGAATCGGTTTTGGACATCGGATATGCCTGGCCTGGGTGGCCATCAAAGCGACACTATGTCGCCTGTCAAAATTCTTAATCAAATACGCAGCGGAATGTCATCATTATGCAAAAGGGAGCCTCCTTGGCTTAGCTTCTCTTTTCTTTCCTTACATCCTCTGAAGACTGCCGCATTCTGCAGGCCTTTGCAATTACACGGACAGTGACTGGGGGGAGAGGCACTGGTGGTTCTAGGCCCCGTTGACAGACGGCCAACAACATTTGCGCCACATTTACTTCACACGTTGCCGTCTTGCCGTCCTGGCAGTCGGGCAGTCTGGCAGTCAGGCAGCCAGGCAGCCAAGGGCCCTGCCATTCGCCGTCTGTGACATTTTAATCGCATTTGCTAAAACTCACTGAACAATTCGCCATCCGGGGGGAGAGGTCTGCAAAAATAAGGACTCTAGCAGATAGCTTAAATACACTAAGCAACATAGTTTTGACAAGTCAATTGTGATTTAGACATGAAACTTAAAGATATTTGAGTGATTTTTTATTAAGAAATGTATCTTTATTTTAGTAGATTTTATATTGAAATATTTTAAATACTTGTCGGTCACTTAGAACCTTATATTCTCTATAGAATCAGCTACTTCCATCTGCAGGCCCTGTCTACGAATGTCATTAAATGCGAGGATCGCGAACGCGCGCGACTCGCACACGCATTTTACGAGTCAGCGGCAATTCGCGAGATGTGTCTGTGGCAGTCCCCTCCAGCCCCCTCCCCCCTTACACAGCTAACTAAGCCTCCCCCGGCCACGCCCTTTTATCTCCTTCTCTAGGTACATAGCTCCCCCAGGTGTATTTCCTGGCCCACTGTGACTATCAATGCACTGGAGAAAGTTTCAATAAAATTGTATGCAATTTATGAAATAAAATATATGCAAGTAGATGAGTTAATAATTAATTTTTATGGCATATATGTTATTTTGTTATATGTTATTTTCTTAATACAACATCTTCTATATTTTTATCAATTAATCCCATGGAAGCTCTTTAAAAACTATGTTTCATGAGAAAATAGGGAATTTAGTCTAGCATTCTAGACAGATTTTCATAATTTTCTTAAAACTATTTATAAATTTTTAAGATTTAATTTCCAATTTTTTTATTAGGATAGTAACCATTTTAACTTCTCAGTTAAGGAAAGATAAGGAAAAAGGAACAAGTACAAACTATTTGAAAGGAAATTTCGCAAAGTGCACTCTGAGCCCCCTTCTAAAGGTTGCGAAGCCCGATTCTGATTCCGATTTGGATCCTGAGCCTGGGCCCGATGATAGCTTACTTAGTGACTGCGACTGAAAGGCTCTGTATATATACACTATTCCATATATATTTGTGTGCAATGTATGAAGCGGATTTCTGCAGGCCGCATCGCCTTATTTAGGAGATCGTGATAAAAGTTGGAAGTCGCGTTGATTTATGTCAACGTACGGTCCTCTGGATGGGCTCTGCGATGGCCCCTCGGAGTATCCCCCACCTCGGACTCAACTAAAACGAAAGAAGAATAAGGAATATGCCCCCGGTCTTATTGAATTTAAGTGCCAAATTAGGAACAATATTGAAGCACAATTGCCAGGGATACGGATTCGCATTCGAATAGCAGGCTTTCTGGTCAGGATTGTCAACCGAAGCCCGAAGCCTGAAGCCTGAAGCCTGAAGCCTGAGCCTGAACCCTGAAGTGAGCTGTCACGTTTGCGGTCTGCTTATGTCAGATTCATCTGCAACTGCAACGGCTGCAGTCGCCGTCTCTCCTTAAGATTCTTCTCGATTCTCCGTGAATCTTCACGGCCCATAAGCCCTTTTAAAATGTGTTGTTATGATCGGGCGGCGGTGATAAGTTCCAGTCATGAAGCCAGAATCCTCGGAGGAGTCTAAAGCTGGAGATGGCAGCCTTGCCACAGACTCTAAAGTTACGCGGCATTGGGTTTTAGGTTTTGACTTTCGATGCAAATCATTTTACGTGTTGGCGACATTAAGCGCGAAATGACCCCGTTATCCCACTTGTCATCATCACTTCATAAATTAATGCTAACCGAGGAGGTAGCCAGTCGACACCAGAGACTCCGACTGTGGGTTTCCAGCCACAAAGGCGGTGAAGGGGATCGGATCGGATGGGATCGGATCGGATCGGATCAAGTTGGCTGGGCAGTCTGAAAAATAAAATAAATGACAAAAACAGAAGTTGTTGGCAAAAGTATTCCAAAGAAGGTCAAATAGTAGATATTATATATTTTTTTAAATGATTTATAAAGAGGCTTATTCAGAAGATCAATAAATAAAAATATGTATAAGGTATCTCATAATATCCTTTATTAAATCTAAACCATAAACCCTACAATTTATTGTATATTCTATGCCACTGATAACCTTCACACCTCCAGCCGCCAACTTCCTCAAATTTGTGCAGACAAATTGGTGCCTCAGTCCCCTGTGAGTGGGTCTGGGACTGGGCCAAAAACGAAACCAAGCCTTGGCCGAAACCAAGTCAGAGCCAGTAAGAGATCTCCTTGGGACCGGGACCAGGTCCAGGCCTGGATGGACTGGACTTGAGGCCTTTTGGGCGTGTGTGCTCCGCTTTGCGATTACGATCACTTTTAGATCCAATATATCAGGGGCGCGTTGACGTCGTACATTGGACGACAATTGATATAAGTTGTGGTGAAAAGTTTAGTGGCATTCAACGATTGCTTTGCTAGATTAAAAGCGACAGGCAGTCGGGGAACATGGATTGCGGCTGGAGTCGGAGTTGCAGTCAGAGTTGGAACTGAAGCTGGACTTGGACCGGACCGGGATCTGGAGTCTGGACCGGTCACAAATCTTTTCGGCTTCAGCTTCGGCCACAATCACAATGCCAAGTTAAACAAAAAAAAGCAAAAAATAAAAAAAAAATGCGGAACAAAAAACAAAAAATAAATAAAAGAAAAATAAGTTAAGAAGCAGGCAGACAAGTCAGCAGACAAATAGCCGCGAGTTTGTACGTGCCGCTTTGGAATCCGTTTGGCTATATATACATATATATATATTTGAGGATACATATATGTATTAGTTGTGCATCTGAGGGTGTAGATTGTTGCTCTTTCCGCACTTTATGGTAGTTGGGATACTTTAATTGCAGATACAGCAGCCGCCACAGGAGCGGCCGCCCGTTAACCGTAAAAAGGTGAATTATGCGATCCTACGTGATGACAACCACCTGGAGCATTCCAATACGTCTCACTGATGCCAATCTGGATCGGGGGCTATATGCGTGTATATCGTACGTACATATATATGGTAAGTGGCCAGGCCAGCCCACAGTTACTTATAACGTTTATGTAAATTAGTCAAGGTAGGAAAACAAAACACGACTTCTTAATGCTCTCTTATGAAAATTAGCCTTGAATGGTTTAAGGAAAAGAGGTTCCACCCAAAAATCACCACTACCCTTTCAACCTTAAGAGTATACCCCACTTTTATCTGCAAATGACATCTAATGAGCTAGACATTGTGGCCCAAGCGACTCCCAAACATCTCCGACTCTGAATTCCGAAAGGTATGAGGTGGAATCTGCCTCTGAGGTTGCTCGTCGCACCTTTGGAGATCGACTGGAGATGGGAACCTGTTGCCAAATATCTCTCGTAGATTCAGACGACACGGCCAGAGATTTATGCACTAAAGTTAGATGGAAATTGAAGCGTGTGAGTCAGCAAGGTGATTTTTGGTAGCAATGGTACTGTGGCCAGTGATGAATCAGCCAATAAAATAAATCTGCATGTGCATTAAAAAAAACCCCAACTTTGTCATCTGGCCAGACCGGAAATGTTTTGGTTTGACCCAAAAAAAAGGCCTTAAAAATGCTATAATATTAGGCAATTAAAAAAAGAGATATAAATATTGTATCAAAAATATAAAAAAAAAAATAAAACCTTTTTTTTCCTGCAAGTGGGTGGGCTGTGAGTCGCTCCTCTTCCGATATATTCGCATCGGATCGGATCGGACCGGATAGCAACGCATCGCATTGGCTTAGTCTGAATGGATTTCGGGCCTAAGCCAATGTGCGGCCAACAGAGCCAGCGGGTGACGGCGAACACAGCGGGCCTACTTTTTGGCCCGGATTTGGCTCTGACTCTCTGGTCTCTGACTCTGGCCCACTCCGAAGTCCAACTGCGTGGACGTCGTCCTTTGCCCGACGCAGGGTAGGTGGAAACAGTTTAGGTTAATGCCAAAAGCGGGCAGCAGGAAGCAGCACCCAGTACCCAGCACCCAGCACCCAGCACCCAGCAGCCTGGCCAGCGGTTAGCTGGAAAACCACACGTGCCTCGGAAGGCGACCACATGCCGCTCCACAGCGGAGGTCAAAATAATAGAAATGCCACCGGATGGAAACCAACAGCCTAGGTAGGCACAGATCGAAAATGAAGAATATTTTAAGTAAAATTATAAAAATCATGTTAAAAATAAAGTTGTAACTTATTTAACCAAATTTAAGCCACTTTGGTTGGCAATTTTTTGGCCACAAACTCAAGATCTAATGGCCTGAACACTTTTGTCTACCTGCTGAGATAACCACAGGCCACATATCCGCGTTCCACGGCGTCCTATATCTATATATCCTGGACCACACTCGCCACAGTAGCTGTTCCAGCATTCGTTTCGCATTTGGAATCGCTTTCATTATCATCGTCGAGGGTTTGGGTTTCTTTCGGCTCTGACCGGAGATCACCGGATCGGATCACCAGGTCCTGTGGTGTAGTGCTAACATTTAAATTTGTGGAAAATCGAAGCCTGAAATCGGAGTGAGGACTTGCTAAGGACCCGGGGCAAATGTTACGGCTTATCAAAACATAGTCAATATTTAATTAACACGAACACAGCGGGCCTGGATCGGGGCCGGGGCCGAGGAACTTGGAATTTCGAACTTGAGTCATAGCAGGGCCCCGGGGAAATGATTTATGATCGCATGTGAAAATCTCCGCCTCTCTCTTTCTCTCCTCCCCACCCATCCCTATCTCCTTTACTCTTTTTCTCACTCATTTCTCCTTTTTTTGTTTTTTTTTGGTGTTTTTAGTTTATTTTGGTGTTTACCAATTGTGCGAGCCGACAAAGGAAGCAGTTGGTCTTAATAGTTTGCTTAATTGTTGGTAAATAGTTAACCTAAATGCTTGGCAAACGCTGCAATGAATTGATTATCGCATCCCACACACAGGTACAGTGGGTACTCGGTGGGGAGATACCATTTCCCTGGCAAGTGAGAGGTTTCCTGAGCACACAGTGCGTACACCCACAAACAGGAGATAAGGTCTATTGATCCAGGTCTATAGCGCAGGGGTACTATATTGCACTCGATTGGTAATTGGTTATGGTTTTTGGTTTTTTTGTTCTACTATTTTTTTGGTAGTCAGTAGAATGTGGCTTTGAAAAGTAGGTCTTTCCTTTAAAAATATTGTATTTTTAGTAAGAAATATTTACGATTAAAAATATGAGCGAATTTTCGGAGAAATTATACTTGAAAACTTGTTTCCCTAAACTTCCCTTTAAAAAAAAAGTAAAAATGGCATAACTTTTTATACGTTCGTAACTTCTTTTAAAAATCTAACTGTAATTATTTCTATCTATTTCTATATATTCTAATATAAATCCTATCTATAAATCCATCAGTTATAATGCAATATTAACAAAATATATATAAATTATTTTATGTTTTAAGTCAAAACTATTATTTTCAAACGGTGTCTATTAAAAATATCAATATTGGTAATAGCAATATAGAAATTAAGATCCCATTAAAAGAGATTTTAACAAAAAATATGTTATAGGGAAAATCAGAAGAAAAACTTCAATAAATAATATTTATTCTAATTGAATCCAAAATAAATCATTATAATTACAGTTTTTCTAAACGTCGTTTTGTTGCATCCATTTAGAACAAATCAGAAAGGGAGTATCTAATAGATACTATCTAATGCGTTTAAATCTTGACTATTTAAATTTTAAATAAAAAATTATTCCCCATCTGGCAACTACAGATTTTCCATTTCATTAGCATCTCACCTCGTAAGGCGTGAACAACACCACACATTTGTTGTGTTCTGTCAATTAAATGACAATTTAATAGAAACATGTTACTTAATTACTTAATTACCAGCCAGTGCCTTACAACCCGAGAAGAAGAAGAATTACACGACTTGTGACGTCGACAGTGACGCAGCAGAGCAGTTAACTTGAGCAGAGCAGCTCAGCTCAGAGAAAGCATCTCTCTCTCTCTCTCTCTCTCTTCACACCTCCCTTTCCCTTTGGACTGCCCACCTGATGATGTCATAGAAGAATAAAAACACACATTTTTTTAGGTTTTCTGTTGGGTTTTTCTTTTAATTATATAAATATGTTTATTTAATTACTTATTGTTTTGCCGTTAAACTCTAGGATTTATTTATAAATTGCGCTTTTCTCTTTAGCTGATTTATTTTTTTTTTTGGGAAAATAAAACAGAAAATGTTCAAAATTTTACAGAGTCTCATGCCGAGGGATGATATTATTAATTAATTGCTTTTATTAATATTATAAATAGCGGAAAACATTTACAATCTTATTGCCGGGCACTTAAAAGAAGGAAACAAAAACAAAAAACATTCTATTCGTTTAGAATTATTTTTTGTCGATTTTTTTTTTTGCAAATTTTTTATCGCTTTTTTTTCATTCATCTTCATTTTTATTCATTTAAAATATAAACTTAAACAAAACAATCGCATATCGTAAATATTTATTTAATAATTTTTTTTATTATTATTATTAATTATTATTATTATTAATTTTATGTAATACATTTTCAACGTGTTTCTGATTTTAAAATACAAATACTTATCATGTATGTGGGTGTTTCTTTTTTAATTTTTTTTCATTTTTGTTTAATATTATTATTTAATTTTAATTAGATTTTATTATGCATACAAATATATAGCGAGAGGGGGTTTGCGGGGGTGGAGTGTAAATTAATTAAGTTTTTTAAGGCAAGATAATTGCAGCTGATTGTTGTTGCATGTTGCAGTGTTGCAATGTTGCTGTGTTGCTAGGTTGCTAGATTGCCAGTGTTGTCGGACGTTTTCGGAAAGCCCAAGAAGCTTAAGCTTAATTGCACTTTCACTGACAGCACTGGCAAATACTGGTAAGAAGGTGAGAAAGCCAGTTGCATGTTGCATTGTTAGTTGTTGCTGTGTTTAATGTTGCTTCTGCTTCTGTCTATGATATGTTGCATATTTGTTGAACGGGTTGAAGCTTAATATTAACTATCATCGGGCCATTTAACACATTCTATTGTCCTATTGTGTTGCATGTTGCTGGTTGCATGTTGCTAGTTGCTAGTTGCTGGTTGCTGGTTGCTTGTTGCTAGTTGATTTATTTTTTATTACCGCTGCTGCTGCTGATACTTCTTCACTTCCCAAAACAGCCACGCCCACATGTGTCCATGTGCAGGTTTCTGGAAATAATATTTTAATTGTTGTTGCTGCTTGCTATGGTTGCTGGTGTTTTGCTGTTGTGCTGCGCCTGCGCAACATTGATTGTTGGGGTTTTGTTTTTGTTTTGTCTGATGTTGATGGGGGGCGTGGCAAGTGCATTGTATAGACCAGATAACCAAATAGATTGAAAACCAACACCTGAACTTAGCATTCCATTCAATATAATCGCTTGTTGTTGCTGTAGATTGCATCTAGTAGTTTAAGCAATATTGCAGACTTGCTGTTGTTGCAGACATATTTTTTGTTTTTTATATAAATATTTATTTTTTTACTTATGCTTAGAGTGGTGCATGAAGAAGTAGGCGGTAGGCGGTAGGCGGGGTGTGTGTGCTTGTTGTTGCAGTTGCAAGATTGCTGTTGCAGTTGCAGTTGCTTCATTGCTGCTCAGATCCCATTCAGTATTTTTTTTTATTTTTGATTTTACTTTTTAAGATATAGCTGTGATATTGCGTGCTGTTGTTGGTGCTGCGGTGCTTAGATATCGGTTTTACTTTATATATTGCTCTGTGTGTGGTTTTGTTTTTACTTTTTATATATATATGTTTATATATGGTATATTTTAGCTTATCGCCAAACACACTGACTACATCTACAAATAGAAGAGAGAGAAGAGAAACAAATAGAGAATAATTCGTGATGTTGTTGAGAGGTTGAAGGTTGTTGTGATCGAAAAAAAAATAATTGATTACAATAATAATAATAATATTAACAAAGCGTTGATGGCTGCCCCCAAAAAAATGATTTCGGTTCCGCTTATGGTTGGTTAGAAATGTGTCTATAATGTATAGTTCTTTTCGAGTGTGTGGGTGTGATGATTAAGCCATGATGGTATGATTAAGCTTTTTATTAATCAAAGGGAGCAAATGGAAACTCTGGTGGTGAAAATGAAAATGCCTTTTTATCTAAGGGTCTAAGGGTTTTATCAAGTTTGCCGATAAAACTATCCAGTATATATATTTGTTGGCGTGGGGCTTTACTTTTTACGTGAATAAATGAAATAGTTGTGAAATGTTTATTTAATTGGCTTTAGCTACTGTTTTAATAACTCGTTCAATTATTCATATAATTGAAGTGGGCAATCAGGGGGTTTACTTTTTAAAAATGTAGGACAGGAAATTTTAATTGGGGAAATTCTAACCCCTTGATCATGTAAAGCCCCTTTAGAAACTAATTGTACATTTATAGTCTCATTTATTCTCTTAAAAGTCTCATTTTTTGTCTGAAATTCCCAGGGGAAAGTTTTTAAATGTAGCTCATATTTTAATTGTTTTTATATGTTTAGCCATCACCATAGAAAATATATGCATATGTATATATTCATTTATTTATATTTTCCCTTAAAGCTATGACCATGCACTTAAATCTTTCCTTTATATTTACAGAACGAAAAAACCGAAATCATTTTTTATAAAAATATATGCAAGTATTTCATGTCCCATGTCTATTTCATAGTCTTGCCTAGTTTTTTGGGCTTATTTTCTGATCAGTAATACATTTTTCTTGAAAATGTATTCAAAATATATCGATCTTTAAGGTAAGAATATTATTTTCGGAGAAAATATTTATTTTCAAGAATGGCAACTCTTTATACTTGGAACTTTGATTAGGAAATATTTATGGAAATACTATACATGGTATGACAAATATATGAAAAGCCCCTTGTTTTTTTATTATCCTAGTAGTTGCTGGGATATGTATTTAATGGTTTTTATCCAAAAAAAAAAATTAAACCAAAACTATAGTATAAGTGGCTTACCTGTGCTGGCGCAGGTTGTCGCGCTGCTTGAAGTACTTGCCGCAGACCTCGCACGAGTAGGTGATCTCGGGGGACTTGTGGGTGCGCTCGTGGATCATCAGGTTGTACGGCTTGGTGAATCGCCGCTGGCAGTACTTGCAAATGAACTCGCACTTCGGACGCATCTTGCGGCGGAAATCGGACCGGCAGTCATCGTTGTCGATTCGCATTACAGCAAACATTTTGACAGGCGATATGTGTACTTCTCCTCGGCGGCTGAGTGGTGTGGTGGTTGTTGAGTGGTTGAGTTTCGTCGTCGAGTGCTTCAGCGGCGGCGGTGGTGCGGATACTCAGTTCGCTCCGAACACGGTCTATATGGGATCTCGCGCTCACGTTAAATGGGGATTCCAATGGCAGGCACTCCGTCTGTTAGCGCCCTCTCTATAATGCTCTTTATCTCCGTAGAACGGCCAAGGGGGTTTTCCACTCAAACACAGTGGGGGGAGGGTGATTTTTTAACGGTACTCTTCTCGCCGCCTCTAATCACTATCTGAGAGATAACACCTTGGTTAATTGCTCGACTGATTGGTCGGTGAAAAGTGGCAACGTGGCTTCCTCTACGAGGCTTTATCTTTTCTTTTTTTTTTTTCAAGCTCCTATCGCAACTCTGTGATTTCACCTCGCCACCCCTTTTTTCAGGTATTTAGTCGTCCAGTTAGTTAGTCGCTGGTGGGCGTTATTTTCACTCTTCCTCTTCGGGTTGGCAGCCGCCTTAGTTTATGGCGCACTTTAAGGCAAACACCTAAAACAGAGGGAAACGCAAAGTTTAAATAAAGTTAGCAACGCCTGCGACATCTTTTATGGATCAATAAATTGTCACACGGAAAGAAACGAGAGAAGAAAAAAACACACAAACAGTATATAAAATAAAATTTATATCTTAGTCTTAAATATACAGAGAAATATGTGTGTGATTAAAATAATAGTTGGAAGAAAACAGAAGGTAGGTGCAACATGAGATCGCCATGAGTGAGTCATGGCAAGCACCTCGGACACCTCCGAGTGTTGACATTTACAAATCACCCGGGTGGTTGGCTCCAGACAACCTTCGGATTGATTTTAAAATAATTTGTCTTCAACAACGACACCACCGTTCCGGGTGTAGATATTATGGGGGGTTTCAACTGGAGAGTCAAGTAAAGTTTACTTCCGGAAACATATCCATAATTCCCAGGCTCCAGGCACCACTGACTGAGTCATCGTGGCCGGGCGGCAAACACCCCCGTCGCTTTATGGCCAAGTACAGTTGCCAAATTCTCCCTGTTTTTGGCCACTTCATTAAGGTGGCGCTGTAACAAGTTTATTTTTAATTGGCGCCTCGCCAAGCCAACCAATATTTATGCCCATCGACGTGCCAGTCTTCCCTTCTCAGTAGTTAACAACTGTTATTTTTTATGTAATTTTATTTTTGTCATTTCGGCGCCGCTGGATGGCGGTTTCTGTTTCTTCTTATATACTCTTTTCAGATATTTTTTCTGATATGTTTCTTTTTTTTTTTGGAATGTAATCATTGGAGTATATATTTCCCAGATTTAGTAACCTGGAAGGGGGAGAGGAATTTTTTCTTCGCGAAACAAAAGCCAGCGCTGACTGGTAGCGACAAGCGTCTCGGTGAGACCCGATTTCGATATTTATTTATATGTTATGGTGCTTTCAGCTCACAGCTGGAACACTTTTGGGATTCGGATTCAGATTCGGATTGGGTTCTCAGTTTTGGGATTTCGGTTTTGGGATTTCGACTGAGAATGGAAACGGGTTAGGTCGCGGAATGGGGAGCCAACGTTGACAACAAAAGGCGAACGTCACAGCGGGTGCTGCACCGGCCACAGACAGTACGTAGTTATTGTCATTATAACATTAATGCCCACTAAACATATTCAAATTATAACACTGAGTCGCATTCGAATTTAAGGCACTTGGAGAAAAGACTATGCAGTAATATTAAATGAAAAATATTATAAGGGATAATTGCATTGAATAATTGGTGGTGCGATAGAGGGATATCTATAGATATCCGAGAGCCTAGATAACAAGATAGATATATCGATAGATCGAATAGATAATCAATAGAAGTGTGTTTAATTATAGACTCTTTCCATTCTCATAGAGACAATGGTTCTTAGCTAAATTCTTTAAATCTGACACCACCACCTACACCATTTCTTTCACTGTAAGAGGTTGCAGAGGTTCGGGTCTGGGTCGCTGATCGCATTGGTCATGTCTGGAGCCCGGAGCCCGGAGCCCCGAGCCCGGAGTCCGACTCCCTGGCCAAAAGAGAGAGAGACTCCTCCAATGTTAATTTGTGTACACAATGTGGCGTCACATTGGCATTTTAACGCCGTTAATCATGCGACACAGGGCGCCTGCATAAGGCCATCCATTCGATGTGGATTCTTTGGGGTCTCCTCTGCTCCGCTTCGGTTTTAGCCATTTGGTTATGCTTTGCTTTGGATTTGGATGCGGATTTGGAGTTTGGATTTGGTTTCTTGTCGCTGGGGGAGCGTGGGCTTAAGTGGAGCACCATTAGCTATGGGCCAGCTCTCCGGGGTTAAGCACTCTATTTGGTCTTAGGTTTAAATTATCTGCCCAAGGAGTGGAGAATTCCCTGGGAGAAACGCAACCCGACCTGACAATTGTGAGTGAGGCCATCCATATGGCAAGTTAATGAGTTGTGATTAAGGCAGAGTTATAGAGGAATTCATGATCTTAAAAATCTGTTAAAAATCCAGGCACAACATGGCACCTTCTTCATGGCCACATAAGATCCTCAACTGATCCTCGCCGATCTCCAACTGTTCGTATTTGGCAACTGCAAGTCGCAATCCGCTTAAGCGAAAAGTGAACACCCACCGGTGTGACGGGAAAACTGCCCAAATATTGTATAATAAACTGTTGTCCAACGCAAAGATAATCCCATTAATCCGCACTGAAAATAATTAGTGTTGTGCACACTCGCCACATTCTACTTTCTTCAAGGGACAGATATCCCCGTGATGGGCAGAGAGATCTCCCGCACAGCATGAGATCCTGACTCTTAAGGTTTGTCTTTTGGGTTTGGTGTGTATTTTTTTGTTTTTTTTTTTTTCCTGAAGGGCATGCGAAAGGCGTTAATGCTGCGTGAAATTAGATTTGCACCGATGGGAAAGATGCGAAATAAAAATGGCAAACAGAGAGTGAGAGATTATATATGGGAGATGGGACTTGGAAGGTGGTGGCAGAAGGTGGAAGGCGGAAGGCGGTGAGCAGGGCAGTGGAAGTGCGCCGGGGACTTCCACGAAGTGCCACAGTTACAGTTTAACACCCCGAGATAAATGTGTAGCGGTATGGGCGATAACAGGCCTCAAAACAGGGTCCAAAAGTGACACACACGTCGAAGGACGGGCCATGGTCAAAAGCGATTACCACACTTCTTTCTCATCCTTTTTTTTTTTTGTCTTTTAGGAGGAGGCGGACAGTGAGTTGGCAAGGTGCCATTAAAAATTACAACCGAAAAGTGAAAAAACACAAGAAAACCAAAAAACTGAGGCGAGAATAAATGACAATAAAAGGACATAAGGCTGAAAAGACAAAGGGCACCGATCCCCATTTGATACGAATCTAATTGTGCTAATGGCGAAGAATTCCCAAGAAAAACACCCACACAGGATCCAGGACAAGCAGAACCAATAAGTGTCGGTCGGTGGAAACAATTAGGAGATGTGGCAGTGCCACTTCAACTCAAAAGATCTCACAACAGATCCGTAAAATATCAAAAAAAAAAAAAAAGTAATAATAAAAAATAAGAAAGGTAACCCCCAAACACAAACATGCCACAAGATACAAAGATACAATAGCGAATGCAATCCTCATACAAAAGGATGAGGGATCTCAGATCAGATGGATCTCAAGACGAATGGCGATTTCATGGCAGAAGAAAGTCGATTTCTCCCGCTTCTCACCTTCAGCCGTTGAGATATGACAGTTGCTCAGATGTCTGAGAAGACCGGAGACTGGAGAGATTAGCTGCCAGCTGAGTCCATTTACCGTAATCGCTTAGCTAATTAGACTCTAATTGATGGAGAACAGCAGGCGGTCTCTACAAGGTTAAAGATCACGCAGCTAGAAGGTGAAAATCACGCAAAGAAATGCTATGCTGGAGAAGAAAGCCGGAAAAATTCCAGAAATTCCCAAAACTATAAGCGATAAAGTAATAAATAAATGGTTTTTCAAAACTTAAGAGGTTCCTTAAGTTTCAAGTTTTGAAGTTTTAATAAAATATCATTATATTTTTTGAACATCTGCTGGAAACTCAAACACTAGTCATTGGAATTTCATAATCAATCGAAACAAAAATAAACTCCATGGTCGTTTATGACTCATACTTAAAAATAAAAAAAAAAGCCTGATGATGATCTGTCGGACATTCTTGGCGATGATTCGCTACGATTTGGCCATTTGTTGTTAACTCTTTGTAAGCTAGGCTTTATCTCAGTCTTCAGAAAAACGTATTTCGTAAGGCATTTCAAGCTGAGTCATCCCCTGAGTTTCCAAAAGGAAAGCTTGTGTTGGGATTCGAACTTGTGCCGACGGCTTTTGGTATTTCCAAGAGGTTTCTTGTATTTTAAATATTTTTCAAGTTTAAAATAAGTAGAACAACTTTGAACGGATAAAAAAACGTAAAAGCCGTTGGGAAATATAGATTGTAGGCTTATAATAATAGGGTTTAAAAGTGATGATGAAATTTTTATGCTTATTGGAGCAATTTTTGCAGCATATTTTGTAATTATTTTTAAAGAGTTTTTTGAGAGATCTAAATTTTTTAAATAGTAATTGTAAAGTTGTAACAATATTAGATTATATCTAGCATGTTTTTATTCCATTTCCATATCATTCGAAATGATATCAGAGCTATTATTTAAGTTTCTGTTTCTACAATCCGATAGGAAATAGTTTAAAATTGCTGTCCGCCATTTTGGCAAATGGCGACACTTTCTCACACACACATGCATACTGGGCCAAAAAAAAAAAAAGCTCCGTTGGCCACACGCACGCCATATTAGACACATCGCCCCGTCTCCCTTCAACGCACCAGCACACCACCAAAGAGAAGCAATGTGGCGAAAAGAGAGCGCACTACACGCACCCGTGTTACGTGTGGGGTTTATTTTGTTTCCGCTTTGGTTTTTTCCAGTTGTCCAATGAAAGCGGCGTAAAACTGGTAGCAGAACCAGTGTGGAAGGGGGAAGAACACCCAGAAGAAGTAGAAGAAGAAGAGGGGGCCACGAAGAACAAGTCAAAGAACACGAACGCCATTTGCAGCTACCGGATTGAGCGAGGGGGGGAAATAAAACTTACCCAATGGGGAAACTGGAATTACGCGTTCTTGAAGTTTGTTTTATTAACGACGGCTCACGTAGTTGATTAACAGTTTTGTGTTTGGAAATTTTTTGTTGCAAAGTGATTTGTAAGGTAGATCGCTGATCTCTTTTTTTAATTGCAGTTGTGTCGTTTTTTTTTTTTTTTGTAAGGTACTCGCGAAGGAACTGATGAGAGGGAACTATATACGCACGCTCGAGCGGCACAAAGTTGAATGAATGAATGCTACTAATAACTGAAAGAGTAGTAGAAATAGTAGTCAGCTCTGCTGCTGCTGCCTGCGCCGCTGCCTCAGCCGGCGTCGCTGCCGTTGAGGAAGATCATCGCTCTGTCTCTGTCTGTTACTCAATTCGGTGGCACTGTGTGTGTCTGTGTGTGAGTCATCCAGATTTCTTGCAGCAGCAGCCGCCGAAGTTGAAAAACGAAGGCAAAAATCGAAAAAACGAAGACCAGTAGCCGAAGCAAGTTCTTGGAGAAAAAAATAAACGAAAGAAAACTTCGGCTACTGCGTATGCGCAACATTCGACGCCATCTCTTTTCATCCCATTGCGTTCTTGGCCAGTGTGCGTAAGTGTGGTGGCAGCTTGTGAGATGAAAAACTCGAAACAGTAGCCACAAAATGGCGTCGCTTCTAACGGAAGCGAAAAAACTGCCACAAAATGGCGTTGCTTACCTATTTCGTAAATCCGGAGCGGAAACTGTGCAAACTTTTAGTTCTCACTGGGTTTTATTAGCCAAAATGAAAGAGATTCGACGTTTTTTGTAGCTGGTAGCACTTTAAACTCGCAACTGTTGGGTAATATTATTAATAAAATATATTTCACTTCCGAACGCTTCTGTGCACGAGACTCAACTGCAAAGTTACGATCGAAAACTTTAGCTTGATGGGTTGAACTTTTTTGTGTTTTTCGCTTTTCCCTGCTCCCTCTCTTTAGCCGTCCTTTTCTCGCCGCCTGTTTGAGCGTGGAACGAGTTTTGAGTGCATCCGCTGATTGGTTGGCTGGAAACTGAGCTAAAGAGCGTGCCAAGACCAGGTGCCACTGAGGCGAGCGAGAGAGCGCTGGCTACCTCAGTTGAGTGTTTTCGAAGGCGTTACCTGAGTTGAATGTTAATTAAGCTTAAGTAAGTCAACATTTCAATTAGTTGCGGCCCGACTACTGCTGAGTGAAAGGTGAGCTTGTAAAATGTGATTTTAAATTACAACTTCGATCTCTCGCTTAAAGTTTCTATCTATGTCACTCTAGCTGCCGGTGTTGGGTCACGAAACAAAGGTAACTTTCTTTCACAAATACCTGTGCGTTTCGTGTACGAGTGGGCGTGGCTTTTGTGTGGCGCTTGGGCGGCGCTCTGGAGCCTCTCTCTTCCTCTCTATCTCGCCCCAACCCGTTTAATCGTAGGTGTGCGTGTGTGAGTGAGAGCCGAAATGTAAAAACCAGTGGCAGAGCAGAGCAGGGCAACTGTATTACGCAGCACTCAATTTTTTTTGTTGTTTCTTTTTTTTAGTTTGGTTTTTTTGTTGGATCTTGAGCTCCATTTTGTTTTCAGGGCCTGGGAAACTTTTTTCTTGCATTTCTTTTGGCTTTTGCCGCCTCCGCCTTTGTTGTCGCCCTTCCTTTTCCTCTTCCTCGTCTTCTTCTACTTGTGTGGCCTCTTTTTTAGTAGACAAAACAAAAAATAAAAAAAACACCATATTGATTGTCTGTTTATCTTTTAGTTTCTGCGCCATACCATATATTCCATTGTATCTTTACGATTTCTCAATGAAATCTGAAAAATGTATCTTTTCATTCAACAAAAAAAACTTCATTAACACCAGCCGCCTGCATGATATTTTTCTTATTTTTTTTTTTTTAATTAAATGCGTCCAAAAAAGGATATTTTTTTAATTAAGTTTTCGCCTGTCCATAAAGTTTAACAAATTATTCTCCTCCCTCTGGTGTCTGTTTTTGGTCATTTTTAAGTGCAGTCCGTTGGCAGCTTTTTTCGGCTTCAACTCCAACTTTGATGGCTTCATCTTTCTGCTTGACGCTTTTGTTTCTCGCTCTGTCTGCTCTTTGTTTTTCGGATCAAATTTGCATTTTTTAAATTGGCAATCAGCGGACTCGAAAAGGAGACGTATCGACAGTTTCGAGGAGCTTCCTTATGAAGGCGAAACTAATTACGAATGTTATTTGGTTACTTGGCAAAAAATTGAAATCAGAAAGATTTTATTTCCAGAGTTTTATGTTTTTAATATTTAAGGACAAATATTTATCTCTTCTATTAAAAAAAAAAATCAAAATTTATAGACCCATCTATCATCTATAAACTACCTGTCAGCTTTAGACCTCACAACATTTTTGGGCCAATATCCTTCTGGCCAAAAACTTTCTCAATCTACCAATAAACGAACGAAAAATTCAACAAATTCCGAACAACCGAAATACTTCTGGCCCAGACGGTGCACCAAAAAGTATTAAGTTTCATTAATTGGCAAAATTAAAAAGGCAAACAAAATCAGACAACAACAGCCAGCAACAAACAGAAATATATATACACTCTATATGTAGATGTATCTCTATATCTTTTGGTGAAAAATTAAAAATTCATACGGCAGCGATGCGGTCACATAAATTTTCGAGGAGCAACAAAGACCAAAGACTCTGAAAACAGGCAGATGCAAAAAAAATTATAATAAATATATACATATGAAGATATACGGATGAATCTGTGGAAGCGGACAAATGTCGAAGACGTGGGCGTTGAATGGGATCCGTTGGGGTTTTATTTTTTGTATCTTTTTTTTTTACCAGTATATGTTTTTTTTTTTTTTTTTGTTTTTATTGTTAATAATAATGAAACTGGACCGGACCGCAGCCACCGCAGCAAGGCGTTGTCAACAGTTGGATGATGATAATGATGATAATTCCGTTGATGACGAAGGCCCGGACTCGGTTCCATCTTCATTTCATCATTTGGCACACGGTAGTTGTCTGGGTTGTCATTTAACTCTGGGTGTCTCTGGGGTTTCTGTCAAGGTGTGCGGGTACTTTGCGATCGTGGTGGGGGGTGTCTCTACTTCACTGCCAAAAAAAGTGTCTGGAAGTCAAAAGGATATATATTTTCTATAAAGGGTCAGAGATATAATTCCAATGTACCATATTTAAAAAGTATTGATTATTATTTCCAGAACGTATACTTGATTTAAGATCTCTTTTCTTCCAGTGCCTCCTCTTTCTCTCTGGAAATGTCGTGACTTGATTTATTTTTTGGCCCGGACTTGTGTTTTTTTTCACATAAATTTGAATTATGGTCCGCTGGCTCGTAAAGTCGCTGGGTGATGTGTCTATTTTAACAGTTAGTCGGCATCAGGAGGGGGGTATATGGGGAGTACGGAAAGTAGTCGTCGAACGATCTATCAATGAATCCGCCGCAACGCTGAATGAACTGGCCCAAAACTTGATCGGATTCCTCATTTGATATTCAGCTTCGATCTTCAGTTTGTATGCTAATTTTCGTTGTTCGGTTTTTTTTTAGTTTTTGGTTTTCGGTTTTCGGTTTCAGTTTGCCTTCATTGTTCGCTTTTGGCTGGTTTGCCGTCCGGTGTTTTATTTAATTTTAATTTTTATTTCGTAAATTTTAAATTTGTTGTCACTTCTGTGGGAGCAGCAAAGGTTTTTCCAATCACCTCACATAGCCCAACCGTATATTGTTTTTTATTATAATTGGGTGCGGTTCGCAGTGGTTCGGTAGTATTTCTGCAGAACTCCATGAATCGATCCTATTGTTCAGATACCCATACCCATTCGTTATACACACAAACAAAATGTGTGTGTGTTTCTTTTTGTGAGGCAGCCGCTATAGAAATTAATAAAATTTATGGTTTATTTCGAATTCTTGTTCGTTTTTTTTCGGTCATTAATTTGCCATAAAGAAGTAGGCAAAGTGTGTGGCAAAAGCTTTTAAAGTTGGCAGGCAAGAGGGACTCTATTGTTCAACTCCATGGCTGTTGTTAACTAAATTTTGAAACCATTTTCGAGATTGATAACTTAGTTAGGAGTAGAGTTACAAAGTGGAACCATAGGATTTTAGGTTCAAGGACCCACCGAAACTCAAAATGACATTTAAAACATTTAGGAGTAAATGATTTCATTCACATTGCCGACAAAAGATCTTAAATATAGCGACAAATGAGTTCAGAACAGATTATTTACCATAAAATCACTTTTCCACTTGATCCCCATAGGAAAAATAAAAAACGATCCATTGTAAAGCGGCTCTTATAACACTTATCATTGCCCAATTGATCTGAAAAGGTGTCAACCCATGTCTTTTCGGTTTCTTTTCTAAAAAGTAGACCCCTCATCCCCCCTCATGCATCACTTTGAACTAAAAAAAAAAACTTCTAAATTGTGGTGTTTTTTCTAGGAACACAATCCCCATTCTATACAAATTACCAGCCCACATCTTTTTTTTTTTAAATTTTCACCTGGATTCTAAGTGATTTACGATCGATTTAGTTCTTTGGTCTTTTTTCCTAAGCGCCATTTGAACTTCCGTTCCAAAAAAAAAATGGGGAAACAATCTCAAAGGTGTTGGCTGCGTGGGTGTCTGATTTCAAATTGAAATTAATAGTAAAGGGGGTTTAACTTATGCGACACTGAATACCGTAAATTACAGAGAAAAAAAATGTTTGTGAAATAATGTTTTTAGGAAGTTCTCACAAGTAATATACTAAACCATATGCCATAAAATACTTGTTTTAGGCATATAACAGTTGTGTATTTTTTAGTGTAACCTATTTTGTTTTTTTAAACTCTTTTTTAACCCACTAAAGTGAAAAGACCAAAAAATGTTTTATTACATTGATTTGCATTTAAATAGATGTTGGCGGCGGCGGCGTCACTCTTTCCCATTTTGACAAAAAGGGTAGGGGATAAATGGGGGGCTATATGGGGGTCTTGAAAGGGGATAGACCGATGATTACGGGCACAGCGAGCGGTCAAAATGTTGACAATGATCCCAGATATCCCACACCGCGATCAGGTCAAAACCCAACCCAAACAAAAAAATCTTTAAAGTTTTCAATGAATTTGTTTCTTTCTTTCTTTCTCGGTTCATCATTTTTTTTGTTTTATTTATTTATTTTTTTTTTTTGTTTTTTGAATGGGAAGCGTCGAAATTTTCATCCTTCAATGTGAAAACTTTTTTCTTTTGTATTGTATATTAGATCATAAATTATGAAACTTTGCATATATGACAAAACAAATAATATTTTTTTTCTTTCGATCTGTCGTGCTTTCAGTAGCCACCCCGCTGAGTTTCAAAAGCCCCCCTCCCCCTCATAAGTTGGCCAAAATTTATTAGTTTTTCCATTTTTATTGAGAAATTACAAAAGGGAGCGAATAAGCCAGAAAGGAATCTCTGAGGGTAGGTGGCGCCTTCCTTCATGGATTAGAGATTATGGAATCCCAGAGGGAGAAAGAGAGATGGAGATGGAGTTGGAGGCACCTGGGAGAGATCCGATCCCCTCACGATTTATGCTCACAAAACGCTTTTTAGCCCGAGGGCCAAATAGCAACAGCAACAACAAAAAGATACATTTTTGTTCATTCAAACCAAAGTCGAAAACGTCCAACAGGCTTACTTCTTTTTCCGAGGTGGCTGTACAGGTAAGCATACAGGATATAGGATTTTTATAAATTTAAATAAATTATTTTTTATTTATTTCAATAAAATTTTCAACAATTTTTTTTTGTCTTCTAATGTTATTTAATAGTTTTTACTTTCTAGGATATTTTTCTTAGCCAAGCCCACCTGTATTTCCCGAACAATGAGAAAATGAAACTCATCCGAGTACTCGCACAACAATAACAGTAACAACAACAATAAGAGCATAAGCAACGGCTGCCTCCCACCAAGCAGCCGAACCTTAAAACCGAAGACTAAGCTCAAAGTCGAGTGCAAAAAAAAAAGAATCGAAGCTCAAGTCAAGCTCCACAACAACAACAACAGTACAGTGAGAGAGGCCCCAATCTCTTTGTGTAATTGTTGCTGTTGCCGCTGACTGCCAGTCACTCAGACTCCAACTCCAACTCCAACTCTAACTCCAGCTCCATCCCCCATACTCCATCCATCCTCCATCGCCGTCTCGTTCTCGTTTTATTTTCATCTCCGTCTCAGTGGAATGGAATGGCATCCGAGGTAGACTGAAAGAAAGAGAGAGAAGTCCTACCGTGGGAAATGAACAGTAGTCGCCTTTTGGCTTTTTGCACTACCAACAAAAACAACAACAACAATAAGCGGCAGCAGCAGCAGCAGTGAGTTTACTGACGTTCCTTATTCTTCTTCTTCTTTGGTTTGGTATCCCCCCTTTTTGAATTTTAAAGTTAATGTTGTTGTTGCTGTTGACTGAGCTGACTGAGAGCTTTTGCAATTTCACTTCAGCGTTTTGTTTTTGGCTCGTCGGCGGCGCATTTCAAATAAGCCTAATAATAATGCAATTTATGCCAAGTGGGGGCCAACCGAATGCAGTGCAGAGCAAGCGAGATGGCGGGAAAATAGTGAGAGGGAGTGGGAAGAGAGCTGGCCCCCCAACACTAGACGACAAAATGGGGAAATTATTTAAAGGGATTTTAGTCTAAGATTAGAGTTAAAATTAGGAAATGTATTAAATCTATATTGTGTAGTAATATTTTAGTCCAATGAAATATATTTTTTAAAATCATTAAAACAAAACCTTTAAAAAAGTTTAAATTTTTTTATATTTTCTAAACAAACTATTGTAGTGTAACTTTTTTGATCCATTTTAAGATAGTATTGGAAGGGAAATTCAATTGGCTAGTTACGAGGAGTGGTCCCCGTTCCAATTGTGTTTTTGGCCAAAAACAAATTTTCTCTTGCCGGAAAATCCTATGAGCCTGCTCTTTAAAGTCTTCATGTGTTTGGGCCTTTCGGGAAAAACCTTTTAGCACCTTGGGCAGACCGCAAATCACAACAAGTTGCGGTTCAAAGCGACCAAAAACCACAAGTTAGTCTTCGATCTGGCTTATCAGTTAACGAAATACCAAATGTGGGCAAACAAAGTATGTATCTTTGGGATACAATATTTGAGATGTTGCGGATGCTCGCGCGTTCCTCGCCACACAGCACCTCTTTCGTGGGTTTTCCGGGCTCTTTTTAATTTGGTTTGGTTTCTGGTTTATTCCACTTTCCACCCTAAATCGATTTATTTATTTTTCTTGAAATTTCTTCCAGTGCCAAGTGGCCGCCTAGTGGCTAGTGGCGGCTTCTTTTTGGTCAAGTACGTGCAACTTGGCCGATAGTGTACACTGCTTCCGTCCTGCTCTAGCCCGAATCCCCGTACCGTTATCTCGGATCGATCGGCAAAGGATCGCACGCGCTTACTTGTGTATTTTTTGTTTGTTAGTGTTTGTGTGCACGTTTGTCCAAGGAGCTGATAACAAAGAGGTGATAATTGACCGCCCTATTGGCTTGGCAACCAATTACGAAACTTATCAGCGGCACCGGCAATCAAATCAAACGATCGTCAAAGCGGGCGGGGCAACGCCGGTGGTCCTCATTCCGTCCTCTTCTGTCTCAATTACACAAGGAGAAACAAGGGGAGGTTCTAACTGTTTCTTACTGTAAAATAATACTGTTAGGAACTGTAAGTTGAAAAGTAACACTAAATAAATAATGACTCGTAATTTATAATTATTAATTTTATACAGAATATTAAACAAAAGAAAATATTTTTTTATATATAAAACATAACCCCTATTTATTTCCCTAAACACCAAAAATTTCTTATCTAATTACATCACTCAATATTATTTCCCTCAGTGATCCTATCTTTTACCGATCGGGTGTAAACGAGAGCAGTCGCACACCCATTTACGAGGTGTGAAAAGATCGGGCTGGGACATCCCAACCCAGCTGTCCGCCAACATCCTCACATCGTATGCCATCGTATATGGCATGCTAAGTAGTTCGTTATCAGGTTGGTTTGTTTTATGGATTGTTTGCCAGGTCGGTGGTTTGGTCCCGGCTCAACTGCCGCACCACAATGTCCTGGTCGTGGGCATGCACCAGCAACGCCACCTCCAGGTTCAGTTGCGCAATGTCCTCCTTCAGCTTGGCGATCGATTTCTTGATCTGCTGCACCGAACCTGAGCGATATGAGAATATAAAAGGGATTAGCACTATGTGGGTGATCTGTGATTTTATTTCAGGACTCTGGAATTGTAAATTAACTTCAAGCAGTCACATCTTTATCATCTCTTATCTTTAACCAACACCCGGATATACTCACTTCCATCGGACATGATCTGACCCCGTCGCTCCATCTCCTCCTTTTTCAGCTCCTGCTCCAACATGACTTCGTTCAGCTGGGTCGTTTGCTTCTCCGTTTCCGCCTGGACTTGATTTTGGGCATACTGTATCGAGGACAATTCAATGGACAGCTCCTTGAACTGCTGGATCAGTGGCTGCAGTTCGTTGTTCAGATGCTTCTCCCGACTTTCGATTTTCTCCAAATCAAAGGTAAACTCGCTGTGGAGTTTCTTCAGCTGGGCCTGAGTGGTTTCCGAAACCTCATCTATGGTGGCTCTGAAGGCCTCCATCTGGCTGATGTGAGTCCTCCAGTCCCGGGCATCGGCTTTCACGAACACCTTCAAGTGCGGCAGGACTCTCTCCAGTTCGAGGCGCCACTCCTGGTGATCGGTCATCCTGGCATCCAATTCTCCGTTTCTCTCGTCGAGATTCACGTCCCCAAGGGACCTCTTCTGGGGTCGATTCAGCCAGTTGAGTTGCCGGAAATTGTGGGTCTCCAGCTCCATGTCGCTGTCGTCACTGGGAGCAGCTGCGTTCTGTTCGTCCTCCAGTTTTTCCAGAATAATCTCGGCGTTATCCTCGAGGTAGTCCCCCAAGAACTCCTCCTCCTGGGCGATGTGCAGCTTCTGGTAGGCCACCTTGGCCACCTTACAGGCCTGGGTGGATAGAACGTCCAGGACCATTAGGCAAATGGGACCGGCTCCCCGGATCAGTTTGTTGGGTTGGAAATCCACAGGTACATCCTAATTGAGGCATTTAATTAAAGATATTTTTTAGTTTTTATTTACTCACAATTTGCTCTAAAATCTGTATGATTTTTGCCGCCACTGTGTTTGGATCATCGTACTCCTGTGGCCTTTCCATGTCCTTGCCTAGCTTCTTGCACAGCCACCAACAGATCAGGGTGAACATATAGAACTGCTCCCCCGGATTTGTGGCCTTGACGAAATAGAACCTCGAAAGTGGCTTCAGTTTGAATTCCCTTAGCAGGTGTTTCTCGTAGTTGAGTAATTTTAGTTTTTCCAACAGATCATCCGATTGGAAATTAAGCAACTGTTGGGCTTTTTCCTGACTTTCGTCTTGTTGCATTCTTTTGGATTTATTTATTTCTTAGTTTGTAAAAGAAATGTTTAGGTCGAATAAGCCAGCTGTTTTGGAAAAACAATTTAGTTTCCTTGGCAACCAAAAAAGGGAAAAAACAATGGCCAGGCGCATGCGTTTAAGAAAAATTTTCAACTCACTAATTTATTTAAAACCTATTCCGATAAGTCATAACTATCTAATTAATTTGAAATTTAAACAAAAAATTCAAATTTAAAAAATGCTACCGCTATTTTCATGGTGCTGTTAAACGCAATATAAGTTAACATTAATGTTAATTCTCTAACATATACCAAAAAAATACCAAAAGTTTACATGATACTGCCAACCGTTTGAAAAGTGAAACAAAATATCGATAGCTCAAACATCGATATCAAATATTCAAATATTTTGTAAACATCCATCTCTAGCGTCGCTTGGCACAATTTTTTGAAAACATAAGCAAATAAACAGTTCCGGTGATCGTAAATAATATTCTGACGCATTTTCAGAGACGTACAATATGTTTTCCAACCTAGACCTGAGCGCTTTGAGCGTGGACGACATAGTCGAGGAGTACAAGCTGCTTCATGACCGCCATCAGCAGCTGAAGGAGCAGAGCGAACTGGATGCGCAGCGCATCCATGAGCTGAAAAGAAATCTGGATACTGCTTTGGCGGCGGAGGCGTACTTGACCCAGGAGCTGGAGCAGGTGGGGAGCCAGCCCGTGGCCAACACCTCGGACTCAGAGCACCAGGAACTGGAGGAGCTGCGGCGGAAGTTCAAGAATCTACAGGCCGAACAGGACAGCCTGCAGCAGGACTACGACCAAAAGGCTGATGAGGCCAGCAGTCTCCGGCTCAAGTTGGAGTCGACTGAAAAGGCCCTGGCAGAAAAGTCAGCCGCCAGACCAAATGATGTCCACGAGGATTGCCTGGCCCGGTTGAGTGCCCTGGAAGCGGAAAACGCCGAACTGATGCAGAAATTAGCGGATTACGAGGAGTCCAGTGTGAAGAACACGTTTTCGGTGGCCGAAAAAGAGGTAAGCTACATAATTCTTGGAAAGCGATTTTGCCTGAATGACTTTAAAAAGTCAAGCAGGTAAAAATAAGCTGTTTCCGAGGTAAAAACCAACAAAATCTTAAAACCTACATATGTTCTTTCTAGAAAACCATCGAATGTCTTCAAGATCAGGTCAGCTGCTTGGAGCAGAACCTTCACTGCAAACGGGACGAGCTGGAAGAGAAGCTGCAACTGTTGGAGAGCTGCCAGGAGCAGTTGGTTGATGCTAACGCCAAGATAGCGCTCCTTACCTCAGCACCTGAAAATAATGGTAAAGTATATAGTAGTTATAGAGTTTTTAAATTTATAGACTTAATTATGTTATATTTACAGACCGCAAGGGTAACTCTCTATTCGCCGAGGTGGATGATCAAAGGCAAGTTATGAAGTCCCTGCTGGCGGCCCAGAAAAAGAGCTATTTGGAAATGAAGAAGACATTTACGGAGAGCCAGTTTGAGATACGGCGCCTGAAGAGGGAGAATGTGGCTATGCACAAGGAGTTGCAGGCCTGCAGCACCATTTTTTGCAGTGCAGACAAGACCTACCAAAGTGAGATTAGTTTTTCGCTTTTAAAATGGCATTGCATGTCTAATTTATGATGTTTTGAACTCTAGACAAGCTGAACGAGCGCATTCGCCAACTGATGGATGCCAACGACCATCTTGAGCGACAACTGAACATTAACCAGGAGCGACTGCGCGATCTGGCCAGCGAAAAGTCAGTCACCTGGCTGGACTCAATGCTGGATTTTTGCAAGTATGAGTTGCCTCAACGCATCGACACCGCGCTGGCATCGCTCGGCAATACCCTGCTGAGCTTCACCAGCTACGGCCTGTTCTTGCTGGCCAGTTAGGTTCTCTCTCCCACAGCCCCTAATGCCAAATCATCCTAATCCCCCCTATTTAGACGCGAGACAGACGACCTAAAGACGCAGCTGCACAGCATGCGCATCCAAAAGGCCGGACTGGAGGAGCAGGTCCGTTCCGTCCAGCAAGAAATGGCACGGTAAGGTTAAGGTGATATCCTCTATGAACCTGAATAATACTTGTATTCTGTTTCTACAACAGCTGGCGCTTCGAGTCCTTAAAATCCAGATGCGTTATCATTGATCGAGAGAATCTATTGACGGAGCACAAGATCACGTTCAAGCCCATGCAGGCCATGGAGTTTAACATCAAGGATGCTGAACTGAAGTCTGCCCTACCGCGGATCGTTAGTGTCAATACGGAAAGTCCTTCGGTTGCTGCGTCAACAAAAGAAACCACCAATCCTACATCTAAATCAGACACAGAGAAATATGTTGAAATTATAAACCTTGATACTCCAATGAAACCTCAGGTGAAGGAAGAGGAACTGGTGCCTTTTCAGGCAGCACAACCTGTTATGAAAGGCACTCCAGTTAAAATTAAGGAAGAATCCTTGGAATCAGACTTTCCGGCTGTTCGGAAGCAGACGCCTATTAGGACACACATGGGCGTGAAAATCAAGAGGGACGTAGATTCAAACATGGACCACAACCAGGAAAAGGAGAGCCAGGACGAATTCAAAGTCCCACTAACAAAGAGCACACCCATCAAAGACATTAAAACCGAAGAAGTTGATACATCCACCCAAGAACTTAATCTCCAACACGAAGTCGAAGAAGATGGCTCTAAATCGCCACCTAAACCTCTTCCAAAGGGCACACCCATAAAGCCGCGAGTGGGAGTCATAAATGTGAAGCCCGATGAGGACTTGCTGTTCAAACAACACACTCCTGCGAAGCCACAACGCAAGGGAACTCCAGTTAAACTCAAGCTTATCAAATTGGAGAGCCAGGACACAGCTAATGAGTCTCCGGATGTTACGCCTGGTAAGGAGGAAGCTATACAAATCCTAGGCAGCCCCACGCCCCAAAAACCGCAGCGCAAAGGCACTCCTGTCCGAAATCCAGTCATAAAGGATGCAACTAATAGCAATCTACGATCGATCCTGTGCAAGAAGAGGGAACTTTTCGCGGAAGACTCGCAAAAGAGTGTTCAGTTCAGTGCGAGCGACCCCATCGTTCGAAATCTAAGTCCTGTGGACAGATTACTGGGCGGATCAGGTTCCAATGAAAACGAGAAGCCTTTGGCCACAGAAGACGGCAGAGACATTAAGCCCACAATTAAAAGACCTAACATAATCAGACGGATTGTTGTTAGCTCCCGGAAACCTACTTTAAAGGAATGAGCTAATGTTACGTGAAAATTTTAACTTAGATTTAGCAAAACCTATTAATATTAAGAAATAAAATCCTTTAAACTTGATTAGTTGGTGTATTTTAACAGTCAAATGGTTGAGCTTTTCATAAAAGCATTAATTTTATGTTCTTAATGCCTCTATGACAAAGTCGTCCTTTTGCTGCTTTGGGCCTTAAACTTTAGATTATTCTATTCTAATTAATCTGCACTAAAAACTCTGAAAATAATTATTTAATATACTCATAAGATATAATCATAAGACTAAATAGTAGATACTTGGAAGATTTCGAGTTAGATTTCTCTCCAGATTAAATTAATCCCTTTTCGTATTAACTTGTTAGCTCTAAACCTATTATATTTTTAACGAATTCCTGCAACAGTTGACTCAACTTATATTTATTAGTTTGTGTATTTACACAGTTAAATGGTTAAACTTCTCAAAGAGGCATTTATTAAACCATTTTAATGCCTCTTTGACAAATTCTTCCCTTTTCTGGTGGGTGACATAAACTTAACATTAATATATATTTTTTTAAAATTTAAAATAAATTTGAATACTTACGGAATTCTTAGTTAAAACTTACATATCGACGATTGTCGACTGATCCTTGTGAGACATACACACATATATCGATGTGATTTTAAGGAAAACTCTTATTAGTCTGCATTAAATTGTACGGATCTGACTACTATTAGCTGAATAATTATCAGGAGAATCCTTTAACAAGTAATTTTTTATCGATTTTCCATAAATTTTCATGATGGTAGCAACTAAAAATTTCGAAAAAAGGTCAAGACTTTTGAGTTGCTATATTTGAATGGCGAAAGACAGTCATTCAAGTTCTGAAACCGGGAAGGTATAACACTCATGGATCTGACTGCTTGTAAAGTTATGACCATGAGAAGTCCTCTAAACATAACGTCTTGAGGAGAAGAAGGAGTATCTATCTGTGTCAGTTTTAGATTTTGAAAAATAATTATTTTTATTCACTATTTAAATAATCCTTTATAAAATAATTTTCCGCCTGCTTAAAAATGAATAATTCGCGTTTCCCCCCCACTATTTAAGATCGTTTCAAGGATTCAAAAATGTTCAGGAAATATCCCTCAGTTCGTCCTGTTTGGGAGCTGCCTCCACAAAGGAGAGATGATCGTAGATGGGCGCCGTTGGCCCTGGAGTGGGTGAGAGCATTTCATCCGTTTCGCCGCTCTGCTCCTCCTCCGTCTGCTCTTTGATCTCGGCATACAGCTGGTAAGGCAGCTCCGTGGGCAGGGACTCGTAGGTCACATGGTGGGTTCTGGAACAGGCAGACTCCCTGTGGCCCGTACAATTGCAAATGGAAGCAGCGCCACTAACTGGCGTCTCATAGCCATCTGGCATATCCATGTCGACGTCCGCGGGGGCAGCACTGCCATTGGCCACAGGATATCGAACAATATCGACATGATCGACGAATCGGGGTCCGCTGGAGGTCTTTTCGTCGCCAAAGCAGGGCAGTCCCGAGGCGTAGTAGGACAGGTGGAAGAGCCGTTCGCAGTGCAGGTAGAGATACAGCAAAAGGAACAGCAGGGCGATGCCCAGAGGCAGCATGAAAACGATTATAAGAGCTCCGTTCCGCTGACTTCTGTGCAGTTCCACGGGATTCCCGTAGAGCACCGTAAAGCTGGACACATTCGTATCGGGATGCTGTAACGGCGGATGCTCATCCGAGGTGCCATTGATCCTTACTTGCATGATCCTGCCCACTTTGGGGGGTGGTGTGGTGGGCGGCTCTTGGGGCTCGCAGCTCAACCCATTCACATTGATGTGGGAAATGTACTTGGTGTACTGGAATTGCCGAAACAACATGGGCTCCGAGTGGGAAAAATTCAACAGCCACTGGCAGCTCCAATGATTCCCATCCACCCAAAGTCGGGGTGCATACAAGAAGGCGGCGTTGGCCCTTTCCACATCCGTCAGGCTTATTAGATCATTCGATCTAAGATCAATATGTTGAATTTTCGCAGGAGCAATGGATGCGATGTCAAACAAGGACAATGAGTGGAAGCGATTCTCCTGCAAGTACACCTTCTGGAGAACAATCATTTTGGTGAACCACGTTATGTTGAGATATTTCAACTGGTTTCTACTCAAGTCCAGGATCTCAAGATTACTGCTGTAAATAGAGGTATTATGGAACTCGTAGCTCAGGGATTGCAGAGCATTGCCGCTCAGGTTGAGCAGCTTCAGTTTCAGGAGTCCTGGAGGATCAAGGCCAAAACTGGTCAGCTGGCAGTCCGTTATGGTTATGTTGACCAGTTCCATGATACCATTTTCCAACTGGAGGCGACCAGGCTGAACGGGTGTACTCTTCACCACCAGATCTGTTAGATTCTCGGGTATGTTTTCAAAGAAAACGCTTCTTATTTGTTTTAGATTTTCCAAATGAATCCTCTTCAACTTCGGTAGCTTCTGCAGGATGAGACTCTCCGCCAGGAACAACTCAGTCTCATCTTTTATGAGTAGTTCCTCCAGCTCAGCGCCATCTTCCAATACTTCCATATATTTCAGAGAATTCTCCTGAATCTTTAGGACCTTCAGATGCGGCACCTGCTCGAAAGTATTTCCGCTTAGGGTGCCCAGTTCGTTCTTTTCAAAGGACACTCCTGTGAGATTAGAAAGGATGCCTCCGTCACAGCTCAATTTTAGGGTGGACTCCGCCACAAAACGTTGGATATCCAAGCTCTCCAGCTGAGGACAATTGTCCAGGTACTCCAAGCCATAGCTATCGATGTCCAGCGGAGGAGTTCCGGAGCCGTCCACCATAACATGGCGCTTTCCGGCCACCCGTTGGGCGCCCAAATCGAAGCCATTCGATTTAAGAGTCCTATTGCCGCCACAATCGATGTCCAGGGGCAGGCCAAAGTCCTGGCTACTCCTCTCCGGCGGCGATGTGGCATAGAGAGTGGCACGAATGACGCAAGTGGACTCGTAGGCGGAAGCCAGCGTCGTCAGCTCGCCAGCTGCCAGCACGTGTGACAAAATCAGAGAAATGACAACAGCACAGACGCACTGCGTCATCGTTTGGGCATTAAGCGACGACCTGCCCATCGGAGCGTGGCGCTGGCAGATCTTCCCCAGAACTATCTTTTCCGTCAAATTCCGTTCGCTCGCGTCGCGTGCTGAAATCAAACTGATTTGCTCGGCGATTCGCTCGACGACCCTCACATTGGAAAAGCTGGCTGAATTTGTGAAAAGTCGGAAAACCATCAGCGCACCTTTGGCTTAATTTCAATAAGGCGCCCCCCGCTGGTCATGCTGCCCCCCTTTGATTATATTTGCTACTCATTACACATTTGAATGGGAGAAGGTAGCTTAGAGACGTTCTTTTGTTGGAAAGATTAAAAAACAAAGAGTCAGTATCGAGTTTAGAAAATACTTGGAATATATGATAGTTTAACTAGTTTTCCAGATAGAATGTTGGACAGAATATCGAAACCAAGTCATACATTAATGTATAATCCCACAATCCTTATAGCTACAATAAAAATTCCTATAATAGGTACCTTCAATGCCCATACCAGCTACTGCCACATATTTCTAGTTGTTTTAATATTCAAAATTATTTCAGAGAGAATCTTCGTTATATATTTAGACTGGCTGACTTCGGGTCTCTTTTCTCATTCTCCGCCAGAAGAATGCTTCCTACTTGTTCTCCTTTGAACGCGTTTCTTTCTTTCTTTTTCTCAGCCGTCATCATCTAAAGATCCCCTCAGCTCCTCAGCACCCACCAAGTCCACTGGTTTCAAACACTTTTCGCACACAATCGTTCTCCAAAGTGGCTGTGGAAATTGTTTACATATTTTTTTTTTTGTTCCAAAATTTTCGAACCAATCGATGCTTATATTATGTGATTCGAGAACCGCACAACGGTACACATAAGTATTTATTTGGAAAATTGTTGTTTACGTTGCACATTTAATTGGGAAGTACTCAGAACTGGAATGAGATCACTGGGCGGTGAAATTGGGGAAAATGTTTTAACATTGCATTTTTCAAAAACTCAATTTGCAACTGTTAATACGGAAATATATATATATTTTATTTTTGTAAATGTAAACAGCACATTCAAGTGTGCAGATACTTAGACTTGGAATGAGATCACTTGGTATCAAATTGCTAGAAAATTTTCAAAACTCAATTTTCCAAAAACCCATTTTGGAACAATTGGCAGGCACAATTGACGCACTTCCGAGATGGTTTCTTATTTCACATATTTTTTTCAAATTGAGATTTTGTCCAACCGAATATTGTAACTGAAAAAAATTACATATTTTTCATTACTTTTCCAACAAACTTTAATTTTTTTTACATGTGATACTTTTTCGGAATAAAATATTTGCAACATTTTTATGTTCAGAATTATATTAAAGAATTAATGTTTATTTCGATCTGGATGCTAATATTTTGTTGGAGAAATGGTAGATAAAAGCTATTTTATCGAAGATATGTGTTCCCATTTTTAAAAATGATATTTCCACTTCTTAAACTCAATTAGATTCCCGAAAGTTTTTGGCTTTTTTTACTGTCATATATTTAAACACCCCATTGAACCAATTCCCATTAAAACGAGTCATTCAGAAGAGTAGAAAAAAAAGGATAAGTTTACATGATCATTTGAGTGAAAGGATCACTGGGTCGATAACTCCTTTAAAACTAATCCAAGCAACTTGATCATATGGACCTGCCTGCGATGTCGGCAGGCCAGAACCGTATCTTCAAGTTGCCTGGACCGCTGACGGGCTTGGCCTAAAACCGGGAACATTATCCGGGCTACTAGATCTTGCCCTTCAGCGTCCTGGGGTTACCGAGTCGTGCGGTGCTGGAGCCCTGCGACAGCTGATTAATCCGGATCAGGCCGGCTTCGCTGGGTCGCGAGGAGCCGCCACCACCGCCTCCTGTAATTCCGATTCCGCTTCCAATTCCGGCCGATCCGCCGCCACTGTTGATGCCAGAACCGCCCGAATTCGTCATGGAGTATATGTGCCGCCGGAGAACACGTATGTGTTTCTGTGAAACCTCAAAGTTGTGGACCAGGGTGTGCAGCTGGGTCTGCAGCTCGGCAATCAGGCTGTCCCGCTCCTGGATCAAACTGGACGTCGAGTTCTGGCTCCTGCTCAGCTTCAGTTCCAGATCGAAGATCTTCTTCTGGAGATCTCGGCGCTGCTTCTCGCTCTGCTCCCGATGGCGGGACAACTGCCTCTTGCTGCTCACCTGGAGCTGTTCCAGCTGATCCTTCATCGTGGACAGCTCCTCGGTGAGTCGGCGCTTCTCCGTCTTCAGGGCCGAATTGTAGTTTTTGAATATTTTCAAATCCCTCTCGGCCGCCTTCAGTCGATTGATGGTGACCAGTTTCCGGCGCCCCAGATCGTCGATCTTCACCTTCAGCTGCATGGCCTCCTGCTGAAGAGCATGAAGTTTATCCGCAAGAAGACAGTTTTCTCGCATCACCTTCTCGTACTTGGAGTGCTCGTCCCGCATCATCTGCGGCAAATGGGACACGTTCTTTAACTTGTTGTCGATCTTCGAGCGCAGGGAATCGATGTCGTGGTAGATACTCGTCTCCAGCTGTTTGTTATTCACATGCAGCTTATCGATCTCGTGCTTCTGGGTGCTCATGATCTCCTGGGCCTTCACACAACGGGTGTGATAGTCGGCAATCCGGTCCTGCTGCTGCCGGATAATCGTCCGGAACTGAAGCTGCTCACTCTTCAGACTCTTAATGGTGGTCAGGAGTTGGCCAAGGTCCCCAGAGTCCCTGGCTCGATCTCGATCTCGATCCCGATCTCTATCCCTGTCTCGATCCCGTTCGTGCTTGTACTTGTGATCCTGGGTTATGATCCAGGACTTCATATTTGTATTTTTATTATTCATTTGAAGGTCACTTACCTGCGAGGTGTTCATCACGTCCTTGAGGACATGGTAGACGTCTTTGAAAGAGGTCTGATCCCTGTCCAGATTTTCCATATCGTCCTCGGATCGCTTTCGCCGCCTGGCTTGCCGATTGGCCAGAGTGTCCACAATCCGGCTGTCGAACACCTGGGAGGATAGATGGCACTTGGGCCGCTGATCCTTCGGATGGCTCCGCCTTCCATTTGAATACTTTTTCCTGCCGATTTCGTCGCAGGAACTTTGACCCGACAGGACGGTCATGAAGCTAGTATTGCTGCGCAGGATGCGAGGACTCTTCCGCTTGATGGTCAGTTGGGAGGCCGCACTGCTTACCGAGTTGTAGTAACTGTCCAGATCCGCTTCGCTTTCCAGCTCCATTTGAGAGCCCCGATTGGCCACGAAGCTGTCGTGTTTCTGGGCCATTTCACTCAGTTCGTAGTTGATCTTCATGTACTTCTCCTCCAGATCCTTTGTTGTCTCGTTGTACTCCTTGAGCTCCTGCTTGTACTTGCAGAGCTCCTCCTTCAGTTTGGCCCCAATGGCATCCGAATTGGGGGGACTCTTCAATCGATCACGTTTCCTTGGAATTTTCTGGTATTCATCCGTCTCGATGGTGTCACCATCGCTTAGCTGCTCATCCTTTCCGTCGTCGGATTCCAGTCTATTGCCCTTATTGCCATTGGTCTTCGACATCAAAGTCATGCTGCTGGCACTCATCGAGGACGGCATGGCGTTGGAGTGATTCCGGGAGAGGCTGGCATAGCTGGTTTTCTGGGAGACCTCATCTTCGTCCTTCGGCTCGGCCAGCTCGAACTCCTGTCCCATTGAACGAACGGCAGTGGCTTCGCCTAAGCTCCGACGAAGAGTCTCCAATACGGCCCGATGACTCTTCGGGCGGAATCCCAGTGTGCGTTGCTTGTTCCTTGTGGCTGTAGCTGGTGTAGCTAGTGGCGACCCCCTTGATGGCTTTAACATCTACGAAAATTTTGCTTATATTTGTATTTTAATAAATATTGCACTTGTTAAATTTTTTGCGCTGTTTTTGGCGAAACAGAGAATTTTTTAAAAAAGGTTGTTTCACATTCGATTACCAAAAAAAAAGTTTATTTTGTACTTGAGACGTAACGAAATTTAATTAATCGGAAACATGGTGTTACGCCTACTGGTACATGGATCTGTATAATGGATTTGAAGATCTCTTTAAGGGCGAGGATTTCTAAACGAGATTCGGGATATTTTTTTTTAATAAAATTTTCTTAATTTTGATTCCAAAAAAGCATATCTGACCACATTGGTTTTATTTTCTAGATTGGCAGATTATTTCTGAAATTATTAGCTTTTTCTAAGATGCATTTTATAAATTTTATATTTGTTATAGGAATTATGGTAGTTTTAGGAAACTTCCATATATTTCTAACAATAATTAGTTTCCTCCCTAAATAAAGCTAAAAAATTCTATTATTTTACTTTTCGATGAAGATTTTTAAAGTTTTAGAAAAATGTATAATAATTATACCACACAATAGGAGTTTGTCTTCAATTTTCCCGAAGTTTGGAAAAAGCTGAAGGATAAGAGATATGGGATCTAGGGAACCTAGTAATCCTAGACTATAGGCTCAAGCAAACCATATCGAGGCAGGCCATTCCAAATGTGCTGTCCAGTTTAACGACCGGTGGTCTTTCAGTTCATTTTATTCGTTAACGTAGAAAGCAACTGGCTCGCCCTAAACTTCTTTCAGAATATTTCGAAATTTTCTTTCAGAATATGTGCTAAAATTTTCCCGGAATAGAAGTGCTTCAAAATCGTTAGTAAATTCTAACAAAAATATAAAAAAAAAAGACAAAAAAATTTCAACATAGAAAGTTTCCAGATAGACTTCTATTCTGACAGTTTGTTTTGTTTATTTCGGTTTCGGCTAAAATCGTTAATTGAACTTAAGACACAATGGCGGAGAATACAGAGTACACGGATGAGGGCGGCGAGTACGAGGATGATGAGAAGCAGTTCATGGATGAGCACCAAATGATGGAGGAGGGGCCGGAAGCTGACCTCTTCTCCATGCTGGGTGAATCGTCCGACGATCCCGAGCAGAAGCGCATGTACATGGAGTACTTGGCGCTGATCAAGGAGATCGACTGCCAGAACCGGATCATCCAAGACATCAAGACCAATATCATGGACATGTGCGCCAAGCCGTGCAAGACGCGCAACGAACTGAGAGAAATCAAGCGCCTGAGAATCTGTATGGAGCAGGAGAACATCAAGCTCCACACCATGATGAACAGGGCCGTTCAGCTGCAGAACTTTGGAAGTCATCGTCACTACAAGGAGCTACCGATGACGACGACAGTGGATGAGGATAATCTGTCGCCCTACATGTGTGGCATTGGAGCTTGTCCGCAAGCAGGTCTGGTTCTGATCCTTTGCCATTGGCCTATCTTCTATATTATTCAATATCCTTTCAGATACCGACTCGGATCCTTGCAACGAAGGCAGCTCCGCTAGTTGCGGAGGCGGCGGTGTCCGGGACAATGCCGGCCAGGATGAGAAGCTGATCTGTGCCCTGCAGACGGCCATGAAGAAGATGAAGGGCGCCTGTCCGGAGGACAAGAAAATGATCGAGGAGATCGCTTGCGCCATCATGGGTGCATCCAAGAAGAAGCCGACTTGCAATCCACCCTGTCCCAAGCCCTGCTCATCCTGCCCACCACCTTGCCCGGATAGTAGCAGTTCATCGAGTGCTCCGTGTCCACCCCCCTGTCCGCCGCCGAAACCAAAATCTCGCCCATGCCCTCCGCCACCTTGTCCCCCGTCTCCAGCGAAATGCGAGTCCATGGAGAAGCTGAAGCGACGAATCCAGAGCATGCAGTGTTCGGTTAAGAAGTTGCTCCAAGAGGTGAACAACCGGGATGCATCGGAGCCCTGTGGTGGTGGCGACGACGATGACGACGACGACGAGGAGGAGGATCCTTGTGCGCGACCCTGCCCACGGCAGCCATGTGCCGAAGATCCCGATCCCTTGGTCATTTGCGGCGGGAAACGGAACACCAAGGCTGACAAGTACGAGAAAATGAAGGAAAACTATACCCGGTTGCTGACGGAATTTCAGCGCAAGGACTGCCAGATGAAGGAGCTTCAAAAGAGGTAATTAGTGTACTTTAATTTCCATTTAATTTTTTAAATTTTAATTTAATTTTTTATTAGAATGAAGGGCATCGTTGGCTCCTGCCCATCGAAAGGAGGCGATAATGATGCTGATGCCGCTGAACTGAACCTCCTCCGGGCTCGGGTCAACGAGCTGAAAGAAGAGCAACTGGAGTTCAAGTGCATTATGAAGGAGCAATCGCAACAGCTGGAGGACTATCGCAACAAGTACCTGCTGGCGCAGCAGAAGGTGGAGGAGCAGTGCGTCTCTCTTGAGAAATTGAATATGAACAACAAGCGCATCGAGCAGCAGATCAACACCGAAGTCAAGGAGATTCGGGCAAAGTTCCAAGAGAAACTCAACGAACTCCTTCACTTCCCCAAGCTCCTGGAAAACGAGCAACTCAAGTTGGCCCAGGTGTGCAAGGAAAAGGACGAAATGCAAACGAAACTGGTGGTGGTTTGCAAGGAGCTGAAGGCCTGCAAGGCCCAAATGGAAAACACGCCCAATGTGGACGTTCGCCCCCAGCTGGCTCAGTGCCAGATGGAGCTAACTCAGGCTAGGAACGAACTCGAGGAGCTCCTCCGGCAGCGAGATCTCTTCTGCGAACAGCTAAAGTCCACCCAGGACGATCTAGACACTTTGAGGACAGAATCGGCTAAAATTATTGCCGGCACCAAGGAACGGGCCGAACTCATAAAGCAACAGCAACAGGAACAGATCAACCGCTTGGAGAAGGAGCTGGCCCAGTGCCGAGCAACTGCCTCACTGTCTGTCAACGATCGGGAGGCGGTGATCAGAGAGATGCAAGGACAACTGAACACCCTGTCCTACAGCTTCGATGCCGCCCAGAAACAGATCAAGACTCTGCGCAATCACATAGCCTATGTGTCCAATGAGAATTGCTTCCCTGTAAAGTGCTAAACCATGAATGTGAACCCGAAGAATCCTTAAAACGCACCCTCATAACACACATACATGTCGGCAGCTCGTTATTGTACCAGTGCGTTGTAGTGTATGAGATGCGTTTGCTTTATCACCTTTTTTATATACCATTTAAATTTATTTGTTACTCAAAATCCAAGTCAAGCTAATTAAAAATATTAGTTCCTTTCGGTCGAATTGGAATATTTAAATTTAAATGGGAGAATATGTTCGCGAGTCAATATGACTCGCACATATTCATAAATTTATAAAAAAGATGAAAGACTGAAAAGCTGACATTGTTACAAAGCCTTATCTGACCGATTTGTGTAATCTGAACGTTGCTTATCTTTCCACCAATAAAGCCTTCCAGTTAGTCGCTTGAAATAAAAAGAGATTCTTGTTTTGGCGCTCCATAGGAAACATATAGATATTGCTTTATTCTGGCATTTGTGGGGCACAGCTACAAATGGTCAAATACTTTGAGAAGGAGCTAAATGGCACTCTAAACACAAATCTACAGGGATTTGACGGCCAATCTCTTCATTTTAGGTGCATTCCTCTTGGCCTGTCGTTTCTGCTCCTTGAGCTCCCAGCGACGCTGCTTCTCGGGATCTTCATCGGCCAGAATGCGTTCCTTCTCCTGCTTGCGTTTATCCTCGCGACGTTGGGCGGCAGCTTCGGCGCGAGCGGCATGTGTGCTTTTCAAAAACTCCTCCTCCACTCGCTGGCGATTCTTGTCCGACTTGGCTTTGCCCTGAAACAAGAATTTGAAATATTTTTTGATCAAAACCATATTTAAACATGAGGATTGACCCACCTCCTTGGACATGCGGTAAGTCTTAAGGCGTTCCATCAAATAAAAGATCAACAATAACAATGGTTTAATGGTCTCCATTTCGGCGTGCTTCGGCAGGTTGAATCCAGCCAGGAGGACGGCCTTGGTCTCTGGCTGCTTGAGCGTTCCGCTCTCCTCCTGCTGGATGGGACCGCTGAATTGGTCCGAAATGTGCAGGTAATCGATATAGCTTTGGTATTTGTTAAGTGCAGTAATAACGCGTGACTCGAGTATTGCGGACGTTGCCTCCGGGATTTCGGAGAGCACGCCAAAGCCGTTGGGAACGTTGTAACGATCCTCCGGCTTTCCGACTAGACTACAGAATTTGCTCTGAAATAGAGGAGTTCTATTAGACTAGGAATTTGGGATGAATTTGAATTGTATTTTACCAAATCTGTGTACTCCTTAAAGACCTTGGTTATCGTCTTTTTACTGCCAACTGCAAATACAAATGCATCCATTACACCGCGAGTCAGTTCGATCTTGATGTGAGCCTGATCCAGTTGTGGCCGCATTAGTCCCGCCACCAGGGACACCAGATCCTGTCGCTTGATCATTTTCAGCTCAACGAGCATACCCTCGCAGCAGGTCCTGCCAGAGCACCAGAGCGTATACAGGCTCTCGCTCTCTTTGATCAGGCCAGGATTCTCGTTTTCGGCTTTGCCATCATCGCCAACCAGAGCAAAATTCTCGTCGAGCAGAGCTCGGTGGGTGCTGAACCACAACTGAGCCAGCTTGGCGTTTTTGGCCTTTCCCGCAAAGAAGTTGGCAAAGTATGCCAACAATCCAGCCACCATGAGCATTTCCATCCAATAGGAATCCCAGTGGGTGCGGAAATGGAGCGGGATATTGGGAATATTGAGTTTGGGTTCCGTCTTCTGATCTATGGGTGGATCTTTAGAGTCACCGCCATCGTATCCCTCGAACTCTTCCTCGTCCTGAAAATGGATTGATGAATTTATGAATAAATTTTAATAAATTAGAGTAGAAAATGGCATGCTCGAAATTCAAACTTCGGGGAGAGTTCAAAGTGAAAGTTATCACCTTGCTATGAGTTCATTAATTAATTATTCTCTTCTGGTTCATCGAGTTTATTTTTTAAATTCAAGAATAACACAAACAACCAAAACACCTGTCACATTCACAAACGTGAACCTCTAATCAAAGTGCACAACCTTGCCCGGCTAGCACCTGACTTTCATTTACACAAGCAACCCTACCTGAAAGTGCTCGAACTCATCGTCGTCCTCAACGAGTCCATCCTCCTCGTCGCTGTCCACGCTTTGTGCTACCTTACGGGGCTGCTCCGGGCGCTCCTCCTTCCCGTCACCATCCGTGGAGCCCAATCCTCCAGCAGAGGCCTCTGCATTCTTGGCCGCTGGCTCAGTGTAGTAGCTGCCCCCCACAAACTCATCATCGAATTCCGCAAAATCATTATTGTCTTCCTCAAAATCCGAGTCAGACTCGGATTTGGTGCTGGCGAAGCAGAGGAGCGCCAGCAGCAGGAAGGCAAATACTGGTCGCATGTCTATGGATTAGTTTCGTTCAATCTAATCGTCTAACTTAAGTTAAAATTTATCTAAAAAGTCCTAAACGTTCCTCACTAATTAAAGAAAAAAAACTAGGTTAGCCTAGAGATGGTCAATTGGTCGATAATAAAAACAGTGTGACCATAATAGCCGGTCTTGATAAATACACTGAAAAATAATTTTTTGACTCTTCATCAGTTTAATATATGACTAAATTGGGTAATAATTTATAAATTACTATATGAAATGTGATTACCAACAAACAAAGAATTATAAAGTTTAATTACAATATGTCGAAAATGTTTATTTAAAAAATACCAAAAATCTGCCAAAACACTTATCGATAGTACTATCGACTTAGAAGCTCCAACAGGAGGTAAACACGTTGCACTGGCAAATTATTTGTTTCAAGTGCTGTTTGTGAATAAAACAATTGTTTTAAACAATTGACCAGCGCGTCTAGTAAACAGATATGGTGAGTTCTGATATGGCAAAAATAAATCCTCCATGAATTCGGAGATTCGTCACCGGAAATGCCACGCACACATGCCGGCTGACGAAATATCCAACCGCATGAGTGCATGAGAAACTATGCAGATTTCCATACTTATCTGACACCATCACGCAGGCTGAACGCAAGGGCACCTTTAAGGTGGAATACCTCCAGAAGATCGAGCGAGAAGTGCAAGAGCGATGGGAGAAGGAGCGAGTCCACGAGACAGATGCCCCCACAGCGCCGAAGAAGCGCCAGGCTGAGAAGTTCTTCGTGACCTTTCCGTTCCCGTACATGAATGGACGCCTGCATTTGGGACACACCTTTTCGCTGTCCAAGGCCGAGTACTCAATGCGGTATCATCGGCTAAAGGGACGCCGTGTCCTGTGGCCCTTTGGCTTCCATTGCACCGGCATGCCCATTAAAGCGTGTGCGGATAAGCTGACCCGTGAACTGGAGCAGTTTGGCTATCCACCCAAGTTCCCAGAGGTCCAGGAGGAGTCTCCTGCTCCCGTTGAAACCAAATCCGAAGTTCCTAAGGACAAGTCCAAGGGTAAGAAGAGCAAGGCTGTGGCCAAAACTGGCTCAGCCAAGTACCAGTGGCAGATTATGCAGAGTCTCGGCCTGAAGGACGAAGAGATCAAGGACTTCGCCAATGCGGAACACTGGCTTAATTACTTCCCACCGCTGGCGGTGCAGGATCTGAAGAGGATTGGCGTCCACGTCGACTGGCGACGTACCTTCATCACAACGGATGCCAATCCCTTCTTCGATTCCTTTGTGCGCTGGCAGTTCAATCACCTCAAGGAACGCGGAAAGATCATGTACGGCAAGAGGTACACCATATATTCCCCGAAGGATGGACAGCCTTGCATGGATCACGATCGTTCCTCTGGCGAGGGAGTGGGTCCTCAGGAGTACACTCTCATTAAAATGAAGGTTCTGCAAACGCCCAAAGCTTTAAGGTTGGTTTGTTCTTTATTTTTTATTTCAATAAATATCAAAAATATTCCCTTTCCAGCTCTATCAAACAGCCAATTTATCTGGTAGCCGCCACCCTCCGCCCGGAGACCATGTATGGACAGACCAACTGTTGGCTGCACCCGGATATCAAGTATATTGCCTGGCAGACCACCAGGGACAACGAAGTGTGGATCAGCACTCGTCGTGCGGCCAGGAATATGGCCTACCAAGGATTCACCGCTGAGGAGGGAAATGTCAAGGTTCTGGCTGAAGTAACTGGCCAGGATTTGCTGGGTGTTCCCCTGTCGGCTCCTCTTACACAACACAAGACCATCTACACCTTGCCCATGCTGAGCATCAAGGAGGACAAGGGAACCGGAGTTGTGACTTCGGTACCATCGGATTCTCCCGACGATTATGCTGCCCTGGTCGATCTGCAAAAGAAGGAGGCTTTCCGACAGAAGTATGGCCTCAAGGATGAGATGGTGCTGCCCTTTGAACCCATTCCCATCATTGATGTGCCCACTCTGGGTAAACTGAGTGCCGTCCACGCTTACGACACCCTGAAGATTCAGTCTCAAAACGACAAAGAAAAGCTGGCCGAGGCCAAGGAGCTGTGCTACCTGAAGAGTAAGTTGTGAAAGGGTTTTTGGCAATTATTTCATTAAAATATTTTTCTTACAAAGGTTTCTATGACGGTGTAATGTTGGTTGGAGAATTCGCTGGCCGTAAGATTCAGGATATCAAGAAGGATCTGCAGAAGCGTCTGGTGGATGCCAAGGAGGCTGATATCTACTACGAGCCAGAGAAAACCATCATTTCCCGATCGGCTGACGAGTGTGTGGTCGCTCTGTGTAACCAATGGTACCTCAACTACGGTGAGCCCGTATGGCAGGCGCAGGCCACAAAGATTCTGCAGGACATGGAGACCTTCCACGAAGAGGCTCGCAACAATTTTGAGGCCTGCCTTAACTGGCTCCATGAGTACGCCTGCTCGCGTACCTACGGTCTGGGTACAAAGTTGCCCTGGGACGAGCAGTGGCTGATTGAATCCCTCTCTGACTCCACCATCTACATGGCCTTCTACACAGTGGTTCATTTGCTGCAGGGAGGAACCTTCCGGGGAGAGAAGCCTGGTCCATTTGGTAGGTGAAGCTTCTAAATAAATCTTTAATCAACTAAGAAACTATATTCCAGGCATTAAACCGTCCGATATGACCGCTGAGGTCTGGGACTACATCTTCTTCAAGGAGACACCGCTGCCAAAGAAGACGGCTATCAAGCAGGAATACTTGTCCGTGCTTCGTAGGGAGTTCGAGTACTGGTACCCCATGGATCTGCGAGTATCTGGCAAGGATCTCATTCAAAACCACTTAACCTTCTGTCTCTACAATCACGCTGCCATTTGGCCGAACGATGAAACCAAGTGGCCCAAGGGAATGCGAGTGAATGGTCACCTGTTGCTCAACTCGGCCAAGATGTCCAAGTCGGATGGCAATTTCCTCACCCTCACCGAAGCCGTGGATAAGTTCTCGGCCGATGGTATGCGCCTGTGTCTGGCGGATGCTGGCGACAGTGTGGAGGACGCCAACTTCGTAGAGAGCACAGCCGATGCTGGTATCCTGCGACTGTACACGTTCATTGAGTGGGTCAAGGAGATGCTGGAGTCCAGGAGCAGCCTCAGGAAGGGTGCGGATAAGACGTTCAACGACCAGGTCTTCCTCAGCGAACTGAATCTGAAAACGCAACAAACGGACGAGAATTATAAGAAAATGCTGTTCAAGGAGGCTCTGAGGAGTGGATTCTACGAGCTCCAGTTGGCCAGAGATAAGTATAGGGAGCTTTGCGGCGCCCAGGGAATGCATGAAGAGCTGGTGTTGGAGTTCATCCGCCGGCAGGCTCTCCTGGTGGCTCCCATTTGCCCACACATGGCCGAGCACGTTTGGGGCCTGCTGGGCAACAAGGACTCCATCGTCCATGCCCGCTGGCCCGAAGTTGGCACCATCAACGAAGTAGACATTATGTGCTCGGAATACCTTATGGAGGCTGCCCACACGTTCCGTCTCAACCTCAAGAACTTGCTGCAGCTCAAGGGCAAAGCGGGCAAGGACAAATCTGTGGACACTCAGGCAGCGAAACCGAACCGTGGCTTAATCTGGGTGGCCAAAACCTACCCTCCCTGGCAGTGCTGTGTCCTGGACACGATGAGGGAATTGTTTAACAAATCCCAGGCCCTGCCGGACAACAAAGTCATTGCAGCCACTCTGCAACAGAAGGCGGAACTAAAGAAGTTCATGAAGCGGGTGATGCCATTCGCTCAGATGATTCGCGAGAAGGTGGAGTCGGGCAAGGGAGTGGCGGCTCTGGCTGTCAATCTGGAGTTTGATGAGCGCCAGGTGCTGCTGAACAACTTGGATTACCTCAAAAATACACTTGATGTGAGTATAATATATAATATAATATAATATATATATAATATAATTAATATAATTTGTCCTAACCGTTGTCTTTAAATGCAGTTGGACACCCTGGAAATCAAGTACACCGACGACCCTTCAGCTCCGGAGAAAACGCGGGAAGAGGTTCGCCCCGGCTCTCCATTCATCAACTTCTCTGTGGCTCCCAATGTGAGCGTGGAACTGACGAATCCCGTCGAGCGATCATCGCTTTTCCAGGTCAACACCGTTATATCCGAGGGTGATACCACGCAGTCACTGCGCGAGAAGCTCTCCAAGATAATTGGACTGAAGACGGACATGGCCAACTTGAAGATCTGGCGCTATGAAGACCCTGCTCTGGGACCTCGCAAGATTCCCGAGTTTCAGGATTACAAATCTGGAAAGACCCTGCTCGGCGATGGCAACTTTGTGCTGGATGTGGCGGCCAAGAAGATAAGTCTGAAGCAGGGCGGAAAAGTAACCGAAGTGGGAAGACATCTTATCTACGTGGTGGAGTAAACCGAAATGCATCACCTGCCTAAGTAATTTATTCATTAAATGAAACCTTAAAGCCTTGTAAATCGAACTATTAGCGTGTGACAAGATTACACTGCAGAAATTAAAGCTAATTGGTGAAAAAAATGGTAGAAGACTTCCTGGCTTACTTGTTTACGGGATGACCTTGAATGCTTCTCGGTTTTTGGGGTAACCCATGTAAAGAGCATGTTGTCCCACTTTGGCAAGGGAATGCCAAGCTCAATTGCTTGTGACTTGAATTCCAAGCCAGGGTATCTGCAAAACCCACCCTCAAATAGATTTCGTTTAGTGTGTCAGGTGGGAAGATAAGCTCCCAGCGGGTCTTTGGCTCAATGGGTGGCTATCGCTAATCGAAGAAATGCTAAACGAAGCTAAGAACCTACCTATATAAGACATTCCTTCGCTTCAAGCCGGAACACTCTTTGGTTTATGGCTGTCTAACCATGTTGGCATTCCACTTAACTGTGTTCCTGGTGCTGCAGTGCAGCCTTTTGGTCCTTGGAGGCGTCTGCCTAATCCCACAGCCCATTAAGCGACACAGATCTTTAAAGGATCAACTGGAAAAAGTGTGGAAATACTCACCCCGTTTGGATGGCCGCATTGTGGGAGGTCATCGCATCAACATCACGGATGCCCCCCATCAGGTCTCGCTCCAGTCGTCGAGTCATATTTGTGGAGGCTCCATTATATCGGAGGAATGGATTCTCACGGCTGCCCATTGCACTTAGTAAGTGTGGTTTTTAAAGCGTTTATTTTAAATTTATAATAAATTAAAACGTGTTTAGTGGAAAAACTGCTGACAGGCTGAAGATTCGCTTGGGAACCTCCGAATTCGCCCGTCATGGAGAACTGCTCCGCGTCCAGAAGATTGTCCAGCACGAAAAGTTCAACTACACCAATGTGGACTATGATTTCTCCCTGCTCCAGCTCCAGCATCCCATCAAGTTCGATGAGACCAAAAAGGCCATTAAGCTGCCGGAATCGCAGATGAAATTCATGGATGGGGAGACTTGCTTCGTGAGCGGTTGGGGCAATACCCAGAACCTTCTTGAGTCCAGGGAGTGGTTGCGCCAGGTGGAGGTGCCCCTCGTGAATCAGGAGCTGTGCAGTGAAAAGTACAAGCAGTACGGCGGAGTTACAGAGCGTATGATCTGTGCCGGGTTCCTGGAGGGCGGCAAGGATGCGTGCCAGGGTGATTCCGGTGGTCCAATGGTCAGTGAGTCGGGTGAGCTGGTGGGCGTGGTCAGCTGGGGTTACGGTTGCGCCAAGCCCGATTATCCGGGCGTGTATTCACGTGTGAGTTTCGCCCGGGAGTGGATCAAGGAGCACAGTGGAGTTTAATATTCTACGGACTATGGAAACTATTAATAAAATAGATTTATGAACCAAACCGCAAACAATGAGTAATAAAACAAAAGTTATAAAATATTCCATAATGTGCCATTTAAAAAGGTCGCTTGCGCACACGTTGTTGTCTCGCAGACATCCTGCAGGACACGCGACTTCTGCTAGTCCTGCACATTCTGCCAGCGCATGTCGCGTTGTTGAAAATGATTCTAGTCGAGTCCCGAGTCGAGCCCAGAGAAATCAGCATCATGGTCGGAACGGGGGAAGGGTCATTAACGTGGAGCATTATATTGCGTCTGAGAGTCGCATTTGAATTGTTTTCGTTTTTAATTGAGAGGCTTATCGGAGGGGCTCCCTCCGCATTCTGGTCTCCATGCATGTGTTATACGCGGCGTATACGCAATTATAGCCATTACGTATACGCGGGGTGGTACTCTGCAGTTAGCATTAAAAATTTCTAATGCATTGCTTTTCTGCTGGTCGGCCCGCCAGTTTTATTGTGTTTGCTTAGTGATAAATTAGGAGAGGGACAAATTACCATTAGGACTTGCATAATTCGGAGCCAGAGAGCCAATGTCAGTGGAGTCCGCGACTGTGTCGTTGTTATTTCTTAATGGAAATTTTACGCTGGTCCCCTGAAGTGGGTTAATAATAATCATGTTATACTATAGTTGTTTTTCACTGTCACTTTTCTCAGTCACTCGATTGTTTTCTATTTTTCCTCGTGTTGAACAATTTTGAGGTTATGCGAGTATGTTATGAAGGAAATACTATACTAACTATTATGGTGGAATTTTGTTGAGTTTTTTTTTAAAGATTATTTTATAGATTGTCCCATAGATATTTAACCATATTTTTCCCAACTTTCTTTTCCAATAAATTATAAACTTAATTCTATATGATACCATTTTACTGTGGTATTTGTCCATAATAACATTTTAACTACTAAACAGAATGATAAGAACCTATTTATATATAATCTCCTATCAGTTTCAAGCTATTACGAAATCCCAAGTTCCTTGAAATTAAATTACTTTTCACTGAAAATTCTAAAACTCATTTTGAGGTTCAATGATACGAGGTTTCATTATATTTCAGTATATGATCTCCTGGCTCTCAAGACAGACACACACACACACACACACCCATTAGCATTCGGTTGAGTAACATTCTGACCAAGTCAAGTGAATGTGTCTTTGTAACACGAGAGCCTCGACGATTCAGACAAGGTGCTTAAGTGGCCCGCACCGGCCATTCCAGTTGATTTTCAGCCGTGATTGAGTGACGACGTGCCTTGGCTCGCGGAATCAAAAGTATATACTATATACACCTGTATGTGTACAGTCAGGAAGTGCGATGCGTATACGCCGCGTGTGCCAGCAACCAACTGTTGAGTTCCCTCGGCCACAGGATTAGGCAACCGATCAACGGCACATCCGAGTCCGAGCCGAGCAAAGTCACCCTGACAAGGCCTATGAGCTGAATTCCAAACGTTTAAGTCTGCACTGAGAGAAACTAGTGACAATAAGTGAAAGTAATAGACTTAGTTCTCAATGAATTCAGAAGAAATTACATTAAAATTGGTATTGATCTGAATTTTGGTATTTATCGGAAATATATTAATATCTAAAGCTATCACGATTTCTTGCCGTGCATCCTGACTGTTGCTGTCGTTCCTATAGCGTTCTCTGAATTTTCCGACACTGCTTATTCACGGTTATCGAACGTTCCCCGACGACGGGCAAACAAACGTGCGGCACGTTGCCGCTACACGTGAGTTCCCCGGTTGCCTCGCCATACCTTGCAGCTAGTGGGGGCGAGAGGCCCGAGGCGGAAAGCTCACACAAAGACCAGCAAGCGCCGGCGACTACTTGTGGAAGCTTCGCTCGGGCCGGGCATCTCATGCGACTGCAATGTGAATAATCGCGCGAGTGGCCCACATGTGCCACTGTGTGAGTGGGTGTTTCTCTCCTGTGTGCCAGTGTGTGCGGGCGCCCTCGTTGCAATTGCGAGACATGCAAAAATCCAGCTCGCATTCTACTTTGTGCGTTCCAAGTCAGCGGTTCGTTTAGCGGGTGAAAAAAAAACGTATCTATAGAATACGCATCCAATAGATACAAGATCTCTTTGAAAACAAATAACTACTACAATATACTAAAGGATAATAAAAGTGTTACTTATGAAAAATATTATTCCATTGTATGAATACTGAAAAATATAAATCACAATTCTCTCCAAAAAGTGCTTAGCTATACTATTTGATTTGTGAGTGTTATAGTGAGTGCCTGGAAGAATTCTCTTTCTCTGTCTACGGTCTCCGATTGCAATTCACAAAAGTGCAAATTAAATGTTGACGTTGTTTTAGCATTTTACGTAAGCTTGAATTAAAATAGAAAATGCTGAGTGAACAAATTAATTGTTATAAAATAAATAGAGATAAAAAAAGTTTAACAAAAACTCATTTTTCAGTGATTAAAATTATTTATTTAATTATTCTAGCCAACAACAGAGATTAAACTTCACCCAAGTGAACAAAAAACAATCTTTAAAACCCAAAACCTTAAAAAGAAACCCAACAAGTGCTTGGAAAAGCTTGAAAAATATTTATAAACAATATTTAAGTGTACGAGTTTAGGAGTTTACCTACCCTACCCCACTCTAACACCATCATATATACAAATCAGAGAGGAATACATAAGCCGGGTGAGAAAAACTATTGAAAAATTAAAAAAAGCCACGACCTAGCACATTTTGCATTTACTTAGCCTCTAGAATCGTACCGCTAAAAAATAAGCTTATATGGCAGAAAGCTTTCATAAGCCGCCAAATTCAAAAATGCTGATCTATCCAAAAATTTTAACAGAATAAAGAAAATCCCCTTCTTATGTAAATCCATTAAAAATAGGCTTGTTTCGCATAACAGGGTGCTGTCAAAAACAGGATATGAGTGATTGCTCCTTCAACCGACAGAGTTTACAAGAATGAACTGACGTATCAATCAAATCCCTAACATTTATTTTCATTGCAAATTTGCTTTTCTTAAATATTTATTTTTTTTCCTTTCATACTGAATTCCATTTCATATGCTAATTTTCTTTTGTGTTTCGGACTCAATGAAATTTCCTTTTTTTTTTGCGAAAGAATTCTCGCCACTTTAGAAAAAGTCTAGTCATGAGTTTAAGGCGCATATCATTTAGGGGTGTGTTATTTTTTTTTTCTTCAGATTTTGTATTTTTTTATTTTGTTGCTTTCAGTTTTATGTAAGTTTTCTGGCTTTGATTTCATAACCAATCGGCGGAAATGGTATTGGGGTTGCTGGAAACTCACCATGAATAGATTTCCAGATAAGATATGGTTTGTTGACTGAGTTGTGTAAAACCTATGCTGGAATGGGGGATTTTGTGGGGGGGTTCGTAATTCTAAGTAAATTTTGTTAATTACATTTTATGAGAATTCAGAAGAATTTCATGGGAAACTAAAGATATAGAGGAGGAGGTTGGAGATATCTCCAGACTAATCAAAGATATAGAAACTAATCAAAGATATAGTTAAAAAAAACCGCAAACCTTCTTTAAATAGTTTCCATTTAAAAAAATGCGTTAAAATTTTCCATTTCAACTGACCTGGCTTTGGCTTTTCTTCGCCATTTTAAATGTCAGCCCAAAAGCTTGCTAAGAAAATGGAAATCATTTTATTCTTCTGGCACACATCTGGGCGCCTTTGTTTACAAATATAGCCCTAAATGGGGAAAGTGGGAAAAAGGAAAATGGCTGGGAAGCGGAAACGTTTCAAAGTCAGCTATCTGGAAGCCCTAGAAGCCCCAGGACCCGCTGCTGCGCCACTCTCTGCACTCTCGACTCTATAAATATCGCTGCAGGAGGTCGATGCATATATTGTTTCAATCTGTATGGTTTATTGGGTTCTAGCAGATTCTTTGTCCCATGGCTTTGTCCTCCAACTGTTCTGTTTACACAATCAGCTCGATGTTGATGTCTGCGAGTGAGTCACATGCAGCCACCGGGTGCCGCCACAGTTCCCACTTGAAGCTTTTCTGCCTGGTTACGTGATAGCTGAAGGTTGGATTTTCCTTTATTTTTCCATTTTTTCCCACCCTTAAGCAGCATTCCTTTTGAATTTCTGCGAATTTCGGGGCTCGTCTTTTTGGAATTTTTTTTTAAACATTTTTTTCCGGGGGTGTGTTCAAACTCAGATGGCATAGATTTTGGCCCATGGCGGACCATGGGGGGTAATTGGTGGAAAACACGCTGTCCGGACACGTGTGTGAGTGGTTGGATATTTGTTCTGGGTTTTAATAGGAGTTGATTCGGATTTCATTTCGGATGCACATTGCACACTGCCAGAGCCCTTGACAGTCACATGCACTATGATTTGGTTTCCGAATGTGTATTTTTAGAAAGCGTGGGATTCTAGCTCCTACGACTGGGGTTGTGCGAATCGGGGCGCGAATTAATTCAGTTATCCAAGAGGGATATGTTACTCAGTAATTGGTTGGTAATTAGAAGAATTAAAAGGATAATTAAGGATAATTATTAATTATTTTTTAAATCATTCTTTATTTCCAGCTATAAAGTAAACTTACAATTAATACTTGTACGTTTTTACCCAACAATGAGCACTGAGAGGCAGCTCAAACATCACATCTGGAATAATACAATCTTTATAGAGTAAAATCTGTTATGGACTGGTTACTCGCAACTCCGCAGTTGTACAGCGCCTTCTCCTCGTTGGGATACCTGGAGGGTGACACCTATGTGGTTAACCCAAATGCGTTAGGTACTTAATCAAAATAAATAGTGAAAAAAAATATTAGTTGAATTACAATTCATATTTTACAGCCATTCTGGAGGAAATAAATTACAAACTAACGTATGAGGATCAAACACTGCGCACCTTTCGGCGCGCCATTGGTTTTGGCCAAAATGTGAGATCCGATTTGATACCCCTGCTGGAGAATGCCAAGGACGACGCTGTCCTGGAGAGTGTCATCCGGATACTGGTCAATCTCACGGTGCCAGTGGAGTGCCTTTTCTCAGTGGACGTGATGTATCGCACGGATGTCGGACGGCACACGATTTTTGAACTGAACAAGCTGCTCTACACCAGCAAGGAGGCCTTCACCGATCCCAAGAGCACCAAGAGCGTGGTGGAGTACATGAAGCATATCCTGGAATCGGAACCCAAGCTATCCCCGCACAAATGCGATCAGATCAACAATTGCCTGCTCCTGCTGCGGAATATCCTTCACATCCCGGAAACCCATGCCCATTGTGTGATGCCCATGATGCAATCGAATGGGCCACATGGCATCTCCATGCAGAACACCATTCTCTGGAATCTGTTCATCCAGAGCATCGACAAGTTGCTCCTCTATCTGATGACCTGTCCGCAGAGAGCCTTCTGGGGGGTCACCATGGTCCAGTTGATTGCTCTGATCTACAAGGATCAGCACGTCAGCACTCTGCAGAAGCTGCTGAACCTCTGGTTCGAGGCTTCGCTCTCCGAGAGCTCGGAGGACAACGAGAGCAACACCTCGCCGCCGAAACAGGGCAGCGGTGACTCCAGTCCCATGCTGACCTCTGACCCCACTTCGGACTCCTCGGACAACGGCAGCAATGGGCGCGGCATGGGCGGCGGTCTGGGCAAGAGAGAGGGCACGGCCGCCACCCTCCAGGAGGTGAGTCGAAAGGGCCAGGAGTACCAGAATGCCATGTCCAGGGTGCCGGCCGACAAGCCGGACAGCTCCGAGGCAGCCAGCGACATAACCAGCGAGCTACCCGGCTCCCCAGAACAATCTCAGCCCGCTGGCGAGTCCATGGACGATGGGGAATACGAGGATGCCCAGGGCAGCCAGCAGGATCTGCACGGAGATGAGGAGGAGGATGAAGATGAGGACGAAGTAGACGAGGAGAAGTACATGCGCGTGGAGTCCAGTGCCGAGCCACTGAACCTCACACAACAACCCAACCCACAACCAGCTGACAACGTCAACAACACTACCACAAGCGTCTCAACGCCCAGTCCCACTGGCAACTCGGAGGAGGAACCGTTCAAGCCGCCACCGCCGCTTCCCGTTCGGGCCTCCACCTCGGCCCAGGCACAAATCCAGCAGCTCAACGATGCGGTGTACACCACGCCACACATTTCGGCCGTAAAGCTTGGCCAGAAATCCCCCCACGCCGGACAGCTTCAGCTGACCAAGGGAAAGTGCTGTCCCCAGAAGCGAGAGTGTCCTTCCTCGCAGTCGGAACTCTCGGACTGCGGCTACGGCACTCAGGTTGAGAACCAGGAGTCCATCTCCACCTCCAGCAACGACGATGACGGCCCCCAGGGAAAGCCCCAGCACCAGAAGCCGCCTTGCAACACCAAACCCAGGAATAAGCAAAGGACGATCATGTCGCCGCAGGACAAAAAGGAGCTCAGACGAAAGAAACTGGTCAAACGCAGCAAAAGTAGTCTGTAAGTTGGAGTCATATTTGATCCCATAATGGTATTACAATATTTCCAATCGATAGAATCAATATGAAGGGTTTGGTTCAGCACACGCCGACGGACGAGGATATTTCGAATCTGCTCAAGGAGTTCACGGTCGATTTTCTGCTCAAGGGATACAACTATTTGGTGGAGGAACTGCATCAGCAACTGCTCTCCAACGCGGTAGGTGGATTTAAAACCAAAGATGTCAGATGCCAATTATGTTACCCATTTTTATTTCATTGCCAAATAATCATGTGAGGCAGAATAAGGTGAAATTAATATTATATTGAAGTATATTTTATAAAAGGTATAAAAGAACTGTAAGCCAAAAGCATTTACTTTTCATTTTTTTCATAATAATTTTATGTAGATTTTGAGTTTGTTTTTTCTTTTACTTTTTCTGCCTCTTTAAAAGAAGTATTATCGAATATAGACTAGTTTAGTTCAGTTTAGTGCCTTTGACTAAGTTGATTTGTCCCCAGAAGGTGCCCATTGATACGTCGCACTTCTTCTGGCTGGTCACGTACTTCCTGAAGTTTGCCGCCCAACTGGAGCTGGACATGGAGCACATCGACACCATCCTGACCTACGATGTCCTGAGCTATCTGACCTACGAGGGAGTGACCTTGTGTGAGCAGTTGGAAATGAATGCCCGCCAGGAGGGAAGCGATCTGAAGCCATATCTTAGGAGGATGCACTTGGTGGTGACGGCCATCAGGGAGTTCCTGCAGGCCATCGAGACGTACAACAAAGTCACCCACTTGGGCGAGGACGACAGAGCGCATTTGAGGCAGTTGCAGTTGCAAATCAGCGACATGACCGATCTGCGATGCCTTTTCGTCCTTCTGCTGAGACGCTTCAATCCCAGCATCCACTCCAAACAGTATCTGCAGGACCTGGTGGTGACCAATCACATACTCCTGCTAATTCTCGACAGTTCCGCCAGGATCGATGGAGGACAGACTGTTCGACTTTCCGAGCACATATCACAGTTGGTTCTTTTGGATCTTATTCTAAACTTTTATTGAAAATATCATAAATCTGTAGGTTCGCCACGTTGGAGGTAATGCACTATTATGGTATCCTCCTGGAGGACTTCAACAACAATGGAGAGTTCGTCAACGACTGCATCTTCACCATGATGCACCATATAGGCGGTGATCTGGGGCAAATAGGTGTTTTGTTCCAACCGATTATACTGAAGACATACTCCCGAATTTGGGAGGCAGACTACGAGCTGTGTGATGTGAGTTTCTGTTTGATTTTATTTATTAATAGTATTTAAGATAAATATTCTCTCGTAGGACTGGTCTGATCTTATCGAGTATGTCATACACAAGTTTATGAACACTCCACCCAAATCTCCACTGACAATACCCACAACTTCCTTGACTGAGATGACCAAGGAACATAATCAGGAGCATACTATTTGGTAAGAACAAATCTAGTTCCTTAAGAGGAACCTAAGCTTTTAATCCTCAAAAGTTGGTTTTAAAGGGAATACTATTGAAAACAATTAACAAACCAATTTACTATCTGTAGCACCTGGTCACAGGAGGAAATGGACACTCTGTATTGGTATTATGTACAGAGTAAAAAAAACAACGATATTGTGGGAAAAATAGTGAAGCTCTTCAGCAACAACGGCAATAAACTGAAAACCCGGATCTCCATTATCCAGCAACTATTGCAACAGGTGGGATGAGAATCTCAGCCCATAAGCTCAAATATAGTTTAACTAACAAGGCTATCTTTGACAGGATATAATAACCTTGCTGGAGTATGACGATCTCATGAAATTCGAAGATGCCGAGTACCAGAGAACATTGCTGACCACACCCACATCGGGAACCACGGAATCGGGAATCGAGTTGAAGGAATGTGCCTTTGGAAAGCCATCAGATGATGTCCAGGTATTATACAATTTTCAATATTCATAAAGACATAAAGATACATAATGCACCTGGATGCACTCGTAGATCCTCCTGGATTTGATCATCAAGGAGCACAAGTCGCAGCACTTGGTGTGGCTGCAGAAACTCCTACTCGAGTGCTGTTTCATCAAGCTCACCCTGAAGGGCGACCTCAAAGTTCCCGACGGCAACAGGATAATGGAGCCGGTGGCCTATCACTGCATTTGCAAACACAAATCCATTCCCGTGGTGCAGTGGAACAACGAACAGTCGACCACAATGTTGTACCAACCATTCGTCCTGTTGCTCCACAAGCTGGGCATCCAATTGCCGGCGGATGCGGGTTCGATTTTCGCCCGAATTCCGGACTATTGGACGCCGGAGACGATGTACGGATTGGCCAAGAAACTGGGTCCAATGGATAAACGTGAGTTTCAAGACCTAATAAACCAATACCATAAAGAAAGAAAGAGTCTAGAAAAGTAAAAAAAAAAAAAGTCAGTTATGTCAAAGGTGATGTAAAATACCGTTATCAACAATTTTTCCTCCTCTCTCGTTTGTGTGTGAAATTTTGATCATGGAAACATCCGTTATTGGAAAACCCAAATCCATTCCACCCATTCTCATGATTGTGTGTCCTTCGGTGTATCTCGATATGCTGTGTGCCTCTCTCCTTTCTGTTCCTCGTTCTGGACTCTTGTAGTGACCCTGAAGTTCGATGCCTGCGACCTGGAGGATGCCACTGCGGCGAGTCCGTCGCGCTACCACACTGGCCCCAGGAACTCACTGAGTTCGGTGAGCAGTCTGGATGTGGATCTGGGTGAGCCCGAGGATCTGGCCATTATACCGGAGGTGGATCCGGCTATAGAGAAGGCCCACGCCATGTCCTCGACGCCGCCTCCCACGGAAATTTTTGCAGTTCCCAAGACCAAACACTGCAACTCGATTATCAGGTGCGTCCGAGCAATATAGCCTTCAATCTTTCACTTTCCCGAAACTAATGTATCTTTTGATTGTTTTCCTTTTCATTTTCATCTCACAGATACACGCCCGATCCCACGCCTCCAGTGCCCAACTGGCTGCAGTTGGTAATGCGAAGCAAATGCAATCAGCGCCCCACCGGAGATCCCAGCGACGGGTGAGTGCCTTTTATGTTATATGTACATCCACTTGTGTGTCCACGTCCATATCCCAACTCCCAAAGTATCCACAACCTAGCCCAAAAAGACCAGCCAAAGACAATGCCCGAAAATCTTCAGATTTATGGCACACGGCAGCTGTTGAGGTTCTCCTAACATATTGTTTACACGACGCTCTCACAAAGCTTAAAAAAAAAAAAAAAAGACTAAAAAATAAATATAAAGTAAGCGATTTATGAACTTTGCGGCCCCGCAAAGGCACTCGTACTCGTACATTTACTTTCGTGTGTTGACAGTTGTTGTCGCCGGAGTTGCGCACCAAATGTCAGCTCCGATTTGGCCATTGTGTCTAGGTCTGTTGGCCAGTCTTGCAGACTTCCACCAAGAACTGACTGCACTTGAAAAAAATATATACAGTTTAAAGGTATAAAAATGGGAAAAAACATAATAAATAGTCTTAGTCTTCTCTGGCTTTGATTTAAAAAAGTTTTAGAAAATTGATTTAGAATTATTTTTACTAAAATTAATCTTCTAAAATATCTCTAGTATCTTTTGATATTTTTTATTAAATTTTATATAATATAATTGACAGAAACTCTTCACCAAATTTTGTTAAGTGCATTGAAGGCCCTGCTCGCCAATCTTTCTTGGAGCATATGGAGTGTATATCTCATCCGTTTTGGCCATGTGTGTCCATATCATTTTGGCCCGACTCTGTCACCGTCTCCACCTTAACCCCCGTCTCCACCACCATCTCCTTCGCCTTCCCAAGACCCCACACGATCACCCGCTGGTGGCTGAGCTGCTCCTGCAATTCCGATTCGGAATCCAAATCTGATCGCCACTGCATTGGCTGCTGCTGCTCATGTTGAACAGCATTTTGCATTTGGGTTTATGACTTTTTGTATGGCATTTTGTTGTTACACCAAGACTTTTAGATTGACGATAAATAGTCGGACATAGCGATTATAGGATAACGCAAAGTATATTGGGTTTTTTTTTGTTTTTGGTTTTTGAATGGAACATGCCTGGGAAATAGTTCGGAGTTACATGGGTGGGTCTGATTTATATTTTTGGGCATTCAGAAGTAGAAGATTGATCGGAAAATTAATATATTTTAAATGAATATAAGTTTTATCTCTTTGTCAGATATTTCCAAATTCTTTTCTTTGAAAACCAGCCACTCCCCGAAAAAAAATCCATAAAAATGTAGCACTTTTTTGTTTAGAATAATTTACACCTCAAACAAGTTGGCCATGTCTACGGAAAGCTAACTGTGCCGGTATCCGTACAATCATTGGTATCCATAAGATACATTGGCCTGACCCCTGTCACCGGAGCAAACAAAAACAACAACAGGAGCAACACGAAATGAAGTCATCGCGATTAGCACGCGCAGCAGGCAAAAAAAAAAAAACAGACAGACAACCGGAGCTGCAGTTGTAGCTGTATCTGATGGATACACTAGCGGACAGTGGCAACAATCGCACCCTACATGCATAAATTGTCGTCGCTGAATATGTCCAAACAAAGGAGATAATCTCCGAAGTGCAGCTGCCCGATTCCCCCAAACGAATGTAAATCAATCAATTCATTAGGCTTTTAGGGCGAAATCAAAGCAATTGGCCCGAATTAACTTTAATAAACTGCCAGAATAATTGCCCATTGTTGGCCGTGTAATTAGAGTTCTGAGATACAAACATAGTAACTTGACATACAGATACCAGTTATTAATGAATCACCTTGAAAGACGTTGACATTTAGCCAAGTTTACAAAAGATCCTTTTGGCAGAAGCTGCCGCCGACGAACCCATGAGAACTTTCAAGCCATCTGAACCAGTTTAAACCTAAAATTTGCATATATATCTTCTTGTTTTGTTTTTTTTTTTTTAACTTGGTCTACCTGCGTTCTGCTCTTCGATGGCTTGTGAAATATTTTCGCGGATATTTTATTTATGGTGTTTTTTGCTGCACTCTATGGCTCTCTGGTATTGTCAAACGAGTTTTTGTGTTTACAATTTTTTTGTTTTTATTTTTTTTATATGGAAAGTAAAAGTCAAAAGTTACGCGATCTTTTACTCCAACTACGGTCATGGGCTCTCCAGGGGATCCCAAAGCCAGATCCGTGAGGTGCGTAAGTCACTCCGAAAAGTGCAGCAAACAAGTTCTTTTGTTAGCTGGTGGACAGTCGGTGGAAAAAATGTAACAATAGCCGAGACAAGACTGCACTTAATTTATTAATTTAGAAATAAATTTCAAGACTAGCAGGAGTTCTCAGTAAACTACTTTAAAGAGGCTATAAGGAGTCTAAAAAAATTGGCATTCTACAACAAAAATACTTTAGTTTTAAATAAAATTTAATACAAATCTTGTAGACTATACTATGCTGGCTATAAGAAGTTTAAATTAGTTGCCAAACACTTGAAAATTTTTAGTCAAATTATCACAAGAGCTACATAGGCACACTTCATGGCTAGCTTTTAATATTTTTTTTATTTCTTAAAAAATCCCCCAAAGGCGTGGGCGTTAACAAAAGGCAATTTTCCAAAGTAATTTAATTTGACGCCTGGCGAAAATTGAATTTGACATTTTTTCCATGGCTCGAATGTTGGAAGTTGTTGGCAATAGCCAGTCAGCAAGTTAGGCAGCCAGCCCACTAGGAAGCCAAAGTCAACAGTTCGAGTTTGAGTTGCACTTTTCAAGTGGCCCGTGGGCTGTGTTTTTCGGCTCTGCAATCTGTCAGATTGTTGCAAGTTGCAAGTTTAATAGCAGCAACACCAACCGCAACAACGGCAGCAACATCGGGCAGAAGACTACTAACAATTTTGACTAACAACTTTTTTCTTGGTAGTATGTTGTATTTCCCAGCTTCAATTGTCGACCTTCTTTTGGGTCTGAATCCGGGTTGGGTTTGGCTTTAGTTTTGGTTTCTTTAACATTTTGCATTATTGCCACGATCAGTGTGGTTGGCTTTTGTTTTTGTTTTGGTTTTGTGAAGCAATAAGTGCAACATGCAGCCGAAACATGGACACCTCTTGCTCTCTGGCGTGGAGTGGCCACCACATCAATCAGCCTCATAAATCATTTTAATTATTAAATAAACAAGTTCCCCCGAAAAGGTACAATGATTGCTGAGTCACTCAATTCAGAAACTGCTACCTGGGCGGAAAGTGTGAGAATATATGAGATGGAGTACTAAAGGGTTAATTGGGCAACAAACTATGTGATTTTGCTTCTAAAATGGGATTGGTTTATATGCGAATTTGCTTTCCATTTTTATGTTTTCAGTGTAACATCCTCGGCAGCAACCGTCAATGAGGACGAAGGATTGGGAAAGTCCTTCACAGCCGGCACGTCTCAGTCGGGCAGCTCCTCCATGGGAGCCGTCAACTCCACAACCACGACTCTGGGATGCCTCAGTATGATGAACAGCTTCATGGGATCCCAGAACGAGAACAGCAACAGTCCGGGTGGAGGAGGAACTGTCGCCTCGCTGCCCATGGCTGCCCTCATGAGTGCCAAGGCTATGGGAGGTGGAGGAGGAGTCGGAATAACTGACCCGGAGGTGGATGCCTCAATGAAGACGTCCTTCGAACGGCTGGAGACCACCGGAGCCCACTTCTCGAGGGCCAACAACCTGGATCAGGAGTATAGTGCTATGGTGGCTTCGGTCTATGAGAAGGAAAAAGAGTTGCTAAAGTAAGTACGACATAATTAAAACTAGAATTACACAAAAAACTGTATTGTCTTTTAGTTTAATAATAAAATGGGCTAATTAAGAGAGTCCACAATAGAGATATTATGCTATTTTTATAATATTTGCTATATTTCTCAATTTAATAGTTTCTAAATAAACAACCAAAATGACAAAAATGATGCATTGTTCCTAACGGCCATAAAATAATAGTCATCTCAGGGAGTCTCAAATTGAGACCAAAAATTTCATTTCAACGAAGGCGAGGCTCCAGCCGCAATAAAAGTTAAAGCCAAGACAAGATATCGACCTGGCTAATTGACAATTAGACAGATTGCGAAAATGGCAGGCGAAGCCATTGACAGAACGTCACTCTGTCAGTGCGTTTGGTGAAAAAAAGAAAAAAATACGGGCTATTTTGGTTATTAACCGAAGCTTCTATACCCTGAACTTGGCTAAATTAACTTTAAGGGGATAAACTTAAACTGATTTCCTATTCATGTTGGATTAAACATTTGAACTAAGTTTTCTTGAGATTTTTTAAACATCTTTTTAAGAATGCACATGATTATGAAATACCCTTTGTTAGGGTATTACGAAATATCTAAAGGCGAAAAAGGAGCATGCCTGGCATAGCTGAACAGTGTCTCACATAAATTTATGGCAAGCAATTATTCAATTTCAGCCATTTTCGGCTTTAAATGGAAGGCGGCTCCAAGCATTTGTTACCAAATTTTTATTTTTCCTATTTTTGGAAAACGAATGCGATTTTAATGCAAATTTGTTGTTTTATTTTTGCAGCAGCGATAATGTCTCAGTAGCCTCGGATCTGACCAGAATGTATGTAAGCGATGAGGATGAAAGACACGAGTTCCGGGTTCCCCATTATCACTAGGGATGTGTCCAGAATTGTACCTCTAATCGTACCTTAACCCAGATAGTAAGACCTCTAAGATTAATATAGAAAAGGAAACGTGTAACGGAGAGTTTCTAGTACCTAGTACTACTTAAAAGATACTACTAATATGTATGACCTCTATTAAAGCTAAAAAGTATGTATACCTGATGGAAAAAAAGTGCATTACGTAGTTAAATAAATGCAAAAGTTGAAATCGAGGCTCATTTAAGATTCTCCCAATGGCATTAATTAGGCTTAAGGTTATAGTTATAGTCTCCAATTGTATTCTGTATACTTACAACATACATGTATAAATGGGCAGTTCCTGGTTGAAATAGTGCAAATATTCACACGCAGATATCTAATTAGATTAGCATTAAGAAGTTACTTCATATCGTATTTGTATTATATCCAGCATCCATCTGTATATCTCTATCCCTAATCCTAAGTTATGTTCGATAGAAATAAAGCTTTCTCTGTAGTCGAAGCCACAAATCTTTGTCGGAGACTTATTTTTAAATCCAAGACTTATTGTAGAGCCCCAGCCGAATGTGAATAATGTGCAGCAAATTGGCGGAGCCATAAGATTAACGGTCTGTGGCCGAAGCGAATTAAGGTCATCTTGTTTGGGATTATCGAGGGGGTGGGCTTTCAAAGAGGGGGCACTTCACGCACGACCCGGCCAAAACAGTAGCCGCCAGAACCGAGAAACAATTGCAGCAAATAAATATTAAAATAGACAAAAAAAAATACAAAAAAAAAAACAATCACATATCCGCGCTCGGTCTGGCCCATACATAAATGGCAAAACATGGCTAAAACAATTACCAAAATGCGACGGGCGCAGCAAAAACAATCGGGCTCTGAGACATACTCGTACCAGAAATAATAATAATAATTGTGGCCAATTGCTGTTTAGTTGGCCACGTTAATTGCAACATGGCTAGAGCGACTCTCGATGGCCGAGAGTTCTTAACTTGGCTGGCCACTCATATGGCCACAAATCACAGAACAGCGAATGGTAAGTGATTCACTTTTTGGGCCAGGAACCAGTTCCGTTTTGGCCACAAGCTTATTTCCTTATTAGCCGACTTGTTATTTCCTATATCATTTTTTAGACTTTTCATAAAATAATTTATAAATAAACAGATTAGCATAATTTATTGTTTGGTCTATAAAATTTCAAAACTATTATGACTTTAAAATTAGAATATTTCTACTTATTGATTAAAAATAAATATTTTTATAATCTTTATAGCAAAGAACCTTACATTTATTTTATTCTTCAGTCAAGCCTTCTGGTTCCAAAAAGTTTCTCATAAATTTCCCATTTCTGGTACCACCGATGTGTTTACTATTGTTGTTGGCCTGGTGACGGGCTGGCTCCTATGTCTTGGCCAACATGCGCTGCAGCTTTTAGCCAAGATCGTCGGCGGCTGTGCAATTACCAAGACAAGCAGCTAATTTTATTTGCTGTAAACGTGCGCCTCTATCTTCTGGCCATATTACTTTGTTTTTTTTTTTTTTGGTTCGTTGTTGTTCTTGGCGAATTTGTGGGAATTATTCGATGACTTTTTGGCCGAAAAAGAGGCTAAAACATTGCGTGTCTGAGCCACATTAAGCACCTTTGACAGCTCGCCGCCGCCGCTGCCGATGTCCATGCCGTCACTCTCGTCAATTGACTTGTCAGCACCGAAAGTGAGAAAAGACATTACGCGGGGTGGTCTTTTCAGATTAAAGACCGCAGAGTGCTAATAAATTGGGGGAAAAAATTGCAAATCGAACCGGAAATCACGGCGGCTGCGATTTGAAAGTGAAGACAAGCGCACATAAAAGAAGCGATTGTCAAAGACCCCGGCAGATTAAATAGCATAACATGGAAATAGCCTAACGATCGCGAAACTTGTTCATTTGAAAGTTGAGTTCAAGTTCAGAAATGGCAATCACAACAGCAACAACAGCATCATTCATGGTAACAACAGGTTGATATAATTTATAAATCACAAAAAGCCATTATCCGACAAACACAAATAGTTGTCAACAGCCACGAAAAAGCGCCAAGAAAGTTTGGATATTTTTTTTTCTAGAAGCTTGGATGCTCTTTAATGGGAATTATATTTTATAGCAGGTTGGGACCAGAAGATTAACTTGTGTTAATATTTTATAACTCACATCTGGTAGGAATATCATATGGTAGGAATACCATACCTATCCTACTATTGTACTATTTTAGTCCCTTCCCAAGTGCATATCTTGACCATTTCTCATCAGATTTTGAAAAGGAATCTCTGTAATGATTCAAAAAAAGAATCTTTTCCAATCTTAGTCAGAACAGAGACACCAAAATTTGGACCCATTTTTTACAAAAAATCATTGATGTTACTTACCCCTTTAATATTTTCAAAAATTTAGTCAAATTTTAAATTGAAAAATTTTGATAATGAAAGTACTCGAGTTCCAAGATCGGAAAGGTATCGCCTATCTGAGAAGTATTAACCAAGTTATGAACTATTCCTTATGATATTTCAATATTATTTCCATGTTATATTGAAAGTAGTTATAGTTGGTGGAATTTGGCCAGAATTCTACCATAACTTAGGTAACACTTGACAGATTTACAAATGTTATACCTTCGCGATCTTAGAACTTTGAGTACTTTCATTCTGTATGAAAATCTGATCATCGAAGATCTGACCATATTTTCATGATTTTGGCAAAAAATCGACTCATATTTTTGTTTCTTAATTAATTTTTTATTTTAATGGTACAGCATTTTTACAGCAGCAAGTGCTTGAAAAGTTAGTATTTTAACCAAATATACATAAATAGGTCCTGCCTATAAAAATCGGCATATTTTATTTATCTGCCATATAAGAAAGGGTATATACAGTTCGGCTCCACCTTTTCCTATTTATTATAGGAATATCTTATCTAAAATTCAATAAATCGTAAACCTCTTTCAAATACCCTTTTCAACATTTTTCCCCCAAAACAAATGACCATCTTCAAAGCTCAGTCTTTAATGGTTTTGATCTTTAAAAAGAATGGGACAATGTAGTCGGCTCAATGTGGTCCGATTTTGGCATAGACATGTGCAAATAAAAGGCAAAAATAAAATTTATGTAATGGGGAAATGTGAAGCATTTAGATAACATTTTGGCCAGACCCCCAAGCCGATGCAGATCGAGTACTTGAGACGTGGGGAACTGAACCAAGAGGTATTTCAAGCAGCCGAAAAAGTCGTGTCAAGACAAAGTGCAATAATTCACACTCACTTTCGGGTTTGACGGTTTATAGGTGGGAACATACCAGAAAAGCCACCAAAAAAAGACAACAGAAAATGGCAACAAAAAAGAGATATATTTAGGCAAAAAGCAAGAGCAGAATCGACAGTCTGGACGTGCCCAGACACTATTCCACTTATAGACTCCCAAGTGATTATGAAACCTTACATGCACACACTCGGCTGACACTTCATATAGTTTATGACTTGATAAACTCTCTTAGAAACCATTGTCCAAATAGAGTTATAAGCATGAACCGAAAATTAAATTGAATTTATGATTTGTTTGAGCGAACATTTGAAATATGAAATGTTGGAGCAATTTTTGCATTGCCACCGGCGCCAATTTTCAGGTTTCGGATTTATAGTTCAATTTGATCATGATTTATCCAAATGCCCATAAATAATAACCATGATTAGGTGGTGGCCGGGGAGTGGCCGCTGGCCAAGACTCTAATCGATGGCGGACCAAAAATTTAATTAGCCGCAACTCCAAAGGCCATAGACAGGTGCTTCGAGATGACAATCACTCGAGCTATTTGCATACAATTCTAAATTCAGTTTTATTTATTTCTCATTTTTTTTTTGTTTTTGATATTAAGCCGCATCATCAAAAGTTAGCCGAGATTCAAACCTGAACCTGAAACGAAGAGAAGCCTGCCAACGAGGCTTCGGCTGAGTCTTCGTTTCTTCGGAGACTCGAAGAGATTCGAAGTGCCGGTCAGAGTCGGACTCGGTGGCTACTTCTACTTGGCGTTGCATAAAAATTGGTTCAGTGGAGCAAACGCCTTCAAGCCGAAAACATCGTGAACAAAACCCGATTAGCAAGCCGCGCGAACGTGAAGTGCAAGAAAGGATAAGAGTTAAATATCCTTTATTTTGGTGTGAATTATATTTTCTGTGCTCTAATCCCAAAACAAAAATTATTCTTTAAAAATATATTTTCCAGCCACTACGTATACGAAATTTTTGGAATACTGACTTCAGTCGGATACAACCGAAAATTAAATTCTAAACAAAAGTGAAGGTAAGAGACCCCCGGGTAAGCCAGTTTTTGGCATAAATTTAGTCATCGGATTATAAACTGAATTTCGCACGAAAGTTATTTAAGCAAGCAATCAAAAAGACATCCAATAAATAAAAGAATTTATTGTTTATGAGGCATTCTTTTCTTTTTCTCTTAAACTTTTATGTTTTTGCCCATCTTTGGAGGTTCTAAAAATTTATTTTATTACTGCTCGAAACAAATAATGGAACTTATTCTTTATGAGAGTGTTTATTTATGAAATTTTTAGGAAGATAAGCCAAATGTCAGGAATTGCATAAAAATTCTTAAAAGGTTTTTTTCGATAAGCACTATAAATTAATAGTCTTGCCATATTCATAATCATTAAAATTCACTTTTGCATGAAGTTTTTGGTAGAAATGACATCTAACTTTTATTTATAAATAGTATTTTTTTTTTGTTTTTGCTGGTCTAATGCTTATGTTGATTTTTTTAATGAGAGAACTTTCCAAAGCCAAATGTCAGGAGTTGCATAAACAGACTCCAAAGGTGATTCTTAACATAAATAAAAATCAAGCTGCGGTTTTATTAAATTTCATACCAGTTTTGCCAGGTTTCTATTTTATTTTTGTTAAATCCCTAGGATTGCGGAAGTATAAACAGCGCTAATTGTGTTAAAAAATAAAAAGAACAAACTTAAGATTTAAAATTACTCACTGGGAATCACGAGATGGGAAAAATGTATATCTGACGACTGGCTTGTCGAGTTGACAATTACAAATGTCTTTTATTACGGATTGCTTTGAGTTTGATTCAATTTGATTGGAATTGGTAATTGAAATTTCCAGGGAATTGCGCTTTAATCAGCCTGACAGACGTCACACGGTGGCAGGCAGACTAATTTGCATATTAATTTTAATTGAGTGAACAGCGACCGGCAGGAGACATCCATCGAATAAAGTTCAATCGGATTGAAATTGAAAATGTCAGGCCCCCAGACTAGAAACGAAATCGAAACTGAATTGAAAATCGAAAATAGAGCCATTGGCATTGCAGCTGCCCTGGCTATGTGGTAGGTCCAAAAGCGCCACAAAAAACCAAACCACAAAAAAAATTAATTTGAATACAATGCAACTACAGATTGTCCAAACAAATGTGGTTGTGGAAAAGTGCTTAGCCGGCAGTCAACTTTAGCTGAACAAGTTTGTTGCCTAAGTCTTTTGATTGACTACCAAAATTTTTATTTATAGCTGCATCATCCCTCTCTCATTTCTTTTCTGTTTACTTTTTGTGTTTAGTAGATCATAAAAACTCCACCTTTCAAAGCTTCCGCCTGCTGACTGACAAGCTTGGCAAATTGTTACACACAATCCGTTCAATGTCATTGGCAAAAAAAAAACAGCAACTGGGCGAAACCAAAGCAAAGCAACTGCTACAAAAAATTCGCAAATCCCAAATAGTATTCCATCATCCGATTTGCATATGCAAATTTCATTCCCACGACTTTTAATTGCAAGACCATAGAGAAGAAAATGGAAATGCTTGAAGACAGCTTCGCATGGAGACTCGAATCGAGTGATATAATTCTTGATAGTTGGTGGTCAAGGCCAGAACCAGGTGCGTGATGCTACAGATTATCCAAAATTTATTACCAATCAAGGTGAATGAGGTTTCTTAGTGGCTTTGTTTAACTGTGAGGGATTTGAAAGTGAAGAGCTGCAATAAAAAACACTTCTACTAAAGAGGTTCTTTATCCAAAAGAGTCTGACGTAAAGCTGAAAAATAAGTGAAATAAATAATTCTTAATACAGTCATAAATCTGAGTTAATTACAGCCATTAGGGTATACAGAATTCTACCTACCCCAAGCCATTTGTCATTACCTGTTTATGAATAAACTTTTCTTTTGGCACATCTCTTTGGGTCGTTTTAATTAGCATTATTAGCAAATCCATCAAACAAGGCTAATTAATGGAGCCAAGTGAATTGGCATTATTGGTATTAATTCCGATGTGTCATAATTAAGTCAAAGTCCTGACAATAGCCCCCCACGGGGAAACTGGAGCAGGTGAACATGGAATTGAAATTCAACTTGGATAGAAGTGTTTTTTGAATTTTATAGCCATTTGTTCTGGGTGAGGCACAAGCCAAAGAGTCTGGCTTTGGCTGCACCCAGAAATGCGTACAAATCCGTTGACATTTTGCCAGACAACCTTACAAGACACCCCAGCCAGAACCGACTGCCTCTGGACTGCCTCAAAAGCCACGACAGCAACACGGGACAGGCCCTGAGACAGACAATTACTAATTGAGTTTCCTTCCCCCTCGAGACCAAACATTAATTACACTCTGCTACAAAGGTAGTTGGGGGCTGTGGAGATGTGGATGTCGATGTGGAGTGGCCACCTAAGATCCCAACCTTAGAGTTCATTAGGAAAGGGCGTCGCCCAGTTGGGCTTTTCGGTTATGTAAGCCTTGTATCTTCGCCGGCTAAATGTTCAATTTACAAATTAACCAAAGCAAGCCATTCGGTTCAAAGTTCAAACACAACGGCAGCGGGAAAACAAACAATTGTTGTGAAATATCGAAATCGCATCGAAATCAAAATCGAAAACCGAAAACAAACAATAACAAGGGCATAGCAGACCGACGAATTAATTGAAAGCATTTAATATCGGCTAACAAACTGAAAAAGTGTAATTGAAAACAAAAACCTGAAGAAGGCAATCTCTGAGCTTGAAAATTGATTAGGCCCAGCGGGTGATTGGCTAAGAAGACAGGAAAATGTCGGAAAGGTTTCCACCCACTGACTGACCTCAAGCATATTGATGAATGTTGTTTTCTTTATTTTTACCCCCAAATTTCCTATTTTTGATTTCCACAAGGTTAAACTTTGTTATTACCATTCCTTATATTTCCCAACTTGGCTTTTTGGGCAAAACTTCATTGTGGCTTATGCAACAATCCAATTGAAGATCCCAATTCAATCAGATCTTTTGTCTTCTGACTCTTTTTTCGCCCGAGGCGTCATCGTTGGTCAGTCAAAAGTTCAAATTGGCAAATTATTGATTGTGGGCCGGGTTCAAATCGGGAGTTGAGTTACACAAGTTAGTCAGGCAGGCCGATCTGTCCGTCTGTCCGTCAGTCACTCAGTCAGTCACGCATATGCCTTTCGATTTCGATTTTGGCTGAATCCAAATCTCTTTTTCGGATTTCTTAATATGCGAGTACCACTACGAGTACTATGCAAATTGATCGCTAGAGTTACTTCAGCCGAAATTTGCATTTCCCAGACAAAGTTCGTGATATGTCAGCGGGCGTTAGAATGTATTGGAGGTCAAGACGTCCCCATACCCGCCCCACTTAAAATGAAAAAAGTATATCTTTCGGTAATTGACACTTTTGAGGGAGCTTGGCAATTAGCAGAACCATTCAAAATAAATCATCCAGTGTCGCCTGGCATTCCTGATGAATTTCTTGCTGTTTCGTATTGTTTTTTTCTGAGTCCGTTTTAATTGCTTTATCAAAATGCCAAGACCAAAGTGAATGCCTGCCCGCAAAACGAATGACTGAGACAACGAACTTGATTCGAAAACGAGTTGAATCTGCTGAATCTTTTGTTTTGCTTATCGTCTTCGCTCATTAATACAAGTAGTTTCAACTCACTGTTTCACTAATCACTAGATCTTAATAGTGGTGCATTAAAGTGGTTTTTTAACTATCTAGTCTTTGGCGCCTGTTCTGGCTTCTTTAAATACATTTTTTTTAATCTAAATTATATGCGGCATACACTTGTTTCTATGTTTCTGTGCTTCCACGCTTCCATGTTTCAATTTTATCCTCTGTTCTTGGTATCCAGGTCAAGTCGGCTGTCATTTAATGCAAATTATTGCGCAATGTTGCTCTCTGCATCTTTGAGCTTGTTCCACTACAAATTGCGTTTTGCCTTCAGTGTGGCTTTAACTAACGCACATGTGGGCGTGGCTCGAACTCTAAGGCGTAGCACTTGATTAGAATTTTGTTTCGCAAATGCCATTAAATTTTGTGTTTGCCGCGAAGTTTGCCTTGAACTGTGGACTGAGAAGAATAAGTTACAACTAACTACTTGAAATTCATTTTATCCTAGTAGATAGATACATTTCTTATTACTCATAATTATACCTTTTACAAATCAAACAAAACAATCCACATCTAGTTTAATATCTATTTTAATTACCTATTAACAATAAACTTTCAATTGCTTCTTGTAACCATTTCTGACCCAATTCTGCAAATCATTACAGCTAACAATTGTTACTAATTGTTTTGCTAATGAACTTTCTAAATGGCAATAGATCCGTTTGTCTGTCCAACTATAAATGGTGTAACTAATATAGTTAGATGTACTCAAAAAAAAAAAAAGAAAATGTTAATCTATTTCTTGTTCCAATTGTTAAGCTTCTAATAAAAAATCACTTGACACTTTGTTGCTGGCAAAAAATATTTTGTTATAATTAGCCTCACTCGGACACCCAACTTAATTGCCAAATAAAATTTGAACCGAGAGCCGTGAGCGATTAAATAAATTAGCATCGGCCAGAACAAGATAGACCCACACAGCTCGTTGGAGATCTGATCTGCGATAGATGTTGCAACTGGCCGCGTCAACTAGCAACCTGCAACCTGTAACAACGACATCAATTAGCGGCGTTTTAAGTGCGTTCCACATTTGGCGTGAAAAAAGCTGAAAAGCGCAAGGGGAAAATGCGTCGAGAAACGCCTCGAGTCAATCAATTTTCCGTGTACTACACAGGGCGAAAAAAATAAAGATAAACAAAGAGATTAAAGTACTAGTTTTAAGTCCTCTTTAAAATATTTTTTCACTGTGCAGCAAGCAGCACAAGGAGGCCCGAACTCCCAGCTCGGGCCTGGTCAAGATTGCGTGGCCAGATTGAAAGCCATTTGGAAAGGCAACGCTCGAGTTACGCGCCGGCAACTTACGCAAATTTCGTGGCCTGTCCTCCGTCCCCACTCGACAACCTCGAATCCTCGGATCTGCGATCTCCCCTAAGGCCCGAATGTCCAAGCCACTAACAGCCGCCTCATCAGAGGGAGATATACTCAACGACACACCCTAATCGGGCCATGTCTTCGGGTCCGAATCTCGGATTTTTTAAGTCACAGTCGGAGTCGTTTCGGAGCCAGAGTCGGAGTCTTGGCCTGGAGTTTCCAAGATTTTTAATTGAAATCTGCAATGGTCTGGTCTGACTGTCTGGCAGACAACTAGTTTACGCATTTGAAAGTGCTCGGCTGGTAATTAAAAACTTGTCGTTCGATTTGATAACTTTTTTTGCGAGTACCCTTAAACGATTTGGGCAGAGACTTTTTATGGAGTGGTTTGATGGCCATTGAAACATAATTGGCTTTTTTATATATTTTTGTGTAATTAAATTAGAGATGTTCGGAAAGGATTGAAATATTTTACGTTTTACTATTTGATTGGACCTATATTTTGATAGTTTTCTGTTAAAAAGCTATAAACAATTTTAGAAGAGTATCTCTACTTCAGGAGACCCCCACTCGAGTTCCTTTCACATTAAGTTTCTGAGTCGGTCAACGTGTCGTATACGCAACATTTGTCATGAATGTCCACCGAGTCTGGACATGCTCATTTGCGGTTTCAAATAAAATGTTTGGCTTAAGGATGTTCGGACGAATGATTTATGTTTGCTGGCAACTTTGTTAGCTCTACTCCCCTCTCTACCCCCCCGATGAAATAAATTATCTAATCCACATTCCTGGCCCTGCTCCATCATCTAGAGATTTTTAAGTAGCGATGGCAATTGATACCAGTTTATCAAAACCAGTTTAAATGCAAAACCCAAACAAAACGCCCCTCGGCTAATCCGAAAAACCCACAAAAATCCATAAGGAGGAGTGGGGTGGGGGATAAAAAAAAATATTCCCAGACACATAGATTGGAACATGAAAATTGCACAACACTCCCGAGAGGAGGAGGTTATGACGTGACATCCTGGCTACCGGATCGCTAGAAATTTAATATTCAACGCATTGATTGCGTTTTATGGCTGCAACTTCTTAGCCTTTGGCTCTTGGCCAAAAGTGAGTGGAAAAAATGCAATTTCTTGGCCAAGCAAAAGGATTTTAATTAACCAATTGGTCAAAAAAAAAAATCTAATTTCCGTTGTCAAAAGAAAAAAAAAACAGCACGCATTTCGGTTAATGCGAAATTGTGATGCAATATCTTCCAAAATGTGCCACGCAAAAGTTATCAACAAATCAAGCCGGCTCTGAGCCGCATTGACACACTTTTCTCGCCCACCGCCCACCGCCCCCTCGCCATTTCCCGACACTGGAAAATCCACAGAAAATTTATAGAGCGCATATCGGTTTTGGAGGCAAAAAAAAATAAATAAAAGCCAGGCCCAAAGCGAGGTGCGTGAGTCGTTCAATCAATGCAATTCATTCATTGAGTTTGAAGTGGTCAGCAACACGCTAGTTGACGTTTTGCCTCTTGGCCAAAATGCCTTTCAAGTCCAGTGGCGGTGTGGGAAAGGAGTTAACGAAACACATGCAACACAATACTTGAAAAATTCTTCGTTTTTTTCACACTTCTTGTAACATTTAATTACTCAAAAATGTGTTTTGTAAAAAAAAACTATTTATTAAATAATTTATTGATTAAACCCCTTTTCCGGCTTCGGATTTTTCCGAATATTTTTTGTCAATATTAGCCCCCTCTATTACCAACTTGGCACACGCTGCCAACTTTGACAAAAAATGCGTTTTCAAAGTATGCAAAAAAAAAACCAGGCCTAAAAAAAGCAGTACCGCATAAAAGTCAATGGCCAGCTAAAAGTTGCGTATGGCCACAGTTTATTGATTTATTATCGTGCATATAGTGCATAATTTATTACAAATCTATTTGGAGCTGGACCCGCAGATAAGGGGATTAAAGCCTAGGGGGCGTTTCAGCTTGTGCGTGCCAGGAGATTTATGCTTCAGCGGAGGTAGATATTCAAAAGACTTGGGCAACAAACTTGAAGCGTAGAGAGAGGAGTTTTCAAGAGGAAGTTTAAGAAAATATGAGAGACATAAGCTTAGTAGTTATTGACTCAAATAAATTATATTAATACATTTATTGTAAGAATCAAGTTTTTCATATTTTTTGTAATCACTCACCCGATATCAACCCCTCTGGCACTACATAAGCACCGCCTCTATTATCTCCCTTGTTAATGACTTAATTAAACGCCTTTTATGTAAACAACGGCAAGTGAACCAGCAACAAAAACACGATGCATGATCTGAACCCGCAACTGCCACCAAAGCAACGCCCACGCAGCCACAACAACAGCAACAACAACAATAACAATCATAACAACAACAACAATGACCACACGCCACTCGACTGCCAACTTCTCACGCCCCCTCAAGTCTCCACTTTTTTTTCTTAGCCATGGCCCCTGAATTTGAACCTACCGCCAGTTAAAGTGGCAACTTCTGTTGAGCAAATACAGAGAAAAAAATATTAAATTTATGTTATAAAATCAAACTAGTATATGATGAAGATTTTTAACTATTTATAATGATGAAAAACTGAATCAAGAGTATCAAGTTAATACCTCAAGTAATCAAGTTACATAAAGTAAAGAGTATATTTTTTTCAGTGCACTGTTACTCTTGCTGAGGTGTATACTTGATAAATATCATTAAACTGCCCGGCTGGCTATTCGCTTTTGTTTAGCGCGCCCCAAGAAGATTGATAATTTCGAATAAAATGGAAGGCCTGTGTTAATAGGACGAATGAATATAAATATCCAATTTAAGGCAATGATTTCACTTAATTGGCTGACGATAGACCCCCGTTGATTTGGAGATTTTCTGTTTCCGATCCGCTAATTAGCCTGTGCCTGGCCGGCACTCTTTCGGCCACCGCCTTGGGCAATGATCCGAGCATGAAATATCACGCCAATTACAGTAGCGATTGCTGTTGAATCCAGCAGGTAACTTCCAGCCAGGTAACCAGTTGGTATTTTACTCACTGAGCTGAACTAAATTAAATCAATTAAAACAAAAAAAAAGAGTAGAGATAGGGGAGTATTAAAACTATAAGAAAGTTTTTAAGCAAGTTTTTTTTATTTAATCCATTTATTAGAATAATTAATTTTTATTATTTTATAGGTCTGATTTTCTATAGTAATTTACATTAATATCCACTCTCTAATGAGTGATGCATATATACCCTTACCATTTATAGGGTATATGCCGTTGAGTGATTTTGAATCAATTATGTTTACGACTTGGGCGTCTCATTAAACATTTATCGATTGATCCGATTTGATTGAGCGGTTATGTGATGTCACTACTACCTCAATTACATGTGTCCACATTAGCTGGTAACTCGTTTTCCGTCTTTCCATTGCAGATGTCCAGCATGTTCCATGGAGTGGCTTTTCTGGGCCTGTCGCTGCTCTTGACGCTGATCCGCTTGGACGGGATTCGGGCTGTGGGCTATCACTACGACCGCCCGACGAGACCCACGTCTCCATCCGGACCCGGGCCTAATATTTATTCCGGTCACCAGTTCAGTGCCCTGCCCACAATACACCCGCTGCCTCCGATTCCTGCACTACCACCACTGCCCACCGCCAGGGTTCCCATACCCCGGAGTCGCCCCACTGCCCCGGCTACTAGTATAGTGAGCCAGTATCGGCAACCCGCAGCTCCTGTGGTTTCCACATACATTCCACCCTCGGCAGTGTCTCCCATCGCCTCGATTAGTTTTCATGACACGCCCACCTTGAAGCCGGTTTACGGACCACCGCCTCCGCCTCCGCCAATTCCCACTGCTGTCACTCCGATTGTGGTGGCACCCACAGGACCATCCGCCCCACTACCCGAGGGCGGTAATCTCCGTATACCCTTTGGAAAGCAGGCGCTAATCTCGCCCGGAGAGTCCTACATTGCCAATGGCAGACATCTGAAGCAGTACGCCGTCATCGAGATTATCGACAACGACATTGACGAGACACCGGGTCCCTTCCTGTCGGGCAGCAGCTTCTTCGATCGGTACGGAGCCCATGTAGGTGCTCCGACAGCCAATGGCATCCAACTGGATTCCCGGGCCAATTCCCTGCTCCTCGAACAACAGCAACTGGCCATTCAGCCGAGAGCGGGAGCCCAGCCGGCTGCAGGTGGAGATGCCATTGCCCTGGGCTCCGGAGGACTGGGCTTTGTGCGACTGCCCAACGGAAATGTCTACCTTGGATCGGGCTCCCTGGGCTATATCAGTGGGCAGCAGCGGGTGGCCTCAGTTCTGGATGCCCGCACTCGGTCGGAGTCCACCTCGGATGCTCTGCACTTTGGTCATGGTCCTTTGGGCGGAGTGGACAACCTTCTAAGATTTTAGTAGAAGGGCTTCCACCTTCCTTATCTACACACACACACACACACCCACACACTCGCACACACATCTGAATACATCTATCTATAAAAATATGTATATTATGCTGTAAATATGTAATTAAAAGAAATGGAAAACAAAAACCATCTTGTGTTGTCTAGGTTATAAGTCTGCTTAAACTATTTGAAGTTCTTGTACATTTGTCCTAAGCAAAACATCGAAACTTGATCAAATAAAGACGACTATGGAAACAGAACAAGGATGTGTTATTTTTGGCGGAAGGGAATAGGGCGGGTGGGAAATAGAGTTTTAAGTTCTAAAATTTTAATACTTTCTTACGTTTTATCTAAATTGATAATACTTATAATGTTTACCTTCAATTATACACGTTCTATATATTTAAAATTATATTCACAACAAGAACTAATTTTTTTTTGGTTTTTTTTTTTTAACGTTGATATTTGTTAAAATTAAAAGGTATACTGCTACCTATGAGGCAGCTTGAGCAGGTTGTAATTTAAAGCTAACAATTATGGTAGAGTATGGAGAAGTAAAAAAATCTTTGTCATATTATATTACTGCTGGTATTATTTGAATTTATATTAATTAATTTATGTATTGTAAGGAACTTTTATATGAAACGCAACGGGAGGTCGTGCGGGTGAAATCTCTTAAGCCTTCTTATTCTGGGTCTACGAAGCAATCGTTTGCCAGGGTATTGGGGTAATTTCCAATCACCGTGGGTATTGGGGGTATGTCTGGCAAACATCTCCTATTTTTGGGATCTAAACAAGAACTAAAGCTCGACAGCTCTCGCCACGCCAAAAAGTATGCTATGTATTTTTATATACAGGTGTTAAAAAATACCAAAATCAAAATATACTACAGACAAGCGCGGGAATTTAAAAATGGAAGCGATAAGATAAATTTAAAAAACACTTTTAGAACAGAAAATGTTAAGAATATGTAAGTATAGACTTGATTACTTGGTTCTCTTAGCTAAACTAGCTAGTTAATAACTATCTAACTGTCAGAGGATCTTTTTTTTAATCATTATGTACATGTATTTTTTTACAACTACAAATTGTAATTTACAATTAAAATATATAGTTTTTTGCTTTCTAACTATTCTATAAAAAGTTTTAATGGCTTTATATTTGGTTTCCTAATTGCTATCAATTGTTTACTTTTGAAATAAAATTAATCGTTTTGTTTATTTTCGACTCTGTAAACATTTGTAGTTCGCACAAAATTTGCATGCCTAGAACTATTTGCACAATCTCGACAATACACATAGAGAATTCTTGCGTGGCTCTGCTAAATCATTACCTAAATAGAAGGCAAACACTATGCCGCCGGCTGTTTGCGATTAGGTAATAATAATTATTCATGCGCATTATTCAAATGGGCTTCTGAGTCTGGAACGTGCCGGGATTTAGCACTACCATTTTATTGTTGTTTCAGTTTCATCATCTAGTTTGGATCGGCAGTGCTAGGGAGCGGTCTATCTGCGCGGGGGTCGCCACATGTGCCCAGCGTATATATATATATATATACATATATATATATATATATATATATATATATATATATGTCTTTTGAAAAAAAAGGGAGAGATCGCGAGGGGCAAAGGCAAATGCAAAGTCGTTTCCGAACTGCGCAGTTTTTAAAGATCTATTTTTTTTTGTTGGACTTGTTTGCCGGTTTGAAGATACACACACTCGCCAGTTGATCTTTTGTTTATGTTGTTATATGTATTAATTTTTTCGATAACTGGGACACGCGCTGCTGGGGCCACTGGACTAGCTACATACATACATACATACATATATAACTAAAAAGCCGGCCGGTATTTCCAGCTGTCTATAGTCCCCTTCCTCCCACACCCCACACTTTATAAAAACGCCAAATAAAAAAAAAGCTCACCTAGTTCAATAAACTGCCAAAAGTAATTTTAAACTGACTCAAGGTGAAGTGGAAAGTATTCTCTATCACACGCGTTCTAGCCGCCTTCCTCAAGGTTCATTTTGCCGATAAAGAAATTTGGTTTTGTTTCGCACATGTGCTGCCAAATTACGAACTTTCTCAAACATCATTATCAGCTCAAAATGTTGCGAATTTTAACAGTACTATTTATAGTATATAATGGTAGTTATTATAATAGAATTATCCGAAATATTCCGAATTTTCAAAGACCTATTTATAACTACTATAATAGAAGTTTTATGGATTTGATAGTATCATATCTGGTAGTAGATTTTTATGATTAATGTGGTTCGGTTTGTAAGGTAGGTTCAACTTAAATATTTCTTTCAGTGAATGATTTAATATTAAGAAATTGTATAGGATTTTAAACTACCTTACACCAGCAATGTTGTTAAATTATTACAAATAACATTGCCCCTGAAAACCTTAAAGTATCAGGCTGAACATTCATTTATAATACTTAACATATGTATATTTAATGATTTTGTTAATAAAAAATCAACTAAAAACTATTATATATTAAGGCAGTCTAAAATATTTGAAAACCCCTTTAAATAACTAATTATCTAATTTAATGAGTCTTTGTTTCATTTAAACTCAATCCCTTCATCAAACCCAAAGCCCATATTAATAAAGTGTTAATGCGTTTTAGATTTCTTGTTAAATATTATCAAACATCATTTTTTATTGCATTTAGCTTATGATCTAAACATCTATCAAGTACAAAGTCAATATGACCGAAAGAACAAAACGAACTGGAAGAACTAAGGTCTTATCATCTAGTTAATAATGGAGTGGTTATGGCTAATAGTGATGCAAACTAACTAGTAAGATCAGGGTGCTTATTTTTTTGGTTAATTAAGAACTAATTTGTTTTGGCAGTTGCTGCTTGGAGGGAATCAAACCCTGTCCCAGATTACAGTTCCAGCTGGAACTGTTCCTGATCTTCGATCTTCAGGGACTGTGCCTTCTTCACCAGTTCCGTGGGCACCGGAACACACTTCCGGAAGGGGGTACGAGGCGTGCCCCTCATGAGACAGCTGGGCACATTCGAGGGTGGCGTCTGACTCAGGGGTGAGCCACGCAGATTCTTCATGAAAGCCCTCTCGTATATCAGCTTGGTGCCTGGAATTATAGATAAGTTGGGGAATACGTTGATTAGTCTAGGTGTCTCCAAATTGCATCAGAATCGAAAAAGTTCCCGCTGATAAGACAGCTGTTTAAACACTTTTTTTTTTCTGTTTATTATGCAGGAATTTTTGTGATAGTGAGTCATGAGCACATGTGCTTAGAGGTGACTACTTTTTTTATTTTGGTTATCATGACACTGTTTTTTTTTTTTAATTTTATGTCTAGCTTTCATCAGCCAAAATAGACAATTTATTTTAAACCGACTGTCTGACTAATTATTTTTAAACGTTTCAGAAACTTACCTCCAGGAGTGGTGGAGTAGATGGTGCCTCCAGGTGTCGAGGAGTAGACCTCCGGCATCTGGATGGGGTCCGAGATGACAATCTTACGGGTCATCATGGGCAGAGCCTGGGTGATGGCTTGACGGGCAGTTGGCGATGCAGACATCTTGATGGTTTTATTGATTGATTGGCTGGTTGGGCTTGTAGGGTTTTTCAAAACTTTCCGTTGGCTTGTAAGCACTTGACTTGGGTTTTTGTTTTTATTGTTTACACAAACTGCGTTGTTTGTAGTTAAGGTTTGTTTTTATCAGCTACTGTGGGTTCTGCTGAGACCTCCTAACCGTTGGCTGTTCGCTAAGCGATTGCTGTTCGAATTCTGAAACGGCTGGCTATTTATACCCCTCACGCTCTATAGCGCTATAGCGCTCTCTATCTACATATATATGTATACTGCTGCTCTCCGGCTCTCTCACTCGCGTGATGTTTTTGCTTGGTAGACGATTGTTTTCTGTTTTTATCTGGTGTGTTTTCTGCGTTTCAGTTTATGACAAACCGGGTGATTATTTCTTGTTTTTGTTTTATTCTAATAAACCTCTTTATTTTTGTTGCCTTAGTCTGCTGCACACCTTTTAGACACTTCTAGCAAGAGTGAGAGCGGCGCAACAGAAAGAGATGGCCTATCTTGAGGGGCTTCTCGCCTTGAGCTCTTGTTTATCTTAAACCATTTGTTATTATTTAATGCAAGGCAGTATTATTTGTAAACAAGTTAGCCATCAATACTTAAACATCAATCGCATTCGTTTCTCAAAACCATCTTATCACGGTATTGCATGGGAAACTGAATGAGTCAGGTGTGGGGACGTTCTGGGAGATCTTATCAGAGTGGGTCTTTCTATCTTTAGTATGAAAGTCAGTTCCGTTGAAATTCGGGAAGTAGGTATTACTTTGCACTTTGCATCAGCGTTTAAATTCGACTAATTAGCATAATGGACACGTTGCCGGCAAATGTTGACGTAGGTTTCGATCGCATTTCGTATGCATGTTCTGTGCTCCGACAGCAGGGTAATAAAAAATGAGAATTTTTTCGAAATTTGTTTTGGTTTTTCAGATACCTAGTAATGGGGGGTTTTAAATCTTTTGGGGCTAGGCTGTTTTCCAATATAATTCAGACAAATCCAGAAGAAATTTTATTGGAACTTTTGAATCTAAAGAAAGTAATAAATATATAAATATATTCCCTATAAATATTCTATTATTTTTGCATCCTGAGAGTATTGTTTAATACTTTACTATACTTTAAAAATTATTAACATACTTTAAAATTTATTAACATACTAATAATTCCAGAAATTGAACAGCTTTTAAGATATCCTATCCTCCAAACTTTAAAGTAAAGATCACTAACGAAGATACTTCAAGTACTATATTATAATAAAAAATAACTCGAAGCTTAAACTAAATTTGAGTTATTTTCCGTATTCCAATTTATATTTTCTAACTTTGTGGTACTGAAATTAATACAATAGCCTTAAAATCCTATCAAGCCCCACAATTACTGGATAAAAAACAGCCAAGGCACGAGCGTTTCGATTGTGCGGGGGCGATGTTGACGGTTTTTAATCGCTTGGGGGACGCATGTAAATAGTGCTAAAGTAAATAGTGCTTACGTCGACGCCCCACGATCCGACGTAATTCGATTTTTGGCCACGGGCCACTCAGAATCCAAGGGATCTTCAGGGGTGGGGTTAATGTAAAGGTGCCACGTGTGTTGATCTCCCACGATCTGTTGATGTGGGACAGATACAGATAGGTATGGCGCCCACTTGGATTTCTGCACAAGGTCACCAGCATAAGCGTGCTAAAATTTATGGTTTATCAGGAAAAAATTTGTGGACCTTCAAGATATTTTTAATAGCATTTTCAGTTTATTTTGGCGGGTTGAAGGAAAGTTTTCACCGCGGAAAATCGTGACCCACAAACATCAATTACAACTATGCGGGGTGGATATAATCTACAAGCTAAGTGCCGGCTGACCCCCAAAACGGTAAACAAGGGAGCCGGGACCGAGAACCCGGCGGAATGATGTTTATTTGCCGTGTCATCTAGCACGTAGTCCACAGCATAAAGACGCCCTACGTGCGTTTCGTGGGAGATACTTACCATAGGCATTATGTTTTTTTTGTTTTTTCGGAGGGTTTCGGAGAGACCCGAAGAGACCGGCTTGTCCATTAGGGCTTATCAACCCCTCGTAGAACCAGTTCGGATTTCGCTTTCATATAAATGTACCTGCGCAGAGAGAAAGAGAGTAGCATATAATGCCGGTGAAAGAGATGGCAGGAAGTTTTCTTATTGCGTTGCAGCCAAAAAGTGAAAATGCGTCTTGAGAAATTTTCAGCCGGTTGTCTAAGCTCGGAGGGGTGGCATTCTTTCCACACGACAGGGGTCAGGTAAGAATAAAATCGGAATTCATCGGAAATCTTTTCTTTTTTTTGCGGGTTGGCTGATGAAATTGCACCATCCGGTTACGTGCTAGGTGAATAGATTTCGGGGGTTCGGTTCTATTTCTAAACAGGTCTGAGATAGTTGTGAATGAGCTAGACAGAAATCAAGTTGTTTTTATTATTTTTCGTCTCGACGAATTTAGAGAAATAGGTAAGCGATTGAAAATGTCATCAAATGAAGGTGATTACCGAAAATTGAATGACCTTTAAAAAAAAATAATTTTTGAAAATATGGAAAATATTTTAGGCTAAACATTAACATATGTTTTCTAGTTCAGAGTTTATTAAAATACATAAATTGAAAAATATATTACAGTTTTCAAATTCAAAAGTGCCAGACAATTTTAATTATTTTTACTATGCCAAAGACTCTACATAGCAAATATACTCTTTCAAAAAGAGTATTTTTTAACCCAAACAACAACAAACACGAATCTCATCCCCCATTTCGACTGACGTCGATGACCCACATTTTCAGAATCCGAATGAGAATCGCGGACGTCGTCGTCGCGTTGGCCAAAAAATCATTCGAATCATTCATTTGACTTTGTTTATGCACAAATTATGAATAAGGTAAACGAAACGAAAAAAACATCCAAATAGAATGAGACCCAAACAAAAACAAGATGTCTATAAGAAAAGCATGTGCTTTCCAAATCATAGATAAGGGGAAGCACCAACGACTGAACTGCATAGATAAGGATAAACCTCCGCCGGCATGAGACAGCTTGACGCTAAGTCATTGTCCCATCGACATTTAGGAGTCTTCGATCTTCGACCATTTCTTTAAAAAAAATCTCGTAATTTACGTTTCAAATTACATCAGCCAGTATGTCTGGGATTCTCTCGAGGATGTCTTACTGGTAGGACTTGGGCGGGAGACATCTACCCCTCATACACTTCTTCCTTGTCAAAAAAAAAAAGGAAAGGAAAGTTCAACAGCCTCTGATAAGGTTCTGCGACAGCCACAGACAAAATTTATTTCAATCGAGAAAATATATAGAAAGCCATGAGATGCTTTGAATGCCCTTACTTTTTTCAGAGAAGACTTTGAAGGCAAAACAAAAATATAATAAACATAAAGTATATTTTAAAGTTTACATTTATTAGTTATTAATAAAAATCTATATTAATTAACGAAATACAAACACAAAATGGCAAAAAGAACTCATTGAAAAGTTAACAACTTAGATGTAGGGTATAGGAAATACAAATTGGGCTTTACGAATAGAATCTTCTCTCGATCGACAGCGATCTTTCCGTCCAGATCCTTCACTGCCAGATATATACATCATATATATCAATAATGCATGTGGAAAGAGTTAATGGAAAAATGGTATTTATTTAGCGATCTGTTCCGAAACCTTCACACCGATCAATGAACTAGACCCGAGATGACCGGAGGTCCCCGAACTTAAGAGTCTGTTTTATTTTTATTGAATTAAACGATGTTCTTTAGAGATGACTAGTTCAAGCCATCGTAGAACTTGTCCAGCATTGTGTCATTAACACTTCCGAACACCCAGCGCTGCCGTTTATTGTTCCGTTCACAAACATTGACATAGACCTTGGCATCGCCATCCTCGACAAAGGCCTCAATACACTTGTGGCCATTTTTGCCATGGACCAGCCACTGATTCTTCCGATCATAGTACCAGAACTGATTGCCACCTTGACCGTGACAGGGCCACATCCAGACGGTGGCATTCGCATTAGAATCCTGGACATCCAGGCAAATGCTTTCCTCCCTCTGACGCAAATCTCGATCAGCACTGAGTTTCCAGTTCTGGTTCGGCTGCGGATGAGTTCGATTTTCCGCACAACTGAACAGTCCTATTTCATCATTGATGATCTTGCCCATTGAGTCCAGGCAATAAATGGGATAGGCCACATTTTGAATGGCCCCGAAGGCATACGCAGGTGGCTCAATTGGTGGGTACTTCTCAAGGAAATCGGGCGCCACCTCGGTCATAAACCAGTGGAAGCTCTTGCACTTCAACCGCTCCCGGACACCCTTCTGACGGGTGAGATCTCCGGCATCAATATTGTTATAGGTGTCCGGATCACGATCGTACAGGTACTTCTTGTACTCATCCATCCAAACTTCCGCCACGCGTTTGTGGTTCTAACAGAGAGTATTTGAGTTAGAATATTTCAAATTAAAATAAATAATAGTTTTTATTACCCTTGCCACGAAGTTGACATTATCCCTTGGACTTGGCCTTGGATCCATGGGTCCTCGGAAGATGTGAGCCACTCGGGAGCATGGCACATCCAGCAGCATTCCTCCACACATCCAGATCTTGAAGCTCAGTTCGTACTGCTCGCCGCCCCAGATGTCCAGTTCATCGTCGTAGCCACCCAGATCCCAGAAGAAATCCGTATTGATGGCGAACAAGCCGCCCATCATGACCGGACTCCGGAAAGGCAAGGACTTGTCTATGGAATCCTCCGCCAAAATCGGCAGTTGTTTGTAATACATTTTCCAGTCGAAGCCACCACGAGCTCCATCCTGATGGCCTCCATTGTACGAAAAACTGGCATGATCAATGGAATCAATCATCGGACAGGTGCATATCTTATTATTAATCGCAATGGGTTCGAGCAGAGGTGGAAGCTAAATGGTTTAAGGAGAAACTTTATAAATATAATTACCTCCCATAGTTCCTTGGGGACTCACCCAATTGTAGTTGGCTTCTATGTGAGAATCAAAAAAGACCATTACTTCTCCAACGGCAACCTTGGCTCCAGCTATTCTGGCGCCAATTAGACCACGTCGCTGGGGATTCCTCACAATGTCCACTAGGCCGGGGAAATGGATGCTGACATAGTCGTCCAGTTGGTGTTTCAGTGACTCCCAGTCGCTGCCATCGTCAACCAGGACGATTTGTTTCAGCAACTCTGGCGGAGTACGATTCACGACACTATGGATGGATCGGAGCAAGGTGCTGAAGTATTCGTTGAAGAAAATAAAAATCACGCTGACATTCGGCAGTTTGGCCAGATACTTTCGGGTCTTGCACCTGAAATATAGATATCAAGAGTTGATCCTTCAGGGAGTCTAATTATATTCCAGGATATACTCACTCCTCGAGTCGTACATCGGGCAACGATCGATTGACCGAAATCCGATCCGATAGGAGGCCGTTGAAACCATTCTTTCTGTAGAGCTTCTCCTCCATATCCTTCTCCTTCGGATTCTCGATTTCCGCCGACTTTCCCTGCTCACCTAAGCCCGTCCGCTTCTTGTCCGCCTCCATGGCGGCGTAATCGTGCCAGTCCTTGCGCTCTCCCTCCGGTTCCGGTAGCCTGAAACCGACTCCAGGGCGGATCTCACTCGGCAAAGGATCTCGCACCAAATTCCGATCCTGGAATGGCGGGCGGGCAGCTTTGCGTGTCGGCTGTATATCGGCAGCCCGGAAAACGGGTGTAACTGGATCTCCATTGGGATCGAGGTGTTCATCTGCGTCGCCCGACGCTGGTCGCAATCGTTTTTCAACTATAATGGTGGTGACCAAGGAAATGACGATGATGCACACGATAAGGAGCACCACTTTGCGTACCAGACGCTTTACATATCTCTTTTTCATGGCCATGCGAACGTCTTGCCGGCGGAGGTCCAATGTGGAGACTGGTGGCATTGCAATGCGACGTTGGAGCTGCTACCCGTCTGCCACCTGGCGACACCTGGCAAAATGTATGCATTAGTGTAATTGATGCCTCCGCTGTGCGTCCCAAGTGGAAATTCGGTTCGAAGATAAGAGACATCAATGGATAGATTTCGACCAGAACACGCTTCTCCACTATCAATCAGTGCGGAGTACACCCGATGACGTGTAAGAAGCGGTTACCGCACTTACCTGTGCAATATACGACACAGAAGAGACGAATAAAACGAAAACAGGCCGTCTGGCCATTCTGGATTCAAATTATGGGAGCGGGCGTCATGGTGGCGACAGCTACAGGCCGATTTGAGGACTAACCAAACAAGCTGTAAGCCACCTGTATTTATTTAAACTTGCAAATAAAAGTAAAAGTAAAACAACATGTAAACAAGCATTTATAAATACTTTATTTGGCATTATGTAGATGTTATTTTGAGTGAAATTATCTAAACGAATATTTAAAATTTATTTACTTCCAAGGACTTGAGTCACAGTCAGAATCTTGTTCAACGCTGCGTCTGAAAAATTCCACTTTTGGCGCTTTCTGTACTTCATGCAGGGTTGCATCTCAATTCGCCCTTGTTCCACTCCACCGGCCTTTGCAGCTTCCAGGCAGACGCCCCACGAACCTAGCTGCAGCCACTTTAACTTTACATTATATTTCCAATACTGATTGCCCCCCATACTATGGCAGCGGTACAACCAAATAGAGACATTATGCTTCGATCCATGGACCTCCATACAATCGTTGCTCTGTTTAAGTCGGATTTCGTTCTTGCTAGTAAGATACCAATTCTGCCGTTCGGCCGGATGCGTCAAATTTCCCCGGCAGCGTAAAAGCACCAAAGGAGCATATCCATAACGATATTGGGCATGTATACAGAGTTCGGGAAAACCAACATTTCGAATGGATCCGGCGGCTAATGGTGGGGGCTCCACGGGCGGAAAATGTTGAAGAACATCCTCGGCCACATAGTGCATGTACCAATCGAAGGACTCGCATTCCAAATTCTTGCGTAAATTTCGACGTGTGGCTAAATTTCCGGCATCGGCATACTTGTAGACTTTGGGATTCCTCTCGTAAACATACTTTTTGTAGTCATCCATCCAGACCTCGACCACACGTTTGTAGTTCTATGGTTTAACATTTTTAATTGTATTATTAATAATAATATTATTCATCCCTTTACTCACCCTAATAAGGAAGTTGTATTTCCTTGGTCTTTTCACTGCCAACATTGCTCGCCGGTCAATATGCCCAATCCGGGAACAGGGAACATGGAGCAGCATACCCCCACACATCCAGACCTTGAAGCTCAGTTCGAATTGCTCGCCACCCCAGATGTCGAGCTCAGCGTCAAAGCCGCCCAATCCCCAAAAGAAGGTCCTGTCAATGACCACTGCCCCCACAACCAAAGGGGTACGATATGGGCTCGATCCATCGCCCTTATCAGTGTCAATTGTTGGCAAATGCTTAATCTGTAACCTCCAATCGAATGCCGAACGATATAGATCCTTAGAATATTCGTATGCCAGTGTTTTAGAGCTGATAGAATCAAAGATGGGACTAGTAACAATATAGGGATGAATAACTATTGGTTCCAGGAGAGGTGGGAGCTAAAATTATGATTAAAAATATTTTTGAAATTCAATCAAACTCTTTAGTTATTTGTTACTCACCCAATTGTAACCAACTTCAATGTGGGAATCCAAAAAAATCAATACTCGACCCGCGGCAATGCCAGCTCCTCGAAGCCTGGCCTTGATCAGACCCTGTCTGCTGTTTATTCGTATTAGCTTAGTTTTGTTCGGAAAGTTTTGATCCAAATATTTATCCAGATTTTGCCCCAAATCCTTCAATGTACTGGCATCATCGACAAGAACAACCTGATGCAATAAACTGGAGGGACTTCGGTTAACGATGCTATGGATGGATCTCAATAAAACACTTAAGTGCTCGTTGTGAAAAACGATGATGATGGAAACATTTGGCAAATTTTCCGAATACTTCCGATCCTTGCAACTATAAAATGTATCCAAAAAATATATAATTATTTTAGTTTAGTTCACAATTTTTATTTATATGCTTACCCAGCAGGACGGGCATCAGGAAGGGATCGATTTAATGAAATACGATCCGAAAGTAGACCGTTAAAACCATGCATATCTTGTATTTTTATTTTGTTTTCTTCATCCAGTGGATCATTCAAGTCCACCGGCTTTCCCTGCTCCCCCAAACCGATTCGCAATGCATCTTCTTTTACCGCCTCATAGTCGTGCCAATCCTTGCGATGGCCTTCTGGCACAGGAAGGATGAAGGAACCATTGCGTATGACTTTTAGGATTTTTAATTCGCTTTGGGATAACGCTGACTGGGCTATGGTTGCAGACCACAATGGGATTTTCGTCGTATGTCCTTGGGGAGCTTTTACTTTCTGTACGGGTTGTTCTTTGGGTTCCACTATTCGTTTGTGAATTCGATTACCTAAAAAGATGGTGGAAATCAATGATATTAGAAGAATGGCCAACAAAAGTCGGGAAAGTACTCGTAAGTCGGCGTTCATGTTTCAAAACTTTGTGCTCAAAAAGTCTGTCGAATCTAAATGACTTCAAAATTTATTCCGTGCCTACTTTGTTGACATTTGTGTTTCAGAGTCGGAAATAATAATAATTCTACAATACTACATGATAATACTACAGATGATGAAAATAATATTTTAACAAAATATTTTCCATTTTTGTAGGGCAACCCTTTCCGAAATCCAAGATTTCCATATGGGCCCTCCATTCCAAGCTATGTATAACTTACCATTTTTTATTCCATTCCCATGCGGGATATCTTAAATGATTTGTGGACCGATTCTCAATAATTCTACATCGAAATCCGAATTAAAATATTTTTTGATAAATAGTTCCATTTTTGTGGGGCAACCCCTTGCTAAATCCGGGATTCCCACTGTCGATACCATGTTGATATCTTGCCAATTTTTATTTTATATCCATTAACAGCTGTTTACTTTTTTTCCAACAATTATCATTATTTGAATTTAAAAAATTTTTCGTTTAATTCGTACTAAAAATTTCGTTTACGATTTTAATTTCGATGTTTTTTCTGGTCACACATTTTAAGATTTTTAGAACGATATTTAGAACTTTTCGATTTTGGTCTAAATAAAATTATCGGTTGAAGCGATCTTTTGGCGGGAGCTGTGCACACTTTTTGCCTAAAAAACAAATGCATGAGGTTTTTTTTTTAATTTATTAATTAAACTTTATAAATCGGTGATCAAAAAAAGATGGATCTTAACGACGCCGTGTTAACCTGCGCGGTAAACATGCAGTGGATTAATTCCGTGGGTGTTACAGGCCGGAAACTAGCCTACAAAACTGCCACCCTACGTTTGGTGCGAAACGATCTTCGGGAGTTGTTTGTGGAGGTGACGCCGGAAAAACTAAAGCCTCTGAAATTCAAACTCAAGGACCTCATGGTGCACAAGAAGTTCATGTCCGAGGGCAAGGCTACATTCAATTTCAAGGCGGAAAGCTGTACGCTGTATTTGTCGAATGCCCCACCCGGAACTCTTATGTTCTTCCTGCGCACTATCTTCATAAAAATGAATGGCAGCGAAGGATCTCAGCCAGACGACGCCACACTACAGAAGAAATTGAGGGAGCACCTGATGTCGGGCAAACCCAGTAGCTTCGAGGACGTCTCCCCGGTGACAACGGCGGAGATGATTTTGGCGCGAAAAAAGGCGGGATTGATGTCCAAGGCATCCACCACGACTCCATCGCCACAGGCAGCCAAGAAGAGACGTTTCGACGAGATGAAGGAGGACAGGGAAAAAGGCAGTCTACCAGCGGCCAAAAAGCTCTATCAATCAACCACGGACGAATCTCTGAAGTTAAGCGAAGAACAGATGGAGGTGCTGCGTGCCTGCACTTCCGGAAAAAATGTATTTTTTACGGGCTCCGCTGGTACTGGCAAGAGTTTCTTGCTGAGGAGGATTATATCTGCCCTTCCTCCCGAAGGAACTATTGCCACGGCCTCCACGGGTGTGGCAGCTTGTCTAATTGGTGGCACCACTCTGCACGCCTTTGCGGGCATTGGCGGCGGCGATGCCACCATGAAGAGGTGCCTAGAACTGGCCTCCAGGCCCGTTAGTGCCCAAACCTGGAGGAAGTGCAAGCGATTGATCATCGACGAGATCTCAATGGTAGATGGACAGTTCTTTGAGGTATTTATTTTAGATATAAACTTCTAATCCGAAATCTAATTTGCGATATCTCTTTAGAAAATCGAGGCAGTTGCCCGCCACATTCGCCGCAACGACCGTCCTTTTGGTGGCATTCAGCTCATTTTGTGCGGAGACTTCTTGCAACTACCACCGGTAGTAAAAAGTGAATTCGGATCCACGCCAAATTCCGCCCCGCAGCAGAGATTTTGCTTCCAATCCAGCGCTTGGGAAACGTGCATCCAGTGTGTCTACGAACTGAAGCAAGTTCACCGTCAATCGGATCCAGAGTTTGTCAAGATACTAAATCACCTGCGCATTGGTCACGTCAACGAATCTATAACTACCCGTCTGGCAGCAACGTCTAAGCAGAAAATCGAGGGCAATGGAATTCTAGCTACTCAACTTTGTTCTCACACCAACGATGCCAACTCCATAAATGAATCGAAGCTGGAGAACCTGGGGGGCGACAAGGTCCTATTCAAGGCAGATGATTCCGATGCCAGTATGTCCAAGCAATTGGACCAGCAGATTCAGGCTCCCTCGCAATTGTTCCTGAAAGTGAACGCACAAGTGATGCTGCTCAAGAACATCAACATCTCCAATGGGCTGGTGAACGGCGCCAGAGGAGTGGTGGTCAGGATGGAAAAGGACCTGCCTGTGGTCCGGTTCAAAAACAACCAGGAATATATTTGCAAACATGAAAAGTGGATCATCAAAACGCCCACTGGAGGACTCATTACCCGACGTCAGGTGCCCCTGAAACTGGCGTGGGCCTTTTCCATTCACAAAAGCCAAGGACTGACGCTGGACTGCGTGGAAATGTCCCTGTCCAAAGTGTTCGAGGCTGGTCAAGCCTATGTGGCTTTGTCGCGAGCCAAATCACTGCAATCCATTCGTATACTGGACTTCGATGCCAAGCAGGTCTGGGCCAATCCGCAGGTCTTGCAGTTCTACAAGGGATTCCGTCGTAAACTTATCGATACTACAATGATACCCTTGGGTCCCAAAAATAAGGACAAAAAACCCGGGGATGGAAAGGCAGGAAACAGTGCTTTGGCCAAGCTCAAAAAGAGTCTTATGAACAAACCTCTGGTCTCGATTAGCTAATCCTATTATTTATCTAATGTTTAGACAAATTTTATTAATAATTTAGCCACGGATATCTACTAATTATAAATTCCATAACTAAAAACTTTTCAATTTAAAATTAACCAATAGAAATTTGTTCTTAAAAAAGAAACACTTTTTAAACTTTTTTTAAGCCAAGAAAAATGTAAGATTCTATTTATTCCTTATGGAATTTATTATTTTTAGGAATCCGTTTTGCCTTAATATTTTTGCCTAATATATTTGAAAAGCTTAAATATATGCTTTCAAACATTTTAGTAACTAAATTCGAACTACCTACGAACAAAATAGTATTAATCCAGAACTGCCTGCATTTCTAACAAAAAGATCAATTTAACAAAAAATAAATTTTTTGATAACTAGAACTTTTTATAAAATAATAGCCTAAAACTTTAAATTAAAAAAAATAAGGACACTTGGATAGTAAATACCTAAATTATGTAAGGATTCCAAGACTATATTTTTAGAATAATTTCATTAAACCATAATTTTCAACTGAATACACACGTCTGGCCCTCTCATTCGACCTAAAATTTAATCTACCAACTTCTCGGATTTACCATTTCGGGGTGTATATTTTTTATAACGGATAATGGAACTAAAAACATCATCAGCTCAAACGACTGGCTGGCTCGACGAGAACACACGAGTTAAGGTCACCACCTAGTGGGCGGCCTCCCCTTTCATGCCGCTGCCCACAGGTCCGTGGCGGCGTTCCCAGATAAGGCGATGCTTCTGCTTCATGTAGGCGGTCTTGGCGTTGGCGTATCCTCCCAAATCGCCATCTAAAAATGGAGCCATATATAATAATTAAGAACCTAAACAAATATCTAGGCGGCACATACACTTGATGAACCAGTTCTCAGTGGCCTTTTCGTATTGTTCCAGCAGCGGCTTGCACTTGACGATGTGGTCGGGAGCCTCGTAGAGGGTGCAGTCCTCGAAGCGCTGGCGCAGAATGTTCACAATCTCGTTGTCCACCATGCGATCCCGGCGGAACTGCTGGTCGGCCTCAAAGCGACAGACGGCGTCGTCCGTGTAGCACTGATCAATGGTTGGCACACGGCGGAAACGCTGATGGTACCAGTTGTACTTGGCCTGGTTCGGCTCCACAATGCTCTCTAAAATAAAATTAAAAATTAGCAATTAGAACCCTTTTTGGCAACGCTGTGTAAACAATAACAAATGCTATCGCAGTTGAGGTTATGTCATTATGTAATTGTTTGGAGTTTTTTGCATTTTCCCATTAAATGTTAAGTGGAATTCAATTTTTTCTAGCCTATACGCACCTAGGACCCCCCCAGAAAACATATCCTTGGGGGTTACATACCTCGGAACCAGGTTATGGGGCCGTCGATGACATTCTGCACAGACTGGGCGAAGCTGGCCATGGGACTGCGCGGCTCCGGCATTTTGTGGCTTTCCTCCTTCCTGCAACAGCCGCAAACAGTATTAGTCTATATATCCAATTATTTCAGAATTTCTTTAATAAGAAATCCGGATAGAAACCATAATTACTCAAACCTAATCAACAACAGTGTAGCCAGAGAGCGACTAAGATGAGATCCTGGAGTTGCCACCTGGGCGAAATGACTAAACTTTTGGCGGTATCCGGCTAGATTTTCGGACGATATTTTCAAATCAAATACTTTTGATATTAGCGTCAATATTATTGGAACCTGTTTACCTTCAGACTTGTAACGTTCAGCAGCTCGAAGCCATAATATCTCTTGAATTCAAAAGCCTTCATTTATTCACGACGGAATTAGAGGTCGCAGTGGCAGCACCTACAAATAATCGATATCCTTGCTGAAATCGGTCCATTTGCCATCGAAATTTCATTTAGCGTAAAAATGCCGGAAGAAACGAAGAAAATTGACTTGTCCGGAGACGGAGGCGTGCTCAAGGAGATTCTCTGCGAAGGAACCGGAACGGAGACTCCGCACAATGGGTGCACTGTTTCCCTGCACTACACTGGCCGTTTGGAGGACGGAACCGAATTCGACTCGAGTGTAAGCCGCAATGAACCCTTCGAGTTTCCTCTCGGCAAAGGTGAGAGAAGCCCGGCTTCTGGAAAATTCCAACTGTTTCCACTTTTTATTTTTCTACAGGAAATGTTATTAAGGCGTTTGACATGGGGGTGGCCACCATGAAAGTTGGTGAGCGGTGCTTCCTCACATGTGCCCCAAATTACGCTTACGGAGCTGCCGGCAGCCCGCCCGCCATTCCTCCAGATGCAACTCTGATTTTTGAAGTAAGTTTTGTTGAATTTTTGGAGTTGAGAACATAGTTTCATTCATGCTTTTACAGCTTGAAATGCTGGGCTGGAAGGGGGAGGACCTGAGTCCTAACCAGGACGGCAGCATTGTCCGCACCATTTTGGAAACCAGCGATAAGAAACGCTCGCCCAGCGACGGTGCGTTTGTCAAGGGTAGGTTTATCTTTAAGAAATTCTTGTGGTTAAGACGAGCTTATGCGGTTTTCCCATCACAGCTCACATTTCTGGTGCCTTTGAGGACCGTGTCTTTGAGGAACGCGATGTGGAATTCGACTATGGGGAGGGTAGTGCCATAAATGTTATTGAGGGCGTCGAGATAGCCCTTGAGAAGATGAACATAGGCGAGACTTCTAGGTAAATCAAGTTAAATAAAACCACCACCTGTAAGCTAATGTCATTCTCTCACAGATTGAAAATTGACGCAAAATATGCATTTGGCGCCAAGGGCAACACATTATTCAATATTCCGCCCAACGCTGTTGTGGTGTACACTGTGAAGCTGGTGGACTGCGGCAAGGGGATTGAGGAGTGGAAGCTGAGCGACAATGAGCGCCTGGATGAAGCCAAGGCCTATAAAGAGAAAGGAACAAACTACTTCAAAAAGGAGAACTGGGCTCTTGCCATTAAGATGTACAATAAGTGCAAGAACTTGCTGCCAAATACAGCCGATACCAACGAGGAGGTGAAGAAGGTTAAGGTGGCTACCCACAGCAACATTGCCCTGTGCCACCAGAAGTGCAATGATCACTTCGAGGCCAAGCAGGAGGTGCGTTATTGAAATTACATAAAATATTATTACCTTATGGACTAATAATTGTTCCTATAGTGTAATGCGGTACTGGCTTTAGATGCTAACAATGTAAAGGCCCTATACCGCCGTGGACAATGTAACCTGACAATTAATGAACTAGAAGATGCTTTAGAGGACTTCCAAAAGGTAAATTTTACTGTTTAGTTTTTATTAAATTTGTTCGGTTAATAAGATTTATTTTTGTATCAGGTCATTCAATTGGAACCGGCTAACAAGGCCGCCTCTAACCACGTGCTCATCTGCAAGCAAAAAATCAAGGAAAGCAAGAACAAGGAGAAGAAGCTATACGCTAATATGTTCACAAAACTTGCTGCGAATGACAAAGAGGTAGAAGCAACTTCATAAACAATTAAAACCAAATAAAGTAAAAAATTCTCATCTCATTTTTGCGTCCTGTTCTCTTATTGCTGTCCCAATTCAGACGGAACCGCCGCGCGAAACGGACGTCCTTAGCAAGTGCGGGGAGTGGTCCGAGGAGGATGCTAAGCGCGAGGCTGAACTGACGCTGGAGCGCGACAACATAATAATGATCTAAACCAGATTCACTAGTGCTTTAAATAATATTCCCTACAGGTTATATTCCCACATCGAAATCCATAAATATAATGAACAAAAGGTATAAATGCTAATGGTAAATAAATAAAACGCTTTGAAAGTTACATATTAAATCTATTGTTAAGTATCTCTCGGTAAAAGTTTAAATTTAGGTCGCACCTCCCGATCCCGAAGCCACAAAGGTGACACGGGTACTTGGGATTTGATATATTCGGAGGCCTTGAAACAATGGCCACAGCAGAATTTTTTGCGTTCCGTCAGGTCGTAGACTTTGTTTTTTGATGCGCTAATGCTATACTTCTGCTTGGGGACACTGGAAAGTGGAAAAGTTAAAAAGTGAAACTCTTGAGGGTTTTAATTAAACTTACTTTTCTAAAGCATTGGAGCAGAGTGGGTAGCCACACAGTTTATTGATATCCCGTTCGTCCACGATGTCGGAATAGTTTGACGGGTCGATCCCCCAAAGCTGCAAAAATGTTAATTCTTACACTGTTTTTCATTCAATTGAATTAATATTACTTACCAAGGACAGGAATTCCGGTTCGGGTATTCCAGGCTCCATAAGACGAATTACAATTTCATGAGCCCGCGCAATCGCGGCGCGCTTTTTCACCACCGCTGCTATAAGCTGTTGTCTGCAGAAAGGGGACATTTGCATGCTGTACTTATTGCATATTTATGTATTATAATTACCTGAGTTGCTCGCCCTTTTCCGTTGTCATGTTTATTTGTGTGCCACAATTGAGATGGTCATTTATTGATAGGCAATATTTACACCTGAACGGTTATCGTTATCGAATTAAGTTTTCTGGTCACACTTTTTCAATAAATGTAAACAAAAATGGTTTGTGATAAATGCGAAGCCAAATTGTCGAAAGTTTCGGCTCCCAATCCATGGAGGACCAGTTCGGCACCCGCTGGTGGACGGAAGATTAACGAGAATAAAGCTTTGTCCTCGGCTCGGGATCGGTATAACCCTATGGGAACCACTCTTGCGCCTTGCCGGTGAGTTATGCTGTAGAGGGCACAAGAATAGCATTTATTATTCTATATTTCAGGATATGTCGGCAAAAAGTTCACCAACTGGGTGCCCACTATTGCCAAGCCTGTGCCTACAAAAAAGCCATCTGCGCCATGTGCGGCAAGAAGATCCTGAACACCAAAAACTACAAACAGAGCTCTACGTGATGCATTTTATAAAAGGGCTTTCGCTTAATCCTAACCTAGGCATAGATAACAGATTAATTATAAAGTGTAGTACAACAAATGCATAAATAGGTCAAGTCTCTGTAGTCGTCTTTTCCTTCTGCTCCCGGCGTTTCTTGGCACTTTGTATCTGGGTCGAGTAGCTCAGGGCGTCCTTGTCGAACTCCAGTGGCATGATGCCCAGGTCACCGCAATACCGATTCTTGGCAATCTGTAGATACTTTTTGCCACGCACCGACGTCAGCCGCTTGTCCTGGATGATCAGCACATTGTCTGCCTCCTGAGTAGCTTTGGCTGTGCCGAATACTGAACTGGTAGTCAGTTCGTCCTCCTGTCGTTCCTTGCGCGGATGCATAACTAATGTAACATGAACATTGTGCTTTGTGGCAAATCCCCGGAAAGCGGCAATAATTGCGTCCTGTTCCCAGAACTTATCACCCCGATACGTGGATACGCCCATCATAAATTGCAGGTTGTCGATGATAACATGCATCACATCGTGCACATAGGAGGCATGTTCAATGGCCTCCAGCACCGGTTTGAGGGGCTGCTGGCCATGGAAGGTCATAAAGTATAGTGGCAGGCGCTCAAACTCGGAAGCCCAATGGTTGAATTCCTGCAGCCGATCGTCCAGCGGGTAGCCCACATATTGGCGCAGCAAAGTCGCCGCTAATCGCGTGTTGCGAATCTCAAACGAACCCCACAGTGTGCTAACACCCTGCATCGCCAAATCCAGAGAATACTCGCTCATAAAGGTTGTCTTCCCGCTGCCAGTGGGCCCCGTAAGAATGGTCAGCTCTCCGCGACGGTGGCCTTTGAGGAGTTTGTTAAGAACCGGAAAGCGTTTCCACTTTACTCCGTTCACCTTCTCGATGTTTTGCAACTCGCTGAGGATATCATTGCGCATAGCACCAAAAGTTGTGATCGCCCTGTGACGTACGGGTGTCGCTTTGGCCAGGATATGGCGCAGGTTAAGTCGCTTACGCAACGCTATATGAGGCGCTGGCTCCGTTTCAGTGGGTCGGATCAACAAGCACCGTCGCTCGTCCATTTTCTGAGCAAAAGACCGAGCAGCATCCCAGCTGTGGTTGCTATCGTAATGCAGCCAGAAGACCAGCTCCTTAAAACGTTCCAAGCCAGGCAGGCACTCCTGCGGCAACATTTTAAGTTCATATGGCAGGCACACAATGCAATCTGTAAGAAAGATGGAATCATTTATTATAAATACTTTCGGAAATATAAAAGTTCCTTACGTGTTTCAAAGTTCTGGGTGGCGAGCACAATAAAATCCACGAGATTGCTGACTATGACCGCTTTGGACTTGGTTCCCACTCCGTAAATTAGGATTCCAGAGCTGGAACCCTCCTGAAAGGTTTCTTCGCATCGACTACCCAGGTGGAGAACTTTCTCCCCGACCACATGATGTGCTGCATTGCGTAACTGGAAATGCAGAATCTGCTGCTGGGGCTCCCATTTGGCACCAATAGCATTCAGCTGCGCCTCCTTTAATCCTTTGATGCCCAGAGCCTCGCAGGCCTCCGGAGTGACATCTACAAGGTCTGGAAAGCGGGATTCAAAGGTGGGCTGTCTAAGAGGTGGCCTCCTGTAACTTTCAGGCGAGGGTATCAGATAAGCCGTTAGCGCATTGCTTAGAGAAGTTTTCACATCGCAATTCGGGCATATGAAGGCACCTATTTATATACCGTCTTATTAAATACAAATTATAGATAGTTAAATATTAAGACTTCGTACCAATCCGTTTGTTTACGTAAGCCAGCAGCCCTGGCCCTGTGCCTCGTTGTTGGGCCGGCTGCTTGTTGCGCTCGCACAGCCGGCACTCCAGTTGCAAGCACGTGTGGCCGTCCTTGTGGGGCAAGTTGATCTGTCGCAATTGTCGCTTGAAGTCCACAAACTCCTTGGGGTCTAGTGCCCACTCTGGCGAATTTTTGTCCACTTCTGTTGCGTATTTTTGGCTCCATACTTTGGTTTTGTTATTATGTATACGCAATAGCGGTTTGATTAAACCGGCGCGTCTCATTTTCCATGTTATCGATATCGAAAAGCTGTTGCATGGCCAAGGGATTTTTTTAAAATCCCTTCAAAACTTAAAAAAAGGTTTTCGAATACCTTTTTCATGAAAATCCAAAAATACCATAAAATAACATATTTATTTGGTTATAACAAAGTTATTTACTTGGGTCCTAAATCTTAAATCATTTTCAATCAAGTAAAGTTTGGCATATCTTATTAGGAATATACCGTATCCATTATGGTCCGAAAAGGACATATATATATTCTGTTCCTTTTAATCTATAAAGCAGAGTATACTGCGTTGACCATCCAATTTGAAGAAACTGGGATTTAATCAAGGCCATCAAACCAAAAATTGTGTAGAATTTCGTTATTTGCGAAAACTGATGCCGGAGAAACAAGCAAACACCAGAAATTCCCTATCATCTCCTGCCTAAAATCATTTCAAACCCCATCACCAATTAATAAAAAGCCAAGAAACAAATTTATGTATAAAAGATAAAAGTTTTATTAAACCAGACTAGACAACAAAAGCGCAGATGCCATTAGAGGTCCTCCTGAAAGTCGAAAAAAAAATTAAATTAGTATCTGAATAAAATAGAAACAAAAATGTGTACAATTTAATGAAGTCAGACGCCTTAAACCATCCTTAAGCCGAAGCTTTCTGGTGGAAACCGCAAAAGGAATTTGAGGTGATCATCATTCAAGAAATATTTACTCAAGTTTTTTTTTTTTATTGTTAATTAAATTACCTGTCCGGTTTCATTTTCAGAGAAGAGTTATCAATCATCATTTGATTGAGAAGCAGTTATCATTTTCAGAGAAGAGTTATCATTTCAATACCTAAAAAGAAAAAGATATAAATATTTAATATAAACTAATATAAATAATAAATTATATAAAATTTGATTATTTTTTTTTATCAGGTTACAAATTGCAGCAAGAGTCTAGCACTCAGAACAGGTCTGTAAAATATCATCATTTTACTGCTACTATTATTTACTCAGTGCTTACCTTGAAAAAGCGTCCATACTCTGGAAAGTCAAACCATGTGGCCACATAACCTAAAAATAAAATAAAATTTTTAGTCAGTTTTCCAAAAGGTTTCAATTGAATCTATAATTTTGTACGTTTCAGTTTACACGTAACAGCACGAGTCTAGCTCTCAGAACAGGTCTGTGTATAGCAACTCATCACAAAATTTAAACCAAACTTATTACTCAAACAGGCCCTTACCTTAAGTAGGAAGTGTCCCAAGGTGTCTCAAAAGATTCTCATGTTGCCTTGAGGTGTCTCACGACCCTCACATGTTTCTGAAGATTTTCATGTTTAATATGCCCAACGGGCTTCAAATTTGTTCACTGCAATATAGATTTGTTTGATTAGGCACAGGTTTTTAACAGATAAATGTTTCTTAAAAGAAGAATTCTTAAAATATATGCCATCAGGTTGCCGTTTCATCTTTTAAAGAACAAATATAGTTCAACAAGGCATTGAAAAATACAATACCGAGTCGAGAAAATGTTCCTTCAGTCTCGTCATCAGTCTCATCATATCATATGAGGCATTTTATTTAAAATATACAAATTTATTTTTTTTAACCAAACAATATTATTCGGATTGGAGCAACTTACCATCTTGGAATTTGAAAATTAAATGGACCTTTTCAAGTCCACGTGCTGGCCAAGAAGAAGCGATGAACAATCGATAACTTAATGGCAGCCATGATTTGAAGTACTTATCGATTATTGTCTGAATAAGTCTTTTAAAACATAAAAAAATTCTTAATCATTTTAATTCACATAATTCTCTGCGAAATAAATAAAAACAAATATAATTTGATTATCCAGTTATTTCCATTTAAATATTCTAATAAAAGTATTGTTATCGAAAATTTCGATATCCAAGCCACAAACAGCTGATCACTCCCGCACGTGTACTCCTTTTTCTACTGTTTACCTTTTAAAAGAAATAATATTTAATAATGGTAGTTATCTAGGATTATACTTATTACCCAGAACTAATCACTTTCCATCCTAAAGGGTAAACATAAGAAAACACAAAAAGTAAAGAAGCAGCGCAATGCCCAGCTGAAACGTCTAATGAAACCAACAGACACCAGGCTCAAGGAAAAAAACCGGATCATAAAGGAAAAGAAGAGGGATCCTCACCAGATGAAGGTGCACGAGGCCACCCAGCAAAGTTCTGCTCTGTTCTTCCAGTACAACACTCAGCTGGGTCCTCCCTACCATATCGTCCTCGACACGAACTTTATTAACTTCAGCATCAAAAACAAACTGGACATTGTGCAGGGAATGATGGACTGTTTGTACGCCAAGTGCATACCATACATCTCGGACTGTGTGCGCGCTGAGCTGGAGAAACTTGGCAACAAGTACAAACTGGCACTGCGTATCATTTCCGATCCTCGATTCGAGCGGCTTCCCTGCCTGCACAAGGGCACCTATGCAGATGACTGCTTGGTGGAGAGGGTGCGCCAGCACAAGTGCTACATTGTGGCCACCAACGACAAGGATCTTAAGAACCGCATTCGGAAGATCCCTGGAGTCCCCATTATGTACGTGGCGGCGCACAAATACGCCATCGAGAGGATGCCAGAAGCTTACGGCGTAAAGGCGTAGATAATAGTTTATACAATTTTCTAGACTACTGTTTTAAATATATTAATATTTTAAGAAAAAAGTTTTAAATCTTGTCACCCGTTTCTGAAAAAAAATGTAAGGGAAACACTTTGCAATTTATATGTTAATAGTTTTTATTCAAAAGCTGGATTGCTTGGCCTCGCTGTCAGTCACTTAGGCATCGGCGTGCAGACGAGCAGTGGGCTTGGACAGGAAGTCGGAGTATGCCTGGTAGGGAGTGGAGCCCAGGGGCATTTCCTTCCACAAGTCTGGGGTGAGGTAAGCGTAGGTCTTGGCGATGGCAGCATAGGTGGCCTTGGCGAAGTTGCCAAGGGTGCCAGTGGAGCCACGAGCCGAGGTGTAGCAATCCTCAATACCAGCCATGGTCAACAGCTTCTTGGGCACGGGGGCAGAGACGATGCCAGTACCACGGGGAGCTGGGATGAGACGCACGGAGACGGAGCCGCACTTGCCGGTAACCTTGCAGGGCACGGTGTGGGGCTTACCGATCTTGTTACCCCAGTAGCCACGGCGCACGGGGACAACGGAGAGCTTGGCCAGGATAATAGCTCCGCGGATGGCGGTGGCAACTTCCTTGCTGCACTTGACACCCAGACCAATGTGGCCGTTGTTGTCGCCGATGGCAACGAAGGCCTTGAAGCGGGTACGCTGACCGGCACGGGTCTGCTTCTGGACAGGCATGATCTTCAGCACCTCATCCTTCAGAGCAGAGCCCAGGAAGAAGTCGATGATCTCGAACTCTTTGATTGGGAGAGAGTACAGGTAGATCTCCTCCAGAGACTTGATCTTGCCCTCACGGACCAGACGACCAAGCTTGGTCACTGGAACCCACTCCTTGGAGTCCTCCTTGCCACCACGGCCGCGAGCGCCGCGTCCACGGCCACGACCGCGTCCACCGCGACCACCACGAGAACCAAATCCTCCACGGAATCCACTACGGGCTGGAGCTGCGTCCGCCATTCTGTAAAAAATAATGAAATTGAGGTTAGATATCGATTGAATTTAATTTATTTAAAAAAGATACTGGATGGTGTTCAATTCAGACGCCTTTAACCATCCTTAAGCCGAGGCTTTCTGGTGGAAACCGCAAAAGGAAATTGAGGTAATCATCATGCGAACACAAAATAATTTCAATAAAATGGTCGCCATTTTGAAACACGTGGTGTATCAACTTGGAGATTTTAGTTTGAAAATAAGCTTAATAGTGTCGTTTCTCAAATAAAAAATAAATCAAATACCATACTGCAGGTATCAAGAATTTGGTAAACCATTTAATTATATTTTATTTGGGCAGTAAAGCTAAATATCTATTTATTTTCAGATGCTTACTTGTAGGTCTATCAACTTTTTCGGGATGAAGACAAAAACGAAATGGACGAGAATTAGGGATGTCGAAAACACCTACCTTTATCGAAATATCGATAGTTTTTCCTAGAGTTGCCATGCTATTGCTTTTATAGCGCTTTACATCACTTTTTATCGGAGCTCTGATACTTTCCATGAAATTATTAACAAAAACCAAATATTTATTTATTTCAAGCCCGACCCAAAAATGTTAACAAGACCTGCTAGTACATTTTTATTAGATGTATTTTATCAAATGTATCGATACTATGCTATACTATTAGAGTGGCCAACTACCGATAGGGCCATCCTTACTTTTGCATTTGCAAAACAATAAGGAATGAAGTTAGATTAATATTTAAATGGCCATTACTTGGTCCAAATTAGACACTTTGGTCAAAGCACGGAAGTGGATTCAAGAAGGACTCATCATCTGCCAGGCCAGAGAGCCCTCTCAACGCTTTATAGTGTTGTCAGTGGGTGGTGGTGGGTGGCGCGCTTATCAGCCTACGTAGAGGCTCCCCATGCCCGCTGCGATAAGAAATAGGCGGAACCGCCCGTCCAGGTATGCATAATCGCTACCCCTAAAGTGACAGCTGCCTAATTTCCATTTATGCAGGTGCTTGCTATTATCATGGGGTGCATTACCAGTACAAGTAAGCTGAACGAACTGCGCGGCCACGAGAACGTTTTTCGAGTGCGGGTGGCCCATCTGCAGCCCTCCCCTGGCACGCCCACCATTCGCAGCGGGTACCTGGAGCTGACGCCACGGGAACTGATCTTCCAATCACCCGGCTGCGAACCGATTATTTGGGCTCTGCAGCATCTTAGACGCTATGGTCTTAACGCCGATCTCTTTTCATTTGAAGCGGGTCGCAGATGCATGTCTGGGCCCGGCATATACACCTTCAGGGTGCAAAATGCCGAGCTGCTTTATCCTATGTTTCAACGCTACATCAATGCCGTGAATACCGATGCTTTTGCTCAGGTGGAAAGAGAACGCGTGAACTCCACCCATTCGGTGTCCACGATGATGGGCCGTTCGGATGGAAACCCACACAGCAACAACTACTTGGAGCCGGCTCCACTGATTAGTCGGCAGCTTGGAAATTCCTTGAGCGATGCTCCGCATCCCAGCGCATTGCATTTGCTGCAGGCCAATGACAGCCAATCGGATGACACGCCACCTAACCTACAGTCTCCTGGTTTGATTCCCAACGCCTATTTCGATCAGCCGCTGAGAACCCTACAGGAGTGTTGCCTTGATGGGACCTCCCCAGATCTGCTGGCCACCCCACCTTCTGGGAACAGATTGAGCTCACGAAGGCGTACTCTGGATTTGCCGCCCCAGGAATCGGCACCTCCGCCGGCACCAGTTTTGAGTCCCAATGAATCCGTGCACATGTACGCCAATGTAGAGGCCATGATCTTCGATTTAAGCAACGAGCGTTGTTACGAGAACGTAAATCGACTGGAACTGCCAATCTCTGTACCGTCGAGGGAGTCAGTCGCACCACAGGAGCCAGCCACACCGACAAGTTTGGCGGGCAGCAGTGGCGTAAACTACATTGTCTTGGATCTGGATCAGCCCAAAAGTCCTGCACCTCCGTCTGGCTCGCCAAAAACCTTTAACGGCTTTGGCAGTGGGTTGTCTTTGGTTTCAACTAAAGCAGCGGTCACTGCTCCTGTTACACCGGAGGCTAGTTTGGCGCTCGACGTTCCCCCGGCTCCGACTCAAACCCAGAGTCTAAACAGCGTATCAGCTGCGGCCGCCAATGATGCCGGGGAGTCTACGTCGAACAGAAACTCTGAATGCTCAGGAACCCAAGGATACTCCACTATTGATTTCATTCGCACATACGCATTGAACAAATCCTCGACAGAGCTGCCGGAACAGGTAACCCACCGCCAGCATCCTGCACACGAGGCTGAGGAGCTGAGGATCACCAGACACAGCAAATGCATTCGAAAGGCGTACTCCATTAGCGAGTGAGTCGAAATGGCCGAAGTCAAAGCAAAGGGCACAACGAATTTATAATAAAACCAGGTCTCTCCAAACAATCCCAGAATTGGAGGGAACTAGAGTGAGCAACCAGTTATTATTTCAGTGGCTTGTGATTTTGCTAGCTTGACCAAAACTAATCCAGTGGAATAGTTTTCTTTCTTTTGACTCAATAATTTTAGTTGCCAGTTGATTAAGAAAATGTTATAAGCAGAAGATTGAAACTTCTTCGATTAGAAAACAAATAACGAAAAGGTTTTCGACAATGTGCAGCACAACGAATTAACCACAATCTATCATACATATATTGAGGATGGAATTTATGTAGATTGTGGTTGTGTGGAATTGAAGTGATTTGCCAAAGAGTTGTTTTGCTTCCCTCTGAGCCAAATAAGCAACAATATTAAATCCAGGTTGTTTTAGTAGTCAGTACTACCCTCACACGCAGACATGACTTGCATACGTACTTACTTAGTTAATATTTAAGCATAGTTTATAGCGTTCATTAGGGATTAGATGATTTGTGTATGTGCCAGCGGCTGTTAAAACTAGTCATTTTTTGGATTTTTGTGCAAATTTATCATAGTGAGCAACACGAAAGGCTTTTAACATTTAAATTGTAAATGGTATGTACATGTTTAAGGTTAGATCCTGTTGCTAATTTTTTACACACAAATATACCGCTAAATTGTTAACCCCCAGTTGTTAGGAATATTATATACACTGATTGTCGAATGGAGCAGTCGTCCTTGGAGCCGGCTTGGATGATTAGTTGCAAGACCGAGTTGCATAAATTTACATACAACATACTTACGCTAGCGGCTCAGTCCGCTAAATAAACTACATATATTATATTGTTAGAGTCTAAGACGAAATATGTGCAATAAAACTCAAAATGATCTTGTAATTGTATCTCTTAAATACTGGAAAACGAAAAACATCTCAATTTCTCAAAATATAGCCATCCACACTCTCTACTTACATTCACATCACGGAATGGCAAACGAGACTTTTGGAGCAGCGAGTTGCTTTCAGGTATTTTGGTCAGGGTGCTCGTATTGCAGTTGACTCTGGAGAGATTAACCGTTATTTATTTTAAGGGGATATTTTACAAATCTAGATTCTAGACTATTGTTGCGCTCAACTGAGCCACTCGATCACGGAATCAGTGATCACTAACTAAGTCCGATCTTGATAACATTACAAGTATGCGACTTTGGGTCGAAACTAATTTAATCTATTTTAAATCTATTTAAAAATGCGCCTAAAGGAGACTCCAAAGATGCCACTTGATTTTGAAACACTATTCTTATGTAATTATCGGTACTTTTTACACACTAATTTCCGCCATTTTGTTTCATGAAAAGATTTGTCTTCCACTAAGACGGTTCCTTAAGCTTTTCGGTTCTTGACAGACAAGTTTCCCCAGAACAAGGTGAAGGTGAATTAAATTTAAATAACATATTTAAAGGAAGCACTAATTGAGTAATATTTTACAAAAATAAGGACCTATTTACCCAGGTGGCAATTGTTTGGACCTTGTCGGCAGCCCTTAATTTTCCTGTCAGAAGCCGATTGTAGCTTTTGGAGAAAACGTCTCATTCATTCCTGTGAACTTGGCAGATAAGTGCCCAGTTTCCCTATCGCTCCCGGTTAACAGGCAATTTTCCGCTTACCTTATCATGTCGACCGACACCAGCTCGTGGTCAAGTTCAAGTTCGAACTCGTCCGGATCCACTGGCAGTATATTGGAAGAAGAATCTGGACGGGACAACTTTGACAACCGGAGCGTCGCTAGTGTGGAAAGTCAGGAGAGTGTGGAAAGCCGCGGAAGCATGGTGAGCCGGGGAAGCAGGGCTAGCCGAGGAAGTGTGGCCAGTGAGGTCAGCTTGGCTAGCCGAGGAAGCGTGGCTAGTCGAGGAAGTACGGCTAGTCGAGGAAGTTCGGCTAGTCGAGGGAGCGTTGCTAGTCGAGGAAGTGTGGCTAGTGGAGGAAGTGCGGCTAGTCGGGGAAGTGTGGCTAGTGGAGGAAGTGTAGCTAGTGGAGGCAGCGTTGCTAGTCGAGGAAGTGCGGCTAGTCGAGGCAGCGTTGCTAGTCGAGGAAGTGCGGCTAGCCAGAGAAGTGCGACAAGCCGAGGAAGCGTTGCTAGTCAAGGAAGTGTGGCTAGCCGAGGCAGTGTGGCAAGCCGAGGCAGCGTTGCTAGTCAAGGAAGTGTTGCTAGTCGAGGCAGCGTTGCTAGTCAAGCAAGTGTGGCTAGTCGAGGAAGTGTGGCTAGTCGAGGAAGTGCGGCTAGTCGAGGCAGTGTGGCAAGCCGAGGCAGTGTGGCAAGCCGAGGCAGCGTGGCTAGTCGAGGAAGCATCTACAGCGAGTACAGCCTGACCTCTGAGGTGAGCAATGAGCACCGACCTAGAGGAGCCAGCGAAGAGGAAACTTCCAGCTCTTCCTCGAACTCGAGCTCTGTGTCAGCGGGCGTACCCAGATCGCCAGCTCCTTCTGATGCCAGCAGCACCGGCTCCGACAGTCCTCTGGTGGACGAGTTCTTGCAGGACATGGAAACAAATAACTTGTTCGGTCAGGAGGGCGACTCGAACGGCGACAACAGCAACAACAACAACAACAGTGCTGGGGATGGCGAGGAGAATGATCCGAACGCCACCCTGTCCACCGAGAGCCTCGAACGCATCAATCGCTACTGCGAGGACTGCCTCGCCTGGGTTGGCAACAGCAACCTGGTGCCATCAACTGCCACTCCAACTGTTGTGCGTCACTATCGCCGCACCATTGCCACCACTCCGGTGGATGTCTTCGTTCTATCGCCATTGGAGCTGGTTCCTCGAACTGATTCGAACGATGGCGAGGCGAGCACTTCAACCACACCGCCCCGAGGACGCGCCCAACCCCACCACGTTTGCCGTGGTCCGAGTACTTCCAAGAATTCCGGCACTACGGATAGCAACGATCCATCGCCACCCAAGCGCCTGTGCCGCCACCATAAGAAGACCCAGTGCCACGACCCTTACAAGTGTCCAGTCTGTCTGGAGTGCGTCAGCCACCGTGAGCCGGTGTCCACCAATTGTGGCCATGTCTTCTGCCGCGAGTGCATCGAAGGCGCCATCCGCTCGATGCACAAGTGCCCGATGTGTAACAAGGAACTAACTAACGATCAATTTCTGCGCATTTACCTCTAAGGTGTTTCTATTTAAATTGATAGGCGTTCGTGCTTTGTTTTATTTACGAATTTATATATATTTAAAAATGATTATTTGGTTCTTCAACAAAAAAAAAAAGAAATGTTTAACTTGATGTGTTACTGATTTGAAATCAAATAAATCTATGCATTTGTTCCAAGAAACTATTATAATTGTTTGAAAAATCATTAATTTTAGTTCAAAATTATATAGTTAGTAACCTTCACCTTTAGTAAAAAAAAAAACCATAATTGTGACCTTGGAACTCAGTAGGCTGTGCTAATAAAAAAAACTTATTCCCAATTTCTTGCTGTGTAGAGATAAGCGGAATGTGATTGAAAGCGGAGGCGCTGCAATGAACTTGTTGCTGTTCTCGTTGCCCCATCTATTGTCCGCTCATCTTCTTCACTTGGGTGGCTCTCGGTCCCCGAGAGAGCTGCGCTCGGGAGCTGTCAGTTGGTGGCGGGACTTTAATTGTGTTTGTGGCGTTGACATTGACACATGGGGAGCAGCTCCCAGCTAAGATGCATCTAAAATGGATTCTGATTCTGGCCTTGGCCTTGCTGGAGGCTCTTTATCTGGACGGAGGAGCGGCCGCCGAATGGAACGGATATGTAGAGATGGCTACAGCAGGTCCTGGCCTGGGCCAACAGCTGGCTGACCACTTGGCTCCCAGTACGCCTCCCGAGGTCCAGGCAGAAGCTGCCAGGGCAGTGATTCGTCGATTAATTGGCCCGAAGTCTGCGAAAAGGTTCCAAGTGGAGGTCGACAAGGGTCTGGAGCTGCGCAGTTTCAAGGTCAGTACTTCTAAATAGTTTGTAATATGGATGCCCCTTCCTGGAACTAGACATGTATGTATATGTATGTATAAGCATATATGTGATCATAATCCCAAGAAACTTTCCATTATGCTCTACTTGAGATTACTATCAGTGGCATTAAGTGGAATTGCAAATATTTATGAGCAGCCTTGATAGGGGCTCTGTTCAATGATTTACTCAAAATTATTCCATCTAAAGAAATGAGAATTCAGACAAAGAACTAATATTTTAAGCAAAATAAAGAATCCCTCCCCTGAGCCTCCTTCTGTTCTCTCTAATCCCTAATCCCCTAGATCACCAAGCTGGACAATGGCCGGATTCTGTTGACTGGCTGGGATGGTGTCTGCGCCTGCAAGGCCTTCCACCACTACTTGAAGTACTACCTCAACAAGGACGTCGACTGGTTCAAGATGCGCATCGAGCTTCCCGACAACCTGCGGCTGCCCAATGCCACGGTAGCGTCCAGCTCGGCAAGTCCCATTCTCTACCACCAGAACGTGTGCACCTGGAGCTACAGCTTCGCGTGGTGGAGCTTCGAGCAGTGGCGTCGTCATCTGGACTGGATGGCCCTGATGGGCATCAACCTGGCAATAGCACCGATTCAGGAGGCCATCTGGGTGGAGGTGTACACGGAGATGGGTCTGAGCAAGGAGGAGATTGATGACCATTTGGCAGGACCCGCATTCCAGGCCTGGCAGCGCATGGGAAATATTAGAGGATGGGCTGGACCCCTGAAGCCGGAGTGGCGCCAGTTCCAGCTACTCCTGCAGCAGCAGATCCTCAGCGCCCAACGCAACCTAGGCATGAGCGTGGCCCTGCCCGCCTTTGCCGGCCATGTGCCCAGGGCCTTGAGCCGTTTGCATCCGAATACCTCCTTCACGGACGTCCAGCGATGGAATCAGTTCCCCGATCGCTACTGCTGTGGATTGTTTGTGGAGCCCACCGAGCCGTTGTTTCACCAAATAGCGACCGGCTTCCTGCAGCGCGTTGTGACCATCTATGGATCCAATCACATCTTCTTCTGCGACCCCTTCAACGAACTGGAACCACCGGTGGCCAAGCCGGAGTACATGCGATCCACGGCAGCTGCTATACGCAGTTCCATGACGGCTGTCGATCCGGAGGCCATTTGGTTACTGCAGGGCTGGATGTTCGTGAAGAATCCATTTTGGACGCCGGACATGGCGGAGGCCTTCCTCACGGCCGTGCCACGTGGCAGGATCCTCGTGCTGGACCTGCAGAGCGAGCAGTTCCCGCAGTACGAACTCACCCACTCCTATTTTGGCCAGCCGTTCATCTGGTGCATGCTCCACAACTTCGGAGGCACGTTGGGCATGTTCGGGTCCGCCAAGCTGATTAATTCCGGGATCGAGTCGGCACGGAGGATGCCCAATAGCAGTATTGTGGGCACGGGCATCACTCCCGAGGGAATTGGCCAGAACTACGTCGTGTACTCCTTGACTCTGGAGCGAGGCTGGAGTCGGAACTCCATTGATTTGGATAGTTGGTTCCGTCACTTCACCGTTACCCGCTACGGAGTCAAGGACGAGAGCCTGGCGAAGGCCTGGTTGCTTCTAAAGAACAGTGTTTATTCCTTTCATGGCCTCCAGAAGATGCGGGGGCAATACGTGGTGACCAGAAGGCCATCCTTTAACCATGATCCCTTTACTTGGTACAATGCCAGCGATGTCCTGGAGGCCTGGCATCTGCTACTATCCGCCAGAGCCATAATACCGTTGGAGGACGACAGATACGATGTATACGAGCATGATCTGGTGGACATAACCCGGCAGTTTCTGCAGATCACTGCAGACCAGTTGTACGTGAATCTCAAGTCGTCCTTCAGGAAGCGGCAGGTGGCGCGTTTCGAGTTCCTCAGCACCAGGCTGCTGCAGTTGTTCGATGACCTGGAGCTGATCCTGTCGAGCGGCAGGAACTTTTTGCTGGGCAACTGGCTGGAGCAGGCCAAGCAAGTGGCGCCCCATCCCGAAGACCGCCACAGTTTTGAGTTCAATGCCAGGAATCAAATAACTGCCTGGGGACCGGATGGCCAGATATTGGACTACGCGTGCAAGCAATGGTCGGGCCTGGTGAGGGACTACTACAAGCCACGGTGGTCGCTCTTCTTCGACGATGTCACCATGGCCCTGCACTCCCAGCGTCCCTTCAACGGCTCCGCCTTCAAGCAAAAGGTCTCGCAGAGAATCGAACTGCCTTTCAGCAACAGAACGGATATCTATCCTACGGATCCTGTCGATAATGTCTGGTTTATTTCTCACACGATCTTTGAGAAGTGGATGGGCTATACGAAGGACACTCTATATCTCCACAACAATCGGTTGTCAGTGCCAAGGAAGCCGGGTGTTTCATAAAATTTTTAAATATCTGACAAATAAAAATGCAATTCAAAGCTCTGAGAGCAAATTTTTCAAATCCTAGAGATTTGAAAAATATTGGAACAGTATTTCCTGAAATTATAAAATTTATGACTCAAATAAATACAAGAAAAACAGTTTAAATTATGCATCATACATCAATGTAGTTTTAATTGATTTTTATTTAAATTAATGTACAAACTAATTATGTAAAAATTTAAACATCATCATTAATACGCAATTTTGGGGTTATTTTTGTTTTTCTTTTTGTTGTTGTATCTGTGTGTGTGTGTGTTCTCTGGGTATTTGCATTTTAGTTCTATTTTTCATTTTATTTTTATTTTTTTTTGCTTATGTTTTTTGTTGCACAGAGTACACAGGACACATTTGATCCTGGTGGTAATGATGCAGTGTTTTGTTGTTCATCTCTGTTCATCTTCATCATCATCATCTCATCATCATCATCGTGTTAATGCTAAATATATTATGCAAACAGCTCTGCATACGCTTTACTTCTTACTTCTGCTGATCTCGATCTGTTAATGTCTACTACAAATAAATTTTACTTTAGGTTGCGTTTTTTGTTTTTTCCACTTATTGTTTGTTGTTTCTGTTGCTCTTGTTTCTCTGAGAGGTGTGTGTGTGTGTGGTTGTGTGTTTTTTTTTTTCATTCATACTCTTGATAAATCTACAATTTTTACTCATTTAAAAAATTCCAAACAAACATTATTTAATATTAGTACGATAAAGTTGAAATCTTTCGCATCGGTTGCCTTTCAGAGAGGGTGTTGAGGAGGGGCGGGGTGTGTACGTGTGTGGAGGGGGATCAGGATCAGGATCTGGCTCAGGATCTAAACTTATGATGGTATGTCAAGGACAATGCGCAACAATATGTTAATCATATTAATTTATGTAATTGCGCAAGAATAACCATTTTTTTTTTGTTTCTCATTCACCATTAAACGCAACTATATCTGTTTAGGTATATGTGTATGCATGTGTGTGTGTGGGTCTTGTGTGTGTGTGTGTGTGGGTGTATTTATATATATATAACGTACTTATATGCATTCAATCAAACAAACATTTATACTCTCTCTCTCTCTCGCTTGAGAAACACTCATACATCATCATCCTCCTATTATAATCATTATTCTCAAGCATCACTCGGTGACAACGACGACACAACTGCAACACCCTTTCTACTCGTCCTGCATATCCTCTGGCAGTTCGTGCGGATTCAACATGCCTGGAATCTGGCGCTGCATCTGATGCTTGTTCGACTGCTCCTCAGCCAAGGCCGCTTCACGCTCCTCCAGATACAGATCTGAATCGTCCTCCCCAGTGGCCTCCTAAAAAATATATATATATATATATATATATAATATTTAAATATTAAAATATATATATATTTATGTACTCACGCGTATCTGTATGAGAAAATCTCTCAAATGCTCCTTAAATGCTTGCACATTCTCGTCCAAATTAAACAGACCAGTTACAAAGACTTTGATCTGATTATCAGACAGATGATTGAAGGCCGACTTCAGCAGGGACGCGACATACTCCTGAATAAATATCATATTATCGGGAATCGGACCAAGGTCAACCGTTATCTTTCGGTTCTCCACCAGCGAGAACATATACGCCAGGATAATGGCATGGTTCGGCAGCCCAGCTGTGTGTGAGGTGTCGGTCACCACGGAAAAGATTTGCATCAGAATGTCCGTAAAGTATGTCTGATAGAAGCTTTGCGCCGCATCCGGATGCTGTTCCAGATTCTGCAGCATCTGTAAATAGAAAATAGTAAAATTTAATTTTTAATTTATGATATAATTAATAATAATAGTAACCTTAAACAGTATATTCAATCCCATGTCGGCAACATTACGCATGGTGTGCTTGAAGGCCCAGACCACCGAGTCAAAGACCAGTTTGAACTGGGCCGGCGGTATATTCAGGAACGCCTTGAAGCAGTGCGCATTCACCGCCTGGAGCAGCTCATAGAAGCTAAGCCGATGCTGGGGGAAGTCCTCGAAGTTCTTGTTGATCATGTCCAGCGTGCACTCGAAGACGGCGTCGAATATTTTTGGTACCTCATTGGTGATATGCTGGCGCAATTTATACACAATGGTGGCCATCGTACTCAGGACCTTGGGCTCTCTTGCCGATGGTACTTTACAGCGCTGCAATAATTAATAATTAATATTATTTTCCATTTATTCAGTTTGCTAGTCTTGTTTTCAATCCAACAAATTATTTATGAAATGAAGAACAAGACCAGATTCAGGAATCCGTTGTAGAGACCTCACCTGATAGTCAAGCAGTATAGCATCCAGCAAGGGCGGTATAAAGTTATCCATCACCAACTGATTGTCATTGGATCGCGACACCCACTCGGATATCAAGTTGAGGGTCTCCTTCTTCACCACGTGCATGGTTTTGATCAGGGGCTGATTGTTGACATTAACGCCATTCACTTCAATGGCCTGGATGATGTTCTCCGAGGTGATCTTGTACACATTCAACATGTCCAAGTAGATCCGGCCCAACTGTATGACGTATGCATGGCCCAGTGCCTTGCAGGCCGCCACGTTCGTCTTGAGGATGCTGCCCAGCTGTTTCACGGCCGTCATGTTTTTCAGAAAATCAACGTTCTTCGAGGCCCGCGATATGATGTCGTCCCACACCTGGTTCGGTAGCTGCATATACCTTTCGATGAGCGCGTCCTGCTCGACTTGGTATACCTGCGCGGAAATCATATATCCAACAGCCTCATAAAATGTGTGAACCTGCGAATTAATAATCATTATTATTTTATAATTTATGTAAACTATAAGTTTGTAATAATCTGACCTGCTGTGGCTGCAGATCACAGATGATGCTGCTCATTGTGCTGAGGATCTCATCGATGAAAGTGCATGCCTCGTTAGGCTGAATGGTGACAAAGTAGCGGCGGCACTTGATAGCGATTTTGATGAAGGTGTCGCAGGCCATATCCTGGACACCGTCGTGCGTCTCGTGCATAAATTCGAATAATTTGTTCACCACCGTCTTAAGGAATTTCCAGTGGGCGCGCAGGAAGCGCGGATACTGTCCCACCACATACATGATATTGGAGGCAATAATGGCCTTGTTGTCCTTGCCCTTCTTTTGTTCACATAAGCCCAACAGATCCTTGATGACGGTGACCAGAAACCGTTTCTCATCCTCCTCACAGAATGCACCTGAGATATAATTTGAAATAATGAGATTCACATCAACTAGATACGGTTTTTGGCAAAAGTATGCTTACCGGATATAGAACCTATAGCCCAGCACAACGTGTTGAGGTTCTTCCAGGAGAACTCTGATCCGTTCACCTGATTCAGCAGCTTCAGTGTCATGATACGGTCCGTGTCCACCGAGTCCAAATGAGTGAGAAAAACCAGCGTCTCGCGCATGTTCTTGTAAAGGTTGATCGAGTTCGTGTCCTTCATAAATTCACGGACAACCTCCCCGTTTTCATTCTCCACCACCAGCACCTCCTCCGGCTTGGCCATGCGCGAGATCATAATGAAGCGCACCTTGGAAAGAATTGGCGCATAGAAGCGGCGACGGGGATAAACTTGTTGCCTCTTCGACGACTCCAGCGTTGGATGGAAGAACTCAGAGTTGTAGAGATCCTCCACCAGACTGTTCCAGTACTCCAGACAGATCTTGAATACCTCGACGTCCTCCACCTCGCTAATCATCACCAGATACATGAGTGCCTGGTTCAGGTAGTCCACGTACTTAGCGTCCTCCACCAGCTTGCCGTGCTCCTTCAGGAAGGTGCACAGAAACATGGCCAGGTTGAGAACCAGCTCCTGCTCCGTGTCACTGCCGTGCTTAAAAACATGATTCATGTTCATATTTGGGCCGACGATCTGGTCCAGCTGCACCATCGTATCCTTGAACAGCGTGGCGAAGTTCTCGTCATAATTGGTTGCTGTCAGGCCGGCAATCTCCGACAGGCACTTCAGGGTCACGTTCCTGAACATGGGCACGCTGAGGAACTTAAAAATCAGCGTCTCGATCAGCGTCGTCTCGAAGATGTAGCCAAGTGGTATCCAGTTAAGGAAACGCAATAGCGTCTCCAGGGTCACGTGGATGAGGGCTGCGTTCATAGAGTTCTCCAGCACAAAGGAGCAGAGCGTGAAGATCTGTGAGAACTCCGAGCACATGGTATCCTTCAGGTGCTTAGCCTTTGTTTGTGTGATCTGGCCCTGGGAGAAATCGAACACTTCCTCGCTTAGGTTCTTCAGGATGACCATGTTGTTCATGCAGAGACTCTCGTTCGTCTTTGACGCACCGACAATGTCGCTGATGAAGGTCTCCCAGTTGCGGGGCCATTCACGCTTCAGGATCTGCACCAAAATAATGTTCAATTTGTTCAAATAGACCTTGTTCTGCTCCATGACATTCGGGTCGGAGGAGGTCTTAATGATCAGGCTGACCACGTACTTCTTGATGCCCTCGCACTGGTTGCGCGGCAGCACCTTCCAGCGGGTCTTGATCACCTCCTCCAGGATTTGAAGCGCATAGAACTTTGTCTGCTGGTTCTGTGAGTACTCCAGTATGCTGTCCACCCTCGTCCATGCCTCCGGATGCTCCTTTAGTGTGGTGAGTATGTCCTGAGCGAGACGCAATTGGTCGCCCTGCGCCGTGTACACCACCTCCACGATCTTGTCCAACAGGTTGATGTCGAGTTTCTGGGTGAAGTCGAGCAGTTTGCTCGCCTCGTCCGACGTCAGCATCGTCGCCATCGCCATCGCTTTGTAGTAGAAGCGGCGTTCGCGTCTGCGTCGCTCGGCAGCTGTGTCCGCGTTAATTTTGGTAGCTTCTCCGCTTCCTCCTCCGGCTGACCTGAGCTAAGCTGTATACGCTGGATGTTATGGATGTTTTGGATATCGACTTGGTGCGACTGTGCGAGAGAGGCGGCTACGGCTTGCGGACTTCTTCTTCTTAAGCGTCTTCTTCTTGCTATAATGACGGCGAGGAACGGAACGGCGGCTGCCGATCTGGATCTGGATCGGGATCTGGATCTGGTGCCGGGGGCTGGAACTGGAGCTGCAAAAATGCCAAAGGGGCGCAAAATAGGACATCAGTTTTATTGCGTTTTGTCTGCCTGGCCTGCCAGGCAACCATATTCTTTTTTATTTTCCTATTTTCTTTTTTGGAACATCTTACAACTACAACTACAAGCGCTGCTGCCTGCGCGCGCTTACACTTTTTCGCACACTCACACACACACCGACACACAGACACAACACAAGCAACGCATCGCCGCCGTGCGACTGCGGCGGCATTTCACAATTATACCAATCTCCTATCCACGCTTTCACTATATGGACGCGTAAACGCCAACAATATTCGCGCATTTTAGTAATTTAGCTTACCTATTTCCGATTCCAGAAAAAAGCAGCGTGTAAAAACGACGACGGACAATGCGAATAATTTGTGTGACAATGTTGCCGTATTGTGATTGGTTTGCAGCGTTTTCCAGCACGATTGCGAAAAAACATTTGTGTCGAATTTTATAGCACTGTTTTGCGATGGAAATATATTTTTTTCTGAAATATCTCGAATAATAAAGCATAGGTCGATTAAGTTTAAATCGCAAACTTTTTTTTTATGTTCCAGTGGTACTACGCTTTTTTTTTTAAGAAATTTTTGGTTTTTAAATTGTAAACAAAAACATATCGATAGTTTTCCTCCTATCGATTGGGGCTTGAGTGGTTTTTGCTTGCGGATCGAATCACTCAACTTGAGTGAAATTAAAATAAATAAAACAAGAGGTTGTCGCTATGTCTATTTATCTGCTGTGTTTAACAACAAACGGCGGTTTGCCCGTGTTTACCCGAAAAAAGGGCGAATGCGACAACGTTAGTGTGATTAATTAACCCACGTTCCATTTAATTTATTGAGACATCTTCCCCTAGCTTCCGTTTTCAACTGTTGCTTCTCTGAATGGCTTTCATATGTTCTTCAAGTCGTTGGGGATCCAACTGGAGGGCACGACCACCACAAAGCCACCACCTCAGAATCCGGGTCACCTCAGTCCAGTGGAAGCTGAAGAGTGGACTTACATATGGAGGGATCATAACGCTGTCACCCTGATTGTCTGTGGCAGTGGACTGGGATCGGAGCAGGTTCTCCAGACTTTGGCGGATCTGGTTTTTGGAGCCATTTCTATGTTCATCACTCGAACTGCTGATATGGCACACGCCGCACTGCTCGATCGGTTAAAGAAAGATGCCAAGAAATACGTACCCATTGTGGATGCAATTTTGGAGGCGGCATGTGCCGGCACACAGCTTCTCGGCTACACCGACTGTTTGCTGGCTGCAGAGAACGCAGCACTTCTGCAGAGCCTTAACGAGTTTAGTGGACACTGTGGCTCCTTGTTCTGCTGCCTGGTGGTGGGTCATCGGATCGCTGTAGCCACGGAGGGCTGGTGGGATCTGGACACAAGAGATCGGGAGCTGCTACTCTTCCTCCTTAACTCTTCCAGCACTTTGCAGCACGATCTGCCTGTTTACTTGCCTGTAAAGAGCCCCAATATAGCGTACAGGTTTGTGAGCATTCCTGTGGCGCCCAACAGTGCCTTGTGTGTTTTATGTGGGGCGGAGAACGCCTCATTCCGGGAGTTGCACGCGCATGCCATCAACGTGTACCGCAACGAGGGCAATCTGCTGGCCGCCGCAGAACGATGCATGCCCAGAAGCCTGCCGGAACACCTGGACATTGATGGCAATGTGCTGGCCATCATACTGATTAACCGACACACCCGAAAGGGTCTTTTTACCAGAAACCTTAATCAAGCTGCTAGCGCCAAGCGCATTATCGTGGGCGAGCTTCAGCGCCTGGACATTCTGAAGAAATTCTTCGACCAGACCATGGAGGCAGTGCACATGTTTGAGGCACAGAGCTCGAGCAACAAAGCTGCCCTTTTGGATCAGTACAGCTGCACGGACTACCACAAGTGTTATGCTACCGCTGATGAAAACGGCAATGTCCTGTTTCTCTTGTTTGTGGCTGCAGTGCCCACGCATGCAATGAAGTTTGTATTCCATTTGCGACTAAAGGATAACTAACTTTTTAATATTTTTTCCAGGTTTTTGGCTCAACGCATCCATGGAAGTATTCTCCAAGAAAAGTCGGTGTGCTGGTGAACCAGATGCACTTTATTTTTATTGATAAAGACTGATATTATTCTTAAGTTGGGATAAGGGACAATAAGACTCTATTTAGAGTTATACTTTTCAAGATGAATCCGTCCATTTTCAACTATACAAAAAAAAGGTTGAAACTAAATGTAATTTTATACAATAAAAAAAAAGGCCTTCCACTAGGATAATTAAATAAATAACACAATTACTTCATTTTCTAACTTAAAATGCTAAGTCCTTAGCCTACAACAACATTGAGAGGCTGGCAAAACACCAGTTGATTGTTTCTTAATTTCAGAGGTTTGGTTTTGGGATTCAAATTAAATTTCAGTGTAGTTCCAATCGAAACACCTGCAAAGCTAGATGGCAATATAATATTAAATTTATGGTTCCCACTCCTTGGACAATTTAGAGGTTCCACTAAAACCATTAAAAGGCTATGTTCCTGGGCTATTTCCACCACAGTAACATTGTGTATCGGATTCATTGTTTTCATATGTCTCTGATCCATGCGAACATTCTTCACCATTTGACCGAACTCGTCAGCGAACCCTCCTTTAAGGACGCGGCTGTGCAGCTTTGGATTAGACTTCTTTTGGCTGGAGGGAATGTAGAGAGATGGGGATTGGTCGGGAACCAGTTGTGTTATTGGCGAAGAGTCAATGATACTATCCTCGGATAAGTCAGAGCAGTTTGACTCGTTCAGTGAAGTATTCATCAACTCTGTCCAAATCTGAGATGTCCTGAAGGAGCTGGAGAGTTTTTTCGGCAATTTATCAGCGGTTGACACTAATTTGGGGGACTTTGGGAATCTGGTATAGGGGGACTGGTGAAGGGGCAATGCCTTGGCCCGGCGCTTCACTGCTGGCCAGCTGGTGTTAAGTAGCTGCTTGAGCGTGGACGAGTCGGTGACCTCCTCTTCATCCGGCTGGCTAACGCAGATTCTGGTTCTTTTCAAAGCATGCCAGGAATTCTCAAACCTTGATGGAGTGCGATTATGCTGAATGGACTCCACCAGCACTTTTCTTCCTGGCGAGCTGGAAACATTCTGTGTAGCGGTAGTCAGAGCGTCCTTAGTCCTTGGAGAGGCCAATTCCAGATCATCCTGACCGCCGCCACCACTCGATCGAAGCCAGAGTTTTCGTTTAGAACTCATTATTTGAATTTTAATTCAAAAGACCAGTAGTAGGGCAACTACATTTCAGACAAGTTATTCAGAGATTTCTTTTGAGAGTGAGTTCGTTATTGGAATTTCTTTAGTTTTTTTTATATTATTATTATCAACAATGTTTTTCTTTAGTTCGAGTTCGCTCCGATATTCCGATAGAAACAGACGCAGTGTTGGTAAGCGCGCGAAGTGCCGCCAAGAAGGACCAGATTCAAAATGTTCTCATTCGCGAAACTTCTGGTTGATTATAATTAAATAAATTAAATTAAATAATAAAACTTCTTATTTTTTTCATTATTTAATAATTTGTTTATAAATGGCATATTTATGTAGTGTGTAGAATTTCGTAGCTATCAATAGTTGAAAGAGGAATTCCGCTCCTTGATGGATCGTCGTTTACGTTTTCCCACAATCGTGCCAAGACCGGAAACAGTGCCCAACTGGAGCAGAAGGGGATTGCTCACTAGGGCAGCTGCTATTCCCAAAACTGCAGCACTGGCCAGCGGAATTAGAAAGCTTTTGGCTAAGAGAGCTTTGGATGGCAGCTCTGCGTGACCCGGTCCCTTATGGGCGGCTAATTCGTGATGTTCCAGCGGATAGGGATATGCATACTCTGCGTGGGAAAAGTGACTATGTCCTGGGTGATGGGCTGGACGTGATCCATAGACGTCAAAGGGAATGCCAGCCTCTATACTAGAGCTCCCATAATAGGCACCACTTCCTGGTCCGAATCCTGCTCCACCAATTCCAGCTTCAGCTCCATTTCCGTGGGAAAACTCGTAGGGGTATGGATGCGAATTGCTCTCAAAGCTGCCCACAGGCGGGGCGTGGGAAGGGGCTTCTCCTGAACCAGCGAAGTGACCTGGTTATTGGATTAAAATCAATAAATATTTTTTATATGTTGGAAAGAACTTAAGTGGTTAATCACACAAACTTTATTTATAAACTATAAGCTTTAATCAATGAATTTGAAGCACTCCCACTAACGGGTACCTTTGTACTTCATTAATATGTTGTATTATCAGTTATTGTGTCAATCAGGGGAACCCCATTAAGCTGATAAGTTCTCCATTGGAAGATTAACTTACCCACACTGATACGTTGTTGCAGACCCGGACCTCCAAGACCGCGCCACTTCCTATATGTCTCACTTAGACTCTCCCCGACACTTCCCAGGGAAGGATGTCCGTTGTTTCCTCTAAGGGGACTCGTTTCGGGACCATCCACTGATTCCGGTCCTCTGTAGAATTCCGGGGACGGTTCCAAGCTTTTTCCGCTGGCTGAACTGGACAGATCGAGCTGGTTTCCTGACCTACCGGTCTCCCTCTCATCGCCGGTGGTATTATGGACCAGCGCTACACTGAGTCCCAGGCTCAAAACCAAGGCCTGAAGCTTCTGCCTGCTGGTGAACATGATGGTGACTAAGCTCGGCAGCCATAATGTCATCGCACTTTATAACAAAATTGGAGGGATTTAAAGAGACTGGCGACAAATTGTAGAGCTGCAATTTCTGGCTGAAGATTCTGCTTGGCTGCCTCCATCAGTTGCGCCATCGCGTGGGGAATTTCACTTTTCTTGGGGTATTTCGTCCAAACCCGTCTAGTCGCTTCTATTTGGAAATGGTTAACTTAACTTGACTTAACATTAGCGAACGATAAGTTCATAATAATCCATTATACTTACACTGTAACAGATATATCTGTTACATTTTTTTAAAGAAAAATAAATGTTTAGACTTGAAAGTGTTATTAAGGAAATCATTTTATATATGTAGATTGCATCAAATTGAATACTATATGGCTTCTTAAAATTTAATTTCTCCTTAGTTTAATTTTTTACACAGAAGTAAAAAACATTTGAAGATTAATGATAACAAAACCGAAGCAATTTTTGCAGCATATTGCTGAAATGATTGCAGATCGCAGTCCGATGGCAAGAATAGTTGGGAAATTATCGCCGTGCCGGTTGGTTGGCTGCAAACAAAACGGTAGGAGAAGAAAACATGAACAATTTATTAATGTCTGTCCAATTCGAAGGGGAGATGCAAAACGTGCTACTGAAATAGCAGTATTATGTCTTATGTTTCCGACAGACGCGATCCGATTGCAAAAAGCTGCTTGTCTCGGAAACGTGTCGTCGCCTTATCGCACCTCTTTCTACTGGGAATTGCGTTGGTATTTCTTGGAATTTCGCTATCTCCTATCTCCTGAAAATACGAAATGTTCTTCTATATGTATCACCCGACTATATGTGATCTGTTCTAATCGCAACAAGCCACAAGTTCTAAATCACTATTCCGTTTAACACAATCGTATCACATGTCAATTGGTAATAAATCTTATGAGGATGTATTTTTTCATGACCTTCTTGCAATCGCAAGTATAGATAGACGATTTAGTGACGCTAGTTAGTTTTGTGTTAGGTTTCATTTTTTGTAATGTATTTTAAACCGATTTATCTAGACTATTAAAATATTTCCGCATAAACTACATATTTTGATCGACAGGATTGAACTGATATTGGACGGCATAGGATTGGCAATCGGGGATAGGTTGCTTGGCTGGCCTATTGACTGGAGTATATTGAAATGTGTGACAGCTGGTTTGGGATGTCGGGAACTCGGCAGTACTATTGATCCATGATACTGGACCCGTACACCGGTATATAGGCGGTCCGATTGTGCCAGCTTTCCTTTTGGCTTTACTGGAAAAGTGCCGATCCGTGAACGGTCGCCTCTTTATGGCATTACTTGATATGGATGGTGGGTTCTTCGCTTTGGGATTCATCTCGGCATGGCATGGCGCAGATTCGACTCCTGACTGGGGTTCATTTTTTTTATATTTTTGCTTACCCGTCGAAGATGGTTTATCGGCACAGGAATGGGCAAATGACACCGACTTTTTAGGATACTTTTTAGACGACGAACTCTTAAGACTCGAATGTACTGCAGGAGTATTTTCGGGTATTGGGATCGAGTTGTCTATTTTGCTTCTCCTAATCTGGACCGTCGATGAACCCGATGCAATTCGAGAGTTTTCTTCATTTTCTTCATCCTGGGGAGTTTCGGGAACCGATTCATCTAGTTTATTTTTGGGGAATAATGACACGGTACTCTCGGTCATATTAAGGGGCACTATTCTTTCAACCTGAACGCTTCTTTCCGATTCCGACGGATCGTCGAAGTGCTCCATGGAGCTCCCATTGGAGCGGTGAATTGGATATATATTGGTCTTAGCCTGATCCGAATGGGAATCATTGGCCAGGGAGAGGTGATGGGGAGTTTCATCTACCTGTGGGTCATCAATAATCCTTGATGCACTTAAAGGGTAAGCCAGTTTTTCATCTTCCGTTGGCTCTGGAGGCATTTCAACCACAGGAGGTGGAGATACTTCTTTAAGTTCATTGTCGTCTTGATTTTTATTTTGAGTGGGACTGGGAAAGGGGGAAGTGTCGCCAGAATCTATATCATCTGTGGTTCGGTACAATTGAGTTGGCCGTGGAGTTTTTGGATACTCGCGAGACACTAAGGACACAACCTCGACGTCTTCTATTCGTTCCTCAACCACCGGCATATCCAAATAACGAATCGAACCAGTCTCCTCGCCTACATCCTCATCCTCACTATTTATTTTCCTCAGTTTTTCATTTAGACCCTTATTCTCAGAGATGGAATCAGTATCAGCTTGGTCCTCAATCTTTATAAACTTTTCATCGTCAACAGTCCTCACGGCATCAGGATCATTTTCCGGAATATCAACAGACTCCGAATCGGCAGGGTCGGGAAAAATATAGTCGTGTATTAGCTTTTTATGGAAACTCGCTCTTAACTTCGGCTGTGAGAGATTTGTTTCATCATTTGATTTATCCGGAGACATTTCCATACCAATCGCCTGTTTCTGAGCTGCTCCCACGGCCACCGCTGTCGCTGCCACCATTGCCTTTCCCAAGGATTCGCATATGACCTTCAGGGCTTCCAGGCCGCCCAGTGCATTGCCAGGTGTAGCAGCTTCTGTGGTGTTGGTACCCTGATCCCGGTATCCTTCTTCCCCCAGCTCAACCACTGGTGTCCGTTCGCGCTGACTATTATTGAGAGTATCCACCTGCTCCTCGAATTGCTCCTGCTGCGGCACCATATTGCGGTGACAGGAGCAGCAACATGGAGTATTCCTAGAGTCACGCCGGCCATCGTTGTAGCCATCATCGGTGGGGTAACGCCGGACGCCCGGTGGAGGCCCTGGCGCCATCGGGTAGCCCCTCGTTGATGTATATGGAGCCCCTTGAGCCTGGGAATAGTTCTGGCCACGACACAGGTTACAGCATGTTCTAGCATTTCGGATCGGGTTTTGAACACTCATCTGCTTGGGAGGACTGCCCGGAGAACCAGCCATATCCGGTCGCATTCTGCTGTTCCTATCCGGAACAGCTCTTTGAGGCGGTCCGGCTTGGGGGTCCGTGGGTCCAAAGTAAAGAGGAATCGCCTGGACGCAGAATGGCCCTTCCTGCCTTTCGCCGTTGAATGGAATTGGCACCAACTGGATAACAATGGTATTGGGTTGATTTTGACCAACATCCTCGGAGTTTTCGGCCTGGAATGGGGCATTCGACTCCATGACTAAAAATTTCGTCACATTACTATAAGATTTGGAACAATTTCGGCTTAGTGACAAATCGGGTTTCAAAGCCTGATCACTTTTTCAGAGCTTTCCCTTACATAAAGAGTAAAAAAAATAAAAAAATAATAAAAAGGGTATATGCTTTAAGATATTTTTAAACAAAAAATACTATAAAATAAAATACAATTCGGAATCTAATATGTCCTGCTTGACCAGCTGAATGAAAATATAATTATCTTCGAATTGCGTCAACTGGAACTTGTGGAACGGGGACGGAAGTGCGGGGATCTACCAATACGGTAGCGATACACGACATGATTATTTTTGAACAATTTCATGTTGCTGCCAAAATAGAAAATTGCAAGGTTCCGCGGAAGGTGGGCAGAGATAACAGCTACAACCAGAAGCCCGTATCAGTGGAAGGCTTTCGTATATAAAGTTCGCCAATTCGCCCAGAACGACACACACTTCTCCAGTAGCAGTCAACCAACCCAGCCATGAAAGCCAGTAAGTCCTCTCCGAGATTCGAGCACAATACCAACATTTTCTGATTATCTTATCCTGCCACCATAGCCCTAGTCCTGTTGTGCCTTGCCCTTTTCGTGGCCGTCGTCCTTGGCTGCGATCCCAATGGCAATAATCAGCCGATCTGCAACAGCTCCATCGTGAACCAGAAAATCCGCAACTTCTGGGACCCCACACACTACTGGCTATGTGAGACTGCCACTGGCAATGGTACCTCCGTTCGCTGTCCGGACACACTATTATTTGATTCCAGTACCGCGACTTGCATTTCTTGGGAACAATGGGCTTGGGTTGCTCCTTGCCCCGAAAACTGATTTAATAAATAATCAATAATAATCAATAAAATTACATTTGAAATTGTGCTTATAATTTGAAAATTTGTTCAACCTTACGGTTAGGGGATTATGGGTAAGTTATGGTTTTCAAAAATGAATTAATGTTTCCTTTTTGGAAGAGTTAAATAGCACATTTGACATCAATATTAAATTTACTTAAGAGCTCATTAAATAAAAAGATATTTGAAACGAATTCGAAAACTTAAAAAACCTCAAAGGATAGCCACTTAATAGTTTTTGTCGGATTGTGTCATTATAGAGGTATCTTTTGTGATAAAATATAAGATTACTTTTTAATTATTTCATGTTTGGTTTGAAATGAATTCGATTAATTTTGATTGCATTATCAGATTCCTTCTCTTGAACCATAAATATGAAGATCTAATAAAAGAGGATTAATAAATTTGTTATTATTTATTACGTATTTAGAGTATGACTCCAAAATTATGATCAGACTTTATATCGGAGTGCCCCAACACCCCATGATTGTCATTGATTATTCAGGATTCATTGACGCAAAATTCTCAAATTTTTTCCCGATTTATTGTTCCTTTCGTTTTTCGTTAGATCTTTGAGTTCGGTCCAGGATATGGGGCTGTTACGCAGAACATCACACGAACTGCCCACTGCCAAGTGGTATCGTGCACTATCCCTGCTCCAAATAGAGGCTGCCAACGACTTGGCGGATGCTGCCAAATTTGATTTGGCTGTGAACCGGAGTCAGCGCACCCGGGACTGCCTGATGCGCTTGGGCCTGCGCCCGTTGCCCCGACCTAGTCAGCTAACTCAGCTGGTAAAGGTTAGCCGAGCCCAGGACCTGGCCCTGCTGTACTTCATATTTCAGAAGAATTACAATATCGACAAGGTCTGCGGGAAATATTCGGTAAATGGCCAACTTTTGCTGTCGGCCATTGCTTACTTGGACCTTCCGGCCACATTAAAGGCCCTGGACAAAATCCTTCCCCGCCATGACGATAATACTGATGCTAAGGAAAAGGAAAAAAAAGTTAAACAAAAAGTATTGCCTGAGCGAAGAGTCCTTGAACCAATTAGTGGGCCGGTATCCCCATACTTCCAGAAGCAACCGCGACCAAAAGTTTATCGCCAGGGGAATCGTTTTGTGACGAAACCACCTCCCTTCACGGTGGATATACCAAACGAGAATAAAGATAACAAGGAAGACGATTATCGTTGGTTCTCCGACTATAGGTTTCAATCCCTTTATCGGGAAGTGAAGACGATTATAAAACTCGAGCTTTGTAGATTTTTCGACCAATTAGACCACGCACCGCCGGATGCCGTCAAAGGATCGACCACAAAGGATCTTTGCCCTTTCCATAAGGAGACCAGGTCACTGGAACGCCAAGCCTTTCTGGTTGATCAGCGGAATCGTTACCTGAAAATGATTGATGTAGGTGCCAGAGAGAAGCAGGTATGTCTGGGTATTAAAAATATATCAAAAATATACATTTAATTTATTTTCTATTGTATTTTTTTTTAATGTTCTTCCAAGTAAAGCTTACGAAGGAGCGGATTATTAAGCACCTAAATCGCGACGTGGATGAGTATCTAAAAAAGTTTGGCGACAAAGGCTGGAGCCCCGGGGTGCCGGCTATAAGGAAAACGGAATGTGTCGCCTGCTCGGGATTGGTCCATGTCAGTCTGGAGTCGCCGCCAAAGGTGCTCAGTATGGAAGGCGAACGGACGAGGCTCTATGAGTCGAATGGTCCCCAGTATCGACTTTGCGGTGGGGCAGTTACCGAACGACCTCCCCTGCAGCAACCCAATGATCCATTGACCAGCTACTTCCGGTCCCCAAAACTCCATGTTCCCTATGTTTTCAATTATCCAAAAATTTTTGCAAGCGACAGCTCGAGATCTTTGAACACAAGCGAAGTTATTGGAAGAGGGCTGGTCAAAAGCCTGAACAGGAGTGACGATGATGAGCAGATTGGTGACCATGTCTCCCAACGGAGCAAAGAAATGCATAAAAGTCCCACTAGATTCGCCTCCAAATCCGCACATACCAGAAGCCACACTAACCAGTCGTCCTGTTCACATCAAATTCGAGGCATTCGCAACAAACAGTCCTGCAACTCCGATCAAATTAGACCCATTGACGAGGACTTCCATTCAGATGAAAAGATCCACAATGAGAAGGTGCCCGATCCAGTTATGAAGCATTACATTGACGAGGCCCTGTGCCGATGTGTGCGGAGAATCTTTGAGAAGAGTTTGCTCGTGGCAAGCAAAGCTAGCAGCGATTTCCAGTTGAATCGCCTTTATTATCCCGAGCAAAAATTAATTAACCCCGATGATGACAGGTTGATGGACAAGATGTTAGGTGATGCTTTTCGGGTAAGTTTTAAACGATGCTCCCCAACGAAGCCTATTTACTCAATTTATGTACATACGATCCATAAGCGGTATACCTAGTATGATTTGTAGATCAATTCTTCACTATTTTACACAAAAATCTGCTCATCCATTATATTTATTGATTTTATGTAAATTTGTGGATAGATTCCCTCTCAATCTACATCAAAATCTAGGAACACAATATTTTTTTAGACTTTTTGTTAATTTTCCTATGAAAGTCAAATGTGGCCCACTGAGAAGGCTCATTCTCCGCAAACTTTCATCCGATTCTTGAGCGGAATACCTCAAACGAATTGTAAATCGATTCCCTTTCGATCTGAATCAAAACCTGGGAACAAATTATTTTTTCGATTTTTTCTAAAAATTTCTGAGGCATCTGCTTTAAAATCCTGAACAATGCATGGGGTCACATTATGGCCCTAAGCTATGACTATATCTTTGCCAATTTTCACCCGATTATTGAGCGGAATACCTTAAACGAATCGCACATCGATTTCCTTTCCATTTCCCTTGGAAATCGAATCTGGGAACAAATTATTTTTTTGATTTTTTCTAACATTTTCTTTTTATCCCGAAAAATGCATGGGGTCACATTATGGCCCTAAGCGATGGATGTATCTTGGCCAATTAGCTTCGATTCTCAATAACCCTGCACCAAAACCAGCTGATCAATTTTTTTTTTTTTGATTTTCTGAATTCATGATCCTGTAATGTATTAATTTTTTAGCTTAATCCTCTCGTCGTTCTTTACAGGTCCTGCGGAAGGACAAAAACATGGTGCTAGCAAATCTACCCAATGGGCACCAGATTCCTGAGATGCGGGAGTGGATTAAGAGGCGTTATGGAAAAAAATATGGAGTGCAGAACAGGGAGGTGTATTTCAAAACCCATAAAAAGATGTTACAGAATCTGGACGTAATCACAGAGCTTCGAAGAATAAGTGCCATAATAGATCCGCTGTTGATACGTTACGCGCCCATTTCATTTGGGATGTACCATTCGATAACCAAGTCGGCGAAACTGTTCAAGGATAAGGTTCGTGAGGATGTGTTCCAGTTAATGCTGCAGCGTACTCGGGTTTGCTGGCAGGAGCTACATGGTCTTCGAGCGAGGAATAACACCAGTCTCCGCGAGATTTTCTTCACGTATATGCCCAGCAGCGTCCGTCACGGTGGGCCCACTATTAGTCCCTATTTTTCCGATAACCCTCGCGAAGACCCGAGGAAGAACCGTTTTTTGACAAGGATTATTTAAGTCTAGACCAATCCAATGGACAATTGAATGGACAATTCATTCAAGTGTCCATTGTATTGGCCAAGAACTGGAATCATCGTTATCTTTACACTAAAATAGGTAATATTAGGTCTGGGTCAAAATTGTCTTGCTTTGAAAATTTTATTCGCTGACTAGGATAAGAATTTTTATTTAAAATGGATATTTTCATGAAGAAATCAAAGCATGAAGATTGCCATTTTAATAAGATTGTTTTATAAATAAATTATTTAACAAAGGCCAAAAAAATCTGGAGTATGATTTATGTTGAGGAATTTTAGTGGATGAAATCATCTAATATGTGGTATTTATGATTCATTTTATAGTATATACTATATAAAATATATATTAGGACTAAAATGTTAAATCAAAAAAACTTGTGGACGGCTTGTCTTGTGCCCAGCCGTCCGTTTATGTGTTCCATCCTTGTCTAGGGGAGTGCTAACTTGCTCTCCTTCCAAACAACACAGGTACGCGGGTTACAAGCCGCATTTTATACGCTCGCTGCGCTGAATAACGAGTTGGGAATTATAGCCAAGCGATAAAAATATATTTTGACTTTATTTAATTTTTTATGGGTGGGTTTACCATGGTCAATATTTGTTTAATAATTATTTAACTTTATTTCTCTGCAGTAACATTGACACTGAAATTAATCGGTTCGACTTCCCGTTTTGGTTTACCTGCAACGTGACCACTGTCCACCACTCCACAAGGGCCACTGTGACCCAGTCCACCCGAAAGTAAATAATGTTTAATAATCCCAACCACGTAGTAGTGGTAGAGGAGCCAAGCATATAAAAAGACAAGCTGCGAGTTACAACTTATCAATCATCCACAGTTCAATCGATACTTCGTATCCAATATGTGCGCAACAGTTAAGTCTTCGTGTTTCCTTCTTGTGCTGATCCTGGCACTTGGCGGAATTTCCGGCCAGCCAGCCAAGTCAGTAAAACGCCTGCAAAAGCAAGAGGTTGCCCCATATCCATCTGCCGAGGAACTAAAACCAGAAGTCCCCTTCGAAGAAGGAGTGCCAGATGAGACATACGGGCCTCCAGATCAAACCTACGGACCACCACCCACTGATGCCGTGGAGCAACTGCCTAGTGACCAAGACCCGCAGGACTTTACTCCCGATCCGGACGCTGAAGAAGTGCAGCCCGTGGAACAAGCACCGGCACGCCTAACCAAGCAACTGAAACGTCGGCCGCAATCCCAAGGATTGGTGCTCCTGTCGGCGAGTCCATTGAATGTTATTAATTCCAATGGAATTCCTCTTCAAGTGGCAATTCAACCTCTGTGGTAAAAAAAAAAAATTAAACACAGGCGTGATATTGATTTTTATAAACATTACATTAATTATTGTCTTTTGTTACTCGATAAACAATTAAAGAACATTTGTTGATACATCGAATTGGATGTAACACAAATGGATGATACACTATCAGAGGTCGAGATTGGGGTTCCAATAAGTGTATAAGGAGTATATAATATTCATAATTACAAATACAAGAACGATAAAAGTATGCAGATAACTTTAGCTAACATCGGTTTGGGATATTTGGGATATTCTTTGCCATTGCTTTGGAATGATTAGCCCTGATGACCCCTAGTCTACATAGTAAAATCTAAACAATAATTTATTTAAGAATACTACGCAAAATCACGTTTGGCATTGTGCGGTCCTCGAGTTAACACAGAATTAATCTTCAACTCACATACTAATCAAAACATAATGTATAACTTTCTACTTAAAATGCTAGTTATTGTCTGGTACAAATTGCAGCTAATCGAACGCATAAAAATGCAACTTATTCGCCAAAAAAAAATAATAATAATTTAAACTATTGAGCACCGCCACTGAAAAGAACCAGTTTGGAACAGGGAACACTAGATAAAGCCTTCAATCATAAATTCGCACACATTTGTAGGCATATTGGGCCGTCCTGTATGTTCGTTTGTCTCCGTTGGGAACTTAGTCTGTGTGTTTTTTGAAGATGTCCAACAAACTGACCCAAGTGCCAAAAACAAACCCACAGAGGCCGAAGATCATAATGGCAATGTCCTTCCACAGCATCCATTTATATCGGCCGTATCCAACGTTATAAAAGGTAAATATTTCGATTATTGGCGGAGCAATGAGCGCCAATGCTGAACTGCTCACGGCACCCACCAACGAAATAATAGCGCCCAGATTCGGAATGCAGGTGGCCAGCAGGACTGTGGAAGGATAAATTGTAAAGTATACTTGTTACATGTTTTTTTTTTTTAACTTAGAATCTTACAGGTAAAGGTGACAAGGATGATTCGCAGGAGCGTTGCTGCCGTGTTCTTGCCACGCTGAGTGTCGAAGTGGCTGCACACAAAAGGCTCTACGATATTTACGGGAACGTAAAACTGAAGCGTATATGAGAGGAAGATGGCCACAGCCATCATTATTTTCACCAACTGCGACAGACTATGAAATAAATATTTTTAGTTTAAATTTAACATATTACAACGGCAATTAAAAGCTTACGTATCGCCTTGAGGCAGATTGAGAGTAATGCTGCCCTTGACTGCATCTCCGTACTTCAGGTAGCCAAAGAAACCAACAGAGGTGTAGAGGCATGCCACAATAACCATGCCTGTGTTAAGTACACCGGTAGGTCCACTGAAGTCCTCGGGTGTTCGCATATTGTTCTCCAGCGGTAGCACAACGCCGATTCCTTCAAAAGCATAAATAGCTGTTCCAAAGTAGAGGGGCAGCGTGGCCCAACTGGCGAACGGCTTCACCGTGTGCACATCCGGCAAATCTTGGAGCATATACGAGAAGGTAATGGCCAACCCAACCACCGTGAGAATGGAGGCTATGAGAGAAACGGGCGTCAGGTACTTGAGGTTTCTCACCAAGTTAAGCACAATCATGGGCATTAGTAAGAGTACCAAGTATATTCGGTAATTAATTACGTAGTAGTGGTCAATAACGTCCTTTAGATTTAGAGCCACAAATAGAAAGTAGACACAACAGAATCCGATCTGGGTTATGAAAAGGAACGTGGTGATAATTCGCCTGGCCAGTAAGGAGTACCGCCTCAGGCCGATCGGTCCAGTTTCAAAGCTGCTGTAGGCCACCTCGGGGAAATCCAGGGAGGGTTGCTGAAGTCGCCGGCACAGCTCGTGGGAGCAGTTTACCAGCATGTGCATGCAGTGGGTGCAGATGGCGCCCATGATCATGGTGCCAACAAGGCCCACATATAGACCGGCGTTCTTGAAGGCGTCTGGCATGGCCAGGATGCCTGTCCCTATGTTGCCCTTCAGCAGATGTACTAGAGTATCGAAATTAGAGGTCGGATGTTCCAGGGTGCGATGATGGGTGGGATTGTAGCCGGACTTGTCCAAGGAACCGTTTTCATCGTCTCCTGATCCAGAGGCAGCTGCGTGCACTCAAAGAAACAAAGGAAAATAATGTTAGTTTGATATTGTTTAATTAAATGGTCTAATGATTGATAAGAAATATAATAATCAAAAATTTCAACAAATCATGCAACAAAGAAAACGTTTTTCATTATTTGTTGTAGTCATTATTAAATATTAATTTATGTACGAGATTAAACTGAATAACACACAAACTCACCAGCTAGACTATCCTCGCTGTGCACGTTTACCAAGGTGTTGTCCGGCGGAGAGCTACGCACGGGTCTCACCGCCGATCCCCGGCTGCCCTCATAGTCGGAGGCGTCGCTCTGAAGCAGTAGAGGCTGGCGTTCGGACATCTTCTTCTTGCGCGGCGCACCCTCGGAATTCTAAAACAAGTAAGCAGGGGATCACAGTGAATTGAGAACGATGTACGATGCTGATGCCGATGCCGATGCTCCCTTCCCGGCTAAACAAAACGCACTAAAACTTCAGCTGTCTGCGAAGCCCGGTTCTCGCCTCGTTAGTCGAAAAAAAAATTCCACTGACTGACTCACTTTTCCACTAGCATAACAATAGGGGTTTTGAGATAGTGCGGCGTCGGATGACGGACGCGTGCCAGGCGAGAGGAGTGCATCGGGCAGAGTGGAAAATTTTCGCCGATAGTCGGACTCAGCCTTGGACTTGACTCGAAGTACGGTTTTTGGATCGCTTACATTACTTTACATTTGTTGTCGGTCGGTGACGAAGCCCCCATCGGAAGTCGATATCAAATTTGCGAGTCCAGTCACTTACTCGGCTTCGAAAACACTGACAAGTCGAAAAACAAGCTATATAGTAAGCCGCGATAAGACTCAAATATCACCGGCTACCCACCGACCATTCCATTAATCAATTATATAATATGTATCCAGGCGATGTGTCCAATATCCACCCATTAATTGTGTCTTGTTGACTCAGAACTCAGCACTACAAGTTCCCATGAACAAATTATGTTTATGAACAATTATGAACAAATTAAATTTAAAATGTACAAATATAAAATATATAATATTTATAAATTATTTAAATAATGAATAAAATGTGTCTCTTTAACGTATAAACATATATGTTTATAACTACAGATTCCTGAACATCTACCGTATTCGACCTAATTAACACCTTTTATTAACACAATTTATTTTAAAAATTCTGATAACTAGGTGCTTTATTTTAAGATACTGGATTGTTTTGAAGATATTTGATCCGAATAATTAGCACGATTCTAAGCACTTGCTTGTTGAAGATTAGAGCCAGACTAACAACAGACTTAGGTATGCAACCCGAAATGAATTTATGATATTTTTGTTTGGGAATAATAAAGTTTGTTAGACAAACAGTGGCATCAGGCATTGTAACTTATTTTTATCTGGTTATCAGTAGTGGACCTTCGCCCACTTGCACAATTTGTGGGGTAAGCACATCCATATATGTGTAGCATTATTTTCACTTACATAAAATAGGACTAGGATTCTCTTACAAATTAGAGAAATTCCAAGTTGAGATTGCGGTTGGAATTGTTGTGGTTGCGGTTTCAGGCAGATGAATAAACAATAAAACTTGGAACTAAAACTGGAAAAAAATCATAATTAACATATAGGCAACAAAATCAAAACAAAAACACATTTGGCTTGCGCATGTGGATTTACGTGTGTGGGTGTTTCTACCTGTTGAAGGTTGGTTAGAGGCGTAAGGTCCTCCATTGATTTTTTCCCGCTCGGCTGACAATGAAAATAAATGCTGAGACACGCTCCTTCGAAGGTCACAACGATTTATCAGTGCACAAAAGAAATTAAATGAATAGCGAAGTGCTCAGAGATTCCATCAAGCGATGTGGTGGGGCGTAGCGGGGAGATGTTTGGTGGATGCCAATTATCTTTGCCAAGACTTGTATCTGCGAATAAAACGAAGAGAAAACATCAACAATGAATCATATTCATTCATGAGAATGAGTGATAACATATTGTAACACAACCGTCTGAGCTAATAACAAGCATTTATTTTCCACATGAGAAAAACATTATTCTTTAGTTGTTATTATTATTATTTGGTCAAACACGCACAATTATTATTTCCCCTGAACTCGCAATAACAAATTCCTCTCGCCTGAAGCAGCAGTATCGTTGGCGCAATCGACTTGTGTTTTGGTGTGCTTATCGATAATTCGGATGTACAGTAGAACAGCAGTCGGAAGATAAATAAAATAAACATAAAACATTAAAAAAATTTATATTTCTAATATAAATAGCCATTTATATATTTTTCATCGTTTACATCGTTTCTGTACAAAAATTAATTAATAAATTCACCATGTCTCATTGGTTTCAGTTTTAAAAAATAATTTAAATCTAATTACCAAAACCCATTTTACTAATCGTAGTAGTATACAAAAATTAACGTTAATAAACGTTGCTCCATAAAATTTAAAAATAAATATTTGTATCAGGTAGCCCCATCCAATATTTACTAAACTGATATGTTACTGTGGCAGATATTTTTACAAACAAGCTACGGTCATACTCTCAGCTTCACCCTATTTGTGACGTGTCTGCCGTAAATTTATTGAAAATCGGGCATTTATCCCTAAAGTCGCCAGAAAAGACAGTAAAAAGATCGTCAAAATGGTCGAGTTATCCAGCGTCGTGTCCAAGTTCTACAACGACTATGTGCAGAACACCCCCAAGAAGCTCAAGTTGGTGGACATCTACCTAGGCTACATTCTGTTGACCGGCATCATCCAGTTTGTTTACTGCTGCCTGGTGGGAACCTTCCCATTCAACTCATTCCTTTCCGGCTTCATTAGCACAGTGAGCTGCTTCGTCCTGGCCGTCTGTCTACGTCTACAGGCCAATCCCCAGAACAAGACCGTTTTTGCCGGGATCTCCCCGGAGCGCGGATTCGCCGACTTTATATTCGCCCACGTTATCCTTCACCTGGTGGTGATGAATTTCATCGGTTAAAAATCTGTGTACCACAACCATTCACATATATTTAGAATAAAACGTAACTAATAGAATATCTTTCTGTATGCGCCGAGAAAGTCAAATGCCTCGCGTGGAAAGTCCAAGTGAAGCTCTGGCTCAGGAATGGCCAAGATGATGGGCTCTATCTTCTCTGCATAGTCTGCAAGTTGAGGTTCGGGTTTACTTTTGGGTCCTGTTTCTTTGGTGGTTCGGTTCTTTGAGGATTCCCCTTGCTTATGCGGTACCAGCACAGAGTCGTTAACGTTCAGAGGCACCAGATCTTTGAAAACGGCCTGATCCGGAGGAAAGTTCATCTTATGAGTGACCTGTTTGGAGTTTTCAAGTTTTAATAATGTTTTAAGACAAATGTGTCAATATTTACCCGCGGAGCTATAGCTGTTACCATGCCAGGCGTTAGATTTGCTTCCGAAATCACTGCCTTCATCTTATTTAGCGCATCTATTTCTTCTTTTTTGCGAACTGAGGAGTTATAATGCGGGACGGCAAACTTCCTGCAGCTCACAGGCGCCCTGAAGGTAACAGATTCCGGAGCAGGCATCTGCGGCTCGTTCTCTACATCCTGACATTGGTCAATGTTCGGGGCGACGGCCACCGGCGAAGGTCCCGCTGGTGGATGGGCCAATTGAGCACGACGTGTGGCGGTATTCTTCTGGTTCCAATTTACTCTAGATTTACGTTTATGCGGCATTTTAAACAAAGCCGCAAGGACTCGAATATTCTGCTTTGCTGCCCTGACTTCAGAACAATACGGCCACACCTTATCGATACCGGTTTTGCCGTTTTACGACACTATACAAACAGCTGATGTGACAACAGTTAGAAATGGGAAAACATCGATAACGTAGTTTTAGAGTTCGTACAGAGTTTGCCCAACCCACCTCAAGTGCACTGAGATCAACAAACATTAGTAATTAGACAGAATGGCATTGTCCCGCGCCAGGCCTGATGATTTCCCCAAAGATGCAGTTATGATAACAGAAGACCAGGCCCTAAAGTATCAATGGAAGATCGTAACATCTTGGGACAAACTGGGCGACGTGTAAGTTGGGTCTTGTCAATGGTGCTGCTTACCTAACAACTATTCCATTTTTCTGGCAGGTGGTCGTTGAGATATACACCTGGTATATTAAGTGGGATGGCGGCAGTGACAGGCGCCTACATCAACAACCACTACCGCACCAAACTACGGCTCGGCGGTCACGGGCGTCTGTCTAGCTACTTACCAATTGTCGCCGTACCTGCCATATTCACCATGTTGTCGCACAAGTTCTTCATCCAGCGACCCATTTTACTAAACCCTCTGGCTGAGTGCCCTGTTTGCATCCAGGTTCGAAGTGCCTTCTTCCAGACGGGGCTGGGAATAGTCTATCCTACAATATTGGCGCCGATTGCCTCATTCATGTTCGCCGCGCGCTGCTACACTTACCGGCTACCTTCGGTCACCGAGGCTCCCCGAGAGATCTTCAATCTATGGCGTAAGCTTACACGACCAATTGTGCCGGCATTGGGTACGATTATTTGCCTGCAAGCGCTGCTGACAATGTTTCTGACCGGCCAGGAGGACAAGCAAAATTTCAAGTTGATGCTCCGTATGAAAGAAATTGAACACGAGTTGGAAATTAATCACATGCCCCAGCGAATAGACTTCTAACGTTTTTAACTTGTTGACTTTATTTAAATAAGCAATAAAAAAAAACTATAAATTGTAATGGTGGCATTAAGTGTTATATTTTTCATCTTTCCAATTAAAGCTTTAATTCAACGGTCAAAACTGCAGGTAAAAATTATCGATAAATTAATATCGACAAAAACTATTCATTCCTTTCATGCCGCATAAAGTATCGAGTGTCCCACACGTTGCTGCAGTCGGCTGACGAAATTTGTTTGTATTTGCATTTAAAACGTGAGTAATACGATTCAGTAACTTGTTTTCTGTCGCAGTGACAGTGTAACCCAAACGGAAAAGTAAGAGAGCTATTCTGTTTTTATTCACAAGAAAATTGTGTAATTCAGTCACGTTTGTTGGTGTGCACTTTCACTGCTCCGGATTGCTGGTCAGTTTGAGGGGTTAGGGGTGCTCCGATTGTCGCGTGGCAACCTCTGCATTGCACTTGGACTCTTTTTATAACTCTTTCTTTTTTTTAGCTGCAGAAAAATGAAGTTCCTGACCGCCAAGGAGGTACGCGATGCGTATCTGAATTTCTTCAAGGAGCAGAAGCACATCTACGTGCATTCCTCCAGCACGATTCCGTTGGACGATCCCACTTTGCTGTTCGCCAACGCCGGCATGAACCAGTTCAAGCCCATCTTCCTGGGCACTGCCGATCCGAACAGTGAAATGGCCAAGTGGGTTCGAGTGGCAAACACGCAGAAGTGCATTCGCGCCGGCGGCAAGCACAACGATTTGGACGACGTGGGCAAGGACGTGTACCACCACACCTTCTTTGAGATGTTGGGTAATTGGTCCTTTGGCGACTACTTCAAGAAGGAGATTTGCTCCTGGGCTTGGCAGTTCCTCACTGAGCGACTAGGACTCCCCAAGGATCGCCTGTACGTGACCTATTTTGGCGGGGACAAGGCCAGCGGGCTGGAGCCCGACCTCGAATGCAAGCAGTTGTGGCTTGACCTGGGACTCAAGCCGGAGCACATCCTGCCGGGCAGCATGAAAGACAACTTCTGGGAAATGGGTGAAACTGGACCCTGCGGACCCTGTTCTGAGCTGCACTTCGACCGGATCGGAGGTCGCAGCGTGCCGGAACTTGTGAACCAAGACGACCCGGATGTCTTGGAGATCTGGAACCTCGTGTTCATTCAGTTCAACCGCGAATCCGACGGCAGCCTTAAACCTTTGCCCAAGAAACACATTGATTGCGGCATGGGCTTCGAGCGCTTGGTCTCCGTCATCCAGAACAAGAGGTCCAACTATGACACGGACTTGTTTGTACCCCTCTTCGAAGCTATTCAGACTGGCACGGGTGCACCGGCCTACCAGGGTCGCGTTGGTGCTGATGATGTAGATGGGATCGATATGGCCTACCGTGTTCTGGCTGACCATGCCCGGACCATCACCATTGCCCTAGCTGATGGTGGCACTCCGGACAACACTGGCCGTGGTTATGTCCTGCGTCGCATCCTCAGACGCGCTGTTCGGTAAGAATAATTCAAGTTTATGGAGTCAGATAGTTCAACATCAACTTATTCCCACAGCTATGCCACAGAGAAGCTTAATGCCAAGCCGGGATTCTTCGCTTCCCTGGTGAACACCGTTGTTGACCTTCTGGGTGATGCCTTCCCCGAGGTGAAAAAGGATCCTCAGCACATCATCGACATCATCAACGAGGAGGAGCTGCAGTTCCTCAAGACCCTAACCCGCGGTCGCAACCTACTAAACCGTACTATCGAGAAACTTGGATCTCAAGCCACCATTCCCGGAGATGTCGCCTGGCGATTGTACGACACCTACGGCTTCCCGGTCGATCTTACCCAGCTGATGGCTGAAGAGAAGTCGCTGCAGATCGATATGGAGGGATATGAGGCTGCCAAGCACAACTCCTACATTCTGTCGCAAGGCAAGGGTGCCAGTAAGATTGAAGAGATCAACCTCGATGTCCATGCCATTTCCCAGCTGCAAGAGCAGGGTGTTCCCCCCACGAACGACTCCTTCAAATACAAGTACGAAGCCGTTTCCGATGAACGCGATTCTGCTTATAACTACGCCGAGTGCACTAGCAAAGTCGTAGCCCTGCGTTTCGAGAACCAATTTGTGAACGAGATCACAAGCGGACAGAAGGCTGGCATTGTGCTGGACAAGACTAACTTCTATGCCGAGAGCGGTGGCCAAATTTACGATCAGGGTGCTCTTGTGAAGGTCAACGATGAAGCGAACGAGTTTTTGGTGGATCGCGTATACAACCGTGGTGGCTACATCCTTCATATCGGTGTGGTTGAGGGAACCCTGAAGGTCGGCGATGAGCTACAGCTGCACATCGACGTGGAGCGCCGTTGGCTGACCATGAAGAATCACTCTGCCACCCATGCTCTCAATCACTGCCTTCTGCAGGTTCTCGGCAAGGAAACCGAACAGAAGGGATCGTTGGTGGTGCCGGAGAAGTTGCGATTTGACTTCAATAGCAAGGCTGCCATGACCATTGAGCAGGTGGCCAAGACGGAGAATCTGACCAAGGAGATGGTCTACAATAACGTTCCCATATACGCCAAGGAATCGAAACTGGCCCTGGCCAAGAAAATTCGCGGTCTTCGCTCCGTCTTCGACGAGGTGTACCCGGATCCCGTCAGGGTGATCTCTTTTGGAGTACCGGTGGACGAGCTGGAACAGAACCCTGATTCTGAGGCCGGTGAGAAGACCTCAGTGGAGTTCTGTGGTGGCACCCATCTCAGACGCTCGGGCCACATCATGGACTTCGTGATCAGCAGTGAGGAGGCCATCGCCAAGGGAATCCGTCGCATTGTGGCTCTGACTGGGCCGGAAGCCTTGAAGGCGCTCAAGAAGTCGGAGGCTTTCGAGCAAGAAATTGTCAAATTGAAGGCCACAATCAATGCGGACACATCCGGCAAGGACTCCAAGAGTCACGTAAAGGAAATTGTGGAACTGACTGAACAAATCTCACACGCCACGATTCCGTACGTGAAGAAGGACGAGATGCGCAACCTTCTGAAGGGTCTCAAGAAGACTCTGGACGACAAGGAGCGAGCTCTGCGCGCCGCTGTCTCGACAACTGTGGTCGAAAAGGCCAAGGAGTTGTGCGAGAGAAACCCGGAGGCCATTGTGCTAGTGGAACAGCTGGAGGCCTTCAATAACACTAAGGCGCTGGACGCCGCCCTTAAGCAAGTGCGCAGCCAGCTGCCAGACGCTGCTGCCATGTTCTTCTCCGTCGACGCCGACTCCAAGAAGATCTTTTGTCTGAGCTCCGTTCCCAAAAGTGCCGTCGAGAAGGGTCTGAAGGCAAACGAGTGGGTGCAGCACGTCTCTGCCACTTTGGGTGGTAAGGGAGGCGGAAAGCCAGAATCCGCCCAGGCCTCAGGAACAAACTACGAGAAGGTGGACGAGATTGTTGAATTGGCCACCAAATTCGCTCAAGCGAAGTTGGCCTAAATGGAAATAGACTTTGAATCGGCAATGCCTTTATTTTACTCACAATTTTGATAAACTCTGCTTACCGGCTATCGTTGATCTGTTCCAAACAGCATTTCATACGAATTTTTTGCTTATTTATAAAATAAATGCATTTGTATACATATTTTTACAACATTTGTTTATTTCATTCTGTTCAAGAGTGTCCTATTTTGTATTTTTTTTAATTATCCAATCGACTGCCTCGGAAAAGTTCTCCACCAAAGCTGTGGGTGGTGGCAACGGTACTACACCTGGCAGATATTTGCCAGTTTTGACAAGTATACCCTGCATTCCCACGCTCATTGCACCCTCGATGTCGTCAGTTGCATCCTACAAAAGAAAACTTGTAAATTTTACAACTTTAAATGTTGCTCCTTACATCTCCAATCATGACGCAGGAAGAGGGATCCCGGCCAGCCAAGGCGCCCTCAAAAAAGTAGGCGTTGGGCTTGCCGATCACCTTCGCCATCCTTCCTGTGGCAAACTCCAGTCCCTTGACAAAGCATCCAGGACCCAAAGCAAGGCCATCTCCGCGCTTATAATATTTCCCCTGATGAACAGCCACCAGTTGGTTATCCTTTCTTTCAAGTAGAACACTGAAACAAGATCCATTTTAAAAATAGAAATACGACTTCAATCTCAATCCTACTTGAAAGCCTTGTTCATTTTCTCATAGTTGAACTCCTTGGGTGCCAGACCAACTACAACGGAGTTCAGATAACGCTCCGTATCCTCCGGGGGGAAATCTTTCCTAGCATCTTCCGACAGGAGGTAGTAGGGATTCAGCTTGCCGCTCTCCACATAGGACACAGCGGCACTAAGTGAACTGTAGATCTCCGAGCGGTCCACCTTGAATCCCATCTGGCAAAGCCGATCATGGAGCGTAGTCTTTGATTCCTTGGTGGTATTTGTAACGAACTTGACCGCGACACCAGAGTCACGCAATCTAAGATCATGGAGATTGTTTAATAATTTATACTATATATAATATTATTACTAATAATGGCTTTAATTACTTGACAAGGGCTTCAACGGCATTGGGTGTCGGATCATCTTCCACATGCAGAGTGCCACTGAGATCTATCAAAGCAGCTTGGATGGACATCCTCCTTAAGTTTAAATAATTTCTTCGAACACTCGAAATTAAAAGCATTTGACCATTCGATTACGGTCTATTTATGTTATCGGAGTCAGTTTATCGGAATCGAATCGGAAGCACCCTTCTATACGCTACGTCCCTGTCTTCGAACATTTGAAGAATGTTGTTTACCGGTAGATCCTTCTTAGGAAGAGTTTTGTTAGATATATCACAGAATGTGGGCCAAAGGGGATTCATAGTCAACTATTGCAAGGCAGCTACCGCCCTGCGACCGACGAAGGCCAAGTCAACGAGAAAGGAGGTTCGAAAGATTGGTTTCTCTTTATTTTACATAACTTGGCTTTAATATCTTTCATATTTCCAGGCCCAGTACTTTTCGGACGCCAAAAGGGTACGGACGATTGGCGGAAAAGGTGGAGACGGCTGTGTTTCTTTCTTGCAACTGTGGTGCAATGAGCGGGCCGGTCCCGACGGCGGAGACGGAGGACATGGCGGTCATGTGGTCTTCCAGGCATCCAACGACGTCCGCAACTTCAACCACGTGGACAGCGTGCTGCGGGCGGACGAGGGAGAACGGGGCAATGCCAAAGATTGCCACGGAAAGAATGCCAAGCACTCGGTGATAAAGGTGCCAATTGGCACGGTCATCCGGAACTCCCAGGGCCAGATCGTGGGCGACCTGGCGCATGCCAATCTCATGTTTGTAGCAGCCCGTGGCGGTGCTGGAGGAAAAGGCAACCGTTTCTTCACGACCGACAAGGAAACCAGCCCCAAGGTGTGCGAATATGGGCCCACTGGCGAGGATCTCTCCTATACGCTTGAGTTGCGGAGCATGGCTGATGTTGGATTGATCGGCTATCCAAACGCTGGAAAGAGTACATTACTGAACGCCTTGACTCGCGCTAAGCCAAAAGTGGCACCTTATGCCTTCACAACCCTACGCCCCCACCTCGGCACCGTTCTGTACGATGACCATGTCCAACTGACGATAGCTGACCTGCCTGGACTGGTGCCAGACGCCCATCTTAATAAAGGCCTAGGCATACAGTTTCTGAAGCACGCCGAGCGCTGTACTCTGCTGCTTTTTGTCTTGGACGCCAGTGCTGCGGAGCCGTGGAAACATTACGAGCAACTCATGCACGAGTTGCGACAGTTTGGGGGAAGCTTGGCTAGCCGCCCTCAGCTGGTGGTGGCCAACAAACTGGATAAAGATGAGGGCCAGGCGAATTTTGAAGAGCTGCAAAGAAGGCTACAAAATCCAGTACTTGGCATCAGTGCCAAGATGGGCAAGAACCTTGGTAACCTCCTAGACAGTATACGCAGGTCGTACGACAGGCACAAAGTCGACATTTAGTTTGGAATTCAATGGATGGTGTTTACAATTGTTATTTTTATATTAAACTTAAACCTTATCAAGTACACACAAATGATACATCTATCTCTACAAGCCTTCTTCAGATGTGGGCAGCCAAAAGGCCATGTTGGTACACGCGGAGGCCAGCATCATATACTTGGGATTGAACTGGACACATTGCACGGGACCGGGGTGATCTCCGTTCAGCACAGACACCTTGTTCCCCGTGTCTGCGTTCCAGATGTGAACTCGTCCATCGGTGCTGCCCGAAAATATGAATTGGGAGTCGGGGCTAAAGCTCGCCTCGATAGCGATGCCCTTGTTGTTCGGATATCCAGTGAAGGTCTGCAACGGTGTGCCGTGAAAAGCGTCCACTAATCGGATGACCGAGCCATTGGTGCTTATTAAGATTGTTTTCCCGTCACGGGAGAACTTCAATCCAGTCCAGTCGCATTCCTTTTCTTGGTTTAGCTTGAAGGTTACAAAGGGACCTTTATCGAACGACCTCAGGTCATACAGTTTGATGCTTTCCGAGTTGACGCCGGCTGCGAAAATGAGTCCTTCAGGGTCGTAGGCGGCAATGGGTCGGCCAGAAAGATGCATTAGACCCTGGCAGTTGGGCGATCTTAGATCCCATAGCCGCAGTGTCTTGTCCAGCGAGCCGGAAAGAAAAGTATCTTCAACCGGCGAAATGCACAGCGATATGACTTTCTTCGTATGGCCGGGAAAGTAGCGCAGATATTTGTTGTCATGGAGGCTCAAGTAGCGGATGGTGTCGTCGACCTTGGTAGAACTATGGATAGCCGTGTTGTTGGCATGTGTAAAGTGGATCAGGTCCACGCCGTATTTCTTGGAGTTCACCGTCCGCGACTGCGTGCCCTTTTCGCAGTCGTATATGACTATCTGGTCGTCTTCGCTGCAGGATATGAGGTGTTCGCCATTGGGCGCAAAATCGATGGCGTTGATTTTGTCTGTGTTTTCTCTGAAGATCTTTGCCACCTTGAAGCTCCGCACCACCGAATCAATTAGTTTTATTTTCATTTTGAAATCCCAAAATCGTGATTGTTTTCAATGTTTTCTTCTTTTGACGCAAAGTAGGGATGTCAAATATATGCGTGACGCCTGGATCCGATATATTCAAGCGCGAACCTATCGATTAAAAGAACTGGTTCCATCGGAACCAATACCTCTGGGGCCGGCAGTCTACGTAGGTGACGAATCGCATGCCAGGGTTATGTTTAAGTTTAAAATAAAAGATATCTATTTCATAATGTATTATATATTGCGGCCCTGACAGAGGATTAATTTATTAATAAACACATTTTTCAATTGATTTTAAATTCGAAAACAATTAATTCTTTACTAATATACATAAATACATATGTACAATTAAGTAGGTTATTCTGTGGATGTCCTCCGAGTCAACAATTAAAAATTTATTAGCCATATATTTCCATTATAGCATATGTGATGTAAAGCGTTAAAGAAGCTAAAGCTGTTTAAAATATTTTTAGCGGTCTATTTGTGTTCATGATGCGGAGTCTCGCAGGGGCTGATACTGTGGGTATTGCCTAGAAGCTCCTTGGGTTCCACATAAACGGTTCCTTCCTTTCCCCTCGCGAACGGTGTTTGTCCATTGGTTTGTAAGTAAAAATTGCCATGTACCCTGCAAAGCGATTAAAAACAATTATTTCTAAACATCAGTTACTTAAAGCTGTTTTTTTCTTTTTGCTTACGAGGTGGGGCAGTGGTGACCCATCACAACTGGCGGGCACGTCTCAATCGTTCTCTTCTGTTTAAACTCGGACCAGTTCTTGGCGGGAACTGCATCGAATCTAATTGGATAGCGATCGGATACACTCTCGGCCCAGAACCACCAACTGCGCCGGTGACTGGCCAGGTCGTTGTCACTGAGCATTTTATAGTTGCGCTTGGGGCAACCGGGTTGTAGACTCTTGCCGCCGTTGGGCCAAAAGTCCGCCGTTCCCGTGCTTGTAGGAGCTCCATAGAGCCAGGCATCCGTGTGTATGACGTCCACGAACTCGGCATCACTGGCGCTCAGATGACTACCGGGATAGAACAGAGGAAAGGCAGGATCCAGGGCGGAAATTCTGGGGAAAAACATAAAATGTATGTAGAATTAAAAATCTCTCAAATAGGAAAGAATGATATTGAATTAAGTTGGAAGCTTGAAACACTTACTATTCGTATTCAAATCCCTCGTTACATTTGGTAAACTAATTGACTTGCGAATGTATTATGGAAGTTCACTTACCTTTTTAACTTTCGGACGCCTTTGGTGCGCTTGAATATTTCCCGGCCAATTAGTCCCGCCAGCTGACCTCCCATCGAGTGGCCGACTATGTGGAACTTTTCAATATCCAGTCCATGGTCGAACATTTGAAGAAGTACCTTGGCCAGTTCCGGTCCAAGTTGCTTGAGGTTGGGCAGGGCATCGAATATATAGTTGCCATCGGCCAGTTCGCCCCAATCCAAGACGATAAGATTAGTGTCCTTGCGCTCCAGATACGCCTCGGCAATGACATGGATGCTCTCCACATCCGGGTCTTCGATATAGCCATGTAGATAGAGAACCGTATTCTTGCACAAATCCAAGTGCTCGTCCTCCAGCAGACTCTGGTAATCAGTTAGGTCATAGATATCGCTATCAGCCACTGTAGGTCTATCGGAAAAAAAAAAATGAAAGATAAAAATTTAAATTTTAATCAATTTATTGAATATTTATTGAATTTATTGAATTTATTATTGAATTTATTGAATATCCTTGAAAATTAAAATTAAAAAAATTTATAAATTACGAAGCCTACTTACCCATAATAAAGTATAAATTTCGCCGTAGTCAGATCTGCTCTGGAGTCCTTGAGGCCACACAGTAACCCTGGAAGGTAGATATCCAAATTATTTAAATAGTTTGTTCCATTTCTGCCCACTTACTTACTGGATTTGTTTTTAATGGCCTTGTGCATTTTTCCTGGGGGTGGTTGGCTACTAGTCCATAAAATGATTGATTACGTGACCTGCTGGTTTTCCGGCTATCCTCCGCTTCCATGCGCTTATTAGCAGTGACTGGGCCGGACACTCGATTAGGTGGATCAAGGCGGCGTCGTGGCCTAAACCATTCAAATTGATAACTCTAATTAAATTTCAATATTATTCGGATAAGATAGTGTTTGCTGGCGAAAGAAGGCTTGCGACATGACCATAGTGAATCACAAAAGTGGCACCAACGGCTGCAAAGTCCGCCTGGACGTCCAACCGAATCGCCTGTCCATGCATCATTCATGTGTACCTACAGTGGATCGTCTGATTTTTCATAAAAGTATACCCGGACTCTAGATTAGTCAGTCACTAATCGCTAGTTAATTCCATTATAGCAACTGTTGACCAACTCAGAGTCAAGAAATGATTGTAGATTTCAGGCACTGGCGCCTCGGAGTCTAGTTACTCAAGTAGGTGATTTGAAATCAGTTCGAAAACACGGGTCATAAATGCAAATTTCAAATCATAAGTGAACAATTTTTATTCCAAAGGCATTTCTTAAGAACTCAAATAGTTTCAAAATGGCACAAGACTACAAATTACCTATTAATTATAATTATACGTATTTACTAATAATTTTCCAACTATTTTTCTTCAAAAAGTGTAGATAGTGAATGAAGATACAGTTTTATATACAATCGCGAAGTAATGTTTCGATGGGATTTTAAAATGGCTGTAAAATGTTGATCTTGTCAACACTTATGAGACATTAATCCCAAAGTCGGCTATTAGAGAATTTGGTAAAACGGCCCCGGGGTCAGTTCAACTTGCTTCAAGCTTTACTGTCCATTGCCACAGACTACCTTAACCCGGGTCTGAATGGAGGCACAACGATGATAAAATATGCAGACTTGAAATTACTGCCACACAGTAAAGACAGCATAAGTAAAACATTTTAAATAATATTTAAAAAAAATAATATTTCGACAAAATTTCAAATAAACCAAAACACATTTTTTTTAAAGCCCCATCTTGAAAGTATTACCAGCTGCTTCGCAGCTTTCAATTTTAAATGGAAACTCGTCAAAATAATGAACAATCTCCACTCAAATTCGTTCATAGGCAAGTTCAACTGTACTCGAGTTTCCCTATTTTTGTTTGACGAAATCACAGCCCCACTTACCGGCCCACTTCTCTGTCCCTCATGGACACCCCAACGCGTGCAAATGTAATTTAAGTACCGGCCTTTTTTATTTTAACCTCATATTTAGCTTCATCATTATATTATACTACGGACATACATAAATAAAGAGCACTTCAATTTATATTTCGGCTTATCGGGGGGGAAATTAGCCGTCAGATAATGGCGTCAGCGGGGGGGATCGGGGAGTGGTGGTACCTACATAGGCGCCAAGCGTTTAGCGGACGGAAGGCAAAGTGCTTTGTGAAACGCGCCACTTTGAGCGAAAATAATAATACAACTCAAATAACATAACAATAATAATCATTACTGCTCAGCATAGTTGACATATTCGCGTAATTAAGGTGGACCGCAGACACCTGTTGCGTTACCAAAGTGGGAAAGTGGCGGGGCAGAGGAGGGCCAGTGGACGGAAATCGGAAAGTTTACGACACCAGCGGAAAATTGATAATCACAAGTGTATTTACTTAAGCGGACACAGATACTCAGACACTGCACACTCAACGGAATACGCCAATAATTGATTGGTTCCACCCAGTTGCTCAATCAAAATTTGCATCTGATTCCCCTATTTGACTCTTCATTGGATGATGATTTTTCGAGTGGGCTTCAATGGGACTTACGAGGGCTCGGAGCGTGGGATTGCAACAATCGCGAGTTGGGGAAAAACAAAAACAAAAAGTGATATGCCGATAAACAGAAAACACGTCGGATCGGCGTCGCAGCAAAAAACGACTGATCTCGTTCAAAAAAAAATTCGCTCAACAAGACACAAACTATCGGCAGGTAACCAGCGCCAAGGTATGTGAACTATCGATAACAAAAGCTCACAAAAGTTTTCAAAAAATTGTAAATTGTATCTTTCGAATAAAAATATAAACAAACTTGTCATATTTTGACTGTTTTTATTGTTTTACTACAATTTTTGTTGCATTCAGATGCGATCAAATGTTTCAAACTCTACGCATGGTTTTAATAATGATCTTTACGCCTATGTGGTAATTTATATATATAATATAAGTATGTAAGTAATAATGTTTATCTGTGTGGCGATCAGTGGTTTTTCCCTTTATGCTGGCATTGGTGACTCTTCTCCTCCTCCGCCTCCATTCATCCATAATGCGATCTCCTTCCTTCCGTTCTCCCACCAGCATTCAACTGCAGCGTTCAACACCTCACGGGATCATCTCCACTACAATTTTCCGTTCTTGAGTGTGGTTGCTACATAATGTTTTTGTTGCCGGTGTTAAATACATACAATTTAAAAATAGAATAAAAAAGATGCAAGAAGGTTGATTACGCTGTAAACAAATATACAAATATTTTATTGCACACACACATACACACACACAGAGAGTGAGAGAGACAGCCACGTGGTGGAGATCATACCGGGAAAGAGACAGAAAAAGATGGTACAACAATTAGTTCAAGTTAGTACTTTGGAAGGCGGTGGCCTTTGCATTTAGATTCTAGTCGCGGGACACTTTAGAGCTGCGTTATCTTGAAAAACAAATAGATCTGTGTATCACGGTTGGAGGATGGGTTCGACGTGTATGTGTCACTGGCATTGGAATTGGCGAAGGAGACAGCGGGAAGCACATCTACTTATCTACTCATCCTCTAACATTCCATTTCAATTTTGGGTGGTTCAGCCACCTCCGCTGCCGCCGCCGCAGCCTTCGCGTTCATCTCCTCCAAAATGTCATCGTTAGCCGGCACTGGCATCGGCGGTGGCTCCACTATCAGCTTCGAGTCCATGGCCGCCTCTATTTTCGCTCCCATGCACGGCGGTATCGCCGTTCTAAAGACATTCAATTCCATTTCTATGGCAGGATATCAAAATCAATAACTTACTACTCGCAGACGGACATTTTCAAACATAAATCGCAAAGTGAGTTATAAAATCCGAAATTCTTATAAGCCGATAATTAAAAGTTTCAAGTTTTCAAGACTTAATAAACCCTAAAAAAAAATTTTTCCCGATCGATTCTTACCTGCTGCTATGCCGGCAATGGCCTGTGCAGCAAAATGCTTCACGTCCACATCCGTGTCCGCGTTCAGTTTGTCGAGTGTGGGCTTTACTTGGGAATCGATTACGCTGGCCTCGAGGAAGGGGGAGATTTTCTGCAGGGTCTTGGCCACGTTGAAGCGAACATTTGCGACGGGATCGGCTGCTAGCAGGATAACTGTGGGCAACAGCAGCTTGGTAGTGATGTCTGTGCCGCAGACCTCGGCCAGGACGTTCAGGCAGAACAAGCAAGTCATTCCTAAACAAAATATTTGATATATTCCAATAGTTTTCACGATAACTTCGCTACTAATACTTACTGTGCAAATAGTTTTTGTTGCGGGACATAACCAGGATCATGGGAATAATGGCCTGTTCGGCCCATGGAGCTCCGAACTGCTCCACCAGCTTCTTCATGTTGAGGGTGGCTGCCTCTCGGATGGCATAAACGTGATCGTTCAGCCAACCCATGCACAGGCCACGGAGTTTCTGGTCAAAGAACTCCTGCCCCAACTGACCCGCCAGAGCGGGCATGTACTCAATAATGGCCAGGCGCACCCGCCACTTTGAGTCCTCGGCCAACTCGACAATTGCTGGCAGGAGCGACTGTGACAGCTGCTGGATGCCGATAACATCGTTCACGCAATCCAGATTCGAAATAATGTTCAGACGTACTTCCGGGCACTCATCCTTAAGTTGGATGAGGAACAGAGGCAATAGTTGTTCTACAGTCTGGTAGGCTCCCAACATCGGGCTCAGTCCCATGATGACGGAGGCCAAGGCGGACTTGACGTGGGGATTGGGATCTGAGACCAGGTCGCGTACGTACGGCAGAATAGAGCTCAAGATAATCTGCACTTGGTTGGCCTTGTCCAGGTTGGCGCAGAAGTCCTTCACCTTGGTGGCAACTGCGGCCCGTACCTCGGCCTCAGCGTCTTTGAGCAAGTACTGGAAGGCAGGCACCAAGTCCACGCGAGTGATCTCTGGGCCCACTGCCTTCTGGAGGTCAACAAATTTCTCGGCCACCATGTACCGCACTCGCCAGGATGAATCACTTGCGCATTGGCGAAGGGTTGGCAGAACCAGCTACATAAAAAAGAACTCAATTGGCTTAAGACGAAGCGGCTAGGGTTTTAGGATCCACTTACGTGCTCTACATCGTCCTGGGGAAGCAGTTGGGCAATACTGACGCATGCCTCGACGGCCAATAGACGCACAGAATCCTGAAATGGAAATAAATGCATTGCATTAAAATCCAGAAATAAAATAATTTTTCGATTTTTTTTTTTAGGATTTTTCTTCAAATTTTCTGACGGATTTGAAATTGAAAGCAGTTTCATAAAGTCAGCTTTAATGTATTTATTATATTACATTCCCCACTAGAATACATTAAGTAATAACTTAATAATATTATCAAGTAATATCCACAAAATATCAAGTAATTCCAATTTATCTTTATGTTTTTCTGAAAGTTACGCACCTGATCGTCCTGAGCTAGCTGTACAAAGTTCGGAATCAAGTCGGATTTGAGGTACTCGATCTCCACGACCTTTGCGAACTCGCCCAGCTTGTTGGCCGCCGCCCGACGCACCATCGGGGTCTCGTCCTGGCAGAGCTTGCGGAAGTTGGCGCGCAGCTCGGCCTTCACGGGTTGCGTCACCCTTGGATAACAGACCGAGAAAAGTCCACAGGCGGATGTGCGCGAGGTGAACCAGTCGCCTGATACCAAACGCTGCAACGTCGGCACCACATGAATCTCCAGGTCCTGGGCGCTGTGCTCCGCAGCCACGGTGCGCAGTGATTCGACGGCCTTGTCCCGCACCACGGTCTCCTCGACGGTTGCCAAGCTCTCGAGAGGTGGGATCAAGTACATGGCGTACTCAGGGCCACCGACGAGACCTTTTCGAAAAGAATATGAAAAATGGTTGACTGTAAAGTTGGGGTGGCATGGTCACTCACTCGTAAAGTTGCCCAGCTGATCTGCCAAGGCCAGCAATACTTCGTCCTCATCGTAGATGGTTTCGGTGAGGAAGGGAATCAACTCCGACCGGGTGCGCTCCTCGCCCAAAGCTAAAGCGATCGTAGAAAGCTTTTTGATAGAGTTGAGACGCAGCTAAAAGCAGAAAATTAAAGGGGGGAATAAGTGATAAGATGTTCTTCAAATAACCAAAAATGTAAGTTAGTTTAATAAATAAATAAAAATTAGAGGCTAATAGATAAAGCAATTCATGTATAGGAAAATATATACATTTTTTTTTTAAACTTAGATCATGGGATGAGTCTCTTATTTTAAATATTTTTTAATAGATTGAAAAGTTGTTTGATTTACAAAAATACCAAACACCTACAACGCAATATTGCAAAAAAATAAATACCAGCAAAAATCCGCGCTTGGAACACATAATCGATTAAGACCTTTATATAGAATTTTAGATTAAAAAAAAATAAATTATAAGGCTTTTATTTTGGCCGCAAATGTATGCACATTCGCACACACACACACATCGACGCGACACTCGCACACCCACATAAATAGCTATGCACACTATGACGCATTTTTGCACAAATACACATTTGTGGCAGGACCGAGGGCACGCGTCTGCATTTAGCACCTCGATATTTCGCAAGTTCGAGAAGCGCATCAGACACCTTTTAGCTAGTAATACTAACCTGTACATCCTCGTTTTTCAACTCATCAATGAGCACTGCAATGGGATATAGAGAATCGTCGACCGATTTGTCGCTTGCTGCCATTTTTTCTGCCGTCTCTGCCTACACACACGCACTGAAAATCGGTTTTTCTACTCTGCAGGCAACACACTCGATTTTTGCCCTTTGGCGATTCGCAATTAACTCGTTCACAGCTACAAAACAATTTCACAACCTTTTTGGTTGTTCCTGCTTCACTTTGCAAGTTTGCTACAACAAATTCTATGATTAGTTTTCCAAAGAAAATGGGACGTCGTCGCTTGGCAAATTATTTTTCACTTCCAAGTGACACAACGGGAGCGATAACGATAACAAGGCAATGTCTACTTGTTGAACAGTATTTTTCTTTCGATATATCGAAAATGAAAAAATAAAAAATACCAAAACTAGAACCATGGGCGGCCGGCTTAAGATGAGTATTTTATTTTATTGACGCTTTAATTTTCTAGGAAGGTTACAAACTCGGTTAGCTTGAGCAACTGGTCGTCGTTGCTGCGACTAGGTGGCACTTCTCTGATCTTGGGTTTCAGGATAACACGGTCGCCATCCAGTTCCTCGCCCCAATCCAGAGCTGTGTAGGTTTTTTTCAACTCCTCCTCAGACATTTGCGATAGCTCCAATAGGTTCTGCTGGTAGATGGAAACATAGGCGCTTCCCATTAGGTTAAACAGTTCCTCGCGTTGTTTTACTAGAATTTTTCGATTTAATGTCTATTGAAGGTACCTTCGGGAGTAAAACCTACCTAGCAGATCCTCTATAGGAGCTCTGACCCTTTCGGACCAGTCATACTTTATGTTCCTGAAGAAGTCGGCGTAATTGTTGTGCTGCAGTGCCAGATTGAGCAGATTCAGTTGGTTAAGTTCTTTGTCGTCCTTCAGCTTCTCGGGTATACGCATCCACAGTAATTTGGCATTAGCCCTGAAATTGAATTACACATGACCGAAACATAATCAACAATGAACGATGAACTTACAGTTTGTTTTGATAAAGGTATATGGCGAGTAGTTGCTGGTAGACATCGGCTCCCAACTCGAATTGCTGCGGAAACACAAGAAAATTATTGTCTCCAAAAAAGAAAGACCTTTTAAGTACTCACCTCAAATTCCTCACCTTCTAGTCGCTCAAGCAGATCTTCGTATTTATTTGAATGCATTTTTATAAAGTTCTTAATTTTGCTAAAATTGGTGTGACCCTTTGTCTAACGACACCTAGTAAAAACAACCCTGTGCCTTTGTAGAGTTTTTGAGTTAATCAATCGATATTTTTTCTAGAATAAAAGGGAATTTTTATGGAATTTAATGTTTTTTAATTTTTTTAAGGGAGAAATAAATTGATATATTTTTCCTAAAATGCAAATTTGGATTCGAAAACCATTGCATTACAAGATAATACTAATCGTTGTTATCGATAGTTTTTTGACAGGTCTCCACAATTGCAGAGCTGTCAACGTGCCAAAAGTCTCCACCTTCTTTTCGGTGTCAAAAACTAGACTATCAAGATGGGTCGTATGCACGCTCCTGGGTAAAAATGCGTTTTTTCAATGTTTCCGAAGCACTCCAGTGCACCAAAACATTTGCAAAATGTGTCTGCCGGGCGGGATGAGCCCTTGAAAATGTTTAAACTAGCCGTTGGGCTCTTCCTGTCTGTGAAAAGTCCCCGCGAAGGCAAGCACATGGTGCAAACGTTTCGGTTTTGCCATTCGCCGCCACAACGCAAACTAACGATTTGATTTATTTCTTCGCAGCAAGGGTATTTCCCAATCGGCTCTGCCCTACAGACGCACCGTGCCTTCTTGGCTGAAGCTGAACGCCGAAGATGTCAAGGATCAGATTAAGAAGCTGGGCAAGAAGGGTCTGACTCCCTCCAAAATCGGTATTAGCGCTAGTGTTGTTGTTTGAGGTTATGTTAATTTTTTCCCCGTATTGTTTGTAGGCATCATCCTCCGTGACTCGCACGGCGTTGCCCAGGTGCGTTTCGTTAACGGAAACAAGATCCTGCGCATCATGAAGTCGGTTGGCCTGAAGCCCGACATTCCTGAGGATCTGTACCACATGATCAAGAAGGCTGTCGCCATCCGTAAGCATCTGGAGCGTAACCGCAAGGACAAGGACGGCAAGTTCCGTCTGATTCTGGTCGAGTCCAGAATTCACCGTCTGGCCCGCTACTACAAGACAAAGAGCGTCCTGCCACCCAACTGGAAATACGAGTCGAGCACCGCCTCCGCCTTGGTGGCCTAAGCGTCCTCGATCCGTCTGCTTTCCGCGTTCGTTAGTTGGTAGTTTGTTTTCAATCTTGTGGGCTTACATTCTTAACAATGTACAACAAATAAACCCAACAGAAATAAAACTGGAAATCGGAACTATTTTATAGAATCTATCAGCTGCCGTGTACATTTTTTTGGAGGATATGCCGTTTGTTTGTGAAAATGTTTTCATTGCAATTGCATTGAAATGAAACAATTATTTACATCGGATTACAAAATATTACTTGGAAAACCTTTAGCGCTGAGTGGAATTGGTTTGGTTTATAGCTTGGTCTTTTTTAGGCCTACCGATTAGATTTTGTTTATTATAAACCGGTTTGGCTTGAAACAGGCTATCTAAATCAAGGACAAGCTTTTGGACGTCTAATATCTAAAATGGTTTTTGGTAATACTGCATTTAAGCTTTCTCGAAGCATTATCGCATTATCCTTCCTAAGCGATTTTTTTTTTCGTGCGGAAAATTTTACGAACGTTTGCTCAATAAACTTTATTGCATTGCACTTGTTGATTCATTTTTTATAAAGCAGCATGTAAATATATATAAATCGATGTATTTTCTGTATCACTCTCACATGCGAATTTCCATTTACAGTCAAGCTTTATGATACGGAATCCATCACGGATTTAATTTGATAATTAATTTACTTTTAAATAAAACTGCGATTGAGATGAAGAAATATATGTTTTAATTTCTTAATAAAATAACGGTCCCAATTCCTAATGGCTTTTACAAAAGGAAATAATTTCCCATTTATATATTATTTACATAAGAAATTATAAAAAAAAATATTTTTATATTTATATATATAAAAACGATTTGTATCTATTTTTGGTAGATATCTTGATATACAAAATGTATCTACTATTTTGATATAATTTATTAATTATATTAATTATAGCTTCCAATTTTATTGCAGCCAATTTTATCGGTTGAAAAAAAGTGGTGGTTCTAGATAGGGAAGCTCGCCTGTACCCTCGCTTGCGCCCTGGGGTGATGTTCGTATTAAGAACCGATAGTGCCGTCAGAAGCTTGCTTCCCTTCCCGGCGTTCGGACCAAAGTTTATTTTATTATTTATTTGTAATTTTTCGTTGCCGCCAGCCGTGGCCGGACCTTCTGTATCTCATTTCTCACGTTTCGGGGAACAATTCGCCATTGTTGAATGTAAACAATATTGAAAAACGTATGTATAAGTGATTTGCGACTGACGGTAATTATTTTAATTGTGTTCACTGGATTGCTAAGCATTGGTAATTTGTGTGTTTGAAAAAATCCATGTGATTAGATAATTTACAGACAAACGAAAAACCATCGATGCGGCCGCTATCTATGTACAATAATTATTTGTTCGTTGATAAATGTAAGAGATTTGCATATATTTGACTTTTCTTTATATTTCCCACAAACAACGTGGTACTAGGCACACCCACACGCCAAATAAACATACATACATGCGTACTTACATATATGTATAAAGTATATTTATGTTTGGGAACGGTAAAGGTCTCCCAAATTGGTTATTTTTGGTGGGTGTGAGTAAAACAGGTTGCGAAAAAGGAACGGAAAAATACCTAAAAGAACCTAAGGGAACAAAAACTTTATCATTTTTTGGAAAAAAAAATAATTGGTTTTAAATAAATGCATTATAGAATATCTTTTGTATAATAACTACTAAAAAAAACTATTAAATTCTAGAAGTGTTTTTTAAGGGGGTCTCTTAAAATTTATATATTAAATTATTAACTTTAAATACTGCATCAAGCAGCAGCTTTAAAAACTTATTTACTGAATATTGTGAAATGCAACCTCGTGCTTGGAAACTTTAAGGTTCTCGAACAGAAGCAGGGGACCTTCCTCATAATGATGAATTACAAAATTTATGATGAGGAGTGACACACTAAACCCCATTACCCATTAGCCCCGACCCATGCGGTTCCATCGCCAATGACTGAGCTGACTTCCCCGTCTCCAGTCGAGTCGCCAAGCCAACGACACTTCGATTCGTAGATAAATAAAACAGCAATGTTTGTTTGATTAAGATATGCCGTGTTAGCACCGCCTTTTGTTTTCAATACCACTCAGTAATATTACAGTTTTATAGCTTTTCTTTTCAGTGCCTTTAGCGGGAGATCAAAATGCAGTCAGTGAAGACGGCGGATTTGCCGGAAAACCCTCGAGAACGATCCAATTTCATTTCGGCAGCATGCTTCTGGTGAGCTCATAAAAAAAAACAAATAAATAAATATTAAAAATAACTTAAACTGTTTAAACTTTTTAGGTATACTTTACCCACTTTTTTGAAGGGACGCAAACACACCCTGGATACCAAGGATCTTTATAGGGCGTTGAAGGAACACAAGTCTGGTATGCTTTAATGATTTCTCAGGATGATAAGCTGAATATATTTAAACTAAACTGATTTATAACTGAATTATATCCTTATCAACTTTTTTTCTGATATGCTAATCTCTTTATTGACATACACTTTCGAAAGTCATTACATATAAGTCTCATACTCGTACTTATCACGAGTACATTAATTTGACTGATCGAAGAAGTATATAGTATGTTCGTTGACCGCTTTAATTGATTTTCATTTTTTTTTTTTTTTTTTTTCAATTGGGCTGATGATTTTTATGTTTATTCTACCAAATTGATAACTGCCTCTCTGGGTGAACGTTGTTTTCGTAATCCGTACTGATTGGCCCCCATCTGTGATTAATTTGCGATAATTAATTCGAGTGCTATCTTTTTATTTCAGAGACTCTGGGTAACAAGCTATGTGCCTCCTGGGAACTGGAACTGAAAAAGGCTAAGGGAAGCCCCAATTTGCTTCGGGCTCTTGTGCGGGTCTTTGGCTGGTATTTTGGTCTTCTCGGACTTGTACTATTAATCCTGGAGCTTGGACTTCGAACTCTGCAGCCGCTCTTCCTGCTGGAACTCATTTCATACTACTCCCGCGACACGGACTCCATTGAGTCAGCCTACTACTATGCCGGTGGAGTCATTTTGTGCAGCGCTCTCAACGTTATAATAATGCATCCCTACATGCTCGGCACTATGCACGTGGGTAAGCTCCTTCTCCTTCTTATCTTAGATATTTTAGATAAGCCTTACTAAAAACTAATGTTTCATTTATTTTAGGTCTCAAGATGCGTGTGGGACTGTGCAGCATGATTTACCGGAAAGCGCTTCGATTGAGTAAAACGGCTTTGGGTGATACCACGGCAGGACATGTGGTTAACCTCATATCCAATGACGTGGGCCGTCTGGACTTGGCCACCATATTCGTCCACTACCTGTGGGTAGGACCCCTGGAGACGCTCTTTATCACATACCTGATGTACCGGCAGGTGAGCTTTGTGATAATCTTTGAACTGTACCATCCTAGGCCCTAACCTTAATCCCATTTAGATTGGAATCGCCGCCGTATTTGGGGTGGCTTTCATGCTGCTCTTCATTCCCCTGCAGGGGTATCTGGGTAAGAAGACATCGGTGCTGCGTCTGAAGACCGCCCTGCGGACCGACGAACGAGTACGGATGATGAACGAAATCATCTCGGGAATCCAGGTGATCAAAATGTACGCGTGGGAGTTGCCCTTCGAGGAAATGGTGGCCTATGCCCGTAAAAAGGAGATCAACGCCATCCGGCACGTGTCTTATATTCGAGGAATTTTGCTCTCCTTCATCGTCTTCCTTACCCGAGTATCCATTTTCTTAAGTTTGGTGGGCTACGTACTGCTCGGCACGTTCCTAACTCCGGAAGTGGCCTTTTTAATAACCGCCTACTACAACATCCTGCGCACCACCATGACTGTGTTCTTTCCCCAAGGCATCTCCCAAATGGCGGAGACTCTTGTGTCCATAAAGCGAGTGGAAAAGTATATGCTGTCCGAAGAAACTGATGTGACCGATAAAAGTGAGGATCTGCCGGATGATCCGCCGGGCAGCAATCAAGCTACAGTACATGCCGAAGCAGACGAGGATCGCGATGAGGCGGAGGATAAGTTATTGGCTCCAGTCCTCTCAAAAATCAATGAAAACGCCGTTCTATCGGAAGCAGGAATATCGATTAGTGCTCTTAAAGCTAAATGGGATGTTAGTTCCCCCGACTACACCCTCAACGGAGTCAATCTTCGGGTGCAGCCGGGCACATTGCTTGGTATCGTTGGACGGACTGGTTCTGGAAAGTCTAGTCTTATTCAAGCCATTCTGGGCGAGCTTCGCGCCGAGTCGGGAGATATTAAAGTAAACGGCACAATGTCATATGCTTCCCAGGAACCCTGGCTCTTCTCTGGGACTGTGCGTCAGAACATTCTCTTTGGACAGCCCATGGACCGTCGGCGCTACGCCAAGGTTGTGAAGAAGTGCGCCCTCGAACGTGATTTCGAACTGCTACCGTTTAAGGACAAAACCATTGTGGGCGAGAGAGGAGCCTCCCTCTCTGGTGGGCAAAAGGCTAGAATCAGTTTAGCCCGAGCAGTTTATCGTGAGACTTCCATTTATTTGCTGGACGATCCACTGAGCGCTGTGGACACCCATGTGGCCCGTCATCTCTTCGAGCAGTGTATGCGGGGATATTTGCGCGAACGTATCGTTATCCTGGCCACCCATCAGTTACAGTTCCTGCAACATGCCGACCAGATCGTGATCATGGACAAGGGCCAGGTGAGCGCTGTGGGCACATACGAGTCATTGCGGGAATCGGGCCTGGATTTCGCTACCATGCTGGCCGATCCAGAACGCGATGAGCGGGAGGAGGAGAAATCCCGATCCCGATCAGGAAGTTACACTCACAGTCACAGTGATCAGCGCCGGAACAGCGAACAGTCGCTCCTTTCCATCGCTGACTCGTGCTTGGAAGAGGCCGAGGCGGAGCAAATGATCAATCAGGAGCGCCAGGAAGCGGGACGTATCGGCCTGGGACTTTATAGCAAGTATTTTAAGGCCGGCGGTGGTTTCTTCGCCTTTTTCGTGATGATGGGCTTTTGTGTGCTTTCGCAGGGATTGGCTTCACTGGGTGATTACTTCCTCTCATACTGGTATAGTGCAAGTTCGGTTCCTTTAAAACTATTTACTTTAATGATGTCTTGAACTTTCAGGGTCACTAAAAAGGGCACGGTTGCTGCTCAAGCTGGCAACGATACAGTGGGCTCGAAGGCTCTGGAGTCACGGCTGTCGGTATGGTTTCATGATTTGGGCTGGAACGTGGACGCTGAAATGCTGGATACGTACATTTTTACTGTGATCACTGTCCTTACCATTGTGGTTACCGTGGCACGATCTTTCCTCTTCTTCAACCTGGCAATGAAGGCCTCCATCCGGCTACACAATTCCATGTTCCGTGGTATTTCACGAGCTGCCATGTATTTCTTCAACACGAATCCGTCCGGACGCATTTTGAATCGCTTCTCCAAGGACATGGGCCAAGTGGACGAAATACTGCCAGCCGTCATGATGGACGTCATTCAGATTTTCCTCGCCCTCGGTGGCATTGTCATCGTCATTGCCATTGTTAACCCCCTGTTTTTGATTCCAACGCTGGTCCTGGGTATCATATTCTATCAGCTGCGAACCTTTTATCTAAAAACGTCGCGCGATGTAAAGCGAATGGAGGCTATCAGTAAGTATATGCGAAGTTCATTTTCCAAAAAAAAATACAATGTTTACATCCATACATCCTGCTTGCAGCTCGTTCTCCTGTCTACTCACATTTGGCAGCGTCTCTGACCGGACTTTCCACGATTCGTGCCTTCGGAGCTCAGCGTGTCCTGGAGGCAGAATTCGACAATTACCAGGACATGCACAGCTCTGCGTTTTACATGTTTATTAGCACATCTCGCGCCTTCGGGTATTGGCTGGACTGCTTCTGTGTGATCTACATTGCAATTATTACGCTGAGCTTCTTTATATTTCCTCCGGCCAATGGTGGTGATGTGGGTCTGGCTATAACACAAGTGGGTAAACCTAAAAGACACATTCCCCATAAAAACTAATTACCTTTATGTTACAGGCTATGGGTATGACAGGAATGGTGCAATGGGGAATGCGTCAGTCGGCAGAGTTGGAAAACACCATGACGGCAGTGGAGCGAGTGGTGGAGTACGAGGACATTGAGCCGGAGGGGGAGCTAGAGGCCCCTGCGGACAAGAAGCCGCCAAAGTCTTGGCCGGAGAAGGGAAAAATTGTCTTCGACGAGCTCAGTCTGCGCTACGTGCCCGATCCTAAGGCGGACAGCGTCCTGAAGTCCCTCAGCTTTGAGATTAAACCTCGTGAGAAGGTGGGCATCGTGGGACGCACCGGGGCGGGCAAGTCCTCACTGATCAACGCCCTCTTCCGCCTGTCCTACAACGACGGATCCATCCTCATCGACAAGAGAGACACGAACGCGATGGGCCTGCATGATCTGCGTAGCAAGATCTCCATTATTCCCCAGGAGCCGGTGCTCTTCTCCGGTAGTATGCGGTACAACCTGGATCCCTTCGAGGAGTACAGCGATGAGAAGTTGTGGCGTTCTCTGGAGGAGGTGAAGCTGAAGGAAGTGGTGGCGGATCTGCCCAGCGGTCTGCAGAGCAAGATCACGGAGGGCGGCACCAATTTCAGCGTGGGTCAGCGCCAGTTGGTCTGTCTGGCCAGGGCCATTCTGCGGGAGAATCGCATCCTGGTGATGGACGAGGCCACGGCCAACGTGGATCCCCAGACGGACGGCCTCATCCAGGCCACAATCAGGAACAAGTTCAAGGAGTGCACTGTTCTCACGATAGCCCATCGCCTGCACACGATCATGGACTCGGACAAGGTGCTGGTCATGGACGCCGGACGGGTGGTGGAGTTCGGCACCCCCTACGAGCTGCTGACGGAGACAGACTCCAAGGTGTTCCATGGAATGGTGAAGCAGACGGGGCAGGCTACTTACGACGGGTTGCTGAAGATTGCAAAGAAGGTGAGAGAAAAGGATATGAGCGAGTCCGGTCTTACTGATCTTTACAATTTTATTTCCAGGCATTTGAAGATGGAAAGATCGAAAGTCGGCGCCTTTCTTCCTAAGACTACAGAAGGACCTATCAAAGCTATAGGAATTGATTGGGCCACCCTTTCCCGGTCGGGATTAGATAGATTAACTAATATTTGTGTTTTTGAATGTGTTAATGTGCGAATGTTGTGTTTGTGCGTGTGTACGTTTATTTCTTTACATATTAAACTTGGAAAGTATAGTAATCGGTAGCATTAGTTACTGCTTACTTGTATTTATTTTATGTTCTGTAAGTGCAATGAAGTGCCTTTAAAAATAAATACAACATGAACTGTCTCCAGACGTCTATAGCGATTAGCGATGCTTCTCTCATGGAATGTACTTTAAAAACGCGCGATTTTCAAAATCCGTGTCTGTTATCTGTAATCTGTAATCTGTAATAAAGGCAAATACTATTTGTTTAAGGCATAGCTCATGTATCTTTATTGTTTTAAGATATAGGGGATTGTTTTATTACTGTTAAAAAAAAAGCCAATTAATGTCGTCACTTTGGTGGGAGGTAAGTTCTTTTCAAAATCCAAACTAGAAGGGAGGTGACCATGCTGATAAAACACTGGTAATCTCAAATAATGGTTTGGTCTGCGTTGGTAAAATAGTGATTATCAAAAGTGTAGAGCAGCAGTCGTCTTTTGGTCTCCCAGACACCCGGTCGCATTTCAAGATTAGAATTGTTGAAGAGAGTACTATTTGGTTTAAGGTGTGCAACGCAGTGGAGGAGACATCTCCTAAAAAGTACATATAGTCTTGTTCTCCATATCGAGCTATATACAAGCATGTCTGTCTGCCTGTCTCTTAGCGAACTGCCTCTCAGTTTTAAAGTCGATAACTTGAATCTGCACATATCCTTTTTTTCTTTTCACGCAATATTTAAGTCTAATATTTAAGAATTTATTAATTCGTAGGCCTTCTAATTAATGAAATATTCTACATCTTATTTAAATCGAATTAGAGGCGAAAATGGGGGAAAAATGCGAATTAAAAGCAGTAACCTCGGAGGATCTCCCGAAAAACCCCCGGGAACTTTCAAACTGTATATCAGCCGCCACTTTTTGGTAAGTCTTTACAATTATTTATAGAAAAATGAAATTTTCACAAATAATTTCAGGTATACAATACCTACGTTTATCAAAGGAAATAAAATTACTTTGAATGTTACGGATTTATATAAGGTTTTGAAGGAGCACAAGTGTGGTACGATGGTTATTATGACTTAGTTTTATTTATATTGTTTTTTTTTGAAGCCCAGAGTCTAAATTCCCGACTCATCTTTTATAAATAGAGTTTGTTTTATGAAGGTTAGTAGCAACGTGACGGATTTACAGATTGTCTGGCAACTGGACTGCCTTAACTTTTATTCACCCATGTTGCATGATAAGATATGTTTTTTATTACAGAGTACGATATAATAGTAAAATAATAAAAACTTTAATCTTTTTTTGAAAAGCTTCATATTATAGTTATATATTTGATAAGATTATATTTAATGACTCTATCTTTTAGATAAGTTGGGCAATGAATTAGGTACCTTATGGAGCCAGGAACTAAAAACGTCTAATGGGAATCCGAATCTTTTGAGAGTCCTTCTGCGGCAATTCGGAAGATACTTCGCAGTCCTGGGACTAGTATTATCAATTGTGGAAATATTCTTTCGAGCGATGCAACCTTTCTTCCTGATGAAGCTCATATCCTTCTACAACAATGGATCGGATTCCCCTGAGACCGGATACATCTATGCTGGCGGACTAATCCTGACATTCGCCTTGTACACCATAAACTTTTATCCCTACGCTTTTGCCGTCGCACATATGAGTATGTTGAGTGCTGATCTGGATAGAACATAAAACTTTCACCTTACAAGTTTCTTTTGGAACTGCAGCCTTCAAGATCCGTGTGGGCCTTGGGAGCTTGGTATATCAAAAGGCTCTACGGCTCAGCAATAGTGCGCTGCGAGACACCACGGCAGGCCATGTGGTCAATCTCATATCGAACGACCTCGGCCGCTTGACCAGCGATTTCTTTTATGGACATTATTTATTGGTGGCTCCTTTGCAAACACTTCTCACAACTTATCTTATGTACTGCGAGGTAAATATGGATATAATTTTATTATTTTTTTACCCCTGAAGAGGGTATTATAATTTTTATCAAAAGTGTGCAACGCAGTGAAGGAGACATTTCCAACCCTATAATGAATATATATTCTGGATCAGGATCAGCTTCGATTAGCATGTCCGTTTGTCCGTCTGTCTATTTTTACGGAAACTAGTCTTTCAGTTTTAAAGCTATCGACTTGACTTTGCACAAATCCTTAATTTATTTGCAGGCAGTATATAAGTCGGAACGGCCATCAAGCTAATTGTTCGGAAATGCCATAACTTTGTATTTTTCAAGATGCTTGGATTTAGACATTTTTTCCTTAAGATTTAGACATTTGATCTTGAAGAAAGTGAAAAAGATATTTAAAAACCTTTCTAACGAATGCTATATTTCGTGGGAAGTTAGCTTCGTTTCAAAGGTATTTTTAATTTTGTAAGGTAACCTTAAGTAATTTTAAACAAATCGTGGAACAAACTTTGTTCGAATTTTATTAACAAACATAATCAAATTTTTTCAAAATTCAAAAAAATAAAATAAGACAAACGCGGACAGTACATATTTTCGGAGAAAAAGTTTATAAACATCTTCATTTGGGAAATTTTTTAAAAATAAATTCTTTTTTACTGAATAACTTTTGAAAGAAATTTGAAAGAAATTTTCGGAACGAGATGGTTGAGGTACCAATCGACGCATATTTTGGAGCAGAATCTATGTATATATAAATATTTTGACATATAGGACATATATTAAATAAATGTCTGGTGACACCAATCTCCCCATTATCTCCCATTTAGTGAATCAAAAGTGTTTTAAATTTACGCAAATTTCTCCTAAGTCAAACTACTTTTGGCCAATGTTTGAATAAAATCCCTCTAATGAAAGCAATACCTTTCATTTGGTATACCACTGATTCAGATTGAACGCACAAAGAAAATGTTTAATTCTTCGACTATATATAGTGTCATCCGCGCCTGCTACAAGCAAGGCATGCGTGTCGCCACCTAGCGGACTGCCGTCCGCTGAGATAATATATTATAAGTTGCCACTTAACAGCAGGGGAATATTAACTTCGGCCCCGCCCGAAGTTAGCTTTCATTACTTGTTTATAAACAATATTTAATTTCTACAGATTGGAATGGCTGCCGTATTTGGAGTTGCCTTTATGATGCTCTTCATTCCCTTAAATCTTTATCTTGGGAAAAAAACCGCCGCTCTACGGCTCAAGAGTGCAGAGAAAACCGACAACCGGGTTCGTTTGATGGCCGAGATAGTCTCGGGGATTCAGGTGATCAAAATGTACGCCTGGGAGGTACCCTTTGAGCGGATAGTGTCATATGCCAGGAAGTTGGAAATCAATGCCCTTCGGCATAAGGGGTACATTGGAGGTATCAACAGATCCTTTATATTCTTTGTGTCACGTACCTCCATATTGATCAGCTTAGTGGGTTTTGTGATAATTGGAAATATTCTCACTCCGCAAGTGGCCTTCCTCATCACAGCTTACTACAATATCCTCAAAATTACGCTGAGTAATTTCTTTTCCACTGCCATTACCCAGACTGCGGATTATATGGTTTCCATAAGGCGGGTCCAGAACTTTTTGCAATTAGAGGAGACAACTGAGTTGGACGCGGTGGTAGAACCAGAAAAGGAGACAGTGGACCAACCAGACAAGGTCGCAGTAACGGATCCTCAACTCTCCATATCTGGGTTGAAAGCCAAATGGGACCGAAAGGCTCCTGAATACACATTGAATGGAATAAACTTGGAGGCCAAGCCCGGAAGCTTAGTGGCAGTTGTGGGTCTCACTGGCGCGGGTAAGTCCAGTCTGATCCAAGCCATTCTCGGGGAGCTGCCCATCGAGTCAGGAGAGATCAAGAAGAGAGGATCCATATCGTATGCCGCCCAGGAACCCTGGCTCTTCTCCGGCACCGTTCGCCAAAACATCCTGTTCGGCCAGCCCATGGACCACCAAAGGTACTGGACAGTGGTGAAGCATTGCGTCCTGGAGCGGGACTTTGATCTTCTTCCATACAAGGACAAAACATATGTGGGAGAGCGAGGAGCATCCCTGTCGGGAGGGCAGAAGGCAAGGATCAGTTTGGCAAGGGCCGTGTATCGGGAGGCCTCCATCTACCTCTTGGATGATCCACTGAGTGCGGTAGACACTCATGTGGCTCGCCACCTCTTTGAGAAGTGTATCCGCGGCTACTTGGGCGATCGTATTGTTATCCTGGTCACACATCAATTACAGTTCCTTCAGAATGTCGACCAGATCCTGGTCATGGAAAAGGGGCAGGCGAATGCTGTGGGAACGTATCAGTCCCTCCTTGGATCGGGCCTAAATTTCACTTCCATGCTAGCCGATCCGGAAGGGGAAGAAGTGCGGGAGGTCGACGCTCCTCCAAGTGGGGAGCTAAAAAGCAAACAGGCAGACACATCCCCTAAGCCTGTCGCGGAATCCCGCCCAAAGGAACCCGAAGCAAAGCAGATGATTACCCAGGAGCGCCAAGAAACGGGAAGAGTCGGCCTGGAACTTTACGCCAAATACTTCAAGGCGGGCGGTGGATTCTTTGCCTTCTCCCTGATAATGGGCTTTTGTTTGTTCTCGCAGGTAGTGGCTTCGACGGGAGACTACTTCCTTAATTATTGGTGAGATATTTTTAAAGGATTCAAAAGGATATCGTGTATCGTAGTTTACAAATTCCAGGGTCACCAAGAGGGGAACAATGGATCAAGTTGGAAACTACACGGTCATGGCCGGAGTTCTGGAGACGCGTATTGCTGCGTGGCTGCATGATTTGGGCTGGTCGGTGGAGTCTGAAATGCTGGACACCTACATCTTCACCCTGATCTCCGCCCTGACCATTGTAGTGATAGTTTCACGGTTCTTTGTGTTCTACAATGCGACCATGAGGGCATCCATTCGGCTGCACGAGTCCATGCTACGGGGAGTCACTCGGGCCGCCATGTACTTCTTCCACACGAATCCGTCCGGACGAATCTTAAACCGTTTTGCCAAGGACTTGGGGCAAGTGGACGAGGAGCTACCTGCCAATATGTTGAATGTTATGCAGGTCTTCCTGGACTTAGGTGGAATAGCCGTTATCATTGCCTTTATTAACCCAGTATTCCTCTTTCCAACGGTGGTAATCGGAATCATTTTGTTTAAGCTGCGTTCCTTTTACTTGAAGACGGGGCAGGATCTGAAGCGGATTGAGGCAATCAGTAAGGCAACCAACTATGGTTTTCTAGGATAAATAGTACACTACCTTGCTTCTCTCGCCACAGCACTTTCTCCTGTCTACTCTCATGTGAATGCCACGATGACAGGACTTTCCACAATTCGAGCCTTCGGAGCTCAGCGTGTCCTGGAGGCACAATACGACAATTACCAGGACATGCACAGCTCTGCTTTTTACATGTTTATGAGTACATCACGGGCTTTCGGGTATTGGCTGGATTGCTTGTGTGTGGTCTACATTGCAATTATTACGCTGAGCTTCTTTATATTTCCTCCGGCCAATGGTGGTGATGTGGGTCTGGCTATAACACAAGTGGGTAAACCGAACTGACCTGTGTCCCAAAAATAATAATTATATATATTTTTACAGGCTATGGGTTTGATAGGAATGGTCCAATGGGGAATGCGTCAGTCGGCGGAGTTGGAAAACACGATGACTGCAGTGGAGCGAGTGGTGGAGTACGAGGACATTGAGCCGGAGGGTGAGCTAGAGACACCTGCGGACAAGAAGCCTCCGACGTCATGGCCAAAGGAGGGAAAAATTGTCTTCGACGAGCTCAGTCTGCGCTACGTGCCCGATCCTAAGGCGGACAACATCCTGAAGTCCCTCAGCTTTGAGATTAAACCTCGTGAGAAGGTGGGCATCGTGGGACGCACCGGGGCGGGCAAGTCCTCACTGATCAACGCCCTCTTCCGCCTGTCCTACAACGACGGATCCATCCTCATCGACAAGAGAGACACGAACGCGATGGGCCTGCATGATCTGCGTAGCAAGATCTCCATTATTCCCCAGGAGCCGGTGCTCTTCTCCGGTAGTATGCGGTACAACCTGGATCCCTTCGAGGAGTACAGCGATGAGAAGTTGTGGCGTTCTCTGGAGGAGGTGAAGCTGAAGGAAGTGGTGGCGGATCTGCCCAGCGGTCTGCAGAGCAAGATCACGGAGGGCGGCACCAATTTCAGCGTGGGTCAGCGCCAGTTGGTCTGTCTGGCCAGGGCCATTCTGCGGGAGAATCGCATCCTGGTGATGGACGAGGCTACGGCCAATGTGGATCCCCAGACGGACGGCCTCATCCAGGCCACAATCAGGAACAAGTTCAAGGAGTGCACTGTTCTTACGATAGCCCATCGCCTGCACACGATCATGGACTCGGACAAGGTGCTGGTCATGGACGCCGGACGGGTGGTGGAGTTCGGCACCCCCTACGAGCTGCTGACGGAGACAGACTCCAAGGTGTTCCATGGAATGGTGAAGCAGACGGGGCAGGCTACTTACGACGGGTTGCTGAAGATTGCAAAGAAGGTGAGAGAAAAGGATATGAGCGAGTCCAGTCTTACTGATCTTTTGAATTTTATTTCCAGGCATTTGAAGATGGAAAGATCGAAAGTCGGCGCCTTTCTTCCTAAGACTACAGAAGGACCTATCAAATCTATAGGAATTGATTGGGCCACCCTCTCCCTGTCCCTGGGATTAGATACATTAGCTAATTTTAGATATATTTATAAATAGAAGTGCCTTTGAAAATATATCATATAAATAGAAATATAATTATCAGTAATCTGTAACAAAGTCAAAATTTATTTATTATCAGCATAGTTTCTATTGTTGTAAGGTGTCTAGCTATTTTTGTAAGATGTCGGGCATTTCGTTTATCAGTCATTCGAAGAATTTAAATATTATCCATGAATACAAACCATTATGTGTTGTTAATTTGGTGGGAGGCAAGTTCTTCCCAAAAACTCAAGTTTCATGCATGTCATAAAAAACTAGAAGAGAGTTGACCATGCTGATAAAAAACTGGTATAACCAAATACTGGTTCGGACTCAAGGGGACCCTCAATATAGGGGTCTTGCTAATTTTTTTTAAATAGTATTATATTTAAATTCTGTGATGAATATTTTTTTTCTGCCACATCAGAACAGTTTTTGGTTTACGGGTATTAAATTTTCTTTAATGTGGTCCTTTTCCTAAATATTCGTATGATTTCTTGTCTACACAAAAGAAGTACTAGGTATTTCACAGTCGAACCTAGAAGAGTAGCGTGCCTTGACGGGGCCGTGTATAAAATTTTTTTGGGGGGACTTATGCTCGTTGGGGTAATAATTGATACGGCAGATACGGCGGTAGCTACGCCCCTGGTCGAACCCCGTAATAGACTCATTTTTTTGGTTGTCGAAACCGTGACAATCAAAAGTGGAGAGCAGCAGTTGCCTTCTCTTCTCCGAGACACGCGCTCGGATTTCATCATTCGGGCTGTTTTTATTTTTTAATTAGTTTTGGCTGTCATGGATTCATTCTTTGCAACTTCAACATAAACATTTCTTTCATGAAGTGTACTTAATTATATAGTTCTTAGGCCTCAACTCGAACATATTTATGGTTGAAAATGGGGGAAAAAAGTGTAATGAAAGCCGTGGTCCCGGACGATCTTCCGGAAAATCCCCGGGAATCTTCAAGCTATATTTCGTCCGGCAGTTTTTGGTAAGTCCTTATAAATGCTTTTAATTTAGTAAATAAAAATGTATTCAAAAAAATTGCAGGTATACAATACCTACGTTTATTAAAGGCAGCAAGATTACGTTGAATGTTACGGATTTGTATAAGGCTTTAAAGGAGCACCAGTCTGGTATGATTAATTTTAATACACATACTCGGTTTTATGAAATAGTCGTTTTTAGATTCAAAGCACGTACATCCCTAATGTAAATCTGACAGGTTTATAAAAAAATGGATTATAATAATCCTAACGATTAAAAAGATATTTAAAGTTGTCTGGAAACTTATTTTATTTCACTCACGCATGTAGTAATGATAAGATATGGTATGAGATAACAGGAATACACATAATGGTTTCATAAAATAATAAAATATTTTTAAGGTACAAAATTCGTATCTTCTAATTCTTAAATTTAATTACGTTTGCTCCTCTTGCAGAAAAGTTGGGCAAGGAATTAGGTTCCTTATGGAGCCAGGAACTGAAGACGTCCAATGGGAATCCCAATCTTTTCAGGGTCCTTATACGACAATTCGGAGGATATTTCGGAGTTCTGGGATTACTCATATTTATTTTGGAAATATTCGTTCGAGCAATGCAGCCTTTTTTCCTTCTGAAGCTTATATCCTACTACAACCAGGGATCTGATTCCGTAGAGGACGGATACATCTATGCAGGTGCACTGATACTGACACTCTCCCTCCTTACCATCAATATATATCCGTGCTTGTTTGCAATTAGACATCTGGGTATGTTTCTGGAAATCTTAATAAAATGTACGCCCATAATCTTGTTATTTCCGATTGGAATTACAGGCTTCAAGGTCCGCGTGGGTCTTGGCAGCTTGGTGTATCAGAAGGCTCTACGGCTGAGCAAGATTGCCCTGGAAGACATCACGGCAGGCCATGTGGTCAATCTCATATCGAACGACCTTGGCCGATTGACTAACGATTCCTATTATGGGCATTATTTATGGGTGGGTCCTCTACAAACTCTTCTTATCACATATCTAATGTACTCTGAGGTAAATATGTTGTAATTTTTTATTTATTTATTCGTTTTTTTTTTTAATAAGAAGACATCTCCGACCTTATTAAACATATATGTATATTCCTTTCGATTTCTTCGATCGATCGGTATCACCTCCTTTACTGATAAAAGCTTGTGCTTCTTAAAGAAACAGAAAAAAATATTTCTTTCAGAACGGCCGATTATATCCTTTAGCATATAAGTGATTCGTAAAGTAAATGGAATTTCCGGTTATTTAAAATCGGGCGCCACTGAGACAACATTTTTTTGGAACTGGACTGTGATTTTTATTCCACTTGGTCACACTAAGTCAATGCTAAAATATATATGGTTCTGGCCAACTATCTCCGATATTTGCATTTTATATTCATATTATTATTAATCTTATATGTATATATAGATATATATATACTTATTTTTTTTATTAAATTTCTTATTATTTTTATTTTTTATTAAAACTATCATTTTAATGGGACTTGTACTTTCATGTTTTTATTTATTTTAGATTGGAATTGCTGCCGTATTTGGAGTTGCCTTTATGATGCTCTTCATTCCCTTAAATCTTTATCTTGGGAAAAAAACCGCCGTTCAACGGCTCAAGAGTGCAGAGAAAACCGACGAAAGGGTTCGTCTGATGGGCGAGATAGTCTCGGGGATTCAGGTGATCAAAATGTACGCCTGGGAGGTACCCTTTGAGCGGATGGTGTCATACGCCAGGAAGTTGGAGATCAGTGCCCTTCGGCATAAGGGGTACCTTGTAGGTATCACCAGGTCCCTAATATTCTTTGTATCGCGCACCTCAATTTTCATCAGTTTAATGGGCTTTGTGATAATTGGAAATATTCTCACTCCACAAGTGGCCTTCCTCATCACAGCTTACTACAATATCCTCAAAGTCACGCTGAGTAATTTGTTCGCTGCTGCCATTACTCAGACTGCGGATTATATGGTTTCCATAAGGCGGGTCCAGAAATTTTTGCAATTAGAGGAGACAACTGAGTTGGACGCGGTGGTAGAACCAGAAAAGGAGACAGTGGACCAACCAGAAAAGGTCGCAGTAACGGATAGATATACACCACTCTCGAAAAAATTGGAACAACAGGATATGCCATTGGATCCTCAACTCTCCATATCTGGGTTGAAAGCCAAATGGGACCGAAAGGCTCCTGAATACACATTGAATGGAATAAACTTGGAGGCCAAGCCCGGAAGCTTAGTGGCAGTTGTGGGTCTCACTGGCGCGGGTAAGTCCAGTCTGATCCAAGCCATTCTCGGGGAACTACCCGTCGAGTCAGGAGAGATCAAGAAGAGAGGATCCATATCGTATGCCGCCCAGGAACCCTGGCTCTTCTCCGGCACCGTTCGCCAAAACATCCTGTTCGGCCAGCCCATGGACCACCAAAGGTACTGGACAGTGGTGAAGCATTGCGCCCTGGAGCGGGACTTTGATCTTCTTCCATACAAGGACAAAACATATGTGGGAGAGCGAGGAGCCTCCCTTTCGGGAGGGCAGAAGGCAAGGATCAGTTTGGCAAGGGCCGTGTATTCGGAGGCCTCCATCTACCTCTTGGATGATCCACTGAGTGCGGTAGACACTCATGTGGCTCGCCACCTCTTTGAGAAGTGTATCCGCGGCTACTTGGGCGATCGTATTGTTATCCTGGTCACACATCAATTACAGTTCCTTCAGAATGTCGACCAGATCCTGGTCATGGAAAAGGGGCAGGCGAATGCTGTGGGAACGTATCAGTCCCTCCTTGGATCGGGCCTAAATTTCACTTCCATGCTAGCCGATCCGGAAGGGGAAGAAGTGCGGGAGGTCGACGCTCCTCCAAGTGGGGAGCTAAAAAGCAAACAGGCAGACACATCCCCTAAGCCTGTCGCGGAATCCCGCCCAAAGGAACCCGAAGCAAAGCAGATGATTACCCAGGAGCGCCAAGAAACGGGAAGAGTCGGCCTGGAACTTTACGCCAAATACTTCAAGGCGGGCGGTGGATTCTTTGCCTTCTCCCTGATAATGGGCTTTTGTTTGTTCTCGCAGGTAGTGGCTTCGACGGGAGACTACTTCCTTAATTATTGGTGAGATATTTTTAAAGGATTCAAAAGGATATCGTGTATCGTAGTTTACTAATTCCAGGGTCACCAAGAGGGGAACAATGGATCAAGTTGGAAACTACACTGTCATGGCCGGAGTTGTGGAGACGCGTATTGCTGCGTGGCTGCATGATTTGGGCTGGTCGGTGGAGTCTGAAATGCTGGACACCTACATCTTCACCCTGATCTCCGCCCTGACCATTGTAGTGATAGTTTCACGGTTCTTTGTGTTCTACAATGCGACCATGAGGGCATCCATTCGGCTGCACGAGTCCATGCTACGGGGAGTCACTCGGGCCGCCATGTACTTCTTCCACACGAATCCGTCCGGACGAATCTTAAACCGTTTTGCCAAGGACTTGGGGCAAGTGGACGAGGAGCTACCTGACAATATGCTGAATGTTATGCAGGTCTTCTTGGAGCTTGGTGGAAAAGTGGTTATCATTGTCATTATCAACCCAGTGTTCCTGCTTCCAACGGTGGTAATCGGAATTATTTTCTATCAGCTGCGAGCCTTTTACTTGAAGACATCGACGGATTTAAAACGCATCGAGGCAATCAGTAAAGATTTTTTTTATTTATTTACCAAAAATAGGCCATTTTTATACTTCATTAGAGATTTTATACATTAAACTTTGTCCTTTTCGTTTCTCTCGTTACAGCACGGTCCCCTGTCTACTCGCATGTGAATGCTACGATGACAGGACTTTCCACAATTCGAGCCTTCGGAGCTCAGCGCACATTAGAAAAGGATTTCTATAGCTTCCAGGACATGCACTGCTCAGCCTTCTATATGTTTATAAGCACATCCGCGGCCTTTGGATACTGGCTAGAGATTCTTTGTGTTACCTACATAGCAGTCATTGCGCTCAGTTTCTTTATCTTTCCTCCGTCCAATGGAGGCGATGTTGGCCTGGCCTTATCACAAGTGGGTGAAATTTTAAGGAGATTCCCAATTCATAAACTACATATATTTGTATTTCACAGGCTATGGGAATGACAGGGATAGTCCAGTGGGGAATGCGACAGACGGCGGACTTGGAAAACACGATGACTGCAGTGGAGCGAGTGGTGGAGTACGAGGACATTGAGCCGGAGGGTGAGCTAGAGACACCTGCGGACAAGAAGCCTCCGACGTCATGGCCAGAGGAGGGAAAAATTGTCTTCGACGAGCTAAGTCTGCGCTACGTGCCCGATCCTAAGGCGGACAGCGTCCTGAAGTCCCTCAGTTTTGAGATTAAACCTCGTGAGAAGGTGGGCATCGTGGGACGCACCGGGGCGGGCAAGTCCTCACTGATCAACGCCCTCTTCCGCCTGTCCTACAACGACGGATCCATCCTCATCGACAAGAGAGACACGAACGCGATGGGCCTGCATGATCTGCGTAGCAAGATCTCCATTATTCCCCAGGAGCCGGTGCTCTTCTCCGGTAGTATGCGGTACAACCTGGATCCCTTCGAGGAGTACAGCGATGAGAAGTTGTGGCGTTCTCTGGAGGAGGTGAAGCTGAAGGAAGTGGTGGCGGATCTGCCCAGCGGTCTGCAGAGCAAGATCACGGAGGGCGGCACCAATTTCAGCGTGGGTCAGCGCCAGTTGGTCTGTCTGGCCAGGGCCATTCTGCGGGAGAATCGCATCCTGGTGATGGACGAGGCTACGGCCAATGTGGATCCCCAGACGGACGGCCTCATCCAGGCCACAATCAGGAACAAGTTCAAGGAGTGCACTGTTCTCACGATAGCCCATCGCCTGCACACGATCATGGACTCGGACAAGGTGCTGGTCATGGACGCCGGACGGGTGGTGGAGTTCGGCACCCCCTACGAGCTGCTGACGGAGACAAACTCCAAGGTGTTCCATGGAATGGTGAAGGAGACGGGACAGGCCACCTACGACGCGCTGCTCCAGATCGCACAACGGGTACGATCTTTTGATCAACTTTATCAAAAAAATGTTCACTAACCTAGAGCTCTTTAAAATATTTTTCAGTCCTTTGAAAGCGGAAAAAATCAGTCGGAAGCGTCGCCGCTCATGTTAAATGAATAAAATTGTTAATTAAAAATGTAAGATCTGTAAAAAGAAGAGTTTATCTTTATTGATGTGGGTAAATGGCTTATGTTACACTTAATTGGCTTCACGTGTGAGTAACAAGATAATGAAATAAACGTCTGGGTTGTTACTTCCACCCATAAAAAAGTGACAAATTTAACCACATTTCCTGAAATTAAATGAAACAACAGCCCCTTTTCCGACAATTTGGTTCAGGCTGGACGGGACAGGTTGACCCAGGTAGGTCCCTTACCTGTGTTGTACCTCCGGTCCTGTCGTGAGCAGATCCTGACATCGGTTATCTAGTGAGACAGATTATGTGACAAAAGTAAGCAAATATGCTTCGAATGTGTGCCTTTTTTGCTGCTGCCTAAAGTATTTTACATATTTATGATTACACCACAAATTTTCAAGAACAAGTAACAGACCGTATTTGACGGACCATAAAACTAATCTTTTGCGGAAAGTAAAAGTCTCTGCCGACATGGTAGATTAGGTTTGTTAGGTTTCTTTGGGTTGCTTTAGTATGTTTCTGGTCTCCCAGGCACGCGGACGGTTTTTTTTAATTTGGAGACAGTTAAAGAATAAATGTAACAAAAGTGTTAGAAATCCATGGTCATTCAAAGTGTACAAACGGATTAATGCAATTTATATGTGTGTTTAAATAGAAAAAAATAATTAGAAATTGGATAAAATGCAATCAGTAAATCCGAAAGATCTTCCGGAAAACCCCCGGGAACATGGCAATTTTATATCAGCGGCTTGTTTTTGGTAATAATATTTCCAATTATCTTTAAAAAAGTTATTAAAAATTAATGTTTTTTTGTGAACAAAGGTACACTATACCCACATTTATCAAAGGCCGAAAGCAGACATTAGTTGTTAACGATTTATACAAAGTGTTAAAAGAGCACAAGTCTGGTAAGTTTTATTGGTTTATGTTTATTACTTTTTAGAATCAACTACATGAGTACCATGACTATGTTGGATTAGACAGTCTGGCAAAGATTTCATATGATATGTAGAATATCTTTATTTAACTCACATGAATCTGCAAACATTTCTATCTCGTAGACACTTTGGGAAACCAATTTGGTGATCTATGGGATCAAGACATCAAAACTTCAAACGGTAAGCCCAACCTGTTGAGGGTTCTACTGCGGAAGTATGGCTGGTACTTCGGGCTTCTTGGTCTCGTATCGGCATTCTTGGAGGTTGTGGTTCGAGGCCTGCAACCGCTTATCCTGCGAAGCCTTATATACCAATACAGCCAGGATTCGGGCTCTAAAGGGGATGGATATGCTTACGCAGGCGGACTAGTTCTGTCCAACATTTTAGGATGCCTTTTATTGCATCCATACACATTCGCGGTGACACACATGTGTAAGAAAAAGAATAATAATAAGATAGAAATTGATTCACAACACACATTGCTTTAAAGGTTTCAAGATCCGCGTGGGCTTGAGCAGCTTGGTTTATAGAAAGGCTCTGCGGCTTAGCAAAGCATCCTTAAGTGACACCACCTCAGGACATGTGGTTAATCTGATATCCAACGACTTGGGCCAACTTGACAGAGCAGTCTTCAAGGGTCACTATCTGTGGGTGGGTCCTTTGCAAACGATTGTAATTACTTATGTGATGTACCAGGAGGTAGGTCCATTCCGGCTCCATTAAGCCATTGAAGCTTCAGTTTGTTTTATTTTTTCAGATTGGATTCGCTGCCGTACTGGGAGTGGTTTTTATTCTGCTCTCCATTCCTTTGAATCTGTACGTAGGCAAAATATCCGCAATGCTGAGACTAAAGTCTGTCCAGCGAACCGACAAACGTGTCCGGATTATGGGGGAGATCATCTCGGGCATCCAGGCGATTAAAATGTATGCCTGGGAGTTGCCCTTCGATCGGATTGTGTCCTACATCCGCGAAAAGGAATTAAATGTCAACCGACAAAGGAACATCATTACCGTTATCATCTACACCTTGACAGCGATTGTGGGTCGTATATCTACTTTCCTCAGCTTGGTGGTTTACGCAATGACGGCTCAGGTTCTTACATCGGAAATAGCCTTCCTAATCATCGCTTATTACAACATCCTGGGGTTGAACATGTCTTTTTTTTTTGCCATGAGCATTTCTGAGACGGCGGACTTTTGGGTTTCCCTTAAGAGAGTCCAAAACTTCTTGCAATTGGAAGAGATGGAACAAATAACCCGGGATGAACCAGTGTCCAGTGATGACCCGGCTAAATATGAAGATGAAGAAACGACTTTACTTTCATCCACTTGTCCTTCCTCCAAAAGGGTCAGCTCATCACAATCAAAGCTTTCCGTTTCCGGATTAACAGCCAAATGGGACCTCAAGTCTCCAGAACTTACTCTGAATAGTATAAACGTGCAGATCAAGTCCGGAAGCTTACTGGCAGTTGTGGGTCTCACCGGGTCAGGTAAGTCCAGTTTGATCCATGCCATCCTCGGGGAACTGCCCGTCATTTCCGGTGAGATCATGAAAAGTGGATCCATATCATATGCTGCCCAGGAACCCTGGCTCTTTTCCGGCACCGTACGCCAAAACATCCTGTTTGGACAGCCCATGGATCATAAAAGGTATTGGAAAGTGGTAAAGGATTGCGCTCTCGAGCGTGACTTCGACCTGCTGCCTTTTAAGGACATGACTGTTGTTGGCGATCGAGGAGCTTCCCTGTCCGGAGGGCAGAAGGCGAGGATCAGTTTGGCAAGGGCCGTATATCGGGAGGCCTCCATCTACCTCTTGGACGATCCACTTAGTGCGGTGGATACCCACGTGGCGCGCCACATCTTCGAGAAGTGCATCCGGGGATATCTGCGCGATCGAATCGTCATCCTGGTCACACAACAGTTGCAGTTTATTCAGCACTGCGATGAGGTCCTGGTATTGGACAAGGGCCAAGTAATGACTGCGGGCTCTTACGAATCCCTTCGTGATCTGGGAGTTGACTTTGCAACATTCCTGAAACAAGCGGAGAGCAACGGGAGGGAAAAGGAATCAGAGGACGTGCCGAAGGAGCTTCTGCCATCTGAAATGCAAAGGAGCCAGAGTGAGAGGTCTTTGAAATCGTTGGGAGATCCCAGTCTCTTGGAGGATGAGTGCAATAAGCAAGGTAAGAGGCAGGAGCAACAAGCCTCTGGCGATGTCGGACTAGACGTGTACATAAAGTACATGAAGGCTGGCGGAGGACTCAGTGCTTTTTCCCTGATGTTTATAGCCTGGGTTATCTACCAAGGACTTTCCTCCACGAGTGACTTCTTCCTGACCCACTGGTAAGAAGTGAACGACCCATACTTAATGTCCTTATTGAATAAATATTTTCAGGGTCAATCAGAACAAAGGAGAAAATAATGCTGAGGCTTCCCAAGGAAAGCAATATCCCATCCTTGATGGGCTGCAGGCTATAGGATGGTCACTGGATCCCAAAACGTTTGAAATCTTGGTGTATTCCCTGCTTATACTCCTAACCATTGTGGCTTATATCATTGCTATAATGATGCTATTTAGGTGCATCATAGCGGCAGCTGATAGGCTGCATAATTCCATGTACAAATCGGTGTCGCGGGCTCCCATGTATTTTTTCAACACAACTCCCTCTGGCTGGATTCTGAATCGATTTTCCAAGGACTTGGTGCAGATAGGTGAGGTCCTGCCCAAGGCCGTGCTCGATCTCTTGGACAGTTTCTTTGCCCTACTTGGAGTTTCAACCCTAATAGCCATTGTGAATCCTGTTCTCCTCATTCCGACCATCATCCTAACCTTCATTTTCTATCAGCTGCGCATATTTTATTTGAAAACGTCTCGGGACTTGAATCGAATTGAGGCCACAAGTAAGTACGGACTTAGATCTATTTCATCAATATTTAATTATTGATTCCTCAGCTCGATCACCCGTCTACTCGCACGTCACGGCCTCCCTATCCGGCTTGACCACCATTCGGGCCTTTGAGTCCAGGTACCTCCTGGAACAGGAATTCGATAGCTGCCAGGACATGCACAGCTCAGCCTTCTACATGGTCTTGAGCTGCTCACGTGCCTTTGCTAACTGGCTGGACATTTCCTGCTCAATTTACGTAGGCATTGTAACACTCAGTTTCTCCCTCTTTCCACCAGAAAATGGAGCTCAGGTCGGACTGGCCATAACTCAGGTGGGCATCCAATAACCTCTTGAGAAACTCGAACTGACCTTTACATTTTGAACAGGCTATGACCTTAATAGGTTATGTACAGTGGGGTTTGCGCCAATCCGCTGAGGTGGAGAACATTATGACCGCGGTGGAGCGAGTGGTGGAGTACGAGGACCTTGCGCCGGAGGGGGAGCTAGAGGCCCCTGCGGACAAGAAACCACCAAAGTCATGGCCGGAGAAGGGAAAAATTGTCTTCGACGAGCTCAGTCTGCGCTACGTGCCCGATCCTAAGGCGGACAGCGTCCTGAAGTCCCTCAGCTTTGAGATTAAACCTCGTGAGAAGGTGGGCATCGTGGGACGCACCGGGGCGGGCAAGTCCTCACTGATCAACGCCCTCTTCCGCCTGTCCTACAACGACGGATCCATCCTCATCGACAAGAGAGACACGAACGCGGTGGGCCTGCATGATCTGCGTAGCAAGATCTCCATTATTCCCCAGGAGCCGGTGCTCTTCTCCGGTAGTATGCGGTAAAACCTGGATCCCTTCGAGGAGTACAGCGATGAGAAGTTGTGGCGGTCCCTGGAGGAGGTGAAGCTGAAGGAAGTGGTGGCGGATCTGCCCAGCGGTCTGCAGAGCAAGATCACGGAGGGCGGCACCAATTTCAGCGTGGGTCAGCGCCAGTTGGTCTGTCTGGCCAGGGCCATTCTGCGGGAGAATCGCATCCTGGTGATGGACGAGGCCACGGCCAATGTGGATCCCCAGACGGACGGCCTCATCCAGGCCACAATCAGGAACAAGTTCAAGGAGTGCACTGTTCTCACGATAGCCCATCGCCTGCACACGATCATGGACTCGGACAAGGTGCTGGTCATGGACGCCGGACGGCTGGTGGAGTTCGGCACTCCCTATGAGCTGCTGACGAAAAAAGGCTCCAAGGTGTTCCACGGCATGGTGAAGCAGACGGGGCAGACTACCTACGACGAACTGCTTGAGATTGCTCGTGCAACACACTCGGATTAGTGTGCATCTTATACCATTCATTGCTCATTGTGTTTTGAAACATTTTGTGAGCAAAATAATTAATCCTTAACATGGCTAAGAGGGTGGCTACATATATTTTAATACAAAATATTTACAAATTTATAGCGTTTATGGAAGAAAATAAGGGATTGCTGTTATTTCGGTTGCAATAAAAAATACCAGAACTTACACTACGATTTCATGATATATGAAAAATGCTTATGACGGACACGGACCTGCTCGAACATAAAGGGCAGCCTAAGCCTCTCTACTTTCATTAGAGATATCAAAATTTAGTCGAAAAGTTAAAGAAAATGGGATTTATTTGGGGAGACCCTTTCGTATTGAGTATTGATATAAGGGTGATATACTACTACTAGATATAGAAATACTACTTAAAAGGAGTTAATTTTCAATCCTCTTTTTTTCAGATTCTGGGACTGTTTACCAGAAAATTATAGTTTTGGACTACATGTATTTATACTAAAATTTGTCAATATCAAATTGACTGTGCCTGTGTATTTAAAAGCTATATATGTATGTATGTACATACATTACAGGATAGGCTGGCTAAGGCCTACTCTAGATTACTCCAGTTTAAACCAAATTAAAGTAAACAAAAACTAGACGAAACCAGATACGTACATGATTACGATATCTTCTTTTATGTTATTTTATTTTTTATTCTGTTATCAATCAACAGTTTAAACTTTAAACTATATATGTTGAATTAAAAAATATTGTAAATATAATGATGAAAAGCATATGTTGTAAACTTCTATATTTAGTAAGAGTTGTGAATTTATACGGAAGTAGTGTTTTCAAAGCTCAAGTTCAAGGTGTAAATATAAATATCTTAAAGATACACTTCAGCATGTACATAGATACAAATTCATGTTACATAGATACGTCGATAGCTGAAAGCATGTGCGTGGTTTATACGATATAATATGAAATTTATGATTTTGATTAAGGAAATTTCGTATTAAAATGTAATATTTTCTATTTCCATTTTTGTGTAAATACGTTCTAATTTTTTGTGTATCGAATTTACGAATTTATTACAGGAACGCCGTATAAACCTTGTTAATAGAATATTGTTGTGTTGGCGTCAGCCGGTCGAACAGCTGATTCCTCGCTCAACGGTCTGTTTGGTTTCGTATCGTTTGCGAGTCGCGACCATTGAACAGAATGATTGGAAAAGCGGGCCGTCGCGGTCGGCTCAAGTGAATTGTTTTTTGCTCAAATATCAATGGAAAGTTTTTCCATTCTGATCCATCACGCGTCATAATCCTGATGCAGCATCGCATCCGCAGAACTGTATTGATAAATCCCATAATCAAAACAATAGAAATTGCTGTGATTCGGTGAATGTTGTGGCGCAGTGAAGCTTGAGCTTGCCTAATTTTTTTTTGCAAGCTTGTGAAATAGTGGCTTATAATTTACATAACCATGGAGGCGAATAAATTGCCACCAAATCCGCGCGAATCGGCTGGCATATTGTCCTCATTGATGTTCTGGTACGCAAATGTTCCCGTTAACAGTGACTGTGTGTGTGTGTGTGTGTGGTGGGGTGTTATCAGATGCCCGTGTATAGCTTAGTACCTTCAAGTGTCACCTGCCGGCGAGTCTCAATTATAAAAATGTGACATCCGAAATCTGAAATACTGTCATCCGAAGACAACTGTTATCGGATACGCATTCATTGTTCGTAGCATTATTTATAGTTTCTGTTCGTTGTGAAATTGATTTACATAATTCCTCTTCTCTTCCAGCTTTGCCCTGCCCATTCTGTTCAAGGGACGGAAGCAGACGCTCCAGGCAACGGATCTGTACAAAACCTTGGAGGAGCATCGGGCCCAGAAGCTGGGGGATGTATTCTTTCGCACCTGGGAGGACGAAGTGGCGCGATGCCGGCGCAAAGAAACTGATTCGAAATCCCGCCGGGAGCCGAGTATCCTGAGGGTCATTGGACGCGTCTTTGGCGGACAGCTCCTCATATCCGGCTTCAACATCGCTCTCCTTGAGCTCGGCACTAGGTAAGTCCCGACCTTCCTATCAGCCGATAAGACATCGATTCCAATTAATCACCTAATTTTAGGGCCACCGTGCCTCTTCTTTTGGCCGGGCTGATAGCGGAGTTCGCTGAACACGGAAATGGAAGCTCCACCGCAGCACAGATCTATGCCACTCTTCTGATAGTGTGTATTCTGGCCAGTGTCCTCCTCACGCACCCATACATGATGGGTATGATGGTATGAAACCATATAACCGCATAGATATTGGATCGGGAAATCTTTCAAATTTTTATGAAATTAATGTATTCAGTATTCATTAGATCCAATCTATCATTATTCTCTACTTGGAAATGTTTACCATAGATGTTGAATAGACATTGTTGATAACTTATCTTTACATTTATATTAATAATGGAGCACCTATTATCGCAAGTTGAAGTGGAAATACAATACCAAGTTTGTTTCGGAAAAGGCCTTGGCGAAAATATAAACATAGATAATAATAAAATGTTATTATTAGTATTAGCTAAAAAAAACTCTTTTGCCGACAAATTCTATTAAGTTTCAAGGCTTCCTAACTAAGATATATTTTCATAAGAAATGAAATTAATATTGATAATATCTATAGGAAATCTGATAAATCTATAGGATATAAATGTACATAGTTCTAAAAACTTAAAGTTTAAAAATGAAAAGAAAAAATGAAAGCTCTTTACTGATCCAATTTGTAAGAGACTAAACCCATAAATTACTTAAGTAAAGAGCACTAATTAATTTTAAATATTTTTTAGCATTTGGCCATGAAGATGAGGGTGGCAGTAAGCACCGCCATTTATCGCAAGGCCATTCGATTGAGCCGCACCGCCATGGGCGATACCACCATTGGCCAGGTAGTCAACCTGCTCTCCAACGATCTCAACCGCTTCGATCGTGCCCTCATCCATTTCCACTTTCTGTGGCTGGGCCCCTTGGAGCTGCTGATTTCCTCCTATTTTCTGTACCAGCAAATTGGAGCGGCCTCCTTCTATGGCATCAGCATCCTTATCCTGTACCTGCCGTTGCAAACCTACCTCAGCCGAGTTACCTCCAGACTACGCCTTCAAACTGCCCTGCGAACGGACAAGCGCGTCCGCATGATGAACGAGATCATCTCGGGCATTCAGGTGATCAAGATGTACACCTGGGAACTGCCCTTTGGCCGACTGATAGAACAGCTCCGACGCAGCGAGATGAGCTCCATTCGGCAGGTGAATCTGCTGCGCGGCGTACTGCTTTCCTTCGAGATAACGCTGGGACGCATTGCCATCTTCGTGAGTCTTCTGGGATTTGTCCTGATGGGCGGCGAGCTCACGGCTGAGCGAGCATTCTGTGTAACCGCTTTTTACAACATCCTCCGGCGCTCAGTGTCAAAGTTCTTCCCCAGCGGAATCTCACAGGTGGCCGAGTTGCTGGTTTCCTTTCGTCGCATCCGGGATTTCATGATGCGCGATGAATCGAACATCATAGATCTTACAGAGGAAGTTGACGAAAAGCCCGATGAGGAGCAAAAGTTGCTGGGTGAAAAAGGAGACGTTGGATTGCAAAATGGAAAGTCACCGGACACCCTTGTAAGCATTGATGGCTTGAGAGCCCGCTGGGATCAGGAACACAACGAACCCGTATTGGATAACATAAACATGTCCCTGAAACGTGGCCAGTTAGTGGCTGTGATTGGTCCTGTGGGATCGGGCAAGTCCAGTTTAGTACAAGCTATTTTGGGGGAACTCCCACCCGAAGCTGGAAGTGTCCACGTCCACAGCAGGTACTCCTATGCCTCCCAGGAACCTTGGCTCTTCAATGCCTCCGTACGCGACAACATTCTCTTTGGTCTGCCCATGGATAAGTACCGCTACCGTACTGTCATCAAAAAGTGCGCCTTGGAGCGCGACTTGGAGCTGCTGAATGGAGATGGCACCATAGTGGGCGAACGAGGGGCCTCACTCTCCGGTGGCCAGAGGGCGAGGATCAGCCTGGCCCGAGCTGTGTACCGCAAGGCAGATGTCTATCTTCTGGATGATCCCCTCAGTGCGGTGGACACTCACGTGGGCCGGCATCTCTTCGACGAGTGCATGCGCGGCTACCTTGGGGACAAATTAGTGGTGTTGGTCACGCATCAACTGCAGTTCCTGGAGCACGCCGATCTGATAGTGATCATGGACAAGGGCAAGATCACGGCAAGCGGAAGCTATAAGGAAATGCTAAAAAGTGGCCTGGACTTTGCCCAATTGTTGGCCGAAAGTACCCAAAATGGAGAAGATCATGGACTGGAAAAGGCCAACGGATTATCGAGACAAAGCAGCACTCGGAGCACTGACAGCTCAGGAGACACAGCCTCATCCCAAGAGTCTTTGGTAGAAAAGAACAAGGAGCCGCCGAAAGCGAAAGGAGGACCTGTCCAGGAATCGAGCAGTGGTGGCAAAATTGGAATAGAAATGTACAAAAAGTACTTCTCCGCCGGTTGCGGAGTCGTCATATTTGCTCTGCTGGTCCTTCTCTGCGCTGGAACCCAGATACTGGCCTCTGGCGGGGATTACTTCCTTTCCTATTGGTAAGTGATAATCAAAATGATAACTATTTGGAAAATATTAGTGAAAATGTATTCGTTTTAGGGTGAAAAACAAATCATCGTCATCGTCGTCGTCGTCGCTGGATATTTACTACTTTACTGCCATTAATGTCGGACTGGTTATCTGCGCCTTGCTCCGCACTCTGCTCTTCTTCAACGTGACCATGCACTCCTCTACGGAGCTGCACAACTCCATGTTCCGAGCCATCTCCCGCACAGCTCTCTATTTCTTTCACACGAATCCGTCGGGTCGCATCCTCAACCGCTTCGCCATGGACCTGGGGCAGGTGGACGAAGCTCTGCCCGCTGTCATGCTGGACTGCATCCAGATATTCCTCACGCTGACGGGCGTACTGTGTGTGCTATGCATCTCCAATCCCTGGTACCTGATCAACACGTTCGTCATGCTAATAGCATTTTATTTCTGGCGGGACGTCTATTTGCGGACCTCTCGGGATGTGAAGCGCCTGGAGGCAGTGGCCCGATCGCCCATGTACTCCCATTTCAGTGCTACACTGGGAGGCCTCCCGACCATTCGAGCCATGGGAGCCCAAAGGACTCTAATCGCCCAATACGACAACTACCAGGACCTTCAAAGCTCCGGCTACTATACGTTCGTGACCACGAGTCGGGCATTTGGCTATTACCTTGACCTGTTCTGCGTTGCCTACGTCATATCCGTGATTCTGAACAGCTACTTCAATCCACCGCTGGGCAATCCCGGCCAGATTGGTCTCGCCATTACCCAAACCCTGAGCATGACTGGTATGGTGCAGTTTGGAATGCGCCAGTCCGCCGAACTGGAGAACTCGATGACCTCTGTGGAGCGGGTGCTGGAGTACAATGACCTCAAATCCGAGGGTCAATTCACCTCGCCGGCCGACAAACAGCCGCCTAAGAGTTGGCCCGATGAGGGAGAGGTTGTGGCCAAGAACCTCAGCCTAAGATACGTTCCTGATCCTAAGGCTGACTGCGTCCTCCGAGGCCTGAACTTTGTGATTAAGCCTCGAGAGAAAGTGGGTATCGTGGGACGAACAGGGGCGGGGAAGTCATCTCTAATCAACGCCCTCTTCCGGCTTTCCTACAACGAGGGAGCCATTCTCATTGATGAGCGGGACACAAGTGCTATGGGTCTGCATGATCTGCGTAGCAAGCTCTCTATTATACCCCAGGAACCCGTTCTATTCTCGGGTACTATGCGCTACAACTTGGATCCTTTCGAACAGTATCCGGATGAAAAGCTGTGGCAAGCTCTGGAAGAGGTATGATCTTTGAATTTAGATGACAAGCAAATACTAACTAACTTATTACAGGTCCATCTCAAGGAGGAAATCTCGGAGCTGCCGACAGGTCTGCAGAGCAGTATATCCGAAGGCGGCACCAACTTCAGCGTGGGTCAGCGCCAATTAGTCTGCTTAGCCCGAGCCATTCTCCGCGAGAATCGCATCCTGGTGATGGACGAGGCCACGGCCAATGTGGACCCCCAGACAGACGCACTTATCCAGGGCACCATCCGGCACAAGTTTAAGGAGTGTACGGTGCTGACAATAGCCCACCGCCTGCACACGATCATGGACTCGGACAAGGTGCTGGTCATGGACGCGGGTCAGGTGGTGGAGTTCGGCTCGCCATACGAACTGTTGACGGAGTCGGACCGTAAAGTGTTCCATGGGATGGTCATGCAGACGGGGAAGACAAGTTTCGATCATTTATTGAAAATTGCCAAAGATGTAAGAATTTAAATTTATTACTTAAAAATGAAATAGTTATTTTGTTTTTTATTTGCAGGCCAAGGAAAAACATCTTAAAAGCCATTAAAGGACACATTTTATATTCCCTAAAAGGACTTTTACCTATTTAAATGAAACATGATGAAAAAATATGGTACTTAAAACAAATATAAACATGACAATATTTATATTATATGTATAAGATGCAGGAAAATAAAAGTGAATATTTTTGTATATTTTAAATAAAAAAAACAGTTACTACAAGTTCAATTTTATTATACTGTTTTTTTCTTAAGAAAATAAAATTGTGGCAAAACGCAGGTAAGTATAAAAAAATTACAATAATATTAATCTTTCATTATTAATATTAGTTTTTTAAATATTTGAATTTGAATTTATTAGTCAACAACTTGTTACGTTTTACAATACTACCTTTTCTCTGATTGTTTATTTTAGTAGGTTGGCAGCGCCAATTCAATGTGGCGCTATATTTAAAATGGTAAGTGGAGAAATTAGTAAAATTAGTAGATTAGTAGAATAAAAGTGCATTGCTAAATAATAGAAAACATTTTTATCTTTAAGTTATATAAGTATTTAAATTTTTGTCATAAAATACGAGGTAAAGTAAGATTACGTTACACCATCTGAATATTGGTGAGTAGTACTCGGTCAAACTATATATGTCAGTTTGTTTTTCAAAGAAGTATGACATTGTGAAGATATTCAATACTTTAAATATTTATAAGTAGAATATAAATTTTTGTAAGACCATCTGTACAAAGATTTGCTTCATTTGAAATATTTTCACCCCAAATATTGAGAATCTGAAACGTGACGTTCCAAAATTAATCAAATTTTATATATTGCAATACTGAAAATATGTATTATTAAAGTTGCTAGAGCGAAATTAACTTTTGTGGACCCAAATTTCTTGACTTTGCCGTGACAACCTATTGCGTCGAATTATTGAATAAATAGTGCCACACGCCGAAAGGGTCCGGACTCCGCAGCGCAAAATGAATTATACAACATGCCACGATACTTGGGGAGTTGGGGGATGGCAGGAAGCATGAGTTTGTCCGGGCGGACGCGACAGTGTACCCTCGCCACACACACAAAACAGAGCACGTGACACTCCACATAGCCCCCAGTCATAAAGTTCCTGGTCGTCCTGAGCTCATCATCGGCTTCCCTGCGTGCGTTCTCAACTCATCGCAACCCAACTGAACTCAACTCGACTCGACAGGATTCGATTCCAGACAATCTGTGGCCTAGCCCGGCTTATAAATGATGCACAAGCAGTGGAAGTTGGCTGGGAGTGGGTAGGCGGGGTGTTTCAAGGGGGCGGGGTGAACTTTTCAGTTCGAGACTTCAACGCTTCGATTGTCGAGCCGTAATTCAACGCCATTTACGTGACCCCCACACCCACACCCACGCCCACACCCATACCCACGGCGCCGCATGCTGTCCGGGAATGATTGCTCCCATGCACCACCACGGGTGGTGGCGCCAGACGAGGCGGGGTCTCTGGGTTTTTGGCTGCAAAAAGGATACCGTCCAACTTTTGACATAGAGCTCCGGAACTTCTTTCCCCAGGATGGCGAATGTGTGCTTGTCCCGGGACTACTTTGGACTCTCTGATCAAAAATAGTTGGAGGTCCTAAAAAAGTCCTGGCATTCCTGGTAGCTTACATAAATTAGCCTTAAATAATTAGAAGCTCAACTCAATAGCCTAGCTCCACATTTTATATTTGACAATCTCCAGGATGTGAAGCAAATGTGAAATTTGTACAATTGCTTTACAAATTATAAATTTGTACAATTTATAAATTCCGTCTTCGCTCATTGCAATGCCCCGTGATTCTGTGCAGGAAACCTTCAATCGGCTGACGGAGCTGCCAGGTGTGATGGGTGCCATTCTGGTGGACGGCGCAGGTACTGTCGTGCAGAGCAACGTTGACCAGACGGCTAGTCAGATATACGCCAACCGGTTGGTTCAACTGGTGTCGATGAGCCGCTCTCTGGTCCGTGACATGGAGCCCAGCGACGACCTGACCTACGTTCGCCTGCGGACACGCAAGCAGGAGCTGATGGTGGCCACCGAAAGCGACCACACGATCATCGTCATCCAGGATGCCCAATCCCTGGACCAGACTCGACGACGAACTTCCGCCTCAGGACGCGGCAGTACGAATACCGATCGTGGCAGTGTCAGTTGATGTTGAGGACCAAAGGACATCCAGGACTCGACGTAGAAGAACGTAAAAAAGTGCGCAGTGGCACGTCATGCGGGCAGCATAAACAAAATGACATAAACAAGCTGCGCCAGCGGGGCAACCAGATGAGAAGTCCTTGCACGGGCGCGCTTACAAATCCCGAGCACAGAAGTGAAATAGTGAAGCGAACAGGGCATCGCAAAAAAAAAAGAACAGGCGAAAATAAAATTCACATCCAGGCGGGGTATTTGAATACTCTTCTATGCAAGGGGTACACTTTTTTTTGAGTTGGTACACTTTTGGGTTGAGTTATAAAGGATTCTATTTCTAAGAAAATCAAATAGGATCAAGGCAGTAAGAAGTTAATATTTATTTCAGAAGATTCAAAAATGGTTACTTTTAAAGACCAACGATAAGAAACACATTACTTTTAGATAGCAATACTAATTCTATATATTCATTATTTTTTTTTTTTAAGTGTTTTATATAATTTTTTATATTCCTCTCAAAAATCTATTAAAGGGTATTTGAGGTGGGCTTGTTTAATATTTTTGATAGTTCTTTTTTTTTTTTGGATTGCTGGCAGCCACCGACTGCCGTCACGCCATCAAGCATTCATGCCAGCAACGGCAACAACTACAACAAGGAGACCTCGCCAAGCAGCCTGTCGCCTGCACACTTACACAGGGACACACCGAAAAACACACAGAAGCAAACTGACACACACACCCACACCCCCGCGCACATACACACACAGACAGCCGGGTAGCCAGGCAGCCAGGCAGCGCGCCAAGCTTTACACGCCTCCGCACGCGTCACACGAAAGCACGAAACCAATTTAAGCACCCACATTCTCTCACCCAATTAGTCGCGCACAGCCCACCCGGACTCACACCGGACTCGACACTCCTCGTTCGGGCCAACTGCCACCCAGGCAGGAGCCACGTCCTCCCCCGCTCCTGGTCTTCTGCCCACGCACACAGTGTCGGGCTTGTTGTCGTCCTCGTCCTCGAGTCGAGTGGGGAGTCGAGTCGTTATCCTCGCGTGCGCACGCTGCATACTTTTTGGCTGAGCTCGCTTGCAGGATATTAAGGGGTCTATGGATTTGTTAACGATTTTTACAGCGGAGTACTAAAAATTTTTAATTATATTTTAATATTTGATATTTTAATACGATTTTAATCTATTGGTTTTAATAGTAGAAGTGGTATGACTTTTTTTTTATCATTGTAATATTATTTTATTTTTTTTCTTAAATTTCAAATATTTTTTGAAATATTTTATAGGTTTCAGACATGGGTCTTTAAATATATGTTCCAATATATATCTTTTTATTTTTTATTATTATTAAATCATATTATTATTTACCATTTCTCAAGGTAATCTTAAATCTTTAATTGTGAAACCAAAAGTAAAATCTAAATTGTTTCATTTTTAACAAGCAACGTTTCGAAATATCTTTATTATAAAATGTTTCTGTGGATCTATGTTCACTTTTTTTTATGTTAATGTAGTAAGAGGTATCTGAGAGTCCTTAGCCATCCTTCATCGAAAGTATTGTTGTTGTCAGTGCGCCATCATCAGGGCCATAAGTAGCAGTCAGCAGTTGCCTCCGTCAGCGGCAGTAAGTTGTGCCGCCTGATGGTGATGGTATCGTTGTCGGTGAGGAAAAGGGGGCCGGAGGACCATGGTGGGTGGGGTGGCAGGAGTGCCAGGCGAATTTGTGCGCAGCCACAAAAACACCAACAACAACAAAATCCGTAAAGTAAGCTTGTGTGTGTGTCTGTGTGTGTGTGTATGAGACTACGGACGGGGACGACCAACAAGCGACACGATAATCTCGCACGTCGCATTTTTAGTTGCTGCTGCTGCTGCTTCTGCTGCTGATGCCACAGACATTGTTGTTGTTGCTGTTTTTGCCGTCGAGTTGCCACACCCACCGCACTACCGACTCTGGCTACACGAGTCCTGGAGTCTGGTCCTGGCAGAAAGCCAAATGTGGCAAGTGGCTGATGTTGCCGCTGCCGCACAGGGCAGGGGGTGCGAATGTGGCAGGAGAAGGATGATTGTGCCGGGGGCAGGACTGAAGAGTGTATGTATGTCTGTGTGTGTGTGTGTGTGTGTGTGTGTGTGGAGTGGCAGTTGGGTTTGGGATTTTGTGTCTGCGTCGAGTTGCCTCCGTGGCAAATGTGTGGAGCGAATGGGGCATGCGGCCAAGGGGCAGGAGCAGTGGCACAGAGTTGGGGGCGAGCGACCGACAAATGCTTTCGAATTGCCATGACAATCAAACCACTTACACGTACAGTGGGCTCCATTAGAGGTTTTCGTTGCCGGGTGGAAGCCGTTCATGGGGAATATTTGAACAGAGGTTATACTATAATATGAATTATTCTACGACTTAGTTTTCAAACATTTTTTAAATGGTAAAGTTAAAGGATAGCCTTAGTTAGGCATTTGATACAGGCTTAAATAATAGTTTATAGAAATACTTAAAAAATATAAAAGATACTTTAAAAGATCATACATCTTACTTGTCTCGAAGACATACTTTCTAAAGACATAGATTCATAAAGATATCTTACCATGTACATATGTCTTTGTATTTTTTATTATTATTTTTAGAACTAATTATTTTTGTATATTGTTTTATTTATTATTACTAAATAATGTGTAATCTTTCGATGATCTATCAATCATTAATATTAGAATTAATAATTAGAAGGATCATGTTTCCAAAGACTATAATAGACATCCTCTACTAGATCAGTTTCAAAATAAAGAAAATCTCAAGCTTATCCTTATTTTAAACTAAACCCAAATTATATTATCAGACTAAGTTCCGAGTCTATTCGTTTGCTTTGCGGATAATCATATACCCGTGGCTGCTTCAGGTATGGCTCTATCCGGCCGGAGTAGCCCCAATTAATGCCACACTGTGTGGCAGTATCAACAAGCGCCGTTCCTTGGTGCTGGTCCTGGTTCTGGTTCTGGTGTTGGTTTTGGTGTCGGTGCCTGACGAGGCTCTCGAGTGCCAGAGACACACTTCAGGCCAACTCAAGCCTAGCCCGGCCATGCCAGTTTTTTCCATGCCGTTGCTCCTTTTGGCTGGGGCAACTGGTTGGTTGGGGGATTAGGTGTGGGTGTGGGTGTGGGTGTGAGAGTGGGTGTGGGCGTGGGCGTGGCTGGCCGGGTGCAACGAGGTGGGAAGGTGAATGGAGGCCACCGTCTGGGCCTGTTTATTATCGCCTGGCACCCATCAGCAGCCAGACTCCAGCACCCCCATACCTTCCCCATCCCAGGGCCAGAACTTTTGCCGTCTTGTCGCCGGGCAAATTCCGTTGCCGCCAACGATGAGGAGGATGACAAATAAAAAACTTTTGGCACGGCACGGAAGCATGCTGGCGGCATTCTCATAACGATGTTGGTGACTGCGGCGATGACTCCTGCCCCTTTTCCCCTTCATGTCCTGTCCTGACTGGCCTCCCTTCTTATCTCCCCCATTCCCTCTTGCCCTGTTCTGGCCTTTCCGTCATTCCTTCCGCCCTCCCGAATATCCTGCTCATAGCCAGAGTCCTCAGCCCAGACTGGCGCACTTTTGAAGTTTGAGCTAAGTGACATGCTGTTTATTGTCGAGAGTGTTAAAATGTGCGCCCTGAATCCTCCACAGTGTGAGTGTGCTTGCCTTTGTGTGTGTGTGTGTGTTTGTGTGTCGGATTCGAGAGTGTGTGTGTGTGTGTGTGTGTGTGGTGCGGTTGCCACTGTGCCGAGCAAGAAATTATAATGCCAAGCTTGAACACCGCACGCGCGGGCCACAACGTCGACGTCAAAAATGCACAGGAAACTAAATATATATGTATTTTCAAAATATGTAATATTTCTAGAATCAAAATACTCTTCTCATAATAAATATTTTAAAATATATCTATGAAACTTATTAAATATATTATACCTTTTAATTCTGCAAATAATATTTTGTATCTTAAAGTTCTAGAACCGAATCTTTTTAAAATGGTTTTTAATAAACAGTTTTTATTTAAATAAAGTAAGCACATCTGTACTTAAAACATTTAATCCTAGTTCTAAACTACTAAATAAGAAATTATATTTTAAACTCTTACATTATATTTTGTATTCAAAAACATGGTTTTAAATTGCTTTTTATATATATTTTAATTTAAATTATACTTTTTATAACATTCAACTGAAATTCTAAATTAATAACTCTATAATATATTAACTCTTGATTAATTTCTGTGCATTTTTTCACTAAAGGTTCAGCATGTTACGGTTCACGCTCTCGCCGTCATGCCGCCAAACATACAAACAGACAACCGACGACGGCGGAATAGGAATGGCTGCTCCTGTTCCTGCCCCTGCCCCTGCCCCTGCCTTAGTCCCTACTCCAGCTCCGGCTGCTGCTGGTACGGCTGAGCTAGCTATGTAATCCATGAATGTGCCACACACCGAGTCCGGACGAAGGAGAGTAGCAGACCGGAGGAGAGCAGGGCGGGGCAGAAGCACCACGCCAAAGCTGCCGGTTGTGGCATTACGATGGCATCGAGCCATGGCGATGGCTGCCTTTCCGTCGGTCTGTCCGCTTCTCGGTCCGTCCCGCCTGTCCGTCTGTCCGTGGCACGTACTTTAGAAATTCCATGCAGATGTGCGCCGCACGCCGAGACGTGTGTTTTGATTTTCAGGCAAAAAGAAAAGAAAAAAGAAAAAAAAAAAAACAGAAAAAGGACGAAAGCTCAACGAACGAAACGAACGAGCGAACCCCAGAAGGAAAACAAGCAGCAGGACCTGTGGGGCCATAGAATTTGGTATGAGGGGGATGCGGTTGGTTTGGTTTGGCAGGTTGCGAGTTTTTCGGTCTTCGAACGGGCGGCAGTTGGAGGGGGAGTGGCAGTAAGGATCCTGACAGAGTCAGTGGCAACGCACGAAAGAGCAGCCAAGCGAGCAAGCCGTGAAAAAAGTGTCGACGAAAACAGCAACGGCAGTGGCAACAGGACGGCCCCAAAGGAAAACAGCCAGCTGCACTTGTTGGTGTGAGTAACGAGCGATGCGGACTCCGGGACTCCTGACACCGGGTGGAGGTGTACGTGGGTGTCCTGGCTGTTGTCATCGGGGTGGGGGAGTGGTGTGACCCAACACTAACGGAATAATTGCAGGCAACTCCGACAGCATACGAATCGGAAGCCAGACGAACAGGCGGCGGTGGCAGCTTTTCTTGCTTTTGCTTTTGCTTTTGCTTTAGCCTTTCCTTTTGAGTTGGCTGATTTCGCACACAAATACAAATACAAATACACTTTGGGTCCTGAGCTTACGCCTTATTGTTGTGGCCGTGGGTGTGCTTTGGGCGGCATTGGGGAATCTTGTTGTCCTGCCATGGCGCTTGCCAAGTGTCGTTAGGAGCGCGGATGTTCACATTACCTCCTAATTGCAAGAGTTTTGGGGTGTATTGGGCAAGTTTATAAAGTTCTGGATAGACATAGGATAGGATATAAAGAATATAAAGACACCTCTTTTAAAAGAGAATCATATTATTTGTTTTAAATTATATAGTTCCTTAAATAAATTATGTTTAGCTTCTGTTTTATTTAAAATTAATACTCCAGAATCCAAGTTTTAACTTAAAAATCAATCATTAGGTACTATGATAGTCCTTACGATTACCATATAATTTTCTAGAGTCCTTGTTCATTCCTCGTCGCTGCTTTAGATGGTTCTCTATTCGGATGCCGTGAAGCATTTGGCCGGGCTCCGGAGTGTGGACTATCGTAGTATGGCTTTTTAGCCGCAATGCTGCTTCTGTGGTGCGAGTGTGTGGTGCGGCGGTGGTATGGCGATGGTGGCCCATGTCCGCCCATTCATCCGCAACGTGCCACCGTCTGCTGACTGGCCGGGCCGGGCCGAGCCGAGCCGGGTTGCCCCCGGGCGTGCCCTGATCCCCTTTAGTTCGTGGCTGGTTACATGAGAAAACTTTGAAACTGGAGATATGATAACGGACCGGAACGGGGAATGGCACAGCAAAAGGGTCGACAAGGCGAGGACAACGAGGGACGGACATAGCCATGGACATGGTAACGGACAGAGACACAGACGCCGTTACGGACACGGATACGGACACAGACACGGACTGGCCACGGACAGTGGCGACCGACTGGCCTCAACGAGTGGCGGTGGCAATGTCTGATTGTTAGTTGGATTTAGATGGGAACTCTGGGATAAGGGGGGCACCGTCGCACCCGTGGAGCAGTTGCCACTTGCCGGCTATAGAAAATTGTCATAGGAATCATCATCGGCTTCGTTAGACGTGGATGTGGATGTGGCCTCAGTGGTAATTGTGGGACATTTTGTTGCCAAAGTGCTGGAGTGCCGGAGCGATGCTGGCGTTGTTGCCCTGAAGTGTGGCGGAAGTGATGGGTGCGCGGCTGTGGGGTATTGTGTGGGTATTAGGTGGCCATGACTGGCTCTGATTGCTGCCACCTCGCCACCCCCAGGAACACCTCAGAACAGGATAAACGCTTCGGGCTGGGGGTGGTAATACGCCCAGGTCCGTGCGTAACATTTTACGGCACTTCTCCCAGTCCCCTCATCCATTTCGACTGTCACAGGTGCCGCGACTCCGAGGCTGAAGGTGAAACTGGAGATGGAACATAAACGGGCACCCAGGAGAAGGGAGATTTGTGGAAATAAAGAACGAGGATGGCGGGAAGAGGGCGAGGATGGGGGATGCCATTCACATTCCCATTGCCGTTGCTGTTGCCGTTGCCGTTGCCGGGTAGCCATAATAGCTAAAGAATTACACACTCACACTAAATTGGCTGAGGCAGGAAACGCAGAGTCGTTGCTTCATTAAGCAAAATATTTCACTTTGAGGCCCAGACACGGAGCTCCGGGGCTTTTCTGGGGTTCATCGACGCGGACCTCATAGGTTAAAGAGCTACTGATTGTAATCATTGATTGGTTGTCCATAGAGACCGGAAACGGGATGCCTTATTTGGGCAATCTCCATTATATGGCATCCACCCATACTTTTCCTAGTTTATGGACGGAGTATCGTGACAAAAAATGACACAACCTGAAACATGAGACACAACATGGGACTAGAAGAAGTAATGTTAAATCTACATTGCAGATTAATTGAAGATCCATCAGTCAAAAGCTTAATCCTCCTCTCAAGAATCGAAAATACATGTTCAAAGTATAAGAACTGTACTCTGCCGTACCTTCCCATGATTTCACTTATTTTCGAGAGTCCCATGGCAAGAATTCTAAAACAAAATCTACAAAATATTATGCCAGTAACTTTAAATGCAGATTAAAGGAGAATCTACCGATCTACAGTTCCGGTATTCCGCTGAAGAATCGGATGAAAATTGGGAAGGATATGGTCTTCGAAGAGTGCCATATGTCGCTCCCACCCAATCCCCAAAGGTTTCTTTGGGGACGGACTCCTGTCAAGAAAATTGCACAAGAAATCTAAAAATATTTTGTTTCCGGATTTTGATGCAGATCGAGAGAGAATCGATGTACTAATAGTTTAAGGTGTTCCTCTGAAGAATCGGAAAAAAATTGACAAAGATATGGTCTTCGAAGAGTGCCATATTGTCGCTACCATGCATTCCCCAAAGGTTTGAAGGAGTCCGTCCTGAAAATTTCACAAAAAATCTAAAAAATATGTTGTAGCAGGATTGCTACTTAATGTATTTTAACAATAAGGTAGTGCGTAACGGTAAACTGTTAGTGTAACTCGGTGTCGTTGTTTGTGTCGGTTCTGGCTCTCTCTCTCTCTCTCTCTCTCTCTCTCTTGTGCTCTCATCGCTCTCATTGCTGTTCCAGCGAGTATGAGGGTTGAGGCGGATCGCGGGAGGAGAGCGGAGTCAGTCGAACACCAGCAGCGATCCAAAGCGGATATATAAAATTCAATAAAAGAACTATAAAAAGCTATACAAAGCGTTGGTGTTTTAATTTAAGGGACATATCATATCCCTACAAATTCAGAAGTGGGCCGATCTCGGGCCAAATAAACAATTAAAAACAAAAAAGAAAATTAAAGTAAAACGAAAATGGACGTTAACAATGCATCAATTGCACAACTAAAAAAGTGGTTAAATGCACTACGACTACCAACAACGGGAACAAAGCGCGAGTTAATATTGCGGTTGGAGAAAATGTCAGCAAAATCGCGAAATTATTTGGATTTAATTAAAAATCGAGACGAAGACAGCGAGGGAGGCAATGGTGAAGATGAACATGAAAATCTGGAATTAGAGAGCAACGAAGAGGACAGCGATAATAGCGACGAAGAAGGAGGCAAAGGCAACGACAATGCTGGATGCGAAGGAATCAACAAACACGGAGGTGAAACTAAAGAAAAAGATGGCGATAAAAATGAGAGAAAAGTTGGCGGCGATCGAAACGGAAAAGACGGAGGCAAAAGGGACGGCAAAGATGGAGAAGAGGACAGCAGCAAAGACGGCGGCGAAAACAACAACGACGGCGGCGGCGAGGGAGCAGACGAAGATGAAAATTATGCACGCAATGACAGGAATGAAGCCGGCAGCAGAGGCGCAAAAGCAGGCGCCAGTGAAGAGGTGAAAAAAGACAACGTTGCGAAGTCGAAGTTGATGGAATTTCACAACCCAAGCATTGACATTTCGTTGGGTATGGCAACACAGGTTGTGAGTGAATTTTCGGGTGAAACTTGCGCAAGAAAATGGATTACGCAAATGAATAATATTGCAACCATTTATGGAATTAGTGGACAATATATTAAGATGTTGATGATTAGTAAAATCAAAGGAAAAGCAAACGTGTGGCTACATGCAAACCCTGAACGCATAATGCTACCGTTGGAGGAGTTAACCGCTGAGCTAATTTCAATGTTTGCGGATAAAGTTTCGAAGTTAGATGCAAGGCGCCAATTCGAAAATCGTAAATGGAGTTCCGGTGAAAGTTTTGGAAGCTACGTGGACGATAAAGTGATGCTTGGTCAGAGAATCAACATAGATGCAGAAGAATTGATAAGTCGCATCATTGAAGGAATTCCAAATCAAGGACTGCGTAATCAAGCGCATATTCAGTGCTTCGAAAATGTTGCACATATCAAACGTGCATTTGCGGAGGTGAAGATGCCTAAATCTTATGGGGACAAAAAGGATGCAGCAGTGAACAAGGACGAGAAGGACAGCAAGGACACGCGTTGCTATAATTGCAATGCTAAAGGACATTGGGCGCAGGAGTGCAGGAAGCCAAGACGGGAGAAAGGATCGTGCTATGCATGTGGCGAAATGGGACATTTTGTGGCGAAATGTTTAAAAAACAAAAATAAGAACGAGGTCAAGAACAATTATGTAAGATATTTTGAAATTTACTTTAGGAATAATACTAATACCAAGTTAATTACAGAATGCCTCATAGATACAGGAAGCCCAATTTCGTTTATTAAAATTTCTATAGTACCCGAAAATGTTGAGAAAATGCCAGTTTTAAGTTCATACCATGGAATAAATGAAAGCTGTTTGGAAACTTATGGCAGAATATTATGTTATATAAAAAAACAATTTAATAAAGTACATTTTCATTTAGTTGTTGTGGCAAACAAATCTATGAGTCATGATGTAGTCTTGGGAAGGGATTTTATGGAAGCATGTGATCTAAATCTGAACCTTGACACTTTGAAGTTGGTTACGGTAGAAAATTTAGAGAATGTTCAAAACGGTTACGATGTTAGTGAGGAAGAGCAAATAGTTAGTGACGTTGATGTTGAACAGAGAAAAATTAGTGATGTTAATAAGGTTAGTCGAATAATAAGCAAAGAGGTAATAGTTAGTAATAAACAAAATATTAGAAACGCAGTTAGGTTACAAGAAGCAACGGAAGTTGACGTAAATGTAATGGAAAAGGAACTGATGAATATTAATATTGAAGATGAATCGGGAGAATACATAATTGGCGATCAAGTGAATTATAAGGTTCGACAGCAATTTATTAAAATTATAGAAAATTTTTATGTTAATAAACAAAGACCAAAGGAACCAGAGGTTAAGTGTGAAATAAAGCTGAGGTTGGATGACTCGAAGCCTTTTAGCAGTTCTCCGAGACGGTTAGCGTATACAGAGAGGGAAAAGTTACAGAGCATATTAGACGAGTACTTAAAAGAGGGAATTATTAGGCCAAGCGAATCAGAATATGCATCTCCAATAGTGTTAGTTAAGAAGAAAACAGGTGATTTGCGATTATGTGTGGATTACAGGAAGCTTAATAAGACAATGATTAAAGATAACTATCCATTACCCTTAATTGATGATTTATTGGACACATTAGTAAATAAGACTATATTTTCGAAATTAGACCTTAAACATGGATACTTTCATGTGTTTGTTGAGAATGAATCAATTAAATACACTTCATTTATGACGCCGCTAGGGCAGTTCGAATTCGTGCGGATGCCAATGGGCCTAAAAAACGCACCGGCGGTGTTTCAAAGATTTATCAATAAAATTTTTGCAGACATGATAAGAGAAGGAAAAGTGGTTATATACATGGACGATATTATGATCGCAAGTAAAGAAATTGAAGAACATTTGAGGGTACTTAAAGAAGTTTTTGAAAGATTAGCAAGAAACAAATTAGAACTTAGAATGGATAAATGCGAGTTTCTACAAGCGAGTGTTCAATACTTAGGCTTTTTGGTGTCGAGTAAAGGAATACAAGCAAACGATAAAGGAATCGAAGCCATCAGAGATTTTCCAGTCCCCAACAAAGTGCATGGGGTTAGAAGCTTTTTAGGATTGTGTTCATATTTTAGAAGATTCATAAAGGATTTTTCGAGGATTGCAAAACCATTATATGATTTGTTAAAAAAAGACTGCGATTTCGTGTTTGAAAAAAAGAATTAGATTGTTTTGAAATGCTAAAAAAGAAGCTCATAGAAGCACCGGTACTAGGTTTATATTATTATAAAGATGAGGTAGAACTACACACAGACGCAAGTGCACATGGCTTTGGGGCGGTATTATTACAGAGGAAAGAGGATAAGAAATTGCATCCTATATTTTATTTTTCGAAAGCTACAACGAAAGATGAGGCAAAATATCATAGCTTTGAGCTTGAAACGTTAGCCATTATTTATGCTCTACGAAGGTTCCGAATTTATGTGCAAGGTAGACGGTTTAAAATTGTTACTGATTGTAATTCATTGACGTTGACGTTAAACAGAATAGAACTTAACCCTCGTATTGCGAGGTGGGCGTTAGAGTTACTCGAGTATGACTTTGAGTTAGTTCATAAGTCGGGAAAGCTTATGCAACATGTAGATGCGTTAAGTAGGAATACTAACATATGTGTAGTAGAGACGGTGAGTTTTGAAGACAATTTAGTTATATGTCAAGCGAAAGATGAAAAGTTAAAGAAAATTAGAATGAGGTTAGAAAAAGAGGATGACAAAATGTTTGAGATGCGAAATGGAGTAATTTATAGGAAAGCAAATGATGGAAGATTGTTGTTTTATGTTCCAGAAGAAATGGAAGACAAGATACTGTATAAATATCACAATGAGTTAGGTCACTTAGGTAGAGATAAGGTTATGGATGCAATTGTTAGGACGTATTGGTTTGCAAATATGAAGGATAAAGTTGTTAGACATATTGATAATTGTTTGAGGTGTGTAGCGTTTTCACCAAAGTCAGGAAAAGAAGAAGGATTTTTACACAGCATTCCAAAAGGGAATGTGCCATTCGAGATCATACATATTGATCATTACGGGCCAGTGGATAAGGGAAGGTCTAATAAACATCTTTTTGTTGTCATAGATGGGTTTACAAAATATGTTAGGTTATATGCAACAAAAACAACAAACACAAAGGAAGTTATTATAGCATTGAAGGATTATTTTAGGTCGTATAGTAGACCAACTTGTATCGTTTCGGATAGGGGCAGTTGTTTTACATCTGAGGATTTTCAGAAATTTCTCGAAGACTACAATGTTAAGCACGTAAAAATAGCAACAGGGTCACCTCAAGCTAATGGCCAAGTGGAAAGAATTAATCGAATAATAGGACCGATGATAGCGAAATTGACAGACTCAGAAAAGGGATTGCATTGGGATTCAGTTATTGAGGATGTTGAGTTTTCGTTAAACAATACAAAGCAGAGAACCATTGCGCAAATGCCGAGCAAAATGTTATTTGGAATCGCACAAAAAGGAAAAATTATAGATGAATTAAGGCAAAAGTTAGAAGAATTAGATAATACGGATGATGTTAGGAATTTAGACGAAATTAGAAGAAAAGGAACAGAGTGTCAAACAAAGTTACAGGAAGACAATGAAAGAAATTACAACGAGAAAAAGAAGGCGGGTTCAGAATACAAGGTAGGTGACTATATCGTGGTTAAGAATTTTGATTGTACTGTTGGCGTTGCAAGAAAGTTAATACCCAAACATAAGGGTCCATTTGTAATAGACAAAGTTTTAGGAAATGATAGGTATCTTATTAAAGATGTTGAAGGTTTTCAGTTGTCACGTATTCCATATCAAGGTGTCTGGAGTAGTCAGAACATTAAACATTGGATAGGTAAACGAAGATGAAGCTCAAATATTATGTAAACTATTGTAAATAAATAACTAATAGTATATAAGCCAAATAGATGTAAGAATCAATTGTAAAATATCACAAGATCAGGGGATCTTTAAATGTCAGGACGGCCGAATTGTAGCAGGATTGCTACTTAATGTATTTTAACAATAAGGTAGTGCGTAACGGTAAACTGTTAGTGTAACTCGGTGTCGTTGTTTGTGTCGGTTCTGGCTCTCTCTCTCTCTCTCTCTCTCTCTCTCTTGTGCTCTCATCGCTCTCATTGCTGTTCCAGCGAGTATGAGGGTTGAGGCGGATCGCGGGAGGAGAGCGGAGTCAGTCGAACACCAGCAGCGATCCAAAGCGGATATATAAAATTCAATAAAAGAACTATAAAAAGCTATACAAAGCGTTGGTGTTTTAATTTAAGGGACATATCATATCCCTACAATGTTGTTCTTGTATTTTGATGCAGATTCGAAAAGAATCGATCTACACATCGTTTAAGGTATTCCGCTGATAAAATTCGGATGAAAATTTCCCAAAAAAATATAGCCGCAGTTCAGCCAATATACAGCGCCATGGTAATTGATATTCCACTTAACATCTCATATTGTTTCCTTTATTTTTTATTTTTAAAAACCATTTTCGTTCATCCCATTGTCCCTTGATTTTGGGCAAGTTGTGTTGGTGTGCGCATGTATTAAGTGGCAGAGGCGACAGACAGCTGAATGTACACTTAGCTAGCTTGCCTCCTGCGAGTCTGAGTGGGTGGGTGGATGGGCGGAAGGGCAGGCCAGGATGGGCAGGATGGACGGAGCATGGTGTGTGTTTGCTAACGTATTACTTGCTACGTTCCAACATCTAGCCCCGGGGTAATGACAGGACTCAGTGAAGCAGAGGAGCAGCAGCAGGGCTTAACTTCCTAACACGCCACCAATTAATGGCCAAATGGCAGGAGGAGAGGCGGCCGACTCGAATGTTTGCGGATTTGTGTTTGAACTTGAAGTCAACAACTTAAAGACGCCGCCACGCCCCTTATCCAGGAAAGAAGGGGCTGCAGGGGCTAGGCAATTATTTTGCAATTACCACTCAATGGCGCCGCGGCGCCTTCGACAATTCTATGAATTCGTCTTCCCTTGCTGGTTTTTTATTTAATTTTATTTTTGAAGAAAAGTGGCAAATCAATATGGAAACGAAAACGGCAGACAACCGAAGGTTAAGGGAGGGAGACGACGAGGTGCCAAGAGGGAAACCATAAAGTATATCCGACGGTCGTCAGCCGAACCTTTTCTTTTTGGGTTTCTGTCGCTACTATTGGTAGGGTTTTGTAATTCATTCTATTTTTTTTTTTTTTGTTTCGGGCTATAGGCTATACAAATACTCACACACTCTTGGGTGTTTATACCCCGCACCTACACAAATACATGTGAATTTACATATGTATTATCCAAGCACGCACACACCCAGACATCGCCCCGAAAAGCAGACCGCAAACAGCCTTGATGACTGACGATTGGCTCGGGCCACTGGCGCCCTAGCTCGGGCTCGAGTTCGAATGAATCCCTCAGCTGGCAGCTCCTCCACTGGGCAGGGCCCCTTCATGCAGCCCCTACCGATACTGTCTAATACACTGAGATAGAAGGAGGTTCATAGAAATTATATGCAAATACCTTTAATTTTTTCTCTTTTTCAAAAAAAAAAACATTCTTTTTTTATGCCAAAAAATTCTTTTCTTAAAAACTTCCTAAGGAAAGTTGACCATTTTAAGAGTACTTATTAAAAGTATATTTAGTCGTAAACTTTTTAGTTTACTTATTTTTATTTTATATTACTATTTATTCTATTCATTCATGAATAATTTCTTTTTTAAAATAGATCAATTATAGATACTCTAGATATCTATATATATCTAGATATCTAGATATCCATATATATATAGAAATACTCATTTCTTATATACTCATTTAAATCGTATATATTTTACTATTAAATCTATAATCTATAATGTGTTAATTCCATAAAAGTCTATAATTAATCTATTAATTAATTCTATAATTTTCTCAAAGTGTAAATTTGTGATGCGTAGGCAGAGCACCGGGTGCTTTGGGCGTCAAAGTCGGTCGGCTGCGTGGCAGGTCACGCTTGTTTGCCGGCAGACGGCAGGGCGAAGCCTGGTGCGGGTTGATTTGGGTGGTTTTTGTGGGCGGTGATGAGTGAGTGACTTGGGGTGGGTGGGCTGGAATGGCGGCTCTGGAGTGGGTGTCAGACAACGACTTTAGACGGCTGCGGGTCCGAGCTCAGAGACCCAGGGACGGCTGTCGTCGTTCTTGTTGTTGCTGCTCGTTTATATTCGCTCATTCTAGTGGGGTGAGGGGGTGCGGCAACCTTCCCCAGAGCATCTCCCTCCCCCCTCTCTTCTCTGGCGTCTTTCCCTTTTTTTGACGCCGCCAGCGCGCGTGCTTTTTGCGTCAAATTTAATGCGGCAAAAGTTGTGTGCGAAATGTGGTGTGCTTGATGAGCGACGGTGGCGAGGGATGGAGGTGGTTGGGGGGCTGGTGGGTCATCCGGTAGGTGGGCTTGACATGTGGCGGCCGGAGGCAGCAGAAGCAAGTCATTGACGCGCAAAAGGGCGCCGCCACACAGAAGCCCACTCACACACACACATAAATTTCATGGCGTTTTGTGCGGCACACGCCCACACACCCACACACCCACAAATTACCCATACAGTGATGGCTCGGCAATTAAAAGCCTCGAAACAAGGTCCCTAATTTACGAGGCTCTCAAAAATTCAATTATTATTGCATTCTTTTGAAATTAAATTTTAAATTAATTTTGATTTTTCTCCTTTAATTTAGCTTTTATATTTCAATCTTTGTTTTAAGCATTTAACATATTTATAGATTTAGAATTTTATAATTAATATAATACTGAAATAATATTTTTTTAAATATTGATTATATCTCGAGTGTATCCTGTTCTGCTGGGCGAACTTTTTGGCACTTTCCGTCATCGCGGAATAAATAAAAAATATACGGGCAACCTTTTTTAAAGTTGAATGTTGCTTTTTTTGTTGATTTCATTTTTGTGGGGCTTGTGCCTTTGGCTTTTATTTGCTGGGCTTAATTTAGTTGCCCTAAGCTTTGGTCCTGCGAGCCTGGCAGTGTCATTAGGGATTAACTCAACTAAATTGGTGGTGCTTGTCTCATTTCGTTGCGGACTTTTCACATGCCGAGCGATTGCCAGCAAAGTTGCAGCAATTTTGTTTTAAGGATGGCGGATATAAAACACACAAAAAAGTGTTGCCTACATTTGCGGGCCGGGCCAGCGAAGCGCCCATTGTTGTCGTTGACAAGCGACGGCGGGCGTGTATCAAGCTCCCAACTCCCACCCGGCTGCCACGCCCGCCACTGCCATGCCCCCCACCAAAGAAAAAACAAAAAAACAAAAAAAAAATTACCCAAAACGAACAAGCGACACGCGTCCTAGCCATGGCCCTTGTAGTCTCCCCTCTCGAAATCCCTCCAAAATTTCGAATCCTGCATGGAAAATGTCGACGACAGACGTCGCTGCCAAGCCAACATTAGCATCGAAGTGCAAACGACGCCCACCCATACAGATACTTACCAACACACACACTCACACCCGCCCATTTTGGGATTGGAAGGCAGCCAGAATGCCAGGACGCCGCCAGAATACCCGGCTACCGAGTTGCCCAACTGGCATGCCACACCAAGTCATGCCGCGCCATCCCATGCCGCAGTTGGAGCACTCACGCAAATTTCAATTTTTTTCACACCACTGCTCTCTGCTGTGTTTGCGTTCGCCGTCTGTCGGTTGCCTCTGCCATATTGCGGCCCAGCCGGCCACCAACAAAAGTGTCAAGGAGTTATTCTAAAGGATACATAATTATGATATCTATTATCTAAAATCTAGATCTATTTATCTAACCTAGATCTTTATATCTGTCTAGATCTATAAATTTATCAAAGGAATATAAAAATAAAAATCATAATGCCTAAGATAAAAAAACTTAGATCCTCAAATTCCAAAAATTTATTAAACTTTGAGGATCCACTAAATATGTATATATCTCGAGACATGCATATCCATATGGCATTATCTTGTGATATTTTAAAGCTGTAATTAATGAATTTTCAATTATTTTTCTCTAGTTTTTTTACTCTAACTTTAATCGCAGCCAGCTAATTAGCTTATTTATGGTTCAATTCCTGTAGGGAATTTTTTACGTGCGCTATCGCAAATTTTGTCGGTTGTCGCAGCCCGTCAGGCTTTCGGGCTTCGAAGCACGCGTCAGCACACTTCCATACAGACACAGACACAGACAGAGGCACACCCACAAACACTCATGCCCACAGCCAAATTCACACACAAACACACACACACACAGAGACACGCCAACACATGAAAAAAGAACCGGAATGGAGCTCCGGCGTATTGTACGTGCTCCTACACCGCACAGTGTGGCGCACTTCCTTTTGATTTAGTCATTTTTCTCTCTTTAGCTGGCACATCGGCGGGTGCAGTGGCAGGAGCAGGACCAAGAGCCGGAGCAGGTCGTGTCATGGCCCTTCGTCCTTCGTCCTGTCGTCCCTCGTCTTCCTGCCAACGAGTCTGGTCGCCACTTGACAAACTGCCTTCCCCGTCCTCGCCTCTTTTTCGCCCCCGTTTCGTCCTTTTCGAGCTGTCCTGTCCTGCTTCCGTTGCCATTGCGGCATGGAGCGCACTTCCGAAGCTTTTCCTGTGGGGTTGCTTTGTTTGTGTGTGTGTGTGTGTGCGCATCTGTGTGTGTGTGTTTTTTCCCTTAGTTTGATTTTCATTTCTGTTTCGCCACCAATACCTTTTCGCATGGATATTGTTGTTTTTGTTGGTGGGATGGTGGGCAGGAGAAGGCCCCGTCCTCCTGGTGGCATTGCTGTCTGCGCTTAACTTGCCTTTTATACCTTTGACTCCAACTCCGGCTGCGACTGGCAGTCAAGGGGATGCACACAGAAAAATAATAGCTAATATATATATATATATATTTTACTCTGAAAAATGTTTGGTTTAAAATTGGCTCATACAAAAAATGGTTACTAATTTTTATCTCACTTTCATAAAAAAATCATAAATTAATATCCTTCCAAAAAAAATCAATCTTTTTTCAAGTGTATCTTTTGTAGCGGGGGCTGGGTATTTCCCACAGTTACCGAGCCGTGGCCGAAGGTTGCATGTGGCCTGCTGCCGGCTGTTACACTGCCACTGCCACTTCTACTGCCACTTCTCCCGCACGTCTGGATGGGGATGGGGATGGAGATGGGTGGTGGTGTGTGTGGCAGTGGCACGACTGTGGCACGGCAGTGGGGCCTGTCAAGTCGACCAGAAACATCGGCAGCAATGCTGCCGGTGGGGTTTAACCGAGATGGGGAGTAGAGATGTCGAGGTGGGAATAAGGGTGCGGAAATCGGTGGAGGCAAGACCGTACAGCTGTAGAGCCGTCGTGCCATAGAACTGTAGAACCGTAGTGCCGGAGCCCGGCCAGGGTCGTGGCAGGGCTTTTAGCGATGACGATGATGACGCTGGTGGCGGCCGGCCCGGTCTCGGTGTGGCTATAAACGATTTATGTGTGTGCCAGCGCCACATGACTGCCCCCAGACCCATGGAATTATACACCACCCACCAGTCACCAGCCCAACACCAAAGCCACCGTACCATCCACCCACCAGGCCACCCACCGGTACACTCCAACCGCGAGGCCAGCATTCAAGTCATCGTTCAGTTCGGTTCAGTTCAGTAATTTGGCTGGCGGCATCGGCAGCTGGCAACATGCGGAAACTGGATTGGGGTAGCAGGTCCTCATCCACATCCACTTTTCCCCGCCCTTATGCCCCATGCCACCTGCCACGTGCGTGGCCTCAAGAGCTCTCTTTGTACCCCGGCCATGTTTGTGCGCACCACACTGATTGCACCTGGCCAAGCCGCATATATGTATACAAAAACAAAAAAAAAATAAAGGAAAGGAAAGGAAGAAGAAAAAGTTCCCAGTCCCAGTTAGAGAGACCAACGACCCAGGAGACCCACACCTGGAATCACTTTGTTGCCGCGCCGCCTACACTCGGCTTTAAACTGTGGTTGCTAATTGCTCATTATGCCCCCCAGATTTCAGCCGCACTTCAAGGAGGCGTTCAAATGCCATAGAGATGCCTTGCCTGGCAATTGAAAGGATACTGAGAGGAAAATCTGAGAGATGAGGAATGGAAGTATCTGATTTAAAAAACAAACAAAAAACAAATATTTATTTTGCTTCTAATAGATTTCTATCGCTTATAAAATAAAATAATTCGTACAATAAATAATTTACAATTCCATTTAAATCGTAGTTGATAAAAATTTTATAAAGTTTTTACTTTTTTGTCTTAAACATAACTAGTTTTATTTCAAAATATTATTTTTCCAAAAACACAATCTATTAAGGATTAAGAGTATATGCCTTCCAATTAGCATATCCTTATACAAGTTGTATTTAAAACTACGCAATTCATTGACACTTTGATGGAAGTTCAGACAACGCCCTTCGATTAGCAGCTCACAGTTGACAGGATTTGATAAACGAGAAAGGACTTCATGGGAAATGGCAGCAAGTTGCCGTAAATGTCTCGGATTATCCTGCCAACCTTGTGACGCATTCTGCTGCGTACGATTTCGATTGGATTTTCTTATTTTCTATTCGATCCAACCGCCACATGTGCCAAGTTTGGAGGCACTGCAGCACAGCGGAATTTCCATATTGTATAGCACACAGTTTGGGGCACTTGTTGTTGGCTGCGGGCTGTGTTCTGCTATTTGCGTTTGGGAGTACGTTGCGCACCTTGTTAAGCCCGGCTGATGGGCCACATCCACTGCAATTTGTTGCCATCAACTTTGTTGCCATGATATTACCACCATCCGCACCCGCACCCGCACCCTCATCCGCCCCCTGCCACTTCGCCACTCCTGCCCCAGTGCCAGTGCTAGTGCTAGCGTATTTATCTAATAGTCCTCGCTTCTGTCGCTGTCACAGTTGTCTTCGTCTGGGTCCTGCCTGCTACCTCCTGCCCCCTGCCCGTGTCACATCCTGCTTTCGTTCCCTGACCTCCCCGCAGCCGGGTCGTCCTGCGTGGCTTATTATTTGCCACGACTGCTGCGCCGCAGAAGTTTCGCATCGTTGGTGTTATGATTTCGATGCGGGCAGCCGAATGGCAAAGTCAGCGACAGCAAATACCAAAGCCCCCACTTACCGCACCCTGCCCCACCACCACCACCCCGCTGACCCGCAGGCCACAGACCCGGCTAACCCGCCTGCTGACGCCGTTGACGCAGTCCACCCAACAAGCAAAAGGCTTCCAAAATGATAGCTCGGAATATTTATAAAAAATATAATCGTAAAAACATATTTGAGGCAAAGAATTTGTGACTTTTATTTATAGTTTACATTTAAAAATATCCTAAAAATATTTTTTTTAAAGGTTCACCCGTAAAGTATACCTTATAATTTTCAAAACACAAAATATTACGCATCCGCCATGTATGCTGGGTTGTTTCCTATTTGCGCCTAAACGAATTGATTGTACGCTTGTGTGTGGGATCGTGTGTCGCCGCGTGTCTGTGTGTGAGTGTGCTAAAGCCAGACATGGTCACGCCGTCCGTCCCAGTGGCGGCACGTCGCTCTGGCTTGTCGCTTGGGCTGCCTGACATTTGCCGCAGCCAGCTCACCGCCCTTCCTCCCAGCCAACCACCCACTATTCAGCATTTGACGCCCACTGGCAACATGCCTCCACTGCGTCGTTAAGCTCTCGCCAACTGAAAGTGTGTGCGTTTGTGTTAGTTAGTATGTGTGTGTGTGTGTGTGTTCGCCTGTATGTGTGGGGTCGGTGAGGCAACCATTACCACAACCACCATTAACGTGGCAGGCAGCCAGGCGTTGCTGTTGCTGCCACATCCATTGCCATTGTTGCTGTTGCCGTTGCTGCTCCTTCTACTGCTAGTTGTTGTTGGTCCTGATGTTGTTGTTGTTGCTTTTATTGTCGGTTGACTCCAATCTGCTTTGGTTGCTGCGCCACACGACTACGACGAGGACGACGACGTCGACGTCGACGTCCTCAGTGGCTCGTGCCACTGCCACTGCCAACTGAAACAGAAACAGCAACAGCAACAGCAACAACAGGCAACATCAACGCAACCTCAGCAGCAGCGACGGCAGCAACATGAGCTTACCAAGCGATTCAGTCGGGAAATTTTGCACAAGCCCAACGCACGCGGCAGCGGAAAATCGAACAGCCAACCCAGCCAGACACAACCGACAACCGACGAAGTGAAAAGTCGCAGTTGATTGTGCCCCTTGCCTGGCCGTTACGTTGCACACACAGTTGCCGTCAGTTATCCGTGAATCCTCGACCCGTACGGACGCTAGTCCGATTTTAACGGAATTTCTTCGAAAAAAGTCCTCCAAATCATAAAGACGTAATTTTTACGCGACACGGCCTCTACGAAACACATTTCGATTTTAAAAGAATTTTTGTTTGAGAAACCTATTTAAGAAATATTATTCAACCGGAAACGAATTCTTGGAATTCCGTAAAAATGAGAAAATGACAGCAAAACGTGATAAGGATTATTCGAAAAATAAATCAGCACCAGGTATATTTCAAAAATGGATATTTTCAAAACTACATATTTGAGAACTCATTAGGCTTATATTTAAAATGATTTTTTAAATTGAACCTCACCGAATTGATAAGGCTGTTTTGATAATATTTTACAAAATAGGTCTTAAAACTGTTAATTTATGTGAGAAAACAGTTTTCTAAATTGTGTTCTAGTTCAAATTTTTTTTTAAACAAAACAATTTTAATTTTAATGAATATCTAAAGTGGTTCAGTTAAATTTATTCAATTTTATGAGCTTTAATAAATTGGCCACCTGTGGACGCTTTAAAAACAAAGAAAATAAGTGAATAAGCTCTTTAAAACTATTTTAATTTATTATAAATATATTTATAATAAATAAATTGAATTATGTAAAGAAACATTTTTCAAACTTTTAAAGTGCAGTTTCTGACAAATCAAAACCAAAAAAAAAATAAACAAAAACTGTTTGAATTCGGAACCAAACTTTAAATAATCATGTATCGAACGTAATTTTCAATTAATTAATTGTAAAATCAAGTTTTCATTATAAAATTAAATTAATTCATCAATTTTTAACATTTAATTCATCCGATTATGTCGTAAATTTCAAAAAGGATTATAGGAGTGATTTCTGTTGAATTTAAAGTTAAGCCATTAATATAAAATAGAATATCGTGAAATAATTCCCATCGAACATGAGTCTATTAATGGAATTCCGATTAATTGTACTTTGTTTGTTGGCATTGGATTGTCCAGGCATTGGATTCACCGCCGCCGGCTCGACCAATGGCAGCGGCATAAAATCCATCGGGTTGGTTAGCTCGACGCAGAATGTGACCTCGTCACAGGACATCAGCAAACGGACAAATAAACCACTCATGGAGAAGCGACGGCGGGCGCGCATCAACCAGAGCCTGGCCATCCTGAAGGCCCTCATCCTCGAGTCCACCAAGAGCCAGAATGCCAAGAACGGCGAGGGCCAGGCCAAGCACACGAAGCTGGAGAAGGCCGACATCCTGGAGCTGACCGTGCGTCATTTCCAGCGGCATCGCAATCTCGATGATCCTTGTGAGTTTCATTTTCGATTAAAAAAATATATTTTCAGACAAGATAAAATTAAAATGAAATACTGACGACAACATTACATTACATTCTTAAAAAATGGAATAAGAATCCTCGATTATTAGAAGACCAGAAATCCTGGACTGACAAGTTACAAATCCCACAAAAACTAATATAATTTTTAAAACACATTCCAGCGGTCAACAAATACCGAGCTGGTTACACGGACTGTGCCCGCGAAGTGGCCCGATACCTGGCCACTCCGGAGCCGCCTCCAATGGGCACCATGCCAACGCTGGCAGAGCCCGGTTCCAAGGCCCGACTACTGCGTCATCTCGACCAGTGCATTGCCGAAATCGATGTCGAAATCTGCCCCCATTCCACGGCGAACTTCTCGGAAAGCCCCAGCAGCAGCAGCTGCTTCGACCTGAATCACCCGAAGAAGCCCCAGACCGAAGAGCACTCGCTGGACTACAGTAGCCAGGACTCGAATCCCTTGGACTATAGCAAGGGCTTGAAGTTGGCGGCCGCCGAGCAGCAGAGGGCTCATCCAGCCACCCCGGCACCCCAGGACGAGAATAATAATCGCGGCCAGCAACAAGTCCAGGCAGCCCTTCCCATTCAGGCGCAGACCCAACTACAGGGCCAGCCGAGTCAGCCGTCTCCGCTGGACGGAGTCACACCCAGCGAACTCAGCTACGAAGAGGACCGGAACAAGGTGTGCGCCAATGTCCTGGAGCAGTACAAGCAGCAGCTGAAGGCCCAGGTGCAGCAGCAGCCGGATGGAACAAATGGAGTCCTGGTTCTGCCCCCGCACTACGTTCAACTGGCGGCGGCTTTGGGACTGAGTGCCCAGCCCTTGGTTGATCCGATAGCCACCCGGACGGACTTTGAACGGCTCATCGAGCTGCAGCGGGTCCAGCCGCACTTGGCCGGCAAGCTGAGTCCCAGTTTTCCCGGCGGCCTGGAAGCGGCACATGTGGCAGCCGCCGCAGCAGCTGCCTATGCCAACAGCATGGCGGTAGCTGCCTCCGCTGGAGCTACCGTTTCCGCAGTGGTGGCCGGCACCCCATCCACCCATTCCGAAAGACCCGCCTCGGTGGCAGCCTCCGTCAGCTCGGGAGTCTCTGTGTCCGAGCTAAAATCCATGCCTCCCACGCAGCAGTCCTCGCCACGATCGGAGAGCGGAATCGGCTCCAACGAGAACGAGGGGCCGGTGTCAAGTCCCAGGCCACAGACAAGTAGCGCCGCTCGCCAAGCACTCCGGCAGCGCCAGGAGGAGGAGTACCATTACATGGCCCAGGCGGCGGCGGCGGCTGCTGCAGCAGCAGCTGTCGGCCAGGATGAGAGTATGTGGCGACCATGGTGAGCCGCCGAAGCGTCTGAGATCTTATGTACCAAGTATGTAGACTGCACCAGTTCGTGGAATACGCTCCAGCCGGCAACCGGAGGAGCGCATTCCTGCATCGATCGATGGAAACCTATTGTTATTATAGCTCGTCTGCGCAGCTCCTTTCCAAATTGCATTTCCTACCTGTGCCAATGCCCCAGAGACTCTCTCCAAGACGGGTTCCAGAGCCAAGGAGATTGGACGTCCTTCTGATCCTTATTTGTGAACTTCTTTTAGTCCTGAACTCTGCGTTAAATGTATTTAGTTATTTACGAAAAACTAAGATATTTACAAAAGAAAATCCGTGTTGTTTTAATGGGTTGGGTGTCCTTGGACATTTACATTTTTTTTTGTGATTTACCTTTGGAGAAAGTTAATCTTTTTAATTTTATTTAGATATTTCCTATAAATACAATATATTCCATGTAGACGACGAATAAATACTTGTATTATATAATGTTTATATAATTTGTTTAAACATGAGCCTATCGCTCAACTTTCCTTAACGCATACATCAGGTCCTCCAGCTTCCTACTTTGATTTCATTGCACTTAGTGATTTGCGCGGCGCCGACTGCCTTTGCCGGGCCAAAAACGTTTGTCCCGATCCCATTAGAATGGCCAGTTTCGAGTCAATAGCATCCCTCTGGGCATTCACACCCAATCTGTAAAACGCTGAGGTCATCAGCTGCTCCTCCATCACGGTCATTTTTGGCTTGGGCTCCTCCTCCACAACTTCAGAACTCTTCTCCAAGACGCTGGCATCGAGAGCTATAAATTGTACAATTACATTTCAGGTTTTTATGAAACGAATGGATTGAGTTACCACTAGCTATTCGCGGATCAATACTCTTGATCACCTCCTTGGCCTTTTCAACACATTTTCGGTATTTGGCATCGTAAGCTAGAATCTCCTGTTCCCGTGCTGCCAAATTAGTTTCCAGCTGCGTCACCTTACACTGCATCGTGGAACTTTGGGTCACCGCCTCTTCCAGTTGTAGGGCTACATAGAAAGACAATCTAATAAGTCAAAAAAGGCAATAAAATGTATCGAAACTTACTCTTTTGTTCATTGAGTTCCATGAGTTGCTTTATTTGTTTTCCAAACTCGTTTCTGTTTTTGTAAAGAATATATTTTTCTTACTTATAATCTTGAGTTGGAAAAAAACGAATACTTACTCTTTGAAGATAGGATCATCACTTTGGGAGGCATGCGACAGCGAGAGAATTCGTTCATTGGCTGTCTTTAGCTGTTCGCGTAAATGCTCGTTCCGTTTATTGGCCTCGTCCAGAAGTTGCTGGAAAAATATGCATAGTTTGTTAATAAACTATTCTTCATAAGAAATAAAGCCCATATGACTCACCGCCAATGCGGTCTGTCCGCCCTGCCCCTCACGCAGAGCTTTGTTTTCCGCCTCCAGTCGCTGAAGTTTATCCACCGTGGCTAACGGCTGCAGCTCTGTTGAAACTGTGTTGCCGGCCAAAGCCGAGCTGGAGGACAGCTGGCCGCACTTGAGCTCATCGACCACCTCCCGAAGATTGTCCCGTTCTTTCAGCAAACTGTCCTTAGCTCGTTGCAGTGCCAGGTTCTTGCTCTCCAAGTTTTTGTTGTCAAACTCCAGCTTTACGTTTTTGCTGCTTTCATTGTCCAGCTTAGCGTGGAGGTCCTGGATCTCTTTCTTGAAAAGCTCGACCTGGCCTTTGGTGTTGGCATATCGCTTGGCGTCCTCCTCGAACTGAGCGTTTTGCTGCACATAGTCAGCACTGCGCTCCTCCAAGATCCTAACCTGCTTCTTCAGGTCATTGTAGTCCTCCAGCTTCTTTTTATACGTGTCCAGCTGGGCCTCACATATCTTTAGTTTGTCATTGGACTCCCGGAGCACATCGACTTCGTCCTTAAGAGTGGTCACCTCAGCAGAACTTTTCTGTTGGCATCACAAAATAGGTTTAAAATTTTATGTTCGATTTGTGAAAATAGATGCCTACCATTAATTCATCGATGCGTATCTGCATGTGGAGCAGATCTGTTTCCTGCTGATGGGCTTTTAGCTTGAGATCCTCGCGGGCACCCTCCGACTGCAAAAGCTCCTCCTTGAGCAGATCCAGTTGGCGGCGCAAATCGTTGTAGCGCACAGATCCAGTTTGAACGGGACCCAGGGACACACCGTCGTCGCCAATAGCAGTGGAGCTGTGCTCCATGCGAGACACCTCCTGCTGCAACTTCTGCAGCTCCTGCTGGAGATTGGTCTTCTCATCGATAAGCAACAGCATCTTTTTTTCAGTTTCAAAACATTTCTGCGCCATAGCGTCGCGCTCCTCTTGCAGGGCTTTGCCATCCAGTATTCCACTGAGAGAGCTGCGTGATAGGGAGGTTACCACTCCGCCGGCCTCCGGAGAAGAGGAGGCGTTGCGCGTAGACTCCAACTCCTGCAAAGCGCGCATGATGTTGGCCTGCAGCTCCTCCTCCAAGCTCATTATCTCGGTGATGTACGACTGTTTGTTTGTACAGTTGACGGCGCATCCCAGAACCAACTGCAGCAGACGCTCCAGCTCCCCCAGATCACATTTTTCCGCGATGCGCTGTACATCCGGTTTAGAAAAATCCCCTAGGGAGTAGTTGAGTACCTCGCTGTAATAGTCGTACACAGACTGGGCGACCTTCTTTAAATTGCTCATCCGGAGCCGCCAGTTGCTTCCGACGGCGCCTGGCTTAATCTTGGACAGCCAGCCATCGGTAAAGGATTCCGGGGCAAATTGATTCAGAGCTTGGGCCAGCGCTACACCGTCAGCCAGGGATTCGGCATCCGAGTGCGGCGCGTTCAAATTGAGGGTCTTGAACCACTCCAGAAGACTGTAGTACATCTCGTTCTTGGGCGAGGACATCTTACGTGTCGGAACGAAATGCTAAACAAAACAAAACAAATAAAAAATATGCACAATTTTACAAAAAAAAGAAAGCACAGCTGTTGCACCGAAAACAAAACATCGAACTGCAGCCTAGCTATCGATATGTGTTCAAATGCATATTGTCTATCGATATTTTTTTCTTTTAATATTGTATTTTTTCGATTTATTTTTGAAAATTTATGAAAAAATAATTATCAAAATACATTTTTCATTGCAATTTATTAACCTAATTCCACTAATCTCTATTTTAATCATTATTTATGTTAAAGTCAATTGCCATAGTGGATCCATGTCCTCCATCCAAAGCCTTTTGCATACACTGCTCGACCCACTTGAGCTTCTCATCCTGCTCTTTTATCTTATCAACAGGAGTCCAACTCAAATCAAACTCCAATCGGTAGCTGCCTTTGAAAGTCTGATCAACTGGGTTCCATTCCTAAAAATATATTTCAAAAAACAATTTATTATCGAGAAGAATTAAACGAAAATTCGTACTTCCGGGGAAAGCATACTAAAATAGTTTTGACCCGATGATCTTTGATAAAGATGATAGATTTGGCCGGGTTTTTTGGTAAAGTTGCAGGCAGCACTGTGCAGATCTCGGTTGGCATTAGATTCTTTCAATATCTCCATGGCCTGGGCTTGAAGCATCTTTATCTGGGATTAGATAAAGATAGTTAGCAACTGCTTTTACTAAATGGGACTCGTTAACCTGATCCATTATGACACCGAGCTTGTGGCAGGTGGTGCTTTTCAACTGCTTATCTGCATGTTGAATTTGCTGGGCCAGGGTTATTATGTCCTGCTCATCGTGCATTGAAACCCTCATAGGATCAATCTGGGACTGAGGATTCCTCTCCACCAACTGGGCTATAATGCAATATAATTATGTATATTAGTCTGCTGACCAGTTACCAAGCAAGTTGAAAAATATTATTACCCTTTTTGATTGCTGTCTCATATGTCAACTGGTCCATTGTGGCTGATCTTTTCATAACACACCCAGGACACAGGAAGAAACTTAATTAACAGCTGGTAAACAATTTATTTACAATTTTTGACTGCCGAAACGAACACAAACAAATTATCATGTGTTTGGCTATCTAACCAAGCGATAGGCGCGCTGCTTATCGATATATCGATCGCACAAGTGTTTTTTGCACTGCCATCACTAGGCCAGACCTATAGAAAGAAGAAGCAAACCAAATTGTAGTTGTATATTTTAGAGCTAGCAAAATTGTGAATTTTGGCCAACAGATAGCAAATTGTAATGTCTAATAGAGAAAAAACAAATCGTGCGGTTGTGGTGTGTTAAACTAGTGCGGATATCGGGGCGAGAGTGAGTGAATTATGCCCACTTTGGCCATCGTAGCAACGGTCTCATGCACTTTTGCGAAAGGAAACACTGTATGCCCAATAAAAAGCGCACGCGCGCATAAAATGCACCATTAAAGCCGAGAAGTAAAGTTTTTCATTGCAAACAGCTGGAGCAGCGATTGCTGGACGTGCGACAGTATCAATAATTGCATTGGTAAGCCTTGGTAAGCCCTGCCCCTGCCTCTGAACAGAAAAAGTTTTTCACATTCGGGCGCACACTGAAGCGAATCAGCATATATATGTACATATATATATATATATATCAGCAATGTGGGATATACCCCAGTGTGTGAGTGGAAGTGGACGGACTTTCGTAAACAACACATGCGGGTCAATTATTTTGAATGAGCTCTATCTAAGTAAAAGACGTAAAAACAAGCAAATCACCACCAACATATGTACTTTTTATCAAAAAGAAAAAAAAAGTACCACATATCTGCATAGGTCTTATCGGAATGCGTCATGCCATAACGCCTTGGAAGTGAAACCACTTCCAAGTGGGATGACCAGAACGACCATATCGACGAAAGAGTAGGGAGCCGAGTATTCTCAATCTCCTCGTCAATCCGTTCTGGGCATATAGACACCCAGATATTGTATATGCGTGCGGTTTTGCTCCTTTAGTCATGCGCCAGTTAGTTGACCCAATTATCATCCAGGTCCCATCATACTCCTCGTTCGACTAATGTCAAATGTCACACATCTTCCTTGCAGCCTGGCAACCGGAATCGCTGGAATCGGAGCCGCACATCAGTGAAGTTCAATATATAATACACAGTGAGTCAGCCCTCAGCCATGCGAGCCTCCATTCCGCCCGGCATTCGAGTCGTCCGTGGACCCAATTGGATTTGGTCGAATCAAGGTAAGAACTGAACGGGAGAAGCCGAAGGCCACAGTCCCATTTGTTCACTCTCATTGGATGAGTTTGTTTAAAAATGTGGAAGCAAGTCCTACTGTATAGATTTCCTAGAAATAGCATTATATAATTATTTAAGAGATCCTTAATCATAAGATTAAGTTAAGGAGTTGTAACATATCCTACTTGTAGCAGCATAGCAAGTAAATAAAGCACTAGTTTGCAAATCGAGTTAGGATCCAATTTAAAAGGAAGCAATATATTTCTGTTTGTCGATATCTACTGTATACCCAAAAACTCACTTGGCATTGGCACCCGTGTGCGGGGTGGTGGGGTAGGGGATGGTTCTTCGATGGTGTGGGGGAAGAGGTGTGTGTCCGTGTCCGTGTCCGTTGGGGCGTTGTTGTATGTAAAGAGGACGCGCCTCGCTATTTTTAGCAACACTCACTGCGGCAGCAGCGAAATTCTTGTGCTTACCAATTGCTTCTGCTTTCGTCGCTTCGTTTTTATGGTTCCTACATACATACATATGTATATATTTGGCGGGGATGTGTGTGGGTATTGATAATACATATGTATGCAGCAACACCCTATGTGGCAGGTAAATATGTCCGTCCGTAGGCAGCTGCTGGCTAAACAAAAACAATAATATTGCGTAGTTTTTAATTGAATTAATTTTCCTCCACTGGAAAACATTCATAGCCAAACGCATAGCAATGCTAGCAATTAGATGATGTAGCTGAAAATTATAAAGAAATCGAATGAGAAATATGACATACTTCGTGCTAGGAATTCAATTCGAAACCGGAAATTGCAATCTTTACAAAAAAGCATTGTAAACGCTTTATATTTCATCATTCTAAGGGAATAGTGATTCTTTAAAGGTTATATTTCCGTGCAAGGGTATCGCCTCCAATAAAGCCTTAAGCTCCACAAGTGCTGGGTGTAAATAAAAACACTTCTCCCCGTGACTAATACATTGCTATCCCCAGCAGCTGCATGTGCCTGCACTGAAACCACAAGCACACATGTCCAAAGTATGGGTCATGGTGTGTGTTCCTCACTCCTCCAGCTTCAACAGAGCCTGCGGCCCATGTCTGGCTGTCACTTCTGGCTGGCTGAGCGAGCAAGGGCGCGTGCCATTTTGTCTCCAACCTTTTTGGAGTGTTTATTTTTAGACCCTGGCCAGGCTGGTGGGGATCGTGAGCATTTCCAGCAGGCCTTCTGTTCGCTCTCCTTCCCTCCACTTTGGGGAGAAAGTGGAGAGTTTATTTTGGGAACAACAAGGCTCCATCGTCGCCGTTTCGGTGTGAAAATATAGAAATAAACAAACATTTTAGACGCGGGCCGTTTTCCCTCCCTAGGCCAACATCAAATGTCACCCTCTCGAGAAAGTTTCCACGCCCGTGCCGGGTAATTATAGAGCAGCTGCACGTCTAGTGCATAACCGAATCCGCTTGGAGCCCGAGTCAATGATTGGGGCTATTTATATCCACATGTCTCGTTGTTTATGGGGGAAGTTTTGTGCTCCCCAGATGCCTGGTCCGACATCCACCGGATGTGCTCCAGAAGGAGGCTTGGGTGCGCAGCTAGTTTCTCCACAACATCAGCTATTCACATTGCATCCTCCTAACGATATTTCATTTCTTGTGCAACAGACGACGGAGAAGGTCACGTTGGAACTGTTTGCGAAATTGGTCGATGCGGATCGACGCTCTCACCTGAAAATACTGTTGTTGTCAACTGGGATTCGGGACACAGGACCAACTACCGTGTAGGCTATCAGAATCAGTACGACTTGATAATTGTGGATAATGCTCAAGTTGGTAAGTAGATCAGATTACTTGGACATGATACTATTCTCATCCCCTTCGTTTTATTCGCAGGAGTTCGTCACTCTAATGTCGTTTGCGATGGCTGCTCCAAAGCAGGCATTGCTGGCATAGTCTTCAAGTGTGCCCAGTGTCCGAACTATCACTTGTGCGCCTACTGCTACGCCGAGGATATTCACGACTTGGAGCACCCCTTCATACGTTACACCACCCCCAACTCATTGGGAGTCCGAGTACCGACGCGGAAAGGCTCAAAGCGTATTCAGCTGCGCGGTATCTTTGTCGGCTCCAAGGTAGTTCGTGGCCCCGATTGGGAGTGGAGCGAACAGGACGGTGGCGAGGGCAAGTCGGGTCGGGTTATGGAAATCCGTGGCTGGGACAACGAATCGTGTCGCAGTGTAGCCAACGTATCTTGGGTAACGGGTTCAACGAACGTCTACCGTTTGGGACACAAGGGCAACGTGGACCTCAAATATATATCAGCTACTAGCGGCGGCCACTACTACAAGGACCATATGCCCGTTTTGGGACAGCCGGAGGAGCTCCAACCAGTAGCACCCATGGTGAAGCCTAGCTTCTCTGTGGGCGATCGGGTCAAGGTGTGCCTGGAGGTCGATGCCCTGATGAAGCTACAGCAGGGACACGGGGGTTGGAATCCGCGAATGGTAGAGCACTTGTCCAAACTGGGCACTGTTCACCGGATCACAGACAAAGGCGACATTCGGTAAGCCTTCATTAGTTTTTTAGTTCAAAAGAATTATTAAAATTTTTGAAATTAAACAGTGTCCAGTACGAGAATTGTCCCAACCGTTGGACCTTCCATCCCGCCGCCTTGGTCAAGGTTGTTTCTTTCCGTGTTGGCGACTTAGTCACCATCATCAATGATGCCATCAAGGTGCAGCAACTGCAGAAGGGCCACGGCGAGTGGATCGACATTATGCGCTATGTAAGTAGCCACCTTTGGGGAATTAATTTCGATTTGCATCATTATAAATTTTTTGTAATCTTCTCAAGGCATTGGGAAAACTGTGTAAAGTCGTGAAAGTGTACTCCGATGGCGACCTTCGCATACAACAGCTTGATGACGGCTTCGAGTGGACTCTGAACCCCAAGTGCGTCAAGTTGGAGCGTTCTCCCCTGGCCACAGCAGCCGAGCGTTCCAATAGCATGATGGACCTAAGTCATCGCAGAGCTGACCATGTAATGACTCCGCTCTCTGGGCTATCTGGAAGCTCGGTGGCCGACAAACTGGTACGCGAGGCGGCCCAAGGCCATCTGGACTTTGTGCGTCAGCATCTGGATGCGAATCCCAGCCAAGTGGATGTGATGAGCGGCGGCAAGGCGTGCATCCAAGTGGCCTCCCACCAAGGCCACGTGGAACTGGTCAGCTATTTAATCTCCAAGGGAGCCAATGTGAATGCTGTGGACAAGGAGGGTGACTCGGCACTGCATTATGCTGCTTTCGGCAATCAGCCGGCCACGATGCGAGTGCTCCTCCAGCACGGGGCCGAAGTGAACTTCCTCAACTCGAGCCACTGCTCGGCTCTGCACATCTGCGCGCACAAGAAAACGCCTCACTGTGTCCGTGAGCTACTGCAGCACAGTGCCAACGTTAATATTCAGGACTCGTATGGTGACACAGCTCTCCACGACGCCATCGGGAAGGAGAACACCGAGGTGGTGGAGCTTCTCTGCAACGCTCCCAATCTTGACTTCACGGTGAAGAACAACCGTGGCTTTAACGTGCTCCATCACGCTGCGCTAAAGGGGAACGTTGTGGCCGCCCGTCGAATCCTGCAGCTCTCTCGCCAGCTGGTCAACGTACGCAAGGACGACGGCTTTGCCGCTTTGCATTTGGCCGCCCTCAACGGACACGCTCAGGTTGTCGAGACACTGGTCACCGAGGGTCAGGCGGAGCTGGACATCCGTAACAACCGCCGGCAGACGCCTTTCTTGCTGGCGGTTTCTCAAGGCCATGCCGGTGTGATCGAGCGTCTGGTTCGGCTCTCGTGCGACGTCAACGCCAAGGACGAGGACGGTGATAATGCCATGCACTTGTGCGTAATTAAGAAGTCAAACCTTCAGGCCGCCGCCGAACCACAACAGGAGGAAGCACCAGAGATTCATAAATTCTACCAGAGCCTGGTATCCACAAGCGTTCGCACAGAAGATCGCCTGATGTACAGCATCTTGATCTATCTCTCGCGATCCGGTTGTCGGGTGGAGCTGAACAACGCCAATGCAAGCATTTTCGAATGGATCACTGACCGCAACATCCGCCAGTTGATCTTCGGCCAGCAAGCGGATGCAGAAGCTCTTCCGCGTAATCTCCAGACCTTGGATATGTCGGAAGCCGCTGCCGCCGAGGAAGTGCCAACCGAATCCAATGGTGCGGCCCCGCTGCCGCCCCAGCGCCAGCAACTAGATCTGATGCCAAAGCCCAACGACGCAACGACAGTATCCGGAGCTGCACCATCCACACCCTCTGCTTCGCCGGGCGTGAAGAAACTCAACTCGGATGCAGTCCAGCAGAACGTCTCGCCGCAAGTGGCACCGCGCAAAAAGGCGCCCAAGCCGCCAACTAGCACAACGGTGGTGGATCCCAGTGTGGCAGGGGCCGCTGCTTCCAGTTCCAATCCGAGTCCTGTCATCGTGACGGGACCCCAGGAGTGCATCGTGTGCAACGAGATGCTGCAACTGGTTCGCTTCGAGCCGTGTCAGCACCAGATCGCCTGTGAGGAATGCGGTATTCGGATGAAGAAATGTCTGCGTTGCGGAGTGATGATCGAGCGGCGTTTGACCCCCAGTGGAAGGGTGCTGTCTTTGCCCACGTCCACGTCGTCGCCGAGTGATCCCACCCGCCTGCCATCAGGAGACCTGTTGCGGTACCTTGAAAACAAGGTGCAAGAGTTCGAAGAGTCGCACTTCTGCGGCATCTGCATGGAGCGGAAACGAGACGTGGCTTTCCTCTGCGGTCATGGTGCTTGCTCCCACTGCGCCGAGACCCTGCGCACATGCCACATGTGTCGGAAGACGATACTCAAGAAGATCAACCTGTACTGAGAGGGAGGAATGGAAATCCGAAACGGAACAGCTATCCAACCAGCAACCAAAGTGGCTTGTATATAAATACATTAAAAACGAAATCACAACACACACCCACACATTTGCCGTGTCATGTGCAACTCGAAACAAATTATTTATTGAACACCGACGAATTTTACGCGTTGTTTTTTTTTTATTATCGGTTTATGAACGGCATTATTTACATAAAAAAATAAACAAATTATTGTGCACCCTTCACGTATGTATGTATATCTAGTTATTAGCCTCGTTCAACCATCTCTGGCAACGATAAAGAGAAAATAGGAAACAACTAATATCGAAGAGATATTTAATAGTCTTATTAAATTGCAAATATACAAATTTAAAATAATTCAAAACACATTGTTTTATTTGGTCGGAAGAAGAACGTAGAGAAATAACTTAATTAATTGATATTGTTAGCAGACTTAGGACATCTTTATTTCCATTAAAATTAACTAAAAAAAACTCTGTTTATTGTACGAGAAGACTAGACTGCGGATCAGGTTCGTCGATACAGCAGGATACAATGTGCTTTCCGGGGACCATGACATTACCCAACAGACGGGGCTCCTGGCCCTCCACTAGGTACTCCGCACACATGGACAGGACGATGTTGGCGTCTCGGTCAGTGCAGTTAAAGAAGCCAACGAGGACTCGGCCATCGGTGATGACGATTCGCAGGACGCGACCCAGCCACTTCTGTAACTTCTTTCGTCCAGGAGTCAGACTAACGTCGTTCATCTGGTGTGGAGCATTGGTGGTGATCCGGAAGGGTTCCGTCGGTATGAACTGTTGGGCCTGCACCTGCTGCCCCGTGATGCTCAGATCTGTCATCTGTTTCTTGTATGGTGTACGGTAATTGTTCAATTACAATTTCTTAAATAAAACTTTCGTGTTTACAAAGTGTCGGGTCGGTATTGTGTGGAACCAGGGCTACATACGTGTGGTTCTGGTTCCGGTTCATCGAGTCAACGATAATTGATTTTTATTTTAAATTAGTTATAATAATAACCTAGCAGTAACCTTTTAAACTAAATCTAATGAATTAAAGCTTCCTTTGATGCTTGAGTCAAATTTTTAAAAATTATTTTATTGTTTTTAATTGATAATTGAATGGGGTAACAATCGATTGTTCGGCCATCCCTCGCTGTCATCGATACTTACAGAGAGTACGCAGCCGAAAAAAAACACACACGTCACAACACTTTAGTGGAGTCGCCAGAAAAGATAGCTTAGTCAAGATGGCCAAACAAGTGGCCGATTTTCAGACCAGCAAGGTCCAGTTTTACCAGAAGCTGGCCCTTGCCATTATTCTTGGAGCGGTGCTCCTCTCCTTGCCGGAATTATGTGCCGGTCAGGGTAATCCCAGTTTCAAATACTCGCGGGAAGCCAATGAAAACTTTGATCCAAAGAAGGCTCCGCCGATTGTACATGATCACCACGACCACGACCATGATCATCACGATCATGGGCATCATGACCACCACGATCATGCGCATCATGACCACCACGATCATCATGACCATGATCATCACGACCATGAGCATCATGATCACCACGATCACCATCACCATGAACATGGGCATTCGAAAGGCAAGCCGGCATTGGGTAAGAATCTTCCTTCACGGAAAATAGTTTATATTAATAATGTGTTCGTTTAGATATGAACACCATATGGCTGCACTCGATAGGATCCACGCTCCTTATCAGCGCTGCTCCCTTCGTGCTGCTTTACATCATTCCTCTTGATAACAGCGAGGCGATGAAGCCACGTCTGAAGGTTCTTTTAGCCTTCGCATCCGGCGGTCTGCTGGGCGATGCTTTCCTGCACTTGATACCGCACGCCACACACCCGCACTCCCATGGAGATCACGATCATGAGGACGGACACCACCACCACCATCATCATCATCATGAGGGAGAGGAGGATGGGCACGGACACGTTCATGACATGTCCGTTGGCCTATGGGTGCTGGGCGGCATTATTGCCTTCTTATCGGTTGAGAAACTCGTGCGTATTCTGAAGGGAGGCCAGGGAGGACACGGCCACAGCCATGGAGCACCAAAGCCGAAGCCCGTTGAGAGCAAAAAGGCTTCGAACAAAGATAATGGAGATGGAGACAAGAAAGCCAAGTCCAACAAGCCGAAAGACAACAAAAAGGACGCCGAGCCGGAAGGTGAGGTGGAAATTTCCGGCTACTTGAACCTGGCAGCTGACTTTGCCCACAACTTTACCGACGGCCTGGCTATCGGAGCATCTTATTTGGCGGGCAACAGCATCGGCATTGTCACCACCATTACTATTCTACTCCACGAAGTTCCGCATGAGATCGGGGACTTTGCCATCCTGATCAAGTCTGGGTGTTCGCGACGAAAGGCGATGTTGCTTCAGCTGGTCACAGCGTTGGGAGCAGTGGCTGGAACAGCTCTAGCCCTTTTGGGAGCTGGAAGCGGTGAAGGAGACACTTCCGCGCCCTGGGTGCTGCCTTTCACTGCTGGCGGATTCATTTATATTGCGACGGTCAGCGTGTTGCCGGAACTACTGGAGGAATCCACAAAACTGAAGCAGTCGCTGAAGGAGATCTTCGCGCTGCTCACCGGCGTGGGATTGATGATCGTCATCGCCAAGTTCGAGTAGGCTAATTGTGTGAATGCAAAGCAACTTAAGTTATAGGGTTTCCAGCTAATCACCGGACAGTTTTAAGCAGTTCTACTTTTTTGAACCGTACACAAAATGTAATAAAAAGTTTATAAATCTGAACAAAAAAATTGCATACATTTTTATGTATTTTATATTCAAAAATATCTTGTTAAAAAAATGTCCTTGAAACTGTCCTTATAAGTTATTTTATAGTTTTCAAAGCCGTAAATAGTGTAAGAACTCATGTCTCTTTCGGGTATACGTATTATTTATAGCGACAATGACGATCTTAATGTTCATTCAGCACTTGACACACAAATCGCGACCGCAACGAAAAGTTCACCAGCTACATGTCAGTGGGAAAGTTGACCAATAAAAGAACCGCTCCCACGAGCTGCTCTCGGTTCGCTTGCCGCATTTGAGCTTCAGTTGGGAGACAAATCTGGACAAGGAACAACTCGTACGGACCGGTGATCCCATTTATATATTAATTTATTTACTCGCCGCCGCGGAGTTGAATCCAATAACAGTCATAAAGCTGCTCATTGTTTAGTCTACTTCCTAGAGGAAGTGAAAATATACATATAATAATACGTTTTGTTTATTAGGAGTGTGAAGCTCTCGACGACCGTTACACTGCCAATTAAAATCAAGTGCGAATATATGGGTTCTGATAGAGTCTTGTGAGTTTGTTCGCCTCATTGTTCTTCATATCAGGTCGAATACAATTTCTTTTATCGACATATTTTGGAAATCATGTATGCCAATGGAATATTTTTTTCTTGGTTCTTCATCATAAATTCGAACACAGATTACCATCCATTGCTATTCGGATTATTTTTTACTTAATGGAGACTAATAAATTTGGCAGCAAGGTTTTCAGTCGTTTTTCAGGATTAGTCTCGTTTTTCAGTTTGCATTTGGGGGCCTTCATCTGTTTTCTGTCGTTTTTCTTCATCTGTCGGACCGGTCTCTGTGTGCTTTAAGGCGTGACGTTTAAGGTTCTTGTACTGGCTGAATTTGCAGCCGCAGACCTCGCAGATGAAATCACGGCCCTGTTTATGTGTCTCAATGTGCAGCTTCAGGTTTTCTTTCCTATTGGCCCGGTGTTTGCATCCTGCCACCGTGCAGGCAAAAAACTCCCCAGTGTGAAGCAGCTTATGAGATTTTTGGGCCTTCATGTGGGTGGTACTGTAGCCACAAACATCGCAGAGAATCTGTTTTTGGGGATTATGGACCAAGAAGTGGTTGCTGAGTCCCTGCTTCCATTTAAAACCCTTTCCGCAATGGGGGAAAATGTGTGGTGTTTCTGTGGAATGCTTGGGCTGATGGACCAACAGAGCGGCTCGCGTGGTGAACCTTATTTACATTGCAGGCAAAAGAACGGCTTACGCAGGTCGCTGGAGTGACGTCGAAGATGGGTGTCGTACTCCCGCCAATCGAGGAAACCCACCTCGCACAGAGAGCGAATTGGTATTAGGTAGGATGGTTCGCAGCTGCTCATGTGCTCGATCATCTTCTGCACTTGATAGCATTTGGAGTCGCAACCAATGCAATAGTTAACCTTGCTGCTGGACTTTACTGCCTTAGGGTTTTTCAACTAAGAACGCAAAGATATACGTAATTAAAGCGCTAAATGAACCTGGATAAAAAAAAATACCTTAAAATAACTCTGTTGATTCTCAAAAACATCTTCCGATTTCTGTACTGGCTCCAGATTGAGTTCTGCTTCTCCGGAAGTAGCAATCTCTGATGTTTCCTTCAGGGGCATTTGGTATAGATTCATCTGCTGTTACAGCCAGAATCTGGGCCAGTTCTCGGAAGTGAGATTCATGCTCCTTGGAAACGGACACAATGTCCTCGTAGAAGAAATCCACAATCGTGTGAAAGCACTCGGGGCATTGGGGATTGTGGATGGAGAACTGTTGCTGCTTCTGATTGGTATTTATCAACTGACTCTGAGCAGCCAGGACGCAGAAGTGAACGCTCAATCTGAGTGCATCATCAGAGTCCAATTCCAGGAGCTGATCGCAGAACTGCCCGGTTCTCCGCTGGTTGTTCAGGTAATTAGATACCTAAGTGCAGAGGTTGATGTAGAGTGGGTAGGGATTGTATCGGTTCAGCTTGCAACATTCTAAAAGCCGGGATACTGTAAAAAATCACATTGAAAACAAATTGTTTTGGTCTCGGATTGAAGGCAGCTGTTGAATAGTAAGACCAGCCTTTGTAAAGATAAAAATACGGGCAACATCACTGTTACCATTTTTGAACGTTACTTTTTAAAATATTTGTTGTATAAGTTGAATTTTTTTGTGATTTAAATAACAATCAACGTTTATAAAATAATATATAATTTTAAAGTCTATACCGTGCACAAAATGTAATAAAAAGTTTATACATCTGAACAAAAAAATGGCTCAAAGCCGTAAATAGTGTAAGATCTCAGGTCTCTTTCGGGTATACGTATTATTTATGGCGACAATGACGATCTTAATGTTCATTCAGCACTTGACACACAAATCTCGACCGTAACGAAAAGTTCACCAGCTACACGTCAGTGGGAAAGTTGACCAATAAAAGAACCGCTCCCACGAGCTGCTCTCGGTTCGTTTGCCGCATTTGAGCTTCAGTTGGGAGACAAATCTGGACAAGGAACAACTCGTACGGACCGTGTCGGTACCGGTGTTCCCATTTAAATATTAATTTATTTACTCGCCGCCGCGGAGTTGAATCCAATAACAGTCATAAAGCTGCTCATTGTTTAGTCTACTTCCTAGAGGAAGTAAAAATATACATATAATAATACGTTTTGTTGATTAGGAGTATGAAACTCTGACGAGCGTTACACTGCCAATTAAAATCAAGTGCGAATAAATGGGTTCTGATAGAGTCTTGTCAGTTTGTTCGCCCCATTGTTCTGAAACGAATCTGATCGCGACCAATTGTTCTATTTACGCAGTCATTGAAATTGCAATTGTAGGCTCATTTACATAAGTTTCGGAGCCAATCTATTTACTGGTGTCCTTATCCGAGTGGATAACTTAGCGCCCAATTGCCGGGAATCCCACGGTAAACTGAGATTTAATTGAAGCAGTAAACAAACGAGGCGGGTTAGAGGCAGCAATCTAAACATCTTGGCTTTAATTTACACTGAATGCTCTCTCGTGTCGCGTTCCAATTGCATATTGTTCAGCACCCCTTGGCCGGCATATGCGCTGATAAAGATCCACCTGGGCATCGGCATTCCGGGTCTCAGCTCATTAAGTCGGGAGCACTCGGCGCGAGCGGTTGAACTTTGCGGTCCCCTATTATATACTATATACGGAGTATAGTTGACTGATCTTCTGGTTCACAGGCCCTGATTAAAACGAATCAGCATTAATTCAATCAGAGCTATGGCGGGCAAACTATTCCTGCTGGCACTGCTAATGCTCCTGGTAATTCACATAGAGGCCTCTTCATCTTCGGAGGAGTCTAACCCCTATCCGGAGGACTCCCATAAACTCAAACTCTGGTTGACGATCAGTGCTAGACGTCGCTTCCTGGAAGTGTCATGGAAAAACGCCCCAGCACAGAGCGGTGATTTTGTTTTATTGACGAAACAGGATCCTACCAGTTTCGAGAAACTCTTACTGCCCCCGGGTACTCCCTTGGCCTCGTTCAACAACGAGGAGGCTAGCGGCTTCGGGGAAGCGTCTGCGGATTATGTTCCCGTTCATGGAGTTACTGGCAAACCGGACACACGGAATTTCGGGCAGAGGACAACTGACCGCAAGTTCTGGTCTGCCAATGGAGGAACCATCCAGATTGTGGCCGCCATCCAGCCGAGCGAGGGTCTTTCTTCACAGTGGTTCACCACGGGCGTGCCCTTTGATTACGCTCTTTCGCAAAATGTCACGGTGGAGACTACGTGCTATGGCTTTTGGGCTAGCTATATCGATGAAGAGGGGCGCATCTTGGCCAAGACCTGTCTTAGAGCTTATCCCCGGTGGATGAACGAGCTGAAATCTTTGATTGGTGAGATGCGCTTGCGAGATCTTTTCCTTCCGGGCACCCATGACTCCGGCTCTTATCGGCCCGATTTCGATCCATTGCTCAAGGAGAGCCTGGTGACCAAGTATGCCTTGTGCCAGGACGATGACATCAGGGGTCAGCTTATGCATGGTGTGAGGTATCTGGATATTCGCGTAGGCTACTACCGGAACTCTGATGAGAAGTTTTTCATTTATCACGGAATAACCAAGCAGAGACCACTACAGGAAGTAGTCAATCAGGTCAAAGACTTTGTTCTGGAGACAAATGAGATAGTCATCTTCGGTCTTAAGGAGTTTCCAGTGGGTGAGTGGCGTTAATAATGTTGATTAAATGATTTTTTTTTAATCTTTACATTTTAAATCCTTTGAAGGCTTCGGTAAAGGCTTGAATGTACATCATCTGCTGGTTAGCTATTTGCGCGAACAGTTCGAGGGCCTGATAGCACATCCCTCGTTGACCTGGCGCGCTACTTTGCGGGACATTTGGAACAGGAAACAGAATGTATTCCTGGCCTATGACCGACAAGTCATTGTGGACGAGTACCCTCAACTACTGTTTGGATCCGTGGAGCAACGTTGGGGCAACGAACAGACATGGCCTCGTTTGGAGCAGTATTTGCGCAACATAAATGATTTTGACGTGTCGTGAGTTTATCTAAATGTGTTTGATAAGATACACAAAATGCATTCATTTTTATTAACATTTTTAAAGGCGGTTTACGAGTCGCCCGGTGGCCGATATGGCTGAGTTAACCCCTGAGACCTGGGACGTTATTTTGGACAAGCACGGCGGACTGCGAAAGATGGCCGATAACATCAACTGGCGTATCTCGAACCTGTATCGGGACGAGCTCGGCGTGAATGCCAATATCGTGGCAGCAGACTTTATCCGAGGCACCACCCTGGTGGACACTGCCATACAATATAATCGCCGGAAGATTTACGCCTAAATAGCATCTATCTGTCACAGTTTGTCAGAATTGTGTGAAAAAAACAAAATCATATAATGAAATACTATTAAACCAATAATCTTTAGGGCCACACAAAGCGTTTCCAATATTTAAAGTAAATCTTTATAGTTTGCAATTAATACATTTAATTTTCTAAGCGGTTAAATATCCATATATGTATTTTTTGCTTATTATAATGCTATTTTTTAGCTTCCCTAAACATGTCACATTTTTTATTTTATATAAATATTTTGTTCCCATTGAAATGGGAAGCCCAATAGTGAACTTCCCGATTTTTGTGTTCAAAATGGAATTAGGATTGTATGATCTAACCATAAACGATAAAGTAAACATTAGCGGGAAGTAATACACAAAGGCCTTGGGTAATATTTTTTTTCACGTAAAACTTGTTAGCTGAGGAGTTTGTTCTCAAATAAATAGTTTAAATCTAAAATCTAATCGGTGTGGATTTTGTTGTGAGGAATGCCAATCGCAAAAGCGAAAATATCATACATTGTATAGCTAAAAGCTTTTTAAAATCTCAGGGGAAACAACTTCCCTTTGAGCCTAACAATATTTCAGTTTAAAATTTAAACGAATATCTTTTCGGGTGGGATGCTAAACTTAACGACTCTAGTTCAACGCCTCATTAGATTCAACAACGGTGGTATTAAAGATAGCCCGGCAAATTTCTACCAGGGAATTGGATAGTCGGCCATAGCACTTGTGTTTATTTTTCCTGGCGATGAAAACATAGTAAAAGGGAATGCCTGCCAAGGTGATGGCAATGCCGATGAGCAGGTCACGGGGTTCCTCAAAGTTCGGAAGAAGCACCAGTGTCACACAGCTCACCATGAAGATAATGGGCAGGGCAAGGTGCACCTTAATGGGACGTGGCATATCGGGCCTGTGGGGAATACAAATGGAATAAATAATAAGGAAAATAGATGTATGTAATGTTTGAAAACTTGCTTCTTATGCCGCAGCCACAACATCCCAGCTATACTGGCCACTACCGAAAGCCATAGCACTGAACTGAAGTAATTAATCAACTGGTAGACATTATCAGTCAGCAGCATTAGCAAAGACATCAGGCACTAGATAGAAAATATGAATAAATATATATTCATTTAAGGCCCATTTTCATGGAAGCAATTCAAATGCCAATTCAAACTTACGGTGAATATGAGTGAGGGTATGGGAGTTTCTTGCTTTACGTGGAACAACTGGAAAAACTTTGGCAGATGTCCCTCCTGAGCACCGGTGGCGAACAATCGCGCCGAAGTAAATAGCACTCCATTGACCCCGCCGAAAGTGCTGAGAGCCACGAAAATTGGGACCATAAAGGCCAGGGGTCCAAATACACTGTTTCCAAAGGTCACCGCCACGGCCAACGAACTGAGCATGTCCGGCTTACTGACCACGGTGAAGTAGGCCAAATTGACCAGAACATAGATGCCCGTGACCAGGGGCATGGCTATCCAAATGGCACGAGGAAGATTTCTGCAAAACGTAACGATTAATAGTTTTAATAAATTTTTAGAAATGTTTCGATTGCCTGAATGTGTTTTCGAATATAATAATTAATTTGTTAATGTATTTTGAACAGCATACAGTCAACTATAATTTTTTCTGTGTACGAACGTGCTTTTTAATCAGAAAGCCACTTGGTAAGGGGGAGAAAGGAGCACTTAAATTGATTGCACGCTTTGAGAGCAAATTAAATTCGTTAGGGAAAAGGCAGCATCTCTATGCCACCCATTCACAGACGCCCACTGCACAGACACCCCCACCCATCCAAACACTCCTGACGCCAAGGACGCTCAACAAGTTCTCCAACTTGTTGCTGGATGCGCATGACGCAAAAGGACTGACTGCCGCAAAGAATCCGGGCCCCGTTTCACTTTGCGGGCCATTTATCACTCACTTGTAGGGGTCCTGGAGCTCCTCCGTCACAAAGTTCAAGTAGTTCCAGCCGCCAAAGGCAAACAGACCGGAGTAGAAGGCGTAGCCAATGTTGCGGGCACTGTAAGTGCCCTCCCACGGATTACTAAAGTTCTCCAGTCGACCCGTCACTATGTAAAAGAGTCCTGCCAGAATAATCATGATTAGGGCAAGCAGTTTCCCGATTGTGAAAACGTCCTGAACCTTCATCGAAACCTTTACGGAAAGACAGTTGATGGCAGTGAGAAGAGCTATGGAGGGTTATAATTCAAATTAAAATTGTAACTCCTTGGGGGATTAGTTTCGCAACTCACTTAGACACACGGCAGCCAGGAGTTTCACGGCATCCGCCGGAGGATTGCAGTCCTCGAAGAAGGGTTTGACGGCGTAGTGGGCAAATGTTAACGCCACGATAGTCTGGAAACAATGTAGAACAGAATATTTATATTTTACTAGAGAAAGTTGTTTTCGCCACAGTCGTCTCAGTAATTGAGTTCAATTCCGGTCGAAGGTAACCGGCACTTAATAAATTTCTATTTATTTGCATCAACAACCAATTTAAAGCGCTGCCCATCAATCAATGGGAATAAACATTCCATAATTCAATTGATGGGCCTCAGGCACTGACCTGCGTCGTCGGTCGGATGATGAGTAGCGCTATCCAAAGCCGCAGGAATCCAACAAGTGGCCCAAAGGATACCAGTAGGTAGGCATAATCTCCGCCAGATCGTGTGATGCTTGTACCCAGTTCTGCGTAGCACAGAGCTCCAATGGTGGACAGTATTCCGCATGCCGACCATATCAAGAGGGAGCTTCCCACGGATCTGATAAAATAACGGTGTGAAACGAGGAGAACAAAAACAAATGTGTGAGAAATAAATAAACAAATAGGAAATATATTTAGGAGTTAACAAAAGTACCCAAAAGATTGGCGAGAAAAACTTTTTTTAAGTAATATTTTGATCGGTAGAGTCTAATTTTGGATAAATGAAAGAAACCGATAAGTGTAATAATATTTACTTCCTGTGTACGCATGTGTACATTACATGGCAATTTATGGCATTGTGGAAAAAATTCTTTATCAATATTTGGAAACGTGACACGCCTCCTTGTAACCGAAGACAAGTCTTAAATATTTCAAGGGCTGACGCAATATGTGATGAGAATTTCTTAAGCAAAAATCGGGAAGTAATCAATTTGGCTTAATTGGTGCGAAATGAATGTTTGTGACAATTTATTAATGAACAGCTAAATTGACCTTTTTGTGAATAAATTAAATTAAGGATGATAATATGTATTTGTAGTTCTGGGAATTACATTCGAATATTCCACTCACTCTGTGTAGCGAAAGACTCCAGTGGGCGCTATAAAGATGCCCGATCCAATTATCGTTCCAACAATAATGGCCACTCCATTGATGAGGGTTAGTTTCCGTTTAAGAACCATTTTGTCCTCACCTTGAGAGGTCTTCCTACTGGCATTTGTGGATGGCGTGCGTCCATTCTCAGGTTCCACCAAACTAGTGGTCACTCCGTTGGCATATCGATCAGTCATGTTTTCTGTTATGGATTTCTATCAATAACCGAAAAAATTTACATTGCCACTGAAATGGAAAGGGGAAATAATATATAAAATTAAACTATAAAATAAATAACTTTTTCTGCCGGTGAGAGCGAAGTCGCACGTGCGGGACGCTTAGTAAACAATCCCAGTTTGTTGTTGGGGCTTTTAATTTTGCTGTTCGGGGATTCTATCTTTGCCGCGGTGGCAACGAACTAATCAATTTCTGTCAGACACAAAGTTTAATTATGATTTTTTGACATAGTTTCGTTATCTTCCCAACATTAAGCTTTAAAATGTTGGGGGATTGACTGGAAATCGGTGGTTTAGGGTTGGGGTGCGTGTGGGCAGGGTGACGAGTGACGACAGAGCAACACCTCGTGCTAATTTTCACGATTTCGTCATCAATTTCGCGTAAACACATTCGACGCGTGGCACTGAAAAACTAGCAATTTCAGTTGTGCACTTTTCTTTTTTTATTTGCCACTTTTGGAATGCTGTGTTGTTGTTTATTGCTGTTATCTTGTCTGAAAACACGATTTACCTCAAGCGCGTACACAAAACAACTTCAAGCTCAGAGCCAGCACGAGTATTCGACTTATTCGGTCTCGAGTTCGGTACGTTTTGCTGGCATCGCAAGTCGCAACCGGCATTTTCATACTAAATTTAACGCATTTCCACCCCAAAGCCAGAGAGAGTTAAAAAATTCGCCCTTAGCTTATTTGCCCGACTAGAAGATACCCATTAATTCATGATTCACGGGGTATAGGTAATTATTTATTTAACTATTATTAATTATTAGGTAATTATTAGGTGTAGCTTTTTTCCGAAAAATGGCCACGAACTAAAAAATAAAAAAATAGAAGATACAAAAAGTGCAACCAGATTAAATACTTTTATATGGTTAAGTCTTTCGTTCTTGTGTAAAAATAAACAAAAACAAAAATTACAAGCTTACACACATGGTAAGGATAAAGAATAAGGATCTTTGGGAAATTAAGTTTTCCGTTTGGCCCTGCACGCGTTAGATGGTCCAAAAACTTGAAACAGACTATTGTGACCTGTTAACTGACTTCCAAGTTACTTTTAGTGAAAGTAATTAATTCCGATCTTATCTTATTTTAGACCTAAAGAAAATATATTCCAATTTTTTGTTTAAACTAAAACTAATTTAACAAGCATGGATATTAATCAATAACAAACTCTATTTTATGCCTAATATACCTTAAGTATACCTTAAGAGAGCCATCGGGAGAGAAATAAATTCTTAATGTATACAGAAAAAAATATATTGATTTGATATAAAAGTGAAATTCAAAATAATTAAACACATAACATAAGAATAAAAATAAGGTAAGAATAAAATACATATATTTTTTAATTAAATAAATTAATTGTGGTTTAATAGCATATTAATGAATTTTTATATTCTTGATGCATCCATAAAATTTATATTCCATCTTTTTTGATTTTTAATGAAAAAGTTACAAACGATATAAGAGAGTCATAAAAAATGAAAAATTATTTAAAAAATGCAGCAACTTTTTAAAAATAAACTATAAAGAAATAAAGAAAAATGTTTTTCGCCGCCAATTTTTTAATTTTGACATTCACCCCGAAACGTAAGCAGCTGTTGATTCACAAACTTATCGATAACAAACCGTATGATATCAAGAAAAAAGTCCGTCACTAGTTCTTCTTAATATTGTTTTGATTGCGTTGCACGTGTTTTTAAAGATTGTGTTTTAAAAGCGACAAATCAGCTATGTCGGACAAGTAAGCACAATTATAACTATATTTATTGCTTACTTAATTCATGCCCTATACGTCTTTTCATATAGATATGCCGTGCCCAACAAATTACCAGGAAAAACTGTCTCGGTGCTGAAGCACCGCAAACGGAGGATTATCCAAGATGAGGCGGTTGTCACACAGAGAACAAATGACCGTATCAAAAAGCGTCTGGCATCCAAGAAACACCATAAATTCCGACGTGCTGAGTCTTTTGTAATGGGCTATCTTAAAGCCGAGAAGACGGCAAAACGCATCAAGCAAACCATTTTGCGCACAAATATTACGGCAGAAAGTGCCGCTGCTGCTAAGGAAGGTAATCCGAAGCTGCTCTTCGTGATGCGGCATGCGGGAAAGAAGATTTTCGATAAGACCACAACAGAAATATTCAAAACCCTACGAATGCCCTTCCGACACAATGCCGTATTTCTGGAGAATACAAAAGAAAACCAGTTGCTGTTGCGCGTCATCGAACCATATGTGATTTACGGAAATCCATCATTGAGCACCATTCGCGAACTGATCTTCAAAAAGGGTTTCGCTCATGTCAATGGCAAGAAGACGGCGATTCAGTCGAACACAATGGTGGAGGAGCAACTAGGCGAGAAGGGCATTATTTGCTTGGAAGACATCATCCACGAAATCTGCACTGTTGGACCGAATTTTGCGGCTGTCAATCAATTTCTGTGCTCTTTTATGGTATGTTTTATTACACTTTCTTTTTAAATAAACATTAGTATTATTATTATGTTTTTTTAGTTGTCGAGCCCCCGTGACGGCTGGAAGAAAAAGGTATCTGTCTCCTACAAGCGTGGAGGCGAATACGGCGATAGGGGAAGTGCAGTCAATGAACTAATAGCCCGTTGCCTGTAGAGATCCTAAGCTAGTAGACCTTTAAGTGATTGTTCGACCTAAATACCATAATATGTAGCTAAGCCCAATACACATCTTAAAAAAGCAAACAAAATATTTTATTGATGGTATGTGGACTTTGTAATTTATAATTTTTGATAAGAAAAATTAGAGTTCTTTGGAATGTCCCTTTCTTTTGTTCAGTGCTCCCCATAAAAGCAATAGTCAGACCATTAAGAAACCACATGAAACTGTCTCTAACGACGTTCCTCATTATTTTACATGTTTATCAACTCCACCCACGAAACAAGTTTCTGCCATTTTGGCCTTGCGTGTCTCAGCAAAATTCCCAAATTGAACAAACCAAAGAATCAACTTTCTGCTGGGAATAATAAATAAATCATAACCAGAGGAGAATTGACGGAGAAAGAGGGTGGAAGGAATGCCACAGGAAGCTACTTGTTGCCACGAATGAGGAAAAGTTGTTTTCTTATTAGTGGAAAACAGTGCCACTAACCTAGTGCAACTCGGGACGTCGAAAGCTTCAAACGTTAACATTTTTTGTGAGATAGGACTATACAATGGTGACCTTAGAAAAAGATCTTAACAAAAGCAGTTTACATAAACTAGTAGCAAGATCAATAAAGGAGCCCATCCTGGGCAAGCACTTTGCACTGCCCGGCCGTACGGACTATAGCCAGACCATCGAACTGGACACCAGCCAGAGTTACATCGCTGTGTATACACATCTTAAGGTTCATGCTACGGGAATGCCTGAACGACTGCCTACGCCGGAAGCGATTGTTAAACATCGTCTGGAGAATTTAGAAGGCAAGGGCAAATCCAACGAAAGTCGACCTATCCGTAATGCCAAATTACGGGCTGAGCTTGGACTTAAAATTTAGGACATATTTACATAAAAGTTCAATTTATTTTGAATTTTCATGTTAGCAGTCCGAATAGAGAAATAAAAAAATGGTTACCTTTCAGCAATTAAACCAGTATAAAGTACAATCGCTGAGTGATTTTTATTAACAGAAGTATTCACATGTAAAATATATAAATTTACATAATAGGTCGGTCATTCTTCAATATATACTCCATCAAGTCATTATAGTGATATAGCATGGTTCGCGCATTTGGTTAATATGGGTCTTCGTTCTTACATCTTATTTGTCTTCGCTATTGCTTCTTTTTAACATCGATATTGCATTGTATATGTTTCACTTTAGCATAATATGAGAAAAAATCAGTAAAAAATGTATCGTTATTTGCTTGTTTGAACATCGAAAACAAAGTGTTCCATTGGTCCTCGCTCTCTTCAGGTCTGTTTTCAGTTCTGCAGGATGCGAACGGCGTTGTACATCTGGGCAATGATGGGCAGCTGCTTGGACTCGCGCCGACAGAGGCACTTGTATACATGGGACAATAGCTTGTCTAGGGCAGCCACGTCGATTTCATCAGGTTTGGTGGCTGCTATCTGAATACTTCTCTCCGTCAGCGGTTCCCTCTGGAAGGTAGAGAGCGGATAAGTACTGTTCACCACAAATGTCGAAATCACTTACCAGGTTGTCTAAGTAGGCCAGCAGCTGATGACCTACTGAGGCAATCTTCAGGAAGGTTGATTGAGAGCTCTCGGCGTACAAATTGAGCCGGCGACCAGCGATTTCTAGCAACATCCGGCCCAGCTCCTCATCGTCGCTGATGTCATGGAGAAGGACTTGCGCTTCGGCATCGTAGCCAAACGCGTACAGTTCCACCACCTGGGGGAGGCCAAAATAAATAAAATATATAATTTTTCTTTATTTTCTGTGTTGCTTCTCGTGATGCACAACACAGAATGAAACCTACATCAAGCCAGACATCCTAAATGGAAACTTAAAATCTCAGGGCTTCCTAAGTTTTTTGTTAGAAACATGCCTCCTAGGATGTAACAATATTTTAAACAGAAGAACATACCTGTCGCCTTAGGATAGGCAGCTTATCTACCTCCCAGCTGTCGGCAAGAGCGCAAATCTTGGCCATGTAGAAGACATGGTCCAGGATATATAGTTGCTCCAAGTCCTCCCTAATGAGGTCCATTGTGGCAGACACCACGCGGCAAAGGAAATCAGAGCGTTGCTGCTGTAAGACAAGATCTGGCAAGGGCAGAACATAGGGCAATTCTTTGTTGATATCCGCAAGAAGGGCTTTGTTGCTCATTCCGTCAAAGAGCATGGATAAGGGTTTGGATACGCGCAATTGGAAATAAGCCACAAAGTGGAGCACACTGCACAGCTCTGTCTGTAGGCGAAGTAACTGAGGCATAGCATGGTGTTGTTGGAGAGCCAGAAACTGTAGAGGCAGTGCACCCTCGCTCAAAGACTGTTCGAACTGCAGTTCCCGTTTGTCGTGATCCAGGGATGTGGTAAAGTGCTGCAGAAAATCCAAACTGAGCTCCAGGAACTCTGGAACTTTGCCCGCTGACATGTCAAGATCCTGCTGGCACATCTTGTCCACCGGAAGGCGTCCCACTTTGTGCATCAGCTTAGCTGTTGCCTGGAGCGGAAACTTCAGCGTGGCATTCCACAACATGCAGCATATTCCGTGTTTCAAGGCCCAATCTGGTTTTCTGAATTGGTTCAAGCAGAGCAGAGCCGCCCTTAAATGATCCAGTGAGGAAAGTTGCTTGCTCCACTGCACCATGTACTGCCAGGACATAAGACTCAACAACACGCCAGACTCCAAACTGAAGGGAAAGTGCGCACGTAGCAGAGCGAGGCGTTCGAGTATTGGCTCGGAGGGATCTTTGCTCGGATCCTGAACTTCTCTACCCATCTCCAGCTCCGGATCTGATTCAGTTTCCTCACTGGCTTGTTCCTCCTTCGGAATGTCCTTCTTCTTCATTTTACTCTCCTCGTCCAACTCATTTTCTGGAGCTGTAATCTCAAGTACCTTGCTGGGATGTAGTTGGGCACTGATCAACCACTTGGCAGTCAATTCGGTTACGATTCCCTTGCCACTGCTTACAATGCTTTTTAAGCTACAATCGGGCGGTTCGTATGTCATCTGTGGACCCACAGGATTCCGACAGGTAAGAGGCTTTCTAAAACCAGAGAAAATTCAAGTTGATGAGCTGTTAAAATAAATAATTGAAACTTACCCTAAGATAGCGCCCAGAACTGCAACATCTTCCAGTTTACCCGTAAGCAACCCCCATTGGGCTTCGTCGTGAGAAATGCGCTCCCAGCGCTCATCCTCCTCTGTCTGGGAGGATTCATCGCAAGAGCCCTAATTAAAAAAAAAAAAAACAATTATTGTTAGCGACCTACAGAAGATGCGATAAGAAAGCGATTACCTCTCTTCTGCTACGCCAAAGATTGCTGGCCACTGTTTTGCAAACAATGGCCACTAGTAGTCCCGAGAACTGCTTGCTTTCTAAGAGCAACTCGCGCACCTCCTGCCACCAGGGTGAGATTTTATTGTAGGCATAGTCGTGGATATGGTCTCCGGCTAGCTCGCAAATGGTTTGCACCATAGCAGCTATCCTTGACATGTCTTCCACGACTTCATCACTGATGAGGGAAAGTATTGTTTAATTATGAACTAGGACTATTCATAGTAATAATATCCTCACCAGTTATTGTACTTGAACGGCTTTTCCAACCAAAACCAAATGACCAGGGTAAGAAGATCCCGGCTGGGTAAACATGCCTTATGGATCCATTGCTTGAATTGGCCAAAACATAAGCCTTGCGAAAAGAACTGACTGAATAGGTCGATGCTGACAATTCCAAACTTTTCGAACTTTTCCGGCAACAAGCTGATTCCATCTGGACTATCGATGTTAAAGATACTCAGATAGTCCACAAACTCTTCAGACTTATGTTCCTCTTGCAATTTGAAGCTGACCTCCCTGGTTGTGGTGGGTTTATCCTTTTCGCTTCCGTCATCGAGCAGCAAGACCAACTTGTTGATGGTCACGAGATCTGCATCAGACAGTTCTATATGGTCAACCGGTGGCTCATCATCTTCTCGTTTATTGGCTTTACTGAGAGTCAAGTATAGATCGGTCAGTCGCTTGTAGTTTTCTATCTGGTGCTCAAAATCCTCGGAAGGAGTTTCTTTCGGAAGGTGTTTTTCGATGAAAGCATCAATTATACACTGGAACACTCGTGGCTGGAGTTTTTTGCTCTTCAGCAGCATCTCCAAGCATTGTTGACGCACTTCAAGTGTCTGCAGTTCACCCGCCAGCTCGGCAATCTCCAGAAGCTTTGCTTCGGCGGTGTCGCCGAGGATTAGGGACCTCAGCTGATTTCTCAGACGCCGCAGCATGTGAATATCCCTAGATGTTTGCGAACTAGTCTCACTAAGCGCGTAGTGGAATGGTATATGAACTTCTTTTAGGCTGCCATCGCTGGGATCCAAAAATAAACAATAATTGATATTTGGTGTCTTCCGTGACTGACTACTGCCACCTGCTGCTCCTGACCCTCCGGCAGTTCCCAAGGGGCTGTGATTGTTATAGATCAACTGCCCGCTCTTTGAAACATTAAATGCGGCCACTTTGGGGCCATTTTGTAGCGCCCATATGTCTAGAACGCCCAAACGAGGCGCATAGATGACTAAAAACAGAGCCTTTCGCTTGTGGGTCTTGATTCCGCGAACAGATCGCTCTTTGACGGGCACAAATGCACACTGCGCATCACGATAGCCCTTCCACACTCGCAAAATTATAGCTTGTTGTGTATCCACCAACATCACTCGGTCTAGATTATCTGTAACCACAGCTAAGCGACCTCCTGGAGCCACCGCTAGAGTGAGACCGTCCCGTTTTCCATCATACAAACGACAATGTATCCTCATGGGTGCGTCTTTTGTCGGCACTGGCATTGGGGATTCCTCAGGCGACGGCAATGGTTCCGGAGCTCGACGAAAAATACCGCCCATCAGGTTCTTGTAAGCTATTCCAATCACATCCTTGGCAACCTCCCGTATGCTCATCGTTTTATAGCCCTCCTCTGCTTGAAAGAAGCCCAAATAGGGCTCTGCTCCGGCGGCCAAGACCTGTGAGCTTCGCGGTGGCGTTGCATGAACTTTAGCAAAGTAGCCGTGACCGATGCTCTGCTGCACAATGTAATCATAGGTTGGTGGTCGTTGAGTACTCGAAATGGCCGCATCGTTGATAAGAGCCTGTCGTTCTTGCTTGAACTGATACTTCTGAAAGGGAACCACGTCAGCTGTGGGATAGGATCCCCGCTCCAGGGCTCCTCTTTGGACGTTGTGCCGACAGTTGGTGAGTGTGGGCAGGATGTCCTGTCCCTGTATGAAACACAGACAACGGGAATATACTATATAGAGCAAAGCGTCTGCTTCTGAATGCCTTGGAGGCGACTGCAGCTTGACGGCTATTACTGGGTCCTCTTGACAACTGCAGAATTAATATGGTTAGCAAAGGATTCGCTTCATTTATCTACCAACCATTGAGAGAAAAGCTTCACGCCCGAGTCTGTGTAGAACAAAACCATTCCAGAGACCAATCCCACTGCCACGCAAGTCCATTCGATGGTTCCATCCGAGCTTTTGCTCTGTGTCATGGGCAAACAAGTAAGGCTGGTCACAATTTGGTTGGGATCCTCCAGCTCACCACACCAGCTGAGAACATATGAGTTTCCGTTCCCATGGCTGCTCCAGCAGGTCGAAAGAAAGGCCAGCTTCTCCCCTTGGGCAAGAGCAATCAACTCCCCAGTGGGGGAGACAGCCTGGTTTATAGCATTTAGCCAACTGTCGTCTGCTTCCAGAAAATACAAAGGTTATTATCCTTCTTTATGATTGAACAGGAAAGAAAAAGCTCACCGTGTCCTAGGCCAAAATATTCTTGAACTTTCTTAAAATCGCGAATTTCTCCGCTTTGTTTTACTTCGCAGGCCATTGTGTACAGAGTTGCCACCTTTCGTGTTTTAATAGCCAACAAAATTTTAAAATAGCTAAATAAAACTCAAAGAATAATTTTTCGTGAAAATGTTTTTTTTATTATTTGTCTACTATTATTATGCTTTTATGTATATTTCCATTTTTTTACATAACAATTTTTTCCTTTGCTGGAAATATGTTATATTAGTAAAGATATTATCATTCGAATTCCAAGATAAAGAATGAATACAAATTTTTGGGCATAAAATAAATTTCTGCAAGTCAATTTTTAGAGGGACTTTGAATTCTAAAGCTAATCTGTAATAAATCTAGGACTAATAACGACTACAATATTCGATAACTGGCTAATATCGATTTTATCTCGGGTCACAATAGCGACAAAGCGGCAAAATTCAAATGTGCTTGTTATGTGCACTACATATATCAGAAAATATAAAATGACCTGTGATTACCGATTAAATTACCGATAAGCTAATAAAGTTTTACAATTTCTATGTGTTGGAATAAAATTTTTGTTCTCGCTGATGTTGAGTTCTTTGGTTGTGTTTGTTCTTTTCTTTGATTATAAAATCTACTGATACATAGTTCGAATTGCGCAAAAGAATTTATATGACATTCGCAGGAACTACAAGATATTTCTGTTAATTTATTATTATAATAATACTTTATACTTACAATGCTCATTGTCTCAATTGATATATCAACAAATACTGTGGCCTTAAGGCAAACCGGCTTTTGGGATCGATGGGCAATATATATTAGCATCCTTCTGAATCGATAATCTGCACCGGTCCAGTTCATATCGTAGACAGCAAATGACACATTTTCACTCTAAAAAATTACTCTACAATTGGAAGGTTCGATAAAAAAAGGGTCGTAAAGACGTACCGCTTCAATAAGCCTCTGACTAAAAGAGCAAATTAGATAAATTTCAACCATAGCTGATGACAAAATTAGCATTAACTTGGCAAAATGCTGGGGGCTCACACCAAAGGTCATCTGAAATCCCACAAAGCAAACTAGCAACGACGATGCTGCAAAGTTAATCAACAGTGGAATGCCAAAAACATTGTTTACATCATCGGTTATTCTGTGGAAAAAATTTAAAAATTCGATTTTATAGAATTATTTGTTTTTAAGTGATAATATTTTATATTCACCTTAAAATATGGTTGTGATATGCGACGAGGGAGCCAAGCTCCTTCAGCGCCGCATCCGCTTGTTTATCCCTTTCGTCGCTTTCATCCGAGGGTTCTACCACATCGAACTCCCGGAGAGCCTTGATAACACGGCTAAAATGCATGATTACCTGAGTGGTCACGGCAAAGATCATCAAGTCGGCGGATATGTGACCGCAGGTGGCAGTATAACCGGCCACGGACTCTGAGAAGTAGTTGAGATAATACCATCCATACCCATAGTCCCACGGAGACGAAATCGTGTAGGGTAGCATGGGAATCGCATTTGGGGAGTTAATTAAAACCAAAATTTTGTATTGAACGATGGGATAGAAGTTATAGATGAACACCAGGAAGGTGTAGAGGCCTCCGAATCCTTTGGTGAATCGTAGGCAATACCTCAAATATTGGCGAGTATCGTAAGGATCCTGCTCCGCCGGAAGGGGGGTCGGATATATGGATTCCAGAGTTCGAAACAAACTAGTCATCTTCTTCTTTTGCATAATCACAACAATAAACTTTGAGAAACCAACTGAGGAGAAGCCAATATAAGATGCCACCATGCAGGATTCTAAAAAATTTTCGCCATTCCGGAACGAAATCACAATATATGTAACCTCCATAACCATGATAAATATCAGGTTTAAGATGATAACAGTGGATACAACCCGCAAAAAGATTTCTGAATCCTTTTTTTCAGTTATTGATGACGAATCGTAGGGAATCAGGCCAACAGTCCTATAATACATATTCGGCAACCTAAAAAATTCTTCGATTGAAGGAAACGTATCCTTCGGTTCTTTGGTTAAATCCTTTTTCTTGGTCACCAACTTCTTAAGATATTCGAAAGCCATTTCTGTGTTCGTTCAACTTTAAAATTGTTTGTTTGGGACATTGGATGGGCTTTTATACTTGACTTTGATGACAAAACCGCAGAAAATTCCTGGGCCAAAAATCAAGGACTTACACTGCAACGGTTAGTTTTCTAACAAGTTCCTACAATTTTTATAAAATGTTTAAATTATTTTTTATATAATTAGTTTTCTATTATATTTTAAATATGAAAAATTAATAAATTTAAAAATAAATGCGTCTTAGTAGTAGATATTTTATTAAACCATTTATTTACTGATAATTTTTTCTCTGCAGGACTACTGGCAATTAGAAGTTTCCCAAGAAAATTTGTTGCGGTTTGCCAAATGTGCCTTTGTGGGGAAAAACTGCATAAACAATGCACTTTTATTTAATATTTCTTTAAAATTTTTCGGTAAAAATAGGTAAAAACATTTTTTTCAATTTATTATTATCCTTTAAGATTTAATTTTTCTAACCCATAAGTACGTTTCGTAGAACTCTATAACATCAATGAAAACTATACTGCTTTTAATATTTTAATTACATACTCCATTTTAATTTTATTTTATTTGAAAATAGTTGCAACAAAACCTACAGATGAGGTAACTAAGGAAACTAAATTAGATCCGACTCCACGCCGCTGTCAATGAAGTCCTTGAGCATTAATCCGCAATGGTCTGGGAGTAACCTTGTCCAGTTGTTGATGTGTAGAAGGCAGCTGGGAATGGTCGCCTCCATCACATCGGACCGGTGTGCCTCTACAATCCACCTGGCCACCTGCTTGGGATCCAATAGTCCCAGGATGGAGGGAAACTTCACCTTCGGATGCTTGCACAGGCCTGTGTTGGTCATGTACGGAAAAATTGTGGTGGTTTTGATCTGCCAGAATGCTCCTGATTAGTTTCTGAAGTATTAAGAAAAGCTTTTCCTTTACCAGATCCTTGTGAGGGCCCTCTCTTAGCTCTGCGTGGAGGGACTCCATCAGTCCTCGCACTGCAAACTTGGTAGCGCAGTAAGGAACCAAGTTGGAGATTCCCACCAAGCCCGCTATCGAGGAGAGGCAAATAATGTGGCCCCTATTCTTCTCCTGCATGTGGGAGAGGAAGGCCTGAATGGTCCAGAACTGGGAGAACACATTTACATCGAAGACGCGCTGGATTTCGTCAGCCGATTGCTGGAGGATGGGATGAGTGGGCATGATGCCCACATTGTTCACCAAAACTGAAATGGGTCCTATTTCGGTCCGAATCCGATCCGCTAGTTCCATTACCTCTTCCCGCTTGGAAACATCACACCTAAAAAAAAGTCAAATGTAAAAACAATATTTCCTTTCAAAATATATTGAAGAAAAAACACCTGAAACTGTACACATCCCCGAGATTTAAACGTTTGGCTTTCTGGACCGTCTGAAGATTGTTCTTTTCATCAATGTCCACACAAATCACAGTGCTGCCCAAGGAGGCGTAGTGCAGGGCCAGTTCCCGGCCAATGCCATGTCCTGTTCCAGTGATCTGAATGAGATTTATTAAAACATTTTCCGCAAGCTTATTAAAATTGAAACTTACCAATATAACTTCTCCGCTAACATCCTTCAGATGCTTCGGCAGGAAAACCTGCACTAGCTTAACAAACAATTCCAGAAGGATGCGTACGAAAAGAATGAAAAACTGAAGTATGTCCTGTAGGACATCGAAAATGCGCTTCGAAGCGGTGGTAGTGCTGTCACATGGAATAAGAATCAGCATTTATTAAGAAATTCAATGATTCCAGTATCCTAAGTTGGCTGGAGCTGTGGGTTGGCAAATATTTGACCAAACTCGAGGCTTGGCCAGCCCCCAAATGTCTTAATTGATCTATTTGTATGCACCCGCTGCATGTGCAATGTTCAAGCGTCGAAAGGTCAGACTGCTGGCGATCGCCGGACTTTGCCAAGCTCCATAATATGCTTAGTACAACATAAGATAATGGAGAATGTTGAGACTGGCTCGAGTATTGACACTGAGTCTTGGCCCCTTTTCGGATACTCGAGGGAGCTGCTAGGCGTTCAAGTACAGTAAACGTTCCCTTGAAGGGAAACGGGGTTTGAAATATTTATTCTAAAATAAACTTTTATTCCATAATAATAATATTTTGGTTTCGAAGTATGTGGCCAAGACTTCATTCGATTAATATTCTACATAATTCTACATATAACGAAATATTTGCCATAAGTATTACTACTTACTGGATAATTTCACGCTCTATCATGGCCACTGAGGGATGTGGTTAGTGGCTTCAGCTGTTGTTGTTGTTTTTTCCTGAATTCCGGGGTAACCCTTTTGGCCAAATCAAGCAGAACCCACACGGCCTCAAAGCCTGTAATGAAAAGGTAATGGTTTTGAGTCACGGCTAGTTTGGTTGGGGCTCTCTTCCGGGCTATTGTGGTTTCCTTTTCACAATTTTTTGGCGTTTTTGGTTTTTTTTAACTTTTTTTTTTTAGTTTTTATTTTACAACCGGCTGGCCGAGAGCGAGTGGCGTGGGCGAGCGAGGAGAGTGTGGAGCGGCGACGCAATGCAATGCAACATTTCCACTTTCGTTTTCGTTTAGTTTGCCACTAAATGGAAAATTACGTGCACTCCAATGTGGCACACAGAAAGAGACACCAGTTCGTACGTATGAATGTACATATGTATGTATGGATTACATTATGCGATGCCAAAAAGTGCAGGAAACCCAACGTCTCTTTAGCTCTTGGCCAGTTCTCTCTTCGACTGTGCATGTCTAGCTTGGCCCGTTGTGGTGGCTCTTGGCTGTTGGCTCTTTTCGTCCCGGTGGCAAATAACCAGGAACAATGGTAGGGGCAGGGGCAGGCGCTAGTGGCAGCTACATGGCTTGCCGCTGCTGCAATGGGGAAGCCAAATGTTTGTTGCAACAAGCAAAAAGCCATAACCATAAAATGCCACGAGGGTTGCTACTAAACTTTAGTTATTGTTGGATAACATATGTTTTCTAATGGATTCAATGCGGATCTAATGGATTTAAGTTGAATAAATTAGCTTAGTATTGGTTCAATTAAGTATTTCCTATTTATTCTTAAAATAACTACAAGTACTCTTTATAAAGAGTATTCTTCTTCTTTTATTCTTCTTAATAATTTGGAAATTTTAGACTCGATTTTGCAATTCACTAATTGTAATATTATATAGTTAGGAGGAGTTTCCATTTGTTGGATGGACAAATAATTGATTTGTTTGCTATATAATATCCTGTCATTAAAAAACGAGTTCGTTTTTTTGTTTCTCTAGTAATTAGGACTTTCAATTTCACTATTCACTTTACTCAGTTATTTTAACCTTTTTTTAATATTTACACAAATCCCAGTAGATAGCGTTTTAATGAAGAAGATCCAAGTCCCAAAGTCGAGACTGAAACAACCGATAAGACCCGCAGTTGGCCGCCAAATGATTTCAACGGCTGGCTTCGCAAAACGATGAAGCCTATATTGGTTTTTGGGGAGAGCCGAGCTTAAAAAGTAAGAGAACTATTAAGAGAGCGGTTTGTACGAAAAGAGAGAACGATCCTTTCAAAATGATCATGATTTTGGTTGGTCTAATATACTGTTAGTAGTTATATTGTCAAAAAAATTAATAAATTTGTCTGTAATTGAAAGATGAAATATTCTTTCCAGTGTGCTCCGGTTTTTGTTTCCTCAGTCTACCTAAACCACACGTGACCTTCATCCGAGTCCCGGCCAAAACAAAAGACCGGGAAGCTGAAACTTGGCTTAAAGCAACATGGCTAAGCATGATTTACCGTTTCGAAGCATCGCTGTTTCGCTTTAGCAAGATGAGTAAGCAAAAGTTCGCCACCAAGTTCAAGTTCATACGTATACACATATTATCACTTTTTTCAAAAAAGTTTTTTGTTTAAGAAATCATAACAACAAGGAAAGAGTGAAATGTAGAGAGGATCTGGATGCATCTCTCATCCGGTCTGGCCTTGGATACGATAACCAGTATTATTCATACGCAAAAATGTACTTTTACTTTGCTTTATATTGCCTTTGTCTTTTTTTTTATTATACATATCTGCTTTTTATCAGCTCTGGAGAAGGTCATCGAAGGGCTCTCCCCGCACTTGCCGTTCAATTCCGAGCGTTCGACGACCCAGTCGCATAATTGGTGTCAATTTCGAGTGCGACAACAACAACACTGCATTGTATATAAAACAACAACAATAAAAATAATAGAAACATATACACGCAATGAAAAAAAGAGTAATTTATTGACAACAAAAGTAACACAGCATGCACTTTGCAGAGGGGTATTTAAGGGGGTATCAAAAGAGAGAAACGAATTATATTTTTGGGATTTTATTTTTGAGACTATCTTCAGATCTTTATTACTTTGAATTTTGTAGTTCAGACTTTAAATTAATAGTTGTAATACAAATAGCAATTATTATTTTTTGATTACTTAAAGTTAGTGAATTGAAAGAAATATTGTGAAATATACAACGCCACTTTTATTTATTTTTTATTTTATCAATTCATGCTCCATGAATGTACAAAAAATCAATATAATAAACTACTGTTTCTGGGACTCCGGCTAAAATAAATGACGTTCAACCGCCAACTATTAAGTTGGAATTGGAAGCGAACGCAGCTTTAACGCCAAGCCGCCACTTAAACAATCATCAAACCGGGCACAAATCAAAATAAAAACAAACTTTCTGCCTATTATGTGGGTGCTCCTCCGCCACCCACGGTCACCCTTCTGCGGTTAATGGTCGGGGGCTATTAGCTGGCAGCCAGCTTGTTGCTTAATGTTTGGGCTTCGTAGTTCCTGGCCACCACCCGTCTGGTGGCTATGTTGTTCCGCTCCCTGGGTCTCTAGACTGCCTTCATTTGACTTATCGATGTGGCGTGCATTAACAATCAATATGACATGTCAGGCGCATGAATAAGTTAGGAAGGAACATACAATGTACCTACATGGGTATAGTTCGTATCTAATCCGATCATGTCAAAAATAGTCACTAATGCGCCATATACCCCATTGTAATGTGCCTTCTGGATCAGATTTATTTTAGTTTTTATCGAAATTAGTCGGTAATTAAATGGAAGTCTAAAGTAATTCAGTACCATTCCATTGACTTTGAAGCTTTCTCTAATCCTGGCATTGAACTCCACCATTTAAGCAGATGTTCCATTAAGGTAACTGGTATTTTATTGGAATATTTATAAACATTGCACTCGGTATGTTTTGCTAATTGTCAACCATCAATCCGTCTGTTCGTCCTTCCATTAACATGCAAAACAAAAAGTGAAAGTTTGTATAAAATGTCGAATAATAACTACTCTTGGGGATAATAAATTTGAATAACTAGCTTCTCTTCTTTTGTGAAGGCATTATAAATGATATATTATAAATGTTATGTTATGTAAATGTATTATAAATATAGTATAAATGTTTAATATATCGATTTTATAGAAATAGCGTGTTATATTATGATATATAATTATCCCTAATATAAATATGAAGCCTGATCTTTATTAGGGATTTTTAAATTTTAGTAAACTATCAGAAATTCGTTAAGGCTTCAATAAAAAGGTAGAGTATTTTATTTGCCACGCATGTGGCTGTTCTGCAGTTGGCCGCCTGAAAGGCGGCTCCAGTTCGGCAGTTGCCGTTGGGGAGTCAAGCGGCCAACAACGCCGGCTCGGATAGCTGCAAACGGGAAGCGGAACCTGGCGTGAAGCAGCGGAAGCCGGAAGAAGCAGAGCCAGATAGGGGCGGGGGCCCAAAATGTGAGTATCTCCTTGCCTGCATATCGCTGTTACCCCGATGGGCTGGTGTTTGTGCGGCGAACTAGTGATTTGTTTACCTGTCAAAATAATAAATATAACTTTTGTTTTCGTGGGGCATAAAATACAGCCAGTTGTTGCTGTTGCTGTTGGCATTGTTGGCATTGGTAGCGAAAGCAGCGAGAAACAAGCCGGCGAAGGACTCTCGCCGCCCGTCTGCCAGATCCTTCCGCTCCCCGCAACCGCCCTCGGCCTTTGCCCAAGTGCAGTGTCAAAAGTCAAGCGAAGGATAATGTGCTTGTCTGACAAGAAAAATGGCTAAAATAGAAATTCCTCAAAACATTCAACCAAACTTAAATAAAAATTCGACTAAGCTCATATAGCCCAACCAAAGGACACGGCATTGAAAAGTGGTTCAATGACATAAAAAAGGTGAAATATATTTTTTGTCAAATTTTAAGATGAATAAACGACGTTTTCTGAAAAGCCTAAAACTATGCTTCGGTCACGAGACACCGGATAGCCTTTGCTTTCTTTGCCAATAAAGTCCCTAAAATGTCATACGCTCTCCTTTCTATTAACAGGACTAAAAATATAAAACATTACCAAGATGTTGGTGACCCAGCCGCGCCAGCAATGCCATCTCTTCCGTGTGCCGATCTTCTCTAGGATTATCTCGTTGCGCAGGTGCCTTATGACCCAACCAAGAGTCAGGACCACGCCCTTGGCCTGGCGGCAACCCCGCCTTGTCGAAACCAAAGTCCAGAGACCCAGCCTTTTGGACCTGCCACAGGAGCAGGTGAATCCGTTTGGCGAGGACTACCGCATTTACCAGCAGAATATCGATCTGGACGCGTTTTTTGGCGAGGAACCCAAATACGAGAAGGTCTCGGATGTTTGCCTTCTCAATGATCACTTTATTTTGGTGAAGATGCCACCCCCAGATCCGACGCCCCCTCCTTCAAAGTCCAAGATTCCCCGATGCTTCAAATGTAACCGCGGCAGCCGGGTGTCGCCTGTTCAGGAGGAAGTGGAGCACAAAGTGGCCATGCGACCAAAGTCTGGTTGTCTGCAGCCCTGGTCTTCGCGAGACCAGGAGGAGACTGAGATGTTCGACTCTAGCACCAGACTGACCAGTGACCCCATCCGAGTGGACCAACCTGCTTCCGTGATAGTCGAGCAACCTCATCCTACCCTCCAACTGGAAGCGATTCAGTCGACGGGTCCTGAAGGGGCACTCCAGGTGGTTCCCATCAGCCGGGGACCCCTCCACTGGTTCCTTTGGCCGTTTCGGCGGCGCGAAACCAAAACTCCGCTGGCCGCCGTCCACAAGACCTACTTTGTGCGCTGGACCAAGCCTCCTGATACACTCTGGCCAGGATTCGGAGTGGACATGTCGGATGAAAGAAAATTTGAACTACGAAGATGTCGATCGGCTCTTTTCTGAGCCATCTTGGGAGAATATAATTTCTGGTATATATTTTCTACACTTAGTGTTATGGAGGTCCATAATTAGGGAGAACAAGGGTTTCAATCTACTTCTTTGTAATAAATGGTAATGGTATTTAAAAAATAATATGTATATGGTATAACATTTATAAAAATCAATTTTTTATATCAGCTCATTGGGTTTTGGGGATACATTTTGGGGATCGTGATTAAATATACTTATTATTAAATTATTATTATTAAATATATTCATTATTAAAAGCCTACTGTAGGTCATAGGTCTACAGATTCCATTAGTTCACTTATATGATCACTTAAATTTGAATCTATAGATATAAGGAATGCATCTAAAATTCATGCAAGTATCAACTTTAAAGACTTGTGCATTTAGTGAAGAATTTAATAGTGCTTGCCACTGTCTGAACTCCTTTCCTCATGGGCACATGTCAAACTCCAATTTCCGCATACAAAATTAGTGCCTGCCATGCCGGCCGAACTTGGTTTGGCTGGAGTGTGTGTGTGTGTGAAGGACCCCTGCCCGGATCCCAATCCCCAAACCCCTCCCCAATGGAAATGCAAAATAATACAAAGAAACCAAGAAACAAAATGCAAACTACTTAAATTGCTGGGCCAATGCAGATAAAGTCAAGCGGCCGAGGAGAAATAGTAGAGTTTTAACTCTTTTTTTTCATTTCAATGGAATTTGCACGCGTCCGTGAAGCCCGGGGGGATGGTGAAGCCGGGGGACCTGGTGGGGAGACTGGGCTGTTGCTTCATTAGCTTTGGGTCCTGAAAATGTCGGGCAATGTCGTTCGTTACTCCCGCCACGGGTAGGTGGCGCTGCAGCTGGAGTTCCTCAACTAATTACGAGGGAGCCCGCCATAAAAACAAGTTCATGATAAAATGCCCACAACTGCCGGGGGTTTTGGGGCTTTGGCTTGGCGGCTCGGAGGAAGCAAGTAGCTGGCATAGACTAGCTAGACCAGCACCCTGCGCCACCGCATACATAATAATAAAATAAAATTAAAACCGTCACGCCAGGCGTCAGCGCCGTAGAAGTCCCGAGGAAAAGTCCGGCCATGGCAATCGCGGCACAAAACAAAGCCTTCGGGGCCGCAAGGAGCTGCCACTGAAGCTGGAGGGCCTGCACTCGGTCGTAGCAGGTCGAGAGCGTGGATCGGGCCAGCAGGTCACCCCGTCGTAATGAACCATTAATATGCGAGTTCCCCCCAAAAATAACAGAGGCGATAAGAACAGCATTTTTCTAACATTTAATGCCGAAATCGAACCAAATGCAGTGATAAAAAAAATATATTTTTTTAAATCAATAAAACTATTATTATTATTAGTTATCTATCTATGTTAGTTATCTACAAAAACTAACAGAATCTTGTCATAATAAATGTGGCAATAAATAAAATAGTGTCACAACTTAAGACAAATAAAAAAAAAGGTGATAACTTTTATCTTTGTTTGTCAACTGAAATAACATGAACTTATATATTCTGTAAACTATTGTTAAAACCATATATTTTTCCCTCAGTGTATCCTCCACTATTCGCCATTGTTTTCCAGTTTGCCACTGAGCTTGTGCTTATCATTAATTATAATGTCTGAAATGGAGGCGAAGGCATTACCATTTGGCCAAAATGCTCAATTGGCTTAGACGACTTGTGTTTTAAATGAAGTTGGCTTTGTTTGAGGCTCTTTTTTGTTTGAAAGTGTGCAGAGGGAAGAACTTCACTAAAGAACTTCACCTGTCGACTTGGAAAGGTAAATTCAACAAAACTGAGCTTAACTTTGAGATTGTATCGTTTTCAAATGGAAAAAAGTTAAAATAACATAAAACAAACATAGGGTTAGTTAACAACTTAAGGGACTATGGTCTATAACTTCAGCACTGGAATTTACAGATAAAAGTTAAATAATTAGCGCCTCAACTCAAAATTCAAGTGATTCATTAATTTTAACAGCCATTTTTAAAATGGCAAAAAGTTAAAATATCATAAAACTAACATAGTGGTTAGTTAACAACTTAAGGGACTATGGTCTATAACTTCAGCACTGGAATTTACAGATAAAAGTTAAATAATTAGCGCCTCAACTCAAAATTCAAGTGATTCATTAATTTTAACAGCCATAATCCTTCGAACTTAAATTCAATTTACTTCCCATTGACATTCGTTGTTAACTGCCAACAAAGTAGAGCCAATTTGGCCACCCTTTGGCCATAATGCTACACCCTATTAACCTGCCATCTCTTGACTACCCAATTCCGAATACAAGTTAAATTTGGCCGACCCGGAGAGGGCTTCCAGCTCCGCTTAATTGATGGAAAGTAGCGTAACCGTTCCGGCCAAGTTAAGACTCTGGCAGGCCGAATCTCCGAGTGAGTTGGAACCGCTCAGCAGCAGCAGCAGACGGGGACAGAAGACACTTGCTGCGTGCAGATGCCAAAAGGAAGCTGACAAGGAGCGGCCGGAGATCCCGCCAAGCATTCCAAATCGATTACGACTATATTTTGGGAAGATCAAAGAGGGAGTAGGGAATATACATCATGCACCTAGACAGTCTGCCTCGTTCTGGCAAGGTGTTTATTAATAAAACTCCAACTATTTCGCTTCGAAAAGAAGCCAGGGGAAGGAAAACAGCAACAGAAACAGTTGGTGGTACGCAAAGTGTTGACAATGGCCCAGGACGATGGCCAAAGTCCAAGTCGTTGGCACCGACTGCGCAACGACCTTCGTCCGCATAGGGTCCTCCTCGGGCAATCATCGTTAATGATGGCAATGTCCTTGTGCGCCCCGATTTGACAAATCAATTTGTGCGCTAACAGCATGCGCTCGCCTCTCGACTCTGACCGGCTCTGTTCCGAGTCAGTGGGATAACTCGACGAAGGACGAAGACGAGGATACAAATCTCTCATCTCTTTCGCCCCCTCCTCCTACGAAGGTATATCCTTGATGGCAGGGATCACAGTACGAGTAGTTGGGCAAACAGACCAAACCGAAATGTTTGCCAATACGGTTGGGCATCTGTTTGGATGGATCGTGGTGTGCAGGGATATTTTGGGATTTCAGGATAAATTGCTTTCAGGGGCAAGGATATGGTTATATTAAAGGATTAAATAATATAATATAAATCTGCTTAATTGCTATACATTATCTTATATCTTATAGAATTGATTGTATCTTTAAATCAGGATCAATATAATTAAATATAAAGAATATAATTAATTAAGAATTGTTTATATATTTAGAAAGTTGTTATTAATTTCATAGTAATTGTTTCATTCATTTTGATGTCACATTCTAATTTCCTGTAATCCCTTATTATCCTTGACTTACAGACTTTCGTCCATCTCTCGACTCGAACACTCAATCGTACTGCTTTGCACAGGACACCTCATTAGCAAGGATTATCGCTGTAGCTCGAGCTCGAGCTCGAGGAACTCGGCGACTCTACCCATCTAACATCTACCCATCTACCTGTCTTTGACTCCTTTCGGCGGACTGACTGACTGAGTGGCTGAAAGCTAAGCCTTTCCTACTTTCTTGGCTTAACTCTTGCCTGCGAAAGGCCAGCCTATTGTGGTCCTTGTGCAAGGAAAGGGTTTGTGTCCCGGATGAGCGCTGTTGTGTCTCCGCGCACGAGGACGAAGAATGACAGCAAATAAAAGTTTATGGCCTAGTCGTAAACGACCCGAAAACGAGTTGACCTGGCCGGGAAGGGCTGTGCGCCGTTTACTGCATTCTTCCTGCATTCTGCAGCAAAAAGGATTATTTCCGAAACGGCCTAATCCTCGAATGGGAACGGGACACTGCAAATCCTTTCGCAACCTTAGGCCGCTCTCCAGGAATTGCTCGCCAACTTGCAGTTCCCGATTCGCAAACTCGCAAATCCCTCTCCTGGGTTAGTCCGCCTAGATGTCGGGTAAATATTTTGAGGTTTTGCGCTGCTTATGTCTCAGGCAACGCCTGGGTTTGGTTTATTGGTTCATCATCGGATCGTCAGGTAGATCCCTTCGATCGAGATCTGCCCCAGATCCCCATACCGACCGATCGACCGACCGACAACAATTAATAAAAAAATTAAATTAAATTTCATCTCGAGTCGCGTCGTTGTAAATTACTGTTTTCCCTGCCTTTGATGTTCAACACTTTGTCAGCTCATTAATCACGGCTTAGGGGAGGGCTACCGAGGCCCGGGAAGAGGGAGGGATCCGTCCGACCATGATCTCGGACGGCTCCAGCTCCATTAACTCTGCACAGCAGCCTTCACATCTCGCGGAGACTGTTACATCCATCGGTGGATGAAGAGCTTTTCCTCAGGAGAAGCTCTGGGAGCTGGGTAATTTTTGATCGCTACCGAAAATTAATGCGTAATATTTTTGATTTTAATCGTTTTCCGATGGAAGCTTTCTTTGGCTCCAGTAGCAGTCTACGGGAGAATTTCCTCGCCGCTGCCCAGTGGGTAGCGAATTAAAATTGTAATTGGTTTATTAACCCAGTTGGCCATATTTGGGCCCCATTAAATTGGCATTAGACTCTTGGCTCGTAGACCGGCCGGATAACCATCTACGGAATCCGGTTTTTATGTGGAATATTGTATCTCAACTAGATCTAAATGGATTTTGTGCAATTTGCTTCGCGAAAATCTGTCAGTCTACCTGGAAAATCCCTGCCAAATCCTAAGTCGATTGTAGAGTCAATATTTACTTTTCTCGTTGGCCAAAACCAAGTGCCGCAGTTAGCAGTTTTTTCTAGATTAAAATAATAGAGCCAGCTCCTCGGGTCCTGTCTGAGCCGGGTCCGTCTGGAGGTGTGGATTCAAGGATAGATTTCCTCCTCCTCTTGTTCGGGTAATGACTTCATTAATTGCCATGGCCCGGACACGTAGGTGGATCCTAGGATGAGGTGTGAATTTGAGGTAAGTCCGAAGTCCGAACGAGAGCAATTACTCGGGTTCGAGGGAATCGAGGGGGCAATTAACACCTTGGTTGGAGTTGGACCTTAGTCCTGATAAGTTAGTTTCCCTTTTTGGGTAGGAGAGTTTCTCTTTTTTTCCGGAAACTGGTCCGCACAGCGAGAGTTCCTGGAGGAGTCGGAGACGGATGCTCACTCCTCGGAAACGGCCCCTGCAGCGACTGTTGAGATCTCCAGCCAGGTTAGTGGAAAGCACAGCAGCTACTTAAAGGCTCTAATGGCTCCGAGGATTTTCCGATTCCTGCTGCGAACAGAAGCGTGTCAAGGCTGCTGAATGGCCAGCCAGGATCAGGATGTCAAAGGCAAAATACGTTGAAATACGGTATAAATTAGCATAGATCTTTATTTTCAAGGCACTTGCTACTTAGGGTGTACATCTTAAATCTAAACAGCGAATGGTAAACTAGACTTAGGACTACGAATTGGAACTATTTTGGGAGGGGAGTGTATTAGAGGTTTTCCATTTGGAAAACGTCCATACTGCCCCGTGATAAATTTTATTTTCATGTCTCTTCCCTCTCTGTGGCTTTCCGCGGCTATTTACATCTTTGGCGACTTGTCTCTCTCTCTCTGTCTAGGATATGGTGACACCTGCTCCTGCTGCGGAGGAGGTGGAGGCGGGGGTGGTGGATCCCTCCTCAGTACCAGGAGTGGTAGAACGGCTGCGGCGGCATCGCTGTGTAGTTGACCTTTGAGGGCGACGAAAAGGCGGCAGCATTGAAGTTCTGGGGCATGAAGTGGGTCGACGAAGTGGGCGGCGGATAGTGGGGATGCGCGCCGGCGTACTGGGGATGAGCATGCGGATGGGCGTGCGGATGCGGGGCATGTGGATGCGGATGGCCGTGATGGGAGTGTGAATGGGCATGGCTGGGGGCCGACGGATACGTGGCATATTGTGGTGTGTGCTGATACGGGTGGAACATCTGGTGGGCGGTGGCCATCTCCAGGGCCTGGTTGGTAGAGCTGGTGGAGTTGAGCGAGTCCTCCGGCGACAGCGGGGCGTTCGGCCTGAGGGGCTGCATGGAACTCCAGCCGCCGTAGAGCTGTGACTGATTGGCCACCAAATCGGCGGTCTCCACTTTGAGGGCAGCCGATAGCTCCTCACTGCCAGCACTGGCGTTGGCCAGCGACTGTGAGGGATCGGCGGCTCCCGCACCGGAGGAGGTGAGGCCTCCACCGACGGCAGAAAGGCTGTTGGGTGTGGGCGGCAGCTGGCCAAATCCGGAGGAGACCGATTCGTTGGGGCTCTCGTTGCGAGGCATCGACTGGTGGACTTCCGACTCAGTGCCGTAGACTGAACCCAACTGGGTTTCGTAGCTAGACACGATAATGTTGCCGGTGGGTGTGGTGTTGCCCGCCTCCCCGGGCATTATGTAGCCGGCGCTGCTGCCTCCGTTGGGAGTGTAGAACTGATGGTGGTGCGGCGGTGTGGTGGCCAGTTCCGGCGAGAGGTTGCTGCTGCTGGTAGCCATAGGAGCTGCCGGAGGGGCGGCAACGGAGACGGTGGCGGCACTGCCGTAGAAGTCGTACTGCTGCTGATAGACACTGGCGGCGTCCAGGGCGGGCATCATGGCGAGCGGCGCCATGCTGGACACACTAGACACCACGCTCGGCAGAGCGCTTGAGGTGGAGACATGGCTGCCGGGAGCCGAGACCGAGGTGTTCTGCTTCCGGAGACGAGCCCGTCGGTTGCTGAACCACACCTGGATGCGTGCCTCGGTGAGATTGGTGCGCTGGGCCAGCTCTTCGCGAGTGTAGATGTCCGGGTACTGGGTCCGCTCAAAGGCTCGCTCCAGCTCATCCAACTGGGCGGCGGAGAAAGTGGTCCTGCAACGGCGCTGCTTCCTTTTCAGTGCGATTCCCGGCTCACTCTCGCAATCGGAGATGTCCTCGTCGGAGGGCTTGTTGTTGTGATGACCGCCGCCGGACACATCCGAGCCACAGGAGCTGGCAGAAGTCTTGGTCGCTGGACCCGTGGGGGATCCCGACCCAGAGGACTGCTCGTTGTCCAGAGGAGCATCACGACCACGCACCAGGCGTGATATGGCAGAGACAGAGGGAGCCGTGCTCCGATCGCAGACACCCTCGCGGATGAGCTTCTCCCGGATCTCCCAGGAGAACATGCCGGGGTTGGTGCGCTTGTAGTCCTCAATCCGGTTCTCGATCTCTGGCGTGGCGATCCTCGGCTTGGAGCCACCAATCACACCCGGACGAATGGAGCCGGTTTCCTGGTAGCGGTTTAGGATCTTGGAGACGCATCCGTGGGAGACGCGCAGCTGGCGGGAGATGACGCAGGGCCGGATGCCGTCGGCGGCCATCTCGACGATCTTCAGGCGGATGTTGTTGGGAAGTGGACGACCGTTGATGAAAACTCCACCCAGTTGATTGACGCGTCCCTGGCCGCTGTTCATGTCTGGAAAATGGGAAAAGGGAATGTTTAGAGGCTTTTCCAATTTGCTAGGTAGCGGGCAGCGCGTGTCACTTGATTTACGACACCTCTGCTGTTGACTTCCCGGGAAGAGGTCGAAGGTCAGAGGCGCGCGACTCTCCCGTCGAGCAGCTAATGGCCATTAGAGAGTCGCCGACGACCTTGTACTTTAGACTGAGGTGTTTGAAAGGTATAGGGAATCGTATGGGAAACATTTCAAGGATATCACCAACTGAATAAGATCTTTCAGAAGAGCAAGATGTAACAGGGAATCAGAAAAATAAGGAGGATTTTAAAATCTTTTTAGACATTTTATTTGTTTAAGGAAAATGTATATTTTAAGGATGGTATGAAAGAACTATGAAAATATTTTTAAAAATTTATCGACAAAAACCAAGGATTTGAAAAAGTAATGTCGGGGGGAACTGTTTCTTGGCTCAGGAACTCACCTTGCATTGTGGAATATCCATTGAAGAAGGGTCTGTGCATGGCTGCAGCAAAGGCGGTGACGGTCATATTTTCCGGAGCTCCAAGATCGGTTATATCAACCCGGTATGAAACCGGCGGCGACTCAATGGTGCTTTTGGTTTTGAATCTCACTTTTTGTCACTTCAAAATAAACCAAGTATCGGGCACTTTATCAAAGTCATAAATAAACGTTAGCGAGGTGTGGCTAAACCGATTTGTTTCAGTTATTGCGATATATATTTTTGAGTGTCTCGGAATCGAAAATCACGAATCTTGACGAAAAAAGGCAAGGAGGCGAAGACGAAGACGAAGACGAGATGCGGTGTGGCTCGTTGCGCAGTCTGTGCCTGACTGACTTCACCAGCCGAGTACGGGCCAAGATCGTTGCCTTTCTGTGAAGCCGCGGCCCAGACGTCGGCCATATCCCACTGCCACCTTGGCCACTTGGCAGGTAACCTCCACGCGGACCAATCCGAGAGCTCCGAGCGACTGCCTCTCTCTCGCACTCGGCGACAGATCTTGCGCCATACTCAGTGCCCGTCTCGCTCGTCACCGGGGGGCGTCTCAGCTCAGTAGAATGAGACTGCCAGAGTGGGAGAACCTGGAGTGGGTATACCCCACTCCAGGAAGACAGAGGGGGAGTGCTCCAGAGGGTCCTTGACATGCAATGCTAATCCTGGTGTTTCCGGAACAGGATTACATTTAGGAGGGAAGTCGCGTTATCGATTAAGGGACCATTAATTCATTTTATAGAAATATATTTAAAGCCTTGAAGATCAATAAAAAAAGTGTTAAAATATTAACAGAATACTTCTGTGGGTTCCACTTGCTTCCGGAAATGAAATTATAAATTAAGTGGTAGGCATAATGCAATCGAGTACGCATTTAACACTTTACAAGCGTAATATATCCTTTATTGATACCTCATTATGGCTCTCAATTTAAAAACGAACGAGAGCAGGCCAATTCCAACAGTTTTAAATTGGAATTGGAAGTCATCATCAAAGTTTGGATGTCTTTTGGCAATTGGTGATTGAGTTTAAGGTATGTTTGATGGATCTATAGGATTTTAAGGATGAATATTTATCTACTGGCAAGGATTAACCTAAAAAAAGATATTATGATTTAAATTATTGAAAATAATTTAAACATATTCATTTATAAGCTTTTAATTGTAATACTTAGTTCTACTTCTAACTCTAACTGTTCCAAACTGTTTTTTTTAAAGCTCATTGTAAAAACATGATATTCAAAAATAGTTAAAAAAAAAGCAAGTACAAGAAATAATAATTTAAAATACGTCTTGACACATCCTAACCATAACCATATCCTTGTCACGCTTTTCGCATCCATTATGCTTCGGTGCTCGAGGTGATGGCCCTATTCTTCGGGCCCTGCATGAGGTTGATTAATTATGGAATTTCACGCAACAGAAACCCACCAAAACCACCAGAAACAAAAAAAAAGAAGTTAAATAAAGCCGCTGGAAAAGAAAGCGTTGAGCGGGAGAACCAGAAAACCCGGGGAACAATAGAGAGCGCCAAGATGGTTAAATTAATGATGGTCCCCCGATGGTGGAAACGCCAGCGCGGAAATTGGCCCAGAGAGACGTGACCAATGCGCATCCTTGACTTAGATCCCCGATCCATATCAAGGACAACGGAGGCCGCAAGCCAACAAAGGTCTTGGGTTTCTACTGCTCGGTGAATTTTGGGTTAAGCAAACCCAACGGGAGAAGTTCGGCTACGGATTACCAGTGAGCGCCCAGTGAGGAGTCCCGACATTTGCGCCTGGCAGGATAGCAAAAATCGGCACACTGACCTTGAAGCTATGGCCTTGATTAACAAGACAATATATCCGGACACTAAATTGACAAATATTTATAAATTCGACATCAATATTAACGGCCGGGCGGGCGCCTATTCGAATAGATTTTATTTTTTTATAACAAATCAATCCTCATTGATTTCTCAATTTAGCAGAACAATGCCCGCTGAAAAGGCAACTCATATAACGCTAATTTCGCGCTATCAACGCTCGAAAATGTCCTGCCTTAGAGTGAAAAGAAAGGAACTGGCTAAAATGCAGGAAACAGTAGGTGGCAGGATGTGCCATAAACACTTCGAGTCAGCTTCGATCGCATTTCCACGAATCGACCAGCGGGAAAATGAAGACACATCCGAGCACTGAATAAGGATGCTAAGAGACTTTTTATGATGCCACCCAGGGCGCTATGAATGAAAATCATCCTCGTGATCGTCAACTTTCGCCAGCGTATCCTGGATACCTGGTACCTGCGAAAGCACTTGGATCGGGGCTAATATACCCATAGTACTATCGATCCTATAGGAGCTTTGCTTTGAGAGGACCGCGCATTCTATCGAACAGACAAATAGAAACATAATCGACGAGTCCTTTAAAAAGACTTAATATATTTGTCATGGTTCCATTTCTTGATGTTCTTCTTAGCTCTTAATTATTGAAGAAAATATTCATAACATTAATATGAAGAGAAATTAGGGAGATTTCGATTCCTGTTTGAATATTTTTTGCCCAAAACTAACTAGTACATGTAGTGGCTGTCCATTTTTCTTAAAATTATAAATATTTAAATTCCTCAAAAAAACTGTATATTTTATTTACACTTGAAAAAATAAGTGTTGCTATCATCAAAGTTAGTTATTTTTAAGTTTTTAATCTTATCCTTTCCGATTAATAGTGCCACAGAGTCCCAAAAACCCTTGCTTTGCCTTAAAGTCTATAAAATCCTGTTATAGGATATTAGGACTAAGTATGTCCTAGTCTAGCATGCTCGATCAACATCCAAGTGTGTTTCTTTCCACTCTCAGCCTCTCGATTTCGCTGCTGTTTGTGTTTGGCAATCGATTCGCTCTGGCCGGACGTAATGTGGTCTGTTGTCACACATTGGAACGGCCTTGATTGTTTCACGTTCCCTGCGTCTAATGTCTTTATCAGTCTCCGTGAGGTTGCTGTTTCCATTGCCTTTGCCCCGTTTTGAGGATGTGTGGGCGATGCTGTGGCTGTGCAACGAATTTCCATGTCGACAGCCCACAGAAGGCTCATCGCACCCAGAACTCTCCACGGGGATGCTAAGATAATGAACTATTTAGGGGCATGATTTCTAGAAATTAGGAAAATCAGAAAGGACCCTCTAACACACCATAGCAAGGCATGTCTAAAAGTGTCATAAGCTATACTATTTTATTTTTTCAGCTTAAAATAGACAGTGTTAGTTTTTTTTTAAGTAAATGGGGATAGTATTTAGTAATTTTATTGACTATCAGTATCAAAGTATTAAAGTATTTAAGAATATTTAAGTAAGTAATCCATTCTATGGAAAGAATGTTGAATAATTTAATTGCCTTAAAAATATATTCTACTATTTCCTTTAAGTTGAGCCAACAATTAAAATGCAATTTTAAGGCATTCGTTTAATCCTTTACTTGTCTGCTAATCCCCAAATATTTCCACTCCCGTACCAGACAAGCAGGCGGCGATTGACTTTTTGGTTAATCCTCAGTAACTTTGGGTAAATACCACTTCCAGTATGGCCTGGAGCTGCCCCCTGGTCACGGCCCAGCCCAACACATCCCATCCGAGCCGTACCCTCCCAAGGCGAGTCTTCTCCGGACTCCGGTGTGATCGTAAACTGAAATCCCCGCTAAAGCATGCAAACAAACAGCAGCAAAATGCGAGATTAGAGCGAAAGTCGCACCAGCTTAAGGGCCGATCCGGCTGGATTCTGGCGATCCTCACCGGTTCTGTTCCCGGCTTCTGGATCCCCGCGATCGACAGTTGACTTTTTCAAATATTTTGGAAAAATTCTCGAGTGTTGATCGCACGATTATAGCGGATAATCGCATTACAGTCGAACGTTTTATTGATCAACATTTGTAAACGATTTGCCATGGCCGCTGGATGGGATGTGCCACGAAAACCCAGGTAGAACTGCGAAAAAAAAGAAAAATACTGCGGCTTAACACAGCCCACGCCCACCGTAAAAGGGGGCGGAAAGCTGAGAGGGCCTTTCCCGTACTTCGGGCGGCGATCAGCAGCACGGCGAATGCGATTAACCCTTGCCCCGGGCAAGAGCAGTGCAAGTTGGTAGCAGTTTAGACGGGCTAATTGAAGGCATTAGTTGTTTGTGGGTCGCGAGGTGGCTGGGCTTCTGCGGAACTGCCTTTGTCTGCAAATTAGCATCTTTCATATGGGTCGATGCGATCTTGGGACACTCCTCCGGCCTCCTGCCAGAGTCCTTTGCCCACAATCCGTTGGTTTTGGCACCCCGACCACATGACATCCGTTATGCTCCGAAGGAAGGCACTGCATGCGGAAAAAAAATTGTTGTTTTTTTTGCTTTAACTTTAACATTTAAATTTATAACCAGCGAAAAAGACAATGAAGTCCTCTTGTCTGGTCGAGAAATATTTTCAGCAACTATTTACTATTTCGGCCGCAGGCTTGAGGAACAAGTCCTCAGGGCTAAAGGGGAGCCCCTGCCACATACACCCACTTTCGAGAAACTCATTAGTCCGGGCCACAACAAAACAAAACAAAACAATCCCAGCCAATCCAATACAAACCAATCGACTGCTAAACGCTGTCGGCACACATCTGAGACGGAGGCCAACAAATTGATCATTTAAACAGAAGGCGCAGAGGTAGGCGCAACCCATCGTTGTCCAACAGATTCACCAGATCAGCAGCATCAGGTCGAGATCAAACACCTGGGCCCAAGGGCCCATACCCCAGAGCCCTCGAACCATAGCCCTCAACCTGCGAAGAAAGTGACGAGGCCGCGACGTCAACAAGATTAATATGTTTTCCTGTCCGACTCGGTCGGTGCTCTGGTGCGCTGCTTCCATCCTCAGCTTCCAGCTTCAGTTTGGGTTCCAGCTCCAGCTCCGTCTCCCTCTCCATGGTGCACATTTCCCATCTCCGCCTCCATCCATCAGCCAGCAACCTGTTCTCCAGTTCTCCGATTTGTAATTGCTCTGCTTTGTAGCCGATCAGCATCGATCCTGGATCGCACATCATTAGTTTTATGGGAAACATATTATATATAGAAGCATATATGGTTAAGCCCACAAAGTAGGTGGCGTTTTTCTCACATCTCGCGGGTCTCGATGGTTGCGTTGGATTCTGCGTTTGGGTATCTTCGGCGGCGTTTGTGAATTAGCCACGGTTCGCATCGGATATATGCGAATTTAAATAAAATTATTCAATTGTTTCATTAATCACTGAGCTCGGACTGCGTTTTCCATGATTTTTTTTAGAAAATGCATTGCGAATGGAAACTAATATCCAGAGTCTGTTATTATTTATACATTAGGCGGAGAAGCTAAAGAGAAAGCGGTGATGGGCTTGGAAGTTTCCTTCATGTAGTCCTAAAAAAGTTGGTTGCACAACCTTCAAATAAATTCTTTTTATTTCTCTTGAAGACTAAAAACTCTCCCAAAAAATTGACAAGTGAAGTTGATTTCGAAACATAAAAAATAAGAGCAGAAGCGGGCCATGATAAAAAAAAGCCAGCATGGCGAATTGGGAGGCTGCAACCGAAACGCACACTTAATTTCCGCTTAATCAAACAGAACAGCGACCAGGGGCAGCCACCCCCATCCCAGCCCACATCATCTGGAGCAGACGACCCTGTACCAGCCCCGCCTGCCCCCAAAGAAAATGTATGACAGACGCAAGGGCTCATTTGCATGAGCACTTTGATGGAGGGCGATGGGTGTCAGAGCATGAAGATCTCGCTCCATTGCGCAACGTTGGATGGAAGTGGGTGTCGTATCTGGTGGAAAGCTGAAAGATGTTGGTTTCTTGATATTTCAAAGGAAGCAGAGAGTTTTCCAGGAAGAGCTGCTGGCTCTGTAATCGCAATTATCACGGCAGGAATATCAAAAGACAGCGGTTAACATGACACGATCCTGGAGAGATTGCGAATCATCATTTTTTATTAAATATACCAGCATATATTTAAAAATAAATAAATTGTAAAAATTTACATATATCAAAATACATATTTTACGATTACTATTGTAACTCTTTTCCAGTCCTGTCCCAAGCCTTATGACCTGAAAAGGACTCATATATAAAACCGCAATCATTGCCATTACCAAACAATCGCGAAATCCATTATTTGACGATCAGTGGATCATAAAATCGCGCCTCCTTCTCAGTAAGGATGCTGAAAATCGAAAAAATAAAACACCGCGATCAGCGACCGTGAAATCGCAGCCAATATTCGGATAGGATATGTACATACTTCCCAAAAAAAAATGTGTGTGTGCAAAGAGGAAATAGGATACTGATGGTTATTTTATGACAGCTCGGATCTTGAGTTCCTTCCAAGGAAGTTTCCAAGTAAGAGTAGCGAGCGTGGTCCGGCGATTCAGGTACTCCTCGAACTCCGACAACCGATTATTCCCGAATAAAACACTTTATAACAAATAGTTCGGACATTAAAAATGATGTGAAAAAAGAGCGGGACTTGGTTTATTGGGATCGGGTGTGAGGGTGGACCAAAGTCATTGTTTTAGCCAGCGAGAGGGTTTTTACGTTTTCGACTTTTGTTTTGACTTCTTGGTTGACTTGACTTGGCTGTTTTGACTTCTTGAACCCTTTAAGTTCTCAGAAACTTGAGATTTCAACCAAAAACTGTTCTATATTTGGCAAGAAATGGGTTAGGTTCTATGAAAGGAGAGCCCCTTTTTAGGAATGCATAATTTCCCACACGGAAGGGCCATAAAATTAAAGGAAAAATCAATATTTTAAACTAGCTAAAAAAAATATGAATAAAGCGAAAGAAAATTTAACAGAAATTGTTTCAGAAAAATGGATTACATCCCATAAAAACTGTAATATCCAGGCTTCACAAATGCAAAAGTTTCCACTGGTTTGTCCCACCCTAAGCCGTAAATAAAACACAAAATTATGCATTATTTCAGGCTAAGCTCCGCCCATGCTGGGAACATTCAGGGAACGGAACCCACAGCACTCCTCAAAAACTCCGCCCCAAATGGAAGAGAAAACACACAAATTTACCACAATACTTGGTTCACTGCGTGGGCGTACCGAATCGAAGATTCGTCTTGCTCTTTTGGTAAACCGTGTGGTTAAAGTTGAAAAACAGCCAATAGACCATATGAGAGGAATCGAAAAACTAAGCGGGGTTCCTCCGGCTAGATGACCTTGAGGTATGGCTGAATATTGGACTCCCTACTGCAAAATCCATATGTCCTGGGCATGGGTGTGACGTTTTGGTTTCGGAATTGGTCGCGCATCAGCGTCAGGCCGTGACCTTGGCAGATTTGCGATCCGGACCCCTCACCAGGTCCTACTCACTATATGCGGTTTGGGTTCTGGTCGCAGTTTGGTCGCCGATCTCCGTCAACTCACAGCAAGGTGCACGGTCGACACCGAGGACTCTGTGTGTTTCGCAGAAGAACAGTAAATATTTTGGGTGATTATTTTAGATAATCTTCAGCTAATGTCCTTGGATTGTTTCACTTTGTTGGCTTAGCGGAATATTTTAGGTGCTAAATGTTAGTTTGCTATCTTAACTAAAATATTGAATAGATTTTTCAATATTATAACGCACGTTCACTTAAATTAACTAATATTAATATTACTTATTTTTACTACTTTTCGTAAATTCACTTAACTTAAATTTAAACTTTATTCATTAAAAAAAAAAAATTGTTTTATATTAGTTTCATGTTTTATTATAAAATGTATTCATTTAATGATTATATTTTCGAAATGGCCTTATAATAAACCATGTTTAATAACATAGTCAGTTTAATTTTCACGGTATCATGATTCACGTTGTAAGGACTAAATTATTGAAAAAACATAAAAACAAAATTAGCTGAAATAATACATTTTCATACATAAAATCAATTTTAAAAAACTGTTAAATATTTTTAAGCTCATTTTCCAACACTGACGAGAAATTGGCTAAATGTGACCGTTAGTACGAAAAAACTGCAAACATATGATTTTGAATAGTCTGCTTAGCCATAACCATAGGAATTCCAACCAATTTACAATCGAAAGCCATAAAAAAACGACAAAACCATGTAACTAAAACTCTAACTATTTTGAGGGGTGTGGTTTTATTTTGGCTTTGGATTTTTTAGTTGGTTTTCTGAGGCCTGCTGAGAGGGTAGTATCCGAGTCAGCCATCTGGCAACACTGCACAATAAGGTGCAAATCCGAAAAGGGTCCCCGCAATTACACAATGTCTGAAGAAAAGCAAAATGGAGATGAATTAAATGACCTGCTGGACAGTGAGTACAAACCCAACTGACTATCATGAAATTATTTGCAAGACATTACATAATACGCACATGTTGCTGATACTCGTTGCAGGTGCTCTGCAGGATTTCGACAAATCCGGTGGCAGTGCTGACAAGGGGGACAAGGACAAATCCAAGGCCGCAGATGCGTCTGCTGAAGAAGGCGGCGACGGTTCAGAAGATCCCGATGCATTTTTCATGTGAGTCACGGTGGATGGCCCCATCATTGCACCAATTGAACTTTGTATTCCGATCTCGCCCGTGTGCTTTGCAGTGAGCAGGCCAAGGTACTGGCCGATCGTATGAACACGTTGTTCGGTGGGCCAAACACACCCACCGGGGATATTCCTCCCCTGCCTCAGGATCCAGACCAGATCATGGCGGGATTTAAGAAGATGGCCGAGGCGGCTGCCCTTACTCTTAGTGGCGAGAACTCAGCCAACGACGAAGATGTGTCCAAGTACTCCGACAGCATTTCACAGGCACTCAAGGGCCTGCAGGAGGGTTCCGAGAATCTGACGGCACCCGCTTCCGAAAACGACATAGCCAGCATGTTCGGCTCGCTGAATTTAGATGGTGTAAGTGTCCGTTTTAAATTGAATAGAAGCCCTGACTTATATTTTCTCACACAGACTGGTGAGGCCGATGGTAACATGTTCCTTCCCTTCATGGAGGGAATGATGCAAAGCCTACTTTCCGCTGAAATCCTGCTGCCAAGCATCAAGGAACTGCTGGATAAGTACCCCAAGTACCTAGAAGAAAACGACGGCAAGCTGTCGGCCGAGGACAAGGAGAGGTACGCTGAAACCCGATTCATACAATTAAATATTTACAGAAGTTAATCTTCATCATCAGATACCAGAAGCAATTAGAACTCTACAAGGTGATCGAGGGACATTTACAGAGCGAGAAGCCTGAAGATTCGGCGACCACCAAACGGGAGAAGTTCCGCGTAGTCCTGGATGATATGCGCAAACTGCAGGACTACGGTCAACCGCCACCAGAAATTCTGGCTGAAACGGGCGGAGACCTACCGTTCGGCGATCCCTCTGCCGCCGGCTTGGCTGCCGGTCCGAATCCGCAATGCCCCACCATGTAGTCGTTGTCGCTGGCGGAACAGCCGTCTCGTGGTGTGCCAATTGGTTAACTGTTGAGTGTTGCACATTTAGGATAAGAAATTTGTATTTTACTTTACTCCCCGACAAAACAATGTGGTGGTCGCTAAGGGTTATGTCTCTTTTAACCAAAAAATTGTATTATCAGTTGGTTTATTTTATTTTTCTATCACTAAATACAAAGAATCGACAGCGAAATATAACTACAAGAAGAATCGTCGTCGGGATTCCATGGAGTGGCGCTTATTGGAGATGATCCAGGCGTAGTCTCCCGTCTTACTGTCGAATGTTCCCTCTTGTAGGGAACGCAGCTTGAGCGTGAATCTGGGGCCTAGTTCGCGCAGTTTAACACGCTTACCCTCTTTGGAAAACTCGTAGCGATGGTGCCGGAAGAATATGTAATCGCGCTGGTTGTGGAACGTAACCGCCCTTCGTCCGCGGAACTCTGGATCGTGGTGGAATAAGGCGCCGAGCATTCGACCCACAGTAAGACCCAGGCGAGTTGTAAAGTTTGTTAGTATCACCTCTGGCCTGTGCTTGGTGATCTCCTTGTGATCACGCTTAATATCAGATGTCAGCTTCACATTGGAAACCTTAAAATGTGCAGTCGGCCCACTGGGCAAGTGGATGACCAGCAGCCCGTTAGGCTTTCTGCGATCTTCGTTTATTATGACCACATCGGTGAACTGCTCACGTTCGGCGCTCTTACAAATATTTTTAACAGACGACTTGTTTCTAATTTTAACCAGAGCGTTGGGGAATATACGGGAGAGTTCCAGGCCAAACTTGCGCGTCTTAGTAACTGGATTGTCTGCAAAGGTTATAAGAACCTTGGGCTCATAGGAGCGCTCAAAATACGAGCTAAAGTCGTCCAGTTCCAGCTCTTTTTGCAATTCTTCGTTGTCAGAGTCGTTGAGATTAGACACCTCCGTTTGATCTTTCTCTCGCAGGCTTTCGATTGTGTGTCCTGGGTTGGCCGGAACACCCGCCTTTCGTCTGGCTCGCCGCTCTTGCATCTTTTTCTTGTGCTTCTCCTTCTTCATTTTTTTGTAGAGCGCCATGCGCTGCTCCTTGTTGCGCATTAAACTAAGCGGATTAAGCACGGGTATGCGGGTCTCGTTATCATCTTCATCTTCTTCGTCTTCGCCTTCCTCCTCCTCGTCATCTTCATCCTCATCCTCGTCCTCCTGGTCACCAGATTCTTCAGACTTCTTTGGCAACTTCTTGTTGGACGAGTTTGCCTCAACTTCAACATCGCTGTCTGAATCTTCGCTAGGAATTTCCACGTCTTCGGGGCCATCCTCAGCGAAGCTAGAATCGCTGTCAGAATCCTCCTCCACAGGCTGGGCCGCTTGTTTTCGCTTAATTTTTACCATTTTCATGAATATCACAAGCAATTCGGCAGTCTTAAGCGGCACGTGTTGATATTCTTCTTCTTTATCTTACCATTCCCCGGGCACGCAGACGTTATGTAGTCTAGTGTTAGAAAATATAAATCTGCATTAATATATATAAAAAAAAAAAATGGCATTCATTTTATAGTTTTAATAAGGTTTATGAAAGAAAATTAAAATTTTTACAAAAACTATGCAATAAATAATTTGTCCTGAAATCCCTAAAAATACATTGAGGACTTTAAAATCTATCCGGTATTTCCGAAAAGTCTATCCTTGGTCTTACCGAACTCGTGGTAAACAATAAGCATTTGTAAACAAACGCATACGAGATGGGGTTTCGCGTTCTGGAGTTATTCAGCGGCATCGGTGGAATGCATTATGCGTTTCAATGTAAGTGAACAACTAACTCCTCAATAATAATATTAATGAGTGTATCTTAGGTTCACAACTTCAGGGCGATGTTGTGGGCGCCATGGACGTGAATACGGTGGCCAATGCCGTATACGCACACAATTTTGGTCAAAAGACCGTAAAAACGCGAAATATTCAAAGCCTTAGCGAAAAGGAGGTCACTAAACTAAACGCCAATATGATTTTAATGTCGCCGCCTTGCCAACCGCACACGCGTCAAGGATTGCAGAAGGACACAGAGGATAGGCGATCTGACGCACTTACTCACCTTTGTGCTCTGATTCCGGAATGCAAAACCCTACAGTATATTCTCATGGAGAATGTCAAGGGATTTGAATGCTCCCAGGCAAGAAATCAGTTTGTGGAAGCTCTGGAAAAGGCGGAATTCTATTGGAGAGAGTTCATATTGACACCCACCCAGTTTAACGTCCCCAACACGAGACATCGCTACTATTGCATCGCTCGCAAGCTCCAGGATTTTGAATTCCCTGGTGGGAAGATCTGGGAGGTGATGCCTGGACTTAAGGATGATAGACAGCCTTCTACTAAAATCTCAGAAATAGTAGAAGAGGAGGATGTAGGTTCGAACTTCCTGGTTCCAGATGATGTTTTAAGTAAAAGAGTCCTTGTTATGGACATAATTCACCCCTCCCAAAGTAGATCCATGTGCTTCACCAAGGGTTACACCCATTACACTGAAGGAACAGGGTCGGCATATACACCGCTCTCGGAGGAGGAATCACACAGGATATTTAAATTGCTCGAGAATACTGAGGATTCGGAAGCCCGATTGAAGTTGCTTCATCAAATAAAATTACGGTACTTTACGCCGCGGGAGGTTGCACGTCTAATGAGTTTTCCGGAGGAGTTCACTTTTCCGGACGAGACGACGAATCGACAAAAGTATCGCCTGCTTGGAAACAGCATTAATGTTAAAGTAGTAGGAGAATTAATAAAGTTGTTAACCACTATTTAAAATAGAATTGGTGAAAATACACAATTTTTTTTTTACATATTTTTATATATTAAGTAATTGAAAGTTATTCGCTGATAAGAAGTTATTTTCAAATGAGAACTATTTTGGCGCCATTGAAAAAAACACTGCCTAAGAAGATCATTCCAAGGGACTTTCGGTTCTATAAATTATTTTAATTTAAAATTTGCATATTTTTTTAATTTATATTGGGATTTATTAAAGTAGAATTTATAAATTTTAAGATAATTGCTGGATAAATTTCTCTCTAGAACGGTTGTGGTGTGACCATTTTCAGTTTTTCTTGCCTCAACTTCAGCTTTGTCCCACCGATGGCGCTGTTGTGCAGATTCATCGATGCTTCGATGTTTCCATCGACATTTCGGCACCTCTATTAGTTTACGAGAAAAGAAAACAATAATATTCTTAGTGTTCGGCGGTGAAAAGGTGCCAAGATGATACCTAAAAAGACAACGGTGAAGGATTCACATATTGTGAAGATAGCCGTGGAGCGGGAGAACCACATGGCGCAGTTGATAAACTTGGATCAAAGGCATCCTTTAGCAAGTAAGTAAACAAACTGAAGAAACCAAAAGGGTTACATATTTCAAAGAAAACCTATTATAAACAATGAAAAAACGAGAGAGTACTGGTTCTAAGTACTTAAAACAGATTGTAGAGTCTGATTCATAAGGGTATTCTTAAAATTTACAACGAAACATGGGGGCCTTAAAACCAACGCCCTTTGTTTCATCGTGATGTCAGCGTAGTGCCGACACACTCATTAGAATGCAGCACGCTCGTGTCGGCAGGAAGTCGATTTTTATTGCCTACTTATCTTTATTTTTTGTTCTAGGCAAAATCCAGGATATCTGCAGTGGTTGGGGAATTAGCGATCACCAAAACTACGCCCTGCAGTTCTGCGAGTCCAACAACCAGAAGTACGTAACTGAAAAAAACCGGAATGAGATCAAGAATGGCTCCGTTCTCCGTCTGCAGTATTCTCCTTCAAAGACCGCCAGCGATGCCATGGAAACACTTTTGAATGGCAGTCCCCAGGACAAAGTTCAGGTTCTCAAGGAGCTCACCCCGCTGAGCATGGATCACACCTTTGCGTTGGAGTTTATAAAGGAGAAGGGCCTGGACACTCTAATCAAAATGATAGAGGACGTAAACCAAACCAATGAGGAAATTCTCAAGTACAGCCTATCAAGCTTTGTGGAGCTGATGGAGCACGGCACTGTATCCTGGGAGGTGCCTGAAAACTCTTTCGTGGCCAGAAACATCGAAATAGTTCGCAATTTCCAGAACTATCCGACCAGCTGCGGAGAGAGCGCTCTGTCCAACCTGGAGAACATAGTACAGTGTAGCAGCAAGCATGTTCTGGTAGCAGAGGACATTAAACTCCAGGATATCCTGCGACTTCTGCAAGAGGTCAATTCGCCCGTCATGCGTCAGAACGCTATTGCCCTGTTGAATGCGCTCTTTTTAAAAGCTGACGAATCGCGTCGCAGGACGATTGCTCACACCATTAGTGCCAAGCAGTTCCGTCACGCTCTCAACCATTCTGGGAATGGTTTGGGTACAGAAATGACCCACCAGCTGTACGTTTTGCAGACCCTGACCCTTGGCTTGCTGGAGAAGCGAATGCGTACAAAAATGAATGCCCAAGACCAGGACGCTCACGAAAAGATCAAGGAGTTGCGTCGAATTGCGTTCGACGAGACCAACTCCCAAAACCCCAACGACGAACATATTCGACGTGGCGGCGGCTCTGGAGCTGGCAACGTAAACTTTTCGCAACATTACAAGAAGCTTGGCTTTAAGTGTGACATTAATCCGGCACAGGACTTTATGGAAACGCCACCAGGTGAGACAATGAGTGTTAAATATTTCATTTATTTAAATATTTAAATCGAATTCATTTTAGGCGTTCTGGCTTTGGACTGTATGGTTTATTTTGCTCGCAATTACACGCCGCAGTACATGAAGATTTTTCGGGACAATCGCGCCGATGAACACGAATGTCCGTTTGGTCGGACCTCTATCGAGTTGGTCAAGGTGCTGTGCGACATTTTGCGCATCGGAGAACCACCTGCTGAACAGTCCGGCGACTTCCAGCCCATGTTTTTCACACGGGACCATCCCTTCGAGGAGTTCTTCTGCATTTGCGTAATAACCCTCAACCGCACTTGGTCCGATATGCGTGCCACTGCGGAAGACTTTTCAACTACATTCAGTGTGGTGCGAGAGCAGATTCAGCGCACTCTTAAGTGCAGGCCGGAGAGTCTTGAGGATTTCCGGAATAAAATTAGTTTGCTTACCTACCAGCAGATCACGGCACTCCGTCAACAGGAACGCACATCCAAGGAGGAGTGCGACTCCACAGCCTCGGCAATTGTCAGGCTTAAGGAGAAAATTTCACCCCATATTCTGGATCTGATTAAACAGCAGCGCTTGTCGTTTTTAGTGGAAGGTAATGGAAATCACAATACGAAGCCCGTATTCCTGATTTTCAAATTTAACATTCTTGTGTTTTAGGAACCCGTTTTGCCAAGTATTCTCGTGGCACACGAACCAAGGACAAATTCTGGTATGCCCGTCTATCACCCAACCACAAGGTTATCCACTATGGCGAATGTGACGAGAAGAACATACCCACCTTGGAGGATCTCCCCAAAAAGTTGCCCATCAGCGAAATTAAGCAGCTGCTAGAGGGCAAGGAGTGTCCCCACATGAAGGAGACCCGTATTCGAAAGTCAGCCGTAAATCTGGCCTTTTCCATAACCTTTGAGAACATGGAGCACTCCACACTGGACTTTGTTGCACCAGATGAGAGCATCTTTAACTACTGGACTGACGGGATTAATGCCCTACTAGGTCAGCCGATGGTCAGCAAGCAAAAGAACGAAGACTTTGATACCCTGCTGTCGATGGAAATTAAACTGCGCCTGTTGGACACTGAGGGTGTGGACATCAGCAAGGATCCACCCCCCATTCCCGAGGATCCCGAGAACTATGACTTCTGCTTTGAGAGCTAAGCATTCAACGATATACACATTGATTCACTCTAGACTCCCATCACCCAAGATACATGCCAAAGTGTACCCACTACATACATATATTCTCCGATCTGATCTTCTGCTAGTATTACTTGTGCAATTCCCGAAACATACAAAGTGAACAATCTGGAGCGGGCACTCGCCTAGCCATTTAGTGAACATTTACACCATTTATTATTATATTAGGTATATAATATAGAGATCATTAAATAACACATTTTATACATAACAATTTTGTACAAAAACTAACGAGAGAAGCGTATTCTTATTTAAGGCTAGAGGTAAATGAATTGGAAAAGCTAGAAGATCGGTTAGCCGATGCTTGGACACCAGTGCGGAAGAATTTTTTTATTTTCTTCATAAAATAAATTTAATTAACATTTTTAAGATATGTTTCTTCCGCTTTGGTATCATGATTGCTATTGTAGATGATAAAAAACGCACTTGCTGACCTTCAGTTCGAAGCATTCGCGTAAGCAGAAAGCTTTGGGAGCAAAACAAAACTGGCAGCCTACCCGAGTGGGTCTCCGGCTGCCACCTCACATCATTATCCACGCACAGGCACCTTTCGCCGGCGAGCAGGGGCTCGATCCTAGATCCTTAATCAAATGTTATCCTCCAGCAGCAGATCGTTGTCATCACCTCGATCAGGCAAACATACGAAGAACTCTAGAAGATTGAGAATTGGGCCGCGCGAGAAAGGATTTTGGTAGCGACCTCGCTTATCCCGCAGATAGTAATATCTCTTGTAATTGAACATCTCGTTCGTGGTAAGGTTCATACAGGCATGAAGGATCTGCGTATTAGGGAATAGTTTTGAATAAAATAACTAAAAGAAATGTATACCAAGTGAAAGACTTACCGATGTACAAGTAAGAATCCATCCAAGGCCACAGAAAACCACTGCCTCGATCAATCCTAGGACGTAGAGCAGCGTGAAGCCCTCGATCATGACGCAGTAGCAGGCAAAGTAGATGGTAAAGGAGCAGTTCACTGCCACCGAGAGAACAAACAGGAAGAACCACATCCGGTTACGCAGACCCACACAGTTGTAGATGAAGGGACAGTGGTGGTCAAAGTACGAGACGCACCGATTGCACACGCGGCAGTGCTTCGCCCGGAGGGGCCGGAGACATCGACAACTGTGACACAACCTCGTCAGCATAACGTTTCGCTTTTTCAGTTTGTCAAAATACGGAATCTGCTTAATAGCCCGGTAGTAGGCGTCTGAGCTAAGGGGTATGTATCCGGGATCCCGTCTATTGGCAATGGCCCAACTGATCCACATAACGGCGTTCCAGTAGATAAAGCAGTAGTGGGAGCGCCTCAATATGTTCCAGGTAATAGGTATCGCCCGTATCATATACATCGGATAGCCCCAGAGCAGGACCGAGAACAGAAAAAGGAAGAGGGGTCCCTTGGAATCGCCAGCACCTCCGAAAAGCCAGCCCCAGCTCTCTGAAACCGAGGGTATCCATCGAGACTTCTTCTTCACCTCACCATAAAGAAGGCGAACCACATCCTGGTGCTGATGCGCCTGTGCCAGCATAATAGGAGTCTTTCCATTCTTGTCTCGCGGCTCCAGATCCAACTGAGATTTCTCGCACAAGAGGCGAACACAGGTCATATTGCCGGATAAACAAGCCAGATGCAGTGGCGTGGACCCAAAGTTGTCCGTCTTCTGGAGTTCGACTCCCGAGTACATCAACAACCGCATCAGATCCGCGTGCCCCTTATAGGCAGCCCAATGCAGCGCAGTATCTCCGTTGATATCCGTCAGGTTGTTCAGGGCTCCCATTCCCAGAAGATAGGCAGCGGTGGCTGTTCTTCCGTACATGCAGGCCAGGTGAAGTGGTGTTAGTCCCTTGAAGTCTGCGGCATTGACAGCCACTCCCGCTTGGAGCAGCACCTGGACCACTGAGGCGTGACCCTTTCTGCACGCCCAATGGATGGGTCGCGGACCCTGGGTGCCCAGGCAGGGCAGATCGATAGGAGCCGACCGCTCAATGAGGTACCTCATCAGCTGCACATTGCCATTGAGAGCTATCCAATGGGCCGGGGTGTAACCATGGCGATCCCGAGCAGACAGGCATTCCATGCCGAACTTGTCCACTAGATTCTCCACCTCGCTGACCTCGCCATTTTTGATGATGTCGAAAATATCATCCAAATTAACGGTGGTGGCCCCATCCAGCCCCTCAAAGAGGAGGACGTTGTCGTGGTCATCAGCACCTCCGCCTGAAGCACCAGCTCCCCGTCCCGTTAAAGGAGGCGAGTGCGGTCGATGATCGAGATGAATCTCATCCGCGTGGGCATGGCCATCCTCCTCTGCCACTACCATGTTGCATGAGGAGGAGGCTGTCAGGGGCAGCGCCCATACACTGCGCGCTGCCCCCGGACTCGGGTGCACCTTGGAGGCCACGTTGTAGAACTCGAAGTCTACGCCAAGACGATCCGCCGTTCCACCGTTGCCGTGATGCAGGGGGTTTTCCAGTAAGTGTGCAATCTTGTTGGCTTTTATTTGACACTTGGAAAGCGAAATATTCAGCTTTTTCGGAAAATTTTAAAGAGAGCACGCAAGGTAAACACGACTGCACCAAAAGGCAACGAAATTATGTCAGCGCAGGGAGAAAATCAATAATGATTTCGAAAGGACTCGGAAAGGGGCCAACTTCGAATTCTATTTGGCGCCAAACCGTTAACAGCTGACCGTTATGAGGTTAGAAAAAAATAAGTTTATTGAAATTCGTGTTTAAAACATTGTTTTAGGCTGCATAGAAGAGACTTAGACTGCATGAAAGTCACACTTTTCAGCGGAGGCTATAAGATTACTCATATTCTTAAGCTTCAGCGATTCCATCCATTTAGATTGAACTTCCATTAACCTGAAACGTAAACTAAATTTTATAATGACGAATTTTTTATTACATTTTCTAGGTGTCATAAAAAATTTGTAAAATGCATAGATAGAACAATTTCACCCAAACAAAGGCTATAATTTCTCCTATAATCCAAAGGTTCTTGGGCGGAATACCATAAATGATTTAATCATGAGATTTTCCACAAATCTGGATCAAAATTTTCGAATTATTTTTTAAATTTTTTGTCATTTTATGTCTTGGATCCTCTTAAAAAATTTTTAGAATGCATAGGAAGGACAATATAAGCCCCAGAGAAGGCTACAACTTAAGTCAATGACTTATAAATGGATTATCCACAAAACTCGATCAAATCTACAATTATAGTTTTTTTTAACATTTTTTTTTTTGGGCAAATTCTGATATATCCTTTTAAAAAGTTTGAGAGTGAAGAGTTCTATCCTATAACCCCCAATGAAAGCTATAACTTTTCCAATAATCAACCAATTCTTGAGCTGAACATTTTAAACGATTTGTAGGTGGAGTCTCTACACATCTGTATACAAATCTACAAACGTACTCTTTTTAAAATTTTTTGTCACATTTTTTGGAATCTTTCTTCAAATATTTGAAGAAGAAAATAATGACCCCCAGCGAAGGATACACCTTTGCCACTCACCAGCCGATTTTTGAGTGAAATAAAATTAAGTTTTGTAGATATGTATTCTCCTTATAATCTTCTTAGAATCTTATTAATAAGGAATTATTAATTTGAAATTGGGAATGTGGGAGGCCCTTGATGCATGGCTGTTAGTATTTTAAAAATAAAATACCAGCTCCCAAAATAAGTGAGGCTCTTAGAGCTTTTGGGGAAAATACCACAGCGAAGCGTTCTGAGGGGGGCACTCGAACCACAACTCGCAACAACAACAACCCTCTGTGAATTTGTTTCGTAAAAATGAGTGACAACGTGGTGACGGAACTAAATAATTTGGATCTGAATAAGCAAAAGGCATGTTAAACCCTCTATAAACTGCTTTCGAGTGTAAGACAAGTGATAGATAGCCGAGATATGCTGAAACTAGTGTCGCCAAGCGGCAGATATTGTAGAATATTTTACCGCATTGGTCACCGGGCGGCGCGGAATAATTTGGCACAGCTTCCAGCGCCAAGCAGTCAACAAACAAATCAGAACCTGCAACACAGCTGGCCGAGAAGCCAGCGGTGCTACGCTACCTTGGTTGGTGTTTAGAGAATAGTTGTTATCTGCTAAAAGAATCCCCAGCCTCGCACATGTTCGCTTTTAATTGTTCTATGTGTGTGTGTACTATTGAAACAGTGGCGGAGTCTCAGATATTTAAGGGGGTGAAGAATTTGAAGGGAAGGGCATTCATTCAAGAACCAATAGCCTTGGATATTTTGGGAAATGCCAGGGTGCACTTCCGAATCCCCTCCTGTCGCCGCCCCTGGTCGGCAATGAATCAGTGCCGGTTATTGTGACGTCTCTAACACTCATTCAACTCTCTTTTTCTGACTAAAAACTTGTCCATCATTACATCAGCTAAAAGTCTGAAGATACGCGCTCCGAAACAGGGACAGATAAAAAGTCTTTCCTAAAAGTGCCCATTGCTTTCTATCCAATTGTTCAAACAACAAGAAACAGTCAACGAAACCAGATACCGAAAAATCATTTAACTGATTGCCACTCGACTTGCATACGTAGCAGAATTTCTCCCATTTCACATTCGAATATTATTGATTTTTTCACATCGACTTTCAGGCAGCCAAGATGAAGAAGGAGAAAAAGGAAAAGCCGGCCGGTGGAGGCGACAGTCGCAAGGGTAAGCGTTCCTATAACTTCCAATTACAACGCAGTTATAAATTCAAAATGTGAATCCCAACAGAACTGAATCCCTTGCCAAAATACATTGAGGAGCGCAACGTCTTCTGGGACAAGTGCAAGGCAGAGTACCTTGCCGAACTGGCGGCCAAGCCTCGTGAAGCCATTAAGGTGACTCTGCCCGATGGCAAGCAGGTGGATGCCACTTCCTGGGAGACTACTCCCTACGAGGTGGCTCGCGGCATTAGTCAAGGACTGGCCGACAACACCGTCATCTCGAAGGTGAACGGCGAGGTGTGGGATCTGGACCGAGTGCTCGAGGGCAACTGTACGCTGCAGCTACTCAAGTTCGACGACCCAGAGGCGCAGGCCGTTTTCTGGCACAGCTCCGCCCACATTATGGGCGAAGCCATGGAACGCATCTACGGCGGACATCTGTGCTACGGGCCGCCAATTGAAAATGGCTTCTACTACGATATGCATCTGGAGGGAGAGGGCGTAAGAAAATAATTTCAACTGTAGCGCCACAATATTTCATTGAAATTCTTTGGTTTTAGATCTCCACCAACGACTATGGAACCATGGAGTCGCTGGTCAAGCAGATTGTTAAGGAGAAGCAGATTTTTGAGCGTCTGGAAATGAAAAAGTCTGACCTACTGGAGATGTTCAAGTACAACGAGTTCAAGGTGCGCATTCTCAACGAGAAGGTGACCTCCGATCGCACCACCGTTTATAAATGCGGTTCGTTGATCGATCTCTGCCGAGGACCTCATGTCCGCCACACTGGCAAGGTGAAGGCCCTGAAGATTACCAAAAACTCTTCCACTTACTGGGAGGGCAAGGCTGATGCTGAGACTCTGCAACGTGTTTACGGTATTTCGTTCCCCGATCCCAAGCAACTCAAGGAGTGGGAGAAGTTACAGGAGGAGGCGGCCAAGCGGGATCACCGCAAGATCGGTCGTGAGCAGGAACTTTTCTTCTTCCATGAGCTTTCGCCAGGCTCGTGCTTCTTCCAGCCGCGCGGCGCGCACATCTACAACACGCTAATAAACTTCATCAAGGCGGAGTACAGGAAGCGCGGTTTCCAGGAAGTCATCTCTCCGAACATCTACAACGCCAAGCTGTGGATGACTTCTGGTCACTGGCAGCACTATGCTGAAAACATGTTCTCTTTCGAGGTGGAAAAGGAGAAGTTCGCACTCAAACCAATGAACTGCCCGGGCCACTGTCTCATCTTCGACAACCGCAACCGATCGTGGCGTGAGCTTCCGCTCCGCATGGCTGACTTTGGAGTGCTGCATCGTAACGAGCTCTCTGGTGCCTTGACAGGATTGACCCGTGTGCGTCGTTTCCAGCAAGATGATGCTCACATCTTTTGCGCACCCGAGCAGATCAAGAGCGAGATGAAGGGTTGTCTGGAGTTCCTGAAGCATGTATACACCATTTTCGGCTTCTCTTTCCAGCTTGTGCTGTCCACTCGCCCCGAAAAGTATTTGGGAGAACTGGAGCAGTGGAATGATGCGGAGAAGGCGCTGGCCGAATCTTTGAACGAATTCGGAATGCCGTGGAAGGAGAATCCGGGAGATGGAGCCTTCTATGGGCCCAAGATTGATATTACTATTATGGATGCTCTGAAACGCGCTCATCAGTGCGCTACCATCCAGCTGGATTTCCAGTTGCCCATTCGCTTCAATCTCAACTACATCGCCGACGATGGTGAGAAGAAGCGGCCGGTGATCATCCACCGTGCTATCCTCGGCTCCGTGGAGCGTATGATTGCCATTCTCACCGAGAACTTTGCTGGCAAGTGGCCCTTCTGGCTCTCGCCGCGCCAGGTTATGGTGGTGCCAGTGGGCCCTGCTTACGACCAGTACGCTCAGTCCGTCCGGGATCAGCTTCACGATGCCGGATTCATGAGCGAAGCCGATTGTGATGCCGGTGACACCATGAACAAGAAGATACGTAATGCTCAGCTAGCCCAGTTCAACTTCATCCTGGTGGTGGGTGACAAGGAACGGTCCTCGAACACGGTTAACGTGCGCACCCGGGACAACAAGGTCCATGGCGAGGTATCTGTTGCCGAGCTGATCACCAAGCTGCAGAAAGTCCGGGACGAGTTCATCGCCAATGAAGACAGCTTTTAGGAAATCACAAACTCTTTCTCTATTTATCTAACGTATACTTAATATTTGCATTGCAAAGCAAGCCGCATTTTTTGTTCTTTCGATATATTTACGCTTATGAACCCGGAATTCACAAATAAAATCACAACCAAAACGATTAAAGATTTTTTTTTTATCGAACTTGGTGCAATTAAATCTGATAACTTCTTTTCAGTTATGAAATATTTTAATGTAAGATGGAAAATTACTTCCATAATGGTTCCCAAAAGTATGATTTTTATTGGGGTGTCGATGAGGAAGTAGTTATGACGTGGAGAGTTCCGACCATTAAGTTTCCATTAAAAATTTTTATAAATGCCGATAAGATAGGGAGTCCCATTTTGGTAAAAAAAAAAAAAAAAAAAAAAAAAAAAAATAGGGCGCGATATGAGTGTAAATAGGATGACTCACACTGACATTTTAGTTTTTTTTTAATTTATTGCTAATATTGTGTATATTTTCATTTTCATAATTTGATTTATTAAAAATTGCATTCATAGTTTTATGTTTTTATTCAAGTATCAATTTTGTAAGCTTATGCTTTTCGCGTAAAAAATGCACAAAGTTCTCTCGCTAATCGAAGCAAAAATCGTTAATAATATTGTTAAGTGTTTACTCAGCTCATGCTGCATGCCTGCCTGCTGTCTATTTTCTGTCTGTTTTAGGTTTGTCATAAAAATACATATTATATATCTGTGTATATTTATTCATAAGATGCACGTGGCCAAGTCCTATGCCATCCAAAGTTCCAGTTGCAGTCGTTCGCTGTGCTAAAAAAACCAAAAACGAAATGGGGCGAAACAAAAGCCGCAAAACAGAACGAGGCTAAAATTGGAATCTATTGCACTGAACACAGGCTGGCTGCGTGGTATCTACGATTGTTTGGTTAGCTGCTGCTCTTGCTGCTACAGGAGGTGCCAAAAATTGGAATGTTGCAGGATCTCGGACCTTCGACATAAGTACATGAAGCTGCGGGGTTTTTCTTTCTTTTTTTTTTTTCATTTAAGGGAGTTACGGAAATGCACAACACTATATTCTGGGGGCTTAGCTCGCAAATATCTCTCTGATCTTGATCCCTGATCTCGTGTCAATAAGTTAGCTTCGCCTACTTTAGGGATTAGCTAATTAATTAGTTAGCCGATTTCGTTAATTGTTGTTTAGTCTATTTGCTTTTGCTATCATTTTTTACTTTATAAATAAACTTAAACATAAAGTTGTGTATGTGTGTGTATATAGAAGATGTTGGGGGCTTGCTCGTCCAGTGTTTTTTGTTGGAATCCACCGCTGATCCAGCCACATACACCTACACCTGTGTACACCCGTTGCCAGCGCGTGTGAAATGCTCTTGTTGGTTGAACTGCTTCTGCTTCTGCATCTGCTTTAGCTTCAGCTTTTGGGGAGTTTGGATCGGGATTGGGTTGGAGTGGATTGGATTGGATCGGGTTAGCTACTTCTAGCAGGCGCATCCGCCCTCGGGGTCCTTCGTCTCGTTGGGAGAGTCCTTCAGGACCACCTCCTGCATGTCTTCAGAGGGCTTGTTCTCGGTCGAGTCCATGCCGGGCAGAGCCGCCGCCACTCGTCGGAACAGCTGCTTAACATTGTAGCCGGCCTTGGCACTCGTCTCGATAAACATCACATTCAGTTCCTTGGCCTTTCGCTCGCCCTCCTCCGTGGAGACTTGTCGCTTGTCCGACAGATCCGTCTTGTTACCCACCAACATGATGATTACGTCGCTACCTCGTTCCGTGCGCACGTCGTCTATCCATTTGGAGGTTTGGTGGAACGAGTTCGTGTTGGTGATGTCGTAGACGACCACGGCGACGGTGGAGTCGCGAATGTAGGAGGGGATCAGCGACCGAAAGCGCTCCTGGCCCGCCGTGTCCCACAACTGCAGGCGGACAGTGCGGTCCTCTAGGTACATGGTCTTCGACAGGAAGTCAATGCCGATCGTCGCCTGGTACGTGTTGTCGAAGCTGTCGTACATGAAACGCGTAATCAGGGAGGTCTTTCCCACGCTCTGCTCCCCCAGGAAGACAAGCTTGAACTTCCGCAGCGGATTACCGAAGTCGCCGGATGACATGTCGCCTTCTTCTTCTACTTTCTTCTAGATTTGCTTCGCACTTTTGGCCGTGCAACTCTCGTACGTGTCTACTTTTTCTTAATTGCGGGTTGGCTGACCTCTCTCCGCTCTTCCGTTCCTCTCTCCACAGAGTTTTATGTCCCTCTCCCTCTCCGCTCTGTTGATATGGGCTGGGCTATGACTTTTCTGTTTAATCCTGAGCTTTCAGCACTGTCTTGGCTTTGATCTGCCTAATCCTGGTACACCGATGGAGTTGCTTACGTTTCCGGCCAGCGGCAATTCCAGTTTGCGGTTATAATGGCTGTATAAATTACTTGTTCGTCGTGAAAAAATCGCAGGCCAGCAAATCGTCTCCTCTTCTTCTTCACTTCTGAGTCAGTTGCTGTGTGACCGGTCTTCGGAAAATACCGCAGAAAAATACCAGCTACTGAAGACAAAAAAACGTGAATAGACAAATGGTGACTGAAAACAGTGATTTTCAAATATCAGAAATTTCAAAGCTCGCGAAAGCAAGTCAACAAACTTGAGATATCTAGAATGTTTATTGACACAGTGTATCTGTGCGCAAGTGCTCCCTCCCTAGCAATTCTTTGGGTACTACGTACTACTTGGGTCTACGCTCGCGAGTAGCTTAATCTAAAATTATAATAAGCGCTTATCTGAAGAACACGGGCCTTAATTGGAAGTCCTTATCTTCTGGCGAATTTGGTATCGCGAATTAATTTAAACGGCCACAAAATAACGGTCAATGTAAACAGTTCTCAGAAAACTATGATTGCGAACGGACAGCAAACAAAGTCCAACCATCGCCCATTGACCAGTGTCGTGCTTCTGGTCCTGGGTCTCTGTCAGGCCACTGCCGGAGTGGCTATCGCCCAACCGAATGGAAGAGTGGTAGGCGGAACGGCAGCTGCTGCCAACAGTGCTCCCTATGCGGTCTCAATGCAATACGGCGGAACTCACTACTGCGCCGCCAGCATCCTAAATGGAAACTGGCTGGTTACGGCCGCACACTGTCTGACGAACAGCGCCCAGGTCCTGGGAAGCACCTTGGTGGCCGGCAGCATTGCGGTGGCGGGCACTGCAAGCACAACGCAAACCCGGAGCATCACCTACTTTGTTATCAACGATTTGTACACTGGCGGAACCGTGCCGTACGACATCGGCCTAGTCTACACTCCCACCGCCTTCGTTTGGTCTGCGGCTGTGGCTCCTGTGACGCTTCCGCCTTCGGGTGTGGTGCCGACTGGAACAGCCACTCTGTATGGATGGGGTAGCACCAGCACGACAAATACGGCCTCGTATCCCTCGACTCTCCAGGTGGCTTCCAACCTGCCCATCATCAGTGTGACTACCTGTTCAGAAGCTTTAGGCGCCAAGGGTAGTGATGTCCATTCGACCAATTTATGTACGGGTCCTCTAACCGGTGGCGTCGGCATCTGTACATCAGACTCGGGAGGTCCTCTGGTGCAGAATAATGTCCTTGTCGGCATAGTGTCCTGGGGTAGACTTCCGTGCGGACAAGCCAACTCTCCGTCGGTGTATGTACAAGTTTCGTCGTTTATTTCATGGATTTCAAGCAACCAAGTGGCTCCTTAACTAAGCCGAATTTAAATATTTTTTACAATAAAATCAGCAAACTGAATATTTTATGTTTCAAAATTAGGGGGTTTTAGAAGTCTTGTGAATTAAATTCTTTCAACATTCTTAAAATCCGAGTGACTAGTAGTTTTCGGTAGTTTTGTAGTTTCTGGTAGAAAAACAATTTCTTGACCCATTAAATGACTTTTTTATTTATAACCTTTACTGTTCTTACTTTTTGGGTGTTAAAAGAGTCGTAAATTTCCCAATATAAGGGGATATATTACACTTCTTCCGTAGATCCACCTTATCAAATATGTCTTTTTAATGCAGTTGCGAAATAAAAATATACGAATGGAGTTGAAGACTCCTTTCAAGCGGAGTTACTGTTACGGAACTTAAACCTTTTGTATTGTTGGGACTAAGATAACTATTACTTATACCTATAAAATGTTTTATTTAATTAGTATTACAAACAAACGTTTGGCTTTTAAAAAATACATGATTTTATTTATGGTATGTAAAGCAAAAAAAATCGTTTACGAAGTCTAATCTAATATTTCTGAAGGGGTTTTTTATGATAAGCCCTAAATGAAATTTGTTATCAATTTTTCTACTGGCGCTAGAACAATTGGTACCATGATTTGATTTAAAAAGGCTTCGATAGTAACTTTATAAGTAGTTTGAAAAAGTCTGCCGACCAGAAATGTCGAAACATCGCACACTTTTGCACCTTGCAGTCGTGCTCTTAGGATTCTGCCATTTCCTTGGGGAAGTCCTAGCCCAAACCAGTCCCGAAGGCCGAGTTGTGGGTGGCACGGCGGCGGCGGTGAATAGTGCTCCCTACATAGTGTCCATCCAGTACAAGGGTACCCACTACTGCGCGGCCAGCATCCTGAATGCTCACTGGCTGGTAACTGCCGCTCACTGCCTTTCCAATCATGCCCAGGTCCTGGGAAGCATCTTGGTGGCTGGCAGCATTGAGGTGGCGGGCACTGCAAGCACCACCCAAAGGCGTCCTATCTCATACTATGTGATTAATGACTTGTATACTGGTGGAGCCGTGCCCTATGACATCGGGATGATCTACACACCCACCGCGTTCGTTTGGTCAGCTGCAGTGGCCCCCGTGAAACTTCCACCTGCCGGCCAAGTGCCAACCGGATCGGCCAATCTCTACGGTTGGGGCAGCACCAGCAAAACCCAGACTCCGTCTTTCCCTAAGACCCTCCAGGTGGCCAAGAACATACCCATCATTAAAGTGGATGCCTGCGCCGCAGCTTTGGGCGAGAAGGGCAGGGATGTGCATTCTACCAACTTGTGCACCGGTCCTCTTAATGGAGGGATCAGCATTTGTTCAGCGGACTCAGGCGGTTCACTCGTCCAAAATAACGTCCTTATCGGAATAGTGTCCTGGGGAAAAATACCATGTGGCTCGGTCAACTCGCCATCTGTCTATGTACAAGTTTCTTCATTTATTTCTTGGATATCCAAAAACCAAGTGATTCGATAAAAACCAAAATAGTCCATCATATCAAAGATTAAATAAATAAACAATTGCCTATATTTTGGCAAAAAGTCTAAAATTTTATAGAAAAGCTTATTTATAGTAATTGTATAGTCTAAGATATATTATTTTTAAGATAATAATTTATTATGCGGGCATTTGCGGCCCATTACAGATTGCTAACTTTTACGTAAGTTCTCTCATACAATACTGCTCGATATACATATAGTTAAAGAACTACTTAGATGTTTATCTGACTCTTAAGCTAAAGCTTAAAAAGGTTTAGTAGAAACAAACAAAGGCACTATCCATTCTATAAATAAAATATATATCAAATTAAAGCTCTGTAACTTCATTATTTGAATTTATGCCAAAAGTCGCCAATGTGCAATGGAGGGACACGAAATTCAAGAGTTATTTAAACACTCGTGTAAATCCCAATCTAACATCATGGGTTTCCCTACTACTGCAAGTGTTAAACTTAGATTATTTTATATAATATATATATAATATATATACATATATATATGCATTTTGAACCCTAAATAAAAACATAAATTATAAGTCAACCACTATACATTGGATATATTAAACAAAAAGGATTATCAAAAAACATCGCCATCGTTAATGGGGGGCCTCATTCTGTTTGCTGTACACAGATCCCATCGAAATTTCCGTACTACGAAGGTCGTGACTTGGAATCCTCCTGGGCTCCTCGTCAATGAAACTGTAATCAGGGTCAATGCCCACAAGGTAGGTCGGTATTTCGCCACGCCCCTTCACATAGGTTAAGCCGCGATAATTACATTTGACGCCGAAATCCTTAAGAATCATGGCCGACTCCTCGGTGACATGGATGTTATCCGCCACACCAGTGGACTGCATTCGCGAGGCCATGTTCACAGCATTGCCCCAGATGTCGTAGTGCGGCTGGGAGGCACCCACGATGCCGGCCATCACCTCGCCGCTGGACAGGCCAATGGTGATCGATCCGTTGCAGACGCTTATCCTGTCGTACAAGTCGTCTTGCTTTCTTTTGCATTTGGACAGTGTGCGCATCAGGTCGAGCGCAAAGGACGCCAGGACGAACACCACCTCATCCAAGTCTTCAACTTCGGACTCACGCTTGCCCATACTAACGGCTGACAACTTTGCCTGGCTTTTCCTTGATTCTATAAACGAACAGAGACCGTATTCAATTACAGACCATAAAACTGAACAAAGAATACCATTTATGAACGTCGATCGACGTTTATTGATGCTGACTGAACCCGCGAAGTTAAGGTCTAGCCCGCAGGCAGCCATGTATGTGCATCCAACAACCTTGATCTTCTCAATGACATAGTATTCTTTGTAGTAAAGTAGCTGTTACAATATCCATAAATCAACAGAAAAATGTTTCCAAAATTGTACACCATAACATTATCTTTGATCTTACCAATATATCGAATTCGGTGATAATATCGTTCAGTATTCGCAAATTTTTCAAGTCCATTTGAAAATTCATTAACATAGCAAACATGACTGCAACCATTTGATAATTTTCATAGTACAATTCATGTTTAGCTAATGAATTAAGATAGACGTTTACTGTTGAAAGAAGATTAGAATTAGTATCACATTATTAATCACATTAGCAACGAAGAACATTAATAACGAGTAAGAAAAGAGAACTCCGGACTGTATAGTTCGAACTGTTTTCACTCTTGAAGTGAGGTAGCCCTTAAAGATTTTATGTTTTAGCGGTTTAAACTGTATAGTTTAGTACAGAACTGTATAGTTTTGAGATAAAAATAACTTACTGACGTGTGCAGGCAAAATGTTATGAAGAAGAATGGTGATCGATTGGTTCGTTAAAGCGGCATCGCCTTGCTTCTTTTTAAGGTCTTGTCGCCATCTAAAAAATTTGAAGATTTTTCAGAATTAATTTGAAGTTGAGTCGAGTCCAGAACATACTTAAAGTTTACTTTGCTGGCGAAGGTTGTCATTCGCTCTTTCTGGTAAACAGTTATTATGGTGACAATAATCTGCATGGTGTGGGCATATTCCGCAGGAAAAGAAGGACTTGACGAATAGCTGTGGTGGAAGACAAACACCATATGCAGGTTAATCAATAATAGGTATCCTAAGGACAATATAAAGGCTACCAGAGTCTTTATTGGCAAGGGAATGTTGATGAAAGTAAAGGCCATGCATATGAATACAGACATCATATTGGTAATAACCCATGGATTAAAACATGCATCGTCAAACGATTCATATCGAAATAGCTTTTTCTCTATTTCTTGCAGAATATAGGTACTTTGATTACATAATATCTGAAAACAAAAAAAAAACAGAGACCGTTTTATAATACCTTATGAGGATTAGTAGTACCACTCCGTCCATAGATTTTTTCCGTACTTACCATAATCAAAGCAATGATGGTTCCATGGGATAATGTGATAAACAAGTAAATTCCGACGCGAATTTCTACGGTGTTCTGAATTTCGGTGACCAGGTGGAACATGAAACAACTGAACCTATTATAAGTCGGGTTATCTCTGGATTTAATTTGATTTACGGTAAAGCACATCTTCTTGTACCAGGCAATAAAGGACAAAATCCCGAAGGAAACAATTACAACAGTATTAATCGCAGTACAGAGATAGCACACGGAGGTATGACTATCAAATTGAAGAATAACCAACAAGCATGCAATGCAATAGGCTAGCAACATACTGTACTTAAATAGGTAGTCCCTTTGATTTATGTACAATTTCTCCATTTCCTTGTCTCTGTAGGTCAGACACTCGGAGGAAATATTTGGCGCATTAGTTTCCGGTTCACGATGGTGATGCCGGAAAAGACCTTCCAAACTATTGAATAAGGCGTGCTTAGTTTGTTCCAGAACGATAACATAAAATAAGATGCTCACAAAAAACTTACTTCCATCGAAATACGGGCATTTTTTGAAATTCTTCGTGAAGTTGTTCCTTAAAAACATCTTCTAAACATTCCACTTGAGTTTTCCTCTGTACATGCATCGGGGACTTACCCCTTAACAAAGAATAAAATTTAATATTCTCCTCATATTGGGTATCGAATACACTCGAATTTGCCGATCTGAGTATATATGTAACCACCTTGTACTTTATTAATAAGGGGTGTTCCGCTGCCCAAGATGGACCTGGCTCAATTTCATATTCGTCCTCATCTATGTAACTTAAAGTGTGGCTACTGATGTGAACACAACCAGGCAGTCCAGTGGATTCTAAAACATTGGCAATAGCTGCATCAGTTCCTACAAAAAAATTTAAATCCAAATGAAGAATGAAAAAATAAGATGTAAACATAAATCTCACCCCAAATATCAAACTGCAGCTTAGCCTCGCCCAGCACACCTGCGAAAATAGTTCCAGAATGAACACCAATGCGCATATTAATATCCACATCATATATTTCCCTAAAAAATTTACAAAATAAATATGCATTTAAAATGTCTGTTTTAAAAATATGTCTTCTTTGGGTGAAAAAGAAAGTAATTCACAAAAAATTACCGAACTTCCTGTATATGGAAGATCATGGCGAATCCAAGGTCCACACAATTTTTCGCGTGGTCAGGATCTGTTTCAATAATTCCGGCAACGCAATAATAACAGTCGCCTAAAAACTTGATCCGCTGCACCCCGAAGGTGACGGCAGCCTTGTCGAATCGCCCGTAGAGATCGTGAAGGATATTTATCAGACTCTCCACATTGAGGGTGGTGCTAAGGTGCGTATAGTTGACGACATCGGCATAGAGTATGCTGACCTCCGGGTGGGTCTGAACCGCCATAGAGCGTTGCAGGTTGGTGAGTGGTTCCCGGGTGCCCTGTTGCACCATAGTGATTCTCCTTCGAATTTCCGACTGAAGAGTTTTTGAGATCTGAGGAGGCAAAATGCTGTCGACAAGAACCTTTTCGTGCCACCTGGCATTCCGAAGCCACAGTTCCTCCTTTACATATTGATGGCGGTCCAGAAATGATGAACGCACCATCATATTGGTAGTTACGCGGTAGAAAATGCCCATCAGATTGAGGCACATGTAGTGGGCGGCATCTATTACCAGACTTCCGTTCGAGTAAAAGTTTTTTGGATTAAGATTCTCAGTCATGAATGCTAAAAAGTGGACCATATATATGACGGATGCTGTCGTTCCTAACACTAATACCCGACAAACAGAAGGTATCGGCAAGTACATGTAGATCACGAAGACAATGTATACGTCATAGACGGAGGCCACAACCATGTGTGTATGCGAATGGTAGTGATAGATGGCGGTAATTATATCTAAAGTCAGTTGAAATAACACTCAAATTATAAAAAAAATTAACCTTTTAATGGTGGACATACCCGCAGCAAGCAAAATTGAAGCGGCTAATGCCGAGCTGAATAACATTACCCAATTGTATCGCGCTACAATCTTTTCACAGAAATTAACACTTAGGATGGACAACAGCAATACCGCACAGCCTGAATATACGGCGATGTCCACGTAGATCAGATCCATTGACTAGAAAATTGAGTCGAACGAAAGCTTTGTTAGTATATAGAATATTACAAATAAATTTTGCTAACTTCGGCACACAAGAGGAGTAACAAGCAATGGCCTATAGTAACCAATATATGAAGGACAAAGAAGATGCTCAGGTAACTTCTCCACAGGCGTATTTGATACAAATCAAAATCTTTACTCAATCCCACTTCCTTGACTTTTTCCTGCCGACGAACAATTCTTAAGTTTCAGATTAGTTGTAAATCGTATACTACCTTTAAAAAAAATGGATCCCACTTGCGTTCCTTGGCATAATTTAGGCGGCACTGTTGGCCAGTATCATCCTCTTCGATAGCTGCGCCTTCCAACTTGTCAACTGGAAAATTCATCTTTTATATTTATTTCCTGAACAACTGGGAGCAGCTTCTGCTCTCATAAATCTAAATGTTTTGGTTGAACTGAAGGGAGTAAGCGTAAAACAATGCGCCTACTGTATGAACATATAGACACTACTTTGGTGATAATTCAATAATTGCATATCCAAATTGTAACAATTGTTTTTTTCTTGACCAACTAAATAAAACATTTTTTTTTCAACCTTAAGGTGGAGAGTTTTAATTAAAGAACAAAAAGAACATTGTCTAAATTAAAAAAAAAAAACACAGTATCAATAAGGACCAAAAAATTAAGCAAAATCACCATCGATAATCGGGTATTTGCTATCATCGCTTCTGTATTCGGAGAGGGATATTTGCGTTCGACGAAGCAAGTGACTTGGACATCGCCTGGCATGCGTGTCCATGAAACTTATATTTTTGTCAATGCCCACTAGGTAGGTCGGTATTTCGCCACGCCCCTTCACATAGGTTAGGCCGCGATAATTACATTTGATGCCAAAATCTTTGAGAATTATTGCTGACTCCTCAGTGACCTGGATGTTATCCGGCAGGCCGGTGGACTGCATTCGCGAGGCCATGTTCACAGCATTGCCCCAGATGTCGTAGTGTGGCTGGGAGGCACCCACGATACCGGCCATCACCTCGCCGCTGGACAAGCCAATGGTGATCGATCCGTTGCAGACGCTTATCTTGTCGTGGATATCGATGTGACTTTTTTTGCATTGGGACAGAGTGCGCATCATGTCAAGTGCAAATGAGGCTAGGACGAATACCACCTCGTCCATGTCGTCGTCCTCCGAATCAAGCGGTATGGTCAAAAACTTTGCCTGGCTTGGAGACACTAAAATTAAAAAATTTTCTTTTTTTAATTCAAATTTTAGACAATATCAAGAATTGAAGGATACATTTTAGGCTCGAAACCCGTGTCTTAAAGCTGACCGCTCCCGCAAAGTTAATGTCCAGCCCGCAAGCAGCCATGTATGTACAACCAACAACCTTAATCTTCTCAACCACGAAGTATTCCTTGTAGTAAAGTAGCTGTTTGAAAATCCAAACAAAATAATATTTAGTTAACATAAAAAATAATGTTGAAAAATATTAGATGACTTTTCATCATACCAACAAATCGAATTCCGATATAATGTCGTTCAGTATCCGCAAGTTATTTAAGTCCATTTGAAAATTCATTAACATAGCAAACATGACTGAAACCATTTGATAATTTTCATAGTACAATTCATGTTTAGCTAATGAATTAAGATAGAGCTTCACTGTAGAAGGACGAACGGGAATAGGTTATCAAGGATATCAAGAGTATTTGTATTTAAATTCAAAAAAAGTAAGAAAAGCTAAATTTAGGCGGAGCCGAAGTTTATAAACTACATGTATAGTATCACATACATATATCGAATTAGATATATATCGAAAATATCCTTATGAGATATTATTAGAGGATAATCAACGCCAGAGGATAATACCCTGTCAAATTGTGGTTTATATTTTGAAAATATATCATAAATAACTTTCATACACAAATATCATACTCTGAAATATTGAGTGTAGTTGTAGTTTTTAACTAAAAAAATGTTTAGTATTTGCTTTGTTTTCAAGACATTGAAAAGAACTAATTTGCAAATAATTTGTTGCCCAATTTCAATTAATATTTATGCATCAAATTTGTATTTATTGATGGACGTTAACACGTTTTCTTTTCTCCATACAAATTTACCCACCCTTGTATCATAATCAAGAAGAATAACTTACCGACGTGTTCAGGCAAAATGTTATGAAGAAGAATGGTGATCGATTGGTTCGTTAATACGGCATCGTTTTGTTTCATAATAAGGTCCTGCCGCCATCTAAAAAATTCGAATTTTTTTTTTTTAATTAATTTGAAGTCGAGTCGAGTTCAGATCTTACTGAAAGTTTACTTTGCTGGCGAAGGTTGTCAATCGCTCTTTCTGGTAAACAGTTATTATGGTGACAATAATCTGCATGGTGTGGGCATATTCCGCAGGGAAAGAAGGACTTGACGAATAGCTGTGGTGGAAGACAAACACCATATGCAGGTGAATCAATAATAGGTACCCGACTGCCAATATGACTGCGATAACGGTCTTTATTGGCAAGGGAATGCTCGTGAAAGTAAAGGCCATGACTATAATTATGGACACCATATTGGTGATAATCCATGGATGAAAACATTCTAGCTCTGGCGACTCATAGTGGAAGATCTTTTGCTCAATTTCATTCAAAATGTAGCTTTTTTGATTACATAATATCTGAAAAAAGGGTATAATACCTTATGAGGAATGCTATCACCACTCCTTCCATAGATTTTTCCCTTACCATAATCAAAGCAATAATGGTTCCATGGGAAATTTCAATAAATAGGTAAATTAAAACTCGAATCTCTAGGCTGATCTGAATTTTTTTGACAAGGTAGAACATAACACAGCTGAAGCTACCATAAATCGGGTTAGCACTGGATTTAATTTTACTTTTGATCCAGCACATCTTATTGTACCAGACAATAAAGGTCAAAATAATGAAGAATATCATAACTATGATATTTAGCAAAGTGCAAGAAAAGCACCTTTCGGTTTCAGAACAAATTTGAAGAATTGAACAAAAACAGCTAATCATACAGGCTAGTATTAAACTGTACTTGAATATGTAGTCCCTTTGATTGGTGTACAAATTTTCCATATCTTTGTCTTTGTATTTCAGACACAGGAAAGATATATTTGGCGTAGTAGATTCAAGTCTATTCTTGTCTAACCTATTAAATATGGCGTGTTTAGATGGTTTATTAACAGGATGCTAAAAAAAACTTACTTAAATTGAAATACGGGCATTTTTTGAAATTCTTTGTAAAGCTCTTCCTTAAACAAAGTTTGTAAAGCTTCGTCTTGAGTTGACGATAGTGCGTCAACCCGATCAAAGGTATAAATACTAACAGTGTCCCCAAATTTTGATTCGGTTATATTATTTTTGCTCGATCTGAGTATATGGCTTTGCACGTCATTCTTTATAAATAAGGGATGTTCCACAGCCCAAGATGGAGCTGGCTCTATTTCATATTCGTCCTCATCTATGTAACTTAAAGTGCGGCTACTGACGTGAACACAACCAGGCAGTCCGGTGGATTCTAAAACATTGGCAATAGTTGCATCAATCCCTAAGTAAAATAAAAAATTTAATGGAGAATGGAAAATTTAGATCTAGACATAAATCTCACCCCAAATGTCTAACTGCAGCTTAGCCTCGCCAAGCACACCTGAGAAAATTCTTCCAGAATGGACACCAATGCGCATATTAATATCCACCTCATATTTAGTCCTAAAAAATTATACAAATTAAAGTAGTCTGTTTTAAAAATATGTTTCTCCTAAACAGAATAAATATAAAAAAAAAGTAATAAATTACCGGACTTCCCGTATATGGGAGATCATGGCAAATCCAAGATCCACACAATTTTTCGCGTGATCAGGATCTGGTTCAGCAATTCCGGAAACGCAATAATAACAGTCGCCTAAAAATTTGATCCGCTGCACCTTAAACGTGACGGCGGCCTTGTCGAATCGCCCGTAGAGATCGTGAAGGATATTTATCAGAGTCTTCACATCGAGGGTGGTGGTGAGGTGCGTATAGTTGACGACATCGGCATAGAGAATGCTGACATCCGGGTGGATTTGAACCGCCATGGAGCGTTGCAGGCTGGTGATTGGTTGCCTGGTGCCCTGTTGCACCATAGTGATTCTCCTTCGAATTTCCAACTGAAGAGAGTTTGAGATCTGAGGAGGCAAAATGCTGTCGACAAGAATCCTTTCGTGCAATTTGGCATTCCGAAGCCTTAGTTCCTCCTTTACATATTGATAGCGGTCCAGGAATGATGATCGGACTATCATATTGGTAGTTATGCGGTAGAAAATGCCCATTAGGTTGAGGCACAAATAGTGGGAGGCATCTGCGAGCACAATTCCGTCCGGAAGTTGCTCCGGAGTCATATATAGAAAATAGTAAATTATGTACACGACGGCTGCTACTGTTCCCAGCCCCATTGCCGCCCAAAGAGAAGGTATCGGCAGGTACATGTAGATCACGAATACAATGTATACGTCATAGAAGGAGGCCACTACCATTTCTGTGGTCGGGTCGAAGTGAATGGCTGCGGTGATTTTGTCTGAAGTCAGATTAAATATTTGAAAATTTTGTCGGTTACATTAAAAATACTGACCTACCCGCAGAAACCAAAATTAAAGCGGCTAAAGTCGAACTTAATACCATTACCCAATTGTGTCGTGCCACAAACTTTTCACAGAAATTAACACTTAAAATGGCCAATTCACATACCGCACATCCAAAATATACGAGGACATCTAAGTAGATCAGTTCCTGTATCTATAAAATGAATCGAACGAAAGCATGGTTAGTATATAGAATATTACAAATAAATTTTGCTAACTTCGGCACAAAAGAGGAGTAACAAGCAATGGCCTATAGTAACTAACATATGAAGCACAAAGAAGATGCTCAGGTAACTTCTCCACAGGCGTACTTGATACATTTGAAAATCTTTAGTCAATCCCACTTCTTTGACTTTTTTCTGCAGATAAAAAATTTTTAAATTTTAGTTCAGTTGGTTTTAAAACGTATACTACCTTTAGATAAAAAGGATCCCACACACGTTCCCTGGCATAATTGAAATGACACTTTGTCTTAGACGGGCCAACGTTTACTTTGGTATTTTTTCCTGTGCGATGCATTTTTTTATATTTTAAAAAAATGCTCAGTTCTGCTTCTGATTTCGTAAATCCGAACGCTAGATAAGATTTGATTAGAAACGCAAAACCAACCTACTACTCGAGCCACATATTGTTTGGCGAAAAAAATTTAAAACGTCAAAATCGAACTTGTACCAATTTTATCTCTTTACCCAGCCGAATTTAAAGGGTTTTTTCAGCGGTAAAGAATTTGTATGCTTTTACTGTTAGGGTGAGTTTTTCCATTCGATTCGATGGAGAAAATCTAGCTTGTAATACATTCTGTAACGCTTTTTTCAAACTGTATTTGAGCTTTATGGTCTGTCTGCAAAAAAAACTATCGATGAACACTATATTATTGAATCTATCGATAGTTCTATCTTTCGGTTTCATCCTCTGATACGATTACGATATACGACAGCGACGGGTGAAAAAAAAACGAATTCCACTAATTGTAAAACTAGCAGAATATCCAAATTTAAGAAATTCAACATGGAAGTGGAAAGCCCCGAGCACACCCGCGAGTTCGCTGAGGTGGATATAAACAATGGGGACAACGGGGTCGAGTCCTCGGACGAGGAGGAGGAAGTGCCTGCTCCCGGTAGCATAACTTTGGCTGGAAACGAAACCGATCTTTTCGTGTCGGCCATGAGCCCCAGCAGCATTGAACATGTAAGTGCGGGCCACCCAGCAGGACGTACCATAAATTTGCTCAAATTCAGAGGCGGCGCTTGCCTCATCTGTTCTCTTTATTATCACTAACGATTGTTGCTTTTGCTTTGTTTGGATCGTCGACGTCATAAGTGCCGCCCACTGTTGCTCACAGCGGAGTGTACTAAACAATGCGTATATACTGTGCTCATTAGCTGTTAGATTTAATCAAAGAACAACTTATTCTCTTCCAGCCACTGCAAGAAGTCCTAACCGACGATGGGGACTATTTCATTAACATTGTTGTGTCGGACCCGCAGAAAATTGGTGATGGGATGGGCTCCTATTTAGCATATAAGTGAGTCAACTTCTCTTATCTCGTTGCAATGCATGATACAAAATACGATCCACTTATCTAGGGTAACGACCAAGACCAACATTCCCAAATTCAAACGCTCCGAGTTCAGCACCCTGCGGCGCTTTAGTGATTTCTTAGGCATTCACGACCTTTTGGTGGGCAAGTACATGCGACAGGGTCGTATCATTCCGCCGGCTCCGTCCAAGAATATTATCGGCAGCACGAAGGTGAAAATTAGTCCGCAGCAAAGCGAGCCGGGCACACCCATGAACCAGGAGTGGATTGAAATACGGCGGGCGGCTCTAGAAAGGTTTGTCCACCGGACCGCCCAGCATCCCATACTTCGCGTGGACTTGGACTTTATGAATTTCCTGGAGAGCGACCAGGAACTACCACGCGCCGTCAATACTTCGGCTCTAAGTGGAGCCGGGGTTATTAGACTATTTAACAAAGTGGGCGAGACGGTGAACAAGATAACGTACAAAATGGACGAGAATGATCCTTGGTTCGATGATAAAATCACTGAAGTGGAGAGCTTGGACGCCCACCTACAGAAACTGCACAATGCTATGAAGTCGCTGGTCACTTCGCGCCGCGAACTTTCGGCATTGACGGGCCTGGTTGCCAAATCGGCCGCTATGTTGAGCACATGCGAGGAGCACACAGGTCTTTCGCGAGCTTTATCTAACCTGGCCGATGTGGAGGAGAAGATTGAGCTGTTACGATCTGAGCAAGGCAATTCGGACTTCTTTATTCTCGCTGAGTTTATTAAGGACTACCTGGGCCTGTTCGGAGCCATCAAGTGCATTTTTCACGAGCGCGTTAAGGCCTTTCAAAATTGGCAATATGCACAAATGCAGTTGTCGAAGCGACGCGAAAACCGCGGTCGGTTTGAGCTCGCTAATCGGGCAGACAAGCTAGATCAGGCCCAGCAAGAAGTCGACGAAGTGAGTGTTCACAAAGTTTAATTTTATAAAATTTGTTGGACCTAATATTACTACCTAAACTGATTATATTTTTCCATCCTAGTGGCAGGGAAAAGTGCAAAGGTGCCAGCAGCAATTCGACGATATTTCAGCCGAAATAAAGCGTGAAATGGAACGTTTTGAATTGACCAGAGTGAAAGACTTTAAAGCTAATATTATCAAGTATATAGAAGACCAAATGGCGCATCAGCAGCAGGTAGACACACATTAAAATCAAATCTTTATAAGTTATTAAGACCTTTTTCATTTTAGATCGTTAGCTACTGGGAGGCATTTGCACCATTTGCTCGTGAAATCGTTTAAATTAAACTGTATTACATTCTTCTCCTAATGCAATTCCAAAAGTTTTGAAAATCTAACAGCTATGCGCGCCATGAATACTTATTCAGCGGGACCAAAATTACTTTTTGATCTGAAAATCTGGAGCTTTTAATTCGCAGTCAGCAAATATTTATCTCATCATTTGGCACTGCTGTTCGCATTTCAATGAAATTGGTTTCAATTCCTCAAAAGCATGAAAAAGTTGAACTTTATCGTTGCATTCTACCAAGCGTATATCTCTTTATTTGTTTACAAAAATTATTATCATGACTTTTATACATTCTAGGAAAAGTTGAAGATATGTATGTTTCTCATTCTTCACATGTATTCGGTATTATCTAAAACAAAAGGCAATGTGGATCTTATAGTTATACTTATGAAATCAAAGAAGACTCATTGGCCATTTCCAAATTGAAGTTATGCCATTATAAATGGGGAAAACTCCTTTTCTTGTTTATTGTTGGTATATTTATGTATTAATATATATATATATATATTTCTATTAAACATTTTGTATCATGACAATGAGTGCATTTTCAAGAATAAATTTGTAAATATGTATAGATGTAAATAGTTATTATCGTTTCCTTCAAACAACGACCTCGGATGGCTTCATATCTATGTAAATACGAACCCAGTTTATTATTGTTTCTGGAAATTATATGTTTCTTTTTAAACATAGAACGACAATTCCGAATTTTGAAACATTTTATCTAAAATATAAAATAGAATTCAAACCAGAACGTTTTTTTATTAAAGATTATGACAGGAGGCCAATATAAATCCTTAAACTGGATAATTTTTATACCCTTGCCCTAAGTAATACCCTAATTTTGGTCAAAAGTGTCCAACGCAGTGAAGGAGACATCTACGACCCTATAAAGTATGTATATTCTTGATCAGGATCCCCTCCTGAGTCGATATGAGCATGTCCGTCTTGGCTTTTCTTTCTTGTTCTTTATTTATCTAATGTATAATGTATGTATATAAATATAATGTAATTTGTCTAATGTATATATTTTTAAATCATTTAATTTATATTCATCTTTTGATTGAAATTAAAAATTTCGAATCACGCGGGTGATTATCGCACACGGGGTTTCACGAAACACGAACACGGTTTATGTCCATCTCTAGTCTAAACAGCAGATGAAAAGAAGAAGTGTTTAGTCATTTTCGTCATTTTGTTTCTGGAGTTTTCCAAAAAAAAAAAGAACAGCTATATAAGGTTCCACAATCAGACTCTCACGAATAGTTACGAAAAATAATCAAACATGGAGTTTCCCCATTTGGGACAGCACTGCAGCGAGCCAACATGCAATCGATTAGGTGAGTCGCATCAACCAACAGGAAGCAATAGCCAACGAACAACTAATTAAATTAATTTTATGTTATGTACAGATTTTTTACCTGTTAAGTGTGATTCATGTGATAAAGTCTTTTGCGCCTCGCACTACAACTACGAGCGGCACAGCTGCCCAGGAGCCCACAGGAAGAATGTCCAGGTGCCCATCTGCCCACTTTGCCGTGAGCCCGTGCCGACCCCTCCGGGCGTAGAGCCCGACGTCACAGTGGGTCAGCACATCGACCAGCAGTGTAAGTCGGAAAGCAAGAAAATCTACACCAATCGCTGCCACGCAAAGGGATGCAAGCGCAAAGAACTGGTTCCAGTCAAGTGCTCGCAGTGCCACCTCAACTTCTGCCTACGACATCGCCACACCAGCGACCATGACTGCCAGCCTGCCAGCAAGCAGGCACCAGCAACAACCTCTTTAAGTGGAGCATGGCAGTCTATATTTAAGACATCAGGATCGGACACGCGTTCCATGGCTGCACAGGCAGCGGAGCGGCGCCGACAGAGCAAATCAACCAATAATTCTGGCAACTCGAATCCCAGACCACAACCCGTGCAGGCCACACAAGTACAAAACATTCAGGGCAATATGGTAGGTTTTTCAATCCAAAGATATTTATTACAACTAATCGAGGCCACTTTTCAGAGTGAAGACGAAGCTCTGGCCAGAGCTCTTGCATTATCGATTATGGAACAGGATGAAGCCGGAGGTCTTAATCGCCAGTCAGGAGCTGTCAACTCCCAGCAAGTAACAGTGGGCGGCGGCGACAGCCAGCAGGGAACTACCAAGGACAAGTGCCTGTTGTCCTAGTCCCTAATAGGATGCTCCCACTTTCAAACATATCCATCACTTGACCAGCAGCTAAGAATCTGCCAAACTAATTTATGTTAATTCCTCAACTTGCAACTGTTATCGTAAAATTTGTTGGTAATTTACTTCGACTTCGTCACATTCTAAGTGGTTTAGCAAAAATAAATCAATGTTAACTATACAAACTTTTTTGATTTTTGGAAAGGATAAAAGGAGTTGATTCCAATTAGGGAAACCAATGCATAACTCTAGGCATAAATATGGTACAAAGTTAATAGATAACTTATATTGGATACATTGCAAATTAGTCGGAATTGGCCTGCGAGGGATTTTCTCCTTCTGGTATTTCTTCAATCTTTTTTGCGGGAGGACCTTCGGCGGGCACTACTTCGATTTGGGCCTGCGAATCCACCACCTTTGGCTCTTCCACCAGGTCCGGTTTGTGGGAAATTTGTGAACTCAGCTTTCTGCCTTCCACTGAGGACGATGTACTAATCTTCCGGGCTGCTGCTGCAAAACTAGCCACTCCCTCGGCTGCTAAAATACTGGCGCTTGAAAGTAAAATTGAGACCTGCTCGGCTGACGGACAGCTGGTGATGATCATATCATCGGTAGAATAGCCATTCGTGGTGAGAAGTTGCTCAAGCTTTACAAACGACTGAATGATATTGTTCTGAAAGAAAAGTCACAAATACAATAAGTGAACTGATATACCAGTTAAGGTTCGATATCTTACGCGAATAGGTCGGAATATAATAAATTCCGTATCACGATTGCTTAAATAGAGTTGCATAGCGCGTTGGAGCACCGATAACTTGGCCTTGATGAGGCGCTGAGTCTCCTGGATAATGCTACTTATCTGCTGCGGACTGGCCCAGGGGCTTTGCCTCAAAGCATAGCTGACCTTGTTAGCCTCTGATGACGGAGTCGTTGTGGTCAGCGTTGATTGAGCTATTAGCCCTTGGGCTTTCTCTAGAAAACTGACAAGCGGACCAGCCAGCATGTTCACAGCATCTTTGATGTACCTTTCGCACACTGTCTTCAGCTGGCGATCAACTTCCTTCCGCGAATCCAGCAGATGTTCCTTAATCTGTGGCGTCCCCTCTAGCAAAAATTCCAACAAAGCATTATTGCTGCCCATGGAGAAAAGCTGCTTCCTTTTTTGCAGCAATCCAAAGGCGGCTGTCTTTACTTTGCTAAAGTCCAGCGAAGTTTCCTTCACCGTAAAGTCGACTCTAAACGGGGCTATTTGTTCCCGCAGGATAAGCAAGTGCTTGATCTCGAAAAGTTCACCATCTATGGGCGTTTTCGCAGCAGATATTTTGCCTCCTGCATGGGAAACGCTCTGAATGCAGAGTTTGAGCGCTTCCTGGGAAAGTCCCTGGAATATGGGGCGATCTACACAGCGATAGAGCCTCGAAAGGCAAACCAAAGTCCTCCGCACTGTGGGATACCACATACCATGCAGATCTGCTGGGGAATCTGCGGATAATCATTAGATACATATATTTATGTGTCCATTATACAATTTCCTCTTAAAACCTACTCATTTGCTTCACTCTATAGGCGGTGTCGACACTCTCCGTCTCCACAACACTCGACACACTAGATATCATGGAGGCACGCGAATCAGAGCGACGCAATGGTGCAGGCTCTTGCAATGACAGGGCAATGCTCTATATTTATAGATAGAATAGAATAGAATTCACTGCTAGAACCGTGACGAATATTCTCTTACCTCCATCATCTCCAGCTTTTCGGGATATGCCAAGTCCCCTGCAGAGGGATTAAAGTTCTGTATATCTGATTGCAGATACAAATGGGCTCGGAACACCAAACGCTCCTGTACATCCTGCAACAGTTGATGGGCAATAGTGGCAAAGGCCTCCAAAGCAGCAGCTGTAGAAAACAATCCATTTAAACATAATATTCCTTAAAAAAAATTAATTAATACTCTTACGATTCTGCTGGACATGTTCCTCTAACATTTCTATGCGAAGAATGGAGCAGATCTCCGCCAAGGTTTCCAAGTGGTTTATGTGTATTATAAATGGGCGCATTGTATCATACAGAATGGTGCACAATCCTTCTAGGTAAACCCTAAAAAAAGTTTCAGCGTTAAATACAATGTTACATTCACATATTTTAAGTAACTCACGTAAGATGAGGAGCTCCAGTGCTAAAAAACTGGTAGTACAAGCGCTGCTCATCCTGACAGACATGCACCAGAAAGGCACAAGCACTTCGAGTCAGAGAGCAGTGGTCTCCCTTGTGAAGTTCTTTAACGTTCTGAATGGATGAGTTTACGGCTGGAGACATAACGCTGGCACGCTGCGCCAAATAGTGCTGTTGCAGATCCGCCATAAGTTGACCGTACTCCTGGCTGTTCTCCACTCGCGCTTCTATGAGATGCGCCACCCGTTTCACCTTCGCCGCGGCCGTTTGATATTTTCCGTAATACAATGCAAACGCGGCATCCGGGGCTTGCAAGGCGGTGGAGGCATCTCGTATATTGTTCTTGGGGTGGAGTGTAGCCTCTGTGGCCTGGTTTATTACGCTCGTCACATAGTTGCGGACTAATCCCGATGCTTTGGCTAGGCATTGTTTGTATTTCACGTTGTAGGAGGCAGCATCTTTAAATTTGGGCTGCAAAAACAAAGTTTGCAACTGGACTGTAGACACGGTATATTATTGTACTTACATTCGCTTCGATGTAGTTGAGGCAGTCGTCGATCTTATTTAAACATTCCCGGAAGGCCTCGCTAGCCACAGACAGAGTTGGACTCTGAAGGCGCTGGTTGAGGAGCTCCACTTGGCTAAAGTAGTGCAGTCGTCGTTGAATCTCGTTGCTCAGCTCCTGGAGCTTCTCCTGCTCCTCGATCAGCTGCTCGCTGGCCATGTTTAGAGCGCTTGTCTTCTGCGATACAAAGTCATACTCGTCACAAAGAGCTCCGAGGCGCTCCATGGCCACAGCGATTTGCTCTAACATATGCCCGCACTCCTCCCGCCGCTGCTCCAGCTGTTGGAGGTATCTATGGTAGTCGGCGTCGCCACGTTGCTCGATTTCCGCGCTGACGTCCGCGAACCAGAGCAGGAAGTCATTTGTGTTTCGCAGCCCATCATCTGGCAGCTCAATGTCCTTCACGATTTCCGAGGACGTGGCTCCCAAGACCGGGGGCACTCCAGGCTGCGTCAGTGTGGTCGGAGACGGCGGCTGTAACAATAAGGTGTTTTCTTTAAAAACTGATTGTCAATCAAGATAGTATCTCCCTTACAGTTGACCCACTACCGCGCCACAGATTGGTAAGGACATCCAAGTGCTCTTCCTGCTGGACACTCAGCGCCGCCAGGGGATCCGTTTTGGACTCCCATTGCATCAGACGGTTTCGGATCTTCCGCAAATTCTCGTTCTCGCTTTGCGCGGTGGCGACGTCATCCATTTTTCTGTGCCGGATTCTGGAATCAAGGGAGCAGCGATAGCGATACTTTTCCGTTTGTTTACCAAATATTTTAACCTTTTCCAGCACTGTCACCAGCGATGTCAAAACATTAGGCATAAAATCTCGATAGTTTTAAATTAATGAAGCTCTTTTTAAAGTAATTATTTTAGTTACGAGTGTAGAAAAGTGTGCGTATAAAATGAATGGTTTAATTTATTATATTTTTACGGAAGTATGTATGAAATTTGGCTTAAAAAAAGCTGACCAATCAACAACAGCATTATGCAGAAAAATCTGACAATTGGCAACACTGTTACGATAAAACTTTATTATTTTTCATTTCTTAATTTCTTTTTAGCCAATAATTGTCAATAAATGGCCCCTCAGCCGGTGGTAACGGGACTATCCCCAAAAGAGGGCCCTCCCGGTACCCGTGTCATCATTCGCGGCGAGTTCCTAGGCACCCGAGTTCAAGACTTAATTGGTAGGCGGAGTCCCTATGATTTGTTTTGGATGTTTACTGATTTTTCTGCTTATTTAAGGCCTAAAGATTTGCGGGTCTGACTGCTTACTGTCTGCTGAGTGGAAATCCCCCAACAAAATAATCGCCCGCACAGGTCCAGCCAAAGGAAAAGGCGACATCATAGTGACCACTTTGAGTGGCGGAGTGGGTACTTCCACAGTGCAGTTCCGTGCTTATCACGAAACCATCGGTCCCCTCAAAGAGTCAGCGGTATGGATCGAAGAATCGCCATCGCAGAACTTCGCCTGGGGTCGTCGCACTCTGGCACAGTCGGGGCTAACTCAGGAGGACCCTCTTGGCCTGTCCATTGAAGGCAACGAACAAAAGATTCCCGAAGATCTGCGTGATCTCTTTCCCGACGCTTGTGGTGATCTGTCGCAGGAGAACTTTTCGCCAGCGTGGTTCTTGCTGGAGAATCACCTAGCCACCTCGTTTGAAGACCTCAAGGCGGGCTTGTCATACCTAAAGCGGAAAGTGGAGAGCCAAAAAGAGGGGCAGCTGTCCTTTCTGAAGTCCAATGCTGGGTCTGTGATCGACCAGCTGGACACGCTGATGAACATTCGGGATAAGCTGCAAGAGGACGTCAAGTTACATGGGAATGAGCCTTTGAATATTCTAGAGGCGTCCATAGAAAGTATGTTCGAGTTCCCCAGACACACATTGAAAATATTCATAACTTTTGGTTTCCAGATTCCATCACCGAGTCCCAGAAGATATTCACCGATGTGCTGGTTCGCAAGGAGAAAGCTGACTCTACACGCTCCGTTTTGTTTGCACTGTCCCGGCACAAGTTTCTCTTCTGCCTGCCAAACTCAGTGGATCGACGGGCCAAGGCTGGCGAATACGATATTGTGGTCAACGACTACTCCCGGGCCAAGAACCTCTTTGGCAAAACGGAAATCCCCATCTTCCGAAAAGTACTCGAAGAAGTAGACCATAGGATTCTCTCCATCCGCAAGCAACTCCACGAGAAGGTAGTGAAGATGCCGCAGAGCGTGGAACAGCAGAAGAAGCTAATCAAGGCGCTGACCAGTCTGGAACTGCAACAGAGCGGCACACCCATCGGCGATAAACTAAGAAATATTGATCCAGCCTGGGATGCCATCGAGGCGAGGGCTAAGTACTTGGAGGCCACATTCCGTCAAACTTTCGAGCAACATGCTAATAAGGATGCGGGTCCGCAGGAGAAATCCAAAAGCAGGGACCGAGATTCCAGCCAAGCCCCCAGCCGAGTTAACTTCTGTGAGGAATTGTGCGACATTGCCGCATCCCAACTGCCGGATCTGTGGCGTCTGGGTCAGCTTTATTTCACTGGCGAGCTGCGCGGGCCTCATGATCCTAAACCAGGAGACTTCAAGCGGATGATTCTGAATGCGATCGAGAAATACTGTGTTTACTTACGGGTGGCGATTCTCATAGCTGCAGACCAAAGGGCTCTCCGCCAGTCCAGTGGTCTAAGCTGGCCCATCGGTTCCGCATCGGCCACGCATCAATTTCTGCCGTGGATTCCTCAGTGTCTACGCTATACACGGATCGCTTATGCCACTCTAATAACCTTGGATCTGCCCTCCGAGGCGCTGGATATCATCCAAAAACTCATTGACGAAGTGCGTCTCTTCTGCTTTTCTATAATCTTCAAGCGGGCGACAGATCGCTGCAAGAAATTGGGTAGCCAGGAAACGTGGGAAATGGGTGTAGAGGAGTACCCAGGTGCCACTCTCTTGCCGGGGGCACTCGAAGCCCTCCTCATTGAGACTTTGGACGAAGTGCAATCCGTGTGCATGCAGCCAGAGTCGCGAGAGGGAAATCTCCTGGAGCCTCAATCAGATGGACAACGCGAAGTGTCCCAGCGACTACAGGAATTTCTCTCAGCTTTTAGTGGCGTGATTGAAGAATTGGCCTTCCACTCGCACGATGAAGAAACGCCCACCCACAATGTGTCCCAGCTACTGGGATTCCCGAATGCCCAGCAGCCGGACTCAGTGGCCGGAGGAGCTGGAGCCACTGTCACCTGGGAGCAGCGCATGCTCTGCTGTTTGGCCAACTATGCCTACTGCAACAAGAGTTTTTTCCCGAAAATAGGAGACATCTTCGTGCGATACGGCTACCCCCTGCCCACCTTGGCCATCGAAACTGCCAGGTACACGGTGAATCAGTTATTTACAAATCTCCTGGAGGAATACGTGGAGCACAAGGGCGATCCCTTAGTGGGCACAATTGAGCCATCGATGTATCTGGGTCGTTTCCAATGGGATCACGAAATGGAAATCGGTCAACTACGACCATACGCCCACGAATGCTGCGACAACTTGGTCGGAGTATACTCTGAGATATACAGTATCTCCCCGGCACTGCTGCGTCCCATCCTCGAGTCCATTGTGCAGACGATATCCGAGGAACTGGCCCGCCTAATGAGCTGCGTTCAGCGGTTCAGTTTTACAGGAGCCGTTCAGGCGCACGTGGACATCCGGCTGTTAAGGGATGCGCTCGAGGGCTACGTGAATGAAACAGCCAAGTAGGTGGAACTATAGATGCCTCAAAATTCCATCAATTAAATGATTTTCTTTTTTAGGAACTACTTCATGGAGGCCCTGGAGGCCATAAATCCGCCATTGAGTGCCGAGCAGAAGCGCAAGGCCGACGAAATTCTGGAGCGAGTGAAGAGCAACATGCGACTGCAGCTGCTCTGCTTCGGAGTCAAGGACCCTTGAGCACATTCCCAAAACGCCTGTAGCTTTAATTTATAATACCACTTATAAATAGCTTGTGATTCGATTCCCAACAATTATTGAAAAAGGGATAAACCTTTATTCGACATAAACCCGAAATGGTTCGTAAATCTAGAAACAAGCCTTAAATGCCCAGCGTTTTGAAGTCAAAGTTAAAGTTTTTGCCGTCAGCCTCATAGTTCTGGGCCATGGTCTTAATGGCCTGCTCCACGTCGATGTTGTTAAATTGTTCCTGAATGCGCTGCTTCACGGGGTTCTCGATGGCATCCATGATTTGGTAGCGCAGCAGATTGGGCAACACGTTCACCACGAACTCCATAATGTAGTCTAGGGTTCCGGCTCCGTCGCATCTCACCTGGATATTGCCCATGTCGAATTGCAGGTCGGTGATTTGGGGCCTCTTGGTTGTGTCCAGCGACTGGCTGACACCGACGAGGGCTCGAATATGCTGGACTGTGAACTGGACATGACCGACGCGGGTCATCAGACCCAGTCCCACCTCCCACTGACCGGCGCCAGTCAGCTGCTGGGTGCCCAGGTGTAGGTTCAGGGCGACGGTTTTGTTGGCCATGCCAACCGTGATGTTTCCCACGCGATAGAAGCTGGAGAGGCCGCTAATCCAGGTGTTGGACAACTGGACACTGAACACACCCATTGTGCGGTTCATGTCCTGTAACTTGTACGGATCGTAACCCTTCTCCCGTACCATCTTGCGAGCGGTGGCGATGGCGCTGTCCAGCGGAGTGATTGAGTTGGGCAGCTTTCTGTCACCCATCGATTGCTGGATGAACTTGTCCATCTCACTGCGCAGTTGCTTGTCGGCCTCCTGCAGCATGAACGGCTTCATGGCATCGAACACCAAGTTCGGGGCGGAGTTCACCACGCCCTGGAACACCGATCCCAAGAAGCCAAGGTTCTGAAAGTCCATAGTCATATCCGAAAACGTAATGTCGATCTTGATCCGATCCGTGGCCAGGTGTCCTTCGCGATCCACTGCCAGCAGGGCAGTTGCCTCGCCGTACACGTTCTTGAGGATGACGGTGAAGGGTCCGTTGGCCTTGGAGAAGAACGAGCCAAGCTGGTAGTCGCCCTTGACAGTCATTTGGTCGAGTTGCAGGCCACCGTTGATCTGATCAGAAAAATGGATTACTTTCTCCGTACCAAGTATAATCTTTGAACTCACCTTCATTTCCTTGAAATCCGCGCTCAGCTTGTCTATGCGGAACTGGGAGGAACCATATGCCTTCACCCGCCTCATATCCAGGGTGGCCATACCCAGATTCTTCTTGACATCGGGCACCTCAATCGGATCGGCGATGGCAGCCCCTGGCAGGCCCCGAGGATCCTCCTGCTTGAAGTGCTCCAGCAGGGCCTCCACCTCGGCAGCCAGACGATTCTGACTAACCTCTATGTTGTGCTCATCATTTGATTTCTCCACTTCCTGCTCGACGGCTGCTCAAAGGTCAAGAATTTCAAGTATTTTGTTATTTGGATTGGGATCTTCATCCCTTCACTGACCTTCCGACTCCTGGGAGCTAACTAAGTAGCAACTGGTGGCCAGCAGCCACGCGATTATTATCAGTGGCTTCATCGTTCTGGGATTAGCTAGAACCGGAGCTTATCAGTATTTTTTTTTTTGGAAAGCAGGGAAATGCGCCAGCCTCCGGTCACCACTCGACTTGGCGGAACAAACACGCACTGACGACTGTCGCGCTAATCAAGAGATAATGATGAGCCAGCCAGCCAGCAGGCGACGATCCGACAATCCAGCGGGGAGCCGCGCTTATCTAAGGGCGACTCTTCTCCCGGAGCCTCCGATTAAGCGCGGAATTGAGTCTGAGCAGTTTGTCTTGAATGAGTTTCAGTTCTCGAAAGAATGTCTCGTTTTAATCACAATAATAGGGAACAGTTTCCCGATGAAGAAAACTCAATCTTTGAGTTCAAATCTTTAGTATCAGTATCTTTTACTTTTGTTTTCGGCAGAACCACTTATATTCTCCCTTTTTTAAATAAAACATGTATTTCGTTTTTTTTGCTAATGTATCTTTATATATTTTTTTAATATACATTGTTTATCTTATGGCTTGCTTTTCTTTTTTTATATTTTTTATTAAAAAAAAATTTCACGTGCTCAAAAAAATTCATGCTCAAAAAAAGTTTCTTAATCTATAAAAAAAAATGGTTCTTAAACTATGAAAAAAAGGGTTCTATCCTAAGAAAAAAAAAAAGTTTTTAGGCTCACAGCAACCGCATATTAAGCAAAGCATTTCATTTAATATTTCGTTGTTCGTTAAACGAAAAAGAACATTTAAGATATGACTATTGCTTGGCCATTAATTTTGATTAATCGGCAGCTGCAGAACTCTACTTTCAATGACTAACTTTCTAATGATTAGAAAAAAGAATAGTTTTTCGCAAATCGTTTGCGTGGAGTTCAAAAAAAGTCAAGGAAATCGTCGGGTTGAAGAATGCTCCTAAAAGACATTAAATAAGTCGTTGCTTGGGAAGTGTTCGAAAAAGAAAGAAAGGCGAAAAAAACACAAAAAAAAATAAGGATAATATCCAATGTGATAATACTTTGGCATAATATGAAGATGCATCAAAATATCGGATAGACAGATAGGGACTTGACATATAAATTGATAAAACACAAGCGCCAAAGCTACCTCTTGAATGGTAAACATCACAAAATAAATATAAAAAAAAAAAACTGAAAAAAAAAGTGCAAGAAATAAAAATGAGAAAAATTTGTATGGATCAGTCGCCTTGCTTACAAATCGTCGGAGCCAGACATGATTTCCTCGAACAGCGAGTGCGCGTTGTCAGTGGCCGACTGTCTGTCGCCAGCGGCAGGATTCTTTATGGAGCCGCCACTGACAAGCTCGTCGACCGTTTCAAGGGCTCCGAAGTTGGCTCTGCCCCGTCTCGTTCTGGCGGTGGTCCGGAATTTCTTGGCCGGCGGCTCCACGACCTCACTTTTCGGCTCGGGTGGCGGTGCTACGAGTGGAGCTGGAGGAGCAGGAGCCGGTGGCGGTGGAGGTGGCGGTGGTGGCGATGGGGGTGATGGCTCTGGAGATGACGGTGGCGCTGGATACAAGTATGCGTATTGAGGAATAGAACTGTTTCCATCGTTGTTCTGCAGCTGGATACATGGCCAGCCCAGCGTGGCAGGATGCACAGGAACGTTATCCCTGAGAATGTTGAATCCTGAAAAGGAATATGTTTATTTTAAGTCAATTCCTAATAAAGGACAACAAAGACCTACCCTGAAACTCTCCCTTCTGATTCTGGACAAGCACCAGAGGATGCTGCGACTGCTGAAGGTTGCTGAGAGGCACAAAGGTCAAGCTCTCGTTAGACCCACCCGCAGCTGATTCTGCAGCTTCTGACTCAGGCTCTGCCTTCCGGACAGGTTTTTCCCGCGCCTGCTTCGGCTCCTGTCCAGTTACCAGCACGTCATCCTCCCCATCGTCGCTGTCGATGAAATCGACCTTGTGAGGATTCTTGCAGGCGACGCAGTAGCAGTTGGCGCACGAGTTGCCGGCCTTGTAGCACGGACAGCGGTTGTTGCGACACGTCATGAGCGGGTTCTTCGTCTTCGATATGCCGCAGCGACACAAGCTCTTCTCGTCCTTGCGCCCGTCTCCGCGACCCTTCCGCCGATCACTGCTTGCCTCGAGGAGGCCTACCGGCGGGACAGGTGCCGGGTGCACCACTGGCTTGGCCACTTGGGCCGGAGGCGGCGGAACTGGGCTGCGAGCTCTCTTCCTCGTGACGGGCACAGCTTCGTTGGACTCCTCCTTCAGATCATCTTGGATGTCTACGACTTCCTGTTGTAGTTTCTTTGACTCGCAGGCCGTTTCCTGGATCTCCTCCACGCTAGCCATCAAGTGGTTCTCCGTAGTCTCCACAATAACATCCGTTTTTATCTCCACCATGGGCTTCTCCTCCAGCCTGTCGGCCTCCGCCATCTGGGAGAAGGTCCTCTTGTACCTGGTTATCTCAACCGACTCCGAAAACTCGACCGCCCCCTGCTCCAAGTCGGGCACATCGTCCGTCTGCATCTGCTCTATTTGCACCACCTGACCGATGTGCAGATCCTGGGCCTCAAAAGGAGTGGATGCCCCCGTGGGCATAACATAGGACACGGCAAAGTTGCTGCTGCTGCTGCTGGGGAAGCTGGCCATCGAAACGGCTTGCGAGAGATCGACCTGCTCCGTCCAGGCGTGCTGGGCACCGCTGGTCAGTATTATCTGGGCCGAGGGCATTATCTGGAGCGGGGAGAACTGACTCTGCTCCCCGGTGGCAGCGGCCTCCAGCTCGATGTCGCTGAGGGAGAGCTGGTGCTCCTCGGGCAGATGCTGTTCGTAGGGCAGTTCCGGGGTGGTGGCCGCCGTAGTCGGTGGCGTTTCTGCCGGCAGGGACGACGGTACGCCCTTCAGGAACGGCAGGTCTGGCTGCGGGAGGAAAGTATCCCGCATGTCATCGTAGTTGGCCCCCTCCCGGATAAAGTCCTGGGTGCTGCTCGGCGGTAGCTTGAGGCGTGGAATATGCTGCAGGAAGGGATCTCCCTGACGCGCCTCCGGGAGCAAGCCGGCTAGTTGAGCAAACAGAGATGACTGCAGCAAGTGGACGCAGAGGGTCTTGTAGCAGAGTAGTTGAATGCCCATCGCCCTGTTCTCCTCGTAGGTCTTGAAGTCGGAGCACTCCTCGCACTGGGGACACGTGGGAAACAGTCGCTTCCGGCCACGCAGGCACAGCCGGCATACATTGTGCTGACACCGCTTGCCCTTGGGGGAGTACGGATCCATGAGTAGCTGGCAGCATACCACGCAGGACAAGAGGCGACGCAGTTCGCCGATCCCAGAGTTGAGTTCGTCGACGCGCCGCTTTGAGAGATTCGAGGCAGAGCGAAGGGACAGACGAGTCACCTTCAGGTAGACCGACATAGCCGACATCGTGGCTATACACTAATGGGTGGGACTGTACACACGCCGGTGTTTGTTTACGTGAGACTCCGCGGGCCTGCCTGGCTCTGGCGATCCCAGCAACAGTGGCTGCTCAGCAGCAACGCCAATGCCTGCTCCCGGCGTCCAGGCTACTGCCACAATTGACCAGCAATTCCTTTCCTTCTGACCTTAGCTACACACGCATTATTTCACTTTATTTTTCGTTTCGCAACAAAATCGAATTTTCTCACAAACGCTGGTTTCGACGCAGCTTCACTGGATTGATGCAGCTTATCGCTTATAACTATTTTTCACGTGCAAAAAAAAAAAAAAATAGGGGTTTATGTTTATGTTATGTGTATTTTCAAGTCATGGTTAATAGAATCACTTCAATATTATAAACTTAAAAAAAAAAGGAAAAAAAAATTACCCAGGCAACAACACGCAGAGCAGTGAACTAGTGATGTGAGTTTCGCCCAACAAAAATATATTTATATCGTAATATGTTTGTATCGACCAAAAAATCGTATATCGATATTATTTACAAATATTCCTCGATAACACACATTCTTTTAATATTATTAATATTTTTAGGTGTTTAAAGAAATAACTAAATTTAAAATATTTTTCTTTAACAAGAGAACATTGTTTTGATCGTAGTATTGATGTATGGATAAAATGCAGATTGTTATTGATAGCTAATGCATTGATTACAGGAAAAGTTTGAATGAACTTCAATACTAATATTCTAGGAGAATATGCCAAAATTGAGGATTAGATTTTTAAACATGTGAAAAAGGTGGAATCATTATCTTGATTGATTTGTAATCAGCTTTTCGTCAACTAATCTAAGCACCCAGATATGCCCCTAACTAAAACTCAAGAACTTAAACCTCCTATCGAGGAATTAGTTCTGTGCAGAAAGTTGCGAAAGGCATATGTGAAAAGAAACCCGTTCCAAAAATGAAATTAAATTTTTTTAAACATGCTAATCCATCTCTAAGGAAGATGCATGTTATGCAGATTCAATTGATAACAGTACTACTTGGTAAAGTCATTTAAAATTTGAATTCACTTTCTTACGCGCCACATTTTTCCCGTTGTTTATTTTTCTCATTTTCGATGCCCTGCGTCTGCGTCTTGAAGGCACGTGGAAAAGTGTCTAAAATTTAAACTCTTAGAAAACTTATGCTTCTTCGGAGTCTAAAATACAATAAACTTAAAATGTAAAGCTTTCCAGAGATTAATATTTTTCCAATGAAAAATTTAAATTTTGATAAAATTATTTGATTTTTTCCGGTGCACACTGACAGATTGCTGCAAACTTTTATTGTTATGTGCAGTCCAATTGCAGCATTCGGTGAAAGTGCATCAAGTCCCCAACGCAGCGCATCCCATTTACATGCTATTATTATTAATAAAATATCCAGAAAACTCATTAGCCGCACTCGAACGAACACTTGCACTGTAAAGTAAACAAATTGAGATTGTTGTCCCGAGCGAGATTGCTTGAAAAGTGTATTGAAAAAAAGGTAAGAAGGAAGTCAATGGCTTATCTATCTATCATGCAGTACCCTCTATGCGTCCCATTGTTCAATTATGGAATATTAATGGCATACTTGGTACACACATATGTATATCTCTACCATTCGCAGTGCTCGTGGTCAAAATCAATGGCGCTGCCCTGAACGCCAGCAACTATCAGTACCAACTGGCGGAGCGTGGAACACCATCTCCGGATCTCCAGACCGTGGAAATTCTTCTCAAAGATCAGAACATGGTCCGAGCCTGGGGCACCAACCTGACGGCAATTACCTGGGCCCATGCCGTGAACAACCAACAATTGCTGGTGGAGGCCCTTTCAGGTGCGCTTCCCCATTACACTGAGCTACAGGTTCAAGATTATATTTTCTATTCGCATTTTATTCAAAAGCCGGCATTGATTTCATCGAGGCGGACATATCCCTGGGAAAACTGAATGGTGAGGGCGAAGACCTGCCGGTGATGGCCCATCCCCCGGCCAACATCTCCGATCTCACACTGGCCGACTTCCTCAATCAAGTCATGGACTTTAACCGGAACCACGAAGGTCAAGAGAAGGGCATCAAACTGGACTTTAAATCCATCGAAGTCTTCGAGGGCTCCCTGGATATTCTTGATGCCAACATTCCAAATGTAAAAAATAATTGTTGTAATTGTTCTAAAGAAAATATTACATAATATGCTCGTTGCAGATGACCTATCCAATTTGGATAAACGCTGATATCCTAAGTGGACCCGTGGACCAGAATAAAACTGTTCCGGTTGACGCGGATCGGTTCTTCGCCGGCTGCAATCGGTATAAGCAGGCGGTGCTGTCCATCGGCTGGACCACAAACTGGGGCGCCGACTTTCGAGAGGGGGAGTACACGGAGGACCATTGCAATGCCATGGTGGAAACTCTGACCCAGAACAATGTGTTGTTTACCGGCCAAAGCATCACCTTCCCGGTTAGGGCAGGAATCGCCGCCAATAGCGAGGATCAACTACACAAGTTGGTGGCGTCAGTGAATGGAACAAACGAGAGCACCCTAACCGTCTGGTCATCGGCTGGCGACTACGTGGATGTGGCCAAGCTGCGGAAGCTGATCCTGGGCTTTGGGGTGTCGCGAGTGTATCTCGATGTGCCGGAGGAGTTGGCGGCTGAACTGGATTTGGGAAACACCCGAAACGGGGCAAGCACTTACAAATCCTTGTTTGGTTTCGGATTTGTCAGTCTGTGTTTCTGGGCTATCTCCAGCTGGCTTCAGAGACTCTAAAGTTAACAGGTTTTTGATGACATTTTGTATAACTTGTTGCCAGTTTCCAGGGTTTTTTTATAATTAGTAATTATGAATGAGACATGTTTTTTATTTTTGTTTGAATAAATATGAAATGTAAAATTTTTTATTGGTTTCTCTTCATTATTTCCAAAACAGTGTTATTCAAATAGCTTAGCTATTTTTCCTATTTTAACTTCAATATTTAACTTTTAATCGTTTTCCTAACAAAGCTCAATTAAGTTTCAACATTATTCTAGGATTTTTGTAAAGATATGTTTAGGAATTAGATGCTAGGCGTTTTGTAATAATAATAAAATTGAACTGCAAGTTTAAAAAACTCTGACATCTTTCGAATAAGCATTTTTCATTTATCCGGAATCTTTAATTCAAATTATATATCTTAAGGAATTTTTTTGTGGAAGTATATCCGGGTTTCACAGCTGTGCTTTACTATCTTAGGTCTTACAATGATCGATATATTTACATAGGATATGCGAAATCTTTGCACCGTAACTGGTATTTGTACAAGACTTAAAAAAGTGGCCCGCTTGGGCTAATTAGGTGAGCAAAGGACAATCTTTTTTAGAAGCCACAAATCGCTCCACGATTTGCAAATGTTAGGCATTACCATATGCATATATATATGAATACTTTGGGCGTGCGCAGTTTCATTCCAGCTTCAATGAGGGAAATGAGTAATGGGGTAGGATAATGAAGCACTTAACGACTCTATCTATTTACACATTAATCGTAGATTAGCCTACTAAATAATTAATGACTTTTGCTGGGCTCTCTGCATCTTCTTTTTGGCACTAAAATAAATAATCTTGTTAATCTCTCTCGCTGTCGCAGAGCTTGCTGGGGGGAACCTCCGAAAAGCGGCAATGTGTGGAAATGAATGTGGTTCGATGGTGAGCAATTGGCTAAGGCAGAATGGCTTCATCACAATATGCAGTCCTAGGCTACGGCGACGTAAATGAGTCTCAGGCAGACGAAAGTGGGCGGCACTGCCAGAAATGCGCGATGCCAGCTCATGTATTATCTGGCAACGGCTATCACATCGGACGATTCCATGCCGATCAATCGTTCCCTGGGCGATCCCTCAACGGCTCCCATCTCCTCCATCACTCCGGAATCGCGCCTGTAGTCCAGGAGTCTCACTCCCACTCGCTCGTTGCCGGTTTCACTCTGGTTGGTTCGGAACAACTGCGACAGCTGCGGAGCGGTTGCTGCGGGCGAACTGACACCAAACGTGGTCAGTGGTCGCAGCACACTGGCCTTGGCCTTGGGATCACTCTGGCAGAAGTGCGTCACTTGGCGCGTGGGATACCAGCAAGTGCATATAAGGCCACCAGCGAGCAGAATGCCGGTGACTATTTGCCCAAGCAGCACGATAAGCGGCACCAGTGCAATGTCGTTGGCAATCTCCTCCGAGACACGAACCCGTTCCTCGCACCACATCATAGGAATCATCACCGTTGGCACGTTTTCAAAGATTCTGCAAATATTTAATTTATTACTAAATCCACTGAAAGAAAACTGTTGAAAACTTACGTATTTCCTTCTATTGGCTCCATAAAATAGTTAGCCTGGAAGCCCCCGCCCACATCCATGGGCACACCGGCGTTCGGCTCCAGGGTCATGAAGAACTCGTGCTTCTCCCTCTCCGGGTGCAGCCCCTCAATGGCTTCGAGGTAGCTGGGATCGCCTTTGTAAAAGTGCGGGAAGGACATGTAGACGGAGGAGTTGAACGCGCACGGACCAATGTTGATCACGCCAATGGGCGAGCACTTGCCATTGACGCAATAACAGCTCGTCTCTGGGTAGAGGGTGCCATTGTCCACGGCGTGCTCGGTGCCGCTGTACTTGTAGGCCGTAACTCCGTGCACGGTCACCGTCTCGGTGTAGTCCAGCGGAATGGCCCGGCACATTTTGGGCATGTACATGTAGACGGTGTCGTTGGTGCCGAGGTTGGGTGGAAAAAACTCGCCCATGGAGCCGTGCACGTCGCCGCAGCTGCCCTCGAACGCGGTGTGCGTGAGATTATTCAACGTATGTATCTGGCCCATTTTTGCGATATCATCGGCTCCTGTGAACATATTTATGTCGCCATCGAAGCTGGCACTGCCGTTTCGCGGATACTGAAAGCCAATGCGGTGATATGGCACATCCTCTGGCCGGAAAAATTTCCCCAAAGTGACAAATGGATGCTGGTAGCCCTTAAACAGCAGTTCTTCGGCTGTTTTTGTGACGCTAACCTTCTGACTGTAGACATTCGAAAAGAAGTTCAGAACGGATGATCCCCAGGTACCAGCTGCACGCAACGCCGCAGCCTGTAAACAAAAATTATTATTAATTTGTTGCCAAAAATATATCATCTCTGTAACTTACATGGGCCACGGTATTCACTGTATTCACCATGTCCGAGAGACTTCCATTACTGGCCTCCGCATCGAAATGGAACCACGACTTCTTGTGGAAGGACACGGAATAGTTCTGGTTGTGCCAGTCGATGTCTACCTTGTCGGGACTCTCGCGGAACCGGTAGGGTCCCAGTTGTTCGAATCGCGGCTTCTTGCCCGAACCCACATAAAAGTCCTCCGGATTCGTCCAATTGAAAAGATAGACATCGAAATTCAGAGGCAGAGGCGAAACTTTCCAGCCCTCGAATGATCGCGACGTTGGACTCAAGGCCATTTCCTGCAAAAGCGGAGCACGTAAGAAAAATTTAATTAATTTTGATTTGGATAAACTTGACTCAATTGATGCTCGCCGGGCAAGTAGTCAATGGCAGGCGATTTACATAATTGTTGAGCTATAATTGGGGATAACTGGTAGCTGAACTCGCCCAGCAATTGCTTTATCGAAAAAATATAAATGGAATTTTTGCATCGAACAAGTGTACTCATACTCATACTCATACTGATAGTTCCATTGAACATTAGTACTCGCAGTGCACATGATCGTCCTACAAAAGTTATCAAAGGTCGGAAAAGATCTATGGAAATAGTGCTAAATGTATATATTCACAACTAGACACAATATAACTACTAATAATAACTAAACAACAAGATTTAAATATCTTTTCTAACCATCTTTTTTTTTTAATCAGATTTAACCTAAAGGTCCACTCTTTCAATCCAAGAACATAAATAATTCCAATTCTTTATCGAATATATTCATTCATATATTCTCATACTCTCACTAGTACTCATACTCATACTGATACTTCCATTGAACATGAGTACTCATAGAGCAAATAATCATCCTACAAAAGTTTTATAGAAGAGATATACATATATATATATATACACTTCTAGAAAATGGTCAACCAAGATCCAAAAAAAGATGTTGAATATTTTCGAATATTTTTGTCTTTCTTTCCACCAAATCTCTCTATTAGAAATGTAAAATAAACAATATAATAAATAATATATATAATAATTAACAATATTAGATATATTGTAAGATATATATTAATTGCAAATAAAAAATAATTTTATTTATATCGGAAACTACATGATTTTAATGTGACATGTTTGTGTCTTTTCCTTTTTTTTTGTGTTTTTTCCTTCAAATTACTCCCCACATTTCGCTGTTTTCCCAATTTTCACCATAAAGCTAAACAAGACATGTATTTTTTGTACCATTCCCGATGCATTGTTTTCTAAAAAATTAATTAAAACAATAATCTTTCAATTTTAAATATAAATAGTACAGTTAAAACGTTAAGGGAATTTTACCCACTTTATGCCGTACGAATTTACCCTAGCTTTAAGAAAATTGTTAATTCCCTAAAATAACTAAACAACAAGGATATTTAAACCTCTTTTTTTTTGTAACAGATTTAACCTTGAAGTCCACCAATGCATTCTATTAGAACATGTTTTTTTTTATAGCAACTTTGTAGGCCAACGTCTATCACTTCCGAAGAGTCCAGGTGCAGGTTGCGATTACATTACCCTTATCACCAATCTAGTCATCAATCATTGTAAGCCGAAACGCCAGAATTAACGATCGGCGGGCCGGCAGTCCAGTAGGCCGCCATTTTGTTTCGACCAGAAGCCTGTAATCTCTATAATTGGAACTGTGGGCCGCAGGAAATGACTGAACTGATAAAACGAATTTCGCAAAGGGTTCTCAGCCATTTTTGATTGTGATTGAAGGAGGCCATTACACCGATATAGATAGTGTGTCTGAGTGTGTCTATAGTTTTACTGTCAGAGCATTGGTATCAAAGTTGAGCAGGTGTTCAGTCGGGGGTATAACACCTAGCCAGGTGTGGGTTACATGTGCGGTCTGTATGGTGAGGCCATTTATGATTGTTTCGTCGCACAGCGAATTTTAAAAAGTGTGTTGTCTAATCGAACCCAGGGCTATCGCGAAATGGGTTATTTTTTTCGGGTTTTAGGCCAGATAAGATATCGCGGGCAACATCGAACTGGTGAGGTTGGTATTTCCGAAAAGCAAAGTTAATGGAAATAAAACAGAGTTGGGATTATATTCCCATGTAGCACTGATTCACGGGAGCACAGGTGTTACTTCCCTTCTCCCCGATAAAGTGACTAAATCACAATCTATTCTTGGCTAAAAGTGGCAAAAAAAAATTGGAGTTATAAACTACGATCTACCTTTTTGTGAATCACCCAATACCATTTATGAAAGGAATATCATCAATAAGATAATGTATGATTGATAATTTTTTAATTGATAATGAAAGGAAATTTATTTTGGTGACTCTTGTCGAGTTATAGCTATAGCTATAAGCAATAACCTCGTATCATTTAGTTATTGAAACTAAAGACTGTGTTTTAGTTCGTTAACCCGCCGTAAATGGAAACAATTTCAGGCATATAATAAAAACTTGAGTCCCATGACTAAGCACTCTACAAAGAACCCCCTAAACGATAGCATTAACATGCTAATTAAAAGCTTATATGCAAGTGTAAGTGCTCTAAAAGAGGTTATAAAAAACTGATGTCTAAAAACTGATCGAGAGCTTTATGACACCCTCTCCTAGGGAAAGGAAAACAATCTTATCTAATTGCCAACTTGGGGGATACTCGGGAGATTCAAAGCACCACCTGCAGACACTTCTTTAGTTTCGGTTGCTTCCGCACAGGTCAATTGCTTTCAATCAAGCTGAACCAAATTGAATGCAAATGAGCCAGCCAGTTGACCTTTGTGCAGTTCGCCAATTTGCCGCCGGGTTGCGAAACTCGACTGGAATATGGAAGGTCTGGGAATCGAATGCCAACTACTTTGCCAGCCGATAAGATAAGATGGTGGAGATTAGATCTAAATACTCTGATAAGGGCTCACCTTGCCGCGCATGCGTGTAAACATCTCGATCCAGTTGCGGAAGAGGTAGACTCCGCTGGTGATGCAGCAGATCCCAAGGAGCACAATGACCAGCCGGGCACAGTGACGCACTCGTGATGTCATCTTGGTGGCTTGCTGTGACGGTGTTGGGTGCCGGGGGGATCGGGGGTGGTGGATAGTATCAATGTTTTATATTAAAGGGGCGTCTTCTTCGCCCGATCTCTTGCTTCGCACTGAGCTCGTATACTTTTGCGTTTTCAGCGTCTACATGGAAGAAAGAGTGAGAATGTGTGAAGAGAGCTGGCCTGGTATATGTATGCGGGCTTATCGCGGGTGGGGGACTTCTCCACAGCCTTATCAATGGAACCTGCCAGGAATGCGGAGAGAGAGTTCCAGAGGGACAGAGAGACTCCTATAAGCGGAGGGAGTATGGGCCATATGCCATATTCATCCAATATTTGTTGTCTAATTGTAATTAAAGCCAAACCGCATATACTACTTAGGGTCTATCGCATTGAAGTGAAAACCTACAACTGCTGGACACAAAAGGTGTCTAGAGTTACGACATAAAGTTGAAAGTCCTTGGACGTTTTTTTTTTATAAAAACCTCACACGCACATACAGGTAAGTAGCTATATTTTTGGTAATTGCGGTGAGGACATGTGGCTTTCATTCAGGGTGGCATTAGCGGAAGTTCTTCCTGTAATTTAAAATGTAAGTACCACTTTTTGGGGTTGCTTCAGCGCTTTAAAAATAATTATTAATTGCTCTCCCCGTTTCAGTAACTACGCCAGCAACCACCCGAGCATGAATTATTATACATTGGTGTCTCTACCACCGAATTGTAAAACAAAAGCCAATTTACTTATTCAAAAAATAGAACATTGATTAGCCACGCTTAGTCACTAGAGCTGACGCTATTTCGGCCACTTTCGTTAAGTCACACCATGTTACTGGGCCACTAAGCCACATGACCCTCTTACACCAATAATGGTAATAGTCTTGACAAAAATATAGGTTTCTTTATTTTTTCACGCAAGTATTAATATGAAGCAAGCTTCCACTTGAAAAACTGGTTGAAAAAAGAGAAAAACTGGCTAATTCCGAGCTGGCTAATTCCGACTAAATATTGACCAAATAGAGCCTACACCTTTTTGGCAAAAACAAAAAGAAAGGGAAGCCCTGTACTTCGTACTGCTGCCATTGAAACGACTCCGACTCGTAGTATATTATTGATGTTTCACTACAGAGCCGAGTACGTGGGAAGTCTGTGATTCACTCGAAAACATTCCTTGACTAATAATACGATTATGTGTTGTTTTGATTCGGGGGACTGGACTGGGGACTGGATCAGAAACACGTTCACCTCTTCGCCATACCCTGACACAACCATAAATGCGTAATGCGCAAGTGGTGTTTACATATCTGGGGCCTGGTTAGCAACCACTGGCTGGCTGACAGACTGTCTCGATGGCCTGCTCTAAGGCCTTAGTTACGGCCATTAAAATGTATTATTGGGTGATAATTTAACGATTTTGGATGCACCAACACTCTCAACACGTATCTGTTGGCGATTTGTTTTGTTATTAATGCACACGTAGCGAGGTTAAGAAAATAATAAAAATGAAACCCGTTTTGCCCAGAGGCAGTCGGCAGTCCCAGTCCCAGGCCCCCGCACTTGGCGATTTATCTACAACAGCACCACGCCCTTCCCCTCCCATTCCGCTCGTGCGCTCTGGTCTGATTATTAAGCACTCTACTCCGAAAAGATTAATAATCCCGCAAATCATGAGTATTTCGTCGAATTGCGATTCTCTATTTGGGCCTTGTGGTGTACAATTCGCATATCCTTGAACCTTCTAGCGGCGTCACTTCCGCAACCTGTTGACAATGTGTATGCTGTTGTATACGGATGGCTTGCTGGCTCTGCTTGTGGCCCAAAAATAGAAACCAAAACACAGTGCAATGTGCCAAAAAATGACAGGCGTATTATATTCTCCTTTCGTGGGGGCGATTTGCATGCGAGCACTTTTGAAACATCATGGCTATGCGTCACGACTCTGGAATGCTTGTCAGCCAACTCCACAAAAAGAACAATTATGTGAGCAGCCCTGTGTTTGTTTAAAAACTTATCTCCAGAAGAAGCAGAGTAATTATTCAAATAAAAGAATAGCGACACGTTTGACTCTCTTCGAGGGGCGCTCTCTCCCCGGTCTGGTTTCTCTCTTCCCGCCACTGGAATTATTTTTTGCCATACATTTCTTACATTTTCTTGTTTATTAGTCTTGTCGAGTTTGTCTAACACTTTTTCCACCTTCTTTGCCTCGTAAGTTCCATGTCGGAAAATAGTGTTTTGCGAAAAGGGTTTTTCCGAATTGTATGTTTCAATTGATGGCAATTTTAAGCTGATAATTGCAGCATATCGAGTGAATATTGAGCAAATCGAGGAACTGCGACGACGCCAATGTCTAAATACGTTTCATTGGCTGTGTTGTCTTTTGTTTTTATTATTTTTGTTTCAGCCGCGCGTCTATTTCTTGATGTTTGCCGTCCCGTTTGCACTCGCACTCAGACGGACCGACGCACCGTTAAGTCGGCTATTGATCTTGAACTAACGCGCCCCGAACACGAACGAACGTGTGTACATCGCTGGGCCTTCTCTTCGACTAAAATTAAGTATTTCTCGAGAGTCACAGCCAACAGCAATTATTTATTTTTGATTAAATGCCGTAGACCGTTGGATAGGTCGCCCAGCGAATACCCTTACCATACGGAAGGCCAGTGTTACCAGATGTTGCCAGCTGAATGAAGCCACAGATACATCAAGGACTTGTACCTAAAAAATTATGTCAAAAATTATTAAGATTGTATATTTTGTTTTAAGGTTTAATCCGTCATTTAAGTACTCTCCATTAAAAGAATGTAAAGGAATTTTTTGTATTAGTTCCTCTAACAAACGCACTTCAATATTTTCAGGGTATAATCATATAGCGGCGCCAATGAGCATAATGGAAATAGGCCCGCTCTCACATGCTCTCTTCAATTCTCTGCCATTCTCCGACTCTTTTGGCTCAAAACCGGTTATCCGTTGGCGTCGTGCATTTTTTCTTCAATCGGCCTGCATTTCAATGCAACATAATGCGTGTTTTCCAACACCGACTCCAAAGTCGGAAAGTTGAAAGTGTTTCAGAAAAGTTTTTTAAATAATAAGCATGCACGATTCAACTTGACAATAAAAAAGGCCAGACGATCGTTTCGCAAAAATATAATATTTAGATGTTAAAAATATTTTTTTACTATCCCAAATATAATTAAGCTCTAGCATTAAACTAAGTACACAGCATTCGTTCCGTTTACCATTTATTCTCTTAATCTGTAGACTAGGCAAGACTCTTAACTCCTAAAACATAAAACTAATAACTAATAATCTCAAGTATTTTCTAAAATCCCTCAACAAGGAATTCGAACATCCTCCTTCGCCCCTGTATATGTCAGACCCATAAGCAAGGACGATTCGTCCACTTCTCCTGTGGTCTTTGTGGACTCTGGCATTCTCGGTAACTCCAGGGTGTTGATCTCTATCCTCTGCATAAAACGCTTTTTCCAGATCCATTGGTGCGGGTAATAAAACAACATGACTACACCCAGAACCACGCCCAAAACTCCGCACACTTTTCCCGCCCATTCAGCAATTGGAACAAGCTTCATATAGAGCAAAAGGTCATCGGTGATCTGTGCATGATAGTCCGCCCAGATTAGCGGAAAGAATGTTTTCCTCGCTTTGCGATAAAGTCTGAAAATATGAAATAATTATAAGTAATAGAACTATGTTTTGTTACAGAAATCGCTCACGATTGGGTCTCCGGTTCCACCAGTAAATTGGCCATGATTCGGGCCTTGATCTCCAGCAACATTCCTGTTTTAGGCTCCAGGATAACGACCATTTCGTGACGATCCTTGTCTGGCTTCATTCCCTCCACCTGCTCCACGTAGTAGGGATCGGCTAGGTAGAAATGCGGATACGACGCAAAGACCGGTGCTCCATACCAGCAGGAAGATATATTCAGGAGTCCGGATCTAACCTCCTGGCAGTTATCCTGGCAGTAGCAACTGTTCTCGGGATTGTCAGTGCCTGAAACATAAAAATTGTAAAATTTTAAGCCCATTGATGGAATAATTATTAAGTTACTAATTACCATTAGCCATGTTTAGGGCGCTGCCCTTATAGACAAAGGCATCGACGCCCTTGAACGTTGTGGTGCCGAAGTAATCAATCTGAAACTCGCGGCACAAGTCCGGCAGGAAGTATGAGATGGGCCTGCCCTTAATCAAAGGAACAGGATGAAATTCGCCAGTACTGCCCTTAAGCTTGCATCTCGGACTGGCTTCAGTGACGTTGTTGTAGCGCCAACGCGCTATTTGACCCAGCTTCTCGAAGTTATCACGTCCCGTATAGACATTGTGGTGGCCATAGATCTCCATGCTTCCGTTGCGCTGAAAATAATCAAAGATTAAATGATTAAGCATTCTGATAATGGAATCTTCATTTTAAAAACATTCGTCATTTAATGGTTTAAACTTTGTACCACAAACAGTACAGCCTTATCACAGGCAAAATTATGAAAATACATTAGTCAGTGTCCACTATTGAATTCTTATCAAAATATTGTGACTCATATAAGTACATTTGAAAAATTTCATCTATAAATTCTAGTGGATAATTCTTTTCATCAATACATAAATGTAATCTATTGTCCTAGAGGTATATGATCACTTACCGGATATGCATATCCAACTTTTTCGTAGTCAAAATCCATTTCAGGAACAAGTCCGGGCGGTATTACTTTTCCCATTTTGATGAGTGGTGTCTCAAATCCATCAAACATCCATTCGCTGGCAGTTTTAACCATTGTGGTTTCCTTGCCGTAAACATTTAGGGCCATTATCATAAGGGAGCGCATAAAGGGATTGACGCGAAGCATTTTCTGGTAAAGTCCCACGATGATCAGGTTGGGGGCCACCACACGATCCGTCGGCAAACCGGCGCTCTTTTCCGGAACAAAATCAAATCGACTTTTCCTCATATACGATACCGTGGAATTATCATCGTGCCACTCTACGTTGAGTTTCTGCATCTTTTCCGTAAAACGGTAGGGTCCCAGCTCCTCGAACCTCGGCTTTATTGTGGTATTAGTTACATCCTCCGCATTGGTCCAGTTAAAGATGTAGAGGTCCACGTCGATCTGTATAGTGGGCGACTGCCACAGATCACAGATGAAGGATCCCGGCCGAAGGACCATGAACCACTCAAGCACCCACCGCTCGATGCGCTCCATATAGATGACGGAGAACACGCTGCAGGTGGCGAGCAGAAGTCCTGCCACACTTGTTCGAAGGATTCGCTCTTTCCCGATCATGTCTGAAATGGTAACTGATCGGACGTACTTAGTTAAGTTAAGATATATTCTACCCAGCTTGGCCTAACTCGTTTTCCCCAACACGATATGCATGAGGTGTTTATACAATCACTTCAGACTGGGTAGGGAAACCTTTCGAGGAACCCCAAGCCTTTTTATCAGAATCTGACTAAGCCGATTGTTGGATACTCTTTCAAATATCAATTTTACATTTTTAAAGGTTTGTTATAAAAGTGAACAAATAAGAGTGTTTATAAAGTGTACTTAAGAAAGTGATTAAGACTCAGCATAATATTTCGACTCTTTGAGTTTGCTTGTTAAAATAAAAATAATCCTCAGATGAAGTCACTTTTTCAACAAAGAATATTTGCTTGCAAAAATGTAATTTTAGCAAATGCATTGCCATAATATGTAAATAAACAGAAACCGAGACTGTGATTTATTTTAATATTTAACGCCTTGTAATATAGTAACTTCTAAAAAGGGATAGTCAAATATGCACATAAATGTAATATTCTTGTATAACTCTCCCTTCATTGGTAATTTCACATTTATTCCTCATTATTATTAAACTCATTTATCAAACTCAAAGAACCATTTTTTAATTACACTACCCGGTCCATGAGAACTAGACTACTTATAAAGTTAAATTTCCTGTTCTATGCTTTAAAATTGGTATAAAAATAGTTGCAAGCATACTTTAATAAATGAAATTGATTCTAAAACTGGTTGTCTTCACAGAAAGTATTAATTAGAAATGGCAACTATAGTTATGCATTGAAAACTATGAATACAAATTATTACTAAGCGGAGAAAGGTTTATATAATTTCGAATAATTTCTTCCGCAAGATCGAGTTTAATTTTTACACTGTTGCTGCAGAGAATGTTTTCAGAAGAAAAATTAAGATAGGTCCACGCTTAAAAACAATAAAAAAGTAGTCGTTACAAAGCACTTAGTGTATATTGAAGTCCACACTTTCTTAATGATAGCCATAATTCTTAAATTGGCCAATAAAACGAAGTCTATCTTGAAAACGAAAAAAATTGTCACATTTATCTGACTTCCTAGTCATTCCCTGAAAATCGTGCACACGAGCGCTTCCTTACACATTTTTTATACTTTGTTGATCACAGAAGTTTTTAAGTTACAAATTATTAAAGCTCTTGCCACATCGCCAATCAATACAGTTGATAGACTATCATATTTGAAGGATAGATTATACCAAGTCTGTGCCTATCCAAAATCCACTTAGATTGCGAGTATTTAAGTTCTTACCCGAAAACCACCACGGGGTCTTTGCTCGGCTTTTTGCTCTCCGATGGCAAAGATTCAAGATTTGTGCCGTCTGATCACTTCAACTTCCTTATGTGGTCTGATCTGATCCGAGTCCAAGTCCGAGCTTCAGGGTGGAGGTTATCTGCCGACTTTGATAATGCACCGCGATTTGCAAGTACTCGGAAGGGTATTACTTCAAGCAATAATACTATTTCCAAGCAAGTTCGATCCAAGCACGATCCTGACTAGCTAAACGGTCGGTGCAGACTACCCACACCGCAAGTGTAACTCTTTGGCTGGTACTATTGGTGCAATTGAACTGCTTCGAATGCCGACTTGATAACGACTGAGCCGGTCCGTTGGAAAATATACTTTTCCATATAAGAAGACTCCTATATGTAGCGGCGTGAAAAATAAACATAATTGTCAGAATAATATAAAACTGAGCCAAAAAAACGTTAAATGATGCACTGGAAAAAAACTCCTCTGAATTAATAAAAAAAATGTTAGACAAAAAATGTTAAATTAATGAAAAATTTCAAAACATCCCAAATTTCATATACAAATAAAAAAAAAACACCTTTAATTGTTTTTTTTCCAGTGGAGTGGAAGACTTCACTTTATAGTTTATAAATCTCATATGGTTTAAATGAACTCTACGTACAGTTCAATAGCTCCATATTATGAGGTTATCACTTTACGACATCATGAGTGGTGTAAGTTAATATATATTTAACTTTCGCCGTCCCCTTATGATTTTCCACGACTTCGATTTCGGTCCCTCGGACTTGCCTGACTTATCAAGCTGTAATGTTGTTTATACCCCAATTTCTAATCTCTTGCCCCAATTCTTTATGCCTCGGGGTGATAAGTATCGCCTCAGCGAGATCTTAAAAAAGCGCATTCAGTCGGAAAAACTGACGTCGATGTTTTTTATAAATCCGATCAATGACTTTAATCAGTTTCTATGATGACAGCTCAAAAGAAATGCTGATTCGTGGAAAATTAATTGGTGTATATTACTAATTAGGAAAGTTAAAAGGCTGTTCAAGATCATCAAACATTGCGACCCTCAAACACCTTTGATCTTGTTGGCAAGTGTGAAAATATTTGCGATGTGATTATAACATTTAATAAAGTAAATCATACATAGTAATTTATTGTTTTTGTCAAAGTTTTATTAACCAAACTTTGTAGGTAAAGAAATACATAACTTTTTTTTGGGGCACCTATTGGTAAATTTTTTAATAACATCTGTACTAAATTATTGTTTAAAACTTCTATATCAGCGGTGTCTTTGATTAAGGGTACTCGGGTATTCAGTCTTGAATTAATAAACGGGTGTTATCAGGCCGCAGGGCTCGAGGCACATCAATGGGCAATGGATTACCCCATTCACTATCTGGACGATGCATCACCGAACGAAGATGAACTTTAACACCCCGGACATGCAGTCTAGACTAGGTCCGATCTGTTTTGCGTCGATTCTGAGCAGCCTGACGTTGTCCAGGCACCGCGGACTGTGAACTACATCTGTCTTGATGTCGCTCTGGCGAATCCACAACTCCAGCGGCTCTGTCCGCCACCGTTGCTTGGACAGAATGCCCAGACACCGCCAGACGAACAGCTCGCCATGACAACGAGACCGAGTCACGTCCAGGATCTTCAGTTGACGACACTTGGTCACGAATTCCAGCACACCCGAAGGACTCTCCAACTGGTAGCCACACAATCGGAGTTCGGTGAGCCCGGTTAGTTGACTTGCCAACTGGCTCAGGATATGATCCCCCAGGACCTGCAGTCCCCGGCCACCGCCCTCATCCTCCGATTGACCATGGAGCTCCAGTCGTTTCAGCTGACGCAGGTTGGCCAGTTCCTGGAAAAATCTTCCATAATCGTGGAGAACACCGCTGAAGCGAAAGCCCTCAATCAACGTAGCTGCTCTTGCTGGCGAGTTTGCCGGACGAGCTATGCGTGCCAGGACATCAAAGACAAAATTTTTGGAGTAAATCGACAGCTTCTGGAGACGGGGCAGGCGGAGGAGCTGCTGCGTAATGTCCGACTCCATGCACAGGTGGTAGTCGGCTATCTTGATGTGCTCCAGCGTGGGGCACAAGTGAAGATCGACCAGGTCGCAGCAGTTGACCTCGTCGCAGTCCTCCATTATGTCGAATTTGCGCAGGCGCAGCTGTCGGAAGAGGTCTCTGAAGTGATGTGACTCCAGGAACTGGCAGTCGTCCAGGCACAGTTCGCTTAGCTGCTCCAGGTCGCATAAATATTTTCCGGTGATTTGGCAATTCCTCAACTTGAGCCGCCTCAATTTCGGGAAGACTCTGCTTATAAGCCGAACATCCTCGTCGACGAAACGAACGCGTCCGCGGCGATTGCTATCGCCTAGCCACTCCAAGTGCGTGATCCTGTCGAGATTTTGACTACTCAACAGCCGCAATTTCCTAACGTCGAGCTCCTGGCAGCACAGGCGCTGCATGTGAGGAGCCAAAGCCAGGATAAAGGCTAAGAATCGTGCATTGGTAGCGGTCGACCTGCGGAACATATCATCCTGTAGGACAACACTTCGCACTCGGGTCCTCCAGATGGTTTGGACAATGCTCTCCAGACGTCGATTCAACCTGCCGATCTCATACTGCTGGAACACATTCAGCTGGCGGATGATCAGTGCCAGGACATCGTCGTTCAGCTGCAGGAGCGAAGTCACAGTGGGCGCTGCAAAGGGGGGGACGAAGGCTTTCAAGGCCACTCACGGATGTGTTTATTTACTCGGGTTACCTGTGTCTCTATCTGTGGTTGACGTCATTCGGGTAGTTGTCTCTTACGTTGAAATTTTAATACTGACGAAAATTACGCTGCTGCCATGGCCAGATGATCGCTACCTAGACGGAAGGTCATTAAGGGGTGGTTTTCCAGGCAAAACGGGAGAAATTCGCGCTACCTACACTCGAGATCAATCTAGAGATGATCAACCCAAGCGATAGTTTCTGAAGGACAAATGGGTGTTTACAAAATCAGCAAAAAACTGTGCTATATTATTTTTGAAAACCAAATTTCCATTATTTGGAATGGAATATAATATATATATTTAACACCAGGGAACGTAAATAATGATTGTTATGATTTTTATTTAAAAAATCACAAAATGAATATTCTCTAAACAAAAACAAAAATAAATAAAAAAAAAATCATTATTTTCTGAACGAAATCAGACACAAGTTTTGTTTAAAAGTTTTAAATTAAAACGCAAAAATAGTTAAGGGCCTATTTAATAGAACTATTTAGGAAACTAATTTAGGATCTATAGATCCAAAGTGACCGTATCATGAATAATGATTTAAGGATTAATATACACATCTGTAAAACTTAAATAAACAATCTGAAAATGGTTTGAAAAAATGCTTATGTTTCATGCTTATGCTGCGCGTTGTTTGCTGCTCATTTATTTGTTTTGTTTAGTGCTACTACGTCATCAATTTTAATTACATTTTACTCGTAACTTGTACAATATAGACTATATATAATATATATATATATATTTATATGCTTTTCATTTGTTGTCCAATTTCTGTCGTATAGGCATATATTGTAGGTATATATAGTGTTGTATTGTATCTGCTTTATAGTACATTATTGTTTCTATTTAGTATTGTTACTGTTTGTTTGTTGCATTTAATGTATATGTTAATTGGGGCATTCCAAGCGTTTGCTTCGACTTCTCTCCTGTTTAATTAATCCTTGTTAACGCTGCATTAGGAAACATTATCAGCGCTGTCCCAGCCTGCTGTTTTTTATGTTAATGGTTGTTTTTTGTTAGTGATAATAATGTGTGAGTGTGTGTGTGTGTGGCGGGAGGGTGTGTTAACACACAATTGTGAAAATTACTTATATTCTCACTCCATGCACTGCGCAACTTACAAATAAACGATTTGGAGCTTCGTCTTGTTGTTCTTCTCTCTTTTAATATATTGCAACACAATTGAATTACTTCGAATCGGTACTTAAAATTGCCTTCGCATTCTACACATACATATCCGTTATATATTAGTTAATAATCGTACAATATATATCTCTATTTGAATTCTACATACTGCGCTCTATACACATCACCAAAAATCCAAAAACACCGAAAACTAACACGGATTAAACAACTACATAATTAAAGACGCATGTGTGTGTGTGTGTTATTATTTCTCCAAATAATCATTTCTTAGTGACGAAAGCAAAATGGTTTCACTTGAATATTGAATCTTTCTTAAATCAGTTGGTTATTTATTACAATTTTCAATTGTTCCCTGCATTCTTAGTGTATTTAAAACTTTCCACCTAGCTGCCAATACGTACGTGAATTATTTAATAAATAAAAATCAAATAAACCCAAGTCGTGTCTTAAAATGGTCAAACGAACAGTTTTACATTTTTCGTTTATTCGTGTACAATTACATTTTTTTTAAATTAAATTAAAAATGTTTTTAAGCATTTAATCGTTGAGGATTAAATGTATAAAATGTTGCATTTAAAGGAAGCATAAAGTGTTTGTTTGTGTGAGTGTCTGTCTGTCTGTGTGTTATTTTTTCATTAAATTAATAAACTTTGACTCATCTTTCATGTGTTGGTACAATTTTTTTTGTTTTCTTTTTTTCATTTTGTTTTTTTTTTTTTTTTGTAAAATTTAAAGCAGATATGTTGTTGCTTGTGGCGCTTGGGGCGTTTTCATTAATCGATTCGCTTTCTTGCATTATTTTTATTACGGCTGTAACTTGTTCTTGTTGTTTGTTGTTTTCAACATAAGCACAGTTAAGGGTTATATTAATTTTAGAGTTGTGCCTAGTCGTAATATATATATATATATATATATATATTTATTTATGTATATGTATGGGTTGTTGTTGGTTTGTTAACTTTAATAGAGGGGTAATAACTTGTTGTTATAGGTTTAGTATTTCATATATCATAATCGTAATTTTAATCGTAAGTGTAATCATAATTATTGGGCGGTACGGGCCCAACTAAAACTACTCTCCCGCCTTAAGGCGCTCCTCCCTTCCTCTAATCCATCCTATTACTCCATCTCGACTTGCTTGCGCAATTACTATTTTTAGTAGTTCAACTAACATTAAATATAATTTTTTTTTCTGTTTGTTGTTTGTGTTTTAATAATCCTTTCTTATTTATCTTGTTAGTTATTTTCTGTTATGTTTTTAGCTTTCCGCTGTCGTATATATCTGCATGTCGATACGCATTTCTCATAATCATTATAGAATGACGTTTCTAAACTGGGTTAGGGGCCACACATCTGGCCAATATATGTAAGTGGTTTTGCTTGTTTATCAATTTTATAAATGATTAGCCGCCGCCTTGGAAAATGCAAAAATAATACAATTGTGATAGATTTTCGATAGATTTCCAAGGGTCTTGTTGCGTATTATTTACAAACTATATTGTATGTTTATATATAATCGTATGTCTATGCACATTTGCATATGTTTATGTATGATGAGGATGTTTTCTATGAATGTCGCTCCGTATGGATATAATCATAAGTATAACTTAGTCGAAACACAATTAAAATACAAGATGATACGCTACTGCTGGTTACGACCACATAACCGCCCCCCTACCTTGAAATGTCTAGCGCGAAGATTCGGTATTAGAGTCGATATGAACGCACGCCTCTATGGGTTGAGCACTTAGCACAGCTAATTAAAAAAGCCCATCCATAGACCTAGACGCACCGCCTGGCACACATTTCAGAAATGTTGAAAACACGTGAACAAAATTGTACGCTAAGCGTCCAAAAAGCAATAAGAATACATAAGAAGAGATACCAATATCGTGAGAAAAACTATGAGATGATTCGTATTGCACGTTAAAGCTGGCGGCAGACTAGTAGAAGAGTTCTGGGCTTTTGGCGATTTGCGGAAGTGAGAAAGAGTGTATTGCACTGGGGAGAGGATGCAGAGCAGAATCTGCAATAACACTTTCTAGTGGGTGGTGCTTTGGGTGGCTGAGAATGGATTACAAAATCCGAAAAAGTAATCATGTGATTCTGGGTAATTTTTGCCTAGCTTCTACTCCTGCAAAGTTTAAGTAAAAAAAAATATTTTAAAAGTGACAATGATTTAAAAGAGGACTCGAATTAAAAAACTTTAAAACATAAATATTAACTTGATTAATATAATATAATTGAATTATAATAAAAATGATGTGATCTTAGTAGTTAAGAGAATATTGCACTTGTAGTTTCTAATGAAAAATTACCGGGAATCCTTACAAGATTACTAGTTCCTGGCTATCCCCTCAACACCACATTTTCCCCTGAATGCTCAGTTTCTTTTGGGGCACAAATAAGCGTAACCAGCGCGTTGCTAAAACTATTGTACATACAACTATCTGCTTAAATGGGGTGTGTGTGCTTGTTATGGGTCCTACATAGAGATATCGGTTCGGCCGGCTCACTAGCACTCTGAAGCTCACTGGTGGCTGCTGGTGGCACCTCACCAGGCCGCTGTGGCCGCCGGGGCGGTGCTGGTGGTGCTGCTCACGTGGGCTGTGGTGGGCGTGTAGCCGTGCAGGAGAGGCTACTGTTAGTAAACAACCGGGTGTTGCTCCACATTCGCCGGCAAATGTTGCAGCTGCATGGCGGCACGTGCCAGGGCGCTTGGATCGCTTATCAATGCAATTGGAACCTGCGGAGGTGGCTGCTGTTGCTGCTGGGGCGGCGGTGCCTGTGGATGGCCTTGCTGTTGCTGATGGTGCTGCTGCTGTTGTTGCTGCTGCTGCTGGTGTTGCTGCTGCTGTTGTTGTTGCTGCTGTTGGCGATGCTGCTCCTGTTGGTGATGGTGCGCCGCCTGTTGAATGGAAAGCTGAAGCAACTGCTGCTGCTGCTGGAGCTGTTGCTGCTGTTGTTGGTGAGCCGCCTGGACTGCTGCCGCTTGCTGTTGCTGCTGATGGGCGGCGGCCACTTGCTGCTGGTGCTGCTGATGGGCCGCTGCTGCCTGTTGCTGGGCCGCCTGCTGTTGGGCGGCAGCTGCAGCGGCCGCCTGTTGCTGGGCAACCGCTGCGGCGGCTGCTTGCTGCTTTTGCGATTGTGGGTTATGCGAGATGAGCGTCGAGGTGACCAGCGGCACGAGACCCGGTGTCAATTGCGTTGCAGCGCCCGCCGTTATCTGCTGGATGGTGTGCATCGTGGTCGTCGCCGCCGAGTGGTGGGGAACTGAAACGGTAGGTAGAGTGGTGCCTGATGAGTTAGACGACTTGTTCACGAGTTGGGAATGTGTCGCCGACTCACTTATGATCGGTTTCACCTCCTGCTTGACTTGCGTCAGCACACCAGCCGGTATTTGTGGATGCGGATGCACGGGTGGTGGCGGCATCATAGCATCCGGGTGATTCATCTTCATGTGGCGCTTCAAATTGCCGCGCTCGACGAACGCCTTGCTGCACAGAGTGCACGCGTGCGGTTTCTCGCCCGAATGGGAGCGCATATGCGAGACCAAGTGACCTGCGAAACGGACAATGGAAGCGACATGAAGATCTGATCTCGGATGTGGGGGGTGGGAGAATTAAAATTTCGAAAACTTCTCGGTTTAATTTCAGGGGGTCGCTCTCACGTATTTGACATCCATTTTGGGGTAAAAAAAAATGATTAAATAATAAAGTTAAATAATAAATTGACGTAATTTTAATGAATTTTATTTTAGAACTAAACACAACCATGAGAGCGATCCCCGTAACAGTAGCTGAAATACAGGAAAGGTTGGTGGGGGGGCGGGGGTCCTGGAATTGGATATGGAACTGGATCGGGTGTATGGGACACTATGCTGACGCCACGACACGCGTGCCTCCACTCGTGCAACGCACAGCAGAGCGACCAACATGCAATCATTAGCGTACTCACCCTTGCAGATGAAGTTCTTGGGGCACTTCTCACAGGCGAAGGGTCGCTCCATCTCCTGGCCCTTGGTATGGCTGCGCTGGTGGAAGAGCAGATTACCCTTCAATGGGAACGACTTGCCGCAGGTGTCGCAGGTGAAGGGCCGGTCGCCGGTGTGGCACCGAGACATGTGGTTGATCAGGTGTTCCTTGCGCGTGAATGGCTTGTTGCAGACATTGCAGCAGTGCGGATTGTCGCTAGAGTGCTGACGCATGTGGTTGTTGAGGTGCTCCTTCCGCGTGAACGTCTTCTGGCAGTACTCGCACTTGTGCGGCGAGTCGCCCGTGTGCAGGCGCACATGGTTCGTCAAATGCTCCTTGCGCGTGAACGTCTTCTTGCAGTAGGAGCATCGATGCGGGGAGTCGCCCGTATGCTGGCGCACATGATTCGTCAAATGCTCCTTGCGCGTGAACGTCTTGGTGCAGTATGTGCACTTGTGCGGCGACTCGCCTGTATGTTGCCGTACATGATTAACCATGTGATCTTTGCGCGTAAACGCTTTCGTGCAGTAGGTGCACTTGAACGGTGTCTCACCCGTGTGCTGCCGGATGTGGTTGACCAGGTGCTCCTTGCGCGTGAACGTCTTCATGCAGTAGGAGCAGCGGTGCGGCGACTCTCCCGTGTGCTGGCGCACGTGGTTGAGCAAGTGTTCCTTGCGCGTAAACGTCTTGGAGCAGAAGTCGCACCGGTGCGGCGTCTCGCCTGCTTGCGTGGCAAATGATTCGAGAGCAAGAAAATGTTTAGAGATTAGTAATCGTCGCCAAAGTGAATGTAAGTCTGTGGGTCTGTAAGTCTGTACTTGTGGGGGATAATAGCTGGAATGGGCAGTAGACACATGGCATGTCATGGAGCTCGACGGCAAGTGATAGTTACTGTTCTCCAATTATCATTTTAAATTTAATTGATTCCATCTTTAATGACTATTCTTTTAAAATAATATTTTTAAACAGATTATTTGATCTTTTTTTTTTTGCTTAATTATTTTAAAACAGCTGACATCTGATTCGAGTCTTGTTTAAACTTTATTTTAAAGTCAAATATAGACATCGATATGTTTGCTAAATAAACACCAAATTTCTTGTGATTTCTGGAGGACAGTAACCTACATATGTACATCTATCCTACAGAGTTCGTTGTTGCTGCTGCTTGAGCCCCAATGTCACTGCCAAGTTTTGTTTTCTGTTTGGAACGATTGTGTGTTGCGGTGTTGGAAGAAACTCCTGTAGAGGATCGGTCTTGGAATCGGGAACTGGTTCTGGTTCTGATTCGGGTGTACGATTCGTTTTGTCTCTTTACCTGTATGCCAGAGTATGTGGTTGGTGAAGTGCTCCTTGCGGCTAAAGCTCTTGCCGCAGATCTCGCAACGGAACGGCGTCTCGTTGGTGTGGGAGCGCATATGGTTGGCTAGGTGCTCCTTGCGCGTGTATTTCTTGCCGCAGACATCGCACTGGTGGGGGGTTTGACCTGGTTTTTTTTTGTTTTTTTTTTTGGGAGAGGGTAGCAGAGCAGAACAGAAAGGAATTGTTGTATAAAGGAGAATTGCGTTTGATCTCGTTCGACAAGAAAAAATCGCATTCGTCATCGTTATCGTTAAGCGCAAGCATTTTCTTTTTTCCTCGATTTGATTATAATGATTAACCCAAATAATGTCCAATAAAATGAGGACATTGTTTATGAAATATATCAAATCGATTACATAAATTATTCCGTTTTAAATTATAAATTATTAATTGAATCGATTTGAATATATTTATAAAACAATGTCCTAGAATCAATCTATTGATGGCAAATCAAAGAAAAAACAAAATTTTGATATACCCCCGACCCACCCATCCCATCCCCGCGCACCGCTCAGTGTTTGGTAAAGTGGTGGTGGTGGTTGTGGTGGGTGGCTGCTTGGGTGGATGGGTGGGTGGTATGTGGTTCTTCCTCATCGTTTAATTAAATTTTCTGTTTTTGGTGTGAAACTGGCCGTGGCTTGCGTTGTGGTTTCGAACGAACGAAGCGAACGGAGGCTGCTGGCTCGGGCATATGGACGTGGGCGTGGTGTCAGATGTGGTGTGGATTGTATGTGGATAGTATGTGGATGTTCGTTGGATGTATGGTGATGTGTGTGTATGTTTTTTTTTTGTGTCTGCCTGTCAACTCTGCTCTTCTACTCAATGCTGATCATCAGGATGCTTCAGGATGTAATAAATAGAATTTCAATTTTTTTGAACTTTCATTTCCAAAGTTGTTTTGGCCAAAGAGCTTGAGACAAAGTTAGGATCCCTACATAGCAGGTTCTTATGCAGGTGAACTTTAAATTGGGTGTTGTGTGTTTTTCGTGTTGTGTGTGTTCCAATTGCTTGTGTGTGTGTGTTTATGGATGTTAATGTCGCAGTTACACAGAGACGTTGGCAATCGACAAGCAGCAACAACGAACTTTTTTTTTCTTTTCTTTTCTTTGCTTTCTTTGAGCACCCTGTATTTCTTTTCTTTTCTTTTTTTTTTGACAGCAGAGAGAGCGTAGACAAAGTTATACAGGCATTATATAATTCGAATCAGGAGTGAAGGATTGGAATTGGACATTGGTGGAGTGGTGGAGAGCACTGGATGACTGGATGGAAGTGGTAGTGGTGGTGCATGTGAGCATGAGATTTGTTTTTTTTTTGTTTTGGTGATGTGGGGATGTGTGATGCAGAGATCATGGTTGGGGGGAAATGGAGCGGTATGAGCGAGTGAGCGTGTTCTTTTTGTTTTTTGTTTTTTTTTTTTTATATATATTTTGTAGCGGGATTACGGGCTTAGCATCTTCCACAAAACTTTTGGAGATGAGCTCGCTTTAAGCGTTAGTTGAGACACAGAGAAAAAAATATTCAGAAACGTGTGACTATTGTCTTGAGTTCCAAAATAATACAAAACATTAAAGAATTGAAACAAGCCATTCAAGATCAAGAAGTCATATCAATATCAATTGGATGCCCAATACAAATACACAAATGTGATAAGTGATTTAATGCAATAGGATTTCGATATCAGTTTCAAGAAGTGGAAAATTTATCATTGATATGAAGTGATTAAATTAATTTTTTATTCTACAACCATTTATATTTTATTCCATACTAAGGGAAAAATAACTAAAATATCTTTTTTTTTTTTTTAAGAAACTAATTTTAACCAATTTTGGTGAAATTTTTTCTCTCTGTGGGCGGGGACTGTGGGAGTTGGCGGGAAGAATTATAAGCGAGATATGAGCAAGATAGAAGTGAACGGGAGAGTGGGTGGAAGAAGACGTAGGGACGCACGATGAAGTTTAAAAATATAATTATTTTTTTTTTTTGCGGTGCTTGGTAGTCAAATTTTTTGGTTGATTGATTTGGTTGGTTTGGTTGACTTTTGATTTGGTTCTTGGTTGGTTGGTTGGTTGGTGTGATGTGGTGATGGCTGTTGTAGTTGTTCTTGTACTCTATGGATAGAATTTTGGTCTGGTATTTTTTTGGTTTTGAGATTTGAGAGATTCTGATACTGTCTTTTATGGTTTCTACATTATTTTTTTTTTTTGTATAAATATTTTGTTTAAGTTTTGGCGCTCGCCGCTCGCATTGTCCGCCCCCACCAATCAATCACACTCACCAGTGTGCCACATGTAGTGGTTAACATAGTGTTCCTTGCGCGTAAAGGACTTCTTACAAATATCGCAACGATGTGGCGTCTCACCCGTGTGTTTGCGCACATGGTTGACCATGTGCTCCTTGCGCGTAAACGTCTTGGCGCAGTACTGGCAACGGAAGGGCGTTTCGCCCGTGTGCGACCGAAAGTGATTGTCCAGATGCTCTTTGCGGGCAAATGTCTTTTGGCAAATGGTGCAGGCGAACGGTTTGTCCGTCGAGTGCCGCTTCATGTGCCGCTCCAGACTCGTGTTGTTAGCGAAAACATTAAAGCACACGATACAGGTGAACATCGGACCGCCAATATGAATCTTGCCGTGGCGGGTCAAATCCTGGGACGTGGTGAAGCCCTGACCGCACACCTGGCACATAAACGGTTTACGTTCGCTGTGATAGCGCCGGTGTACGATCAGCTGGTACCGAAACTGGAACATCTTGCCGCAAATGTCGCAGACGTGCGTCCCCGTCGCAATCGGCGTACCGTCCGGCGCCAGCGCCACATTCGACTGCCCGCCGCCGCCGCTGCCGTCCACGTTATGTATGCCTCCCTCCATTTTAGGCATTAGCAACTCACCCGCCGTGGTCGTAGTGCCGCTGGTAGTGCTCCCAGCGCCGCCGCTGCTACTGGCCGTCGAGCTGCTCGTCGTCGTCACAGTCACTTGGCCACCGTTACCGCTGGTAGCTGGCGGTAGTCCCCCGCCGCCTCCCGCTGCTGATGCAGCTGCTGCTGCCGCCGCCGCTGCATTGGCGGATGCCATTACTGCCGCAACGGCGGCGTTATTTGTCGATGCTGCCGCTGCTGCGGCCGCCGCACTCGCCGCATGACTGGTGGCCTGCGGCGGTAGTGGCGGCGGGGGCGGTAACTGGCCACCGTGGGCAGCCGCCAATTGGTGATTCACCACATCGCCGTGTATCTTGCCAAAAACTTCGTGGTAGGTGAAGAGCTGTGAGATGTCCTCGATATTAACCTTGTACATCTCCAAGCCGTGCGGCGGCTTGCCATCGTCTTTGTGCTCCGATTTGGGGAGCGTATGTGGGGGTCCGCCCAAGGTGATCGTCGTACCACCAGTGGTCACTACGGGGGCTACTACCGATGGCACCGAGCTGGCAGCGCTCACGTGTTGCATTCTTGTCTCAGGATCCGGATCGTATTGGCGTTTCTCGGTCCCTGATCTCTATATTTTCTAAATTTTGTTGTTTCTTAATTTTTTTTTTTATTTTTTGGGTGGTGTTGTTGGGGGTTGTTGTTGTTGTTGCTGCTGTTGTTGCTTGTATTTGATGTTGGTGTTGGGGCGCCTACATATTGCTGTTGTTGTTGCTGCTGTTGTCGACTGCTTTCGCTGAACGTGGCTACAACAAACAAAAAATGCAAGTGGAAGGTGGTGGAGGTGTCACTTAATCACTGGCTGCTTTAGATCATTGGGCATAGATTTATTTTTTGTATTCCACGCTGGTGGGGGACATTTACCATGAAGTTGTGACTGCTTCTACTGCTGCTCCTATAGATGCTAGCTTCCTTTGTAAATTACCTGGAAATACAAAAGGATATTAATGGAAAGGACTAAATTGTTTTGTATCTAAGAGATGCGATTTAAAGGAGTTTGCCAATGAGATTGAAAAGTGCGAGTGTCGTATGCATATGTGTATATACTAAATTATGCAAGTACAGTTGAGCTTTCACACTCACTACCACACACATACACACACACACACACACTCGAAGAACAATCATCAGGCAAGACTAATTTATGTAAAAAGATGTTGGGCTGCCCAGCAGCATTTTATTGATTTTGCTGCCGGGCATTAAAAGTGATATAAATTGGCCATTAGCGAGCCGCAAGCCCCATTCTTAATCCACACACCCATACCTCCATACCCACACAGCCACACACCCACATTGCTATGTCTTCATCAGCAGGAGAAGCGGAAGAAGTATGAAACATAGGAAGCACAATGAAATAACTTTATATAAATTGTAAATGGCAAAAAGGAGGCAGCAAAACGAACGAAAAGGGACATAGAGGGAGTGGAGCTGGATTTGGGGCTCAGCCGGAGAGGGAGGGATAGGATCCAGGATTTAGATATCCAATCAGAGTATGCAAGCGTTTGATACAAATGCCAAGAGAGAGAGAGAGCGAACACAAACACACACACACATACAAATGCTAACAAAAGGGAGAGGTGGAGTAGAGTAGGAGTGGCATTGGCTCAGGGGGGGTGGTGGTGGTGGAGCTGATGTAAATATCAAGAAGTACAAATCGATTAAAGGCATCGCGTAAGTGTGTGCGTGCAAGAAAAACTGAGCTGCGAATTAAAGATGGATATGAGGGAGGGGGAGGTAAAGGGGAGCAGCAAATAATACGGAAAGAGCACCAGGAAGGGCGCGCGCATGAGCGGGAGAGGAGTGTAGAGAAGAGGAGTGTTTGTATAGGTCCTGGTTTTGTCCCTTTGCTAAGCGCTTTACAGTTACAGCTTACGGGCTAAGCGGGCAACTGAGTAACAGGGATGGGTGTGAGCTCCCCTTTTGTTCTCTCCTCTCCACTCATCTTGCGTTTTTTTTTTTTTTTTTTTTTTTTTTGCAGAGCGGCAGAAAAGGACACGAAAAAGGGCGCCACTTTTAATGTGGTGAGGTAGGAATATACACAAATATCTTTTATCTTTTTACGCATGTGTGTGCATGTTTGAACAGCTCAAACTACTGGGATTTCCTAGCCCGGACAACTAAATTCAAAAAATAAAAGTGGGCGTGTTTGGACATGTAAAATGTCGATGAAGCCAAGCACAAAAAGCAAGACAAATGGTCCAATCTACAAACAGGGTGACCCCAGTACCCTCCTCAAAACTAACTGTAACTCGAGCATAGTTAACAAATAAAACAATCTATTTAGACTAGTTAACACTGAGAAAAATGAGTAACTTTGAAGAAGCCATTTATTGTTTTGAGGATTGAAATAATTTATATTTGTATAGAAATTGATTGACAGAATACTTTCTATAAAGCAACATATTAGAATATCTTTTATTTTGAAATATTGCACAAACAATTTTTTTTTGAAAAAATGCATCTGCGATTCTCCAACTTTAATTCTCCCATAAAGGATTACGATAATACGGCACTTCAAAAGGCGACAAACAATTAACCATATGGCGGAATAAAATATTGAATCGAAATGGGGTTGAATAACCCTTTTTGCGTCTGTAAAGTCACCCTGTAAGTGATGTAAGAGCAATTGAAATCACTTACCTCATGTAGTCTTCGTTTTGGCCCGATTGTGTGTTGCCTTTTATTCTTGGGCTCGCCAGGAGCAGACTTTAAAATATATTTATATACATATGCAACCAGATATAGACGTACGTTCCTTGGGGCCACCTGCAAGCAGAAACGGAGACATGCCAACAATAATATAACCAATATCCAGTGAGCAACAGTTTGTTTGCGGTGTTTATGTTTACGCGAAATATTCAAACGGCCCGCGCGGTACAGTCTTCCCCTTTTCCCTTTGCATCGGCTACCACACGAACACTGCCACAGGGATAGAACGGGGCAACGGGCATCGGACAACGGACAGGGGGCGAAAGCAAATCAAGCGAAAATTTATTTGCAGCCAATATATGCAAAAGTCACACACAAGCACACAAGCAGAAAGCTGCGTCTGCGTCGAATGCAGAGCAAAAATGGAAGAAGACAAAATATTCTAACTCTAATTGGAATGGGTACAATAAGAATAAGAAGGGGGGGAGGGAGGGGTTGCAAATTTTACATTTCTAACTATTCCCCAGTCGATCCGGTGCTAACAAATCAAATTAATTGTATCTATATCTAGAAGAGCTGTATGTGCGTGCATCGCTCGTTCGCTTGTCTTGTCTTCTCTTCTCTGGCCTGGTCGGTCTGCTCGTCTTGTCTTCTACATTCTAGACGGGGGGCTCTTCCGCTCTTCCCCATTGGGCTCCCCTGCCGCTGTCTCTCTCTACACGTTTTGCTTTTGGCTGCCAGCAGGAAAAAAAAGTTGTATCTTTCTTGCTTCCCCCCTCCTCCTCTTGCTCCTCTTCTCATCCCCTTTGCCCACTGCTTTTCGTGGACTTTTGTACGCTTTTTGCTTTATTTTGTTGTTCTCGTTTCGCTCTCTCGCGCTCTTTCGCCTTACATTGTCTCTCATTATTCATTGAACGACAACGCCGCCGTGCCCCATCCCGATCCACCCCCTTCCCCATCCTACCCGTTTTGCACGAACGACGCTACGTACCATTCCCATTCCCAACCGCCTAAAGCGGAAAACCAATAAAAACGAATTGAATCGCAAAGCGTAAGTACAAAATAAAGCGGAGCGAGACAAAAAATGAAAGCAGGATGACCGAAAGACAGAGGGAGATGGAAAGAGAGAGAGAGAGAGAGACGGGGAGTGGCACGAAGCGAGTACAGGCGGCACGACGCGTCGATACAAGCAAGTTTTGCTTTTTGGCTCACATCTCACATTCTATATGCCGAGATCCGAAACCCGAGTTATAGTTATAATTATTGCCGCCGCTGCTGGCGGTTTGCTTTTATTTTTAATTTTGTTTGGTTGTCTCTCAAACTTCGGCCCAGAGACGAGAGGTCAGGGGGATGGAGGAGATACCACCGAGAGAGGCACATTTTCATTACAGCCAATTAGTGTGCATTTCATAATTGTTTAACAAAACACACGGCAGCTCGGGACGGCAGAGTACAATAAGAAAAGTCGAAGGAGACCAGAGTGGAAAGTCCAATCCGGCACTTTTGGTTCTAGCATATGGTGTAAGGTAGCAGGAAATCGGCGAAGAGAATTCGCGTATCAGAGTTATGTTTACAGCGGCGCTATACGCTTTTGTTAATAAGTTTTTTCAAAATGCAACCCTGCGCCTCCCTGCCTCCGTCAGGCAAACAAAATGACACGATGATGACGTTAATGGGAACTCTGTGGCTGTGGATGTGCGCAGCACTCACACACACGCACACATACACACACTCTCGCACCAACACTCCGACAGCAAAGTCGACCGCAAAGTCATTTGATTGATATTTTTCTTATTCTTTTTTCATGCGAATTTCACAAATAAACACAATTGTTTCCAATAGGCCACAGGCCCACGCCCCCGCCCCCGCACCAGCACTTGGTCCTCGCCCCCGCACACATCGCGCACTGCAGTTTCTATAAGCGCTAAAAGTATGGTTCTTATGACGCCAGTATATGAAAATTTACTTGATTGCCGAGATGGTGGTGGTGGTGGTGGTGGTCTCCGCCGCCTGTGTGTGTGAGTCAGGTTCGGTGTGGGCAACAGCAGTATAAAATCAGAATCGAAACGCCGCGCGGGTGAGAGGCGGTGGTGAACGGTGGAGAGAGCAAAGCAAACTGAAAAACGGAAGAGGCAAGACGCAAAATACAAAAAAAGTAGCCAGAATTCTAGCTGTTTGTTGCCAGTCTGGCAACAATGGAGTCTGATTGATATTTTCCAACACTGCTCGCACTGTCGAGAGAGGTTGTGCGGAGAACGAGCAGGAAGTCAGCTGATGGTTTTTGGAAACACATAAAGTGAAACAATTTAGGTGCCAAACCTCAGTATATTTCACAAAATTTTTAATTGAGTCGACCTACCTTCATTATACATGCACTTGTGCGAACTAATAGACGTAACAGTGGTTCACTTTGCTCGAATTACAAATGATTCGCAGTCAACACCAAATAATCAAACAACCACCAGGCCACGGATTCCCAATTCGGATTTTTTATAAAAAAAAAAAGCTCTTTTCGAAATTTACATAATGTAAAAGAAATCTGTATTTTCCTAACCCCATAACCCTTTAAAATGGCCTTTAATTTGTAAAGTCCTATTATAAACATTAAGGTAGCAAAGGTGAGAGGGAGTAACAGGAGATAGAGAGAGAAAGGGGAGGAGAAATTCGTTAAGATGTTTGTTCTCCAAAAATGTTATCGGTTCTTTTGGGGGGCAGCGTTGCCAGAATCCAACAACAATGAACCGAAATCACAGATCAGGTTCAAAATCCGCCAGCCGGCTCCCACAGATCGGCAAAGTTCTAATTGCCCAAAGAGAGCGCAGTTTTTATATTATATTAATCTTATACAATGTCAGGTTGCACTATAATAAGATTATAAGAGGGGGGAAATAGGATCTTAATAAAGGATGATAATATTTGGCTCGTTTATACCTTTTTTACAATTCTATTAGTATTTAAAATATTAATTTAGAGTTCTTCACTTGAGTTCTGATAGACAGCTACAAATTCCATAAATCATTTAATTCACGAGATTTATTAAAATGACCATTCGTTAACCATTCATCTTCTCCAATTGAATAAGGTTTTCAGACTAGCCATGTGCTTTTTAGCAAGTGCAATTCACCAGCTCCTTTATTCTTTTTTTTCTCAATTTATTTTTAATTAAAAAACAATAATACATTTTTCCCATTTTCTAAAATTTTAGAGCAACCCACTGTGGGTTTAAACGGCCCTTTATTTTTTGGTGAAAAAAAACACACACAAACGAAAATATAATAAAACAAGAAAACGAAAAGATACAGATACAAATGCAACATGCAGATACAGATATAGATACTCGCTCTGCTTTTTCCCATAAAAAGGCGGCAAAAATTTCTAACACAAATGTTGCCGGTTCCAACTGGCCGATTCGGGTGTGGGATTCGATGTTTCCAATTGTACTCACCAGGAAGTTTGGGTGTTTGGTTGCTTTTTATCCGCAAGCTACCAACTACCACTCCTTTTTTTTTTTTTTTTGGTTGCAGCAGCGTCCTCATGAGACGCCTTTCCCGAATCCGAATTACGCTGAGGTCCGAAGTGATTGGAAGATTTCATTTACCCCAACGAAATTGGGAGAAACTAACTGAAGAGCACACGCGGCACATATATATTTTGTTTATTTTATAGGCACTTTATTGCCCATATTTTCGTGAAATTTTACACTTTGAGCATTTAATTTATGGTTCTTACAAATACTCGCTGACTTTCACAGTGTTACCAGACAGCGCACGACAAGAATACCTGATTCAAAAATTCTTCGTAAAGTATTTTACAACACTGTGATTGGAATCTATTTGGAACCAGTACCGTTCTCAAATTTATGTTTAAAATTCTTTTTAAGTTTCCAACTTAAAAAATAATATTAGTCAAATAAGAAAGGAAATAAATGTATTATTCTTTTGATTTGCTTTTATTTAGCTTTATCGTAAAATAAATTACAAAATAAAATACATTTTGCATATAATTCGTATCCTTATATGTCTAGTACATTAATTTACTCACAAATCTTTTGGGTTAATATTGCGCTGTGCTCTTTCTTACTCTTTATCATAATTCTTTATTTGTTGACTTCTAAGGCTATCCAACCGAACAAAAACAAATCAGTTTGCCGCTGGCCGCGCCCCTAATTGTGCCTCAAGCGGGGAAGCTGCTGAATATCGCTCATAATTTATAATAAAACTAAATGAAAACTACAAGAATCACACAAAATAATCATTTTAAGAGAAATGAAGGGAGAATAAAACAAATTAAATTCGTAACAATTATACAGGGAAATGTTCTGGGCGCGAACGCTAAGTAAATAATAATTTCTCAGCCGAGGCCAATCGTTGAGATTAAATTGGATTAGACGCCAGCATTGGTGGCTGAGACGATTGCAAATATTTAAGCTTATGTTTCGATTTTTGTTTTTTGTTTTTTTTTTTTACAAACAATTTTCTACTATTTCTGAATTTGTTTTGGCAATTGGTTACGCGCTGCTCTGTAGTATCTCTGTTAAAATCATCCAAATCCTTGACTGCATCGGTAGTTTCGCTTACAAGAATATACATTAATCGCATGTATATTTTAAAAAGTGGTCCTTAATTCGAGACGACGTGTAGTTAAAACGTTTTCTGTGTATACATATATAAGTGTGATTCTGTTCTCGGCGTGGGTGTTTTCCTATCTGCTTTCTTTCCCTCCTCAGTGCGCGCTGGCTAAAAACTTTCATGCAAAGTTTGGTTTAAACGGAAATGAATCAGAGTAGAGCTGCTCTCAAATTACGATCGATCGGACGCACTACGGACTATGCTGAATACAGATTTCTTTGACGCATTGCTGTAAGTAGTTTCCCCGATTAATCTGGTTTTTAGTAAGCTAATATAAATCACGATAGTATGGCCACGCTTCGTCGCGGACCGCCCTGACTGATGTTGTCCATGGAGGACCACTTTTTGATCCCGTTCTTGAGCGCCTCGGCGGTCACCTTGTCCTGCATTACCCGGGACATGGCCTCCAGCTTCTGGGCGCGCTCCTTTGACAGCGGCTCTGTGGGGAAGTTGAGCTCGTTGGCCTCGGCGAGCGTTCGCAGGTCAAAATAGTATTTGGCATACACCGAGGATGGTACATTTATGTTGAACTGCAGCAGCTCGAGGAACTGACGCTCCAGCTCGTTCATGTCCTCCACGGTGATGTCTTTGAGTATCTGGCAGTAGTCCACGTTCCATACGGCTTGATCGTCCCATACTTTAGAGGCTAGGAGAATGGCTCCTATTTTGTTTAAATAAAAAATAATTACTTGTTTTATCTCCACTTGTTTTTATCCAATCCCCAACAGACTTACCCAACACCATGCGCTTCCAATTGCATGGACCCACGTCCAGCTCTGCGTAGGTGAGCAGCCGCTCCAGGTAGACTAGCGTGATGATCGCACACTCGGCCGTCAGCTGCGCGGCATTGAAGAGTGTTCGCACAAACTTGTAGATCTGACGGTGCTCTGGATTGTGCGTATCATAGTTGTCCGGCACTGGGTCATGAGTCAGCGGATGTAGCTTCTCATCGAAGATGTCCAGTCGCCGGTCCGACTGCCGGTTCTTGATGTGATAGTAAATGGCCAGGGAGACGCACTTGACTGTGTTTTTCAGATTCGGCTGAGATACGGTGCTGTCGTCCAAGTAGATCGTTGAGCAGGAGGAGCTCTTCTTCATGCCTCCGCCGCCCCCGCAACTGGTGCCGCCGGGTGTGCTGCCTCCTCCACCACCGCCACCTGTGCCGCCGCCTCCGCTTCCAGCCTGCTGCAGGGCGATCTGCTGTTGGGAGCGCTTTCGTGTCATGCCGCCATTCTCTACCTTGGACCGCTCCAAGAACATGGTGGCCGCCGTGGGATCAACCGAGGGATCCTCCTCGCCCTCCAGGGCTTCACGCTCGGAGATGTGTTGCAGATTCTGCTGATTCTCGAAATTATCGCCGCTCTGTTGATTTTGGTGCTGTCCGTGGTGGTGATGCAAGTGCACCGCCGCCGTGGAACCGTGGTGACCGTCCAGCTGATGCTGTGACGTGTGCGGCGGATGGCTCAGCTGATGGCGCTCCTCGAACACGGGTGGCATGTCCTTGGACTTGCGGTCCGACTGCGGGCTCGAATAGGCGCAGCACGAGTTCTTGTTGCCCATTTTTGGTGATTCAGTTCAAGCCCGGGGTCTCAACTAAATGCAACTTTCGTTTGGCTCTCGCTTTCCTGACTAGCGGTTCGTACCTGACTCCTACTCCTGCTCCTGGCTTCCGATCTGATATCCTTGGCGTCCTTGGATGTTGCTCACGCTCTGTTCTCGCTTTTGGCACTTGGTCGTCGTGGATCTATGTCTATAAGCATGGCGCTAGCGCTTTTGTAACGCTCCCCAATTGCCGCTGCTGCTGCTGCCGAGCGAGCGGGTTGCTTGACTGCAAAAGAACAGATACAGATAAGGATTAGCGTCGGTTTCCATTTGGATCTTATCTGGCAAATCTCTACTCATCCCCCGGCCCATTATTATTAATTTTGAGATAGGTTGGAGCGGGTATGAAGCTATTTCTCAAGAGGCTCGGACTGAGATAAGGAAAATATTTAAGTCGTTTGAGACTTGAGGTGGAAAAGGAAAGGCCATTAAATTAATTGCCATTTCAGTCACGTTTTGCAAATAAATACTATTTTACGTTGGCAGAAAACGGTAAAATTTAGTATTTATTTTATTGCCAGACCTAGGGTGTTCCATAATTCGGTTTCGTTTTATTAATTTTTTTTACTATCTAGGCTGGGCCATCGAGCAACTCCTTTTATTTGCACTGTTTATAGGCGGATTCGTATCGTTTCGTATTCATTTTGGCTTTGAGGCCGGCCAGGCCAGATTGTTGTGCAAAAATTAATTAACCCCAGGCACGACAGTGGGCTGCAAGTTGCCTAATTTGGCCCGGCCTGTGTCGTTTTGGCTTTCTGCTTCTGCTCCCCTTTTTATTTTATTTTTTTCCACACTTTGGGAGGGGCGGGGCAGGCGAGTCGCGAAACTTGTAACTTTGTTTATTGCGGGGAAAATCACAGAAAATCATAGCCAGAAACCGGAGACTGATGGCCCAGTTTTTAGATTAGGGTATCATATTGTCAAACGGTTTTCGGCGTCCCCCGTCCCGCACCCGACAGCGGCAAATTAATCACGGCAAACTGAATGAATGGGTAGCGCAGGCTTCGCAGCTGGCGTTGACGTTGGCAGCGCTGCCTCCGTCTGGAGCAACACCCACAACCGTCTTCCGAGCCACCGCTATTCGGCCACGAGCGGAACGCGTTTTACCACTATGATTGACTCTTTTTTGGTATCATCGATCCAAACTAATTCGACAGTTTTCCACACATATTAATTGTTTTTCTCAATTTTTTGTTTAATTACCTGCTCGGTTTTGGAGTTAGTGATGGGAAGTCACTAGAGGTGGTATAACAGCATCGATAACAGCCAGATCGCAGCGCCACTAGTGGCTAAAAATGTTACTTGGTGACGTTGAAGAGGATATGGTCACACCATTACTAGTTCATTTTTCGTTTTCCATTGATTAGTTTAGTTCCGATTATTTTAATATTTATATATAATATTGGTGGTTGAAGAAAATTACAAAAGTTTTTGTAATTTAACCTAATAAAATATATGAATATAGTATGAGAAGCAATTTGCAGCTTCTGTAAGCGACATTTATTGGGCTCACAGTCGATAATACAATCGGCTGACAGTTAATAATCGGCAACACCGATAGATACAAATTTAAAATTTGAAATGACAAAAATTTGAAATGATGTGTAATTTATGATATCCCCAATAATAGACGTCTCCAAATTAGGTTTAATAATTTTTATTAGTATATTAAAAGTCATATGGTGTTATTATAATATACTTGAAAGTATTTTGTAATAAGCATAAATCTCAGCCATATTCCTTTTATTCTCAAATATTTGTTTGTATTATTTTCTGTTGACCAGCCCGTTAATTAATGCATATTAAATGTTGAGTTAAACATAGTAGGAAAATTAAAAAACGCTTCATTAGTAGGCCTTTGATTTGCGAAATCTAGTAAAGTACACAATAAGTTTTGCTTAATTCGATAATTTAATAAGTAACTGGTCAAAAAGTGAATAGATGAAACAAAGATATTTACAGATCTCAGTAATATGCAAGGATTTCGGTTCTGGTTGGGTTTGGGTTGGTGTTGGCTATTTAATTTAATTAGTTTTAGTCAGGGTGCGCTTCTCTAATAATCTACATCTTTTTTGCATCCTGTGCAAGTTTTATTTACACAAAATGTTTATTTTTTTTTCTTTATTAAGGGTAGTTAATATTAGTAAATGTAATGATTGCTTTCAACTTATATACTTTATTCATGCATTTGTGTGTATTTTTCCGTATTGTTCCATCAGCTAAGGGCAAGGACAGAAGTTGGGGCCCAAAGTTTGAGCGGTGTGGTTAGGAAAGAGTTTGCATTGGCTGGAATTATATATATATATATATGTATATATATATGTCTTTATGTATGTGTATATGTTACTAATAAACTACATTTTTCTAATAACATTGAATCGTTAACCTCATATATATATGCATATATGTTCGATTAGTTTGCCTGTAGGTTGCATCGTTTTGTTCAACAAAGATAAATAACAATTTTTGGTTGGTTTTTGCTGAAGTTCTGCTTAGTAGCAAGCCAGTGTTACAGCAGCTAACTCCTAGGTTATCCAAAACTTTGTACAGAGTTATGAGAGAGGTTACGATATATTGTATTTAGTTATACCATATATATGTGTATATATATATTATATATATGCGTATCGCTTTGAGCGTCCAAGTTTGATATACATTAACATACATATTCATGGGCTTATATTTACTTTCACATACTAGATATTGTGGTAAGGAGTAGATTATTTTGCAGTGTCATCTTCTCGGTTTCTATTTATGTATTTTTCCCTTTGTTATCTATTTATTTGTGGCTACTAGTAGACGTCCTTCCGCTATACATTTCTGCATATGTTCGGTTACCACGTTTTCGTATATTTATCGACTACCTTAATAAAGCTATGATCCCAATTTCAGCTGATAATTTGGTACCTTACTGCTAAGCACTTTTACCACTGCCCTTTGACGCCCTTTGAAAATCTTGAAGGTTTGTCCATTTCGCATTTTCCATTTTCTCGATTTCCCATACCTATCCGGAAGCTATTCAGTAAAGAGCAGTGGTAAATCTTAAAAGAATGGTCCCGCTATCAGACATTTTGAAAAACGTTTGAAAACATTTCAAGTTGGTTAAAGAAAAGGAAAACAGAAACGAAAGGTAAACAATATATTCTGCGTTCCAACAAGCACTCCTCCTTATCATCCCCATAGTTCGTCATCCATCATCCATCGAATCACGCTCTCGTATGTATAAAAATAAATATGTTTTGTAGAAACGACGTGACTATTATATCCTTAAAAATACATATTAAATATCCATGTTGTATAGGTAGCTATGTGCATTTTGTAGAGTGAGAAAAATTGTTTTGAAATCCTTGGCTTTCGTCTTGGTTTGAAGGAAAGTCTGTTAGTGGGGTTAGTAGTGGGGGATAGGTATATAGGAAAGAAAGTATATACAAGTCGTACAGCTAGGTTGTCAGGTAATTTTTGGTTTCGTTTTCTTTTAACTTCAATATTTATTAGTTAGGTACTCTTAATATCTAGACAGCTACGGATGAGGCTGTCCTCCCATCGAGTAAATAACAACAACTCTCTCTCGTTTTTGAGCAATTTGAATTCATACTACTTCAGACTACATAAATGCGATAAACACAAATGAAATAATAAACGGCAACTATTACAAAAAGATATGCATTTAATTAGAACGAAAATGGGTACATCGAACTTATCGAAAACAATATAGTAAATTCCACATTTGACTAAAACTAATAATAATAAGAGACAAGTACAATTCAAGTCTAAGTATAAATGCTCGAAACGAACCAACAAATTCACAACAGATTTCAGTTGAACTCCTTCGCTATTTACATACATCTACGAAAACTGGAACATTACTCGTTTGTTTTTGTGCTTGGCCTTAGTTTTTCCCTAAGTTTTCCTTTTTTTTTTTTTTGCTTGCAACAACAAAGTATACAGTATTTATACATATATATAGATATTAATGACGACCCGCTTGCCGATCCACAACTAAGCCTAAATAGATGATGTACGTAAGTATAATTCTACCACAATTCACATAGAGAGCGCATCTGAAGCGATTTTCTAATCATAATCTATGCTGCTTCTAAGCTTAGTAAATATTATCCGTTTGGAAATCCTCCATCAGTGGACTTCACTGTGCTAATCCTTTTTCGTTCCGAAGTCTCCTTCTTGTGTGATTTTTTTTTCGCCTTTTAGGTGTGCAATTTAGGTGGCGCCATCTGCAGGCTCTCCGGCTGGCTCCTCACCTTGACCGCCGTCGCCATTGCCGTCAGCAGCCGTTTCCGTTTCCGTCGCGGCCGGCTTGCTCTCCTCCTCTTCCGCCGCAGCAGCCGCGGCTGCAGCTTCCTCTGCTGCGGTGGCCAGGGCCCTTGCCTCGGCATCTGCAAAACGATAATTTGATTTATATTTCAAGCGCCCAATTTTGCATAATTTTTAAGTCTAAAGATATTTTACATTTTCGGTTTAAGGGACTTACAGAGAATCTTAAAGATCCCTATAGTTTTTAGACAATAAAAGGTTTATGGACATTTGCAATCATTTTTATTTAAAATAAAAATTTAAATACAAATTTAAACCAAAGTCATAGTATTTCTTCTTCGACCTATTTTCAGGTTTACATTTGTCCTTGGGTTCTTGAACTTTTGATATCTCCTAATGGCCGCTCTTTCTGCGCCGATCCATAAGCTCTGCGTAAGAAGGTTAACTCATGAATAATAATTTACGGTTTCTGTCTGGAGATCAAAGGAATGGACAGCCCAAACTCAATTAGTAGTGTAATTGGCACAACGAATGGCGGAATGGCGGGCACAAGGCATCAGGCAATTAATATGATAATGAAAATAGTCCTACACTTTAAATAAACAAAAAACAGGACCTTCATTTCAATACCATTAAGGAGTAATTAAATCAGAAAAATTGCAAATATTTTTTGGATTTGAATTTATATTTAAATACAAATTCAATGTGTTTTTTCTTTTTGAATTTTAGCTTTTTAAAAACGATCTATTCTTAATGATTATTTTGCAATTGAATTTGTGACTTATTTCAAAATAGTTCTTTTTAAAAAGATTATGTCTATTATGTCTATTATGACTAAAAAATTAGTTCAAAACTATCGTATTTTTGTTTATGATCGTGTCTATTTTAACTTCCCATTCAAAAATACTATATATATATGAATATGAAAAGGATACATTACCTTTGACGGACTGCTCCTTCCAGATCTTTTTGTTTTCGGCGAGGCAAGCGAGCCAGGGCTTCGGGATGCTGAACTTGCTGGCGGTGCTGCTGGTGAGGCTCTTCCGGGCCATGCTCGGGCCATGCTCGGCGGGCTTGTCGTCCCTCCGATCACTTCCTTTCGATGTGCTCGACGAGGCGAAGGAGGCGCCGGGAGGACCGACGACCTCGTGCTCCACGACGGTACCGGGCTTGCCTTTGGCCATGGGGGCGATTGGCGCCAGGATGTACTCGAGCATGTCGGAGAGTACGCCCATGCTGGGCTCCACAATAAAGTCTATAAAGCAGATCTGCGACTCGGCCACCAGGGTGTTGTTGCGATCGCACAGCGGGCTGAAGGGCAGGCCCAGTTCCTTCTCGAGATCGCCCTGGCGGAAGAATTCCTCCAGCAAGAGCATCGTCCAGCGATGATGGACACCCCATTGCTTGGCCGGATGGGAGATGTCGCAGCAGTGGAGGACCAGCGAGAGTGCCTTCTGCTTGTCGATAGATACTTCCTGCATCGTGAGCAGCTGGCGCATGGCCTTCATCTGCTGAAAGTGATTGGTCATGTCGGTGCCCAGGACCATCTCAATGATGAGCCCTCGCAGTTCGCGGAACTCCTCGCGCGACAAGTGCGACAGGATGTTGTATTCGTCTTCGCGCAGGAGCCGGAAAGTGGCGCTGGCATGGTGGTTCTCTAAAACAGCTCGGTCGTTGTACAAGAGTGCCGTCTCCGAGCCGGACATCACGTGGAAGTTGTTGGTGGTGCCCGTGTGCTCGTAGTCGTGGATCAAAGCGGCCAGCAGCGAGGCAAAGATCTCGAGGTCCGTCAGCCAGTTCATCAGGCCGGTGTTGCACAGGCAATAGTGGATAGTCTGCATCACGTCCACGGCATGGAGATTGTTGTGATACGGATTCCTGTACCGGCAGTAGCCCTCTTCCACGCGGTAGAGGAACGCCTCTAGGGTTCCGGGTGCTATCTTGAACTTGTGAATCGATCCATATCTGTTGAATAGCTCGTAGGCCACATATTTAACCACCTGACCACTGGCCGCCTCCGTCAGGGCAAACACATCGAATGTCCAGTCGTCCAAGTTCTAAATTTTTAAAATTGTGTGGATTTCAAAAATGTTTTTTCAGTTAGTTTTTCGGTAATGCACTAAGATATTGCAATTAGATTTAAGTTTATTAAAATTCAATTTGAAAAATGTGCGATATTTAATAATTTTAGAATTATTTATAATACTTATTTAATGAAATATTGGCTGACTATTTCAATTAATTTTAAATTTGATTTCCCTAACCGTATTTTCAGCTAAATAAATTATAATAATTAATTAAATAAAATCATTCAATCACATGAAACATAAACTAAAATAATTGAATCTGTCAATATTCTTTCAATTAAATTTATTCTACCATATATTATAAACTACTTAAAATAAAAGCCTACACTGCGTATGATTAATATTCAGTGACAGTTCATTACTCATACGCAGTGTGGGCCAGAATTGGTTTTTACACATTTGATTTCCGTTTTCGTTGAAATGTATTGGGAAATAAGCTTACCTTGAGCAACCTGACCACGTCGGGCGGAAAGGCCGTAAGGGCCGAGCTGGAGACTCGGCGGTACATGCGGTCCACAAAGATGCCCGCCCGGATCGCGTGGGCCACCGAACGGAACTTGGGCTTCTCGTCACTCTTGCGCCGGCTGGTGGCCATCTGGCGGGTGAAGGTCGAGGCCAGCCACTCGCGCACCTCCGGCGGCACTGCATCCGGCTGCACCTCCGACAGCTCATCGTCCTCGTCCGCCAGGCGCCTGATGATGGGGTGAAGGGGGAAGGTGTGGAAGAGAAGAATCACGTTAGTCCATTTGCATAAATTTTTCATTTTTTTTGGGTTAATCAATTACCAAAACAATACTCAATAGAAATGTACAAAATTAAACCGATTTTTTAATTGGTTATCTGCTCTTGACTTCGACAAGCTAAGATACAATAATTCAAGTCAAATGAAAGCCAAATTTAAATAAAATTATATTATAGAATAGAAGGGAACTAAAAATATAACGATAAGTTTATAAGTTTTTGTGTGGGTTAAAAATTTGCACGGAAAATAGGAAAGTTTTTCTTTTGTCAGGTTGGAAAACAAAGTTTAGTTTTTGTGAATAGAACAAGTTTAATTAGTGAACGGGGGGAATAGGTAGTTTTGGTTAAAGTTAACAGTTATTTACATAGCTATAGATATAGATAAAGATACAAGTATATATATATTTGCAGTAGCTAGTTAACAGCTAGGAGAGTTAGGGGGGTTTTGCTGGAGGCGTCTTTCGTGTGATTGGGGATGTGTTTGAAAAAAGTTGCTACTTGGCAAGAAGCTAACAAAAGCAGGCAGAGTGCAGCATGCTTCGTGTGTCTGTGTTGTGAATGGGAGTGGATTTAGTTAATTGCATGCCAAGATCCAGGTGCTTATCAGGTGCAACATCTAAAACGAGAACATCAAAAACAAGATATCGTGCCAACAAAGAAGAGACAACTCTAAGAAAGCCAGAAGGCATCAAAATAACTTTTCAGAGAAAGCTTGCAATCATGACAGAACTGGAACTTGATAGTCGTTCCTCGAGAGTCGAGAGTTCCTAATTGGCTCATACACAGACAATCACACCCACCCCTGTTACACAACACTCATACACAGGCACACGCAGTGAAAATCTCACTAATTGGTCTATTAGGCGCAGTGTCCTTCCTTTTCCCGGCGCCCCAATCAATGCGTTTCCCCAGCAACGACAGCTTGCTTGACCCATCTCACATTTCTTACAAATACGATGAATAGCCTACAAGTAGTTGCAATTTATGGCAACAATGGGCATACACTCTAGAGTGGAGTGGAAAATTTTCAAATTGTTATATTCTTATATTGGATAGTATTTTTAGGGTATTTTCTTTGTTTAAAAAAATCGATTAATATCGATTATTATTTAAGTTTAAACACAAAATTAATTAATTTATTTGTATCGATAAATATCAGTCGATAACAAAATTTCATTTTAACATATATGATCATATTATTTAAACTTTTAAATAAATAATCGATAAATATCGACTGAATTGATCATATATGTTAAAATGAAATTTTGTTTAAATGCTTTATATTCAACTTATTGTAAAAATAAAACAAAAAGTAATAATTGTTCTATATATTTTCTTTTAAATAATTTTTTCATGTCTAATATTTTAAGTAATATCTTCTAATACCCTTAAAAAAGAATTACAAAGTTTCTATTGTTGTTCCATTTCCCCCCCTTGACAACAAAAGCTTTCTAAGAAGCAAGTACATTTTCCACTACGATTACAATTTCAAACGAAAATGAAATGATTCTTGGAAAAGTCGTCTTATTATTTGCCATTTTCCTATTATACACGGCTTCGAGGGAGAAGGAAGGCAGTCCTTTGGAATCCTTACTGTCTGAAATGCTTCTGACTCGAGCAAATTAGCGAAAGATTGAATTATGGATAATTAGACAAACATAGCACATACAAACAAGCACTATAGTGTTTGTACAAGATTCCGGACTGAGATCCTTGAGACGACGCTTTCGGATTAGTGGCTTGATTTGAGGTGATGCCGCCTCCTCACTGTCTTAACGGGACATATATGCCAACCACATCATTAATGCTGAACCACAGAATTTGCTGTGACAAATTTGGGCGATGACAGGACTTTGTCTACTTTTGGGATGGAAGAAGGAATAGATGGGAGTAAGCTTAAAAAAGGGGTTCTTTTAAAAGGTTTCCACTTTTTGGATTTCAAGATGATAATCTTTTGACAAAGTTATGAATTAAATTCAATGAATATAAATACTTTATATAACGATTTCCTGGTAAAAAATATTATTTAACTTCATGAATGAAAATTGCATTTTAAAATTGAAATCTCTGAATGAAATAAAATAATTCTACTCGAGTGGCCGCAAGTGGAAACAGATATGTTGCCACAATTTATGAATATTCACCCTTTCGCAGAGTGATATTTTTACGGTTTTATATCCTTCCGCCCGACCTCCATTTCCCACTGGAATAATACTCAGGAAAGGGGGTCTGGCATTGCCATTTTCCCAGTGCGAGTATCATCATTCTTACATAACACTCTCCCCATAAACTGTGGCCAGCATTTGTCATGTGAATTTATTTTGTGTGCAGTTCCTACCAAGTGCCAGTACACAGTGTTGCGGTTGGTATGTTTATATTATTATCTTGCAGCAGGATAGTTCACCGAGCTTTGGTTTCTTCTACTTTTACTTTATACTGTTTGATGCTGTTATTTTGTTGTATATTTATTTTGTATTTAATACCATTCGGATAGCATGGCATGCTCCATTTCAGACACACAAAACATGGTGGATATTGTTATTTTTTATAAAGTTTTTTTTTTTTTTTTTAAATTTCTGATTTGTTTGGCTTTTGATTTTAAATTTGAGATTGTTTAAGAGACACTTGATAGATAAGGCAGCACCTTTTCTTCTTCTCCTGCGTCTCCTTGGCGCGATACTGAATTATGAACTGTATCAGCTCGACGGTGATGACGCTTTGTCGGCTGCTTTCACGCCTCAGACGACTCATGGCGCGAGTGGCGACGACGACCACGATGGTAATGACGGTCAGCCGGCTCAAGCGGCTGCCCGATGGCTCCTCAGTTACTCCTGCTGATCCCGAACCCGATCCCGATACGACCTCGCTGTCCACCTCACTAGTGCCGCCCGGTATCGCGGTCAACATGGAATCCAAGTGGAAGTTGACTTTGTGGCAATGTCGTGCCCGCTTTTTGTCACTTGAAATTAATACATCATTTTTGTATTTTTTCTTTTTTGGGGGGACACCACTTAATAATTCCTTTGAACCGGAGAGGGGTTACGAATTTCGTGTCCCCCCTGCCACACACTTCACTTTCGTAATTAGCTGGCAAAATGCGCTTTTAATGACGGGACAACAACCAATATTTGTGCAGCACTTTGTTTTCTATTTTCTTTCTTTTTTCGGTATTTTGTCGGCAGAATTCTTTCTGGCTTAGCTTGCCGCTGCTCGTTGTTCGACTTTTGTGTACTTGGCCCGACGCGAGTTAAATTTAAACTGAATGGCTCCGCTGGTCCGGAGAAAAAAACGCGCAAATGGTTGGCGAAATTTTGCCAGCCAGGAGCCATTCGGGCTCCGTTTGCGTGTGACCACGGGCCTGGAGCTTGTAGCAAGGACCACGGACGGAGCCAGCCGGAGAGTCCTGGCCCAGCTGGATTGCGTGTACATAGCTCCGTACACGCCATCTGCAGGAGGGAGAACAAAAAAATTACCAGGCCGGGCTCCTCGCATGGGGCAGGTGGGCAGGTGGGGGCAAAATGGAAGACTTGGAGAAAACTGAACTAGGTGGCCCATATCAATTATGTCAGCAGTAAGACATCGCCAAGTCATGCCAAGCCCACCACAGAACTATTATGTACCAGAAATTCCCAGGCACTGCGAAAAGTTACGAAGTTTTATGGAAGTTCAGTATTTATGGAATTTTTTATAGGACATTTTTTACCTTCAGAAGAAGGAATCTTCCAAAGGTTTATTTCAACCTAATAAGTTCTCTTATTAACTGGAAAAACTGCAACTTAAGTTCCAAAAAACTACATCCTTTTTCTTATCTATGTATCTATATATAAGAAGTCTAGAAAATTTATATCTATAATATTTTTATTTGCAAAAAATACAGGTTTGAGGGAATAAGATAGCTTTAGTCTTGGAATTTTACTATATTTTTTTTTAATATTTTATAATTTGTTTCTGATCTAGTCTAGGGAATGTTTCATATTTCATATCATAAGTTCTCATTGATATTTAAATCAAAATTAATGTGACTGGAATACTTTGAAAGTTGGAATGAAATATCTCATGTACGCTGACCTATCACCTACCTCCCTCTTTCCTACCTCTATATGGAGCCTTTTTTTCTTTAAATGTATTCCCTAGGCAGGATAGCGTCCACTAGGACTCCTTTATATACCAACAAATTTACTATTGCTCACAAAAAAAAACAATTAGACCAAATGCTAAAAGGCATCCCACAAAACAATACGAGTACTAGCCAGCATGAAGAGAAAGACCTTTGGCTGTAATAATCCGACGAAGTAAAAGGAATAACTGGAGCCTGATAAACACGACAACGTCACGAATTCATTCCAAGTATCTGGAATCCAGATACTAGCAAAAGTATCTGTATCTGAAAGTAACTTCCTTTGGGGTCCTTGGCGTTTGCCTTTTGCTTAATGACTTGCCGGAGTGCCGGGCCAGAAGGGTTCAAGGTGGCTTGCTATTCGGGTGGTAGGTAAAGTCGCCATAAAACTTGGCCCTAAAACCAGCACAATATCCCCTCTCTTGGGGAAAATTTAGCGTCAATTCCAATTGCATTCAATTTCGTGAGCGCTTTTCCTTATTTTCTTTTGATTCAATTTTCATTTCTTTGGGCCGCGGCCGTGGCAAGCGTGCGGCAAATTGCGTGTTGCGGCGTTTGTTGAAATAAATTGCATCAGTTATTGGCACATTTGCATGATTTCTCTATGAGTATTCCTTGGACTTTGCCTGCCGCTTTCCTTGATGATATGCAGTTGGCAAGCACGCAATCTATAATCTGGCTTAAAGTCCTTAAAGTTGGCAACAGGTTGCAGTTGCAAAATGGTTCTTAAATTGTTGTGGCTTCGGAGAATATTTTATAGATAAAATATTTAATATTACCAGTTAAGTAGCTCATTAAACTTTTTTCACAAAACTTTTGGAAACCTTTGGAAAAGTTTCGTTAATTTCGCCTTTGATGTTTTAAGAGTGTTGCTTGATTTTAAGGGTCATTTGATGGCTGGGTTTGGGGCCAAAAATGATGCCACTATTACCCCATAAAGGGCCAATGATAATGGGGTTCTTCCCAAAATATTCTCCCTCCTTCGGCCCCTCCTGCTGACGTGTTTCAACCATTTCCTCGGGAAGCATGCTACTTAATAGTTATGCGTGCAATTTCCTGTGCTTATGCCTCGAGCGTTTTGTCGTTGTTGTTCTTGTCAAGGTTGTTGTTGTTTCCTTTTGCGTTGTTGCTTTTGTTGTTTGCGGCATTCCTGGTTGTCATCACCGCCATTGACGGAGCACGGGAAATTGCTGGCAAATTGACAGCTTTGTTTTGTTCCAATGATTCTGTGTTGTCGTCGTCGACGGTGGCTTTTTGAAAATTCGCCCAGAAAATCGGCTCACATGTCCCATTACCCTCAGCCGTCCCGATCCCTGTAGTTATAGATTCAGGGGGTGGGCTTATGGGAGGGACAGTGACGCCACAAGGACATGTGCGTAATATAGCACAAAAGCCAAGAGCAAGGATCAACGGCAAGTGGGGCGAGGGCAGATGGAATTTTAAATAAAGACCTTAAAATTGCTATTATATTCGAGTGTTTTTTAAACTTTCTTGCATTATAATCTTAAAAATTATATAAACTATACAAAGTAAAGAACAAAAGAGTTTTACAATTTAAAATGAAACGTTTAAATAATAAAATTTCCATCGAGGCAATCTCTTGTAGCCCATTGAAAACACATTGTATAGTAAGACTAAAACTTTTCAATCAACCCTCGCCTATCAATGTACGCCCACGGCTTTGTGCGATTAAACTGCGTATTCGCTTTGTATTACCAGCAAAGCGGAAGACAGGACACAGGAAACAGGACCTAATAGTCGAACAACAGCGTCGAGGTCCGAAGGTCCTTTCATTTGATGCGACTATTTTGGATACATTTCCTAAGAGCCCTCGTAATCCCCTCGTGCTCCCTGCCAGTGTCGGCCATTACTCAGGAGTGTAAGTTGCCGATGTGGCAAAAATTGGCAGTTAACATCATTTGTTATTGATTTTCGCATTGGGTAATATCGGAATATCAGCTGCTGGTGTCTTCCTGGGGTTATTTGCTCCCTGTTTTTGGGTCACTCCCATTGTACTCGCCAAAAGATGATTGATGAGCGAGCCAGTCAGTCGAGCACTCTGAGCAGTAACCTTCAACTTGGTGGCAGTAGGATGGGTTCGGTGTGGACTGTTGACCCAATTTCCGTCCGGCCAATGGGGGTGGTGGCCGCGGCCACCCTAGCCTCTGACTCATTTGAATATGGTTAGCAATTTTAATTGGTTTTTACTGCAGGTACTAGGTCTGGCGCTGCTGCCAACGCATTAATTATATTCCACATACATCACTTTGGCCATAGAACCTGACAATCAGCCACTTTTCCAATCAGTGTTAATGACTATAAATGATACATTTTCCAATTACTTGCTTGGTTTCTGCCGATTCTGCAGCATAATTGCAGATATTCCCCCTTAATTGTGATTAATTCGTATTTATTCAGGTGCTTTTTTCGCCAACTTTTCACATAATTTTCAAACGCGATTGCCACCGCGGGCGTGTGCAGAGTCCGAACCCGAAAGAGACACTTTAAAATTTATTTTCAACTTTATCGGCATGAATGAAGCCGCAAATGGCATTTAATTTGTTAATTTTCAACAATAGATATCTGCCCGATGATTACGACACTCACACGGACGCACACCAATGACAGTTTCTATATCTACGATATATACCTCAACTTTTACAAAAACTCTGATTTCTGTACTTTGTCGTTTGTATATTTTTGAACTTTTATTATTATTTGTTTTCTTCTCTTTTTTTTTGCTGTTTATCATAATTAAACAAACCCAAAAATGCGTCAGTGACGGCGGTACTGATAAGAAAACTTTTTTAGATTTTTTTAAACCATTTTTAAAGGCGATAGTGTAAGTTAAAGAATATTACATTGTTATAATGAAATAATATCATATATCATAATTTTTGTTTTGCAAAATATATACAATAATAAGCATAGTTATGAAGTAAGCCTTAAAATAAAAAGCTTAAATTATTTAACAAAGTAATATTTTAAAGAAACTTAATTCTTTCAAACATTGTCACCAGATCGCAGTTATTTTCTTGTCTATATTTGTTAATTTAAAAACCTCCGGAAAGCGTCGGCCTCTTTTGACGATTTTTCTTCATAATTCGGAAGTGGGCGTAAGTCACGTCCCCCCTTTTAAGAGCCTAAAATGAAAGCCAGGGATTTACTTGGGCCGATTTGGGGGGCTTTTAGTGTCCCCCTGTCTTTTCCTGATGCCGTAGTTCCCCGGGTGACTTGTGACTCCGGGCTTTGACGTCGCAACTGACGGGCTAAACTAATTTCGTCGTTCTCGCCGGCACATGTAAAACCGAATTAAAGTGACAGCCTCTTGGCTTATTCTGATTCTTCCTTCCCAGCTTCCCGGTGCTTGGCTTGATTAATTTTTGGACCGACAAGCGGGAGGCGCAAATCATCATCTATGGTATGAGAATATGTGGGTATTGTGGTGCTGGATAGTATTGGGATACTGGAGTGCAGGGTGCGGGTAATTGCGTATTTTGCAAGTGAGCAACCACAAGACGACAGCACAAGTAATCACACATATAGATGCACTTGGAAAAAGTGTAAATTGATATCTGTTTTATATTCATATTTTCTTTGCACAATTCAATTTTCTTTTTCTTGGAACTTTTTAAAGGCGAATTAATGTATTCTTTAATTTATTTCTAAACAAATACTTGGATGGCTGGTCACAACCAATTTGGATTATTATAGATTTTTATTTTGGATTTGTTAGTTTACAAAGCATTTAGAAACTGCTTAAAAAGTATTTGAATCATTTAATAAATATTTCGATTTATTTAAGGTCCATTAACATGGAAAGCTTGTTCAATTTTCATATGATATTTTTATTGTATTTTTAATAAAAAATTTGATTTTTTTAAATAAATGATTTTCTCCAATTTACATTTTCCCCAGTTCTTGTGCATGGACATCAACACAGACGAATTGGAGGCTTGGGAGGATGAAGGGTTAGACAAACCGCAAGCGGATGATTCGTCGCTTATTGCTGTAGTCGTCGTCGTGGATGTGACTGTGGCGGCGGGCGTAGCTCAGGACGTGGGTGGAGCTGGAGGACGAGGATGGGGCCGAGTTGCATCTGGACAGACATACAGACATATACATACAAGTACAATACGACAAACATAATGCGGCAGCTGGAACGCGGAGTACCATATTAATCGCCCTCCCCCCCCAGTGCTTTCGATATTAAATTTAATTTATGGACACCACGGTGAGGCAGCGTGCCAAACAAAACTAGAACAATGGTTCGGGATTATCTCTGACTTTGCGTGTCAAGGCTAAAGCCCAATACCAATTCTCGGAATAGCCCTTCGACAACTTAATGCCGATGGCAAGTCGTTTGCTTTCGTTCCAAGCCAATTCAAGCTAATTACTCAGAGCCACCAGAAAAAAAAGGAGTTTGGGTCTGGAATCGGAGATAAAAGGAGTTCGGTCAACGAACGTCAGACAAAGAAGATGCTAAACCCATTCCAGTATAAAAGTTGTGGCTAAAAAAGCAATACATAGTATAGATATGTATGTATAAGGAATACCCCGTAAGACACATTGAAAAAAGATTTCAATATTATTTTTTATTTGTGGTGAAAAGTTAAACACCTTTACTTCACCATATCTTTCTTAATATGCACCTTTTATCCTGCCACATAACATAATCCCAAATAGCAGCTAAAGGCCCCACTTTAATCGCCCCAAGGCCATAAAAAAAGCCCCCTAAAATACGTCATCTGCATAAGGTAAATAAACCTTTTTCATAAATTTCAGTTTATGCCCGAAATGTTTCAGAATATCATCATAGAATTGAGACCCGTCAGCGTTTGGGCCATTTCCATCACAAGAGAACATGCGCCATTTTCATAAATTTCCATTACCTATACCACTGAATGCCATGATAGAAACAGAGAAATGGCCAATCCAACTCGGCTGCACTTTCATCAGGCCAACGCGTTCAATAACAATTCAGCGCGAGGGTATGGCGCAAATCATTGTGGGACTTTGCCCGCTTAATCAGTCTGCTGGGAGCTGTTATGGCTGCTGTCAGGGATTGCTCTCCGCCACCGCCGCTGGGCTACTCACTCATCCCGAACTCCCGTTGGCAGTTTCAATTTCCACACATTCAGCTGTCCGACAGCAGATTGGAGCTCGTCGTCGCCAATGCAGCAATGCATATAAATGACGTAGCAATTGGAAGCCATTTGTTATGCGAAGCTCTTCTTTGTTCCACAATTAGCAATGGCCAACTGGGGACCGTCGTCCAACATAAAGACGTTTGCATGGCTCAAAGTGCTGACATTTGCAAGATTTAAGATGTACAAAAAATGAACAAAGACAGTCCTTAATCCCTGCCCTAAACAAATGTTATTTTAAAACATAATTTAGCTATGTATTTTACATGACATTTGAAGAGTTTTGGGAACACTCACACACATAGCACTTAAGAATATTCCACATTTAAAACAACAGATTTTCTTTTTTTGGATACCATGAAAGTTCTTAGATGTATTTCTTAGGAACTAGTTTGGGGGAAATGGAGTAAGTTTTGGCCACATGAGATTTGGTGTGCGTGGTTACTTAGAATGTGTTCGTTAGAGAGCGGTAGCTTGTCTGCGATTCCATCGCCAGACTGTAGCATCATCGCACACGTAAACAAGGACACTGGCGTCTCGGGAGAAGGCTATCTGGCGTACGGTGGAGACACTACGCAGATTCTGCAGAGTGGTCATGTGTGCGCCCTCCGGATCACTAGGATCCAGCTCCCAAACGTACACATTTCCTTGCTGGTTGCCAAGCGCAATCACCTTCTGCCAGGGATTAAAGCCAAATCTCACGAACCATATCTCACACTCGTCGTATTCGAACTCTGCTATAATCGTGCAGGACGAATCGCTGGGCTTCACCTGCTCGAAGCTCTGGTGCAGTTGTCCCGGCTTCCAGCAGACAATGGCATTCTCGCAGGACTTGGACAGCACGAAGTTGCCGAACCACTGAACGCAGTCCACATAATTCCGGTGAATGTCTCTCGTGGAAAAGTCCGGAAAATGCTTTGTGACAGTGGGGAACGGCAGTGTAGACTTTTCTTGGCTGAAGGTATTTGACAGCTCAATCTTGTGCTGAAACTCTTGGGTATTCAGGCACCACAGCTTCAACGAATGATCCATACCGCTGGACACGATACGATCACCGCGCATATTAAAGTCTATTGACAGTACCTCGTCGCGATGTCCCTCGACGCCACCAAGAATCGCGATGCAGACGTGCGTCTGGATATTCCACAACCTAATCGCGTGATCTTTGCTGCCCGAAAGAAGCAACTGCAGCTTGTGCGGATGGAATTTAAGCTCATTGATGGCTTGTCCATGTCCGATGTAGTTTCCCACCGCCTCGTTTTGCTCCACGTCGATGACACGGATTACACCGCGGTATCCAGCCGCAGCTAAGAGCGGCGCGGAGGATTTTAGGTCATAGGACCAGGCACAGGTGTAGAAAACTTCGTCAGGCTGGAAATGGTAAACTATTCGTACTTCTATCCTGTTGCTTTGTATTGGTCAACTCACATCCGGATCGGCATAGCAATGAAGCAGCTGCATCCCTCCCTGGCGGGGGCACTCGTAGACCGTTACCCGATTGCTGCCGGCAGTGGCAAATACTTGGGGCTCCTCCTTGCCCAGTAAAGTATTGAAGGCCACGCCGAAAATGTTGGCTCCATGGTTCTCCTTTACGTGTGTGCTTCAAGTATATACGCACATATGAATGAAAAATAGGGATTCCGGCTGGTTTGGTCGCAACTTACTCGTATTTGTAGGCCGCCCGATTTTTTGGCTTCGAGGATTTGGTGCTCCGGCGTCCACGCCGTTTGCTCCGCGTGCTGGAGGCGGATGGCGACTTGCTGCGCGATGTGGTGCTATTGGTCGTATAACTGGCCGACTCATCCTGTCCAAAGGCATCATTAATTATCATTTTCCACATCCATTTATCATTTGTTTTTTTCTGTTTTGTTTTTAGGTTGACTACTTACGCCACATGAGTCGTCGGAGTCATCGTTGCCGTTTTTCACTTTATCACTACTCATTTCGTATGCCGCGCACGGTTCAGCTTATATCAGAGCTGCCAATTAAGCACTCGATGCCAAAAAACTTTTAGTTTCCGCTCGAAAAAATCTTTAAACAATGCTAAAATGTTTTTAATCACTTTTGGCGGCAATAGTCTGACCGTTGCACTCGATCGCGGTAAATACCTACCCGGCGGACGGTCTTACCAGGCCACAGTGTAGCCACATGTTTACGATCACCAATCGATAAGTCGATTCATTTAAAAGAAGCGCAAAGAGTTTGAAAGTTTGAAATCCAGGAATGACAAAACACATGCTCAAGCTAGTTTATTTAGAAAAACGATGGAACATACTTTTAGGACAAAAACATGCCATGGGTTCATGTGTGGTAAGAAATTTTAACATTTATGTACATAATAACATGGAGAACAAAATAAGCGCATTATTGCCAAATATGTAGGAAACTGAAAAACAATAATTTAATGTCTAAGTTTGAATTTAAGACTTTTTATTTAAAATTATCCTTGCTTATCTTCAATTTCCTACTTTTTGGCTTTTGTTATGTAACAGTCAAAAGTTAGACAAAATTCACTTCGAGGAACATTTACATTTACGCAGAGAGCGCGGGTAGGGAATAGAACAAGTGATTATTTAAAATTTATTTTTTGTTTGCTATACAAAATATAAATATTTACAAAAGATGCGAGCAATTTTAAATTTTCGGAAAGGGACAGAGGCTAGACAGAAGATTACAGCAGTGGAAATCGCAGACAGAGGTCAGCAGACAGATAGAGATAGAGATATATAGGAGATAGAGAGATAGAGAGACAGAGTTATATAGAGTATTTCATTCTGGAGCTGTGTTGGTTGGTTGTTAACGCAAACATCAAATCAAAAACGCAAATCGAACAAACGGAAAACGGAAAATAACAGTTGTTAGATTAGAAAGAAATCATTTTTCAAGTACGTTTTGTTCGTCGACATGGACCTGGCCCAGGTGGGAGTCCTCAGGCGGCGCTGCCGGTGCACGGTTGCTGGATTACTGCTACAACTGCTGGCAACAACACTTCCCGCCGCCGCTGTGGATGTGGGTGTCGCAGTGGCTGTGGTTGTGGGTGCGGATGAAGGTGTGGTTGCTGGTTTCAAAGTCGCATCTTTGGCCGAGCTCTCCTCCATTACCGATTCCCTTACTGTTTCCAGGGCTGGCTGTAATTTGCTGGTGGGGGCTAGGGTGGTGGTGGAGCTTTGGGTGGGCGTTGTGGCATCCGGAGGCGGCGGGCCAGTGGGTCCGCCGTGGGTTTGAGGTGCCAGCGAAACGCCCTTGGTACGGCTCTCTATTTGACCTCCACCCTCCTCCTGATTGTCTCCTGGCTCTGGCGGTGCTCCACCTCCTTCAGCCACCTCTGCTCCGGACTTCTCCTCCGGCTTCTGCAGACTGCAGCTGCTGTTCGAGTTATTGTTATCCTGCTGCTGATCATCCCGCCCGTGGCTATGGCGACTGCAATTCAGGTTCTTGCAATTGCCATTGCAGCCCTCTCTGCTGGACAGTTGTTCCAACGGAAGGATGTTGAATCCAAAGGACGACGGTCAAGTGTTTCGCCGCCCAGCAGTTGTCAGTGAATATCAGCAAACCAGTGCAAATGACAATTTTTAGTTACGAGACACGTTGTTGTTGCATTGCATTCATTTTGATTGTTGTTTTTGTGTATTTTGGATGAGAGTTTTTATTTGTATGATTTTTTTTGTTTTTAGAAAATAGTTTTGGCAATAGAAAGAAAAAATATATAAATAGAACATCAGTTGAGAGATTGTGTTAAAGCTTTTAGGTTTAGTAGGGTTGGGGTTAAGGTCCATTTCCCGCGAAGAAAGCCAAAAAATGTGCCCCAAATCACAAAATCAGCAAAAAGGTATATCGTTTTTTAAATATTTATATCAAAATAGGAGCTTCTGCAACCTAATGGGAAGCAAAGTTAACCAAAACTTTGCATATTGTTGCCAAAATATAAATGGGAAACTGCAATCCAACCTCACTTGGCTATGTTAATCGAAGATTCGTGTAAAATGTGTGGGTTTTCGGTTTCGGAAGAACTTAAATATTTCATGTGACACACACGGAAAAACCTCCGTATACGCAGGGGGTTAAGGGTTTAATTGAATGTCTGTTAAATAATACAAATTCTCTGATGCATTGGGCTTGTATTGTGGCGGATTTTCCTTCGGTGGCTGAAAAGCAAACTAAAGTTCCGGGGTGGAGAAATGCAAAGCTTTCAAAAAATTGCAAAAATATGGTAACAAAAAATGCAAAAAATAGTTGTTTTTTAAACATTATTTGGAAATCGCTTTGCATTTTCAAGAAATTAACCCTTTAAAAATTGATTCCGCCCATTTAACCAAATTTCGGAAACGGAGCGAAAATAGCGAGAAGTTATAGCAGAAGTAGAAGAGAACATTTTAGATTTTGGAAAAATACACAGAGAATTCCATCTGGCGAGTTAAACCATCGAACGAAGTAGAAGATATGCAGATACACGGAGAGAAATGGCGAGCACAAAAAAGTGAGACACCAAGATTTGAAGACACAGAGACAGGTGAAATGAGTAAGGAACAGTACTTCAATAGTTAAGTAATACGGTGCTGCGAACTGGTTAGAGGACGGTGTTCTGGGGTCTTGACCATAACTTAGTTAATTCTCAGATACCGAAGTAGATAAGTACACAGTTCATACGTTACTTTACGATAGCTAGGCTAAGAATGACGCGATCTCTGCAACTTTTAAATGATGATGATGGATTTGATAGATGATAGAAGATAGAAGACAGAAAGAGTGGTTAAAATAGATAATGATGATGAACTATAGATTATTTGTTTTTCTTTAGCAAGGCAATGTATTGATTTTGATTTTCGAAATACTTGAACTGAGGAGAGCACTACAAAGTATGATATAGAAGTAGATAGAAAGTTGGTAGAAGAAAATAGGTGAGATAGGTGAAGAGTAGTAGTTTTTGGTTTGGTTGGGTGGATTGGTTTTTCTTGGATTTTGATGTGGGCGCGCTTCGGATATGGATTTAAATACTTTTATTTTTTAGAAGAGAGATGTTAGACTTAAAAATCAACAGAGTTAACGACAAAACCAAAGCGCAAGTTAGGCTCGATGGGAAAACTTACTCTTCGCTCTCAACGGATGAGGACGCAATCTGCCCCAACTTTGTTTTACCTGATGTGGGGCTTCTGCTCATAAACACAGATACACACACACAGTAACAGTAACAGAAACGGATATAAAAAGAAAAATATTCAGATATATGTTTACATAGATATAATAGGTAATAAAAAGGCCACATATGTAGATGAAAATCAAGTCTTAAATATAGGTTAAGGGGAATCTTTTTTTCGGGTATCCGATTGCAGAGTTAGATGATTTCAGATGTAAAATGGTTGCCTTTATTTTGATTATTTTTTATGGCGAAAGCTTGCCTTGAGTGCAAATCCAAAATTTTGAAAGGACGCAGCTTTAATAAGAATGGAACCTACACAAAATACGTTACAAAGCCTAAACCAATTCGTTGGGAGCCCCGAAAAGAAGCCCAAGCTGAAGCAAAGTTGTCCTACGATTGATTCGATTCGTTATCCCAAGTTGCTTGGAAAGTATTTGATTTTTTTGGGAGATGGTTTCAATATCACAGGGGTTTTACTTCCACCTACCTTGATTCGTCAATGAAGACGGCCTCGAGAACTCGAGCCGCATAATGCAGATTGCGCTGCATGTCCTCGTAGGCCACGGTCTCGTGATCCATGCGGCGGAGAAGACTGCGTATTCTGTGGGTTTACAAAAACTTTCTTAGTTTTTACAGTTCATATTATTTGTAGAATTAATTAAAAATAAACAATATGATCAAAATTACTTTACAATTCATTACAGCAACAAAACCAATAATTTTACATATTTCTTTAAATAAATAACACATAATAGTAAATATTTTAGGATAATTAAACTAATGATATTTGTTGTTTATATTTTTGGAAGTGAACTTGTGTCCACTTTTGATCAAAATTGTTAAAACTTTTATCTGATATTATCCATATGACAGTCCATATGATTAAATAAAATTATAAAGCCATTTGCAAATATGATTGCTTGAAGTAAAATAATTTCTTAGTAAATTCTTCAACCAGCAATTAATTGTGAAATAAATAGTATAGTTTATTTATTCCACAATTAAGAATTTTAGTTTAGGTTATATAAGCAAGTAATTTATATACTATTTAAATATAAATATATTTTATTATATAGTATAGTAATATTTACAAAAATGAATGGGTTACTTACCTTCCCGCCGCTTTATTAAGGGCATCTGGCGTATCGACGGCCGGCAAACTCTCCGTTTCCCATATCCCGGCGTTGAACGAGAGATTCGAGGGCGACTCCGAGTGACCCGAATCGGCTTGAGGCAGTGACGCCTCCCCGCGAGTGAAGGAACACATGGCACCGGCATTGATCGAATGATTGGCTGTAGTTGTAGCGTCCGCCGACTCGCGACACGATTTCATTTCCAATTGCGACAAATTGGCCGACGAGCTGCCAATGTTGTCGGGTATATAGTTGGTGGCATTCGGCGACGATGGTTGCATTTTGGCGGCGGCGATAGCTATGGCACTGGCACTGACGGATGCTCTGGGTCCTGATCCGGCGAAGGACACCTGATGGCCGGCAGACGCTGCTGATCCGTTGCTCCCAGATCGGAAGCCCAAACGATCCGCAAGTGGCTCGCTGATCGGCGTCTGGCCGTGAAGTGGTACCCCAGTGGTGGCGGTGGTGCTGCTGCTGGAAACGGTGCCTGAGGGGGATGCTAGCTGCTGCTGCTGGGTGGTCTGCTGGGAGTCGATTTGCGTAAAGTTACGGCTATTTGTGCGGCGTATAATCGTCAGTGAGCCGTGTCCTGCAAAAGTTTCGTTGGGAACACAGAAAGGAGAAATTGACTTAGTTAAGGGCTGTTTGTTTAGTTACTTTTTACTCTCACACATTGACACATTGATTACGATCCTACTGGGATCTAATGATGCTTGCAAAGGGTTCAACAAAAAGGAACAGTGGATCAAGCAGAAATATTTTTATTGTTAAAATTGATTCTTTCAGATTCTTCAAGATTCTTTAAGTCTTTTAAGATAGCAATTAAATTGACATTAAATTGTAATATATTTTTTTCATCATATTAGTTTATCAAATGGAATAAGTAACACTTTTACCACTGTTCCCTCCTCTTTATCGACGAGAAATCAATAATTTATTCCCATCATTTAAGGCCATTGTAGCATACAATTCTTTATTTAGTTTAACCCCAGAGTTGAAGGGAGAAAGCTTAACGAGCAGCGAAATAAAAACCCTTGAAGAAGTTCCTTGTGGGAGGGCCATGCCCTCAAGCTCCCCACTCTTCCTTAGCTTTGCTTGGCCCCATCTTAGCCCTCTCGAATCCCCTCTTGGCCGATGGCTGAGTGGCCTCATCCTATGTTGGCTCTAAGCTGCCTGGCCGGGTGTGTCGAAAAAGTGCAAAGGATTTATCTGCTCGTGTTTGTCAAGTGCCGAAGCAGGACGCAGAGCGCAAAAAGTCCTGCGGCAATCTATCTGCAAACACCCCACCATCCTGCTTGGCTTGTCTGGCTCGGGCGGGGAATCTTAACTGCATTCCATTTATTTTGACAGTGCAAGCTCTGAGCACCTCGAAGGAGAAAGGTGACGGTAGCAGTCATAAAACCCGCTTTATGCTGCACTTAAATTTATGTTACACCCGAGATTCCATCGCTTAACTGCTAGATACGCCGGCAGTCTTTATCGACTCGGATTCTCAAGTTTTTGGGATGAAATGTTTTATGCTCCTTTTACTGGCAACTCTTCACGTCCTTAATGACGTTCAACGCTCCATTTGCCCCCACAATGTTTTGCTGAGCTGGCTGACCCCACATCACCTGGCTTCAGCTTACGGCCAAGTGGATATTGTTGGCAATTAAATGGTCTCTTATGGCCGAATAAAGTGCGTTTCGCGACTGGTAACATGATCGATGTACGCCCATCAATCTTGCCCCAAGAAAGCTTAAGATAGTGGAGCTGTCAGAGGAAGTTTGCTTAGAACCTAAGGGCTTTCCAGAGGGGTTTTTTGTTTATTTTGTCAAACATGGCAGCAATAATTTAGTTCCTACATTTTAGAGACATTATTGTCTCGTAAGATATTACTATAAAAAGATATTACTATACTAACAGAAACTCTTCCCAATTGATTTTTAGTTTTCTTTATTTTTCTCAACACTGCAATTAAAATGGAATTTTCCCAACTAATTAGGAAAAACACGCTGAGATGCATTGTGTAATTAGACAATGCACCTCTAATCCTGGCGCTGCCCTCAAAGCACTCTAGATGGAATCCCGCAATTTCCGAGCCATGTCGGGCTGACTTAGCCACCGAAATCTCCACAGCTGGTGCTGGATGCCCGGATGCTGGATTATAAAAGTGAAGTACAACCGTTGCGGTACCATAAAATGAAAATTAAAATGCCAACCCCCCAGGCTCCCAACCTCCCATTGTCCCTGCACGGATCAGATGATAAAATATGCAAAAATGACCACAAACATGGCCAGGAGCTGGTCTCTCTTTACTTACTTGCCACTTGACCATTTATTGTCGCATTTGAGCCGCTGCCCGTGAACTCGGTGACCGTGGGACTGGATGCCTCTTGCCCGGGCGTGGTAACTCCACCACCTGCTCCACCAACTGCCGCAGCGGTACCAGAACCAGCACCAGATCCGCTTCCAGTTGATCCACTCGCTGCACCACTGCCTGGTATGGCACCACTACTGCCGCTACCACTTCCGCTTCCGCCGGCGGTGCCCGACCCAACGCTGCTCTCGTCCCGCTTGCTGGGCAAACTCTCCGGCGTGCTGGCAACTGAAAATGAGATGAAAAAAATATCGGTTAGTTTGAGTTTTTTTTCTGATTATTTTTTAACTTTTAATGACCCGTAAACAGTCTTCTCTATCCATATTTTTTATACAGTTAAAACACTATAATATAGAATGTTTTTAACATACTTAAATATTAGTATATTATGCTCATGACGAACATTATTTTGAGATACTTTTTACCTCAGTGCATAAATGTATCTGTTTATCTGCGTGTCGGTTCCAACAGGTCCCTGGGAGTGGCAATGGCAATCAGTATTCAAACTATAGTAGCCCCGCTTGTCTTCCCATCTACGTGAGCCCTAAATCCTTTTGTTGTCTTTCACTTTCTGGAAATCCCCATTTCTAATGCTCTCGGGCTTAGCCAAAGTGTATTTGTGTTGTGTATTTTGTTTGTTTCTTGGCCGAAAGGATACGAAACGTTGTCTTAGGACTTTTCCTGATTCGAAATGGTTAGTTTCACCTCAAAATAAACCATTGTAGTTTCAAGAGACGTCTGGTTTTGCTTGAATTTCAGCTTAGAGCATACTTTAAGGCAAACTGATAAAAAGAAAATATCTTGAAGATGTTTTCATATTCCATAATTTTGTATTTAAAGAGTATTTTTTCAATCTCCATGCCATCCACGAACTTCCACGAATAAAAATGTTCCCTGGCCTTTATCCTTTTCTTCCGCTTCATCTTGTATTTTGTTCTCCTTTGATTGGGCCTGGCTTATCCGTCTCCTTTGCCACTACCAGATTATATTGAAATTGCTTTTGGTGCGTTGAAAGGATTTTATTAGGCCAAGTTAATACGCTTTATTCTCCTTGCTGTTATTGTGTGCAAGTTGCCAAGGCCAACAGCTGCGCGCGTTATTGCCAAAGTGAAAAAAAACAATAAATGTTTTTATATTTACAAATAGATCTCGAGTTGACTATAATTTTGTTTTAGTAAATTGTGTGTACACGATGTTTCTTAGAAACTGGGAATTCACTCTAAGACCAGGAAAATTATTCGTTTCGTGATTTATTTTTTTAGTATTTATTTTGAAAAATAAATAACCATTTTGCCGCAGTCATTTTTAGATAATAATTTCCAAGTTAACTATTATAATATTTATAATGTCAAAGTCTAAATAAAGTCTAAAATAATAATGATTATAATAAAAAAAAATTCATAATTGTTATTTTTCCAAGAGAACATTTACTTATGTATTTGTCTAGGTGCTTTTCTTGCCAAATTAACAATAAAACAGGCTTAAATATTTGTCTATACTTCTCTAAGCACTCGCAGTCCCCACTGTCTTTTTCTATAAATTGAATTAAACTGGCGGAGCAGTTATTAGTTGTGTCGAGGTTCTTTGTGAACATGCGTTGTCTGATCCTCATTGTTCTGTCGCTGTTGGCCCTGACTGAGGCAAACCAAACCGTCAATACCCTGAATGCGGATGCCACTTGTGCATGTCCTCGTTTATATAATCCAGTTTGCGGCACGGATGGCAGGACCTACAGCAGTTCCTGCGACCTGAGTTGCACGGCTCAGCGCCAAAAAAGAACCATTCGCGTGGCAAAGCATGGACGTTGCTGAATAAATCCCAATATTATTAATATATAAGAGAAAAATCCAAGCTATTATATATATTTAACTCAATAAACCCCTTTCTTTTCGGTTCTATTAACCAAAATGTCAAATGATTTTGTTGACACAACTGTTGGCATAGCTTTGCGAAAACTGAAATAAAGAAATGATAATACTCTAAAGGTGTCATTGAATATTTGTATTTATTTTATTTTTAATGTGCGAAATTCTCGACTGTTCTTTATTTAAACGAATTTCTTTCTTCTTAATAAACAGGAAGAGTTCTAAAACCAGATGATGGCTTTTCAACAAAAACAGTCTATATGTTATTGCAAATTATATAATTTTTTATTTAGTAACTATTATTTAAGCTTTTTTCTTATTGACCTAAAAATATTTAATGTGTTTTGTTTATTACCTTGAAGTTCAATAAGTCATAGTTACTAAGAACTATACTAACAAAAGGTATTAAAAAATATCCATATACTCACATATTCTGAACTTTGAACAGTTACTTAATATTTTTCAATTATTGGCACAATAATTAAATATAGGGTAATTTTTTTATTAGTAACTATAGACCAACTGCAAATGACTTACTAGCCTGAAAAATAAAGAAACTAATAACTAAACCTACAGCTCCCCATAAAAAGACCTTTATTGTTTCCAGAAGATTTATTGCATTTTAAAGTTGTAAAGCATTATTCATTGTTATTATCTTCCGTTGATTTAGTCTCTGACAGGCAACCCCTGGGGCCTTAAGTGTTCGATTCGCCAATCACAGTGATCTATTTGTAGGTTATTGTTTTCTCTCAGTGTCGCATTATTTACGATTCGTATTTTCTGATAAGAATTTGAAATGCTATCAGTTGCAATGTCGTCCGTTTGATAAGCTTATTTCTATATATTTCACACTGATGATTAATACAAGGCATGATATTAAATTCTTGGGTTATTCCGTTTCCTGGTGATCGGGTTGGGGGTTGGGTTTTTTTGTATTTAGCAGATGCCGCTCCTCAGGATGCCCATGCTGCGTCCTTGGCGTGCCTCCTGGCGACGCTTGCAGTCGAATTCGCATCGATTGGCGTACGTTTTCAGGTTGGAGCCGCACACAGGGTCGTAGTTGCGAGGGCAGGGGCAGAACGCCTTTTCCTCCTCGGCACGGCTGGGCGATAGGGCCAGGGCCAAAACGAGGCACAGGGCCAAAAGAATGCTTAGCAATTTCATGTCGTCGGATTTAATCCACGTTCAACACTGACTGGCTATTGCTGTTCGACTCTTTTGTTGGCCTAATAGAGCTTTGGCGGGGTTCGATTTGACTTTTTATCTTATCATTTCTCATTGGGCTTTGAAGTTGTGGGGTTTTTTTATTGGCTTGCTTTGCTTTTCCGACTAAAGCTGGAATAATTGCTCTATTAGCTGGCTAAAGCTTTGTCAAGTTGCCGTCTTCAGTACCTGAAGTGCCAATAATTTGCATAATTTATGGCCCGAAACGAAGCAAGGCGACTTATTTATATTTTCAGTATTATCGTTTAGATGAAATGGGGCTAAAAAAGCTCTTTCCCTTGCACAGCTTTCGGTTCTCTTACACTCTCTCCCCTTTCTTATCAGCGATCAGCTGGTTCAAGGTAATTTGAGAAATTTCCCTCTCTTCAAAAATGTACCTCGACTGGTTCCCTTGCTGTTTTTTACGAGCCTCTTCAATAATTAATGGAACGCCAGACTTTTGTCGTGCAATTTACACAATTGTGGTTCAATTTCAATTAATTTAGTGGCTCAGCCCCCGGGGGAAATTGAACTAAGTAATACTCAGTTGCGGCATATCTATCGCCATGAGAGGTCTGTTTCTGGTTTTCATGCTCTTGGTTTTTGCCATAGTGGTGGCCCGGGCCCTCAACTGTCAGCCGTGTAAACTATTGGAGGCCCGAAAGGCACACGCCAACGACACTCAGACGGCTCCCCAACCCAAATAATATTGGCAACAGAAATGCGCTTGTGGGAGGTTCGATCCGGAGAGCAGTTAACAATTATAAACAGCCTGTTTGGCTAATTGGCAAATCCGACGTATATAACGTGTATACGTTTAGAGGTATATAAGGTAAAACTTAAAAAACAGAGTTTCGGAAGCTCAATATCAGTTCAGCATTCGCGGCGACAAAGCGGAGACCCCGACTTCCCAGCATTCCCAGTTTTGGAGGAAATCTCAGGAGAGCGAGAATGAAGTGCCTGACTTTTGTTTTGGTTCTACTGGCCATGTTGGCCTTCCTACTTGGGGCAGAGGGCTGCGATTGCCCTGAGGAGCGGGTCCAGCCTGGCGAAATTTGTGGCAGCAATGGGGTTACATACAAGAATCGTTGCGAGTTCGAATGCATTCGGTGGAAGGTCCGACAAAGGGGAGAATCTCTGTATCTCAGCAAATTGGGAAAATGCCCTAGAGTCATCGGATGAAGTTTTTCCTTTAAAATATTATATGTAATCTATGAACTATTATATCAGTACTATATTATTGGTCAATATGTAAGCATTTTCTAAGAAATTAATGGATTAAATGGGACTTATAAGAAATTCTGTGTAAATTACTGGAGGCCTGAAAGGTGCACGCCAACGACACTCAAGTCTCTCAGCCCAAAGAGGATCCGATACGGAGAGCATTAAACAATTATAAACAGCTTGTTTGTCTCATTAGCAAAACATACGCACACTTGTGCTATTACATACTTTTGGAGGTATATAGTGTGAGCTCAAAAAACAAACAGAGATTCGGAAGCTCAGTCTCAGTTGAGCATTCGTGGCGACAAGACGCAGACCCCAGCATTGGATTATCATTAAGTTTTCGAGCAAATCTCAGCGACAATGAAGTGCTTGTCTTTCGTCCTGGTTCTATTGGCCATGTTGGCCGCCCTGTTTGTGACTTCGTCGGAGGCCTCCTACTGTCCCTGTGATCTGTCCCAGAAGGGCGAAATTTGTGGCAGCAACGGAGTTACCTACAAGAATCGCTGCGAGTTCGATTGCACTCAGCGGGAGTACCGAAAACTGGGAAGGACTCTGAATTTCAAAAGTTCCGGAAGTTGCCCTAAGAACTAAGAATGAATGTTTTTACTTTAAAATAATGTATATAATCCATGTGCTATTATATGAATACCATATTATTGGTCAAAATATAAGCTTTTTCTAAAGAATTTAATAAAAAATAAAAGCGTTCGAACTTGTAGGTCATCAGGGAGAAGCTAAAGATTTTATTATTAAATCAATGCTGTGAATCATAAATTTTATGAGGCACTTTAAGTTGCTCAATTTCCATAACTTTTATTTTCAAAATGAGTGTCTGAGCAAAGCGCATTCGACTGAATCGAATTATATAAGTATGCAAATAAAACGCCATTCAATGCTAATTAAAAGCTGCGTTGCCAGTGCGTCATCACCTCGGTTAATCAATTGACGGAGCTCGTTTCCAGTGCCACTTCAAGTCGCTCGCACAGTCGCCTCACGCACATCAATCAAATTTATGCATAATTAATCGTCCGCCAGCCCAGAGGCCCGTCCCCCTGGGACTCCCAATTTCCGATTTCTGATTCCTGATGGCCTGGGCTGTGATTTATTAACTCGACACGGAGGCTTGACTAATTGAATTTCAATACGTGCGACACAACCATCCGAATTGGATGCAAACACAAGCCACCCACCCCCCAACATCTACAAAACCAAAAAAATACAATAATAAAAAACGGACTAATCACAAGTCTCGGAGAGCAAGTGTAATGGGCCAATTTTATGAGGGTTAGGCGACTACCGCGGTAGTTTACTTTATGACAGGAAGCTGTCAGCTGCCCGAAATTCTCTTTGCCAGAATGTTATTAAAAAGATAATAATGGACGAGTTGAATCATGCCACTAAAAGGGTTTTATCTCAGGGCGGGCCAATGAGCCGAGTTATCCAAATTAGAACTTTCATCACAGCAAAAGATAAACAAGACGTGTCATAAAAATGAGTACTGAGCACAACCATACATAGTACCTAATGAGAATTTCTTGGGGGAATGTAAGATAAGCATTAAATATGCTGGTTAAGGGTTTTGAAAGAATTGTAATACTGTATTGCCCTTATACAGAATACGTATTATACTAAAGCTAATGCAGTAACATTTCATACACATTTTATTAAAATTATAAACAATTTTGAATGATAAGAATGTGATAAATAACACACTTTAAAGAAACATCAACATGCAAGTTAAAATTAAATGGTATTTGGAAACATATAATATATGGTTTTTATACATTTTTCGAATAAAACAAGTAATATCCGAAAAAAAAGTAAATATTTACGAAATACGAAAATTTATTTTTCAATAAAAACTATTCTCGAAAAGCGCATTGTTAAAGTTTTTCATTAAAATTTTAGTTAAAAAGTGTTATTTTGATCGCATTTACATTCTCAATTTTCTTTTGTTTATTTTCTTTTATTAATAATAGTTTATAATAATTGTTTATAATATAAATATAAATAAAAGTATTTTAAAATTACTAAATAAGTAACTGGGATTATAAGGAAAGATAAGAATAAATAGTAGCAACTTTATAAGTGGTATATTTTGTAACAATATTCCGGTCGCTACAATTTCTGCAAGTCCATTGAAAGTTATTTTGAGAAATAATTGGCCAATAAGTCTATTTATGATGATATTAATATCAGTCAGTGACTTGGATGTCGGCTTATCTGAAGGTCCCTAAGTAGATAATATTATAATATTCCGTCGAAAGGGGATGGGCTCGCCAGCAGGCATAACAATAAAAGCTTCGCGATGCCAAAGGTCGGAAAACAGGCGAAATTCGTCGGGAAATTTGCATGAGGAACCCCAATACCTATAAAATACATATATGACAACGGCAATCTCGACAAATGACAACACGAACCTACAGATACTGCTGCCGGAGTTGTTGTAATCGATTTGTGATAACAAGTATTTGATAAGCGTAAACGTATTGACAACATCAAATAGCAAAGCAACCCAGACCAGAAACGTAAAAAAATGCTAAAAGTAAGCCCGCCCAATTCGAATTTATTGATGCTTAAGGGTTGTCAAAAAAACAGAAACCCACACAGATACACAGAGCCTTGGAAAAAATGAGGAAAATACGAGTGATGGAAAATTCGTGGCATATGTTTGGGCGCGTGTTCCAAATTCGTAAATATCTGGGCTACCTACCGGATTAGCAGGAACTGATTTTTAATATACTAAGGCTGGGCTGCTCCCTAACATTTTTTTGATATGATTAAATATTTACATAATAAAAAATGTAGGCTGTGTGTATTTACTTATTTATTCGCGCCGAGGGGGATGTCGGGCGCCAAATTGAAAAGTGCTTCACAACTGCAGCTCCTCTGATACAAAAGGCGTTTTTTTTTTTGGGGCTCCCATCCTTTGGAATTTTTTTAAAAGGCAATTCAATCAGCGCCGCGACATGAAAGGTAAACCCTGTTGTCCTGTCGTCATCGGAGCGGGAAACCCACAGACAGGCGAGACAGGCGGAGGACAGGTGAGTGGGATTAGTTCGAGTTTTCGCTTTAACTTTTCACTTTCTCCTCCCCAGGGGCCGGGGTGGGAGGAAAACGAGGAGGTGCGGTCTCAAAATTACGCCAAATTTTCTTCGCTTTGATTTTAGGTAAACGGCAAAGAACTGGAATCTCAATACGAACAACAACAGCCCAGCCACGCCCTGTGTCAAACCCTTTTCATGTCTGTGAAAATTATGCCGATTTCACCAGAGTTCCCCGTAAAGATTTCTGCACAAATTTACGCTGAAATGTTCAATATAATCAGGATCCAGGATCCAGGAGCCAGGCGCTTGCCTCGCAGCGTCTAAGGAAGACCTTTTGTCTTGTCGGTTGCTGTTTTTTGCATTGCGGCGAAATGTTTAATTAAGCTGCCAGAGCCAGCCTTCTGGAATGCTCCCAGGGGTTGGTATGGGGGCTTCCTTCGAGTCGAGTGCCAGTGGGCCACTTGGCCACACAGCGGAAGTTGGCGGTTAGAATGCTGAATTGCAGTATAATAAATATTATACATGGGAGGTTAGTCCTCGGGATGATACTCGTAAATCTGAAAGTTGCGACCCCAAGAAACTTTGTCGTTTATTGAAGGCGGTTTCACCAAAAAAAATATATTTAAATACTACAAATAAATAATTAAAAAATTAATATTAAATACTATAATTTTTATTTTTTTTAAGAAAATAATCCTCAATTCCTCCTTTTGGAATTAAAGGTAATTAGATTAAAATAACAACTGGCTAATAATAATTTTTATTCGATCGAAAAAAGGAATTAAAAATAACCAATATTTGTATTGAATCCTTTTTAAAGCCACCCTTAAGATGATGAGTTTAAGATGATTTGTTCCAATGTTTGAGCAACTGGTCAGTTTAGAAGGCTTGAACATTCAAACAAATTCAAAGCCAAAACTCAGTGGAGTAATTCCGTTCAATTTGCTCTACAAAGTGTAGTAACAGTTGGTCAATTAATCGAGCTATCGAGGCATCCACAAAACCAACGAAAAAACCGGAACTGAAAACCCGGCAACAGTATAAAAGCCCGGCAAAGCACAAATGGTAACGGAAAACAAGTTTGCATTTTGACGGCGATGGATGTGATGAAAGTGTTGGCCATTCTGCTGAGTGGGAGCCTGGTCGAAATCCTGGCTCACAACCATCAGCCAAAAGAGCAGGACGCCAGAAACAATTGGTGGCAGCACGAGGTCTTCTATCAGATCTATCCGAGATCCTTCCAGGACAGTAACGGCGATGGCATTGGAGATTTGCCAGGGATTACCTCAAGGTTGCAGTATTTCAAGGACACTGGCATTACGGCTGTCTGGCTGAGTCCCATTTACGAGTCGCCCATGGTGGACTTCGGCTACGATATATCCAACTACACCAACATACAGCCAGAGTATGGCACCTTGAAGGACTTTGATGTCCTGATAGCCAAAGCCAAAGAGCTGGGAGTCAAAGTGATATTGGACTTTGTGCCCAACCACAGTTCCAACCAGCACCCCTGGTTCCTGAAGTCCGTGGCCAGGGAACCAGGCTACGAGGACTTCTATGTGTGGCAGAATGGCACCCAGCTGGAGAATGGAACCCGAGTGCCGCCCAACAACTGGTTGTCGGTGTTTTCCGGCTCCGCCTGGCAGTGGAACGATGAGAGGCAGCAGTTCTATCTGCGACAGTTTACGTTCGGACAACCGGACTTGAACTACCGGAATCCTGCCGTGATCCGGGCCATGGACGATGTGATGCTATTTTGGCTCAACAAGGGAATCGCAGGATTCCGCATCGATGCAGTCATTTACATCTACGAGGATGCTCTCTTGAGGGATGAGCCTCTGAGTGGCACCACCGATGATCCGAATGTGGAAAGCTATCTGAACCACATCTATACTAGAAACCAGCCCGAGGACTATCTTTTGCTCCAACATTGGAGACAGCTCCTGGACAATTACACAGTCAGTCAGGGAGGTCCTCGCAGGATAATGATGACCGAGGGCTATGCGACTGTGGCCCAATTAATGGAGTACTACGAGGATGCCAATGGGGTTCAGGGCCCCGAGTTTCCATTCAACTTTGATTTCATCACGGAAGTCAATGAAAACTCGACAGCTGCCGACTTTGTGTTCTACATCGAGCGGTGGCTCATATACATGCCACACGGTCATGTGGCCAACTGGGTGATGGGGAATCACGATAACCCCCGAGTGGCCTCACGATTCGGCGTGAAATCGGTGGATGCCATGAATATGCTGCTGATGACCCTGCCGGGAATAGCCATTACCTATAATGTTGGTCCTGGAAATCTTAAAAGGTAACTTTTATTGATCCATTTTCCGTTTTCAGGGCGAGGAACTGGGAATGACGGACTACCGAAACATCAGCTGGGAGGATACTGTCGACCAGCCAGCCTGCGAGGCGGGGAGGGATAACTACCGAACGATCTCCAGGGACCCCGAACGTACTCCCATGCAGTGGAGTGATGAATTGAATGCTGGGTTCTCCACCTCGAATCATACTTGGTTGCCTGTGAACCCCAACTACAAGAACCTCAATCTTCGCAATCAGCAACAGGCTAGACAAAGTCACTACAAGGTTTACCAGTCGCTTCTCAAGTTGCGACAGTTGCCAGTCCTGAAGAATGGTTCCTTTATTCCGGATGTGGTTAATAGCAGAGTATTTGCTTTTAAAAGGTGGGTGTTTCAGGAACATATTAGTTTACTATGAACTGTTTGAATTATTTTTTAGGGAACTGAAAGGAGAACACACATTGCTGACCCTCCTGAACGTGAAGAACCGCACCGAACTGGTGGACCTCACTGACTTCATCGATCAGCCCAACCGCCTGAGTGTCCTTGTGGTGGGCGTGGAGTCCCGCCATCGGGTGGGAGATCGCCTCAAGGCCGAATCAATAGAGCTGGCCCCCTTCGAGGGCCTCGTCATTCAGCTGAACAAGCAAAAATAATTAGCATAAAATTAGGTATTCGAGAAACTTTCCATTGCGCTAGTGGCCGGCCGGGCTTTTCTATTTCTGATTTAAAATGTATCTCGGCGGACAATCAAATTCGAGTTTCCATTTCATTTGACAGCAAAACACATTTCCATTTTACATTAGAGCCTCGCAAACATTTTAATTGAATTGAGAGCACTTGCTGTCTGGCCCGCGTTCCCAGTTCCACTGCCTTCAGTCGTACTTTCTCTTAAAATTCAAAGTCGTAATTCATAATTGTCATCAGGTTTTGGGTTTTTTTTGGGGCCTGGGGTTCGGGGTGGCTGATAAATGGACGTTGTATTTAATTAAATTCGCGCTGCGAGAGAACATAAATAAATGCGGTTGCTAACGGGCGACTGCTTTGTTGTGATTTCCTTTATTCCACTTACTTCTTTTATTTATCAATGTTTCGTTTATTTTCCCAATAAACTTTTGTAACCGAAAAAGAAATGTCACCTGAAGAGGGTTTCTTAATAAAGGAAAAATTGGAAAGTCATGAGATCAAAAATGGGATACATTGAAGCCATATGCTTAGCCATTAAATGTTTGTTTTCCATTTTAAATAAGATGATATTATGAAAATATTATATATTATTTAATTATAATGATATTCTGAAAAATCCCCAAAGCTTGAGAGGGGATAATCATTTAAATTATTTTTTGCAAATGGTGATTGAGTTTAATTCTTTTCTCACGAATTAATTTTTTCAAGCGCTTACTATTGAAATAAATAGAGTGGTCACAATAGTAGACTTTATTGATTGTCGTTATTTTATGATTAATTTATAAAAGAAATATTTTTCAGATTAATTTTGGACGTGTTCTCAATTAAAAACAACTTTCTATACCTAAAAATTCTTGTCGAAATTTAAAAAAATAATTAGTTTAGAACACGTACAAAATTATTAATATTTATTTACAAAATGTTAAGTAAATTTTGCATTATTTGGTGAGAAGATTAAAGTTTAATAGCCAGGAAATACAAAATATTTTCGTGTCACCCTAAAAGATTCACCCTAATTTCAGCTCCTATAGCTTGTGGATCGAAAGCTTCTACAACAGCTGATATTTACATAAAAAAGCTTTCAGCTGATCGCCGGCAGGCTGCCAAAAGTGCTTTAAAAGTGAAAAATAAAGTTTAGTTTTGATTTGTATTTTAATCTTCTCAGGTAAGCTAAGGAAGCACCTTTCGCCGACACTTTCAATAAAAAACAAATCAGCTCTCCACCCACCAAATATACATATAATAAACATTCACTTGTCAAGTGCATCGTGCCGTGAAATTGCCAGAAACAAATTTGTTTACTCGTTTAATTTAGAGCGACAGCTAGTGATTGTGCAAATTGTTTGGATTCCAGCTGATAAGCATCTTGCACACCCAATTATAGACTTAATGCCACCGCCGATAGTTAGACAAAGGCTGAAGCAAAAATTATTTTAATTACACGGCCAGAATCGGCCATAAAACCGTCCAGTTCAACAGCAAAGTGTGTAGAACACAACGAACCGAAAACTGGGCCACAATGGCGATCGCTCCTCTCATCCGAATCCTTCTTTTTAGTCTGCTGCTGCAACAGGAGACCGGAAGCGTTATGTCCGGCTTGGTGAAGAGCGAATCGGAGGACTTTATCGACTGGTGGCAGCACACGGTCTTCTATCAGATCTACCCGAGGTCCTTCAAGGACAGCAACGGCGATGGCATTGGCGATCTGCGAGGGATCACCTCACAGTTGCAGTATCTGGCCGATACTGGAATCTCCGCCACCTGGCTGAGTCCCATTTTCCAGTCGCCCATGGTCGACTTTGGCTACGACATTTCGGACTACAAGGCGATCCAACCGGAGTACGGCACCATGCAGGACTTCGAGGAGCTCATCGACACCGCCTATAACTTGGGCATCAAGGTGGTGCTGGACTTTGTTCCGAACCACAGCTCGGACCAGCACGAGTGGTTCCTGAAGTCCGCTGCCAAGGAGCCGGGCTACGAGGACTTTTATGTGTGGCACGACGGAGTCCTGCAGGATAACGGAACTCGATCGCCGCCAAACAACTGGCAGTCCGTGTTCTACGGATCCGCCTGGCAGTGGCACGAGGGACGGGAGCAGTTCTACCTGCATCAGTTCACCAAAGAGCAGCCGGATTTGAACTTCCGGAACCCGAAAGTGGTCCAGGCCATGGACAACGTGCTGCTCTTCTGGCTCAACAAGGGGGTGGCGGGCTTTCGCATTGACGCCGTGAACCACTTGTTTGAGGACGAGGCGCTGCAGGACGAGCCACTGAGTGCCAAGACCCAGGATCCATTGTCGTACGACTACACCAGACACATTTACACCAAGGATCTGCCCGAGGTGCTGCAAATGGTTCAGCACTGGCGGAAACTGTTGGATGACTTTAGTGCCAAACACCCGGAGGGGCCCACACGCATCATGATGACGGAGGCCTACGCCGGACTCACCCAGCTGGCGGACTACTACGAGGACGAAAGCGGGACGAAGGGCTCCCATCTGCCCTTCAACTTTCACTTCATCACGGATGTCAAAGGGGACTCGGATGCGCGTGACTATGTTTACAATGTGGAGAAGTGGCTGATCTACATGCCGCGCGGGCATGCGGCCAACTGGGTCATGGGCAACCACGACAATTCCCGCGTGGCCTCCCGCTTTGGTCCCGCCAGCGTGGACGCCATGAACATGCTGCTCCTCACCCTGCCCGGCGTGGCTGTCACCTATAATGTGGGCTGCTGGTCGGTCGTGATTTCGTTATCCATCTAATCCCTGCCCCTTTCCAGGGCGAGGAGCTGGGCATGGAGGACTACCGTGAAATTAGCTGGGAGGATACTGTGGATCCACCGGCCAAAAACGTTGGAGAAGAGCTATACCAGGAGGTCTCCAGGGATCCGGAACGTACGCCGTTTCAGTGGAATAACAAAAAAAATGCAGGTACATCCGGATTAATTCATGACGATTTGAAAGAAATTGGATAACTCCTTAATTTCTTTCTAGGATTTTCCGATTCCTCAAAAACCTGGCTTCCAGTTCATCCCAATTACCTCAAGCTAAACTTGGAGGCCCAGAAGGCGGCCAACAAAAGCCATTATAAGGTCTACACCGATTTAATTGAACTGAGGAAGTCGGCAATTATGCGGCTGGGACGATTCGACATCGAGCCCCTATCACGCTGGGTGTTTGCCTTTAAGCGGTAAGTTACTAAATGGAGTTCCTAACCCACTTATGTTCCTGGAAACCTATTTTTGCTTCAGAGAATATCCCAATTTTGAGTCGATAATAACCATTATAAATGTGAGTGACGAGGAGCAGCTGGTGGATCTCTCAGAGTTCCTGAGCCAGCCCAAGAAGTTGGTTGTGGAAATATGCGGAGTGGACTCCACGTACAAATATGGGTGAGTTTTTAAAATAGTTTTAGTTTCAAATACTGTCACGTTCGAGTCATTTCCCGCTTCCATATCCCATTCTTGCTGTGTCCTGCTGCAGCCAATCCCTGGCCGCTAGTGCATTGCTCCTGGCCGCCCGCGAAGGACTCGTCTGCAGGCTCGTCTAGCCAGAATTGGATTAGAGGAATTACCAGCTGATGGCGGCAAACTTTCCTCTTTAATTGCATTTCCAGTTCAAAATGTCACGCGATTGAATACAAAATGGGCGAAAATTAATGACTCTTCAGTTCAGTGTGTTCTTTTTTTGTTTCTGTGCCCGTGGATTGAATTTAGCACAGAACAGTGCTAATGAAGGAAAGAAGGGAGGTGCAGAGAGGCCGGCATCGGGGCCCGGTCCGGGTCCTGACCGGAAAAACTGGCCACATCGTCGCCTGGGCCTGGCAACTTGCCCAGAACTCGGCCACTGGCTGATGTTTGTATTTCATTCTCCCGGCTGGCAAATGTAATTTTTCATGTATAGGATGTGGACAGAGAACACCCACCAGCTACTGAAAAACGAGGAAAAGATTTATGGAGCCGAGGCAGATTTCTCCTGAAATTCGGAAATGTCGGAGGGAATATATGAAATTGCATGTACAAGTTTTTAAATGTCGTTTAATAACTGAATTAAGTGTTTGCGATAACTTTGTGAGTGCTTGTGAACAAGTTATTGTTGGAAACTTTTGATTGCCCAATATTCATAAAAATGCCAGTTAGTTAAAGTGTAATAGTTTACAATATAAGCTTTATATGGTAATTGTCATTGAATTTGAAAGTAATTTCTAACATTTTAACTTAAGGTTTGAAAAGGAAACACGTTTTACTTAATATTTATTTTTGTTTCCAAAGAATTATTTAAAAATCTAAATCTCTCAATTAAATACAAACAATATGACTTAAATAATATAGTAATTTGTTTCAAATGTGCAATTTGTTTCAAATTAAATTTTTAAAATTCCCATTCACATCTCAACGTCCGGTTATTTAAAAGTGCCTGAGGCTTAACCGATTCACACAAGTTTAAATATTTCATTGCCAATGCGGCACGTTGGCCATGGGATTTGGGGCAGGTGGCAGGTGGCAGGAGGTAGGCGGTTGGATGCCAGGGTGTGGATGGTGGTAGGCTTCCATCGGATTAAAAGTATATATTGGTGTCTATACGCCCCGCTGCGTTTCGTTTCATTTCGTTTCGTTTTGTCGGGTGAGGTTTTCCTTTCATTTCCCCTGGCACGGAGTAAAGTATTAAATATAAATTATTTGAATAATTTAGCGACATCATTCTGGGAGACGGCGGCGGGCAACTTAAGCTGGCCCCCCGCGGGGGTATTGTGCTGAGCGAGCGCAGCGGCAGGATAATGAGGTGAGCTCGGAGCCGACAACTCTTTCGGCGAGTCATTAAGCTCTTATAATTATAATTATTATATTTATTATTCCTTCTTTAAGCGAACGGAGACGCACTCTGGTTAAGCAGCTCGTCAAGTCTGGCAATGTGGTTTTGGTTGCCTTGCTGGTCTACAATTTGTGGCGCCACAAATGGACCAAAGTGAGCTTCAATCAGCAACGGTTTTGATTGATTTTCTCCTGTTCTTTGTGTGTGTTGGTTGTGTTTGGTCTGTACTGTGCTTGCTGATTGATTGATTAATTAATTAATAAAACGTACATCAGCTTAAATGTCATTAACAGTTGGCGGGACTAACGACTCCTGAATGTGGCCGACGGGATTTGCAAATTTAATTTCCTCCGCCGGGGAATCTGTCAAGTGATAGATTGATTTTTCTGCCACTGGTATTCGGAGCTCGGCAGAGTGTTTCTGATTAAGCAAAGTATTGTTTATATAAATAAAATTATCTTTTAAAGCGTAAATACTTATGTCAGCATTTATTCATAGCGAAATGTTGATATGAATATTTTTTTGTCATCACTGATGGTGATGGCATATTTACAAAACTAATTAATAAATATATATATTATAAATAAATATTAAAAATTGAAAAAATCTGAGATTAAATATTATTATTTCAATAAAGTTCAAACTTTCCTCAAAATATTACATTTAGTTCCAGCTATAATTATTACTAAATGATCGAAAATATTGTGTTGTTGAATATAGAAGACCTTTTTTCAAAATTCATGGCATAAGAAATTGGCCAGATATATTTCATATATTCTATATATATTTAATCTGATACAGAGCTTATTCTCCTTTCTTGTTTATTCTGATATATTTCTTGCGATTTGTTTTTAATATATAAAACTTCAAAATAAGCTCCTTAAAATCCTCCTCCTATTCCCATTTAGATAACTGAGATTTTCCGCGTTGCCTTGACTGTAAAAACACTTTTCCACCAGCTCAGCCTTTGACACGCTGCCATGGCAAAAAGCAAATAAATGTAAGTGTTATCCTGCCTGTGATTCTACTCGGCGCTTTACAAATCCTCCTCTGATCTGGGGGAGAGGTCTTCTCTGCCAGCTGCACTTGAAACTAACAAACTTGATAAATTATGTCCGCCCGACGGCCCTCCAAGTGAGGGAAAGTGTCAGCCAACGTTTTTATTCAATTTGTAGCCACATTCAAATAGTTGCGCGATTTGAGGGGACAAGCTTGACGCATTGATGCCTCCGAACAGAAGGAATACCAGCCACGTAGTTGGGACTGCCAAGGGCTGGTGTCTTATAGCCATGGCAACTGCAACCGGATATGCCAATAAAATTACAGCCAAGTGCCTGCAAATTAACCCGAGCGCAAAACAGGCAAAGACAACAAGGATCTCTCGGCAAGTCAATGATTTACTTGGGAACTGCGTCTCAGTTTCCTCACGGAAGACTATTTCACAGATACATAATATGCACTCTGAGAGCTTGTTCCAAGTTCTGTTTGAGCTTCAAGGCTGAAAGCAAACAGGAAATGTATTTTCAAGACCGAGTTAGGACTCAGTTTGGGTTGTTAGAGGAAACAGTTACTAGCTTTTAAACAGGAGGTTCTTTAAGTAAGTAGTCCTGCCAATTTGAAGCCTTAAACTTTAATATAAGCCTTTTATTTGGAAAATGTTACCTAGTCCTTAAAAAGTTTAAATTACATTTAAGTTTACTTAGTCAAAACATTTGCACCAAAGCAAGTTTGGATCATCTTGCTGGCAAGTGTCTCCAGATTCTAGGGAAATTGAGTTGCAAATTATGGCAAGGACACCTCGCCAGGACCTCGCCAGGGCAACGACGTCGCACTGTCTGGTTGGGTTTTGGTTCGCCGTGTTCTCTGTCCTTTGCTCCCTGACATTTGAGATGAGCAGTTGGCAAACAGGACGAACAAACACACACGCACACAGCGGCGGGTACAACGGGGCGTATGTGTGTTTAAGCCTTTGTGCTAGTTAGCCAAATTGTAGCGGCAAACAGAATGTTGGAAATTCTGCGACAGAATGGGCGGACGACGTGTACCTTGATGGTAGAGAACAGAGGCCAGGCCAAAGTGGCATCCTTGTGGGCATCCTTCGTTCCCCCAAAATGTTCACCAGCCTTTTGGCGCGTGTGCTTCTGTTTCTGGCAGCCGCCGCCATTTTGGGCTTTTCCTATATTTTATGGAATTTTTTTTTCTGGGCCCAGTTGGCTACACAAATTTCACAGACAGTCGGATGGCGCCACTTTTAACTGTTTTTAATTAAAAAATTTTCAGCTTTCGGGCCATTGGTAATCAGTTTTATGTCTGCATGTGTGCGTGTGCTTCGAAGGGCTTAACGAAAATTGATTTTAAGCCTTTTCTTTCTTTTATTATTATGGCTGTCGCTGACACTTGAAAGAAAAAGTTGTCCCTCGGCGACCAAGGCAAATTGATTGCCAATTGAGAGGCCATTGCCATAAAAGGAAAACACAAGGGGGCCGGCAAGAAAAAGTGGTTGGACAAAAAGAGGACACTGAAAGGATGCATATATTATCCTTTAAGGCTGAAGGCACTGGCCGTGGCTAAATTCAATGAAGCCCACCCACATGCCCATAAAAGTTAATGTTCGTATGCGAGTGTGTGCGATGGCTTTCCGTTTTCTGCTCCTGTCTCGTCCTTTGTCGCATTCCTTAGCATTCGGAGAATTTTTGAGCGTTTTGTGTTCGAGCGGAATTTATGCAAATTTGATGAAATTTCCCTGTCGTCCTGTCGTTCTGTTCCTCTGAACTCTGTACGCTGGCAGGTCAAGGCATTTCAGCGATTCGGTCGCTTATTGCCGAGCCTGAGAATATGCCACGGATTCTGGTAATTCAGGATTGAAAGTTTCTACGGAGTTTGGGCGTTAATTTGGGTTAAATTATGGTTAAAGTTTGTTTTATTCCTTGGAAGATGTTTGACTTTTTTGAGGAGACTTCAGGCAGAAACCCCCATTTATTCTTCATCCTTTCCTTTAAAAATTAAATTTCCTTCAAAACAAAGGGTTCTTTGTAATTTGATTTCTAGCAATTTTTTCCAATTTATTTTTGTCATTTGTTACAATTTAAATAGGAAAACCCACGATTTCGTAGCTGGCTTTAATCGATCTTCATTAATGACTCATTTTATACGCCTCTCTTGCTTTTGTTTTAATTTAATTACTTAAAACTTATTTCACAAAATTAGCCAATGCCCCAAAACGAAAACCCATTCAGCCACAAACTAAATGAGCCACTTAACCCTTTTTCGTTTATTTTCCCTCTAGGGGGGAGATGGGAAAAAGGAGCGGGACCATCTGCTGTCTGCCAGGACATCAATTAGCCGCCCATGGGTCGAAGTTGTCGATGTAGCGTTCAACTTGTCGGCGGTTCGCTTGATCGGCCAAGCGATGCTTCCAGCCAGACAAGAAAAGGACTTGATTCAGAAGCACCCCACCCCCAGAAACACACCCATCTGTCCGCCCATCCATCCATCTGCCCAACAAGGCAGCCAGCCAGCCCGCCCCAGAAAACAGACAATACAAATTGAGGGCCATAACCGGTAAAACGGCGAAAGACAAAACAGCCGCGACCAGGACAACAACAAGTGTAATATGTCAATTGAAGGACACTTTACCCCAAACATCCACACATACACATACACATACACAGACACAGATACCGATACCCGCAAACACTTGACTATTTATTGCATTTCTGTCTGTGTTGTCGCCGCAGGATATTCCACGGATATTTGCAAAAATATTGCAGCGCCCATAAATTGAAAGCCAAAAGGACAGACGGCCGCCCAGTGACTTGGCTAAAAAGGCACAAAACACAAAAAAGGCTAAGACTGCCCCAACCGGGGGCGTGGCTCTTGGGACTGTGGGGTTCAAGCTCGACTTGGCCCGGCTTTGTCTCAAAATCGCCGCACGATTTGTGGCCGCTACGTGACCGGGGTAAACGAGCCACCCCAGGACATGGCCAGGACATGGCCCGGACATTCGAAGGCCCAACCTGACCTTGGGCCAAAGGAACTGGTATATATTCGGAGGGAAATGTTTAATTTTTGCTCTGGCCACTATTTATGTAAAAGACATAAATAAGTAGAAAGTTTTCGAAGGATTTGCGGAAATTAAAAACAAAATTCTTAGGAAAACTTTTTGAAATTAAATGTTTGTGGCAGCAGGCATTTAAACTTTATATAAAACGGAATTGATAAAAATTAGAAAAGGAATAAGGAGGCTTTGTTAATTAAAAAAGAATACCACATATCTACTAACATTTCTCTGGAGATCTAGAATAAAACAATCCACAGCATACGTGGTCCAATGTTCCCAGACACTTCACTTGTATTTCGAGAATTTCCCAGAGCACTCCATCAGAATTTGGCCAATTCATTTCCTTCCCAAATTCAATTCATGAATTTTAATCTCAAATGGACGGAGCCCATTCACATTTGGCTTACAAGGACTACGCCGGGCAGCTTATTGGCCCAAAACCCGACTGACCAGTAGCTCTGTAAACTGAGTTAAAGGCAGAAATAAGCTTTCGAGAAGAAGCTAAACAAAATACAAAACCTCTTTCTCTCTCTCTGGAGGGAAAACAGTAAACTATCATGAATATTCTCCTAAACACAGACACACACATGTACTTGGCCAACAGAAGGCGGCTATCAAGCTTGGCCAGAAGGGCTGCCACTCAGAATCGACCAAAAACCGAACTTTATTCACCTGGCCATAGACGTGGAAATTTCCCATTTGTAGCCATCCATCGTTTCCTGTAAAATATGTGTACCCCTGGCGTATACGCAATTTGCTGGGAATCTAAGCATTGTTGGCCCGTCCCGGAAATCTGCGTGGCATATGCAAGAATCATAAAAAGTTTCTCATAAATTTTTTACCTCAAACCCGGGCCAGGACTGGCCAGGCCAACAGCAATCCTAAATGAATTGTTGCTAGCCGGATGGGTAGCATTGGAAGAGTGATGCGCAAAAGGTCGCCTGCGGGGCACGGGCACGGGACGGGGTCTTAACTTTTATAATAGCCCAACTCGTTGGAAATTCAATTTCATTTTCAATTTAATGCTGCAACGAGCCACGAACGTACCTGCTCTAAAGAGAATTGCCCTCAATCCGCTTCTTTATGTGGCGCCCTTTTTATGTTTTTTGTTGCCATTTGAATTGACTTACCTGGAATGAAATGATAGAGAACAAAGTTACACAAATATACAGGTATTATTTTATGCGTTGTGCTGACAAGAATGAGCTGCACTAAATTAAAAAGTGAGCTTGGAAACTGCAAGAGTTTTCAGAGCCAGTACTGACAAAGTACCTTACAAAGGCCACTCGCTCTCAAGGTTGGCAGGCATAGTGGTTTTTGTTAAAAAGAGTATTCTGGTGTTTGGTTCTAATTATTATAATTTTAATTAGTGGGTATTTATTATTATTTATCCTACATTTTTCAATAAATCATTTATCATTTAATCATTTATCCACCTTACCATCATGTCTTAGGGACTCTGATAAACTCTATCAGATAAACCAAAAGCATCCCCCATACCACTTACCTATAACATAGGAGTACCCGTCCAGCGTCAGGACGCACTTGCGGGTGGTGGTGCCCCCCAGACCGCCGGTGCCAAGGACGCTGACGCCGATTCCGCCGCCGCCGCTGCCAGTGCCAGCCGCGCCGGACGGGTACCTGGTGCCGGGTAGACGTCCCGTCTTGCCAAAGCTGCTGGAGAATGCCACCGGACTGCCGGCCTCGCAGTTATTGAGGCTTTCGCGACGCGGCTGAGGCTCAAGACCGACGAACTCCTCCCGCCGGTTCTCGGTCGAGACGAGACCGTCGCTGGAGTGATCGCGCTTCTGATCGCGATCCGCGTGACGCAACCGATTGCGGGGACATCTGGACGCGGGAATGGCTATGGAGGAGGCGGGAGAGGGTACAGGGGCGGCAGTGGGGGTGGGTGTGATTCCCCTCCTCTTCTCCTCATCGTCTTGGCCAATTTTCAACGTTTGCGGTTTGTCGCGGCGCGTGGGCGGAGTCTCGTCCAAAGTGTCGCCCATTTTTGTGTTTTTTCTGCGATTTGCGATTTGGATCAGCACGCTCGTTATAAATCGGCGGTATTTTATTTATATCTCGAAATGCATTTTACGAAACCGTGGGAAACTCGTTTGCCTTGATGTCGAAGTACGCCAGTTGAATTTGTATTTGAATTGATATTTGATTATATATTTTGAAACATTTTTATTCGCAGTGGAAATTCACTTTAAATCGAATGATTTTTATGATGTCTTTTGAATAAAATTATAACTGAATTTAACAAAAAGTGAAATTAAATTCTTTAGGCTCTTGGAAATAAATCAATTAAATATGAATTTCACCAAAAATAAATCGGTTTATGTTTTTTAAGATTTTCATCACTCCCTGATTGGTATTTTTGATGACATTTTTCCGGTTTATGGCTTTTTGAAGGTCTCTTTAATATGCAAAATATTTTTGTAATGCAAATTTTGTTAAAAAAAAAAAGGTATTTCTTGTCTAGTGTATATGGTCGTGGCTTTAATTGCATTTTTTGTTCATTTTGCTGTCAATTATTCGGTACGCCGTCTATTGCCTGTCCACTCTGCTCGCTTGTTCTGAGTGACATTGTTTGCCGTCATTTGATTCCGATTTTTATCGCCTCTCGCACGGATACCGGGTTGGGATTTTTCTTTTTTCATATTCTTTCTATTTTTGCATATATGTCATAACGCCCGGCCATTCATCAGAAATCCATCAATGCCAAATGGCTGTCCCTGCACTCCCCTTTATGATGGCTGTTGTTTCTACAAATAGAAACATATAGCTCGTGAAACGATTTATTTTATTGCATTACCAATGTCAACGCCTGAAGTTTTATTAAATGGCCCACCGTGTGTGGTCTATCCGAGAGTGTTTTTATAAATAAATATATGTTTATACAAATTTAAAATATATCCCTGACTTGTCAGGGATTGGCCTGTCACGTTCGACGAATAAAGCTGAATGGCGACACTTTTAAGGCGTCGTGCCTCGCCAGGGACTCGCCATTTTTTGGCACGTGGTCCCCAAGTTGGGCGATACGTGTGCCACCTTCTGGGGAAGGCTTCGAGTCTCTGCTACGCGGCGAAAGGATTATTTGGAAAGGAGCTTCAATCATCCTTAGCCACCTAATTAAGAAGCAAACAAACGGCGCTTTTGGGAGCTTCTTTAATTTAATGAAAGCGCCGAAATACGCAGAGTCGGCTATAATACACAGCAGAGTTGGATGGCTGTTGTGAGTTATGGCTTATTTATATTGCCATTATGTTGTCTGGCTTTTATTAAAATAGTATCTGTCTGCTAGCAGTGAATTATTGTGCAGACTCATTAAAAAATTAAAGCAAACTCCCAAAACAAACAGCTCTTTTCGGTAAACTAACGAAAAATCGAAAACCAACCAGGAGATTGTTAGGAGATTGTTGTTTTCTCTTATTCAACTTTAACCCCGAAGAGGTAAACAGATGAATTCCAAATGATAACCATAAAATTTTAATTAAGCTTTTGTGTACATACTCTATACATATATATGTATGTATGGTACATAATACTTGATGCCCTTTGGCCTTCGTTGTGCGTTTTGTGGCCAGGGTTATTGTTTTTGGTCCTCCTCTGGGTTGTCCACTCGACGATATTACCGTCGAGTGGCGCAAAATCGAGAGGAAAATGTCAGAAGCAGCTGACAAAGCTTATATAATCTCCCAGGCTTTGCTTTTGAGGCTTTAAGTTAAAGGCCCTTTAAGGGCCTCGAATGGCATATTGCGCATACGCCGTGTTTATCAGCCTGCCTAATGAGGTATCAATAACGCCGCCTTTACGACTCAATTAACGAAAGATATTTGTATGAAATCAATGCCGCAATTCGCCCGAAAAAAACACATATTCATATAGATTATGACGGAGCGGGGCAGGGAACATTTTGCGTTGCAATTTAGCGTTAGTGGCATCATAAATCGCCAAACTCGCCATATCTCTGCGGTCACAGCGGGTAGATAACCCTTGGCCATATAAAGAGAGTTCAGGGAACTCCTTTTACGACATAAATTTAAAAAAATTTGTATGCATCGAACGTTGTGGGGGGTTCGAACCTTATCCATGGGAGGCGATTCTGCGGTCATTTATCTATGGTAACCCAGCCCACATATGTTATTGGTTTTTCGGGAGAAAAGTTTACCGACCCGCATAAATAATGCTCGACTGCATAAATAATGCACGACTCAATTAACGAAAGATATTTGTATGAAATCAATGCCGCAATTCGCCCGAAAAAAACACATATTCATATAGATTATGACGGAGCGGGGCAGGGAACATTTTGCGTTGCAATTTAGCGTTAGTGGCATCATAAATCGCCAAACTCGCCATATCTCTGCGGTCACAGCGGGTAGATAACCCTTGGCCATATAAAGAGAGTTCAGGGAACTCCTTTTACGACATAAATTTAAAAAAATTTGTATGCATCGAACGTTGTGGGGGGTTCGAACCTTATCCATGGGAGGCGATTCTGCGGTCATTTATCTATGGTAACCCAGCCCACATATGTTATTGGTTTTTCGGGAGAAAAGTTTACCGACCCGCATAAATAATGCTGCTTATTATAGTCGCCTTTTGTGCTTTTTGTCCGACTATCGCAATTTATCAGTATATCTGTGTACATGTTGCTCGCAAAAACAGCAAAACTCACAAAACAGTCGAAAAGTTTCAATGAACTCTTCAGTCAGTTAGTCAGTTAGTCAGTCAGTCAGTCTGACTGTTGGCCAGCATCATAAATGCGGCCAATTTCTTGCTCTATCCCGACTCTTGGCCTCCTTGATCTGACAGATGAAAGCAAGACGAGGCTCAAACAAATCAACCCGGACAGATACTTCGAGCAGAGTCAATTATTTAATTAAAAGCTGTCACTTGCCACTGCTCAATGTAGCTGTTAATGTGGGCGTTGAAGCCTTGTCACCACACACGAGGATAATGGCTGATGGTTTGGGATCTGGGAGGCTCCGGTCAGGGGTATCGGGTCGGGAACTTCAGCAAACAACAGGAGAATAATAAAAGTGAAGTGACATCCTCATCACACAGGCACATAATTAAAAGCGCATACACAAGTGGTTTTCCGGAAAAACGAATACGAAAATCCATTATAGAAAGGCAAGAGAGAGTCAGATACAAAATAAAAGTTGTTGATGTTAGTATTAAATTGCAGTCACAGATATGGATATATGCTGTATTTTAAGGATATTTAAGGATTTTATTTGTCTGATTTTGTTTATATATTTTAATTCGTCTGCGAATAATTTGCCAGTTTCTTGGATTTTCAGATTGATGAATTTTAAATTTAATTTGGATTTAAACTAAACTTTATTGTCCTTGAATTTATACCAATTATGTTTCAAAAAGTTAAAACTAAATATTTATATAGTTAAATATTTAGCTTAATTTAACGGCGGATGTGCCTGACAAATTGGCATTGACTTTTAGTTTTGTTAATCAATAACAATGGAAAATGTTAAATAATTTAAATTAAAAAGAATTTCTTGCATTTCTTCCACAATAGATAACAAATTGTTTGAAATATAATTAAACATTTTTTCTCTCATTTTCTCCAAGTGTAAATATATTAAATTCAGCTGCATTCTCGCCTTTTTCCCATCCAATGTGCTTAGTGTATCCCCTTGACGCCGAGCAGCCATCTTTACGGTTTCCCCCCATTTTAATTGTTGTAATTTCGAGTTGTTGTTGTGTCAATGTTGTTGTTGGTGTAGCTGACTCTTGACATGACCCGTTGATGTTACCCGGTTGGTGTAATGTTCCTTGTTGTTATTGTGGAGGCGCCAGGGTGACGCCGTTGCGGGTACGTCTCGGGTCTCGGGTAAATAAAAGATGAATTAAAGTGCGATAGTTCGCAGGACGAACGAGGAAGAAAAAGGATGTCGACTGGGCTGACAGTAGGGAAAAGCGGGGACGTGCATCCGTTAATCACATACCACATTCCGGGCCGGATCGATGCGGGTTGCAATAAAAAAGCAGAAGGAATTGCATGTAATTGGAGGGGATCCTCCAAAAACAAACTGTGGAGCGTCAGGAAGTGTGCAATAAATTTTGCAACTGCCTGGAAAAAGGCGACACTTCAGGGTGGCACTGGTGGAAGCGAATGACAGGGTCGGATTCCTTGAGTCGGCTCATTAGCATTCTGGGTCAAAGTGGGGAGCCTCGCGGCCATATGAGGCCCGAGGCACTAAACCAAAAAAAAAAAACCAAAGCAGGAAGCCAGACTGGCTGGCTTGACTTTGTCCATCGTCCCATCATCATCATTATTAGCTTAGGAAAACCACATCATCAGCATTTCCATTGCAAATTGTTTCTGTTTTTTTCGTTATTTATACACAGGACTCCCAGCTGTGGGTTAAATGCAGTTCCTGCCACAAAGTCCCCATTTACATAGAAGGACGAGCGCCAGAGACGAGGCAAACAAATGAGAAAAGTCGCATTATTAATTTGCCGCACCGCACGACCATAAATAAGGATGTCTGTCTTCGGTTCTACTTGGTTCTCTCTACTCCTTCCGCTCCGCGCTTTTGGCTCATACATAAAATTCAAAGGACCTCTGCCGCATCCTTGTCCATATGTTCCGGTTTGCGGCTCGGTTTTTGCCGGCACTCTACGCAATTTTCCTCAGCAATTTATTACTATTTTGACTTGTAGATGCTTGTGGGCCAGTGTGTTTTCTTGTTTGTTTGTATCTGCGGCTTAAGCCACCCCAACCCCACCTCCTTTCTTGCCGCTTCTTGGCCTTGCGACAATTTGTAAAGCAGGCAATTATCCTTATTAGCAGCTTATTTATAGCCATGTTTGTTTACTCGTTGGGCCCCACTGACGTACAAACAATGCGAAAACGATAATGGAGGAGTTGGCGGTTCGGGATAAAATAATTGCCACAGATTGCCAATCATCCGGGCTAAATTCATGCAACAGTTGGCCCAGAGCCTGGACACGGCATCGGTTATTCAAGACCCATTAAATTTTAATGAGCGATGCGATATTGATGGCTTACTTTGAAAGTTTCGTGCCCACTACTCCCAGGATCTGATTTAATTACTAGAGAAGATCTCTGAATAATTAATGTGGCAAGTCAGGACATATCCTTGTCAAGGAAACCCTTTAAAGCCCAACTCGGAGCTCTGATCCTCTTAAATTAATGTATAATGAGTTGGGGCACCTTGTCTGTGTGGAAAGCACTTCGGGCAACTTTTTGAACATAAAGAACATTGTCAAATCAGCGACATTTTTATTGCTACCCAGAGTCGGTGAGTAAGGACCTCCCTCGCACATCACGTATGGAAATTTCGGGAGTGTATCTGTGGGTATATGAGTGTGGTATGCGTGTGCTCGCTTACATGCTGATGATGTCGTTATTAAACGCATAAATAAATTGTCAAAAAATATGTGAGTCGGAAGGCGGGAAGACCCAAGCAAACTGAGTGCTGAAAGGCGGAAAAGACGTCGTGAGGAGCAACTTTCAGATGCGTTTATTGTGCTTACATTTTGGCTTTGCTTTATGTACTCGACAGGGCGACAAATAGAATTCTTCGTGGGTACACAAAAAACTTATTTCTCGAGGCCCTTTTCGCCCCCACACTTCGGAGAGTCGTCCTTCCTCTTTTTTGGGTCTTGGATACTTTTTCACACTGTGTTGACTTTGTCAATGTTTTATGGTTTTATTCCTGTTTGGCTGCAGACAATTGTCAATTAAATGGAAGGTTGGGAAGTGGCTGCCCTCAGGTCTGACACCGAGCTCTGAGTAGCAAGAAAGCCACAAAGGAACCTCAGAACGCAATGCACAAAGTTATCCTGGGGTGGCAATATGCCGTGTATTTATTATTTATGACATACGCAGTGCAGACCGAAGGGCCTAGAGATCTTCAAGGACAAAAGGGTTGTGCTGTTTGCCGAGGGATTGTGTGCGTCCGCCGGGAAAAGTTTAAGGTGCAATAAATTTTCCATATTATTTCATAAAATTCTCGTCTGTTACTAAGGGAGTATGAGATATCAAGGCGTTAAACACATCCACTTAGGGGTATAGCCTTAAAAGGCTTCCTTAAAAAAAATTAAATAAAAATTATTGTTTAAAAAGAAAGTTATTCCCAAGCACTCTCTGTGATGCAACATACTATCTGGTACCAGTCCATCGGCCAGCTTTTAAAATCATTAATGTGGCTTCATTTGCATATGGTTCCTGCCCCGTCCAGCACACCCCATCCCCTAACCCATCGTTCCAGTATCTGCCACGCTGCAGTTGGTGATTAGTCGTCGTCCAACGTCTATCAACAGTTTACCCTAATGCCCGAGCAACATGCAACACTAGAACTGACCTCATTCTGTTTACATTTGCAGCTGTTGCTGTGACGGTGGTTGTACTGCCTCGCTGCCACTATGCCACACTGCCACCCATCTTGCCACCCAGCCAGCGCTGATTGTCTGGAAGTTTTGTGTTCGGTTCTTGTCCAACTCATTGAATTCGAGTGGGTGGTGGGTAGGTGGTAAGAGGTAGGGTATGGGCACAAAAACAAATCAAGGCGGCGGCGTCATTGTTGCACGTCCACTGTTGGAGTGAAAAGTTTTTGCAACAGCTTTGCATAATACCTCGCCTCTGTTCTGTTGGCCACAATTGTTGCCTGGGCCGTTAAATGCAAACACTTCATTTGGCCATCCGAAAAGATGGGGTAAGCGGGAACTTTCGATTAGTGCCAGAATGGGAAACCAACTTTGGCCAGGATGCGGACCAGGACCCCCCAACAAAGTCAGTTAACTGCTTTGGCCGTAAAACTTGTTCCGTCTCTCTATATACTTGTGGTTGAGTGCCTCAAATTCTTGGCCAAAAAGTTACTTGTATGGGAAATTTGTGGCACTCAAGCGGGAAATGGTAGGAGCTGGAATTGGAATGGATTTTTGTGGATTTTCGAACATCAAGTTGGATTTTATGCCTGACCGGTTATTACGAAAATTGACTTTCAAGTTGGCTTAGATTTCCAAATCGCTAGAAAGTCAGATAAATATTATTTTTGAAACTTCAAAAGATCTGTTTTTGAACTGTTTAGAAATGGGCCTAGAATTGTCTTACATCATATCCCCAAAAAGTCACATGTGGCAGGAAGGCTACACCCCTATTTCCCCCTTCCTATAGACGCCTTGCCATCAGCCACCTGCCTCCTTCCTTTTGCCTCCTGCCTCTTAAGCACTTGTGTGTATTTGTGCAATTTTCGTTTTGATGTTTGCTTATTTGTATTTGCCACACACACAACACACAAAGTTGTGACTTTTTGGGCAAATAAACAAACCCATCCACAGGCCCATCCAGTTCGGCAGACACTCTGCGAATGATTTGGCGAATCACTTTGGAGAGCTCTGCTCCACTCTGGAGGAGGCCTGCTCCTTTTTGAAATGATGCGCCATTTCTCAAATCTTTTTGGCCCCAGAAACAGCAACAATATTCTCACATGTAATGGTGTGAAATTCAAAATGGCGCCCGGAGGTTTTGCCTTTTGGCCATTGTCATTTATCAAGTTTATTAGCAAGACCCCATACCGAAATGGCCGAGGCACATTCGGGGAGATTGTTAGAAAAACGTCTATTCATTTGTTAAGGTATTCGAGCAATTAAATGCGATTTATGAGGTCGTATGCTATACAATTTTGGGGCGAGCTGGGAGACTGAACAAACATTAGTGACATCATCAAATGCATACTCAAGTGCTGTCATAAATTTGTGTATATTCGGATGATGCAATGTCAGGGATATGGGGAATATAAATGAAATGCTTCAGACGCGACAGCGTGAGTTGGCTAAAATAAAAAAAATGTATGAAATTCTACCTGAAAGGAGGGATGCCCAAGATAAGAAGCAATTAAAGCTGTCATTTCTGGAAATTCCGAAAATAAGAGGATTTTGCAAAGCAAAGACCCCGAAAATGCTACTATCTCTGGCAAGCAGACAGACAGAATACGCCATTGTAATAATGATTATGTATATCCCAGTTGAAATTCCATTTGTCTTGTGCCTTCTTTTTGGTAAATTCTTGCAACAAACTTTTCCTAAGCCCTGGAAAGTATGCAACATTTTCGCACAGCTTTTTGGCTTTCGAGAATGTGCAACGGAACGGCGCAAAGCAACTTCCAAATGCCAGGAACTACAAACTACAAGCACAAACAATTTGGTAGCTCAACCCAGATTCAAACCCTTTATTCGAACCCCACAACTTCCGGCCTCCGGAGCAGTTTGCTTTTGACGCTTTTGGCATGTTTATCGCATCGCTCGGGCCGAGTTGAAATGGCCCAATTGGCCGCGGGCCAACGAAAGCCGGGCCCCAAGTTTCTCCACCACCCCAGCCACTTTTAAATGCTTTGTCAGCATTAATTAAAAGCAAATTACACTTGTTTTTTGTTTTTTTCTCCTTGACTGAAAAGAGAAAAAATAACTTTTCGCTGCAGCATCATTAAAAACTTCTTAGGGCTCGCTTTTATCCGAGAGTTTGGCGTCACATTTCATGAATCAACAACTTGATTAGCAATTCTAATATAAAAAGACATCTCCTGCCGATTTCCACCTGCCAGGATTCCCACGACAACAGATGGTCCGGGCAACCAAAGTTTTCCTAATTAAAGTGGCTTTCCAAATAAACCGCAAATGAAAGTCGCCGGGAAAAAACGAAAAATACTTTGCCAAAAAAAAAAAAAATGTCTGAATATTGTCAATGAAGAAACAACAAAGAGACAGTAGCAACCCGTGACTGTCAGGCCAAACCAAAATTTAAATATATTTACCCCCGAAAAAAAATAAGAAAAAAGACATTTTCCAGGCCCCTTTTTTCTGGTTTTTCCGGTACAAAGTGTCTGCGTTGTGTTCTGCGGCTCCTGCGGCTGGCAGGCAACCAACTCACGCACACTTGCACTCCCGGCGGCTCGCACAGGCACACAATGTGGCATAGTTCTAGGCGCGCTGAAATGTGAAACCATTTCTTTTGGCAACCATTCCAAATATACACACAACACAAACAACAAAGGGAAAGGCCATGAATGCGAATGTGTGTCCCAAACCGCACGAAATGTACCAAATTGTCAGCAAAAAGCAAAAACTTTTCAAATTCGGTATCCGCAGAGTATCCAACATCAGCTCTCATTTGTTTCCCATTTTAAAGTTGTGATATTTGGTTGTGAAGAGGCAGTGGTCTCTGATTCCTTTATTTTGTTTATTTGTTTTATCCTTACTGCTCACTGCCACTGATTGCCAAACTAAAGTTATCCAAATGTTGTGGGCTGTGTCGGCAAAGTCATCTTGTGGCCTTTTGATGTATATTCATCATAAATTAAGCATACGCCGTGTGGTCCCATGGCTAATTGGCGATGCATGCAAATGAAGGAAATTCCTCAGAGATTATTCATGCGGCATGTTTGTCCTCAGAATGATAGTTATCCGAGTGAGGAAACATTAATTATATGCCAATGTTTTGGTTAAAGGTTTTCATTGGAAACTTAAAGGCTTTGAGCTACAATTTCATAATTAAAGCTTATTTCCTTTGTTCTCTTGTTTCCAGAGCTCTCACAACCATCGAGGCTTGGTTCCTGTCACCTGCTCCTCTTCATTGGAATAATTAGGCTATCCTGGCATAAATTCATTAGCCGTTAAGTGCAAGCCGTCAGAGAGCCGCAGAGAGCGGTGAGTGTCCTGATGGATCGAAAAATCGTTGCATACGGATAGGCGCTAGGCACTGGCAGGCGGCGATTGGCACGTGTCCTTGTGTGCTCAGCGTCGCCAGGACCATTAAGCCAACGCCTCTGCGGATCGAATTTCAGTGCAAGACCGCGCTGCGAAGTATGCTACGGTGGCAGCGGCAGAAAAGGCGGTAGCAATGCCAACGAAATAACTTCATCAATTCCGTCAATATTCCATTATCGTTCAGCCCAAGTGGGATGTTTTCGCAACGCACATACTGGGGCAAGTGTGTGAGTTGATTTTATTAGGCCGCCCAGCAATTGTTTGCTTAAAAGTTTTTCACACAAACGCCGTCTGCTCGTTGGCTTTTGATTTTTTCCTTCTTTTCTGGTTTTTTGTTCTCTCTGGCCAGGCACGTCCTTGCCTTGTCGTTGTCCCCAAAGATTTTGCACGTTTGCTGTTCGGACATTTCTTGCGATTATTGATTAGATAACACAACCAACAAAAAAAAGAAGAATAGATGTCGGGGGAAAAAAACAAAAGAAGCGTAAAGCCGCCGTCGTAAAAGCTTAAATAAAAAAGAAGCAAACTTGACGGCACTTAAGTCACTTAACTTGGCCAATGGGAGCGACTGTGTTGCTGGCTTTTATCTAACCGATAAGTCTGGGAGTGGGTGAGAATTAGACAATGCCAGTGGACTATTTATTGAGCCAGGGAGTAGATCGCCTGATTAGCTAAGCATCTTTAAGAATTTCAGAGTTGTTTTAATTTCAAATCAAAATGGAAATCATTTTTCTTTCTAATTTGTTCGCCAAATAAAAGAGGTATCCTTTGTCAAACTTTTCTTTTTAAAAAGTCTACAACAAGATCCCATCAATGTCAACCAACATAAAAAATTTTTATGCGATGTCTGATTCGGCTGACACCTGCCCAACATTTTCAAACTTTCTGTCAGTCAATCAAAAGGCTCCAAAATGGCGTTTAATTTTTATAGCAGACGCTTTTCCGCCTCACTTATCACTGAACCAAAAATATAAAAAAACACACCAAAACAAAAGAGCCAAAACAATACCAAACAATGAGGGGGGAAACCAGAAAACAAAGACTCGGCATTTCCACGCTGCCAAGCAAAACACTAAACACTGAAAATACAAAAAGAAAAACTGAAAACCGAAGCGAACGAAGGAAAAGCGGCAGAGTGAAAAACTCGTGCATAAAGGGGTAACACCACTGTTTCATTTTTGTTTTTAAGAATTTTGGGAAAATACCTGTATAATAATATTCGAGAAATACTTTGAAATATATTCGAGCCCAACAAATGTAGAACAATTGGAGCTGCTTTAAAAACCTACGATTTTCTATAAATATCAAAATTATTCCAAATATGACCATAATTTAAAATATAGATTTAAAATACATTAACCAAGTAAAATTTAATCTTCATTCTTAACTTATAGGAATTATTTTCCCCACTGAAATTCAAAATAGCTCTTTGGCTTAGACTTTTATAGTGACATTACCCCTTGAATATTTTTTTGAGAAAAATTTCGGTAAGCTCTTTCCCCTTTTTGCAGCATGTTTTTTTTTACTTTTCTAAGGTCAGTTGCTGACATCTAAATTTATCTATAAACAAGAGCAACAAATCGGTTTGTTTGCTTTTATTTTTCTTCATTATGTATATTTGGTTGTGGTTGTTCGTTTGAAAACGAAAACACTGTGACGGGCTAATTGAATGAATCTGAATAATTTACACGTCTTTAGCCAAATACGCATACGCGATTTTTGTTTTCAATTTTTGAATGATTAAAATTTCCGTTTATTCCTTTGTGGTCTGGCGTCTGGTCTGGTCTGGTCAAGGTCTGTCGGTTTAATTAGCACTATCTGCAGATCATTTGCGCCATACTTAATGACACCCGATTGTCCAGATTAAATCGTATTCGTAATTCGTAATTAACACCCAAAGGGCATCGTTAACATCATTTAAGACAGACAGCATCCCGAAAGGCGCACAGTGAGTGGTCTTCTGCCCTTTAAAATCCCCCCCTTAACGATTTAAACTTGTTTTTGGCCCAAAGCCCAGCACTTGTGATCATCTTGAAAGGAATGTAATGATGCTGCAACGATGACACAAGGCACTTGGCCAGAAAAATTAAAAAGAGGAGCATACTAGGGCACTAAAATACCCTTTAATAATAATGTTTTATAAGAGCCTTTTTTTAAATATATTTATTCATTTAATACACCCTAATGGAGCTTTTTAATGAGTTTGTTTTTTATTTTTCTAACTTTTTTTTTTTATTTTTCTCTCAGAACTTTCTATATATGTACTTTTAGAATTTTTATAAACAATCATAAAATGTTTATAAATATTTGAAAATTGGCTTTGTTTTGTTAGCCACTCTAAAATAAACATTAAAAAGTTAATTGAAAGCTTGTATATTTTTTATTTTTAATAAACTTCAATAAGTATTAAAATCAAAGTAGCTATCAAGCTTCTTGCACACACTCATGCCCTAAAAAAATACAGAAACTGAAGAGTCAACCACAGCTGGCAGTAAAAAACATAAATGCCTTTAATTAAATTGCCTGTCTCGCTGTCCTGAATGGCCAAAATGGAGCTCCTTCCACTCTGGACTCTACCATATGTATTTTTTTTGGCATCGTTGCGTGTTGGCCCGAAACGAGTTCGAGATGGGCAGTGAAAATTGATGGGCCGCTTCAATAACTTCGGCTCAGTCTTGTAACGCTTTGTATCTTTGTATCTGAAGCTGCACGAAATTTAATGAGATTTTTGCCTTGCCCTTTTTTTGCGGGCCGCACTTTTCGAATCATATTTTTTTTTTTTATTAATTTTGTTCGATTTTTTTATATTTTTGAATGTAGGTCAAACATTTTTGGCATTTCTCGAGTGCCTGTCGCAGCTTAAAAGGGTAACCGAAACCGGGCAATGTACACGCGTTGTTCGAATTGCATTCCGAATATTTTCGTGTTTTATTTTTTCGCAATTAGGCCTAGACGATTGATCTAGGCCTAGACGAATTGCGAGTGCACTACCTGGCTGTGGCTCTAATTGATCCCCTGGGCATGGGCGCAATTAGCCGGCCAACTGGCGAGCTGGCCCCAAGCAAACACTCGACAAGTTCTCCACTTGGAGCCACTTCAAGACACTCTCAACGCTTGGCGCGAATGTCCGTCTGTCGCATCTCATAGACTGGACCGGCATCTTGACCATGTCTAACAATAGTCCAAATTAGAAACGGAGACAACGAACAGAAACGCAGTCGTATCTGAAGCAGGCACAGAAGCGTTTTCTCATTGCAAATTTTTGCAAATGCGATGGCCGTAATTGCGCCCCTAGGAATGTGGTTGATGCTCATATTTATTTTCAGCGAAAAGGCATTTTCTAAGGCATAAACTGATTAAAGATTCTAATAAGGCTATGCCTTGGCTATAGTTTTCTTAGAATATTCAATATATTTGTATATAATGAGAAGATACTTGTAACAATTCTTTTATTGACCACTGTGCCACTGCTGCGGGCAATTAACAATATCTATATACGATATTTCTTATTCATTTATTTTATTTGTCTAGTTTTGGCGGCGTGACGTAGGCAAAATGCTGAAAACGTGCTAGATACTTTTGTATCTCAGTATCGCCAAAGCGGCATGCGTGTGCTGGCGATGTCTTGTTGTTGTTGTAGTATCTGTTTGTTGTTGTTGATATTGCATCCGTTAGGTGTGTGTGGCTGAATGCAAACGATGTGAATTTTCGGACAACTATTTTGGACGCCGACTTCGACGTCAGCGTCGACGCGTGCGTCCGGTGCGCAGTTGGCTTTGATCAAATATTATGGCCAAGTGGCCAGAAACGGCCCGGGGGGTGGTGGCAAAAATAAAGTTTTTCAACTTTGTTTGCATTGAAGTACATATGTACACACTTGTATATAGAAACGGGCGGCAGCAGCAACAAACATGATGTGGCCACAATTTCTGAGATTTGTATAAACAATTTGCGCGACTTGGCCGGGCTTGGATGGCGGTGGCGCATTTTGCAACATCAACGTTTCATTTTTGATAATCTCGAATCTCCGATTGCGATATTCGAAAATGATGTTGCCCTTTACGCTTTATGATCAATTTCAAATTTAAAATTCTATGAAACGCTTTACTTTTATTGGCATTTTAATGCTGGCTTATTGCTTTCACAATTATGTTTGAGCCGCTGATTTTATGGGTCCCCGCGACAGGAAGTTAAGTTTCCGTTTCTGTCGACGAACAAATTATTCGATAAAAAATACATAAATCCGAGACACTCGGCAGAGCGTGTGTGTGATAGATTATTGTATTTACTAGATTTTTATGATATCATAAACGAGGCCGAGTAGCATATTCGCGTGTAGAGTTCGATACGCGTTAATCATTTGTATAAATTTATTTATTTCTTTTAAGTGTTTTTTAATGGACTACCACGGATTTGTTGTATTTATTTATGCTAATATAATGACGTCAAATATGACAGCTTTTAAAACCAGCCTCGTAGACGCTCGAGTTCAGTAGCAGTTAGTTGAAAAAAAAAATTATAAATTAAATTAGCGACAATATTTTTTGTGCCACTTTTCACACTTGATTTGGTACATTAATTCCGTCTGCATTATTCGCTTAAAGAACGGGGGGCCGGAATTATTGATACAAGCGATTTGTTGTTGTCATTTCGGTTTTTGAATGTTTGTTTGAATAATTGCATTTGTCCGGTTGCATTGAACATAAATCAGGTGAAATAACAGAAACAGAAACAGGGGTATATATTTATCTGATTTGTTGTCTCATTTTTGGGTGGGTGTGTGAAGGTGTAATAAACAGAGATAAAAAAAAGTCAATTGCATAAATAGCAAAAAAAAAAAAATATATAGACAAAGGCGTGTTCGTTTTTGATACTGATAAACGAAAAGTTCCACAAAAACCTAATTCATAAACAAAAAAATGGGAACAATTAAGCGTAAAGACACTTGTTTTTGTTATGCACTCGAACTGATTTCGTATTTTTTTATGGATAATTAATTATTACAATTTGTATTCTGTGTACACTCTGCTCGAAAGTTAAATTCGTTTTGGAAATATCGGATTTTTCTGATTTTCCTATTATCAGACGCGATAAGCCGGAAAACTGAAACGGTGTTTGGTGATCAGGTGGAAAGTACGCAAATGCGAGTCCGAAATCGAACGCGATAAGAAAAGTCAGCGGAAGCAGCAACAATGTCCGCACATGCTGCCTGCTGGGGATAAACTGGAACTGGATTTTTCGAAGTTGATAGCAGCAGCGAGAATCACAGAGACACCGAGATCCAAAACAGAGACACCACGCACACACCCTCACCCCTCGCACAGATACTTCGTGTATGTGTGTGTTTGTGTCTAACCCGTCCAACACCAGCAACAGCAACAACACCGGGAAAAGCTTTAAGGCCTCACGAAGAAATCTGCGCATGAAAATTGGCCAAAATCGAGAGAGAGAATGGGAGCATGTTTGGGCCAAAAGCTTTCCATGAATTTCCCGCTATTTTCTTGCAGGAAAATTCGCAAAAGCTTAACCAGGCCAGGAAGCTTGTAGTTGGTCAAAAGCTAACTTAAAGTTTACAAAAGCTTGAGAATTAAGCTGAAAACAGTAATTTTGAATTGAATATTTTTGTTCATATGTATATACATTAAGGATGAAATAGATTACGAAAACAAGGATAAAATTAATAAATCGGTAAAGGTCTAATTTTTGAAAATGTGTAGAATCGATCAAAAATTAGATCTAATTTTAACATTTTCATCCTTAAAATGGATCTTTAATGGTTAGATTTTGATCATTTTGTTCTTTGGGTAAATATTATATCATAAAATTCTGATAAATATTCCTGTGGCTTACTATTAAAAATGATTATAATTTATATTATTTCTATCTAAGGAAAATTTTTAATTCTAAGAAAAGATAAACCAAACAAGAAAAGGAAAACTTCAAACTAAAATGTTTCCAGGAATAATAGCCCAGAAATAGTCAGTGCAATTTCCCATTGTTTTTCCCTCTCAATATAAAAGACTCTCTCCCTAAGGGCTTTTCTCTCGGAGAGCGGTTCGTTTTCTTATATTCTGGCATTGTTGTTGTTTGTTGAGGCGGCCGAAGCCTTCAACAGGTTGCCACCCCAAGTGTTGTGGTTTGTGTTGTTGTTGTTCTTAGTGCTACGCAGTGGGAGTGCTACCCCGGGAGTCAAAACAAAATGAAAAGCATTTTGAACAGGACGACCCTAAGGGCCAGGGCACTCACACACAGACGCGCACTCATACATACATAATCGTACAGATACTTCTGCAAAATGAACCCCAGAAGCACAAGCACACACTTTCACGGCAGATTGTGGAGAGCCCCCTTTTCTGGGGTGCCACCGGAATAAAAAAATATTCCCCCAAAAATTTCTTGTTTCCCTTAAGTTGTACAAGTGTTTCCAACTTCCTTCCGATGGCCCCATCCCATTCCCTTATCCTTTTACTTTGGAGCGCCTTTGTTTAGCATATTATTTGCTTTTTGGGGCTGACTTACCAGGCATCAATAATAAACAAAGGATGCTGAAGACTTTAAGTAGCAGAAGGTATCGCAGAGACTTACCTGAAACGAAACAAATGAAAATCAGTTAGCAAAACAGATATAATTCTATTAATACATAATTATGGCAAGAGCCATGTTATCTAGAATTTCAAATGCTATATTCGCTTAAGAGGGCCAACAAGGCCATGGTCGGGAAGGAGGCCTCCTCCTCATTAGGAAGACACGATGATATGATGTGGTATTCTATCCGCTGGCATGAGCGGTCAGGCTATCAGCATTAATTGAAGAAAACATGAGACGGCCCGAAGGAGAGGTAATCTGAAGAGAGGGGCGTGGGGAATCGCGTGAATACGTCTTATAATTAAAGGAGCAATGTAGCATTCAGATTTAACATGAAATGCCACAACGAAAAGATTATGTGGGTCCTTGTTGGAATTAAAGTGCTTTGTATTAAAATAAGTATCTTGAAATGTTTTTCCATAAAAGTATGTTTTTTTGCCAAATAACTCAACCACATTTACATTTATTCACTTAATCACTTGCTCAACATAACAAACTATTCGCAAATTATTCAATCTTTTTAAGGAAATAATGGTCAAAAAACCCATTTGGTATGAAATTCATTTAGCCTTGGCTGTATTTCCAGACTTTTATTCATTTTTCTACGCCAAGAAGTAAATATACAATTTTGATGACTTTTTATTACTAGTGGGTCATAAATCTTGAAAATATTGTAATCCATATGCATTTCCCTAACTGATCAAGTGCATGACAAATTGCTTTACACACATCAACGGACGCTCTCAAAATTTCTTTGGCCCAGAAATTTCATTTTCCAGTCATTGCATTTGAATTTGTGTTCCCGTGTGTGACGGCATTTGGCCAAATTGAATTTAAGTTCATGATTTCATCCATTAAATATTTTGTGTGTTATGGGTGCTTTGCCTGCCTGCTTGGCTACTAACTCAATGTTTATGACTTGTGCTCGGCAAAACTAAACGTAATTAAATTTCGGATATGTGCCGGGCTGAGCAGAGTGAAATGCAATTTACAGCTCTACAAATGTAAATATTGCTCATACGCAACGTTGGGCGTTTGGAATGCCATTGCAATTTCAGATGCTATTCGGTTTCTGCAATGTCCAGTGCACTAACAATTAGGCAGGGGCTATTAGCCAGAAACACACCAGACGCAGAAGCACACTGAGCTTGGTTAGGAACAATTATCCGAATGCTAATTGCCAAATGCCAGGAACAGGGCCAACTTGGACAAAGTTATATGTGGCCAGGAAACCGACTCTGATAAGCCAAGAGCCAAGTAAGGCAAAGGGAAACTTTTCCTACCTGAGTTCCTTTGATTAATTACTTTACTTAAGGAAGATTTCTGATTTAAATGTCTAGATGAAAATTGAAGTTTAAGAGGAGTTGACTTTAAACAGAGATTTTAAGCATCCACTAGACTTGATTTTATTTATAAACTCACCTTTTGGTAATTGACAATTAACCTCGACATAGGCTTATTATGTTTTCCTGATTAATTGTTTTATCTAATTCTGGTTTGATCAACTTTATCAATATTTTTAGCTCAGATCCGAGTCGAGATCGGAGCCTTGTGTTCAGCTTAAGCGACGCCAGACTTCTGCAGCTGCACCAGCCTCGTGTGCTGCGTGCGGTGCGAGTGGTGCATGTTGACCAGAGCTGGTTTGAGGTTTGCCCAAAACTGGACAGACTCTCGGCCTGGATCGGATCGGATCCGATCGGATATTGGCACTTGCGTGCAAAGGCAAATAAGCTGCGGGCGCCACAGTTTGGAGCCAAGCACTTAATCACCGATATTAATAAATCAATAACTACATCAATAACGCATTCTAATTAAAATTAGAACTCAACAAGCGGCAAATGTTGGGTGCAAAAAATCAACAACAAATTCTCCGCATGCTATTTGGTGCGTTCAAATTTCACACAAATCAGCTTTAAATGTCAAAACGCATGTTGCACAAATGCGTCAAATGCCATAAGCGGGCCACCGGCAATAAATCATCATGCGCAGATTTTCGAGTCTGGATATTTATTTTCCTCTCAACCGCTCGCCCCCAAGCCAGAGAGTTAAACGTCAAAAACCTGTTGACAGACATGAAAGCGATTTCTGGGTGCAATCGACCGATTTGTTGACTGCCCTACGGTCTAGTCGGGAATCTAATAATACAGTTGTTTCAATTAAGTTTCAATTAAAAAGTGCTTTCGTTTCGATTAACTTCCGAGATGAAACATTTCGATTCATTCTAAACTTTAGAAAAGTTTTAGTTTTTAATATTTTGCTTTTAAAATGTGCTGGACTAGATGTAAAGTAAAAACCATTTAAAGAGGGTTGAATTGTTTTTTATACTTATTGTATTTGAAGTTAATTTTTATTTTACACAAATATTACATAAATGAATATGAATAATATTTCTGTTTAACAATGTTTGCAAGTTTCTAAAAAAAGGTGACATTTCTCACACAATCATCTAAAAATGAAAAAAAATTGATTCTTTTAGTTTATTATTAAAGTTTGCTTTAATTTATTTTTATATTTAAAAAAACTTCATTCATGGAAAGCATAAAATTGTTTATGAGCTTATATGAAAATTTTCGCCACTTCGATGGAAGTTGGAAATGGAAATGGTTTCTAACTTTGAAAATATTCATCATATTTAAGTATAAATTAGTTACATAATACTTAAACTTCAAGAAAACTTCAGTATACTTAAAAAAAAATGATAAATTTAGGAATTGCTGTATATTGCGTGACTTTTGTGAGGGTTTATACCAACCCTCTAGTTAAAGGAATCTTAAAAAGACAATTATAGTTATAATAAATATAATATATTTTTATAAATTAGTTTGAGTTTATGAAACATTTTTAAAACTCCTGTTTATTAATACCAAAGTTTTAACTTTCTTATTTAACTATAAAAATAAAAACCCACTTCAATAAAATGTTAGAGCTAAATATCTAAAATTCCGGGGCCGTTACTAAGCTGCTGTCACCGCCAACGTTATGTAGCGTATCCATAAACGAACAAATTTAATAAAAATTATATTTGCAAGTTTGGACAGCGGCAACAACGAACAAGCAACAACAAGAGACACTTTGTATTTCAGTTTTTGGTTGCATTAATTATCGCCTTGCCATGAAATATGCGCGCCACGCATGCGCAGAGCCATGGGGCAAGTATGGGGGGCTTTCGGGGGCTCTTGGAGCTGTTTTTTCTCTCTTTCTATTTGGTTAGAGGGGAGGATGGGTGTGAGGAGTGGATTGATCTGAAATCGTCGTTTATATGGCCATGCGGCGCGTGTTTTTGGCAGAGGGGCAGTGAGGCCAAAACTGACCGCCGACCGCTTGACTGACTGACTGAGTGACTGTTTACTTGGGCGCCAATTAAATTTAATTCAATAACCAACTGATCAGCGGGCGATACAAATTGTGGATCGCTGCAACTTTCGATGTTTTGCCTAATGAGTACGCGGCGGTACGCGGTAAACGTGGTACCGTTTTGAAACGTGGTTTAAAAATCTGTATCCCAGTCACCTGACACCCGGGGACCGCTGCCACGCTGTGGCGTTGCCATATCGCAAATCTGGCCATCGACCGATCTTTGACAGCGCTTGACAGCAGGTTAACGGTATTTATTCGCCACGATGGAGTCGACGACGAGTTAAATACCGCTCATATAGGTGCGCCCGTTTCCAGTTAATGACAGTGGGTGTGCTGTCTGGTCACTAATGTGTGTTAACTATAATCTTAAATGGGAAATGTCAACTTTACTACGTAAAAAAAAATAAAAATGTTTATTCAAATCATTTCATTAAGCTTTGAAAAATAAATGGTATTACTCAACGACTCAGAGATTTTTTTAAAATCTTATAAAAATCTTAGAATAATAGTTTATTTTGGAGGTTTAATAGAAGAAACGCTACAAACAAAGCTACAAACGGGTATTGAATAATAATAGGTAGTAGGTATAACTAAATATATTTTTATGAAAATTCTCATCAGGACATCAGGTTTTTGTTATCTAAAAGATAAGCTCAACGTGATTTTTTTTAATTCTGACAAAGCTTTTTTTCGGTTTGTAAGCTCCAACTGTTGGTCTTAAAAACAGGCTACAGGCAACAAAAAAAACAACCATTTTAGCTACTTAGCTTTCAGTTAAGCACATCGGGTGGTGAAAAGCTTTTGCTACCAAGATTAAGAGAACTACCGAAAAGCGTCAAGAGAGAACTTTCCGCAAAAGTCAATTCTCATTTTTTTCTTGGACCAAGAGAATCCTTCTGGCCACTTAATTTGATAAGGATAAGGAGCCCCCTAGCCCATCTCCAAAAATATTAAAGACCAGCCATGAACAGCAAAATCTTACCATCTAACCCGTCTTAATTGCAGTCATTATGACAGTGCTGGCCGAAATTGATATTCTAATGTACATAAAATGTTTCATTTTTTTTTTGTCCGGGCAGGACTAAACGTGTATTAAGCCACAAAACCGACTGGATAAGGATAGAGTCGCTGGGTGGAAGGACGGATAATAAGTATATATAGTAAATCATAAACGGTTGGATGGTTCGGGCTTTTGACGCTGCCAAGTGCCAAGCGTCTGAGCCACATGACGACGAGTTTGTGGCCGTGTGGCATCATCATCCGCGCCCTGACCCTTGCCCCATGCTCCGTGCCACATGCCACCTGCCACCCCCTTGTTGTATTTCCTATCTCGTCTTTGCATTGCCATTGTGCAAATATTTGCATATTTAAGTTGTTGCGCTGGTGGTGTTGTTGTTCTTGTTGTTGGTTTGGTGCGAGGCTGCCGCTAAAAACTCATAAGCGCATTTTAGTGCCCTCCACATGTTCATCCCTGTCCCTGTGCCTGTCTTGTGCCAGTGTGTGCTTGTGTGTGTGTGTGTGTGTGTGTGGCTTGAGTATCCCTGTTCTTGTTTGCCAGATCCTTGCACACAACACCCGCCATGTGTGCGCTTCCATCTTGCCGGATTCTTGGATTCACTTCACGCTCCTTTGGCGAAGGTCAAGCGCTGGCATTACGAAGCCGACACCTAATCCTTTCGAGGGGCCGGGGTGCTTGATTGTTTAATTATGTCAGGTGCTAAAAATGCCATTATCGCTGGTTACACCGCATCCCGACCGCCGACCCAAGATAAACACATTGTTGGCCCACGGTGCGTATGGTTAATGAATACATGGCCTGCATTTAAAGTGGCTTATATCAGTGCTGACGAAGGTCCCTACAAGTAAATATCAACCATTGTTTTTCCTAAGTGTTAAATTTATATATTATATAAAATAATAATCTTGAAAATGCCCTTTCAATTTAAAAGCAAAATTAATATTAAAAGCCAAATTGCCATCACTGCCATACCATGTCTTATAATTCTCCTCGTTCCTCTCCTGCTAACTTAATTAATTTAAATAGTGCCTGCGAGACAAGGGGGTGCGCAAGGACCTCCAGTTGCTCCAGCTGCAATCTGTTCTACTTAGTTTGTTGTCTGTTGTTTTCCACCCAGTTGTTTTTTAATGCATTTTTAATGCACCAGACCCCCAAATCCGGCCAAATCGCCTCCCTTTCTCTTACCCTTAAAGAGCTTTTCTTGCACAGGTTAATGAAAGTTTTTGGCCAGGACACTAGACGCCTTTTAATCTTTGTTTTGGTTTTTGCCATCTAGCTCAGGGTATCCCATTGTCTAAGCTCTACGGATCGGGTTCTAATGAGTTGCCTAATTGAGTACGTGTAATTACAACGGAAAGCGAGCCAGGAAAATGGGATTTTCCGAGGAATTGGATGGTGGAGTCTTTAAGCCAAATGAGCTGCATTGTCTGAGGTATTGGCAGTGGCAGTGGCACTGTTGATTTCAATGGCGTATTGAAACAGTTGTTGCAACACAACTGGTGACTCGTGTTGCGTTGCATTTTGATTCTGTCATTTTGTAGAAGCTGTACAGAGTTTGTTATTTATTCCTTCCTTGCAACTGCCAGAGGAATTCAAATCAAGACCAGAAGAGAAGGCACAGAATAAAAGAAATGGAAAATGTAAGCAGAGGTAGTAATGGAATGGGAGTGATGGCCGCTCCAATACCCAGTGGGTAATATCCGTTTCAACAAGGGTATCTTTTTCTAAATTTAAGACTGATAAAAATAAGATAAATGAGCCGTGTGTCCGTGTAAATTAAAAATTATATAAATATTAATTCAAAAGGCGAATGCCATGACTGGCTAAGTGCAAAATAATTGCCAGGACATGGCACATGATAAATGGTTTTCACTTTTGCGATGAAAGGCCGGGTAGGGCTTGGTAAGCAAGTACTTTGCTAAAAATAACTTCATAATTTGTATGACATTCATTAAAAGCGACTTTGTAACTTCGATGCAAGGCTTATCATTCCCAACTTTGTACCTGCTTTTGCAGACACCCACTCATTTCCAGTGCCTCCCCAGTCACAGTATTATGAAGGGAAATGCAAAAATGTGCGAGTCCTGCCTCCGACAGACAAATAGGCAGAGGCCAGGATCTCGTCCTGTTCTCTATTTGGATTCATTTCGTTTCGCTTCATGCTGAATTAAATAAATTGCATGCAATATAATTTTAAGCGTCCTCTACATTAATGTCGAGTGGCGCACAAATGCAGATGTGTACCTACAAGTGATGAGCAGGGGCAGGAGCAGGAGCAGGAGCAGGGGCAAGGACAACAGCACTCGCATCAATCACATTTACAGTTCATTAATAAATGCCGACATAATTTTGATGTACGACAAAGCATTTAACATAGGCCCGAGTGGCACGCCAACGCACAGGATTCAGAATGAAGGACGAGCCAGGAGAGTAGACAGGACTGGAGGCACTCCATGAAATATATCAGGTAGAGACAGAGAGAAATTTGTGGAACTAAAATGAATAATTTTTAAGTAAAAATTAAAATATTTAAGTAAAAGTATCTATATAAAGACTCGTGTTTCGTTTTCTTTCTCTCTGTGTATCTTACACTTATGCTTAAGATTTTCGTTAATTTTAAATCAACGTTGACAGGGATTCTTGTTAAATGAATTATACAGGAGCTGGCGGAAAATCCACTTAGGAGTTGGCATTGACTGGCCTGAATTGAGTGAAAGTTGGAAAGAAAGGGCCTGCGGACGAGGTTGCGGGTAGAAATGCGGATACGGATGCGGATGCGACAGCGTCGAAAGGATCCTTCTCACAGCTAATTCATAATTTACAGAATAATGGGGAAAATGCTGCGTAATTGTTGTTGCTGCCGGGGCTGTGATATCAGAAGGCAAGCGGAACTGCCGGAAACGGGAAATAGCATGACGGCAATGCCAGCTGACAGAGGCAGAGCGGGGCTGGCGGCTCAGTGGGGGGATCAGGACTTGAAAATGACAACAAAAGTGGTTAGTTTTAAGAGCCACAAGTCCGGACTAAATGAGTCAAAGTCGACACGGAGCAGCTGTTCCAGTTTAAAGTCCCGACTGACACCGCAAGACACAGGAATTTTTTTTTTAATTTCCATGTACTTGTTACTTGTTTCCCACCGCCATTCAAGGATAATAAAAGCCTCCTTGGGTGCTCTATTAAAAATTAAACGTTTTAAGTATTTGAATTCAAATGGAATAAATACCAACTTGACAAAGTGAGATATGTGTGATGAGGAGAATGGTTTCAAATGGGTTTGAAAATTTATGAACATATAAATAATATAGATTTCTTGTAATACTAAAAGTTATAGTTTGATCTATTTGGTTAAAATGCCTCAAAAATATATAATATATATGAGACTATTAAAAGTTAAATACGTTTAAGTAAAACCCAAACCTAAACAGAGTTTAATAAATTATTTTCGTAAGCCTATTACTTATGTGGCGAATAAATCCTTGGCTTAAGTTTATCTTTTCCATAAATATTCTGGATGTGTGCGTTAAAGGGAATTAAAATTTTTTCCCATAGCCGGCTTGTAAATTTCCAATCGCTTTGATTTATTGTCTCTCCGCCTTGGGCTTTCCCACATCCATCGTTCGCATTTCCATTGTCTGGTTCGGTTGCAGGGATTCAGAAGACACGACCCCGAACGCAGGACGCAGGAGTCGGGATTCGGAATTCGGAATTCGGGACAAGGCCCATTGAGGCGTCATGCTAATCCATCTCAAGTGTCAATTCGTGCGTACGAACGAAGTCAGTCAGCGATTCATTCGACCTGCTGATTGAGCACTTTTTCGGCAGATCCTTGAGATCCTTGCCGCCATTGTTCGGGCGTTTTTGCTTTGTCTTTCGAGCGGAAAATGCTAATAAATAATGCATGCGTCTTTGTGTATTTTGTCTGTCTGCGGGTTAATGTGCTGTCAATGGCTCCGCCACCGTCGATGCCTTCGAAGCCGTCGCTGCCTCCTCTGACTCGTTGCTGCCTGCTTTTGGGGCACGGCAACAATGCAATTGATTTTGCCACGCCCACGACCATGGGGCTCGCCCGCTATGTAAATGTCGCTGTCAACATGCAGAGTGGAGATTGTACAGGACTGACATACTTGAACGGGGTCCTCCCTCCCAACCTGCCTCCCCAAGCAATCCAATCCCCGAGTACTCCCTGCCAAGATAAACATCTGATAAGTAGCTAGGGCCTGGCCAAGAGAATGAGATGTGGGGCCCTGGGTTTCGGGCTCATTCAAAGTGATTTAGTGCCTGTGGTCAAGTGGGCCATGATTGACTTGGCCTGCATTAGGAGTCAAACGAAAGAGATATGGTACTGGGAGCCATGAATTCCGGGAATTTCAAATGAAAATTCTATTCAAAACCATCGGGTGATGAGGGTGTAAGTATCTTATTTTAGGTACTTGTAATAATAAATTAGGTTTAAAGATTTTAACGGAAACAAGCGCTTTCTTGGGTCATACCATTTTTTTCAAAAAGGGTTTCTCATATATTTAAAGGTGGAAAAATAATATAAAGAATACGCATTGACTTACTTTGATTTAAGCCAATTTTCAAACCAATAATAACTATCTGAGCTCATTGGCATTTATTGTTTTTATAACAAAGCCAATTAAAATATTCTGTATAAATTCTTGATTCCTTAAGAATAAATAAATTTTCATTTCTCTAATTTAATCTCTGGCATACCAAAGCCAGCAAGTTATGAATATTGAAATTGGCTCAACAATAAACTTGATTGCAAAGTTTGCTCAACAAAGTAAACAATTGCAGGAATAAAATACGAACAGGTAACAAATGGCTTAAGAAAACATTTCCAGTAAGTGGTGATCCCACACTTGTGCCAGAAGTGCATTCTGAATGTACACATTTTATTGATTTTTTTTGGGAAAATAATCGTCTTTGAATACGAAAATATTTTCTCAAGCAGCCAGCTAGAAACCTGAAAAATATAGCTCTTCAAGGACAAACCCTTTTCACTTTCGCATGTTCATTTTCCCCTGTCACAAGCCTGCAAAATATATAGAGATTTCAATTTTTCCAGAGCAAATATATGGGGAAATATATTTGTGCGCCCCATAGAAATTGGTCCTCAATGGCACATAAAAATAATTCGCGTTGTAGACAATTTGCCAGCACATGAGGACTCCCAAAAAAAAAAAACAAAAAAAAACAGACGAACAGGGCATGGAAGAGGACATCACGCATACGCACTGGTGACGGGCGGACAACCATAATGAGATGTCAGCGTTGACTATCAAGTGGCTGCAGTGTGGCTGGGGGTGGTTCTGGTTGGACCCAAGCGACCTGTTTCAAGTGCTGTCCAGGCTAGGACGAGAATGAGAGCGAGGACTCGGGCGACACACAGGACAGCGGTTAGAAGACAACGGACTGCGGACAGTGGACAGCGGACACTCGGACTCGGAAGACAGAGGACAAACGGCAGGGGACATCGGACGATTTCCATGCAAACAAGCGTCGACGTGCTCAACATTTTTTAAGCCATAATGAGCGGCAACAACAATTGCCGAGGCGTGACTCTTGAGGAGAAAAGGACAATTGCACACGCATAAATCGTATCCTGGACCAGGACGAGCCCCGGCATCTGAAGACTAATTTTTAGCTCGGCAGACCATTCCTAATGATGACAAATGCGCCATTGCCACCCAGCTCCTAAACAGCAGCCCTCCTCATCATGACGACAATGATGATTGCGACTTACGACAAAGGAGTTGTGCCAAAAGGATAATGCTTAAATAAATTGCTCGACATTTTCCTAGCTTAGATGCTGGGACGCTCACACGCCCCCACAGACTAAGTGACAAACACATCCCCGACCCAGCAATGTTATTGAAATTGTAAATTATGTCAAGGACACAAATACCGAGGAGGATTCCACCGGCTTAAGGCTTTCCCCAGCTCTTCCATTAATGAGATGTCCTGGCCCCCAGGGGGAATAAAGTTGCTGGACGACTGACAGTTAAAGAGTAAAAGTCAGTGACAACTAAAGCAGCCTCCAGCCATCTAGCTGGAGGCCGAGTATTACCGAAAGTACAGTAATTGACGGCGTCAAAGTTTTGGCCAACGACAGATCGCAAAGAAAAAAGCTGGCCGAAATAAAGGTAAAGTTTTGATTGCCTTGGCTAATGAGCAAGTTCATTGACTCACTCCGCAACTTGCCAGACCGCGACGTTGTTTAATAATTAAAAAAATAAAGCCGCAATTTGCGCCAAAGTCGGGTCATTTGCATGCTTATCCAAGGACATAAATCAGGTGGAGGGGTGCAGGTACTGCAGCCAGACATGCGATGAGGTCAAAGGTGGGGAGCGGAGCGAGAGTGGCCAGGTAGGTAAGTAGGTTATGTTTCGGTGGCCAGTGGCCACTGGCCAGGATTTGGAAGTGAGCAACTCCACCAAGCAAACCAATTAGGCGACTATTTCGAATGATGGCTGAAAATGTCACCGCAAGTCAATGGACATTTTGCCGGGTGCAACCACAGGATGGGTGGGGATGAGGCAGGACACCTCTTCGATGGCCAATGTGCAACAGCCAACAGCCACAAACAACAGCAATGGTCTGAATGACAGGACTTAGCCGCAACAATTGCTGGCCAATTGTATGGCCTCGTTTGTGAGCTTCGGATAAGAAAGGAAAGGCGGCAGGAGGTTGGCCAAATCCTGCGAAGACTTTATCCGCTTGCCAGTTTCCCGCCAACCTCCTTTGCAATCAGAAATGCTAGTCTTGCTGCTGGATAACCAGCCAAGGGAATCGAGCGCCGTCAGTTTGCAAAAGGTGAGCGGATTCCGTTCTGGATTTCGAATTTCATATTTCGATTTCATGGAAGGACACACGACTCTACAGGACTCACAGCACATAAATCAATATTTGCCAAGGGGAATATTTAAAGGCAATTGGCCAACACTTTGCCACTTTGGTGCACTTTCAATCAGGAAGCCTAGTATGAAAATTGCTTAAATTGAATTGCCGGCACGGGATGTTGATATTCAAAAGGATATCTTTCGATTCACATTCACACAGAAACTTTCAATCGATTTTCCCTTCAAGTAAAAAAACTTTTATGTGTCAAAGTATTTGATTTAATTTCATTGAAAGATTTTCAAGGAAGCCAAAGAAAGTAGTCCTGGTCGAAAAGGCCGCTCACAAAATTGCTAGGAGGAGGTTAAAAGGAGGTATGAATAATGGCTTTTAGAGGAACAATTTATTTAACATTTTTGGGGATTTAATTGTTGGTTTTATAAAGTCTGAACTTCTCCCTTTTTAACTGAAAGAAGAGCATAAAAGTTCGATAAAACTCATATTTTTATGTATTTTTTCGTCATTTTCTCTTTGGCTCGCTTTTGCTGAATTGGCATGCAATATAAAAGTTTTATTAAGGACCCTGGCCTGTAAAGCTGCCAGCTGCAATCGGAGTGTTATTTTGACTCCTCTCAGTTCACAGTTCACAGTCCACAGTCCGGGTCACAGTCGTCCGGAATGTGACGGCTTGTGCCCAGCTGATGGTACGTGAGAAATGCAGAATCTCCGCTCCACTCATCTCTTAAATCACAGCCTGTCCCACTTGACTTTACGAGGATGGGGGCGGGTTGCTGGAGGAGTCACCAGTCTGGCAACTTTATGTATTAATGCACTTAAAAGTCCTGGGCACGAGCGAGCGCAGTAAGAGTGTGTTAAAGAGCTGGCAGGTACTTCGCAGCAGCAATTCACCTGACAGCGCTGGGGAATGCCTTACATATACACGTGATTCTACTTTAAGCTTTATTGAGTTAATTCTAAAGCGACCACGTTGCCAGCTGGGACCCGGAAGTGCACTGGAAGAAATGTATAAGAAACTAAGGGGTACTAAGGGTATGAGTGTAATGATACCCGGTGCCTATACTAATTTACTTTGTTATGTGAAGAATACTTGGTCATTATGATATTGATATTTATTTTCAGGCTACCAGTAACTGGTATAAATATTTGCCAAAGAAATTTTAAACCTCTAAAGACTGCAAATCAACCTTTAAAGCCTTTGCTCTTTTTATTTAGCCACTTGTATGTATTTTTTAGGGCTAAATGAATTTGTTTCTCTGCAAAAAACGGCAACAGCCACTGTTGCCGGCAGCAAGTAAACATTCAAAAGCAACTGTAACAAGCTCGAGAGTCCTTTATTTTTACTCCTAATTAGTTTGCCTCAAGTGCCCCCACCGCCACTACACATCCACTCACCCACACACACACTCACTCAGCTATATACACTCACGCTAAAGGATATAAATTTCATCCGGCGTTTCTTGTTATAAAATAAAAATTAAATATTAACGAGGCTGAAAAAGTTTTCATTTTCATTCTGGCTCTTCGCATATTTTGTGCATATGAAATGCGTTGCCTTTTTTATGGTTATGTTAAGTGCATTTTCGACACAACAGCCATGAGGTAAATTAATCACAAAATAAAACATATACATATGTGTACATATGCTTATATGGTATGAATTAATTTCAAATGAAAATTGATACGGTTGGCATTCGGCATTAAATTATGGAATCGAATCGAGAGTTGAGCGAGTCCTTGTGATTATTTATTCCAACGATTCATCGCCGGCTGTGCCTCTGAATGGGAATCCTTCTCCCGCCAGAAACACTTTGTGGGCTTGTGTTTGTGTATGGACAGCTCCTGTAAGGACCGAGTCCAAGGCCCAGATGTAATCATGGAATCGTTGAGGCGATTCCTGACCAAGTCCTGGCATTGGTTAGCTGCCTGCTTAAAAAGCAAACAACATTGCCATGCACTTGCCGGAGCACAGAAATCAATGGCAGAGACACGGAGCGGATAAAGAAGTAAAAGGATGTGGGGGGCGAGGGCAAATATCCTTCCTCCGACTTCCTGTTGGGTCCTTTGCGAGCCTTTGGTCGACATATGTACTCAGTAGGCTGGACGGGGCCAAACCCAATGAGTGAGTGCGTTTCTCTTCATGCATGATTTACTGTCCAAGCTTTTGGTTTGCAAAACAGGGTGTCCTTACCGTGTGTTCTTATTTTCACAATAAAATCAAGTATACGCAAAGTATGGCGGAAAAGATAAATGGTACATGGTGTGCTCTTATTATTCGTATTTATTCTAGATATATAAACAAATGGACAACCCTGTAACCAGCATCTATTGAAACGCAAATACTGAATCCTTTTGATAGGAAGTTTTTCCCTAATCGCTTCATTGGTCAGAGCCTGTCCGTCTAATAACCTACATATCATTTAAGGAGCTCAACTGGATGGCAAAGACTGAACCGCAGGATAACCCTTAACCCATCGTCCGTTCTTTTTTGAGCTAAATGAGTTTGGAAACAAATCAAATCAAAATCATAGCCCGAACATTTGACCAGTCCAGTCGAGGGGCAAGGACACAGAGTTAGAGAGAAAAATAAATAAATAAGTAATTGAGTGCAGTGAACAATAAAAATGAATTTTGGTATGTTTGTTTATTTGTTTGCTTAGTTGTGTAGTATGTCTGATTACAGAAGAAACACCAACAAATCTAGATGGTATACACTTATATATAGGTATATATGGATGGTAACAGCCTTGGCCAATGCCACAGAGAGTTCTGCGAGTCGGAAGTCCTGAGGCGAAAACGTGAAGAGAAGCAGACAAGCTGGCTACCGTCGAGAAATCCCTAAAAGCCACTCTCTTACCCCTCCATTCGACCCGGCTAAGTGCGGTGTGTGCCACACTCGTTTTGGCCATAAACTTTTTTAAAGTTCGAAATTCAATTTCAATTTTCCCGAAACAACAACTCGTCTGCATGTGCGAGTGAGTGTGCATCCTGAATCCAGCCATCGGAAATGGGAATAGGAAACATCACAGAGGTCATATGTATATAAATCAATAGGTTTTCGTATCGTTTTTTTTCGCCAAATACCCATCTATACAAATATCGTACAAATAGTAATAATAATAACAGCAACGGCAGCACCAGTTGCAGCCTCAGTTGCCCTTCTGCGAAATCAGTTTTCCGACCACGTAGCAGGGAGCACTTTCATTGAGCAGGGGGTCTGAGGGCCATCAAAATCGTTGACCAGCGCATAAATTTGATTTGTGTTCCATAAAAAAAAACAGCGAAAATAACAAAAAGTTACGTATACGCAGCGTGTGACAACGAAATGAAGATTGATTTCGAGGCGGGGGATGGGCGAGAGATATTAAACGAGGGTGTGCCCGGCCATGTTGTTTAGATTTTTATGGATTTTATGCTTCTTACTTGCATTCCTTAATTAATTCTTTAGTTGGCGAGGAAGCGTGACATCGCTTTGGTCGCAAAGTCACATAAATTAACTTCATTTTGTTGTCGGTACTTGTTGTTAGACTTTAAAAAATCTTTAGAATAAGTGATTTTATGTAGCAACCAAATATTAACCACATTTAAGCCGCAATGTTTTATCAAAGAAAACCCTGAATAAACTATAAATACACACTACTCTAATCAGCATATTTGCAGACATTCCCAGAACTTTCAAAAAAGCAAAAACCACTGGAAGTTCCCCTGCATCTCCATCCAATCGGCCTTTCAATTACGCTGCCGCGGCCGCGGCGGTGGCGGCAAGTTTAGTAGATTTTTATCAAGTCCCGAAGAGAAGAACAACAAAAAGTAGCACAGAACTGCGGGCTGGGCAATAAACAAACTAAAGCCCAAGCAGCCCAGGCGCACTAACTTGGCTGGCACGCCCCTAAAACACAATTCCCTAGCGTGTGCGATGGCAATGACGTTCTCCATAGGGCGACACACCCAGACCGACCAGCCAGCCCAGCCCATGGCCCTAGGATCTGGTCCCCCTCTTCTGTAGTTTAGGCCACCAACAAGTTGGTTAACTAAAAATTGAAAAAGAAATCTCTCTATATATACACTCAGTACAGAGTTCCAACGGAGAAAGTTTTTTCTTTGTCGCTTAGGATTTCAGATAAATTGCAGGCAACTGGTAAAAGGAAAACTGTCGATGAGCATTATAATCTAAACTCTTCCGATAAGGACATTTAGAGACGAGATGGAGCAGTCAAAAGTTGCCTTGGGGCTGCAAATTATGCAAAGTGCGAGCTCCTCGTCAGTGCCACGTGATAAGCAAGGGGATAACCTGCCACCCTCGGCTCCCTCTCGATATATATAGTTAGTAGTACTTACAATGTATATGTTAAGTGCTGGTTGGGGTTATGCCAGGAACATGGTTCCTGGTCCAGGTTAAGGTTCAGGTCCAGGTGGTAAATTCAATAAGCACTTTCGCTAAGTGCCGAGGAGGTCACGCCTCCATTGTGAAAAGTTTCGCTGCAGCTGTGAGATTTCGCTCGCATTGCATTTGCGCAGGAGAGTATACTTTAAATTAAATTTCCACACAGGCCTCGGGGCCTCCTCTGTTAAGGGCGACCAAAAAGGAAGCGGATGCTTAATGAATGCCCGAGCAGAACAGCAGAAAGGAATATAATAACAACGACCGCCACTTCTTTGGCACGTTTCATTCAGGTTCGAGGCGCCACAAGAGAAAGCCATAAAAATACCCCAAAAAGGCGAAAGAACTCAACTTGCGGCTGAGGCTGGGAAGCTGGGAGTACTGGTCATAAAAAATATCACCTGCTGTGTTATTGTTTTTCAGTTCTTTGCGCATTTTTTTGCCTTTCTTAGGGTTTTTTTTCCTCCCCATCGGGCTGGTGTGCAGGTCCTGATGCTGGTCCTGGTCCTGGTCCTGGTTCTGAATAAAAGTCACCGATGATTGCCATAATAATTTATATCGAGCCGAGCCTCGTGGAAAGGTGGTGCAGAGTGTTTTGGTAAATTGATAAGAATATTCCGTATGCCAGGCATAGGGCTCTCGAGTGCGCATACGCTGCGTATACGTTATATGCGATGTATGGCTATGATTGATGATGCGACTACAATTTCAATTAGGTTGCGGTCCGTCTGACGGAAAGATGAACTCCCCGGTATACACACACGGTATATTTTTTTTACTTACTCATTGACGTTGGGTTATATATGGTTGAGCATTTGAGATGTAAATGAATTGGAAAAAATTTGAAGGCTGTTTCTTTTTTTTATGGACCCATAAGCAGTAGCCCTGGGAATTCATTTATCAAACGGATTCTCCGCTTTGGAGCTCGAATTCCTTTAAATAAAGCACAGCCCTTTGTTTTATTCAGACCGTTTTTTCCCTTGATTAACTCCAACAAATTAAAACAAGCCTACGCCCTTTTTTGGCCTTTTCAGAGGCTTACCCCCGAACCGTAGACAATCCCTGCTATTTAAAATAGTGTTTCCGTTCCTCTTTTTGCTGCTTTTTTTAGTGAAATGTTGTCACCCGCAATGAGGCAACGGGAGGCTTCTGGCTCTGCCCCTCGCTCTGGCTACGGCCCATGAAATGTAAACAATTTTACTTTATTCATTCGCGTTCCAGTCTTTCTCTATTTTTTTTGCCACTCTCGGTTGGCACGCCAATCGAGCTGCTTGTTTTTTAAATTAAATTTTTGCGTTTCTCGTTCTCTTCCACAAAAGAATAAACAAAAAGTTCGTTATCCTCAACGGCAATTCGGGTTGGTGAGTTCGGCTTTCATTCGCAATTCTGGCCATAAAATAAATATGAAGCCAGCGATAGATTGGGCAAACAATAACAGTCGGAATAGATACGGCCATAGAGAATTTGTGTATGGGATTGTACAATATATAGGAGAGTACTCTATATAGGAGCAAGGGGAGTCCAGCGAGTTGAGACTGAGCTTTCGCTTTCATCATTCGCACGATTCACCTGTTGTGGGATGGAGTGGGATGGGATGGAGGTGGAAATGGATGCTCGACGTTTGCGTTTCAATTTCCGTTGATTGAAGTTGCCAAATGACTTGCCAAACACCTGGCCGCTGCCGACCAGGCCGAAACCAATCCAAAACCCAATGCCCGTCTGGGCTGGGCCCAGCTTGTAGGTAACTTGGCCTAGTCGCCGGCTGGAAATTGAGAGCAATCAGCTGCGGAAACGATGGCAATTAAATTGAATGCCAACGCCATTAAAGATGAGAAAAGCGGTGAAATGGGGAAAATGATGGAAAATTGGTAGAACACGGGAGCTAAACGGGTGGATAACGCGGAGCGTGAGTGGAAAACAAACAGTAGTTCGCTGATGGTAATGGGTATTTATTCTTTGGATACTTTCAAAGTATTTACCCTGTCTGGTCGGGAGCGTTTTATGAGCCACGCTCAGAAGCCTTCAGAAAATGTTAAGCCCAAAAAGTTTTCGCCTAAGTAGTTTCATTCGATTAACACAGTTTTAGCCACAGAGTTAACTTGGTCTTGGCTCTGCCTTGACTAATAAACTTTTAATTGAATTCTAAAACCATGTCTGGAGCTAGAGAGCCTGTAAAATCCATCCCGTCCTTAGCTACATAGTCACATTGGGCTCTCATCAGGTCCTTCCGAGCTATCGCCATCTTTTCGCAACGACCTTCCGTTATGGCAACATTTCAATTTCCCTCGTTTCGTGTGAAAAATTAATGCCAAATTCGAAACAAATTGCAAAAGGCGCTGGAACAGTGTTGGGAGTGACAACGGCAGCCGGCGCGACGGGGACAGGAAGTAAAGGATGCCAACAGGATGTCTGACGTTGAGTCAGTTTCTCTATAGGGAAACTAATCAATGGGGATTGATGGGCAACCGAAGTGGAGACATAGTCACAAGACATAGTCTTCTAGTTTTTTATGCAATATTTTTATTCTTTATAGTTTCAAAAAAATGTTTTCAGAATATTCAAAGACTTTCAGTTTTCAAAGGATTTATTTAATGAGGTTTCTAGGCTCCCAACTCACAGCTATTGAATATTTAACAAATATGCATGACATGGCCACTCTCTGATTAATTATTAAAATTTCCTCCGCAAATTTCTCATTCGTCTGTGCATTGCAGAGCTACAGGATCTGAGAGGAAATGTCGGCAGGAGCCGTATATACCTTAAATGCTTTTGGTTTGGCCTGATGCTGAAACATTTTTGCCAAAATATGCCCGCAAACCTCAACAGAATTTGTAGTCACCAGGGCGGTGGACGGGTGGGGTGAGTTAGTGGGAAAACCTACTTGATCGCTTGCCACCAACAGCCAACAAACAAAAAAAGCCCAGAATGGCTAAAAAAAGAACGAAAACCAACACTCACAACAAAATAATGTGTGCGAGGGGTGGGTTAGGGTTAGGGTTCAGGAGGTTATAGTCTGCTGCTGGCGTTCGGTGGCAAAGCAGAAAATCAATGTTGCCAGCAACAACATTGGCAGGAACAAGCAGAGCCGAAGGAGCAACAGGACCTGAAAGGAGCTAAAGTGGCGGATGGTGGAGCACCAGGAACAGCGACATCTTGTCAGGGCCGTCACCTCGCTGCCTAAGGAATGTTTTCCGCCCACAAGCCGACTTGTTTCCTTGTTTTTCCTACACCATGTGTCCTTTCCCCAGTATCCTTAGTATCCCTACTCTCTCGGCCTGTAGTCTCAGCTTTCCGGAGGACAAGCGATTTAAATTTATAAGCGCTAATATTGTCAAAGCGGAACGCAACAAAGAATTCTACTTGGGCTCCTTCCGTCAACTCGGCTCTTTTGCATTGTTATCCCTTATCCTGTAGAGCAGCCAGCCTTTGTGCGGCAACATAAATTAAATGGCCAAAGCAATAAAAACCAAATCAATTTGAGCGTGAAATCGATTTTCATTTCTCTCCCAGTCGCTTGTTGGAACCGATTTCCCCCCGGCCCAGGACGGCAATCGATAAATCCTCAATTGCAACAGGTAGAAGTGGAAAGTGGCCGGTGGCCGGTGGCAAGGCAAGTAAATCAACGACTATGTCATGGTAATGGGCGCTGGTCATGCCGGATCCCATGCCAAATGGCATGGCCGTCGTTTGCTGTCCTGATTAATGTCCTTCTGCGGAATGGATCGACGAATAGCGAATGGCGCAAAAAAGGCGCAATGTGATTGGGATTGAATTTTCCCTCTTATTTTTCCTGCAATCAAGGTGCAAAGCGTCCATGCTTCAATTACTCCAATGTTTTCGTTGATTGTCGAATACTCTTAAAGGGCATTGTATATATTTTTTGCGGCCATTCATGTTCAGGTGTGAGAAAATATGGTCAATAATTGGGTAAACAACATATGAAAATGACGAATGAATAAATAACTTGTTGGTTAAACCACATGGTTGTTTGCTTATTTTACTGATTGAAAATATTATTATTGTTTTAAAAAAGTAAGGCAACTTTATTGATCAAGTTAAATTGAAAGATAAATATTGTAAACAGTTCATCGATTACACAGAGTTTAAAATCATGATTTAAGAGCTACGTTCATCAGAATTTAGGGAGAATATTTCTTTTTTTTTTCAGTTACTGTGATTTTGTGAGCCTCTTTACAAATAATGGTTAAGAGAACCTATGATTAGTAGATCCGAAAACCTAAAATGACAAAACCCACATTCCAAGAAACAATTATTATAGTATTTTTATATTAATCTTAAGCTTACGGAATAATGGTTATATTTGTATAACCAATATAGTCAGTTGTAGATGGCAAGTCACTTCAAAGTCACCAAAATATTCATTTTCCTTATGAAAAGTTTTTATAAGGAAAAATTTAAAAATTTATTAATGTTCATTAGTTTTAAATCCATTTATTTTGACATATAATTAAACCAGAAGCCAATCAGGTACAACCGAAATTACTGGTTTCATTCTGGGTGCCATCTACGATGTCATTATTTTTAATTTGCGCATCTATGACATCAGTCAGGACCTGGAACTAGCCCACCGACCAGGCCATCGAGCATGGTGTGGCGCCCGGACCTGCCTCGGCAGCCCAACTGGCACCGTTGACAATGCAATTTCCGCCAACAGCTAAGCACACAGGACGCTGTCGAGGACGACAACGATGCCAAGGATGGAGTGAAATAGAACTCCGGGAGGAGGACTGGTCGAAGTGATGGAAAGTGCACGAGGCTCGAAGGCAGGGCGACGCGACGAAGTTGGGCCGAGCTTCCTGTGCGACTGCGATGGCTGCTCACTTCTGTGGCAGGGCTTCCTGTCGCTGCCACTTGTGCATACATAATCAACAATTAAAGATTAAAACGCCACAGACACAAAGTTGGGGCCGCAGGCAGGCGTATTAATAAAAGGGTCTCTGGAAAGTGACGCACATGTGGGGCAGCTCGGCCGTTCCTGGACTTGGGAATTACTTCCATTTTCTTTGGCACTTGGCCTGGTGGTGGCAGTTTTAATTGCATTACGCCCATGTGGAAATTGCCAAGGATGTCCTTTCACTCAAGTTTTAATTGAGATGACACAGCTGATGCCAGGACCACCCAGAGATCGGGGTATTTCCTAGGGGACTCTCCCGACATCATTATAGAATGTTAAGTGGATCGTGTCCCACAAATAGATAAGCAGATACAGATACATTCGACGTCATCAGCAGATACATCTCATTAACGTGCCACAGATGCTGCGTTAATTAAAAAAGCATTTGTCTCTGTTCGCAATTTGAATTCCACTTGGCGTCAAAAAGTTTCAGTTCGATTTCAAATGTCGATTTGCATATATCCGATGATTTCACGCAGATTTTCGGGTCTGTGCCACAGACCATGGCAAACATGCCACACAAAAAAACAAAAAGAATCTCTTAAAAATCCTCTTCAGTCAGCAAAATCTGTTTACGCCTCCTGGGAGCTGGAAGGAGGCCGGGCAGGATTCAGAGTTGCGTGCCATATCAGAGTTATCTTTTTCGGCATATCACTTGCCCAAACGAGAGGGGGTGGCAGGTGAGGCAGGGGGTGGCTTAGGGTGGACCAGTAAGACACAGTTAACGCCTCGGCACGTGAGTTTCCAATTTCGGCGACAATTGCTATGCCAACACACGTCTGCCCAGGTAAAGCCTCGAATTTAATTGAATAAGAAATGTCTACGGAAGCATTCGTTCAATCAATATTTGCCATCAGCAAGTGGTTCTGGAATAGGCATCGAGTTTCCACTAAATTCCCGGGCCTATAAATATATTTGGCTTTAATAAGGTGGAAAATTGAAATCTATTTCGGGAAAATTATCAAGCTGTATGACTTCAACTATAGATTCTAATCCTTTTTCAATGAAATGGGTTTTAGTTTTCAATTTTCATCAACTTTGATTCATTAGCTAGGCATTTAAATTGGCAAAGTTTTCAATTTGCTAATGGAAGTTTTTTTATAGAACATATATAGTATAGATAGTATAGATTCTATAGTTTCTGGTCCTTTGTTAACTTTCGAAGCCCGTAACTTATTAAATTGCAATCAATCTCCTCCAGCAAACAACACGACGTCAAAGACAAAGAAGCCTCGTCCTCGTGAGTTCACATTTACCAATTTTAGTGCCATGGCCCTGGCCAATCGATAAGGAAAGCGAAAACAAAATGAAACGAGGCCAAAAGAAGCACCTGGCCAATGTCAATCGATGACCTTGCAAACAATGTCATATGTGCAGCGTTGGGGCAAGAGGGGCTTATTGGGGTCGGGTGTAGGGTGCCAGGTTGGAAGACAAAGCTTAGAAATGCCAAAATAACAGACACTTGTTGGCCTCGTTATTGGCTCTGTTCTAGCCTCTCTTTGTGAGGAGTTTAAGGTTTGGAAGTTAAGTTTTAGATCAGGAAACTAAAGTATCAAAAAACAAAAATATTTCTCCCCCCAATTCATGCTTCCAAAATGTTATTTATTTTTCTCATCTCTGCAAAGCTTCTTATGGCTCGAGAATTTATATAAAAAAGCTAAGGATTTCCTTCCTGCTCTGTCAGCTTTTGTGTGTCTTGTGGCCAGGACCTGCGCTTACTTTCACTTCGTTTACTCACCTATTGTGTATGTGGCGCCGTCGACGGTGAACGTGGCTGCTTTGCATTTGTTGAAGAAGCGTGATGCAAAGTCCAATGCTGAATTTTTCAAGCTCGACGAGACCCGGCGGATGGGTGAATCCGGACAGGATGTGGGTGGATGCCGCTCGGGCAGCAGATTCTGGTGCATCTGGTCGGACTGCATGGCGGGCGCCACGCCGCTGGTTACCGTGTTAGCGGCAGTCAATCGAGCTGTCAGCACCGCAGGCGCCACCGTTCCGGGACCCGCTGACCCTGCTCCTCCTGGTCCGCCCGAAACCGGACCTCTGACGGTCACAGGTGTGGCTGCCCCGGGAGCCAGGCGGCGGGGCGCATTCGACAGATTTGAATTGGACATTTTTCGCACTTGCCTCTTGCCGTTGGCTCTTTTTGATTTTTCTCTTTTATTTTATTTTAACTTTCGCAAGTCACTTGTTAGCACACATTTTCATTTTAAACACCGGTCAGAGGTCATTAAATCAATTAAAGAGCCCGCACATCCTTTGATCGTATTTTGGGAAAAATGGTTAGCAGAAGGACAAATGAGATTTGGCTAAAACATGTCCATTTTTGGACCATCCTTTCCCAAAATGGAATATCATGCATTAGCAAATTTTCAATTAAAACCGTTTAATTGAAGCGTAAAATATGTACCATTGCCAAAGTTAATTTAAATAGCCAGAAATATCTTTATTCTGAAACCGCAATTTTGCAATTTCGGGAATCTCTATTTATGTGTACATGTGGGTGTCCCTTAACAACAGTTTCAATTTGTATTTTCCCAAAAATTTTCAACAAAATGGCAATTTCAACTGTGCTGGCTCCTCAGGGGCGGTTGGCTATGGAGAGTGGAGGGACAATCCTGGGAAATTAGTGTCCAAATACAAACATATGTCGAATGCCACCGAAAAAGCAGAGCTTTACGGGTTTGGGGCAATGATGATAATGGCGATGGTGACGATAATGACGATAAGGACGATGATTGCAGTCAATAAAAACTGAATTACCCGGGCTGAACCGACATACACACGTTAAATGGATGCAGACGAGGGGTTAATTCAAAAAGGGGTCGAGGGCCCAGGAGCCAGAAGCCAGAAGCAGTCAGTTGATGACTTTTCCGGCTCTTGCCGGTTTGTTTTTCTGTTTCTGATTCTGTCTCTGGCACATTTCTGGCTTTCTAAAATGCGACGAATTAAAGTAAATTGCTTGGAAATAATCACATACAAAGCACACAGATACACCCCACAAAGCACACGCAGCTACGCAGGCACATAGATACTTTGAATACGGGGCTACTCGGATACTTGGATACTCAGGAGGCATAACCGCCAGACAATGAGTGGCGGCTGGCTTTCTGCGGCTAAATTGCCGCCGGTTCCTGCCCGCTCGGCCTATCAGCCAGTGTTCTGGTGATAATGGCATTCAAATGTATACATTAGAGGTTTTGGCTTCCGTTTATTTTTTTCCACATTTTTCCGCTTATCGCACTGCGGAAGGCGCCGGGAATTGCCACATCAAATACCACAACAAAAAAAATATATATATATTGTAAATAAAAACAAACAATAACAATAAAAATAAAAATAAAATCTACTTTGGCTTTAAGCTACATCGGTTGATGGTTCATTTCCCACGGAATGGGAAGTGTTTTGTGGTAAAAATAATATAGATTTAATGATATATAGTTAACCGCGTTTTGAAGATTAAAGAAACAAGTCTAACGTTCAATAAATATTATACTTTGAACTCCTTTGGCTGTCAATTAAATAAATCAAATTAGCCATTTCAAAGACAAACCTATTCAGGCGTACAATCTTAATTCCGTAATAAATTATGAAAAGTAACAGATTTTAAGCGCTATTTCTGAGCCATTCAAGGGCAGCAAAGCAAACTCGTAATTGTGGCCAACTAACCATAAAATTCAAACTGCGATTAGCGCTTTTCTGTGGCCAGTGGTTCAGTTTCCTCGAGTAACCACTCAATAGTGGTAGCTAGAGTCCTTTTCAAACGATTTTAATCCTTTGTCAAAAGCACCAACTTTCAGTCGCTTGCAAATCATAATCCTCAAATAAAAAACCACTCGAGTCGCTGTCTAGCTTTCATGGCTTTTATTCTACTTTTCATTACATTAACATTCACGGATCCCATACCTCTCATACTTCTACCATCTAGCCATTCTACCTTTCAAATATAAAACAAAAAACCAAAAAAAGAAAAGGACTGACGGAAATATTCAAGCCAAGGTTTTATTATCTGTTGGCTGGTTCGTTTCTCGTTCCGTGTTTATTTCATGTCAACACCTTACTCCTGGTACTCCTGGTACTCCCGGTACCAGTGGCCGGCCAAAAGGACTCAATGTCAGGATTTCGGCCGAAAAGAATAAGGGAAATCTGGTTCTGGGATTATGGATTGTTTCCCGCCCGTATGTTTTATGCTTTATTGCATTATAACAAGTTCTAATAGTGTGTCCTGGATATTTTTTGCTTTCATTTTTTTTCTGTTCTCTGGGCCATACTAATTAATACCTTTGGGCGTTTGTAATGAATAGGTGTGCGTGTCTGCGTGAGTGTGAGTGTGAGTGAGAGTGAGAGTGTGAGTGTGTCCTGTGTGTGTCTGTGTAAATCTGCGGGTGTGTGCGGCCATGTTTGCAGATAAATTGCGATGCTCAGTGGCTTGGATAAGCAGACCGGCTTTAATTTGGTAAATTAATTCTGAAATATTTAGGTCGCAAATATCCAACCTTCGAGCACACCCACCCTCAGTCCCCCCCCGTGGCCACACATGCCCCAACTCCCGCAGAAGTCCCAGCACCTCGGGTACAAGGTCACGGCATGAGGGAGATAAAAGACTATATATATATATATATATATGTATCGAACAAAGAACTTGTAAAAAACGGAGCCAGAGACGGATGAAACTACAGTGAGCCAAACACGAAGAGAATGCTGAAAATTTAAGGATACAAGGCAAGGATGTAGGTTCGGTGGGTCGGCAGGGCGGTTGCCTTTGATTTGCGCCGAGTATAATCAACTCAGTTGGAAACATTTTCGCGCTGAAACTGAAAACGAAACGAAACGAAAGCCCATGAATAAGGAAACTGGCAGGAAGCGCAGATAGACCCAGTGAGAAGTGAAAAAAGGGACACCCACTGAAAATACCAGCCAGCAATGGACAAAGGCAAATTGCTGAGGCCTGGTCTGGTCCAGAAATGTATATATACAACCAGTATGCGGACATAAATAAAAATAAAGGGCCAGCAAATATAAAGTTTGGGTAAATTTTGCGGCTTAAGGACAACAATTGGCCGCTGCTCACTTTCCAAGTTGGCCCGCCCCGCCCGGCCAAGAGCACTGGGCAACAAAAGCCAGCCAGTCAGTCGAGCGGCCAGCAACTTTTGAACTTCTAATGAAAATTAATCAAAAATGTTATGCGGCTTGTTTTCCTTAAATACGATCAAAGCCCTATGCAAATTGGTTTAGTTTCCTGTTTTATTTTGTTTTTATTTTTGGCCCTCCCCCCCTCTTCCGCCGCACACCTAGACCATGTTGCTTAGTGTAATTTTGGAGTTTTTATTTCCAGAAGAACCAGCCACCCCCGAAAAAACACCTGAAAAGGGTACCCGGCCCCAGTTAGATTGACTGAGCAAAAGGGTCGGGTCACAGCAGCGCCAGAGGCGGGGCCAAAAGGACGAAATCATGGAAGGGGGCAGGGGGACGGGAGAGAAGAGGGTTTTGTTTTAGCTGGTGGGTCATATCATCGCCGTCGAGTTAAGTGTTAATCCGCTTTTGTTATTGTTTGGCACACAGCAGGAGTTAGCCCGAAGGACGAACGAGGATCAGGTGTCCTCTTTGGCAGCGAGGTGTTACAGTTTTCTCTTTGGTTCTGGTTCTGGTTCTCGATGTCCTTGTTTTATTTTATTTCGGGTTACATAATTGTTAATTTAAAGTGTGTTTAATGCAAATTTAGTTAGTCCTGGCCAGATGTCCTAGCCGGGCTGGCCCCGAACTGCTAATTGCTGGGGCCTCGCATTAAGCTTTTAATTTATCGAGAGGGTTGAACGAGGCAACAGGACATCAGGACAGAGCCAGCAAATTGCTGAGCAAATATTTGTTGGCAGTCAGCGATTTGTTGCGGCTTCTATTTCCCTGCCACCCAATGGGGCAACAGGTTTGGCCCGGACTCCAAGCAACAAGTTGACTTGGCCAACCAATCCACTTCATTGGCCACTTTCCCCTCCCTCCGCCGGCATGTTTATACACTCGTATGTGTGTTTGTATTTTTTTAGAATTTTGCTGAGTAATTAAAATTGCCACTCAGATCACTTCATTTTCTTTTTGAGCATGCTGGCTGAAACAACTTCACTGGCTGCGGCCAAGAACTATGCATACACACGAAGTCCTCGACTCGGACGGAAACTACGAACACGAATCGAGTATTTGAAAGGAGCGGAGGACGAGCCGCGATTCCCGGCGCTTCCTGTTGCGCTGGTTGTATTACCTTCCGGCAAACGTGTTGCCAATCAACTGACGAGCAGCAAATCATGTCCTTGCCTTCAGCTGGCTGGCTGGCTGCGATTTGAAGGCAACTAACAGGCACTTTAAGAGCGGAAGCTCCGCCGATAAAAGCTCTCAGTTGGCCAAAAGAGAGGACATTGCCGAAAGGAAGAGCAAAAATAGTTTATCAGTGAATGGACAGAAAGTGGAAATTATTTACACAATATTTCTTTTTTTTAGTATATTTTTAAGATTTAAAAAATGTATGTAATAAAAGTATTTAATAAATCGAATTAAGAAAACTAAGCAATTGAAGTGTGACAGGATACGTCCTAAAACAATGCGATATTAAAGTTTATATTATGTTTAGGGTTTATGTTCATGTTTAAACATTTGATATTTATAAACTTTATCTCTTCTTATCTCCCTTACTTTACAAATATATGATTGTCCAAATCTATATCTATATCTAAAAAACGATTTTTGTCAAACAAATCCTTATCTATTATGTTCTCGATTAACCATTATCTTTCAACACCTCTCTTTATTGGCCTTGTCAGTTTGTTTTCCTATTGATTACCGTTAGTCAGTCTGGTTTTGGCTCATCTGCGACAACAGCTGATTAAAAGGACAAAGGAACTGGCGTTTTGGTCTCTTATCTCCATAAGCTTTCCACCACGAAGCTCAGTAACTCTCTTTCGAAAGCTTCCACTACCGAACGCCAGATGGCGTGCCAAAGGCACCCAACTTACGAATGAATGATAAATTTTGATGTCTAAAAATCTGAACGCATGGCATTTTTGTAACTCAAGGAACCTCTCACACCCCAAGGATTTATTGACAAATGCCTGGTGTAAGGGCAGACGAGTCCTGGGTAATTTATAACGCCAATGCAGACACGACAAACGACCGAAGACAGCCGGGCCAGGCTGAAGCCATACATGGAACATCTACCAAAAAAAAGAAAAAAAGAAAGGCCAAAGCCAAGAACAAGTTTAGGAGTCGCTGTCGCCCCAACATTCTGCAGGTGTTTAGTTATTTATGCCTTGTCACACGTAGTCTGCACTCCGCATGTAAAAGACAAAACAAATGCTTCGTGCTGAGTGCCGCAGACATCATTGGCATCAGTGGGCTGGGGCTTTTAGCCATAAAGGATTTGACCCAATCCGCCTTGCCCGATTTCCCATTTCACATTCACCATTCTGCCGCATTTTTCAACTTTAAACCCGAATACAAATATTGCTGGAAACATTTATTGGGCGGTCGTATAAAAGACATTTGAACAGATGGCACCACAAAGTGAATATATGTTTATGCATTTATTTACAGATTCCTGTTTTTAGGGAAATAATGAGACTGCCAAGATATGCACAGCTCCACATCACTAATTGAAAAAGTTGTTAGTGAAGTGTTTTTCCGGATAAGTGCTTTGGCTTTTCACAGGCAGCAGTTCTAGTTTGTCTTTTAGATTCTCAGAGGATACAGTTTGTAATGAAAGTTAAACAGGGAACATTGTGGCTGATTGTGGTTGAATTATTTTCTTTTCTTATGACATTATTATCAAGATTTAAAACATAAATAAAAATTTAATATACTCTAACTCTAACTACTGCTCTTTATTACATTTTTTATTACATACTGAATCATTTATTTTCTCCTAAGACACTTAAAATTGCAAATTTCACGGTAAATTAAACAATAGTTGGTATTTGAGTAGCCTGCCCTCCCCTCCATTTGTGTTAAACATTGTGGCTGACTCTGGCCATATATCCTGGAGGATATCAAGTCCTGGATTTTGTCCGCAAGTCAAGTCGATTCAAGTGGAGTGGCGACTTCTCGGTCTCAAGCTGTGTGCCGCCTCAGTGGCCCGGTCCCCTCAATATGGCTTTTACCAAAGTCCTCCACTGCTTGTGTATTCCGCTAGACTATCATGACATTTGAATAATGTGAGCACATTTGGCATTTTATTTTATCATCAGGCATTTGCTGATGTCCCTACACATCCTCCCGCGCGCACTTCTTTTCAACAAAAGGAGCATCATCTTCTGATGAAATTAAACTGCTGCTCTCGATGCTCTTGGTCTTGGTCCTGTGTCGCAGTTCGTCCTTCGTCCTTAGTCCTTGACTTGAGTTGCTCAGCTTTTATTTGCCTTTACTATTATATTCTCATTCATTTGTCTCATCATTTCGCTCACGCCCACGGGGCGGATGTGGAATGGGCCTGGGACATGGAGTACCGACCATTTCAGTGTCTCCCCCAGCCCATTACATTTTTTTTTTCATTCCCCCAGTGGGCGTGGTCTAATTACAGCTTGGCAGAACTTTTTCATTGTTGCCGCCGTAAAAGTGAAGCTTGCAACAATTCTTTTTTAGGGCCGCCATAATTTTCGGTAAACTTTCCAATTAGAAGGTTAAGTATACGCAGCGTAAGCCACACTCAGACTGCCCTATGTCGGCATCAATTTTCCCACCGACACCGAATTAAGTTTTTCAGCTGCTTGTTATTATTACAGCTTCTGTCCCGCCTTGAACCATGTTTTTTCCCGGAAAATTTATTTCCTTTTTTTTTTGGCTTGCCAGCAAGCTTCTCATAACAATGCATTGAAATTTTGATTGCAACCATTAAAATGCAAGCGTACAAAAGTTGGTGGTTTCCGGCACTGCCCCTGCCCCTGCAACACTCCCCCACCCCACTTCCATCCACAAGAGCATCGCATAATGAGCATTTCACGCAGGTCCCGCAAAGCGCAAGGTCAGCCAAGGACGACAACACAATTGTTGCCTCCTTCTGGTTGATGCTGTTGTTTTTGTTGTTGCTACTGGCTTTAGTTACTGCCACTGCCTGCTGCTTGTTGTCGTGTTTTTATAATTTGCCACAATGGGGACGAGAGCAGCAGCCCCCACAGCGACAGCCGCAGCAATTAGAGCTCTGCCAGCGAAAACAAAACAATCCCAAAAAATGAGTGGAAAAAGCTGTGACGGAACAACGAAACGGAAAACACACGAAAAATGTGCAAGACAAATTGCCAAGCCAGCTTGAGCGGACTAGACCCGGCAGGGCCGGGCCAAAAATAATGCCAAAAGACAACATGCAACATAGCAAGTGGCGACAGTATGTTGCACAATCGCAGAGTTGAATAGAAATGGTTCATTTACGAAGAATCTTAGCAAACGGATTTATACTTTTTTGGTTTATTGTAAAGAGAATTAAATTATAATCATTCATATGATATTATAAAAATAAATTTATAAAAAATATGTAATTCAGAGATAGTAAATAAATTATTTTATTAAAAATAAATTAATCAAATGTAGGGAATATATAGAATACACTAACTAAAATAATCAGAAATACTAGAAGAACATAATTAAAAAGGTATTAGGGTAGTCATTTTAAGTTTTCCAATAAAAATATAAGGCTGTAAAAAAAAACGATATCAATTAGAGGAAAAACTTGTATTTCATAAGTATTAAGAATTAAGAATATCTACAACTTAAAACAGGTAAAACTAAGCTACCAACAAACTCAATTAAACCTATTAAGCTTAAAATGCCTGAAATCTTTTAATTAGTTCTCAAACATTTTTAATGGTAGTTTTTTCTAATAGAACCACTACAAGTTAATGAGTTGTGAAAACCATGGAAAGTTTTTTTTAAAGGAAACCCAACTTGCAACCAAGAGCAGGGATGCTTCTACTTTTTCTTGGCATTTCCTTTCACTCAGCAGCTAGTACATCAAAATAGTTTCCCCGAAATAGGAAAAAGTGGACCGCAACAGGCACTTGTAATGGGTATTTGAAGCAAGGCAGGACCAGGCAGGACGAAGCTTGACAAGGCGGGACATAAATCAATAAAACTAAAGGCATGGTCAGGCATAAAATGTTGGCGAGGCAGCCATGAAAAACTCTTGCTCTTGCGCTCGGTCTCGTTTCTCAAGTGTCCACTTCTGTCAACCTCGAGGCTCGGTTGAGTGCACCGCCCCGCCACCCTGGCTGCCAGCTCCCACCTTAGCCAGCCTTGTATTGTGCGGATTTCGATGTAATACAATGCAAACCAAATATTGATTTGCCGTAATTGTTGGAATCATTATTATTCGGCCTGATTAATGCGACAAACGACAAATAACAAGTCACCCGCTCCGGATGTATTGTGTATTCCCGGTCGGATTGGCCCGCAATCCGGGCATTCGGTGGCCATTGTGGGGAAAATTAATACAACATTTATGAGTCACTTATTGTGCGCTCATTATGTAAGGACCCGAGGTCCGAGGGTCACCAGCCGGGTGCCGGGGGAAAGGGTCAACGTTAACCAGCAAATGACCCGCACAGCTGGTGGCATTGACTTAACGGTGGCCCAGTCGCAGCCCCACCACCACCCACGACACAAGGTCATGAGTGACTGCATTCGTTTTGGCCCACATTTGTCGCTGTTTTCCGTTATTGGACGCACAAATTAGCGGAAATTATGCAACGATAACGTTGTCCCGCCATTGGCAAGTCGATTGGTTTTATAGATTTTCTTGCCACCGTACCTGCGGCAGATGGGCTTTTATTATTGCCGCCATTTCTGCAATTTGAACGCAACCGAAATTGTTCAACGATTCCCGGAACCATAAGCAGGCTATTGGTTGAATTTTATCAGAAAAATTTCCACGAAAACTAATTTACATTTTTAAGAGGATTTATTGGGCGTAAGAGGATAACAAGGTATTAATTTCGAACAGGGCTAAAAGGTTTATCGTTGCAACCTTGCCACTGCAAATGGGGTTATTAAAAAGATAATTTTAATTTGCCGAATTTATTAGAAAGCCTACCCGTATAATTTGGTGAATTTTTGAAAAATTAATTAGCTGGAAATTTATTAAAACGTGCAAAGTTAATGAATAGTGTTTATTGAATACACAGCCATAATGCGAACAATCTTTAAAAACATTTCATGAAATGATAAGACTGTTTATTATATATGAATTTGTTCTCATATCCATAATGTTTCGCTAAAAACTCCATTAAAAATTTTATGAAAATGAAAACGTGTGCCCATTCAATGGCCGCATTCTCCGGCCTGACAAATTTTCAATATTCATGGTCGAGCCTAACGTTTAAATGAGTGTTGGCAGCAGGACAGGACAGGACAGGACAGGCAGGACACGATATGACAAGGGGCGCAATGATAATGCCTTAATTATGCAACAAGGATTCCCTTTTTCCGTGCCACGAACATCACATAAAATACCATAAAAGCCCGGCAAATGCCATTGACAGCACTTTTCATGGGTCCAAGACCGCAGGAGAGGGGAGAGAAGGATGTTCTGAGCCAGAACATGCCCACACGTATTGCCGGGAATGTCCAAATATATTTCATATTTATAACATAATTCGATATAATGCCCTTAGCGGCACACGAGGCCCTCCTTCTCCTGCATGCCTCATCATAAAAACCCGTCAAACCGAACAATTTTGCGGCCACATTGCGTTGCCAACAGCCAATGCCCACACTGACCGCACTGGGGCCGGTGGTCTGAGTGGGGAATCTTGGCCAAATAGAACACAAAAGGCCAACAGCAAAACGCACTTTGCCTACTGAGGCATTAACATCTGTTGTCTGTTATCTGAGCCAGGACTCCCGCAACTATCCCGGAGTTTGGTAGTTGGTTTAGGCAAACGGGCATAGTTTCTATTTATAGACTTCACATATAGTTGAATCCATAAATAATCGGCATGGGATAATGGATTTCGGATTTGGCCAAAGCTACCCAGAATCTGCCTAGCTAGATCCTGCTTCTGTAAGCTGTTTCATCAAGGATAAGACTCAACTTCCTTGACCTCTCCTGGACAATTGCGGAGAAGGTTAAATGGGAAATCAGTTTACAATTGTGGCAATTAATATTTGTTTGATTGCTGCCGGTAGGAAATTAATGCTGGCAATGAATGCCAGGGGAGACCTCTTGGTGTAAATAGGGTTAAAATTGTACAAATTTAAACATTTCAAATAGAATTGCATTTCAGTAGTCCAAACTAATAGCAGAAAATTCTGAATCAGAATTCTAGTTAAAATGCAGAACATCTTAATTTTAAATATATGTTCCGTATGATTCCTTTAGGAAATTATGTTTTGTCTACAATTATTTCGCTTTGCGCAAGTTTTTGCATTAACTCTGATCTATTTGCAATAGGAATTAAAGGAGCCTATGGCTAAATGGATTTTTAAAAAAACATTGCAATATAAGCACATTTTTGTACATTAAAAATCGTGAATGAAAAGCTCTACTTAGAGAAGATTAAAAGTATATTGCACACCAAAATAGCTCTCGCCACTTTATGTTGGAAATTAAAATGAAAACGTGAAAACAGCTTACGGCTGCAAAAAAAAGATGAAATGGTTTATTAAAACAAAGTTAGCCACTTCCCGCGGTGAGTGATGGCACTTCCCATTCATCAATTCAATTTGTGCGCATTTCCATTGCTAATCCGTTCCACTATGCAAGTGGCTGGAAATTACTCACCAGCGTTGCTAGCGGCCAAAACCCAGGTCGAAAGGAATCGGCCTGGCAGTGGCAAGGAGGGGCGTGCATAATTTAAGACAATCCTCGGTCGCCTCATTTTATTAACAGCTCCTTCAGCTGCCTCATACATGAGGTTGCAGTCGGGCTAGGACTTGAACTGGAGTCTGATCCGTGGCCCTGACTCTGGCACTTTAGTGGCGACTTTCATGTTTATGCTGAGCATTTCGTCCCTTAAATATGCTAATAATTTTCGACGCTGCTTTATTAAATTTCTATGGCAACCGAGTAAAATGAAATGCGCCCCAAAATGACATAACTTATTTAGCTTTTGCGATCCGCTGGTGCCGCGCACAAAATTAACACACAGTCAACGCGGGGAATGAGAATTTTCCGGATACTCCCGGAAAACCAGAAGTCGACACCTCCAACTTGGCCCCCCTCAGGCACATCCTTAACCCTCATTTTGTGTCGGTTTCGTTTTATGGCCACGCCCAGCCAAGTGGCTTTCGCCTTCTTTCCGGGCTGACTTTTTTAATGCCAGCTTTAAACTGAGAATTGTGTCGTTAAAGCCCCAGCCTCTGGAGTTTAATGGAAAAATAATTATTTCATTTAATGTGTCAGCTCTTTAATAAGTTGGCTTAAAAAATAAATTTTTGGAAGAGAAGCCAAGTGGCTGACATTGCAATCTCCTGTTTAATGTGCTGGAAAAATCACTTTTAAATATTTATGATATATTTGCTTTGACTTTAAAGCCCAATTAGCCGCATAAATATTTCCATTCCTGTGAAATCATTTTATAGATTTATTATTACGCTAATTGGTTTGTTTGGGTTGTTTGGCAAATTATCAGAGATGTCTAGATTTATCCTTTGCAAATTAATACGGAAAAATTCGGTCTTCCTTTAGATCAGAATTTAATTGACATTCAAACCATGATAGCCAATTTACCATTATATTATATACAGTATTGTATTATTGGCAGGAAGTATCGGGAATGAAATAAAATGGAAACAAAAGAAGGAGGATCTGAGCCTTCATTAAACCCCTTATGGACTTTAAGGGAAGTGACTGAGCAAACAATCAACTGACAGGCATTGTTGCACTTTTATTTGATCAGGCACAAAATCTCAGTTAATTATGATTTCAGCCTCCATTCCCCCACAATTGTTTGTTGAAACGGGAAATCGCTTTTGGGCGGCCAGGTGGGCGAGCCTCATCACCTGCCATGGCTCATAAATCATAATTGGCGGCTGCCAGTGGGAGGTCCTGATAAATATTGACCCTGCCGAGTACAATTAATCACACAATGTTAATGTGTGGTTTACTTTTTAATTATCAATGGCAAACAGGCCCAGCCACAAGCTAGACATATAGGTTTATTAAAGCCACAAGCACCAAAAACAATTAACTTTAATGTGGAAAATATTTTCCCATAAACAATTCTCAGAGTCATATGCCAAATGCAGATTGACATTGAATAATGATTCCAGCGGGATGTGAGAAAATGTGAAATATATTCGTCAGCCATGATAAATATGCAAATTGTTTGTCTGCCCCGCCTGGCTGACCATCTGAAAGGCCAACGGCTTTCCGACCCCGATTACAATGGACATCAAGTGGCCAGGACTTACCTTTTTTGTCTGACTCGGCGTGGCTCCTTGGCCTGCAAGAAAGAGTAGAGAAAATAACTCGATTTAGTAGAGATTTAAACGCATCATAAACAAGATTCCCATTGACGACACACGACACGCATGAATATCAAATTATGGAGAACTAAAAGCTTAGACCCCGGAATACAAACAGAAACCAAGATTGAGCCTCTGAAGGATGGCACTTTCACTCGAATATTGAATCTGTTTGTATATATTTACGACACCATCACCCCAGCCCGACCCGGCCAGGACATTTAAGCCGATTCCTTGGCCACTGGGCAGGTCCCGGCCATCTCGACAACTCGAGTGGCCAACGTTCTCTACGGCTCGCCCACACTTGACTTGCATATTTTGCCATAAAATTTGCAGCTTATAAATATTATGTTACGGCTCAATAAGCTTATGGCCAAAGGACCTCAGTTTCCTGCAACAACTTGACTCTGATTGTCACCCATTAGTCATTAGCATCCTGGGTGGCAAGTTGATTTATAGATGAAGTGTGACTCGAGTGCCCACTGATGGATTGATGTCCTTTCGCTGGGCCGTATCTGGGCCGGGATTTATGACAGCTCATACATATGCGGCATTTGAATCTGTCGGCCAGGTCGTGTCCCTAATGGTTCTTGACCAACTCGAACAGAGATATCCCCCAAAAACTTGACCCGAAACAAGCTGAGTTGGCTAATGAGAGGCGACATCGCCCACCCATGGTGCTCAAGCCAAAAGTTGTAGCCGGCCGGCGTGGTAATGACACTCATTAACGCAGCTCCGGGTCCTGCCGCTCCCCTTAGTCCTTTTTACTTCCTTCGCCCCCCACAGCTCCCTCGGCTTGCTAATCGTCTTGGCTTTTGCAACGTTTGCATAATTCCAGTCAGACCCAGCTCAGACTCCGCTTTCGCATCTATTTGTGTGAGAATTCTATTTTTAGCCAGCTCCCTTCTCCGCTTTCCTAGGTCGTGTTTTCTTGGCCATTTTCCTTTTAGCTCAATCCAATTATGGGGCTGTGAAAATTCATTAATGCCAAAGTGAGATGGGCATTGGCACTGCGATAAATTGTCTAAAACTGGTCTTGGCCTTGTTAAAAAAAATGTGAGGACTCCTTTGGCTGGTGTTCAGAGTTCTAGTAACCTTAATGATGACCACTATTTTGATCTAAATTTAAAGCCCACAGTAATTTTTTTTAGTGCACTACCAAACAAAATTAATTATCCCTCAGAATTAGTGGCGGATTTTGCTTTCTTTGTGTCACTTTGCATATTTTTCACGCCAGCTTGCCGTCGCTTTTCGGTTCGATTTCCATTAACTTTATCATCCCGAAAGTCCTGGCCATCAATAAAAATTTAATGATTGCGTTAAGCTGCAGCTGCCGTCCTCACAAACACCCACACGCCTGGTCCTGCAATTCGATTAAGTCCTTACCAGTGTGTGTATGTGCGGCGGTGGAGGGTGTCCCCCTACACCCAGTGTCCTTTTTGCCCAAGGGACGAAAATTGTGCCGCGTGTGCAGCATTTTGCACTGGGAGGCAGGACCCAACATTTTAATGAAGTTGTAATGAGTCAAGGGTTTGGCGAAGGGTGGGACGTGCTTGGGGGTATGCCCTGTATACCATGTGTCCTGACAAACTGCAGCTTTGTGACTGCCCCTGGATGATGGGTGATGATGGCTCCCGCCCCTGGACTTCTGCTCTTTGGGGCACGCAAATATTTGCCCATATAAATTACAGACATACGCGTATCTGTGTGCCACCGACGACGCGTGGCACATTTTACGTGCTTTGAATTTCAAATTTCATTCAATTTTTTCTTCATTTTGTTTTTCTCACCAAAAATATGGACATGACTGGTGCTTCTGGGTCACCACCGGGGCTGGATGGAGGCAGCTAGAGGGGCCATGCAAATATGCGATGCTCCAACGTGATCTAAATGTGACTCGACGTGGCTGGTAGATATACAGGGATATGTATATTTGGCAGCGTTATGATGCATAAAGTTAATGGAACGCCCGATAACAGGATTACAGTATCCATAATTATTATTCAAACCTCAGATGATTGAAATTAAATGACACAAAGTTATTTAAACCCAACTGGGGGGAATGGTTTTAATTTTAAAATATTATGTCTTATATCAAGTACCACAATTTATTTTTATATTTTCGGGACCTATCTCCACTTTACAAAATTTATATTCGAGCCCAACAGATTATAAATCAAAGCAGTATTGGCAGAGGGTCCTAGTCGTTCAGGAGGACTGCTACCAGCAGGACTATGACAATGTTTTTTGGCTCTAGAAGTGGGGAGTGGAAGTGAATTAAAGCGAGCTGCGAGCAAAAACCTGCGTAAATTTGCTTTGGCATACTTTGGAGCGCAAGGTAATTGAAATTTATGCATAAATTATGCGCATAAACGGACACGGCAAGGCAATAAACAAACGTAAAAATGCAAAATGGGGAATTTGTGGAAATTGTGGGTGGGGAGGGGGATGTGGGGAGTGGGGGTACAGGCACTCTGCCACCCACGCATGAAATTTTGATGAGCCCCCAAGGAGGCGGCGCGTCGAAAATGTACTTGTCCTCGCTGGCTTTTTTATTATTTAGCTATTTTCGTTTTAAAACAATTTGTTTGTTTCAATTTAGTCGTGTTGTTGCCCTCGATGGCGGGGGCAGGAGTTCGTGAGCAAGGAATATGCAAATTCGCCTGCTGGTTTCCGTAGAAGCGGCCACAAATGACTCTTTCAAATGCAGATACACAGTTGCAGATATGCATCTGTCGGATTGTTTCTTTCTCGCTCTGGCGTTGCGGCTGGCCAACGACACGTTGCACAGTTGACTGGCCCGAAAATTGAACAACGTCCGGAACGGCAAATTGTATCAAATAACCAAACGTCAGCACAAGTGCAGCGGGCAGATAGTTGTAACTGCTATCCTGTGGAATGTATCTGAGCATCTATGTATCTGTCGGTATGTGCCGGCTTGTCCCGAACACAACCAGCACATTGTTGGGGGAATCCCAGCAGTGAAGAATACAGCGGAGTGCTGTCAAGCGCATTTGTGCTGCGCTTTATTTAAATTACTCAATTTGCCAGACAATCTGCCCAGAAAGTGGAAATTAACTACAGATGTTGGGTGGATGCAGAGCAGCTTGCTCCTGTTCTCATTCCGATTCCCATGCTGAGCCCACAGAAAATTCAATTTAGTGGAAAGTTTCTGCCCTCATACGGTGGTATGGGGGAAAGTTTTAAATTTAGGTTGCCCGTCCAAGGATGTCAAGCGGCACACGGATGGACACAAGTCGGGGGAACTAGAATTCAAAATAAAAAGGGTGATCCTTGAACAGTACTTGAGAAAAAGAAAGTCCTTAACCAAAAGTGAAAATGTTATACGAAACTACTATACTAAATATGCATATGTAAATTATAGTAATAATATTAATCTATTAAGATATCTTTTTATTTTTTTTATTACTTTAAAATAAATATTATCCCTTGTGCTGATTTGTACCCTCCTCTGTCATATTTACAATATTACCAGCATTCCTTATCCCCTTCCACTTAACAACTGTTCTTCTTCTCAAGGATATCTTTCAGAGTGTGCGTGAGAGTGTCCTTTCAGGCAGCTAAAGGCGCTTACCCTGTCACCTGGCCAACACTTCCCACACACAAAACACACACACACGCACACACAGAGACTCACTAAGAGTGTACACTTGCACTCCTTTCTGGCACATGTGGACGTGTGGAATTCCTTGCCGCTGAAGAAGACACTCTACTTTGGATTCATCCCACTTTCCTTGCCCCACTCTGAGTGCTTTTCGACCCAAATAGGAAAGGCGTTTGCCATTTTTGAAACAATGTTACGAGCTCACCTCGGACCCTATGTGGGTGTAATGCTATTGGGAATTCTGGGACACCACAACAACAAACTACAAAGGGTCGGGACCAGACTCTATTTCGTTTATTTTTCGTCTAAAAATATTTGACAATTTTGCGACTTTTCAAGACCCAGAGATTGCAGGCCATGAGAATTTTCTGAGCTGTAATAAGCAGCTTACAGAAAACAATCTCTAATGCGAGTCTCTGCTTCTGTCGCGTTTCCACCTGACAGTTGGCTTAAATGGGAAGAATGAACAGCCAGGAGGGTGGCAGAGTGATGGGGAGTTTTGTTGATAAGATTTCATTTTTTGCGGCCATTTAATCAGGTAAGCATAGAGCGGCAAGAGGCCAAAATATCAGAAAGGAAAAGCAATCGTTATTTAAGGCTTATGGACTGGAAATAAATTCTTCTCAAGGTGCTTGAAATAACTTTGTATTCAGAGCTTCAGTTAAAATAAATAAAATAATAAAAACTAATTTATTCATAGGAGATTCATGTAATGCACAGTTGTTAGGACCGCCACAATTTTTTTTTTAAAGCCAGAGCAATCAGGGCCATGGCTTAGACGCAGGGAATGCCATCCTTTTGACCATTTATTTCTGCTGAAACCCCGTATATTTCTCAACAGATCCCAAGCTAATCTAGCACTTACAAGCAACAAAGCTCGAAAAGTAAGAAAAATACCCCGTCCCGGCAATCTGCTCGCCAGCTGGAGCATAAATTGCAGCTGGGCCAACTCAATCATCTGACAAACATTGTATGTTGGCGGAGAGCGTTTGCCGAGATATGTATCTGGGAAAATGGTAGAAACACTTTTATACGCTGCTCTTGTTTATAGCGCATTTTGCTGAAACAAAGCAGCCTTCCGGAACATTGCACAATAAAATGGCACAGCAGGAACGGGAGCAGGAGCAGGAGCCATCGGTACTGGGCCAAGAACAAGTTGCTAACTCAAAAATAGAGCACCAAAATAGGCGACAAACTGAACCGAACTGAACCATCTGATCAATCTTTTTTCCCCGCTTTACCGCTTTTATTTTTGGACCCCGCAAATTGATTTTGATAACATGCCCCGCCTCAGCCCCCTCATTCCGCTAGTTGAGGGTCCTGCAGCTGAAATAAAAAATAGGAAAGTAAACGCCACATTTTGTTTTACTCGTCACTTGTCAGGCAGTAAAAGCAAATTACTTAAAGTTCATTGCTTTAAGCGACAGGGCGGCCATCACAACGAACAGGGGCTGGGGGCCACTGGGCGGGGGGTCCCAGGATATGGCAGGGAGGGGGTGGGGTTTGATGGCGCTGTGATGGAATGGACGCTGATGGGTGATGGACGATGACGTCGGCCCGACTGAGTCGAACCTTCTTCATTCATTTCATTTTGTGTCGTAGTGCATGAAATACGGTAACTGTCCACCGGGACGAGAGCCAGACCCGCCAAGGACAATGGATTGTTTTTCTGAAATGTGATCTTATCTGAATTTGTTCATTGTTTTTCGCTTTACAGACTTTGAAGTGTTTATCCGAATGAAACTGGATAACGTTTTAAGCCAGACACATAAAAGTGACAGTGTTTCTTTGTGGCGTAACATTTATTAGAGGCTTCGCTATTATTTCAAACCTTTACCAATAATCAAATAGAAGTGTTCTCTTGGGTTTATGACACTTTGACAAAATACCAAACCAGTTCCTGAGGCCACTCCATCACATTCAAAGCTCTGACTTTTCTATTATGTTCGCTTAAATCAAACCAAATTGATGAACAAACCCATTCGTCTGGTTTGGCAAAATCAAAGTGAAATTGATTGTCAGCACTTGACACAAGCAGAATATACATTTTTTGTATTTGTTCTCCCTTTTCAGAGCAGATCGATCAATGTTGAACGCGTCCCAAGGGCACGGCCACCTAATCTCTTGACCAGTACTTTGGGCCATGCATTTTGGCCAACTTTACATAGATGATTGGACAGTGCGTGGGGACGGCGAAAATCCTTTTGTTTTCTGGGCTTGTTTTCCCTATTACCCCTCCCCTCCGAAGGATAAGGGACTGTGGCCTTGTCCATTTGGCTGTCAGTGATTGGAGGAGGATTGTAGGAGTATTTCATCCCTGTCGGGCATTTTTATTGATCCCACGGGATCCTGTCCGGACAAGGACACACTCCGCATCCGATTTGTGTTTGACATAAATTATGTCAATCGCTGGCAATTTGTTGGGCATTATGGGGGGGAATATGGGACATCCCGTCCCCAGCATTCGGAGGTGGGGATCTGCGAGGCAGGTGGCCGCCTGTCAACTGCATAATTAAAAGGCCAAAAGGCGCTTACTGGCGCAACAAAAACTGTGTCATGGAAAAAACGTTTTCCTTTGCTTTTTTGTTTTTATTGTGGCACCTGTCTTACCTTTGCTTAATTATGCAAAAGTAGGCGGTGTTTTGCGGCCTGAAAGGACGACAACTTGTCTCGGGCTCTTAAAACAATGTGCGAAGTGGGAGCTGTTAGATAAAAGTAATATACGTAGTAGAACAAGTTTAAATGAAATTTCTCTCAGACACACACTGCCACTGAGGGAGGGGGGCGGACGGAGACCCAGAGAGCGGGGGCTGAAAGCCAATAAATCAATGACAAGAGCAAGAGTGAAGGCCCGAGCGGGCGGCTGGCTGTATCCACCCACACATGATGAGAAAGTTCAAGGCCGTAATCCCATTTGATGCCGCCACAAATACGCCAATCATGTCATACATAATGTATGACTCGCTCGACCGCAGAAGGGATCTAGGCACGGAGATCGTAGAGGGGTGTGGTGCGAGTCCAGGATCCACTGACAAAGTGATTCAGTGCTCACTCAATGGTCTGGGAATAATCGACAACAGGTTCGCAATACTGCTGTCCAATCCTACGCTTATCCAATTACCAAAATTTCACACGCTCCAAAACTAAACTTATGACCAAAGGAACTTATGAGGGCGGCCGCATCCAAAAAGAAATGCGAAACTTTTCCCATTACCCAAACAAAACTGGCAAAGTGCTTCACAAAGCGAGAGCCAAGAGCCTTGAAATCGAAAAGCCAGCACCCAAAGGCCATCCCAGCGACCCGAAAGTAAGACTACAATTTTCGTTATAGCCAAACAATTTCTGTTTTTTGCGGCCTGACTTCCAAATGGAATCACAACAAACTCTAATTGAGTTTCGGGCGAGTTGAAACGATTTAAAATGGTTGAAAAACAATCCTGTGTGTGACTGTGAGCGTTCTCCTTGGACGTATGTTTACAGATAAAACAAAATACAATTTGCCGAGCAGATGTTTTGGCAAAGGTGAAGATAAACAGTGTGATGTGTGTGCCATTCAAATATTGAATAAATTTCCAAAGTTATTAGAAAACGCGTTCAAGACAATGTTTTGCTAGAAATGAATAATTTTATTTAGTCATTTAATTTAAATGCAAGACCTGGGAAAATAGAGCTATAAGACTATGGGTAACTCAAAAGTGCAAAAGTGTTGTTTTTAATTAAAATCCAAATGAAATGTTTACTGTTTTCAATCATTAAATTAGCTGCTATTCCGAGGAAGAAATCAAATTTAGATTTATTTTAAAAGTTTTTTTCCTGCTATTATGATTTTGTGGCCTGAAGTAAATTGATTTCTTAATTTATTTCTTTTGCCACATTAACCGCAAACCAACTGCGTAGATTTTCCATTGCGTTTCGCTTTTTTGTGATTTTGTGGTATCAATCGGAATCAATAAAAGTAATCACTCACCCAAAACAATTAACGAACATCGACAAACAAGGACCCATGGAAATAACACCAAGGATAGAGGGGGAATATATGGTTTTTGGGGATCCGGGGTGGAAATTCCAATGGGGTTTTTGCTTATTTTCTTGGCTGCTAACTAACTAAGTGTGGCTTTGTTTCCGCCTGCTCTTTTCCACTTTCATGATAAATAATGCAGGGAAATCGATTTATTGACTGATGTTTAGCGTTTTAGTCAGTGGTAACTACCAAAAAACCACACTAGAGCTGGGTCACAACCGGATTCAACAGACAACCCCAAAAAAAGGACTCCGAAACCCCGAAAAGTATGCCGCAATAAAATGACAAAATAAACGAAACAAAAAGGACAGCGCCAAGACAGAAGCGTTGGACTCGATGGAACAAGAAATGACCATTTTATGAAGTGTTTAATGGATGTTAAGTGAATGTGTGTGTGGGAGCGGTATTTGATGGTGTCTGTGATGTGTCCATGTGTGTGTCTGCCTGTTATCTATATAACGCTTGGCTGACCGCAACCAAAAAAAGTCTGATTGAAGACGAAAGGACTATGACTTGTCTTTGCTTGACAATTTTATTGCTGCTGAGGCAATTAAATTGATTTTCTGTGTTTCATTTCTTTTTGACATAATTGTATGCCAATTGAATTGGCGTTCAAGATTCTATATTTTCCTAATTTTTTTAAATTTGCTTTTGCAACAATTTCATTCATTCTCATTTAATATATCCAAACATTGAACTGAAAAAATAAATACTTTGAAACGCAGTAGCTGCTGCCTTTTATGAAACATGTCGAGCCTGTTTTCATCTCAGATCTGAATCACTCGTATCGGTTCCTTCAAAGCGTTCACATCAAATTATTCAAAAGAGAATTCGTTAAAAAAAAAAAAGTATAGCGCGAAATATTTTTCGAAATTGTAATTCAATAATATTAAATGTATTCAGCGAAATATGTATTTCAAGATTTACTTTGAAGGGGAGAGTAAAGGCGGCCGAGTGCCGTTGATAAGAGTCAGAGACGAGGCCTCGGTTTCCGACTTAAAAAAGATTATGAAAAGACTCACCAATGTTCCTGTGAAGCGCCAGCGAATGCTATTGGGCCATACAAAATTATCTGACGAGCTGAGGTTATCGGATGTTTCCAAGCTGTGCCGAATCACCATGGAGGGCGACGATTGTGCCTACATTGATCTGTTCGATGGCACGAAGCCCATTTGCAGGCTCTGTTATCTTGAGGATATAGGCTGTGGATCGCCAGAAATGTCAATGGAGGTTGACATAGATATGGATCTTGAGCTTCCACTCAGCAGCCAGTCTTTTGCAACGCCTTCTTCCAGCGATCCTGATTGCAACCTAACTTTGGCTGACGATTGTTGCAGCACCACAGAGGCAAGTACCGCGAGTAGTTCTGGCAGCAGCGAAGACACCACTGCCTCGAGCAGCGAGGATGCTTCAAAAGAAAGCAATGTCGCCGCATTGCGGGAGAAGTACAACTGCCCCCCTTTGGAAGTCGAAGAAGACGAGAAATGTCGGGACAAGTGTAACATTCAGTGCTGCAAAAACGACGGTCGCCCTCCCTACGCTAATGTGCTGCCCGAGGACAGGCGGTACGCAGTAATAATTGTGAACGAGGAGTGCCCATCGAACTGCGACTTCAAATGCATTTTGATATATTTAGCCGAACAGTTCAAGCTCTCGGAAGATCCAAACGCCCTGAATTTCAGTCAATGTGTTCCTGCCGTGGAGTTCGACTGTACCCTTATGATAGTGTGTGAAGGTTCAGACACCCAGGAATGGCTCCTGCGTGCTGCCCGGCCTATGTGCCCGCCATATAAGTGTGAATCGTTTTTGAGGCATTACGATTTGATTCGGTGCACGTTTGTCCTTCCTTTGATAGTGAAGCGGAAATTGTGTCGCACTTTCAAAGTTATTGAAAATCAAAACTGTGGGCTCGACACCAGCATGTGGTGCGTCATGTCTAGGGTCACTCTTGATCCCTGCGAGAAGGAGTACGACAGAAAGGTTGTCTTTCGGGGCTGTCAGAACGACGAGCTCACAGTCTACATTGATGAAGAAAGCGTCGCTTACCTCGCAAAGCAGTGCAACAAGCTGATATACATGTTGTGGCACCTCCCTGTCGACTTCTGCCCCCTAGCGGGCTGCTCGTAAATCCCAAAGACGTCTATAAAATTAACTCCACATTATTTGTTATATGGTATATGTTATAATTTTTACCCACTTTTATTCAATTTATACAAGGAAATACTTTAATTACACAGCGCAACATAAATATGTAGTGTATGTTAATTAGGGTGGGCAATTTCTGTGGAGCAAAAAAACTACAAGGTATTCCAAGAATATTTTACAAAAAAGGTCTAAATGCAGAGCCCCTGCCGAGTTTTCAACCTGTTGTATTTTTATTTTATTTTTATCTTTAAAATATTAATTACTAATAATGTTTTGTACTATTTCAATATATATTTATACAACTTAAGATGTTTGATAAGCAGTCCCTCCTTCTCTGAGGCTCATTTAAAAAAGAGCGTTAAAAATTTGAAATTTAAAACACGAAAATACAATCTCCAAGATACAAGTAGGCGTGTGCTAATACCACATGAACGAAATATAAAGAAAAATAACACTTTTTAAGATAATAATGCGAAATACAGGGTATCTGCGCATTACCGCATAGGGATATTATAAATATATTATTAACATAACATTAATATGTCGCTATTTAGCTACAATTTCAAACCGATATCTGTACTGGCAGAGATCTACTTGGCAGCGCTCTCCATATAAAAAATCCACTGTAAAAAATAAAAAACATAAAGCATATCTAAATGCATATTATAAACAACGTCGCTTATTTATTTTTTAAATTAATTTATGGAGTCATCACTTAGAAGTACACAATTTAATTTTCGGCTAAAAAACGGGTAATTTTTTCCTGTTATTAAAATTAATCTAGTAATTAATTTATTTTATTAAAATTAAGAAGTATTGTTAAAAAAAAAACTTGGCACTACCTGGCTTATATTAAATAATATTGAATAATTTACAAAACGGGTGGAACAATGGCCAGCAGCGCCGAAAAATATGCTACTCCGCCATCGTCATTTGGGGGCGCTTCCTCGGATCACGCCATCTAGTGATCGCTCCTTGATCTTCAGAGTTAGACAAGCGATCAGCGATTTGTTTGTTCACTTTATGTGGCAGTTCCGTAAAAATTAGATCAGAAAGCAGGAAGAGCTGCGCCGGATAGAACCCGAAATTTATGGCGGCATCGAATCGAACGTCAACATCGAATGTCGGATGAACCAGAATCGGATTTATCCGGCGGGAATCAAGGTTCCCCACCTGGTAAGACCGCCGTGAACTTAGTTGACCAATTTTTTCCACTTTGCTTTTCTACGCACTCGTTCTTCCGCAAAGCCGCAGGTGCAATCTGGGGGAAATAGCGATGTCGCAGATCATCTCCCAAACAGCGGAGGGATTAGAGGAGATGGTAATGACACAGATCCGGGCGACGCACAGGCCCAGTCTGGATCACCACCAGCGGAGCCTGATAATTCAGGTGATGCAAGCACAAGTCCATCACATGCGAGGGCTCCTGAGCCTAAAATTGGGTCAAATATTGCGGCGTCGCCTGCGGAAGTTTTCGCTGTGATACAAAAGATGTTCTTGGATCCACCACCGACGCCAGCGCCAATTGGAGTCGAGTACATGCCAGCCGGAACTGAGATTCTGAGAAATAAGCTCGAAGAGGATTACATTACGTATAGTCCTTTGATGTGGGCGGATCCACTTATACCAACATCAGTTTCAGTGGACACCGATGAACAAACCATTGATTGGTTACCTTCCATTGACGTTGATGTGAATGCAATGATGACGTTTCCAGGATTATCACTTTCAGCGTTAGGAGTTCGGACCAAAGCTATAGTGGACGCAATCCTTTCGCAGACCAGCGCAATAAGGCAGCTTATACCCATATCAGCGCTGAAGAACTTAAGTTCAATCGCGACGATAATGCAAATGAGTAACATTGAATCAGGGCCGCTGCTGGACGAAGCAGCTCTAACTCGATTACTGATGCTACAGACTATGACTGTAAGTCCAGTCCAGCAAGTGTATGTGTCGACAGCTGTAAATGAAGAGTCGATTAACACATATGTGTCACGAAAAGACAGTAAAATAGTGTGGACCCCAGCTCTGGAATCATCCGATAACTTGCAGATAGGCACAGCGACTGAAACAAGCACCCTATACTTCCGGACCATAGACGAGTATGCCGAGCTTTTGTCAGGCGACGCTGCTGATGATATAGCAATCAAAACCAAGTCAGGAGATATTGTAGATCCTTCCAACGTTGTCTTCATACCAGTGAAATCGAGGTGGCGCAGACAGGCATGGTTGATGCCCTACATAATATCATTCACAACAACAGCGTGGTGGAACCATGCGATGGTGATCAAAGTTGAGTATACTAATACGGTCGACCCAAAGACAGAAGGTAGAACAATGAAAATGTCTTTCATGCCAAAAGCAGCAACGGTATACATACCGGGTAAATACTCCAGAGTATGCCTAGTGGTTGTTGACTCGACCCGAAGCATATATCCTGAATCGGAAAATTATGAAATCACAATGGGAATTTACGCTTCTAGGACGGGACAGTACGAGTTCGCTAAACAAACTTACATCTCGCTAGGAAGGATGACGGACACATCAGTCACAAAAATGGTAGATACGGACATAGTCGAAGCGTTGAATCACATGATCGAGTTTTTATGCACACGCGCTGAGTTCAGATCGATACAGATGAAAGCCGCAGTGCTGGCCACGCCCAGAATGAATGGGTTCGGGGCATACCCCAAACCAGATGAGCCGCCGAAACAAAAAGCGACAGCACAACGCAATCATTTGTTCGGTCCTGGTCAGTTCAATTCTAAAGAGGATATAAAAATAGCAGACTACAAGTTGCCAGATATAGCCGAGATGGCCAGTACCGATAGACTGAAAAGACTGAAAGCTTTCCAAAGTTGGAGAACCGACCCGCTGGGATACATGGCTTATGGACAAGTCAACTGTAAAAAAGACACAGCACACTACCCAGCAATGTGGAAACATACAGCTACGTGTATTCAGTACCAACTGGCAGAAAGCACGGCAAACATGCGGATCCTCAGAGCCTGTGGTGTTTTCGCTCAGGACTCGGAGAGCGACAAACACACGTTACAGAAACCAGTGGATGTATACAATACTACATTGGGTTATGCCTCCCTTACATTGGGACTAACTAATTGGGCAGCCATGGAACTGGGAGTCACCATCTTCGAGCACAACATAATAGGGAAAAGTTGGACATGTTTGCCAAAAGACTACGTCGACCTGTGGCCTCTGTTAACTAACGGGTTTGTCGTCAAAAAATTCGATTATGTTGATCGCCCTGTAGATAAACCGATTTGGCGGAATCTGTGGGGTTGGATGATGAACCAGTGGTCTGACGACTTAGAAGCTACCGAAGATTGGATTGAAGTGCATTACAGCTGGAATACACCATGGTGGTACGTTGCAGCAATAGCAGAAAAGTTCGGCCACAAATTTGTATGCTCTACACCTGCAAACAGTAACCTTATATTGGATGAAGATGATTCGGATACTAACAACATGGTCGGATGGCTAATAGAGGCAGGCCACAGTGCACAATTTGACCTAAGCATACTTATGTCATCGTGTCAGTACGAGAAGAGGGTTAGGCGTAGCAAACCAGCTTACTTCGACATACTCACACCAACAAGTAATGGACGCGATGTAGCTTATAACATGGTCTCGTGGTCACTGAATAGTATTCATGACGCAAAGAAATCTCAGTACAGGGCTCGGATGAAAGGGTTACCTGCAGATACGTCCGGAGTGGTAGAGTTGAACATCATTGTTTTCCCGAGTGCCAGGATCGAAAAAATTAAAAGGTGCCCACGTGCAGCTGTGTCTGGTGACGCCAGAGTTGATGGAAAGGACACATCAACGTACCCTACCATCAGAGGAGGATTGACATGGCCAAACCCGAGGTTAGACTGGCTATTAAAAGGGAGAATGGCAGAGGTTCCCCGTTTATTAACTGGTGATTACGTTGGGTCAATAGCCAGTGGACTTAGAGAGGTAATGGATGCACTCAACGATCGTTATATTTTTCAGTCCTGATTTCAGGTACTTCTATCTTCAAAAACACAAAAGTTATAATATTTCCGACCCACTTGCAGACCTTTACACCTTTTTACTTCGTTCAAAATAAAAAGAAGGATGTGTGCAAATTTTGGATACAATAGCTTTAAAACTCGTTTGCGTAAAAACAGCCAAACGGTACGACTTTTGACCAAAATTACAATACTACTCAAAAACTAAACAAAAAAAAGTGAAAAAATAAATTATTTTCAACGCAGTAGCTGCTGCCTTTTTTTGAAACATGTCGAGCCTGTTTCAGCTCAGATCTGAATCACTCGTATCGGTTCCTTCAAAGCGTTCACATCAAATTATAAAAAAGAGAATTTGTTAAAAAAAAAAAGTATAAGGCGAAATATTTTTGGAAATTTTAATTCAATAATATTAAATGTATTCAGCGAAATATGTATTTCAAGATTTACTTTGAAGGGGAGAGTAAAGTCGGCCGAGTGCCGTTGATAAGAGTCAGAGACGAGGCCTCGGTTTCTGACTTAAAAAAGATTATGAAAAGACGCACCAATGTTCCTGTGAAGCGCCAGCGAATGCTATTGGGCCATACAAAATTATCTGACGAGCTGAGGTTATCGGATGTTTCCAAGCTGTGCCGAATCACCATGGAGGGCGACGACTGTGCCTACATTGATCTGTTCGATGGCACGAAGCCCATTTGCAGGCTCTGTTATCTTGAGGATATAGGCTGTGGATCGCCAGAAATGTCAATGGAGGTCGACATCGATATGGATCTTGAGCTTCCACTCGGCAGCCAGTCTTTTGCAACGCCTTCTTCCAGCGATCCTGATTGCAACCTAACATTGGCTGACGATTGCTGCAGCACCACCGCGAGTAGTTCTGCCAGCACCGAAGACACCACCACTGCCTCGAGCAGCGAGGATGCTTCAAAGGAAAGCAATGTCGCCGCATTGCGGGAGAAGTACAACTGCCCCCCTTTGGAAGTCGAAGAAGACGAGAAATGTCGGGACAAGTGTAACATTCAGTGCTGCAAAAACGACGGTCGCCCTCCCTACGCTAATGTGCTGCCCGAGGACAGGCGGTACGCAGTTATAATTGTGAACGAGGAGTGCCCATCGAACTGCGACTTTAAATGCATTTTGATATATTTAGCCGAACAGTTCAAGCTCTCGGAAGATCCAAATGCCCTGAATTTCAGTCAATGTGTTCCTGCCGTGGAGTTCGACTGTACCCTTATGATAGTGTGTGAAGGTTCAGACACCCAGGAATGGCTCCTGCGTGCTGCCCGGCCTATGTGCCCGCCATATAAGTGTGAATCGTTTTTGAGGCATTACGATTTGATTCGGTGCACGTTTGTCCTTCCTTTGATAGTGAAGCGGAAATTGTGTCGCACTTTCAAAGTTATTGAAAATCAAAACTGTGGGCTCGACACCAGCATGTGGTGCGTCATGTCTAGGGTCACTCTTGATCCCTGCGAGAAGGAGTACGACAGAAAGGTTGTCTTTCGGGGCTGTCAGAACGACGAGCTCACAGTCTACATTGATGAAGAAAGCGTCGCTTACCTCGCAAAGCAGTGCAACAAGCTGATATACATGTTGTGGCACCTCCCTGTCGACTTCTGCCCCCTAGCGGGCTGCTCGTAAATCCCAAAGACGTCTATAAAATTAACTCTGCATTATTTATTATATGGTATATGTAATGATTTTTACCCACTCTTACTCAATGTATACAACAAAATACTTTAATTACACAGCGCAACATAAATATGGAGTGTATGTTAATTAGGGTGGCTGTTTGTGTGGAGCAAAAAAACTACAAGGTATTCCAAGAATATTTTACAAAAAAGGTCTAAATGCAGAGTCCCTGCCGAGTTTTCAACCTGTTGAATTTTTATTTTGTTTTTTTATGAATGAGCTATTATTTATGAATAATGTTTTGTACAATTTCAATATATTTTTATACAATTTTATAAGATTTTTGTTATTATATTATTCTAAGAATACTTTACGAAAAAATTAGGGTCTAAAATGAATTCTGAGCCCCTGCCGAGAGGGTTAAAATTTTCAAACTAGTATTTTTATTATTTTGTTTTTATTAAAAATAATGCAATAAGTAGGCAACTAATACCAAAATACCAAATATGAACAAAATATGAAATATGAAAAAAATGAATATAAATATTTTAACTACACAGTTACATTACAATAGATTTGTTTTTAAATACGTAACGTTTTTTTTTAAGTAATTGCTTGAAAGTTTAAACATTTGCAATAAATCAGTTATATGGCAGCTGTAGGATGTAGTCGATCGAATCCTGTCGTTCCTACTTATATCCTGATCAAGAATTTATGTACCACATTGACCAAAGTGATAATACCGATAGGACTATGACCTATTGGCTACTTGCCAATTTTAGTGCTGCTGGGGTAATAAATATGATTTTCGGCATAATTATATGCCAATTGTGTTGGGGCTCTGCTTTCTATATTTTTGAAACTTTTGTTTAAATTTGTTTAGTTAGAGTGGAAAGAATGTGTCTTTGACAATTTATTTTTAAGCTGGAATCTGCAACCTACTGGGCACATTTAAGTGCTGAAAACGAAGGCAGGACCAAGCGAAGGAGAAACTAAAGCAATCCCATCAACTAGAAAGCATCTCGACGTGTGTCCGCACAAGGACACTTTGAAAAAAACTTGAAATTTATAGCATATTTGCTTCCTAAATGGACCAAGCCATTTTATAAAATAAGAATTTATTTTTAAAAAAATTAGAATTTTTTTTTATTAAACAACTTGTACTGAACATGAACCATTTCTGTCAGTGCCCACAACCATATTCTTATTTATTGTATATAACAGACCTAAACGTGAGCATCCGTGTGTGTTTCTATACACATGAGTGTGTCTTAGTGGTTGTTCATGGCTGTGTGTATGTGTGTGCGTATCTCAAATGAGACTAAGGCAACTAAGGCGCTTCTAGCTGCAAATGGCAGCACTTAAGCCCACCCACCCCACGCCATTCCCTGGCAGGCCAGGCCAGGCCATTCCATTCCTATCCATCCCAACGATGACAAGCGCATAAAAATGGAAATGAAAATGCCAAAGCTGCTGGCTGACTGCTGGCACGCCCTCCACCGCCCAGCCCCTATGCTACTGCCACTATCCGCCCATTCCACTCTCTAGGTCGGATTGGAAAATGACAAATTGCTAGTACGTTGAACGTTAAAATTATTGCGGCCTGATTGCATTAGTGGCCATGAAAGCGTTGATTTGTTTAACTAGAGTCTGGCCTGCAGGCGACACGGATACGGCTACGGTTACGGCCACGGTTACGGGCCATGGGACTACGGGGATACTAGGTTACGGGTTACGGGTTACGGGCTCCGAGTAACCGGCAGCAGCGGCTTGCCTGACAGCCAAAATGGCGACCAGGCAATTAATGACACATCCAAGACCCAAGCTGCGAGGCCAAAGCAAAAGCCCCCACCCACGGCTCTGAGGTGTCTGACGACAGCAACAGCCACCTCCGACCTTCAGCGCCTCCCCCATATCCATTTCCCGAGCCGGAAAATCCCCGCGCCACACTGACATTTGATTCCAAAGGCGGTGGAGGAAAATAGTAAAAAGGTTGTCGAAAGCAAGCACTGGTCGAGTAAAATACGTGATGTGTTTATATTTCTAGACTTTTTGTTGAAAAGAAAGCGGTGACTGAGGTGTTATTCTAACAAATAAGTGCACTATAAAAAACTGTGAATCTATTAAAGTTTAAGAGCTTCAATCGTTCAGAATCTAGGCATGATAATAATATATTTGCTATCCCATTTTAAAAATTTGCAAAGTACTCTCTTATAAGAATAAGTCTACAAGGTCAGACTGTGAAATCAGATACTGATCATATAATAAAGTGACTTTTCACCAATAGTGTATCTTTAATTAAAACCAAATAAATGCCCATCAGCTAGGTGTTATAAAGGCACTCAAAATACCAAATACATTTACCAAACCAATGAATTGACTCCACAAAATTCAATTAACGTATTTTGAAACCGAATAAAAGTGCCCATGGAAATTTATTCATTTCGAATGGCTTTTCAATTTCAGTTTATGGTTTTGCCATAAATAATTGAAACAATAAATGCTAAGCCAATGCCATGAAATGCGCAAACGTAAAGTGATTTTCACTGGGCCAACTATTTTGATTTTGGTTATTCAATTTTCCTAATTAATGGCTTCTCTTTGTTTCCAGCAAAATTATGTTACATCACGACCAGGACTGCTACAAGGCTTCCAGGTGTGTGGGGTTGGAAACTTACTCCCCAAAGCTTAAGGCCATCAGGCGCCTTTTGGTTGCAGGCAGAGCAAGTGGCCCATTTGGCCTGTAGGCCTTCTCGCGAGCTAGAAAGGGGCTCAACAGCTAGGAAAGCTGAGGGAAACAGAATGTGGAAACAGTTTCCACTCAGGAGATATGTTTACCGTGTGCAGATGTGCGAGAAGCGCTGGTAACTCGTCTAATTTCGGACTGCCTGGCTGGATCCTCGAGTGCGACGGCAACGGGCACGACAAGCCCACTTTAGACCACTTGATGAGGGCACATTACCATCCTCTCCTACAGATAGACCTCTTGCATAACTAGTATTAGTATATCTGCCCTTGGGCCAATTTTATTATAATATTTTTTAGACATCGGTGTAATCGTTTGATAATAAACATAGTTTATGAATAATAATATAGTTATAATCTATAATATGAGATTAATTAATAAATGTACCTACTATAAAATAGTTTAGAATGCATCCGAACTATTTTTTAAATATTTTTAGTAAAACCAAAAGAAAAGAAAAACTCTGGAATCCTGCAATGTGATGAAACAGAATTTTCAGTGCTGTGAAAAAATATTTTTCGCACATAATTTCCAGGCCAAGCGAGCCGGGATGTTGAGACGTCAGCAAACGGCTTCAACTTGTTAACCTCCTTTTTTGGCTCTGCACTCGCCCTCTCTCTTTCTCCTTTGGTGCAGCTCTCTCTGTCACTCTTTGTTACTTTTGCCTCTAGCATTTACATGGACAATCTACGCCCACTTAAGCGGCGCCTCCATTGTTGGCCGCTTTACTAAAACGGAAGAATGAAAACAAAATATTTAAGCGCCGCATTCGCCTCGTTCCTTTCATTCCTTCCTGCTTTCCGGCCAACACCCCCCAAGCCCTGGCATAGCCCCTTAGGCCGTGTGAATTTTCAATTAAAAGCGCTTTCCCCGCATTCACACATGACTTTTCCCTGCGAAATTAACAGCTCATGAAATATGCCCTGAAATGTATGCAACGCCCCATTGTTGTTGATCTCGTTGTCGAGAGCTTGGCTCCTCGTCGTCCTTGAAGGACGAGAAATAACGATGCCGGGCCCAGAGGCAGCAACTTAATCACCTGCGAAGGCGCACAAACGGAAGAAAGTTATATTTTCAACTCTCGAGTCAAAGTCATTAGTTCAAATATAAATAGATTCATAAAGCGGAAACTTGATGGCCCCCTCGATGGAATAGCATCCTTTTAGTTTGTCTAACTTCCTGCGGGTACCCACTGCACATACATAGGTTCATATATATATTTTAATGAGCCTCTCAATATGCATGACACACGGCTTAAATGTGTAATTGGGAATGCGAGAGACCACGTGCCCTCATTATCATCCCCGTCAGCGGCGTCAGCAAATTTTTTGTGTGTACCGCGGTGTCAGCGCGGCGTATACGTAATATTTTCATGCAGCTAGTAGGAGCATCTGCTGGGGCATCTCTAATAGTATATTCAATTTGTTTGGCTGCACCCTAGATGAATAATATTCTTGAAAATCGAAGTGTTCGCAGTACATTGGAAAGGAAGAATGATTGTACAAATTTTGGTAGCAAACGGAAACGATTTATCAACTGAAATTGGGCAAAAAAATATAGATGTGTGTATGAAAACATTATAAGAACTCCCCCATTCAGCTGGTATTGAGTTCGAACATATATTATTTCCACATACCAGCCACCACATATTTGCACATATTTGTTCTTGTATCGACAGCTTTACAAATTTCAATGCATTTGCTTGGCACACTCAATGCCATTCGCATTCTGATTCCCATTCAGTGCCAAGCATTCCGCTTTTCATTTTGCAGATGCGGGTTTTTGTATCTGTACCGAAAAGTTTTCGGGCTTTATTGTTAGCGCGAAGGACTGCAAAGTCTGGGCCTAAACTATCATAAAATAATCACAATGGAAAAATCAAAAGTTTCTCCGCCAGGACTCAGGATCCAGGAGCCAGAAGCACCAGGCCGTACAATAAATCAAACGGAGGCCTCCACTCACATGCATAATGAAAATAACTGAAGAAAAGTGAAAACTTTTCTGCGCTTTTGTTCAAGAGTGCAAAAGTTCAAAGGGCCAGGTCCTAACGAAGGCAAAGGCAACTCGGCTGTCTTTCCCCCAGCAGTATTCAGATTCTGGTTCAGTTTTAGCCTCCGGTTCCAGGTGATTAACAGGGTCAAAGGGCCGGAGGGCAGCCAAGCATCCATTCATTTATTGTTTGTCCAGATTTGAAAAATGATTCACCCTTTGCTAATAAATTTCTGTTGATAATTAGGTAGTGAGCCGCGGAAGGCGGAGTGCAAGGCGTGAATTACAGAGATGCGCAACATTCCTAATTGGAGCATTGCGCAAAAATAAACAGAAACAGCAATTGAGCCACAAAAAAGCAAACAAAGTTCTGGAAGAGCATATTAGCTATTAAATACCACGTAATTTATATTTTGTACAAACATTTTTCTATACATTTTACAATCAAAACAATTTAATTGTTATTTTATAAGCTCGCAATTGAGTTTTATATATTAAATCGAAACATTTGATAGATTTCACATATATCCTTTATTTATTAGGATTCTAGGGTATATAAAGTAAAGTTCTGTTCTTGTTTGGTTTTTGCTATTTTGCATATCTCGGAAAGGGGCAAGTCAGAAAGTAAATTGAATATTAAAAACACTTTGATATTCGTTTGGGATGCTTGAGAAATGTAAGGATTCTCTAGGATCATATAAGAACGCTTTTAAAGAATTTTGTATCTAAAGTGTGTTATTGTGTATAAAGTGTGAAACTATTTTTTTCCCCCATTGGCCATGAATATAATATATAGAAGAAAGAGTATATCAATTGGAAACTATATTTTATTGTTTAAAAAAGGCTACAAATTTGTTAGATTATCAAGTATATTTTTAAATTTTTTAATATAAATTACAATTCTAATTAAATATTTAAATACAAAAATAACAACACATAATATTTTAAAATTTCGTGAAGCTCTATTCTTTTAAAATCGTGCCAAATTTCGTTTTTCAAGGAAGATGCCCGGCCGACGCCAGGCTCAACCTCAGGATCCGCACCAGACCCCCCAGCCAGCCAGGAAACTGCCAAAAACTATCCTTGACTTGCATTTGCATTATGCATGACTTTGCAATGGTTTGGCTTTTTGTTCTATTCCAGTTTTTTTTTATGGTCAGTGGGTTTTGGGTTTGAAACTCATATTGAGAAATGGAGCGTAGGGGAGCGGTAAGGTCAATATTTTTGTTCTACTTACTCAGCTTCTTTCCGTGTTGGCTCTCCTTGAGTTTCGCTTAAATTGTAATTATTGTTGGCTGCTCCGACTGTGCTTTTTAGAGAATTTGTTTTGCTTTCATTTGTTGGGTTAAAGCATTCGAGATTTATTGCGATTTATATTGCTTCTGAGTTGGTTACGACTGTAAAATCGGAACTAGATTGTGATTGATTGCTATTAGTTTATTGTTAGTTATGAACACTGGCAGCTGCCGGATCGCGGAACCATTTTTCGACAATTGCCTCGTAAAGTTTTGCTTTCGACACATGCTGGGAATGAGCAGTATTTAATAAGCGCCCCAGCAACACACACCCTTGCGCAGTTAATGTATGCCTGTATCACTCATACGTCACGTTGTCGGCCTGCTGGGACCCTACGATGAGAATGGGAGGGACAAGAGCTTGACGGTGGTCAGAAAAACCTGCTTTTGTACAGCACGTGCACTTGACATTTAGTGCCGCAACTTCCCAAAAACAATAAAGGGAGTTCGAAACGGGGTGGTTGTAGGCATTTTTTTTTTTGGGAAAACAATTGGGACAGAACAAGTGTTGTCTTCATAAAAATTCCAAGCAGGAAAAAATCGTGTCATACGGGACAGGCGGGTTAAACTAAGGTATGGAAGTTCTTGAATCTGAACTGTATTATATAAATACTTATTGTTTAAATTTATCAATGACACCTATACTGACTTTTTTAAAGTCTTATGCTAGCCACGTAATTCCGGAATCCGTAGGTCTATGGCTTCTTTAGTCAAATTTCCAATGGATTAGTCAATAACCTTTTCGATTGGTCTCCCCCAGGCGAATCCACTTCAATCGCATTGCGTGTCTGAACATAAAAGTACAAAAGGAACGTGGCGCTTCCTCGTCCTTGATGGCAATTGTCAAGTGTGAGCCCAGGATTGCCCTGCTACTTGAGTGTTTCCCCAGTCGCACGAAAAGCGCAGCTGTCGCAGCTCACCCTCCCCATCCTTCTGTTGTGTGGGGCATTCTTTTCGAGTGGTGCCCGCCAATCATCGAAAGTGAAGTGTCCAAAAAGAAAGTGCCGAGCACAATGACGAAGTGAAGAGGATTAGGCAGCGGGAAGCGGAGGCCAGGCTGAGCCTGGCAGAAGGGAAATAGCGCTCTTAGAATCATAGAAAGCCCTAGGAAACTTCCTGGCGGTCAGTTAACCTAATGACCGGCATTCATGGCCACTTCCCTCTCGTGATGGCTCGAAACTTTTGGCCACCACGTCCAGTCTTTTATGTGCCTTGTCCTTTGTCATTTATCATAACTTTAGGATGGGTCCTGGGGAGAAACTCTTTCAATTGTCCAACGTAAAATTTAGTGGCAATAAGTGTCCCGAAGGTTTGGGTGGCAACTTTAGTTTACGACTCAAACCAAAGGAACAAACTCATTCTAAAATTAAAACGTTTCCCCCATATTTCGTCGGGGAAAATTGTCAAGTTATGTCAGCAATGAAAAATTATTACATAAATTAATTACAGTCGGGGTACGTGCAGGCCAAAGGCCCGACATCAAATTATTAAGCACGTGCCCCGTGTGTAGACTGTATTGAGGTCTAAGACCGAAGCACCCATGGCGTATACGTAATGACTCCGGCTCAGTTTCACAATGTAAACTGTGTGTGTGTGTGTTTGGTGCGTGTAAGGATATGCAATTAGCCGCATACACATATCGTGGGATTTCCTTTTTATCTGGGAATTAAATTTCCGGGTCAAGAACCATTCCCGTCAAGCGAACCATTAGCCAAAATGCATTGCCCGACCTGGTCAGGTAATTTATCATTTTTTTGGAATTGGATTTTCAGGAAAATTTCCGAAGAAATTGCGTTACTCTGTTGACGGTTTTAATGAATTGTTTATGATCTATTTTTAGGGCTAGACTGGAATCTTTAAGACAACCTATTTAATCTATGGCCCATTATCGATTTATCCTTCGAATACCTTCGCTTTTCGTTGGGTAAGCTGGCATAAATAAATTACAAGACAATTATTCCCCCGGGCACCGGCACACTCGCCTCAAAATCCAATTCACACATGAATTATTAAGCACTGGAAATTTCATTGTAAATTTCGTATACGCTCCGTGGGCCACACACCGTCTGTCTAATGAAAAACAAATCCGTCAACGGATCGTCAGATCCGCTGACGTTGACAAGCGACGCATCAAATTAGCTTTTTTTCTCCGCATTTCCTATTTTGATTCTACTGTTGTGACATAAAAAGTAAAAACAATTGCAAAGATACATCCAGAGAGTGGGAAACAAAAATTGTTTCAAGAGTAAACACAAATCACACGGGGCCATCCATCAGGTTGTCCAGGACACTTGCGGCACCATCGTGGGGCTTCCCCGCCTTCCCGCACAAATCTCTTTATTCTATTTCCTCGCCTGTCAATCTTTGAAAGAGAAATCTCAGCGAAATATCTTTCCCTCGGCATTGTTTCTTCAATTAAATTAAATATATATCGCGCTGCAATTGGCTTTTACTTTCACTGCGTCTCTCGGTCCGTTTGTCCCGCTAACCTTTGCCAGGGGTGGCCACCAACAATACGCTTAAAAATAGCCGCCCGTTAGTCAAGGACAAATTATGGTTATTTTTGAAGCCATACAAGCGGCAGTCACCGCCGCAGGGCAGACAGCGACTCACAGAAGACAAAAGCTAAATCGTTACTGTGCCGTTCTGTGGCATTGAAATCCAAACTAAATCCATTTCTCTTCACTTTCACTGTTCAAGTTTAGATTCTTATTTATTTGTTTTCCAGGTTACATTTTCCATTAATTATTCTAGCACTTTTTTCACAACTTATAAGGCCTGCTCCAGATTTCTCGAGGATTTAGGATCTTTTGTCACAAAGCATCACACACTCGCACACACACACACAGGCAGGCAGGCAGTCACACAGTCAAGATGCTGTTTTTGTTTTTCACACGCTTCTTGAGTGGCTCGATGAAGAGGGCCCGGAGCTCTAATCGGGATATCCGCCCCAAGTACCGTTAGCTGCAATGGCTTCCAAACAACTGTATTTCCGACGAGGCTTTTCAAAAACATTTCACAGTTGCGGCTCGCGCCATGTGCTTCGAACATGTTCGATGCGGCATTTTCATTGTTGTGTTTTGGGTTCGAAGCGAGCCGATTGCAAGGCCCGAAGAGGTTTTCCAACCCACTTGCCGACCACCACCCACTCCCCATCCGCTTGTCAGGCCCGCGATGCTGCACCACGCATACAAATGGCCCGACGACGAGGCCTTCTTCGAGAACTGTAGAACTTTTTCGCTGGTGAACGTAATGCCGCGCGAGGATTTCACGGTGGACGGTGGGTGTCTATATATTTGGGGTGTGTGGGGGTGGTGGAGCTTTGAAAAATTGCTTACAAATGGAAATGAAGCGTGTGTGTAAAGGTAAGTAGCGACATGAAATAAATGACCATTGTTGTTGCGCCACGGACAGGTGAGGAATGTGTGGCATATGGTCCGAGTCCAGGTCCATGGACTTTGATTCTGGATGGCAGGGGTATATCAGAAGTTAATGATAACAGAGAACGTGGCTACCTTGTCTTTGAAAGTAAGTTTCATAATATAGTTCAATTGCGTAAAGAAACTCCATCGGAAATGCAGACACACTAAATAAATCACTTGTAAATCAGAAAATTATAGGATCCACTTTTCCTAAACTGCCAAAAAACATTCCTTTTCATTGAAACTCCATAACTTACGCCTTCTGCAATCATGGTGCACTCAATCAAGATGAATGATTGCCCTTTTAGGGGCCAATGTCATGTATTGATGATGCTCTGGACCTTTTGTCTGACCGCAAGTCATCACATTAATTAAAGGCACGCCACAAAATCCCCCGCACACAATGCGAATAGTTCGGTTCGATTGAACTGGGAGAGCAATAAAGGCTGGTTCTGAATCCTGCTGCCAGATGACTCCTAATCCTTGCACAGGCTCATTCTCGGGCGTGCTCTGAGCCCTTGGCCTGGCACGTAAAATATTCCAACTGTAAGGAATTTTGCGGCAACGCCTCGCATAGCTGCCAGCGTGTAAAATGAGCGATAAGCGTGAGGAGTGACAGAGTGGGAGGATGTCAAGTACACTTGAAGAAAGTAGTTTAGTATTTTTGTAATCTTTATTTTTTCAACTTTAGTCTAATTTAGTTTTCGGTTTTGAATGAATGGAGAGAAAACTATGTTACAAATATTTTTTTAATTTATCTTTTGATGCTTAATCTTAATCCTAATTAATAATATTCTAAAACTAAGCCCATGCCTTATATCAAATTTTTTTTTCAAATAAAAAATATCTGTGGCATGGGAAACCTATCTTGTAGGTGTGAGAGACTTAGCCTGGAGTTTATGGCTGTTGTAGTTAATAAAGTGCCAACGCAAAACCGCAAAAAGGCTGGCAGGAGCAATAGAGACAGAGAGGGGAACACAAGAAGAGAAGAGCACAGCAGAGTGGCACACAGCTTGGAGCAGTACAATCAATTTCACGTCAATTGCTTCATATTTTATAGGCTGAGCTACGGATGCGATGACGACTACTCCGTCGGCAAGGATGCTGGATGTCGGATGTCGGAGCCAAAGACGCAGGAATTAAGGTTGTAGTTCGAGTCGGGATTCCGTTGGCCCCACTTCCCCCACCGCTTAAGCACTCAGTGTTCTGCCAACTAATGTCCAAAACGCAATACTTGACCCAAAACAATATTTGGCACTGACAGCAGAACTAAGCTTGCCGGAACAATTGAAATGTCAGCATTTGTGGGCGAGTAATAACTGCGATGCTGGCTGAACCGAAATGAAACTGGCCCATAAACCAGGCTGAGCAGACAGAGACGGCAAAGGAGTAAAGCGAGAGAGACGGCAACAGAGATCATAATTTGACAGTGCGAAATTGAAATGCACTTGCCGCTTGAACAGCTGATGTAGACGTGCAGAATCAACTATAATCCAGGTTGTAGGATCAATAATAGGGATATAATAAAAGAATAATAATAAAGAAGGTCTAGTTGAATTTAATACAGTTTACCTAAGTTTCTTAAACTTAAACCAAACTTAAAAGTGGTATAATTTGGTTCACAACTTTGTCTTAAAAATTGAAGTTATTTTTTTACTCATTAAATTGTATCAGAAAACGTATAATCAAATATGAATATTCACCATATTATTGTATTATAAACCTATAACTTCAATCTTAAGCTGGGACTACTTTGTAAATCCTGACAAGGAATGCCAGGCGCAAACAAAGTTTCCCAATTGCCAAACAAAGGCTGACTGGGCAAAACTTTTGTTTGGCAAGAGAAACGCGTTTTATGCAAAATTGTAACCGGAAACACTGTTCGCAGCCATGGTAGAGCCCGAATCCGGGCCAAAACCAGCCAGACATGGCCGGATTGGGAGTGGGCTGTGTAATTTTATCATTTGATTGATTGCCGTCGTGTATGCGAAATGCTGTCTGGCTGGCCGACGCTGCGTATACGCAACATGAAACATGACAAACATAGACCATTTATACTAAAACTTTTTTGCCTTTAGAATGTGAGTCCTTTTAATTTGCACCTCTCTGAAAAATGACAAAAGGCATTCAGGTGCAGCAGCTTACCTTTGCCGTGGGCTAATGAGCCGGCGTGGCAAGGTCACAAGTGCAAGCACTTAGTTTAATGATAAGCGAAAAATAATGCCACAAAGCCATACCGAAAATTCCATAGATAGACACTAAAAAAGGGAAAGTAGGAAAAACTCAGGGGGTGGGGAAAACAGGTGGTGGGCGGCAGTGATGGTTAGGGAGAACTACACAAATCGTTCAACACTTTGCGGCACTTAAATGGGGAAAACCACATGATAAAATTAGACGATTATCCGTGACCGCAAGTACCGACACACAGACAAAGGGAAACAAAGTAGCAAACAACAGCCACACACACATGAGATGGGAGCGTAGTATCAGGGGGGCTTTAAAACTGACTCCCATTTGATGAGCTATGGCAATGGTCTTGCCAATCAAGGAGAACAATAGTCTTGCCAATCAATTTAGTCTCAAACTAAGCTATTTTTAAGTCCCTTTGGCACCCGCCCATGAAAAAGTATATAGACCATAGCCAAGTCCATCCACAGACCCCGACTAGACTGAGTAAACAAAAGGCAAACACAGCTGGCGAATCATGCAAGTTCCGACACTCGATTTCATGGAACTCTTAGTGGTCTAAAAAATAGAACCCACAAAAAATAATACCATAAACCGAAAGCAACAAACACTATATTTGTGCGCAGTTCTGCTGAATATATCCGCTGTGAAAAATCGTTTGAAATTAGTTGAACAGAACATAGCGTTCAGCGATAAAGCAATAAATACTTGACACAATGCCTGAGAAAACTGAATAAACATAAATATTAGATAGTTTGGTTCCAAAGTCAGAAATTACATGAGAAAGATTTGTATTGAAGCTTTAATTTAATGTGTATTTGGAATATAGTACATCTAAAAGGAATTATTTGGCCAATTTTATGACCAGACATCGTTTTGACATTTTTTGGTGGCCGACACTGCTGACTGTGGCTTCCTTAAAATTATTTTTTATTCCAATTTTTCGGGCTGCAAATCCAAAGCAGAGACATGGAATACTGCATTTTATGGCTTTCATATTCGCTCTATTTTTACGGGGGTTGGATTCCAATTCCATTTTAGTAGTGCTGGATTTTTGCAAATCTGCATCTGAGAAGCGTAACCACACAGCTTCGTGCTTATCCAGCAATAAAAGCAATGTGTTTTATGAGCTTTAAACTTTTCAATTCAATTTTTGCGCCAATTTCGAAATGAACATTAAATTGTTTACATAATTCCTTGGCTGTTTACTTTCTATATGCAAAATTGGCTCTGAAAAGGTAATAAAACTAACCGTTTGATGCTAAACAGAAACCATAGTCCAGAGATAATCAAAGCGGCAGAACCTAATAAATTACATGACAAGCAGTACGACATGTTCAAGGCGCTGTGACCTTGCCCATCACAAATGAAACGCGTTGCCCAGATGAGTCGTCATCCTTTTCTTTTAACCTATGGCTGTTTGATAAATTTGAAAACTGTCAGTTTCGCCTGATAAAACCAGAATTCTTCCCCAACTCACAAGTCACAGCTCACTCCCACTCTTGCTTTGCGGCATCTTTATCGGAGGCCACGTGCCAGTTGCCCTCGAGCCCAACTGGAGGAAAACGAAAAAAAATAAGATTAAATTACATTTTGCGCACAGTTGTGATTTTCATTAATTTAGTGCACATAAACACACACTCAGAGGGCAGTCGAAGCCGAAAAATCATATAGAAGAGAGAAACTTTTCCAAAAAATTGCAAATCAAATAAGTTTCACAACTTTTTTTGCCTAAAGGAGTGGGGACAGACCACAAACAAAAAGTTTGCAGTACAAAAAAAGTTGCAGCTGCTTCTTAATTATACATTACACTCAAAAAAGTATATTAACTAGGTTTCAACGAATGTAGCACAAATTTGATAAATTTACTTTAAGGCCAGGAAATTACAAATTAATAATAAGAAAGAAAAAACAGATTTATTAAATAAATATAAAAATAATAAGAGATTGGACATTTTCAATCAGCTAAAGAATTTTTCGATTTGTGAAAAGTTTCCATGACTTTTGCGAATTTTACAAAATTTCATCAACAAAATTGTACCAACAATATTTAAAAAAATGTTTTTATACATTATGATGAAGTATTTATCCACAAATCTTATAAGAATTGGTGAGTTATTAGTTCTATGTTCACTAGTGGTCATATTGTCTTTCTTAAGTATTCTTTTATTTGAAAAACGGAAATCCACAAAATTTGAAAAATAAAATAAAATAAACACTTTTCGTTAACATTTTTTGAAGCAGATTTATCGAGAATTGTTTTAGATATATTGCATGATATTTCGCTTAAGAAGCGCGTGATTATTGACAAAGGTGTAGCATTCGCAGGGTGCCATATTCTATCCATGCCTTGAATGGGTTCCTCCTGCATTGAATAATATGATATATTCCGCTTTAATTTCTGTTGTAGGTCATTAATGCAGGTGCCCCACTACGTCATGTTGCCCCATGACCCGTTTAAACATGGCGTATACGCAACGTTGTCGCTGTAGCCTTAAACGAAAATACTTTTGCCCGTCAATCCCAAATAAAATCTTGCTTGCAAGTAAGAAAATCTCAAACCAAGTCAAGTTACAAAGAGTCTCAAAAAACAATCTTTATAGATTTCTCTGAATTTTTTTTCTTCTATTTTTAAAAGAGTCACTAGAGAACATAGTAAGCTTAATTCTCTATATTTTGTAAGCAAATTTGAGAAGCAAAAATCATAGAAGGCCAAAAAACAAATGCAATGCAATGCACTGCCCATAAAACGAGTAAAAAGTCAAAACTTCTCCAGGAACACTAAACTTTGCCCCTGGTTCCTTAAGCTCATTTGCCAGCAGCTGCAACTAGCAGATTTTAATGTCAAATTACGGCAACTTTGTCGGTGCACTTGCAACAGTTTGGCCAAAAAAACAACAAAGATTATCAGACAGCTTTAGTTGAACTTTTTTACTGAATCTTTTATTGCCCATTATGTAGCCGTTCTTTATTACAAACTGGATGGCTAATATTTTATTCATAATCGATTTTTGAACGTTGAACATAAATTTAAATTTTGGATACTATTTTTATTAAATTTTCTGTTTAATTACATTAAAATACTTCAAGTGCCATTTAGATTTCGTTATTTTTTACTGTGTGAATATCAAATTTCATCAGCAACTTAGTCATCCTGGTTTCCATGAAAGTAAAAGGATTAACAAGTGCTATTTTCTCAGGCCACTGAATTAGAAGAAATTACGAATTCATTACCATAGAAATAAAGGTTCTTTATTAAAAATTCAAAACAAATTATCATTTAAAAATTAAATGTAAAGATAGAAATGTTAATTCGTTTAAATACATTATTAGTTTTCACAGTTTAATTGTCACCTTTCAGGTGTTAATTGTTCAGGGACATTTAATTTTTAATGTGGTGGCAACAATTACGCCTACTCTGATAAACTAAGAATCTACACACAGTTTAATTAGAAAAGGTATAAAATCGCTGATGACTAGTAGTGCCCACTGTCTATTTGAAAAATGAAGTCGGTTCCTCCGGTTGTTAAAAGTGAAAATCTCTACAAGACTTACTGGCTTTATTTGCGGCTCCTGGGCGTAGAAGGAAAATACCCACATCGACTCGTACTAGATGTTCTCAACTCATTTTTTATCACCTTCTGGTACCCAGTGCACCTCATCCTTGGCCTGTTCAACAAGCGGATGGTGGACCTGTTCAGGAGTCTACACTTCACATCGGAGTGCTTCTTTTGTAGCTTCAAGTTTATTTGCTTCCGATGGAAACTTAATGAAATAAAGACAATTGAAAAACTGCTGAAGGAGTTGGATCAGCGAGCTGAGAGTGAAGAAGACCGAAGGTTCTTTGATCAAAATACCAGACGAGTGGCAGTCATGCTCTCAAGGAGTTACTTAGTGGCTGCCATTAGCGCTATAATCACGGGCACGGCAGCCGGATTGTTTAGCAGTGAACGGAAGTTATTGCATCCGGCCTGGTTTCCCTATAAGGTTGATGCTACGCCCACGATATTTTGGATTTCTTTTTGCTACCAAGTAGTGGGCAGCGATCCTCCAAAATCTCGCCAATGACTCGTATCCTCCGATCACCTTTTGTGTGGTCGCAGGGCATGTGAAGCTACTGGCCATGCGATTAAGTCGAATCGGACATGATGGGAAGGTTTTAAAGGAGGATGTCACCAGAGAGCTTGTCCAAAACATAGAAGACCACAGGAAACTAATGCAGTAAGGAGAGTTTTGAAAGAATACAACAATGAAATATTTAATTTTTACCTTTTACCAGAATTATAGGACTGATGCGCAGCACTTTGTATCTTTCCCAACTTGGTCAATTCATCTCCAGTGGCATCAACATTTCCGTAACACTCATCAATATTTTATTCTTTGCGGAAAATCATTTCGCCATCATATACTATGTTGTGTTTTTTGCGGCCATGCTGATTGAACTGTTTCCAAGTTGCTATTATGGCACTTTAATGTCAAAGGAATTCGACAAATTACCATATGCCATATTTTCGAGCAATTGGCTGGGAATGAACAAAGCGTACTGCAGGTCCTTGATTATATTGATGCAATTTACGGTTGCCGAGGTGGAAATCAAGGCAGGAGGCATGGTAGTAATCGGAATGAATGCATTCTTCGCCACTGTTCGAATGGCATATTCATTTTTTACCCTGGGTATGTCACTTAAATGAATAAACATGATTCTTGAATCATGCTCTGTAACATTAAGAACAATTATATCATAAATTACAATAAACAGTCATATGAAATCAATAACAAACAATCCACCCATAGATTTCTCATTTAAAGAGTGAACAAACATAATAAATTCATTGAATCAAATGTATTCCTGAATTATGAATATCTTTATTAGACAACAACAGGGCTCTTTAAATACAAATATTACGAAATGGAAAGGTGTGAACTGATTACCACAAATTATAGGTCTATTGAAGAGACAGTAAATTGATGGGCGTTTCGCAGACAACTATTATTATTTCCAAAGGGTGTCGAAAAGTATAAAAGGAAGAACGCCCAACAAATGACTAAATTGTGTGGAAAATGGAGACTAAACAGCCAGTTATTAGAAGTGAAAACATTTATAGAGTCTATTGGTTCTACTGGCGCTTGTTGGGACTAGAAGCTGATTATCCGCTGCGACATATGCTGGATATTGTAATCACCTTATTCGTCACCATCTGGTATCCCATTCATCTGATTGTGGGCGTATTTTCCGAACGGACTCTGGGCGATATCTGCAAGGGACTGCCCATCACAGCAGCCTGTTTTTTCTGCAGTTTCAAATTTATTTGCTTTCGTTTCACGCTAAAAGAAATAAAAGAGATCGAAATATTGCTAAAGGAACTTGATCAGCGGGCCGTGAGTGATGATGAGCGTGAGTACTTCAATACGAACACGCGACAGGAGGCAAATTTTATTTGGAAAAGCTTCCTGGTGGCCTATAATTTGTCGAACATATCAGCTATAGCCTCGGTTCTTTTCGGCGGTGGCCATCAGCTGCTATATCCTGGCTGGTTTCCCTACGATGTCCAGGCCACGGAGCTCAGGTTCTGGCTAAGTGTAGCCTACCAAATAGCCGGTGTTAGTCTGGCTATTATCCAAAATTTGGCCAACGATTCTTATCCGCCGATGACGTTCTGTGTGGTGGCAGGTCATGTGCGGTTGTTGGCCATGCGATTGAGGCGAATTGGACATGACGAAAAGACAACCAAAGTGGCAGTAGTAAGGAAACTAATTGAAAGCATCGAGGATCATAGGAAATTAATGAAGTAAGGGGTGTTAAGAGGCTACTCTCGCTTTAGGAGCTTTGTTATCAATATAAAAAATATAAAATGTTCCTCTATTTACAGAATCATCGACTTACTGCGCAGCACCATGAACATATCGCAACTCGGCCAGTTTATGGCCGGCGGCATCAACATATCCATAACCCTTGTTTATATATTGTTCTTTGCGGAAAATCTCTTCTCCGTAACCTACTACGCCGTGTACTTCATATCTATGGTGCTGGAGCTATTTCCGTGCTGCTATTACGGAACTTTGATATCCATGGAGATGAACAGCCTTACGTACGCCATATATTCCAGTAATTGGCTCGGAATGGATCGTAAATACTGCCGCACCATGTTGATGTTCATGCAACTTACCTTAACGCAAGTCCAGATCAAGGCAGGTGGTGTGATTGCCATTGGTATGAATGCATTCTTTGCCACCGTCCGGTTGGCCTACTCCTTCTTCACGCTGGCCATGTCGCTGCGCTAATGAGTGGGCCAGAAGCTGCCGGGAATTTGGCGCCTGCATTTGCATATTCGCTTAATTTTCATTACCACTAATGGGGAGCCATTAACGGCGGCTTTATGAAAATTGCATTGGCGCCGTTTAAATGTCATTTAGCTGAGGGACTACACTGGTCTAAAAATATTATACAAAAATCAAAATGCAAAGATTTGTATTAAACAAAATTATGAGGGATGCTTTGATGGTCTTTTTTAGATAAACCATACTATTCCAAATACCAAATAAATAGCGAATAACTAAAATATAAATCCTATCCACAATTTTCAGTGCACTTTCCCAGGTAGCTTCATATATACTGCAACACATTTGGCGGATATCCATTAGATTCATGATGGTGGTCATCGATAGTGTTCGGTTTTATCGTCCGTTTTGGATTTGCATGAGAATCCTAGCTCCGACTTTCTTCGGAGAACCAACGCATCTTCTTCGAGTTTATGTGGTGGCTCTGCAGTTCCTGATCACATTCTGCTTTCCGATGCACCTACTGCTACATATCCTGCAGCACTCTTCGCCGGCGGATCTGTTCAAGAATCTGATTATGACGATCACCTGCTCGGCTTGCAGCTTGAAACATGTGGCGCACTTCGTTCACCTCCCGGAGATAAGGGAGATCGATTCCCTGATCACGCAGTTGGATAAGTTCATTGAGAGCGAAAACGAGCTTGAGTATTATCGCGAAAACGTAAAATCTAACTCTATACGATTCACCCGATGCCTCTACTTTAGTTTCGGGATTATATACGCCATTTTCATGCTTGGCTTCTTGGTCTTGGTCGCAAGTGGAACCGGAGAACTGATAATACCTGCTTATTTTCCCTTTGATTGGAAGAAGAATCAGTACTTGTATGCTCTGGCCGTCGGCTACCAGCTTTTGGGAGTTCTGGTAGATGGGATACAGGGCCTAACTAATGACACCTACACTCCACTGACCCTGTGCCTCCTGGGAGGCCACATCCACTTGTGGGCCATGCGAATGTCAAGACTGGGAATCGATGGAATTGAAAGTGATAAGACTCAGTATAGACGTTTTTTGGCCTACATAGAGCAACACAAGTTGCTAATGAGGTTAGTAGAGCGTACTCCAACCAATGAGGTAATCCCGATTCTTGCAGATTCCACTACCTGACCCAGAAGACCATCAGTCAAGTGCAAATTTTCCAGTTGGGCGGCTGTGGCGGTACCCTGTGCCTGGTGGTGTCCTATCTGCTCTTCTATGCTCCGGACTTGATATCCCTAATCTACAACCTGGTGTTCATCGTGGTGGTCTGCGTCCAGCTCTTTCCCAGCTGCTACTTCGCCAGCGTGGTGGCCGAAGAGGTGCAGAGTCTGCCGTACGCGATCTTCTCCAGCCGCTGGTATGCCCGCTCGCGACGTCACCGCCGCGATCTGCTTCTCTTCACCCAACTGACACTGGGCACCACGGGACGGGGCCGGGTAATGAAGGCAGGCGGACTCGTGGAGCTAAATCTGAACGCATTTTACGCCACCCTGAAGATGGCCTACTCCCTGTTCGCCGTGGTGGTGCGGGTGAAAAGTAGGTAGAGTGGCTTGTTAATTAAACAGTGAGACCCCTCCTGGGGATGGAGGGCCAATTGTTATTGATTTCCATCCCGCACCGTGAAATTGGCCAAAAAGTGGAGCAATCAACGCACTGCAAACGAAATTTCATTAATAAGCCCCGTCGCGATGCGCAAATAAACAATTTCGGTTTCGGTGGATTCTGTTCTCCGGTTTTTCGTTTGAACAATGGCTCATTAAAGTGAATGAATTGTTTACGTAATACGTACATATACAATTTCCATTCTGATTTCTGATGTCTGTTTTCGTATTTTGTTATTGTAAGTCTTGCATAAATCTCAATGAAATCTGGCTGCTCTGTGCGGTTGTAATTAAAATAAAAAATGTTGCACCTAATTATACAAATTTTTTTTCAATTAACAAGGAAAGAAAATGCATTTACGGCGTTGTTCAATTTTATTTTCCTCTTAGATGTGTCCTTGAAATATATTTATTTTTCAGGCCTTACAAATTCATAGCTTTGGGTTCCTTTTCTGTAATTCTTGTGCTCTTTCCTTTGGTATTGACTTATGGCACGATTCAGGCCATTTTTGAATGGCTGTCCTGGGGCATTCGAAAATTTTTTGAGGCTTAAACCTTTTTTGAATGAGAAAATGTAATCAAACTTAAAAGCATTGATGGCTATAATATTTTGAAGGATGTCGATTTTTCTCGGTCTTTTCCTGTTCAATTTTTAATAAAAAACTCTTTGACTTAACGAATAATTGAACTCTGTAATGAAATTAATGTCCTTACGCTTGATCGAATACATTTAACTGCTAGGTAAGAAAAAAATAGTTCATTGAGGCATTAACATATTTCATATATTTTTTCCTCGAGCTTAATCATTTTTTTTATATAAAGCTACTTAGTAAGGCAGCCAAGTGAAAAATTAAATAAAAGTACATGGATATATTGATTATATATGGGCACTTCTCGGAAAATGAAACCTCTTTTGAATCAAGGACATGCTGCCGTGGAAACGCACAAATATATTAATATATTCCTCCTCGGGCCCAGATCTGTTCGTTCGAAATGCAAATGACGTGGGGCCGTTGGCGCTGCATTCCGGAAGAGTGCAATGCGGACACGGCGAACTGCAAAAGTAACCAGGAAGGAGGAGCCGGTCACACCTGCACATGGCCAGGGGAAACGGGGGCACTGGGCTGCTAGAGGTGAGGCATGGCCAAGGACACAACGCGAGGATTCACACCGCACCGGTGGCAATTTATTGATGCCAACGCAACGATGAGTGCGTTCAAATTGCCCAAAGTGTTTGTGGAGATGGCAAACACTGAAAAAATAATTAGGTAACCCATTTTATGAAATTTTGAAAAAGTTATTTTTGTATAATAACTTTGCTTTAAAATAGTTCTCCTAATAGAATTTTATCCTTTGGAAAAAAAATTTAATATTACCTAATTAATTCTTTTCTTAAGTCTTACATTATTTGTATATGTTCGGGCAATATTTCTTACAGTGCACCTTGCAAAGTACGATAAGGGGTTGTATCAGTTCAATTTGTCGCCTGCAGATGGCGCTTTCCTATCTGTCGAACACCAAGCAGCCATTAAAATGTCCCCCCAGCAACACTTTTGCGTCATTATTGAAAGCAATTTCCCACAGCAAATAGAAAATCGAAAAACAATACAAAAAAGAAAAAACACAAAACGAAAGCGAAAAATAAAACGAAATAAAATCAAACAAAAGACAGTGAAGAAGAAAATGCGACAAATTCCAGGGCTCAGGCCGCAGCTTAGAGCCCGATGCGCGAATATTGCGCATACGTCACCCCTCCCCCCAGGGAAAAATACCCAGAGCAACACCTCCGATGCCCCCGATGGCCGCCTGCCTGCGAACCGATCCAGAGTTCCAGGGAACCATGAGCCACAGCCGGCCCAATTGCTGGAGGTGATTTAACTTTTTCTGCTTGCCATTCATTTCCTTTTCAATAGCACAACAGCGCACAGACAGGGCAGACGCACCAGGAAGGGAGCACAACAAACCCGAAGCACACCAAACCCTACTATAGCGAACCAAACAGAACCGAACCGAGAGAGATGGCAAAAATATTGTTGGCATACTTTTTCAAGTGTTTCCTGCCTTCCTGTATGTTGTCCTGGCTCCTTTCTCCTGCCCCTACCACCACCTCCGCCTCCGTTGACTGTTTATTTTAACTTTTGGCATTTTGTGCGCGAGCCGGGGGAATTTCGGATGGCTGAAATAGGAAAGTAAAACAAAAAGCGGTTAAACAAAAATATGAAAAATAAATTGAAACACTCAACCGGGCCTGTCTATCTACAGAGCGCTCATAAACTCCTGTCTGTCTAAAAAGCCCCCCAAAGAGTCCACCGCCCAGCACTCAAAACATGCCACACTGGGATGGGATCGGTGACATCGACGAGGACATCCTGGAAAGACATCTAGATTTGATATCTGGTCAGTGGTCCTGCCGCAGATTGAATTGCTTCCAATTTTTGACCAAAAAAACACACAATTTCATAGTCAAGCCCTGAGGGACAGAGAATAGAGAGAGTTTAGAAGATAAACTAAGGCAATCAAAATTTCGTTGCAATTCGGTTTGTGTTTGCTGCATATTCCACAAAGTCAACAAAATGCCTCTTGCCTCAGTGGTAATATATGCTGTGTTGCATATTTAATGGGGAAATATGCACAAGTCCTCAGGTATTCGGCAAACTAGTCTTTGAGGCTAGGTATTTGTAAAATTTTGAAATAATGAAAACAAATAATAATGGATCCTTTCCTTAAAGTTCTGTGCCTTCTAAGTGTTGTTTATTTGCAAATGAAATTTGCTATTCAATGGCTAGTTGATACTAAATTGCAATTAAATGTGTAGCTAGTAAATAAAATTATGGATTTTTGTTTTAATTGAAGTATCAATACTTTGTATTTCTTTGTCCTACCAGATTATTGCTACCTATATTTTGAATATTTTATATAGAGGCACTATTACCCCTCACATATATATTTCAGTTCCTTATATGCCAAATTTTTCAATTACTTTCATTCATTTATGCAAAGTCCTACATAAACTGCAACAAGAACCTTAATTGCAATTGCAATTTCATTGGCAATGGAAATTGATTATTTAATGAACGCTAATATACTAATTGTGTCGACTGTAATTGGCTTTTGGCAGTTTGCAAATTGTGAGAAATTGTTCAGCACATTTTTCCCATTTGAAACTGTTGCAAGTTGTAACTGAAAAAGTGAAAAATGATTAATTAGCTCGGGGCTAAATTGTTCTTGACTGGCCCTGGGGATAGGGATTTTCCATGTACGACTGCAATGCGATTCATGTCCGAATTGGCAGAACTATTTCCCATGCCGCACGGCCAACTCAATTACAAAAGGGCCGACTGTAGGCTGCTGGGCATTCAATTTTCTCAACCCCAATGCGAACAACAAGCGGAAAACGCACATCAAAGACAAACAAAGCCAGTGGAGCCATAGGATGATGGCCGAAGGATGCGGATGGCGGACGGGCGGTGTTGCAAAAAGTGTCCAACATGTTAGCGTGTTGGGCGGACAACCGAACTGGCGGCGCCTAAAACTATGCTCCACGGCATGAATAACAGAGCGGCTGAAACCGTGGGCTTTTTACCGCAACTACACTGCCAAAAAGCTTATTAATAATATTTTTTATATATATTTATTTTAATAAAGATGATCACTATACGTATCAAATAATAAACGAATATTAAATAGTTAATAGAAAATAAGTTAGCATTAATATATATATTTTTTGTCAGTTTTTCCCCAACATCTGCCTCAACTTTTGTATTTCAGTCATGCATGACATTTTTTCCATCCAGTTGCCTGTTTTGCTTTTGCTTTTCGTTAGGCTCCTGTTATTGTTGCCGCTTTTCTTTGTTTGGCTAACGTTGCTAATTTTTTTTGTTCTAACGTTTCGTTTTTTTTTCTTTTTTTTTGTTTTCATACGCACTGACACAGATGTTCTATCCGAGTTGTTGTTGCTGTCGCCTGTGTTTTTACAGCTGATAAAGTAAGCCCGGCGCGCTGCTGCCTGTGTCGCATCCTCAAACAAGTTAACTTGTGGAGCCCCACTAATAAATCCTAGAAATGTGTGCATCAACGAGTTTTCCAAGGAAATGCTTCAAGGTTGAGACAATCAACTTGCTTTAATTCCTGTCTAAAATGTTTATGTTAGTTTGTGTTTTCTTCAAAAGGGGAGAGGGATATAAATGTGACAACTAACCTAGGACCCAGTCGGTCCTGGGTTCCGCTCTATCTATAGGGTAGCAAAGGATAGATAAGAAAAGGTTTTCCGCACAGTGTATAGTTGTAATCTATAGTGTTTATTATAGATATATCCAAATGTTGCGCCGTGTCAAAGTATGTAAAAGAGTGGGTGAACAATCATAGCATATACCATAACATATACCATATAACAAAAATATAAATATGGAGTTAATTTCATAGACGTCTTTGGAGTTTACTGGCACTCTGCTAGCGAGCAGAAGTCGACAGGAAGGTGCCACATCATGTATATCAGCTTGTTGCATTGTTTTGCGAGGTAAGCGACGCTTTCTTCATCAATGTAGACTGTGAGCTCGTCGTTCTGACAGCCCCGGTAGACAACCTTTCTGTCGTACTCCTTGTCGCAGGGATCAAGAGTGACCCTAGACATGACGCACCACTTGCTGGTGTCGAGCCCACAGTTTTGGTTTTCTATAACTTTGAAAGTGCGACACAATTTCCGCTTCACTATCAAAGGAAGGACAAAAGAGCATCGTACTAATTCGAAATACCTTAAAAATGATTCACACTTATATGGGGGGCACATAGTGCGGGCAGCACGCAAGACCCATTCCTGGGTGTCTGAACCTTCACACACTATCATAAGGGTACAGTCGAACTCCACGGCAGGAACACATTGACTGAAATTCAGGGCATTTGGATCTTCCGAGAACTTGAACTGTTCGGCTAAAAATATCAAAATGCATTTGAAGTCGCAGTTCGATGGACACTCCTCGTTCACAATTATTACTGCGTACCGCCTGTCCTCGGGCAGCACATTAGCGTAGGGAGGGCGATCGTCGTTTTTGCAGCACTGAATGTTACACTTGTCCCGACATTTCTCGTCTTCTTCGACCTCCAATGGGGGGCAACCGAACTTCTCCCGCAATGCGGCGACATTGCTTCCTTTTGAAACCTCCTCGCTGCTTGAGGCATTGGAGGAGTCTCCGCTGCTGGCCGAGCTACTTGCACTACTTTCCTCTGTGTTGCTGCAGCACGCCGCCGATGAGCAATCGTCAGCCAGAGTTAAGTTGCAATCAGGATCACTGGAAGAAGCCGTTGCAAAAGACTGGCTGCTAGGTTCAAGCTCGAGATCCATATCTATGTCAACCTCCATTGACATTTCTGGCGACCCACAACCTATATCCTCAAGATAACAGAGCCTGCAAATGGGCTTCGTGTCATCGAACAGCTCAATGCAGGCGCAGTCGTCACCCTCCATGCTGATTTGGCACAACTTGGAAACATCCGATAAAATCAGCTCGTCAGATAATTTTGTATGGCCCAATAGCATTCGCTGGCGCTTCACAGGAACATTGATGCGTTTTTCCATCATCTTTTTTAAATCAGAAATCGAGGCCTCGTCTCGCACTCTTACCAATGGCACGCGGCCGATCTTACCCTCCCCTTCAAAGTACATCTTGAAATACATATTTCAGCAACGAATTTTAATATTATTGAATTAAAATGTCCAAAAATATTTCGCTTTATACTTTTTTAACAAATTCTCTTCTTTTATAATTTGATGTGAACGCTTTGAAGGAACCGATACGAGTGATTCAGAGCTGAGCTGAAAACAGGCTCGACATGTTTCATGAAAGGCACCAGCTACTGCGTTCCAAAATATAAAATTTTTTAGATGTTCACTATTATAGAGATTATTATAGAAGGGATTATATTTTGGGCCAAAAATCCTTTTAGAAGAACTTGATTATATAATGAATTCCTCACAAGGATCGGTCAACTACATATGTATATCTGATATTGGCGATATGTTCTTTTAATATGAAGTACCAATTAACTGCGAGAGTTCTCTTAAAATGTAATATTTTAATCTGTTGCCGTATTTTCCTCAAGGAAGTATGAATACTTTCAGTTTAATTTCATAATTTAAGCAGTAATATCCAAATACCTATATGCCTTTCGTGACCGAACATCTTACCACAGAAGGTCAAGTAACTTTCTGGAATTTGAATATTACAAATTTCAAAGATTTAATGCAGTACCTGTGTCAGTTAGAGCAAGCTCTGCTCCCAAAACCCCACAAAAGCCACATCCAATGCCCAGGTAATGCATTTCCTACTAATTTCCATCTCCGGAAAATGAGAGGCAACAAATGAACCACAGCCCTGGTAACTAACATACACGCATGATGAAAAACCTGTCGGATAATGAATCGGGCTAATCGATAAAGTGTGCCCGGTTACAGGGGAAGTCCATTAAAGCAACCGTTCCAGCCTGGCGCCTCTCTTACTTTATGGCCGGCTATCAAATTTCCTCCTTTTTTCTCTGCTGGTCTCCACCGGCATTTTGCAATCGGATCTCGGTCGGATGAGGGATTACAAAATTTCAAATTCATGAGACCAAAGCGCATTGTTTGGCCAAACAGCCAATGACAGTCTCTGGTGCCGGCCAATTTCCAATTTCCGTAGGCAATGTTGGCTGACCATTTTCATAAGAGCCCCGTCCAAATCCATTTTTCCCCTTCCGTCATTGTTTTCAGGGTAGTGGGTGACAATTTTGCAGAGCTTTTTTTGTTATTTGGCTTCGCAACTGGAAAAGTGAATGCTGCAGTGCAGCCAGTCAGCTCCAGTGTGCGAATATGTATCTCAGCTATGGGGAAGGTCATTTGTAACCTTAACTAAACAAATTTGAAAGCTGGCCATCGGGCATATCAGGTGTGGTCTGGTTCTTCCGTTGGCTAGTTGGCGATGGCCCTTTTTACAAGCCCCCCTTATAAAACAGCCAGTGGACAGCGGAGAAGGCATCAGTTCGCCACCACCACCTCCAAGAGCAGAAGCAGCATCCACAGCAGCCTCCCCAGCAGCAGCATCAGCTAAACAAATTACCAGCAACCAACTAGTCGAATACTTAACGTCAGTAGCCATGAAACGGGTAAGTTTTCCGTCAACCGCTGCCGGCCATAAATTTCCCAGCCCGTTGTTCGCCTGCCATGTCTATCCGACTAAGTGGAAGTTAGGGCCATAAATCAGGATAATCAAAAATACAAAACGATAAAGGCCAGGGCGTATTAGGCCAATTTAAATGCCCAGAGCCGTGACATAAACCGAATGGAAGCCAACAAAGTGTGGTTTTGCGTTCTAAGGGGGGGTGTCAGAAAAGTTGGAATGAAATTCACACCATGAATTGTAAATAGGACTTTGTTACAAAAAGTTTTGGAGTGTATAATATAGACTCAACATAGACTTTCCTTGAAAATAGTTGTTATATAAGGACTTGAATACTTCTGTAGAAGTCTTTATTTTCTCTAAATTAATCATAAATAATTTTGAATTTTAAACTAGATTTTCCGAAGAATTTCTTTAAATGCATACGCTAATACTTTTTGTATTCTGGACAGTCCATAAAACCAGACATGGAAAAAGGAAATCCTGCAACGTTTTTTCATTCATTTATTCAGTAACATGAAGCGTTTGTTGTCCTTTCTAATTTATGGCCATTTTCATTTTTTCCAACAAATGAAAAGCAAAAAGCTTGTAGCAAATGACAAATTGATTGATTGGAGGAGCCTGGTGCTGCGGAGCAATTAAATTAATGTCCTGTGTGAATCCTTTTCTAATCTAGACCTACCTGTTGCTCTGCGTGAGCCTGCTGACTTGCAACGTGGCCAACTCGGCCTTCCTGCGACCCATCGACCTCAGCCAGCTTGCCAAGTCCTCCAGCCTCCAGCAACAGCAGCAACTGCGCGTCGAACTGAACCGGGACGATGGAAACAACGACGATGACGCCACCACCCTGGCGCCCAATTCCAGCGAGGACTACGACAGCCGTCCCCAGTACAGCTTCGCCTACGACGTTAGGGACACTCTCACCGGCGACGACAAGCGGCAGGAGGAGAAGCGCGACGGCGATCTGGTCAAGGGTCAGTACTCGCTGATCGAACCCGATGGCACCCGTCGCATTGTGGAGTACACGGCCGATGATGTGAGCGGCTTCAATGCCATCGTCTCCAAGCAGCGTCTGGATGAGCAGCAGCAGCAAAGGATCTCCGCCTCCTCCTCGACCTCGTCGCGCTTCAACAGCCTGGAGGAGCTCCAGTCCCGACTCACCGCCCAAGCCCTTGCCGAAGCCCAGTCCCTGGCGGAGGCCCAGCAGGCCAGTCAACGAGAATCAGAGAACCAGGCACGTGCCCAGGCCCAGCAGCTGATGGAGCAGTTCCAGCAGCAGGTGCAGCAACAGGAGCAACAGCGTCTGCAGCAGGAGCAGCAGCTGAGGGAACTCCAGCGTCTCCAGGAGCAGCGCGACCGCGAGGACCGCGAGCTGAGGGAGCGTGAGCAGCGTGAGCGGGAACAGCGTGAGCGGGAACTTCGTGAGCGGGAACTTCGTGATCGTGAGCTGCGTGACCGGGAACTGAGGGAACGTGAGCAGCGTGAGCGGGAACAGCGTGAACGGGAGCAGCGTGATCGTGAGCTGAGGGAGCGTGAGCAGCGTGAACGTGAGCAGCGTGAGCGTGAGGACCGCCGCCAGCAGCAATTGGAACGTCGCCAGAACCAGAACCAGCGCCTCCTCGATCAGCAGACCCTGCTCCTGACCCAAAGCCTGCCCAGCATTCAGGCCACCGTGGTCTCGCACCCACCGACTCTGCTGGCCTCTCGGCTGCCAGCTTCCACCACCAGGACCTCCACCACCGCTCTGCTGACCCGTGACCGCGACCTGGAAGCCTGGCGTCAGCTGCCCAGTGCGCGCCTCTCCATCGACCGCAGCTCCCAGCCCTTGATCCTCAGCCAGCCCTCCAGTGCCTCGATCCAAGCTCAGCTGATCAGCTCTCCCCTGCTGCTGGAGTCCGCCAATCTGAATGGCCTGATCAGCACTCGGCTGAATGGAAATGCCGCCAGGGCAGGCGCCGCTCTCAGCTGGACCAATGGACGCCGCATCCTGAACAATGATCTCTGGCAGCTGGACAGCCGGGAAAGCATCAGCCGGGAGGAGAACCGTCGCGACGACAACCGACGGGACGAGAACCGACGGGACGAGAACCGACGGGACAGCGAGGAGCGTCGCTCGCAAACCTGGTAATCATAAAAGCCAGGATGGCCAATAATTTCAACTGAACTCAAAGGAAACTCAACGAAGGACCTCAGCGATCTGCCAACCGGACCACGAATATGTTTTTTTAGCCTGTAATATCTAGTTGCAATCTTGTGTGTTAACAAAGCCTAGATACTATTTTTTTTTGGGATTTTGGCTACGCTTTCCTGCCTTTCTGTCGGCTTTACTCTTCAACTAACCAACTTACTAACTATCGCATACAGCAAACTTGCCAAGAACTTACAACCGAGCTCTTATGCCTCTCTTCCAGCTAACCTTAGCACTAAGTTTAATTGTCTTTGTGTTACTTTATAGTTAGTCAACTGCATCAATGTAAAAACGTAAAAAAAAATAAATCTGAATATAAATATAAGGCTGCAGGGCTTCAATACAGCCTGCATGGCCTTCTGAAAATGAAATACTTCCTTTTTTTTATTTAAAAAATAAGTTTTTAACTTCATAATAGCCTGAATATATAGCAATACTAAAGAGTCCAATTAAACCAGATTCTCTAAAGCACAACAGGTGGTCTGGCATTTTCCTCCCAGTGACTTTCGGTTACTCCTTCTGGGCAACTAACCAAAGCCAGTTGACCCTAATCGCCTTTCATGGACTCTGACACTTTGGTCATGGATGCTGCAGACAAATATCCGAGCATGTTACCATATAAGTTTCCACCTTTTTCCACACTTCAGCCTTCATGTCCACGTGTGCACGCAACTTGGCCATAAAACCTGGAGCCAAGTTTCTTTAGGGCAGCAAATGGCAACAAATTTTTTAATAATAAACACTCGCCCGAGGACGGGGGTGGACCGCTTGCAAAAGTTTGCTTCTCCATTCCACAAAGCTTGTGTCTCGGCGTACACTTAAAAATAAAGTTGCACTTGAGTGGGGAGTGGAGATCCATGGGGAAGGATGAGTTTGACCAAGGTAGTTAAGATGCCAAGGCAATACCAACTTGGCAAAAAGGTAATGAAAACTGGACACTGTCCGCAGGGGGCAGGAGATTCGATTAAGACATTTGCCTTGGCACTTCGAGGTCGAGATTTTAGAGTTTGGCTTTCAGAGTTTATGGGGAATATATAAATAAAAAAGGGTCAAGATTGTTCAATTTAAGAGACATACAAGATTTTATGATTTAAAGTACAAAACTATTTATTTTAGTTTTCATGCTTTTCCAACTACTAAGTTACTAACCACTAAATCATTTACTTAAAACTGCCTTAATCTAAAGGCTCAACATCCGCTGATGCAGAATTTTCCTAAATTTAATATAAATTCAGTGACACCAAGGACAGGCCCAAAGTCACGGCGGGCCACTTGCAGCTGTTGTGCCGGAGTCCTTTGCCAGGAAATCACTTAAAAGTTCATCAAAAGTGCAGCTGCTTGTTGTCTGCCGGATCCCTTGAGCCATTCTACCCGACAATGGGCTGACAGTGGCAGAAAGACAGGCGGAAAGAAGAAAAACTCGAACTGGAAAACTACAAAACAGTTGGCCTACGCTCCGAATGTCAACTCCGTGAGACACAAACAAGCAAGCACGGAAAAACCAAATCCAAAGTAGCTGCAAAAAACAACCTCAACAAACTAAGCTGGTAAGCGATTTCTTTTGGCTTCTGCTCTTGTCTTTTAAACGTTTTTCTAAACGTCTTCCTCCCGCAGCCCAACATGTTGACTAAGAAGTTCCGACTGCTTAATTGCTCGACGAAACAAGTACGGGGACTGGCTGCTTTAAAGGCGGCCATGGCTCTACCGGAAGAAAAGCCAATGAATCCCAAACCCGAAGTTCAGCGAACTCATTATCCATCTACCATGAAAGTCGCACCTTTCATTGACCCGAAGTGCATTCAAAAGAAGAAATACTCGTCGGAATCGAAAGTTCAGCAGGGGCGGAAGGGGTACACCTTTGATTATCATACTTATTCATTGTACGACTTGATGGAGGCCGCCCTGAAGGCGAAGGAGGAGTCTGCCAAATACGCCAAAAACCGCATCGAGATGGAGAGGCAGATGCTTTTGAAGATGAAAATTCCGCCGGACTTTTAAATTGTTAGCTGTGATAAATAATAAGTTCTATTCATTCATTTATTGAAAGAGACATAAGTGTAATTGGGAGACAAAGACAAGTGTAATTAAAATTCAAAACTGGCAATTAATGTTATAACCTTTATCTTGGCCTTCTTTCTAATCTTTTTATGATCAAATAAATTATAAAAAAATATTATAAATAAAAAGTAATGCCAAGAATCAAAATAGTATTAGCATTTCTTATTACAAGATTCACGATTTTTCGAATCAAAGTTCTTAGAATTAAATATTTTATGAATAAATTATCTTCAAATATTTATATTTTATAAATTCAATTTTATTTGAAAAGAAAACTAACTAAATTAGTAAGAACACTACTGAAAAAGTCATTTTCAAAATTACTCATACGCCCTGTAGGTCTGAAGGTCTGAAATAAATCGGAAAATTGAAAGCGTATGCTTGCTTTGATTTAAACATTAAATATAACATATCTAGGATGTCTAGAAGACAGATGAATAACATTCCTTCTGTAAACTATACATTCACCAAATTCTACAAAACCAAAGCAAACCTCTTTCAAAATTTTCACAAATTCTTCGTATTAAAATTTCTTACTTCAAACAATTTTTCTCGAAGGAATGTCTTTTAAAATGACGAGAAGCATTTTGCGACCCTATCTAGCTCCACCTGTGATCCTTCGTCGTTGCATGGGTAAGAAGCCATCAAAGAAACCGTCGAACACGCCGCGACCACCCAAGGATCCGCCAGATGATCCGCCCTACAAGCCAGAATGCGTGGGCCACGAAGGATTCGATGTGCCGTCGTTCGTGAGTCCCACGTCTTTTCGACAATTCAGTGGGCCGGACGAAAAGCTGGGACCAGGAGCGGGAAAAGCCGAGGTGTACAAGAACGCCCAATACTTTGGGTATCATCGATATAGCTTCACGGATCTGGTTAATCAGGCTACGGTAATGCGAGACGCACGGGACGCCGATGCCGGAATCCAGGCCTCCCTTGAAGTGGATGAAGATCCGGAAATCGGCCACGATCTGGAGGCCATGAAGAATCTGGAGAAAGAGTGCGATAAGATTCTTCAAAGGCAGGCCAAGGAAGACGAGGAATGCAAGAAAGCTCAAGACAAGGCTCTGGAGGAAATGAGCGAAGAGGAGTTGAAAGTGTGGTGTCAGCAAAAGGAAGCCTTGATTAAGGAGCAAGAGAAGAAAAAGAAGACGGAGGAAAAGGTTCAAGGGGGGAAGTCTTTGGAGAGCATGACCGCTGAGGAGCTTGTAGAATGGTGTAAGCAAAAGGAAGCGGAAATTAAGAAGAAGGAGGAGCAGAAAAATTTAAATGCCGAATTGAAGAAAAAAGAAGAGGCGTTGATGAAAATGTGTGAGGAGGCAGAACAGAAGAGAAAGTGCATAGAGGAGCAAGTGAAAAAAGAATGCAAGCAGCAGGAGGACGAGAAAAATGTAGAGAATACCGCTGAGGCACAGAAGAAGGCCTGCGAGGAGGCAGAATCACAGAAAAAATGTGAGGAGGCAGAACAAAGGCAAAAATGTGAAGAGGCAGAGCAAAAGAAAAAATGCCAAGAAGCGGAAGCAAAGAAAAAACGTGAAGCGGAAGCGGCATTGAAGAAAAAAGGTGAGGAAGCGGAAGCAAAGAAAAAGCGCGAAGAAGCGGCATTAAAGGAAAAATGTGAAAAAGAAGCAGTACAGAAGAAAAAATGTGAGGAAGCGGAAGCAAAGAAAAAGCGCGAAGAAGCGGCATTAAAGGAAAAATGTGAAAAAGAAGCAGCACAGAAGAAAAAATGTGAGGAAGCGGAAGCAAAGAAAAAGCGCGAAGAAGCGGCATTAAAGGAAAAATGTGAAAAAGAAGCAGCACAGAAGAAAAAATGTGAGGAAGCGGAAGCAAAGAAAAAGCGCGAAGAAGCGGCATTAAAGGAAAAATGTGAAAAAGAAGCAGCACAGAAGAAAAAATGTGAGGAAGCGGAAGCAAAGAAAAAGCGCGAAGAAGCGGCATTAAAGGAAAAATTTGCAAAAGAAGCAGCACAGAAGAAAAAATTTGAGGAAGCGGAAGCAAAGAAAAAGCGCGAAGAAGCGGCATTAAAGGACAAATGTGAAAAAGAAGCGGCACTGAAGAAAAAATGTGAGGAAGCAAAGAAAAAGTGCGAAGAAGCGGCGTTAAAGGAAAAATGTGAAAAAGAAGCGGCACTGAAGAAAAAATGTGAGGAAGCGGAAGCAAAGAAAAAGCGCGAAGAAGCGGCGTTAAAGGAAAAATGTGAGAGAGAAGCGGCACTGAAGAAAAAATGTGAGGAAGCAAAGAAAAAGTGCGAAGAAGCGGCGTTAAAGGAAAAATGTGAAAAAGAAGCGGCACTGAAGAAAAAATGTGAGGAAGCGGAAGCAAAGAAAAAGCGCGAAGAAGCGGCGTTAAAGGAAAAATGTGAAAAAGAAGCGGCACTGAAGAAAAAATGTGAGGAAGCGGAAGCAAAGAAAAAGTGCGAAGAAACGGCATTAAAGGAAAAATTTGAGAGAGAAGCGGCACTGAAGAAAAAATTTGAGGAAGCAAAGAAAAAGTGCGAGGAAGCGGCGTTAAAGAAAAAGTGCGACGAGGAATCAAAAACGAAAGACAAAGACAAGTAGAATCAATACAAATTCTGAGATATTTAAGTCCAAGACCGCAACCCAGCACAAAACTCACCATAATGGTTGCGTACACGATAACTGGCCTTAGCTCTATCCAAGTTCCAGTCCATACAGTTTTGTATCCACTGAACTGAGGACTGTGGTCTTCTTTTATTTGCCTTGAGATTTCAATTTGAATTGTTAATAAAAAATCAGTTGTATATGAAATTGGCATAAAACCGAACAATACGCAACGATTTCTTACACGGGGGTGGGCAACGGAAGTTTAAAACGAGAACGGGGTTGCTGCACAATTTCAGGGACAAATCGCTCGAAAAACAAACGAAAGCCCCAAGAAAGTGATTTTTTGGGAGGGAAGATCCGCCTCGAGGTCGTCAACTGTACAATGACTCCGCATGGGAGCTTGGGTGCTGAGAACAGGGTTTCTAATTTGCATTGATCTCTATGAACCGATATCGAGATTCATTGCCATCACGTGTACGCCGCTTAGTAATTACAACGCTAGGAAATTCCCCGATTCCAAAAGAGTTCTACAGAGAGCACAGCATGTGTGTAGTTTGTATTTTATCATTCCGATTATAAAGCTAAAGAGTCCAGTGGCCGATCTAAAATATTATTTAATTATCATGTAATCAAACAATTTCTGTTAATCGTGTTCTTCCCACAAAATTGGTGAATTACAGGCTCTACGATATTTACAAGATATATTTATAGATTGTATCACACATTCTTAAGGCCTTGGCTGCAAAGCAGATATTCGTAATAAAAACACTTTAAAAGTTAAGCTTAAAAATGTATTGTAGCTTAAAGGTGTTGGCACAGTTGTGCTTAAATACCATATCGAAATAATTTAATATGTCACTAAAATGTGCAGTGACAAATGGTACTCTTAGTTACCTAAATTTAGTTCATTTTCAAAGTTTTAAAAGAAATTCTTGTGCAATTATCGTACCAAGAGCTCTACTAGCAACATAGCTAGTACGTTTTAGGAAAAAAATAAAAAGTAATATGAATAAATACATCGGAGCCGCCAAAAGCTGTTGGGCACACGATGCGCCTCGTTTTGCAGGCATTTAAGCTGAAAATTGCTGGCAAAATATTTGCACACTCCACAAGCTTCGAGCTGCGAGCTGCGAGCTCTGAGCTCCAAGCTGCAGCTTATGTTTTTTGCTGTTTTTGCAGCTCTTGGCCAGCTGCATTGATGCGTCGCCAAATGTTTACCCTAAGCCCATAAATGCAACCTGCACCCTGCCTCCCTCTCCAAATAGCACCTCTCGTTCTGGCCCAGGTGAATGGAACCCAGAAGAAAATATTTATCAAAATATACTTTGACCTTTTTTTAATAAATAATATTTATTACTACCAAATTTTATTATTACTTTTTTTGTTATAAATAATAATAATGAGTACAATTTTTAATTTTAAATATTTATTATTTAAAGTGTACTGCTCTCGTAGCTCTCTTGCCCGCGATCTGTGCCTGGCATACAAAATGCATCTAATTTTGGGCCTAACGACAACTTGTCGCTTGTCATGGCCTCCTGGCCTGAGCTTTGTTGTTATTGTTGCTGATGTTGTTGCCTAGGTTGCTGTTGTTGCTGCTGCTGCTGCTGCCTCATCATCATTTGCAACTGCTGGCAGCATCAGAAAGAGAAAAAAATACAGCAGCAGCTGCCTCACTTGGAGATCAACTTGTGGAGATCGCCGCGCTTTATTTGTGCAGCTTTTAGCTGCGCCTCGTAATCGCAGCTCATAGATTAAAACACAGGCGAAGGAGATGCCAGTTATCTGCATCTCTGTCGGGTTGCACTGCAAAATAAATAGAGTCTCATCTTGCAGCTAACAATTAGTCAGGTCTAGTAATTTAAAAAATTGCTGCGAGTTTAATATTCATTTTCGTGTTTCACAGACTCTTTTACTTTGCATTTATTTTTAAATCAGTCCCTCCTTCATTTTTCCATTTCTTGTTGTGTGCTAATTTAGCATAACATGGACAACAGCAACTTCTTTTATTTTATGTGAACCAAGTCCAGTTCTCATCGCCTTTAAAGCCCAGACACTGGAGCGAGAGGGGCCACATTCCGACGCACAGCTGCTCTCCCGGCCGCCCACCCACGCCACACGAAAAAGTTTTCCCACTGACCGAAAATGACAAGAACGGCAATTTCCCACAGTACCCACGGCATTTTCCATTTCCACAGCTATCCCATTCCGGCACACTCAAATTAGCCATCTCATTTTCGCTCTGATTAAAGGTAATTTTCAAATTTTCCAAACAACCCTGCGACAACCCGGCAACAACTGTTGCAACTGCCACAGGAACAGGAACAGCAACAGCAACAGCAGGCGGCAACTTTGGCACTGCAATTTCGATTTCGCCTGTCGTCCATTTAATGATTTCAAATCGGAGCAGGCCCAACCACTTCCCCAACCAAAAGCAGGCCTTTTCTTGACCATTTTTTATTGCAGCTGTGGCTGTGTGGCGGGAAAAAAAGGAAAATTGCCGAAACTAAAACCAGAACGCGTGCGCATTGAATTATGCAAAAATTTTAACCATTCGCCGCCAATCAATTGGTTTTCCCCGCCATCTGGCCAAAAAAGAGAAGAGAAACCCAGGAATGCAAATCGGATTAACGATCCTTAAAATGTATTTCTTTTTTTCCAGAATTTGTATGCTGAGTTAGTGCTATTTGGTTATTCATTTTTAAAACTAATTGGGATGAGACTACTACGTTCTTTAGAGAGGTAGCTTATTAAAATGAATATCTACTAAAGATTCTCTTTTTTCAGTTTTCCCAAGTCCCTAGGATGCCAGTCCTTGAGTACTAAATAATATGCTTGCAACTTAAGTGAATAATTGGCCAAGCTAACTCTAGTTGCTCCTCTTAAAATTCTTCGCCGCCAAAGATCAAAGATACCGATGAAGATTACCCGACTTAATTAGGCACGAATTTCAATCGTACCTGCGACAGAGACTTATCATCGCGAAAGGTGTCTCATAAATAAATATATGGTGAGTGCGAGTGCCAGGCAAACAGGAAGCTTCATCATTAAAGAAGGGAAAAAATACCCCCTCGCCGCTGAGAATTCTTCCGAGCGGAACTTAAAACAGGGAAAAAGTACTCAGGGCTCTGGGCATGAATTTATTTGATTCTTGCTTTGGCAGACTGCAGAATTTTCAGCAAACCTGCAAAATTTATGCATGACAAAATCACTGATGCGTTTACAGAGTGAAAGAGAGTTGGAGAATGGGGGGAAGTTGGCAAAAAAAAAAAGGACGGATAGTGGACCCTTCTTAAGGGAACTCTCTCACACTTGGAGTCCCCGGCGATTGTAATGTGTTGTAATTTGTTGCTGTTGGTGTTGTTGGTGCTTCCTCTTTGGCATACTTAGTGCGAAAAGAAAAAAAGTTAATTATCTTTTTTACCTGCCCCTCTGCCCCTCTGCCCTCTCCCTGTCTGTCCCACTCTCCCGCCTTTTTTGTAGTGGCATGCCCAACAGCTCCAATGGGCTATTATCCATGGGTTTTGTGCTATTCTTCGGGAGATTGGTACTTTGTGTGTTCGTTTCTTCTTCCATCCGCTGGGCTGGAACTTGAAGGGAAACCGTACCGTGCCGGTGAGCGAAGACAGGGGGCATGGTTCATTGAACTGTTAATTGTGGGCAAAAACAAAAAAAAAATGAGAAAAAAAAGTTAAATGAAAGAGAACCGGGAACTCTAGGTGGTGTGAAAGGTGATTTTTCAAGGCTACCTTCATGTCCGCTTCCCTCCACGCCTCTCACCTGTCTTTCACAAATTTTTTCCCCCAATTTTGAAGGTTTTTTCTCTCTCTCTCTCTCGAATATTCGAAAATTATGAATTAGATTGTTTTTTTCGGACTGCCTTTGACTCTGACGAGGCTGGAAGTGCTAATGAGTCCGCTCTAATAATTAATTTACCCTCATCCAACCAACAAAAAAAGGGGTTTCACTTTGGGCAACCGATTTAATGCAGTTCACGGTAGAAATATTAACACTTTTTTAACACAGACTTTTTTCTATTCACTTTTTTGATGTTTTAATCCCGCACCATAGATGCCACTAAGAGATCACGGGTTGTATAGAAATTACCCCGTGAATTCTTCCAGTGCCATTAACTGTGCCGAGATGGAGAAACTTGTTTCACTTTTTTTGTCACTCACCCCATTATATTCATCTGGTTTGTAGGATTTAGTTCTGAAATACAAATCAAATATAATTATTATATAATGCTCAGAAAACATAATCCAAAACCCTAATCAGTCGCCACTTCCGGCCATCGGGGAGTCTTTATTCTTTTTCTCAATCGGAATTCTCCCACAAAAATAAGGCCCTAGCCTGCACACCCATAAAAAAAAGGTGTTTTTCGACCTGTTCACCTGTTGGGCCAACTTCTTATAGGATGGGTTTGATCTCTATCCCACGATTTAATCAAAAACGCAAATTTTTTGTTGCGGCGAACCAACTCGCGGAAGTTGCTTCTGCGCTATAGACATAGTCTTTTTGTAGTTGCCTCTCTTCATTTTCATTTCCATTTCCATTCATTGGGGGCATGCGTGGGAAATCCGTGTTGCATGTTCCACCGCTCTACCGACTGCGGTTGGCCGCATAATTTGCTGTGAAAATCATTTTGCGGCTGCGTGTTGCATAAAATTACAATTGAACATTTCTTCACATCTTCCACGAGAGTATCTCTTCTTGTTTGTGGCGGGGCAGAGCCAATTAAAAATTATAATGGTGGATGAACCAATTAGGTAGCGGGGGATTAAGAGCATTTCCATGCTCTACTTGGGAAAGCAAATATTAATTTAAGTAACTTGTTGGAAGGTGCATGCTGGGAGATAGTTTACTTTCTTAAAGCCCCCTTTCTTCGGATTTCAGATTTCGGAGCGAGTTAAAAATAGAACTGACTGATTGATCGGGGCCTTGGAGTCACTGCTCCTGGGGGCAAGGCACCTCTCAATTGACTTGTCGTTGGCCAAACAAATTGTAACATCAAATTGCTTTGGACATCACCGGTGGTGACCCCTGGGACCTCTCATTACAGAGGCTTTTTGGCCCGGATCGCTGGGAAAACGTCGCCAGTCACGAAGAAAGCTCCGATTTCATTGCCCAAGTCTCTCGTTTCGTTTGGATTTTTCTTCCCTCGTCTTTTGTTTTAAGCCAATTTATGCAAATGCCAAATGCTGCTCCACTTGAGGTAATTGCCACTCGTTTTTCGTTTTTTTTTTTTTTCGTTACACGGTTTGTATTTTTTTCTATTTTTTTTTTTTGGTTTTTTTTTTAAGTTTGCTTATCAGGCAACGGTAAATCAGTACGTCAGTGGCATAGACATGCCGAGCATGCGCCGTGAGGCGACAGCCATCAATCAAATCGCGCAATCAAAATACAAAAAGCAAACTTGAGACAAAACAGTTAAAAATCAACAGCGGTCGATTCTTTTTTCCTGTGTTTTGTCTTTGGGATGTATTTTGAATGTATTTTGGATGTATTTGCCTGTTTTTTTTTTTCTGTGGTAATCGCGTGTGTCTCTGCAACCGATCTCAAACATGATTTTTAACGACAAATTTACGCGCTTAATCTCGACAACAAAATATGCAAATGTGAGCGGGACGCGGGGTCCATTCCAGCCAAGCAACAAGCCAAAAAGACACAAGGACCGACAAGCAAACAGCTTGAATAAAAAAAAAACAGAGGACGATGTTGAGTTTTACGATTTGCCATGTTCATTAGCGCCAACACTTGAGTGGCCAGTGGCCAGTGGCCAGTGGCCGCAACACAACTCCGGGATGTTTAAGTGCGTTTCATTAATTGAAATGGTCAATTTGTTGGCAGCGACAAGAGAGGAAGTTGCAGACGCGGCCTGGAGATGCTGCTGCCGACTCTAGTCAGTGTTACTGGGGCTGTGACGATGTTATGGCATTGATATTTCCTCGCCGAGTCAATCAAGTTGCCCTAAATGGCCACCATCCCGACAACCGACAACCGGAGGGGCCTGATAGTTCTGCTTGCCCGATGGCGCCAGCCAACTTCATTCATCAGGCAGCTGCAACCCAACAAGAACTCGAATCGAAATGCATATTTATGGGAGAATATAGTAGGCCTGACATTGTAGTTGGTCAGAATAGAATACTCTTCAAAAAGTCTATAAAGATTTCAAGAAGAAAAACTGATAAAAAGATGCAGTAATCGCTTGGAAACATTATAATCCTGACTCTAAATATTTGTAATCCCCAAAAACCAGGTTGTAATCCAACCCTACATTGATCAATGGCAGAGTTTGAAAAAAATACACAATAGACCTGAAGTGGGTAATGTGACTCCCGTTTCCGTTACCAACCTCATGTGGCGAGCGGAGGAACCCGCGTCAAAGTGTGCGACACACATGCGGCACATGCAACAAGTCATGGTCATGGCGACAAAACCTCTCCCAACGGTAAGCGGTCAACGGAAATCCCACTGGACATCCCCCCATATGGCTGCTGGGGCTCTAACTGTTTATCTAGCGGATTGATTCTTACTCTCCATCCGTCGATCTTCTCTTCCTCCCACTTTGAAGAAGACGAAGATAGTTGCCCAAAAAAAAATGTATCTTTAAGATCTCGGCTTGTTCTAATTGTCCGAGATGACAATGCAGATTGGATGGATAACGGTAACTGCACGCACACATTGTAAGAAATCCCAAACACAAAAAAAAAAAAACTATATAGAAATTGAGAAGGAAAAAAAGTAAAACAATTGTTGTTGTTATTACCAGGCAAGTCGAGTCGAACTGGAAACCAATTGGCATTTCAATCACGCATCAATCTGGCACGTTTTTATGATGCAGATCACAAGGCGAAGCGAACGAATCTCCTCCAGCAGGCAACCGGCAACAGAGGCTGGAACAGCGACGTTGCTCATGATCATGTTGCCTCATTTCTGTTGTTTCATGGCTGTGGAATGAGAATGATGAACTGGCCAGCACGAGGCTCGACACAGATTGGGTAGACTCCTTTTTGAAAAATGAAATTTTTATTGGTCGGTTAAGTTTTCGTTACATTTCGAGGATTGTTATAAATTTCATTGATAATTGCCATATATTGATGGCATGATTATGTGCATGATTGTCTGATTGTTACTGTTTCGTTTGGTTTGCTTTCTACGTGCGTGGCATATGCACTGCAAAAATTTACTTCATTTTCGTCTTTTTGTGTTGATCTTTTTGCCCTACCCTGCCAACCTGCCGCGTCCCCCCCTCCATGCATGCCCCAGTAAATTGTTTTCGTCGAAAATTGTTGCACGAACACAATCTGAGGGGCTGGCTGACTGGCTGGCAGTCTGGAGATATCAATATGGGGAATATGCAACGAGGACATCAGTATGTGTTCGGCATGGGCATATTTCCGCAGATCTTATTAGCCATATATAGGTCAGCCGCCTTGCAGTTGCATGCCACTTGATTGAGTTGCAAGAAACTCATTTTATCTTGGAGGCACTTTTATGAGGAAATTAAATCAGCAACTTGTAAACTAGATTCTCGGCTGTCTATTTCCAGCCCAGTGGATTTATTCAGAATGTATTTTCCATTAAAAAATACAATTCCCGATCAATGTCCATAAAATGGTGAACATTTCACTTTGCCTTTGAGTGAATGTTTTTGGCCTTTTATGCTCGCCGTTTACCAATTCCGCGTTCCCAAGCCTCTCCAATTCTTGTTAATCATTCTGTCCATCTGGCCATGTCTCTGTTGTCTCATAAATTCGGCCACAAGAAGACAAAACAAGAAACAGAAACGTTCACAGGGTCCCACTCTTGTCAGGAGTTGGAAAGTCTAGCATGGCCACCAAAAATGGCTTAATAGTTAAATTTAATGCCCGGCCATAACTAAAAGCTCAGGCTCAAGACAAACTGCCGTTCAATATGCAAATGCGGCCAATACGGCAGGAAGGCAGGCCGCCAGGCAGGCAGTAGCTGGATCCAGGCAGCAGCTCAGATCAGATTTTTCCTTCCTCCCGTTGCTACCTGTTTGGCCTTAACGTGGCCCGGTCGGTGGGTTAAACAAGCTCTTATCAGCTACCCGAGCCGGGCCTATCAAAAATAATTGACAACTAAATGGACCATACAAAAGTCAATGGATGGCGTGAAAAAAGAGCCATTCAATGGGGACGAGAAAATTGTCGTTTGACAAAATCGTTAGCCCTGATAAGATACCACTTGCTAGTTGCCAGTTGTGTGGGCTTTGTTTTGTTTGGTTCAAATTCAATCCCATGGGTTTTTGTGTGGGTTGCTGCTGGACTCCCTTAAAATGGGCATGAGTACTCGAGTCGAAACCGGGGAGGGGGCCCTCGAGTCGAAATCGGGTTCGAGTTCGAGTTCGTTGCCTGAGTCTTTTGTTTTTTCGACGCATTTCGTGTGCGCATTTCGCTGGCCGTGATTCATTGACCAGGCCAGCAGAGAGGGAGAGAGAGGCCCAGGCCAATACCGAGACGACTGGCACGACCACCGCAATTACATCCGGTAATTTAATGTAATTTTATATTTCATTTCAATCGCATGCGAGATACTCGTACACGACTAAAAATAAAGCCAAACCTGAATCTTCTCCGACTTGTTCAGCTTTAATCATAGCCGAGTGCCAGTGCCAGTGCCAGGTTGAGATTTTGTCAACATTCTCGACTAACGTGATTTCGTGAATTAGCATTAGCATTTAAATAATGGCCCAGACGTGCATTATCGTGTGATAAGACTCTCTCTCGCTCTCCAGTGGATGGGGATGTTTAGAGGCCCTAGAAGGCCATTCGTCTTTTCGGCGGCTTCGTTTGATAGCCCGTGATTGATTACTCAATTTTCCCGTCAATCGGCCCTGCCAACTCACAAATTTGTCAACACAAACCGAACCCCAATGATTTCGGATCCCAGGCATTCGCTTTTATGATTGATTATGGTTTTCTTTTTGTATTTTAGAGCCAAAAATGCTTAAACAATGCAAGCAAGAGGCCGAAAAACATTTCATTAATTAGAATTTGGTTTTGGTTTTGGTTTCTAGGCTTTGGCTTTTGGCTTTGGGAGACCATTAACCGAGCCAAGATTAATAAGCGGCAATTAACCAAAAGAAAAATTCAAACAAAACTCCAAAAGGCAACCTCTCGGAGGCCAGAAACTGTTAGAAAGAGGCGTATCTGAACGGTTTAAAAACGCATTTAGGCATCCATCTTGGTACGATTTAATTATGCGTAAAGCTATTTCAGTTTTTCTTTCCAATTTGATAAATTAGTCGCCGGCGACAACTTGGAGGTCACCACGGGGTCGGGGTCGGGGTCGGGGTCGAAATCGAAATCGGAGTCGAATCGCATCGTTCAGCGTTCGTATTCTGTCTGCTGTTGTGATCGTGCGGCTAATTAAGCCTAGTCCGAGTATCGACTTACCCGAACAGGAAGCGCTCGCCGGTCATCCTTGGCCATATCCAGTTGTAGACCCCCACACGGGGCCCATTGATTGGCAAGACGAGACCAAATTGTAACCGAGTCCCAGGCATTTGTCTGCAAAGAGGCGAATGGAGAATGGTAATTGACATAAGTATGGATGGGTGCAAGACGAGAGTAGGCTACAAAGTACTAAGGTTGCAGTCTAAGTAAAAATTATTGCAGATCCTGTCTCTAGTTTAATGATTAGCCTTTTTAAGGTAACGTTTAGTTAACTTTAGTTTCTGATAACTTGCGGAGCAACCCTCGCATCCTATCCGATGCTTAAGCCAAGCAGCTCCTATAACGACAGGAAGCTGCCTTGGCAGTCAGGTGCTTAGTATCAAAATTTCAAAGAGGGTCTCCAAACCTTTTAAATACAGTGGTATACTTTACTTTCAGTGCACATCTCTTGGGGTGCTGCAATTGACAATTGCTCGACTTCACTCCGCTCGATTGACTAAATGGAATGCAGTGGGTTTCCAGCTCGCAGCTGCGGCACAAAACCCGACTTGCCACAAATGAAATGCCTGGCATTTCGTCCAGATCTCCCAACTGCCTCCCAACCGCGGTGTATCATGCCAATTCTAGACACCCGGCTGGCAACTGGCGACTGGCGACTAGCAACTGGTGGCCAGTAAGTTAGCCGCTTATTAAGTGTCATCTCCATGTCGCCAAAGGCGCCGCAATGCAAATGATAAACTGACAGCCTTATGACAGCATTAAGCAAATTGCTCGCTGCTCGCTGCTCACCAGACGATCAGCAGACATCACATCAGATGCAGATTCAGATGCCGAGTGTGTGGATGCTGCAGATGCACCACCAACTGGACTTAACGATTGGCTTAATAAAATGAAATATTAAATGCGAATAAAAGAGCTGCGACGACAACAACGACAACAATGACATGAGCAACAGCAACCGGAGCAAGGCGACGATGCAATAAATATATTGGAACAGGCCGGGCAGCTACTGGGCTACACAGCACATCGGTTGTAGCCCCCTCGGTAGTAATCCCCATCTCCCCCAGCCGAGTGCCCCCACTCCAATCGGACATGATAAAAATGTGAAATGCATGCGTTCATTAAATTAATGCGCACTGTGGCATGGGGCATGGGCATGTGGAGTCTGGGAGATAATTAAATGCGTGTTTGTGGCATGGGCGCACGGGCGATGGGCAAGGTGCGCGTAATGACATTAAATATGTTTAAACATGCATAAATAAAATCAACTCATTGGATAGCTGGGTAGCGAGGGGCTGATCCTGGGCCAGTCGAACCACTTTGGTCTGGGCCCTGCCAGTGCCCGGCCTGATGTTTTAATCAGGGCGATTCTTAGAGCCGGTGCCCGAGCCTCGAACCTGACCCAATGGGGCTAAGCTTGTTGCAACAACTGGTTAAATTAATGACGCAACACGAGCCGGGGCACCAGTTTTGTGTTTTGGCTGAAGCTGAAGCCGCTGCTGGGACTGTGGCTGGAGTCGCCACGCGAAGATTTACGACGATTCAAATTGCTGGGCGATAAATTGTAAAGTTAATCGCTTGTCAAAGTTTTCGCGGCCGCATTTATCTTCGACTTCTGGCCGGTAGCAGCTGCAAAGCAGGCATTAGATATCTGATAGAAGATAAGGATATGGCCACAATTTATTGTCTACCAAATATAGGATCATAGGGATACCATGAGCCATGAGCTTCTATTCAAGTACTATTTAAAACTATTCAAGTCAAAAGGTTAGAGAAACCAATTAGTGAGCCAAACAACTGTCAGTTGGCCGAGTATTTTCCAAGTAAATCAAGTCATCGCTTTGCAATTTATTGACTGATAAGACAGTCTTGTGCAACCACCTGATGCCCCAACTCCGGCCTTATCGCCGTCGGAGTAATTACAGTTGTCGTCTGCTACCGTTCTGGCTGTTATTGGCCAATATTGTTACCTGTTCTCGGGACGCTGTTCAACCGAATCAGCGCTGCGAGACAACAATTGTCCATTTCATGAATTGAAAGAACCGCAGCTGACTGCAGTGGCTGCCCGTTGTTTGTCCATTGTTTTCCACTGGATTTCCAGCCGGGGGGGGGGGGCGCTGGGAGCTAAGGAGGCCCAATTGCTTCGGAAAATGTCATTCAAGCTGCCAGGCAAGTTGACAAATTTGTCAACTGATATGGAAGCGCACCAACCGACCAGCCACCAATTTCGAGTGGCTTAGCCAATGTAAACATGTGTAGATTTATGGCTTAAGCCGAGTGATTGTTGTTGAAGCTGTTTTTCTTTTCTTTTTTGTATCTGTATCTTTTGGCTGCCTCTGCCAGCTTGCATATGCATATAAGACAAAAAAAAGTGGCTCACTTGGGCTGCGTGTGAGTCATTATCCAATTATGTATTATAAAATAAAACACCAATTTGTACACAAAATCGGTTTCAACTTGAAATAAATTAGATTACATGCACATTCCCTCCACAATCCCGCGTATTTGTTGCACCTTATCTTTAGTGTTTTTTCCCCTACTCGCTCTATTTGAAAACCTCATGTTTATTTGCGGTTTTGGTTTAATTTATATAGCCGTTCTGTTTGCTGGTCTACATATCTATATCGCTGGCTAGGTCTCTGCCACGTTTCAAGCTCAGTTCACACGCTTTCACTGGCCGGAGCGTCAATTTGAATTTTATGCTCCGCAACGCTTTGATAGATAAGGTTAAAAAAAAAAACAGAGTGAGGCCACCATTCTGGTGGAAGAAACCCCGCCGACACGCGGACACGCGGACATGCAGACATGCGGACATGCGGACACAACCGTCACAGCACACATGCATAATTAGCAGGTTTTTGTGGCGGGAACTGGAGCTCGAAGGCGAGCCTGGGTGTCGGCTTATCCGGAATTGGGCACTGGGTATTGGGGATTGGGGATTGGATACTGGGTTATCTGGGGACCATGTGGCTTCTGTGAAAAGAGCTACCGATTCGATTTGACGGCAGCATGCCCAACAAATTGCCGCTAATGAGCCGCACCAATGTTGCCCCCGTTTAATTAAAACCATAAACAGCATCAGGTTTTCATCAGCAAGGGGTTACTACTCCAGGTACTTCTGTAATTCTTACATCGTTCAGTTGGCGGCGGTTTCGCTGAAAGGACTCCTGGGAACCGCGCTCCAGCCTTTGATGATGTTGTTATGGAGTGCCAGGAATTTCGCTGCAAAGAAACCGAATATTTGTGTGATTAATGGATAGCTCCAGACCATTCTTTCAATATTAAATTATGTTTCGTAATATAGATAGCCTGTTGTAACATTTAATACCCACCCTAAACCCACCGAAATTCCATGCCGATTCATGAGCCCAAGTGGCCAACGAATCTTATCAAGGCCCGGACTCGGATAAATGTCATTCCCAGGCAAAATGCCAAAGGCATTCCCAGCATGGGCTTGTCAACAACTTGGCTAGTGCTCCGCTCTCCCCAACAATGACTCGTAAATCAATGAAAGGTGTTTCTCTTTTTTTTTAGATTTTAGTTTTCCAAACGCCATTCTAGGCGGGCGGCTGGCTCATAAAACATTAAAAATTATGATTTAACGCAAATTTTTGTAATTAATCTTGACAAATAAAGCGGCCTGCGGGCGAGCTCGGCTCGCTTGTTGCAAGTGGCAAGTGGCATCTTCATCTTTTCGCTGCCACGGCTGGCTCCTTGCCACGGCCGCACAGGCATAAATCTTTTCTCCACTTCTAGACCAGGTTTAAGGCTCGAAGATTGCGGCTGCGAGATGTGATGGAGCTTGGAGCTTGCAGCCTGGGCCCCGCTTCGTCATCATCATCATCATTATCCTTCATTACGCTGCCCAAACCGGTTTGGAGGTTGCTGGTTTTTTTTTTTTGAATTTTGCAAAAATATTTCATAATTGTGCCAAGCTATGCAGTTTTTTTTTTTGGCAAAAATATATGGCCTTTTAAGAGCGAGCGGATAAAGAGACAGGGACGCGGAGAGAGTGACCTTTTTGGAGACTTCATCTTGAGCCGGTGCTCAATCTTAATTACATGTTTGCGCTGAGCTCACGACAAGCCCGTTGACGACCAGTAGCAATTATTACCTGCAACTCAACACTCATCATTTACACACACACACAACAACAACAACAACAACAACAGTAACAACTAGTGGGAATGATATACGAGCGGATTGCGTATACGCCACCAGGGACGGGGACTGAGACAGCGACTGCCACGGCATCGACTAGATGAAGAAAACTAATTGCAGGAATGGCCTGCAAACTAACCTGAAGCTGTCATTAAATCGACTCCAACATCATAATCCCTCCCCAAAAATATCAGCCACTTCCTACAGTGCCTCCTCCTCCCCCAACCATCCTAGCCATCTTATTTTTACTATTTTTTCCTCAAATCAGATTTGTTGGATTTCTGATTTTATGCCTTCTCATAGCTACCACTTTTAATGGATTTTTTCTTCTTGTATTTATGATTTGTTTGCTGGCACGATGCGTCAACTTTGGGCGCGAGCTGAGCCCGATTTTCGTATTTTGTTCGTTTTTGGCCAGTACTTTTCTTGTTTTGTCAGCAAAGTAAATAAAATGGAATAAAAAACGTGACTGTTACGAAAAAGTCGTGTATGTGATTTTTGTGGTTTTTTTTTCCATCTGTTATGTGGGGTTATTTTATAATTTTTTTTCTTCGCTTTTAGCCATTCTGGTTTCAAGTAGTTGACAGTGAGAGAGGCGATCGACTGGGCCGCATAGTCATCCGAACAATGCGCACAATTTTCAATGCGTTGGGCAAAGCTTCGCCAGCTTGGCCCGCTTGGCCAGCTCGGCCCGGCCGATACCATTGTCTGGCTGGCTCTAATTTTTTGGTATTCTCGTACCCATCATCCCCACACAATGCCATTTTCCTGTATACTACCATGCCGTGTTGTGAGCCGAGAGTGTGTCGTGTCGGATTTTGTTGAAATTTTTATTAATTACCAACGCACACAAACAGTCATCCCACTTCTGGGCCATACCGATCTTCATTAGCAACTCAACAACAAAGCTGATGAGCAGCTTATGGCGGGATATATAAATAGTATATATTCATGTGACCCGAAACAAAGAGCCATTCTTTCAGTATTACGTGGTCGGGCCGATCTTTTCTTGGCCAGAATCTTGGCTGGAAACGGAACTTGCCACTCACCAGAGTTCTAGTCGTATCGGCGGACTAATCGCAAGGCATTTGCGGCCATTGATGACTTTCATAGTTTAAGGCTATTTTATCTATCGGATCTGGCCATTCTCTTGATCTCTCCATCGTCACTCTAGTCCGAGTCGAGGCTCGAACATTCTCTTTTTGAATTTCAGAGGCTTTGTTTCAGTCAAGACTTGAGGGTTTTATTCAGTCTTTTATTCAGTTTACAGCCCTTAGTTCCTTAGTTTAAAATCTAAAGTTTAATGTTATACAATTCTTATTACATAACATTCTTATATTTTTTATCGCTTGACTTACAAACTTAATCTTTAGCTTGTTTTCTCTTTAAAAATTCAAAGCCCAAATCAGAGTATACCACATTCCGAGTAGGGCTTCCTTCTCTATCATTAGTAACCAATTTCTCGGCCAACTCTTTCTGCCCAACACTATTTAAGCCACGAAAGAGCCAAGATCAGCTTCTGCTCAGTGCAGATCACTGACTCCCTGGTGAACTGGTCTGCGTGGTTACTCCTCCACGATGTTCGGCCCCTCGTACTTTCTGGCCGCCCATGTCCATATTTAGAGGAGGCCGGCCTGGATGGTGCGGTTTTCGGTTTTTGGTCTTCGATTCGGCTGCGTGGGTGCAGCAGCCTCCGAGATCACAACTCCTCGGGACACGGACCAGCGAAAGAGAAGACAGCAATTTATGTTTTCGAATTTTTAAGGCAGGGCCGAGCCAGGCTATCCGGCCAGATCGATCTTGGCCTGAACCTGCACCTCCTGCCCAGAGCGAAGAGCTCAGAGCTCATAGCGCAGAGCGCAGAGCTCTTTAATATTCGATAGTTAATCAATTAACTAACATAATTTCGTGCAAAACTAATTAACTACCACGGCGGCGGACAAATGTTTGCTGTCAAGAGCGTTTAGTGTCATTCATTTTGCGGCCAAGCGGCGCCCACTTGGAGAATGAAACCCGTTTCCAGTCCCGATCCCCAATCCCCAATAGCCACACTCGATAGATGTTCAATGAGCTGCTGGCACTAAGTCCGGCCATTTAATTTGTTTCATTTTAATAGGTTTTCATGTACGGGGCGGACCAGTAAGCCAGCAAGCGAACAACGTGGCTTAGAAGAAACTTCCGCTTTTAGGGAGAAATCAAAAATCAATACATAATTCTTTTGACATGCCAATCGCACATTTGTGGCATGCAACCAGCCAACAACAGCATGTTTGCCCGACTCATTGAGATAAAAATGCAATGTGCCACAGCGATCCAGGAATCCGAGGAGGCTGGCAACAACAAAACGACGACAAGCCAGGCAACACACACGACCAGCCAGCAGCCAGCAGCCAGCAACACAGGCAACACAAGCAACAGTTGCAACCGTTCGGGCTGCACCTAAACTTGCAAAAACAAAAAAAAAAAAAAAAAAGAGGCTAAAAAAACTGACATCCCAACTTTGAGCCCGGCCAGGGAAAAAGTGAAATCTGCTAGAATTGATCTTGTGGGGAGTCTGAGTCGGAGCCTTCGACTTCGTCTCCGTCTCCGTCTCCGTTTGTGGTTACTCTGCTCGATTCGATTCGAATGGGCAGCCAAAAAACTGGTTTACCCATCTGGCGAGGAAGTACTACCATGAGCTCATGGCCAGAAAGGCTAAGCCAGGAACAGTGTCCCGTGTGGGGCTCATAAAATCATTGAGGCACTTGCCAACAAGTCGGGCTTATTAAAAAGTTCATTTCTAACGCCATTAAGCCACATTTTATGTGGCTCCTTTAGAGCCAAGAAGATTGAGATATTTAGCTACCACAGGTCGATCTTCGAGGAGAGCTAATTATAAGCTCTTTGTCCATGGAGATGATGCATATTTAATTAAGACTAACTGGCTTATCCAGTTGCCGGAGATTGTATCTCCATCTCTGAAATATATCTCACTTTCTTTTGTCATGTTGGCCTTATGGATCGGGGCTAGAGATATATTATTCTCCTTAATCTCCAATTAAAAGGCAACCATCTCTCCGTGTTCATTTCGCCTGGGATCTTGTCATGTCCTGTCACCACTGTACCTGGGATTTGCTATTCAAGCCGAGGTCTCAGTTGCAGTCTCTCAGCCAGAGCCTTTCATTTGCTGTCAGCATCAATTGAGCCTCTCGCCCAAAAACTCCTCCAGCTCCAGCTCCAGCTCCCCAGCTATCCCCATTCAGAGCCAAGATATATGAGCCAGAGCTGTGTTGTGACTGCTGCCCGCTGTGCACCTGTGCTTAACGTCGCGGACGGAGGGACGCGGATGAAGATGAGCCGGGCTGAACGGCAAGGAGATGAGCAGGCGAAATGGACTTTTAAATGTTGCCATTTGTTGCGTGAAAACGCAACCAGTAGCCCAAAACGTTCAACATTGCGATTGTTGGTTGAGGAGGGTCGGGTCTGGATGTGGGACTCCTTCGTTCCTTGGCATGGCCTGAGCTATTAGGAAACCGCATCTTCATCCTCGTCCTCGTCGCATGCCCAGCGGCGATCATTAACGCCAACGGTTTCTGCGGCGCTTTGAACAACATTTTACAACTTCTCCCGAAAAGAGCAGCAACATCGCTGTGGCAACCGCAGCAGCCCCAGCCACAGCCGCAGCAACAAAAAGGTCAGCTACCGTCAGCACAAACAAACATATAAAAAAAATATATATTCGTATATAAAAAAAAAGGAAACACATACACAAAAAAAAAACATAACATAAAATACAAAAAAAAAAACAGAGACAGGGCCAGAGAGACAGGGTCTGCGATCTGGGGCCATTCCAGGAAACCCAACAACTTTTTTAGAAGTGCCCAGCACAACAGAAACAGCAACAGAAACAGAAACAGAACAAGTGACAAGCCACTTGAATGGGAAACCTTTGGCCAGTCAGCCTAATAAAAATGTTGTAGCTGCTGTTGGGAACTCTTGGCTCTTTTTTCTTCAAATGGTTGGGGAGAGATTTAAGCGGAAGCCACAGTCACTGCCACAGCGACAGCCACAGCCAGACACTATTCTGGTTTTGTTCACTTCCCAAAAACAGTTCTGCGATTAGCCTGAAAATAATGAGGCAATCAAATCAAAACTCGAATCTTTTCACACAAAAACCCCATTTGTCAGCTGTCTGGGGGGGATTGTGTGTAATCATATGGTTTTAAAAAAGTGTTTTTCAAGCCAGAAAACTTGGACGAAGCTGGATTCTGTGTTCTGTTTCTACCACCTGAGAAGTGTCGGAGTTGTGTGCTCAAGACTGCGACTGCCAAGTGCTGTTGAGGTCTTCAAGTTACCTGTTGATGTGGCTGCCGCAGTAGATGCTGCTTGGCTCTGACCCGCTGGCAATTATCGCGGCCTGACAGGTGGCGAATTCTCACGGATCCCGGGCCGTGAACCCTGAGAGCCTCTCACTATCTCTCACTACCGACTTGACTGCAATTAGACATGCGCAACTGCTGTTGCGCCCAGGTTGCCGTGCCAGCCATGCCAGCCATGGCAGCCGTGCCAGCCATGTTGCAAGGTTGCTGGGAGAGCAGGAGAAGAGCACTTAGGGGTCAACAGACCTCCGGCAGACTGTCGGCCCTGACTGCCCTGATGGATTGCCAGGGACTTGAGAGACTCTTTCTCTCTTTCTCCTGTCTTCCTGTCGCCCTGTCTCGGCTATAGCCTCTCTGGTGGCTTGGCACATCACACAAATCACGCACTTTTTATTTGCCCGAACCCGAGCGGATGAGGCGGCCTTTTAAGGCTGCATCATGAGTTTGCAAATTGTTGCCGCTCCCGCTCCCGTTGCCATTGCCGTTGCCGGTTTCCTGCTGCAACTTTATGGCAATGGATCGGGCACTGGTAGTGGTGGCGATAGCTCTGGGTCATTTTCTGAGAGGATGCAGTCAAGGCGACCGAATGCAACATGAAACCTTTGAGCACAAGGAGCAGAAGGTGTCCCAAGAAAAGGTAACAGCAGCCAACTATCGGCCTGAAAGGGCAGTCTTGACGACTTGCCAAGTGCTCTTTCTAGAGTGACTATCTCGAGATACAAAAGTATCTTATTGGAAAGTATCTATCAACGGCTTCTAGCGGACTTGGCATATTTTCTAAAAAATATATATATTTATTTTCGTGGAAAACCAATAGAACCCATATACCCCATCGATATACACCCTAACCGAAACCAGTTACTGTTCACTGCCTACTGCTCCTGTGGCATGCTGTAATTGATATTGCAACTGTATGCGTGGTGGAGCGGGATAGAGAGCGTGCAACCAGGACAGGAGATGGTTGGAGAACGAAATGGAGGCGAAGCCGCGATCGTGGGTTCTTTCACTGCCAGCTCCAGCTCTCATCTTCGATCCGGACGCGGCTCACACGTGTGGCTAATGAGACATAACTCGTAAGGCGTAAGGCATCGCGAGGGGGTTTGGCTTGGTGGTTCAGTGGCTCAGTGGCTCGGTGGCTCAGTGGCTTGGTGGCTCTGATAACCTAATAAAGTCATAGCAATTAAAGCTCTCGGAAATATACTCACACCCGCCGTACAACCCAACAACCTGTATGGCAATATTTCTGGCCCAAAACAGGGGAGAGAAGAAACTCGAAATAATATGAAACAAAATAAAAGTTGCCCGAAAATGATGTCACTCCCGATGGCCTGAACTCGGCTCGCAATTATAAGCCACACTCTGAGCACTGAGCACTACCGGGGCTGCCTTTTATTATATCATTTTTTGTTGCTGGCTATAAGCATTTTCGTTCCTTTTTCTTTAATTCTGTTTTTTTTTTTTTTTGTTTCTTAGAGTCTGTGAGTGCTTTTGTAATACATTTTTGTGGGCCGTGTTACCTTTTGTGTTTGTGTGTGGGGGCATTCGATTTTGGATCTTTTTCTATTTTGTTCGGTTCGTGGTATCTTGACTTTGGTACCCTTTGGGGCTTTTGAGAAATCATTATTTTAATCGTTTATTGACTTGTTTAAAGCGCCGCTAAATGTTTTCCCTGCCATTCGACTGCTATGCTACAAATTATGTGAAATGATTGGGCACAAAAGCGGGCTATTCGAGCTTTGACAGCTGGAATTATGGCAGAAAATTACCAGCGGTTGGCTATGGTCTGATTGTGAGAAGAAAGCAGTGGGGCTGCCGTAGATGGGAGTCTGTGATGGATTCTATCGATACCTTCTTTATTTTTGGACATCCCAAGCCATAATAAAGCTCAAGCCTTATGATTTTTATGGAAAATTTCCGAACCATCTACTCCTAGTCCCACCAATCAAGAGTTGCCTTTCAAAGACCATCCCCATGAATGAAATCCACTGTGGCCCCGATCAATTAGTTTTCAATTTTTCCCTTCGAACAATCGATTTCAATAGATTTTCTTCGCTCGCTGGACTCGAGATCCATTAGGTGTTCCAGCCCAGGGCTCTCGGGGGCTGTGATTAATGATGATGCACCCAATAATCGTAAAAGCAGAGGTACAAAAATAAAAAACCACAGACTAAATATAATACGCCTAGATGTACAATAAAAAAATTGTTCGTTAATGTTGAACTCACCTGCCCTTTCACAGGCCAAGGACATGGCAGCAGCAGCAGGCCCTCGTCTGGCCATTTGAGGCCATTTTTATATTTTTCAGTTTTAGTTTTTACATTTTTTTGATGTAGTTTTTACGATCATGGCTCTGGGTCTCGGCGAGGTGTACTTATGGGGCTCGTACACTCGCATACACGCGCTTCTATTAGACCTTTTGACTGTTGGCCACGCTAATTTGTGTCTAGCATCCTCCCTCTCTCTCTGGCGGTCTGTTGCCGTCTCTCTCGCCAGCTATTTCCTCCATATACTAGATAGATATATGCTTTTTTGTGAAATTTGCAAGTGCTTACTAATAGAACGTTTTGAGTTGTGTTAATGAATTCGAGAGTTTTATTGACACTTTGCCGCTGACTCGTTTTTGTTTTAGTTCGGTTCGGTTATTGTCTTTACTGTTTTTCGTTCGCTTGCGATTCGGTTGTTATGCGAATGTGTGTGATATATAGGGTTTTTTTGTTTTTAATATATATGTACATATAGCTGTTAACGCCACGTTTGTTTCCGCTGTTTGCTTCAGTCGTATTATCAGTTTATCTAACACTCGGCTTGATAGCGCCCGGAGAGAGGTCCAGGGAGCTGGTGGTGCTTGCTGCTAGCTGGTAGCTGGTAGATGGTGTCGGTTGTGTGCGCTCCGCTGGCTGATGGTGCACTGATCGGACCGCCAACACGACAGGTAAGTGCCAGTGCTATCGCCCTCAGGTGTGTGAGTTTGGGGTTTTTTTTTGTGTAAGTCTCTTGGTATATTAATTTTTTTGTATTTTAGCACCGCGTTCAGTTGTGAGTTACTGAGCTCGTTCGCCTTTGCGTTCCACTTTGCGACTTGCCAGCAAACGGCGATGGCACGGGGTTTTTGTAACCTCGCGGCGGTCCGAACTCTCCAAACCCGCGTCCATCCAGCCATCTCGCTCTGGCCCAGCAGAACCAGCGAACCGTATTAGCACAGGTGTAATTACCTGCCGGACGAACTACGTCCATCTCGCTTGCACTCGCTCTCCGGAGCTCAGACTCTTTCGCGGCTCGAGCGGGAAGGTAAGAGAGCGGCTCTCTTCGATCGTAATGATCATTAACCACCTGAGTCACCTGGAAACGAAGTCGTTGGTCTCTTCCGATTTTCTGGGAAGTGCTGCACACAGCAAAATTTTGTCAATAGGGTCTGAACGGGTACACCTAGGGAGCTATAGGAATTACTATTTAAAATACCTAATATTAAACTTTAAACTTGATTAATATTTAATCTTAAAATCCTGAGGACAGTAAGCCTTTCTTTATTTTTTATTCTCTCTGTTCTGACGTTGACATTTTCGCTGGTCAAGACTTCCGCTGGCCACTGGCCACTGGCCGGTCACTCGCCGTAATTTGTTTGGCCATTTTCAGACCGTTTAGAGCAATCTTCTTAGCCGCTTCTGTACGCACTCCTTATCATTACGGCCCATTCCCAGCGGAACTGTTGTGCTTCCTTTGGGCGCATCGGAAGTCTCAGCACGAGCCTAATCGATCCCTATTAGTTTTATGGAAGGTCTTTCCTACTATGGTTACATTTTAATAAGTCCGAACTTCCGTTAATGTCGCCCAGGGAAAGACAAGGAGTTATTACTCGATTTTATAGACTTGATTTTAAAATTCCAAGCAATTAGATCGAGGAGTTGAGTTATTACAATTTAATATCGTGTACTTATGGATCTACATAGAAAATTATGGAAACTGTTAACTATAATTTCATTATTCTTAGACATATTTTATTCTCTGAATATGCAAAAACTTCATGAAAATCGCTCTATGAAGTTTATGAAATAGTATCATTTAGTGATACCATGACTATTGGAATCATTGATGTGGAAATTGCAGAGCTACTGTTAGTTCCTCGGCGGTTTTGCGATGGGGTGCAGCATGCTTTGATTTCGTTGCAAATAACAGAACAACAGCAACAGAACTTGCAGAGAAATAAAGAAAAACTTCATTTGTCGTTTTTCATGCTGCTTAACGGAAGCGGTCGCAACCGTTAGACGCTGGATCCAAAGCTATAGCTGAAGAGCTGAGCTGTTGCCACCGATCCCAGCCAAATGCAATTAGTTGCAGCAACAAACTGCAGCTGCTGCCGCTGGTGTTGCTGTTGCTGTTGCTGCTGTGGGGCGAGGATGCAACTGCAACAGCAATTGCAACTTGAACGGCTACAGAAGCTCGGCTTTGGGCTTTCCATTTGGCTAAGCAGTAGCAGCAGCAGCAGCAGCCCAAACGCGAGCGTTCTGCAAATGATCTCTGGCAAAATATAATAAAGGAAGTTGGCGAAACACATTTATCCGTCTAATGATGTGATTCCTCCCAGCCGGCGAAAAGGAGCCAGCTTGAGTGCATCTTAAATTTATATGTGAATGTGGCTGGCTTCTTGGAAAAGTCTATACGGATTTGACAATAAATTGGTTTATGTGTTTTTGCCTCTTTTTCAGTTTCCTTGAGGCTCCCTAATGGAAAAAAATAGTTTGCTAGTTTTAATCAAACATTTTATTATTAATTTTATTGTAAAAGCCATGCTTAAAAAAAACTATATATTTTATTTATATTTCTTAAGGCTACTAAATGAAAACAATAGTTTTTTTTATTGAATATTGTATTTGTATAATTTTTATTGAATATTGTAAAAGCAATACTGTAGAAATTGCAATAATTCGATCTAGTGTTGATCTTGGGAGTACTGTCCCTTTATATATTATTTATTGAACATTTTATTATTAATTTCATTGTAAAAACAATAATTGGGAAATTAGATCTTATCTAGTTCTTATTACTACTATCCTCTAGCCCTTTTTTTGTTCAAGACTAATACTTATACGCATCAGGATTGCTAATAAAATCCTAAAATAATCTAAATCTCTCAAATACTTAATTTTCAAAGCTCGCATGATTCATAACGCAACTAATGCAAAACAATTGTTTAACTTCCACTAAAGCTAGACATTTGTATTTTTAGAAACTCATATTATATATGTGAAAAGCTATCAAGAGACAGCTAGAATGATGGAAAAAAAAACGTAACTATCATTTTGGCCAGACAACAGCCCACCAAACTCGAGCTATTTGCAGCTCATGTGCTTCGTTTTATTTGAAATTCTCATTTTTTTATTTTGTATTTTAGTTTTGTATTTTCCACATTGTCATCGAACCGTGACGATGCGTTGCTGGGTGCTCTGTGCGGTGTGCTGGTATTACTGCTGTTGCTCCGATGTACCTGTCCTATACCTTTATATACGAGACACACTATATAGGCAGCAATACCTGTGGCGGAGTGACGGAGTGGCGGAGTCCAACCCCCGCAGAAGCTGATGATCTAAGTGTAGAACATGCGATAATGTTTATGGCCGACGGTATTCGGTTGGTATTTAGTGAAAAAAAAAACCTACAAAAATATAGGGGTGCACATCGGAACCGATCCGATCGGATGCGATCCAAAGCGATCCCGATGCCAGCCGTGGATATGAGCGCCTGCATGACAAAGAGTTCGGAATGTATCGGAACAGAAGCCCCCGAAAATAGGGATAATTAATTATGCCGCAGTGTTGCTGCTGGTTCTGGTGACATTTTTTTTTCCACCTTTCGATAAGGAAATGACGAGGCGCAAAATGTTATAGGTAATATAATGTAGAGAACACCCCTATAGAAACTGGAGATACGGAAGTTCTAGCTTCGGAAAAATAACAAAATTTCGGCTTATGATATTGTTCTATTTTATTTCCATTTCTATTCCATTCGGATGTCGAAGCATATGGGGTGTCTGTGCCGTAGATGATATAGTTTTTCCATGGAATTGAGTCAACAGAGCCAACGGCGATTGCTTTCGGCCAATTGTGCAATTTTCTGATTTCGTTATTGTTTTTCGCGTTGGCTCTCGTTCGTTGTTGCTATGTTGTTGCAATCATTGGCCAAGACATTTGGCAAATTGCATTTGGGAAAGCTCTCCGGGTACTGCTGTACTGCTGCCAGGCCATACTGCAGGAAACTTTCACCATATGGAACCAAATCAGTCAATCCTGCAAATGGAGTTCTCTGGCCATCGCAATTAACGGTCTAATGAACTTTCACCGAAATTTACGAAAACAGGAAAAATCATTTCCAGAACCTAACGGATGTGCCAAGTGAGGAAACTGGGGTTCAGCTGGGTCAAAAGCAATTGACCGCCCAGCAAGAACAGTCAACAGTCCACACGAAAAAAGGGCCTAAAGCCTAATTTCGGATCAACATGGCACTCAAAAGTAACAGAAGTCGAGTTAAGGTGACCAGTACCAGTCGGCAGTCAAGGGTTAACTTTATCCAATGCTCGCACTACTGATACCTAAAGTCACAGACTTAAATATTTAAGTATTATTATTATTAAGTACTATTAAAATTGTCCCAAAACTTCAAAGGGATCTGGCTTTTCAATCTGGCCTCGAGATCCCTTTTTTTTGAGCTAGGTACTTATCTATTGCATGGCAACCAACAAACCTAGAACCTTCATTTATTTTTTTCCGAAATACTAGATATAATAATAATAACCCACATGTACCGGTACGTATGACCATTTGAGTTAAGTGAAGTCATCAAACCAGGCCGCTCCAGCGACAAAACGTTCCAAATTCTGTGAAACTTTGCCACTGCCCCGGACATAAAACCCAAAAAACAGAAAACTGAAAAATGAATAAAAGTACAGAAAGCGGGTGAGAGGGGACTGAACCGAAAAGAGGATTTCTTAATTACTCCACAAAGAACAAAAATACAAAAAGTGGGCGGAGAACCGGTGAGGAGACAACAACAAATGCTGCGTTTAGGGTCGTTTCTTGTATTGGCCTCATCATAATTACAGAGCACTTCTTCTGTTTCTGATCCCAGGTCCAAGTCCGTTCATCAGGGCAATGATATGTGTCGCGCTCTATCGCAGCCCTCGTGGTCGGCAATTATTTTACGACCTAACCGAAAACTCGAATGACCAACTAGAATAACCAACTCATAACGATACAGGGTTTTCTCGTAATTTTACACCAAAAAAAATACACCTATATAAAGTTTTTATAAAAGAAATGTGTAAAGTTTCGAGTAATAATCGTATAAGTGAGGCGCTGAGGAAGTACGGAGTACAGCTAAAAATTGGACTGTAACTAACTCTTCAACAATACCCATTCGAAATATTTCTTTCTATGTATTTTTTTGTTTTTTGTAATATTCTGGTTACGGACGGCTGCCTTTGACAGATCTACGATAGCGAAAATACAAAAAGAGACTATAGTTTTTTGACCATTTCCAGGCCGGGGCGAGTGTCGCACGTGTTTTCTTTCAGGGTGTCGCCGCAAGTACTTCGGGTCGTTATAATTTTCCACGATTTAGTGGGGATCCGGATCCACTAACTGAACCTTCGGACTGTACAGTTGAGTGGCCGGAGGATGCAGAAAGTGGAGTGCTAGCCGAATGTTCCATGCAACATATCAAAGTCAACGGAGCAGAAAATCAAAAAAGTGCAAAAAGGCAGAACCCATCAACAGGTTGCCAAAGTCAGAGGGTGCAACAGAGATGGTCGTCGGGGCGCGAAAGAGATGTAGTGAGCGACTCCACAAGTATGATAATAATTTAGACTGTTATCTCTTTATAGAGCCAACTAACATGCAATATGGTCCGGATCCGACCGAGTCAGACCGAGTACTATACTGCGAAATGCATACTGTTTTCCGCTGCTGTAAATGGAACGCTGGGGGAAGAATTATGTGCTAAACACGCAGGCTGCGGCCTCAACTGGTACAGTTAGCACAAAATATAAAACACATTCTTGGCTAATACCAGCCAACACTAGACAACATAGAAAAGCGGTTAGTCATGGACTAAGTTTTGAAAGATTTCGGAAGACAAACCACATCTTAGGTAATATTTCATCAGCCCTTTAAGGCCTTTCAATCCCTTAATCTTTAAGTCCCTAAATCCTATTCACAAAATCAAAGCTAAGCAGTTAAGATGTCATCCAAAATATTAACCCCTTGATTCCCCAATCCCACTTCCCAATTCAACCCCCCCACCTCATACTTTCCCAGACATGCTGACCGGTGTGGCAAAAGAGAAAAAGTGGCAATGGCGCCGTGGACATAAGTTCAATTAAAGTGCAATAACAACTCTATTATTGGCCAATGGCTGTATCAATAAGCGACGTCGTCCACTCGCCGCGATGACGTGAGATATGAAGAGCTCTAAAACAATAAAAATCTGAAATCAATTTCCACAAAAGAAACTGAAAAAGAATCGCTGCCCGGCCGCCGCATCAGTGATGCGTGAACGTGTTGAGGTTGAGGCCCATTCGGAGGCCTTTGCTTGGGGACCGGGGCTACCGGTTGAAGTTGAAGTGGAAGTCCGAGTCCGAGCCAGAGTCGAAGATCGAAGTCAGTGCCGATTCATGTTCCATGTTTCAACCCATCCCGATCACACCTTAAATGGCGACGGAGACAGGCTGGAGTAACTCGAGAGCCTGTGATTACCTGAGAAAGAAGCGAGAAATATTTATGAACCGATGGCCCCAGATCCTCATCAATGGATGCTGCTGGCTGGATCTGAATGGACTATCGCCTGGCCATCTAGGGGGCAGATCCTCTCACTCTATCGCCACTCCATCTCCATTTCCAAAGGCCACAGAAAACCGCTGATGGATGCTGCACTTGGAAAAATTGTAAATCCTTAAATGAAAACGAATAAATTTTAAAATAAAATAATAACAAAAATATACATACTTTCCAAATTTTGTATATTTTTGAAATAAATTTTCTAAGCTAATTACCTAATTTCTATTCAATGCTAAGCAATTTATTTAATTTTTATTTCAAGTATTAAGTTGCGTAGCAGGAAGCACGCTCCAAGTAACTTATGAAAATTCATAAAAAAAATGCAACAACATCGCTGGCAAAGATATAAATCCAAGAGGTTGAAAATCTTGGGAGGGGTTTCGGTGACCGAACAGCAACAGGTGTAATAATTGAAATCGGTTTTTCCACAAACCCTAATCACGGTGAGTGAGCGCGCGAGCCAAGCGTCCCATCCTAAGATACATTCTGCAGATACTTTTTGGCTTGCGGTTACGGTTGGCGGCTGTCTAAGCATTAACTCAACCAGCAGCTGTAAAATTACAGCAAATGTTTAACCAACCCCTCAGTGGAAAACAGAAGGGCGGGGAGTCGGAGGCAATGAAGCCCCAAAGACAGACCTCGCAGGCATTGCGTATACGCCACTTGGTCCCCCATATCCTCGAGAAGATTGGGAGAGACCTTTCCCACGATCCCGCGACTCCTGACCTGCCTTAATTAACCAACCAGCCAAGCGTTGCCACATGTCGCACCCAGATCCTCCTCTTTATAATTTTCTGCATTTTCATTTTGTTTTCCTATTTTTTTTTTGGTGGATGACTTACGCATTACAAATGAAGCAACTGAAAATTTACATATCAATCCCCGAAACCTGCGCCTCATGCTGATAATTATCTTTGCACACCAAGTGCAGTCCTCTCTCGTCCTGTCTCTTTCGCGTTGTCCGGCCCCTCTCTGTCGCACTGTTCCTCCGTCAGAGTGCGGCTTGTAATTGAATTGGAGTGCAGCCGCGAAAAGGTCACAGACACTGCACATGGTGAGCACAGTCGGCAATAAACACCAGGCTGCAAAATATGGGTAGGCCATAATGGATTTTAAAGTAATTCTTATAGCTTATATTTTATTTTAAATATACTCGTATATATTGTTGAAAAATATAAGGTACTTAAAACCCTAAAATAATATACAATTTTGCAACTAATGTTGAAACCCTATTAAGAAAGAACTTCATACATTGATGATGAAAGTTTTCATTAATTTTTATTCAAAATATTTCCTAGCATAAAACCCTAAAATATATGGTCAATTTAATGTACATTTAATTTACAATTAATTAATAAAATAAACAAAAATTATTTTCGAACAATAACTTTCAATAACTTGATTTAAATGACTTAAAATTCAACAAAAACGTGGTTAATTCACGTAATTAATCCTAACATATAAATATACAATATTATTATATATACTTATAAATATAATTAAATAGTAAAATCGAGTTTTTATTAAAGACACCTTCAAACCAGGTGATCAACCGTGGGATTTGAGATACAAAACCATTATCAGAACCACAAAATAATCCCTATAGTCTAGTGTAATTAAAGCTAGAGCTCGGCGCGTGAGATCAGCCATGAATATAACCATATACCCATATACCGAGTTGCTTCTCGGGCAGTGGCTGGTTCGTAGCTTCAGCCACCTGGGCGCACAAAATAATGCAAATTATCAGCTAGAAATTGCACGAATGGTCAGGTGCATAATGAAGAAGCAGCTGAGGCAGATGAGCCAGAAGCCACTTCGCTCATAATTGAGTTGCCAACGTTTGGAGGGGTTAACTCTTAACTCTTCTGTTTTGTAATTCTTTTTTTTTTTTTTTGTTTTTGGTTCCCAGGCCAACGGAAAACGTTTTAAACACTCCGTTTCATAGATAATCATCATAATTATCTGGCAAACAATAAATATAATATCTGGCCAAATTACAACAATTAGGCAGCTCCCGACTCACAGTTGGAAAACACCCAAAAGTTTACCCAAATAAAAAAAAAAAAAACAGAAAGCAAAAAATAAAATAAAACCATGCCACCGGGGGAAAGCAAATGATTGTTGGCTGGTTGTATTAACGTGGCTCTCCGCGTGGTGGTGGTGCCCTTCCTTACCCAACATTGTATTTAACACAATGGCTGTGTGGCCGCACAATAAACATAATTTTCACACGCGTTTCATTTTCGGGGAGAGCACTCACACACTTGCTCACAAATTAGGCAGAAAAACACTGGGCCCAAAAAATTAAAACGCGAGCAAATGTTAAAGCCACAGCGGGTAGCAGCGAGGGCTGGCCCAAAGAAACATTTCAAAAACTCCAAAATCCATTTCATAATTTTCTTTCGATTAGAAAGTAGTGTGAAATGTTGGCTACACTCTCTTGCCATGAATTCAAAGCTCCTTCTTTTAAAGTTCCACAATAGAAGCAATAATATTCCTACTTAACAATAATACATTATTATTAATAGTTCCTTTCTTATAACTTTTAAGCTTTAAGTATTCCTTTAACAACACAACAATAAAAGTTTTAATATTTATTCAATATGAATATCATTTTTTATAATTTTATTTAACTACTTGTTAATATATTTCTTAAATAAAAATATATTTAAAACTGTTTATTTTTTAAAATAAATATATATTACTATAAGATCTTCCTTGTCCGCAACAAAATAAGCCTTATAAAAATGGCCTAAACTCTTCTGTATAGGCTCACACATATGTATGTACCTCTACATATAGAAGTTTTCTATTGTTGGCACAAAAGCATGGTATTACCAACTTTTGATGGCAAAAAACTAAGCCCAATGCCTCCAAAAGCGGAAACTCATTGGTAACGCTTCGTTGCGTAAATTTCTCGTCGCGACTTTTCGGCCAACAGGTTGGCAAAAATAAACAACAACCAAAAACACGTCAAATAAACCTAGAAAAACAAAAAATCTGACTCGAAACCATACCAAAAACCACTAACAAAATGGCTGAAAATAACAAAAGACAAAAAAAACGGAAAAAATTGTTTTAATATTTCAGTTACGCTCCGGCAAGCGACAACATCGCGATACAACTCTGACTTGAACTTCTTGAAAAGTTCGGTAAACTATATAGCACACATGTGGCGGGGGATGATTCAATGGAAAAAGGGTAAATCACAGAGGAGCCCTCTCTGTGACGGCGGGTGATGGAGATCTCGTGCCAACACAGACCACAAGTAATAGCACAGAAGACTGTACCAGGCGGTACGGATCCGACCAACTGGAGAACGAACACCTGAGCATTTCTTTATGGATCTTGAGCAGAAAACCTATCGCGGCGTAACGTCATTAAAATTAGTGCAGAGCTCAGCTGAACCGAAGTTCGGAAAGAAAAGAAGAGCTATAGGCTGGTTAGATACTGGAACAGATACAGATGCACTCTGGAAAAAATAGTCTTGAAAATTGTAGCAAATAAAGATATAGTTTCATTCCAAAGGACTGTTCTCTTATCTTTTTAAAAAACACAAGTTTAGCAGTTAGAAATATGTATCATATTTGTTTAAAACTCTAATAGTTTCTGTTAAAATGTTTAATTTGTAGAACCATGTTTCAAATTCGACTGAAAAACAATTATTATATCTATATTTTTAAACGAACTAATACAAATGTATAAACTATTTTAAACGGGATACAGCCATTGTATATTAATTTTTGTGTAACAATAGTGGCAAAAAATAGACTATGTATGTATGTATATTGGGGCAACCGAACCGCCAAATGGGGTTCTAGTCACGAACGCATATCGGTTATAGCCAGTCGGTTCCTTCCTGGTTACGCTTCGTTGTCAGATGCCAAGATGGCGTTGAATATTTCGGATATGTTGTCCGGATCGGGGTGGGAGGTGCGATACCAGCTGGAGTTAAAGCTCAGCCAGAGCTTCGTCCAAACATCCGATGTGGGAAAGGGCAGACGTTGACTCCCAGGTAATTAGAGTCGACACAAAGGCCATAATTACCCTGTAACTAGGAATTATGAAAATATAATAATAAAAAAGAGAGACACTCTGAAAAAATAGTGAAAAGAATGTAGTCTAGGGCCACCCAGCCACCGAGATCGGGCCCGAGCCACCTGACAGTAGTCAATGTTTAATGACTTTTATTCTTGTTTCATATTTGAGTTCTTCCCTGGCACTCGCATTAGACGATTTCCCATGATTGTGTCTCCATCCAGTACTCTCTGGGTCAGGCCTAATCTTTGTCTTGATAATCTTGGCCCATCCATGCCGATTTCTTGTCTGCCATTCAGATCTCTAAGTGCGATGCAATAAAAACTATGGCAGGCAGTGTAATTCCCTTCTCGTCTTTTTTACATTTTTTTTATTAGTGTTCTTTGCTTGGGAAGAATTCCAATCGCCCTTGGTTGCTAGACAATATTATTGGCATTGAGGTACAAAAACAACTCAGTTCGACCTCAGTACTGCTCTTGAAAACAATTTTTTCCCGATTTTATGATCACTCTTCATACTTTCAGAATGGTTAATCTTCCAGGAAGATGTATATTAATACATCGTATTGTAATATATTTATAAAAAAGACTATGAATGTTGAATATCTTATTTTTAAAATCAAAATAAAAATCTCTTTTCGAATTACTCAATCCCTTGAATGATCGTAATCACTCATATTAATTTATTGCTGATATGTCAGCTAATAATACTAATCGATTAGATAATGAAATCCCTAACATTTAATTAATCTTTTTATAGGGCTAATTTTTAAAGAAATTCGTTATAGGGCTGATTTTCAAAGCAATTCGTTAGAGTGATAAGAAAACACTTAGTAATATTAAGTGAGGAGAATTTGCTGAGAAAATTCTAATTCCACTGATTGCAACTCAGCTCAATCACCCGGAATCCCCTGCTGCGAGATTAAGTGCCATTATCAATGGTCTTATCATAGAAAAGTGGCTTGCAATTTGCCGAAGAGAGCGGTGGAATCAGTACCCCTTGTACTTTAGCACAGAGTGGATCGCGAAACTATGAAGAAAATAGTTATTTTTGTCGTCAATTTATTAATCTTAAGGGGTTGTTTGGCCGAAATACCGGAAGAATATTTACTACAAACTTACAGGTGAAAAATAAAAATATATAATAATAATAATTTCATAAGTTAATTCACGATTATTACTTTTAAACATCATAATTTAGATATTATCAAATATATGCATTTTCTGAGAAAAAAAATAACAAAAAGAGGCAGATTAGAATAGATATCATAACTCTAACATCGATCAATAATCAAAATTGTATCATATCATCGTAATACAAAGAACACATTGACTTATAAAAAAATTTAAAAAATATATTCTTTCTATAATATGATATTAATATGTTTATTTATTTATACATATTTTTGTCTTCTGTCTATAATATTCTATATATTTCTATTTTTTCTATCTGAAATTCTATAAAATCTTCTATAAACTCTTTTAAATTTTTTATTTCCAGTCTTCCCTCGGACTTGAATTTTATGCCCACCTTGGGCAATGGCCACTTGGGCTATACTGTCTATGGCGATGCCATCTTTATGAATGGAGTTTACAATGGAGCCGGAGGAAATAGCAAGCGAGCTAGGATACCCAACTGGCTGAATATTTCTGCACAGATCTGCGATCGATTTGGCTGCACCACCGATGAGGATGTGGCCGTCAACGGAACCAGCTATGAAATGAACCTTCGCGATGGTTACTACCGATCCCTGACCACTTTCAGAAGCCTGGGAATCACATTGGAGCAGAGAACCTATCCCCACAAGTTTTATAATAGGGCTTTGGTCTACGAAGTGGTGGCTACCAGACTTACCAACAGGAATGCGAGAGTTAATTGTAAGTATTTTCTTTAAGAATATAAATTTAAAAAAATGTATATCTAATAATATTTCATTATAGCTCCCCAATATTTGAAACTAACTCAACATCCTGGCAGCTCCAGTGATGCCTTCCAATTTATTGTGATTAACAATGGCAGTGCTTCTGATGGCGATTATCGTATCCTTCGTGGCCAAACAGAAGTCCTGGAGTTTGAGAAATTCCAGCCCAAACACCATGAAATCTTTGTCGTCTTTAGTGAATCCATGGAGCAGTCCCTGCAGCTGGAGTGGCCTACCTGGCAGGGTCAGTTGACCCACCGCATTGTTATCACCATGGACAGACAACTGAGTGTGGCCCAAAAGGAGCTCCAGGATGTGCTGCAATTGAGCGCCAAGAGCCTTCTTCTGAAGCACACCGAGTCCTGGAATAAGTTCTGGGACACTGAATTCTCCATCCAACTGAGAGGCGATGATGCCCTGGAGCTGTCACAGATTGTGAATGCGGGGATTTTCTATTTGGCTAGTTCCCTGCCATCGTTGGAGACCAACCAGGAGAACGAGCACTTCTTCGGCCTCAGTCCGACTGGCTTGGGGCGTGGCAATCTAGAGGCGGACTATCAGGGTCACAACTTCTGGGATACGGAGATCTGGATGCTGCCGGTGGTCACACAATTTGGATACGAGTATGGGAAAAAGGTGCTGGACTATCGCACCCGGAAACTCGAGGCAGCCAAGTACCATGCCTACGCTTCGGGATACAAAGGAGCCAGGTGAGGAGAACCATCCAGTTAAACCGTAAAGCTAATCCGGTCTATCAGGTTTCCTTGGGAGAGTGCCTACACAGGGACAGAAGTGACGAATCCCTGTTGTCCCGAGGTAGCCCGCAATGAGATCCACATCTCCCCGGACATATCCTTCGCCCTGCAAAAGTTTTTTGCCCAATCGGCGGATTTCGACTGGACCTGCGACAAGGCCTGGCCCATAGCCGCCGAAGTGGCCGAGTTCCTCGTGAGCCGAGCAGACTGCGAGGAGGTCAAAGAGGTCTGCCACTTCCTGGGTGTAATGGGACCCGACGAGGACCATCCCGATGTAGATGACAATGTTTACACCAATGCTGTGGCCAAAATTGCCTTGGACTTTGCCGTGTGGGCTGGTCAGATGTGTGGAAACTCGAGCACCGAACTCTTCGAAAAGTGGAGCAGGGTCAGCGATCGCCTTGTTATCCTGCGGGATGAGGAGCTCGATTACCATCCCCAGCATCTAGGTTATGTTCCAAACACGACTGTTAAACAAGCAGACACCATCCTCCTAGGATTCCCCCTGAAATTCGATACGAGGTGAGGTGACTTAGCCCGAAATCCATCTTTCATCTCATTTCCCTCTCCCCCGAAGCTCTACCCACCTCAATGACCTCAAGATGTACGCCAATGTGACCCGAGAATCCGGACCTGCCATGACCTGGTCCATGTTCGCCGCCAACTATCTGCACACCGCCGAGTATTCGCGGGCCCATGAGTACTTCGAGCGGGGCTACAAGAGCTATGTGCGACCGGAGTTCAAGGTCTGGAGTGAGACTCCCATCGGCTACGAGGGATCGGCCAACTTCCTCACCGGAATCGGGGGTTTCCTGCAAGCGCTAATATTCGGGTATGGTGGCCTGGACTTTGTCCGAGATGGCAACCGTACTACGATGATTCTGAGTGGTTCCATGACTCCACCTAATGTGGACGAAGTGGAGGTCAACTATATACGATACGGGAAAAGTAAGTGCCAGTGGATATTCCGAAACGCATACAGCGGAATGGATTGCGGGAAGTCCCTACAGAAGTTAGAGACGGTTCAAGGGGGGAAAAGGACATTGCTGGGCTCATCCTTCAATTGTAAGTTGTGGTGTTCCAACTCTCTTTTTACAATAATTCCTCATATTATTGGTTCAGTTTCAGTTACCAGAGGCGATCCCCCAAAGCACATTCATATTTTGAGATAAATCCATAAGTGTATTTGAATAAATATGAAAGAAATACATATTTGGGCTGTATGCTGGCTGGAGAGTTATAGACGTAGTTAGCTATTTTGGAAGTATCTATTGCATTTGGTTATGGTTATCTGGGTAATCGTATTCCTTCATGCCTGTCTATTTATATTTGGCTATCGAAGAGCCACTGACGCCGGCCGCATTTTTGTTGCTTCCACTCAGCACAACGTAGGCGGTCTTGGTCTCCTTTTGCTTCTGCTGCAACATAGTTAGAGTGCCCAGTGGGGTGTCGGTGGAGCTCATGGTTTTCATCAACTAAATAAAGGATTAAAATTAATGTCACATTTAAACATTATAAAAAAGTGATCGTACCCCGTCCTGCTCCATTTTCTTGAGACGCTTCTCAATCTTGTTTTTGCCGGGACCCTTGCCATGGAACTTGTGCGACAAGTAGCGGAAAGCCTCCTTCAGATTCAGAATGCGGCCATTGTCGTCGATGTAGTCCAGCTTGACATTGGGCTTGAAGGCCTCCTTGTCCTTAAACTCCATAATTGGCCCAGAATGGAAGCGGTCGCGACGGTTAACCTTGTCGTCCTCCCTGAAACAATAAAATAATAAACAAAAGTCTTCAAGAAGTTCAAAATCTGACTTACCCAGCTGCCTTGTCCTCGATGGAATAGTTCTTAGCCTGCAAGTGGGCCATTTTGGTATTGCTTGGCCTGTTCTTTTCCTCCTTTTCCAGATAACCCTTGGACAGGGCCAGACGCAGGGCGTTAGCTACACCAGCGCCCACATCGGGCTCCTCGTCCAGGATGGCTCGGTCCTCTAGGTCCTCACCCAGATTATCCAAATCGGCGGGCTGCATGACTTCATCGGGATTCACAGAGTTCCAAGTGCCATGACTATGAGAAGGCTCTTCATTCGTGTCCATGTGCTCCTCCAATTGCTCGGTCTTCTCGAAGTCCATCATGTCATTGGAGTCTTCGTTACGATTACCCGCCATGCCGTAGGTGGGAATATCGCCGAGAGTGCGGCAGAACTCGGCCGTGGCGTTCAACACAATGTTGCCGTCGACACCGGTGAGGACGACCCCAGAACTGGATTCCTCCACAGGCTCTGGCTTTATTTCCCGCTGAATGGACTCGATGTCAATGGGCAGCGGCTTCTTAATAATGTTCTCCTTTTGCTTTAGTTTGCGGGCCTTCGACAGAACCCGCTCCAAATCATCGTCCTCCAGTTCTAGCTTGATCTCTGGCTTGACGTCTTCCATCTCCGCGTCTTCGGCATCCCGATAGCGTCCATTGCGGCTGCCAAAGTTTGATGACGTTCCAGCCTCCGGCAAGGGCTCAAGATCCTCGGCTTTAAGTTTTTGTCGCAGTTTCTTGACCTTCTTCTTGGGCTTTTTGAACCTAAAGAATAAAATAAATTTTTAGATTATATAAATGGCGATAAATAATAAATCCTCTCACTTGGCCATCTCTTCGGTGCTGTAAGTATCTGATGCCAGCTGCAAGTTGGTGTCCTCCAAGGTTTCCAAGCGTTTTCCGGCCAATTTAGTTTTTATTTCCAACAGCTTACGCCTATGCTCCTTCTCCTCTTCCACATTCTCGCCAATTACAAAGTTCTTGCGCTTCTTCGGCTGTCCCTCGATTTCATCATCGTACTTCTCCAGAACCGAACGCTCGATGGGATTGCCGAGCTCATCGTACTGCTCCTCGTAAACGTTGTAGCCGTAACTGAGGGGATTCTGCTTTTTGTTCGCCACATTCTTCTTGTAGCGCTCCTCGTCCAGCATGTTGACATTGACCAGAGTGTCGCCCTCCTCCTCGTTGAGCACATCCTGATCTTTCAGGGTGAGGATAACCGTTCGTCCCTCTCCAAAGTCATCCATATCGTGGTCCACCCGTAGTCCCCTCAAATTCCTGTCGCCATAAGCCCGTTGACGAGCTTTTTGCTTCTCCTGTTCGAGAAGCTCTGTGACTCCAAAGGCTTCATCGAGTTCCTCCAATTCTTTGGCCTGTAAAGGGATAGTTTTCAACGGAATTTGCAGGAAAATAATGAATATAGTACCCACCTTGCGCTTGGCCTCTTCCCGAGCATCCACCACCCGCTTATTTCTGTCCACCCACTTGGATACGTTGTCGGTTTCCTCGTCGGACTCCCCAAGGGTCTTGATGCGAGCCAAACGCTCCTCCAAGAATCGCTTCTCCTTGCGCTGGTTTAGCTTCTCGCGCAGTTTCTCTGCCTCCTTTTTCTCCTTCAGGTTGTCGGCCGGCTTATGCAGGAACTCGCCCCACTCGTCCTTGTAGGAGGACAGATCAGCCGTGTCGCCGGAAGCTTTCTTACCCTCCTGCTGACTGCCGCTACTTAAGGCGGATGGGGTCACCTTGCTGGGACCACTATCCACTTCGAGCGGCTTAAGACCCAGCTTGGCACGGAGTTTGTTGGTCTCCTCGATGGACAGCACATCGCCCGCACCGTTTTCGGGTATGGGCGAGAAGGAACGAGAGGAGGTTGAGGGCTTTCGAGCCGCTGACGGTGGCGACTTGGATCGCGAGCGCTCGCGGTTCCGTTCCCGTTCTCTTTCTCTTCCAGCCCGCTTGCGGGCATCACGTTCCCGCTCGATTTCTCGCTCTCGACGGGATTCGTAGTCGGCATGTCTGGAGATTTGCGGCGGAGGAGGAGCAGTGGGTTCTCCCCGATCCCGGTCTCGTTCACGTTCCTTTTCTCGCTCCTTGAGGCGCTCCTTCTCTCGGTCCCGGTCACGTTCTCGTTCCCGATCTCGATCGCGATCCCGTTCGCGTTCACGTTCACGTTCACGATCTCTTTCGCGCTCCAGTTGCCTTTCGCGCTCCCTGAGTCGCTCCTTCTCCCGCTCGCGGTCCTCCCGCTCACGCTCCCTGTCGCGCTCCTTCTCCCGCTCTCTAAGCAATTCCCGTTCCTTCAATTGGTCCCGTTCCCGAGCAGATTCCCTATCGCGATGGGATGACTCCTTCAGCCTGGTATTATCAGCCTGCACCGGAACCTCCACACAGTCCGAACCTGCAAAGAAGAGTCACAGGTTAGAGCTGTCTATCGGAAAACTTGTGCATCGCTTCTTATATATAAATGCATGCGCCGCCTGGCCACTCCCACTCACAATCTGCTCCAGCAGTAGCTGCGCGACACCTGCAACAAAAAGAGGGAGAAGGGGGCGGAAAACGCAACAATCGGTTTAGTACATCCAGAACTAGGAGAGTGCAGCGCCAAGGCGATTGCCAGGCCCAGGCGGTCCGATACTGATCAGTTAAATCGCTTTTCCGCCGGATCCGCCGCCAAGAGGCAATCGCCCGTGGTCAAGGCCTGCACTTGTGCCGTAAAAAAAAGTCAAACACTTACTGTCCGAGTCGGATTCCTCCAAGGAGATGATTTCGCTTGGCCGCTCGCGCTCCTTGTGCTTGTGGTGTTTGTGGCGGTGTTCGCGGTGCTCCCTGTGTTCATAGGACTCCCGGGGCTCCTTATCTTTGTCCTTGTGCTTCTTGTGCTTGTGATGTCTGTGGCGCGTCGACCCCGAGTCGTCGGTGAGGTCGAGGGTTGCATCTTCCTCTTCCTCAGAGCGTGACCGATGCCTGCTCTTCTTATCCTTTTTGTGTTTCTTTCCAGTCGACGACGATCCCATTTTTTCACAAAATATTGATAATTTCACAAAAAAATCGAGGTGACGCCAGTGTGACCGTAAACGCAATACCAGAAATGGGATGGGAAATACCAAAAATTAAAATACCTTTAACCCTTATAAAAGCCATGCTTTCGATGGGCATGGGCCAACTACATCAAAATATTAGAGCTTTATTTAATATTTTCTCTACTTCTTTTATAGTTTTCAATCCTCCAAACATAAATTAATTTTTAAATGGGCTAAAGTTTTATACTCTACTGATGATAACTTACTGATGTAACTGATTAGTTACTGATAGATACTGATAGCCCATTTTTAAATTAAATTTTTTTGCTCTTAGAATTTCGATAGTTAGTGTTTTTTCCTCCAAATACAAGAATAATAGAGTAATAAAATTAAAACAGTTAATACCGAAAAATAATTCAAAATATTGATACGATTTACCGCTAGACCGAATCGGTTCGCTATGCACCAGTGTTGCCATTTCAGCTTTTTTTTTAACTCAAGAAGGCTGAGCCTTTTTCTATTGTCTTAATGTTCGAAAATCAGTTCTTATGTGTAGCTATATATTTTTAAACCATGTATAGGTTTTTCCCTCCCAAATTCAGAAGAACAAACTTGCACAGACAAATTTGGAAGGGACAAACTTGCACAGACGATAAAAATTTGTAAATAAAAAAAATGTATCCATTTTTTGTTTTGCGTACAAAATTATATTCTCTTAACTGTTTTTCTTTTGGTTTAATATTTTCCTTTTCCATATTTTACCTTTGTTCATTCTTGTTACCAGATAGATGGCAACTCTGTTATACACAAGCCAAGCACGAACCTGGTTGCATGGCAGCTCGAACTCGAACGCGGTTGGATAGGCCAGCAACAAAAAAAGAAGCACGTATCATCAACAGTCGCACAGTAACTTGCGACTGAATTCACGATAATCGGCAAAAATATCACAAAAAATATCAAAAACAAATATCCCTTTTGCGATATTTGCAATCAACAATCATAGTTAGTTTCGTGTCGGTTCGAAGTTCCCGTCCGTGTGCGTAGGTGTCAGTCGCGTGACATGTAAAATGTAAACGCGAAACAACAACAAAGGCTAAACAACCAAACGGTAGCAACATCCCTGTGCGATAAACAGAAAACGAAACAAAAACAGCTTAAACAGCAAACACAACAACAACAACAACAAAGTGGTTAGCAAGCAAAAGTTGCGAAATAGTTTTGGACTGGTGGCAAGTGGCATCGGCGATAAAAAAAGAAACAACAACATAATTCCCAAGAAAAACAGGTTTCTGATGCCTGTGAGGAATCAAGAAAGAATGAAAAGTAGATCGGAAGGGGCGGTGGAGGTGGAGGTGTGCAAACATTTACTGCAAATGCGAATTTAGATTCTTAACTGCAGGAATCGCTTTGCTGACGCACAGTGGTCACCGACTTGCCCCACTGTGCCGCCCAGAACTTGTTTGTGCTTCACCTGCTTCTTCTTCTTGAGCTCCGATACCCTTTCCATTCGGACTCCCCCACCTCCCCCCGAATGCATGTTGTTTTCGAATAGATCTTGCATGCAGCTCCCAAAATCAATAGGAAAAACCGTTTGCTCTTGCCCGAATGAGCCGTTACTTTTCGGGAAATATTTACCCCCACCCTACCCCACCAAGAGCTTCCCACACGGGCCAACAATAATCAGCTGGCTCTGCAGTCGACGCCGGCAGAGGTAGCGACAGCGACGACGGCAGCGTCGGGCGCCTAGCAACAGCAGTTTACCTCTCGAGTCAGGGGCGGACTTCGGGTAGACAAGGGCCTTAAAAGAGGCGAGCTTTGCAGAATTTATAGATTTATATATTATATAAACAATTAAAAAAAAATCCGCAAAAATTAGTAATTAAAAAAAAAGCCTTTTTAAAAATCATCGATTTTGTAACACTTGTTAAATGGTTTTTATCTTATAACAAAAATAAAACCAGTTTAAAAATAGTACTCTAATCGAAAACATTAATGATTCAAGACCTAAAAATACATACCACCACCACAATCACTATAATTAGCTAAGATATAATAAAACCAATGAAATAGTTTCAAAAGCTTTAGCTAGTAATTCCTTTTGTGTAGCCTACCTTCCCTTTTGAGAAGTTCGCCCCTGTAGACTCCACCGTCAGCTGTGCGGGCAGTGCGCAGGCGCCACACACCAGCACACGCACACTGCCTGGATCTGGGGGCTGGGAGCCACGAGCTAGGAGCTGGAGGAGCTACAGGCAGAAGGCAGCAGTAGCAGCAGCAGCAGGCTGGTTAACTGCCTGACTTTGGCCCGAAAAATTGCATTGCTGGCGTCTCGCTCGCACGCACTTACTTTGGCAGTAATGCCGGAAAATGGTCTGTGCCTCTGCCTCTGCCACTGCCGCTCGTAGTTGGCAGCTGGCAGTCGGCTTTACATAAGCTTACGTCCTGATTCAGTGCCCGGCTGCAGGTCCTTTGCTCAGGTTGTCCTTTCAGGCGCGCTATCCGTTCTTCGTTTTCCGGGTATCAGCTGCTGGCGCAACTTGTTCGGCTTTGGCTTTTGATTTTTCTAGGCTTTTGGTTTTCCACCGGATTTTCAGTTAGTTGGTGACTCTATTTTTATTTTAGCGTTGGCTCGTTGGGTTCTCGGTGGCAGTGGAAACCGGCTTGCCAAAAGGTTCGTCGACAGTTTTTTCTGTTTTTTCAGCTGTTTGCGGACCAAGAGTAGAAAAAAGTGGTTAGACCTCTTTTTTTATTACACTTTAATTTGTCTTTTTTATTTTTTTGCGCTATTATTCATCTCATTTCTCAACTATTGCTATTTGCCGCCTGCGTGGGCCACTTTCAAAAGCTTTTTTTCTCTTTTTTTTTTTTTTGTCGAGTAAGGGGGCTTCTGTTGATGTTTTTTTTTATTTTATTTTATTTATTTATTTATTGCGTTTTCGTTGTCCAATCATAAAGCCAAAACCAGATTTTGTGCGCACGGCCAGCCGTAAATCAATTTAACAATATCAATTCGCTCGTAAAAACGTTTGAAAAAACACACATAAATGAATTTATCCATAAATATCCATACGTTTACCTACGATGCAGCTGAAGTGTTAATCGAAAGAAAACAATAAAGTTGATGAACAAACAGCAGCAGGAGCAACAACAAGAGCAACAAAAACAGGAAAGGCTTGCAACTACCAACATGTGAGGCAAGGCAAGTTGAAATGTTAGCTCAGCCCCTCGAAAAGATGGCCGCCAGGATGTGCAGCATCGTCGTTTCCATCATCTAGCTGCCGCTGCTGCATTCGCCGAGCTCTCACACAGATACAGATACAGATACAGCTACAGCTAAAGATACACCCACACACCAATGCAGCTGAAAGCCAGACGCTCGCACACAAATGCAAGCCACTCTTAAAGGTGAGTTCAGTTCCCCGCCGCGTACTTTAAAGTTTTAAATTTTAAATACTCTGCAGTCGTAAAATTGGGTGAACCGAGAGTCGTTCGAATTTCCTGTGCAGACGGTAGCCCGAAATGAGTGCGAAAAGTTTGCAAAATTAATGATTTCTCTCCTTCACTACAGTGAACTTTTTGCCTTTTTTGTGTGGCGATTTTAAAACGAATTAACTAAGATTCAATTATTCATAAATTGAATCATTTAATATCTTCCGACGCCATTCGAATTTTGTCCTCAAAAGGAATGAAACTAGCAAGGTTCAAGGAATTTATCTCAACCAATTTATTGCCCATTTTTTATATTAAAAACAAAAAAAAAACAATCATAGCGCGGTGCTCAGAATAAATGAAATGTCAATGTAATTACCGAAAGGCTTCAGATATGGAATCCGTACGTCATCCCATATAATAGCTCGCCATATCTTTCAAAACAGCGTCATTTTGCAAGGTCATTAAGTGCCTGGCACAAACACCAGATAATTTGTTTCCAGCGCAGGCGATTGCCAAGGGAAATTAATTGAATTTTCTTTTAATTAAATGGGAGTTTGGTTACCAAGTGCATTTGATACTGTGTCCCATGTGTCCTGCGATAAAATGGCTCACATTCTTGGAAGGATATTATGCCATTAAGAATAATTTAAAAACTTACGAGAAAAATTTCCCCTATAGCAGAAAAGGTGTGAATCCAGGACAAGTTCCCGGCGATTTTAAAATATTAAAATTAATTTTGTGAAATGGAAAAACGGAGCTTCCCAAATATGTCCGATTTGAACTAAATTGAACCTGAAGCTTTAGATTTATTTTCTGTAATACTTTGTGATTATGAGACATTTTTCGTTAAATCCTTTCCTCACGCCCTCTGCTTCAGATAATCCCCAAACAAATATATATGTATGAGCAAATGTATTTTGAAACCTTCGTCTATCAAGCCCGTGAAATGTCCAATCAAGAGAATCGCATGATGAATGACCTCAGCATTCCCATCAATCTTACAAAATTTCCCCCGTCCTCTGGCGTACGAAATTTTTGCCAGAAATTCCTTTGATATTTGGCGACTCTCGTTGTCTTTCGTGTGTTATTTTTTTGCGGGCTTGCGTGCTTAGAGCATCTCAAAGTCTAACATTTCTTTCAGTTATTTTTTTTTTTGTCGGTAGAGTTCGGCAAACACCGAAATCTTTGAGGGTAAGCGCGAATTTTTATGACCGCTTGGAGTAGGAATTGGAATTGGAATCGGATTCGGACGCGGACTTGGAATGGAGCTCGGAGCTTGGACCTGGTCGGTGGAGGAGAGTTCAGGCAGCAACTGGAGGGCAGCAATCCGACCATCGTTTTAATTTGTTGTTTTTGGTTTTGGGTTTTAGTTTGGGTTTTGGTTTTGGTTTTGGTCGCGAGCGAATGAGCCCATTGAAAAAAGCCCGTCAAACCAGTCGGCGTTTTCTGTTTTTGCTCTTTCCTAGGCCTCGGCAAACTGGCCCCCGTTGATGACTTTTTACATAGCCGTTGGCCCGAAGAGATACCGACTGAGATACAGTGAGGTAGAGCTGGATGGCTTACTGGATGGCTGGATGACTGGATGGCTGGATGGCTGGCCAGAGTCAACTAACAGACAAAACACACACGTATCTAAACTTGTTTGAAACGTGTTACATTTTAAGAACGTTCGCCGTAAGCGGCAAGTGGCAATAATCCTTTCAAACTTGACAGGGCTGCCATGTTCGCAGTGGAACGCTAAGGGCCCATGCCCCAAGTGGGAGTGGCACTTGGCCCTTCGATTCGATTCTGTTCTGTAGGTTGTTTTTTTTTTTTTTTAAACCTAGCACACCATAGCATGGGTATCAATGTATCTATGTATCTGGATCTCTATATGCTGGCTGTCAGTCTTTTTGGCTCTGCAGACATTTTGGCTGCCTTTGTTGTTATCAAATGTTGCTTTCTTTTTTTTTCTTTCGTTTTTTGCAATTCCGCCATTTTTCTTTACACAAACAAACAAGCAAAACACACGGGTTCCTTGTTACCCAAAATCCCAAACAACCAAACACCCACACATAATAATAAAGAATGGCACAGGAGAAGGGTGAAGAAAACAAAAAAAAAAAAAAGTGAAATTGATATTTTCGCACAAATTGCCGTTAACAAGGATTGGAGTCGGACGGAGGAAAAACCTAGGCAACGAAAAATTTGCCTGTCAAAATTTGGTTGAGAATGTGCAGCAGAATATACATACATATGTACATAAAGTAAGAGAAATGGAATAAAAAACGGTTAGGTGTAAACGGGAAATTGTTTACCGTGGTTCCAAAATGATGTAATTTCGCGTGTTCGTGCAATTCAATTTCCTGCCAGCGGAAGCCCGTGTCGCTCTGTTCACCCATTGAAGTCAAACATCCATTCCCGGTCCCAGGTCTCCTGCCCGGTTCCGTCAGTCTCCTCCACACCCCGTGGCCTGAACCCACATTTTCCCCGGCCCACACTCTCCCTCACCCCCCACACCCACTTTAGTATGTTTAAAATATGGTCCAAAAATTTGTTTGGCAATTCCATATCTGCCGTTTTTTTGTCTCGTCTATTTTTGGGAAACTTTAATTGTCCCCAAACCAAAGTTCGCTGAACATACAGTGCCAGAAATGTGTGTATGGTGTGTCTGTTTATTTGGCAAAAGCCAAACACATAAATATATAGTACCATGTCCGATTCAATTTGGCTGAATTCGCTATCTCCGACATGCGACTGGTCAATACAATTTAACTTAATTCTTTTGTGGAATGGATAGTATAGTGAATATGGCTTCCTTCACTTAAAAGTTAAGAAAAGACCTCCCCTGGTATTCCCTTGTTTTAATGTTAAAACTAATAAGCTTATCCGAGCTGTTCAGTCTTGATAATCGTAAGAGGTTTATAGATTCCTGGAATGAAAATATGCTGATCGGGAATATTGTCAACTTGAAGAACCTAAACAAATAATTTACAAAAGTGTATGCAAAATTCTGTTTACTCTGGGTATGGCCTCTCAAAAAATATATATTTGCCATATTTCGCATAAATAAATTATATTCAAAAGACGACCCCCGGCTAGGCCCGGCCTGGCTCGCCCTGGTGGCTTTGGTTTCGGGCCGGGCATTGCCTATATTAACAATAATTCCTTTGTGCCCGGGCATCTTGCCAAAAAGTTCGGTTACCGCCTGCTCCTGCACAGCAGGCGACGAACGTTTTGTGGCCAATTTCCCGTACCCAAAGGCCGACTTTTTGTGTGTGTGTGTGTGTGTGTGTGTGACCCATTGTCAGGCAAAGTCAAGCCGGACACAAGGCCTACTCGCTCACTGCCCCTGGCTTCTCGCTGCTCCTGGCCCTATGACGTTTTGTCTAGAGTTTAAATGCAAAAGTTTGCAGAATGCCCGAGAAAACAGTAGAAAACAAATGGGGCACTGGCTGGGGCAGGGGCGCAGGGGGACAAGGGGACCCGGGAAAAGTCAAAACTTTCAAGCCTGGAACAACAAGCAAAGCGACTGGAAGCTCTTTGATTGAGGGATTTTGGTGAGGCTTTCAAAACTCTCTGACCTACAGGGACTTGGACTTTATAGATTAAAATAAAGTAGGGACGACTATGGTCCAGTTCATCGACTATATGATACGGGGTACTCTTATCATTTAAAAATTTTAAATTAAAATTGAAAAAAGTTGATCCTTAATATAACATTTTCATGCATACTTTTGGGCGCTTTCGCACAAGCCACAGAAACAAGCCGGTAAGTTGTGGAGTAACTGATAGAAATGGTTCAATATCGACTCTTCTATTGATGCTGATCGAAAATATATCTATATACTTCATGGGGTATTCTATGCAAACTATGGAAACTGAATATTAAACAATTTTTTTTTTTTTTTTTCGAGACACTTTGAATTTGCGTGTCAGGACATGCAGGACATGCAGGACATGCAGGACATGGCTCGGAGCAGAAACATCAAAGAAATTTACGCTGGTTGTTGTTGTATATGTAGTAGTATCCGCCATTGAAGCGCAACGTGGCCAGATCGTAGTGCACGGTTCCCGCCAAAGATGGCTCCACCGAGACGATGCGCACCGGTGACGTCGTGAAGTTGAGGGTGCGATAGAAGAAGGCGGTGAGAAAACTGGCACTGATCACAAACGCCACAAAGAATCCAAGACAGAAGACACAGTCCTTGTTCACCTGCAGGCAGAGGCAGAAGGCGGCGGCAAAGTCGCCGATCGTCCGCTTGATTCGCGCCCACAACGTTTGCTGCACCAGGGGCGGATTCGGGGGCATGTTGTTGCCACTGATGATGATCGTGTGGTGGATGCGTTCGCAGGGTGCCAAGTTCTCGCCCTGCACGGTGGTCACATCCAGTCTCAGTCGGCCGTGGTGGTGGTGCGGTATCAGCTCGGTGGTCTGGGTGCCCAAATGGCTCATTTGCGGCATCTGCAGGATCACCGTCGGTCTCGCAGGACTCCTCGACGAACGGCGCCGTCGTTTCTTGTTCGGCTCCTGCAGGGACTTGGAGTCCATGTTGTTTCCGAAGCGGTATAGCATTTCCAGGATGTTGTGCAGTCGCGTGTTCGAGATTGCCTCGGCAGCTGAGTCGTCTTCCTTGGTTTCGACTTCGTGACTGGTGCCGGGAACATCGTTAATGTTGAAAGTGACATGTCTGGATAGGTCTTGACTATTTCCCGGGATGTAGACCACAACATCCATTCCCGGTTCGCCATTCACTCCAGACAGATGCCGTATTTGGGCCGAGTCGTCATCTGGTGGTTGGTAGTTATCCACCGCAGCATTCCTTGTTTCGACAGGAGATTGTTGAGGTTCAGGTTCAGGTTCAGGTTCAGGTTGAGGTTTAGTTTCAGTTTCAATTTCTGAACGATTATCCTGTGGAAGATCCTGTAGCGTAAGGCACGAACCTGAAAGCTGTCCCTCTGTATCAGTGGATTCCACATTAACATCTGGCAGATACACCACACAAGTGCTATTCGTATGTGGCTCTCTTGTTTCGGAGTGGCAGGCTCGATCGTCGTCCCCTGATTCAGGTCCTTGGACGCCGTCCACGTCATCTAAATCAGTTACAGACGACGTCTGACCCCGATCCTTGCTTTGATCATCTTTTCGTTTGTCCATGAACTTTTTGTTTTTTGAGAGAAACTGAAAAATTTTGGTTGTTTGTTTGTACCAATCGTTGTGACAGTTGCCAAACAGACACGTATTCGAAATAATGTTGATTTTGGCTTGGTGTAGAGAAACATTAGAAACCTTTCAAAATTTTATCATCTGTGGAGACATTAAATTTGATGGCGCGCAGTGGGCCACCGCACACGGCGATTGTTGTAAACCTGCTTATTGGCGATTTGGTTCAGGATGCCGTGAATGAGCCGTACAAGCTCTCCGAGCAGTCGTCCACCTGCCGGCGGCTCTTTGACATTCTGGGCTTCAGTCCGGCGGATGTTTTCGACGACGATGACGAGCCCGGGGACGGGAATTCGACGGACAAGTCCAGTTCGTGTACTCTACAGAACTCACCGAATCCAAATGCCATGACTATTAAGCAGAGAAATTGGCACACTTGGCTGAAGAAAGCATTAGCTGAAGGTGAGATACGATTGAGAGGTTTTTTGGAGCAGTCTTTCTCACAGAGAATCGGAAGTGAAACAGTGTAGTATCTGAAATGTAACCAAGGGAATAATTCCGCCTTTCTATCTGTACCCCCATGTAGAGAACTCGGAAGAGGATATTGAGATATTCAAGAGACCCCTTGCATACAAGGTGATCGAGACGACCGGCGTGCAGACGGAACAGCCGAGGCTGAGGCGAAAGGAGCAGGGAGCAGCACTTGTGGAGGTCAGACAAGGTGAACCGGAACTGGGGTTGGGAGAGGCGCCATGCGAAATGACCCGACAAACGATCTTTATCGAGGCGGTATCTGTACCCATTCCCAATGTGCTGGCACGAGCGCCGCTGGCCGACAGGTTCTGCTATATGTTGACGGACTTCGCCTCGGCCCTCTACTGTAGTCTTGCAATCATGTGTTGTTGCACACCGAATATGTTGCGATAAATGAGAGCAGTGCCCTGCCGCCAACCAAAATCGTTTGCTGCTGGTCAGTTTGCCGCTGTGCTGCCGAGCTACTACTACTTGTTTTGTCATTTATTTAATAATGAATCAAAACCAATTATAATGCCAATGTCTACTTTGGATGGGTCTTCACCAGTTGCGCTTTATGTTTCATTCTTAATTTATTTAATAATGAAACTGAACCAATCATAATGAATGCTAATGTCTACTTTGGATGGGCCTTCACCAAGTCGCGCTTCATGTCGATCTGCTGGTTGACGTTGGTCTGCAGGAAGCTGTAGTAGTGACCCATCAACAGGTAAAGACACCAAAGGCACAGGACAATGAAGAGCACGTATGTAAAGTTCTCGCCGATCATGTAGGCGCAGGCCATTATGGTGTCCGCCGTCTGGACGACCACCTGCCACATCCTCTGGCGCAGCGGCAGCCTCTGCATTTCCGTGGCCGATGTCACCGACTCGACCTCGATGTGGATGGTGTGCTGCAGCACCTTGCTCGGCTTGTCGATGTCCACCCGAAACGACTCGCCCCCGCCTCCTCCGACGCCCGCCTGGGCCAGCTTGGCCTCCAGCTCCTTAACGTCCGCCTGCCGCTGCCCCAGGGCACTCCACGAGGTCTGGCTGCTCACTTCGCAGGTCACGGCCTGGCTGTTCTCCGCAGACCCCTTGATCGTGCATTCCGATAGTTGTATCAGGCTCGATGAGGACGTTTTCCCTTCACTCTGATCGACAGCTAAAAAGAAATAGAAAATTAGATTTGGCTTAATCTGTAAATAATACAACATATATAATAGTCTCTATATAATAGCCTATTGCAGACAATCTACAAATCATTTAAATTTACAAAGGTAATTTAAAAAGAGTAGGATTATGTACGGAACTTTATATAAAGCATCTTTTTTGTTCATATATTTAATTACATTTATGAAATATATATACTATGAACTAGGTGATACCCGCTACTCTTCAGTTTTTTTCGTTGAAGCTAGGCTAACTTTCTGTTTAGTTAATATTTCCAATAAAATAGGGTTTTAAATATTCTATTTTAAGGTAAAAAAGACTAAAAAGTTAGTAAATTGCTAAGCAGTAAGCTAAACAAATTATTACTTAACAGAAAGTAATACAAAATATAAGGCTAACAATTAAAAAAAAAACTAGCCAGTTTACTTTTATATTTTTTGGCTAAAAGCTTTATTGGATTTTCAAATAAAAATATTTATTTTGGAACAAAAAAGTTCCATTACCATGGAGCTAAGAGAATTTCCATGTCAAGAAATTAAAGTTAATTTATCTTAATTTGGTTAATTGAGACTGATATGTCTAGACTCCGTTTTTAATGTAATTTAAGTCAAAGACTTGGCCAAATGTGAATCTGAAAAATGCCTAGACCTACCTTCCTTGCGGGTCAGCTGCTCGGACAGGACTCGCTTCATTGGAATCGAAATGACGCCATGGTGGCCGCTCTCAGTTTCCAGGATCTTGGTGTAGTCCTCGAAGAGGTTGAGCAGCTCGACGAAGCGCTTGGTTATTTGTTTGTGGCTCAGGTGGATCTCAGAGAGGTAGGAGGCAACTTGGTCCTGCGACACCTGGATATCTGGGCGTCTGTCGAAGCTCCAGCCGATGTGCGGTTGTCCAGATGCTTCCACCCGCCTGTTTTCCATCTGCCGAGCCACCGTGGAGCCATCGTCTCCGGGAGCCTTGCTCTTCGGATTCAGCATGCCGGGTGCGGGTATTTCAGTTGGATGTTGTATGAATAGTGTGCTCAAATCTAAATCATAAATGTGTGAAAGTGCGAATACTTCCGGAGGAAAACTGTGTATAAAATGGAATAAAGTTACGCCCAACCGTTCGTGTCATTCGAAAATTTTGTTCGTTTGATTATCTGGCAAGGGGTTGCTTGTTAGCCGGGCCAAGACTGCCCCGGCAATTGAGTCTCGTTTGGCCAGTGGATAATTTTTGCGCTAAATTAAGCAATTTTCTACATTGCCAGGTCGACAGGTCGGCAGGTCGGCAGGTGGCTGGCAACTGGCAGCCGGCAGCAGGCGGCAGGACGAGAATCCTCTGGCCGTCAACACTTCCTCTGGCAGGACAGGAGCTCGTCAATGGATTTTCCTGTCTAATATGACAATTATAACGGTCTAGTGCACTGATGTTATTTTGCATAAATGCATTTCTTTTTTTCCGCCCCCCCGCATTTCGCCGCCAACTTGAATCGAAAGGGTCAGAGGCCAGGTAAATGGGTTTTGGTTGTCGGCTTCAATGGCCCGGCACACACAAAAGGGACAAGGCAACCGGAAAACGGCTATGGAAGTCAAGAAGGAAGATGTCACCATACATTTTTGCTTTGAAATAGCATTTTTTTCGCACAGAATTTCTCGCTATTTCGAACTTGAAGCCGTCGACCACATAGAGAATTATTTAATATACTTACTAACAATATTTAATTAACTTTGATTTAATCAGCTTCCAGGACAGCAAATTATTTTGCCAGACATCTGGAAACATTTTAAATAGTTTTCCAAACTTGTTGGATGGCCAAACAAAACCAAAACGAAACTGAAACTTTTCGGTTCTTGCCCCAGCCCATAAATTGGCATTTTATTATCAGATGGTTTTTTCCCCAGTTTCGTTGCAAAAGCACACCGCTCTTCCCTCGAATTTCAACCACAATTTCCGTTCAATTGCGAAAGGCTGTCTCCGTATATTTCATAATTTGTTCGGGGGAAACTTTTCGATGAAACTCTATTAAAGCGGGCGCATAATAAATTCATGGAATATCTCGACTTGCTCTGGAGCATGGGTAGTACGCACTTATTTTTTTTTTTGGGGAGTGAGAGTGGGCTGTGTCCTGTCGTCCTGCCGTCCTGGCGTCCACTGCGAGCACCTGCTGCTCGGTGGTCGTGCGAAGGTTCTGGGATCCATCTTTTGGACCGGCCATTGTTATCATTTAAAAGGCTTAAGTGCGCCGAAGATTTATATTTATATTTGAAAGGGAAGCAATACACTGGCAGTGGCAGTGGCAGTGGCGGTGGCAGCGGCAACATCATGGGGTATGGGGAATCTCGGTTCATGCAACGAGAAAATAAGATAAACGTACACTTTATTGATTTTCCTCTCGCATGTGTCGGGGCGGTGTGTTGTTTGCTTATGGATGCTGTTGCCAGGCCATCCACTGCGCTTTCTCCCTTGTCCCTTGTGTCCTGTTTACCACCCGGCACCCCCGGCACCCCCGGCACTCCCCGGCTACCCCATGCCGTGCGCTTTGTGGCGCAGTTTTGTCGCCTGTCCAAAAAATGGGGAGTCGGAATGGCTTAACTGGGCAGCCCAACGCCTGCGCTTGATTCATCTGCCAGTTGATTGGTATTTGTGCGAAAGTGTTGAAGCAGAACAACTGGGATTGAGTGGCCGCCATCCTTCATTCTCCGGTTCGCCCCTCGGGCTGTATGTTAAGCCCTATTTGTGTTGCCTACTTTGAGGCGCTGCACCGATGGGAGCTCGTGCTGTGCTTTTCAGATAGCCCCGGAAGCCTATTTCGCAAATGAATTTCACAAAAATACCAATTAATGAAAAATATACCCGCTGAGGTAGTATTTTACAAAGGCTTTGTGTGAAAATATCATTGAATTTATTCACATTCCATCGTTGGTCAGTCCTTTCGCCTCTGGTTACTTTGGTTTTCTGGGTTTCATTTTTTTGGCAATCTTCCTGATTATTCTGCCTAAAAATTTTGTCGCGCGGCCTCCTTTTTGTAGATTTACGAGGTGTTGCTGATTATTCTCGCCGGCACACAGTAAATATTCGAATGTGTATTCAAAGGACGTCCCCGGAGGACGAAAACTTGGGAGCAACCGAGGAAATGGAGTAGGCGTCCTAGCCGTTTGCCAAAAGTTGCCAGTTGCCAGTCGCCAGTCGCTTCGGACTTTGGACCAGCAGCTCGTAAATAATATTTGTTTAGAGATATTTTTGCCTTAATGCTTGTTTGTTTCCTATTACTCTCGGCCGGCTCGTTTATCATTTGGCTGGCCGGCGAGAGGCTGCAATTGCGGCAGGAGATGCGGCAGGAGCTGCTCTGCAGGACTTGCGGCGCAGGAATGGCGCAGCATGCATTCAATTAGCGCCTGGCAAGAATTGGGATTTTCATCATGCCCCATTATCATTATGCTCATAATTTTCCAGCCCGTTTTCTGGTAGAATGCAGTGCCAGATTGCCAGCTGCTATTCTGGTTATATATCATATTAATCTGGCTCTAAGATTTAGGATGCTGGGGGTTCCTTTAGTTGGTCATAAAGTTGCCATAAACTATACGGTGTCTCTGGCACATATCACCCGGCACTTTTCACAGAAAAACTAATTTAGAGAAGAGACGAATAGGTTCTGATTGTTGTCGAAAGTGGTTAGTGGCTCTTGAGACGAAGGACGAGGAAAGCTCCTTTCTGTTATACAAACAAAGTGTAAGTTTGTGTCACACTCGCTTACACCTGCCGGAGTCGTCAAAGCGCTGTCAAAACGCTGCTGCCACTCTGGTCTTGCCACGGCAAGAGGTAAGTGAAATTTCCGGGTGAATCCCCCCACTTGCACTTGTGGCAATCATTGGCTGGGTATTTTCTCACCTAGCCACTTTGCGCTCAGACACGGCCCGCTGCTGGTTAGTTGGCATTTAATGGCATTTGACACTCTCGACGGTGTCCGCACAAGACAGGGGCACAAAAACATCACCAGAAGCAAATAGACAAAACGTATAAAAAGGAGCTCGTCCTAGAGACTGGAATGGCTGGAGAAGTATTGGTTTGGAAAATCGATAGAAAGTGGCTTAGAAAGGACTCACCAGGCACCAGGCACCAGGCAGCATGGAGCCGGTCGAGCACTTGCCTAATGAAGTTGTTTCCTTAAATGGGCAAGGCATCGAAAGGACACGATTTGGTAGCTGGGAATGGGAATGGGAATGAGACCAGGAACATCGTCGGTCAGACAACAACAATAACAACATCAATGCACTTAATGCCTTTGTTTGCTTAACTTTATTTGATGTCCTTGCCTCTCCTTATCTTGCTTATTTTCCCTCGTACTTAGTATGTCTGCCATGCATTCATAAGGCAGAGCGGATACCAGCGCTAAGGACATCAATTTGCAACGCTTGCTGTTCCCGGAAACTTCATCAAAATTTGGAGCTTTGACAATAAACTTGCTTATATTTTATTATATATTTATTATTTTTACACAAAGAGACAGTAAAGACAATAAATTAATCAAATTTCAGGTGATTCCTTAAAGGGTATTTCCCATCTCTTATATAACCAAGAGTATCCAACTTTTGGGTGTCTTGTTTTTTTGCTCGGCTTGGTATTTGTTTTCCAGCGATGACTATGTTGTTTACAAATGAACGCAGTTTACGCAGCAGTCAGCAGCACGAATAACAGGATACAAGGACTCCGTCCAGCCCCGTACATGTTGACCACTTCAGCTAGGACGAAAAAACAAAGAATAAAAACGGAAGAAAAAATATATCCTAGAGAGTAAATAAACAAAAAAAAAATGGAGGAACACGAGCACGAGTGTAATGCATTTAGCGTTTCTCGCAGAGAAAATATTCACCATAGTCCTGTCATGCCTTGTACCGGATACTTTGCTTATTTTGCGGTCAAATTAATGCAGCAGCAGCAGCAGCCGGAGACAGGACCTTTGGTACGAGGTATGAGGTATGAGGAGCGAGGCGGACCAAGACCGGACTGCCAGGATGTCTGGAACCCGTTCACGGGGCATGTATTTTTAATTAATTGCGTGCCCCAGGCCACCCCTTGTCCCCCCTGGGCCCGGGACCAGATGAGTGGCAGGAGCTGAGTTGTTGCCTCGGCCGTTGCATGCCATGTCCTCCCATGTGGCCGGGCTTGCGTCTCCTTGTTGCTCCTGGCCAGTTCCTTGCTCAGCGGTGTATGCGATTGCTCCAGATACTTATATGGGTTTATGTTTATAATTTTTTTTCCCTGTGCCGACTATACTTCATACTGTAGAGTACTGTTGAGGCAGGAAGTGTTGGTTTATTATTTGATTTTGGTAATCCCTTCAAGAATGACTATTTTCTATAATTTTTTTTAATGGAAATTCTGGAGCTACATTGTATCTTTAAAGAATGCCTGGAATTCTTTAGTCGACTGACTTGGCTAAAATATAGAAAGAGCATTCTATTGTCGGGTGGTTCGAATGAAATTCCAACTTGTGGTACCCATTGTGTTGGCCCCGATCTGACCGCAAGCCGATGCCACCACCACCGCCACCGCCGTCACCAGCAGCGCTACATCATTTGTGGTTAATTGTAATTAAAGTTCAGTGGTATGCTACAACGCACACATGTTGCCCCCCCTTGACCTGCCCCTCTCGGCCTTATCGGCACCAGAAACACCACACCAGCCAGGGCAGAACATCCTGTGCGAGCTCAGCATTCCGTGTTCATTATGTCACAAGTAAAGCAAACAATTTGAAACAATTCGATACGCCAAACCGGCGAACAGCCAAACACACACGGAGTGTTCTCGAAAACACACACCCCCCGACAAACTCTAGTTGTCTGTCGACCTGTCTCCGTCTAACTAATTTCGGCAAACCAAATTCCTGTTACGATAATTTAATACGATTACGGACCCCACAACAATGCCGGAAACGAAAACCAAGACGCTCTGCAGCCCCAGCAACGGCCTGGATGATTTGGAAGAAGACGACATCAATGCCGCCACCAATCGCCTTGTGACCCGCCCCCGTCAACGGTCCCACTCCCAGTCTCGGCCACGGCGCAGGTCCTACCACCCCAATACCAATCCCAACCAGAACCAGAGGCAGCGCCCGACCCAAGGCCATCGCAATGCCGCCGGCCTTACGACCAAACAGGAGGTGACACTGAAGGCCGGCGACATGCGAATGGCCCGGATGCAGATCAGTCTCTCCCAGCTGCGCACCGAAATGGAGGCGTCCAGCAAGACGCTCCGGGACCTGGCCAAGATGCTCAAGGTGGACGTGGACGCCGAGTGACATCCCAAGGATTATGGTTTATCTGCAGAGTGTTTGTTTTTGTGGAAATGTTTATTAAATCTAACGAAATTGTGTTGAAACTCTTAGAGATTTTTCAAAAAAGGCAATTTTTCAAGGGGGAAGTTTGAGTTGAAACTTGTATGCTTAAGGGAAATTAATTTTAAAAATAATTGTATTTAAGCACATTTATATTAATTCGAAGTAATAAGCTGAACTTTTCTGAATTTTTTACAGAACCCATGTCAATTTCATCCTGGAATATCAGATCCACGGCAGTATCCTCGAAGCCCACCAAGAGTCATTCCTCTGTTGATCCGCATAAATCACTGGGACAGACAGGTACATACAATACTCTTAAAATATATATGCGGACACACCTGCATTAATAAATCCGTAATTCCTTCTCTTAATGACCCGACCCCAAGTCCCTTTGGCGCGTGATGGCTTGATTTAAATTAAAAATTTATTGCATATTTTTCTGCGCCCACCCTGCACATTGGCAGTGTGTGTGTGCTATGGGGGTGAGGGGAGACGGTGAAAAAATATGCATATGTGTATTTAAATGAATATGGGTACAATGTACAAACCGGCATGTGTGTGTGTGTGTGTGTGTATAAATTAAATTTGTGAACGCTTGCGAAGTCGCCCCGGGCCAACAACCGGCAACATGCATGAACATGCCATGAACTCAAATTTGCACCGCCAACGGGTTAAGGATGTCCTGCCCCGAGGGCTTCGCCTCGCCGAAAGGCAAAGGCGCTGTGGTGGGTGCTCCGCTGAGTTAAGGGTCTGACGTCCTGCCGTCCTGCCGTCCCGGCGGTCTGGCACTTCAGCAACCGTTTTGATTACTCGCATGTTTTCGCGTGCAACTAAATTAGCGCACGTGTAATCAAGTTCTTTTCGTTGAAAACAACGAATAAAAAATAAAGAAAATGTACACAGAAGCTTGTGCGGACTTCCTTTTTGCTCCTCGAGTCCCCTAACTACCCAGAGCTCTCCCCGAACCATCCATCCATTAGCTGCTGTCCCTCGCTGACTCGCTGGGTTCATATTTTTGTGCGGCGTCGTCAGGATGTTTAAACTAAAGTAATTGATGTCCCCTCGGATAACATATTTTGCCAAGCTGGAAAAGTTGAAGCCGGATAATAAATCATTCCAATCATATGGATTGTTTGGCCAAGTGACTTTAAAGAGCTCAAAAAGACAACCCCGCTTATGGCTTCAATTTGTTTTCAAATCTTTCCTATGGCCCTTTCCACTTCTGCCAGCTATTTTATTCTAACACGATAGTCGGTTCATGTTGATAGCCTATATAGAGCTCCCAAAATAGACAGCATGTGTGCACTGCACTTGGATATATTTACAACACATGCTCTCCGTTATGAAGTTGATAATATATTGGAGAAGTGGCTCCGGAATATGCAAACACATGCCCCCTAATCTACTGCCGTTGAACCAAGAACTAGCCTTTATCGAGTAAAATGCTCACATTGTTTTATTTTATTGAAAATCTGGCTCGCCAACACAATATGTTAGCGGGCGATAACTTTCCCAGTTACGAACGCTCGGGCGCTTAGTTGTTTGTTTATCAAGTACTCCAGGGTGCACCGAAACTTGCCCCGAGGTATGAACTTTGGAAAATCCTCCTCATCGAAACTCATATTATTCAAAGCGTAGTCCACGTTCTGGAGGAAATAACAATCTATATAAAAATATTAATAAATATACAATGGAAACACTCACCGGTTCAAAGGGGCACTTGAACTTGACGGTCGAATGCTTCTTGACACCTTTGGCGTAGATTTTGAACAGTCGGTTGGTCTGGACATTGGCCAGAAAATAGCACATATCGAAGGTGCCGTCGTACACCTGAATCTTCTTACTATTGGGCTTCCAGAAATCCAAAATGGCGTGTACGGAGAAGTCATTGACAGGATTCCTGAAGACCTGACTCGAGTTATAGTAGCTCCGGTTGTTGACTTGAAACAAATCACAGTCCAGTTTTTCAAACACCTCCGGATCAATATTTTTCATTTTGATTTCATCGATGACTATTCGGAAATTGCGCTGCTCGGCGTAGGCGAACTGGAGAAGGCTTGAAAAACAGATCCAAAACCAAGGACTCATAATGATAGAACCGACAATTTTCAGCCCGAACTGCCCATCTGGTATTGTTTTTATACGAAAATGCAGATGGTCTTTAAAAGCATTTAACTCTAATTTGTCTGCTTTTACATTGCACGTCCATAAAAATGATTAAAGGCATTAAATTAATAAGCGTACAACCATTTCGTAATTAATGACAATGACACAGTGCGCAAAAATATTTATTTCGAAAGTCTGACTCTATGATTAATTAACTGAAAGATTAAAAACGTTTTAAAGTCAAATGCTGATACTCCATATTTATTGATATTCCGGCTTTATTTTAGTTCGGGATGATTCTGCCCTTGATGACCACGCGGGCACTCAATTTCTGATTAATGAGGAACTCGATTATGCTTCGGAATTTTCCCAAAGGTACATTTGCGGGAAAATCCTTTTCATCAAAGAACAATTTCTCCACAGTATGACTAACGTTCTGCGAAAATAATTGCCAAACTTAATAAATACATAAACACAGAATGTACTTACTGCTTGAAAGGGGCATTTCAGTTCGGTATTCGAATGAGCTTTTATATTCTTCAAAAATTTAATTAGCAATCGGTTTTTTTGAATATTGCTTAGAAAATTACACGCATCGAATTTCAAATCAAAAATTTTCAATTTCTGATTGTTTAACTTCCAAAATGCCAGCTCGGTGTGCACCCAAAAGTCGTCGACGTCGTATTTGAAAATACGCGTAGAGCCGTAGTAGCTGCGGTTGTTGATCTGCTCGAGTTGACAATCAAACCTTAGAAAAACCTCCGGATCAATATTACTAATATTGACATCGTCGATAACAAATCGATAGTTTCGTTCGTCCATTATGGCGTTTACTAAAATGAAAACGCCGCAGATCCAACACCACTTGATCATGACTGTAGCTATCGATCCACTAAGTCTGGTTTTTTAGGTTTTCATAAACAAAAGCTTTGGCTCGGAAGCGGCTCATTTAAATTATCCCATTTATGTGCTGCCCAAAAATTTCATTAAATAAATAGAATTCAATTAAATATTTGAAACAAAGCGTCTGAATTTAATTTGTTTTTTTTTAGTAGACAGATATTTTTATGTTTTTTGAATAAGTTCTCAACGTCCCGATCGGCGACGAAGCACCCTTCCAAATATAATCACCTGAAGTGCCTTCCGTTTATTAACAAATATCAAGCAGTCTGACTTGAACGTCATTTCCGGTGCATACATTGGAATCAAATTTGAATTCACTGTAAAATTATCCAAATGGTATCGGGTATTCTTAATGGAAATACAGGCATGTGTTATTCAAAGTCATAATGAGTTTAAAACTAGTTTACTTACTTTTTTGAAGGGGCACTGAAGTGGAAAGTTAGACACACGTCGCAACTCATCGGCAATTAACTTGAGTAGAAACTGCGTTTGCATAGCTTCCAAGTCATGGCAATAGTCAACTTCTAATTTTAGATAATTGGTGGCTATCGATCCTCTCACTACGGAAAATGAATAAATTCCTGTGGAATTTGTGACATCTTCCGTCGAAATGAACTCGGCCGAGAACAAGCCACCTTTGTGAGGCGTTCGAATCATTTGACAATTAAAATTTTTAATCGATTCGGGCATGTAGTTCTTGCACTCAACATTTGTCATAATGGCTTCCATCTATTTTAAGAAAAAAAAATATAATTTTCTCTTTAATTTTTGTGGTTTTCTGGAAGATTTTACAGACCCTGGATCTCGCACTGTACAATACGGACATCCTTAAGAAAAGTATTGCTCCTCTTAGGAATAGTTTAGCTTTCATATCTTACTCTGTTAGCTTACACAGTATGAATATATCTGACATATATTTTTTTTCAATAAAGCATTAATTTTTTAATTGTTTTTTAATGATTTTCTAATAAGCTTTCCTAATGTTATAAAAATTATTAACTATAAAAACAATAAATCGATAAGCTGTTTGAAAAATTTAGGTTGTAAAATATTTTCTTTATTTTTTTTCACCCCAAAGTAGTAGATACATATTTTGTAATAGGCCGAGTACGATTAAGGCTGCCATAAATGGTCAATTGCATAGCCCGTTTTTTGTTTATAAATATGATGCAGTCCGATATGAAGATCAGTTCCGGAGCATAACTTGGTATGAACTTTCCGCTAATCGCAAATCCATCAATATGATAACGAGTGTTCTACAAAGAATTTCCAAAATAGGATAGATATTTTGAAATTAATGGGCTAATGGGCATACCTTTTTGAATGGACAACTAACTGGAAAATTGGCCACCCGCCGGAACTCGTCTGCAATCAGTCGAAGAAAATGTTCCGATTGCAAGGTCTCCAAAGCCTGACACAAGTCCAGCTCAACGGATGTGCGATTGCTCATAAATGAGCCCAGCTTGATTTTAAATGTGTAAGTGCTTTTAACGTTCCAGATATCGTGTGCCAAGGCGAACTCTGCGGAAAACGACGAAGAACTATTTATACTGCAGCTAAGATTCCTTACTAGCTCCGGCAGGTGGGTTGGGCACTCGATTCGTGCCATTCTAATTTCCACCTTAGGAACAAGTTAGAGGTCATTAATGAAATGTCAGTTTTTAAAATTCTAACTAACCTTTGGTCTGGCGCTTTTCAAAACATTGATCCTCAAAAATACGAGGAGAAGGATTGCCAGCCTCGTAACGTTCATATCAATGGCTTTCTAATACTCGACTAAATGGGACATCATACCATATATTTAGAAAATGAATCTAATCGAAAACGAATCGATTTCTGATATCTGTTATATTGTCTGATCAAGCCATTAAGTAATTACTCTGGCTAAAAATTGACACGTTTCACGACACAACCATTTATTTCAAAAATCTGCCATCTGCCCCATATCTGCCATCTTAATGCCGGGGAACTACTCTTCCACGGCACTTCACTATGGCTGCTACATCGCTTTGGTTTAAGTATAATTGACTCAGGGAGCGAAATGACCCAACGGGAACAAAGGATGGAAAATCCTGTTCGTTCACATACAATTTCTCTAGTTTGTAGGGAAAATTCTGTAGGGAACAAAAATTGTTATTCAAACAATAAAAAATCCAGATGTATTGAAACTTACTGCTTTCAACGGGCACTCAAAATTTGAAAAGTCCCTTAAGTATTTTGAAAAAATATTCAAAAATTTGTTTTTGTGCACAATTGTTAAAAATGTGCATGCATCTAAGCGGACATCGCATAATTTCATATTTGGCCCGTTCGATTTCGAATAATCCAAAGAGATTCGAACGTTGAAATTATCGATTCTTTTGTTCAAAAGTATTTGACAATCAACGTAGCTCCGATTATTTATTACAGATGTCTGGCAATCGAACTTATTCAGTAGCGCCGTATCAAAAACTTTGACGCTAACATCATCGATAACTATTCCAAAATTGCGGTGGGCATAGCTCCAGGAATCGAAAATAACAATTGAACCGATCCAGAACCAAGTCTTCATGGCTGCAACTCAACTTGAAATGTTCTACCCAAATGTTCAACAGAGTTAAATAAGTCATTCCGGCAGACGGATATTGTTTATTTCCTCTTAAAAATCACTTAAAAATCAATTGAAAAACAATTACATGGTTTGAGTTGACCATTGAACGCATGTTCGACGCATATTAACCTTTCTGATTTCCCTCCGTCAAAGTATATATGTTTCCATATTCAATAATTGTTTCATTTTCTAATATCTTTCATTTAGAATCTAGGGATAGGGATATATATGGCCGAATGTTTCAATCCGTAAGCCCAGCTTTCCTTTTTGGTGAAAGTACTCGGATAGAGTCCGAAAAGAGCCGAGTGGAATGAAGCTTGGCAAATCGTTTTCTTCCATAAACCAATTGTTCAGAGTGTAGTTGAAATTCTTGAAGAAATCAAAAGTTAAAAGCTACTATATAGGATCTTATAGGATCTAGTGCTCCTTACCTTCTTCAGAGGACAAACAAGATTGGCGTTTGTGTGTTTTTTAAAGCTTTTTACGTAAATGTTAAATAAGCTATTGCGATGAACAGTTCTGAGAAAAAGACAAGCGTCTAACCGAACATCATAGAGCTTAAACTTTCTTTTCATATTATTATTCTTCCAAAAGTCCATGGTGGTTCGCATGTCAATTACGGGAACGTCACTTTTCAATGACATCTCGCCGTTCACATAGGTCCGATTATCAACTTCAGTAATTCGAAAGCCCACGTTCCTAATGACGCTCGTGTCCTTATATTTGACTGAGAAGTCGGTCAGCCTTACGCGAAAGTTCCGATCGGAAGACGTTACTTGGTAGATTGTGGCCAACCACAAAATACAGAACAAAGTATTCATGGCTAATGCTCCCGTAATAATGCTGGATGAGTACGACATCGGCCTGATTTTAGTAGATACACTTTTGACCATTGATCCATAAACAAAATTGGAGAATTAAAGCCATGGGAAGAAACGGCGGTTAATCACTAGCATCGAAATATCAATTTATAGCTCGTGGTTAGCTGCTAAATCAGAAATACGTAGACAAGTACCAGATAGTTTCATATTGGATCAGAAAATTAAATAATTTTTAGGTCAATTAGAAGCAAATCGTTTATTGACCAGCTCCAGATGATTTCGCAACATTAACCAAATCACCCAACCAAATCGGGAACTTATAATAGAGCCAATAAAAATGTATATTTTGAACCTACACCAACGAATAATACCTGATAGTACATTAAAATTCCACATTAGCTTCTTTAGACCTTTGAAATACATTGTCCTTGTGTCACAATTCGCAGAACCATTTTTTTCATTGTAAAATATTCAGTTACTGTCCGAAATACTCCAATGGGGGCGAAAGGAGGCAAATCCATTTCGTCCATATACCAATCCAACAATTTGTAGCTATGGTTCTGTAGCATAAAAAGTGGTTTAAAAACTGAACAAATTTAAATCATCATACGCGACTCACGGATTTAAGTGGACATGCTAGATTAAAGTTCACATGCCTTTTGAAACTTTTTATGTAGAGATTGAAAAACTTGTTGTTTTGAACCTTTCTAAGGATAGGACAGACATCCACTCGGATATCGTACATCTTTTTCTTCTGATGGCTGTTAGGCTTCCAAAAATCCATAGCCGTATGAACGCCCACATCTGTGACATTGCGAGTAAGTATCATCTCGGCGGTGACAAAACTCCGATTGTCTCTTTGCATGAGAGTGGATTCCAGCTTTTCAAAGAGCTCCGGATCCTTGTACTTGATCGTAAATTCTTCAAAGTAAATTCGGAATTTCCTCTCGTCGCCCAGAGTCACGTCCATGAGGACATACAAGCCCCAGACCAAAAACAAAGTGTTCATAGCTCCAGCCTATATTATAATACTGCTTGAATTAAACGATGACTGTCCATTATAATCGTTTCGAGTCGCCTGTAATCATTCCATTTAAGATGAAACCACAGATATTGCCTAATTATAGACAATTTTCAATTTGTTGTTTATATTTCAATCCAAATAGAGATGGATCAGTCAACCGCAATGTCTTCCATACCTTTCTTTGATTTATAGAAGTCTATATTTTATTATTTATTACAATTCACAATTACGTTTTTTTTTAATTTTTGTATAAAAATAATTTCATATCTTTAATTTCCGTTTTTGGACATATATCGCCCGTCTAGTTGCATGTGAGCCAATTGTTTGGATTTTAATTGAAAACTCATCTTCAACCGATAAGTGCAATCTGGTATAAGATTGGGAATTAGCTTCTCATCGATGTAGGCACGTGTGAAGGAATAGTTGAAGTTCTAGAATGAAATATCAATAATATGATTATATCTTTTTCTTTGCTCCGAAATGTATGCTAAATCATAAGTATTTTCACTCACTGCCTTAAGGGGGCACTTGGGTCGGGTGTTCAGAAAAGCCGCAAAGCTATGATAGAGCGTTTTGACGAACTTATTCTTATAGGCGTTGTTCAGGATGGAGCAGAAATTCAAAGTAACCTTGTACAGTCTCATTTCCGGGCGATTTGACCTGATGATGTCCATTGAGGATGTAATCAAAAGGTCATTCAGTTCACGAGTCAGCATCACGTGCCCCGATATATAGCTCCGGTTGTACTCCTGAACGAGAATAGCGCTCTGGGACACAAACAAGCTAGGATCGTCGGGATCAAACGTGAACCGATCCAACTTTACGACTTGGGGGCAGACACACCTTTCGATCAAAAAAACGAGCACGAAAAGCTTCAGCTTGAGCCGAGTCATTTGGAAGACGGTTAACTTGGCTACGGACTACGGGCCAACTACTAATGCGGGATTTCGTTGCGCCGACAATTATGAGGCGGCGGCGTGAGCCCTAATGGCTTTTTAAATGGTGTCGTCTGGTCTAAATTGCCACAATCTCTCAATATGTCAACAATACGTTATTCATACATACATGAATAATTTTTTCGTAAGTTTTTTCCCCTTTTTTTGGGTCTTTGAGTCGCTTTCAAAAATGTAAAAAAAGTGTATACTTGCACACAAAAGTGAAATGAAAATGTTTCACGTTTGGAAAGATTGAGTTGAGAAGGCGACTAAGTACGTACACATGTGCGCGAATATATGACAAAATGTAAAATAAAAGGAATAAAAAGAAAGTAAAAAGAAAAAATATAGCAAAGGGACTCATATGGTTATAGACTATGCGACGGCGTTATTACTTAGCATAATTCGTATAAATTCAAGTATTTTTGTGATGTATTTATCTGAAAATGTGCTTTTAATGGATAAAACTCCGAAAGAAACGTACTATTTTGTGAGATATGGTTCATAAGGCAAACTTTTTTTTTTTCCAAGAAAAGGATATTTTCGAAAGTTTGGACTCATTTTTGCAATTTAGAACACCAAAATATATGTTTTTAAAAATTGTAAAACAAATTGGGGTCGGAGGCTTTTGGAGTTAGCTAATTATTTTACGCTATTTATAGCTAAAAAATTTTTCGAGATTTTTAAATTAAATAAAAATAAAACGATATAACCATTAGTAAGCCATTATAATAATTCAAAAATGATTTATTGATTACCTTGAATACATTTCTGTTCCCCTTTTGAATGTTATTTCGATTTAGAGTCTAAAATTTGGACTCAATTAAAATAGGAACATTTATAGATTGGATAACACTTATCAAAGACATGTTGTAGTGAAGTGTAACTTGCCGCAAAAAATCATTAAAAGTTTAGATCAGAATATATCGTGAAATCCGGACCACGAATACGCCCGCTTATATCCTGCCATACTCAGGGCACCGAACGCGACCCAAAGGATGTCAACAGAAATGTTAATAACACCAACGCCGCCGCCAACTCTGCCCACAAACTGCAGCGCCCAGGATTGGATGGATATGAAAATGGGATGAAGATGAGGATTCAGATGAGGATGAGACTGATGATGATGGAGATGAGGTGTGGCGCTGTAGACGGTTGCCTGGCTACCGACTGAGGCAAAAACAGTGGCCGTAAAACAGAAAGGCAATGCGCACCGGAGTGGAGTTAAGTAAAGGAACGGTACGGAACGGAAAGGCAAGGAAAGTATAGTAAAGTAAAGTAAAGCAATGCAACAACAAAACGCAACGCAACGTAACGCAAAGCAAAGGCGGCCCAGTCGAGTGCAGTTCAAACATCACACCTACCGTCTGGGATCTGGAGAGTCTCAACTCGTCTGCGAATGGAGCTGTGCGGTCCATATTATGTAAACATTTGCCGGGCTTCAATCTTTATTTTTTGGCCCCTGCCGTGTTTCTCGGCCTTTTCCTCCTGGTGGCAGGTGTAGGTGTGTGTGTGTGTGTGTATAGTGTATTTTGGGTAGCCGGCTTTTATGAATTCCTGAGTCAGGGCTTTCAATCGGAAACGTGTTCAAGTTTTTGCATAAAACGCCAGAAACACAAACACAAACACTATTGGCACAGTAGTTTTTTGTTGTATTTTTTGCAAGGAGTTTCGCAAACATAATGTGTAATCAAAAGGCTTTATTTATGAAATGAATTAATTATTTGTGTAAACTTACAAGTTTTAATTAAAAGAAACAAAAAAGTCATACCAAAAGATCAACAAACAGCTGAAACAAGTGGTGCGGGAATGCCCCGTTTTGGGAGTAACTTTAACAAGAAAATTTAAACTATATGTTCCCAAAACAACATTTTGTTGCATACTTTTGGCTGCCCCGAAACACACGAATGAAGCCAGTTAATGAAAATCGGAATAATCGCTCTGAAAATTATCCGATTTTGCTGAATTTTGTTCTCTAGATGTAATTTGAGATTTTCTATAGTTTGAAATCAACCTTTTTCTTCAAATACTTTCCTTAACTGTAATGGCCATTTCACCTATTTAATTAAATAACCATAAGCTGTTCTATTTAAATCAGAATGACACTTATTATGGCCCGATCGTTGTGGGCTAAAAAGATTGTCACATCAAGCTGTTGTCCTGACGAAGAAAACAATCTAATTTTCCCATTTTCATATGCCAGTGATTTCCTTAAGTGACCAATTTGTTTCCAATGCAATTAACACAACCGATCCGGGTAGAAAAAGGACCACGTGTACTTGGTAACTGGACTGAAAACTTTGTTGCTTTTGCATTTTAAATAACTAGCCACTTGTATATATGCAATATATTATGCAAATTTGTGCAATTTTCATTCATGCCCCTGGTAGTACATATGGCTTATATAAGAAAGTGTCTGTGTGTGTGTGTGTGTGTGTGTGAGTGCGTGGTTGCCGGACCCTAATTAGCCTTTGAGAGCGTGTGAGGCTCATTTCGTATGCAAATTGTAGTCGATTGGTTTCGCATTACATAATTAATAATTCAATGAGAATTGATGTCAATCACATGCACGCACCCATACGCCCACCGAGCGAACCCACGCGAAATACAGACACCGGAGCCAAGATATCGAGAATTCGATATTAGACATTGCGGTTTTCTTTATCGAAGGTGCGGTTGCAATTCCAAGCCATTGGCCACTGAGTTCAGTGTGTGAGTGAGTGCCCAGGATAGTAATTAATGGCTATGCTAAATTACCAAACTGTGTAATTAAATTTAAGTGAGTGCGTGTGGACATTTCGTTTCAATTTCACAGACGCCATGACTTTCCTTTTGCTACCCAGCTTCAAATGATTTATTTTCGAGGGAAATGAAAAGTTTTATTACTCAGTTAAGCTGCCTAGACCGCGTTAAGCCCAATAAACCCTTTCTACTTAATTGACACTCGAAAAGCTGTGAAAATCTAAAAATATTGCACATCACCCTGTGTAGCGTAAATAACCGCACCTAAACGTGCTAAATTGGTTATATAGCATCTCCGACTTGTGCCGCCTTTATATACATAAGCCGGAGCCCCGAAATAGCCACCGGTTTCCGTGTCTATATCGAGGCCTGCTTCACTGCAAAGCAGCGATGGCTGGGCCTATTCGGGCAATCAATAAATTTTCCAGTCGAATGCACAGGTGCTGCCATCAACAAATTACGCATTTGGTGGGCGGCGGCTGCTGCTGCTGTTGCATTGGGATTGCCAGTCCAAATGGGAGTGGAAACAACGAAGAAGCCTGGTGTTTTGTTTTGAACAGCTTTTTCGACCTGTTCGAGAGACGGAACTTTGTTAAACATTTCCGACCATTTTCCGCTCATTTGCAGCCCCACAGAGGAGAGCAGCCATCCAGCAACCCTTTACCATATTTATTTGAGTAATTGTTTTCACAGAGAGTTTTATTATTCTGTAACTGAGACTCCAAATATTGCAGCTGCTTCATCAGTAGTATAGCAGTACTATATGTAGCCCCTTTACGAAAATCCCCCGTGTCTTCTTGTCTGGAAACACTCGTTAAAAATCACTTAAAATTCCATCATCATAAATTTGTCAAAAAATTCAGTCGCAGCGAGCGAAGCTTTAACGTGTCGGCATTGATGCTGTCTTTTGTCTACTATCACACACTCTCCCTCTTATTTCGGGATTAGTTTTCCAACAACTGACAATAGATTTTATTTTGCGTACTCCAAAATGTGTCTTCTGTGTTTTTCGCACCCCAAGGTCACAGGAAAGTTAAGTTTTCTTTGGCAAATAATTTTTTTTTTTCGTCGCTTTGTACCCAGACTTTTCGTATAAAAATTTAATGCATCTTTAATCCATCCGTTTATCAACCAAAAATATTTGCTTTGACTTTAAACCTTATCTCATAAATTTATCGTTTCCAGCTAATTTTTTTCCAAGTAATTATTGATAAACCTTATTTCTCTTTTTTATTAGGGGTGAAAATCCATTTATTTCATAAACGAAATAGGCACATTTTTTGCAGCCATTTGCATCTCAAAGGCTGTTTAAAATTTCATCAAGATTTTGAGAATAGTTCTCGAAAAATCATATAAAAAAATCTCTTTTTTTCCCAAAAGTATAACTTATAGATAGATTTTATGAAACCAGAATAACTTAATTGGAAACAGCTCAGCTAATATGCATTTCAAATAGGCTTAAACAGATTATCATATATTTCTCAAACAGAAATTTCTTTTAGTTGTGTACTATATGTTAGAAAAATTATATATCTACAGCAACTTGCCGCACCAACCAAAGCAAAAACTCCTTCAAGACAAATGAGCTTTTCTTGAAGACCTTTAGTTTATTACTTTTGGTTTATGTTTTCGTCAGTTGGTCGAATGTTTTAGTTTAGAGACGGTCGCCACAGCAGGAGGCAACTTCCAAAAACGCATACCCCAACCATCTCAACCCACCGCTCACCGCCCACACAGTCAACCGTTCATGCCACAAAGTTAAGGGCTTTTTGTGGCAAGGTCTTTTTGGCCCCGGCTCCATGGTGACTTCAATTTTTTTGGCAACAAAACGCAGCTAAAAGTTGCTGCAACGGCAAAAAAAGAAACATAAAGCCAAAGTAGAAGAACTAAACAAAAAAAAATCCGAGAAAAATTCGGGGCATAAGAAAAATTCGCCCAAGGCAAAAAAAGCAATAACAAAATATTATTATCAAAATCATTCATCATGTGGCTGCAGGCAATAAATTTTCGGCTCGCTTCCAAATGCAACAGCAACGCAGCAACAACAACTAGCCAGCCACGGGGGCACCAAGAAGAAGAACTACAATAATTGTAGTAGTTGAAGGTACTGAGGCTTCGGCTAACTGTTAATAAATCGCAGTGCCAGATATCAGCAAACAGTTAGCACAGTTCTGGGCCAGAAGCAGCAGCTGCTGATGTGGCGCCCGCCCCAACTCCTCCCTCCGGAGGCCGCCTCCCATTCCGGCCATCGCAGCACAGCAGACGCATAAAAGTTCGGGGCTTTACCCCCGAAACGAACTTTAACTTGAAGGCGAGGCGTGGCCAGGGCTATAAAGCATTAACATAAAACTCCCAAAAATATAATAGACAGCCAAAAAGAAAAGAACTAAGAATACATACCAGTGTGTACATAGTTTCCGACTCCGGACTCCGTACTTTGGAATTCTGGAGCTCCATCTGACGGGTCTGCTGGGCGGCCGGCCCCTGGGAGGGAGGCGGCACCACTCAGTGGCTCAGCCAAGCTGTAAATTTTCACATTACTCAAGCGCTTTCATCAATTTCGTATTAAAAGTTTTTGTTTTATTTTACGTTGCTCTTTCGTCCAGATATCGGACGCCGATAGAGGCTTTAAAAACTAAAGTTCTTACGCAAAGTTTTATACAAGAAATTAAGCCTAAACCTACACGAGATAAAGAAAAGGGTATGACATATTAAATGAAGTACTTGTTATATCTGCTTATAAAGCTTATAAAGTATATATATTTTATAATTCTATAAATAAACGTTATCGCCATGTGCTGGCAGCTGAGTGCATCGGTTGAAGTGTAAAACTTAAAGATATATTGAAATTGTGCAGGCTATAATATATGTATATGGGGATGACTATACCTCTATTTTTGCAGCAGATATCACCTCATTCCCTCCGAGCTTTGGGAAGGACTGCCATCTAGCTTGGCCCTAAGAAACCCCTCTCTATAAAAGTCTCCGTTTGATCAATAAACCCCAGCACGAGTTCTCTCATCTACCAATAATCTTTGAATGTCCCTAACTAACGCTTAGTCGCCTCTTATTGTCGCTTCCTCGAGTTCCTCTTTGAGACACATTTTGCAAATTGCATTTGATTCTTTCACTTCCTCCCCGGCATTCCCCTTCTCATTTGCAATCATCATGATTCCGATGTAATCGTTGGAATCATTCTCTCCTCACCCGACTCGTCCGACCGACCGACCAACCGACCAACCGACCGACTCCATAATCAATTCCAGAGCAGTATTCCTCCTCGAGAGCTGCTCCTCGACTGCTGATTTTCATTCTCGCCCATTGTTATTCTCTTTGCCACTTGTTTGATAAATAATTGTTGGTCGTTTAGTGGAGGTACAGACTATAAACATGCAAAGTTAAGAGCACATTGTATATTCTTGTGTCAGAACCGGCGAGTGACCACATGCTGTGATCCCCCGTCCTCCTGGCTGCCTTGCTGCCAGGCCGCTTTTGGCTAACGGCTTTGGGAGACCGCATCGCCAAGCTGGGCCAGGCACTTTGGCCGACTCGGTTCGCGCCATAGAGCACATAGCCCATAGAGCTCTGACCACATCATCGAATACAAAATGCAAAATGCAAAATGCAAAATTCGAAATGCAGAAGCGACGTAATTGCCACCGCACTCGAGAGACGGAAAGCTGAAACCAATAAACCAGCACACGTCGATTAGTTGCACATGAATGCGGCAACATCGGGTCTGGTCAGGTCTGGGCGGAACTGGGACTGGGACTGGGACTGCGACTGGTATTGGTCAGTTGTCGGGTGGTGTGAGGAATCGCCTTCCAGCCTCCTTGCCCGAGGGGTAAGTCTGGCCAGTCCTACTGCTGCCAAGTCAGAGCCACGTCTTAAGAAGCTTAAGGCTATAACGATTGCCTGCCTGGTGGCATCCATGGTGACATATGCTAATTTTGTCACACAGATCCGCCCGGGGGGGTCATCGAGATCAAAGGAATGTTAGGTTTAACCCTAGACTGGCACACAATATTTAGTATTTCAGCTAAGACCCATCACTAATGCCCAAAGTTAACCAAATCGGCCAGATTATTTTAATTCAATTCACAGAACTGTACTAATTGCCAAATTACCTGAACAATGCGACCAATGATGTTGCTAATTTTTTCAGACCCCAGGTGCTTTCTGGGTATCCCCTTGTGGAAACACGTTACAGCGTTAACCTATGGCTTTGACCCGACCAAGCCCTATTGGCAAAATGGCCGAACTATGTCGTCTGTCAAATGGGCGGGAACTGGCGGCGACGGAGGGGGGTGGGACCACATGGGACGTTGCTCGTTACCCGGCAACGGATTCCCAATATTTGCGTAACCGAAGCGGCTTTTGGGAACACCGCCACCTCCGCGCTCCATCACCTCCAAGCCCCCAACTAGCCGGGCAATGGCTCATTTGCTATCGCCGTCGAAGGAGCGCCTCCACCGCATTCCATACGACGGGCTGGCAAACCGTCGTACTGACGATGGACGGATTGAAAAAAAACTGTGGAGAACGGCCATGAATTTTGCATTTTCAGTTCGCGTGTATTTTTAGCTGGGCAGGTCTCTCCGCCGTTGGGCAGGTCTGTGATTCATCAAAAGAGCGGCGACAGCTGACAGGCCGACAGCTACGCATAGAAATGAATTATACAAAAACTAGATAGACAATGGCCCATAATAGGCCCCTGCGCCTCTGGAGTGGCCCCGCCACCCTAGTTGCCGGCCCACCCCTTGGGGAAACACCTGCGGCTGAGGCTGACGCCGACGGCGGCAGTGACGACGCGTCGTTCAAGCGAAATTGCCTACGATTATTGTTTATTAGTTGAACCCACGAACCAGATGACAAAAGGCAAACGAACGCCAGCCGAAGAATATGTATGGGGCTAGAATGGGAGATAGTAATCTTAATGGCGCACCGAATACGGATTTCACTTAATCAGACCTAATTATACCTTATTTTTTTCATTTTAATTAATGCTTTTGAAGCTTAGTCTAATCGGAAACTATAAACAACTTTTTTGGGATGAGTTTCGAACAGAAATTACATTCAAGGTCGAAACTAAATGCGTGCAGTTTTTTTTATCGAACAACGGATTTAAAATGCTTGTTAATCCATTTGTCTCAATTAAAAACATCTATGTGAGAGTTTTGAAAGTGTACAACAAATATATATTATTCTAGAGTTTAGAGATAATAATCTTAGTAGCGCATAGAATACTAATTTCACTTAATCAGAACTTTATTTTTGCATGGTAATGTTTGAGTTTGAAACTTTTATTATAATGAGAATCTTAAAAAACTTACTTTTCGGATCAGTTTCCAACAGCCATTATGATTTTGTTTGAGTTCGTCGATAAGATGCATTCAAGGTCGTCTCTAAATGCAATCAGTTGTTATTGGAGCACGGATTCTTCAGCTGGTATTCGATAACTGAATACTCTTTAAAAAGCTCTAAAATCCAGTTGACCCTGCAAAGAAAAAATGGCTATCTATGTAAGTGTTTTAAAAGTGAAAATAAGAAAATGAATATAGATCTGAATACAGATTTCATATAACAAGACCTTTTTTTCATGCTAATGAGAGCATGAATGAGATTCATGCTAATTTTTTTAATGAGAATTTAAAAAAAAACACGGATGAGTTTTAAAAAGCCATTATGATTTCATTTCAGTTTGTCGATAAGATGCATTCAAGGTCGTCTCTAAATGCATTTATTTTGTATTGGAGAGCGTATTATTCAGCTGGAAATACGATAACGGAATACTCTTTGAAAAGCTTTCAAAACCCAGTGATCTCTATAAAGAACTAATAGCCCTGAAAGTGCTTGAAAAGGGGAAACGAATAATATGTGTGCACTCTTATTTTATATCATGTGCACATCTGCTTCCGACTATTAGTAATTATATAGGGCACATGAATGCCTACATAGATATATTTATACATATGTACATACTGTATGTACATATGTTGAGCATTTTGCAGATCGTTCAACTTAATTTTTGATAGTTTCAATAGAAATGCTTGGCATAGCAACCCCGCAAAATGGTACATTGTATGTAGATCGTTGGTTATGCCTCGTCACGCTGATCAAAAAACTGTGGCATATATGTACATACATATACATATGACAGATGTACGTATGTAAATGCACTTAAAAAAATGTATGTTAATTTTTTTTAAATAAAAATTTACAATAGTTTAAAGAAACTATATAAAATCGAATTAAATTACTAGGTATGTTTAATTATATTATTAAAATAATTTGGGCAACATTTTTTTTTTAAGTGGAAGCACATGCCCCAACATTTGCAACATTTTTTTTAGGTTTTTGGCTGGCTGCCTTCTGGCATTTGCTGCCGTCGTTCGAATAGTGTGCCAACATTATGACAAAGTTATGATACTCTTTCCTGGGAAGGCGCATAAAAAGCCAACCCGAGAGAAACGAAAACAAAAAAGTAAAAACAAATCCAAAAACCAAAACCGAAAGCGTGCAGAACAATAAGTGCGATGTGTGAGTGAATGAATACGTTGTCGCCCGGTCCCCACTCCCCACCCACTATTTCGCTCCTTCTAACAATCGCGACGATTACGTTGTCGCATAACGTTTGAAGATGACGCGCGAGCTTGTCGTTTTTGCTGCCACTGCCAGACGTACTGGCTCTGCTTTGCTTTCTACACTTATAAAGGGGGTGTGGCAGGGGCAGTGGGTGGTAGGGGGGTGGTCCGGGCAACAACTGAAAAGGTGCGACGACATTGAATAAACCAACGAACGAACGAACAACCGAACGGGTGAGAGTAAGAGAAAGAGAGCCGCACGTTTGGCTTTCTGATAACGTCGTCATCGTTGTGCTGAGCAATTTTAATTTATGCACAACACACGCACAGCTGACGCACACACACCCTGTCACGAGCAACAATCAAGTCTCAATTGCTCTGCCACTGGGTCTTTTTTTTTTGTAAAGCTCAACATCTTTTTTACACATTTCGCTTTTGCACTTTTCGCCATTGTTGTTGTTACACCTTCTCTGGGGGTATAATGATTTCTTTATAAAGTTTGAAGCCTCTCATACGCAGGACATTCTACTCACGAGCTCAACCCGTGACGCTCGACCCTTTAAATTGAAAGCACAAATATAACATTTTTACCTCCAAAATTAATTCTACATTATTGCTCGTAAAATCTTCATTAAAAACTTGTTAAATATAATAATGATCAACTTTTTCTGTTATTACAAAGAAATTTTTATATTAAACTTTTTTATGTAATTGATAAAATGTTTATATTTTCTAAAAAGAAAAGAAAGTCATTAAACTCTGTCTTCATACCATTTAAAAGGTTAATAACATTTTTATCAAAAATAAACGTTCAACCTGTTGCTTTTCAACAAAAGTATTTCACTGCTTTTGTTGGAAAAAAGTGTACTTTTTGGTCAAATGTACCTTTTAATAATTAATGAAATAGAGCGAATTCCTCTACTTACCCCACAATTACAAAAGCTCAACCAAAAAATCGATAAGTAATTGGGTAATGGATACGCAAATGAAAATATTGCATAAACAAAATCGGACAGCCGATAATTGTGAGAGTGCCCAGGTGTCGGCTTAAGTTCCGACAAATTCTCAAACTTATGTAAACGCTTCCCACTCTCCACTTTTTTCTCAAAGCTTTTTTCTCTCTCTGGTTCTCTCGTTACAGCAGCAGTGATCATCTGCAACCCTCCGTTCATTCCGGCGTTGAAAATTGACGTCGCGAGACGCTCGGGCGCGCACGGCTGTTGGAACAACTCAACGCAGTTGAGTTGCCAGTTGCAGTCGCCTGCAAATTTTTGGCTTTGATTGATTGTGATTATGAACGAGACCTTCAAGCTGTCCCGAATGCAGGGCACCAACATTGAGTTCGAGCGCCAAAGGCAGCTGGCCACTTGGCTGGACAGGAGCAGGCCCCACATGGCAGCCGCAGTGGCGGCCGCAGCATCAACACTCACTACAACAGCATCAGCAGCAGTGACAACGACTACGGGGCATTCCAACTCCCCGGGCAGTGGTGGAGCAGCAGCAGGCGCAACAACTGCAACAACAACAACAACAACAGCACCCAGCAACAGCGTCGCAGCTGCAACGGCAGCTGCATGTAACGGTAAGCTCATTGACGTTGTGTTAGCTTTTTTTTATTTTGCGCACCCTTGGAAAGGGTACAGTCACTATTAGCAGAAGCGTGCGAAAATGGACAAAAGGGATGTAGGGAGAATCAAATAAAGTTGTACCGTTTTCAGTGAGAAATTCCTTTTTTTATATTTCACAATAATTTGAAAATTCAAAGGAAATTAAGCATATAATGTCATTGAAAAGTGTTTAGTGTTGTTTTTATTGCCAATTCTCTTTCAAATTAATGAATTATATTTTTGAAATTAGCATAAATCTTCGTCACTGAAGCTAATTTCCATGTTCGCTAGTTAGTGGTTTTTGTTGTTGTTCGTGTCCCCCTAGCAGCTCGCGCCTCTTCGCGTAATTTCTCACGAAACGTGACGATGACACACCGCCCCTTCCCCCCGGCCCCTTCACTCCCCCAATTGATATTTCGCAAACGATAAGCACAATTTCACAAAACGTTTTAGCTCCTCCCTGGTGTTATGCTGCGATTTCTGCTCCCGCTTCCCCCGCCTGCATTCGCGTGCATCTGTACGGATCTTTATTAATTGTATGTACATATGTGTGTTTATGTGTGTGTGTGTGTGTGTGAGTCTGAATGGGGCAAAAAATTAAGCCAAATGTGCGCAATTAAAGTGAGTAATGTGCCTCCGATCCAAATCGGCTCCACCATGGGCACCTATCGAACAATGCGCAATCAAAAAATGGCGATATCTCTTTTTAATTGCACCGCTTCAAGTTCACTCACTCATACGATTCTAAGCAGAAAATAAATAATAAAAAAAAAGAAACCCTAAATGTTGCGACAGACAATTGGTTTTATTTTTTTTTTTTTTTTTGTCTGCCCATGGAGGTGTTATCTTTATTTTATTATTACTTTTTTTGTGTGTATGTGTGACTAGCGGGGAAAAAAGTGTTCGCATTAATCGCTTCCAGTTGCTTTTATTATTTATGCGATATCCGATCCGATCTGTTGCGCTTTCAATGCCATTTGGCTTCAATAGTGCCGAGTCATAGACCCCGCTGCAAGGCTTCTTCCTCAAAGCGCCATTCGAATGCAAGTCCTGTTGCTATGGAACCTGGAAAGCGGAAGTACCAAGCAGCTCTATAATCGACAATAAAGCGCCGCTGATAATGATTTCTAATACGTCGTTGACACTCATTACTGATGGATGTGATTTAAAGACCCGCTCGCAATTATTAAATTTGGAAGGGCTTAGCAGAGCTGATTAAATAAATCATACGCCGTAGCTTAGCGGTTATTTTTAATGCGGTTGTGCAATCTATGAACCGTAAAAATACGTCAATAGCCACGATTGAGTATCAATTAGCTGACAAACACTACATTGCTTCAATACGAACTTAATACTGTTAAAGGAGGTAAATATTGATTAATAGTGGTCGATTAGTGGCGCTGTTATCTCCTTTTAATGCGACTTTTAAGCTTGAAACGGGTTCGCGAAATATTCCATTTTGATCCGATTTCCTATTACTTCCTCACCCATTATCTTTGAAACAGCAATTGTTACGAAATATCCAGACATTTTTAGGATTTCCAAACACACACTGTACGATCCGTGGAGCTATTTTAATCCAAATAAATAAAAGATACATTTAAGATTTCACAATCGGGGGATCTTTCGCCATTCATTCTGTTGCGGAAATTCTTGGTAATTTGGCGGTTACGCTTTGCGGTGGTATTTGCCCACTGTGTGTCATCGAATAGCTGACCGTTGACTGAAAATTAGCTGCGCTTAGCAACAGTTTTGAACCACTTGCCTTCCGTTGCGTCATGCTAACCGCCAACCCGCCAATCCGCCAAAGTACATGCCTTGTCCGATGGCAGAAGTTGATACGATGGTGTGTGGGCTTTCCCACTGCAGACTAGATCGGCAATTAGACACTCACATGTGCAAGCGTGTGTCGAGTTTATATTTGTGCGATTACCTCACTGATGCACAATGTGCTACTCCCCGTTTCTGATTGCAGGTGGAGCTCCGGCGGGCGCCCATCACGGCCACCAGCACCTGGCTGGGGCTGGGGCTGGGGCTGGGGTGCGCAAGGCCAAGCTGCGGCGCTTCAACTCCCACGACACCAGCTCCAACATGTTCTCGGTGGCGGAGTTCGAGAACGCCCGTCTGGCCCGCCGCAACGAGATCGAGAACCAGCGGCTGGCACGACGCCTGCGCAACTTTGCCAACAGCAGCTGCTACGGGGGCTTGGGATCTACCGCTGGTGCTGGTGGCGGGACTGCAGGTGGCTCCGGTCTGGGCGGCGGCTATTCCGGCTTCAAAGGTGGCCTCAACGGCAGCGGAGACTACTCTACCGGCGACAGCAAGGCCTCCAAGGGCAGCAGCGAGGTAAGCTTGCGAGGAAATCCCGAAAGAATAAAATAATCATAAAAATTTCCTTGCAGTCGCAGCAGGAGGCTCTACCCGCCGATGTATTCCTCGAGCGGCACTCTCTGCCCCGTGTCGTGCGCATCTTGCTCGCTAGCAAGAGCTCCAACGAAACCCTGCAGTCCAGCTCGTCGCACGGCTCCTCCACGGCCGCCTCGAGCAGCTCGTCCACGGGAACGAAGCCGGCGGGCACCACCACATCCAGTGGCAACACGGACACCGGCACCGGCACCCATTCATCGTCCAGCGGTGGAAGCGCCTCCGGAACTGGGCCTGGGTGTGCTGCCGGTCAGAAAACCCACACAACCAGACAGAGCAGTGGCGGCACACCACCCGGCCACGACGAGCTCTTTCTGCTGTACAGGCAGGTGCGGCAGCGGAGCATCTACCATGGATACAATGCCAAGTCGCAGGCGTCGCAGCGCAAGAAGAGTGTGCTCATACCGCAGGAGTTTCCGGGTGAGATTTGGGGGGGAGTTCCGATAGAATGATAGTTTAAGAATAATTATAGTTACATTAGTTACTCAGTTAGGTGATTGCTTTGAAATCCGATTGCATCTGGTTCAATTATTCATTGAAATGTTTATTTAATTACTCAACAATGTGGCGAGTAATTAAATCCGCCAGGGAGCTGAGATCAGAGAGGTATTTTTCCGATGAGGAGCTTCACCTGCCGCCGGCCACTACTAATTACAAGTCACCACTGGCGAGGGCGGCCCCGACAAGTTGTCATGCCATCGGCGAAGGTTAATTTATCGGTCGCAGTAAATGAACTTAAACAGCCCACTGATTACCGCTGATTGGCAGTAGCCGAGGGTGAGGTCGGTCGGGCGGCTAAAGAGCCGTAGCCCTCTGAACAATTCGACACGATCACGGTGGATTATAGTCGCAGTCCCCATTTACATAATCCCGCCAGACAGCTCAGTCGAGGGTTCTCATGACGAATGCATTTCAACACTCTGGTCCTCTGGTCCAGCCCAGTGGTGACTCAGCCAGGCAAACTCCAGGGGTTACCGAGGGTCTATTACGGATCTAGCTGTTTTCGCCACTTGCGTGACACAGTCACAGTTCAACAATGAACAGTAATCGCAACCATTGCTCATCACCCATTATGCAATGGAGTGCTGATGCTCAGCGATGACTTCTTCACCCACCACTACCACTGACTGACTACTCCCAGCCCCCCATCTCCGCACTGCGGTCAGCCATTGTTTCAACGCGTCGCGGCATGTGACTTTTCACAGGCATTTTGGCGAGGCGCAATGTAAACCAATGTGTGCAAATATTATGCAACCTGCACTGCAGTGGAGTGGGGTGGGGTGCTATATTATCACTTGATTCATTAAACTTTCAGAGGCCAGTCGGATGGGGGGCTGCCCGAAGAGATTCAATTTGCTCCTCCATAACTCAATTATTCGCAGTGCAATTGATTGAATTAGTCTCTTGATTTGCAGTGTTTTCATTATTTAACACTCAGTGGCGCAAATTGGTTTATGAGTTCGTACATCGCAGACTACTGGCTCTTTTAATTCTTTTTTTTTCTTTTTTATATTGAAATCATACAAGTCCTTCAAATCTTATTTTCCCGCCCTACGTACGTCATGCTACTTGTTTTGGACAGCAATTGGGGGGGGCGGTATATTATGTACTCGTTCGGTGAAAAGCTGTCAGCTGTCGAAAAATGAATTTAGGATCCGAACCAGCGGGGAACAAACAAAAGATTTGTTTCGAGAACACCCGAATATGTGTCGCTATTTATGAATTTTGAAAATATTTGCTTTTATTGATTTTTAAACAGAACTGGGTCCAGCCCAGAAATAGATTTGGCTTTTGAATATTTTGCGCATCTGCAAGCTGTTCTCGAAACAATTCATTTTAATAATTAATTTAGTTTTCGAACAAGTGACTAATATACACTCCCGTTTCTAGGTTACTTTTCGATGCTGAACGAGAAGGGCATGCCGACGGCCACCCAGTACGGATCCCTGATGCAACTGGTGCGCGAACGAGTGTACAAGTTCATGTCTGTGGACAACATGCCGGCATTCACGGAATCATCGCCCAGCAGCGCCAGCAGCCCCACCCACGAGGGATGCCTGCCAGTGGCCAAGGGTCGTCCCCAATACGTGAAGACGACCGCCCGGGGCGGTCAGGTGTTCAGACTGCTGGCCGTGTTCGAGGATGGCAAGCAGGAGCCGGGCCACATTCACATGTCGCAGCACGGAAACGTGAATGTGTCCAAGTCGGGGGGCTACATGGGCCGGGAGAAGGAGAAGAATCGATATGCCCAGCTGCTGAACGAGAATCGGCAGGTTATGTACGTGCCCCTGTCTACCAAGGGCAAGTTTTACGAAATCGAGCCTGGCATTCCACAGCTTCTGCAAAAGTTGGGTGAAACGCAGCGCAAACTGAATCCCGAGTGCGTTCACCGGCTGGGTGCACTGGTGGCGGCGGCCAAGCAGCTACCATTGACTCTGCGGTACATCTCTGGACCCGGCGGCTCCGACATTCCCGAGCAGTTGTGCGTCAGTCAAGTGAGCAAGGAGGACGTGGTGGTAGGCTGCTCCATCGAGGACATCGACAACCAAACCCCATTGCAGCTGAGGAAGTTCTATCCCAGCCGGGACATGCAACTGGTCAAGAGCTACTTGGGCTTCGATTCCGAGCAGCGGATGCTGGCCAACACGAATGTACAGAACATGCTCAAGTTCTGCCAGTTCAACTGCGACCAGTTCTTGAAGCTGGTGGAGATCGAGCTGATTCAGCGCTCCGAGCGCTCGGGCAGCAAGAGCCGGGAGGGCTTAAGAATCCTGAAACCGCTGCATCTGCCCAAGATTCTAAGGCGCGAGAAGAGCAGCATGGCAGCTGCTCACGAGAAGGAGGACTCCATCATCTTTCTGAGCAAAACGGATCTGGAGAACATGGAAGCTAAGGAGGCTGCGGCGACAGCGGCGGCAGCTGCCTCTCATTCGGACACCGGGATCAATCGCATCTCCGACCGCATGAAGGTGTTCCAGTCCACGAAGAAGAAGTGGTTCGGTAAGCACCACCAGCAGCAGCAGCTACCGGCGGAAAAGGTGGCCACCGATCTGGACCTCGACGAGCAGGCGAAGCGGATGAGCATGGAGCGGTACACCGACATGTCGAAGCTGTTGCAGGAGCGATTCGGGGCGGATCCAGAGCAGCCAGAGCAGGATGGTGTCTCGCTGAACAGCACTGGAGCGTCGGACACCGAGACCACGACTCTGACCACCATGGAGCCCAAGTCGCTGGATACTTTGCTGCAAAAATCGATGTCCTTGCAGGACATTGAACTGCTGAACGGGCAGCGCAAGCCGCGTCCCGATCTGCTGGCGAGCCACAATCACTCAGATGCCATTAGCGAGGCGGGCACTGAGCTGGAGGATGTAGAGAATCAGACGCCGCCGCCGCAGTCCTTCATTACGGAGAAGCTCTACAACGAGTTCCACGTGAAGACTCGTCAGTACAGCAAGTCGTCCTCCAGCCTGCACCAGTTGCGTCACTTCTCTCTGCCGCAGAAACTGCAGCTTCACGAAGCCGAAAAGGAGAAGCGCCATCTGATGGAGCTCAAGGCCCAGCAGCAGTCGCAGGCCAAGCAGCCGGTGACTGGGCGACGAGCAGCCGGCGGAGTCTGCCTCTTGGCGGGGGGACTGAGCCATCAGACCCCAGTGGCATCATCCTTCTTCCTGGGGGAGGACGACTTGCCCTACTCGAGTGTGCGCGACTCGCTGGTGATCTCTGGCGATGGATGCTTGCGATCGGAGGCAGCCGCTAGGCCTGTCAATGCCGTGGACTACACGAAGGAGAACATCTACGCGGAGATATGTCCGTCGCACACTGTCGACACGTTCTCGGGGGCCACGCAACTCACCCATGTGCCGGATGACGACGGCGACTACGCATCTCTCAAGTATCCGACCAGCGGACCCCAGTCCGTCAGCCGCATCGAGGTGAACGGAGCAGCGGCGGGAAAGAACAGCGCTATTAGCTACCACACCGTGTACCTGGGGGAGGAGCCGCTGGGCGAGAGGCACGCCGCCCACATCACCACTGTGGAGCTGGCCGGGGAGGATAACATATACAATACGCTCAAATGATGACTCATGTGATTTCGGCGACGAAAGTTAGCCGGTGCCAAGGGCCTGTTTTAAGTAGAGTCGTCGGTCAAAGGGCGAGCTGGGAGGATCGGAATGGAAGTCAGCGCAAAGACCTCTTGTCTTTGTTTCGAAACATGTATTCTTAATTTTACTTTATTTTTTAATCTGCTATCCGTTGGCCAAAGCAGTATAACAATTATTTTAGAAAGTGTGTCGATAGCAATCGGAAATTTAGAAACATTTAAAGTCAATCTAAATCATAGTTTGATTGCGGTATGCATTCGTCCATTTAGTTTCATTTAGACGACTAAGGAAAGAAGAGAAAAATACATAATATTCCCCTAAGCGGGACTAGATCTAGGTAGAAATTCGCGGCTAGTCTTACTACAAACAATACATTGAGGGAGAAGTTGCCGACACGACAATGAAATGAATTTATGTTTGTAATATTAAGCAGAAAGTGTGTAAGATACTTGCCCTTTGACCCTGACTGACTGGAGCTTGGCGTAATGTTTAACGATTCAAATACAATTTATGATATATTATGTGGCGCTGATGCACAAATGCAGACACAAATGTAGAGGCAACTATTTTCTAATTCATTTCGTCGCGTTAGACACGGAGAAAGAAATCAACCAAACACAACTTAATGAGTAACTCGAAGAGAATTTGAATCTGGTTAACAAACGCTTAAACACATAAACGGAATTACAAATCTCTGTAATAACAAAATAACAAATTCAAATATATATACTTGTAGTGCGTAGAATTAAGATATGAAACGGCGTTGTAAATGGAGACGTCCCAGTGGGCGACGAAAAACCCCTAGAAATGACAACTGAAATTGTAATATTAACCAAGTGAAGACAAGCAATTTGTATTGTACATAATCTATATTTAGGTGGATCTATTGCGCCACCAGTCCCCGAACCCTGACCCCAAAAACAATACATAATTAAACTGAAACATTTGGAAATTGCAATATTATACAATTGTATACATTATATATATATATATTAGTATAGCTATGTACACACATATATACTTACTTATAAATACGATTACGATTTGGAAATCTTAGTGCAAACCTAAGGTATTATTAGCTCGTAGGCAATCAACAAGTCAAATCAAATCATAAGCGATATACATCTTTATATGCATATAAATACTGTATATTTGTAACATAGCATCAACTTTTAGGGCAGTATGCCAAACTTTTACACGATCTCTCGTCATTTGTCGTTCTTTTTTGGAAACACCTCCCCCTTGAACCTGAAACACCCCCATTGACTTGGTTTTGTTGGGTTCACTACTTCAGTTGTTTGTTGTACCCGCCCGGCAATTCCAAGTTGAGCAAACAAACCGATTACATTAAAGTGCGGCCCATGTCCACAACACACATTGTAAATATTTTAACGTGTCTGTTTGTCCGCGTCGCTGAAAGCCCACATGCCAGCCATATTGATATGGCAACCCCTTGGATTGGTGGATTGGTGGAGTGCTTTCTCCCAAATAACAAACACATAATGGATTATAATACCCATAAATATTCGTAGGAAACTATACATATATCGAGCCATATATAAATGCAGTCTCAAAGTAGAGTTTTTAGTCATTAAGATCCAGTTGTTTCTAGTCTTAATTTGAAGGCGACTACGCGCATACTTTTCAATCGACATGCCGAACTTTTACTTTGTATCGAATGACTTCGGTTGTCCGGAGGATTCTTCAATATATACACTCTTTCAATTGGGTACTACTTAAATAAATATTTAGCATGAATTTATCGATTTTTATTTTATTTCGTTTGTTATTGTAATCAATACAGAAAATAATATTTGATTTGAAACGGACTTTTGTTTTTTATTTCAACATCTACCCATGTATGTATCTCTCTTGATCTTGATCGAGAGATCCCCCCTCCCCAACGGCAAACAATCAATTTTGGTAATAAATTGAATAAGTACGCTAAGGAATACGCTATAGATTAACCAAAAACCCTGTAAAAACTGAAGCAATACTCACAAAATAGCTATGATACTAGTTGTAAAACCCCTCTGACAATGCAACAATGCGAGAGCAACAGGTTCGGTCAGTGTGTGTGATAGTAGCTAAGTAACGAGGGTACTTACTATCTGAATATTGATGTTTTGTACATAATTAGAGACCAGCCCCCGACATATTGTATGTAATGGGTACTAGGAGTACCCACTGGCGAGGCTAAAATGCATTTCATAGTTGGTAGACATGTAAGACAGGCTTCGCTGAAGCGCAAGGGTGATAATACTCGTATGTTGACACAAAACATCCATCTATGTATCTTTCCCTACAGACCTACTACTTGGTGATTAAAGCGGTTATCGGTATTTTGTATTTTGTATGACGGTAAAAGGATTAATGGAAAGTTTACTTAACGAGCAACTTCCCGCCAGCATAAATATATTGGTGTGATACAAATGTGTAACAGAAAACAATGTGAAGATTAAAGGTCAGTTTGGAACTTGCCATTGAGCAGCAAAAAAAAACAAGTATATGTTAGATATGCGAAAATGACATTTTAAATTAAATTAACATGGAAGTCACTTGTTTTTATTTTAGTAGCTTATAATATACGGAAGCACTTTGCGAAGAAAGTGGAAATCAATAATCGCACATTGTCAGGCAGAACAAACATAAGATATTACTGAAAAAGGGAATGGATCTCATCCGATCCCCAAGATGCCGCCCGTTCAGGCCTTTGATGGAATACAAAATTTCAAAATGAATTTAAGCGGATGATTGTAAAAGACGGATTGTAAAATCTAAAAACAGCCAACTAGTTACTCATGTTTTTTGGTGTCTATGTTAATCCTTAGAATTTCACAGATGATTAATCAATTAGAACTCAATGTCAAACCGTAGTAGAGCCACAAACACAGACACACAAACACACACAGAAAATATAGATACTTATATAATTATTATACTTATGTATTCAAAATAATTGAAAAATATAACCTTGTAGCACTTTTAGTGATCCAAAAATGAAACAATGACCCAACTTCAGGTATTCACGAATATAGATTATGACTTTGGGAACTGATCGCTGATCGATATTTTAGAAGAGCCCTGCTCTGAGCTCGGCATGACTGAATTGATAAGGAGACAACTAAATTGAAACGAATCGAAATCTAGAGAACAGTTTGGTGTTGGTATTGGTATTGGTATTGGGTACACGCTTAGACACACTAAACATACACGGAAATACACATACCATATAAGGAAAACTGATATATAATTATTGTTATAGTAGATCTCTTTCTAACAATAAGTGCTGACCATAGTGAATACCATATGTGTATGAGAAGTAAATCGAAAAGTCTCTGCTTTACAGCAGCTTACTGACCTCAGCAAAGGCAGCCCATTTCAACGGATTAACTTTAACTCTAAACTGAGGCCACCCAATGAACTCTAGCATACAAATTTATATTTCACGTTGTACTTATATTTAATTAGATAAAAAGGAAATAACCAACTCACACAGAACTCTTTGGATAAACTGTTTAAGCCGGAACAAATGAAATAAACTGAAACAATACATTTTCAAATTTCTACATGGTGTTGTTGATTTTGGATTTTAGACAAACTTCTTTCATTGTTTTTGCTTATGTTTTTATTTTTAAACAAACATTTTATTCCAAGCATGCAGAGTAAATATATTGGGTCTCTACTAGAAAATTGGAAATTTACTAAGAAATAGTTCCATAAACCGAAACTTTAACACGATGGACTCCGCTGATGTACCAATTCGTATCAATCATATAGTCTCCATCCGGAACTGGCAGAACTTTTGTGACAAGGTTATTAACGAATCCCGCAGGTAGCTTATCCACACAAACGTTGTCCTGTGAATAGATATTATTCAATGTGCAACAAAAGTGTACTATTCAATTACATGAAAGGGACATGAATGATTCATATTCGAGTAACTGCCAAATAATCCAAAAAGGTAGCGGAAAACGGGATATGAATTTGGATTTTTGAGAAATTTGCAGCCGTCCACGGTAATGTTGTAAAGGAAAGGTTTGTAGCCATTCAACCTTTTGAAGACTGCAATATTGCCCTAAACAGTTTAAAAATTCGTAATTAATTTATAATAATTTAGTCCTTTTAAATAATACCTGGACTTTCGTAACCGGTTGGTTTAGGTTCAGTTTCACTGCCAAATATTTGTAGCTTCGATTTACTGATTTCAGATAACAGACCTCAAAATTGCCGAACTCTGGATCCGGAAGGCTGCACTTGATATTCGTAAACTCGACTTTCGCAAGCGCCTAGCGAAAGAATAATTAATATCATTAAAGGAGTCTTTTTTACCTGAACATACTCCAATAAAAAAAAAAGCAAAAGCAAAGGGCAGAAACAGCCTTAGTAGTCCCATTGTTATTATGAGAATGAGACAAATTACCAGTTCGCATATGAATAATAGTGCCCTTTTAATTGCTGAATAATGTTTGATTAATGTTTTAGTCTGAAAGTTAATAAGCGGAAAATAGCTTGATGAAGTTAATAGCTATGAATCTTTAATTAAGCAATTTACTTCCTATGCTTGTAAATTAAAACCAAATTTTCCTGACAATTTCGATAAAAAGTAAGGCTCTTTTACATTTTTCCTGAATATAAAAGCGAACTACAAAAAATTTGTTAAAATTGATAATTTATTTAAACATATTTACATTACTTTAGTTACGCATACGCAGTGTGGACCTTTCAGGAATTTGTTACAGAACTTAAAATGTATGTAAAATTTTTTGGTACTGTAAAATACTGCAAGGGGTCGCTAGTCGCTTCCTATGAGTGTGTAGATTTGGTGTCAAGAGTATTTTTACAATCATCTACATGAAATAGCTGAACCAAAGACAAACGTTGAACTTAACAAATTTTCAATGTATGAAGTATATGCTGAACCAAAGACAAACGTTGAACTTAACAAATTTGCAATGTTTTTGAGACAATCTATGGCTAACGATTGTCCGGACAAATGACAATAAAAGGGAACCATTGGGAAGGAAAAGCGAAAGCTTATGACCATTATCCACGGTTTCAAGCGGATACCTCAGCGATTTGTAGATACCTTTTTCATTAATCTTCATAAAAATCTAGGGACAACTTATTTTGTTGTTTTTTTTGTCAGTTGTCATTTTAAAATGGATTCAAAAATTTATGAAAGTTAAAATATAAGCGCCAACGATACCTATACTTCATAGCGAAATACACCAAAAGACACTTTTTCTTTACTACTTTTTTTTTCATTTTCTTGAAGGTCTCTTTTTAAAATTTGAAGAATGGATAGGAAGGACAATATGTGCCTTCATATATGTGCCCCCAGCGAAGGCACTAACTTTGGATAAATCATCAGATTCCTAAGCAAAAGGCTTTGTACGACTGGTCGATCCCGCATCAAATAAGACTATAACAAAACAATTCTCCTTTTATATTTCTTTTAATTTCTGCACATTTAGTTTACATACTCGTACATACTAGTTCATAAATTTTGTTTATAATTTTCTATGTCTGGCTGCATCTTTGGTTTCTGTACACGCATCTTACACATTTTGTTCTGTTAAGAGTGTTAAATTTGTTTCGTTTTCGATTTGTTTCTGACATTATGCGGCCACATTCGATTCTATTGGAGTCGCTTTATTTTAAATTCTATTTATTTCTTTCTATTTTTCGGCCCACAAAGCCTGGGCTTACCGTTTGAAAGAGCAAGCAAATACTTCATATCATATCGAATTTAGCAATAGCTTCGAAAAGTGCCTTAAAATTGTTCAAAAATTACGGTGAATTGGAAACGAGTGAATTGAAAAACGAATTCAAACAATGGCAGAACTTTACTTGTTTTTTTGCGTTTACTGTAACTTCATTTAATTATTTCCTAGTTTTCTTTTCTTTGGTAGAGCTCTTCGACGATTGATTTCAGAGCGCTGACAGATCTGCCTAATACTTTTTGGACTCTCCGAATTTTGGTTGGTATTTCGAGATACAATATCTAATGGATTTTCTCTTATTTATGTTTTTTATTCTTCACACATAAAATGGACATATAGGAACGGAAAAGGAAATGAATGCCGAATAATGGAGTAAGAAAGCCTTGGAAGTCTAATCCTAGACACTGAAAGCAGTTTGTGGTGGAATGTCAAGAGTCAGAATGTCAAGCAGTTACATATGATGTCAAGAGTCATGTTGTGAACGAACAGTTTTCATTAGAGATTGCCAGTTATGACTTTGAATTGCAAAAATAATACACTTTTGAAAGAATTTGGAAAATTTTAGATACATCTATGTATCTTTCCCTACAGACCTACTACTTGGTGATTAAAACGATTATCGGTATTTTGTATTTTGTATGACGGTAAAAGGATTAATAGAAAGTTTACTTAACGAGCATCTACCCGCCAGCATAAATATATTGGTGTGATACAAATGTATAACAGAAAACAATGTGGAGATTAAAGGTCAGTTTGGAACTTGCCATTGAGCAGCAAAAAAAAAAACAAGTATATGTTAGATATGCGAAAATGACATTTTAAATTAAATTAACATGGAAGTCACTTGTTTTTATTTTAGTAGCTTATAATATACGGAAGCACTTTGCGAAGAAAGTGGAAATCAATAATCGCACATTGTCAGGCAGAACAAACATAAGATATTACTGAAAAAGGGAATGGATCTCATCCGATCCCCATGATGCCGCCCGTTCAGGCCTCTGATGGAATACAAAATTTCAAAATGAATTTAAGGGGATGATTGTAAAAGACGGATTGTAAAATCTAAAAACAGCCAACTAGTTACTCATGTTTTTTGGTGTCTATGTTAATCCTTAGAATTTCACAGATGATTAATCAATTAGAACTCAATGTCAAACCGTAGTAGAGCCACAAACACAGACACACAAACACACACAGAAAATATAGATACCTAATAAATTAATTAATAAGATTTTTGGAAGTTTACTAAGAAATAGTTTCATAAACCGAGACTTTAACACGATGGACTCCGCGGATGTACCAATTCGTATCAAACATATAGTCTCCATCCGGAACTGGCAGAACTTTTGTGACAAGGTTATTAACGAATCCCGCAGGTAGCTTATCCACACAAACGTTGTCCTGTAAATAGATATTATTCAATGTGCAAAAAATGTGTAATATTCAGTTACATAATAGGGACATGTATGATTCATATTCGAGTAGTTCCTAAAGAATCCATAAAGGAAGCTGAAAACGGGATAAGATTTTTGATTTTTTAGAAATTTGCAGGCGTCCAAGGTAATGTTGTAAAGGAAAGGTTTGAAGCCATTCAACTTTTTGAAGATTGCAATATTGGCCTAGATAGTTTAAAAATTCGTAATAAATTTATAATAATTTAGTCCTATTAAATAATACCTGGACTTTCGTTACCGGTTGGCTTAGGTTTAGTTTCATTGCCATATATTTGTAGCTTCGATTTACTGATTTCAGATAACAGACCTCAAAATTGCCGAACTCTGGATCCGGAAGGCTGCACTTGATATTCGTAAACTCAAATTTCGCAAGCGCCTAGCGAAAGAAATAATTAATATCATTAAAGGAGTCTTTTTTACCTGAACATACTCCAATAAAAAAAAAAGCTAAAGCAAATGTCAGAAACAGCCTTAGTAGTCCCATTGTTATTATGAGAATGAGAAAAATTACCAGTTCGCATATAAATAATTGTGCCCTATTAATTGCTAAATAATGTTTGATTGGTGTTTTTGTCTGAAAGTTAATAAGCGGAAAATAGCTTGATGAAGTTAATAGCTATGAATCTTTAATTAAGCAATTTACTTCCTATGCTTGTAAATTAAAACCAAATTATCCTGCCAATTTTGATAAAAAGTAAAACGGTCTCTTTTTTATTTTACCTGAGTTCCTGAACTACAAAAAATTTGTTAAAATGGATAATTTTTATTTAAACATAATTACATTACTTTAGTTACGCATACGCAGTGTGGACATTTCAGGAATTTGTTACAGAACTTAAAATGTATGTAAAATTTTTTGGTACTGTAAAATACTGCAAGGGGTCGCTAGTCGCTTCCTATGAGTGTGTAGATTTGGTGTCAAGAGTATTTTTACAATCATCTACATGAAATAGCTGAACCAAAGACAAACGTTGAACTTAACAAATTTTCAATGTATGAAGTATATGCTGAACCAAAGACAAACGTTGAACTTAACAAATTTGCAATGTTTTTGAGACAATCTATGGCTAACGATTGTCCGGACAAATGACAATAAAAGGGAACCATTGGGAAGGAAAAGCGAAAGCTTATGACCATTATCCACGGTTTCAAGCGGATACCTCAGCGATTTGTAGATACATTTTTCATTAATCTTCATAAAAATCTAGGGACAACTTATTTTGTTGTTTTTTTTGTCAGTTGTCATTTTAAAATGGATTCAAAAATTTATGAAAGTTAAAATATAAGCGCCAACGATACCTATACTTCATAGCGAAATACACCAAAAGACACTTTTTTTTTACTACTTTTTTTTTCATTTTCTTGAAGGTCTCTTTTTAAAATTTGAAGAATGGATAGGAAGGACAATATGTGCCTTCATATATGTGCCCCCAGCGAAGGCACTAACTTTGGATAAATCATCAGATTCCTAAGCAAAAGGCTTTGTACGACTGGTCGATCCCGCATCAAATAAGACTATAACAAAACAATTCTCCTTTTATATTTCTTTTAATTTCTGCACATTTAGTTTACATACTCGTACATACTAGTTCATAAATTTTGTTTATAATTTTCTATGTCTGGCTGCATCTTTGGTTTCTGTACACGCATCTTACACATTTTGTTCTGTTAAGAGTGTTAAATTTGTTTCGTTTTCGATTTGTTTCTGACATTATGCGGCCACATTCGATTCTATTGGAGTCGCTTTATTTTAAATTCTATTTATTTCTTTCTATTTTTCGGCCCACAAAGCCTGGGCTTACCGTTTGAAAGAGCAAGCAAATACTTCATATCATATCGAATTTAGCAATAGCTTCGAAAAGTGCCTTAAAATTGTTCAAAAATTACGGTGAATTGGAAACGAGTGAATTTAAAAACGAATTCAAACAATGGCAGAACTTTACTTGTTTGTTGCGTTGACTGTAACTTCATTTAATTATTTCCTAGTTTCTTTTCTTTGGTAGAGCTCTTCGACGATTGAAGAGCGCTGACAGATCTGCCTAATACTTTTTGGACTCTCCGAATTTTGGTTGGTATTTCGAGATACAATATCTAATGGGCTTTCTCTTTCTTATATTTTTTATTCTTTTCATAATTAGCGTTTGTCTTCCTATCCATACCAAGCTTGTTTGTTTTTTTTAATATTATTTTTAGTGTTTATTGTATTTAGTTAACGATATGTTTGGTATACAAACTTTATAATACCCTGGCTATGTGGTTGGTTTTCTCGATAGCTTAGAACAGCGCAGGTTGGCAAACATTTTTCAGGAACAGATCAGAAATACAGAGTTGCTAGCTATCTATAAGTCACACATAAAACGGACATATAGGAACGGAAAAGGAAATGAAAGCCGAATAATAGAGTAAGAAAGCCTTGGGAAGTAGACACAGGATTAGACACTGAAAGCAGTTTGTGGTGGAAAAAGTTACATATGATGTCATGAGTCATGTTTTGAACGAACAGTTTTCATTAAAGATTGCCAATTATGACTTTGAATTGCAAAAATAATACAATTTTGAAAGAATTTGGAAAATATTAGGTTCAAAACATGACATTTGTGGTGTATTACTTAGTGTTGTTGTCATAGTTAGTTATGTGGCACATTCAAAAGATAGTTTTAGGGTACATATATGTAACTAAATTCTGATCTCTATTTCTTCTCCGTTTGACTTCTCAATCTCGCTCATAATCTCACACTCACATCTTTCACCTGGATACACACTGGTACACACGCATACACATACACACACACACACACTCATACACGCACACTCGAGCCTAGAACCTAGACATATACATAGACCTGCTGGCTAACTAAAATCATAACTAAATCCCATACATTTATAATCCTACTGGCCAAGTTTAGCCGGACTGAGCACCAGTTCTGGCTCGAATTTGCTCGACGACGCCACCGTTCCCGTCGCCGACCCCGCCGCTGATTTGGGCGGGGCCAGGAGTAGGCTGCCACGCCCCATTACCGATCCGGCGGATGACGGGTGTGATCTGTGGGGCTCCAGGGCGGAGCTGGTGGTGGTGAACGACGAGGTGGTTAGGCCCGACGCCGTTGCCGGTCGCATTGCCGGCATGGGTTGCATTAAGCTCAGACTCAGACTCGTGGCCCCAGAGGACTCCAGTACCTGGCCGGGAATGCTGGCCACAGGGGCGGTGGCCATTGTCGGGGGCGCTGGCAGCGGCAGCAAACTGATCGTTGTGGTGGTGGGAGGCTGCGTTCCTGCTGCCGTTCCTGCTCCCGCTGATCCCGATCCCAATCCTGACGATGTTCCTATTCTGGCACTGGCTGGCATAGTATAGGCGGAGCTACTCATCGACATGCCCAACGGTCCGCGAACCGTTGCCGTAGCGGAATATGTGTGTGGCAGGGCCGGCGGCAGGTCGTAGCTCGTGGGATGGGACTGGGACGTGGGCAGTCGCGTGCTGATGGTGGGCGTCGTCGTTGTTGTCTTGGGCGTGGCTCCCGTCGAGATGCCCGGCCGTGAGATCCTTGGTATGGCACCAGTGCTGCAGCTACTCGGCAAAGTGGCCGCTGGTGCCGAGGCAGTGGCATCCACTAGGGAGGTCTCCTCCACCTCCACAACTCCGCCATCCAGGGAATCCTTCACCGTCGAGGAGGAGGACAGCGACTGTGATTTCGAGACTTGGGATTCCAGTTGCATCTGTTGATGTTGCTGCTGCTGTTGCTGGCGTTGCTGTTGCAGGGCCACACGTTGCCGCACCAGTTTGCTGTCGGGCTTCTCGTCCACGGTGCTCAATGTGGTTGCCCTCGTAACTCTCGAGATGGCTGTTGGGTCCTTGGTGGTACTACTCGTAACGGCAGTTGTTGCTTTTGTTGCTGTTGTTGTTGTTGTGGTTGTATGTTTGGCAATCTGCTGTTGCTGCTGGTGCTCCTGATCCGGTTCGTGCTCGTTATCCTGCTCCTCATCGCTCATTTCGCAGGCATTCAGCGCCGTGCGCAGTTTCTTCATCTCCAGTGGAGCATCTAAAATGGAAGTAGTTTTCAAATAAAAAAGATTACTCAGCTCTGGTTTGATGTTAAAACTTACCACCGCTCTCCGGCTCATTGATGATCGGCACCACTCGATTTATGGCGGTCTTCTGCTCATTCTGCATGAACAGCGATGTGGTGGCTATTTGACGCAGTGCCTCCATGCCCTCGTTGAGCATCTTGCTTTGGCTCCGTTTGTGCGCTATGGGGTATTTGGGCTAAAAGTTTAAGGATCAAAAGTTATTACTATTCCGTCATAAATAGAGGAACTATTTTTTAGGTAAGTGGATACTGACCTGGATACTGGGTTCTCTGGCAATGAACACTCTCTTGCTCTCCTTCCGGAGCAGCGACGTCGTGTGGTCCGCATCAATTTTGTTGCCATTCTTCTTGTGCGTCTTCTTGCTGGATGAGATGCAGTGCGATGGACAGATGCAGAAAAGAATGCGTAAAATGCAACAGATCAGACCCAATCCTAAAAAAATATTGAAAAGGTTAGATGCAATCAGATACAGATGGGGAGAAAGACTATAATATTGCCTATGAGGGATGGGCCTATAAGTCTTAGTTCCACGGTTTTAAAGCCCTTCTCGCCGGTGCCAACGAAAGCGATGACCAGGCCCAGTGCCACTGTGCCCAGGCCTACGTAGAGAAAGGCATTCGCAAAGGTGCTGGGACCGCGCAGCACGCCCAGAAAGTCCTCATCGTCCGAAGAGCCGCCCAAGGAGGCGTCTTGTATCTGCCAAGGGAATAGACAATGTTAGCTTAAAATGTTTTTGTAATTTTGTCAGTATCATTGGCGAAGAGGCAAAGTGAAATAGGTTGTTTCCCAAACTGTTTATTAGTGTTATGAATTATTTTTTCTACGCCTTTGGTTCAGTAACTACATTTTTCTAGAAATATGACTTAAAATATTTGACTTTAATTTCTGATAAAATTGTACATAAATTGCAATTTTTTCTCTTCTTTTGGTTTCATTTTATTTTGGAAACAATTTATTTCATTAAACTTAAAAAAACAAAAACATTTTTTTTTATCTTAGCCCTTAACAAAACTCTTCCGATTTAATGAAAATGTGAGACTTCTTATGAGAGAAGTAGAAAAAAAAGAGCTTTTCTAATGACTCCATTACGTTATCGATATATTTCTGTCTGCTTCACCTAACCGATAATGCGCTGAACATCGAGAAAATGGTGCGTGAAAGAAGAGTGAGGGCGGGAAAGAGTGACACAGTGATGGGAATTTGGAAATATAAAGGTGACATGTTGAAAATGCCAGACTGCTGGGCTAAAATTACGAGGATCTGCAGCTTCCGTCGTACCTGGCCCTACGTTTTGGCACTTACTCGGTTGCGCTTCACCCAGCGTCGGTGGCAGGTGGCCTGCTGCTGCTGCTGATCCTGGACGCTGCAGCGTCGACCGCGCTCCAACCTAGCGGCTCGTCCTTGGGCGCACTTTTGGTCGATATCGATTAATACCGATATCGGGATCGAGTGACAACGATAGCACGATTGCACGAAGACCAACACCAAGCGACGACGATAACAACACACACACAGTGGTTGTGGTTGGAGATTGCGGTTGCGGTGGCGGTTGCGGTGGCGTTTTGGGTTTGTTTGTTTTGGCGGTGATGGTGGGGCAGATGCATAGAAAATATATACAGTTCAGTGATTAGTTTTGGGCTGTGTGAGATCGTCTCTCGATAGTGGTTAAAGAGGAAAAATACATTTATTATTATTTGTTTTTCATCAAAAGCATACAATACAACTCATGACAAGATTAACGTCTAATGCGAAAGCAATCGAATTGATTACAGAACAGAATACTGAAATTTTGTGGAGATCTCAATAAATCTTAAATTTTTCTCTTCGTCATCAATTACAACATCAATGGAAAAAATAGTTGTCAGCCAATTGAATAGAATTTCTGAGTAAAAGACGCAAAAGGCATAGACGCACATCGAAAACACTTAACAGATAGGGTATGAAACATAAAACATTTAAATCTCAAATAGTAGAGGAAGGTATTTAGAAAGGAGGGTAAACAACAAATAATTGTGAAACATAAACTGAAAACGTAAAAAGACACTGAAAGAATATGAACACTTAGTTGGGGAGAGCACACTTCAAGACACAAGTTAGATTTCATAAACAAACATGCCTCGGTAAAATGATTCAGACTTCGAAGCGCTGAAAAAAATGCGATCTCAAACAGCTAAAAAGACAGCATTATTCTTCCTCATAACCCATGCAAAATTGTATTTATAGGAAAAAATTAAAGACAACTTGAAAACAAAAAATCGACTTTAAATGAATGAAAAATTAGGCAATAATTAAGTTAATTTGGTATTCACAAAATATATCCCCTGTAGAAAATATTTAAGATACTTTTCAAAATTTACTTTAGGAATTAAACAAGAGATCCTTTATAATTGTTTATTATTATTTTTAAGTAATAAGAAAAGTTTTTCTTTGGATTGTTATATATTATAATATTATAAAATTATTAAAAACACCCCGACGTATGCGTAATATTTATTTTAACTTACTTCATTGTTTACACCTTTTTCATAAAAAACTATAAAATTCTCAAAGTGAAACCCTTTAAAAAAAACAAAAACTTACAACTAGCAAGAATATGAAATAGCAGAGTTAAAAAAGTTAAACAATGACCAATCCATCAACGTGACGTATACGTAATGTTCGTGCCTAGTTGTTTGTGTTTTTAAGGAAACTTTTATTTCTCCCCGACTTGCCACTAAGCAAACAAACACAAGTCAATGTCAGACATACTATACCATAGGTATAGAGCCACTGACACCCACAAGCATGCACACCCGCATATTTGCATACACGTGCACTGGCCAGCACGTAGACAGGCTAATGAGCGAGTCGACTCGACCGGCCCCCTGCCAGTTAGCCCCGATTCCAGAGCCATCCAGCTCAGCTCCATGCTCCATCCGTCAAGGAGCGACTATAAACAAGGCAATGTCACTAAGCCAGCTACTAAATATGCTGCGTGCCAGTAATAAGGCAAATAAAACGACTCACACACACTCGCACACACTGGTTGGCCTATATACTAGTCGCGACAAGAAGGAAGGAACGCCAACAGCTATATAGGTATATATATATGACTATATAGTTGTGGTATATAGATGTGAGCATGATGGACTCGGTATGTAGGGCCACGTTTTCTGGTTTCGTTTGCTTTTCGTGTGCAAAATCGCAGTCACACAAAGCAAAGAGGGCCATAGAACACAAAAAAAAAAAAGCGGAAGAGAAAGGGAAGTAAAAGTGGAAGTGGGAGAAAGTATCGATCGGCTGCTCCACATAACTGTAACTGTAACTGTTGTCCTGCCCTTGACTTAATGTAGGTGTAATCAACAATTTGCGACGCTGATTGACAAACAGTGAGGAGACCGTCGGGGAGACGGATTCTCCGCCGAAGGCCGGCAGAGTCAAAGCCAACGCACGTACGCAAAAAAATGGCAAAAAATGTCAGAGAATTGGCAAAACAATATTTTCTGTTTCGAAACAGCTGACGGATTCCGGGGCTAAGGTGACAATTATACGATAATTTCACCCTTCATTCCGCTTAAAAACGTCTGGCAAATTATTCATATTGCTCATACGCCTGTTTGGCCACGTGGCCCTTTGATATTTATTATTAATTTTTTTGTTTCAGCAAATATTTGCCCATTCATTGCGAATACGCACACGCCATGTGTTCATTAAACTTTCACCTTTTCGCACAGGCTCTAATCATCGACTGTGCCAATATATCTGTGGCCATTCGATGGATTTCCTATTTATACGAAGTGGAGCCCCCAGCGCTAACCAGCTCGGCTGGCGCACGCAATGGAAAAAATAGAAATGTTGTAAAAATTACAACAAAGCGTCGAAAAAATGCTTTCAATCGGGCTCCGTCTGCCGCACGGAGGCGACAAAACGCTAATGAACACCGCACACGGAAGCCAGTCCAAGGAAGCACCAAGCCACCCCAACCCTGGAATGTAGGCAACAAATTTTTATGTTGTGTGTAAAGAGCTTAATGGCAAATCGAAACCCTGCAGAAAGTCAGCTAAAAAATAGCTTGATCTAAGCTTCAGTAGAACTAAATTACGATTTATCGATTCTTCGAATTGTTATGTTTTTTTTGTTCGTAATTGTTCTCTTATTAGGCATGTCTCGGCTGAAATAATGCATTTTTAATTAACGATAATTAGGGGCGGCAGAACTGGCCACTAAAGAGGTGGTTACCTTTTTTCATTTCGATTAACGCCATAGATTTCTGCGGCCATTGTATAACAATAAATTGTTTTGCCGCAATCGCCTGGCGGCGTCGAAAATTAACATGTACTCGCCGGTGACGATGTCCCAGCGGCAAACAGGAAGTGTGGGCCATTAATGACAGCAATTTATTCGGGCTCATTGATTGTTTGCCTTCTACCGACTGTTTGTTGTTTGTTCAAGTGCGGAATGTGGTTTGGTTTTCATGCCTCGGGCAGCCTGTTAAATTGCGGTGACTACTTCGATAATGTGACGAAACAATTAAAACATATTTATCGATATGGGGCTTTTGTTCTTTCTTTTTTTGCCTGACATGGCCTGGAGTTAACGAGACAATCATTTAGTTCGATCTTTTTCCACTTGACCATGACATTTGGGCAGAGGAATGGCAGATAATCACACACTTCTTTCTGAGTGAGTGCTTGGGCTTCCTGGCTGCACCCAAATCTCTATCTTTCTGCGGGCAATTGAAAACAAATCTGTGGGACTACTTGTGTAGTCGCATTTCAGCATACATAGCTGAGGAGGCAGATGCCGACAGCCCAGGATATTTGGCCCGTGTACAATTTTATTATGCAGCTGCCGGAGAAAGCCCAGCGACTTGAGCCGAGTTGCGCAGAATCAAGTGCAAAATGCACTTGTAAAATCAACACCACGACTACCGGGGCCAGGCGGGGCTATCCGGAGTGGGGTTGGCATCTCGAGTGGCTGCCGGTGGGCCGCCAGGATGTTCGGACAGGTGGGTCGAGAACAGCCAGCCGAATGTGCGCAGGCTAATGAAAAATGCAAAAGCAGCCGCAGCTGGAGCTGACACACGACCAAGTCGTAAAGTACGAAGAAAAAGCTAATGCTTTGCTGTGGTTAGACAATGCAGCAGCCAACAGTCATTGAAGATTCAGGGACAGGGGCAGGGACAGAGACATTACAGGCAATTTCACTAAATGACACTGAAAGGCCAGCCATCCAGCCAGCCGGGCCTTCTCCTTCGCCATCTCCAAGACCGAATCTAGAGGCAGCTGGAGGCTCAAGGTGCTCCAAGAGCCTATGCGGCGAATCGGTGGAGCGGTCTATATGTGCGAGCCTTTGAAACTGGCACATGGCCAGGGCCACGGGGCAAATGTGGAACTGCTTTGCAGTATATTTTTTGGTACACAAATCAGCATTAAACGGTCAGGTCCTGAACTGAGCCCTACAACAGTTCATTAGGCCGTAGAACGCCCAGGGCCAAGGCATTTCTCGGGTCACTTTAAAACAAACTTTCGGAAATTAATATCATAGCTTGAAAAAGAGTCTTATGGACAGATCTCTAGGCAAGAAAAAAATCTTTAGGCAACCTTATAGGTAAAGTATACCTCTTTCATTGAAGTGATAACTAGAGCTTTCCAGACCCGATAGTTCCTTGCAGTTAAAGCCTTCCTCCACATTGTAAATAATTCATTTGGCAGTGTTCAGCTCAAATCCTTTATCGCACTTCTAACCAAAAGGCTTTGATTTTAAATTCAATTCGCGTAAGACGCACCAATCGATAGGAGCACATGCAACACATGGGGCATGGAAATCGCACAGGCACCAGGCATCAGGCACCAGGATACGGGGCGCACAACCGAAAAATCCCAATTCAAGGACCAAGAAAACCAAACCGGAGAGATCTGCCCGACTGGCCAACGAAACAATTTAAAGGCAAAGCCACAAAGAAAAGTGGCCAAGTTTCCCAAACGGAACCCAAGGAGGGAAAAAAGTTAGCATTTAAGCGCAGATTGTGTAATGAAATCAGACCATCCAGAGTCTTCTCGAGGGAGAGGAGGAGCTGCAGGAGCGGGATAGTGGGGTCAGCGGAGGGTAGCGCCATCGGCACCGCAAATTAAAGTCGTTTTGTGGCTAAATGCGAACTTTTAGGATATATGTGTGTGTCGGTTTGGGTGTGTGTGTGTGTGTGGTGTGGCAGGGAATACCGGTTCCGTGGACTTCAAACGGAAACAGACATTTCTTTCAGTTTCAGTTTCTGTTTCGTTTTCAGCTTTTCTTTTTTTTCAGCAGGATATCCGGCCATGAAATGTAAACGTCGCAGTCGCCTAGTTTTTTTCAATATATCTCCTATTTTTTATTTTTGTTTTCCTAATGAAAATGTCAAACGGTCGGCCACAGTCGCGAATTAATTGAACGCATGTCGTCGGTTGAGAACGCTGGATGGTAGAAGCCATCGATCAGGACTGCTTTTCGCTCAATTTCACATTTGGAGATGGCACCATAAATCAAGTCCCGGCAAGTGCCTGGCACAGGCACTCGGGGGATGTGTGGAAAGCTTTGAGAAATATGCTACATAATTTGTTCGCAATAAAATTTTTTTAAAGTGCGCCAAAAGCACTAGACACTCGACAGCGCACTCAGGCACTCTCAGGGGGAATTCGGGGAGTTCTGTTGGAATAAAAAAACAATGGGGCTAGCCCTGAAGAAGGGGCGAAAGGAAAATGCATGTCGCTGGGTTTTGGTTCCGTTCGATTGCATTTCATGGCATTGCAAAGTTTTGCCTTTCCGGAGCTCTTACGACCCATCCGTCGCCTTGTTGTTTTTGGCTGGCATAGCGGAAATAGTCAATGGCAGCTGAAACTTTTTGGCCACAAATGGCACTAAGTCAACTTGACAGAAGAAGCCAACCAAGTTTAAGCCGTAGCTCCTCCAGTGTGTCCTAGCCGCAAATTGTGCAATTCTCGGCATTCATTCTTGGCTTCCAGGGCGTTCATTAGCCACTAAAAATTGATTATGTCCTGGTCGGGAGCGTCGTGAGAGCGTTGCTGTATTACCAAAGATTACTTACTGCGACCTTTCTGGGCTAAGTTGGTCTACCACACGAATATAAACAGGTTGCGAGCGAGAAGAATGACATCGAAAAGTTGGAGTCTCAAAGGGAAGTTGTTTGGATTTTTTGATGGAAGACTGGAGCTTCGGTTACACTTGTAAGTTTAAAGCCTGGCTTTGTAGAGTTATTACTAAGACTATAACGGTCTGACTAGAACCCGCTTTCTCATTTTCTTTCTTAAAAAAGATTATCCCTACAGGATAGCTTCCAAGAAACTTTGCCAACACCACAAGCCATTAAATACATGTAGGAAAAAGTAGTATTAGTATTATATTAAGGCATTGTGTCGGTTAGTCAACGAGGCTTAGTTGCAGTGCTTTTATTTTATAGATACATTTGAGAGAACTCACTTTTGTGTTTTGTTAGCTTTACGGTTAGTCAGAGCGATTGGCTTTTTGATTACACAAAGCAAATATTTTTTGTGGGTGTAGCGAAGATGTACATTTAATCAAATAAAAAAATCAAACAATCAAAATCAAGATAAAACAAGAAGTCAACTGTCCTGATGACGCTGCGATATTGTAATTTAAATGACATGCAATTGCTTTTCGGTCCCACATGTAAAATAAAATAAAAGGATGTAAAAAAATGTAAAAGAATGTGGAAACTGAACAAAATTAAATGAATTTTTTTTCAGTAATTAGGCACATGCGAGAAACGCACAGGCTGCAGGATAAACATATCCAAGAGAAAGAGATAGACAGAGCAAAATTAGAGCGAGACCGGCAAGTCAATTAAAATGCACGCAGTGGAACAACGATTCCTAGCATTCCGTATGTTTTACAGGCAAACCGAAAAATAGAGAATTTTATATAGAGATAGAAAGATAAAGATACAGCAAGAAAGAGAGAGATAGAGATAGAGATAAAGATGGAAAGGATATATAATAAAACAATGACGAGCAAGGCAATGCAAACATGCAAGAAAAAAATGTTGAAAATTATAAGATAGCTTTTGTTTGCTGTTCAAATTCCGGTTGTTTTTAAGTCCCAATATGCTAGAGTTCAATTTGGCATTTGGCGGACACATACACCCATACATACACATAATGACACGCACACACACACACATACATTCACTCAAAAAGGCACAAGTTTACAATAATGTAGATATTTATATATATATGTATATTTAAGCTACTAAACCTAGCACGCTACTAAGTTTATTAGTCACACAGAGCACGGGCCACAGCACAACGAGAGAGAGAGAGAGATATATAATGAGAGACAGAGAGAGAGAGAGAGCATTGTGGTTACAATTTCATAGACACCAATATAGGAATAGAATTGGTAAAATGGCGTGGATCGCAATAATTTGAATCATTAAATTTAGACTGTACCTAATTTTCGATCAGAATTTTTTCGATTTTCGGTTTTTCATTTTAGCAAGCGTTGCATACTTTTGGGCTGTATCTTTTTTTTTTTTTTTGAGGGTGAAAGAGACAGAGAGCATGATAAATTTGCAATTAAATGTCGCGTACCTGCTTTTAAAATTGAAACAAATTAATGGAAAAAGGTGTGTTTTCAAAGAGAGTACGAGTGTTAGTGTGTGTCGGTCATTTTGTAAATTTAGTGCGTGCTTGGCATTAAGTAAGAGAAAGAAGAAGAGAAAGTAGTAAAGGATACGCAACTTGTCTCATGTGTGTGTGTGAAAAGGAAAGGCTTAAATTTGCGCTAAAATGAATATTGAAAGCGACGATTGAAGCTCACAGCGCAAATATTCCCCGAATAGTGCCACTTATGTCAACATTGATCAAATAATAAATAACTCAAATGAGAATATATGTGTTTTGTAATGTATCCCTAACGATTGACCTTTTTCTTTGCATACTTTTCAGAGTCTTTGAAACATACGACATTCTTAGGCCCAATTTTTCACCAAAAGTATGCATAAAACAGTTAAATGTTTTGGTTTTTATCATATTTTCAATAGATTTAATATTTAATTTTAAAATGCGAAGATATGCGCTTTATTGGCTTAGCTGGGCGGGATTTGATATTTATGTTATAATGGTCATTATTGGTTGGGTGTTTTGGCCGGCATAGCTAAACTGAAAGGCTTTCTAATCTACGGAAAAACATTTCCTTATCATATTTATATATATAATATTTGGTATAGATAACACGCCGACTCTGACTTACCCATACCGCTGGAAATGTTCTTTTTTTTTTGATAATGACTTACAGAACCAAAATCTAAACGACAACAATTCTCCCACCCAAGAAGCCTTTCAACTCACAGCTCAATTTTTTGCCGTGTAAGCTGTATTGTTTCCTTCCTGATGCCCTTTATTGGTTTTTTATTCTCTAGTTGTATATATATATATTTTTTTTAGTTTTTAGCGCTTGCTTCAACATGTGAATGTTCCACAAAAAATTGGTTTTGGGCCGAAATTAAAATGTGCATTTCAATTTGAGGCAAAGTTTTCACTTTGGCAGCCGACACGACTGGAAACGGTCGGCATTGTCAAAGGGAAAATTTGTTTCACTTTCATTTTGCCGTTTTTGTAAAACATTCAATCTGAATTTTTTTTCCTTTTATTTTCTCTTGAATTGATTTCCTTGTATGTATTTCCTTTTTTTTTTGGTGGAAACGTTTTTTGTTTACTTCTTAATTGGTTTAACTTTGTGGAACAAATTTCGCAATTGAATCAAGTTGAGCTCCTAGATCGAAAACGGGAATGAGAGGCAAGTAAGCTTTACAGAATCTTTTTGGGAAAACTTGATACCATTTTTTTATTTTATATATTAATGCATTTTTTGCTTGAGTGTTTGTTTGTAGTTGGAGTTTGATTGTTTAGTTTGTCTTTTGTTTGTTGCTGGTGGTTTGTTTTTGGTTGTTAGTTAATGTTGCATACTTTCTTTTAGTTTATCGTTTGATTGTTTCATATGTCTATTGTTCTTTTTCTTTTTTTGTTTCTTGGTTTGATGACTACAAATTAGAAGTTAAGGCAACCGAAGCTATTAAAAAATCAACTAAAAATTTGCTGAACTAATGGCTGGCTAATTGATGTATGTATGGGGGGAGAAGGAGGGCGAACTAAATGTATTTTCAATGCAAATTAAGTCGAGTTTTGCGGCTTCCACCAAACTTGTTGAGTTTCCAGACTGATTTATGCTAATCACTGACCCGATGCTATGTTAATTAAACTGCTGCACATTTACATGGTTAGGTATAATTGCGTTAATTTATGTGAAGGGCCACACGGCCCCATTTATGTATGTATAATACGGGAATATACAACCACTGTATTTGATTGAATTAAAGTTTTATGCTCGTTCTATATACATTGGTAGGCACTCGTCCTCCGCCCATGGGTGTGGTGTGTATATTATGGTTTTGATGGGCACTTGGTTCACACGTTTGCTCAAGTTCAGCCGGCAGTTCTTGCAGTACAGTCGCTGGCTTTCTACACAAAATGGCATGGCGGGGTTGTTCAAATCAAAGCAATGAAAATGCTTGTAAATATTCAATGCAATTTTTGTATTTTTTGTTTTTTTTTTTTGTTTTGGGGTCCAAGAGACCTTTTCCTTTGCTGGCCCTGCTTTGCAGTTAATAAAATATTTAAAATATTTTATTGGCTTTGGCATAATGCTGAAGGCGGGCCAAAAAACACACACCAATGAACACCAAGAAAAATATTTTTAATATTTCATGTGCAAATGCGTACGCAGCTAAGTACGAAATTGAAAAAACCCAAATAAAAACAGGTTAGATTAAAAATGAAAATTTTATTTACCAAATGACACAGAAAACGTAAAGATTACAAAGAGCAAAAATAGATGCTAGATAGTGGGAGGGATAGTTTAGTCAAGAGGATAGACAGATCAAATGCAAAGCAAGAGAATTATTTACAAGCATTTTCATTGTACTTTCAAATTACAACCAACTGCAAGACGGTAACGTAAGCGACACTACGCCATTGCATTACGGCAACCACGCAGGTGATCATTACGTTACACATATACAAAGAAACACGTGAGACACTTGCACGTGATGAATGAACGATAGAACAGAATAACGTTCATATTTTTTTGTTTGTTTTTGGCTTTCCGTTACGTAATATGTATGCAAATGTGTGTTTACGAAACGGATGCTTTGGCACTTACTTCCGGCGGTGGCGTGGGCGGTTGCGGCGGCGGCGCCGGTGGCGTTGTCACGTATGTGTTTTTCTAGTTACGCAAATGGTGGACGATAATATTTCGTTAGCGAATTACGCCATTACATCAATAGAGGCGAAAATTTGAAATTAAAAATGTAAGATTCAAGACTGAAAATATTCTGCTATGTGTTTTTGTGTGTAAAACGTGTGAGAGTGTGGGTTACAGGACGAAAGAATTAGACAGGATGACGACGCAGTGAGTGACAAAGACGTAAAGAGACTATGTGGTGATAGTGTGGCCAAACTAAATTCTAAAAACTGATTGATCCATCGACCGTTTAAGCAAGAAATAGTCCATGTATCAGTCGCAGGGAAATAAGGACTAAAATCTGTGTAAATGTTTGCTAAAAAATGTACAAAATGTGTTCGAAAATCAAAAGATGTGCTTTCTATTTGTTATGAAGGTATTTGTATTTGATATTTCATAGCTCGTTTTGTTTATCTGAGTTAGGTTTAGTGGGGCATTATTAGAAGCATTTGCTTTGAATACATTTGAGTACTATTCGACTAGTTTAGCAGGGTGCAACGTGTGTGTGGGAAAGAGCGCACTAGTTATGACTGATTTTATTTTTAGTGGTATTGTGGGTGAAAACTACACACGTCTTGGATTATATTGAGTTTTATTTATACTTTACATAGACTTTAAGCAAGTGCAAAGTAGGCGAAAGTGGCTGAGTTTACTAGGGTTAGGTGATCTTGGGGCTTAGGGGTTATTTTGGGGTGGACGTGAGGGTGGGGTTGAAGTGGGGTCAGTGCAATGTTTCAACTACAGTTGAGAAGCTAAGTGTGTGGAGGGCTGGGTGACAGACAAGAGAGTTAGATTGGTTGGAGCGTTTATAGAGAGTTACAGTAAGTGGGATAGAGACAGAAGTAGAGGCAGAGAGCTAGACAAAGAATTAGGTTGTTTGATAGCTATAGAAAGAGATAGAAAGGGGTAGGTAGATAGAGATAGAGGTAGAGATTTGAGCAAAAGCACTAAAAGTTTGCTGAGAATTGAAAAAAGGTGGTTAAGCTAATTGTACAGCGCATTTAGTTGTTGGCTGGCAGAGCTCTTAGACTGGAGAAATATATAGTATCTATAGGTATATGGCATATTATAAACTTCTACAGAGTTAACTTTTTAAAATATATATGTTAATATATGTGGTACGTTGGGTATAGTTGGGTATAGCACACGCTAGATTAACTGCAAGATCCATGAAAGAGTTTGAGAAAAGGTAGAATTCTATTAGTTATAAGCAAACCTAGCAGAGTTGCCACACTACTTAGGAAAAAACGTATGCTCTGTTACTAGTTAACTCAGGGGCGTTTTCTTAAATCAAAATTGAGTTTGTGTCTTGGGCTCGGAACAAAGGACTCGAATAGAGAAAAAGACGGGTAGAGATAGGCTGGGGTAATAAGGGGGAGATACAGAGGTACAGATAGAGAGAGAAGTATAGGTCGGAAAGATAGTCAGATATAGCGGGTTTGTAAGTACTAAGGAAGGGCTTTCAGGTTGGATATTGGGAGTATAATTAGAATTTCATTTTAGCTGATGATTTTCATTTGATGACATTTTTCGTTTTTTTTTTTTGTATTTTTAAGAAATTGCGCTCTTTGCTTTTAGGGGGTCTGAGATTATACTTTTGCTTTACTGAATTTTTACTTTATAATTTTTCTTTGTGGGATGGGGGGCGCTCCTTCTCTAGTTCAGAAGGAGACTGATAGACAGAGAGAGATAGAGAGGAAGATTGAGAGAATGTGGTTTAAATTTAATTAGGCATTTTGTTTGGTATTTTATATTATTACCCATGACTCAGGTGGATAACGAGGAAATGGAGCTATTTCTTTAGTTGCTACATTACTAGGCAACTCAAGTCTTCCACCTAATTTTCGTAGCTTTCTTCTTCTCGCCACCCGAGATTTCGATCTTAGCATCAATGCGGCCTGCATCTTGGTGTTGTTTTTTTTTTTTACTTTTTGGTTAAACTGTACTTCGTTCTTTTATGTTTTGGTATCGGTATCGTTATCGGTCCGTTTAAGTTAAGTTAAATGTAACGTCAAACAGTTCGAAATCAATGGGATGACACAGGTTACGTTTAGGAGCTTAAAAAACGTCAAAACTAAATGTCGCTGTCAGTCAAGTCAAGAGGTTAGTTTTTCTCAACTTTCTCAAGAACTACGCGAACGTACTGAGCGTACGGAGTTTCGATAGGCACAAAGAGGAGGAGTATAGAAATAGAAGCAAAGAGTAATATTTTTTTTTACTGTAATGTTTTTTTTTCTGCTTTGTTTTAAAGTTAAAAACAGAAATATCTATGTGTGGTGCTGTTGGTTATTTTGGGGTGGTTCTTGGATTTTTTTTCTGTAGCCTGGTTGTTGGAAAACTGCGTCAGCCGGAAGAGACTGGCGCAGTTGAGTGGCGGGCTGAGGATGGGCTGCGTTGATCGCCAGTGGTCGGCTGCTTATCTAGCTCCGTTAAGTCGTTGTTGGTTTTGTTGGTGTTGTTGTTGATGTTGCTGTTTTTGCTGTTGTTGTTGTTGTAGTTGTTGTCATTGTTGTTGGTTTTCCAACGATGATGCTTCTGGCTGCGCCGACGTCTCGTCCTGCTGCAACGCTGCTGCGACTCTCGATGACGTAATTGCGCGCGCGAATACCGCAACTGGCGACACATAAACGACTTGTGACGGATTTGAAAACGGAAATCTTACGGATCTGATGTGTTACGTGTGTATATGTATATGTTTTGTTTGTGTTTGTGTTGGATCTTCTTTGGATCTATCGTTACGTAGCGAAGCGTAACGAAACGCCTGGCCTTCTGCTACGTAGCGTTCACGTCACGCAGCATTGTATTCGTTGGCGATTTCATTTTCGTTTGAATTTTGGCATTGAAAGCAATAAACATTTATTAATATCTATGAATTGACCGTTGCCGTTAGTGTAGCGTAGCGTTAACGTAAGCCCACTGTGTCGTAAAGGTAAGTGATTGCTCGTCTTAGTCTATTCATCGCCTAATTATATCAATATGAATTGCACGTAGAAAAGTCTTCTAGTTTAAATTATTAGCTAGTCACTGATTCTTTTGGATTTAGTTTATGTTTCGTATCGACTAACGCTAAGTATTAATTATTTTAAGTGTCTACGTAGTTAAGTTTTTAGTTTCTAGAATTAACTTGGTTTTAGGCTACAATGAGAGAAGGCAATGTCGTTGTCGAATTTTATTGTTGAAGTAACTCGTATTGGTTGTTCAATAAATTATTTTAGTTCGATCACATTTGGTGCATTTAATTTAGTTTTTTAGTAAGTAGAAAAAATATTTAAAGCTTTTATTGTTTATGTTTGCTTTTATTTTTATTTTTGTTGTTGTAGTTTTTGCTGTAGCACTAATAGTCATTATCATGTAATATATCGCTAACTATATAAAATTTAATTCCACACAAAGTATGTTCTTTTTGATTTCCTGTTGCCTGCTTCTTTTTGCCATTTCCGTCGTTTAAATTAGGTTTCTTTTTTTTAGAAATATGCTTAAAAGGATTTTTATATTTTATTAGTTGATTATATCACATTGGTTGCAGTTTCTCAATTTATGGTTTCCGCTTGGCTTTTTCTTTCACATTTGCTTTCCACATTGTTAGTAACTTTTGTGTTTCTTTGCTGCAGAAAAACGGCTGTTGGGTAAATAAAACTTTTAATTGAAGAATTCCGCTTCATTACTTTGTGCATTTATGCATTTTAAAGTTATAGGCCAAAAAATCATGTGTTATTTTTATTCATTTATTTTATTTTACAATTTTCTTTAAATTTTGATTCAAACGTGATTGTTTCGTTATATTTATTCAATTGAATGTATAACAATGGTTTCATTTCAATGGATTTATAATGTAATTGGATTAAGTTTCACATGCGTCATGAATGCAAACGCCGAGCGAATCCGCTTTGCAAACAATGACAGGCCATGTCAATAAACCAAATTATTCATTTATGAACCAGGATAGAGCTGCTCTTGGACGCATTCAGTGCACATCTTTGAGTTGAATCGATTCCCGGGACCCCGGAACCCTCTTCCGATGCCCCAGAGGTTCTGCGGGTTGAGTGAAAAGTTAAGGCAAGTCGACTGCAAAGTTTCCAGGCCGTTGCAAATCACTTGCAAAAATCTGGTGAGTAATGCAAACAGAGAAAATATTTATGGCATATAAGCCATGTTGCTGCCCTGCAATGCCATAATTCAAATGGCTGTGGAGCGATGTGGGGCTGGGCCTAGGCCAGGGACAGGGACTGCTTCTAAGCGAGATGGAAGCCGGGGCCGTCGAAAAAGTTACGGCAGCCCAGTGCCGGAGCCGAGGCTGCAACTGGAATTCATATGCAAATATGCTGCATAGGAGCCCAGCAGCCTACGTCGCATCGGGTAGCTTTTGTTAGGCAAGTGGAACAGCGACCTAAGCAGAACTGGCAACTGCGAACCGAAAATTTCAATAATTCAACAGCGCAAAGCGGAAAAAGTCACTCGTTGAACGATGCAGATGAAATTTTAATGAAATACAGATTCATGCAAAAACCACACACGCTCTCGGATGCAATCTTCCATGCATACAGTCGGAATGAAAATAGTAGTGGTAGTAACATGATAAATTTTATACAAATTTTTATTGCTTGATGTAAAGGATAATAAAGGATTTTAAAAGGTTTAACCATTATTAAGTTTAAAGTTTTATCTCTACTTTGATTTAAGGACCAACTTTTCAAGGAGTGCTTAACACATTTGTTCTATAATTTCTGCCACAACTGTAGCCATGTACACGATTCAGGGTCGTTAATAGAGAAAAACATGGGTTTCAAACAGACAGTGCAGCTGACATAACAAAAGGCCGCTGTCTGACTATCGCTCTGCCTCCGACTGACTGGTTGCAACGCCTAAAAGATTGCAACATTTTCGCAATTAAGCACACATACACACACACACACACACACTCAAGCAGACGCGGATGGGTTGGCACTGACTTTGTGTTTCATCCTGTTTTTTCTGTGTGTCCTTTGTCTGTGTGTGCGTGGCTACACATGTTGCTATTTGGCAGCTAGTCGCCAACAGCGGCAACAACAATGTCATGCTGACAACATACGCGCATAAAAGTATACTATGAAAATTAATTTGTGCGCCATGATTTTCGCAAAGAAAGAGACACACATATAGGCGAGGGAAAGAGATGGACGGAGCGGGACAAGTGGAGGATAATATATGACATTTCGCTGTAAATTTCATTAACACTGAACTGCCCTATTCTTTTGTGAGAAATTGTCTGTCGGGTAGCGTGCATTTTATGGCCAATTGTGTCGAGTGCATTACACGCAAATTTATACAGTTTTTGGCGTAAAGTTAAGTGGAAATTCAAAGGATTTATCCCAAGGGCAATTGCATTCCATCAGCATTTCAATGATATATACTGGATTATCGTTTATTTTGATTCATTTAATTAAATTAAATACTTCAGTGTAATGGATATAGCTACGCTAGTTGGTGTATGAAGTTTAAATATGTCTTAGTGACATTTTACCTCTTAACTCTTGCCCAATTGTTAACGGTATTTATGGAGCTTCAACTTTCACATTTCACATCGCCACTGCCAAGCCATGAAATCAATATTACGGCAAAAAATATAATGTTTCGGCAAACAGCCATTAAAACCGCAAAAAAAAAAAAAAAATTGCCAACCGCATAACCCCAATCGACTGTTGCTCAAATCGACCCTCGGCTCTCGGTGAGTGCATATCTCAGGTTAATTAATGTGAATGGCAAAAAGGCCTCAGTGTAAGAGCCAGTCTTAGGGCTTTTTCCATTTCCATGGACTGTGTTCGGGCCAATTTTTGGCACAGCGCCCGCTGGCTTGTTCACCTGTCTCTCGACGGGCGCCTTGTCTGCAGGTAATTAAAGGCACATACTGGGCGCCCCTCGAGGAAGCATTTGCATATGCCGCCCCCACATGCCGTGAGAAATGGCAACTGTCCTCGTTGGAAGTCGTGTTATTTGATTGTTGACAACAATCGAGCCAACTGCCTCTGTGTGAGTTTAAGGATCCATGGGTATGTGTATGTGTCTGTGTGTTTGCGTAGCACTTGTGGTTGTTGTTTGTTCAATGATGTCTGTTGCGCAAATTTGCCCTGGCCAAACCAAACCACTAACCAGCGCTAATTGAGCTAAAATTATTGAGTTCTAGTGGATAGATTAATAGCTTAATCTTTGCCTTCTTGGAGCAATTTTTGACTAAAGGGTATCTGCACAAAAACGAGGTTAAAAGATAAAGGCTATCTAACAGGATTAAGATATTTAATTTCTCTGTTTGATATTTTCTTTTAATTTAATATTTAACATTACTTAACAAACCAGAAGGTATGGAGGCAGACAAGTACCGGATATTATACCGGATATAGTCGGATAAATATTGTTCGTTGCAGCCATGTAGTGTAGTATCCATAATAGTATATCAATTTCAAAATTCCAATACTAGGGATTGCAGTTTTGTAATTGCGTTCGGATGAAATTGCCCAAGCAATTTCGGTTCCGACCACGGCCCAGAGTAATTTGTGACTTTTTAAATGATTTTTACTGCCCATCGCCCATGGCCCATGGCTGCTATGCGACAACAATCAAGTTGCACATATCCAAACACACTCGCAGACTTGCCACTCTCGCCACTTGCCTCGTTCGCACGCTGGCCAAACATCGAAGATAAATGTTGGCACAACCGGAATAAGCAAACAGAGAAAAAGCATCGAGCCAAAATCGAAAATTAATTTAAATGTGGCTGTGCAATAAACGAGAGGAGTTCTTGCTCCTCTGCTGGTTTTTATCCTTTTGCCAGTGTCAGTGAATGAATTATGCAACAATAATTCAATGAAGCCGCCGCAAAGTATCCAATAAACAAGAAACTGTCGTTGATCGGCTTGAGTTTTTTTTTCTGGCGGAAGTCTGATTACCACTTTATTTGCGAGATGGCTTGAATGGAGGGCCTGGCTGGGAGGCAGGTTGGGAGGCATTGCAATGTGTCAGTTACAATTACGAGAACAAGCCGAGACCGACGTGCCTGACAAACAATTACCAGCAGGCTGTCGAATTCTGGGAAAAATTGGGCCACAAGGCTGCAGCTACACCGAAATAAAGTCTCTGAAAAGGGGGCGTGGCCTTGCTGGGTGGGGTGGGGTGGTGTGGAGGAGCTGAAGCTGGCGCCATCTATGGGCGACAGTTTGACTAATTATGGGGGCTGCACTCGGAGGCAGGAACAATCGCCACCGCCGCACTTTTCGGCAGACATCTTCTGTAATTGCAAATTAAATTCCGATGTCCCTGCAAATCAAGGCATCTTGTTCATTTGGCCGTAAGCGATTTGATTCATCAAACTGAAATAATCACAATGGAACGACCTCAAGTGCTGGATTGCACAAGAGAGCTGATTCACAGCCTTTGGAAATTGGAATTTTCAATGATTTATACGAGGATGGACCATTAATGGCTCTTGATAATACTATTTTAACTAAAGATTTATAGTTGGTTCGTCTTTCATGGATGTTTTAGATTGCAATGTGTTGATTCTATACTCGAAAGTGAAGAGGTTTTTTTGTCTATTATACAATTTGTACATTTATAATATATTTTTTAGTTTAAATTCAACAATTTTAGTCTTGAAACTGTACAAAAATAGAAAATAAAACCTTTGCTATGGTTCGAAAAATAAATTATGACTTGAACAAGGATTCATTTACTGTTCATTTATACAAGTAATTGATAAAATGTTCATAGATTTTTCAGACTTTTAAAAAAAAATATTAACATTTGTAAAATGTTGTTTTTTGGTTAAAGGCTCTTTAAAGTCGTTAGACGAGTAGGATGTTTGCAGGATGTTTGGAATAAAATAAGCATTTGGGAATTCTTGGCTCTTGTCCCGAAATCAGAAGTCTCACTAAATCTCTGCTGAATGTCTTGCCACACTCACAAACAAGAATGTGCATTGGGCAATTAATGCTAATGCAGTTATTTATCCCAATGTCGCCATTTTGCTTATTCATAAATTCTGAAATTTCCTGTCCCGTCCCGTCCTGCCTCGTCCTCCCAGGTGGCGGACATTCTGCCGCGTTTATTTCCACCTTTATTACAAGTTTTTCGCCGTTTTCGTTTCGCGACTGTTGAGGGGGGAGTTGGGCGTTGGCACGGGTCTATGAGCGTGGGCGATGGGTGGTGGGTGATAGGATGGGTGGGTGATACGGTGATGATGATATTTTTTCGCATTTCTGGCGTCCGCCATTTTGCCGCATACTTTTTTTCCTCTATTTTCCAGCTAATTTACTAGCTGTTGTTTTTGTGTGAGCACGAGCGGGGAACGGGTTGCGAGGCGCCCGCGACTTGCAACACATAGACACGGAAACGCATACACCGACAAATCCATGTCTCTCTTAGCGATTCGAGTGGCCCGGGAAGGAAAAGCGAGAAGCGCGACTAGAAATCACGCTGGCGTGGGTTCCAAGGGAATATAATAAATTTCAGCCGCCGTCATTCGCTTTTGCTGTTTGCTTTCTTCCGTTTTTTTCCGCCTTTCTCTACCGCCTGTCTTTGCCCCTTTTAGCCATTATTTTTTTTTAACGCCCAGTCCTTTTTGAGTGCACGAGGTACTCGGAGTTATTGTGAAATGTAAGCTTCCACTAAACTGTCCAAGGCGCGATTATCATGTCCCAAAAAATGAGACAAAATTTGCCATCAAATTAATGCATTACTATTAAAAGCGAATAGGGGAAAAAAGGATTTATATACCCAAGTATCCATTGCTCAAATGTCTCTGATAATGTGTATATTTTAAGAAAATATGGGTATAAACTTAGGATTTAATATCACACCAATGAGAAATATTGTGTCGACCCCAAGATATTCCATTGTTTTGTGGACTTGGTTCTCTATTTTAGTCCGTCTTTAGCCGGGTCTTACAGAGATTTTCTTTTGTGCGCACGTTTTGTTTAATTTGTGCAAGTTTTCTGTTTCGTTTCGCATAAAGACATTTATATACGTAGTTGATGCAGTGCTTATGCAAGCCAAATAATTGCGAAGCGCTAAGTTTTTTAATTTACCGCCTCTTGCTCAGAAGCTCACGGCTTAAGTGAGCTGTGAGCCGAGTTTGGCGCGGCTCAGTTAGTGTCAACTTAAAGGAGGAAACTTTAAGTCTCGCCCCCAGCCACCACTGCCACCATTGCCACCACCACCACCTTGCACTTTTATGACACACATTCCGTGTCCGCCATTAGCCTTTTACACAACATTTGGCAAACGGCGCCAGTCGCCAGGCAGGGTCCTGTGGCATGTGGAGGTGGCATGTGTCTGCCAAGCACTTTTTTCTGCTCCTCGGCCAGCACATTATCAGGCCGATACAAAGGCACATTATGCGCTTCCGAATCTCGAATTGTTGTTATGCATGCACTTGCCATCGCCGCTGCTTCCTCTGCTCTGGCTCTGGCTCTGGCCCGTTTTCTTGTCGGCGCTGCCCGCCGTTATGGCATCGCCTCAAAAATGGGGCTAGTGGGAGGGAGAGAGCCGAGTTGCACAAAGTTGGACAAATCGAGCCAGTTGACTCCTGCCAAGAGCAACTTGTCCTTATTAGAGATGCCGTACGAATAAATGTACAAAAGCGGGGGAAGGCTTCCCTTGCCTTGAAGGCTTCAATCGAGTGTTTTTAATGTGTGAGAATCGATGTGTGATAAAAATGTTCTAGTTTCCAACATTTTATGTAAGCATAATATACACATAAATATTTATATAAGGCAACTGCATAAACGTGAGTTGGAATTGCAGGAACCGGAGAAAATATTAATAAATTATATTTTTAGGTCAATATATATTTAAATTAATTTCGAATTTTCAAAATCTAGAACACTTATATTATTCTTTTGTAACATATATTTCAAGAACATACATTGAACAGGGGGTAACATATATACATATTAATAATAACACACAACACCCTGAGACAGCCATTATTCATGCCAGTTAAAGCGCATTCATGTTTAGACATGTTTTAATATTAATAGAAAAATTACTAAAACATACCCCTCATTGGAGGACACACATATTACACATTCCACATAAATATATAAAGCATAGTAACATCCTATTAACGAGCTATTTTATGCAGTTTTTAGTAAAGTTGACCTTTTGTGTAAATATATAAACTCTGACACTAAAAAAACGACAGCCCAACATCTAAGCCCATTCCTAGTCCCCCATTTATAAGGAATATAAGAAATATTTTATTCTAAGCCTTATTTAGCCACATTTCCCGGGGCTACCTCCTACCACATATCACACATAACTCATACGACCTGTATGCCCGATGCCAGTACTTGATTTTGCATTTATAACTATTATTTTATCCTAAGTTTTATGTCTTAATTACTATTTATTATATAGTTTATTATTGTATTTTGTACGAAGACGCTCCCCGTGAGAGTCACCCACAACATAACCAGAACACAGCTATGAATAATGTTTGAGGATAATAATTAAAATAGAAAAACAATAAATAAAATTCCCATTATTTGGAGATCATTCGCACACCGAGACTTGCAAACACACAGAATTAAAACCACTTTAGGGACATGCATGGGACATATAGATACAAGTAGAAGGCCCGGAAGTAAAACCCATTTATAGTTCTTGGCCAGATCGGAATTACCTCGAGGTGCTCGCACACACAGATGCCCTCCTCGCAGTAGCCGCAGATCTGCATCTTCCGCCCGCCCAGTCCCTTGAAGAGAAGCTGCGGCTCGTCGGCCAGGAGCGGTTCGTACTGTGTCTGCTGGACTCCTGTGCTGAATTGCAGCTCCCGGAGCTGCCTTTTTAGCCCGCCGCCGGCATCCTGCTCGAAGGCGTCGCTCCTGCGCATCCTATAGACGCTGCACTTGCGCTCCAGTTGTCCAGGAGCCGGATGAAGGGGCTCCTCCTCCTCGTCGTCGTCCAAATGGGCGGCGGTCAGGGGCTGGCGTTCGGCGGTTGACGTCTCCAGCAGCTCCTCCGGTCCCGGTCGTCGCAGCTTGGCCACGTGGCCCGGCGAGGCCATGGGCGTGGCCGGCGTTACAATGATGGCATCATGGTGGGGCACAAACATGGCGGCGGCGCCAGCAAACTCTCCCTCCGCAGCGGCTTCGGCTGCTAGAGCGGCGGCAGCGGCAGCAGAAGTGCTGGCCAGCGGGGGAGACGTAGGCGTGGCTGACTCCAACGAGGTCACTGTCGTTTTAACGCCGGCCACAGCCGATGGCGACGTCGATGCTTCTGCATCCGCATCCGTGTCCTCCATTTGGGAGACCAACGGCAAGGTGGCCGTGGCGGATTTGTGCAGCTGTCCACCGGCGGCTGAGGATGCCGGATGGAATCCGGCGCTGCTGCTGCCGGAGTGCCGGTGCACCAGCTTCGGTGAGACGCGTCCATGTGACGAGGCGAACTGCTGGTAGGGCGTTTGCGCTACTGCATGACTGTGGTATCCGTGGGCGTGGGCTGGCCCGTGAGAGTGCGAGTGGGCGTGGGCATGGGCGTGCGAGTGGGAGTGCATGCGCAGCTGCAGCACCGACTGGGTGTCTCCCTCGTCGATTGGCAGTAGGAGCTTCGATTGCGTCGTGTAAGTGGCGCTCAGCTTGCGGCCCTGGGCCTGGGGCGCCCGCAGGTAGTTGGTCGGCAGCTGGTGGAACTGCCGGGACTGGCCGCGGGTGGGCGTGGAGGCGCCAAGATCGCCGGACCCCCCGGAGCCCGCCGCCCCGGCCGCCTTCGGTGGATGTAGTTTCGCCTGTAGTTGTTGGTTCTTCTTCTGCTGCCGCTGGCGCTGGCGGGCTTGGCGCGAGGCCAGCGAGGCGCCACCAGCAGCTGCATACATCTTTGGGTTTGGATGAGATTACGGGTAGGGAGAGGAGGAGGGGAAGAGGGTCAGCTGTACAGCTAGTTACAAATCAAGCTAAGGAGGCGTGTGTGGGGATTACATTCGGTGTAGCAAGTCTTCCGTCTTCTTTAATCTAATGTTTTGGGTTTCTTATTTTTAACAGGAAATTAACAAAACTCAGCTTTGAAATCTTTGTATTTTCTCAAAGGTTGCATTAAATGAAGCTTACAAAATTTTAGCAAAAGATACTTTGTGCTGTCCCTGTAGAAATGACTCTTTGTAGCCGTAGCCTCGTACTCGTCTCGTTTAGATCTTGCCCAGAATCGCTTTGGCCAGATCTGGGTGTGTTGTGGTAGTGTCCTGTTTGACATAAATGATTGTACTTTGGATTACTTGCTTAAGCTTCAAACGAATAACTGTACAAAATGGCTCAAAGTAATTTGTGTGAAACCATCAAAAGTAAACTTGTCGATATACAAACGTCTAACCAAAAAATGTGGTTACAAATTCAACTTAGGCTAGGGTTATCCGAGACATATATGTTTTGTGCATTTGTTCGCAGTGTTCAACTTTTCGCTATCATCTGGTTTTGTATATAAAAAAATATTTTTCAAAAAATCTTTCTTTTGCTTTCGCTCTCTAGAGTTTTGCTTTAGTTTGTTTCTCGTTTTTCGTTTTTCGGTGTCTATTAAAATATGTTTCACAAATATTTCAATCTCTGCTTATAAACATTTATTAAAAAATATTCTATCTCCACAATCAAATTGCATACATTTGGGCGTATTGTCTGTGTGTATCCATCGACATGTTTTAGTTGGAGCTGAGCTTTGATTTCCTCCCTCTGATAAGTGAGATCTGCCTCAAATCTACGTACATTCTGCTTAAGCTGCCGTCTTATTTATAAAATTGATGCAATGCATATTTTCCTTTGCCTAGCTAGCCACTGCGGGGATATCAAAAAGCACCTAATTCCTAGACACACACATCCATATAAACATATTTCAAGTTGGTATTTTATCGAAGCTTTTGGAAGGGAACTCTATTTCCAATAGATACAATATTTATTCATAATATTTACTATTTTATTACCTAACATGCACAACAGTTACAAGCACACATTTGTCAGATAAATCAGGTTTCCATATTAGCGCTGCTACATTTTACATTGTACACTTGATTTTAGTTTTTACTGGTTTTTTTGTCTATCTCGTTGTCTTTTGCATTATCGAATATATTTTGGACTTATCTAGGTTTAGATAAAGAGACGGATTTACTGCAAGGAACATGTGAATAACATATTATGCGTCAACGGACTTAATATTAATGTACATAGAATACACACAATTTTTAAATTGCAGCCCTGAAAAGTGTTTAAATTATTTATTAAATATATGTTACTTAAGGATATTAACATCGTTATTGCAAAGTTCTCAATGGCACACCCAAAAATGATGGATACATGTTCCTGTCATTTACATGCATTATTTTACCTCGGGACTTAGTTTGGCGTTTGGACAGGACTCTATGAATGCTTCCTTTCGTAATATTCGTAATATTCCCCCTTTTAACAAATGCTGTTTTAAATGCTATCGAGCAAGAAATTAAACCTTTGCTTTCGTTTAAGCGGCCTGCATGCAATTCCGCCGTAAACACGCAAATTAAGAAAAACAAAAGGAAATATTAAAATGCAGAATCAGAAGGGCAGGCCATCGCCCGCATTTCGCTATTATAATTCTTGTTTTTTTTTTGGTTCTGAGGGCATGTAACCTTAACATTTGCCATGGCGACTCTGCCTGCATTGACGGCGAAGGAAAGGTCCCAGGGGCCGGGGATATTATTTTGGGGCCAGCTAAAATTCAGGGTTGCAAGGAGCTCGATCCGGGGCACGTTCTTTCAAGCAACTTCTGCCACATTCCCCTAATTTCATTTCCGTTGCCATTTCAACACTTTACACTTGGCTGTTGCTTCTGTGCCGGATTTCGTTTTTCTTTCCCTTTTTCCTCCTCCCCCCTCCCGATCAATTTTTTAGTTTGTTTGTTGAACGGCTCCCAGCACCTTGGGCAACTATTTTCCTCGTGACCTGCGTAGTTTTCATGTTGGCCGAACTACACTGGGCGGCGACAATGTTTTAGGCTCTTAAAACACTTTGTTGGGCGTATGAGTGGGTATGTGTTTATATAACAATTTGTACGGCTTTTGGCTCAGCCCAGCACGCACTCAAGGCTAATTAAAACTCAGCCACGGCAACGCCCCAAAAAACGAAAATGGCAGCACAAAAAAGCGCAAAAACTAGCGAGCACATAGCGGCCAACAATGGCCAAAAGGCCAGGTACCAGCACTTTGGCTAAAATGGAGCCAGTATTTTTTTGTTTTGTTTTCCGTTTTTGTCAAGTGTAGTTAAGAGTTGGACCAATAGTGCTGACGCTGACGTGTTGCCTTACTCTGCTTTTCATATTATTTTTAGGCCCAAACGATATGGTAAAAAGGTCGTTTATGGCCAGAATGGATTTTTAGATAACTAGCCAGTTTGTTTACATTTCAGAATTTCGACCTTCGTGCAAATCAGTTTGGTAATACAAGAAATCTTTAGCTGTTTCTAAAAAACCTTCAATATTATTTATAAAATTCGACAGGAACTTTTTCCAATATCAGAGCAATGCATTGGATTTGAATTTTTTAAGGGTATAATGCTTTTAACCGGCGGCTTTTCTTTTTTGCTAATTAAGACAAATTCATTCAGGCAGCGTTTTTAATTGCCAGCCTATTTACATGTTGGCCATTTGTAAGCAAAAAGGTCAACACACGCATGCACGTTGATTTCGCATGCAGACCGCAAATTAAACTGGGCCAGGAAATATGAATTTATATGATACCAATTAATGCCTTGTTGACGTTGGTAGTGGTCCCAAGGAAAATCGATACAATTGCAAAATAATAACATTTTCTAGCCACTCTGTTTTCCATTCTCTCCCACGTCCCGTGTCCAAGGCGTTGTCCAAGGCCCTAAGCTGCTAAATTATGCAAGTTTGGTAATTACAGTCTAGTGCCGTACAACCATACGCCATTATATTTATAAAAGACCGCAATTGTTTTGTGGCAAGCACGCCCACAAACGAGCAAACCCACAAACACACACACAATCGCACTCGCACAGAAGCCGTGATGACTCAACATGTGCCCAGTTACGCAAATCGTGCGGCCCGACTGGCCACAGGAGACATTGCATCAAAAGACTGCCATTTAGTGTCAGACAGTCAACGCGGCGTATACGTCATATCGTGCGGGGGCTGCCAGCTGCCGCTCTGGCGAGCCTGCTGAGCTTCCGAGCATCCCAGCCAGCAGCCGCAGCCAAAAGGCACAAAGGCAAAAGGTAAAAATGAACTGGAGCAAAGCCTCGTACTTTAATTATTCATGGGGAATGCATACGTACAACATTATATAGAAACCACTCGAATACACCCCAGACGCTTCATTTCTGGCGGGGATGTTCTGAAAATCGTTTGCTTGGCGTTTAATATTTCGGTAGAAATTTTTTAAAAATGGTTATTATTTATGAGTAGTTTATAGTAGTTTCTTATTATTATAAGAACTGATTTTCTTGTATAATTATATTTGTATTTTTTAAACAGAAGGAAAGTGTGAACAGTCTGAAGTTTTAATAGCCAGATTATATCAGATATTTTTTTTTTGTTTGAAATAATTCAAATTTTTGATCAATTTTATTTATTTCATGATCTAGGATTACACATAAAGAGGTATTTCTGGTCGAGGGATTGGAAACTCAAGAAGTTTTTTAATTTGGAATGCTTCCATTTCAAATTTAAGCTTTTGAAATTAATTTTTAAAGCCATAGCTTAAATAAATATTCCAAAAAAGCGATTTTATGATATTTAACATGAAAAAAAGCTCGAAATTGAAGTTCTTTAGGTAAAGAAAAATAATTATAATATTATCGATTTGTATAATGATATTTTTATTGGCTTTTGGTGAGTTATTAGCCACATGGTCGTGGGGTACTTGCTGCATTGAAACTGAAAATATCCATAAAGCTTCCCCAAAAACCAGCGAAATTCTGTTGTAATGGATTTCCGACAAATTTGCGATTAAGTCATTTATGCTACGGTTCACCCTCGTGTGCAATGTGCTCCCACACACTCTTGCACTTGCCACACACCCCCACAGACGCACACACTGGCACTCGTAAAGACCCGTTAGCCCAGGGACCTGCCAATGGCTTCCATCAGACCGCACTCACTTGCACACGGACACACACAAAATGGCAGCTGCGCCAGTGGAAGTTGTCTACGCAGCGGGGGCAAGGATGACGGAAGCGGGGGCGGGGGAAGAGGACTTCGCGAGAGGTGCCTGGGGAACGGGGCAGGGGAAAAAGAGGATGCAGATAGGGTAAGGTAGCCACCACAGACGGCTTTTGTGCGGCCCTGTTGAACGAGTCCGACTGAGATTGAAATTAAAATTTAAATTTATTTTAAGTTGACTTTTGTGGTGCCAGCGGCTAGCTGGCTTGTTTCGTTTGTTTCGCGTTTTATGGCAGTTCTGCCACGCCCCGATTCCCCTTATTTTTGGTCACTGCCTCTGTGCTGGTGCAGGATAATGACTAATTTTATTGCTAATTAAACGAACCCAGAGTGCATGAGTCCCCAGGGCTCCCGCATAATACTGCATAACTGGTTCATAGAATGGAATAGACTTATACGGGCTCTGGCCTGATATATATAATTCATTTAGGCGCAAGTGCTCTCCACGCACCTGCCAAATATATCCGTAATTTGAGTGCCTCCATAAAGTATCAGTTCCCATAACTTCAGTGCCATTGGCATGCAAATTTTCCAATAAAATAATTTGGCACTGACACGAATACAGTGACATTCGCCTCGTATATTCGATTCAGTATCGAATTGGATATGTCGGGAGGTGGGTCGGTCGACAAAACCGGAAACATTATTGATTATCGCAAGAGCAAATGCCAATAAACGTTTATATCCATTCATTATTCTATTTCGATTTCAATTTCGGTATTATGCACAATATTTTTCTGGCGCGTTGGCTGTGCAGCGGAAAAATATTTTCATTTGATAGCCTCTGCCTTTGCTCTCAATATCTATATAAATATCCTATTTTTGGCAACAAGCCGTCGCTTCACTTCTTACATAAGTAGGTCGTTCTTTTCTTTTTTTTTTTTTGGAATTTCATTCGCATTTGAACTCATTTCTTTCATATAAGAGGCCCTAAATCCCGCCCATCAAGTTCCTCGAACATCCGCCTGCCTCGTCCTTTATTCCTAACCGGCTGTCTAGTTCTGCTTCCTCGACACTTTCAGTTCGAGAGCCGGGCTCTGGCGGAGAATTCATAACTTTTGATTTTTCCCTTCGGTTTCGGAATTTTAATTAAAGTGTTAGCCGAACAAACTGACACCAGGCTCGTGAGTCTGACTATTTGACTGGCTGACTGAGTGACGTGCAGGGGTCGCTGCCTTGGCATCAGACACCGCCCAAAAATGTCTGAATACCGTTCGTTGCAGGACTTGCACGTCAGCCTAAGTTCAGAGAGTCCTCCGACACTCGAAACGTCCCGGCTGTCAGTTAAAAACGATGAACTTGAACTGCTAACTGGTTGAATTCGAGATAAGAATTCATGAAAGGATATTATTTCAGTTTGCTTTTTCACATTTCATTTGAGAGTTGCCTTAGATTTGGATTCAATGATGGATTGAATTTAAGAAAGATTTAAGCCAAGTTTTCAAGGAATAATATTATAAAAATTATTAAAATTTAAATTTGGCGTATTTTATATACCATATATTCAAAGTTGCATTTCAATTCTTTAAGCTTAATGAATAAATGTCAATTCAAATGAATCGACTGAGAAATATGGAGGATCCTAAAAAACAAATTCCTATAAGCGTAAAAACCAATCCCTATTAGCGCTTATCTGGGTGCAACCTGGCGCATGGCCGTGTGGCATAATTCCTGCTTAATTGTTGCCATAAAAGCCAGACAGGCGCAATGTTGCGTAGAATGAGCCTCAGATTAAGACAAAGCACCCATGCGAGTCGATGCACCAGAGGCAACAGGCCCGTGGCCATAAACCCCCATCGTCCTGCCCTCCTCTTGCCACCTCTCTGCCTCATAAATTACAAAGAGCTGCTAGAAAAAAGGAGAAAATTGAGGGGAAATGCAATGGCTGGGAAAACTTCAATAAAGTGGCCCAGTGGCTGGGCTGGAGTTGCCCTGGGCCCTGGTCGTTGGCTATTACGATGGCCCAGGAAATGGCTAAAAAAAAAAAGAGTATGTGGAACGGGTAAGAGACGGGAGCGGCAAAGTCGAGACCATTCGGTTGGCTTTAAGCGCACATGGAGTCCGCGGCAAATGACATAAACTGCAAGTGAAGCCGTCGTGTTTATTGCTTTTTATGGTGGCGCTTAATGACTGCATTCGCATTCGCATAGAGGATGCATTGGCCCGTGGGGCACTAGTGGAGGGGGCAGGGGCATGAATGGAAAGTCATTTGCGGCAGCTATGTGCTTGTCTGGAATTGAAAGTGCTCGCTTCAAGTCTTTAAAGGAATTCGACGATGGGTTCGGCCAAACCATATAAAATGTCAATAGTTGCTGCATTTTATAACGATAGTCCTGAGTATCAGTGATCATTAAAATGTTGCAGTTTAACTTCCCCATTTTAGATTATTTATCTTACTTCATTCCACTTTTTTCCGCCGCTATTCAAATTTTGTAATGGCAACTTTTTATTTACCCGCTGAGCTCGTCCTCGAAGGCCATAAAACATCACGCTTGGCCGGGCCAGTTCAGGTTCTAGCCGAGAAAGTTTGTTTGCATCCATACTGACCACGCCCTCTGCCCAGCCCCACTTGAAAGTTGCCCAGCCATTTGCTATTTTGCCGTTGTTGCCTGTGTTTTATTGTCTCTTATGCACCGTCTGCATTTGGAACTCAACTCGCTACTTGCTACTTGCTACTTGCAACTGACCCCTTTGTGTGCGGGTGTCGAAGTCTGTGAATTTATTTTTGCATCTCTTCCGTAGCATTCTCAACTATTTCGCAATTTATTGTTTTCTCTGTATTGGGGTCACTTTGTTGGGCAGCCAGCCCCTTTCGGATGTCCCCCAGAATATACTAAAAAAAAAGGGCAGCAAGAGTGGCAAACAAAAGGCGCGCAAAAAAGGCAAAAAAACAAATGAGGTTAGCTGTGTTTAGACAACCTGACCCAAAGGCCAAATACCAGGCTGTATGAAATCTATATAAAAACTAATATTAAATTTCCCCCCAAAGACAATAGTTGGGGTCAGCATAAAATGCCTGACATATTGACACACTTGGCGTATGATTGATTTTCTTCGCCTTGGGCCTCTACACCACACCCCTCTCCAAACCCTTTTCATTATCCTGGCAAATAACTAATGGGCTGACAGAAGGGAGGACCTGTGGACTTGTTGATTCAACGCACCACAGGGGGCGTGCTGAATCGTGTAACAACAAATCAGAGAAAACAAAAGCACCGCCCCCTCTGATAACTGTCTCCTGATTGTTGTTGTTTATTGAGTTGGCCATGTTTTTGTGCGGCAGCTGAGGGGGGGAAGGGGCCTACGGGGAGGTGGTGGCTGAGAGATAGAGTCACTTCTGTGATATACAAATATGACTGTGTAAATACACATCGAATGCCACACGACAACAATAGCGGCAACAACAGAGGAGCAAACAGGACTCGAACCCGTCACTGCTGTTTTTTTTTTTTGCTATCTGCTCAGCTTGACGTCCTGCGTCCTGCCGCCCCTCGTCACCACCGTCTGACAATGACTGTTGGAAGTGACAGGTCGCCAGTCGACCAGGTGGAAATCGGAAGTGCAACGCGTTATGCAAATGTAAGCTGCAAGCTGCAACCTGCAAATGGGAAATGTTACATGCACAAAATGCATTGTTGACATCGCACCTCGGTGGGACAGGCGGTTTGATCAAATGACTGGTTAACCATTGAATTGGAACATAACAGGTGTAGAGATATGGTTTCAATTTTAATTTAAAGGTTTCCTAACAATAGGCTATGTACAGGCTGTGTAATGAACCACAGAGGCTTAGAGTCTCTTTCCCATAAAAGATGTTAAAACCAAAAGGAGTCTATTTAGTTCGTATATTTATTTCATTATTTGCAAACATTTTTATACACTATTTCATAATTATTTTATGCTGCATCATATTCAAAAGCATGCACCGAAAAAATAAGATTTCTTTGACTCTCAAATAAGACATTAGAAACTATCCTATTCCTTATTTCATAGAATTGTATCTAAATAGCTTAAACAACTCGTATGTTGGGGAAAAAAAGTATAAAACATTAATCTTTCTTTAAAAGCATTAAAGTCCTTTGCTCGAATCTGTAAATCCAACAAACCGCATTAACTAAAATTGAAAACATGACACACATGGTCATTGGATTCTATGCTGCTCATTGCTGACCACAAAACAACATTGGCAACAAGAGTTCGGGCCCGGCCAGCCCGGTTAGCACTAAGAGCTTAGTAAATTATGCAAGCAACTGGGCAGGCACAGGTAGGAGAGTATCTCAGTATCTTGTAGATACAAAGCCCCATAAACAGTCGAATGCAATTGTTCTGGCTTAGATTTGTATCCCACTGTTGTTGCTTGCCACTCGTCTCCATGACTGTGAGTGTGGTTTGGTGTGGTGGTGTGGCAGTGTGGCAGTGATGCAGTGATGCCACCAGGGGTGGTGGTGCAAATGAAGTGCAGTTTAAGAGCCATCAACGTCATGGGCCATGAGTGGGATTGTTTGAGGACAACGGAAATGCTCTGTTGCCGGACTTTACTGAGCTGAGCCGAGGTGAGCTGACAACGAGCATCTGGGGAGGACATAACCCAATTAGTTTTAGACTTTTGCCACGACACATGCCAATTCATTTGACATGGCCGCTACTTGTGGGAGTTGCTCCGCCCTGCTCCTTTGCCGCCTTTCCATTTCCATTTCCATTTCCATTTCTATTTGCATTTGCGTCACATTTTTTAATTATTTTAAAGCGGCATTCACAATAATATTCAAGTTAGAGAGAGGGTCTAGGAATGCACTAAATGCATAATAGCCCAAAGACAAGACCAGTCTTTGCGAATGCAAATGAACAAATGACCCTGGCAGGCAGTGCTCGAGGACATTCGAAACACTCGAGCCGGAGGCTGCTGCCTCTGCTGCCTCTACTGCCTTGCGACTACTGCCTTTGCAGTTTTGGGGGAAACAAAGCGAAAAAGCTGCCCAAGTGGGCGTAGAGTGTTTGCTTCCTGGCGCACATCTAAGCACGGCTAACAACAATGCTCGAAAGCAACCGCACCGCTCCGTACCGCACACAATGTCAACAGCTCTGAGCCGAGTCTGAGCCAAGTCGCTCACAAGTAGGCTACAGTTTATGGCCTAGAGAACCGAGAACGGCTGAGTCGGGTGCGGAAAACAAAGCAACACTTAAATGTTAAAGCAAATGGAAAGCGTGCCGTCGTCGTTCTGGCAAATCATAAAGTATGAAAATGAAAATTCGTCCCCTTCACTCTGCAAATTAGCTACTCAGCCTGTAAGGGGCCTGTTTGCCTGTTTCCCTGGCCTGCCAGAGACTGAGTTAAGGGTTAGTTAGCCAAATGGGCCTGGATCTTGATAAATTCGAGTGTTTAAAAATCTTTAAGATTGCCATGCTTAATTTGTTGTCCTAGCGGGTGGCGGCAAGGATGACAAGCGGGTTCGGGTCCTTCCCGGCCCAGCAAACAGCTTAAATGCAAATTCAAGTTAATAAATGACAGGCCTATCGCCACACAAGCTGAGGCCATAAACAACCTTAAACCGGGCCAAGAGCAGATGGCTCAAACACCCTCCGCTTTCAGAGCCTCCTCGCCTGTCAATAAGCGTAAATTTGCCAAATACAAATAATCTTTTTTGTTTCGGCTCTCGCTTTAATCTGCCAGTCTTAAAATCTCAACAGAAACCTGACAAATACACCATTCAAACATTCTTACATACAGAGTCTTGATATTCTGCTCGATTTATTCACAGCTAGTACAACAAAAATGTATTTCTGCGAATAACAGAAATTGCATTCGGCTGCCAAAATGTCTGAGACTGCGTTCCGGGGCCTGGTTCCCAACGAGGAGGCCCATTGGGCCATCCGGCCATTTAAAGCGCCTCTGGGCTCGAGCAACAAGAGCCCGTCGCCACTCCACTGACCCTCCTGGAAGTTGGCTAAAAGTTTTCAAGTGGCGCACATTGCCTGATTGGCTGCTTCTGATTTAAGCTAATTGCATCTTGAAATTCCCAGGCCGGCTTCAGGAGTGAGACCAAATCGAGTGTGAGTGCGGCTGTAAATTTGAATTTTTTCTTCTCAAGAACTTGTTCAAGTCATGGAAAGATTGTAATTTAAATAATTGTTTTGCAGGCTATAGAGTCGAGTCTGGTAGCTTTCCAACAAATAAATTATCTAAATTTAGTTCACCTTATTTTCTGATCCCAGATATAATTCTTGTTTTAGCCGGGGGACAGCAGTAAGGCCACGAAAACAAACGTCAACTGTCAGGAAAAGAGTAGGTAAAGTAAACGAGCAGTCAGCCACTCTGGCATAGAGTCAGGGCAAGGAAACAAATCTAATAAGTTAGCCAGCAGAAAACGCAAAAGCAAACAAACTGTGCCGCATTTATCTCAACCGCAAAAATGTCTGCCATATTTCATTTTAAATGCAGCACCTGCAGGCAGACAGGCGGCCCAGGAATGGCCGAAGAAAAAAGCCAACTACGCATACATGGAAACTGCTGAAACGAAATGTCAACGATGGAAAGTAAAGGACACACACAAAAAAACATATAAAAAAAATTAAAAGAAAAAGGACGAACAGCCGAGCGACCACAGGAGCCAAGCCGACAAGAAGCGGCAGCTGTAATCAACAACATCAGCATAAACTTGGCCGACACAGACAGTGTTAGAAAATCCGTGCAAAAGTTTTATTTCGGCCCTCAACCCACCATTGGCCCACACAGCTGCAGTGTGGGCGTGACGGGAAAGAAGACATATCTAATAACATTAAGTAGTTTGCGCGTCGTTTGAATTATGGCCACGTTCGCTGATGGCAGGCAGCCTGTGCGATGGGTGGTTCTAAGCCAAAAACCAGGTCCACCGCCCCTTTTAAGCCTCGTTTCTGCAAACATTTAATTCCTATGCGTTTGCTGGTTGGCCACTTTGCACTACATTCGCTTCCTTGGTTTGGCTGAAATTCAATTTTGAAAAATGGTTTCCAGACACGAAACGCAACCAGCGAACGCTCCCTGAAGGTCAGTCCTTAGGCCAGCGTATTAGCATATCCTAATGAGGCCTCAAGAAATGAAAAGTTATCATTAAATCATAAGGTAGAGTTGAGATTGATAAGCATTTATAAGTTATGGGATAACTTTCATGTTTATTTACAATTATTCCACTAACTTTGAGGACCTTTTACTTTCCCATTTCCAAGCAAAAAATTCTTTCCAAAACTATTACAGTTTCTGGGAAAATGTCCAAATTTAATATTTCCAAAATTATATCATATCACTAGCGTCTGCCAAAAGCAAAATGCAAAAGGTCAGAGGTAGGACCGCCTTGAGCAACCCTCAACACTCTACAAAAAAAACAAAAACAACATGAAAAACCCGTGTGGCAAACAAGCAACAACACCTGAACAAAGTTGTCTCGACTGGCAGACTGGGAGGATAACGGCGACGCCAATGCCAAAAGCGAAAAAGGGGAAAACTTTCGCATGGAAAACTTTTCATTTGCATTTTTTCATATTTTTCAAGATGCGAGGCAAGATACTTTCGTTACCAACTTGTCCCGCATGTGCCGGCCCTCACACTACCCTCCTCTTGCAGTGCCCGGAGTGCCTGGCCTAATTAAAACGATTGTGGTGTTAATGTAATTGCTCGGAAATGAGTAACGCTCTTGTGGCAACAAATTAGCAGCACATTACAGGTAAACAACGGGCCCACACTGCGTATACGTAACGAACGATTCGAGCCATTCAACGACAACCGACTGAAGGGTGTTCTAATACCTAATACGAGATACAATCAAAAATCCAATTTCAATTAACATTTCAGCTTGAATAAATCGTTCGATTGCATCAATGAATCAGCCATCGATTATGGCCATATTGTATGCAAATGGCTTGTCTGCGGGAGTATGTGTTTATAATCACTTTTCACGTTTGCTTTCCGGCGACTGTCATTATCATTTTTCATGCTGTCTGGCTGAATTGTTGTTGCTTCTCTGCTTATTGTTAGCAGCTGCCATCTCCTGCGAATATGTATTATGTATATCCCCCCTGTATATATGTACATATAAAAACGTTTTCTTTTTTGGCCCGTCTGTTTGCCTGTTTTGTTGGCAGACTTGGTTTTTGCAGTCTCAGGTTTCCCTTTATTATTACATATCCGTAATTCAATTTATCATTATTTATTCGTTATGAATTATTTTGATTATATAAGTGAGGCTTTATAGACGACTCTTTTGTTGGCTATGAACTAACAAATCAATTTCTTTTATTTCTTAATTATTTTTGTATATTTGTTGCCCAAACAGGGACTTTGATTGAAAAATTGATGATGTTATAGTTCTGATTTATTCATTTCACTCTTTACCCTTTTATTGGATTGCCTTTAAATTTTATTATCTTTTAATTGATTTCTCATTACATTTACAATTCAAATGGGTCACGATTATTGTTTATAGTTTTTAAATATTCAATTTTCTTGGCCTTTGCATTTTGCTTTAGAATGCACTCGAAGCAATCAAAGTAATTGAAGGTGGAACTTGAAAGGATCTGCTTGCAGTCGCATTGGCAGTCGCTTTCCTTCTCATTATTGATTGATTTGATTTCGGTTGTTGTTTGTGTTATTGTTTACGTTAGTTTGTGCATATTTTCAGTTGTCACTCATGCGTCGCCATTTGGCAGGACGAGTCCACCATACCGTGCCGTGTCCAGGTCCTGGATCGCTTACCTGCGGGCACACACACGGTTCTTGGGGTTGCCCCCGACGGCGACGTCCGAGTGACAATTACAGCAGTTTGCTCGGGTTGTTGTGGTCACCTTGATACGGTTGTGATTGCAATTCCATATTACATTTGCACTGCAATTTTTGCATTATTTATTCGGCACGGAACTCCCATCGCCACGCCAGTTGGGAACCGAATCAATTATTCACGACGTTCTTTTGCGCACATAACTATCTTTCTGGTAGGCGTTAAACTTAAATTTCTTCTGTCGTTTCGCCGAGAATCATTCTGGTGTTTTTCTTTTATCTTTACAAAAAATGGGCCAGGTTCGGTGTGGAAAGTGGAGAGGAAAGTGAACGAGTAGTAGCAGTAGAAAAATATTAGAAATTCCGTATTTAATAGGCGCGGACGCGTCGCGAACTGCGAACTGCAGCGCCCAAGCTGCCGTTTTTGTCCTTTTTGGTGCTGCTGCTGTAATTTGCTGGGCTGTCGAGCGGCGAGGACGAGAGGACGCGAGGACGAACTCTGCCAGCCAGGAGACGCGCGAACGGGCACAACAAAAACACGACTGAGGCCGCCCAACGGCCACCAACGAATAACGAGGCGAAATTGAAAGCGAGCGCTCCAACCGATTGCGAATCGGACTCGTTTTCGGCTTGGCTTTCAGTTTTCAGGTTTCACATTTCAGGTTGAACGAAATTGAAAGCGGCCGCCGCCCGAAGTGGGTCGCTCGCTGGCGCGTCCTTCGTCTCTCGTCCTTCGTCCTGCATTGCAGCAGGAGCTCAGCTCGTGAGCGGGAGCAGGATCTGCCGATATGTTGGGTTTTGCTGCCTGGCATGTAAACAAAAGCCAAGTCAAGCCGAAGCTCCGCCAGGTGCGGCCAAGGAGCAGGACCCGAATCGAAAGAACCGAGCCATGAGTGTCCTGCTCCTAGCTGAGAGCAGCGCTCCCGCCGAAAGCTCTCTCTCACCCGCTCAGCTGTGCGTGGGCGTTGCAAACAGCTGATGGCTCTCCTTTGGCCTAATTTGCTGACATTGCTTTCGTGCACAATCAGAAAAGTATTATCCATTTGGTTAACCAAGTTAAAAAATTAATATAAATTACAAAAAAATGAAACTTACCAAAATAATTACTTTTTAGGGATGGTTCCTTGACTCTATAGGTTAATGATAGTTATTTGGGGAGAACAGATAATTATCGAGTGAAAAAATCGGTTTCGTTGTGATCGGCACAGAAAGGCTATTAAGCACGAAGTTGTTACGATTATTTAATCAGCTGTTTTACCAGATGAACAATCAAGAACAATCTACATCCGGTACTTTTAGTATTTAAATGGCGTCTTGGCAATTAGTATCCACTTTTTATGAAATAACATAATTGATTGAAACATTTGATTTTTAGGAAAGTATATTCATCGATTGTTTCGGACCCCCAAAAAAGTTTATCTACATAAAAATCGAGCTATAAATAGCATGCTATTATACATAAATAAAAAATTGAACTTAAGAATAACCTTTTATTTTTTCAAGTGTAAAAGCTCGCAGTCTCACACATTTAGGAGTGCAATCGGCTGCCTGTTATCCTAGCTGACATTGTAAACATGACCAAAATGCATGTTCCCCAAGGTGGCTGAGTGTGGCAGTGTGTGCGGGTGTAAAGCCACATTTGACGTGCCAGTGCCACATTCATTTGCATATTTGAGAGCCTTTTCTGGCTTATGCGTGAAGGGTTTGGTTGTCTGGGCATTGGTGTGTGTGTGTAAATGAGAGAGGGAGAGATGCGAAAGAGAGAGACCGCATCGCATACGCTCAAGTCTCGTGTGTAAGGCACAGATAAGTTCAACTTAATTAAAGTTTCAAAGAGGGACAAAACGTTGACTGCTTGGTTTTTCGGGCTGTTCGTTGCATAAATTATGACAATTGGCCATGCGGCTTACAAGATGCACCCGAGACCTTGCTTATTTGCCCTTATCATCATTATCATCATGGTAATTGCCAGCAGCTGTTGGTGTAATATTTATACCACCCACTCCCCATTCACACATAAATCCGTGTAAGCCTTTTTAGTTGTGAGGATGTTTTGGTTTTGCCCACGAGATTAGTCAGGGAAAATGAAAGGTGCACTGATACCCAGATAATCCCCTATTGTTTCAGTGTAATTAGCTTAGTTTGAAACGCTCCTAGATTTTCACATCACGTTCAGGATGTTTTTCAGTTTATTTGTCATAAATGAAAGGTTCATCTGAATATTTGACAATCCAATGAGATTATTTTGCAGTTAAAATGCTTGAATAGCTTCATTCATGCCTCGATTCAGTAAGATTAACTCACTAAGATGTATTCTTGAATTTTTGAAATGACTTGAAATTGCATTCATACACACATGCATATGTATGCACATATATTATATACATATGTATGTCATCCCTCCAATAAAATGGAATATATCTAAATATGTACCTCGATATTCCCATTCAATTTGTTCAGTGTAATTAGTTTAACATTTTTGTATAAACCTTGGAGTGTGAATTTTTGTTTGATTTAATTAAATATGTCAAATAAAAGCTTCATCTTGTATTTTGACAATCCTAAGATATCTTTTTGCAGTTAAATTTCTTCATTCATGCCAGGATTCATTAAGATTACCATTATGTATTGTATGTATGGTGGTCGGGAATTGTTGACACACTTGATAGTTCTGATACGCTACGATTTTTATACCATGTACATGGTATGAAAATCAAAATGTCAAAAATAAAAGCTTCATCTTGATATTTGGCAATCCAAAAAGATGCCCTTTCTGTTAAAATTGATTAATAGCTTCATTAATGCCCCGATTCATTAAGATTAAAATTACTCATCCCATGTATGTATTCTTGAATTATTTCTTGTTATTTTGATTACTTGAAATTGTAATTTTTTGTAATTTCATTGATGTATCAAAAATAAAAGATTCATTTTGATATTTGACAATCCAAAAGTTATGTTTTTAAAGTCAAATTTCTTGACTTCTTCAATCTTGCCACAATACACTAAGCTAAAAATTACCCATATGTTTGTATATACAATTTTTCCCAAACTTAAAATGATTATTGCAATTAAAATGTTAAAAATAAAAGTTTCATCATCATTGCAGTTCTATTGCTTGAATTGCTTCATTCATGTCAAAATTCATTTCGATCAAAGCAATTCATAGGTACATCCATATGTATGTATTGATACATCAATTGATGTATGTATGTATAAATTATTTCCACACTTGAAGTTATTTGCAATTCGCCAAAAATTTTCACACCACGTCGAATTTTATTTCATTTGATTGAATATGCCAAAAATAATAGCTTTATGTTAAAAATTGACAATACAATGAGATCATTTTCCAATTAAATTTCTTGAATCGGTACATTCATGCCTCGATTCTTTAAGATTAAAATTATTCATTTATATGGTTGTGTATATTCCTGAATTGTTCCCGCACTTGAAATTATAATATTTCACTACACCTAAAAAATGCATAGAAATATATTCATGTACAAAGAACCGAGCGTAAAACGTAACAATAAATACGAATGCACTTACAAAAGTTTGTGGAAAAATAACCCTCTTGAACCCTTTTGATTTATAACATATGCATAGTGGTCATCGTACTCATCAAACTCATCGCTGTCATCTGAGGAAGAAACATCTAGGTCTTCCAGTAGATCCTTAAATGCATATTCGGTCTGATCATTGTCCCTGATAAAACTTGGATGGAATTTGTTAATATCACGAAGCTTCGCTAACTCTTGCTCTTTGCGTTTCTTTATTTCGGCAATTACTTGATTGTGCGTTTGATCCTCGTGCTCCTGCTGTGCCAAATTTATAATCGACTGCACGTCCCGTTCGTTCTGCTCTTCCGGAGTAAGAATAACTTCCGGAGCATCATCAACCTCTTCAAAGGCAGCCACATCATAAATCGAATAACCGTCAGTCATTTTTCACAGGAATATTAAAACCGATGTCTTACTAGTTTGCTCTTTGACACTCGAATGACAGATGTGAAATGGAAGTGGTCAACTTTGATAATTTATCGATTAATTGAATTCATTCCTAACAAGGCTAGAAAAAAGTGTGTGAGAAGTGTATACCCCAAGTATTTTCAAAACTATTACATTTTTTAAAATGCATCCACTAACTTTAACCAAAGGACGCGAAAATTTCCGTTACATTGAAAATTTTCTCATAACTTAACTTATAATTTGGAAACATGCAGACAACAATCCATAATCCAATAATCGGTCAAAACCGACGATTGAACGACATTTCCGAACGTTAGGTTTTATTCTAGATATAAGATATAGTCAAAGTCATAGGATGGGTCAAAAGTTTGACGTTTTTTGATTATTTTGTTTTTAATATTATAATCAATATTTTAATAAAAAATTTTTTATTCAAGTTTTTAATTTGTTTTTAATACACTGCGTCTTTAATTTAAGTGTTGCCCTATTACTTTTAGAAGAGAAGAGCAACCAGCTTGGTTTTCAGAGTTCCAACCAATGTGTTCAATAACTCTTGAGCTTTTGAATTCTTGAAATTTCTGAAACCTGAATATGCAGGATAAAAAGCTGACGTTCTAACGCTTAGAGAATAAGGGAATCCTTAGGGGTACATTTTAACATCTGTACAGACACGTCTCATTATCTATGGCTACCACGTGGAGGATTTCATTTTTACTATATCTCTATATCTCTTTTTCTATATCTCTAACTTTCTAGAAAGTTACTTGACCTTCTGTGGTAAGATGTTCGGTCAAGAAAGGCATAAAGGTAGTTGGATATTACTGCTTAAAATTAAATTAATTACTGCTATGAAATTAAACTGAAAGTATTCGTAGTTCCTTAGGGAAAATACGGCAACAGTTAGAAAACAGGCAGTTAATTGGCACTTCATATTAAAAGAACATATCGCCAATATCGGATATATGTAGTTGGCCGAGCCAACTACATTATCTAATCAAGTTCTTCTAAAAGGAATTTGGCCCAAAATATAATCCCCTCTGCAAGCTCTCTAAATACTGAACCACTAAAAAAGTTTATATTTTGAAACGTAGTAGCTGATGCCTTTAATGAAACATGTCGAGCCTGTTTTCAGCTCAGCTCTGAATCACTCGTATCGGTTCCTTCAAAGCGTTCACATCAAATTATAAAAGAGAATTTTAAGGAAAAGTATAAAGCGAAATATTTTTGGACATTTTAATTCAATAATATTAAAATTCGTTGGTGAAATATGTATTTCAAGATTTACATTGAAGGCGAAAGTAAGGTCGGCCGCGCGCCGTTGGTAAGAGTGCGAGACGAGGCTTCGATTTCAGACTTGAAAAAGATGATGGAAAGACGCATCCATGTTCCTGTCAAGCGCCAGCGTATGCTAATAGGCCATACAAAATTATCTGACGAGCTGATGTTATCGGATGTTTCCAAGTTGTGCCAAATCAGCATGGAGGGCGACGACTGCGCCTGCATTGAGCTGTTCGATGACACGAAGCCCATTTGCAAGCTCTGTTATCTTGAGGATATAGGTTGTGGGTCGCCAGAAATGTCAATGGAGGTTGACATAGATATGGATCTCGAGCTTGAACTTAGCAGCCAGTCTTTTGCAACGCCTTCTTCCAGTGATCCTGATTGCAACTTAACTCTGGCTGACGATTGCTGTAGCACCACTGAGGCGAGTACCGCGAGTAGCTCGGGCAGCAGCGGAGACGCCTCCAATACCTCAAGCAGCGAGGAGTCTTCAAAAGGAAGCAATGTCGCTGCATTGCGGGAGAAGTTCGATTGCCCCCCTTTGGAGGTCGAAGAAGACGAGAAATGTCGGGACAAGTGTAATATTCAGTGCTGCAAAAACGACGATCGCCCTCCCTACGCTAATGTGCTGCCCGAGGACAGGCGGTACGCAGTAATAATTGTGAACGAGGAGTGTCCATCGAACTGCGACTTCAAATGCATTTTGATATTTTTAGCGGAACAGTTCAAGTTCTCGGAAGATCCAAATGCCCTGAATTTCAGTCAATGTGTCCCGGCCGTGGAGTTCGACTGTTCGCTTATGATAGTGTGTGAAGGTTCAGACACCCAGGAATGGCTCCTGCGTGCTGCCCGGCCTATGTGTCCGCCATATAAGTGTGAATCATTTTTGAGGCATTACGAATTAATACGATGCGCTTTTGTCCTTCCTTTGATAGTGAAGCGGAAATTGTGTCGCACTTTCAAAGTTATTGAGAACCAAAACTGTGGGCTCGACACCAGCAAGTGGTGCGTCATGTCTAGGGTCACTCTTGATCCCTGCGATAAGGAGTACGACAGAAAGGTTGTCTTTCGGGGCTGTCAGAACGACGAGCTCACAGTCTACATTGATGAAGAAAGCGTCGCTTACCTCGCAAAGCAATGCAACAAGCTGATATACATGATGTGGCACCTTCCTGTCGACTTCTGCGCCCTAGCGGGGTGCATGTAAATCCCAAAGACGTCTCTAAAATGAACTCTACATTATTTGTTTTTGTTATATGGTATATGATATGATTGTTCACCCACTCCTTGTTACTCACTTTGACACAGCGCAACATGGGCATTTTGATTCTATAATAAACACTACACTATATACACTATGCACTATGCGGAAAAAACTTTTCTTATATCCCGTCCTTAGTCAACTATCTCTAGCGGAGTTACCCCGGCCACGTATGTGTATGTAAGGATACTACAATTGGGCATACAGTTTGGTACAACCGGTCTTATAGACAGAGCGGTACCTAGTCCCGACTGGGTTCCAGTAAAGCTGTCCCATTTATATCTGTTTTATTAACCTCCCTCAAAACCAATGTCACCTTTTCTCTCATAAAATGCTTCAATTATTTCAATTTAAAACAATTACCTTTTAAAAACCATATTCAAATATTTCTATAGAAAAAACTTAAAAATTCATAATTTAACTTAAATTTTATATTCACCAAAATTATGCGAAATGTTCTGTTTCGCAGTCTCAACGACCTTTGTTATCCAAGTAACCCATAAAACTATCAAATTCAATACACAACCCACAAATGTTACCCACTTCCGCAGTTAAATGGACAGGATCAGACATGTATCGCAAATATCCGATCTAGTTGGCTGATCCCGATCCATAATTATCAAAATTATTTTTTATAGTACAAATGTCTTCAATGCATTCTACGCGATCAATCCTATAAGTCGCTATAAAAACCTAACTGGCATGGTAATTCTATAGCAAATGTCGGGGCCTTTTTTAATGTTTTCGATATACAGGACATTTTGTACAAAAATTAAAAAAAATACATTTTAGAATGTTTATAAAATTGATAACTCACACAGGCGAGACACAAACCTTCCTGAGAAGATAATGGTGTTGAAAGCTTTCGAAAGCAAAAAGCTTTTAGGGTTTTTGTGTTCAATGAGGTGAATTTCTCTTTTGGTCCTCTATGGTGAGATATGTTTTGAATTAAAGCAATAACTTAGAAATAATCCTCGAAGAAGAAGTAAGCTTCTAAGAAAGGTAAGCTAATCTTACTAATTAATTAAATTTATATCTTTATTAAATATTTAAGCCCATTAAAGAAGCATTCAACCCTGAAGCCAGTAAGGCACTTATCAATTCTCAACTTCAGGTTAAATTGCACAACCTGCATACAAATTACGCCAAATTAAGCACCTCCTGGCTATTTATAACATGTCAAGGACACGCATTAGAACTTATTGATTAGTGTAGCCGTTGGCAGGACCTAACACCCAGAGGCACCTCCTGCATTAAATAAATTATGGCCTTTGCGATTACAATCGGTCAGCGTCAAGTTCGTCACGCATTGTAACATCGCAATAATTGTAGATGTCATTGAGTTGGGAAACCAAAACAAAAACAGTCGAAAGCTGCTATTCAATTATGGCCAACACCAATCCATTTAACATTAAGGATTAAAAATTCCATTTGTTTCCTAAGGTCGTGACAAGGGAGGCGTTAAACATTCTAGGTATTAGGACTGACTTGACACGCACCTTGGCGGCGACAATAAAAACAATAAGGAAACCAATCAAAATGATTTGTATCATTAGTTTACGGAAATTTCGTGGGCGGTTATGAAAAAAATAAAGAAAGTCTGAAGAGCAATGACAGTCATTTGACCAACAGGTCAAATTTAAAAAATGATTAATCCTTTTGTATTTGTTTTTATTGATAATTTGAATAGTTAAGATAAAAAATAAATAAATCAAGTATATTTAACTTGTTTTTTTTATTCATTCATGTTATTTTATGTTTGACATTTAAATCCGAGAATCAATATCATCCGAGAAATTCTCGGCTAGAATATAATTTCTAAAAAACCAATTTCACCAATTCGGGAAAAATATTAAATATTCTATTATAAATGTATGTATATCTAAATATGAGTTATCTGAAGAAGTATTTATGTGAACAAGTGCTAAGCAGCTAGCCAGACACTCCAATACTCCTCACAGCTTGACTCCCACATGTCGCATACATAATAAACTCAACAGACTTCTCCAATCCCAGTATCAGGAAAACCATCACCAAGAACAACAACCACAACCGAGCCATAAACTTGGCGCCAGTTGAAGCAAAAAAGCTGAGTTGCTAAAGCGAGAAAGCAGTAGTGTTAAGGCGAGAAAGCAAACGTTGGAAGGACTTTCGATGAGGAACGTCAATGTGACTTTGCATGCAACGCAATCCGAATCTGGGCCGTTGCACTTGCAAGCAACACTTGTTGCACTCACTTTGCCGTTGGCGCTGGTGTTGTTGCTGTCGCCGGGTTCCAGCGGGGGCTCCACTTGCAGGTTAAGGTGCTGCTGGGAGGCGGCCGGCGTGGGCTGTGGCTTGGCGAGCTGGTCAGCGCCGCCGGCATAGTAATCCGCCACGCTGGGCACCAGCAGGACACCAACCTTGTTGCGGGCCACCTGCTGTTGGGTGGTGGAGCGGCGGTGCCGCGAGGGCAGCATCATTCGGTGGGCGACCAGAGCCATGATCGAAGCTCCGAGGATCGGATGGATATTCCGTTAACTCACTAAATAGCACACACTGCACGTTTATTTTTTTTTTGGGTTTTTCTGACAACGGAACGAAAATCGTGCGGAGGACAAATCAAAGCCGCGTTTGCCTTAAGGAAATGCTCGCCGCAAACTGAAAGACAACCAAAAAAGCTAAAAAAAATGGAGGAAAACCAGCGGCGAACGAAAAACGAAAGCGAAACTTTCAACGCACCCGAAAGAGGCGAAAGGAAATGGCCGTCCGTTTGATGAACGTTTTTGTTGTTGCTCCTTTAACGTTAATATTAATGTAGGAATCACATTGTCTGCTTCGAGTGTATCCTTGTGTGCGTCGGCGAGTGTGTCGGCGACTGTCGTGTCTGCCACTGTCTGTGTGACACCGTGGCTATAGCTGTGGGTGTGGGTGTGGGTGGTCCTGTTTCTGGGCGTGTATGTGTGTTAGTTTACCAACACGTGCACGCCACATTTAATAAACGAAAGCCGAAAAACAAGCAGGAAACATGGCGCAAATGTATTTTTTGTTGTTTAAATAAAATGACGAAAAGGAAAACAAGTTGTAACATAATAAAAAGCGATATTGACATGCGCGACGCAATGCTACCCTTCTTATAGCTTGGGTAAAAATACTGGAAACTGGGTAATATCCGGAGAAGAGTACTATATAAGTAAATTCTAAGCTTGAATTGTAGATAATATTATTAAGAAATTGTAATACGTAATGTATACCATTTGTACAAAAGAGGGTATGACGATGAACATTATTTTTTTTGCTGTTACATTTTTTTTTATAAAAATGAATTTTACTTTTTTCAACAATATAAAACAAATAACTACCAAAACAACCAATAAAAGAATATCAAAAACCGTAAATCATATTTTCAGTATAGTTATTTTCGAAAATTCTAGTAAAAGTTTATTATTTCTCCCTATATTTCACATCGAGAATAAAATATCTCAGAAATTCATTCTCTTTTTATTTTCTTTCATGTAGTCACACAATCACGAAAATTCCTCACCTATTGGGGCCCCAACTTTTCATAAAAATACTTAGAAATTCCTTGGTTCGGGATCGAGAGCTGCAAAATTAAAGAGTAGGATCAAAAAGCAATATGCTGCACCGAGTCGGACTTAAAAGCTGCGCTCTAGTACGGACCTATGCCAAGGACATTCGCTTTGGGTTGGAGGCTCGCAGTCTTCTCCTGCATGGCGTGAATGTGATGACCAATGCGGTGGCCACCACTCTGGGACCGAAGGGCAGGAACGTGTTGATCGAGCAGCTGCTGGTGTCGCCGAAGATCACCAAGGACGGCATCACTGTGGCCAATAATGTGGAGCTGAAAGATCGACGCTGCAACCTAGGCGCCCAGCTCATTCGCCAGGCCACCAACAAAACCAACAACGAGGTCGGCGACGGCACCACCACGGCCACGATCCTGGCCCGAGGCATGACTTGCCGAGGGATGCAGATCCTCCGCCAGCCGAACATCAATGTCCAGCTGCTGCGGGAGGGAATGCTGAGTGCGGCGCAGGTGGTGAGCGACGCTCTACTGGACATGTCCCAAACGATCGACACCATCGGCGAGGTGGAGGCTGTGGCCAAGGTGGCGCTCAACGGTGATGAAAGCCTCTCTGGGCTGATAGGTGACGTTATCTTGGAGCTGGGCGAGAGTGGTGTAATCCTCGTAAAGGATTCATCCACCGGCCAGGACGAGGTTATATTCCAGGACGGCGTGCACATATCGTCTAGCTATGCATCACCATTCTTTGCGTTGAATATGAAAGACGGCCTCCTGGAGTTTCACGACTGCCTGCTGTTGATCACCCTCGCCAAGATTAAGGCGATATCCCAGATTTTGCCCGCCTTGGAGATGGCCAAGGGCAAGGATCAGCCCCTAGTGATCATAGCCAAGGAGTTCTCGGCCGATGTGCTCAAGGCATTGGTGCTGAATCAGCTGCGAGAAACCGTCCAGGTGTGCGCTATAAATGCTCCAGGATGTGTGGATGGGATGCGCGAGGATATGCAGGACTTGGCTATATGCACGGGAGCCACCCTTTTGGAGGATGAGAGCTGGCTGGCCGACTTCACAGAGGACCATTTCGGCGAAGTGGAGGAAGTCTTTGTGAATGCCAAAGAGACGCACCTTCTCAAGCCGCTGAACGTGGACAAGAAACAAAAGAAACGACGATTCTTTGAGATTGCAGAGCTCAAGGATCAGGCCTTCACCGACGAGGAAATGGAGCGTCTGCATCAACGGGAGGGTAGGCTGTTGGGCCGACTGGCCGTTGTTCGCGTGGGCGGAGTCAGTGAGATGGACATCATGGAGCGTAAGGAGCGGCTTAGGGACTGCATCAACGCCGTGCGGAAGGCTATGAGCGACGGTGTTTTGCCCGGCGGCGGGACTGCCTACCTGCGTTGCATTCCGATCCTGGATGAGCTAGAGCCTGCGAAAACGATGGAACAGCAAATGGGCAGGGAGATCGTGCGGGATGCACTGCGTCTGCCCTGCTACACCATCGCTCGCAATGCAGGCGTTGATCCCGATGAGGTCACTCACAATGTCCTGGAAGGCAGTGGCAACTTTGGTTACGATGCCGCCGCCGGGGAGTACGGGGATCTAATCGAACGCCAAATTATGGACCCCACGGACGTCATGCGGCATGCCATAATCAGTGCCACCGGTATCGCCGCTATGATGGCCACTACAGAAGTGGTGATCACGGAAGAGCCGTTCAAGCCAAAGATTCCCCAAAACCAGGTCACGAGGGATTTGGCAAATCTGGTTGGTATGTAGAAGAGTATTTTATCTGTGTAGAATGGGAATGTGCGATGCAAATTTGGACAACATTAAAATTCTTATGGACCTAGATGATCTGAAAAATTTCTTGACTTAGCATTTACTTTACAAATAAAATTTAAATCATTTAAAAACAGTAATTTATATATTTAAAAAAATATATATTTATTGAAACGTAAAAGTGTTAAGTTCCACTTTGCCAAAAATGTTTGCAGTGTCCTTAAGTGTATCCTTGTTTTTCTTGTCGAAACCATAATTTAAGCTCGTAGAGGCACGCGTGCCGCTTTCAATAGACAGAACGGAAATTCCTATCGCTCGTCCCCCGGCGTCCTGCCCCCATCCAAGCTCCCACATGTCCTTGTAAATGCTTCTGTTTCTACTCATTTCGACTTGACCTTAACCATTCGCTGCGCTTTGTTTGGGCGCCGGCAACACAAACAAGGAAAGAGACCTCAAATAATGCTACAAAAAGGGAGTCCTGGCGGCGGTCTGGAGGGGGTAATGTCAGCAAGCGCAATTCTATTCATCTTGATATATATGAGTTATATATTGGAGTCGTGTATGTCATTTATGTAAGCATGTAGCGATGTCATTAACGGTGATTAGGCGCAATTAAATGAAGGGAAAATGCCAGAGGGGCGCTGGCAACACGTATACGTCACGTTGGCCGGGCAAACAGAAACATCTGTTCATTAGGAGGGTCAGGCCCTTAACGCATGCATAATTAACTGGCATTGGTTATTTTTATGGGTCACTGCCACCGTCGAGGGTCGTTGTTCGTTTTTGCTGGCCCGCAAAATTGCAATCTGAATAATGCAACGGAATTACTTAAAGGAGGAAATCAGGATAAAGTATGGCGTTACTTGAGTTGCCTGAGAACTTTGCAATTTAAACGATGTTTCTGGTTTGGTATTTGCTTAAAGTTAGGACTTACCTGGAGGCGAAGATATAGCTAAGCATACACATACATATACTATATAGATACATAGATGGGCGGTTCGATACCAGAGCCGGGGCTCTAACGGTTCTTGAGAAAGCGCAACATTTTGCGGCGCCCAGTTTTGTAGCAATGTCGGTTATGTTGTGTGCAAAATGATATGGAATCGTGCTGGCTGTAAAAGAGATTCGGAAAATACTCATCTGGATTAGCAGTTGTGATTTCTCAAGCCCTAAACTCTCACGACGACACGTATGCTCCATTGTTGGTTTTGTTTTCGGTTGCTGGGGTTTATTGTTCGTAAATACAAAATATCAAATCCAATGGCAAAACAAGCCTGACAAGTTGTCGCCTCTTGTTTTAGCAACGAAACCCCCTAGATACCCAACCGTAAACTGAAAAAAAAAAAACTGAAAGGAAGGAAGCTAAAAAGGACAACAACAGCGTAAACACCACATTTTCATGTCTGGTCATAGAACAAGGATACACACACCCACAACACACACACACACAGACAACCTATAGTGAAACGTACAACAACCTAAGGTCCTCGACTGTGCCGAAGGATTTTTTTGTCGGTTTTTGCTTCTGTTTTTGCCTTGTTGTCTGACAACTTCCGACTTGTGCGGTGGCGGCTCATAAATCAAAATGACCCAAAACGCGCTGCGAAACGCTAAGGCGTTGCAAAGAGAAATCGCCAACAAAAAGTTTATCACTATTATCCCGTCCCAGTCCAAAGGAATTTGTGTAATTTTTGAGTGCAGTTAAGTCTGTGATTAAGGTATTTTTAAGCTTTTTTTTAACGATATTTACCAGCCTAAGTTTATATAAATTGCATTTCCTTGTAATTTATTTTAAAGTGATTAATTTATTTCACGAAAATTAAATATAGGGTCGCTTTTATACTTAGGGATCCGTATTATATTTTAACATTTTAAATGCGCGCCATAAAGGTCCTTCAAACTTTAATTTCTGAGTAACAAAGTGCCATAGCAGTCAGCATTTGGTGCCTGACAGCATTCAAATATATTTATTCACCATGTGGTGAAAAAGACAACGGCAAAACAGTATGGTAATCTGGCAACAATTTTCCTTCAGCGAAAATACAATTTCCCAGACTGGTCACACCTTATCCTTACCATTATCTACCATTGATAACAAGCCCTCTAAAAGTATACACAGAGATGTTTTAATTTAAAGCTATTTAAATGGAGAGCCTTAGCCCGTTTGTTTTCTGGTCGCAGACCAAACAGACACTGTTACTGAAAGTCGACCTTAAAGATGCCAAGGTATGTAGGAAGTTAATTACAAGGTACTCTTCCTATGCGAAAAATCAATAATCGAAATTTTGTTAGGGCGCTATCGCAGACTTTTCGCCGGTTGCGGTGAATTTTAGTGCCAATGGCCACGGAGCCCGGGGCATGAATGCCTACAAGTTCCAACTGCACTTCTATGCCCTGATAGATGACGAGAATGCCACATTTGTGGTCAGCGACAACAAAATCGAATTGCAGGTAAGAAAATCATAAAAAACTATTTACAAGAATGGTCTATAAATTCCATAGGAAAATATAAGGTGCCAATAGTGGGTATCGTTGTATCCACCCAAGATGACGATATCTTATCATTAAAATATCTTTCGTTTGTGCAGATTAGGAAACTGGAACCGGAGTGGTGGCCCCGTCTAGTGGCCACTCCCCAGAAACCACACTGGCTGAAGATAGATTTCGATCGTTGGCGCACCGAGGACGATGCCGAACTGGAGGAGAAGCCAAGGGATGTGCGACAGGACTATCAGCAGGAGTACGCAGACCTGCAAAAACGCGAGCTGGGTTACATCAAGGGTATGCTCTCTCTCTGTGGTCTCTTGGAACATCATATACTATAACCTCCAATATACTTTATTTTTAGAAAAAACAAAAAAGGTCTACATGATATTCTACAATCTGGCCATGTTCGTAGGATACCTTTATATAGTGGCCGTCATGGGAGTGCTCTACTATCGCGATGGGGCTGAGAGCATTAGCAAAACATACGCCAACGTGGGTAATGCCTTCAAGTTTGTACAATTGCTGCAGTATCTGGAGGTGATGCATCCGCTGTTTGGCTACACGAAGGGCAGTCCGTTGGTACCCTTTTTCCAGGTATCGGGCCGCAACTTTGTCCTCTTTCTAATGATTGAAATGGAACCACGCATGTACACCAAACCAGTGGTTTTCTATGTGTTTATTATTTGGTCTCTTGTAGAACTTGTGCGGTAAGTAAGATTGCTTGAATGTGTGTGTTTTTTAATAAAATTACTTTCTTCCCCGCCAGCTATCCCTTCTATCTAAGTCAGCTATTGGGCCGTGAGGTTGGCCTGCTCACCTGGCTGCGCTACACCATTTGGATACCGCTTTACCCCATGGGCATTCTGTGTGAGGGCATCATTGTGCTCCGCAACATTCCCTACATCGAGGAGACAAAACGATTTTGCGTCGACATGCCCAACCGCTGGAATATCACTTTTGACATGGTTCTTTTCCTGAAAATCTACCTCCTGCTGCTGATTCTGCCGGGCAGCTATTTGGTCATGTCGCACATGGCCAAGTTGCGGGCCAAGAAGCTGGGCCGAGGGCGTGGCAAGCGCCGGCAGCACCTTCACGCCGACTAATCGACCCACTGCCCGGAGCAAGGTTCGTTCGCATTGTGGCAGTACGTTTTCCTATTGTCGTTTAGTCTAAGCCAACAGTCCAAAGAACTTATAGATCCACCAAACTATTCAACTTTTGACGTTCATTAAACATTTTTATCTTATTGCAACTGTAAATTGTTTTCATTTCACTTTAGAGATTGTGTAGATGTAGTTGCGTGGCTTAGAATGGCATTCTTTATGGTAATCATTAAAATTTTGCTTTGTAAGATATGCTTATTAGACCACTGAGCATTTACATTTTTAAATTAGTGAAGGGGTTTTCAACTCTTAAATATTTATGACAGATAACTGCCATCCAATGTGGTTGGCCACAAAATATCAGAAAGAGATTATTTTCTTTTGAATAGTTAAGGTTGAATAAGAAATTTAATAATAATAAATGGATAAACCACCCCATGCATAAATACTATATATGCGAATTTGAAAGGAATTATTTATGTCCAATTTCTCCACTCAAATCAGTTTAAAATCAATTGAATATTAATGAGATTTTTTCCAATGATTTTCACTGTGAAGTCTGCTTGAATATTTATGAGAATATATTCTCTTATTGTTTATCCTAGTAATATTTTTTTGTCAGTGCAATGTTGCTGGTAACCTCCATGCTTTCCTTTTGTGCAAATTACATCACCACAAAGTAAGCACTCTTATCAAAGGGATTTTATATGAAAGTACTATATAGATGTATCATATATGTAGTTTCTAGACAACATACCAAAAGACCGCGTGCATCGAGCGTTAACATCCTGTCAGGCTTTGGCTCCTCGCCCTCGGGCTCCTTTGCCATTTGAGGATGGGTGGTAATCCAATTTGCACTCGAGGACGTTGCACAAGTTATTGGTGATCCACTCGACCCGAAACTGGATTCGATTTCTGAGTGGAGCTCGTTAGAGCCCGGGACTCCTGACGTTGTCATTTCCGCGTGAGTGTCTCTCACATGCAGGCCACTTATTATTTATAAGCAATATCGCGTGGAATAGAACTTTAATTAGATTCGTGAACCGACAGGGGACAAAGTGGAGTCCTAATGGTTTCGACGATAGTGCAGCCGGCAATTGTCACCTACTGAGGCCGAGATTAATGGCTCCCGGCCGGGCCAGCAATTCGTCCAACAAGCCAGCGAAATTTATCCCCATCAAGCACCGTTTCGCGTGAAATATTCATTGCAATTTGCACTCTCATTCGGTTCGGGTAGGTGGTTTTTTTTTTGTTGAGCCGGTTCTGGTTCTGGCATGGAACTGACCCGAGCCGGGGTTAACGCTCAACTAATCACCGACCATGGCCAGCTGGCAGCTAATAAAGCACCAGCACAGGCCTGCGCACTTGCTGATAAATGAGTTTTTGATTAATGGCGGCCGCGATTGATTTTCGGCCACCGAAGCACTGGCCACTGGCCACTGGCCACTAGTGGCTTCTGGCCTCCTTCTGGCTGGAAAAATGTCCGGATTATGCCAGATGTAGAGCGGTCTCTGGTGCATCTGGAGATGCAGCCGAAAAGTGCAGGAATCAGCAACTGTTCGCTGCCGTGATTTACAGCCAGTTATAGTTTCTCGTCGGACACCCCCGGTTGGACAGGTGATTTATCAAGCAAACAGGCATTGGACTGGCGCTGTCAGAGGGCAGAAAGTAGCCCAGTGCCCCAGGTCCAGGACAATGGAAAATATTGGCCTTGTCGGGAATTGCACGCAATCAAAGATAAGTAAGCTGGTTACCAGGCACCCAGGTCCTAGCCCAACAAAGGAAAACAAATGACACCGACTCCAAGAGTATCCGTGTTGAAAAAACATCAAAGAAAATATTCCCAGTATTTGTCAGCCGTTTAAATAGGGGCTAGGAAAAAAATCTCTAATTAGAGGGTGGATGTGTAAAGAGTATCGTAAACATTATTTAAACTAAGTTTGAAGAGCCTGCACTGAACTGAAATTTCAATTTGGGTCGAATGGCTTGAGGATTATCCATATAAAATTTCTTATTTTTTTTCTTGTATTTCAGGCTGTCAATATCCTTGGCAAATGTGTGATTTCCTGCCAATATATGTGTGTGGGAATTCGATTTCCACTGACGCCGAAGAAGAAAGCAAAACCGATGAAAAGGGAAACCGCAAACCGACCAACTCTGCACTTGTTAATGACCTCTTTGTGTCCGACATCGAAATGCATTCTGCGAGCCTGCCACACGCCACCAAAGTGCAATAAAATTTACACTAATTGCAGGACAAGCCCGCGAAGAGGATACTAAAGGTGCCGAAAGGTGTAATTTATATAACATGCTCAATAACAAATGGATTTAATGGGGTTTTCTTTAAGGTTTCCTAACATTTTGGCATTTTACATATACCGCCTTTAATATAATATCATATACTTGGCGGTGCACGAAAAATCCAAAACGACCTTCGAGTTCGGTCGAACGGGTGAGATTCCAATTAAAGTCTACTATATATTAAAGAATACGGACTGGAGGGCCCGTTCATGTAGGTCAGTAAGCAAAATCGATTGTGATTGATGGCCCAAATTCATGTGACCGGAGAGGTGGAGAGGCTTTCGTTTCTGGCCCGGGATGAAAAGCGATTGAAAAGCAACCAAGTAACAAAATGCAGCCAAACAATTACAATTAAATATCCGGAAAATGTCAAGAAGAGAGAAGAAATACTTGAAGGATGACCTTGAAACCAGAGTGAAATATGCTAATTTGTATCATTTTTAAGTTCAAGCTATAAAATCCGAATCAAACTTTCTGTTTGATATATAGAGTGAAAGTGCGGAAGGAGCTGGCAAATGCAAACCCATAAAATGCAATGTAATAAAAGCCAACTTCTCTATAATATGTAAGAGTGCAAGCCAAGCATCAGCAAACACTACATATTGAAATACGTATATTGGGAGTACGTACTTCATGTGTGTATCTGCGCCATGATTTGTGTACCCAAATGGCTGGAGACATCGTCAATGGAGCCGCCAAATCTGACTCAGGGCCAGCAACAATCTTTGCATTTTGCATCCGCTTTCGATCCGGGCTGGTGATGGCGCCAGGCCAGAATCCATTGGTGTCCGGCCCCCACCGCCCGCAGTCCTTAAGCCCGTCTTAGCCCCTTGTGAGCCACATATCCCTTCTTTATGGCTGCTAAGTGGAGAGTTCCCTAGTTTGAATTTGGGCTTCAGCCGGAAAGAAAACTATCAGGAGCATCGGGTCACGTAGTTCGGCTAGTCTCAGAGCAGTAACTTCCGGCGGCTACAAACTGATTTTTATAGCTCCTTCCCACAAAAGTTATGATAGATGGTCGGGCAGTTGCAAACAGATGTTTGTGATAACTACTCACCCCAGCCGAAAGTTCCGTCTCTGGACTTTGGACTCAGGCTTCCAAGCTTATGAAAAATGAGCCAAGATGATTATTCGATGGCAGCTGCAAAGTGTTCAGCTAGCAATCAAGTGTCATTACCTACAAAACTACACAAAAGGGCACAAAAGCCGAGTGGAAATAGGATTCCTTACAATTCAGGAAGATACAAAGGAACTACAATTGGAATTGAACTGGATAGTGGATAAATGGACAAAAGATTGAATTTCAGACTTTCAGTTTTCTGTGGAAAAGCAATTTATTTAAAACAGCCATTTAAATTATTATTTGTGAGCTTAGATTTCCTTTTAAATAATTTTCAAAGTCTTAAGACGGTAGATGAATGAACACCAAAGTGCAATCCAAATGGCAGATGTTTTCAAAGACTTAACTAATTGAAACCAATTAACTCCTTAAAAACTGATGGTTATCATACTCTTCTCGTCCAACAGAAACCACTTAATTGAGTTTTTGCTTAAGTGGAATACTTTAAGTTTTTAAAACAGTTCACTTCTCTAAACTGGCCCCGCTCCAATGCCGTTTGCCTTATGACACTCGCTTTTTCAGGCGCCTCGCCCACAAAGCGTTGGCCGGCGGGCAGGCCATGAATCTTCAAAACCCTCCGCAGCCGACCCAGGGCCAAGCCAGGCCGCCAAACCGCCCTCAACCACCCACAACCCACATTAAAAGTGGCAAGGCAATCGTGTGGCGAAAAAGGGCTGACAGCGTAAAGAGCGTAACTTGGCCGAATGCCCTCCCTCTCGTCTATTTTTTTTTGTAATACATATATTTTCACTTATTTCTGGCTGGAAATTGGCCTGGCCACCACTTTAGGCCTAGACCCAAGGACCCAAGGTCCTGGCCCAAAGTACTCAACTTGGACCAATACAATTACTGAACTGGATAATTAGAGTTTGACGCGGTCTGTGAAAGTTAAAGTATGTGGCTGAATAGATATTTGGCCAACTTTATTGAACGGAAAGCAGTTACGGGCCTGGTCCATATGAATGGCAAATATGCCAGACAATTATGATGTTGGCAAACATTAATGCAGAATAACAATTACCGGCATTTGTTTATTAATTTGCACCCATGGGGAATGACAGCAATTAATTATCACTTGTGGATGCATTCGTGTTTGCTCGCAGTATGCCAGGATTAAATGGCATCTGTCCAAACTTTCCCTTACGGGAAAACAGAATTTATGACTAAGGAATGCTTTGAAATTTTAAATTTAATTAAAATTTCATGGCAAAAATGACACAATCATCCCGAAGGCAAAAGTTTCGAAGGCAAAGGAGACAAAGGCAGGAGTCCCAAATCCCAGCTTATCTAAGGACTTGGCCAGCTGGGATATTTAGTCCTGGGTGCCAAAAGTGTCCATTTTGGGTGGTCCCCTTGGTGGTTTAATTATTCAGCGAGACAGAAAAGCATTTTTAAAATGATGAATTTTAAATTCTTTGTTCCTGCAGCTTTTGTTGGCCTCCTTGGCAGCTTTGCAAAGGTTTTATTAAATTAATTTCGTGGCAGATTGGATTTTAATATAAAGAGGCCTTGTATCCAATCAGAGACCATCTTGCCATTCAACTCTGTAGTATAGTTATTGCATAATCTCTGTTATAATTTCTGTACAATACACAACATATCAGTGCTCAAATAATTGCCACAATCTATGATTTGTGTTGCCAATATTCCTTATCATAGATATGGACAAAATAAATTTTTTTATTGGTTGCGACGTAATAGCGACTCTTATCTATAATTCTCAGCACAATTAATGTAATTTTGATTAAAAGTAAGTACCTATTAACGACGCAGTTGCCTGTGCACTTAACTTTAAGTATAAATACAATAAAATTGCCTATTTTAAAAAAATTATTTGTAAAGATATAACCTTAAGTTAACCTCCAATCACGGGATTAATTTCTTCGAAATTGTTTAGATTTAAATTCGAAATAAAAGCTCATCCGAATGTTGACTTAAAATCTAAATAGAAACTAAATACTGACTATGTTTCGGGTAAATAAATATTATTTTAGAATACAATAGGAGCTGCGGAAGCGGATGAGTATATTTTCCTATATCCAAAGTCGCTCTACGGACTTAGATGAGAGGACCCGCGTGTTTCTTTTGGCCCTTGAGGACTCGTCGGTTGTGTGGCATGGCGTAGCAGAGCTTGCTCCAGAAAAGCGGGTCTCCCCACTTCAGGTAGGTGTTCAGTTTGAGGTAAGCCCTCAGCTCGCTGTCGATGCCATTCATGTGCTCCAGCTCCTTGTACAGGATGATGATGATGCGCTTCCGCTTGTCCTGCAAGGTGGCCTGATAGGCGATGCGGAACTCCATTCGCGCCCACACCGAGTCGATGAAGTGCTGCGAGAGCACGATGATCACCCGCTTGGAGTCGTCTACAGTCCGGACTATCTGCTCCGGAATGCAATCGCCCACCAGCCAGTCCCGATCGTGCAAACAAATGCGGAAGGGATGCGGACCACTCTCCAGCTTGGGCAACAACTTGCTGATCAGCTCCTCGTCCTTGTGTGAGTACGATATGAAGGCGTCGTAGGTCTTGTCCTTGTCCAGCTCCTCCTCAGAGACCCACCACAGACAGAGGTTGTTGTTGTACAACCAGATCTTCAGCTCCTTCTGGAACATGAGGTAGAAGACTGTGATCAAGCAGGCGACTATCACGAGGCCACCAATCACACAGCTGACCAGCAGGACATACGAAGGACATAGCTCAAAGGCCTCCATCTGCTGTAGGGCCTTCTTCTGGCGCGGACACATCACGTCCCCAATGTCCTTTACCCGCTGGGGATTTGATCGGACAAAAAATAGCAGCGCCAGGGCATCGCAGTCGCAGGCCAGGGGATTCCCCGAGAGCGACAGCGTCATCGTATTGTTCTCCATTTGCAGGAACTCCACAAACTGTTCACTAATGACAGAAATACTATTGCGACTCACGTCCAAATGGTTGAGATTGTCGGGGAGCTGGTCTCCGGATCCCAAGTTGGTCAGCTTGTTGTCCGACAGGAAGAGGGCACTAACATTCGCGTAGCCGGGATGCTCACCCACCACGGGCAGTTCGGAGAGGCTATTGTTGCCCACTTTCAGCACCGTTTGCACCAGTGTGGTATGTGGCAGGAGGGGCAGCTCCTTCAGGTCGGTGCCGCGACAGTCCACGATCAGACTTCCGATGTTCCTCTGCACCCAGCAGATGCAGCGCTTGTTGCACTGCCAGTCGGCGGACTTGTACTGGCAGGACTCGTCGTTGGTGCACACCACCGCCTCGTAGGACATGTTTAGGGTGGCCCCGTAGAACTGCGTGTTCACCATTTCGATGTAGTTCAGGCTGATCACGTTCTCGAACACCTTGGGCGACAAGGCGGTCAAGGAGTTCTTGTTCAGCCGCAGGATATTCAGCGAAACGAGTGGCTCGAATATTTTGCTGCGGGATGAGGGAGATTTCAGGTGGATTAGATAGTCAGTAATCGGGTATAGGGGTTTCTACGAAGCTCAGTGGGGCTATCAGAGCTAGTACTCACTATGCTGTACATTGTAGGCATATTGTGATTAAAAGAAAAGTCTAAAATCATATACAATTTCTAGGTATATTTCTATTAGAAAACGAAGCAAATTGTGTTGCTGTGTTTTTAACTATCACTAATTTTAAGACGGGACTAAGATGCGTAGGGATTATATAGAATTAAGATAGATATTTAAAGAATCTTCTAGATTACTTCCAGATGCTATCTTATAATGGCTATCTTAGAACATACCTTTTATGAAGGTGATATGATGAATCGCCAAAATAAGAAAATCATATGATTTTATCAATTTATACATGAAAAATAATACAAAAATTCTATTAAAATTATTGGAAAGTAATACTACCTCTTATTACATAAAACAAAATATGTTTAATAAAGAAAACTTTCTTATAAATATATGGGATGGGATTTGTACTCTTGAAACCTTGATTTTTGTTTATAGTATAGAGCCCTAATAAAGTCTATTTCACAATATTTTTTATCAACATTTTAGCGCTTAAGTATCTGCCAAGAGAATGGCTCATTTATTTATATTTACAATCTGCCAAATAAAAAAATATATAATTAATTTTGTTAAGACTGCATCTTATCAGACTCTGGTTAGTTATAAATTTACCAAAAAATATATTATTGAATTGTGTTTGAAGAGATTTAAGGTTCCTAACACCTAACCTTAGATGCGTCCACAAAACAAGCACCATCGATAAACAAAGAGTAATGTTTAACATACTTTTGGGTGAGGAGACTTCGAGAATTATCTAAAATTACTACTTTAAAATGGTAACCTAATGATAGCACTCTGATAGCCCCACTTTGCGGTCGGAGGAGACACGGAACACTTCCAAAGCTATCGCCCGCGCCCGTGGAGGAGGGTTGATAAGCCGAAGCAACAGCAGCCGGCCGATAAGGCGGAGACTCCTCTGTTCCCCGAAACCCACTAATTATTTCGATTGGAACTTCTTGAGTCTGACCTTATCGCACCATGGGCCATCTTTTAATCAACAATAGCAAGGCGCAAATAAGTTAGAAAGGGGCGAGCAACGAACCTCGATATATCCGTGAGCCTGTTTTTGCTCAGATCCAAGAGGGTCAAGTTGGCCAACCCGATGAATGTTTCGTCGGCAATCTGATTGATGGCATTGCAGGATAGGTCCAGAGTCGTGAGCTCAACTTGATCATTGAATATCCTCGGCGGCAGCTTGTTCAGATCATCATTTCCATTGATCTTGATGAGCTGCAACCTTCTGGAGCCTTGGAACATCTTGGGGGTCACCTGACTAGTGGCCTGGGCCAGCCGCACTTCCACGAGCTGCTTCATGGCTCCAAACAGATGAGGCTGCAGCTGGCTGACTCGACCCCGGAGCGGATCCGTGAGGGACAGACTCAAGTTCCGCAACTGGTGTAGTTCACGAAGCAGCGGATACCCGAAGCTGACCATGCCCGGGGTCTCGATGATTAGCGTTTCCAAGGTGTTTGTTACGGAGGAAAGCAATTTGCCCGGAAGCATTTCCACATCCACGTTCAGCTGCAGGTCTGTGAGGCTATCGAAGTACAAAAAGATGTTCTCCTGCAGCTCTTTCACGTCGCTGAAGAAACGGAATTTCTTCAGGCCCGGAACTGAGCCAAAATGCCAAGTGGTTATGTTCAGAGGACTGTCCGATCCCTCAAAGACACCATCCACATTGTAGACATCCCGTGTGGCCACCGTCTCCGAGGTGCGATCCCTGAACAGAATGGTCTTCACATTCTGCACCCCGATCTCCAACAGCAGATTGCTGAGGAAGACCTGTGGCCAGAAGGTGTACGCGTCAAACTCGAGCTTTACCACATCGGTGATGTTGAAACGCGGCAGCCAGTGGAGGTCTCCGTGGGCGTAGTAGCTCATGTAGATCGACGGCCCCGACTCGGAGACCTCCAGGAGCATGGCGTACTCGTCCGGGCAGTGAAACCGTACCACGTTGCCCTCGGCGGCACAGGTGCACGGGTCATTCAAGCCGTGGCAGAAAGTGTTCAACGGAATGATTTGGCCAATAACCGGCGCCGGCACCATAACTCCCGAAAGGGCCCAAACGAGCCACACTATGGCCGAATAGCAAAACATTTTGAAGACACTTTCTGGGCATTTATTATATATTCTGTAATTTTTTTTTTAAATATTATAATGCGAGGCGAGCGGGCAAGTTAACACGGCAACGCTCCGACTGTGACTAAATCACAGCTGTTTTTTGGGGTAGTAGCAACGCCCAATAGGCCAGGTCTGCAGACGTTTTCGTTTTGTTTCTATTTTGTATTTCTTATCAGCCTTTTAGTCGTATCGGAGTGGTCGACATGGAAGCCATGTGAGGCGCCATTATCAAAATATTAGAGGTGGCAAGGAGGAAACTCATTTTAATATAAATAAATATTTAATTTGTTTAGAAAGTGTCTTCATTAAATAGAGTTCATTCATTTTTGTAATTCCCATTGAGCCTCTTCACTTCCTCTATATATCTTGTATATCTGCCTCTTGCCTCTTGTATATCTTAAGTTTTCAAAAATAATTCTTGTGAAATGTCTACCTTGGGTCTATTAGTTTTGAAAATTAAATTTAAAATTAATTATAAATATACAACTATTTCTTATTCTTTAATTTTTCACCCACCACCACACTCAATTGCCTCTACGATTTTAGATTTACGAGACCCCTTGAGAACAGGTAGACCCCAAAAATATGTGATTCATACCCAACTTTATGTCACATTTTTATTTCTTAAAAATGGAAAGTGTGAATTATAATATATTCAAGTTTTTAGAAACTCACATCACTGTTCAGATAGTGTTTTTAATGCCTTGGGCTTTGGCTATCAGACGGAATTTATTTATGCCGAAATGCCATAATATTAATTGCACGCTCATGCTCTTTGCTTGTTCCTGGACTTGTAGTTGTTGATAAGAATTGTTTATATATTTCTTGGCCCTCATAGAGACATTTGGCAATTTTTTTTTATCAAAGAAAGCGGTTACTTTCAAGTGATTGTACGTTTATAAACATTTTCGATGAGTCAACGGGAGGAAAATAACCTGGGAGTCACACGAGATTTAGCTTCAAAGCTCCTTTGCATATTTTCAGGCACTCAGCCATTTGTTTATTTATTGAATTGAGAATCGCTTTTGAATCGCTGTCAACCGGGAAATAAATAACTTATCGTAGTTTAAAATAAATATCATCCATTAGAGAGGGGCCCGGCCATGAATATCCGATGAGAGCAGGCAATATTTAGGCTAAGCCGCGCCTCGAACTGTCACGCATGGAACACATCCTGGCAGGTTGACAGGTGTGTGGCAGCCACGCTCCTGCGGGCCTCTGGTTGCTCCGGGGGTGGGTCCAGACAGGACCTACACAACGCTCAAAAATAAATAAGGGCCAAGTCAATCACTTGAATGGCCTTGAACGCGCCAAGGACATACCCAGACATCGTTATGAACTTTGGCGCATTGTCGGCTTGTCAATCGGTCCACGTTCTTCATTGAGCCGTCTTCATTATACATTGGCCATAATTCATTTCGCGTTGGCGGTACCAACTCAATTAACAGTTTTTCGCCCTTCCACCAGAAAAAAACTTTGTGCCACTGCCGTTCCGAAAAGTTTGGAACGACATTTTAATTGGGTGAGGTCGACCTACTCATGCAGTGCAGCATCGCCACAGGACACACATCAGAAGTGACCTTTTTGGCTGGCTAAATGTGAAAAGGCAAACACAATTACACGCCCAATTACCCAAGTACCAAGGTCCTGTCGCCCATCACGTATACGCACCGTTGTTCGCATTACGCATAGGCCGGGTAGTGCACCTTTTTGTGCGCCCAGAGCCGCACATTTCCCATATCCCTTCGGCACTTGGACGTCTATAGACTAAAATGTCCTGGCAGTGTTGACGAAACTGCTGTAGTGATATACGTGTATATATTTTTGGCTGATTTTTAAGTGATATTTTAAGGAGAACAATATATATCAGAAGAATTTAATCCTCCAACTGTATGTTTTTTTATTTATATCAGGTACTGAAATAAGCTTGCCCTCATGGGATTTTGTTAGTTTTTTCCGTATATGTATACTTTCTGAATACAGCTTATCTTTTCCAAAACACTCTCCCTTTCAATTCCCCAAATGCACTACAGCTGCTCTCATCTAACCGGCAATTTGGATTCTGGTAAACGGCAGTGGGAAAGCAAAGGGCACTTGACTTTTGCCTTTTCAGCGCCACAATGGGGATCAGGACTGGCGCTGGAAATGGTAATTAGAAGCTTGAAGGCCCATCAATCAGGACCAGACTGGGTAGTAGCATTTAAAGGGTCGTATCTCATAAATGTCAACACTAAGTTAACACAAAACTCACACAAGCGAAAGGATGGCTGCTAAATTATGTTAAGGTGCGACTGAAACAGGATTTGCAATCCTCTGTCAACTGTCAACCCCGACCATTGTGTTGGCAGGCATGTAGCTCAGATTGGTCCTAACCTATTTGACGTTTGGCAAATTGGATGCCATGCGATGCCAGCCAGCCAAAAAGGAAATGCATTTTGAGTAGCACATTGCGAATTAAATCAAAATATACACACAGACCCCCCAACAACAGCTAAGCTCTGTGGATAAATAAACGAATGGCAACAACATCAGTATAAACATTGGCCAAATTGTGCTTGCTTGCACTTTTCCGACCACAAATAAATTTTCCTTTTCCATTCCGCAGATGAGTGGCTTTCCTCTGTACTCGTGTACTCGGTTGTACTCGAAAAATCAAATCAAATCCCATCCGCAAAGAATCTCTAGAATAGAATGCAATAAGAATGGTGAACAAGATCAACTTTTAGCAACAAATCAATAAAGTTTTGTGTTTTGTTAGCAGATTGCTACTGGCTGGCTGCTGGCTGCTGGCTACTGACTGGGAGCCATCTTGGCAGCTCATCGAAATGGGCAACGTTGCGTATACGCAATCTGGGCCAGGGCGGAGGAGCAAACAACTGGGTAAGTGCAATTTGTTTTGTTACTAGGAATTTACAACTGGATTCAGTACAAAATGCACTTAGCTCAGTCGCTTTGGGGTGGTAATTGGAAACGCAAAAGACCAAACGATAGTCCAAAGTGAAAATGAGTTCTCGGAACATTGTCACAAATTTTTCGAGATTAGAAGATTTTCTAAGAAGATTTATTATTGCTTATTATTTTGTTTCAAGTTGAAACGTTCAACAAATTGATTTTCCTTCAGTGCTTCAAATTTTTAAAAATGTTAAAGGATTTATTTCATGCGAACTGCCACCTTTGAATCTCTTAAGGCTTCTAAACCAAATAGACTTTGTTCCCCCACAAAAAAAATATGGGGTTATTTTTTGTTGAAACCCCCAATCTTGAGAAATACTCTAGGAAAATTAGCCATCGTTTTCTTGGGGTCAAACCACTTTCGTTACTGTCGCTATGTTACAATCCAGACAAGTCATTTCTCATTGTGTCCCACGGTTATGTATTAAGCATACGCCACGTCCTCCCAACCGCCATCGCACACCACATGCGCGAGTCATCGCATCATCATTATTTTGCAGCAACTCCATGCCACCTACACCACAGCCACCCTGCCCCCTAAAGCCCACCACCCACAATCTACTACTTGCGCCACATTAAATGGCAAAATTGTCAAAATGCCGCAACAAATGGCGACTGTGGCACGTCCGGTGTTTTTGTTTTTGTTGCCTTGTTATTCGCAACATTTTCTTTATATTTGTGTATTTTTTTGTTGGTTCGTAAAGCAGCCGCCTCTTTGTTGTAGGTGTGGCACTGTCTAAATGCTGAAAAATAGAAAGAAAAGCGCCGTGTGGGAGGAGGATGTGGTGTGGCATGTGCCACTGCATCCGTGTGTGGATCGCCCGTTGGCGATTGTCGTTCCAGTTTGTTTGCTGGTGTTGCTGCTCGCATTGCTCCGCCATTGTTGTGTGCAACAGCAGAAAATGTCGTCAACATTATTGTCAGCATTTCTTGTGGCCAGCCGCATGTGTGGTCCTTTGTCTTAGTCTTCGTCCTTTTATCTTTTTGGCAAAGGAGCACGAAGAAATGCGTTTTATTATTTATTTTTCGCTACATTAAGCGTTGCATTGGCTCTTTGACGAATATGGGATACTCATGTTTCTATATATTTTTGTGGAAGAATTACCAAACATAACATAAACCAATTTAAAATTGCTTGCCTGAGAATCTCTTTATACTTAAGCTCTGAAAAAAATGGAACGTGTACCCCTGGGACATGAAAGGCACACGTGCCAATGAAAGGTTTTTTTTTTTTACAAAAGTATTCGAAATGTATTCCAACTTTCTACAGAAATTAAACAGATGCTGTTGAGCCAACCCATATATCCCTTACCCGTATAAACTGGATGTCAACTTTTCTTTTTATTTTTAGATGCAGATGCAGGCCAGGCGACATCGCAAGTGTTCGAATGCATCGGGGCATGAAGCAACTACGGCAAAAAGTAAAGAAAATTCGACAGCAAACTGCATGAAAAGAAAAGACGAACAAAAAAAATGTGAACAATAAAAATAGAGGAAAAATACTACGAGATGCCAGGGCAACAAAGTTGCAAGTTGAGTTCAGCAAACAGCACACAGCAGGCAGGCGGGCTGGCGAGCTGGAGAGGCAGCTCTATACAGTGAACATTTTATATATTCGCATACACATTTGTATCTTTGTATCTCGCTCCCCTACCTGTGGCTATATGGCGCTGAAGAGATGGCCAGAGATGCTCGAAACGACAACGAGGGGAGCTGGAACTTTTTCAAGTGCCTGGCAGCCGAGTTCTCCTTCATCCTCCGTCGTCGTGGTCCATCCATCCAGCCGTTGCAGTTCTTTACTCTGCTCTTCTCCCAGAGCCGGAGCACTTTTTCCCTCGCAATTTGGGGCCAAGTTTAAACAACTGCACGGACAAGGCTCTTTGGCCATCTCATCCGATGCGAAGGATAAACTTTTTACTTAAAATTCGACAGGCGGAAAATAATAATAATAATATTGTGCTTAAGCTCCAACTGCTGAGAGGCACGACCCCTGAAACATGGAGGTGGAAACACTTTCCAGATGTTCGGGACAATGGTCAGCGAAATATAATTAAGAAAATTATAAAAATGGTGCCATTATGGTTGGAGGGCTGCACTTTTCTTAGTTGTTTTGTATTAATTTTGGTCTTGAATTCGTTATCTTGAGTGTGGTACATTCTTATGGAATTATGAATGAAGTATTGGAACTAAAAAGTTAAAGCCCCTTTTAAAGATAAACCAATAAGATGAATCGTATTTTGGTCAAAATAATTTTATTTCTAACGATGTTTGGTTCGTATTAATTAATAAAAATTGTCATTTAAATTTATACGAATCTCTAAAATTATATGATTTTACTAAAAGTGTAATTTATATTCCCATAAATTATTCCGTGGATGTATGCACATATAGCCAATCAAAGGCTCACATTTTAGCCTACCCATTAGTAAAGAGATAATTATGGTTGGTGAATATTATATTAATTATGCTGCTTTAAACTTTTGGATATGCAGAAAAGTGTACTTATAAATCAAAAACTATTCTAATCTATGAAGTTCTATTCCACTGTACATTAACATAGATAGATGCTTTCTCAAGCAAGCAAAGATTACTTTTTGCCTGGTGCCCAAAACAACTGCAGCGCATAAATTATGCAAACTCGGCAACTAGCGTGTGCATCTGCATCTTTTTGCACTCTTACGGGTATTTGCATAAGCCTCAGCGAAAGTTGCCTCGAAAATCGGTGCGTGCCCCAATCCTGGAGAACGTCACTCATGGCGACTCATGCCACCTCCCTGGCATTCTGACAGTCTGGCATTTTGCATACCACATTTCGGATGCGCTCAAGTGTAAAGTAAACATACAATAAATTATAAGAGCACACCGCCCACACACAGTGCCATTGCAATGCCAGTGGAAATTAATGAGACGTGATGGAAAGGTGCGCTCCACAAAATGCTTCAAGTTCTGCAGCTTAGCTGCAACATTATTCGATTCAGCGAGCTGAAAAATTTTCGTTGCATTTGACTTTTCCCAGGACTCGTCGAGAATTGCCTATCTCAGTAAATTGGCCTGCAGCAGTAATAACTGTTGGGAATACGCATTAGATGCAATATTGGTGGAATCCTTCGAAGTGTGAACCTGAAGTTGCACTATTTTATTTATTGAAGTTGCTAATTGGCTTAAAACATTTAAACTTAATCCATAACCAATAAAACAAATCGCCACATCTTCAAGGCAAATATCACGGGTCAATATCACAGTATCGTATTGGATTTTATTGCTTTTCTAAAAATTTCCCTTTTTGATTGTATGTCTTGGGGCGTCAAAACTTTTAGCCAATAAATATGAAACAAAAGTTGGCCAACACCAACTAAACGCTAATCATCATAATTATCATTATCCTCCGCAGCAAAGGCAGCAGCATCAGCTTCAAATGCAATTAGCTGCGACAAGGAACAACTTTGCAGCTTTAATTTTGTTGCCACCCACCCACTCACACACTCGACTGCCTAATTAGGAACTTTTCCATGATGCCAGCATATATATTATCATATATAATATATATTTGTACATGTTACGTGTTATATAATAGGAGAATCTGCCGACACCATAACTGTCATCAGCTGGGACTCATGTGACATGTCATCATAACAGGAAGCCAACCGACAGCATCGGCAGAACATCCACATCCTCATCCCCAACCAGTATCCTGGAGCAGGACCCGGTCTGTCGAGAGAGCGGAAACTGCAGTGTCGATTATGTCATTGGAGCCCCAACCCATAACCCATATTTGTTATATCGCCATAATGCATGTCTTATCTGCCGCATCGACAACATCAGAGCCACCCCGCCAGCAACACGCAACATGTTTTCTGTTCTCTGTTTCTCAGTTAGCCCCGGCTTGTTAGCCTTGTTATAAACTCTAAAGTACACGCCAGTGGAGGCATGCTGGAGGTGTTAAATTCAAATATTCCCTCTGTTTACAACTTCATTAACGTGACAAATCGGGAAGCACCCCAGTTTACACAAAGTGCTTCAAAATCATGTCAACAAATAGGGAACATGAGGAACTCTTAAGTTTTTTAATGAAATGTACATTGATACTTTACAAAGAGTTTCAAATGTTTATATATCTAGAAAATGCTGACCATTTTCATTAAATTTATTAAATAATTTTTGTGTTTTTAAGTTTCCTTAAGTCGTCCTTTTTTTAACCATTTAGCATGGAAATGGATGACTAGTTTCGGTACAAACAGACAGACACACGGACCGACGGACATGCTTATATCGACTCAGGGTGTGATCCTGATCAAGAATATATATACTTTATAGGTTTTTACGAAGATGTCTCCTTCACTGCATTGCACACTTTTGACCAAAATTATAATACCCTCTGCAAGGGTATAAAAACTCAAAAATAATGCTCTAAGCTACTCTTAGCTCTAGTTTGTATACATTCTAATCAGATTTTATACAAATTGACTTCGTTCGTGACTTAATTACTATTTTGCTAAAAATTACTAATGATTGTGGATGAATGATTCTATAAAATTTTGAACGCTAAAAGTAAAACTTGAGAAATCATATAAGCTCAAACCTAATTTTTCAATTAAAATCATACCCAGTACCCGCATTTTGCAATCAGAAATTGCTCTTTTTTGGCTGAGAAAAATTAATACGATTTTATGTCCGCCATTGTCTGGTGGCGTGGCAGCAATGTTGACGCCACTAGACTGGAGGCCATTTGGATTGTCGGTCGAGTTGCTGGCAACAGCCAGTGGCTATAAATTCGCTTATGCTAAGTAGTTGCGTATATACGCAGTGTCATTAAATTAGGGCCGACATCGTTATTATTGTCATAAACAAATATCAATTAAATTTGAATAAAAACGCAATGCTCATAAATCCATATCGAAACGATGCGTGCGGAGAAGGGCCAGCCAGTTTGTCCTGCGCCGGAAATAAAGATGCATGGAGTGCCAAATGAGGCGCAACCACTTATGGCTTTCGCCCGGATTCGGCACTCACTTTCCACTCGCTGACACGCATCCTGCCACGCATTATAAGTTTATTATGTGCTCTTTTGGCCTCGATGCACTCCATTCTCGGCACTCGATGGTAGTCCTTCCCAGGACTCTTCTGACTGGGCGGCTGCACCAATCGCCATTTGCTTTTATGCTGAAATAAATGTGCATAATTTGTCGACATAAATCGTCGGCGTCTGCCGGTCGGATTGGGTTCCCCGACTCGGATTGGATTGGATTGAATCGAGGGGGTTTGGTTTTGTGGCTTCTCTCTCGTTAATTTGCTGCCTAATTGAGCGAATTACTTGCGGAATTTATATCGAGGAACTCCATCTGGATCTGGAAGTTCTTAGTAAACTTGTAACCTTAAAAGCGGGAGCGCCTTGAAGCCTTGCTTGCCATTTCTAGTTAACTTGAAAGTTTCTGCGAAATCTTCAATTTACATTTTAATTTCTCATTGCAATTGCATGGCTGCACAAGGCCAGATGGAATTTGAAAGCTGACTTGACTTTCAAATGGGCATGGAGCCACCTCTGCCCCTCATGGCTGCCCATGAGGTCCTGTCAGTGGCAGGAGTGTCCTTCAAATGCCAACCGAAAAACCAAATCAAATGCAACAGTTCAAACAAGAGCTGGCAAAAAAGCTAGTTACCGAAACAAAAAGTTTCTGTTTTGGCTAATGCAAGGGTAAACACGCATGCACAAAGTGCCACGCCCACTAGCAGGCAGGCACCAGGACTCGAAGCGAGGAGCATAACATTTCGTAATTGAGGCGCAAGTTTTTGATGGCATGATAAGTTCAAATGCAGCTTCGTCTTGCCTGAACGCCTCGCATGACTGCCACACAATGCCACACACATGAGGAGATTAGAAAGGGTCGAAGCAGAAGGACTGGCGGAGTGATGGGGTGGTTGGTGGGCGGAAGGACCACATGGCTGACTGGGCGCCACGAGACGCCAACGCGTCCTTGAGCGCACTTTTCTGCCACTTGCCTTCTATTTGTAATTTTAACGAGCTTGCTTTTGGCCCTGTCCGTGCTTTGTTTTTTGTTTTGCTCCTGCTCTTGCTATTTTGCTTACTGTTTGTGCAGCTCGACGAGTGACGAGCACTTGTGCAATATTTGCAGCAAGCGGCAAGCAGCATTTGGCAAGAAGCTAGCAGCTAGCAGCTCAAAGGCCTTTCCTCTATACACATTGAATGTTTTGTTTTTGCTCCTGTTTTTTTCCAGCCATTTTCCTTTCGACTGTTTTTAGTTTCGCTCGTCGTGTCTCAAAAGAAAATGAATTTCCTTCAGCGTTTCCTGGCTGTCTCGCTGTGCATTTGAAGAAGATTTGATGTGAAACGCACACAAGCTCTCAACTAAAAACTACACAACTACAAACTACTTCGCTCTCACTATGTCTTAGTATATCTGCCACCCACAGCAATTTCCGGCGGAAGCGCGAAAAACTTTTGCAGGTATTTAAGTGGCCTCTTCTTTGGCCTGGCAAGTTGGCAAAATTCCCTAAGCCAACTACTTACTTTGGCCCATTCAAAGTCTTTCTTCGTCCGACGCCATTCTTCAATGTGCACACTTCCGTTTCCGGCCTTGGTCCTCTAGCTGGAAAATCCTGAAAATGCGACACCAGCACAACATCTACTTTGAATCTAAAATATTTTTAAATTTACCGCAAGGTTGTCTCGAAAGAGAGTTTTAAGAAATAGGAAATAATTGAAAATCAGGCCATCTTTGCACATTTTGAAATAAAGAATTTAACAATTTTAAAGCCTGTATATGTTAAGGTTTAAGTAGGCAATAAATGCAAAAATATTATCATTACAATATGTTGCAAAAATGATAATAAAAAATCAAATTCAAAGAATGGAAAACAGTCAAGATTTTTGTGTGAATTTAAAGCCATAGAATATTCGTAATTCGAATTTCATATGTCAGGCAAAAAAACATCCCACGAATTACCAATTTATAAAAAAGATTAAACGTACACGCACATTTTTTGTTAAACAGTTATTTTTGTTTAAAGTTTTGCATAACTAGAGATTACAGTAGTGAAAAAATTCAGTTTACCGGAAAAAAGGCTTCCAGGGATTTTGTTTAAACCAAAAAATATGACATACGATACACCTTTCCGGAATTAAAGACAAAATTGGCAACCATTTCGGTTTTGCAATAAAATGTTTTGCCAATATATTTACACCGAGTACTTTTCTATCCTTTTAAGCATTTTATTAGCCAAGTCTAAGAGCCTCGCAGAGCCAGAGCTCCTGCGGCTAACAAGCTCCCAACCTCGCTGGGAGCCAACCATTTCTAAGCAGGCACTAGAGTAATGATTTGCATATGTCTTTCGGCTGTCGGAACATGGAATGAAATACGATTTCGTATTTACTTAAACACAAAATTGCTTTTAGTGGCTGCTACTTGGACGCGCCTAACAAATTATGTAAGCATTTTCGATGTCGCTTTCGATGTGCGAGTTTCGAGTGTGTGTGGCGTGTGGCATAGCGCCTGATTTATGAACAAGAATGTGCCCAAAACCACAAGCAGCCACAAGTCACCTTCTAACCAATAAGCCAATTTTAATTAAAGAAAAACATTTTAGCTTGAGTGGCAAATGCAGGAAGGAATGCAATAAAATAGGGCGAAATCGGCAAAAGGTAAAATTGTGTCAGGGGAAAATGTGAAAAATGTGCCATTTGCTGGGTGAAAAGTGAAAGAACGCCATGGTATTTTCCATTGCACTTTCTCCTCCTGACAGGGTCAAAAAGGTATGTCCTGGGGCAGCCACCCAAAGTGCAACCCACAAATGAATGCAATGAGCCGAGTCAAGGCAGAAAAAGTCGGAGTTCACTTTTTCCAACATTTTTTATTCATACAGAATTCAAATTTCTAAAGCAAATTAATTTGTCTTGCAAATTGTTTTGGGGCTGGAGTTAAGAGGCAAAATTGTTTCCAGCATAAATGCAAAATGGCAGGAACCAGAAAACTTTCTGAAAAATTGAAAATTCTCTTCAAGCAGACACTTTTGTAGCAAAACATAGAATCTAGATAAAATGCAATCAAAATATTTGACGTTGCCAAAGCAAACAATTTTATTTTTTCTCTAGTTTCCAGAAAATAATAACTTTGCGGAAATGAAATACTAACATAGGTATATAAAAAGCTTCAAAGGATAATAGAATATAAAGACTTAGCGTGACTTGTTTTAAAAATATTAAGTATATAGTTATCCCCGGACAAATTACAGCAATTGTTAAATGGCTACGCGCCCCAAAAAACACCATCGATTTTGAGAAAAGCCCACGTTTTTTTCGTTGCCTCGTCACGAACGTGAAAAAAGGACGCAAATCGATTTTTGACCAACCACGCCGGTCGTTAAAGGTGTGTTCTATTCTGCTAAGGACAGGTGAGCGTGACCGGGCAAATTACTTAATTAACGCACTTCTCCGACAAAGGCAAACTTGGTCTCCGCCAGTCAAGTTTGTTCCAGAAGGTGTTCTGCATTCGGAGACCTCGACCTTGTTGAGAAAACTGGCCAAGAGCAGCCTGAATTGTGTGTATATGCCATCGAGATTGGCATTTCGGTGACAACTTGACCTCTTGACCTCGCCGAAATAGACAATCAGCAGTTTAAACTTTTGTGGAAAAATCAATCGGAGTTGGAAATAGAAACACAGCCACGCACAGGTCTGTCAGGAACAGAATCAGAATTCACGGAGCTTAGTGGCCGAAATTGACGGGCCTCCATTAGGGCGATCAAATATGCAGACATTGCCAATTAGAGACATTTTTTGTGTAGCCAACAGATAGGCCATAAAAAGTGTCAACGTGTCACATGTACGCATATACACTTTCATACCATTCGAACCGAAGTCTAACGAAAGCGAAAAACAAGTTTTCTCTGTCATAATCTTGATCTACTTTTCATGTAGCCGTGCAACGAGCTCTTTGGCTTATTATTTATTGGCTTTTTGATAAGCCAAATTGCCAAGTGTGGTCTTTTCTGTCTTACATTCTTTATGACTTTATAATGCCCGCTCAGCGCGCTGAGGCAATCCTCCCATAAATCTTTGCCACCGGAGTCTGGGTTCCTTTTTGTTTTTCAGTTTGATTTGTTTGTGACTCCTCTGAGTGCAATAAAACAATTACCCGGACCTGCTTAAAACTGTATTTGATATTGACAATACGCAAGCTGGAAATGGCAAACAGGACACATTCACACAAACTCAATCACTGAAATGGATGTGCCTCTGATTTTCCGTTCAAACCTTCGGTTTGCACAGCCCTGGGCCAATTCTCGCATGTCTGTCAACACAATTCACAAATATACTCTGTCATTCAATATTGTTGTTTGTCAAACATTTTTAGTCGAGACATGTTGACTCGAGACTCGAGTAGCTTATACCGTCCTGTACCACTAGGCGTATGCGTAATATGGATTATCGTTTAAACATATTACTTATACACCTAGAGGGCTGCTACTTTTACATATATTTTTCTAAAAGGCTTTAAATGATTCGCTTAATATACAATGGAACATACGCAATATATATAACTACAAAATAGTATAATATTCACTACTAATGATTCTTTTTGTACAACTTGGTGTATGCGTAATATGGCTTATCGTTGAAGCATATTACTCATATGCCTATTGTGCCACTACTCCGAAGTTTAAAATATATTTTTTTAAAAGACTTGACTTGTTTTAAATGAACTGCTAAATATACAATGGAGCATACGTATGATTTGCCGCTAAGAGTATTTCGTAAATAAATGCTAAAGGTTTTTATTCTAAAAACGCTACAACGCTTCGGAAAACACTCCTAAAAGGTTTGATTTTGGTTTAAGTATTTCCAACAAAGTTGATTTATTTTTGATTGGCCTTGTAATAAATCAAGTTCCAATCAAACCCAGTTGGAGGTTTTAACTTTTTAATATTACAAAATATTTATTGGAAAGCCTACCAAAACGATTATTATAAATTAATTTATACGCACTATGTGAAATAAATATTAAAATGGAAATCTTTTTACTCACTTTACGCCTGTGTTATTTTTGCAAATCGCTGTTTTCTGCGTGGCCATCAAATAGTTGGATTTTAATTCGACGTTTTCATTTCATTAGCATCGGCGTGATTGACGTTCAAGCGTTGCAGTTAAACTATCGATTATGGTGGGTAAAATATTTCACTTTGCACACACAATATATACTTTTTTAGCTTCTTTTATTCGCAGGAAGATTTTGGAATTTGTATTTTTTTTTTGTATACGATTTTTGGATACACGTTAGTTTATGCCACCTTATTTATATGTATAACTGATGGATTATATTATAGACACCAATATAATCGAAAGAACTGAAAGGAAAAAGAAAGAAATGATAATGTATTAGCTTAGGCAATACCCCAGAGGTATAAAGTAATCTCATAAACATTTTAGTCACATACGTGACCAGCGTCGGGCTCCAACCCTTTATCTAATTTCCCAAAAAGCAATTCCACGACCTTGCCAAAAGCATTAATAACAATTCTCCCACATATAATTTGTTGTAAATGCATGCGTAAGCGGCTCTGGCCCAACAGGAACGCCCACCGACCAATTTGATTGCACAATGGCTAGACAGGAGCAACAAAAATATTTCGAAAGGATATGCCTGGCATTGGATGAGTGCGTGGATATTATACAAAAAAACATGAAGGCTAATAAAGGGTTTAGTTACGCATACAAACGACAACGAATATTCACACGTGTCTATTCTTATACGTCTGTGAGTTCAATTTTTGGGTGAAAAATTTCGTGATGCACAGTGGTTGTGTCTAGAAAATATAATACCGACATATCCGTGTAATATGATGCCTGTCAGAGATATGGGTCTCTATTTTAAGTGAACTTGAGGAAATTGGTTTGGTTTTTAATGGTTTAATTAATGGTTATTATAAAATCATCAAATAATATTATATACAAAAAAATTAAATGATATAATTTTTATAGTTGGTTATATTACTTATTTTATTATATTCATTAATATATATTGGGCTTTTTTCTGCGGCCTATTTGCTTTTTTGAATATGCAGTACTATTTTAAAAATGTTTCCTTGCTCATAAAATTAATAAAAAATAGACCTTGAAAAGTAGTACCAGAGGAGCACCAGCATAATGTCCACCTTATTTAACCTTATTTAAGGACTAAGAAGTAGGAGGCACAAAAATAAGTAATCTTTGTATTATTTATAATCCATTTAAGATTTACCATTTAACAGGCGGGCTGTAGCTGCTTCACATTTCCTTTCATTGTTAATGTGGCACTGAGCCCACATTGGGAAGGTCCTTTGACCGCTCATTCCCTTTTTTTTGCCTTTTGTAATACTTTTATACCATTTCGCCTTGTTTTGCGGGCACAGATGTGACATCAGCTGTCGACCAGTTACAGCTGAGATTGAGGTCCTTCGATTGAGATCCCTTTTGCTTTATTTTATATTTAATGCACGTTCCCGACATATTTAACGAATTTGAAGTGAACTTGGTTTCGCTTGCGTTATGCCATCTGGCTAGAGCGATTTACATAAAAGTGTGCATTAAAGTAGCAGAACCTAGGAATTGTGCATGTCCTGTGAGGATTTAAAAAGTCTCATAAAACCACCGAAGCTGGAGAAAGCACGCAAACTGCATATTTACTGCTGCTCCTGCTGCCATAAAGTCCGAAAATATAAAAATTCAAAGCTGACAATATCAGCGAAATAAGGGTTTTAACATTTACGAGTTTCGGTGCTTATGGCCGAAAATAAAAGGAAATAAATTCAGAAATTCACCAATTCCAATTTCATTTTTAGTCGTTATATTTGTTCCCAGGATGCCAGAACACACGCGCATCCTTTGCCGCCCAAAAACGAACTGAATTATTTGTGCAACCATTTTAACTCTTGTTGTCAAAGTTTAAGCGCATCTTGAATTATTCAGAGAAAATATTTAAAAATGTGTGGCTTGCCGGATTAATTAATTTCTTGGCTGTAAACGAATTTGCATGCCAAATAAATAATAGTCTCTGGTCATATTTTCTGGTGCTCGGCCAGTCGGCCAGAAACCTGTGGCCCGAAATAAAAAAAGGAAAACCATAAAAATATCAGAAACCTCACCCACGCAAAGTGAAAATGTAGGTCAGCAATGTGAATTGAAAATCAGAAGAAAAACAACAAATCTCACACATGACGACGGGCGGGGGAAATGAGTGTGTGTACTTTGTGTTTTGTGCCGCAGTGTAAAATCAATTTTCATGAAATGTGCCATGCGTCGTATGAGTAATCAGCGGGGACAAACAAACAAAGCCTGTCCCAGGCAAAGAGCCCCATCACAAATACCAGCACCTACATATGTGTGGGACTCGTGTATGGGATGGCAGTAACATATTGCGATATAAATCAATTTAGCGCTAATTTCAATAAACCGAACCGGCCTATAAAAAGCTCCAATGATATAATTCGATAAGTAGAAATGATTGCCGTTAAAGACCAAAACAAGTGGGTAGCCAGTTTATTGTCCATAACTATTTTCAAATGACCTTGCCGTCGGTTATCAGCAGTCTGGATTAGCACGAAGGGACTAATTTTAGGCTATTAAGTTAAAGCTATTAGGATTAAGAAATATATTGAACGCAAAATTAGGCAATGGTTGTTACCTTGTTTTTGAATTCCAGTTTTAATTGTGCTTGAAAAACTTTAGTGTTATTTATTCACTATTGTTTGATGAGTTTTCCGTTTTATATTAAATTAGTTTATGTTTATTCGAGTTCTATTTAAATCATCAAGACTATGATTATGAAGTAGCAACAACACATTAGAATCTTAAAGTTGGGCAACTTGGAACCCTTTTTATTTTGTTTGTTTAGCTTGGACTGCAGTTGCAATTGCAATTGAAAATACTCGTAGCCCGGGCCGGAAGTATGGATGACGTTATTCTTTCCACCTTCGCAGTTGTCTCCATCGTTACTGTCGCCGAATTTGATGTTTTTGCAGTTTTTTATGCACATTTTCTACGAATGACCTTTGTACTCCTCGGTAGTCAGTGGTACTATTTTGCTGGCGAATTTATTTGATTACACTTTCACAGTTTCACAATGACTCTGCTTCCTTGTGAGCTCATTTCCCTTTGCAGTTTATAAGGGCCGTTTGTTATCAAAGTCAGGGGTTTTCATGGCTTCGAAACTTTGCTTGTAGCATTTCCATAAAATATATGTATGAAAAAAACGCTAAAAGAAGAACTCCAGTTAAAGTCAGTTGATCAAACATCTAAGAGGTTAATAAACATAAAACGGAAGCACAAACTCAAAGTGAATAGAAATACAATGACGGCTCCTCAAGGAAGAGGCCCTCCATGGGAGCACATTTCTTGGGGAGAAGGAGCCTCCTTTTTCGGACATTTTGCGTATTGGATTTCGGATGGAAAATATTTGAACTGCGGATTGAGATGATGGGTGTGTAGGCCAAACAGGTTCTTTTTGTAAGGACGTACTTGAAAGTTTTCCAGGAATTTTATGTATTATCTCCCTTGGATGGTAATCAGATATTTTCTTTAATAAATATTTAATTACTTGTTCTGAAAATATTACACAATTCTTAAAAGATTCTTTACGCGTAACCTCTATTAATTATTAGAATAGAATAATTATTAAAAATTTAAATAAAAAAGAGAAGTTAAAATAGCCTTTTGGGGCTAAACAAAATTGGACAAAATAATAAAATATGTAGTAGAAAACTAACCAATTTTTGTTACTAAATATTTGTATCTTTTAGTCCTTTCAAATTTTGAAAGGAAGTAAAACATTGTTTGCAGTATGTTTTGCAGAAAATACATAAATAATAAAAATCCATCTGTTTTAAAATATTTTTCTATTTCTCTTAAAAATTTCACCTAGAAATTCATAATTTGAAAGTCGTAAAATTTTTCTAGTCTTGAAGCTTCATTGTTTGGCCTTATGCTGTTAACTTAATCACACACAGGATTCAATCTATCCAATAGAACGATGGGACATTAAAAGTTTTTATGGCCAAGCGAGAGGATGCTCCAAGGACTCCTTTGGGCTCTTACAAAGACAAACGCGTTTATTTCAATCTCATTGGGAAATATCACACATACGCCACGTGGGCCCACCTGGGCAACAAACGGAAGTGAGGAATGATTTCCGACGAGTTTGCAACTTTCACTTTTCACTTCATTTGACGCGAACTTTTGGCGCTGATATTGTTGCTCAATCAGCCAGCTGGTCATACAAGTCCGTCTGCCACACGCTCCCTTCGCAGCCGTTTTGTATACTAAAGGACGGACACGGCCTGAAGGCGGCGAATACTGGATGCCGAGCAGCTGCGTCCTCGAGTCCTGCGGGAAGAGAGCCACTCTCTCTCTCTCTCTCCATTCGATTTCTGCCTGTTTCTGTCAGTTGCGCGCGCAGGAGTGTCGGAAGAGCTGGAGCTGCCAAGTTGGCCAGTTCGCTTGACTTTCTTGTTTATAACAACAACTGTAGGAGCCAACAACAAGGACTTGGGAGTATATCGTCGAAAGGACCTATTGTTGTTGCCAGGCCTGGCCATGTTTTTCATTTTAAGTTTTTGTTTTGCGCGCTGCTGCTGGTATGCTGTTGCTATTGCTTACTGCACTTAACTTGAACTTTTGGAGCTCGCTTGTCGAAAAGTTGGCAGCGGACAACTTCAAGGAATTTGGAAAAGATTTCACTTCATGCTGAGACATTCAGGCGTTGGCCAGGCCAAAAACAATCCACTCCACAACACACTCCACCAACACACAATGGCACACACCCATATGGGTGGCTGATGGCTCCTCAGCCACATCCTTGCGCGTCCTCACACGCCCACGAAACGACTTTGAAACAAATTCACGTTGGCCTTTGGCTTTGGCATTGGGCAGTCTCATTAATGCCAGAAGTTATAGTCTTGTTTGGCACATACATGCCGAATGAAATTTTGCAAATATATCTGCAAGACATTCAGCCCATCAAGTTGACTAATTCGATGCTTTCAGCTTAGTGTCCGTCAAATGGCTCCTTAATAAAGCCACAAAACAAATTTCTAAAGAGAACAGAATGAGACCAATCTAATCTGCAAGTATTCGAGAAAATAAAACTAGTAGCTTTTGATGAAGTCCGTATAAAATATCGTATTTTCCCGAAATGGCTTTAGTTTAACAAATTCAAACCAAATAATTAAATATGTTAAAACTTATGGAAATCTAAGCAATAATTTCACCTCTAAATAAAAAAATGGAAATATATCTAAAATTTATTTTACACATCGTCCCTCTTAAAAATCTTGGCCCTAGACCCTTTTTTTTGTATTGAAAAGTCCCTTGTGAGTTTAACAAAATATTCTTTTGTGGGCTCGTCCTTGTAATTTCCCAAAATCGTCTTTGCTGCAACTCTTGGATCTGCCGATGCCTGAACTTATAGACCGTGCGGCTTAGTGTGGGTTTTGCAAAAGCAATATACACTCGTATAGCTGTTTTGCATATCAGCTCAGCACTTAGCACTCCCAAAGCCCCCAACCGCCGACAGCTCCCTAGCACCGTCAGACGCCCCCAAACACCCCTGGACACCCCCGAACACCCATGCTGTTTTCAAATGCATAGAGTCGAGACTGGATGGGGTATTCATCGAAATTATCATCTCGCTGTGCACGCTTCGGCTCCGTACGTGCCGTCGCCAGGATAGCTCGAGCTGTTGTGCGTCCTTGCGCCTCGGACGGTGCCACCCACCTCCCAATCCCCGTGCCCCATGCCACACCCACTACCACTCGCAACCCCCTGCCCATGGTCAAGCTGCTTATCTCACACAAAACACTGGTTGCTTTTGAAAAAGAAAACGACGAGACTTGCCAAGCAGGAATTGGAGCAAAAAATTGCAAAAGTGAAATGTCGAAATCTTTGCAATTCAAAGCCGAGAATGAAAAATAAATTCGTAGAAATTATACACAAGTTTATGGCGTGCCAAAATCCTAGTTTTTTTTCTAGATTCTTTTTATTTTGTGTTTAGCTTTTTCAATTGTTTGCTTTGACTTCTGCCTCAACAAGTTCCTCGTGGGAGAATGGCTTGTGGCCTGACTGGCTTTAAGCCTGGGGGTCTCCTTAGGTAGAGGTCATAAAACAATTCGGAAAAGAAATGTGCAATACTCTGGTACATGCATAAAAACTGGCCATTCGACTTTGGGGTGAGAGAAAGGAGACCCGTTGTACTAAAGCAGTTAAAAGGCAGTTTTATATTCATTACAAGCCAGACTGCAGGAGGAGAAACAACAACAGCCAACGGCAACAGAAACTACCAACAAACAAAACACAGCCAGCAAGCAGCAACATCAACAATTTACGACTCCAAACCGAGTAGGTCGAGTTTTTTATGGTTGCCACAGCTCACCTCACACAAAAGGCACCTCTTTCTCCACTTTCTCCCTCATATCACACAAAATGGCCGCAAGGCGATTGCTTTAAAAATAAAAAATATAACAAAACATAAAAGAAATGTTTGTAGCGATTAAATATTTTAAATAAAGAATATTAGAACAAACGCTTTTTTGGCTAAAAACGAACAAAATATGTTTAAATTTCCACTTAAAATAATAGGAATAATACTTTCTAAAACAAATAATAAAACTCAAGAACCATAGCATAAACGACGACTTAACAAATACACCTTAACTTTTATTTTAGTTATATAATTTTAAACAATTTTATAAATAAATAAAAAATTTTAAAATATTGCGCAAAACCTTTGAAGTGGATGTGAATAAGAATTGCTAACGGCAGAATTATTGAAGGACGCATTCGCGCACTTTACACAAACTCACACACATACATAAAGAAAAAGGACTAGGATCCTTGCTGTAGACACACCTAAGGTGAAGCTCCGACATGCCTTAGAAAGTGGCAGAAACAAGCGAAATACTGCATTGGTGAGAGAGGATGGAGTGCGATGGGCAAGGCGGAGAAAGTGAAAGTAATGGGCAGGCTGAAAACTTTTTCTTCGCTTAACTAACTCGACTAAAACTCTACTCTGCTCAGCTCATTCTGAAGGACTTTTGGTCCGCATTTTCTCGCTTTTATTTCATCTTTTTTTCCAGTTATTTTTTTTTTTTTTGGTTTTGGTTTTGTTTTCCTTGTGCCCTTTTGCAATTGCTTATTTGTTTTACGCTAAAAATTAAACGGCCACGAAAAGTTTGTGGGTTTGGTAAATTACTTTACACGCCACTTGAGCACGCAGGCAACGAACAAACTAACCGACAATGGCTAGGAATTTAATTTAATTAAAAATAATAGATAATGCCAAAAACAAAATAAACTGCGTTAAACTTACTAAGAAATAGCTCAACTTTTTCAGAAACAGAAAATATACTAACAAAGCATATACTTTCCCATCAAATTGACGATGACAACCCATCAATTATAATGGCAATTACTTTTCAATCGCAAGAATTGATTGTTATCAGACACCGAACACTGCAATTACTTTGCAAACAAACTATTACCCATACAAACATTTTTTTAAAGAGATAGATGGCAATTTATTCAAAGTACAGCTCAAATAAAACGAATACTGAGGAACACAAGAAAATAAAATGGTTAAATAGAGGCAATTTGGCCGCGTTTCAGGCAAAGACTATAGACCAGAGGCATTTTTATCAGGCCATTTCTGGCTTTCTGCCATTTCTGCCCTTAAAGTGCCACGCATAAACGAAGCTGCCTGATAAGAGATACATTTTTTTACATACTTTCGGTTAAAGCTCTAGCGACGACAGCCACAACAACAAGACGAGCTCGAAGGAGTGAGTTTACGATTTAGATATTTCCACTAGACACGCACGTTGACATTTAATTTAAATTAATTTGAGACTTTTTAAATAAATTCATTTCTAAGGATTTTTATCAATCGGCGAACAACACGCGCGGATATAGATAGACAAGCTCTTTAAATTAGAAGTATTTTGTATTTTAGTGACAAATTAGATATCTAATATATGTACATATATATATTTTTAATTTTTGCGTTTTATTTCTGATTTTGTTTCTTTGTTGTTGGTTATATATGTATTTTAGCTACTGTTGCTGTTTGTTGCTTTGGGGAAATTCTTCTGTATATTATTGGTTCGGTTGAAAGTGCTGTGAGTGTGTTAACGAAATGAGGAAAGATTGTCTACTGAGTGTGCGAAAGTTGTCCGAGTCCCGACGACCCAAAAGGACCAGAGAGCTGCCTTCATCGTACAACCGTGCGTATGTGTGATATGCGTTTCGTGCTTCCCTCTGCTTCTTTCTGGTCTTTTTTCGTTTTTTTTTTGTTTAGGGAAAGTGCGCGCGCAAAATGCCAACAGCCAACGTCTAACAACAACGGCCAAGGCAACACAACAGCTGTGCCGTCTCAGCTGCTGCCGAGAGAGTGAAATGGAGAAAGCCGAGAGAACCGCACGCGATTCGGGCGCACGCTCACCAACGCGCTGATAATGTGTACAAGTGTGTATGTTAAAGTGAAAGTAGTCTTGTTGATTAACATCCTTCAGAGTTTACCCACATTGGTAAGGTCGCCAATTTCACTGATAATAACATTTCTTCGAGCTGGCAATGCTGCAACAGCTGTTACCTGAGAAACGGAGAGAGCGAAAGCGGAAAGCCAAGGAGTACACCGGAAGTGCCTTGAGTAAGTGTCATTTCCGTTTGAATGTTGTATTTTACTTAAGTTTACTTTTAGGTTCATTTACTATACAATTAACATACAGTTGTAGGAGGAACTCTTAGATATTTGGTTACTTGAATCTTTTTCCCACGATTTGCAGACACCGATTACATTAATAAAAACTGAATGAATTACTATTTTTATTATGCGTGTTATTTAACAGACGAGTTTACCTAGATTGTGGGGTGCCAAACAGATGCAGAAACTTCATTGTTAAGCAAGACTAGAGTCTCTAGTCTTCTAGTCTTCTGTGAAAAAGATCAAATTTCAAAAAATAAAAATAAAAAACAAGAAAGAACAGCTAATTTCGGGCGGAGCCGAAGTTTATATACCCTTGCAGTTAAGTGACAGCTTTTATTAATAAATATATATCGATCTTATGTAGTCGGCCGATTCTTATGAAATTTGGCAGATCAGATAATTTTGTCCAAAGTGAAATCCATTCAAGTCCTATTCTTCTAACTTCTAAAAAACAACAAAGTTATGGCATTCCCGATCAATCAGTTTTATGGCAGCTATGGGATATAGTTGGCCGATCCTTATGAAATTTGGCATTTTGCCCAAAGTGGACAAAGTCCCATCTATTATTGATCGGCATTTCCGATCAATCAGTTATATGGCAGCTATAGAATAGACTCGACTGATCCCGGCCGTTCCGACTTTTATATATACTGTCTAAAAGGATGTGTGCAAAGTTTGAAGCCGATAGCTTTAAAATTGAGAGACTAATTTGCGTAGAAACAGACAGACGGACATGCTCATTTCGACTCAGGAGGTGATCCTGATCAAGAATATATATACTTTATAGGGTCGGAGATGTCTCCTTCACTGCGTTGCACACTTTAGACCAAAATTATAATACCCTTTGCAAGGGTATAAAAATGCATTCTTGAATTATACACAAATCATCGCACATATAAGCCGCCGTATATAATCAGTCGTTGTTGCGAAAAACATGAATGATAGCCTTAGAAAAGGGCAACACTTTTCTTATCATACAAGTACAGGGGCACCGACTTTTCATTTTAAGTCAGGCTCGGATTTTTTTCAGTCATCGCTAATTTAGAGACCTAGAAGCACGGCATGGAACCGCGAGTTATAGTAGTAATTCTATTTGTTTTATTCCTGACAGATTTAACGTCTGCCGGTGAAGAGTCTTCTAATAGTACAGTACCAGAAGAAGTTATTGAATGCAGTGCGAGTTGCTTTAAAGTCATAAAGCCTGTTTTGGACCATTTTATGGAATTTAAAACGACCGCAGATAAAAGCCAAAACCTAAATGAACAGTTGATGGATGTTATAAACAAAAATATTATAAAAGATGAGCAATTAAATGCGCTGATCAAAAGCAACGATGAGCAAAAAAACACAATAAACACTCTGACCAAAAACATCGATGCTCTTATAAAAGCACAAAGCGGGACTGAAGAGCTGATAAGGATTATAAAGAGTGAAATTAGCGAGAAAAACAATGAGATTATAAGTAAAGATCAGCTTATAAATTTATACAATAATCAAATAAGCGAGAAAAATGAAAAACTGCTTAGTTGTATCGACAATATTAATATCAACAGGAATGCAATGATTGAAAAAGAAAAGGAAATCCAGGAAAACAAAGAAGAGATTAAAAGAAAAATCGATCTACTGAATAAAAAAGATGTAGAAATCTAGGAGAAGAAGGATCAGGCAAGGAGCAAGGACGCCCTAAATAGGGCCCTAATCAGTCAAATAAATGTTATATCCCAAAACTTAACAGAAACCAATGATAAATGTTCAACATGTGATGAAATAAACTCTTGTCCCACCGCCGGCAAAGGCATTTTCCACATAAAGCTTCCTGGAGCGAGTGCATTTAAGGCTCCTTGCAATGGATCTGGATGGATGGTGATTCAGCGTAGGAGGGATGGCAGCGTAGACTTTAATCGCAATTGGACTGAATACAGAGATGGGTTTGGAAATTTGACCAGTGAGTTCTTCATAGGCCTGGAGAAGTTGCACCTCATAACTCAAACGAGACAGCACGAACTGTTAATCCGTCTGGGAAATGTGGATGAGTCCACTGCTTTCGTCAAGTATGACGATTTCAGGATTGGCAGTGAGGAGAATTTTTATCCATTAGAATCAGTCGGAAGTCCCACTGGAGATGCAGGCGATTCCCTTAACTACCACTTGAACATGAAATTTTCAACAGTTGACAGTGATACAGTTGATGACAGTTGCGCTCAGTTCCATGGTGGTGGCTGGTGGTTCAATAACTGTGCACAGAGGTATAACTTATAAATGAAAATTGTTTAAAATTTTTTTAAATGTTTAGCTTAAATATTTATTTTAAAGCTCCCTCAACGGAAGGTTCTACAAAGATGGAAAGAAGAAGGATAAATTTTATGGCATCGTATGGGGCAGTTGGCACAAATACGACTGGAATATTTCGCTTACATTTGTCGAAATGATGATAAGACCCAAATCTTTTTAAAAACATTTTGAAATAGGGAATTTCATGAACACTTAAGCAAAGCTTTTTGTAACCACAAAACACACATAAAATGTATATTAAAGCGATTTTGAAGAAGTAATGCGTAGAAAGCTTTTAGTTACGAAGTAAATTTTGTTATCCAGATTTAAATAATTAAATAATCTCAATATATTTTCATTAATTCATAGGTATAAACAGGTAACAAGGTAAAAACAGTTTAAGTAAAAAAATGACAGGACTATATCGAGTTTTTTGGTTTACGATTTTTACAATACGATTTTTTTATCTTCTTTAAAATGTTGATAAACTTTGACAAAAAAAATTAAATATTTTAATTCACGATATAACGATTTTTTGCATACTTTAGGGTGGCAATGTAGTTAAACATGCCACCGAAATTGGGAAAGCGAAATAAATTGTGCATACAACTCCTCTAAAAATCGAAGTTCGATGTCTGGTTATAGTGTGAGTAACATCATAATATATCCGAAAATTCGGACCAAAATTTTATTTCTTGATTTTTTATAAGATTTTAAGAAGGCGAGGGAAACCCTTATTTATAAATGGTATTCCTTTCCCAAATACTATAGGAAATGCCTTAAATTTGTAGTGAAAAGCATTTTAGCCAAATGCCATATAAATTATATAAATTGATTCAAAGATTCAGGAAATTATCCATAACTATGGTTGTACTTTGTAGATCCGTTAACATTCATTCAACATAAGATCTTTGATCAAATGATATTTATTCCCCATTAAAATCTTAAGGGGCGATCCTGATTATTGCCAAAATTCGGTAACATTTTTGTGTGGCATACAAAAAAAAATGTTTGGGTTACCAACAAATAAGGCGTTTGAAGTTATGATTCACATATGATAATGCCATCTCTTTATCGTATGGGAAGTGACACAAATATTGTAGGAAAACCTATGAAATACGGTAAGTTTAAATATATTTACATATATGACATTTGAAAATGTATTCAACATTAGCAGCTTTTTGCAAAGTGCAATTCAAAGCATAAACGTGACCATTTATCGCGAACAACAGGTTATTTGAGAAGTTCCGCTTGTGGAATTAAAATCATTATAGATACATTTACATGACAGTTTCTACGCCGAAAACGAAACCCGGCCAAGTGGTGAAAAAGACAAAAGAAAAGTAGAAACTATCGATGGAGTATATAACCCAGAAAAGTTGAAAACGTCGTAGTACTCAGCGAAAATTGTTGAAATGTGGAGCAAATCGGATTTGGGAGTATTTCTGTTTTGTGTTATGGCTAGCAGTGGAAATGCCATACCAGCTGGCTTACCCAGATATAATCAATTGGGGTATTTATAAAATACTTTACTTTAAACAATATTAACTTTAAGCAATATACATTTTTTTTTATTTTCAGACAAGGACCGCCTGCTGCTTTAAACAACAGTTTTGTGGCTTCCAACTTACAACTGGGATACCAAACGGAAGCAACTTCAGTGGTGCCAGATTTCGAATATGCCTTGTTGGGTCAGGATCCAAAGGATCAGGACTGGTTTCGGGTAAGTCTTACCCCGAAGACGAACAAAACCGTATACCGAGCACAGTTCGCAACCCGGAAGCACCCCCCTTTCGATGAGGAGATGGCTCACCGACATGACAAAACCATTCAGGACTTGCTCAACTGGCTCGACCGTTCCGAGGATCAAAGTCTATGGAAAGTATACCGAGACCTTTTGGGTCCTTCAACAGAACACTTTACCGGCGACAAAAAGATTGAACACAGAGATCAAGTGACCAGAAAGCCACCATGTCAGGATCAGAATCAGCCACTTATGTTGGTGGGCGATGAGGGAACTGATGCAACTACTTCGACACCACAGCCACCTACAGGCGACTCATCCAAGACAGCCAATAACTTTGTATATTTTATTAAAGGACTTAAATAACTTGGTAAAATTATTTTTGGTTATCTCAAAACATACTTTAAATTTTAAGAAATTACGTTAGACTCAATATTAAAAACAATTTTATAAAAGGTGAATTGTATGAAATATATTCTTTATTGAAAACTATTATTTTTATATATAAGTTATTTTAGAGTTTATAATTATATTATATTTTGTTTTTATTACATGAATTTTAAAGCACTTCAATCTTGAATCATTTTCAACCTTTATTATAATTTTATTTTTATTTAAAAAATATAAAACATTTTTTTGAAAGCTTTCAGTGCCTATCTTCCTGAACTTTGATTCCTAAAAGCTTTTCACCATATTCACCAAAAGCCGGCTACTTTCACCAAGCTTTCTCTTATAAACAGATACTATTTTTTATAAGGGATTATATGCCGTACTGTCGGAGTTCGCTTATACTGCCTGATAAGCGAAACGTGGCCAAGTCGAATGAGGTCTGGCCCAGTTAGCTGATACTTGCTGTCCCACATTGGCATTTGGTTTTAGGAAAAAAAGTTGCATTCAAAAAATTTAAAAAAATAAAATAAAGTCAAGAGCAATGAATCAGAGTGCTTTGAGCTTGACCTCGGCAGAGAAAATTATTTTTTTTCCGAATTCTCCGCCGACACATGGTCGGACTCAATCCTGTTGGCCCGCTCCAGGCGGCAGTCCTCCAATTCGTAGGCTGCCCGGTAAGTAAGCTTGCCCAGCTTCTTGTCGTAAATCAACAGACTGGGATTGAGATGCGTCGAGTGACGGTCCCCCAGAGACGTGTAGCCCTGATCGTAGAGACTGCAATAGGGCAGGCTGTGGGCGCGCAAATAGCTCCAGATGTCATGGTAGCTCCACTCCAGCAAGGGGAAGATCCGCATCAATGGCGGCCAACCATTATCACATGGCATCATCTCCGCCAAGTTGGAGCAGCCGGGATCGCTGTGCCGACACCCGAGGAACACGGCTCTCAACTGAGGTTCCTCAGCCACCAGCTGCTCGATAGCCAGCTTGAGGATGCCATCGTAGCGCCACAACTGCATTCCATAGCGCTGACAACTGGCAACGATGAACTTCTCCATTTCCTCGAAGGGATCGAGTGACTTTACATAAACAGCCCGCAGTGTCACTGCTGGCGGCTTCATCTTGGCCACAATGTCCAGCATCACCGTGCAATCCTTGCCACCGTTGAAGCTGACGATCCACTCGCTGGGACTGTACAGGTCCATTGCCCGTTTTATCAATCCCCTGGAGCGGTTGAGTTTTTCCCGCAACTCCACATTCAGGTTTGTCTTCTCCATTACGCTTTCCGCTGGCGAAACGTGAAACCGTCGGATCTTCAGGTATATGTGAAAGACGCTATACCTCAACTGCGAAGCGAATTTCATTTCAATAATCTAGACTGGGTTTGGGATTGATTCAGAGTCTGAATCTCAGATTCAACAAGTCGCTGTCATTTACACACAGTTTGGATAAGCTTCAGTTATTTTGGTTCCGCCTGCTACATAAAAGTTTTCTTCGTCTTTAGAACAAATTATACATTCATTATACATTCTTATAAAATAATTAATGAATAACAATTATTAATACAATATATTTAATAATGATATAATTAATATAATTAATAATGAAATTTCAGAAATAATTTAAATTTTTATTCTAGGCAGTATAGTAAACAGCTATAATGAATAATGGAACTGTGAGACAAGAACCTTTTTAGTTTCAATTCAAAAATTAAAATTCTTTTACTTTTTAAAAAAAGTTTCTAACATGGTTTGGTGGCATTTGGCGTGAAAATTTTACTATTTTATTTATTAATATGGGCGTACTATTTTATGTATTAATATTTATTTTAAATATCATAAACTACGTCAAGCTTTTGTTAAGTTTTGAAAAAAAGATTTTGTTATATTAATTATTAGCATGAATATTTATTATTAATAATTTATTATATATATATATATATATACATATACATATATATTAATTATTAGCATGCAAATTTATTAATAATCATTTAAATTAATATACAATAAATCATATAAATTAATATAATATGTATTTGCTTAGTTTATTTAAAAAATATTATTTCGCAGAATACATGTATACAATTTTTTTTTAAACTTGAAACTATTAGTAAAGAACAAATATAAAAAGTACAGTTAAAACGATAAATCTTAAGAACAAGAACTAATCATTAACATTATTATTAGTAATTTATTTGTTTCATTATGAAAATGCCATCAGTCAGTCAAATGTTACAGCTAATAAAGAACCGTATTAAAAGTATATTCTTCGTATGCATATTTTTATTTGTTTAAAGAAATATATATTTTTATCAACATTAAAATACTCTATTGGACACAATTATATAAACGACTCGATAAATTTTTTCCACCCAAGTAAAAAGTTGGCATTTCCATCGAAAGTTTGGTTCCGCTATTTCCATAATTCATCATATTCAGTTTATAAATTTGGCATATGACAATTTGTTTACTCAACAAGTTCAGTGGCCCAAAAAAAGTGGAGGAAATGTTTGTTCTTTTCACTTTCTGTTGGCCATGCAAAAAGCCTCAGTGCTCACACCCATTGCACTCGGGGGGTCGTCGTTGGGTGAACTAAAACTTGGTCACTGCTTGGCTAGGCAGTTTTCGATGCAGCTGTCGACGCTATCAGCATATATAAAGCCCATGGAGCGAAGTGGAAAGCATCACAGTCTGCTTCCAACCAGTCTAAGAACCCATCAATCAATCAACATGAAGTGCATCGCCATCGTCGCTACCTTCTGCCTGCTGGCCGCTTACGTCGCCGCCGACAAGGATGACAAGATGCTGGGCTCCTCCTACGGTGGTGGATACGGCAAGCCCGCCGCTGCTCCGGCCTACGCCGCTCCTGCAGCTCCCGCTTACTCGGCTGCCCCCGCTGCCCCGGCCGCCCCAGCCTACTCAGCTCCAGTCTCCATTCCGGCCCCACCCTGCCCCAAGAACTACCTGTTCAGCTGCCAGCCCAACCTGGCCCCAGTCCCATGCAGCGCCCCAGCTCCCAGCTATGGATCCGCCGGTGCCTACTCGCAGTACGCCCCCGTCTACGCCCACCATGCCGCCCAATGGTAATCTAATCAAAGGATTCCACTGATCACCGACACAAAGACAAAAACCATGCAAGAATAAAAAATATAAAAAAAATTATGTTAAAACATAAACAAATAATTTCTTCTTTTTTAAAGTTGGGGAAGCGTTTTTTGAGGTTTCAAAATTTGTGGGCAAAACAAAAAACCATTCAACAAAGGATGATAAAATTAAAAATATATTAATTTTGGGTAAGTTTAGGACAGTTTCGTTTATTGTTCTAATTAACATCGTTGCCGTTAATATACAATTGTAAAAAAAAAAATAAGAAAAATTAACGTTAACAAACTTTATGGCTTATGTATTAAAATCGCTGCATAATACAGCCGAAGCACTTGGAATCAGCTTACTATAATTTTATATCTCTATAGAGTTTCGTTACAAATCAAAGTGAAACAAGAATGTTAATTTTTTAAATATGTGAAGACTTCCGAGAGAAGTAAATTCGTTTTTGCTTCGATTTAAAAAAATGTAAAAAGAAATCAATTTAAACATTTTTTAACTTTGTAAGAAAAAGTGTCATTGATTTCCTCTTAATAATCTTCTGGCTCGGCAACCTCGTCAAAGAAACGCGCAGCCTGCAACTGTTTTCGGATGGCTCCAACCTGGGTTAAGATTTTGGGGGACGTCGTTGAAACAGTGAACTTTTGCACAGCGGGAACCTTTTAAGGATAAATTTTAAATACAATTGAACAAAAAATAAGGAGATACGCATCCCTTACCTCCCATCGCTTTTTGAGGTTGTCGATCTTCCGCTGGCCATTCCCCGCCAGCGTTGTGCCCGTCTCCTGGCGGGTCATTTTCGGCATTTCACGAAGTAGAGGCATCGACAGATTGTGTCCGGCGGCCTCTCTGAGAACCACATCTCTTCTGGCCAAGCTCTGCGGCAGGGTTTGAGTGCCCCGGTTACGAGACTCGCTTTTGCTGCGCTGCAACTCCAGTTGCTGTTGTTGTTGTTGCTGCTGCTTGGCCGCCAGATCACCGTAGTTTTTGAGGTAGCGCGACAAACGTTGGTCTGTCTGGCGACGGACTCGTTCCACGGCTTGCTCATCGGCGCTATCAAGCTCAAAACTGGTATTGGCACTTCCCGAGGCCGCGGGCAGATCTTCGACAATCGACGGTTTAACCGGAGTGGGCTTGTAGTCGGCATGGAACACGGAATTGCGCGCAATGTTGAGGGAGTACGGCGGAGACACTTCTGCATTATTGCTGTCCGTAGAATCCTTGGCTGCCGGCACAGCATAGTTGAGTTCGAGCACTTGAAAAGCATTATCCGAGGTCGGTTCCTTGTCATTAACGTGGGCTCGTTCAGCGTCCCTGCCGCACGCGATCTCCTCAAGGCAAAACGAGCACAGGTTTCGGCGGCAGTTCATGCAGACATTTCGCTCTCGTTGACAGGCTCGACACACATCGCTCTTCGCTAAACACTGGGTGCACATGGCATACAGGCGCTCACATTTGTGACACACCAGGGCGTAGCTGCTCTGGCAACGGTGGCTGGAACTCCCATCTTCCTCAGCATGCAGTTCGTCTTCCTCCTTGTCACCAACTGTATCATCGCTATTTTTTCCTCCATTTTCCCCGTCGCGACGCGGCTCCTTTTGCTTCATTTTCAGGGCGAGCTTCCTCTGGCATCGCAGACAACAGCTCTCGTAGCTCTTCAGAGGCTCATCACAAAGCGGGCAGATCTTCTCGCATAGATGGAAGCACTCGCGCTCGATCTTAGCCATTTGGGGCACCTCAAAGTCCAGCTCCACTGCCGGCGGCAAGGGCTGACCACGTCTATACTCGTGATGTGCCGAATTGCTAAAGTACTTATAGACCCTATTGGCGTTGGGTTCTGTGCTGATATTGATGTTCTGGCTGCTTTTGTTTTTACTTCGCGATTCAGCCAGATTATTGGTCTCCTTGGCGTGCAGCAACTGAGCGTCCTGTTCCAGCTTAGCCAGCAACTGTTCCCGCATCAAGCGATTTTGTTCCGAGTCGATGCGAGCCTGCCAACACAATGAACAAAGTTGAGAGAATTTTAATTCAATTACAACATGGGGCCATTACGGGGCGAATCTAAATCACCTAATAATCCAATATTACTATCAATTACAATTAATTTTTCCCTTCAAATGATGTTGGTCGGGACCTAGGTCACAAATCGAATGGTAATACCAATCAGAGGCAATTAGGACTAATCAGATCAACATTTAGTCATAAAAATAAACTCAAGGTTCCGCATTCGGCAGTGTTCCTGCCAGTTAATTAATAAGCATAGTAAACAATTGATCCTAGGAGATTTTACAGGCTTTGCTAAAAATAATAGGCCCATTCTTTTACTCATTTCAAAATATAATTATAACCTAGATAACTAGTGTCACCTTTTCAGCACGTAATCGTTCTTTTTCCAACTGTTCCTCCAGTTTTATGGTCTTCAGCTGGGCCTCGAGGCGTCTGTCGAAAGAAGTGAACATTATGTTCGTCATCAAACAATATATAGTAGCCTTTAACCTAGAGTAGTACCTGGTCAATGCCTCCTCTTGGCGTCGCTCCTTTTCCCTCAGTAGTTCTATGGAGCGACGCTTCTCCTCAATCTGTTGCATGAGATCCCGCTGGTAGTCCTTTTTACGCGCCGTTTCCAGCTCAGCACTGCGTAGATTTCGTTCCATAATGCCGTCACCGGTTACAATATTTGATAGCTCAACGTGTCCCAGGTCCTGGAGCAACTTGTGCCGCGTGGTGCCCGGCCTAATTTTGGGCGGCACATAGTTGGGATTGCTATTTACAATTAACTCTAAGTCAGTCTTATCCGTTGTGCTGTGGTTTGAGGGGCTGGTGCTGGATGGGCTGGAACGTTTCTCCACTGGTACCGCCGCCGCCGCCGCCGCCTGCGATGGCTTCCTCACTTGTCCCGGTCTTTGATGCTTGGTGACCGGCGGATGGAGCATCTGTCGGAGGTGGAAATAAACAAATATTACCTATCTGGCCATAAATTTCACACTGCTTAGCGTAACGAGAGTTCGCACATAATTGGAATATTTTAATGGTAGTATCGAGGTGCTCACCTGGTGCTTAAGAAAGTTCTGCTGGTTCTCGCGCTGGCGCTCACGCAAATAATTCTGCCGCTTCTGATTTTCATTGTTAAAGCCGGGGAAGTACGAATAAAATGTGTCCGTAACCCATTGCTCCATATCATCCTGTGTGGAAAAGAGAGAGCAATAGTGAACAGTCGTCCCCTGTGCTTTGTTGTGCCGTATGTTTGCATGTATATATTTATTATATATTCCTTATCGCAGGACTCCTTTTTTCTAATCCCCCCTCCCAGTTTCCTTTGGCGACACTAACCACCAGCAAGAAGCTTGTATACATTTTTAGACGAGCGACTGAGTAAGGCAACAAATTATTCCAGCTCCGTTCTCTGTTCTCCGTTCGTCTTTTGGGGTCAGTAGCACCGTAGCACCAGCGCTTCGCGAAGCAGGAGCTGCTCCAGCCAACACTCCACAATGCCTACTGCCATTTTTGCACATAATTTTTATGCCGTCGACGGGGAAAATCGCGTGCACCGACGGCATCAACAAAATTATATATAATCCAAACAATTCCCACAAGACAAGGGTTCGAATGGACATACACCCACTCTTGGGAAGTTAAAATTAGCATACAACTTTCTAAATAAATAACAATACAAAGAAATTTTTGAAATACTCTTTAGTTGCAGAAAAATATAGTGCATTGGATTGCATTTGGTTAGTTGCCTAAACAACTCCTATACACAAGGGGTAACAAATATAATAATATAAAGGACGAGACTCTTCGTAACACGACTGCTGAAGGCGCCTCTGGCACTCGGCTGAGACGTTTCTCCCTGCCATTTTATCAACCTGGCCCAGCTGTTTCGGCCTACTACCCAACCCGGGCCTGAAGAGCTCAACCTGCACTTCCATTTATTAGCTGCATGCATTACGCTTCACTCTTTATTAGTCCTGATGATGGGCGCCTTAATTAAGAAAGGTTTTAACGTTGCCATCATTTGAACGGAGTGGCTTCATTCGAGACCGAGGACATCTGGGTAAATGATTTAACTTTGCATAATTAAGTGCAATTTGCTATTAAGTAGCAGTTTGTTAATAGTTACTGAAGTGTTCTGTCACACAACGAAGGTGCAAAAACCATAACTTGCCAGTAATTCAGGTCAAGGAAACTATCAAATTGAAGACTTCGCAACAGTCGGCCAGCAGGGGGGACCCAAGCACGGGGTCACGTAGTTCAAGTCAGGTGGGGGGAGGTGGAAAGTCTGGCGTTAATTATTCTTTCGCAGTTCAACAAGGATCCAAATAGGATAGATTGTTTTTAATGCTTCTTATGATTAGAGTTTTGTTTTATTTACTCAGATTCCTTTCCTTATTCAGATGGCTTCTGGGTATAATTATTTGTCATATACTTTGAGAGCATGTTACACCCACTGTACGTAAACTATTCCAGGGCATCTTGTTTACTACGCCCATTCATTGGACTCGATTGCGTGTGAAATCAAAATTGGGTTAACTAACAGCCAGCTAGGGGGTGTGCGGAAAGTGCGAAAACTAACGAAAATGCGTGTAAAAGCTGAACGGGTTGGGATGCCTTTGTTGTCGCTGCCACGCATCTTTATAAGTTCAAGGGCAGTTAAGAATGTTAATTCGAGTGCAGAGATAGTCAAGTGATAGGAAGGCATTGGCATGACCTCACTTGTCCAATAGACTGTCACGTTGTTGGACTCACGAGGACCGATTAGTCCTTTCCCCAACACCCTATTTAATTACAACTTGTCTGCTTTCAACCTTTGCCTAGGTCATGACTTTCATTTGTAATACACCAACCAGGAAGCAAAAGTTCCTGTTAAACCTTCAAAAGCATTAGTTTATTTTAAATTACGGTAACAACTGTAGAGTAAATGGTTGGGAGACTACATATAAGCTGAGCATTATCATTAGCGACTTAAAAGAGGCACTAGAAGGCGGAGTTGACAGTGGGGCGTGTCCCATACACGCCACATGCAGAAAGCTGGCCATTAAATTGGAAAGTACCCAATTGCAAATGTATCTAGAATGTGCACAAAACTTTGAATTTAAGTTCATTGAATTGAATAAAAATACCGACATTTTACTCTCTACAAACTTAATGTATAAATTACATTAATGTATAGATTAGCAAATATTAGTTCATATAACAAATAATTTGAAATGGTAAACTCTTTTGGGGTCAAACAATTTCAGGCAGCTTGAGTGTATGTTTAGAATTCGTTCAATATTTAGTTTACGCCACTCTGATTTTTGGGTTAACTAGCTAGCGTTTGCCGGTTGGCCAAATCAAGTCAATTAGAATGGTTCCCTTGGTCCGTTCCGTTGGCTGGGTTCGATTCGCCGGCAATCAGGAACACACCCCCACATTTCGCTCACCTCATATAGGTATTTTTTGGTGGTATATATTATGGAATAACGAAATGTATGCAAAGTAATTTCAAGTTCAGGCCAAACAAAAGCCAACGCAACAAACGAGCTTCAAATTACAACTGAGAGCGGTGCCAGCAAATTCATTAAACCAATGAGTCGCTCACAGCCGGGCCGGAATGGTAACTGGAGCACGGAATCGTCGGACTTACAGCAGTTATAGCAACAGTAGTGGCTATAACAACACCAGCGTCGATGACGGCTCCAACAATGGGCCATGCAACATTGATAGCGGAAGGAAACGAGGCCACGCTGAAAACGCAACGAAACACGGAAAAGCCAAAAGAAATAATCTGAATAATTAAAACGCCCAACTAATTTTGCTGCGCTCGTGCTATCCACGTCGAAACCATAAGCCCCGCCGTCTTAGCCGTAGGGTGTTAGCCAGACAGGCAATTATTTACAAACCAGCTGCTCTGACCGGTAACCCTTAGAGAACTCAAATCAAATAAATAATGCAAGCTGAAAAGTGAAAACGGGAATTGGCAATCGCTGAATCCTCAATCACGATATGATTTCAAACGTTTAGTATACTTTTGTATGAGCCAAGTGGGTAGTATGTATCAAAATAACAAATCTTAATAATACTTTTCTGTTATGATGTTTGAACAATATATGTCATTCGCAAGATCGATATGAATCTTTTCACAGATTAGATTAAAAGAATCTATCTATAATACTTAAAGTTAAAAAATAATAGTATTTTAAAACTGCTATCACTTCTTTATACAGTCCACAAAATAATCCAAGTACTGTATCGCAACTCACCCAACTGCATGACACAAGGTAAAGCAAAGAACTCCGTAAAATCTGATAGGCAACTGATGTACAAAAATCTTTAAGATTTTGAAACAGTCCCAAAGATCCAATAGATTCAACGAGGCGTGGAGAAACTAATTTTGCGCATTTATGGGAAACCGCCTTACAAATTGGCAACTCGATGCGTTGTGATGCGTCAGTGAAGCGCAACGCACGAATTCATTAGATATATGGATCGAATCTACTCACCTTCCGCCGGATTGGCAAGCGATTCTCACTTAGCGGTCGCCCGCTATCCAAATTGCGTCGTAAAGTCTCATTTGGCGACTTGTACTGACGGGCGCTGCCTACGAGCAGCTGGCGCTGGTTGACGAATTCCTTGGTCGATTTCGATGGACTGGTGCCCGAGCCGAACTCCTCCGCTTCCTCCCCCAACTCCTCGTCGACTGCATTGAGGTTGCTTAAGTCCAAGTCCAAGTGAAGTTCTTCGATTGTTGTGTTTGCGTTCTGACCGCTGGTTGCCAAGGAAGACGATTCCTCAGTAGGTTCGGGTTCATTGGACTGCTTCGCCCGGCGACATTGCACTTTAAGGTTGGGGGAATGCATCAGCCGCGCCGCGGGGCAGGCGGCCGTGGCTTTTTTGTGGTTGGACAGACGTTCGCGCTCCTTTTGTAATTGCTGGCGCTCCAGGGTAAGGAATTGTTGCAGGTCCATTTCTGGAAAAGAGAATGCGGTGCGCTTGGTTTCTAATCAAATGGCAATGTATAAAATCATACCATATTGCAGATACTAAAGAGCTTTTTAGCTTATTGCCACCGCAACAAGTATGTACTATACTTTGTTATTCTTTATATTATTCAATTGGCGTCGGTTCGAAAGTGTTGAATGTTTTCCGCGTTTAGTGTGACCTTTTGTAAGTGGGGCAGGTTAGCTGAAATTTTAGTGTTGGTAAGTTTCTGAGAAACATGACTTTTGTTAAATAGTGCTGGTTAACACTTTAGCGAAATGCGCGGCATTCAAAATTAAGGTTATCGACTCTCTTTTTTATTGAATTTTTAATAGAATCGAATTTGACAGAAAATTTTCCGTATGTGGGGTTTGGCATAGTTTCAGTTTATCTTTATAGCACTTATTGTGAAAAATTTCAGGGCTCATAAATATCTCACAAATACGCTTAAAATTTCATAAATTTTTGTTCCACACCAAACAAATATATTTTTGCAAGCCTTCCGATCACGATCAAGATCCATTGACTAACCTTTACCAAAATGGGTACTTTGGGCAATCAGTTTATCCTATCGCGAGAGCGCCGTCGATTCGGACGCCAGTGTCTCTTCACCGACCGCAACGAGATGATCCTAAGTGTCCAGCCGAGTGGACGGCTGCGCCTCAAGTACATCCTGCGGAATCCGATCAACGAGCGGACCCAGCTCACTCCACAGTATGCACTGTCCACAGCACTCACCCAGAACGTTAGCTTGGACAACCACGGCTTAAACCACTATGAAGGCGGTTGGAACGTCAAGGAGGTGAACGTAATGGACGAGGAGGCCACTTTGCGCTACCGCAAAAAGGTCGAGCGCGACGACAGCTGGGGCATTGAGGTAAACCAAATACTTCGCGACGTGATGACCATAAGTTCGCAGAACAACTCAATCAACATTTATCAAGATTTTTTTATCGATTTGCCGGAAGATTTGGGTCGCGGAATCAAAATGAACATTTCTGCCAAGATTATCAGTGTCTTCCATGATCTTTGGTTTCCGGCCAGGAAGCTTACTGCTTGCGAGTGGAGCACCGCAGAGCCGTGGTCATTTATTCTTACCTACTGCGAACCGCGCAGCATGACACAGGACTATGTACCGCCTGAGAACCAGATGCCTGACTTTGGCAACAACAATACCAATGAATTCTATAAATGGGACTCGGACGACCCTATCCGGCCGATAGCCCACTACCGCTCTTCGTCCACCTATGGCATGTTGAACACGTTGGTGGTTATCGCCAAGGTCTGCATGCGGGAGGAGAATTACATGGTGGGCGGTTTCAATAGCGGCCAGGTGTGTTACTGGAACTCTGAGGAGTTCGGTCCTCCAAAAAAGATCTGTCCTCTGGAGGCATCACATCGCGAGGCAACCACCGCCGTCTGCTGGGTTCACTCAAAGTCAAACACCGAGTTCTATTCCGGTTCGCTCGACGGTTCTGTAAAGTACTGGGACACTCGGGATCTAGTGATGCCGGTCCATGAAATTCTTTGCGAGCCTTATCCTAACGATGTGCAAATGAGGCAAAACGCACACGGTGTTACAGTGATGGAATTCGAGTACACTATCCCCATACGATACATCCTTGGCAGCGACATGGGCTGGGTGTTTGCTTGCAACCGCAAAGGCACCACCGCCTCGGAGACAATTGCTGCCTGCTACCCAATGTTCAGTGGTCCCATTCGCACAATTATGCGGAATCCGTTCTTCGTGAAAAACTTTATGCTCATTGGCGACTGGCGGATGCGAGTCTGGTCGGAGGAAGTAAAGAACGCACCGAGCACCTTCTACTTCCGGCGGCGCCACCAACTAACAAGCGGCGCCTGGAGCACTGGCCGCTGCTCACTCTTCGTCATCGGCGATAATCGAGGAACCCTCGAGTTCTGGGACCTTATCATGTTGCAGAGCAGACCCATATTCACCATGAAGTTTAAGTATCCGATAGTGCATCTAATTTTCCGGCCAGATGGCCAGGTCCTCTCCGTGGGTCTGGGCAATGGGGATTGTATACTGTTGCGGATGGACGAGGGCATGCGGTCGGCCACCGTCAAGGAGAAATCCCTTATGATGGCGGTAAGTGACTAAACACAAAATATATAAATAATAATTATAAATAATATGAATATAATTCCAAAATATGTACTAGAAGTATTTTTTGGCAATTAAAATAGGCCAATCAGACTGTTCCTATTATCCACTTTCAATCCTTTCAACGTCACTTGACAGTATCCAAAGTCCTGAAGAATAGTTTCAATTGTTGTGAAATGCTAGCTCTCACCTGGAAATTCATCACGAACGCTAATCCTTGACTAGAAAATTGTACCAAAAGGTTTAAGGAGGCTGCTTGAAAAAATAACTTTCCGATCCGAAATCTTTGTGCATCTCCTCCAGAATAACATACAGCAGATATCGTAACTTATCGACTTTGCTTTGCACTTGGTCCAATAAATCCAAAGATTTAATGGTTTTGTCAAACTCCAAAGATAGTGCCGTGACAGTCATGTTTTTGTCGTGTTCTGTCATCCTTTGGACTCTTATATAGGGCGTGGCTAATTCTAGACAAATTAATCGCAACGCACCACTTGGAGAGTGAGATAGTGTATTTAACAACAACTATCAATAGCCTTTTGCAGAACCATGTATTTAATTTCGTTTGCTTTGAAGAGAACGAGCAATGCGCTAAAAATAATTCCCAAAAGTAGTGATACTTTATTTTCCATTACGCGACTTGAATTCCGTTCGACGCGAATGCTATTACTAGCAGGTGCGATTAAATTCATCAATTTAAATTAAATTTAACTAAAGCTTACTCTGGACAGAGTAAAAACATACCTATCCCTTTATTAGATCCATATATCAGTTACCATCGATATCGTTAAAATTGGATGATAAGGTCAAATTGTTACCATCGAAGACTCTTAACCGCAATCGTTTTGAAAAAACACTTTCTTTTAGGATATTAAGTCTTAGAATACCAGTCAAGGGTATATATATCCTTTACCTATACTACCTTAAATATCCTATATTCTAGGATATTGAAATTTTTAAATATGGATTTATAGAATCAAGTTTCTTAATTACAAAAATTTAAAATAAAAAATTTAAATTTAAAAGCTCTTTATCAGGTACATATTCAGGTACAATGTTCAATCATTGAAAGAGGTCCTAATGATGATTTTAGTAAATGATATTTAAATGTCCCTGAGCGGGACATTTCATTCAGTTTCATAAAAAGCTCTAACAGTAGTCAGTCCGCCACAAATTCGATGTATTGGGATTTCAAGTATGCAGCTGTTCTCAATTTCGTACAACTCTTAATCTCTAAGTGCACATTAATCTTTTCTTCATTATCAAAGACTCAGTTTTATTGCGAAGTTGAAGATTTTCCAAGAATTCTATTTGTATAATATCTATATATTATAGATTCTGGAAATAGCCTTTGACTCATAAGATCGACAGTCATTAACATTTTTTTACTTTACTTTTTTATTTTGATTCGATATAGATGTTCGAGCGGGAAATCTCACGTTGTAAACTCTTAGAGGCCCGCGAGGAGGAGATGAAGCTCAAGAGGCGTCTCACCGTTCAGCTAGAGGAAGAGACCCGCAAATCCTTGGCCAAATTGGAAGCCAAGAAGAAAAAGATATTGGGAAAGAAGGAGACAGAGACGACACGTGAGGAAGACGAAGCCACCACACTTTTACGGCTCATCGAGGGCGACGAAGAGTTCAGCCAGACCATAATGGACTTTAACGATATTATAGAAGTCGTTACGGCCAAACGGTCTAAGAGGATTAATTCAGTGGAACGTACCGTATTTGAGAGGGATCAATATTACTAATAGTTAACTATAGTTTCATTTTTGGCAAGCAATTTTGCACAGATATGCCTATATTGTATATTGAATATGCATTTAAATATAATTGTTATGGAAATGTTATTTTTTTTACTAGCTGGAAAATAGCTAGACAATAAAATGCTCGTTGAAAATTTAATAATTACAAGTTCCTACAATCTTGACTTAAAAAAAATGTAAATTATTTCAATTATTTTGAAAAAAGCATGAAAGTATAACATTTTATTTTGTTATGAAAAATACCCAAAATAAATTATTTTTAAATGACAACAGCTTTATAAGTGGCTTTTAAAGATAAAAAGTTAGCGACCATTTTATTCAAGATTTGTAAGATAAGGAATATTTTCCATTATTACTAAAATGCTCAATTGAATTTATTTTTAAAGTTTCAAAACTAAATGGATAGCTGGAGACCAAAATTCCTCATACAGGCATTATGGTGTTTAACAATTTTGTACGTTCATAATTTTAGAAGCAGCCAAAGAAATCATTTCGAAATTGTAATTTTCTGGTAGTGATTGGATAATTTGCGAAATCCTTTCCATTCCACACAGTCCAGATTCAGATGCCTGACGTTTCGTCCTTAATTGATTCCTAACATATGCCTTTGAGCCATAGCCGTGCCAAACAACGTACTCATAGCACTTGTGTCCCATATCATTCAGTTTCGGAATTATCTGAGCTCGAAGATGTGTATCCGATAGAAGCAGCAATTGATTGTTCTGCAAAGAAATAATTTTAAATTAATGAAAAACAATAAATTTTTATGAGTAACTAACCCTGTTTGCGATATCAATTAAGGTAGCCAGGGAATGCAGGTTCGTATGATCCTCTTGTAGAGCCGCATCTACTTCCAGAGCTATTTTCTTGGCATAGTTAATCTTTTCGTCTAGTGTCCGGAAGAACACTTCGATTGCCTTCAGTTGTTGCTCAATGGAAGCCTTCTCTCGCAGATGCATCACGGCAGCCAATCCTTGATCAACGAATGTTGGTAACATCGTTAGGGTCATTCCTATGTTGCCAGTTACAATAACCACTACCGTGCGAAAAATAGTTCCAATAACATCCGCAATCGCCTTAGCGACAACACTTCCTTTTCCATCCAACGCCTCCTGCAGGGACTGCTTCTGCTTTCCGTAATATCCCTCCGGGCCGAAATCATTGTTCATCTCCTGCAGAATGACGTCCAGCAATTGTTTTAAGTTCTCCACTTTACTCTGCACCAGTTCCAACAAATCCAATGAGACACTCGTTTTGCTGAGCCCCGAAGCCAGAGCCGTTACAGTCATATTCCACAGCACATCCCTGTCCTCGGGTGTCGCCTGCGCGTCAGTGATGTACGGCGTGATCGTTTCTAGAGTACTGTTTATGGCAACACACCACTCGTAGACAGGACCCACACACTTTTGGTATGTGAGATGGGCATCTGAGTTCAACTTGCGGACTTCATCCAGATTCTTCTTAGCTTCTCCATGATAGCCGAACATAGCTCTGTCAATTGCCTCGATGGCTTCCTGCAGGACCTCAAATTTGACTTTCTTGTCAAATTCAGCGTTATATGTACCAACAACGTTGGACAAACTGCTGACTGCCTTCTCCAGGGCGACATACTCCTCCTGGGTTGCACTGCACAGGACGAGCAGAGTGCATGAAACAATCCCCAAAAAGAGGGATACTTTATTTTCCATAATGCGAAGAACTTGTTGTTGATCGTTAAAAAGTCAATATACAACTGAATTTGCATGAATACCCACTCAAAAACGTAAGCTTGCAATCAGAGATAATTCTCATCCGTCTGGACCTTAGTACTAAGCGAGGTATATATATTTTCATAAAAAAAAAAATATATAGCTTCAAATACACATAACTACACTAGTCGACATAAGTATTCCAGGAATTTAATGAACATGTTTGAGTTTAAATTTTTAATGGTTATTTTGTCTTGTAGGATATGATAGAATTGTAGAAACCTAAATATTAAGAACAAAGATATTTAAAAAAAAAAACTTTAAATTATACAAATTCACATAAATTTCATATGGCGGCACTATTGTGAGAAGTATATATTTCTCAAAATTAAACCCTAAACTCAAAATTAGCTAACAATTTAAGCAAAATGTAGTAAAATATTATAACATGTACAACAAACTTTAAATTTGGACTTGGAGTAGCCAAATTAAGATTCGTTTGTCCGAAAATTCTCTTCCAGATGTCTTCGGTACTGATCGGCATTGTTCAAACGTTTCCGGAAAACATGTTCACTATCTTGGAATCTTGCAGCTTCAGAGTTAAAAAAAAAATACGACATATCTTTATATCTCTGAGCAGCACTCGGTATTTGGTGGTTAATGCTTTGCGCTCAACGCCGGATCTTATTAGGATTGCCAAGTCGCTAAGCTTTTTAAATTTATTAGAAACCTTAGCTCAGCGTCGTCACCCACAATCCTATACAATTTTAAATAAATTTCAATTTTTATTAGTAACGTTTAATATCAGTAAAAGTAAATTATAAAGTTTTTCCTTACAATTCTAAAGTGAGACAACTCAAAAAGGCGTTGTCAATATAATTAAATTTAAACAATTAAATTTACCAATTTTTTTTAGAAATCAAAAATATTTGTAGTCCTAAAAAAAATCACAACAATTAATCAAAAACAAACAAGGAAGCTAACTTCGGGCGGTGCCGAAGACTGCAAGGATAGCAGTTAAGTGGCAGCTTATATTATTAGATATATCGTGTCGTATCTTGTTGGTCGATTCTTATAAGAATTTCACTATAAAATCAATTTTCAAATAAAAATGTTTGAACAATCCCAAGCATCTATAAAATAAACAAGAATAAACAAGCAATAAGCAATAAAGAAGGTTTTATTATTTCCGATCGGAATAATTTGCCCAAAGTTGAATCCATAGTCCCATCCTTCTAACTTAAAAAACAACAAAGTTATGGGATTTTCAGACTCTTATCCAGAAGTACAGAATTAAAAACAGACAGACGTATATGCTTATATCGACTCACGAGGTGATCCTGATCTAGAATATATATTCTTTATAGGGTTGATGATTTCTCCCTCACTTTGTTGCACACTTTTGACCAAAATTATAATACCCTCTGCCAGGGTATAATTATCTATACAAACGGTCATTTTTAAGGTCATATGCATGGAAATACACACATCAGTAATTACCTTGACTATTTCTGCGAACTAGACTAATCTTTAAATCTAAATTTAATCTCAAACGAGAAAAATTTCCTTAGGGGATTTCCTTTTTTTTTTATTTCTATGAAATAAAATTGTATGTTGCTTCTCAGGAAATTCATATATTTAAACTGTTGCTTAACAGTGCATCATATACTTGTATAAAAATTCGAATTTAAAAATGTTACTTCTTAAAAAATACATATAGATGTTTACATATGATTTTGGGTCATCATTGTTTATAGTTTTATGTTTCGGTCCCAAACAAATAAATATCAATATATTTATACCCTTGCATATAACTGATTGATCGGAAATGGCATAACATTGTTGTTTTTTAAGTTAGAAGGATGGATGGGACTTTCTATGGATTCCACTTTGGCAAACCAATCCGATCTGCCAAATTTCATAAGGATCGGCCGACTATACACGGTCTGATATATATCTAATAATATAGGCTGCCACTTGACTGCCAGGATACATCAACTTCGGCTCCGTCCGAAGTAACCTTTCCTTTCTTTTTTATGCATGTATGTATGTACATACATATACATATTTGTCGCCTGTAAAGATTATATTAAATATATATATTTTTAATTCACGCGCCTGCTACAAGCAAGGCATGCGTGTCGCCACCTAGCGGACTACCGTCCGCTGTGATGAAACATTTACATAAATAAGAAAACGATAAGGTAGTCAGGATATTTTTAAAAAGGTTTGATTCAAAATTAAACTATAATAACGAAAATAACACACATAAAAATATTTAGTTATCTTATGATTATCCTAACTACACACATACATATAATTAAAAAGTCACCTTAAGTGACGAACACTATAAAACAACTAAACTTTTTCTTTTATTTTTATTAACCTTTCTTTAATGCATTTTTATTTAAATTGAAAAAATTAAAATATGTGTACATAAGTGAAATAAATTTATGAGATATTTAACCGTGGTGTAATAGAATTCGCTGCATCTGCTTGGGCATCCGAGATCCTGGATTTGATCGTAGAATTTGATAACCTGCGCAGGCTCTTCCCAATTCCTGGAAGCTGGGAATAAGTTGAACTCTGAGTTCAGGATTGCTTTCCAGCCATTTTGATATATTCTACAAAGAGAACTCGGTTTATTTTAATCAATATTCAATATAAGAGAAACTTACTTCGTTATTGATCCGTGAAAAATGTTCCAAGTTGCTTTTGTCGATCTCAAATTCGCTAGAAACCTTATCGGAAATTGATGCCGCGTTCTTGATCTGATCACCCAGAACTGAGAAAAATAATTTAATAGCAGCAAGTTCCTCCTGGTATGTTGGATCACGTCGTTGATCCATGACATCAGTTAGTCCTTTCCGATTAAACTCCTCCAAGAAACGTTCCACGCCTCTATGAGGGGCCCTCAATAAAGCGACAATGGCATTAAAGAATCGAAAAATGACATCTAAAGCTTTCGATGCTAGGTCCGTTGCAAATGGTCTCGGTGTAGTTTTTTGGATTATCTCCTGTCTCCGCTTTTCATAGTAGCCTCCTGGGCGGAAATCAGCATCTATACTATTGAGCATTCTGCCCAATATCTCATTCAAAGCTTTCGTTTTTCTTTGCAACTGGTTCAGCTCTTTCAAGGACTGGTCAGCTGTATTTATGCCGCTGATGAGTACACCTTGGACCGCAATCTGCCAAAGTATGTTGCGATCCGACTGTGACAAGTTTTCATTGCCTATTTGGGATATAAAAATGTTAAGGGTACTGTTGATGGAGACACACCACTCGAACACCGGATCGACCGTTGCCTGGTATGTGAGATGCGCCGCACTGTATGATGTACGCAACGAATCCAACTGGTTTTTGGCCAGTCCTTGGTATTCAAGCATTGAAGTGTCAATGGTAGCAATCACATCTTTCAACTCATCCAAGTTGCCATTTGATTCAAACTCGCTTTCGTAGTTGCTCACAATTTTGGCCAAACTTTGAGCCAAGTTTTTAATTGTTTCGAGTTCCTCATTTTCATCCGCGCTAGATGTAGCAAATAATACACATGATACTATTAAAAATATCAAGTGTGTTTTTCTCATCATGTTAATAGGTCGTCAAGGATTCTATATAGCACTTTAGACAATATTAATTCAACTGAGCTTGATAATTCATTGCATCTACATTTAATAATGCGGTGGCGAAGCTGGAACTTGAGAGTCTTTGGCTTGAGAGGCAGCTTTTAAATCTTTTATATGTAAACTGATTGCATTAACTTTTATAATCAACGAAATAGGGAAAAAGCTTCAATATTAAATCAATATTAAAACATACATTATATATTTTTATATAAATCATTTTCTCGCAAAACAAACTACATATATGTAGTTGTTGTTACCCGGCCAATATTTCCGGGTAATACAATTAAGGGTTTTTTATAGGAATATCGAGGAGGAATCGATTCACTATATCAACACGTATTTATTTTTAAATTATTAAAATGTTAAAGGTTTAGAATTTTCGCATTAATTTACTCAACAGAGCCGACCGTTTCATTCTATGGCTGTTTCGACTTAAAATTATATACTGCGTGCAAAGGAATGAAGGACGTCTGTGCAATGCTTGGATAACTATAAAACTCAAACAGCCAAACTAAGGAGGTCCTAATCAAGGATAAAACCTTATTGAAAAAAGTCCGATATAAAAAACAAGTCTAATTCAACGATATATGATGTCCTGTAGATTTCACGCCCACTCCAATAAAGGTACTCGTTTTGTTCAGTTCTGTGTCAGTTGCGTGGATGACTTCAATAGGAAGGAGCATTTGGGCTTATTTACTAAGTTTTCGTTAAGTCTTCAGAAAGTCGTTATATCTATACCTAAATTAGAAACTATTCGTATTACAGCAGCAAAAGTTCGAAATCAACCCAGCAGTACCAGTTCCGCATGAAACACGCATGATTCCCCCGTGCGTCCCCCACATCACTCATTAATCCGGCCCGAAATCTAGAAAAAGCTGCCAGAAATTTTGTACTGAAATTTTTGAAAATGTCCTCTCGGTCCGGAATTCGATAATCAACCCTGATTCCGAATGCGGACTCAGGAGTGGAAATTATCTCGAAATCAGCTCTGATTCAGACCTGAGTGAATCAGCCCTGAAAAGGAAGCATGACTCCGCGCAGAAAAAAATTACAAAATCATAGGCATAAATCACATGAAAGCAAAACATTTTTGAACCTGATCCCCACCTTTTATTTCCCAATTGGATAAATATTATTTTTTATCTAATCCTTCTTGATTGATGTTCATTTATTTTTACCATTTGTAAACTACATTAAAATGTTAAGTAACATTATAAATATGAAAAAACTACATGTCTGAATTACTTACCCTTCACTGGGAATTGAACCTTCATGATTTTGTATACTATACATGCAACTTGCAAACTTCTAAGCTATCAAGGAATCGCGGGGAAGATGTGTCTGACATTGATATGCCCCTTCAATGTTATGTATAAAACAATCTTAGTTTTTGTAAATTCCCATTTAAAAAAAGTGATTAAACAAACGAATTTATACAAAGACTGACATATAAAAAAATCATTAAAATTAAACTCATAATACAGCTTTTTCTGTAGAGAATCGAACCCACGATCCTAATATTATCAAGCAGTCATCTTAACCATTGAACCATGGTGTAAAAGTTTTTCGCGAAAATTTTTAAAATATCAAGAACATATTGGTGATGAATAACCAATATCGAATATGCGTAATTTCGAACTTTAGCAGCAGAAGAGGGCTGACAGAATTAATTCGCCATCTTTGTTGTAATATTCGCTAACCTTGTGAATCGGGGTGTTAATATTAATATTAGTGAGGTTGTTCATATTAAATTAGTTGTGCAACTACAAAATGTCTAAGATAACCTTAACAAGGTTGTCTTGAATATTTCCTAGTAGTATAGACTAGTTCGCAGAAAAATGTAAATCATATTTTGCTCCTTATCTTGCGGAAAACTAAGTATTCATATATAAGTATATTTGTTTACATATATATATTTTTTATACTATGCACAAATTCAATGCAATAGGAGATTACATGGTTCACAGATTTTTTAAGTATGTTCAGTTATAAATTAACCGTTGCCAGCAATAGTACCAGGATTTCTGAGGATTTGCTCATAATGGAAAAGAAAACATCCCTTTTTTTCGGGATAATCTCATGCACTCTGCTCGTCCTGTGCAGTGCAACCCAGGAGGAGTATGTCGCCCTGGAGAAGGCAGTCAGCAGTTTGTCCAACGTTGTTGGTACATATAACGCTGAATTTGACAAGAAAGTCAAATTTGAGGTCCTGCAGGAAGCCATCGAGGCAATTGACAGAGCTATGTTCGGCTATCATGGAGAAGCTAAGAAGAATCTGGATGAAGTCCGCAAGTTGAACTCAGATGCCCATCTCACATACCAAAAGTGTGTGGGTCCTGTCTACGAGTGGTGTGTTGCCATAAACAGTACTCTAGAAACGATCACGCCGTACATCACTGACGCGAAGGCGACACCCGAGGACAGGGATGTGCTGTGGAATATGACTGTAACGGCTCTGGCTTCGGGGCTCAGCAAAACGAGTGTCTCATTGGATTTGTTGGAACTGGTGCAGAGTAAAGTGGAGAACTTAAAACAACTGCTGGACGTCATTCTGCAGGAGATGAACAATGATTTCGGCCCTGAGGGATATTACGGAAAGCAGAAGCAGTCCCTGCAAGAGGCGTTGGACGGAAAAGGAAGTGTTGTCGCTAAGGCGATTGCCGATGTTATTACCTCAATTTTTAAGACAGTTGTGAGTATTGTGACGGGTAATATAGGTGAGGCCTTAAAGCTGTTGCCGACATTTGCTGATCAAGGATTAGCTGTCGTGATGAATCTCCGAGAGAAGGCTTCCATTAATCAACAACTGAAGGCGATCGAAGTATTCTTCCAAACGCTAAGTGAAAAGATAAGCTATGCTAAAAAAATAGCTCTGGAAGTCGACGCGGCTCTAAAAGAGGATCATACGAACCTGCATTCCCTGGCTACCTTAATTGATATCGCAAACCAGGTTAGTAAACTATCAAAATTAATTTATTTATTTTTTAAATTAAAATTATTTCTTTGCAGAACAATCAATTGCTGCTTCTGTCGGATCCAAATCTTCGGGCCCAGATAATTCCCAAACTGAATGATATGGGTCACAAGTGCTATGAGTACGTTGTTTGGCACGGCCATGGCACTAAGAACTATCTTTACAACCAAGTTAGGACTAAACGCCAAACAACCCAATCGTGCGAAATGGGAAGGATTTCGCGAATAATCGAATCTCTACCGAAAAATTACGATTTGGATATGATAGTTTCGGTTGCTTCTCAAATTATGACGGAAGTTGATTGTGATTCCCCTGCAGAAAATGGACATTTTGCCTCCCTAGATGAACTCCCAATTGGGGGAATATCCAGCCAGGACGACCCACTTTTAAAATCCATGAACATGGATTTGGTTTTAAAACATCTTAAGTATGTGTAATGTTTCTCGCTTTAAAATTGAAATGTACAATTTTTAAAATTTGTTTTAATTTAAAGCTTAGCTTTCCTTTTTTGCAATGTACAATTTTTATAGGAGAGTTATAGAGTACAATTTTTATAGAGTTATAGTCCTAATAGTGGAGCTGTCAATTTGATGCAGCCACATGTAAAGCTTTACGTGACGTAAGCATACATACATGTGCATACATATGTGTATATTTGAAGGACAAGTTTTCATCTTTGAGCTTATGCATATGCATTATACATATGTATGTATCAACAACCATCAATGTTGAAACAACCTTTCAAAATGTAGTTTATTTAAAATTTGAATTGGCTTGCAGTATTTTTGAACGCTCGGATTTCTGAAACTATTTAAGACACAGCTATTATATTTGACACTTAGACTTTAATGATACCCACACATATCAAGATTATGGAAAATTCTGCCCTCAAAAACAAAAAATTCTTCATTGAAGCATTCTTTGTTTGGAATCTATACATTGAAAGGTTAAATAAACCTTGGTGGAAGAGATGAGTAAAAGATGAATGGCCAATCATATTTTACTAATATTTATTTTTTAATATTACAGTTTAAGTATTAAATGGTTTTTATATTCAATAATATGTTTAACGAGAAGAGATAGTGGAAGAAAGTGCCTAATATTTTGCAAACCCATATCATTGACAGTCACGGCCTGCGCGAATGCCTATTTTAGATAATTTTTACCAAAAAATTTGCTTTCATTAAATTGGAGCTAGTGGGAACATTGGAGTCACCAGACAAAACATTTTCCATTTTCTCCGATTAATTTTACTAGTCACTAATCCGAATTCTCTTGAATAAGAGTCGATTGGTGACAGAACTTTTCCGATCAGCCAGTAAAGGACCCTACAAAATATACATATTCTTGATCCGGAACACCTCCTAAATCCTGACCTCCCCCGTCTTACATTTCCCATATTTAAGCGAAATCGGCTGTCAGGAGGAGGGTAACTATATATTATATATACAAAAAACAAAAACTAATATCACCCACCCACCGGTTTGGTGACACCTAAAAAATATTCTTATTGCAAGCACATGCAAGAAAAACACAAAAAGTCAGACACGTGCAAGGAAATATGTTTTTTATATGTATATTTTTATGTTTTTATATTTTATGAATTTTTCCTCCATAGATGGCTGACAGATTTTTTTTTACTTTTTTTAATAGTAGGCGAATGTAAATTTGTGGAGTCTGTCTAGGGCAAATTCATTTTTAGAATGTATTGAGTTGACTTGGGCAGCATTTATCGTGTTCTTAGGTCGAAAATCAAATCTTCAGACCCAGAATGGCAACCAGAGCCAAGATGGCTGAGCAAGCCTCACCATGGTACTCTAGCTTCTACAACTCGATTAAGCAGACGCCTACGCATGTGACACTCCTGGTGGTTTCGGCACTAGTCTTCTACAAGGTGGTGAGTCTGACCCGGCGGCGACACCGTCTTCCTCGGGATCAACGGGCACTGGGTTCGGATCCCATTAGCTCAGATATAAAATTAAAGTTGGGCGGTGGACTTCCGGCGCTACGTAGCGACTTTACGGTAAGAGAGCTAAGAGAATTCGATGGATCACGACACGACGGTCGCATTCTGGTGGCTATCAATTTCAATGTGTACGATGTTTCCAAGTCCCCGCACTACTATGGTCCCCAGGGCGTCTATCCCAACTATGCCGGCAGAGATATTTCCCGAAACTTGATCAATTTCTCCGTGGAGTTTAACGAGCGTGAGGTTTTTGACGACTTGAGTGACCTTTCAATCAGCCAAATGAACATATTACGGGAATGGGATCAACAGTACAGTGAAAAGTATCCATATGTTGGCAAACTTTTGCGTGAAGGCATGCCTCATACAAATTATGCAGACGAGGAGGAGGAAGACGAGGATAACGAAGAAGAGCTTTTGGAGGATAGCGAGAGCTACAACGTCGATAATACTGCGCAGGATAATGTCACTAATACGATAGATAATAGGGTGGAAAATATCGTGTATAATAACGTCAAAAATACTGCTAATGATAACATTAAGGTTTACGAGAAGAACGAAGATTGTAACTGGAAAGAGGACGGGCAGATGGGCAGCGAAAAGGCTCGTGAATTAGGGAACCAAAATATACAGTAAACTTCATTTCTATCAATTAGTTATGTAAATTTATTTGTGTGCAAATTATAAGCAAAATTAAAATGTTTTACATGTCAAAATATAAATAAAAAATATAACATAATTATTTGGAAATGTATTCTTGCAATACACGAGGGTGTATGACGGGTTAACGCCAACGTTCACAATTAAAAACCAAACAAAGGAAATTACCATATTTACATTTTTTTTTAAATATTTTAATAAGCTATCGTAACAAAATACAGTTAACAGGCAAGTTTTAGAACGTAAGTGGTAATACATTTTGCAATTCTTTTAATTTCTAGACTCGCATTTTGCAATTCTATCAACTTCTGTGATAATAATTTAAGATATGGGTAAAAAAAATTAAAGATAAATTTAAAAACTAAAACTTTCAGTTATACCAATACCAATTTGTTCAGGAAGTTTTACAGCACCGGATAGGGGTGGCAAAAACGCACGATGTGGTGAATCGATATGAATCGATTGCTATTCACAATAGACGCATTATGTGCGATAGTGTTGAGCTATTTATCCAATTCATAAATAAATTCAATGGAAAATTATCCTAAGCCACACCAGGAAAGGACTTTCAATCGTTAGCTGCCTGTCTGATTAAATACCAGCTGAACAAATGAAAACATAAGAGATCGATAGTCGCAAGCCTCAGAATCGATATTTCGCAATGCCCCACCTCTAATTTTCTCCCATCTCAATCCAGCCAGCCATTTTCCTTTCTTTTTAACCTCTCTTACTACCAAGGTATGTGCGCTCCACGTGGCCCCGCTTTTATTTGCCAAACCGATAGAATTTAACTCCCTTATTTCTTTCTATTAGCAGCAGACGTAAACGCAGTCCCTGCAAAATGAAGTAAGTAAACCAAACTCAGCGCGCCGAGATCTGAGGCATGGAAAACTGGCGCAGTTTTGTCATGTATGCTTTGTCCGATAAGACTGTTAATTGGGTGTTTTTATTTTCAGAATCGGCTTGTGTTCGTTCAGTGGGTACAAAATCTACCCCGGCCATGGCAAGACCATGGTCAAGGTTGATGGCAAGGTATGTGTAGACCGGAAAGCTCTTGTTTTATTGTGCGAAAGCTGATTTCCGTTTGCCTTTTTTTTTTAGACCTTCACCTTCCTGGACAAGAAGTGCGAGCGCTCGTACCTGATGAAGCGCAACCCCCGCAAGGTTACCTGGACCGTGCTGTACCGCAGGAAGCACCGCAAGGGTATCGAGGAGGAGGCCTCCAAGAAGCGCACCCGCCGCACCCAGAAGTTCCAGCGTGCCATCGTTGGCGCCTCGCTGGCGGAAATCATGGCCAAGCGTAACATGAAGCCCGAGGTCCGTAAGGCCCAGCGCGATCAAGCCATCAAGGTGGCCAAGGAGCAGAAGCGCGCCGCCAAGGCTGCCAAGAAGGCTGCTGCCCCCGCACCCGCCAAGAAGGCTGCCCCCAAGCAGAAGGCCACCAAGGTGACGCAGAAGTCTGCTCCCCGCGTCGGTGGAAAGCGGTAAACAAAAACCTTCGTGTAGTGGAGTGCTAAAGCTTAACAGGATTAAGGAACAGAAGTGACACAAAAATTAAATAAACACCGCGAAGTTACTTTGTGGTTGGAAAAAAAGTTTCGCGTGTTTTTAATTTCCTTAACTTGACACATTCTGCACTACAAAATGGGTTTACTAATTCTCCTTAATTATTCGTTCTTCAAAGCGAACATTGTCTTATACGAACTCGGTGCTGTATTTTTTTAGACCTATGAAGTTGGTAAGCCGCCCGATGGCATCGCCGTGCACTTGAATGTATGTCTGTGCCGGGTCATACAGTTCCATAACAAGCTGTTCCTCGTCTGGCCCGTCCTCGTTCAGCAGAGTCTCCACGTGCACCTTGTGCGGTCTTATTTCCATGAGATGCAAGCAGCCGATTTGGCCGAGCAGCTCCAGCAGAAACATGGTGTCCACCGGAACCAAGTGCGGAAAGCGAAAGAACACAGACTGGACGGTGCAGCCAAAACGTAAAAGACAATCCCCGAGAATGGTGCTAAGCCAACGGTCAAGGACACGCCGATTGAGGGATGCGTTCACCCGGATCCATGGCTGCGGCCGCATAGCAATCGCGTCTCGATGAGCTTCCAGCGGACGATTCTCTTGATTGGCCGGGGGATCCTTTTTTCTCGTGTTCCTCCTTGGACGCTTTGGAGCAGATTCCTCCACCTCGTCGCCCTCACTGTCCGTGCTGTTCTGCTCCTCCAGCTTTGACTTCTTTTCGGGTACAGGGCTACTAGACGCTTCTAGAGCCTCCAGCCGGCGCTTGTGTCCGACGACTGCTTGCAGAGTTCCCGGTGCAGCTGCCACCAGTGGCTGCACTCGTTCTCTTTCCAACCGCTTGATGTGGAAAGTGTGCACCACCCAGTTGCGGATGTGGTTTTTATGCACATACATATGGCTGACTACGCCCACTCTCTTCACGAGGTCGTGCTCAGCCAGCAGTTGAAGAGCTTCGAGCAGAAAATCACCAAGAGGAAAGATCCTTCGCAGCTCCAGTCCCTGCACACCTAGCGGATGCTGATCGATGTGACGGAGAATGTCCTCCATATGCCGAGTGGCACTGCTGTTGTATCCTTTCTCCAGCAGGATGGGTCGCAACGTGTCGAAAGTGTTCTCCGTGTACTGCCAGTAAGCAGCTCTGCCGAAAACAAAAAAAAATAAATAGAAAAGGCCGACTTTACTGGTTTACACTTTTTCACTTACTTCAATACTTTGTCGAGCACCGCCGATCGCAGAGCATCCATTTCCTGCTTGGCCAACTGTTGCTGCTCCGAGCTTTCCGCAACCCGAATATCAATCGTAGGGAGGTGCACAACGAAAACATCCTGCGCACGGGCGCGTTCCTCCTTGTTCAGCGCTGGCTCGTACTCCTGGGCCCTGTCCGTATCCCAGGCATGCGACTCATCCTCAAGCAGTTCTGCGCAAATGGATCGCCAGTCTGTGAGCTTAGTCCGATTCTGCTCAGCCAGGGTGCGGCCCAGGTCCTTCGTCTCCAAAGGCAGCTGTTGCTGACGCCAGTGCATTTCCAACTGCTGAGTAAACGGCATAAAATTCGCGATGGTCATCGTGAGTTCTGTGTCCACCGTGAGAGTCTCCAGTTGCAATGCCTGGGAGGAGGCCAGGGAATCGGCCACCAGCTGTCGTAGAACCGGGCGCTGTTCATGGGCGATCCGCTCTACAGCGTTCAGGTAGTTACTACTGCGCATGATGCAGTTGACAAAGGGGCACTCTCCCACTTCCAAACGGGTCACATTAATGGTAACCGACTCGCCCAAGGCGTCCAGAGCACAAAAAAAGTGCATGGCGCGCAGTGGCAGCTTGGATAGTTGGTTGAAGGCACTGGCGGGGAGTCGGTAGCTCAGATTGGCCGGATGGAAGCGCACCCGCGACAAGGGACGGGCGCTGCACTCGCTCTCCAATCGCTTGGAGAACTCCGTCTGCGGAGCGTTGTCGAAAATGCAGCTGAAGTGATCCAGAATGCGGTCCGAGGAGCAGACGTTCTGCCTCGCTATCGTGGTGGTGTCGACTGTGAGGATGTTGGTTGGCAGCTGCAGCGTCAGGACAAGTCTTTGTCGTGCCAACCACTCGCCGATGAGCAGAAGCTGGGCGAAGTGCGGCGAGGACAGTTGCAGATCCCCCTCCCCCTGCAGTTTCTGATCCAGTTCGAAGTATCCCTCGTAAACGGTGTGAGGCAGCTTGGTGTAGTTGAAGCGGTACTTGTACTTCGAGCTGAGCAAATGGCCTGGGCCGGTGATCTGGCGGCTGGAGACGCACTGGATGTTGCGCCGCTTCACCGCCACGATCAGAGAGTCGGCCCGCGCTTTGTTGAACGCCTCATTAAGCACCTCTTCGGAGAAGTGCTTGTAGATCTCGAAGGTCTGCAAGTTCAACAGTGTCTTGTCCTTCGCACAACACACAGTACTGTGGAGCACCCCGTGAGCCACTGCCACCTGCAGCTCCGTCTCGGAGGTGGGGTCTTGATGGTACAGCTGTGGCTCCTCCACTGCTGGGCGGCAACGGGCTTGAATTGAATCCAGCGTATCGGGCAGCAGGAACTGAGTGCGCATGGATCGTTGCTGGTTTGGAAATGGACATAACTCATTAAACCCACACTTGAAGACATGGTGTTAAGATGAACTTACCGATTTGGACACAATGCGATACAGTTTCGTCATCACAAGTACAAAGTGTACCATCAGGACATCGTGAAATTCGGACTTGTTCGGGTACTCCCGCTTCAGGTCGGTGAGAAAGCTTTCGTTGTAGATGTCCCGGAACTGCGGCTGTGTTTGCATCATGTAGATCCACCCGGCCATGTCCGGAGCGTCCCGTTTCGTTTTCATCATGAACTGAATCCGCCGCACGACAGCCTGGGTGGTCTTGTTGCAGATACCCAGGTACCGCCGGATCAAATCTCGGCATACCAGACCGACGTCGCACAAGGCCAGGGTTAGGACTGGCGCATCAAAGAAAGTATACACAGCTCGCCCTATCCACAGCAAACGATCTTCATCCGGCGACCACTTCACACGCAGAGTGCGCATATTGCGCAACGCATCCCGGTCGATGTCGTCCCTGGGCCCGCTCTTCTTCTTGGGATACTTGGTGCCAGACAGACCGCTGATCTGCTTGCGAACCCCGGCCCGGTTGCTCACCTTTATTCGCACAGTGGTTCGCCTGTTGGCCAGCATCTTCTTTGACTTCTTCGTGCCAATCAACGGCCGCACCGGACCGTTCTGCCGCTGCACCCACGACCAGTGTCGGAACTGGTGAGCGTACAAGTGCGAGCCTAACCCAGCGGCTCCCAGGTTGTCACCCGGCACTGATCCGTTGTCCTTCTCCACCGCCTCGTCAAATTCCACGGGCGGCGTAAAAGCAAGATTCTCTAGCCGCGGAGCCGGCAGTCGATTGGGAACTTTCAGGTGGTTCCGATAGCCAAGCTTGGTGTAGATGCAGATGTGCTGCAGTTTGGCCCAGTATTGGGCCACCTGCTCCTTGTCGAAGAATTCGAAGTCCAGCTGAGTGTAGGTCCGATCTGCGCTGACCTTCTTGTAGTTGTGCTCGGTACTGGCAGTTGTGTCCAGCAGACGGCTGCGGCGGTTGAGGTACACCCAGCGCTGCAAATAATCTCGGCCGACTTTGCACTCGCTGACCTGGATGAGACCCATGTTGTTCAACAGCCGCAGCGTTCCCACGTAGAGCTGCTGCAACTTCAGGCGAGGCACAATAGCCTGCAAGCGCAACTGATGGAGCATGTAGTGCTGCCGGATGGGGTGCTGCAGCTGCAGACGAAGCTGGTCATTCGCTTCCCGATCTATTCTGCATATGCGCAGAAAGAGCGACAGCGGCATTCGGTCCATGGCGTCCATAAAGTATAGCCACCCCGCTGGCTTATCCTCGTAGCGTGGAAGAGGCGGAATAAAGGTGCGCCAACTGATGTCGGAGGTGTAGGGCAAGACTCTTTCGTTCTCCTCCGCGGTCCATTCTTCGAGGAACTGTCGGGGCTGCAGGGACGGCTCTGTCTTCTGCCACTGCTGGACTAGATCGGCGGACATGTCCAAAGGTTGCTGATCGCGTTTCAGCTCGTGCTGAAGGTAGAAGAGGAACTCGTGCAGTGTTCTGGCCAGCAGCAGTTTTGGGGCCCGCGTCTTGGACACCGGCAGACTGGGAATCCGCTCGGCAATCTGTTTGCGTCGCGCCAGCACCTCCTTGCGTTCCTTTGGGAGTAGCTGCGAGGGTCGCTTCAGCTGCTCCTCCGTCATAAGATGGAAGTTGCTCTTCAGCTTGAGAATTTCGCGCTTCACCACAAGGTGCTCTATTCCTATTTTCGGGTGTGTGGCGAAGCGGTAGAGCCGGACTCGCTGGTCATACTGTAGCGTGAGATCATATGCGTTCACCTTTTTGTCCTTGATCATGGGAAGCAGTAGGCGGTGCAAGGAGCGCCGACAAATAGCGTCCTTAAAGCCGGCAATGCGTTCTATCTGTTGGATACGTTTCGTCAGCGTGTGCAGGTGCACAATGCACAATTCGTCGAGGAGGTTGACGATCAGCTTCTGACGGTCAACAAGCCGCTGCGTTTGGTTGGTCACTTTCGTCAATTTCACCTTGAACACGGCGGGCCGGATATTCGCCACAATCTCCGGCACGTCCCTGATCGGAAGGGCAACGTTTTCGGGAACATTCTGTAAAAAGACAATTTATATGGACTGTTCATATTGAATTGTGCTTCGCTTACCGGTTCGTCCTTGCACTTAATTTCCTCCTCGGTCTGCTTGAGTGCCTTTTTCTTGTCGGACGCAGCAACATGCTCTGTTGCGACGAATCTATATTGACGGCTCTTGCCGACGTGCTCCGAGTAGGCCTTGGCCAAATTGGAGCTCTGCAAATGCTTAATAAAGTGGCGCATGGTATTGAAATTGATGCCTGTGTACATGGATATTTCGGAGGCGGTGAGTCCGCGTTGGCCAAACCGAGATAGTGCCCGAACAATCTCCTCCTCCGGCGGTACATCCAGAAGGCAGTGGCGCAGGTCGACGAATTCCGGTATTGTTTTCTCTTCGCCGCCGTCGCTAGTGGTTTGATATAGATCCATCACCTGCATGTCAGGATTTCGAAGCTGCACGACGGTCACCATGTGATTGGTTGACTTCGACACCTTCCCCGATTTGGTCAGAGGCGGGGGCCCGCGATCCACCTGTTTGGTTTCGAAAAACTTTCGAAACCCATGCGTAACCAGCAACTTCTTCGTCTTTAGATGGGGTGGGTTCCCCAGGCGGGCGCATATCTCGGAGACGGGAAAATATCGTTCACTGGTTCGCATTATTTCGAAGTACAAGTTTTCCAGATTCTCCTGTGTTCGGTTCTTATAGATCCGATGGAAACGAGGCAACATCAGCAGCGACGACGTCAGGAGACGGCCTTTATTTTGCTCAACGTACGTCTGGGCGGTAATCAGTTGCAGGCCCAGTAGCTTGTTCCTTAAGTAGTAATTAAACATGAATGTGGTACTTAAAAGTGCACTACTCAACCTACTTGATGTAGAACACAAATCCAGGATCCCGGCAGAAGTGAATCAAGGACCAAGGACCTGCCGTAGTATGTCCGCTGTACCGAGTGCGCCCGACGGCTTCCAGATAAACATAGTTGCGCAGCGACATTTCCTTTGGCAACAACATGTGTCTGGGCGACAGGGCAGCATTGCGAAGTTCCTGGGAAGCGACTACCACCAGTCGAGTGTCCCACTGCTCGGTGACCTGGGAGCAGCTCAGCTTCATGAGATCGCTAGCCGGAATCTCCTTTCGGGTCTTAAAGTCCACACAACTACCCATAATTCCGCCTTCCTGCACTGGTGCATTGGTGAGGAACTGAAAGGGGCATTTATCCGGCACCACGGGAAAGCCCACATCCTTGTCCAGATCACCTAGCCGATCGTAGTAAGGCAAAATGGGGCGCGCCGTGGGCAACTCGAAAAACTGAATCTTGTGCGGAGGGGACCGTACAAGCAAGGTCCACACCTGGTTTACAACTCGATCAGGCAATGGATTTGGTGCAAAATTAAGACGCCGCGACAACAATTCCCAGAGATCTTTCAAGAAATTAATATAACATTAATATAATTCACAAAACCAAATGGCAATCTCCTACAGGGCAGTGTCACTCCTTCCAAGCCCTCCAGGGCCACCTCATCGAAAATGGCATTGATCCAAGATCCTCCTGATGTCGAGCACATTTTTAATGTGCAATTATAACAAAATCAAAACAAATTTTTTTGAATTTGTTATTGTTTCAACCAACTGTTGTGATGGTAAATGCACATTAGGGATGACACTACCTACGACTTCCATTTTAAATATACAAAAAAAAGCCCTGCTGGGCAGTAAATATTATTCAGTAAACAAATTGTTTTAATTCCTGTTTTTCTAAAACGCAGCACAAAGCAATTGCTTATACTTTGAAACCACTTTTGAATAAAATTTTGCCATATTTTAGCGATTACCCACGCCCATATCACGACCATATTTTTCGATATATTTGTACTTTCCAGGAGGGTGACAACTCTAGCTTAATGTTTTGCTGAACCGCATATAGACGCTTGTTATTCTGCTACAAGTGAAATATTTAAATTTAGAGGTCAGGTCTGAGTACGAAAATGTCCTCTGCCATTTATCTAGAGAACTATCTGGACGGTGAGCGTACAAGTACACATGATAATAAGGCCTATCCATATTTTAAAACCAAAATTTTTGCAGGCTTGGAAAGCCTTCCTACTGAGTTGGAGCGGAACTTTAAGTTAATGCGAAAACTGGACGATCGTGCCCAAACCGCCATGAAGAGCATCGACAGCCACGCCAAGGACTTTATGCGCAAGCTGGCCGACAGTGGGGCTATGGGTGACGAGGAGCGCAAGGAACGACTGGAGGACATAAAGGCGTTGTTCGGGAAAGCCAAGGAGTATAGCGACGACAAGGTGCAACTGGCTATCCAGACGTACGAGCTGGTGGACAAACAAATTCGGCGTCTGGACAACGATCTGGCCCGGTTCGAGGGCGAGATTCAGGAGAAGGCGTCCTCCACACGGGCCAAGTCCGAGGAAGTGGTGGCCAAGAGTAAGTGAAGCCTCATAGGATAGCTCTTGTGCTAAAGCAGTATCCATTTTTTTCAGAGGGTAGAAAGAAAACAAAGGACAGCAAGACCACGGGTAAAAAGAAAAAGTCCGCTTCGTCGGACGAGGAAACTGGGCGTGGCAGCAACCAAAACAACACCAGTGTAAGCCTCAATTCAAGTAGCACTACGGGACAAGGTACCAAAAAGAAAAAGTCCAAGGTAAATCAAGAAAAAGAAACTCGCAAGGGGGGCGTTCAAAAGGTAAACCATCATCATTATCATAACATTTTGCCTGTGAGACTGTGTTTGATTTTAGTTCAGATTTCTTTAGAGCTTTTTCGTTGTCCCCTTGTAGCGCAATGTTTAGATTCCCGGTAAATGTTTACTGTATCCCCCTTCGACTTTGCATTTTTCATTCGCTTCACCCTTCATTTGATTCTCACTATTGTATATGCATGGCGAACCGAAGTCAAGCTTATTGCTAATAGTTATATAATTGCTATAGAAAACCGCCGATGTGGAAGACTCCGAGAAAGAATCAAGTCACACGGCCGCCACGCACCCGAGCGATGTTATGGACATGCCTGTCGATCCCAACGAGCCCACTTACTGTCTGTGCCACCAGGTATCCTATGGCGAAATGATTGGCTGCGACAATCCCGATGTAAGTAGAACACACAATAGTAAAATATATAGCTAGTATTACAAAATCGAATTATTATTCCAGTGTCCCATCGAGTGGTTCCACTTTGCCTGCGTCGGGCTCACCACAAAACCCAAAGGAAAATGGTTCTGCCCGAAGTGTACACAGGACCGCAAGAAGAAATAGATTCAATTGTCAATATTATTTTTAGAATATGCATTAACTAGAATAAGACCTAAAATAAATACTATTAATACTATTTTTTCACATATTTGCATTGTATAACTAACAATTTATAATAGGAAATTCCAATAGAACCCACCTACAGACCAAAGGAAACTACCTGTCTTAAGCATAGACAGCTATTTATTTTTTGGATTTCATAAATATTTTTTTGGTTTTTTTTTTGTTTTGTAATTATAAAGCGATTCTAATAGATTCCCGAATAGATTACCCACTTGTCTGTATATGCAAGTGTGGATATAACCATATACACACACAGTGGTATGCGTATATGAACATTTACATATAGAGTGGATAAAGTCAACTGTCTAATCGAAGGAATCGTTAAGGAAACAAAAAAACACAATATTTCCAGATGATGTTGTTGCTGCAACTTTCTCTCCACTTGCTCTTGCTGCATCGAGCGAAGGCTCAGATTTCGGACTCGACTGTTTTGGTTACATTCACGATCGCATTGATATAGAATCGGCATCGGCATTGGCTCATCGTCGTGGTCGTGGTGTGCGTTCAGATTTTGCTATGCAGTTGTCTGCCCCCTCCCCCTACTTCTTCGTCATTATCTTCAGATACTCGAGTGCATTCTGGGCGGCATGACGCTGGGCATCGGCAGCCGTCGGACCGGTACCGTGACAGACCCCTACGGGTAGCGTGGAGAGCTGCACCAGGCACTGAAACTGGCCGGTGTAGGTCTTCTCCTCAATGTCCACGTAGGTGACCTCGAACTGATTTTCGGTTGCGATCTCGCCCAGTAGCTTGATGTAGTCCATCTTGGCGCTCTTGAGGCAGGTTTTCTGAAATTACAAATTCCGATAATCTCATTACAAGAGGCTTTAGATTAAATTTATATTAAAATGAACCTGATTTTCGTATTACTTGTATTAAACAGCTTGCTGATCGGCCAATGATTAAATTTATATAGAAACTTAGTGGTTGGAAAATGGAATTTTGATAGAATTGGACGAGTGTTTAATTAAATAATGAATTGAAGTGAAATATCAAAAGGCAGTAATAATTTTCAATTATTTATTTTTGACCCCAGAATTTAGGATCTAGGATCTATTCTATTCCCTGGATTTTAAGTTCCAAAAGAGTCATTGGCATTTACCTGTAATTTAAGAAGTTTTTTGCCCGTTGCATTTTTCAGGGTCTTATGGAACTGGGACACTTTGTTACTGTGCTGCGTGGTCAGTGTCGGCACAGAGATATCTTTCAATTCACCATAATAATTATCGCTACTGCGGGGCTGTAAATAAGAGCGCAAGGTGTTGTTTTGTTTTTTTGTTCCATTTTACTTTTTACGCACAAGTTAAAAGAAACCCACGCTAAATGGTGAGTTGAAACATATCACTTATATGGGTGTGTGTGGTGGGGGGATGGATGACAATGGGTACTGGGGTAATGTAATATAATACAATATAATACAAATAATCCGCTACCAAAACCAAAGAGCGTCAACCAACATAAACCATAACCAACGAAGCCTAAAAATTAAAATTTTGTATTAATAAAACAGCGTTTGTAGTTTAAAAACTTGTATATAATTGCAAATAAGATTGGGGTTAGTAAGCGTAGACAACAAATTTTAAAAGATAAGTCTGATAGCAAAATTCGTCACCAAATTTAATTTAGTTCTAATCGAATCTGTAAATAGAGTATATTGTTGTTAAAATTAACTAAAATCTAACAAAGTAGATGCTAATATTTCAAATGTCGGAAGACAGATTTAACAGATAATGGAAAACAATAATTTTATTAAATCCAAATGCAATTGGACTTAAGAAATTACCAAACTACATAACAGAAATCAACAATCGGCATGTCCAAGAGTTGTTATGAACAATTTAAAAAAATATTAGCTAGCTGGTTAAGACATGCAGGGATATTACAGGAAAAGTGACAGTGAGAAGATGTATCAAATCTCGAGCAACTCAAACGCGGACGATATACGCTCATATCGATCGCTCATGGTGCTGGTGGTGTCTAACGATATTTTACTCACTTCGCCCTCCAGCTCGCCACAGATGCTGTCACTGATCTTGGCCGAATCGATAGGCGTCTCCTGCAGACGCACCCACATCCGGTGGGCTGCCAAGCGTTTGGCTATCTTCTTGCTTTTGCCCTTGCCCATTTCACGGTAGTTAAGAATCGAGCAGGCAATCGTAAACAGACGCTCATGTGGCAGTCCCACCTCAGTTTCTGTTTCATAGGATGGCGGTGGCCAGCGGCGTTGCATGCACATCTCCTGCAGCCAGCCGATGGGATTGCCTACGATCCTGTCACCGGCACTAAGAAATTTACAGAGGCATGATAAAAAATTTTCACATATTTCTATAATATTATCTTACTCTCCACCGCCTGCCGCACTGGCATTACCGTCGCCTCCGCTCCCAACAGAAGTGAGTCCCGCCCCAGCTGCACTGCTCCCAGCAGCACCGCTGTTGGGCGATTCCGGCAGTTGCACACCGATCAGCTTATCGATAAGTGCACGTGCTGCTGCATGCTTAGCCTCTTTTTTGGAACGTCCGGCACCCATGGCCGTAAATGGCGTATCCTTGTCCTTAAAGGAGACACGAAACCGGAACGTTGGCTCATGGATAGCGCCCTCGATTTGGACAAGCTCATAGCCCGGCGTAATGCCACGTCGGCTTAGCAGCTCCTGCAGAATGCTGACAGGCGTTTTCATTGCCAGCCCATTGGCATCCGTCTCGCTAACGAACTTAAGGGCTTCGTCATTGGGCAGGAGGCCAACACCCCCGCTGACTCCTGTTCCCGACTCGCTAAGCTCCGAGAGCTGTAGCTGTGCCGGTTGGGCCGGCTGGCTCGCCGACATCTTCTCCTTCTTAATCTTTATGGGGCGCTGCATCATCGGAGCGTTCTTTCCCGGACTGCCACCAGATGGTCCTCCGCTCACAGTCTGGGCGGTGCCATTTCCCAAACAGGCGGCGGCCATCACCGCCGCTGATGGGCCACCCATGCTGTCATACTGCCGCCTCGGAGCGAATCCCGTCTGGACGGGCTGCTGCTGCTGCTGGAGGTGTTGCAGATGCTGGTGCTGGTGCTGCGGGGGCAAACGATGGCCGGGGAAGTTCTCCTGATCCATTGCTGGTGAATTTGGTGTTTCTGTCTTCAGGGAGCTCGCGGTGTGTATCTGGTTTACGGAAAAAGAAGAGTTGGATGTGGCTCGGGTGAAAAATCAATAATTACAACCGGCGGAGTTCTTCAAATGATAGGGCGCAGCAGATTTTATAGATATGACGCTCTTGGAACGATTATGAATACTTACGGTAGACTTGCGGTTTTTAACTGTTTTTTATTTAATAATAATTTATTAATGGTTAGTTAATAATTCATTCTTAAATAAAAAATACAGCAAAATCCAGACGCACACACGAATGATAAATATGTATGTATTCTGCGATACAGTGTTGCCAGACTGTTGGCGAACAGCCTACTTGGCGGATGATTTGTATGAAATACTGTAATACTGTTTTCAACACTGATGTAACAGATTATTTTTAAAGTTTGCTTTCAAAATCTGTTATACTAACAAAATTAACTTATTTAAAAATTAGTTTTCAAATAAAATTTAAAAAAAAATCTATATTTTTTAATAAGTATTTATTGCATTTCTTTTGCTCCATTACTGTTGTACATATTATTATTAGAAATATATTTATAATTTTAAACTTTTATAGGTAATGCACGGGAAATAACATTCAATCAAATCAAATGCGAATGTATGCGCGGAATTGTGTGGCTCGAAGTGCTCGAAATGGGGGACTCCCTTAGCAGTAAACAAAGGTGTATATGGTAATCTAGATCTGGCTGTGATCTCCGCCCACCCTAATCGTCGCTCAAAAAGTCATCATCCAAGTTGACATCCGTCGTGTCGATGTTATCGTCTAGCGTGATGCCATCGATCTCCAGATCCAGATCATCATCATCATCAACAGCAGCAGCAGAAGAAGGCTTGGCCACCTGGTTGGTGCTAACGGCGGTGTCTTGAGCAGGAACAAAGACCGGCTTTGCCTTCTCCTCTAGCTGCTGGCCAGGTCCTCCGCCTTGCTCAGCGGCATTCAGCTCCTCGAGGGGATTTCGCTCGCTATTCAGGGGCAGCTGGGCGGCTATGCGGGCCGGCGCTTTGCGAGACCGCTCCCCTTGCAGATGCTGCTCCACACGCAACGCGTCGGCCAGGCCGGGGAAGAGATTTGTATACTGGGCCGGATCGGCCAGCGATTGGCCAGCTTTTTCGTTGACCTTTCCCAGCTCTTCGCGCCACAGCTCCACCACTCGCGACATCTGGCTGGGCAGGTAGGTTCGGGCAAAGAAGGCTGCCTCTGGCAGACGGTTCGTCTCAATGAGGATATCCAGGCAGCGCTGAACGTCGGAGCGCAGAAAAGCAGCCAGGAAGGCAATGTTGTGGCGCCCCTGGGCGGAGCCGGCGGCGCCCACATCCTCCAGCATCTGTGCATCGCCTGAGGCGGTGGAGAGCAGTAGCAAGCCGCTAAAATCATTAGCTTTCTGCATACACTCCTTGACCAGGGCCATGTTGTTCTTGCGCGCAGCCACGTCGGCCAGCTGCGACCATTTCTGCGAATTCTCCGCCTCGCGGGCCAGCTTCACGGCGATTTCCAACTCTCCTATCTGCAAGGCCAGGTCGAACTTGTGGTCGGCGTCCGTCGATACTTGCAGGGCCTGCGACTTGAAGCCCTGCTTTTCCAAAAAGTGGGCTACGCGGGTGCGGTGCTCCTTCGGAATGGTGGGCAACACCAGATCTGCCCGTTCAAAGTCGCGCCGCATCACGGCCGTCTGATATTCCAGCACAGATAGTTGCAGGCAGAAGCTAATTACGTTCAGCTCTTTGTCGCCCAGGTACAGGCGGTTATCCTTGGGAACATAGCCTAAGAGATACATGGTGCGGTCCAGGTGGGACACGGTTACAATCTCCCCGCCCACATAGTAGTTTATCCGGTTCACTGAGTTTGTGTAGATAAAGCAGTCACCCACCCAGAGGCCCGTCTTCACAGATTCAGATACTTCGCCTGCAACAAAACAAAAATTATATTAGTCAAAAATTAAAACAAATATGTTATCACAGAGAATCGAATCTTGTTTGAAGGTGAAACTGTGGCAACATATGATGCTGTTATTCGCTTATCTTAAAGATAAGAGCGTCGGCACCACCTCTTAATGATCGAAACTGTGCTCTCTTCAAACTCACCTAATACATTAAAGGCACTCTCCACGCCATCGTCCTCCAGGCCCTCCTTGCTCTCCACTGCACTGGCAACCAAGGCAGTGTCCACGCCGAGCACAAAGTATGAGTCGTCGGTGGCCAGGCAGACGAGACTGCCGCTTTCGTTCCAGAAGACGTTCTTTGGCTGCACCTCAATGCGGCGGACCAGCTGCAGGGTTTCCCAATCGTAGAAGGCCAGGCCGGAGGAGGTCTTCACACCGAAATAGTATCCGCCGTAAATGCTTTCTGCCCCATATTCGGGCGTGAAGCTCTTGCGCTCCTTGAAATTGCGGAAAAGACGCACAGTTCCGTTGTTCTCCCGGATGGCATACTCGTTGCTCTCCAGAGCCCAGACAAACTCCTGTGCGGACCCGAAGGCCTTGTTTCTGAGAGCCATCGAGGTGTAAATGATGTACTCGCCATCGCCGCAGACCACAACGAACCGACCATTGGGATTATGGGAAATGGTCTGCGGGTAGATCTCGCAGGCACCCATGTCCTTCACCGCGACCGGAAGCCGCTCACCATCCTTTATTTCCGTGCCATCAGCAATGGTCTTCAAGTTCACTTGTTGCATTTCGGAATGTTTGGCCCAGATGATCTTGCCGCCAATAACATCCATGGACATGGCTGGCTCCTCGCGACCCACCTTGATGATAATGGAGCCCTCGTCGTAGCCCAGGGCAACATTGTTGGTGCCACGCATACTGGAAATGGTCCAGACGCGCTCAAATCCATAGTTGAGACACGTCTCCAGGCGGTAGGTTCCGGAATGCCATATCCTGACGGTGCCGTCCTCAGAACCAGTCAGCACGATCGGCAATTCGGGGTGGAAACACACGGCGGATATATTTTGGGCGTGCCCTTCGAGAGTCTGGACGCAGGTCTTGTTCTGGTAGTCCCAGATCTTCACAAAACGATCATCGGCGCCGGAAATCAAGTACGGCTTATCGCCGCCATGATAATAGTCCACGCAGTTAACCCCCTTCTCGTGGCCCTCCAGTGTGAAGTTGGCAAAGTTGGAGCCCAGCTGCCACACCTTGACCGTGCGGTCCAGAGAGGCGGATGCGAAGGTGTTGTTGTCCTTTGGATTGAATACGATCTGCATAACATAGTGGGTGTGGCCCTCGAAGACGCGCTGACAGGCCCACATTTTCTCCCAGTTCCACAGCTTTATGAGCATATCGTCTGATGAATTGGGAAATTGAAAGTGAAAAATTAAAGCATACTTCCAAGCGGGACATGTAGGTAGATTTTAAAGTAAACAAGCGGTTGGGGGAGGAAGGAGGGGGGTTGCAACAGGACTCCATATCACTTACCACTACTGGTCAACACAAGGGGTTGTGTGGGATGCACGGCGATGCAGCGCAGGTAGTCTGAGTGCGCCTCGAACATGTGCACCTTCTCCAGGGTGTTGTAGTTGAAGACGCGGATTTGCATGTCATCCGATCCGGTAAGGATCCAGTTCTTCCGCGCCACGAATCGTGCGGAGCGTACCGGGACATCGCACACCTCGAAGTCCTTCACCATCTGCTGGTTCTCGTAATTCATGATGTGTACGTGGCCATTGTACAGAGCACACAACATCCACGGCTCCGCCGGATGCAGGTCGACGCACTTGACTCGGTCAGAGCGCGACGTCAGGCGGCGCTTGATGTCCAGTTTAAGGGGCATCTTTCACGGCTCTGGCTCTCCACAAGGAATCTATGCGAAAACACTGATTTTGAATTGCGGCAATTTGAGGAAAACTCTTTTGCTGCCTAGGCGCTCTTCTTCTTCCCCTATTGCTAATGTGTCAGCGCTGGCCTAGGGTTGTCGCCTGCCACGTACGGCTGCGATGTTGCATTATCGAACAGAGATGCAAAAATAACTGTTTTTTTTATTTCTAAAATGTGCCTACAAATAATTTTCAAATTTATTATTTTTCTTGAACTATTGTTTTAAAAAATAATCCGAGCATTTCATAAAACTTTTTACTATATCTGTTTTACTATAGAATACGAATTTAAATTCATTAAATAGTTTAATTTAACAGTACACTCGTATTTAATAAAATTATTACTTTACTTATTTATTATTATTTATTTATTTATTATTTATTTATTAATTTCATATTTCAAATACTGTTGCTTGGAAATGTAGTATAGTTGTTCCGACTTTTTCATATAAGCATTTTTTTGTTTCTCATTTTATTATTAATTCTTTGATAAATTTGTTTATAAAATGGTAAAATTAGCCTTCATTAAAGTGAGAAAAAAAATGTAGTATGCAATAACTTATAGCTAAAAAAAATGTGTTTCGCATTTAAAATCTAAAAAAATGCTAAAAAAATGTTTCGCATAAACGGTTAATGATGTCATTCAGTTATTTCTTGCAGCCGGCTCTTTGGAAGTCGCTGAATTTACCTTCTCTTCCAAGCCACCTATCGATAACATCGCCCACTTCATTCCACGTCTTCTACCTGCGGTTTTCCGGAAAAATAAAAATGCTGCATTAAATCTGTATAAAACCTTCAATCTCGCAGAGCCCACGGGAAGTAATAGCTCCAAATACACAACGTTAGTCTGATAAGCGATAGTTTCTGAGGCCACCATGGGGATCTCAACCCAGCTTGTTTCGCTTCTGCTCTTGATGGCACTTGTTGCCGCAAAGACAAAAACATCGCCGGTCCAGGAAGACATTGCCGATTACAAGGACTTTAAGAAGCTGCTACGCACCAAGAACAATGTCCTGGCACTATACGTAACCAGTGCGAAGGCTGCTGCTGCCGAGCTGAAAGTATTTCGAGAGGCTGCAGAGGCGATACGCGGGACAGGGACGATGCTACTTCTAGACTGTGGTCAAGCGGATCGTAAGAAGCTGTGCAAGAAGCTAAAGGTATCCCCAGATCCCTATGCTATTAAGCACTATAAAGACGGGGACTACCACAAGGACTACGACCGGCAACTGAGTGTCGCTTCCATGGTTACATTTATGCGGGATCCTTCTGGAGATTTGCCGTGGGAGGAGGATCCCGCCGGGGATGACGTCCTGCACTTTAGCGACGCTGGCTCGTTTACGAAACATCTGCGGAAGGATATCCGACCCATGCTAGTCATGTTCCATGTGCCGTGGTGTGGTTTTTGCAAGAAAATGAAGCCAGATTACGGCAAGGCAGCCACGGAATTGAAGGCCAAAGGCGGGTATTTGTTGGCGGCGATGAACGTTGAGCGGCAGGAAAACGCTCCCATACGCAAGTTGTTCAACATAACTGGTGAGCCAGATCTAGGTTTAATATTCACGATCTTAACTATTACAACAATGTGTTTTTACAGGCTTCCCTACTCTTATTTACTTTGAAAATGGCAAGCTGCGCTTCACCTACGAAGGGGACAACACAAAGGATGCCCTTGTAGCTTTCATGCTGAACCCAAATGCCAAGCCCACGCCAAAGCCAAAGGAGCCGGAGTGGTCGGCAGATACTAACTCAGAAATAGTGCACCTAACCAACCAAGGCTTCGAGCCCGCACTGAAGGATGAGAAGTCTGCTCTGGTCATGTTCTACGCTCCGTGGTGTGGTCATTGCAAGCGCATGAAGCCAGAGTATGAAAAGGCGGCTGTGGAGATGAAGCAGCAGAAGATTCCGGGACTATTGGCCGCACTGGACGCCACGAAGGAGCAGTCCATCGCTGAGAAATACAAAGTTAAGGGTTACCCCACGGTGAAGTTCTTCTCGTACGGGGTCTTCAAGTTCGAAGTTAATGTGCGAGACGCATCCAAAATTGTCGAGTTTATGCGGAATCCGAAAGAACCGCCACCACCACCACCACCGGAGAAGAACTGGGAAGAGGAGGAGGACAGCAAGGAAGTGCTTTTCCTCGATGATGAAACTTTTAGCGCGACACTAAAGCGAAAGAAGCATGCACTAGTGATGTTCTATGCTCCTTGTAAGTATATTTGAGTTGCTCTTCGAAACAAATTTAATGATAAACTAACGACATTGTGTCTTTAAGGGTGTGGCCACTGCAAAAGCACAAAGCCGGAGTTCACCGCAGCCGCCACAGCTCTGCAGGATGATCCTCGCGTTGCGTTTGCCGCCGTTGACTGCACCAAGCATGCTGCTCTCTGCGCCAAGTACAATGTTCGCGGCTATCCCACCATTTTTTACTTCTCTTACCTCAAAACAAGGCTGGACTACAACGCTGGACGCACCAGCAAGGACTTCATCGCGTTCGTGAACAACCCGCCGAGCGCGGTAGATCGTAGTGAACTGTGACTAGACTAGATATCTGTATTTGTATCTTGGCAATCTCAAATTTTGTATTAATTGTGTATTATATTATTATCGTTACTAATCAATCTATTAGTCGTCAAATTCTGAACTATTTTATTATACAAGTTATACAAAATTCCTTATGAAAATAGTTAAGTAAAAAATTGTATTAAAGCTGCTGGAATATTTTCACAAGTTCGTATGAAATTAATCTTTTATGACACTAATAGGAATGCAAACGATAACATACACACATATGTGTTTTTTTTGGTTATAAATATAGCTAAGCCAATAAATTAATGCTTTGTATAATCAACATACCAATAAAAACATGTTGAAATTTGATTTTTAATCATCACACATACACTACTGGCCAAAATAATAAGTACACAGATATAGTGTTTCGATATAACTCGATTGTAATGTAATGTGCACCAAAGAAAGAAAAATTTCTTTGAATCTGCCGGTCAGTATTTTTTGTCCAGAATGCCTTAAAATTCAAGGTTCGAACCGAAACTCGAGGTCGGAAGAAGAAATCCTCTGAAAAGACGGACACCCGAATCCTAAGTATTGCAAAGAAGGATCCCTTCATGTCTTCCAAGTCCATTACTGCTCATATTGAAAATGAAATATCGTCAAGATTAGTTCGTCGCAGACTTACTAATGCAGGCAAGGACGCATAGACAGAAAAGTTCCTCTCCTTCGAGGGAATAATTTAAAGATGAGGAAACTGTTTGCCCAAAATCATTTGGCATGGTCTGGACCAGAGGGTTCCAAAAAGTGGAATAATGTCCTATGGAGCGACGAAACAAAAATAAATCTATTTGGTAATGACTCCAGAAGAAATCTACGACGACCCAAAGGCAAAGAATTCGATCCCCGGTACACGAAAAAGACCGTTAAACACGGAGGCGGAAATATTATGGCTTGGGGCTGTTTTTCCTGGCATGGAGTTGGTCCAATTCATCGGATAACCGATACTATGACCCGATTTGGGTATAAAAATATATTGTTTGATATAATGCTACCATATGCTGAAGAAATATGAAATATCGTCAAGATCTGTTCGTCGCAGACTTACTAATGCAGGCTTACAAGGATGCATAGCCAGAAAAGTTCCTCTCGCCCTTGAGATGGGTCTTTAAACAGGATAACGACCAAAAACACACTTCAAAGCTGGTCAAGGCCTGGTTCCCCGAAAACAAGGTAGACATTATGAAGTGGCCAAGTCAATCTCCAGACTTAAACCCAATAGAAAACCTATGGGGAGAGCTTAAACGTCGGATTGGCTTTCGAAACACATTTCGAAATAGAGAAGAATTGTGGCAATTCGTAAAGAAGACGTGGTATGAGATTCCTTTTGGTAAATTAATTGCCAGCATGCCGGAACGGATAACAAAGCTTATAGAAAATAAGAGGGGATACACTGGGTATTAGTAAAAAGATTACCATATAAAAAAAAGATTGAGAAAATGTTATTTGCAAATTAGGGGCTTTTTGGAATTGATGTACTTATTTCTTTGACCAACACTTTTTTATGTTTTATAGGCTTAATCGACAATAAATTCTATAAATTTACTGAAATATTTGTAAAATAGATAAATAAATTAAAAAAATTAAAATAAATTTGGATTATGACGTAGAAGAAATATTATGCTCGTGTACTTATTATTTTAGCCAGTAGTGTATGTCGCGCACTGATAACGTGGTGTCATAACACGGATTCTGGATTAGAACTTTATACACATACGTACATATAACGAAATATTCATTTTTATTTATATATTCTGAATTTCCTTTATTGTACAAGTAATTTCCATATTTTCTATTTGCTTTTAAAACAATTTCTAAACTTAAAATATTATGTATTTAGTAGTTAGATACATTCTGTGTATTTAAAGTATCCCATCCGTGTGGCACACATTCTATGAGCGCGAAATGCCGACAGCTATTGCACACTTGCTCTGTGGTTCGATTTCATATTTTCTAATGCTAGAAATGGTTTTGTCTCCTGAATAGTTGTTGATAAAGTCGCGGGTAAATGGAACCGAAGATGAAACGTGGGAGTGTGTGAGTGGGTCGAAGGGGTTTGTAACGATGGATGGGGTTTGGGAAAGGAATCACTTGAACCGATATATCAGCGCTCCGCTTCGCTGCTGCGGTTGGTCTTGCGCCGGCTCAAGCTGCCCAGCCAGCTGCCACGCTGAGCGTTGGCTGTGTAGTCTTCGTTTATCAATGAGAAGCCATTGAACATGTCCTTCATCTTGATGGCCCTAGAGCAGGCGTAGTTCTTGGTAGCCACGTACATCTTGGTAAGAAACTCTGGCATCTGTTTTTGCGTCACCCAAGATTTGATGTTTTGCGGAATGGGTACGCCCGGATCATCGTAGTATGTCAGCACAAAGTGCAAGCCTGGTTCATGAAATCCTCGGAAGGGTTTAATGACCATAAGGCTCCAATAGTCTGTGACCCTGACTTTTCCAGACAGGGCTGGATAAGTGTTATGTTTGGCGGCGCGATTGCAGATAAAAATTAGCTTCTTATTTTCATCCTTTATATAGCGCCGACAGTACACATAATCGCGATTGGCAAATAGCCTTGGCCACTGCATCTCCCAGTAGATCAGGTGAGAGTTGCTTCCCGGCACTGGGTCCTCGCTGATAAGCTCTAGTCTGAGGGCAGTGTCGTCCCATTGCCGACGGTAGTCCAAATCAGTTTGCACATGGAGGAAATCGTTGGCTGTAATGTCGTCGAACCGAGCATAGACCTGCAAGGAAATCCACTAATTAGATAACTACATAAAAGTGGACAGTTGATAGGTTTAGCCAACCTTGTAGGAGTATAGGGAGGAGCGTTCCTCCCGCCGCCATATACTGAACTCGTTCTTGCTGAAGTACGGTTCCCATGAATGGTCGTCCTGGGCCTGGATGCGAACTGACCCAGCCGGGGCACCGCGCACATCCAAATCCAGTGACTTCTTGCAGTAGCCGATGCTCTCATCGGACTCCATGCTGGTCGATGGCGACGTAGACGTTGATGGGTTCTTTGCCGACTGGGACTTGCGACAGCGCTGGTTACCCAGCTGGCAATAGCAGTATTTCATTTTTTTGGCCTGGCATCGGTCGCATAGTTGGTTCTGAGTAAGAGTGTTAATAAACTCAATGTCCCGATGGCACAAATCAAAGTTGGCCAGCGACAAACGTTCCTTGTTCCAGTCATAGCCATCACTGCCAAGCCGCTTGATGTTCAGCCCCATTAGGCCCACCGCACTCATAATCATGCCCCGTAAAGGTGGCTGCAGCTCCCGGCGGTAGTAGGCTCGCCAGAGCTGCTTCAGGCCCTGGGTTCCGTACACCGACTGGTAGAAAGTCAGCAGTTGCTGAATGCGCCGCGAGCGCTGAGCGAAGATGGACTCGCATTGGTAGCTCCAGGCGCGCAGCGTCTCCTTGGACTGGTTTTTAATAGCTAACACAAATCGATTGAGAAGCATGCCGGCTAATTCAATTTGGGTAGCTGTCTTCCACCCGCTTGCATAACAACTCAGTGGCAGCAACAGCGGCAGCGGCGATATTTATGTTCCTCCGCTATTACTTTCAGCTCACACACTTGTCACATTTGCTTCCTTTAAACTTTGGAGAATTTTGTATTTGTGGCCTGGCTATCGATTTGACGGAACGGATGCCTAGATGCACGGCAGCTAGGGTTATGTTGCCGTTGTCCGGCTTATCATTTTCGGCCGATTAGAAAAAAAACGTGCAACTTGCAATTTGTCTTCTGGTTATGTTATTGCCTTTGTTGTTGTGGATGGTGTTGTTGTAGGTTGTGTCGTTACAGGGGAGCAGTGTTGCGAAACGGATGGCCGCCTGCTGAGATTTGACAGCTGCTTGCTTACTTAATTCGTAATTATTCGAAAACTACACTAATATTATTCCAAAATTATATAAAAAACATAAATTTATTGCCTTATAAAAACCAAAAAATAAAATTACAAAGTATGCAAAAACTTGAATAGAAAATCACACAATAGCCAACTTTGTTGATTTAAAAAAAGTTGTATAAAATGTAATATGATACTTATTATGTGGTAATGTATTAAGTTAATGCTTAACAATAAATCTATAAATTTGGTGGCGGGGTTGCATATTATTAGCCCAGTATGCGTTCCTTTTTTTACGTTAGCCAGCACTGAACTTCACAAACTCGTGGTGCCCGACCAATTGTTTTTGTTGCGCTTATCTTTGTTTCGATTTGATGTGAGAAACTTGACCTGTGGCTGGAAAGTGTCACTCGGAACGCAGACACCATGTCAATGCGACGCCAGCGCATTAAGGCTCCGGCCAATCTGTCGCTTATTAAACGCAAGCCGCGCAAAGAAGAATTGCCTGTTCCCAAGGAAGATCCCGAGGTGACAAATGGGAAGGCGGCGGCGATGGATGAGCAGACGGTAGAGCCGGAAGTTGCTGATGCAACGGCCTTTAAGATGCCAGTCAGCTCCGTGGGTCAGCTAGAGGAAGTCTTTCACTCGGATCTGGAGGACAATGTAATACAAATGGATTTGCAAAAGACCTCCGGAGGCTTTCCCATGTCGCCAAGCAAAGCCCAAGCCCGCCAGCGTGTTCGCCCCACCCCTGTGTTTGGGCAGCGTCGCAACAGCTTTGTTGGATCTCCTATGGCCTCGGACTATGATGGCGAGTACCAGTCCCCGGCCACGCCCACACGGAGGGAGCGCTATCTCAGCGGCTCGTCTTCGGGAACACCCCTGCAACAGGTTGCATCACCAATGCCACCATCTCCCTACAAATATTTTCCACCCGTCATGAGCCCTGGGGTGGGGCGTATCCGTACTGAGTCTACCTGTTCCACTTACTCGGAAGGAGGCAGTAAGCGAAAGGGCGACGACAAGGCAGCGGGCCAGTCTGCGCAATCTGGGCAACGCGTGAACGCTAGGCGAGACTTTGAGACGCGCTTTCACAAGGGTGTGCCCGACAAATCAACCTTCAAGATGTTGGACATGATCTTCTACAATCCTGGAAATAACCCAATGAAGCCGAAACAAGCTATTACCACCATCAAGGACGAGAGCAACGGAGAAGAAGCAAAGCCTACGACAGATCAGTTGTTGGAGGCCAAGACAGAATCGACATCTGCCATGCCAGTTCCCCAATTAAAGCTCGACGCCAATGGTGAAATGATTATCGATGAGAAGACTCTGGAAATCGAGACGACAGCAGAGGTGGAAGCGCGCAAAGTGCTGGCTAATTCGTCACTTATATTAATGGATGAGACCACAGGTTGGAGTACGATTTTTTGTCAAAATTGACTTAATATTAATTTAATGATTTGAACAGGTGATAACGGCTTCTATAAACGCCATAAGCGTACGCCATTCTGGACGTCTGAAGAGACGGTCCGTTTCTATCGGAGCTTGCAGATTATTGGGACGGACTTCTCACTAATGTGTCAAATGTTCCCAACACGTTCGCGCCGCGATCTAAAACTAAAGTACAAGAAAGAAGAGCGCACCAACGGGCAGTTGATCAACAAAGCTCTGCTTTATCCGAAGGCATTTAACATTCAGGAACTGAAGGATCAGCTGGCGCAGGAGGATCGTGAGCGTGAGGAAAACGAGCGACAGTGGAAGGAGATAGCCAACGCGAATCCTGAAAACACTAAGAAGGTTGGGTATTTCAACTCGGTGTAATATTGCATGACTAAATTTTATACTTTATTTCCAGCGATCGCGATCCCAGCACAATAGCAAGGCCTCACGTTCAATGACTGACGGAGATGTCGTCTACGAAAATGAGCATATAACCAAGCAGAAGCTCGGAAAACGGACCTGGGCCAAAAGGCGCAAGGCCTTGGAAGCAGGCGAGAACGACGGAAGCATTCCTGCCAAACGAAAGCCTAGGGAAGTCCGCCGGACCGCAAATACCCAAAAACCAATGGAATCCAATGCGGATGATCCGACTTCTCAGACTATCAAGCAAGAAAATATGGTTAAAACCGAACAAATTGTAAGCCAACTATCAACAAAGGAAAACCTGACAGATGAGCTCAATGAGCTTTTAGGTGACTCCGAGGCGTTAGAAGTAGAAGCAATAGGCAAGACCAGTGATAAAACAGTAGTCAACTTGGAGGATAGTACTCTGACATATGCTAGTGCGGTCGATTCCGGTCGCATAGTGCCCAACCGAGGATCGGAGACCTATTACATTAACTTTATTGATGAACCAGATGAAGATCAGGCCGAAATCATAACGCCAGATGATCCCATTCCGTCAATGGCTGCTGAGCCGGACATAGAACAAATTATCGCCGAACTGGCAGAGGGATCCTTGGCACTGGTCTCCTCCCTAGATCCGCAGCATGAGGATCGGGTACTCAACGAAATCTATATGCTGGATAAAAAGACTGGCGAGCTATGTGAAACGCCGTTGAATATACCCGAACATATAGTACAGTGCATCATGAATGTTATGCAATTGGAGGACTAACAGCATTATACACATACACATGTATATGACATAAAATTATTTGTTACTAATTCTAAGTTATTAAACCATATTTATAGATTTAAATTCATATTTGTCTTATTTAAGAAAATAAAAGAAAAACTGGAAGTTTTCCAACATATTTTTTGAACCCATAATATTTTTTTTAGTTCTTTCTGTTATATATGTCTATAAATATATTTTTGTTTTTGAATAAAATTCTTATTCATATTCTTAAATTCTTATATTCAATATACCTATATACCTGAACCTCGTTATTCTTCAATAAATTGATTTATTTTTAACGAAAATGTAAACACTTTCAAGCGGCTTTATTATTTTTTTTAAGAACAATTTTTATTTTTTGTGAAGTTAGTACACGTACAATTTTTTTAGACAAGTCGGAGAGCTCACACAGTCGGATATTAAAAAAAAATCCCCTTAGGTCTTATCATCATTTGAACAAATGTCAGTGATACCTTTGATGTCCTCCATGAACCCCAAAAGATTCCTCGAATCGTCGTTCTTCGGCCATCCTTATTGAAATTTCCGTTCAGTGAGCTGTAATTAAAACCATTAAAATAAGTATTTCAGTGTTTAAAATGATTTTTTACCATTGAGAACAGGCGTTAAACCACCAACCGGCAGCATAGTATGCTGCACAATTTACATCTATATACAAGTCATTATCGTTGTCAAATGTAGAAAAATTCATGTTTTTATGATAATCTAGGGGATTGCCGGCATTTCCGGTCCAGTTCCCCAATACTTGTAGGGCATACAGATTTTCCTCATTGCCAATCTTAAAATCATCGTAGTGGGAAAGCGGTGCTTCCGTCTTTGTCGCCCATCAGGATTTTCAGTTCATGCGGTATTGACTGAGTTATTGCATGTAATTTTTCTAGACCGATAAAAAACTCTCCAGTCATGTTGCCGAAGCCCTTTTTGTAATCATTCCAGTTACGGTTAAAGTTCTCGCTCCCGTCCATCCGTCTTTGAATTACCATCCATCCAGATCCATTGCTAGGAGCTTCAAATGCTTTCAATTTCGGAAGCTGTATATGGCAAATGGTAGTGCCGGTGTACGGACAAAAGTGTATTTGATCACATTTTGAAAGTTTTTCATTTGCATTATTTAATCGATTAGTTAGTTCTCTGTTTTGATCTTCCTTGCTCGTTGTCTCATCATTCTTCTCACGGATTTCCTTATCTTTTGTGTTTATTAGCATATCTTTTTCTTGAATATCCTTTTTTAATTTCTGAATTTCAATGTCCTTAAACTTGATCTGTTTCTCGTTTTCGTGAATATTTGTATCCTTTGCAGCTAGTAATTCATTTTTTCTTTTTATTTCATCATTGGTTTTCTGAATTTCTATGTTTTTAGTCTTGATATGTTCCCTAATTGTTTGGATTTCTTTATCTTTCTCATTCATAAGTGTTCCTATAGAAGTCAGTTCTTTGATTTGATCACTTAGTCTATTTATTATTTCGTTCTTTTCTCGAATACGTTCATTTTTTTCACTAATAATTTCGTCTTTGCATCTTATCTGTTCATTTTTTATTCGTACTTCATTTTGGCATTCGATGCTTTTGTCTGCGGTATTTTTAAGTTCTTTAAAATATTGTAAAAATGGCTTAACAACATCACAACACCTGTCACTGCATTCAATAACTTGAACTATATTTTGATTACAATCTTCACAAGCTATATTATAAAGTGATATTAGTAATAACCAAAGAATAATACATTTTCGACGGCAAATCATTATCTAATCGTTGTGTACTATTTATGTTGCGGTTTAGCGAATACTAAAAATTTAATTTGGGTTTAGCACATAATTTCAAGATTAAAAGTATTTTCGTGGAGTCCAAGGTTATCATAGATCTGTCATAAATTTTCAAAGATCGCTCCATATTGATATGAACATAAACATGGATTATATTTTCTGTGAACGGTGTGGCTGTCGGCCCCATTTGGAGGGGGCATTGACGAGGCAGAGAAGGTTATCCTGCGCCGTTTGGGATCTCTTCTGTTCGGTCCAGATTCTTGATTCCCAGGATCCTATTCGATTGAAGCTACTTCAGGCTTAAACCAGGGATGTCACTTAAAATGGGGCGCATCCGAGGACATACGAAAAAGATATACTTTTCTGAAGAGATAAAATTCCTCGACAAAGCTTCGGAGATTGTCATTTTTATGAATCCCATAATGATCCAAAAGCATTGTTTCTTCAGCTCCAGCACCACTGTTCGTTGTTGGGGCGCCAATGGTGATGGTAAATTTTTCAAAAGGATTTGGTAAATTTTTTTTCAGAAATTGCTATTTTGCTTAAATGTGTGAATTTATACACGTGCTGCCGGTAGGCTTGTTAAAAAATTTCCGGATTCTTTTAAATCACTATACATTTTTTAAAATATACAGGCTTACAGAGTTGCCATATCGTAGACAATATACGGTGTTCATTACTGGACGGACGGAAAGTGCTATGCACACTGGTCGCTTAACAGCTGTTGTCGCTGTCGAAGAAGAGCATCAAATTGAAATATTTTGACTTTTAGGATTGCAAAACGATGGCCCAAGTCCCCTTGGCAATTGCTTCGCACAAGCGGCAGGTTTGCAGCCTGTACAAGCGAGCCTTGCGCAACCTTGAGGCCTGGTATGACCGTCGGTAAGTGCACGCCAATCTGCAAAGCGGGGACCCTAGATTATATAATGATGAAGTGCATCCTGACCACTTTGCCTTTTTTGTAGCAATGTTTACCGCTACCGCGCTGTGCAGTTGCGAGCCCGCTTCGAGGAAAATCGCTGCAAGGACTTGGGCGAAGGCATACGACTATTAGCCTGCGGGCAGAGAGAACTCTTTGAGACGAAGCACTTCCAACCGAGAAACTGTAAGGAATAGAACTTCATCAAAATTACTGCTTACAAAACCGTTCTCTTTTTAGTTGCCAACAGCTCTGGTGGCTGTGCCTACGAGCGAGAGGTCATCCCACCTGACTGGCTCCTGGACTACTGGCACCCTCTGGAGAAGGCTCAGTTTCCCGAATACTTTGCCAAGCGAGAACAGCGAAAGAAGGAGTACGTGACCTGGTGGGAAAAGCAATACGGGAAGCCGGACCCCAAGGACCTGGGACACCATTAACTTAGCCCTTACCATAGTCAAATCCAATCATTGTCTTTAAAAGTAAATCAATTGGAGCTCCTCAATATGTATGTTTTTATAAATTGTGTGTGGGAAATTCGAAGTTCCCCCAATGTTCTAATCTTCAATTGAATGCAAAACTTTATATCATCAAAGAATCAAAGAAAACAATTGCGAAATTCTTAGAGATATGCATACTACATAGGGTGTGGTAAAAATGCGGATATATCTATCAAATCAGAAAAAATTTCCATGTAGGTATAGGTAACATTCATTTTTAATTTTCAAAAAAATGCCCTACATTTTATGTTAATATTTTGGTAAAAGGGTCTTAAAAGCTAATGTGCAAAATAGAAAATAGTTAAAGACTTTTATTTTTATTATCTCAAGTTTTAAATTCTTGAAATAAATTAAACTATCCGGTTAAAGGGGGTTATTTAGAAAATGGTTGGCTTTGACACATTAAAAATGCCTATCTTATTTTGAAATTAAAACTCTTAACTATTAGAGGTTAGTATGAAACGAGAGTATTTTAGTTGAAGAAGAATGAATAACGTGTTTCCTACATTGGTATCAGTAAGAAATTATAATTTTGATTAGGATTTGGGGTATTTCTACTGCAAATCAATCCTTTTGTACTTAATGTATTTATTTAAGCATATGCATGTTAATGAAGGGATAACTTCTGCTGGCAATGAATGGGGTGCTGGAGTCGAGGTTCTGTGGGAGTGTCCGACTGGTCGGGCCTGCCGTTCAGTTCAGATCATTAGGTTCCAGCCGCGGACGCTTTTTGCTATTGTTTCCGTTTGTAGTCGAGCTGCTACCGTGGCCGTTACCATTCCCGTTTCCATCGCCACCGTGCTCGCGCTTACGCTGGAGCGTCTTTTTGTCCCATTGCTGGGTGAGATAGCGCAGCAGGACGCATCGCTTGTCCATCACAATTAACTGCTCCGAGGCTACATCCTCGGTGGGCAGGTAAACGGAGGCTCGCTTCTGGGATGTCCTTATTCCATGCTCGTTGCTTATGTGGGCGAAATTGTTTGAGTCGTGGATGGGTAAACCTTTAATAAAATCGCTCACAGACATTCTGCGTCCGAGTTACTGCGGAGTGCATAAAATTAATAAAGGCTTTCTAATAAAACGTAAATTTACTTTGCTCCAATGCTACTTACTGTGCACTTGATGGATTTAAAGTTCCTAAATGGGGTATTATTGCTTATGGGCGAATATTTTCGACAATTTTCTATGCGCCCTGAGGCCTTGGATCTTTTGTTGTTGTTGGTGGTTGAAATGGAATGTGTTGCAAAGACGAAATAGCTTATAGGCGTTTTCTAGCACTATATATGATTGGAATACAGTGTTGGAAATCCCTTAAAGCATTCCAATTACACTTCGAAATTCAAAAATTGTAAAAGCGTTTGGTATCAAACTAATACTTCACACTTGCCTACTAAGTATTTTATATCTATCTGTTTTAAATTCAAGAATTATAATTTTAAAATCACTCCCATGGAGCATAGACTTTATTTTTTTTATTTTCGTACAAAATGTATAAGTGAGTTTCTTAGCTTCGGTTATGACGGTTACCGTCTCCACGTCGCACCACATCCTTGTACTCGTCCATTCGCCTCATGCGGGCCAGATACTCTGGGTCATCCTCTTCCACCTGCTGCTCCTCGGCTGCCTTTTCTTCGTCCTCTTGCTCATTTGGATCCCGGGCTGCAGCAATTGCCTGGGCCTGATTCATTTTGGCCACCTTCTCCTCGTCGGGAAATATTCCTTCGTCCACGCGCTGCTGGTAAAACTCGTCTACGGTCATGATGGGCAAACTGGGATAGCCTAGACCGAATACAGCTTTCTGCGCCGCATTACGAGTAATAATAAATGGCTGCAGTGGTTTAGGTTTAGGGGCTTGATGATGCCCGGGTCCATGGCTGTGCCCATGACCATGAGAAGTGGATGGTGAGGAGGGATTGGTAAGGCGTCGTGAGCTTGCAACTGCGTTATCGGATTCGCCGCCGGCCAGACGGGCCAAACGCATTTTAGCCAGTTCCTTCATCATATGCAGTGACTCCAACTCCTGCTTAGAGTCCATGATGCTCTTTTCCAAATACTTAAGAAAGAACTCCCGTCTGACTTCGTCATCGGCGGTTCTGTTCTTTACAGACGCACGCATCTTGGCCATGTACTCATCTATCTCTTTCATTTTACGATACTGAGCGATTTTGTCATTCCGATTAAATGCTGCTTCCATCAGTTCCCGCTGTTCGCTCCTCCCGGCCGCTTGGCTATCTGGCGCAGCTACTTTAGATTTAGGTGCCTCACAGAGTTCATACTCCTGGCATCGTTGTAGGTGGTCTTTAAAATATATTTCACCGAGGTCCAGGGCCTCTGTGCTGTGTGGATTATTGATCTTGGTGGTCAGTTTTCCAAGAAAATACGGAAGCAGCATAAAAGGAAGCGAGTCCGTGGAGACCTCGTCTATCAATTCGTTAGGACTAAACATGCTCACTTGGTTAACGATTACGGTTGCCTCTTCGAAAAACCCCATGGCAGTCTTTACCTTATTCTGATGGGAAATATTTTATTGTGAGATTTTTGCAGTGTAAGCGGTCTTACCTGAAATTCGCTGCCATTGAAAGGCAACTCCGTAACTTCGAGTTCGTCGAAGAGATTCCAGCCACTTAAGAAGATGTCAGACAGCTTTTTATCTTCGCCACCAGCCTCGGCAGCAGCACTACTTGATTCTGCCATGAAGAACGAAGGATTTTCTTTGTTTTTTTATCTTTATCTGTGAAACAAAAGATTTTGCGAATAACACAAGCCGCTATGCAACCAGCTGTTTAAAAAGTGTTGCTTAATGCTCATCGAAAAACGTGAAATAAGTGTTGTAAGTTTCATCCGCGAAGCGGGCTAGAATTTAATGGAATTTTTTTTTATTAGATCCCTAAATTACAGGAAAATGAAAATGAAGCTAGTTATTTGAGATAAATAGTTATATATTATGACTAAGAAATTCTCAAAGGAAAGACTGGTTTTTATACGTTTATTTGGATTTTTCCTCCTAAATTGTTCGCTCAACTCTTTTTTTTATTCATAAAAAATGTTGGGGTATAGAAGACTGATTTTTTCAGGACTTGAGGTGCGTGTTGGTCAGGTGGTCAATAGAAAACACTAGGCTTTAAGTGCAGCTTCTAACTCGTTGTTGGCTAGCAGTTCCTTGATTATGTCCAGTCCGCCAATAAGTTCTCCCTTGACATATACCTGGGGATATGTGGGCCAATCGGAGTAGGTCTTTAATCCCTGACGCACCTCTTCATCCCCTAGGATGTCGAAGGTTTCATACGGCAAACTGTTTAAAGATAAATTCGTGTCACGGTAGGGGAATTGGAAATTGCAATTATTAGCTTACTTTGTATCGTTGACGATGGCAATCAGTTGCTTGGAGAAGCCGCACCGTGGAGCATTTCGATCGCCTTTCATAAAAATCATCAGCGGTGCCGTGTTGATTAGAGCCTTAAGTCGATCCTCAAGAGTTTGGCCGGTGGCAGCCGCGCTACTAGCGCTTTCGGCCAACTTTTTGGACTTACTGCTGATGGCAGCAATGTTCACTCCGTCGACGCGGTCCACTGCAGAACCCTTGGTGAAGAATATGACCGTTGGCACGGCTTCAATCTGCGATTGAGTAATTATTAGTAAATTCCTTTTAGGTCTTTTTTCAAACTCACCTGGTGCTTCATTGAAATTTCTGGAAAGTTCTCCGCATTCAAGCTAATGAATTGTAGCTTGTCTCCGATTATCTTGGAGAGGTCCCCCAGCACATCTTTCACCTGAGCACATTGCTCGGCCCAATCGGCTTCAAACAGCGCCACCGTCGTCTTATCCGCACTGATGATCTTCTGGTACTCCTCAGCATTTGCAACCGTTACCACTGGCATTATGATATATTTTTGTTTGGAATTTACAGAAATCTGTTTAAATTGAATAAAAGCAGGTCGAATGTTTTATGCCAATCAGCTGGAAAGAGTACAGCCGTTTTATGCGAACTTTAAAGCACTGTTATATTTCCAAGTTTTGCAACACTGAATCTGCCGAAAAAGGTTGCCATATTTTCACGGCGGCCCGAACAAATCAATTTATTTCAACACGTGCTGCCGCTTCACAATACACACAGCAAATTGTTTTTTTTCTGAGAAAAAGTTGAATTAGGCAGAGAATGGTGACACGCAAAAAGCCAGTTAAGCGCACTGCGGAGGTGGCGGCTATCGATAAGGACGAAGAGGATGAACAGCAGGCGACCCAGGCGAAGGTACCCAAGGAGGTGCTGGTTATTGCCCAAGAGGTGAAGATTGTACGTGCCCTGGCCTGCAACGATGTGGTTAAGCGGAACCGTCAGATCAGGAAGCTGCGCAAGTGGTTTAAGCTGCGTGCCAGCAGCTCATTCCCATTTACAGAAGAGGATTTCATGAGGATCTGGAAGGGCCTGTACTACAACATGTGGATGTCGGACAAGCCGCTCGTCCAGGAAGAGCTGGCTGAGCAGCTGGCTCAGATGGTGGACAGCTTTGACGGAAATACCACTTGCAGCTTGGCCTACTTCAGTGCGTTTATGCGTACCATGTGCCAGGAGTTCTTCGGCATCGATCAGTGGCGCGTGGACAAGTTCTTGATGCTCGTTCGTCGAATGCTGCGCTACGTCTTGCGCCTTCTCAAGCAGAGCAAATGGTCGGCGGACCTGATTGAAACATTCAATACCAGCATGCAGCAGTCCGTCTTGTCCGAGCAGCCCAAGAGCCGAGGACTCACTATGCACTATCTGGACATATTCTTTGAGGAACTGGCAAAGGCTGCCGATGGCGAGATCACCGCCGCTCAGGTTAACCTCTTTTTGCGTCCATTCGTCACCTATCTGGCCACTCAGCGGGATGTTAAACTGGTGGCTCAATGCCGTACCAGGGTGCTGTACCACCTACTCTACCAAAGCGATCTGGGCCGGGAGTACACCGAGAAGTACAACGCCTGGAAACTTATGGGATTCCCTACGGCCTCCATTGATGACATTGAGAAGCTTGATTCTGGCTTCGATGAGGAGGATGACGAGGGAAACACCGAGGAGGAAACCGCGCGGCCTACTTCTCTTGATCCACGGGCAGGAAACGTGGACGTTCACATGCCAGAGCTGCCCCTCAACGCAGACTGCGTGCTGGATGAGCTCCAGACCTTGCTGCGAACTAACGAATATAATAGCAAGAAGCGAAAGAGTCTGCGGAAACTGATCCAAATCTTTGAGACCTATAAGGGTGGAGAGTTTCCCTTGGGAGTGCGTACAATGCCGAAGGTGGAAGGGCAAACCCTGGCAGAGATGGTGGAGCAGAAGGTCGCCGATATCGAGGAGATGGAAGATGAGGTGTTCGGCACTGGCAGGAAGCTCAAAAAGCTCAACAAGTCCAAGCGCAAACGTCTGCTTCAGTCCATTAACTTTGAGGAAGTGGACGAGCACAACTACGACGAGGTCATTGGCAAGGCCTTGCCTCCAGAGCTGCAGAAGAAGGTCAAGCATAACGCCAAGGTGCGATCAAGCATCAACAATGCTTGGGTCGTCGAGGAAGTGAACGAGACTGATGCGGCGGCAGTGGCAGCAGAAATCAAAGAGGACACTGAGCCCAAGCCAAAGGCGAAGAAACCGAAGAAACAAGACCAGCCCAAGCCCAAGAAGGAGATTAAAGCGAAAAAGGAGGAGCAATCAAAGAATAAGAAAGACGACCAAACTAAGAGCGAGGTGAAGGAACAGACCGATGCGAAGGTTGATGTGCAAGTGTCAGATATTGAAACGACCGGTGAGGAGAAAACCGCCGAGAAACAACCTTCCAATGGTTGGGAAGCCCCCCTAGAGCCCGGAGAGCAGGAAATCTTTGTTCCGTCACGCAAGCAGCAGCTAAAGCAGGCCAACATCAAGCTCCAGAAAACTACACCAAAGCCGGCGGCGCGGGCGCAGTTCAGCACTCCACAGCCGGGCGGTGCGAAGCGAGTCCGGATCGTAACCAAATGCAACAGCGCTTACCCCAAGAGCGACTACTACCGCCAGCTGAAGCTGTCGCCGCAACTACCCTACGACGCGGATCGGCAGCCCGGCAAGAGCGCTCTCAAGCCACACGTCCTGCCCGGGCCGATTCACCCGAACTACAAGGGAGCCAAGCGACTCTTCAACGACACACTGTGACGTTGCGTCGAGTGGCTAGGACTGGGATTGGGACAGGATCGCGAACATTGAAGGCAACTCGATCCTTAAAAATATATATTCACGTCGGAACTGCACCCCATTTTTCCGCCACAGCACACCAACTATGTACCATGGAAGACGCACACTATGAACCATCATTCCTGGTTGGCGGCATTAGAAGCGGAGCCAGCCTGCAGCCCGGCTAGTGGATATGTTAGATCATGTCTTTTGTTAGTCTTACGCAAACTACTCGACGCTTCCATATTTTTTGTTACCTTAATCATGCATTCTGATGTTTGGTTGCAGCTGTGTTCCGTTTAAAGATTTCATGATTTTTAAATATCTGCAATTTGTATTTAACGTTGCGATTGCGATTCACGCTGAAGACCCGCACAGGATGTGACCCCAAATACTTAGTAGACTCAATTACATTTAAAAGTACTATTGCTTGTAAGCCATTTTATGTTCAAGCTATCCCCTGAGTTGATATTAAAATAAAAGCAAAAGTAGTATATGTAATGAAAACACTCGAGTGGTTTTCGTTTTGGGGAAAATTGAGAACTTGGCTCCGTCCAGCGGATGAGAAGAAGTTACGACAGGAAAGAGGCATGTTAACGTTTCTCTCCACTCGTATTAGTTGGCTGAGTCATGTTACTGCTTGCTCTCAAATGCATTTAAGAGAGAACGAGTGCGGTGCAAGTGCATTTATCTGTGAAGCTCTCTTAAACGATGTCACTCGAGCAACATTATTCAAAATCCAACTGAAGGACCAGCTCAGAGTGAGATTTTAAGACACTTTCGAGCCAAAACATAACCCACCCAACTGCACTCATTTTTAGTTTTTAAAAAATCTCAATGCAATTGAAATGTTAATTTTTGTGGCTGTGGTGCGGAAATGGGATTCAAATAATTTTTTGTAAAAACACAATCAAATAATAGACTAGTCTCTTGGGGTGGAAAAGACAAGGCCGTATAATAGATTCTCATACAAAATATATACATTCCGCCGCAAAATCGAATCTAGGTGAGGGATGGGGAGCAAAATATATAGAATGTACATCCTTCCAAAAAGATATTGCATGCAATAATGTGAAAACAACAGTGTTCATTTCCTAAAGGATAACATCTGTTCGGTTGTGCTGCAACACGATTGAACAAATTAAGTTTTACAAAGGACCAGGGGGCACAGGACACGCCGAGGAGTGTCCTAGCCCCACTGCCTCAATATCCTTTACGACTCCTCTCAGAAATCTGTTCAGAGTTGCGTAAATCTCGGGCAAACAAAGATATTGCAACAAATATGTGTCTGCAAGCACTCCCCTTGAGTTGCATGTCTACCGAACTGAATGAATGCCACTTCTGTCCAGTTCCGCCCACTTCAGCCCACCTCATTTCCCTGCGACTGTTGCACACTTGTCTTGTGTGTTAAAACTTGTCGAAATTTTATTCAATTTACGTGCACTTAGGCGACGATTGTGCATTAAGATGTGACGCAAAAGTTGATCCAGTGCACAGCTGATCCACACAGCTTCCGCCCCCGGCCAGCCCCCTCCTCCGCCGACCAATAGATACGGATACGTGTTGTTGTGAAAGATACTGAAGATACTGATGGATGAAATTGAGTACAATGCAGATGCACTTTAAATTTGGATATTCCTGATTAATCGAATTTGGAACTCAAAATTTATTCTTATATCTAAGGTATTCATTTTTAATTATTTTAAATTATTTTTCATTTAATTTAAATTAATTTTTATTTAATTTAAATAAAGTAAATGCCGCCCTATACCTTTTGAAAAGAGTGCATTTTCCTGGGGGTGTTGGCTATTTTGCAATTGTCGTCAGAAACTTAATTTGATTGCTCCCGGTCCAGCCCCTTTTTTCCCGAGGGGTGGCTATTTTTAGCACCTGATTGCACGGCAGTGGAGGCACTGCAGTCTATATTTAACCCAATTGGGCTGAGGCCTACGGCTTGACCTTTGGCGGGACTATAAATACCACATTTCAAGAGCAGGGCGCAACAGAATCCGGTGATATGTGGGTCGCTCCCGTCGTGGCTGTGGCCTTTCTGGGCCTCGGAATGGCCCTTACGGACTGCGGACTGGATAGGCAGTGTGTGCCCTACGAGCAGTGCAAGGAGGGCTTGGTGCTGGACGGGATACTCTATCCGGATCGGAGCAGGACGCAGCTGGACGAGGCGTGCCACTACATGGAAAAGTGCTGCAGCAAAAATGGCACAGTAAGTGAACAAACTATATGAAAATTATGTTGAAAGCTTTGATTGGAGTTCTCAGATAGACACTCCCCCTGAAGTCCCAATCAATTTGAGCTTTTGGTCCTGTGGGGGGCGGCAGGATCTCTGGTACTACCTCCGGCCACTGGGCTACAAGCAGCAGGAGGCGAAGTTCGGAGAGTTTCCCTGGCTGGTGGCCATCTTTGGAGCCGGAGGTTACCTCTGCAGCGGAGCTCTAGTCACCCCCCTAGCGGTGATCACGACGGCGTCCTGTCTGCAGAACGAGACCCTATCGAATCTCCGCCTGGTGGCCGGAGAGTGGGACGCAGCCGTCGAACTCGAGCCCCTGCCGCACCAGAAGCGGACGGCCGTGGAGGTGCTCCTTCATGCCAACTATACAACCACTCCGATTGTGAACAATATTGCGCTGCTGCTGGTGGCTAAGGACTCGCCCTTTCTGCTCAGCCCCATTATTCAGTTAATTTGCCTGCCGCCACCCCAAATTGTCTACGACTTCAGCCAGTGCTATGTGTCCGGATGGCAGCGCCGCAACTTCGGAGAAGCGGCTGTCCTGCCCAAGCGCTGGACACTCTATGTCCTGCCCAGCGATCAGTGCCGCGCCAAGCTGCGGTTGAGCTACCTGGGCCGACGGCACGCCCTCAACGACAGTCTCCTCTGTGCCGGCGGGGACAAGGGCGACTACATCTGCCAGGACGGGGCCATAGCCGGAGTTCCCTTGATGTGTCCACTACCTGGCGACGGGGACCGATTCGTGTTGGCCGGACTGCTGGCCAGGCCGACAAAGTGCGATGGCCCCCAGCTGCTGGCCATTTTCACGAACGTCCAGTTCTACCGGCAGTGGATCGACCTGAAGCTGCGGGAACGCGATCTCGACATAAGGCCATATATGGTGTAACCGGATCCTGGAACTATTAGCCCAACAAACCCTAAATGAAAGCCAATCCCAAAACCAACAATACTCTTCTTGGGCATTTAATTGTTTGTTTATTTTAAAGGGAATACCTGATCAGGTGGCCAGGTGGCCATTGTCTAAACACCTCGTCTCTGGCGAACTATAAAAGCCACCGTGATGGCCGGGCCGAATGGCAGTTGTGCGGATGCATTCTCCTTGCGACTGCCACACACCTGGCCTGGCCTCCCATGGCACTGCCACTTATTTGCCTTTTGATGCACTTGACGGGCCTCTTGCCGGATCCCGTTCTGGCCAAAATCGTCTCGTGGGACGAGCCGTTCGAGGATGACTTCGTGGACGTGGACTTTGAGGGCTGTATCGAGTGCGAGCAGAGGTACAGAAACTTTGTCTATGTCCTGAAGAGTTCGGAGAACGCGGAGGAGGCGGCTGCCTCCGCATATCCCTATGTGGCGGCTGTCATGTGGCTCCTCCTGGCTTCCCTGGTGATTGTCCAGCGCTGGCGGCAAATAAAATACAAGCAATAATGGAAATAAATTTAAATTAAAATATAAATACTATTGTGTCGCTCGAGGCACAAAATTTAATTAATTAATTTCACGATTGGCATTAAATTAACTTGTTAGATTTGGCATTAAATAAACTAGTATTTCAAAGAATTATCAATTAATAACCCGGTATGCCTGAGTGACGGGTTGGGTCAATTGCAGGATTCCCCAATTGTCCTTTTTGGGCACAATCGGATTTTGGCAACTCCTGTTGAATTATGGCCCGGCGATACGTTGCCGCTGTTTTGCATATCCTTGTCCGCCCACACCCTGGTCGACTGGCCGCCGTTGTCCTTGGTGCCTAAATTGAAAATTGAAAAATTGCTTATTGCAAATTTGTTGGCCGCAATCGCTTGGCCATACTCGGGGCTCGGAAAGAGCCAGAAAGGAGGAGAGCCACCGTTACATGCTCTTTGCTCTTTTGAACTTCCGCTTGCCATTTTGGCGCAGCACTCGATGCACGTGCCGGACAGAGGACAGAGGACCTCGGACACGGACACCGGCTCCTGTCCGATGTCCACCCGCTGGCTGTGCCACTGCCACTGATGCTGCCACTGCCACACTGCTGTTGCCGTTTCCTGTGTGCGAGAATTTAGCAATATATTTTTCTTACTCCGTTTGACGTCCTTCGTCCTATCTGGCCAACTGTAACCGGGCAACATCCAGCATCCCAGAGCCAAGCCGGGCAGGGCCATTGGCATTGGAATGGTAGAAGCTGGCCAAGAAGGGCCAATGCAAACGGAAGAGGAAAGAAAAGAAAAAGCAACAGGAAAACCATAAGCATAAGCGAACTTAGGGCCCAAAGGAAAATAGAAAACTTTTGCATATTTTGTACTTTATGCTTGAAATATTTATGATCTCATGCAATTTGTGGCTTACTGCCTGCTCTTGGCAACTGTCTGGCCCGTTTTGGCCCGTTTGGTCCTGGCCACGGGACCACATCTAGCGACGTGTCTGCCAATCTGTGAAATATGCTGCTAATGCACTTATTGCCGTCGTTGCCATTGAATTTATGTCGGAATCGACTCGAACTGGTGGCCTCTGCTTTTGATGCTTTTTTTCTCTACAGTACCGCCCACTTACTGGTTTTTGGTACATTTTTTTTTCATTATTAGTTTATATTTTAGCCTTACTAGAAGTCATGGAATCTGCCTGATTGAGCTTCCGATTATATAGGGTAGTTGTCCAATTTAGTTAAACTTTTTACTAATTTTTTGGCAATTATGGTTTGGTCACTAAGCCAATGGGTCTATGTTTTTAGAAATGAATTATGTTTATACTTCTTTTTATTTCTTTATTATGTGTTAACGACAATGTTTATAAATAAACATGTCTGTAAAAATAAACAAGCCAATAAAATAGCTGTATTAAATAGTGGAATTTGAAATGGATTAATTGAAATAATTATTAATTGGAATTATAGCTGGTTCAATAGCTGGTGATAAACTTCTGTGAAAAAATGTCTGGAAAAATCAGACAAAAAATAAAACTCCTGATAGAATAAATAAAATTATTCCTCATCGTATTCCAGTTGTCACTGCATAAGTATGAAGTCCTTGATGTGTTCCTTCTCGTGATACATCTCGTCAGCATTGATAAACTGTTGAAATAGTAATAACATTTCCTAAAAAAAATAATAATTTCTTGTCAATGATATCATTGTTTAACATACGAAATTGTTTTTCTACTTATACCTAAAATTTTCATAGCAAATTATTTATTACACTTCTTTGATAAACAAACAATTTCTCTTTTTCATATTTTCGTCAACAAAAATGTTTATTTTTTTCAAAAAGCATTAAAATTTTGATATCTTGATAAAATTTCTTAGTACATATTTCTCAGTTCAGTTAACTATGAAAAACCCTAACCATTGACAGTACGGCTAAGGTTAGAGCTAAGAGCCCACTAGATCCACATTTTGACAAAAAAATAGATAATGAATAATCTTAGAAAAGCAGAAAATCGCATTTCTTTTCATTTATCCTCAACAAATTTTAAAATATTGCTCGATTTACAGCCGAATTCTGTAGAAAATTCCTCATCTCTTTGTAAGCGCCACTGAACTGAAGCTACTGAAGCATTTCCATTAAGGTTTCAACTTTTTCTTTTTTGTGTGTCTTGTCTGAAAGTATCTAATCAATTGAAAATTTGCTGCCAAATAATTGCTTCAAGTTCATCGACCACTGGATCGAGATTAGTTGGATTTTTATTGCAACGGAAGCGTGTGCAGCAAATTTTTAAGAACAAATTTCAGCACAGTCGAACTCGATGGCAGAAACCCGGTCCGACAAATGAAAACATACTCAGCTGACCGGCCATCCAAGCTGGGGGCTTGCCAGCCAGATCCAAACCCAGACCCAGACCCAGCCCAGGATACCCAATGCACCAGATCCTGCACCAGATCCATGCACTTCCGTTAAGGAAATTACCAAACAACCCGCGCATCCGGCAAATGTGCGCCCGCAGTCCTGTAAGCCATTTCCAGACATCATTGTCCTCATCCTGCCCCTCCTTCGCAGGATAACGAAAGCATCAAAATGAAGTGAAATTAATGAAATGCCTGGAAGCATGCTATGTGGGTTTCTTCGCGGTTATGTATTGGTTTTCTTAAAAGTGATTGCAAGTTTTGAAGGTTTTTAAAGTTTAGAAACTTGTGTGTTTTTTTTCCTTCTACCGAATGCAAGTTGGGATTCATATTTTGGCTATCGAGGTAATATCCCGCACTTGTTTGCCACTGAGGCTCATCATTTTCGTTATTTTAATCATAATTTCAAACACACTCGACTGCACACAGCACCGGCGCGGGAAGTCGTTGGAAGCGGCAAGTCCACCGGTCCTTGTACCATCGCCTGGCTAGGATTTTACTTTGCAAACTCATCAAAGTTAAGTTGCCTATGCCGGGGCAATATCGGTAGAAAGGTGGAGGGGTTGAAGAGTGGCAGGGTGGCAGGGTGGTGTGGCACTAACTTAAGCTGCCACACCGGCACTTCAACGTGAAAGTTGCCAGCAAATATATGTAAGTAGGACTCTCTATCTGTATAAATGAAATATTTTTGGGAAGCAGAAACGGTTCGCCACTGGGCTGCGGTGGCAGGGGCAGAGACAGGTATCTCATAGATGCTGCTATAACTTGTCTCGAATTTGTGTTTGCCTTGCCGAATTTTCATTTCAATTTTCTTGCAATTTTATTTAATCTCACTTGAGGTGCAGCCTTGGAAGTACGAGAGTTTGTGGGTTTTTGCGGGCCTAGCCTTGGGATGATTTCCTTCACATCCTCTTTCGGGCGGGCTGTCTTTACTCAAATTTACCTTATTTTCCCACCACATGCAGTATTTTGTTGGAATAGCCCTAATAGAAGCCAACATCTACTGATATTTATATTTGGGCCGATTGCAATCAAGCGTCCTCAATGAAATCAATTAATTCGGGTTGTCGGAACTCTTCCATTTGCAACAATATTTGCTCAGTTTCCATATTTCAATTTCAATTTTGCCTTAATTAATTTGTCTATTCTGGTTAGGTTGCGTTTACTTGCAATGCATTAATTTTAACGCAAAATTCTGTTTATTTTTCAAACATAATTTGAGGCTACTGCTGTAGGGGATAGATATAAAGGACTTGATTATTGGATCTGGTGATTATTTGCTATTGTTGGGGACTACATTCCAAAGGAATTCAATGATAAAAGTTGGAAGTACTAAAGAATTTGTCCCTCACGGCTGGAGCACCTTTTTCTTTGAATATTTGTTTTGCCAACTTTGCGATTGCTGGGCGAACATTCTCCATGGAAATTGCCCTGAAAAGCGAGTGACTGAAAAGCACAAATTCCACATACGAGTAGATATTCCCACATCCATATCAATTTACGCACACCCCTTTCGGTCTGCCTGTTGCAATTCGTTCCCAATTGATTTCCAAACACTTGGAATTTATTGGTTTTCAAAAGTTTGCCAAATTTTATTGTTTCCGCTAATTCCTTTTGTCCAGCCGGAGTGCGGAGGCTAAAACTCAGCTACCGGCAATGATATGCTTTGTGGGAATACCCAGTCTGAGAGCCTTTCTTGGCCGAAAAGTTGGCCCGGAAATGAGAGCCATTGAATGGAACGTTGCCTTCATGTGGCCATTGGTTTTAAATGTTCGCCTCACTCTTTTTTATTACTCCAAGACTTAAAGCCTAACTGATGGTTGTCTTAAGATTAAAAAAAACTACTATGTTCGTTTTAAATACTATGTCCGATTAAGCTTCTAAAACCCGATTTGTGTTTATAAAGTATCCATTTTTACTTTCAAAATAAACATTAATATGTATGTAAAATATTTTAATAAATAGTAAAAAGTGATCCCAAAGATATTATTATAAAAAAAAAGTATTTTTTTAAAAAAGTTCAGGTTTATATAAAATATTTTAAAATATTATATTTTACTTCCGCTATTCAATAAATATCTGAAAAAATTGAAAATTTATGGATGAATTTCTGCGAAAGTGTCATGTGTCATTTTTTACAATGTGAAATTGAGATTTGAATGCCAAATTATTATAAAACATTAACAGTGCCATTATTAAATGGAATTTTTATTTTTACTTACAATGGCATAGATTCGATAACATTAATGATTCAATTCTATTTTTTTTCTATTACTTTTCTAATAAACTCCTGCCAAGAAGTGATTCTACATGTGACATATTTTGTGACATACGATACTTTCGCATAAATTATACAAATTTTATATACTTACTATTGTTAAATTTATACAAAAAATAGGAACAATAAATTTTTAATTTAAAGAGTTTAGTGTTTCTGAAGAATAAACCATTATATAAATTATCCTAAAATAGACCCTCTTATGGAAAACGTGTAAAAAGGACTACCGGGTATCATATACTTAGTCTTCTTTCAATTCCTCATTTTAATTAGACCAATTGGCTAACTTGTGGGATTATTTAAATCTCATAAAAGTACGGCAATGCCTGGCGTCAGCTGCTTCGCTTTTTCCATGTCCTGTGCGCATGTCCTTCGCCTTGAGCTGCTCAGCTGTGCCGCATTGTTTTCCTGCTGTTGCCGAAGCGAATAAAATGTGTTCAGGAGCCGCATAAATGCCAATATTTCACAAAACAAAATAAAACAATCCAAAAAAGGACAACATTAGGGTTTAATTTGTAAAAAAGTGAAGCAATAGATTATCGGGAAAGTCCAATGTAATTTTAAATCGTCAGAAAAAGTCGTGATTGTGTCCTAAAGGTGATTTCATGAAAAAAAAGAGCAAGTACCAAGTGAAAATTATTGAAAATGCATCGCTTGAAGTTGGATTTCTATCAACGGACATATAATCTGGAAAATAATCGTTCAATAAATCAGCATTCCACGATATAATTCAGTCAAAACTGTGCACAGATTTTATTGATTTTTCCTCAATAATTGGCCAGCAAGGAAAAGTGTCCTGCGAGAGAGATAGTACTCTCTCCTCCGCTCTTTCGAGCTGTTTTCTCAAATCACAGCTCTCTCTTTTCGTCTTGTTTTGCTAAGCTCATTCGCAAATAAACAACTCACAACACCTCAAACAACAAAACATCATAAAAGATGTAAGATTAAAAAACAAAAATCATCATAATATTGGTTTGCAAAATATAATAAAAATAAAACAATCCATAACCAAAGGATATCGTATCAACTTCAGTCAAGAAACTAATTTTGAGATCCCTGCACCCCCTCCTCCCAATCATGCCATATAGCCGGAGCCCCCCTCGAAATAAACAGCAATCCACGGGGGGCTCCGCCGGCTCCATCGGCTCAGTCTCCTCCCTGAACTCCGCCAGCTCCTCCAGCCAGTTGCTGGGCCATTACCAGTCTGCATACGGGCAGCAGGCTCACTCCCACGCCTGTTACCAGCACCACTTGCAACAGCAGCAGCATCAACACCAACACCAACACCAACCGCCACATCACCACCACCACGGAGGACGCACTTCGCTCACACCGACCATGAAGCGCGGCAAGAAACAGTGGGGCACGCGGGAGAGGTCCGGCATGAGCTTCCTGATAGTCATCACCTTCTTCGCCGTGTTCGGTTTGATTATCCTGACCGAGGTGAGTGTTCACAACCGGGGGCCTACTGGGGGTTCTATGAATTAAAAACTAATTTGTTTTTGGAATATTACTCCCTTGAAATATATCTTTTTTAAACTCAAAATAACGGCGGATTCTAATATAGAAATATGAAAAATAAATAAAAATTTTTCTGAAATAAGAAAAATCCTTTGCAAGACTCGTACATTCTCTTTGTGGTCTTTTCACTATTATAAACTGTAATATGCCCCACAAATCGTGTTTAATAATTTAAAAATATTTATTATGTAAAGACAATATTGAAGCCATTTTTTAGCTTGCCTTTTCCAATTAAAAATTTTCCTGCACATTCTCCCTTGAGAATTTTTTGGTAAAAAATGTTAATAAAATCACAACAGTTGGCCGGTTATTCCATAATTAACAAGAATTATAAATTCAGCTGGCCGGCTTTTAATGAATGCCAGCAAGGACGAAAAGACAAACGAAGTTAGCTAGAATTTCAAAATGGTCTGCCTTCTTTTTCCCGCAGGTCTTCATGATCGACGAGCGGAGCCACAGCGGCATGCTGGCCATGAGGGCGGGCGGCGGCGGCAGTCTGGGCGGTCGGATGGGCGACTCGATGCCGGATTATGATAATGTTAAGGTAAGATTTTTTATGCAAATTTGGGCCACTTTTTTGTGGCTTTTTGTTGCAAATACCGGTGGGAAAAGAAAGGATGTGCTGTTTTGCAACCTCATTGGATTTCATTAAGAAATTAGCTTAGGTTTTTAAAATTTCAAGTCTTTTGTTTTAGTATAACAAGAGTAATATAATTTTTAAAGTGTTATTTAATAATAAAGGTATAAAATACAAAAATGTTGCATTCAAAAAAGTTTATGTTTAGTTGAAGTTCTGATTTTCAGAACTATTAATAGTTTTTTAAAGTCAAAAAATCTTTCCATTTCAGGACGATTATGATCTATTGGACGCCAGCATTTTGAGTGATAATAAATTAGGTTTTATACAGCTCCGTGACAATAAACTAAAAATTCAAGGTGAGTAGCATCGCCAGCATCATCTCCAGTGCAATCAGCGGCGCACAATGAGCCAAAGTAATTCAATTTGGAGAGCTCCGCCGCTCGGGTGCTCCATTGCTAACAAAGGAGATGCCGATGACAATGGCACATTACGTATACGCCGCATGTCTCATCCGTTTCCCAATTTCCACAGAAGCCGCAGGCGTCGATGGCCAGCGTTTGGCGGGCATGCTGCTCAATGGCGGGGGCGGCGCGGCCGGAGGTGGAGCTGCTGCGGGGGCGTTCGGTGTGAATGTACCGCTTATACCCTGGGGCCAGGTGCTGCCCGACAAGGTGGAGGAGACGCTGCCACATTTCCCATTTGGCACTCTGCCCACAGACGGGGCCTGGCAGGTTGTCAACGGCACCAGGTTCAAGTTTTTTGTCTACTCCGCCTACTTCGATCGGCGGGAGGGAGCGCGCCTGGTGCGCGTGGTGGGCGCCACCAAGACCAGGGGTCCGGAGCGGGTGTGGTGTCGGTTCTGGTACGGTCCGGCTCCGTCCAACGCCACCGAGACGGGCTCTTCCGCACGTGCCAAATATAGTTCGGCTACAGTCATGGCCCGCGTGAAGGTAGGTTCTGTTAGTCTCCCATCTGCGGGTAATCTCAAATGAAATCATTGCAGATCATCCGGGAGAACTGGAACCTCAAGTACAGCGCCTGCTTCATCCTCTGCCCGGTGCGTACCCCGCCCCTGGCCGTGCCCCAGTACGTCAGTGTGGTCTCCCGGTTGAGGGCTCCGCCGGGCAACCTTCTCACGCTGCGCAACACCGACCAGGACCCGGACTTTGCCCCCCGGAACGCGAGTAACCCAAAGGCGGCCCCCTCGGCCCGGTCGATTCCCAGTGGCGAGAATATTCCGGATCGCATTGCCATTTGTGTGAAACCGTTCCACTTCAACTACGACCAGGCACTGTATCTGATGGAGTACCTGGAGTTCTACGCTCTGCTGGGCGTCTCCCACTTTACGTTCTACAACCACACTCTGGGTCCCCACGCCTCCTGCGTGCTGGAGAGCTACCAAAAGGGCATGGTGCCCGGCTCCCTGACGGCTTTCGATCTGGAGCCACTGCCTCCGGCGGAGGCGGCCAACAATGCCACGCCCCGAATCCTCCAGTCGGCGCGTTACCAACGGCCCACTGTTAGCATCTTGCCGTGGAACCTTCGGATGCGCAGCCAGAAGGAGATCCGCACCGAAGGACTCTTCGCGGCCCTCAACGACTGCCTCTACCGAACCATGTATCGCTACAAGTATCTGGCCCTGGTCGATCTGGACGAGTTTATTGTTCCACGGTACACGGACACGCTTAACGACCTCATTGGGTGAGTTTTCTCCACAAACTAGTTTTGACAAAAAATAAACTAAGTTCGTGTATGTAGCTCCTTGAATCAGCGCTTCAGGAATCGCAATACTGGAGCCTACTCCTTCCAGAATGCCTTCTACTATCTCCAGTTTGCGGATGACCCACTGGCCAGTTCCGGCATAGAAGGTGGCAGCGACCAGTTGGCCAGTGTTCGAGCCTCCCTGGTGACCCAAAGAAAGACCCGAAGGTAGGGCTATTCCTTAAATAGTTCTTAATGTTAACATAACTTAAGTAACTCTTTATTTCTTCTTCAAGGCGTTATAAGTTGCACCCCCAGAAGCAGAGATCCAAGTACATTTGCAAACCGGAGGCAGTGGTCGAGGCGGGAAATCACTTTGTTTGGGAATTTGCTCCAGGAAAGGGATCTCTGAACGTTCCGCCCAAGGAGGCCATCTTACAGCACTATCGAGTGAGTGGAAATGTATTATTTCATAAATAATGTATTTATGTTTGTGGGAATACTTTTTGCAGGTGTGCGAGTTCGGAGGAAACGACTGCATCAAGGCGCCCTCGATTGTGGATCGCACGACCACGAAGTATGTGAACCGCTTAGTCCAGAGGGTGGATGCAGTGTATCGGCATCTCCGCCAGCGCTGCGATCTGCCATCTCTGCCCCCACTGCCCAAGCCTCAGATGTCCTCCGAAGGGCAGCCTCAGAAGACACCCGAGGAGCCACCCGAGGGGAGACCACAGAAATCCCAGGAGGGACAGGTGAATGTTCAGCCCAAAATTGAAAACCAGATGCCGACAACGACAAAAACCGATATGAAGAAAGGCATAAAGCCAGCAGACACTGTGAGAGCCACAAGAGTAACAACTACGACGACAACGACAACAAAGGCAACGACCAAGGAGCAGAAATCGAATCCAAACACAACGACAAAGCCGATGGCGAATCCCAAGCAGTCCCAGCCATCGGCCAATGTCCGCAAGAAACGGAAGCTGATCGTCTTCGAGATCAACGACTTTGGAGTGCCCGTGGCTCGGGTGGAGTATCAATGAGTGTGGGACATGGTCGGCAATATTTAGTTGGCCAATTAGTTTGGTTAAAATGTTTAGGTTGTGCGGTTTATTTGTCCATTGCCCCGATGCTCAAAAACTGATCTGAAGTACATTACTATGAAAATTTGCTCATTTTTAAGTTTCACCAAAAAGGGCCATAATGCACTGACAAAAAACATAACAAAAAATAAAGAAAGCCAAAGCAATAGAATAAGGAACTAGCAAAGCAACATTATAGCAACGATATCACCGAAAGTCGAGCAATTGATTCCAGCTGTGTTATTCGTTATTGCAAACAGTATTAATTATTTAAGCACGTCCTAGAATTTCTTTAGCGTTGTGAACTTCATTTGGAGACTATATTTTGATATTTTCGGTGGTCGTGCTGCAAAATTATTCCTATACTAAATTCAAAATATTCCTAAAATCAAAACACGCATCTATATATGTATATGTATTAATAAGCCATTGTTTCGTGTTGTAGTCTAAGCAATTTAAGCTGGAAAGGCAGCAATGAAAAGTACACAGAATAATTAAGATGCCACATACCACAATTTCCCTGTGAACTGTTAGTTTTAAAACGCTTTCAATCGCAAAAAATTGCCATTTAGTCTGGGAAAAATAGGTCCTCCGAGCTATGTGTATAGACTCTGCATTAGTGGGCTAATGATAGTTTAGGCCGCGTTGCTAGTCTGGCAAGAATAAATTACTAAAACCAAAATCTAGTTAAGTCGCCATACAACAAAACTGAATCGAATTTTCAATGCTTCGAACTTGAATACTATTTTGTTTGGCTTAGCGCACAAAGAGTATCAAATACCACATTAAAAAATACACAAATAAGATCAAAGAATAACCTCATTATAAAGGGTCAGTAGGTTGTAAGATGCTAAAATTGAAGACAGTAAATAAAACTAATATTAAGCAAAATTAAAATTGTGTTTTCCTGAATGAATTTACAAAAGTTAAGGGAATGTCAGTTGAAAACAATTGGCTATTATTCAAAATAAATTTAAAGCTTCTTATCTAAAAGCATTTAAAACTTTATGAAATTATGGCATGGTATAACACAGAGGTACAACTTTTACAAAAGGACATAATATGCTTCTTTCTAGCAAAAATCACAAGCTTTAAGGACTTATTTTATGCCTCACGCTGTTATACATTTGCTAAATCATTGCTAACTGTATAACAAGATGTTTTTGTATGCAAGTATGCCAAAATTATAACAGCATAGAATCCTGTTATAGAGCTAAATAGGTATGCCAGTTTTTACAAAATATATCAGTTTGTTGAAAAGAGCTTGCCAAGCTTTTGTTTTCCTATACAAGCTTACAAATTGGACAAGAAAGCATGAAAGTCAGGTACAATGGTACCTAAGTATAACGGTAAATTATAGCAGAGTTTTTAACTTTTATATAAAGGGGAAACCCCTTGAAGAGTTCATTCAATCTGTTTATAAAAAGGAGAAAGTCCTTGAGTGTTTTTTCCCAAACCAATTTGCTAAGCTATTTTACAGACATTGATACAAAGCCAGACTTGGTTCGAAATGGTATTGTAACCAAAACATTTAATTTTTATAAAATATTTTTTAAATAGTTCAATAAATTGACCATAAATATAATATCAGCTAATCTGAGCTGAATACAGGGCGTATGAGTAATGAGTAATTTGATTCGAAACGCATAATTTTTATTATTTTGAAGCCGAGATAAAGAATAGCTTAAAAAATATCTGATAGAAATTGTTTTTTGTCTGAAATTGATCCTTAAGTTTACTAAATTAGTTTTCGTATATTTTTTTTTATATAATATTTAATTGAAAATAATTTACGGGAAGCTTTTATAATGAATTCATCTATTAAATATAATTTTTAAAAATCTGTAAAAATAAGTCCTCTTCCTCTATCATGATTAACAATATTATGACTTAACCCTCCAATTCTGCAGCCCTTGTGAACCAAATGGCTTTAAGCCATTTTGTCAGGCGATGCACGTTGTGCTTGGGTCAGCCCAAAAATTGCACAAGACGTGTCCATCAAGGCCGTAATTGCATTGGAACTGAATGCGTTAGCAAACCGCATAAAATGTGTCCTTTCACGGACGAAGTTAATCGGCATCAGTAAGCTGAATGAGCTCCTTAATATCCTGTTGCCGTGCTTGCATATTAATCACTTCAATTATAGATTTCTTTGATAAATCTTGTTCTTTTAATGAGCAGAAATATGTAAAAATTCTCGAAACACCTTTGATTTGTTGCATTGAAAAAAGTTTTGTTTTTATTCAACTCCCTTTTGACCCACACCGAATAAAGTAAAAAATATCTACGCTAATATAGTGTCGTGACTTTTGCGATCTTCATCTTGAAGCGTTCCTAGTCCGCCTCTGACTCGGAGTCGTCGGCTGTGGTCTCGTCGGATTCGGTGGTGCCTGATGCCTGATTGCGACGGATGATCTCATCCAGCTTCCGCTCCACACTTCCCTTCTCCAGTTCGTGCTCGGCCAGGGTCTGGCCCACACAGCCGCTGGCATCCAGGCCGACGGCCAGGAGGCCGAGACCCTTCAGCTTCAGCCTGACCAGATCCCTGGGAGCCGACTGCAGCTTGCGCACGGCCTTGTTGATGTTGCGACGGCAGGTTCCGCGGCCGGAGTTGGACTCCAGGCACAGGTGGATCTGAACGATGAGCTCGTCGGTGGCGTTGTGGTATCCGGAGACGGTCTCGTGGACGCTCTGCTCGTAGAGGGCCACGTGCACCTGCAGGTGCTCCAGGCAGTCGTGGATGTAGCCGGAGTAGCGGTTCTGGAACTCGTTAAGGACATCCTCGGCCTCGTCGTTGCCCTGGCCGTTGGTCTGCTCATCGACGCGATCCAACTGGGCCTCGGTCCACTGGTGCCAGGACACCTCGATCTCCTGAGCGTGCTTCTGCTTCTGCTCCTCCAGCTGGGCAGTGATGTTTTCCAAAGTGGACTCCAGATCCGAAGTGGCGTTCTGAAGGGCCAGCAGGGTTTTCAGGGCGTCCTGAAGGGCCTGACGCTTTGCCTTATCGGCCAAGGAGCTGATGCCGCGTTGCAGAGCGTCGGCTGCGTCCTTAATCGCGTCGGAGAAGTCGCCCAGACCTTGGGCAACGGCCTTGTGCAGGGCATCGGCGATCTTCTGGGCGTACTCCGCCGACTGCTCCAGGTACTCCGAGGTGGAGTTCTTTACCTGGCCAAAGAAGTCGCCGGCAATCTCCGATCCGTTCTTGGCGGCCTCAACCAGACCGTTGACGATGTTCTGGCCCGCGTGGCCCAGCTCCTGCCAGACGCCATCGAGGAGGCCCGGCCGGGGGGTGGCCACGACGCAGCTGGCGCCAATGGCCAGGACGAGCAGTATCAGTGCTGGCTTGGTCGAGTGCATTGTCGATCCACGGAAAGCCTAATCACCACCCCAGCTCAGAGTCCCATTTTATACACTCCGACCCGTGTCCGTAGCTATGTAGGTGGTCCGACTATTTAAATATTGGCCAATAGCTGCATTTTATTAAATTAGTTAATATTTAAACAGCCGCTGTCTGCGATTAACGTCACGCCTGTCGACGAATAATGTATGCGGGTTGGATAACAGCCCATCAAAGTAATCGAATAAAACATTTCTTCGAAACGCAAATATGTATAGTTGGAGAGTAGAGTAAGTGTCCGGGTGTGTTGTATTTCTGGCCTCAACTAAAATCTATTATTTATAATATTTTTTTATGAGTTTTTATAGAGAGGCGTCTCTAGAGTAGTTAGTGTCTAATAGTTTTGTATTTGTTTCGTATTTATTATTTGATTATTCTTGTTATTTGACCCGAAGAGGCCTGGAAAATCATAACATCTTGTGGCAAGCATCAAAATAATATTGTGCCCCACTTTGCGGAAGTTGGACACATTCCGGGAATTCATACAATTTCCAAATCATAAATACACTCACCCACATATTCGGGCGCACAGCAAAGGTTAAACCTTGCTGCAAATCTGAAATGTATATTTCGAAGCCCGGCAGGCTGACACACAAAAGGTGTATGTAGGCCGGGGGTGGGGGTACTTTGTGGCATGCTGCATCCCAAAGGGTGCCAATGGGATGCAAAAGTCGTTCTTGAGCGGCATGGGGCGGGGAGAGGGTAGTGATTGTCTTGCGCTTGCTTTTATGATGGCTTTAATTGCCGCTTGACAAATGTTTGGGCGGCAGGTGTCTGAGGTGTGGGCGGGCAACGTCGGCATGGGGCCGACGTGGCGAGGCCTTGAGCGACTTGCAGTATAAACATTTTATTAGTCTGATGTTAGTTTTGTTTAATTATGCTGTCATTAACTTTGCCACACACAGACACACGCATTTCTGCAAAAACGGACAAAAGCTTACATGTCTCAACGTAATTATCGTCGGAGCGTCCAACAAAGAGCCTCGAAGGACGAAGGACACAAACGTGGTGCTCCAGGGACAATACGTTGTCGCTCCCCCTATCCCCTATCCACTATCCCCTATCCCCGCCCCCCCATCCCCGTTTCCTTTCTCTTTTTTCCTCCTCTCTCACGTCTCCATCACACTCCTATTTTGTGCAGTCGGGCAGCGCAGACATTTAATTTTGCATTTTCAACTAATTGGCTTGCATACTTGCCACATTCTCGCTTCGCTTAATTAATTTAATTAGAAATATGTTCCGGCACAAAAGAAAATCCAAACCTCAAAACCGTTCCAATATCCAGCAGACCCGTTAAGCTTATGATAATTATGCGGCCATTGCAATTACGTCGACATGGTCACCACGGGGGGCGGAAAGGGTGGATCAGGTGGGATGGATGAAGGGCGTGGAGCGGATGGGCGGCACCATGTTCTTTTTGTGGCTCATCATCGGGCCGATTCAAAAGGAAAACTTGTGCAGAAGCCTGTGCTTTATTGAAAGGCAGACATTTCACATGAGCTGCCATAGGAGCATATTGAATCTGACAAGGCGGCAGAGGTTTTATACACATTTTCCACTTTTCTTTTTAAATACCTTTTTAATAATCTTTTTAAATAATTAAATTTTTATATAAAAACTCATCTATTTTGCATTCTTAGCTCTATATTTTCTGTGACACTATATGATTTGCACGTTTGGCAATTGATTATTTTATTAACAAAACTTCAAATTATGATATTTGATTTCTGAATATTCAACTAATTTGTATTTTCATAAAGGAACGATTAAAGAAATTCCTTAATTGACTGATAGGATAATTAATTGATAAGATAAATTGTGGTCTAAAGGCATTTTTTTTATAATTCCTTGATAATAGTTAGTTCTGAGTTAGCTTAAGATAAAAATGGAAAACTTTGAGTTTTTAAAAATAATACATTTTTTAAGCAGAAATATGTATGTCCATAAAGAATATATAATAATAATTAATAACTATTATTTTAAACTAAAATTAGTCCTTAATCAAATTAATCAAAAAAATTTTTGATTATTAATTAAAAGACGTTAAGTAGAAAAAATTTACTGTAACACTTCTGAATGTGGTTTTATAATCAATAATTTGTAATATAATAATATTAATGTTTTAATTGAAAACTATTTATAATACATAATACGGTATTTATATACATATTTGTTTTTTTTTATTAGTAGTAGTTATTTTATTAAATTCTTATATAATTCTTCTTATAATTAATATAATAATTCAAAATTGAGTCAAAAATTGAAAAAAATTTAATATGGTTTTTATACTTCACCTTATCATAAATTAACTATAAAGGATAATCCCCATAAATTGAATAAATTATTATAATCAATCGCTTATCAGCACAGTACTTGTTAAGAACGCATTAAAAATGAGGCAATAAACTGAACATCGATCTGCGAAAGGGCATTGCGAGCATCACATGGCGATGATAACCTCTCCTTTATGCTTCGTGCTGACCTCGGCAACTGCCATGAATGGCCAGGACCGCAAGGACTGCCAGGAGCAGGCCATGGACCACGGCACGGTGCCTGGAAACGATGCCGTGCCGTTGCCATTGCAATCGCGGCCATTAAGTCATTTTGTTTCCTGTAACATTTCCGGTATCTTTTTAGCGTCGCCGCTTCGAGTGTTGCAAGAGGAGAGGGCGGAGGCGGTTCCTGAAAGTGCTCCTGATTGGAGGCGGAGGGCGGTACGGCCGGAGTGCCTTGGCTTGGGTGGCGGTACGGCAACAAATGCTTTTAAAGTAGATGATGGCCACGTTGGCTGCTTGGCCAATTTATTGCTTACCAAATGTGTTGCTGGCCGGGGTCCGAATGCAACTGCAACTCTACCAAATTGCGCCACGTAAAATGGTCTCTGAAATTAACTTGGCCCACAGCAGGCCTGCCAAAGATAAGCAAAAAAAGCAATAATAAATTGTGAAATAATGGTCGCATTAATGATGGCCTTTTACCTTTAGGGCGGCTAAAAAAATGGATATGAAAATGGATGTGAAAATTAAGAGGAGGATTTCCAGTGACAAGCCACCTGTGAAGCCCCAAGCGGCTTTTCAGTTCTCAGTGAGGTCTTAACCAATAAGTCCTAACCTTCGGGTAACAGGATGCCAGTAACATATTTTTGCAAAAATACATTCGGCCTGAGTGAACTCAACGAGCGTAAAAATTGCGAACGCATTACTTTGCATGTGCAGGAGCAGTTGCCAAATCCGCGAGGAGATTCACGCGGCCAGGATGCGGGCACACGGTACTCTAGGAGCGTCGCTCATACGCAGCGTTGCCAAGAATGCGTTGCCAGAACTGGGATCCCCTTGGCGCACATACAACAGATTTAGTGCGGCAGCTTTTATCTAGTCGCGTTCGCTTGGCTATCGTCTGGGGAGCAGACCTGGCTCGGTCTCGGGCTCGATCCAGGACCAGGCCGGGACAGGTGGTCCTGTATACATTTGTTCATATGAAAGTGGCAACCGGGCGGTGCAGCCATTCCCACCAGCTCTTTTAGTGTAAACGTATCTGTATCTCCGGACCGGCCGTATCTGTTTCTCCATATCGCACTCGGGCAATCCCATCAGTCCCGGCTAAATGTGTAACAGCAGTCACTTAGCGAACGGAAAACCGAGAGCCGGGCACCGGCAACCTCGAAGCTCCAACCTCGGCAACATTGTGTGCGGTCGTTACTTCATTGGCAACAATCCCCTTGACTCGGTGCTCTAGCTGCTGCTTGCCACGTTTTCATTGTTTTGCTGTGCATTTTATTTTATTTTTTGCACTCGCTTTTTTTTTCGCCACGTATTTTCTTTTAATGCGCTGCGGATTTGCTCTGAAATATGCAGAGGGGGCTGAACTCGGGGCCACCCACTCGGGCACCACCGGCATCCACCTGGCCTCTATCTGTCTCCCAGTTGGCCCGGCACTCTTATGCTAATTAAGTTTATGCTAATTTAACTTATTGCCACTAAGTTGGCCCACATATGCGGCCAGCCGCAGGAGCCATCACTTTATTTTGCCGAGCTTCTCCTCCTAAATTACCCAAAAATTTCGCAATGCAATCTGCTGGCTTTTATGGCGACAGAGGAACTTAATTGGCTTATAATGGAAATGGAAAAAGTAGCTATCGGAAATCCTGGCCATTAATATAATTAAATCTATCTACGAAAAATAATCAAGTTACTACTTAGCAAATAAGACAATGTTTGAGTTTTAATTAAAGGTAGAATCACACAGATATACTTGTAGGTTGCATTAATATCCCTTTTCAAAGTAGAATTACCACCCCCATACACTGTGTTGAATATTTACAACTTACTGAGCCAAAAACGTACAGTTTTCGTCGATTTTCAGGCGAACTTATTGTCTGATTTTTATGTAAATTGCATTTAAAGCAATAAATCAGTTTTAATCAGCCCACGAGCCGGGCAGCTGAGCCGAATGTCGTTGTCGCTGTCGTGTCCTGCTGGTTGCTGGAACCTGGATGCTGGATGCTGGATGCTCGATAGGCCTTATATGTATATGTATGAGTTTTTGCGAATATTGGGGCCTGTGGGCGTTCTTCTGTGTCTGCTTGTATGACATAAGCAAACGCATTCTGTATGCATGCCGCTTTATTAAAAAAAAAAATTAAAAACAAAAATCTGACCAATAAATGAATTTCGGTGTATGCCTGTGTGTATTGAAATTCGTTCATTAAAGATCTGAATATGGAAAGTTGGACACACGTACCGACGGCAAGGAAAGTCAATCGATAATATCCTGGTTAAGCACTGTCTTAATAAGACATATTAATTCATGCCTCGTAGTTATGTGTATTATTTTAAAGTTGGTGTCTGTAACTTAAAATGGATAAGAGAACAAGTACATTCTATGAGTTTTCTAAAAAGATAAAATAAAATAAAAACGAGACAATCGAGTATCTATACTATCTAGTATCCAGTACTCCCAATAAAGAGTGTCGAAAGAATTATTAGTTTAACACTTTTAGGCTTTTGCCACCAGCCATAAAAGAAAGCAGAGTTAACACGTCTTTAACTTCTCGGAAAAAATTGTCGTTTATTTGTATTTTTAAATAAAGTTGCCCATATTGGTCTTTGGATCGATCCTTAAAATTATTTCTTTAACATTTTCAAAATCTATTATCAATTGTTGCAATACATGTGATTTTTGCAAGAAGACTTATTATGATATAAATATATCTATTTTAATAAATGGCCCCTGACGGTGTGGGTTATCCTTGTGCTTCACGTGTACCGAGTATAATTTCACTAAATAGCCATGGCGTTTGTTTAGAAGATCTACATAAAAGTCGCTAATTAAATTAGTAAGCCCCAGCAACTGCGTTGGCATTTAATTGTGCAGCATAAATCAACGCAGCGAAAAAGGACGAAAACAAAACCAAACAGAAGGCAAACCAGAACAGCGAGTGACACAACATTTTTGGCCCGAAAATGTGATCAAACTTTTGTCCGAGCCAAATTATTTTTCGCATGTAAAATGCTTCGGCTCGCACCAAACAAAAACAGCGCTTTTGGACAGCATTTCCCTGTTGCTGGCTGTTTGTTTCTGGACAAAAACGAAAAGTTAATTCGTGGCAATTATGTTGACATGCCAAATATCCTGGTGCCTGGCAGGACCAAGTCGGGCTCAGCCTGTTGGCAACAGCCCAGGGCCGAATCATTGGGTTTTATTTAGAAAATTAAGTGTCAACCGAGCAGGCACGAACAATTTGCAATTTTTGTTAGTAACTCAGCACACAAATTTGAATCATTTCAAGAGTATAGTTGCTACTAATTGTTAACATTTCACTTTCATAAAGTCTGCGCCAATTTTGTTTCCGCTTTGAATTCGATATTTGGAATCCATCATCAGTCCTATTAAATTTTTTGTTTTTTTTGTATTTGTTGTTTTTAATGGTTTCATGTGGATTTTCGCATGTTTTTGCGGATGTGTTTGTTTTGGGCTTTATTTTGGCCATTCGTTGCTCTATTTTCACCGTAATTTGTCGCTCTGACTAGGCAAGTTTTCCTACATCGTCCTGTTGTTGTTTTTTCTCTCCTTTTTTTGCTGGTCGGAAGTTGTTCTTGTTTTTGGGGCCATAGTTCAAATGTTTCATTATTTATGCTTCATAGTGGCGGTTGTATGGCGTTTTTGTTATTATTGCAGTTGTAGTTATTTGCCCTCGAACACTTTTTGCTGACAAGCCAAACTTTTTGCCTCAATAAAGTTTTGATATTTTTGGCAAGTGGGTGGCATCGGTTGGCCTGCGACTACCCAATTACACGAAAATTCATATTTTATTGCTTACATTGTATTTATTTTTAGTTCAATGTGTGAAAATCATGATAGTGAACGTAAAATTGAATGTATCACGGAGTATATCCTCTAATTTTTAACAAATTCAATGATCAAATTGTTGAAATTGAAGATTGTACTACTTAAAATTGTTTTGTTCACCATAAATATCTTCTCGGTTTGACATTTTCGCACATTTTTTATTGTCATCACTTGCAAAATGATTATCATCTTCGTTCGCCATTGATCATTATTAGGAAAAATAATAAAGTCGCTCGAAGAAAATTTATCAAAATCATAAATCATTGCAAATTGCTGCAATTCTTTATTCACCTGCATTCACGTATGCAGTGCGTTGTGCAGGTGTGTGCGTGTGCGTGTGCGGGGGTGCCATCATTTCTCAATACATGCATGTAGCGGTGCTGAAATATTCGCTATGTGGCGCTGAAATGTATGCTATGGAAATGTGCAGTGAGTGGCGAATGGCCGGGATAACTCGAGTCTCAAGTCAAGACTCTTGGCAATGAGTGATTCTATTTAACAGGACTCAGTGTCCCAGTTGAGTCAAAATATGTGCTCAAATTATGTTACTCTTACTCTTTACTAGTGTTAAGAGAAAAAGAGTCTCAATGCGAGTGCTTTTATATCGGAGTGAGTTCAACTTTAAATAACATGAGATTAAAAATGTTGAGCAAAAGGTACAGTCAACAGAAGTCCTACAAAACATAAGCACTCAATGCCAAAATGTTAAGTGATATTATATATTCATTTGTTCAAATTGTTTCAATTTAGCAAATACTAAGAAATCAAAAAAGAAATTAAAATATAAACTATATTGTTTTTAATATCTGCAAATAAGTAACAATAATGTTTTATATTTTATAAAATCTACATCTAATAGTAATACTAGTAATAATCTGGTGGTAATTATGGTAGTAATGGTATTTTGTACGGATGTAAACTAGCAATATATATTTATATTTATATATAATTGATTTAATTCATCCAGTATTCCGACATACTCCAGTATTAAGCAATTGAAAAAAAAACAAAGAACAATTTCCGCAATTTTCCGTGACGATTGACTAACGCACTGGAGAGTATCTCAAAAGTACTGGGGAAATAAACAAGCAAACAAAATGAAGCCGTAAATACATTTGGCATCAGACGATGGCCACTTGAATCGATGCAGAAATGGACTCGACCGATTCGCTTTGTGATGGCGACTTTTTAATTAAAATAAAAATGCAATCCACACATACCAGGCATGATGAGGCTGACGATGAGGCAGGCGGCTGCTGGCAGAGATGATGACCAGAACGAGACCGGGAGAATCACGACAACAATAAAAATTAACTTAAAGCACGATTTAAATGCCAGGAACATTGGGGAGTGGAATGCAGGCGCATAAGTTTGATGCAATTCACACGAACGCAGTAGAAAACCGGCGTTTTTGCCGGAAAACCAATGCACAATTAAAAATACATATGACTCAAATTAATGATACGGTTAAAAAAAGCTTAAAAATTTATTTAATATTTCAAAAGTAAGGCAGAGTCTATTTCTGGATAAAATTCTGGGGCATATGGAATGTGTAACGCTCGAAAGTATTAGTGTACTTACCAGATTCTGTAACCCTTTTCTAATAGACCTATGGACATGATTGCTGAATGCAGGACCCTTTCATTGTTTTGAGCATCGATGATGCATGCCGCCGCCCTTTTATCCCGCCCCGACGTTGCAGCTTCCGTGCATTCAACATCACTCATACGCCACGTTGCACCACGACCACAGAGTCTCGCCTCATTCAGTGAGCAGTCAAGTACAAGTGCATTTGCATCGAAATTGATTGCTCACAAAACTGTCGATACGGCAAAATTGCCAATTTCAGATGCCCTACTGCATTGGGTACTGCCCCTTGTGGGCGTGGCAAAGGTAGGCGTGTGCCTCTGACCAAAACGAGTGGCATTGCCGATGCTGCATCAACAGATTGTTGATTAAAAGTGAGCTCCTCACCAAAAAAAAAGTGGCTTGCAACGTTTTAAGTTTCCAGTTCTGCCACTCGAAGTGATAACATTCATGGGCTTAATGCGACTGTTATTAAAATAGGAGGCTAATTTCATGGGTAGTTAAGCCATAAAATATTGGTTTAATCAAAATTATGGCTTATTATCAGGCCCACCTTTGTTGGAGACACTTAATTACGTCGCCAATCTAGATGCATTGTGTCCGAGCTCGGTCATTGTTTTATTATTAGGTCTATTCGGGGCGATCGCATCAATTTGGCTTTGTTTTTGTGCCACTACATTTTTTGACTTTCGATGAAACTCAAACATCCGTAGCCACCACCCACCAATCCTTATTAGCATTCGGCTGCAGATGAAAGTGCAGCCGTGTGGGCGGCGCGGGTAATTAGTTTTTGGCGTGTTGCGGGGCAATTTTTGAAAATTTCTTATTTAATAGACTGGCTAGTGGGCCCATGGCTGGCTGACTGGATGGATGGTCGGATGGCTGGTCGGAGAGGGGACTGGCGGACTGGGACCGAAAGCTTGCCAAAATCGTGGCACCTAATTGCGGGCAATCATATTTTGTTTGCCAAAAGCAGGACTAGGCGGCTGCTTGAGTGAAGTGCAGCCTGGGTGGTGCAGTTTGGCGGCTTCGGTGGTTGCTGGGATGCAATCAGGTGGTGGTTCTGTCAGTGCCAGGACGTGCAATGCCAGCCTGCACGTTCTGCTTGTGTTTGCATAAGCACACACTCCCCTACACCCACACCCACACCCACACCCATCACACACACTCAGATACTGGGGCTTATCGCCTCGCCTGAGCAAATCAATCAATTTAAAAGCAATTGCTGTTAATGTGCAACGTTTGTTTGGCAGCTGTCAAAAATTTGCACACACACGGGGAGAGAGCGAGAGGCTGCTGAGACTCCTAGCGGCGCTTGATTGCCAAAGAGCTGGGATCCTTAAAGTCCTTGAGCCTTTGGTTTATTAGTCGGAGGCCGCTGGTTCTGTGGGGTCAATCGGCTGGCTTCTGCTTCTGTGCTCCTTGATTGATGATCAAAGCTGCCATAAATGCCCCGCCGAACGAAACTAGTCAAATGTGGGCATAAATATGTATATCCTTGTGCAAATAGCTGCCTACTTGGTTCAGTGCCTCGCGCCTGATTGATGTTTCCGTCGAACGAAATGGCTTCAATGATGCCAGCCATCATGTCTGGTTTGATCTTAATTATGTGCAGACAATATTTTAGCGAATTGGTCATTAGGTAGCCTTACAAGGTCATTTTTTTTAGTATTCTTAGCATTGTATATTCATATATTCTTCCTTATAAATGCAGCCATAAGGAGATGTTTCAATCACTTCAATAGAATACCGCTTGGATATGTTAGTTTTCATAATTTTGGCTAGTTTTGATTAAATTTTTAATACAAATTTTGTATGTGATTTATTTTAAAATTAGAGTTACAAACGTAAGTAGTTTTATTAATTAACATTACATTTTATTGAAAAATAATATAATTTAAAAAGTGTTTATTATATTAAATTAAATAAGAGTAAGTCTCTTTTTTTTATTTATATTTTATGTGTCCAATCTAAATATCACAATTAATAATCCAAAAAAAATGCAAAACATAAAATTGTTTTTAAAAAATGATTAGTTCTATAGAGACAATTTCAAAGCAATTTTTCTTATTATTTGAATGCTCAAATCTAAATCTTAAATTTTAAATCTATGCATGCTTCAGTTAATTTATTAATTAGTCAGTGAATAATTAGTCAATTATATCTTCGTCTTATAGTGAAAAAATCATTTTAGTTACACTGCTTCAAATTCGGCCACTTATTTAATTACTTTAACGCTCTGCGAATAAATTAAAAACATTTCAATACTTTTCCTTTACCTTCTCTAATCAAGAATGAATAAAAAGCCATGTGTGACTCGCTCTTATCTTTCTGCTAAATACAAGAAATACAAAAAACAGTGTCCTAGAAAGCGGCAACGTAGAAAACCTCGACGAATATTGTATGAATAACGTGTATAATCCACCCAGCTTGGACAGAAACAGGAGCTGGTGCTGGAGCTGGATAGTTGGTGACACATTTGCATTTTACAAACAATTGAAAAAGTAGTTAAAGTTTTTGCTCTCGTCCAGAAACACCTTGCCATGGCGCAGAGTCACTTGTGCGCATAAGCAACGATTCACGCGGTCGAGGTAGCACTTTTCTGTTTTTTCGGTGGGGCTTTGGCTTGTGTTTGGCATATTACACTCAATGTCAGTTGCCCCACGCCGCACCTGTCCTGGTGTCAAGGGTCTGCCGTCGCTGTTTTTGTCATTCTGCATCGGAGAACACACCGTGTGTACATCATATGGCGCTTTACCCATTTTTTGGCACACTTTCGCTGGCGCTTTTTCATGGACACCCCCGAGTCCATGTGCCCCGACTGACACATTTCTTTGATGTTGCAGTTGCAGTTGCACCTTGCCACTAAGCTGCTTTCATAATGAGAGGTGTATAGATAAGAAACTTTCACGCCAATCTCTTAGAGAACTATACTATAAATGCATTAGCCTCTCCCATCCATTTTTAGATCGATCATCTATAAGTCAACTAAAAGACAAATCGTTCAGTGCCACACAGCTATCAATAACTGATTTACATGCCGCGATATCTGCACCAAATAAGCTGCTCCAGTCCTGCTCCACGGCTATCCTGCACCGTTGGGAAAATGGGAAAACTGGCAGGACCAAATGCGAATGCGGATGCGGACGCATTGCAAACAATGGCAGCAAAATATGCTGCTGTGCTTAAATGAAATGCCAACAAAACCAAACAGTTAAATCGCTTGGGTGAGGGCTGCGACTGGAATGCGACTGTAGGATGTCTAGAGGGATGTTCGGGACGAAGGAGCTCGGGAGTCGGAATGGCTGGCTCTGGGCCGGACTGACGTTGGCCTCCGGGCGCGACTTGAAAAGCAGCTTCATTTTAGCGTATAATTGAGCGAGCACAAAATATGCGACAAGCGACAGAACCCGGCGGCGGAGGGGCGAACGATGCTAGTAGAATGTGGGCGTGGCAGCTTCCTCTAGCCTCCCATCTTCCGCCGGGTTAGCCCGACTCGCGTGCAAGCGGACGGATAACAAAGATTTTGCGGAAGTATGAAATTTTACTATTACTTTGTCGCAGCAAATAGAGCGGAAGTCAGTCAACGAATGCAATACCAAGTTCAGGCGACTTGATTGTGTCTTTGAGGCGCCGAAAGCAACTTGGGGTGGGAAGGAGAGGAGGTGGGGATGGTGGCAAAGTGGCAAGTGCAACATTGGGGTGCTGGGTGTAGGGTGGGAATCAATGCAAGTTTCCCTTCCACAACGAGTGTTTGCGGTTCAATGTGTGAAATATCTATGGCATGCCACAATTTGTGGCAAAAGCCGTAAGTATTTATCTTTAAAACGCTACCTCAACTTTTTGATATTGTGTAGTCCCCGATATATAGTGAGTATTCTCTTTATTTGTATCATCTTCATAGACATGAAATGATTATCTAACTATCTCGGAGTTTCCGCATCTCTCGCAATATGGAATAAAACCATTAAACTGACAATTCTTCCAGAATTTTTTGAATGCAATGTCACTTTGAATTAGCTTAGCTCTGAATTTTAACAAAATCTATGATCATTTTTATATGATATACATCAGGCAGTCGGACTGAAACTCGCTATAAAAAGAGGGAGACAGTCCTAAATGATTTGAAACCCTTGGAAAGTGACAGAATCTTTGATTGTCACAGAATCATACAACTTTTGCCCAGTTAAGGATAAGTCCTTGGAAATAAGAGGCACTTAGATAGTCACAGGATCTTACACTACGCTCTCCGCAAAACGATGTGTTTTGGGAGCAATATTACAAGTTTAATGTCTATGGGAAATAGTCGGCCGACTATTCGTATTATTATCGGTCGACTAAATCCTGTAGCTGCCATCAGCTTGTTATACTGAAATTTATATAAGGATCAGACAACTATATACGATATTTTCTGTACATGTCTAACCGATATATCTCTTACAGTGTAAGCCGTCATAAAACTGCTGGGTTGACTTTCTGTAGTTGTTTTAATTATAATTTATAATCTTTTATAAGAACAATGATCTTTTACTAACAGTATTTGTTAATATCATAATTTGGAGGTAAACTTGTTAAAATGTTTCGCCTTTATTCTTTATCTTTTGTAATGAGCTTTTAAAAACCAATCAAATCTATGTGCTAAGCGACTCATCGTATAAGGTTTTCTGACGAAACTCAGGGTCAATATCTTTGAACCTTTTAAGAAATATTTCAGCTTCCACTTCAAAAGCAAATGTTAGTCTTATTGCTAAGTTAGCCCAGCTAAGATGTAACATACATTTTTTCGAGTCAAGAAAAATTTCGGAATATAGTGACTGATATTTAAAAAAATTGCAAAAATATGGCGTAAGTAAAAATATAGAATTTTAAATCATTTATAGATAGTTTATTTTTATATTTTGGTTGGTTAGTCAGTTTGAGTTCTTGAATAAGTTTGATTTTATTTGTTAATTAGCGAAACATTAATTGTTCCTGGCATGATATAAATTATCTTGGATGCCCAAAGGACTGCCATAATTGTTTATGAAGGCCCTCTGTGAGATGCATCCAAAACATCCCGAAACCCCCCACTATTGTAGCCGTGCGTGCTTGGGTGGGTGGGTGGTTGAGTGGGATGTAGCATGCAACATAAATTGTTGCATGCCAGGCAGGCGCTTTAAGGCATCCGAGCATGGCGTGCTGCGGTTTGGAGCCTCAATTGCATAGCAATATCTTTGGTTTGTGTGTCCAACGTTTTGTTGATTGACGGTTAGCCCAAAAATCAATATCACTATGCTAATGAGACTCACATAAGTGCACAAACATATGTACACAGATATGGATGTTTGGGTATATACATACATATGTACATTGTAGGTGCAGCCAAAACGCAAGATGGAGAGCATTGGTAATGAACTTTGTCGGAAATTAGACAAGTATATTGGTTGCTTGAAACAAACTCCCTATATTATCGGGTGGGTGGATACATTATCCTTGAACCGTGAAGTGCAATTAAATGTCTCTCCACTGAAAGCCTGTCGGCCAAAGCAGATTCATTGAATAATTCAATTCTTTATTCGACGTTATTGACGCGTGATGTGTTGACCTTTACCCTAAGCATTCACATATGAGTCCCCCATCCCACCCCCGCCTCCTATTCATTCTGTTTGTCAATTGTCTGCCTGACTGCTAATTTAATTAGATTTAAATTTATAATCACGCATTTCGTTCATGCCCTGTAATTATCAATTTTTATCGCTTTGGCTTTTATGCTGCCGTTGCTGCATTATTCCAGCCGGCTAATTACAAAACATTTTAAATACGCGCAGAGCCCTATGAAGTGTTTGGCTATTAATAATAAATTCCTCACGCCGGACCTCGATGTCATTGCCTTAATTGCTTCATTTAATTCTGGCTCTGAAAGACTTTAGCGACTAGAACTTAAATTATTGGCTTTAGAGATCTTTAGTGCTTGATGTTAATTTAAATGAAGATATATTTAATTCTGCAGAAATTATGCTGCCATTCGAATGTTGTTTGTGGTGTCACTAACGGTATTTATTTAAATTCAATTTATTATTAAGCGCCTTTGCACCTTAATCGGTGACGACAGTTGACAACCGATCTGCCATTATGGCCAGTTACGTGCAAAACCAACATTTACATACGGGCATCTCATCGGACAGCTCTCCCTGTGAGTTCTGGTGGGCATTTTAATTATTTTAACATTTCGCCATTAGCTGTAAAATATAATTAACTACCGCAAACACGATTTCCACGCAAATAAACAAGGGTTTTGTTTGTAAAAAATACTTAAACCTTAAAAGGTGCACAAAGAGAAAAAAGTTTAGTGTAGTGTGCCAAATTTATATTTTTATTTTTATTTAATAGACATAAAAGGCTATCGAAGAGATACCTATTTTATTTGATGAACACATGTTCTTATATGATATATTTTATTTTTTTTTTAGTGCATCAAATACATCTCAAATATTAATTATATTTTGCAGATTGTCACTTGCAAAAATTCAGAAATTAATTGCTGTAATATGTATAATTGACATGACGACTTTTCACTCTCATTTAAGAGCCTTAAATGATAGCCCTAGAAAATTTTCGGAAGTGAAAAAAGAGTAATAGTTGATATTCCTATTATGTGTGCGCCTTTCCTATAAACATCATCTTCCTTAATTGAAATAGTTTCTACAACTCTGACTCTGATGTCCTCATACTCTTTTGACATCACCACTTGTAACTAATTTTCATATTTCTTATATTAATATTATAGAAAAAAAAATTCAATCAAATGAATTGAGTCTGTGTATCTTTATTATGTTTCAATAGAGATAAAATTTTTTTTTTAAATAATTGTTTTTAAAAATTTGAAAAACTAAATAGAACCATTTTTTTCCCCCGTTTCTTAAAAGCTTCTGAATGAGGGTGAAGTATTGGAAACATGTTAAATAAAAGCTTTGTTTGTGGTATGTGTATTTGATGGACAGTAGAGCTTTAGTGAGCAGCAGTGTTGGTTAAAAACAAAGTCGGTAATGGACGAAAAATTGAACTGTCATTCTTTGTATTTAAATTTAAAAACTTTTTAGTTTCCATCTATAATTTAATTTTGATATATCATAATCATAATGGAATAAATTTAAAAACATTATTACAAAATAAAGTTTTAGTCTATATAGAGTCTAAATATGTAAAAAACAATACCTTTTTTTATATTGAAAAATCCTAAATATTTTATAAGCTACTATGAACCATTAACCTTCTATAAAATCACATCAAAAATAAAAAAAAAAACATATAAATAAATGTATCTATGTTTTTACAGACAAGCAGTGGTGAGAAACTGCCTCTTGGTTAGAAGAAAGGACACTTTCACTTTTACATTTTGTAAGCGCCGAAGGAGAAACAAGAGGACAGTTGAAATTATTTCGGGTATGGGAGTGCTTTCGCTTTTTTATCTGGCTCGGTTGCAACCGAATGTTGCAACGGCCACGCCCACGCCTTTCGCAAAAAGCACAGCGCACAGCTTTGAAGAACCGGGCCAAACATAACAACAACCACAACTAACCTTTCCTAATAAAAAATGATTGCGACGGCCTTCAGCCGACCGCTCGCCCCTTTAAGGCCGCCCCGCAAAACAAACAAAAAAGCAGGAAGCACTCGGTGTTTCGTATCAGCCGAGAAGGGAAAGCTCTGGCAGTGGAGACCTTAAGTGCGAGATGAGATTTGTGGGCAGGCTGAGTGGAAGAAAGGACCCAGAGAGGGGTTGGCAGGAGAGCCAAGCTGGCGAGAGAATTGGCGAGAGACGCCGCTGTGTCTGACAAAATGCGTTGAACACGAATCCTTGCAGCCCGAAAAGGATGTTCCCAAATGCAAATTTTAGCTCAGTTTTACTCGTACAGGGTATGAAATATCTTAAATCTTTTTAAGTTTAATTTATAAAAACTAAACCTTTATCAACTTTGATAAAATTGTTTAGAAACTAACCGCAACTCGATTATACAAACCCCTTCAATTGCAACCCCATGATTCATCCAATATTTGCAACCTCACCTGCCAAAAATTGCTTTATTTTGACCTACCCTTCCAGCCAGGCGCTTGTCTTGGCATTTGTATCCCTGTATCCCTTGAAGCACCCATACAGTTGCACTAAACCGGCTTTTTGCAACAAACAACAACACGAAAACAAATAGAAGGAACTGACGCCACATCAGGTGACGTGAAGCTTGGCCAGCGAGGGAGAGCGTATGAGTAATATTGGTGGCGCCAGAGCTTTGAGAGCGGCTTAGACAGAGAGCCAATTATGCTTGGCGCTCTCACACCTCTGCGCTTGGCCTCCACCCCCTTTCGCCCGCCACAGCTGACGCGCGTTCACGTGGGTCCTGCCACAAATACACTTGCAGCTACAGCGAGCACTGAGAAAAAAGAGAGGGAATTTCGGATGTGATTAGGCTAAAAAAAACATATTTTTTAACAAAATTTTCCATAGATCGACTTTATATAAATCGCAATAAATAGTATAAATAAAAAATATTTTGAAGAAAACCTAAGTTTTACTTCAGTAACAGGATTTTAATATTTGGTAAAATAGTATGGAGAATAATATATGTTATATTATTTTTTAAAACACCATTTATAAAATGTATAGTAATTAGGAAGTCAAAAGCTTCTAGCAAGTACTATCAATGATGCTGATTTTTAATTCCGAGATATTTTTCCCAAATACAATTTTAAAACCCCAATTTTTAATCAATAATATATTTCACAGAAAACATATTTGTTAATTTAAAAGAAAGAATTTTAAGAAAAGTGAAAAATACCTTTTTCTTTGTTTAGGTATAGAACTTTTCAGTTGCAGGACCCTTTTGACAAGTGTAGCTTTTGTGGCACCTCTCTCGCTGCCACATACACACACACTATCACTCTGACACACACACCCTCGAGCGCACGGCAATGGCTCAGCTTTTCTGCTTTTTCTGCCTTGCCGCTTCGCTCGCGAGCTCAGTTGGGCGACAGACTCTGCAAACGCTGGACTCGACAGAAAATCGAGAGCTGGACAAATTGCGGTCATAGTTGTGCTTGGAAATGTTTGGTGAAAACTGATGCAAACGCAAACGCAAACGCTCACCTGTCCCACAAAAAAAGAAAAAGGATATTCAGTTGCAACGGTTAGCCAGCTTGCTGGCCCATAAGATCCTGCAACATTATTGCGTTTCGCAAGCACTGTAAACTGTTATACAAACCAGAACAAAATTAACATGCCAAGTGCTCGGTTGTTTGTGAGAAATTAGTGAAAAATCCATTTAGCAGCTATCAGCAGACGAGTGCCATCCATCAAATGTAGCGCCAAAAGTCCAGGTAAGAGGGCCGAGATGCCAATTCGATGAACGGTGGAAAGCCTTCCACTATCTCACTATCCCGCAACTAATGAAAATATGAACAAAAACAATTGGGCTTGCAGCATGCAGCGCGGCAGCCAATCAGCGAGTGGCGTTCTCTGACATTGGCTGCCACAAATGCTGGTAGCAAGTTGGTAGCTGGCGTTGTTGTTCCTGCTTAAATGTCAGGGGCATGTGCACCCAGTTGTCGAGGATATGGGAGCGAATTTCACTCATCCTTGCAGTATTTCTATTAAAGAATCGTCCTCAAATTTCTATTTTTTTTTACAAAACAGGAACAGAAAGAATATATATATTTTTTAAATATTTTTTACGCCTATTGCGTGTTGCACGAGTTTCCAGTTGCCGGCTGTCGAAAACCAAAGAATAACGAATTAAAAACATAAAAACAAATTATAGCTGTACCTTTTTTTTGGCCCGCATTGCTCGTCCTGCCCCCCAACCCAGCCCTGCACGCGTGAATGGGCAAGAACAAACCCTCTTCGGGTCCTGGACAGGTTAACACGCGACTTCTTGGCTGATTATGCCAAATAATTGTGAGCCAAATTCGAGGCACAACAAAGACGAGCCAAGAATGCCGAAAACTTTTAATGAGATTTTTGGTCCATGTTGTGTTCAGCTCTGATGGTAGTGGGTATATGTTTATCAGAATATCAGAGGGAAGATATTTGTTTTTGTTAGATATCTATTAAAGGAAGACTAGACTAGACTCTATAAAAAATAAGATATTTTTTTTTTATTAAAACTGTATAGCTGTTTTAATGGAATTTGGTTTATTGTCCAACTCCAAGTCCTTGGATGTCAAGATACTTTCCGATAAGCAGGGTATCCTTTCTTCGTTTCTCCCTCTAGACCAGACAGAACGCTCTCCTTGTTTCACTTTTTCCAACAATCGAACAGCCGGAATGCTTTTAAAAGACTCAACAGCAATCAGCAGCTGGCGAGAACTGCGCGATTTGCATGCGTAATGAAATTAGACCAGGGTTTGGTAAAATCTGGAGGTCCTGCTTGTGGTCGGGGCGGGGCAAGGGCGAGGCGGTCGAAACAGGCAACAAAGATAAGCGCATAATTACCAAAATGCCAAAAGTTGCTTTTTTCCCAGACTTTTTTGTTGGCTGTTGCGAGAGTGTTGCCCAACAAAACGAAGGAATAAATTAAAAATTTATAAAACTAGCTTAGAGAACTTTTGGTAATAAGCAGCCTGCTTCCTTCCTTAAGGAGGAATCCTTCCTTCCTTAAGGAATCTTCCTTAGTGGGTACCTGCCAAAAAAAGCCACCAGAGGGCAGTAATTAATAATTAAATATCCTTTCGTTCCTTATCCCTAAAACTCAGATCAACTAATTTAATTATAAGCAGTTCTTCGTCAGTTTCAGTTTCTTAACATTTAATATTTATGTAACAGATTTCTTTAAGATTTTGTCTTCAAATTTCATTCCATTTCCCCCTTTGTCATCACTTCAGAAACAGCATTCCGCTTAATGCATTTTAATGGCCGACAAACGAAAATGAAATGTTTTGGCAGAGCAGCGAAAGCCGTGCCAGTCCTTGCCAGGACTCGTAAAATGTGGATAGAGGAATGCAACAGAAAGCTAGAAGTGAAACCAAAACAAATTAGTGAAGAGCGGTGCAATGAAATTAAAATGGCATTTTATTTTCGTCGCACGGGAGTGCATCTGAGTCCGCTTGCCACACAGCATACTTCTGGGGTTCTGGGAGGGTTCCTTCTATTTTTGGAACCAGCCGCGGTGTCCTTGAGCGCCAGCTGGAGAGCCGGAATTATTTAAGCGGAGGGCAGGGCATAAATTTGCTGCAGGCCTCTCACTGAATGTTGCATGCCACCGGCTCACGCACCTTTCGGAATATTGCAGCTCGGCAATTGACATCCGTTCGACCTTGTGGGGTGGTGGGTTGCGGGCTCGGTGAACTCGGTTCAGTTATGCGGCACTTTCTCTAACGAGATCGCCGGCGTCTGAGCTCCCACGCCGATGAGTTTATTGCATGTGCGACGTCATCGGCACGGCACGGTCAATTTAATTGAACCAAGTCGAGAAATAAACTATCGCCGTCACGATCACCGCTCGATTGATCAACGTGCCCCAAATTGGCGGAGGGGCAGCACACATGTGTGGCAGGCATGCCACATCACCTCCAATTGACACACAGGGCTCTGCCGGCTTACCTTTGTGACCTTGCCCCCTCGGGCCACTTGGGTCGATCGCCGCCCAGTGTCAAAGTCAATGCAGCCTCACTCCCGATCGATACGTCTGCATAATTGGTCTGATTTTAAATTTATGAGGGGCACCGCCGACTGATTCAATTGAGTCAATTGAATATATATTGAATTATCTGTTGATATTGACAAATGGCATCCAAATTGCAATCTGAATGGTGGGAAAGCGAAAAGTGCGTGCGATCAAGACCCAAGACTAAGGCAAGTTCAATTAATCGAACGGGGGTCTCGAACCTAATTGAATGCCTGGAAAGATTTTGGGAAAGTACAAGTGCTATATTGTAAGCAATAAGTCATTTAATTTAAAAATATAATTGTTTTTGGCGAAGGTCACAGCATCGACTAATTAGCTTTAACTTTTAATCTGAACATCAGCTATTCGCTTGAATAGTTTGCTGAAAACAAAATAATATTTTAGGTCCACATTTTTTAAAATCACTCACTAGTGGTTGAAAAAAAAGGGACCACAATCATTTACGCGGTTGACTAACTCTTGTGCTATGTATGTGGGCCTTACGCTGAAAAATCACACGAAACCCATTATTCAGAGAGCTGGATAAATAAATAATTACTACAAAAATATTGCCTCTTCTTAAGCCGGGACATAACCCGGCTAAAAATAACCCACATCAGGAATTCAGGCATGAATATTTCAATTAATGTTGGACCGAATCACAACCACTCCAAACAATGCCAAAAGGCTTCCACAAAAAAGACAAAAAAAACTAAAGTTGAAAAGAAGATACTCTTTAAAAAGTATTACAAGTTTTTCCTTTGTTTTTTAACTAATATGTGATAATGGTTTAGAAGGCTGTTTCTGTTTTCTGGCAACAAACGGATAACAATCGTATCCTCGCAAATATCCCTTCCTGGCACGAAGGCTGTACCTTTCTGGCGTCTCAGTTAATGGATTCGGTCTCCGCGTCCGCTCCGTTGTTATGCCTGGCACGCGTTTTATACAAAATAAATATTGCACACTTAAGGGCACACCGGGACGAAGGCAGGACGAAGGATGTGACTTTTCGTCAATGCTGCTGGCTTCTCTGAGCCCGCCAGCCTGAAGTATTTCCATCTTTTATGGCCCCAGCACAGCGACAACAATGTTCATTATGCTCGGCGCTGTGCAAACTCGCTGGCAGCTCTCATTCAACATTTAACTCCAACCTGCCACGCCCACGGGCCGTGTCAGCCCCTTGGCCCCGTAGCGCCACTTGTATTTGTGTTTTTCCCACGATATTTAACATGTGGCATTGATTTTATGGCCATCTGCCTCCGGCCCGGGCCCTCAATATCCTTTGCTCTTTTGGCGCGGCGGGCTGGCAAGTGGGCGGATGGGCGTCCCAATTAATTGCCGAATAGGTGCGGAAATGAAAGACAAGGCGCCTTAATGGACCGTGACAGGAAATAAAACTTAATTGGTTAACTCCTGGCTTAAACTCAAACCCAAACTCTTTAAGACACACTCTCGTATGTAAATTATTTACAATGTTATCTAAATCAAAATATCAATACTAATTGCACCCCAGCCACTAAACCTCGGCCTGGCCATTAAAATCGGCACTCGAGCGTTAAAATTACCTAAATATTTCAAAGCTAATGTGCCGTTATATAATTGACTATAATTTAAAACAAATTTTCTGTCATTTCCCCCCTCGAACCGGGCATACAAACATTTTTTTGGTGGGTATTCAAGCCAGAAGCAAATAAACCGACATATTATACTTGAAAAAGTTTGACCAGCCGAACAAAAGCCGCTTAATAGGCAATCAATCATGGGGGCTGACTTTCATTTTCCCCAATTTTATTTAATCCGTATGAAAGTAATTAAAAGGCGAGTCCTTTTCAAGGCCTTCCCCATGCTTTTTGCCACAAAGTGTCTTAGAATTACATAAGAAAGGGCTTTAATTATGTTGACTTCGGACTATCCAGTTGGACACTAATTTGGTGTGATGTGTCAACAACAGACCTCCATCTCACTGCGAATAAAAAACAATATGTGTCGCAACATCACACATACGCCGTGTTCGCCGTGTAGGTATCATTGTAATTGCTATTTACAAATTTTCCGCATGATTTGCCAATTTTAATGAGCATTGTTGGTGTCGCTGCAGCCCCCGGTTCGGGCTGGAAGCTGAAGGCTGGAGCATCTGCTAAAATAGACGAACCCAAGGCCACTGCCAGGATATGGAGCCAGGATGGCATTCGAAAAACTACGCAATTGCCATCACTTTGGCTCATCCTGTGGGTGTGCGCGGGTGTGTTTGCGTTCGGGCTTTTGGAAATTGAATTCGCCCATGATTGATTGCGCATCAGCCCGAAATGTAGGCAACATTTCCGAACACTTTAAACCAGCCGGCTGCCGCTTCAGCCTGCTCATCATCATCCTTCCCGGCATTCCTCCACATCCTCTCGTCCTGCCAGTCCCTCGCAACGGAATTCGTTTACATTTTGTTTCAATTTGAATCCAACCTCATCTTCCTCGCATATGCCCCTGAATTTTTGAAAAGAAAATGGCTGCGAGGCTGATTTTTATTTAGAGTTCTGGATGGGATCAGGCTGTTTTGCGGCTTTGGTGGGCGAGTGTTCGCTGGATGTCTGTATATATTGAACTTTTATTGAGTTATACTTTGTGTGGCATGTTTTGGATTTGAATTGTGGTTAATATTGTGTGCCAGTTGTTGTGTGGCTGTCGGTCCCACTGTCGGGCTTTTGTTAATTTAATTAGTTTTCCCGTGAGGACTGCGAGTGTGCCTCCGGATATGTTTCGATATTGATTGCTATGTCAGCTTGCCAAACAAGGACGTTCAAGGATTATTCTATGCAAATTCTATGAAAAGTTGCGTGTTTTCCGAACTATTATTTTGTCAATTTTGTTATTTAATCACCAGCTTCAATTATTTGGAAATGCGTTGTAAACATTCCCATACAATTTTTATAAAAATAATACTCTAATGTTTGCATGTTGAATATCAAAAGGGAGCCTGCCTGTTTGACCAACATATAGATTGTAGCGTCAATAAAAGTTTTTCATTGAAAATATATTTCTCGATACTTCACAATTGAATGATGTTGAAAGCTCTGTAAACTCCCATGCATTTTTTATTGAATAAATTGTACAGACACAGTTGATAAGCGAATGTTTATTTATTTTAAAATGAAATAAACTGCAACATCCTTTAATCTTTTAGGGGATTTCTTTTTTTAAATCTTTTTAAAATGTGTAAATATTCATAAATCTACGGTTCTGATACCTGCAGGCGGGGTGTCTGTGTGAATAAAATAAAAAAATTATTAATGGAATGAGCACAGATGTGTGCTTTGCTAAGAAAAATAAATCCCAGGACCCAGCACTGTGGGTTGCACCCCCACGATGTTGCAGTTTTGCAAAACTTTTGCCTCCATTGGCTAATATTTGATGCTCTGTTTCATTACTGAGTCACAGACCCGACCGAGCCTGACACCGCATTGCCGCATGCCGCATGCCGCGTCAAGGATAAACTATGTATTTTCCGTCCTCCCACGCCTCTGATGCTGTAGCCAGTTACCAGTTTGCTGTCGCAATGCAAATTGCATTTTAAATTGACATACGTTTGCCACAGACGTACTATATACATACGTATTCCTAAAACCCAGAAACCCACCCAGACACCCATTGAATGGAAAGGGAACGCTGCCTCTCGGCCTTCAACTGAACTTTCCCGGAGGTATTCAGAGTTGGCCAAAAATAGCCGACTGAAATCCATTTGCCAAATTTGTTGTCAAGATTTTCAAAATGGCCAGCGGGCCAGGAAGTTTTCGACCAAAAACGAATATCAATTAGAGCAATTTTGGGAAATTAAAATGCTTAGAGAGCAGATGTCATCCGGACAAATTGGAAAAAGTTATTTATGCACTCTGTCATAAACAGGAGTCAGCTATTTGTTTCAAAATAGGATATTTAAATGGAAATTTGTTCAATTTTATTGTTTTAGGTGGTTTGCTTTAAATCTATAAATTTAAATAAAGCCTGTTTGGGCCACAGGTGGCCATTGGAAACACAATTACCTCATATTTGCTTCGCCCGATGGTCTCTGGCATCGCTCTTGCGGTTCTTTCCTTTCCTTTAAGTCCTGAAATGCGTCACTGTTGCACTTGTCTGTTTATTATGAGGCCACTTGAGTCCGAGAGCTGATACCGAGACGTCTAAGCGACAGGAAGGGGGGATGAGTGGGCTCCTGGAACTGCAGATCCTTGAGCCTGCCACTTGGGATACTCAGTCGCCTTTGACGAGGCCAGGCGGCCCTGCTTCTCTGAATTTAATTTATTGTTTTCGTTTGTTGGCGCTGTTTGTTTGCCATTCTTGGCCAGCCTGCGATGCTGCCACGCCAGCCATGCCAGCCACGCCCCGTCCGCCCCTCGTTTCAAGTGTCACAACAGTGTCGCAGTCGTTTTTATTGCAAAAGCATCTCCCACTTTTTTGTTTTTTTTTTTGTTTTTTTGCACTCACTCTTATTTGCGCTAATTTAATTTCTTGTGTAATTTTATTTTTATGTAGACAGCGAAGGCGACGCTGGCGACTGCCTTGAAACTGAGACGCATGCCACCTCCTGCCCTGCCACTGTCTCCCCTCCTCGTCGCCCTCCTTGCCTTCCAGCCTAGTTGCCATTGTTTGCCTTGAGGCGAACTTTGTCAACAATTTCGCGTACAACACTGAAAATTTTCGCAGTTGTTGCGAAAAAGATAGCGCGCGGAAGGACCATATAGAGGCGCACTCTTCCTTGGAGGAAAAATACAAAAAAAAGCATCTCATCATTATGAGCACGAAAAAAGGGCGATGGGGCGTGGCAGTCACAGTGGCAGTAGCAGTAACAGTCTCAGTCGCAGTTCGGATCTCACAGCAAATGTGTCACTTTAACGAATTTTCTTTGGCGACAAACATGTTCGCCGCCCCATCGCCACTCGCCACTCGCCATTCGCCTTCGTCCTGTGAGTGGCACTCAGGACTTGCCTTTTGCGCCCTAAGGTCAAGCGTCTTTTTTGTCATCTGCCATTTGGCTCAGTTTCTCGCAAATAATAGAATAGAACATGAAAGAATGGGTAGGATCCCCCTTCTTTACCCGATGTACCTGAATCTATCAGAAAGTCACGAGTTATATTAAGCCGAAGAGCCTTTATTAACACCGTAATTATTAAATAAAAATGACAAGAATTTCCAGCCAGCTTTCGCACTTTCCGATATATAATACACTTAATTTTCATTTAATAAACCACTTTATTTATTTGACATTAAAAAGCGCTTTTACTCTACAAGGTCAATATTATGTTGCAAATACCTTTTGGATATTCATTATCATGTGGGCGTACGTGTGTTTTGTGGAAACCTGTATGCCTACCTCATTCCAGTTAAATTGTAATGTTAAACTTTTTTGGGTCGGAGCTCAAATAATTGGCCCCGAAATGCCAGGGGGATGCTACGAAATGAAATACCACCGAAATGCACACACATTTTGGCACAATCTCACGCTCGCCGGAGCCAAGAGAACACCTTCGCATTTACGCTTGTGCTGCATTCAAAAATATTTGCATCAAAATGCAAAAGCGCAGCGGCATAGGGGCGGCACACCCACTACACACATGTGCTTATATACCTACCATATACACGAGACCTGGCAAAAGTTTCTTGCCATAGAATTTCAACTTTTTGCTGTGTTTTTCTGTTTTTTTTTTTGTTAGTTTGGCAAGGTATGTTTTGAGTTAAGCTGGGCGTGAATTGGTTAGGTCGGGTCGGGTCAAATACCAGAAATAATATACATTCCCTGCTGGGTTGCAAAATCAAGAACAATTCTGCAACTTTCGAAAAATAAAATATTCAAAAATGGTATTATGATAATAGTTGGAAGTAGGTTGGTAGAACCAACAAAATTTTTCCAACTTTTTTCATTCAACAAAGCTGCCAATTTGGCTCTCTTCCGTATAAACCAAATAGTATCTTTTTATTCTTTATTTTTGCAAGCCAAATCCCAAGTCCCCCTTGATTAAGGGCTTTTGTTTTGGCCATAACCCTAGGACAATAGGTCACAATTTTGTATAGCCTGCAGCCTATGATAAATGCATTTGGCTTGTAATCTTGTATTCGAATTTTTGATTTTTGTTCTTTGATTTGCCATAAATCAATGGCCACCCACATCGCACTGATTAGCCGGCAAGTGCCACATGCGAGGCAACAATGGCTGCCCCGCTTTTCGATTTGTGTTTGGCAGCCGGGCATGTGTTCACATTCTGCAATTGTCCTGGCACTACAGGAAACTTAATTACTGTCGTCGCCCATGAAGGATACACAGGCTAGTACTAGCTGCCATGCAACTGGCAACTGAAAAGGTGCCCAGGACCCGATGGGTATCGGAATAAAAACATGGAATGAATATCAAAAGTCAGCTCGCATAAAACTCACTTGACACACGCGCCCGTCAAACGCAGTCACCAGCCATCCGACCGGAGATGGAAAAAGCTGGGCGGGGTCATACCGTTTGGGGGGCGTGGTCTTATAAATTGTCGTCCCTTAAAGACGGTCCCTGACACAAACAGGCGGCAATCCAAGAGTGTGTCTAAGAGAGAGCTGTGTGTGTGTGTGTGTGTGTGGTGGCGTCACAAAAAAACTGTAGCACACATTTTTGCGCCAACCGGAAATGTTTTAGCAGCAACAAGAACAAACATTTCAACAACAAAAAAATAACTGGAATGTTGAGTTACAATGGAGAAAAATAAAAAATTATGTTAGCTTTTTTATGGCAATAGTTTCTCTTCGAGTTGTTGAGTTATATTTCTGCTATATTTCCACGATGTGTCTTCATACCTGGCATGCGTCGCCACATTGTGTTTGGCTTTCTTTTACCTGCTTAGATTTTTTATTTGCAATAGTTATTTGACCTAAAAATACACTTCCTTTGTTGGGCAAGCTATGGGCATTTCTAATAATGGCATTGAGGTCTCTCTGTATCACTCAGATCCCCTAAACCTCTGTCAACGGTTTGTCAGGATTTTGACTTTTCGTTACAATGGCTTGCCCTTTACCATAAATATGTAAATATTTCGTTTTCGGTTTATTCTGGCGTTTTGTTGCTTTGCAAATTATGGCCAGCAGCGGAAGCAACAACAAAAAAAAACAGCATTGGACAAATGGAAAAAAAGGAGCATTGAAACCGGATGTTTATGGACCGCCATTTTGGCCACTGGTCGCCAGTTGGCCATTTTATGCAGTTCCTTGTGTGCCAACGCATTGGAGAAGCGGTTGCCATCGTATCTCGCATCGTCCTGCCATCGTCGGATGGCTTCGCCTCCAGCTGCTGCGCACTGATTTAGTGCTTATGGCAAGTTTATAAATTAAATTTAATGAAGCAGCAAGTCGAACTTTTTGCCATTGTCCCGCACATTGTCCCACAGCCCAGACGACACACACAAACACACAGAACACAGAACACCAACGAACTTATTGATTATGCGACCCCGGATGCTTTCGTTTCGGCCGTGTGAGCGAAAATTTGATTTAGTTGCCGGCGGTAATGGAAAGTTTTGCCCAGTTGTCCTTGCTCCTTGCTCCTTGCTCCTTGATGCTTGCTGGTTGGGCCAACCACCACTTATATCTATGAAATAGATCAAATTACGCATTTAAGCTCTGACTAACAAATGTCGCCGGCTCTAATTGGCTCTCCAAGCCGAGTGGCAGTGGCATTGGCCCACCCGCTGCCAGCAATTAGTCGTCAAGGATTTGAGGACGCAATCTCAACACTGAATGTCATAGACCCATCAATTGCCGAACGAAAATGTAATTATCGACTCCGAAGCAACAGAGAACTTGCTCCTCGTTCTCCTTTAAACTCTCTATGGATATCCTCCATTCGCAACAACAATCGTTTTAGGCCAAACAATGAAGCAAACAGGCTTATGCAACATAATCCTAGTTTATGACAGTTAGGGGTCTTGCCATCGTCGGTGTATGTGTTTGTGTGTGTAAGTGTATGAGTATGGGTTTCATTGGTCCTTTGCAACCAGCAGCTGCTCAAAAAACTGTACCCATAGACATATATACTGGGACAATATAGACATACACATAAAATGTATATACAATACCAATAAAGAGGAAGTACAGTGGTTTCAGGTCGATCTTATTTGGTTAAATATTAAATGGTAGCATTTAAATATTTAAAAACATTAAATATGTTATATTAAATTGTTTAAAGTTGCTGTATTAATGTTCCAGTATATACAGGCATATGTCTTAAATAAATTAATTATATTTGTATTAAAATTTGTATTTTATCAATATTATTTCATTTTGCCCTTCAAAAAGTCAACTGGGCGTATAATAAATAATCAAATGATTTTATGATTTACAATCTTATATGAGACAAAATAAACGCTTACTTTTGATTGGTAATCCGCTGCCCGAAAACCCCTTTTGACGGGAACAGTAATCCCGGCTATACACGACCAGACAGTCTGCCATAAAGTGCTCACTCAACTGGAACTTCCTTTTCGCTCAGTCGCAGCCCATTGTGCACTCTCGGCTGATGCCTCCATAGTTTATTTGGAAATTCCTATAACTTTGACAAGTGTCAGCTGCACAAAAGACGCGCCTTCGATATGGATGTGTAGATATGCGGATACGAGTATGTTGTGTGACCCCGGATCGTAGATTCCGAAGGCGAACCCCTTAACCCTCCATCCTCCATCCTCGACCCTCCAGCCCTCGCCCCGCCAAGGCCTCCTCCGATGTCTTTTGTGTGCTGGCATAATTGAAGACTCCTTTGTGCCTTGCCACAAAGTGGGTCCCTGGATGTTGCACACTAAGGTGTGGGCCCGGTTGCTGGCAACAGACAGGGACGGGACTAAATGTTTGTTCAATCTCAATCGTATTCACAATTAGACTATAAATATTTGCCAATTGCTTGGCAGGCAGTCGGTATTACTTTTTATTTTTCTTGTCCCCTTTTTTTTTGGGGTTCTTTTTTGGGGCACTTCCAGTAAAAGTTTCCAAGGTTGTGTCGCAGGGAAAAGTTTGACAGAAAAAGCAAAAAAGGGGCATCTGCAAATATGCGGGCATACATTTAGGCGCCGACAAGCCGTTGACAGTTTTTCGCCTTCCTCAAGACATGAATAAAAAAAGCCAAAGGATGGAATTGCGAATTGCGAATTTTGCAAACACATTTGCATGTTCTTAAGGCGACTTTGCCACATGCACCCGATGGAGTGACACATGTTTCTGCCACAACTTCTGCCAAACAAGTGCCGACAGTTTTAATGCCGACTCGGAAACATAAATTCGATTGTTCGCATATGTCCGACAATCCACATAGATCTTAAAGCGCACTCTGTCCGTATAATAATGATTTTCCAGCTTTAATGGGCTACGATGAAAGTTTATGGGTCGTCCATCAACTGCAGATGCGATCCAAATCCCTACCACATTCTGCCGCATCCTTATGTCAATAACCTCCCATGTTGACCTCATTATGCCTTGGTTCGGTAATTTCTCCATTTTCCTCGTCACCACCTAATTGCCTCATCTTAATTATTTATACCATAAATTCAACATTTTGGCCGACAGCTGCTTGGGCCCGGGCCCGGGCCCAATGCGATTTCACAGAAGGGTTAACAATTTTAATTGCAACCTAAACTACTCGCATCTGACAAAATGCAAATAGGCCAAACAGCTGACTCAACTCACACAATATGTCAGATCGAGGCTTGGGGCAAGAGGGCGCCTGACAGAGGTTCCTGCCACATGGAGGACCGTCTGCAAGTGCAGCCATCTGTCGGTAGTTAGTGCAGCACAATGACTTTCAATAGATGAACTTAGATATATCATTTCTGTTGCCACACTTGCCACTGAATGTTGTTGTCTGTGGCCCTTGTTGGCATCCTAAAAGGGATACTTGTCTGTGAATGCTAAGTGTCAGGACTGGAGGAGGACTAGAAAATAAACGAATTCAAGGAACTCGAGTTCCGATTTCTTTATGATTTTCCTATTATTTAATTTATCGCAGAATTGTCCAGAAACGTTTCCGACAACTGATGTCAAAGTCGTTGGGGCGCCTTTGTCTTTCATTTTTTCATGTCGCCACGGAAATAAATTCCTCCCAAAAAAGAAAAATCTTTGTGCGGGTTGACATTAAATTTCTTGTGCTAAATTCTCAGTCAACTGTCAAGAATAGATGGAGCTTCACTAGGAAGTTTCTTTATGCCCGGCTGGGTAGAAAGAAAAGCTTCCACCTGGCCCACTTTCAGCCCCTCAGCCCAACCGCCGCTTGCCACCCATCACCTGAGCATTTCGCCTTAATTGCGGTCAACGTGGTGCGTCTTTGTCTTGCCCCTAAGCGGCAAATGGAGAAATACGAAATAATAAACAACGAGGCAGAAAAAATCAGTGGGCGGCATCAGAAGGAGCAACCAAAAACCGCAGAAAACTCAGCATCGTTGCATAGGTTTAGGCGCAGCACGTTGCATGCACCATGAATACGCCATGCTAGGTATAGTCTGCCTCGTTTTTCTCTCTTGTGCTTCCATGGTCTAGTTTGACGTTATGCAGTACATTGTTATTGTGGTTTCCCCTCCACTGGCACATCGCCCGGATTCATATTGATTCGCAGCCACTGGGAACGGAATGAAACGCATTTTCTGCATTTGTCGGCCTGTGTTCATCAGCCTGTCTTGCCGTTCTCCATTCTGTTCAATGTTTTTCTGCAATTTTTTACCTCTTTTTGTTTTTTTGTTAGTTTCTAGTTTTTGCATTTTGTTGTGTTGTGTCTGTGGTTTTTATGCTCCAGCATTCCAGATCATGTTTATTTATTTTCCGAAATGCAAAACAACCTTGACTTGCAGCCGCAGTTTCACAGCCCCGGCCCAGATGTAGGACTTGCAATCATTTGGCTTATTATTGTAACCCCTTCCGCAGGCAAGCCCACTTGCATTACCAGTTCAATAAATTAACAAGCTCGCCGTGCCAAGATATAAGCCATCGTATATCATCCACTTTACTGCTTAATTGAACCCATATTCTGCGGTGCTCGTTGTGTTTTTATTATTCTTGGTTTCTGGTTCTTTTTTCTGCGGGATGCTGCTGATGTGGCCACACATTTATGTGATTTATGACATTCGAGAGCAGAAACGAACCGGATCGAACTGAGTCCTGCGAGCCATATTTGCGTTTTCGCCCATGTATGCCATTCAACCATATTGGTGCTCTCCAGCATGCCTCGCCAGTCCAGGCCAGAATGATTTTTCAAGAATGTCACCCACCAACAGCTGATTTACGATAAGTGGAAGTTAATGTTTTTGCGCCACACGACCATTTCAAAAGGTTAATATTCAAACGGAGGAGAATGCATGAAAACTTTCAAAATAAGGATTAATCAAAAAAGAATTAAAGGCTTAAGGAATATTTATGCACACCTTGTGAACACCAAACACCTCGTAAATTTCGCGGCCGACAGATTAATTTCTCCTGAAGGCTGTTCGCAAAATATCCTTGAAAAAATGTAGATAGTGGTTTCCCGGGAAAAATTATAGTAAAATGCATTCCATGGTCGAAATACATTACCATGGCTGGTGCAGTCTAACAATAAATAAGGTCCTCGCTGCAAAATTAATGTACTTTAAAGGCAGGAGCAGGACAATTTAAGCCTCAACCGCAATTAAGGCCAGGATGTAGCCCCCAAGTACCCCATCAAGTGTCGTTGTTGAGGCCAGAAAGTGTTATCACAATGTTTTGACAACTTCCTCGACACATTTTGCATTTCAGCATTTCACCTGATTGCCGGCGACGGAAATATATTTCTTCTTATTCACATTTTCCCTTCGTTCACTTTCTCCACTTTCACTGTCAGCCGCAAAACTTGTCGGGGAATCTTCAGCTCTCCCTCTCAGAGCAGTTTATCAAACTTTTCTTTATGCTGTTGCGGCAATATTTGTGTTGGCCCGCCCGACTTTGGCCATTCATTTTTTTATGCTTCTGATTTATGGCAGTTGTGTATTTTTTTATACTTTCGGCTTCTGGCCAACTATATGTGCCGTAAACGAGTGCTAAGTGAAAAGCCAGAGACTCAAATGCCAGCCCATTAATTTCCGATAGTGGCCAGAACCCGTAATACGCCCATTAAAAGAAGATTTTCTACAGCTCGCCGGCTTTCCCCTCAATTGTTCAAATAATCGAACATCCACGACACACACACACCTATGAGTGTGTGGCAGTCAGTTGGTTGCGCAACCAATCTTGTGGCGTTTCCATTGAGCTCAGGAATATGCATAACATCAACTGTCAGGCGCAGGAGCTCGGAGAAGCAACCTCAGACTTGCATCGATTCCAGGCTCTTTAAGCAGCTTACTCTACTGCTCCTAGTGGCATGGGAAGGATTTTCCAAAAGTATGAGTAATAGCCAATAGCAGGAGTAGGACTATAGTTATTCATAAGGAGAAGGATTAAATTGGTTTATGCAAAAAATACATTCTGTAAAGAGATACTTGTGAATCAATGTACCTAAAATCAGAGCTCACTCTATCCTAGCCAATAGCCAAGTACCTCGTATCATATAGTCAAGGAACTCTACAATTTACAATCCTTTAAAATATGCCACTGCAAAGGCGTTCAACACCTTTAGTGAACGAATGCAGCCTCTTTGGATCCACTCAGCCCATAAAACACAGCCATACCAGAGCCTCGAAAGTAACACTTGTGTGTGTCTGGCTGGTAAACATCCGCAGTTAGCATCCGCCTGCCAATAACCATCCACGATGCAGTCCTCTACTTTAGCTCATTAGGAGCGGACACAGGTGGCAGGCCATTCATTAAACGTTGGCCTCACTGTAATTTCATGTGTGCAAATATGTTGCAAACATATATGGTGTGAGCGGGCTTAGGTGGGAGGACATGCGGAAGAGTCGTGTTGCCTTGGATGCCATTCGAAAGGCTATACATTGAAACACTGCCAACGGCACAACACTTCCTGTTTACATAAACAAACACGTCAATGGGAGTGCCCCTCCCTGTGGCACTGCTGCAGTTTTTCCGCAAACGTGCATTAGCTCGGCAAGGATTCAGGTTTCAATACAAAAGCCAGACATGATAGGAGAAAAAGCTCGAACTAAAGCCAAGTATGTTGCAATTAAATGCCTCGCTTTATCATTTGGGGACTCGAGTAGTTATAGTAACCGGAGATGTTAGGCCACGCTCCTGTCATGCCCAGGCCTCTGTGACGCATTAATTATCCTTTGAGACCACATCGATTTATCCTTGGATAGAGCGTGGATTAATTGCCAGCGAATGCGAAAAGGAAATATGGCACATCCACCCTCGACATTATGCTACGTCCCTCAGCAAAAGTTATGTAATAATACAATTAAGCACTTTCATGCTGAACGCTGCGTTTGATTAACAGAAATTCCAAGTCAGCCAAGTGAAAGTCTTTCAGTTTCCCCCTCAGCCCAGCTGGGAATGGGAATCCTCATCGTGGAGAATGCAATTTAATTAAAACAAACGAAATTTTTCCGTATTTTTTCGATTTCTTTTCTGCGTTCGTCTAAAAGTGAAGTAGAAAAGTGGAAAACTTGATGCCTTTGGGGGCATATGCGGAAAATTTCAACATTATCTAACGCTCGGCAAGTAATTTGTCAGAATTTCTATTTATTTTCAGTCGGAACTGGCTGCGAAATTGGAGCGCTGCTTATGGGAATTCCAGCCAAAAACTTGAATACTTTCCACACAACTTGGCACTGATTAAATAGTGCTTGTGCAACATTTAGTTTAGTTAAATCGGAACATTAGTATCAGCCGTTTGTCCCATTAAAGAGCCAGCGATTGCATAAACACGTTTTAGGCATAAAATTAGCATTAATGCCGTGCGCTGTCGTCCTTATCCACGCTTCATCAAATATCGCTCATACGCCCGATTGGTCTGTCCTCTGTGTTTGGCTGGGCGGTTGGGCATGGTTGCTGGGGTGTGTGCTAGTGTGCTTATTTGTCTGCCGGCCACTTGAGCGAATTTATGGTGCACTTTTAGTACACAATTGCTCCACTATTGAGCCATTCCCCCGCATCCGCGTCCCCAGCTGCGCGATCTCCGCTCATAGCCATTAAATTTCAATTTCCATTTCAATTGAAACATTGTTGGGCAATTCATTCTGGGCTTTATGACCTGCAACGTGCTACGTGCCCTCCTAATTGCCGCACCAAAAAACTGTTCTCAAAGTTCCTTTTCCTTCTGCCAAAGTGGACTACAAATAAATACTCGAACTTTGAAACCCATCCAAAATGACTCAAACCTCAACTTTATCCTTGCTCTTGTTATTTTTTATCCTTTTTTATTATTACTTTAAATATTATCCGGCAGCAGAGAGTTCAAATGATTGAAGCAAATAGTTTTCATACAAGTTAAACGAAGTTTTTTACACACGCAACCGGCTGTGGAAAAAAAGGCAGAAACTACGAAAAAGTTGAAACAAAAGTTGCCGCTAAAGGCCAAGGATATAGCACATAAGGCTCATGGAAATGTAAATACTCTTTTTGTTACATTTTCTAATAATTTTTGCAATAATAGAATTGGTATTATTAAATTAAAAATATCCTGTATCGATAAAAAATATAGATGCTTATTGAAAAATGGTTTCTCAATAAAAAGATTTCTTTTTGGAAAAAGTTTCTAAGAAAAGTGTAATGGCAAATGTCTTATATTTCTGTACATTTTTCAAGAATAAAATTCACATTTCATGCCCCAAGGTAATGATATATAAATCCTAGTTCCCTAAACCTATCCTAACCCAATAAAATAAAAGGGTATTTGGTGCTGGGTGGCAATGTCGGAAGTTCGGGTTGGGCCCAGGCCCAGAGACTTGTGGCCGGAAGTCGGAGGGTGTGTGTGTGTCTATGAGTGTGTGGGTATTCTCGTGCTAGGAGCTGGTTGGATTATGGTGTAAGAGCTTTTTCAAGCAAATTGCCAATGTAAATGTTGCAGCAACCAGCAGAAGCGGCAACAACTAAATGCGGCCCACAGCAGCTGTGTAAACAACGCCAATAACACTAACAACAAGAACACCAACACCAACACACCAGTGCTGCAAGGAAAGTATTTGCCGATGACGTCAAAAGGCACGAACAGCATAAGCGCCCCACCCAAATGCATTTAGCTGGGTGCCTGCCACACTCGTGCCCCACCATTACCCCCGGCCCATGCATCTGACAACTCAACTCTAGTTAGTTGCAACTCAATTCAGAGAAACGGGAAACGGAAAACGGCAACGCAACCAAAATGGCCACAACGGCGTTTCCTGGTTGCCATTTTGCGTTTTGCGTTTTGCTGAGGCACGCGCGATTTGATTTGCTTTTATTGCTCTGCCCACTCTGGCCAAAAGGATAAACTGCCCTCGACGAAGGGTTCACTCCACAAACATGGGGCATCCTTCTAGAACTTGCCACGAATTAAAAGGAGAGCGGAAATAATTAACAGAAATTCTTTTCAAAAACTTGGTTTGATGAACCCAGACTCATTTAAACTACAAGTTTAATTCCAAACTATATAAGATTATATATCTTTAAGGAATTTAAGCATAGCCTAGCAGAGCCACATATCTTAAGACAAATTTTATAAGAAGAGGAACCTGGAAGTAATACGAATTCTTTAGACACCACCCTGTTTAAGGTTCCACTCGTAAGTTAAATTAAATACCTAATTATTTATTTTATTTTTAATTAAAACTTGTTAACTTTTCACAACCAATTCCGTCAGAATCACACTGATTAAATGTAATTAAAGAGTCCCAAATGTTAAAAAGACTTACTCCACTCACGACAGACTCAAAGGAGAATGTCCTCATACGAGTTGTCCCTGCCTTTGGGACAACTCGCTCCTCAGGTTTCCATTTAGATGACTTTGTTTAGCTCGTATCTCACAAGCTGAGATCGTCTTCGCCGCAGCAAATTAGTGTCGCAGAAAAGTGATTTGTGAGCTCGAAACAGTGCCTTTGAAAGAGACGCCTTTCAGACTTGTATCCTTTGGCGTCGTGGCTCACACGGCGTATACTCAACGCCAGCCTAATTACTGTTTTAGGCACTCGTGTGTGAAAGACAGCCAACTTACATGCCCGTGTGCCTCTTGCTCCACTTACAGGATCAGACGTCTTGCAACTGCAACACGCGTAAATAGGAGCCACAATAGACTTAAAGAGAGCGGGGGAGGAAGACGGCGGAAGAGCCTGAATGTGGTAGACGCGCTTCGGAGCTGTAGAGGAACGCCATCACATTGGATTACGCGCAGTTTTATCTTAGAGCGGTGCCAATTAGTGGCCAACAGCAGCAACTACAGCAGCAGCAGCAGCAACAACAGCACCAGCAGCTCGTGCAGCAGCAGTTGCTGGCCCAGCAGCAGCAGCAACTGCAAATCCAGCAGCTGCAGCAACAATTGCTGCTGCAGCGACTTGAGCGGGAGTTGCAGTTGCAACAGCAACAACATCAGCAGCAGCAGCAACTGCAGCAGCAGCAGCAACTGCAGCAGCAGCAGCAACAACAACAGCAACAGCAGCAACAATTACTACAACAACAACAGGAACAACACCTGCAACAACAGCAACTACTCTACGCCCATCGACAGAGCTACACGCCCATCAGGCAGCGTTGGCTGACTGGCAGCCACTACGAGTACGTGGCCCCGTCCGCCCAGCAGCAGGAGCAGCAGCAGCACCAAATACAACAGCAACAGCTAGCTCACCAGCAGCAGCAGTACAGCTACTATTTCAGCCGCGGCAGCACCAGCACCGGCAGCGGCCTGGGTCTGGGACTGGGCCTGGGATTTGGTCTGGGCAGCGGCAACCTAGCCAGCTGGTACCATCTGCCCTCCACCTCGGCGCACATCTATATCGGCACCACAAGCAGCACCAGCAGCGGAGTCGGTGGCACAGGCGGTACTGGTGGCTCCACCTACCCGTACTCCTACCGCAGTCTAGGCGGCTACTCCGGCGGTGGCTATCCGGCGGCGGCCCTCATCAACTTCGATGCCTCGCCGACGCCCCTGCTAGCCTCAGCGGGCAGTTCGCCAGGTTATCTGCCGCCGCTCCCCGTACCGGCATTACTGCCCCCACCGCCCCCGGCGCCGAGTGTAGCCACCGACTACTACTTCAGCAGCCGGAGCACCCGCACTGTTCCACCTCCGCCGCCGGCACCACCCACGCCGGCAGCAGCGGCAGCAGCAGCGGTAAGAAAATTCAACTTCCTAACTATAAGATTAATAACTTGGTTTGTTAATGATTTCAATCGATTTTTGTAGTCTTACTTGGAATCTTAAATTAAATATAACTATTTTTGTTCTCTATTTAAGTTCTATAATATATCCCTAAGCATGCTAATTGTTTAGTATTTTTTATTTATTGTGTAAATATATTTAAGATTGATTATATTTTGTTTAAAGTTACTTATTGGGACTATCATTGTACAAGGTATATTAAAAAATAAATGTTGTAGAAATTGTTGTTAAAGTTGATTACTTATTACTGTACGTAGTGTTGCCTTAGCTTTGGTGTTGTGTTGTTGTCTGTTCTGTGTCATCTTATTGAATAAAAAATTAAACAAAAAGTACATTTGTGTGTTATTACTATATTTTATACTATGTTACTTCTATATTATACTTTTAAAATGAATATGTTATATAAAATATATATATATATTTCATATTTATTGAATGGATTTGATTGTAAATTGATTTCCCTGAATCGTATATCTGCTACATTACTTTGGTATGGGATTTCAAAAAAACCAGTTCATTTTATAAAAATATTATATTTATATTAAAGTTTCTTTAATTTTAGTGTCTTATAGTTTTTGAAAATATTATTTTTTTTTGATGCTGTTTCCTGTGTGATTCTGTAAATGGTTGTGTTTTGGAAAGGTTATAGAAAAACTCATTAGAAAACGTTGAATAAAAAATGTTGAAAATAACTTCCAGCGCTGCCTTCTGATTTTGTCTTGTATTTTATGACTATTAAGGTTTTTAGCCTAAACATCTATGTATGTGTCATAATAATGAATGTTGAAAAGCCCTTTAAAAACCAGAAACACTAATGGACACATTTTATTGCCACCTCCAGGTAGCAGCAACAGCAGCAGCAGCGGCGGTGTCGACAGCAGCTAAAGCCGCGGCCAGACTATCGCCGTTCCAGGACTATAACGCGGCGCAGGAGCTGCAAACTGGCTATCACTATAAGGCCACGCCCCGCAGGCGGTACGACGCCTACGACAACTACGGCTATCTGCCGGGCTTCGCCAGCACCACCGAAGACGAGGAGGACTTGCTCGAGGAGTGTCTGCCGCAGGCGCTGCTATCCACCGATTGCTCCAGTCTCGAGGACGTGCGCTTCTTCCATCTGCAGGAGGAGGACGACGAAGACGAGGTTGAGGACGACGAGGTGGCCACGCAGCTGGCGCACATCCTCGATTTGCCCGATTTTCTACATCCCTACGGCGACAGCGGCCGGGCCAGCCTGCACAGCCACAAGACGCCGCCGCAACACGAGTTCCAGGCCCAGGAGCACGGCTCAGCGGCAACGGGGGGAGGAGCCGGAGGTACAGGATCGGGAGGCGAAGTGGGAGGCGGTGGCCAGTCGCTGCGTGGCTCCGAGGAGCTGCGCTACCAGTCCTATCAGTACGAAAACCAACATCAGCATCAGCAACACCATCAGCAGCAACAGCATCAGCAGCAACACCATCGCCAGCAACAGCAATCGTACTACCCGGAGCAACAGACTCCGCACCAGCAACACCAGCAGCAGCAGGCGTACCACTCCTACCAGTACCCTTCGCAGGACAGCTGTGAAGGCTTCAATCACTTCGCCACCAACGCGGGCAGTTGCCTGGGCAATCAGAGAATGATGGTGAGCAAATTATGGAACAGCTGCTTCCCGGAGTTCACACCGGACCACGTGCACCGGCACAACTTCTATCTGTGTCAAGTGAGTACTGGAGTCCTTCTGGCATTCGTGCCTCTACTAATTATCCTGATCATTCCCATAGTGGCAGCGCAACACTCAGGTGCGTATTGTGTATCTGTTCTACCGCTGGATAACGGCCATCACCTGCCTGGCGGCGCTGGTCTGCTCCTTGCTGGACATCGGACGCACGGAGGAGCACTTTGAGCACCACTACGCCAAGTGGTGGATCTACTTGACCCACTGGGGCCTGCTCTTCTGCACCGTGCAGGCCTGGCTGGCGGCCTGGATAGTCACTCAGGGAATGATGGTGGAGCGGGAGGACTTTGAGATCGTACGCCAGGCGAAGAAGAGCCGTCTGCACCACCTCTACTGGGTGCTCTACACCTGTGCCACGGTCTACGCGTTCATTGTCACCATGTGCTATTGGCTCCTCGTCCACAATCCAGGTGAGTTCCGATTGAATTTTTGAAACAAGCTGAAGGATACTCTGGTCCAGATAAAAACAAGAACATGTGGTGAAAAATGCAATTGTTTATAAAGATTCACGCAATATCTTTTGGGACTTTACGTTTTGTATACAATAAGACAACATTTTTACGGATTTTGAAACAATACAAATTTTGATAAATAGTTGATAATGATATTAAAGAAGGTCTTTTCGAAAAACGTTATATAACAGCTTAAAATGTAGGTATTATATCAAAAGAATACCAGCTCCGAATGGCAAAACGATGTCCGCATTCAGGGGCTTTCCAAAATATAATCGGAGAGATTGTAGAGGTAGACCACAGCCCAAACAGTAATCGCATAGTTGGCATACATCTTCGCTGCCGCCTCCATGTACTGGTGCGTCATATAGGTCTCCCGCATGTGGCTCAAGAAGAGCTTCTGCGAGTTGTACATGGCCCAGGGACCGAACAGGACCAGGCAGAAGCTAAGGGGGACGTAGTAGTGCATCTTCAGCCGGATGAGGAGTGCCACGATGGACGTTACAACCACTACAATGCTGGCCACGATGAGAATCCAAAGGTTGGCGGTCATGAAGCCAGGCACCCACAATCCCATAGCAGAGTAGATAGCCAAGATGACGAAGCCAAATATAATGAACGGCCAGGTGATATCCAGCTCGATGAGACGCTGGCACATCACCAGCAAAGTGAGGCTCTCGAAGGCGCTGGCGAAGACGATCCAGTTGAGCGGGAAAGTGAACTGCAGCCGCCGGAAGCCGATGAATGCCAGTAATAGGTTACCCCAGGACAGCAGCAGGAGGATTACGGACATAGTTCGCTCCGCATTTGTGAGATGCGGACGCCAACGATACATCGCCACTAGCCACTGGAGCGAGCCGAGGAATATCTGGATGCCCAGCAGAGCGAGCACGATGAACCGGAAATGGAGGGCAGAACGATGCCTGAACAATATCGGACGTGAATAGGAGGTGGCCTGATCCGCGTGCACCGTATACGACTCACTATCCAGGGAGGTGTTGCTCCACGTATATCGCGACTCTTCCTCATTGCCGGTCCCAAATGATCCAAAGGATGCATGGGAGTTTGTTCTCACGCTGAGATTCGGGGCTGATATCGATCTGGTTATACCTATCATAATAGCTGTCACACCGAGCTCAAATCAGTGACACTGACAAAAAAATAAGTATAGAAAAAAAAACAGAAGTACACGCACACACCCACACTGACCATTTCATAACCATAAGGGATCCACATCGATGAGTGATCGTTCTGGCAGTGATGTCGACCGGCTTCGGCTAAAGGTGTGTATTTGGGTCTATGGAATCGCTCTGGTGTTCATTTACCAGGCCCTCCTGCTGCTACTCGTGCCTCCTCTACTTCCCGGTTACGACCTGGTGCCAAACTGTACAGCTGCCTACACTTTTTTCGCATGCGGCCTGCTCATCCTGATCCTGTACGCCTGGGTGGATTGGCTGCGGTTCAAGGTCCCTTTCAACTGGATCGCCTCCTGCGTGGCAGCCGTCTGCCTGTCCCTGGGCACTGTCTCCGTTATTCCCGAACAGACGGTGCTTCGTTCGTTGCTCTTCACCGTCGAGATCCTGTTCATGGTGTCCTTCTTCCTGATGCTCGCCTACTGGCAGCTGCCTGACTGCCCGACTATCGTCTATTTGCTGCTCGTATGGTACATATATGCGGTCTGCGCCTGGTTGCTCTGCGCCGTGGTGGCCAACCGCCTTCCTGACCCGGAGACTGCCACCAGATTCGTCATGCACTTTGTCCTTTGGCAGTTGACCTGCCCCATAATCCTGTTCCAGGGCCAAGTAATCTACGGCTATTACGAAAATTTTCCAACGTTCCTCGACATGCCGCTCTGCGCGCTGATGCTTCTCGTAGACTTTCTGGGATTCTACGCCTTCCTGGACGGTGCTGATCACATTGCCAACTCCATCCTTTACACCGTAAACCCATCGTCATCCCGTTTCTTCAGTCGAGTCCTGAAAAGCCGAATGGTCATTTGAGAAGGACGATGGCATTTAAACGTGCGCTCACCAAAATTGATCAAGAAAATTGGACATCCCAATAAAAATGTAACCCTTTGGACGTAAAAATACCAAGTTTTGTCTAAATATTAAGTATTTTCTAGATGCATGTATTTATAAATTTCTAAACATTGTTAATAATACTAAAATTGTAAGCGCTTACAAAAATTATAAAAACATGTTATTATAAGTGCTCTGGTTTTTTTTTTAGAAATTCACAAGATTGATGCATTGAATATAATGGTCCATGTGCTCAACTCGATTATAATGCTCATTGATTTGGCCATTGTGGGGCATCCGATAAAGATGAGCCACGCCTACTTTACAACTGGAATTGGTCTGGCTTATGCCATATTTACGGGAATTTATTTTTTGGCTGGCGGTACTGACAGGTGAGTAACCCAGACAACAAATCAACAAAGAAAAGCTGACTTAGGTTCATGCCAGAATTCTAACTTGTATGTAATATGATGTTTATTATTCCAAGACATTGTGAAAGATATTCAATTTATATGGTTGTTTAAAAATATTTCAAGGCATATTCTGCTTTAAAATACGATTTACTTTTAAAGAAAAGCAACATTGTGTCTTTTTTTTTCAAATTCTTCGAAATGTTGACAAAAAATGTATTCTCTAGAAAATTTGATTTGAAGCTTAGAAAAAAATAATTTGTTTACAGATTTTGATGTGCCTTGATGGTAAAATGATCTAAAAATTATTTAAGGTACTCCGCTCAAGAATTGGATGAATATTGCCAAAGATATAGCCACTACATGGGCTCCATGTATTTTTGTATATTTTCGAAGGGGATCATCCAAATTATTTTTACAAAATCAAAAAAATCAATTGTCTTCTCTGGACATTATATTGCACATCCCATGCATTTCCCAATTTTTATGAAGGGGAAAAATAGTATATAGATATAGAAAACTTAACAAAAAAATTTAACTGCACCATAGTTTGTAGATTAATGGGGACTTGATCTACAAATCGTTTATTGTATACCTCTTAAGAATATGATAATTATTGATATAGATAACCACCTTCACGCCCACCACCTTAGAATTCGATTTAGAATTAGAATTTTAATTAGAAGTAGAATTAGAATTAATACTTTTCTGGAAATGATATTAATTCTTGATCACTTGCAGGAAAAATCAGACCGCCATCTATCCGATGATGGACTGGACCAAGCCGGGCAAGGCGATCATTGTGACGGCCTGCGCCATAATCTTCACCTTCTTTGTCCACTTCTGCTGCTACCTCCTGTACCGTGGCCGTGTCTGGCTCTTCACCAAGCTGTGCATCCGTGGACGTCACAACCGGGACGGGGAAATGGGCGAGGGTCTCAACGACGACTCCGGATCGAGGATGGGTGGAGGCGGTGGCATTATGGGCGCCGGTGGTGGTGGCGGCGGGGCAGCTGGTGGCTCGGTGGGTGCCGCTGGCGCTTTGGGCAGCAGCCAGGAGTACGCCCATCAGCAGCAATACCCCATTGCCCACACGGAGCAGCCGCGGGCGGGCAGCAACCAACAGCAGCAGCAGCAACCGCCGGGCAGCTACCAGCTACCGCCGCAATATTCCGGCTATCTCCAACAGCCGGTGGTCGCCGGAGTCAATGTGGGAGTGATAAGCGCCGAGGGCGTGTACCAGCCAATTGGCACGGACACTGGACGCACCAGCGGAGGTGGCAGTGGCGGTGGCGGTGGCGGCGACGGCAAGCACAAGTCTTCCCCGGGAACTGGACAGGGATCCGGATCGGGCTCTGGTTCGGGCTCGGCCTTGACGCGCACCGTGGCCCATTTGGAGGCGTCGCAGCGGGAGCAGTTCCTCAACCCCAACAAGATCGTCGAGTACAAGATGTAAAGGCGTTGCACCCGGCACCGGTATACGTTCCACTTGTCCATGAAGTTTCTGGAGAAGCACTGTGCCCAGTGCGAGGCGACGCGCAGCGCCATTAGCGAGGAGCAGCGCCACCTCCGCGCCTGAGTCCAGTGGTTAGAGTTTTAGAATTGCTTTTGGGAGGGGCGCCGGAGGGAAGGCGCCTCTCCGAATATGTATCTGCCAGGACGGGTCGATTCGATGGTTGGATCGATTCGGATTCAGTATTGCACTTGGTAATGATAATTTTTTTTGTGCGTTGGCAAGGTAGTTTGTAACCGTAGTTTCGTAATTTTGTAACAGCTTTGCCAATTTTTTTGTACGTGTGTAGATGCTTCTCGTTGTCAGTGTGCTGGCGCACACTTGTAGCATGAAATAAGTTTAGAAGTATTAGAAAAGTTCCTTTTAACGAGGCATTACCCATCACCATTGAGTATAGCCAACTGTGTTTAGGGTGGTCCTCTTTGGCAAGTCCTTTCAAGAATTTTAAAACGTTTTAATGGACTAAGTTGAACCATAACAAGTATTAACACTCGCAATAGTTTATTTGAAGCTCAGTTTTTAATGTCGTCTTAACGCAATTGTGTTCAAAAAACCGTTCAAATTATTTTCGGCCCATTACGAACAACAGCAGCAACAAGTTGAATGAAAAACAAGACATACTGCCTATAATGATTTAATTTAAGTATTTTTTACATAGCTAATTTACCATTAATCCCATTAAATTTTAAATATCGGTGCAGGTGTAAGGCCAACCATCCAAGGCCCAACCTTCCAAGAGCAGTACTCCCAACTCCTATGAGAATCTGGGAATAGTATTTGGATTGTTGGGGCATGGGACTTGGCAAACTAAATTGGCAGTTTTTATGATGAAGCTTGAAGGCACTAAACCAAATATAGAGAAAAACATTAATTTTAGGATATGCTTGGCATTGATTTGCTTAGTAATTAGTGTATTGATATAAAATAATACTTTTATTTATATGGATATTTTCCCAAGCGGAATGCTCCTGGAACACTCTAATAACATTATTCTACAAAGCACGACCTTATATTACAAATAATATCCGAATTAAAGATTTTAGCATTATATCTTCGAACGTATATGGCTGAAATGTTTACTTTTGCTCAAAAGAAAATGGCTCGAAGGCCACTTTTACCCGAAAAAGGCTCAGATGTTTTCCTTTTGTTGGTTTCTGCATGTGACTGGGACAGCTACCACAATTAATTACTATGGATTAGATTATAAACAAGCTAAAATACAATATACATGCTATGTATATTTATATGTGTATGTAAATAGTTGTTTTCGTCTGTGTTGATCGAATTCTATCTATATTCAAAGGCATAAGCAAACCAGTTAAGGAAATAGTTCAACAATGGTAATGGTATAGACATCTTGGAAAAAAAAAACATTCAAAAATCAAAAGCCATATAAGAAAAAAAAAACCAAAAAACCAAATGCAATGAATAAAACTCGTCAAGAGGAATGTGTTAACAAAAAGCTAAACAAAATATCCGAAAATATTTAACGAAATATACAGAAACAAGTGCAACTAGCACGCCCTTACTAGACCTATACATTCATCCATACCATACTTGCATTATTGAAGACATTTTAAAACATTTAAAAAACACGTACATGAAACTAACAACCCATTAATTTTTTATAGATTTACATGAACTCACCCGACTTAGAACAGATTAAAAGCAGGCCTTTATTTAACCATTTCTATATGATTTTATTCGAGTTCTTTTAGAGAAATTTTACCAGTTTTGGTTGGGAAACTGAAAATGAGCATCGTTTTTGTGTCAGTTTCGCATGAATCTCCCGATTTGTTTTTTCGAAATTTAGCATAAATGTATAAATGAATGTTTATATAGACTGAATATTATTAAAATAAAAGAAACGATAAATATATAACAAGAGAAAATATTTAACATCTAACAGAAAATGATTAAACCTTTTTGGAATTGTAAAAATATAAACCAAAACAAAATAATGCAAGAGTTCATATTAACCACTATATAAAATCAAAAGATAAAAAACAAAAAGTAAAAAAAAAAGCAGTAAACACATATCAACAATTAGACAAAATCACACCAAAACCAAAGTCATTCTAGTAAATGAAAAAAACAAAAACGTTTCAAAATCAAATCAAAGTTGACCTCATCAAGAACCACACTGAACAAAAAACCAAGCATGGAACAAAAACTTGCATCAAGAAATATGAATAAATGTTAAACAATCATTATAAAGTATATGTGTAAAGTATATGCAGAATATATTTAAAAAGAGAGAACAAAAATATTAAAATATTATATTTTGTAGATTTTTAGTAACCTAGAAGAGATCGATTACAAGAACATAAAACCAAAATCTCAACATAGATGCATATATATACAAAACAAAAAATACAAAAATAATTATATGTATCCCAACTATATACATCCCTCATACCTATAGACGCGTAGCTCAGCATTCTGTACCCGAGTTGGTAATTAGAGTTGAAATTGTTGATTGAACAAATATGGAAATGGAAAAGCTTTAAGAAAACCCAATCGATTGGAGGATAACCTTTATACGATGCGACAGAGGTGTAGTGAAATTGCTCAATCGAGTTTTTAGCAAGGAGTTGGCTCAACAGGTCGTAGATCCCATGACAAGCTCAACAAAATTCAGTATACAACAGAAATCAAAATGTTATTTTACGAAGGCACACCAATAAAAAAAATACACGAAATATATAAAAAAAAATAACTGCATGTGTTGTTGACGAAATTAAATTTCAATGTAATTGTGAAATTTGAATAGAATTATAAACAACAGGCAAATTGTTTACTTCAAAAGTATTTCTGCGCATTTAAGCAAACCCGTAAAACTTTGCTTCATCCAACGTTTTACGAAAACATTAATTGAAAAACGTGGATTTTGAAGACAAGAATCCAAGCAAGAAAATATTGTTCAGAGATCATGCAAGTGTAAAAGCAAAAAAATGGCAAGCATTTTAACAGAAGCCTAGCAAAAGCTAAACTATTATATTACCAAAAAACAGAAATCGAAGAATATAATAAATACAAAATTTATTAGCTTACGTACGGGTGCATGTTTGTGCGTGTACGTGCATGCATAATATAATATATTATTAACAAATTATTATGTATTTCAAGCAAAGAATTGTGAATTAGTAATAAACCAAAGTAAAATGTCAAGCAAAATGGTAAATAAAAACGTACAATAAAAACATGTGTTTATTTCTATCAGGGGATCACCGAATTGGATATTGAAACACAGTTTTTGTATTTATTAATTTCTGTAGATATATATATTCATTTATTTGTAAGTCATTATTTCACATTCCAATTCTAAACCTTAATAAAAAATCTATTTGTCCTTTTACAATTTTCTTCATACCATCGTAATTGATTTCAGTTTTAGTCATAGTTACAAATATTATTAATTTATTTTAACATTAAATAATTAGTAACATAATTTGGTTTTCGGTTGGACTTAATATTAATCAAATACACACAGGTATACAAAATTGAAATACAATAAACATTTATTACGCCTCACGCTTACAACTTAGAATCGGTTCTATTTGATTTATATTACGATAATCGAATCACTTTGTCTCTTGCACATTGTGTAACTTTACAAATTAAACAAAAAGCATCATCAAGCGACAGTGGTGTGTCGGGGGAATGGGGAGTTTAACCTGATATCACGAATATTGGGATTGGGGGCTAGTGCGGTTGTTGGCAAAAAGAGACGACACATGAGAAAAACAACGTAGCACATAATAAATAATAATAGTGGTTTAAATTGTGAACGAAACACACAAAGAAAATCGTAGGGTGTGAGGGCATCCATTGGAAAATATTCAACGCCACGCCATCAAAGTGCCTATGAGAGCTTCAAGTAGGATGGCGGCGAACATTTCTTGCGCAAGAACTTGATTATGTACAGGGGTAAGCAGGAGACCAGCGTGATGAGGGAGACCTTCCATAGAAAGTCGTAGGACCAGATGAACTCCCAGTCTGTAAAGAGAGTAAAACAAAATATATTAAAACATATAATTAACATATAATTTAAAAGATATACCCACCGAAATACTCATGTAACACCGCCAGTGATATTAGATAGAGGGCCAAACTGAAGAGCTCGGCCAGCACCATTAGTCTGGAAAGGATATTGCTTAATTCTTTTCTCAAATAACTTATAACAAAAGAATCTCACCTATGCCAAGTTCGCACCGTGAGGGCCACCATGATCAGTTCCGTCATTATCAGAGCCGAGAAGCTGATGGCCACTATGTGGATGAACTCGTCCACAAAGAGTATTAGCGCCCCGTACATGATGACTCCGCCCTGGTATATGCTGATCAGCACCCAAATGAAGAAGGTCTTGTAGCTCAAACTTCGCCCCTTGGACAGGTCCTTGTACAGCTCTGGATATGTGACCGCTGTTTCGGAGGTGATGTCCTGGTCAAGTACCAACGAGAATACCGGGAACATGGTGTACAACGTCGAGTAGCCGACCATGAGGAAACCCTGGTAGAGAGCCACCGAGCTGAGGTAGAAAACAGCTGAGAACACCGCCTGCAGGGTGGTGATAATCAATCCTCGGTGGATGACGAACTGCGAGAGGGCCGCCGATCGTTTGTAGCTGCGCCGGCCATGAATAAGCAGCAGCTTGGCAATGTGCGAGAACTGTGGAATGCTGAAGTCGCCGGCCAGAGATGCCTGTCGGCCTTCGCGGCCCTCGATTCCCACGCCGGCATCTGCCTGCTGGATCATGCTGACGTCGTTGCCACCATCGCCCACGGCGCACGTTCGCTTGCCGGTATGCTTCTGGATGAGGGCCACCACCTGGGCCTTTTGTGTGGGCGAGCAGCGACAGCACACCACGGCTGGTGAGGCTGTAGCCAGCTCCAGGAACTCCGGCCTGTAGTACTGTAGGCACACCTCCAGGGACTCTCCCGAGATGACCAAGGCGTGACCCTGTTTGCGCCGGAAGTTGTTCAACTCCTGGTGGGCATCCGTACGCGTCTTTACAGACCGCAGCACGTGCAGGCCCTGATTCCGTCCAATCAGCTGCGAGGACTTGGCAATGCAGCACGCAGTCTCCAGCTTGTCGCCCGTCAACATCCAAACACGAACGCCGGCATTGCGTAAAAGCTCCAATGTCGGTCGCACGTTCTCCTGCAAACGATCCTCCACGCCTGTGAGGCAAAGCAATTCCATCTCGCGCTCAAGCGATTCCGTGACCGCAGCCACCTTGGCCACCCGATCTGTTATGCTGAGGCGGGCGGCATTGTAGCGCATTTCGAAATCAGAATACTGCTCCTCGGTAAGGACCTTCTTGGCCACGACGAGGGTGCGCAGACCCTCGCGTGCCATGTTGCCCGATTCCTCGCTTAGCCAATCGTTGTACTGCACGATGGTGGACATGACCACATCGGCTCCCTTCAAGTAGAACGTTATCTGGCCCGACTTGCTCTCGCGAACAATGATTCCCATTCGCTTGCTCTCGCTGGTGAAGGGGAACAGCTGAAGGATCTGATAGTGCAGGAGGATGTCATCTGAAGCAGGAACAAGGAATTAAAATCACCACGAAGTCACTACACACTCAAAGTACTTACTGTCTTCGCTGGGGGTCTTCACCTGAAGCGTCATGGAGTTGAGATCCCTGGCGATCAGGGTCAAGCCCACCTGCTCCGTCCACTTGACCAGTGCTATTTCGTCTGGCGAGGCGGCTTGGTACTGGTGCTCCGTATCCGTGCTGCCGGGGGCCTCGATGTTTATCACAGATTTGGTGGGTGAGTTGTTTCCGCCCGTGACCGTCGAGGCTGTGGACACCGATCGGTTGTCCTCGTCATCGCTAACTGGTGTGACATTGTGGCATAAGGCCAAAGCTCGTACCGCCTCCCACTCCCTCCAGCCCTCCGGGCGACGCATCCTGTTGCCGGCAAACATAATCGGTTTGTTGGACTCTCCGCCGCTGCTGGAGCTGGACACGTTGCCCTGCTGCTGCTGTTGCTGCAGAATGTTGCCCGACAGCTTCTGTATCATCTGCCCTATGTGATGGAAGGTGTCCGCGTCATGGGACACTATGCCCAGGTGGATCTTCTTGAAGACCATCTCGTTCTGGGTCAGAGTGCCCGTCTTGTCCGTCAACACGTACGATATCCTGCCTAGCTCCTCGGGTATAGTCGTCGATCGCACCACTGTACCCTGGATGTTGGAGTCGTTCTGCATCTGCCAAGAGTAAAAGGCCTTTCCCATGTCCAAGTTCACGCGAAGACTGATCGGAATGATGTAGGAGAAGAGCAGCACGAAGCGGAACATGTACCGATACCAAGGACCGCCGAAGCCCTTCAGCATCATCATGACTAGAGAGAGGCCCAGCACAGCGCAGAAGAGTACCTGAAAGGAGGAGACAGTCAGCATGGGAGTTGTAGACAATCCTCTCCATAGTTACCTTAGTCAACCCGTTGATTTCCATGTCCAATAGACCCACCTTCGACCTGGGCTGGGAGTTGTTCATCACGCTGCGCGTCTCGCAGCCTGTGTAGATGACAATGCCGGTGGCTGTGCCCGCGGCAACCACCGTGTTGGCCCACAGAGTGTTCTCCACGCTGAGCCCGGTGTCCTCGCTGCCGTCCGTCATACAGAAGGTGGCAATGAAGCTGTGTATATCGTTTTGTGGCTTCTCGACATAGAAACTGGCGTCGGTGCTGTGCAGTTCCGAGTCGCGACTTAGCTTCTGAGTGTAGGGAACAGCCAGACGGGGCTTCCAATCCGTCTCACCGTCCAGCTGGTCCGTTCTCACGAAGACAGAGCCGCTACGGTCGCTGGTGCGTAGGAGGATCAGATCCGCCGGCACCCGTTCATTCTTCTCGACGATGATGACGTCGCCGACCTTCAGCTTGGAGCTGGGCACCATCTCGTAGCCACTGCCGTTGGTGGCCGACAGCCGCTTGTACTTCTGCGAGTTGACCTCGTGATCCCGCTGGTGGCGACGCAGATCGTCGACGGCCTCACGACAAATGGTGACCATCAGGACGAAGCCCAGGGGACCCCAGTAGGTGTACGGGTATCCGATGCGGATGTCCGGAATGAATTGCGAAAGCGCCATTAGCAGGAAGTAGAGGTTGAGGAAGAAGCGGAACTGCTCGAACAAAACCAGCGGCAGGAAGGTGATGAAGTTGTACTTCTGGTTGCGGATCTCGTTCGGCGGGAACTTCTCCGTGTTCACCCGTCCCAGGTTGACGGTCCGGGCCCGCAGTTCTCGCGGCCGGAACCATTTCCGCCAGCAGCTGCAAAGACAGACAATAATTAATACCAGACAGCTCTCGGCTAGGATGTGCAGCGGGAGCATTTTGCTGGCCAATCTTCCGGGTGAACCGTAGAACCCTCTCCTGGCCCCAATCGAAATGCATGAAACGAGCGGAGAGACTGCTCTTGGCTTCACGCACTTGGCGATTTCATCAATAGAACTGGATTTTTTTATTTCACATGGAATTTTGTCAAAATGTCGAAACTAATTGAAGGGATGTGGGTGTCTAGCAGTAAGTCATTGCGAATAAGGTCCGGTGGAGAGCCCTATTTGTCCACCCACTGCCTCTCCCCTACAAGTCTCGCCAATTACAGTTTCAGAACGCGACGCCAAGGCCATAAAAATATGCTAAGGAGCGACCTTGGGCGGAAAATCAATAATGCCAACTCGAAAGATAAACAAAAGTGAAATCCCAGAGGAGAGCGGAGAATAGCGGAATGTGTGTGTACATGGCGGGGCGAGTAAGCGAGTGGGTGGGAGTGGGAGTGGGAACAAGCTGGACTTCGAGACCTTATCCGTACGGCTTGCCATATGACACTTGTACATGGAGTAAATATTTATAAAGCAGTGCAGAGCGACGATAAGACCTCGCGAGAAAATCCCCGTAATTGAAAGAAAGTGGAACATGCAAGTGGGGGAAGGCATGGGGGGCGATCAAAGATGGATGATTCACCTGAAAAGATACCAGCGACTGCGCTGGCGATTGAGCAGCGGAATATTCTCTCGCGTCATTGGAGTTGCAGCCGAGTTCTGGGATGTCGCATCATCCATGGCCACTAATTGCAATTATGTATATACACTTTCGATCCGAAAATTCAAGTCAAGTGCCTTTGTTTTTCGCAGCAGCTGCGAATGTCTCGATTAGATGCCTTCTGATTGCGTTTTTCACATAATCACAGGCGCGGCTCATGGCACACGCAATGCAGAGCCACTATCATACACCCCCGCGCGCAAAAATTCCTTAATTTGCTTCAAATTCTTAAGCACAAAACAAAATCCGTGTGAAAAATTGCGTCGTCTGCAGAATAACTACCCTGTCTCTTGGCTGGAAAGAGCAGTGCTGCCAGATGTTGAGATGCGTTTCCCTAAAAGTTCAATGGGATGTTTTTTTTTTTTACGCACTAGGCACCAAGCTTCTTTCTATTAACAATTCTATATAGTTTCCTTGAAAATTTGCTTTTAGCCGTGGAAACCCCATAAATCCAAAGTAAACCCCCAGACCATACAACACTGAAAGAGAAATCAATAAGGTACAGCAGCCCTGGCAACAGAGCTGCCGTATGTATTTGAATATTTGAATACATGTGGCAACACCGCAAAGCCCGCCATATTCAAATCTGGCTGACGGCTCATGGAAATTTATGACCCGCCGTAACTGCTGAGCGAGCTGCTTGTCGACGCTTTCATTAGCACTCAGACGCTAATTAAATAAGCTCTGGACGGGCGTCTACGCTTCAGCTGCTTAGATCAGCTAAATGTGCGCGGCCACCTCATCTTTTGTTGCGCTGCTCCTCTTACTATTTGTTTAGCAGAAACCTCTCTCTGGCAGTGTCTGTTAAGAAACTTGTTTTTCGTTTTTCTCCGGACTTTTATTATGGCCATTCTATTTGGCCGCCTGCGGCCGGGCGTGTGCGATTACGGCTCGCTTCAAAGTTTTGTCAATACAACGCACACAGTCGCCAGACGATTTCGTGTCATGATCTCATAAGAAAAAGTTGCCAAAAGTGCCCGCCGACAGAAGCGAAAGTTCAACGACATGTCCAAAGAATTCCTTTGGTTGCAGACAGAAATGCCAGAAATTGGCTCACCTCTTACCACTATTTGGAAACGCGTTTTTTCTGACTCACCCGCGGACTTCAAAGCCCCCGGAAGCCGCCTACCTTGCCGCCTCCCAGAAACGTCTTACGGCTTCCCCATAAGCTACAAGTGTGTCATGCTATTTACATTATTGCAGCTTTATGTATTTTTTCCTTCTAGATAAGTTTAAATGCATTCGCTGACTGATTGCCGCAATTCGCCTTGCCCTGGGTAATTAACTGGAAATTTCATAGCGTTTACCTCAGCGGATTCGATTGCATAGCCCTCCCACTCCTCAAGCACTATTGTTTTCCGGTAAAAATTCTAGCAAAACAGCTGTCACTTGCCGTCAAATTTCTGAGCCATTTCGAGAGGTTTTTGGAAATTATTCGGCTGCAAAAACGAGTCTATTTCGTACTTTATTGCTTCCTTGGAACTAATGAGTTATATTAGTTATTAAATAAGGCTGGAAATGATGTTGCAATAAATTGAGATTCAAGCCAATGCTTCTTTTTAAAATCAAAATATTATTGCCTATAATATTCACTTTAATGACTTTATTAATAAAAAGCATTAATCTAAAATAATCTCAACAGCTAGCTGGGTCATCTTTAGTGTTTATTCTGTGGTCTTGGTGGCTTATGAAACTTTTGGAAAAAAGGATAATCTCCCCACAGACTCCCTTCCGAAGACTTAGAGACAGCAATTATCCGCAATTAAAAAAGGATTTCGACAGAATTGTCGCAGACCGAACCAAAGCCTTTGAGCTCAACAAAGACAATTCAAATGGCTCGGGAATAATCCAAGAGCCTTGAACCAGAAACAATGAAATTGAATTGGAAGAAGTTTTCAGAAAGTTCAAAGACACAATTAAGTTACAATTTGAGCAAAAAATAAAATAAATTACTAAAAAGCACAAAAATGGAAATATTTTAACTGGTTTTCATCCTATTATATGTATACTTTTATCACCTAATTATTCGGTTAGTAGAGTTTCCCCTTTAAAGAGCTAAAAATATGGTCAACAAGAAGCCCTTTCCCACAGAATAGACCCGCAGTTGGTCTGAATAAGCAATTGAACAACTGAGCGACTGATTTGTGTAATTTATGCATCACCTGGTGGCGGCTTCCCATCCACCTCCCTCGTCTAACCCATTTCTTCCGACTCTTCCGACGGTTCTGAGCCACACAACTTGCTACACCCTAGACGCCTACTAATTTTCCCGTTTGCGGTGCTTTTTGTGCCAAACATTAGAGCGAAGTGAAGTATGTGGTTTTTGAACCCAAAACGGAGGTGTTTCAACAAAATAATGTTGGGATAGGTTTTAAAATAGTGCTAGTCTGCGAGTCTTGGGAATAAATATTTTTAAATGAAATGCTTTTAGTTTCAAAAACAAATACAAACTAATACTAACGAGGGTATGCATAGTGCCGGTTATATAAACACACAGTAGACACAGTACCCACAGTAGGTACAGAGCCAGTGAGAGACTTGAGGTGCCTTCTGGCTTTTGGTTATTAACCCACATTGCCGGTGGGTGGGTGGCTCAGGCACACACAACAAAGCCAGGCCAGTTGCGGGCGACAAGCGTTGTCGCTTTTCAGCGCCATTCCCCCGCTCAGTGCCGATTTTCTTTTTCCCAAACCATTTGCATTCGCTTACCAGCTGAATAACTAGCTAGCGGCGACTAGAAAATAATAACATTAGGCGTTGCCATTGACAGTTGCGGGTGGGTGTGGGTAGTCCGAGGGGCGGTGGGGCAGTGGGCGTGGCGTACTAATTTGCATTGAGCGGCGGTTGAGTGAAAAAGAAGCATGGGAAAAGTTGACGCCAGTTGGAAATGGCGATGTATTTGATGCAATTTCAATTAACAGGGATTGAGTGGCAGGCTGGTTGATTTCTAAAATCGTTTCTACAAATCGATGTTTCTTATCAACAGTGCTTGGAGGTCCATAATGGATTTCATTATTTATATTCTTATTTATCGTAAAAAATAGCAAACAAAAACACACACATTGGATCGATTAGTGGGAGGGGAACAAATAGGGGAACAGGGAAGTATAAACGCTCTGTTGGTTCCACGCCACTGGCCTCTGTGGCAACACAGCTGCGGAGCGTACCGCATGGCGCCTCGCTTTGCAATTCTAATCGGGCTGTCGAAATCTTTGAGCCTCATATAGCCGAAACGGCAACCGGAGTTGAGCGCCGAAAGTGAAACAAAAGCCCGAAGCAATGCTACCCCAACAAAGCCATCACGCTGGGGCATCTGAGGAGGCAGCAAGCCTCGTATATGGCCAGTAGGCGGTAAGAGGCCTGCAAAGAGTTAAGAGGGCACTTGTAAGCCAAGAAACGACATTGGCCAAATGGCATTGGCTTTAAAACCCAATTTTTTGTAATGGCTAGAGGGAGATAATAATTTCTGTATTTCTGTGTATTTTGAGAGCTAATAAGATATCACTTGAGAGTTGCATTGAATAACTGGCATCATCGTCATCATTTTATTGTGATATGAAAGTATAGGTCTATAGATAATATCAGTGGGAATTATTTGTATATCCCTATCCCTATATCTTCCATATATTCTCTATAGATATATCCCTTAAGATTAGTTTTTATTTACAAATGTGTTCACATCTCCTATCTATTCTTTTATAATACAATTAAAAAGTATCTTGGGAATCAATCTTGGGATAATATCACTTAAGATTTGATTTTCTTAAAGGGCTTTACTATTTCTGGGAATTATTAATGTAGCCCCATCAATATAGTATCACTTGGGAGTAATTTTCATTTAAATATCCATAAGATTTCTGGAAATAGGGTATTTATCCCTGTCCTTCATATATTATCTGTAGATATAACTTAAGATTGGCTTTTCATCGCTTATCTAAATGTTTTTATTATAAAATAATATTGTACAATATATATTCTATGGATAGTATCACTTTATTATTGTTTTCATTAAACGATCTTTACGATTTCTGAGAATTAAGTTAAATACTTAAATATCCCTATCTCCTATATCCCCCAAATATTATCTATAGATATAAGGTGGGTTTAGTGTCATTAAAAGAGCTTTACGATTTCTGGGTTCTAGTGACCCATAAAAGGACGGCTATCTGTAATTTCATTAAACAGTGAAACAGTGACCTTAATTGATACAAACGCGTTCTATTTTGATAAGAACTTACTCTCACTCTGAACATCATTTTGCACTGAAATGCAGTCCCATTTGCAGCTATTGGCTTTGTATTTGGCCCGAAATCAACCTGATTCTGATAAGCCACGACCAGGTAGTCGGTCAGAAGCGAAACTTTCAATTTTCGACCCAAAACCCTAAAGCCTAAAGCCACTTCTGCGGCGCAACTCGTTTGTGTTTTTTAGAAACCTTACCTTGAAAACAACAATGAGTTCGTTTATCTAAGCCAGCTGAGGAGCGACGCGAGTCGGGAACTGGTTTTGTTTTGGAATTTTTTGGCATTTCTTGGTGACTTCTTGGGCTTTGCTATTATTTTTTTTCGCTTCGCCCACAATTCGGGTTTCAAGTCACACGGCAACCATCGATTAAAAATGCCGAGGATGTTGCAAGGGTGTGAGAGTTTGCAACAATTACTGGGCGTGAGTGTGTGGCAAGAAATGTGAGGCCGCACTTCTCCTGTTTACTGTGCGGCTTGTCAACTGACTTGTGCCACTATTTATAGCTTTGTTTTGGTTTATATTTCTGGAGCAAGTCGGCGGGACCCGTCACGTCTATCGATTTGCAGTTCTCGGCAGAAGCAGGAGCCGAAACAGAAACAGAAAAAGAAATTGTTTTTGTCTTTTATTTTTTATTTCCTCCAGACACTTTCTCCCCCCTCTCTAATTAGGTAAATTAAAAATATATCTCGGAATCCGGACACCCGAGTATGTGCATCGCCACTGGGCCATTTCAAAACACAGAACCATTTCCTTGGAAATAAATGTGTTTTGTAAGAGCGCACAGCCCGGAGCGGCACAGAAATGGCAATAAAACATTATTCTCCATTAAAAATATAAATAAATATGTGTATGCATTGCAAGTACTTAAAGATTCTCAGAAGAAAATATGGCTGAAATCGAAAAATTATAAACAATGGCATGTGGCAGAATGAAAACAACTTGTTGACGAATCCCTGCAGTTGCGAAAGTTATAAAATTTTTGGCTGAACGATCAACATTTTTTCGAGATTTCTGTGGCAAATACATATTTTATATTCAAAATAGAGGCTATTTATAGAAGACTCTAAATACAGATTTTTTTCGGTTAAATTCAGAAAATCAAAAATTGACAAAACATTTATTTTTGTTTTTAACATTATTCATTTAAAATTTAAAACAAAAACACACCACACACACACACACACTCTCCTAGGTACTGAGCAGCTGTTGCAACAGAGTTATGAAAATATTGCCCATACGCCGCGTAGCCCATAGAAAGAAAACAACTCACCTGCAGAGGCAGAGTTTGCAAACGTTGCCGATGCTGCGACTCTTGCTCTTCCGGCGATTGTGCTGATAGAAGACCGTGGAGGAGCCGTTCTCCGGATCCACGACAGTGCTGTGGGTGCCGCCATTGCCGAGATCACCGGCAGCACATCCCGCTGACGTCGTTGCACTGTTGCCATCACCGGCGCCTCCGCTGCCACTGCCCCCACTACCACCACTCGCTCCCGTTCCCGCTCCCGCCCCCACCCCCGCGACGCCCGCTGACGTGTGCGTTAATTGCGCCAGTTTCGAAACACTGTTGTAGCTGTTGCTGTGCTTGGCGCGCTCGCGACTTCGTTCATTTCTATAACGTATCTGGCCGGCAGCAGACCCGACACTGTTCGAGCCAAAGAGATTGCCCAGAAAGTCGGCCCCGCTGTAGCCCGTCGAGTTTTTGCGTCTCCCGTTTCTGTTGCTGTTGTTGCTGCTGCTGGCACTGCCGGCGGGGACCTCTCTGCGTATGAGTAATTCCGTTTCAGAGTCGGTGTCGCTCTCTTCGTCGAAATCGCGTAGCGGCACATTGTCGGCCATTTTAAGAGAGAAAGAGCGAACCAGGTAACGCGGCGTGAGCAGCTTAATCTTTCGCGTAAGAGAGCTTGCACAGGTGTTTGGTTGTGGAGCTTGGCGCGACTGCCTCAATGCGTTGAGCCTTTCGGAACGTAAACTTGATGGAGTAAACACTTAATAGAAAATGCAAAATACTATTTTAGTCGCACTACCTAGTGCGCTGATTGTCTCGCAGTCTATAAATAAACGATTACGTTTTTCTTACAAAATATATGTACATAAATGCTCTGTTTTAGCCTTTAGCCGCCTTGCCACGTTGCCATTGAACTATTTACGCGGCGGAATCAAAAAACTCACAATCTGTGTGGGAAGATGGGGGAAGTCGGCTGCACCTTATCACACCTGCGCCTTTTGTTTGAGAGGTAAACATGTATAACCGTAAATCAGTTCCCCTGAGGCGCTCCCCGCAGCGGAATTCCGATTATGAGCACTGTTATCAGCAGAAACGGTTGCCGACCACTATTCGTCACCATAAATTCGAGGTAGCCGTCTATTGCTCGGCGTTCAATTGATTCAAATACAAATATAAATAAAAGGCCAAGGCCCGGGCCGCTGGCACACACACTGGCGCATTTGGAGGCACACGCATGTACACGGGAAATTTCTCTTCCGCTATTCGCAACACATTTGCTGTTCCCTAATTTCCACGAGCTTGAGTTTTATTTTTCACATTTCCCACTGTTTTTTGCGACTTTCGGTGTGTTTTTTATTTATGTTGAACTTGGTTTTGTGTTAAAATGTCCAAGTTGGCAGCGGATGATTTTGGCCAAACATTAAACCAGCTGTTTTTGCATTGGCCCTTTCAACACTAAAATAAACACGTTATACAACCCTGAGCGTCTTTACACTGAAAGAAATAAAATTAATTTATAAAACTTGACAAAAAAAAATGTTTTTTTATTTTTTGTAATTAAGGATTTGTGGAAAGAAAATATTTACAATATATTTAGATTATATTGACGGAAATTAATGCGTTGGCTTTAGATTACCGACTATTATCTTTAAATGACTGAATCACTTTAAGCAGTTGGTGTGTATAAAATATTAAATGTTTATTCGTAGCTTACATTAGCAAACAAACAATAAACGGGAATTTACACAGAGATCTTAAGCAACTAAATATAACATGCCGGCTGGGGACCGCGATCTGCTTCGCAAAGCAATTTCACGGTAATCCTGCACTGCTGTTGACTTCGATAATTTAAAATTAAACAAACGGATTTCCACTAATACGTGCCCTATGATTGGACTGCCAAACTAAAATCAATCAATGCCCAGCAGGCATCTCAACACAGGATACTCAGCTGCGTTCCGTTTGCAGAGTTATGTTGGAGTCCGAGTTGGAGAAGCTATGCTCCATCCGTTGCCGAAAGTCATCCTCGCCATCCGAATAGGACCCTACCGATCGGCAAATCCTGTAATAAATTACAAATCAATAAATTTCCAAGATTTTTGCAAGGATCTCTATTGTTAAGTTTTCAACACAATCCAATAGCCAACAAAGCAAATGTCAATAGGAATCTAAAATGGCTCACCGCTGTGTTGACGCATAACCTTCGATGGCCAGGGCCTGACTCACACCCGGAGGCAGTAACTGCTGAAGCAGGGCATCCTTGGCCGCATTGGCGCTGGTCGGAAGTGGCACGTGGTTCATATCGACCGAGGAATGCGACTGGGAGAGATGCGGCGCCGTCAGACCGTTCGCCAGGCGTGCTGCATTCCCGGATCGTCCTCCGTCCATCTCGTCGTTTTCATCGCGCTGCGTGCGTTCGATGTATCGAAGGGTGTTGAAGAGCTCCAATAGATTCCCAAAGGTGTTGCGCAGGTCGCACTGGCCAGTTATATCGAAGCAGAGCTGGGAAACATTCTGCCGTAGAAGATAAATGGCATACTTTGTCTGCTGCGACGGCAAAATCGAGCGCGTATACAAGGGAAACCTAAAGATAAATCATAAAGATAAATAAAGATACTAGATCCATCCTGAGATCACTTACTCCCTGGTGGTGTAGGTTAGTTCTTTGATATCGTCAACGATTCGCGCTCGGGAGGGCTCGTACAAAATCCGATTCCTTAGAGGCCGATCCATTATAATGGCCAGCATCTGGACCAGATGGGCCACGTAGCCCAAAGCCGCGCTCACCGCCAGCGGCGAGACGTTCTCCAAAAGCTGAGCGTTGGCGGCCTGGCGAGACTCACTTGTGTACTGCTCCATGTGTGGAAAGGCAATCCCACAGATACTGAACTGCTGTCCCCCCTCGCTTTGGACGTTGTAGATCTCCTGAAGCTCCAACACCAATGTGGACATGCGCCTTTCTACCTGTAACGTATGGTTTCGGATTATTAATTCCTCAATCGTTTCTGTGATTCTCACCTGTCTTATAATCTGACGCCGTTGATCGCGTTGCGCTATATGCTGGGGCGCCACGGTGCGCAGCTCCAGCCGCTCTTGCTCTAGCCTATACCTACGCCCATGCAATTGCTTCTGAAGTGTCTCGCGCTGCTCGCGTAAATCGTCCAAACGTTGGCGCGCGCGCTCATTCCTTTGCCGGAAGGTCTCGCGCTCTGCCTGAAGAAGTCGCTGCTGGCTCCGTAGGGTTTCAATTCTCCGGGTGAGGTGCTGAGCGTTGTAAAGGGTGAGGGGTGCGATCAGTTGCTGCTCGGCTAGAAGCACACTCAGAGTGCGACCCATGGAATGGTGGTTGGCGGCGTGGTCCCCCGACATAGATGTGGTGCGCGGCTTCAGCCGCAGTTCGTTTTTGGTCACACACTGGACACTAAGTCGAGCGATCTCCCTAGTTACCACAGCCATCTGCTTTTGTCTTTGTTGGTGCAATCGCTGGAGGTGTTGCAGCAGGAGCACTTTGTCCAAGTTGTAACTACGCCGGATCTCCTGATGCTGACACTTCAGTTGGGCATATCGCATGGTGCTCATTCGCAGCACAGGACTGGAACTCCGGCTGACAGCTGGCGAATTAATGCCCACGTCCTTTGGCGCCTCTCGCTCCTCCTCCGCCGTATAATTTTGGTAGTGCAAATGCAGCTGCGCTTGCAGTCCTTGTTCGCTTATTTGCAATGGTGATGCAAACAGCTCGCCATTTAGTTGAAACACCAAGCAGTTCTCACCGCACTGGGGCAGTGTGATGGGCGCCAATGGGATAAGGCCGGAGAAATAAACGCCCCAACTGAAGTGCAGCTCTGGGGGACGGGGCAGTTTACTGGGCGTTAGCTGTGATTTTCTGAAAATTTGCGTACAAAGATTTATTGGATTTCAAGAAACCTTTTTTTGCATGTCCATACCCGCACATATCACTACTCCTTTCGTCAGTCTCACATGGTTGGCACTCCCGCCGGCCAGGTGGAAAGTATTTCCAGACCTTTACGCAAACACACTGCGCATTGGACTTCCGCCAGGCGTCGTCATCCGTACAGATCTCCGCCCACTTTTGTTGCTGGTGACGCAGCGGAAGCTTCTCGCTTGTGTAAAAAGGCTCACTGGTCTGATCCGTGTGCAGAGTGTAATAAAGCATCACGTCTTCGGGCTCTAACTGCTCATCTTCCTGCGACCTGGACACAATGTTAAATCCCTGAATTCGCGCCAGGTTTCGCAGGCGGAGCTGTTGGGTGGCCAGTGGCAGCCACTTTCGGCATCGCGGCCGCAGATTCATCGCGCGGCGTTGTTCCGTAGGCGTTAGATTACGCGGCGCCCGAAGGCCTTAACATTTTACAATAAAATATAGTTTGTTGTAGTTTTTCCGCAAGAGTTTTTTATAAAAAAAAAAAAAAACTAAAGGGCTAACAGCTGTTTTCCGAATCCGAAAAGTGTGTTGGTAAGCGTTCATAGTTTTGTGGGATAAATAGCATTTAAGATAATTCTTTACAAAAGTAAAATATTAAACAAATTGAGTACTGCAAATTTAAGGTTACTATAAATAAAAGAACATTTTTAAAGAAATCTGTATTCTTTATTTTTGTTGAAGAATTTACGAAAAAGCTAGTGTGTCAGTTCCGATGGGGCTTTCAGTTATCGACACATTTATAAGTGTTGCCTAACGCCACCATCTATATGGATTTCGCCAACACTGGCCGCTCCATTTATTTTGCTTTTTCCGTTTGTCCGCGAATAGTTTCTCGAATAAGGAAACTTGCTCCAAGGTTTTTGTCTCGTAAAGTTTGCTGTGAAGCAGCACTATGTTGAACTACATTAAAGAGACGATCATGGCGCCAGCGACACGCAGCAGCAGTGCGAATCAAAATAACAATAAGAATGTTAAGCCATCCGGTTGCAAGGATTCTGCACCAGCTCCAATGCGAGGCTACAAGGTTACTGATAACGAACGAACAAGAAAGTACGGAATTGGAGCCAACTCCCTAGGAATGCTGATAGAAAAGGCCAACAAAAAGTTCCCGGTAAGTGGGTAAAGTTTTTCTAGGATGTGAGAAAATTCTTGAATGGGCACCCACCTACACAAGGGCAAAGTGCTCTTGGCCCTGGCAGTTTCAAGGCCACGTCCCTGGCAGTGGCTTCCGCATTTGCTTCGTTCTCTTTCAATGCCATTAACGGCGGTCAATGCGCATGCTCATGAATCCTGGCAGGAAAAACGGCCACCTGTTGCTGTCATTCCCTGTATCCCTCCCAAGAAAGAAGTGCTGAAGGCCACTGAACCGTCTATCACTCTGGCCTTGATATTTCTGACCATGTCAAGGTCAATTTTACTGTTTTGTTGCTTTCCTTTAGCTTCAAGAACTGCACTTGTATCTGGCATCCGATGGCTTCGAGGTGTCTGATGACGAGTACCTGAACAGCCTACCGGCTCAGACTCTGTTTATTGTAGCTGGCCCGGATTCGGTTATAACAACAGGTTAGCAAAAGAGTCTGTTGATGTATCTATTTAACTTATTAATTTTATAGATGCCGACTTTGAATTTGAGAAAATGCGGCAGGAATCGCCGTTGCTGAAAGTGGCAGACATCTTTTATGACTTTATAGAGCAGCATCCGGATAAATTCCGACGCATGATTACGGAGTATGAGCTGCAGAAGCAGCGACGCGTCCTCGACAACACCAAGGCACATCTGAGCCTGAAGGCCGACCATGTGGAATGGTTCGAGGGCGGCGAGGAGCGATTCAAATCTAAGGAGGAGGCCATGGCCATGCGAGCCCAGACACGTGTACGTGGTTATTACTACAAGGCCAAAGAGGAGCTGACCCGCAACCCGCTTTACCGACAGAATGCCAAGGCCCGGCAAGTGATTAACTCAGTGTTGGAACAGTTTCGTTATTTGCTCATTGGGTGCGACTACTTCTCGATGATGTTCAACAGAAAGTTCGAGCAGAAGCATGAGTTCCTGCAGCAGCACCAATTGGGGGAAGAGGAAACGGATGCTGTCAGTGTACCCAGCAAGCGCCTAAGGCAGGTGATTAAGGAATATACCAGGGAGAACTCTATCCTCGACGAGTGGTCGGTTTCTCTTTGCACCGATTTGGGAGACTTTTACTGCCAGGGGTCGTACTCTGAAAATGGGAACTGCTGCTCCATGCAGCACAGCATCAATCCTTATGCGTCGCGCGAGAATCTGATTTTGTTCCAAGTCTGGAACCTGGACCACCAGATCGAATTATGCCGCACCATTCTGCCCGCCCTTGTGGCCAGTGTGGAGGAACTCATTACCCAACCGCATCGAAAATGCGCTGTGCACAACAAGCGTGTGGTGGACATATCCGTCCTAGAATACTTTCTTGAAATTTTTTCTTTGAAAAACCTTAGACTAGTTCACATCGTCTGCCACGAAAAGACACCTCGGAAAAATAGATCCAACGGACGCTTGCTGTGTCCGGAATGCCATGAATATCGCATTGTACAAGAACTTATGGATTTGCAGGCAAGCGATGCGAAGCCATAAGTTTCAGGTTTACAGATCGCCAATTAAGCAAAGCAATATTTTTATGACTTATGAAGGTTTTTTTCTCGTTATAAAGAGTTTAATTTTCTCTGAAAGAGATAAGTTGTACAAATCTAAAGTATCTCAAAGTTAACTATCAAAACGTACTGTTGAAAGTATTTATATATACATATTGTGTCTAAACTTAAATATACATACTTGTATGCATTTAATGTTAAAACGCTTAGAAAACCATTAGATTTATGTGGCTATGCAATATACTGATATAATCTAGCTTTAAATGTTCGTTGACTGTAACGCTATTAGTTGAGGTTCCAATAAGTTTTGTTGGCGTTACATCGATCAGCATGTCCAAACTTAGATATACAAAGTTATACCAATATATATCAATATATAATGAATATATACCACATATATATATATATATATACGTATTTAAAGGAGATTAAACTAAACAGGTTACAAAGTTTTGCTACTCTTGGCTTCTCAACACCACTAAGAATTTACTAAAAACCTGAAACGTTTCATCTTTCACACCTTGTCTAAAACTTAAGGATCTCTCTTTCTGATTAGCTTTCCCAAATCAAAAGACAAATTGTGTTGATTTTATTTCTCTTTATTTACTAAAAATTTTTACTGCATACGAAATTATACAACACAAAATATATTTTATATTAATATAAAATAAAAATAGTCAAATTGATGTAAATTTAAAGACGTTCGTATGCATACGAACACAATAATAAGTGTAAATGAATAAATAATGATGACACATTACAAAATAAAATCGTCAAGAGTGAAATAGTTTGAAATAATGATTTTCGCAAATAACAAAATATTTAATATACCATATTATTAGTCGTATTGATGTGCGCTTTCGTGTTATCCGGATACATATCAAGCTTAGTCGATTTCTTGCATATAATTCGTTTCGTTGTTACCTCATTGCACCTGCTTCTTCATCTCTTAAGGTTTAGGATTAGTAATTATTCGCTTTATTAATTGCTTCGTAATCGTGTTAGAATTGTGTTGTTTGGTTTTAGTGCTGCTACCAAATCGCGTTCAACAAACAAAGAGAAAAACAAAAACTTTCCTCGTCATCTACAAAATTGTGTTGGTTAGTGTAAAGAAATTTTACTAAAAACTTGTTCCCGTTCCCAAGCTAAACGATTGTGGCGATCCTTAGAGTGGCTGGTACTTAAACTAGATAACTATAACAAGCATTCTGATTGAGTTTCAGTTTCGATGTCTGTTTGCTGTGTTCAGTTGCTATAATTGATTTCTATGGCGTTGAGAAATAATTATAGATCCGATTGTCCAGGTCCTGGAAGAGAGAAAATGGAAAGGGTTATTAGGTTCGTGTCTGCTTATGCCGAAAGTAACAAACAAATAAAGCTAACACTTAACTGTAGAAACTTCCGAGTCTGCACACTGATCGCGTTCAGACTCACATATATACGGAACGTAAAAATGTAAAATAATCGGAAGTAAAAAAATAAAATTTGTAAGCGGCAACTGAGGAAGTGCAAGTGCCAAGCCAAGGCAGCCAAATCAATTTTGAGAGAAAACTTCACCTTTATTGTTTAACTTTTGTTTGTTCATTCAATTCAATTCAAGTCAAGTCAGTTCAAAGTTCAATACAATTTATTTCTCGGGGTAAAAGCCATTCATTGTCATTATCATTAAAGTTAACGATTAATTTTTGTTAAGAATATATATATCTCTTATCGTGTGTAGAACAAGTTAATCGAGTATAAGAAAAGAAACATTTAATTATGCATTTGTAAACTCATGAATGGTTAATGTAACGAACGACTTCTCGACAAGTTATATTGTACAATTTTCCATTTTATATATTCTCATTCTCGGTCTATTATTTGTATTGTTTTTTTTATTTATTTGTCACAACAACAAAAAATAATCTTCATTCGTTGTTCTTCGCAAGGTGGAGTTTGCTCTCCAAGCTGAATTTTTTGGGGAAGCGTTCTGGGACAGGAACTACAACAAATCGATAAAAATATTTGCGATGAAAAATAGAATTTAAAAACACAGGTCTATACTTTATTTCAATATTGTTAGATCGAATATGTTAATGGTTTCGAGTACTACGAATTACTTGAAAGATGTTAATTGGTGAAAACTCTTGTTGGGGCATACAAACCTGCATTGAATTTCAAATAATTTGATCTAAATATCGCAAATATTTTTATACAATGAATTAGAATAGATTACGGCACACAGAATTAAAATCAAATAGCGGCGAAAATAAAATTAAAAATAAGAAAAGAGGACAATTTTTTTTGGAATATAAATGAAAAACATTCAAATTAGTTCAAAAGTGTTTTTTTTTGGTCATTTTTGTTGTTGCTTTTAATAAAATTACATTTTTAGGTACCTTAGGATTTTGAACGAGTTTTACGAAATCTTTGAGTTGAGATGAAATTGTTTTTGGTTTTTCTTTTATTTTGTTGTTTATTGTGGCGATTTAATAGATTTTTATTCAGTTTTATATGCTGGTTATTTGGTTCGATTTCGAGAGTTATGTTTTACAAATTTTGACATACTCATGTGGTAGTTTGGTTTTTGAGAAAATGATTTTGATTTTTGGTTTTGCGCTTTACTGAGGTAACAAACGAACGAACGAATGAACGATTTCTTTTCATTGGTTTCAATTGGTTTATTTACATGTTCCATTAGATATTTAGTTTATTAAAGTGTTGAGTGTATTTGGTATTCATAATGTACATAATGGGTGTGCTGGGATGATATGAGATGATGATGATGATAGAAGAAATGCAAAACTGGCTTTGGGTGTTACCCAATTTCTTGGGCAGTGACTTTTTTGGCCAAATGCAGAAAGATCGCCTAGGGCGCTAAATTACCATTACCAGAATTCGGGAGTGGTAACCGGTTCGAAAATGGACTAGCCTCCAGATTAACCATTTAGGTTTTTTTTTCATATATTTTAGGGGATTACTGGGGGTGTGATTACAGAACCCATGTGGCTTACGTAACCCCTCTGTCGCTTTGAATTCGCTTTTCACTTCGTTCGAATTGGTGGGATCTTGGATCCCTAATCGCATCGGAACCGGTCTCACATCCCTGCTAAGACTACAGACCCGCCCTGATATATACAAGTGGCAACGTCCTTGCCATTCCCTAAACCCGACGCCAACTGCTCACGGATCGCTCCCGGGACTGTGAGTTCTGCCGGAAACATTCCGGACTCTTGCTGCCCCTGGCGTTGGCAATCTCCGGTGATTCCGTGACTCGGGCCAAGTCCCTGTTTATTGTCTTGGAGCTGAGCACACGGGGGCAACGCACCGTCCAGGGGCTGCGTCGTGGATCTTGCAGGTTACGGAAGGCTTTGGAGGGCAGCACCTCCTCACCACTCCCGCTCGCCTCGCACCAACTGTTGTAGTAGTCGGAGTACTCTTTGTCGTGCTTCGGAGTTGGCGCCGGCGTGCTATCCAGTGAGCTATTCTGTGCGGAGTCCATCTCCTCAGCAAGTGCTCGCTTGGCCGCCGCCTGGAGCTTCTCCATAGGCAGGTTGCGAAGATGCATGCTGTCGCTCTTCAGGAGCAGGCTCTGGACCAGTTCGTTCACCAGCTTGTCGCTTACCACCTTTTGGTTCTTGGCCGATGGCCCCATAATGGGCGAGGCAGGACTGTTTGGAGTCGAAGGATTATCCGCGTCGATGCTGGTATTCTTTCGGAGAGGCAGGGATAGACGCTCCCGCCGTTGGGTCATGCTCTCTGCGTCGCCCAGGGCACTTGGATTCTGTTTCCTGGTGATGGACACATTGTGCACGATCTTCCGTCGACTGGGCTTCAGCTGGAATTCATCAGCAGGCGTGGCTGCCGGATCCTCTGGCAGGTCGTTCTCGTCGTTCAGCAGCTTGAAGAGCCTGGAATGTGTGGCCGCTCGCTGGTAGCTGCTCATCTTGCGCAGCTCCGGGAAGCTCTCCGACTCCGTGTCTGTCTCGGATAGGTGACGATTCATGTCAGTCACCCCGGAATCGTCCTCCTCGATCTCCGATTCGGAGCGCTGGGTGCTGCTGTTGCGGGACAGCGTTCCCTTGCCAACACCACTGTCCACGGACAGGGACTGTGTCGTCAGAGCCTTGGATCCCTGAGTGGGCACCACTTCAAAAGCGCTGATCCTGTCGCGTACGGAGATCTTTGGCGCTTCCGAGCTAAATTTCTCAACTCCCAGATCGGGCAATCCGTTCGGCAGGAGCTTAACCTCTGGTTCTGGTTCCACATAGACCTCGGGCAGTTGGGGTTCTGGGTTGGTGGGCGTGGGCGTGGAAGCACCTCGTTCCTCCTCCTCGGTATCAGGAACTTGTGGTTTGTGCTCTTCTACAATAGCGCCGTCTTCTCCAACAATCTCGTATTCACCCGGTGGTCCCAGGACCAAGTCCTGAGGTTCTTCGGCTTCCAGGATAACACTGCTGCGATTACCCTTCTGGGGACTTGCCTGCAGTGGAGTTTGCTGGCCATCGATGGATGTGTTGAAGAAGGCCATGGCTTGACGATAGTTTTGGCGCTTCTGTTCCGCTTCCTCGACCTGCTCCTTCTTGGCGCGCTCGTTTTCTATATCCGCCCAGAAGTCCACCTCTTCCTCCTGTTCCTCATCCTGAGGTGGTGCAGACCAAGTGTAGACTGTGGCTGGCTCGTGCATTGAAGCCATGGACATAGTGTCCACATGACTCAAATTACTGTCTGGCGTTGGTTCTTGAGGATTCACCGTATCTACTGCATTGTTTTTGTCATCCTCTTTTTCTGGAGCATCATGATCCAGACCCTCATATTGCTCAGCGAGCACCTTCTCTTCTTCTACAACTGGATCGACTATTACGGGTTCCTCGCCTCTGGCTGCTTCCAGAGTGGCCCACACATCGATCTCCACTGCCGGCTCATCGGGCAACTTGGCTCTAAAGGCTTTGGTCTCCACTGGCTTGTAGGGTGTCTCCTCCACCGAGTTCTGACGTTCCTTTCGAGCCCAGAAGGTGGCGGACTTGTGGAAGGTCACATCTTCATCATCGTCTTCTCCGGGCTTTCTATTGGCTTCTATCTCGGCCCAAAAATCGATTTCTTCATCGGTGTCAACCTCGCGAGGCTCTTCGGGATACTTTGTGGGATCATACTCCATATTTTGGGGCTTCTCTTCTGCCTGGATGCTGGTAGAGGACTGGATGTCCGCCCAAAAGTCCACTTCATCTTCTGCGTTTTTGCTTTGATCGATCCAGATAGTGGACTCCGTTTCCATCTGGGGCTCTTGGTGGAAAGAGGCACTCTCCCAGTTGGTATTTGAAATCTTCTCACTGCTCTTGGAAGCCTTCGCTTTCTCCACTGAGGCCCAGAAGTCCTCCTCTTCGTCTTCTTCCTGACCGTCATCCTCCTTGGGCTGCTCTGGCTTTTCTTCGACTATAAAATGTACTTCCGCTCTTTGTGAGCAGGGCAAAGATTCCACCCGAGCTCTAAGGGTGGTGGTCCAGTGCTCCACCCGAGTCACAGACTCTTTCTTCAAAGGCGAGTATGTGACGGTTTTCTTCTTTTTGGTCCACTGCTTGTCAGACCCGTCAGTAGATTCCTTTTTTTCTATGCTAGCCCAAAAATCCACTTCCTCTGGTTGTTCTTCGGGTTCCTTTGAGGGTTCTGCTTCTTGGGAAGCCGTGGCAAAGGTGGACCAGAAGCTATTCTTGGCCGCCTCGAGCGATGCCTGAGCCTTGGACACATCGGCCGATTTGGGTCTAGGTGGCTTCGATTCCGAGGCATTTTCTTTGGATCGTAGTTTTGGGGCTTCAGCCGGTTGATCTGCTGGCTTTGCTTCGGGAGTTTTCCAGAAGTTTTTCGACTGCTCCATCATTTTCTGGGCCTGCATCTTGGTGGCCATCAGTGTGGCGAAGAAATCGAACTCTTCCTTTGGCGAGCTAGCCACTTCTTTGATTTCTTCGATCTTCGGCTTGGCTTCCACCTGGGAAATGTTATTGGTGACATCGCTGGACATTGTGTCACCAAGGAACTTGTTCCGCATTCCCAAGGAAAATGAGTTGGTGTCATCTTCAATACTGGCTTTTCTGGGAACAGCCATCTCCTCCACGGGATAGGCACTGGAGGTCTTGTATGGCTGGGTCACCTTTTCCACCGAATTGGAACGGGAGGAGTTGGACAGACTAATGGTTACGCTGACGTCGCAGTCATCCTCATCCTCGTCTTCGCTTTCCACTTTGGCGACACTGAAGGAACTGGCAATGCTTGGGCGCTTCTCCTCGACTTGAGTGGTGCTGCCCACTTGGACTGTGGCGACGTCCTCATCGTTGGTATTACGGCTGAATGAGAAACGCAAAGGCAGGCGTACGGTCACCGAGTTGGACTTCTCATCGTCATCATCGTTCTCCTCGATTTGCTTATCAATTTCATCCACAATGGTGGATCTGGACTCATTGCGGACCACCGTCTTGGCATATTCGCTGCTGCGCTCCAGCTCACTCTCCTCCTCGTAAATAACGCTCAGATCCTCCTCCACGATGTAATCTTCTTCCATTTCCTCCACCAGGCCTTCCTGCTCCAGCTCAACCTGCTCCTCTTCATCGAACATCTCATCCGCGGTGGTCACGTCCTCGTCGTCATCACTACTTTCTGAATCCAAGTGCTGTTCGAGGTAGACCTGAACATTGGTCACCGATTTGATGGCTTGAAGGGGAGCCGGACGGGCTCCCATTTTCGGAGTAACTTCGTCATCTTCATCACTGCTCTCCTCCGAAGAATCGCTATCGGAATTCGAGGCATTCTCGCTGGGGGATCTCTCGCCCAGCTCCTTCGAATGTTCGCCGACGTAGTTCTTCTGCAATTGCTTGGAGAGGTTGGCCTGTGTGTTGCCTCCGGCGATCTTATTGATGTTGGCCAATCGCTGGCTGAGCACGTCGATGACCTGCTGATTGTTGGTGCAAATATTTCTGGCCTTTGGCCGGCTGACCAGCTCCTCTATCTCCACGGAGTGAGCGCGCTTGGGTGGCTCTCGAGGCTCCACGCGAATGTGATGTTGCATGATCACCTGCGAGGGCATGTCGTCGGTGCTAGGGGTGATGATGATGTCGGGCAATACGCTGCTGGCCCTGCTCTCCTCCGTGGAACTCTGGCTGTAGCTGGGCGCCACTGGATAGGGATACGGATGGCCATAGAAAGGGGGGTAGGCAGCAGGGGACGGGGGCTCCCCCGCCTGCTGGCCGTAAGGCGGCATGGGTGGCGGCGGGTAATAAGGATAATAGTAGGGATACGGGGGATATCCCTCAGCTGGCTTCCCCTCCACAGTGTGGGGTGGCGGCGGAGGCGGAGGATAGGGGTAGGGATACGGCCAGGGGGCGGCACCCTCGCCGTTTGGTGGTGGCGGCGGAGGCATGTACCAGGGATAGGGGTAGCCGAAAGCATAGGGATAGTGTGGGGGCACCGACTGCGAACGAGGTGGCTGGGGGGCACAAGAACTATCCGAACTAAGGGATGAGTTGGATGAGTGAGTCGTAGGGTGTGCATGTGTACTGTAAGTGGTGGGTGGTGGTGTGGGGGTGGCTGAGGTGTAACTGTGGCGTTTGTTGGTTTTATTGTTAATCTTATTATGATTATTATTGATTTCATTATTATTATTATTATTATTATTGATATTAAGTGGGGTTTCGTTCAGTTCAACATTTTCCAAATCCGAGTCCAGCTCGGTGTGATTTTTATGGTCTGAGGTCGGTTTTTGGTACACGGTTATCAAATATAAAAAAAGAAGAAAAGAAATAGACACGGTGAGAGTGCGAACATTATGTTGTGAGTGTTTTTATAAATCTGACTCGGTCCGATTTCATCGGGCTGATCGATCGACTGATGCATTGGTTAAACGATCTAGCAAAGCTATGTACAATTAAATGGCGCATGAGATCTTTAGAATGGATGCTCGCTTGCAAAATGGTGTGGGGTTTTCTTCATGCGATCCAAACAGTGTTCTTTCCATTTAATATAAATATTTATATATGTGCATTACTTATCCATTATTGTCAGAGTTAATGTGTTAAACTCAAAGGGGATTAAGTCGAACTGTTGACTGAACACCATTCAGCAAAAAGTAAGGTGAAATCTCTCAAAAAGGATTCTGTTTCTGATGCGGTATTGCTTATGCATATGTCTGGGAACGTGATCATGATTTTAGTAGTGCTGGATGGTTTGTGAGTATATATACAGCCATGAAATATCTCTCTACTAAATGCGAGATTTATGATTGTGATTTGGGGTTTAAACTTTCAACTTTCCACTATAATATAGCTCCTTTTTGGGGTGCTCTGTGATGGGACAACATTACTTACCGGCATTTTCAGGTGTTGTCATTGCTTGAAGAATCTTAAATGATCGACTGGGTATAGCGCTTCCTGTGTACTTTTTGGGTTCCGGAACTTGTTGTTCACTAGGCGGCACATATTGTTGTTGTTGTTGTTGGGGTGTATCTATGGAGCACAATAAAATTATTTTAAAATAAAATAAACCTAATTCATAAATCATTTTTTTTCTTTTCTTACCATAACGTTGTTGCGTGAATCGGTTCTGGGCAGAGACTCCATTACCTGGAATGAAATTGGCATATGTAGAAGCTCAGACAAACCTAAGTATAAAAAATGAACTAAAAACTGTTTTTATAATTAGTTTTCTACTTAGTAGTGCTGCATAATTTTGATTTGAACTAAAATGGCACCAAACCTTAGGACATACACAGGAAGCTGATTAGTTTCTATCGACCAAAAAGATTTGTGGCTTAAAGCTGTTTTAGGTATTATTAGTAGAGTTTCTGAGGACCCAAAGACACTCCCGGGGACTACGCACTTTTTACCTTACCCACCGCTGGATGGATATGAGGGATCTGGAAATGGGGGACAACCAGGGAGCTACCTATCGAATCTCACCTTGCGGGGACCAAGCTAGTGGCGTACCCGACTGATACTGCTGCTGATCCTGTGCGATTTGGAGGCGCCTCATCTGCTCGATGGTCGGACTATTCCTGGCCTGTTGGGCGCTCATCTGGCGGGCAAACTGCGGCCGCTGCAACTCCGCCTCCTGGGGCGTTTGTTGATGCGCCTGCTGCTGCTGATGCTGCGGCGTTTCATCGCTGCCATCGTCCACGGTGTCGGTTATCTTTTGCAAAATTCTAAACGATTTCGATTGGATGGGCGGTGAACGTGGATCGCTGCAAGTAGATATAGCCATGTGTTAGGTTAGGTTGTTGGTTAGCATGCCGTCTGAAGTGTCTGAAGTCAATCAAATTACAACAATTTTTGGCGAACGAAACGATTTGGTTAATTGTTATGATCAGTTTGGATACGAACTGCAGAGAAACCAAATTTTCATCAAAATTTTGCATTAATGTACGAAGTTGTACTTTCAGCTGAGATGTATTTGATGTAGATGATGATAATGATGATGATGTTGGTGATTAAGAGTACTACAATACACTTTGCAACATATTCAAAAACTGGAGAAAAAGCCCTACAAATATTGACATTCGTATGTATGTAAATTAGTTCCTATTCTGCCAGATTTCAAAAAATATCTTTTGAATAAATATTTTAAGTTTTTTATTCTATTAAGTAATATATATTGTGGGTAATTTTCAAACACAAGCAAAGATACATAAAAATAAAAATATCTATCAAAAATACTTTTTGTCAAAGTAAAATTCCTATGATGGTGGCAGGTGGTATTCAGTTTGGTGACGAAAACTTCTAAAATATCATGCCTCACATTCTTAACATTCCTTTTTTTTTTAAATGTCTCCCAAACTCGAAATTCATTACCCAAGCTCAACCATTTCTAAAATATTATTTTCTGCTTCACTTTTTTAAAATCACACTTCACTTTTTTCTATATTTCCAATTGCGTGAAATTAATGTTAGGGTTATTTTGCTGGCGACAGTGCTCTCGTAATACCTGAGACGATTCTTTCTGTAGAGTATCTCCGCCTCGAGCGGACACTGGTGCACATACAAATTGTAATTGCCACTAAATAGTCGTTGGTTTAGTTGGTCAGAGAAAAGCACAAAATTAAGACGCATTAGTGCTGGCCAGGATTAGTGTTGTTTTGGGCAAAGCACAAGAATATCAGCAAACGCTGCGGGCTACTTACTTTTGAAGCAGCACAGGCGACTGGGATACAGGACCTCCGCGTCCTCCCTCGATGGCGATCGGAATTATCCTGGTTGCGGTGCCGTTGGTGCTGGCATTAGCCGGCGGCTGGCTGGGTGACAGGACACGCTGGGAACTCGGTTCCCGCCACTGTCCCGCGGGGGGAGCTGCATAATTGTTGTAACCTTGATCGACAAATTGATTAGCTGAGCGAATTATGTGACCTGCAGGCGCTTTCGTAGGAGAGAAAGAGTATACATAGACACACGGTAATATAGAGACTCGGAGATGGGGTTATACAATTGGACAGAGAGCTGGGAGTTCGGGGAGAGGTACGACATTCCTGGGGAGCGGCAAGTGCGAAGGAGTGGGAGTGGATTTTGATTTATTTTTGGGTGGGTGGGTGTACAACTATGGGTTTTAGTCACAAACATCTAGAGGTTTTTAGGAAAGCGCCACAAACACAAAACACAAAAACATGGTAGAGGCTCTCCCACTTGGAGGACTTACCACCAAAATTTGGCTGGGCTGCGGCATAGGTGGGTGTCTGCTCCAGAGTAATTGGTATGATACGTTCCTGGGAATAATGACATTTTAAATTACATTTATGATTGAGCATTAAAAAGGAGAACCCACCCTTGGTGCACTCGGATTGGCATTGTTGTTGCTGCTGCTGCCATTGGTGTTCAGATTGATCTGCAAACGCAATCCTCCTGGCTGAGGATTCGATCCGAAATTGTGCTGACTGATGAGGGGAGCAGCTGCCACCGGAGAGGGTCCATAGCCATTTCCTGTCTGTGGCTGCAACTGCGGGAGCTGGTAGAACGAGGTCTGGCTCTGGGGCTGCTGTGGTGCAACTTGGGGCTGCGGCGCCGGCGTGGTCTGTCGGAGAGTGGAGGGCAGCACGTTGCCGTTCTCCTCGGGACGACCCAGGGCCCAGGGTGCCTGCTCCTTGCTGGCCGGCTGAGAGGTGAGCCACCTCAGAGGCTGGTTGCCTTGCGGCTGCTGAGACTGCTGCTGCTGTGGCAACTGACGCATTGGCGAATCACGGGCACCTGCCTGCTGCTGCTGTTGCTGCAACAGAATTCGTTGAGCCTGCGGCTCTGTGGGTTGGGCCAACGGAGCAATGTAGAGTGAGCCAACATTGGTCTGTGAAAGGTTAAAGGTAAACATTCAATATTAAAATATTGCTATGGCCTTAGTACAGTTGTCTAAAATTCTCCTCCTCCCTATCTTGCGCCACTGCCAATTGCCTCAAGTTCAAAATTCGTGTTTGGCCTTTACATTTGGCTAATTATAGCCACTATATACCACTGCACTTGGCTATTGCGTTCAATGTTTAGTCGAAAATGTGAAGCCAACAATCTCTCTTGAAATTGTTGCCTAAAAATAAACCAAATCAGGAAGCCGTTCTGTGTACATTCTTCATTCAAATAATTATTTCCAAATTTTACAACTTTGGTTGTTACTCGATTTGAATATTACTCATACGCTGCTTGCCCAACGGTGCGAATGAGTAATAAAGTTAAAGGTCATACCAGAATGGAAATTACGCACAAATTATTGCATATTTGGTAATTTTTGATTTTCGCTTTTAGGATTTACTCACAGGCTTTGCTGCTGTCGCATATTGGTTTTGAGTTTGAGTGCCAAAGTTCTGCTGTTGCTGCTGCTGTTGGAAACTAGTTGCTCCGGTTTCAGTCCTAGCTGGGCTGAAAACATCGCGAGATCTCTGTTGCTGTTGCTGCTGTGCCTGAACATTGTTGTAGATGGGCTGGGGATGCGATTGCAATTGCTGTTGCTGCTGCGGCTGCTGCTGTTGCTGTGGGGCAGGCTGGGTGCGTTGTGTCCTCCAGGGCACAGACTGGGCAGCCTGTTGCTGTGACTGCTGCTGCTGTTGCGGCACCTGAGCCAGTGGTGATATGGCTGCTGGTGGACGTTGCTGTGGCGACTGTTGCTGTTGTGGCACCTGAGCCAGTGGCGATATGGCTGCTGGTGGACGTTGCTGCGGCGACTGTTGCTGTTGAGGCACCTGAGCCAGTGGCGATATTGCTGGTGGTGGACGTTGCTGCGGCGACTGTTGCTGCTGGGCGTACCGGAAGGGACTTTCTGTGGATCGCTGCTGTTGCTCGAAGGGCGATCGAGGACTTTCCGTTTGCCGAGTGTAGACATTCACAGCCGGAGCAGTTGGCATAGCTACACTACGGAACTGTGATGGCAGCTGTTGTGGCTCCTGCTCCTGCTCCTGCTGTGGTGTTACCTGCTGCGGCTGAGCCTGAGGCTGGGGCTGTTGCTGTTGCTGCTCCTGCTCCTGCTGTGGTGGTGTTGCTGGTGGCGTTGGCAGTTGCTGCGGCATGGGGGGTGTCTTGGGAGAAGCCACCGGCGGCTGTTGCTGCGTAGTGGGTGTATACGGGATATAACTGTTGCCATTGTTGCTTTCCACACTGGGAGCTGGTGCTGATCTGGGAGCTGAATTAAAAACAAAAATATTTTATTAATTTTCCTCCAAGCCATGTGATTGATATGCTGAGATTTTATTTTAGTGCGGTTAGTGGGAAATTGGTGAGCCAATTTGTAAGGCCTTTGGATGTCTAATTAGTGGAATGGGTTTTAGAAGAAGCAACCTCAACCGCTTAGTATTTGCTGGCGATGTATCATGAGTCGTATCGGGATCAGTATATCCAAAACCAAAAACCATTAAGCAAATGCCAGCCAAGTCCTCACCATCAACAACATCTGAGGGGCTGTTGCTACTGCTGTTGCCATTGCCATTGGTGTAGCCCTCAGTTGGGCCAGCTGCCACCTCGGCCAGGGGGCTCTTGGAGCGGTCTTTGCAGTACTCGTCCTTCCAGAATGTGTTCTTCTCCACCGGAGGCGGAACTTTGCGCAGCGCAGCCATCGGATTGGGCGGGATCTTGATCTCCGGCCGGAAGCCGAGTGGCGGCGGCTCGAAGCGCTGTGGTGTGGGCGACTTGCGGGCAGTCGCCGGAGAACCGGGTGCACTCAGACGCCCTGTGGGCGGCGCTAGGGTGCTAGGTTGTTGGGGGGGGGTGGTGGGGGTGCAGCCGGTGCAGCGGCGGACGTACCGTTCTTACCCGTCTGTCCCAGAGACTGTGGCGGCGGCGGCGGGGGCAGCACCTGGAAGGGCATGCCCATGGCGGCGGCACCAATAGCACTGGCCGCCCCTCCGCCCGGCGACTGCGGCTGGACGGGTCTGTTCTGTTGGGAGGCGCCGGTCGCCCCCTCCGACTGGGCGTTGCGGGCCAGGCGCTTGGCCATCCGCTCGGACCGGATCTGGGAGAGATCAATGCCGCCGGGTGTGTAGGTGAACGGCTTCTTGTCTTTTGTCATCATCGCGTTCTGGACGCAGGCGGGGGCCTCGTAGCCTCCATTTCCGGCTCCTCCTCCTCCGCGCTGTCCGTATCTGTGGTCATGAAAATAGATTCCAAGAAATAAAAAACAACCAATTATATTTAGAAAAGCTTATTCATAATGTAATGTAACAGCATCATGAAAATAGAAGAGATTTAAGGTCTATCGTTGAAAGGCTGGTCTGACTGAATGGACTGGGCTTGCCAAAGTTTTTCTCAGTGTACTGTAGCTATGCTAATCCAACTCGCATCTCTCTTTTGTTCGGCTATTTATCATAATTTTTGTTAAATCTTTTTCTAATTTATTGTTCCGCGGCCGGCCACTGGCAAAAAAGCCCTCAATCGTGTTGTTTTTCCTTTCTTCGGCTGCTGCTTGACTAATGAGTCGCTCATCGATAGTTCAATGAGCCAATGTTTTGATTTTTTAACGATCAACGACCAGCGATCAAGGGGGAAAGTGAGTCTCTGCTGGCAACAACCATCCATAGAAGGTGATACGACCGATGAAGTGCATAATTTGAAAGGTTGAAAGTGAGAAGTTATGGGGTAAAGTTAAGCTACATAAAAGTAAATTATCGAATTGGCTTTTTTTGTGTAAATTAAGTGACTTGATATGGTTAAGTAATTGGCTCAAGAAACTGCTTTCAAAAAAGTATTATTGTAAAATTTCAGTTAAGACTTTCGTTTTAAAAAATTAACAGATACTACTGCCATTTAAGAGCTATATTTCAATTTAAGATTTAAGACACCCGGCCATATCAGACGTTTTTCTTTTGACACTTTCACGCCCTCATTGGAGACATTTTCTCCTTATAATTTACTTAATTTAAATGCGATTTGCGGCAACAATTTGCTAATTAAAAGCGAAAATCGAAGACGTTCGGTGACGTTCTCGTTTAAGTGGAGACTCCGCCACCTGAGAGACGTCCACCGCCAGCCTGAAAGCCTGTTATGCTGAAAGAAAGTGATGGCTGGGAGTGGATCTGGCCTGGACTACGGGCTCTGGTTCGGGTTCTGAAAAGTTGTCAGGCCTGTTGCCCGTCGTCTATCAGCTTCATTAGTTTTTATATTCAGCTGGTAACCACTGGTACAGACATATGTACTTCTGTGCGAGTGCGTGGATGATTCGCCGGCAAGTGGGTCAGGCGAACAGGAACAGGTGATGTCGAGGTCTGTTCCATAAAACTGACACACTGCTGCTGTCTCGCCAAACTTTATTCACATCCAAGTCTGCGGTTGTCCTCTTGGGACAGATCTGCAACCGCAAATGCGAAGGCCACAAAGTGCCTTCGTATGTGGGAAAAATGATTGCAAAACTCACCCACAACAGCGACTAAATAAACTGGCTTACATGCAAATTGGAGCGCGTGCATCAAAGTCAAATGCAGATGACGTAACTCTGCGGCTGCGGTTAATAGTGGCAGAGAAATAATATTAAACAAAAAAACGTATTCATACACGAGTATTCGAAACAAATCACATCATTAATTGTCTCCATAAGGGGAGCGATCAAAGAAATGCTGTCAGTTCCTTTTAGATGGCGGGGGAAAAACTATGGAAAAATATTCCCGGGCAGGTTGGGACAGACATGCCTATGTCTGTTGAACTTGCCATTGATTATGTGCGAATTAATAGCATCAACGGCTTCCATAATTGTCGAGGCGTGTCCAAAATTGTGAGGTCGCTCGGATCGGTTCGTTTATTGACTCGGTGGCTGTTTATATGGCAGGGTAGGAAATTCAATTTACACAACAGTTTTGTTAACTGTTTTTCCATTATTAAACGTTAGCGAGCCTTATTGGGAACGGTTATGAAAGTTATTAAAGCCAGACAAGCCTAGAAAAGTGTCAGCCTAGGCTCAACAAGTTTCCTGAAAGGCAGTCTAAATGTAAATCAACTAAAAGTTGTATTTTATTTCATTGTTCTCATTTCCCAACAGTGAACTAAATCGAACCGTACTCATTGCCAAAATTATTCTTTGAAAAGAGTGGACATTAAAAACTAAAAGATACACGCGTGTCGCCGGAACCCAAAAGCACAGATGTCCGCCGGTGACGTCAATGGCGGGGACATGGCGTCAGTACTTGGCCTGGTACTTGGGGGACACGGATGAAATGGCTTCGGAGTACTTGACCACAAACAAGACGGGACCACCAGCTGCTGCCCGCTCTGACAGATTTGGCAATTAAAATGTCAGACCCCTATGAACGTGGAAGTAGGAAGCTTTGTTCTGTTCTCAGTGCATCGGTAAGCTGGCTAAAATATTTTGCATAGAATCATAATGACTATTTATGACTAATTCCGAGGCACGTTTGACACAATTTCCTTGTCGCTATAATGAATCATAAGTAATTGCGACTTGTATTTTCTGCCTTAGATAAACATTTGCTAAATAAATACATATATTTCTAGAAATATAGTTAAAACCTTTTATTGGCCCACGAATGAGTTTTATATTTTATCGAAAAAATAAATCAAAACGTTAAAAAATAGCAGCTGTCCGTGCGTGCGGAGAAAACATGCAACGGCCAAAAACAAAAAACACAAAAAATGAAATGATGGGAAAACATCTGGGAAATTTACATTTTCACTTTTTCTGGCTTGGTTTCGATTTTGCCACTGCACATGCAAATGAGCGTGCAAATAGCTATCTGCAGGCAACTGGCACAGACTAACAGCCGAATACATCCGCAAGATACTGGAGATGAATCTGGAGAAACATTTTCATTGGCATTTTGTTTGTAGTGATGGACTGGCACTTATTTCTATGAAGAGTTGAGTGAAGGTTTTCTTATTCTCATATTTGTTAGTTTATCCAAAATTATATATAGTTTCAAAAATATCTAGTTTAAGCGTAGTTTAAAAATTGGTTTTTCATAAGATACTAAAAATATTTATTCATTCGACACATTTTTGCAATCAACCATCATATTTACAATTTATCAGGCTAATAACGTTCTCTTGTCCATTATACCCATCGCATACCCTGTGGCCAAAGCCAACTGACTGCCTAGAATTTTCTGCAGCTGGTTGCGCATATTTCAAGATCAAGGGCAGGCAGGCAGGCAGCAGCTTTGCGGCAACAACAACCCAGCCGCCGAAGTAAGAACTTGAAAGCTGCCACATGCAACATGACATAATGATAGTCATTGTCCGCCCGAGCTGGTGTGTGAGTGTGCCTATAAATAGCTGAGAAGCTGGAGAGCTGGGGTACAGGGTGTCCCGTCCAGCAACCGCCCACATTCCTGGGTTGAGCTAATCTAGCGATAAATATTTACTTAGAAATTTTCGCTCGTCTGTGCATGTTGGCTCTTTGTTGCTTTATTATTCAGGTCTGGCTATTGCGCCTTCCTCGAATGTACATCTTATCACGGGAAGGGGCATACGGATAATGGTTTCTTGGCAGGTCATGGACTTACGACGACTCCAGGCAGTTCTTGGCATCCCCGTTCGTCACAGGATGTAGCTCCGGCAGCTGGAAGCCTCGATCCTTGTGCACCATATAGGCGGGCAGTGTGTCGATAATGGCATTGGCCTTATCATTGTACGATCCGAGGAGTTCGCGGTACTTGGAGTAGACGACGCGTTTCAGTTGGGGATTATTGGCGGATACGGAACCGGGGGCGGACGATGCCGCAGATTGCATGGTTGAAGTAGCCATTTCTCTTATATTTTTTCAGGCAGTTTCTTTTTTAATCTTCTGTTTGTAATTACACTTCTTGGTAGTTTGTTTTAACTTTCTTTTGAATCACTTTTGCATACTTTCATTCCAAAAGTCTATATCATAGAATTAGTGTTAGTTATTTCTAGCAAAATAAAGTTATAATATTGGCTTACTAACAGCTGTGCAAATCTTTCTTATCAAACACCTCATATCGGCAAATATGAACTGAGCAAGCCCAAAACAAAGGGGCAATTTGTAATTCTCTATATGGGGATGGAGCTCCAATCGATTTACATTTGTCAGTAACCAGATAGCTATACTCGCACAAAGGTGCCTGCAAGTCAAATAAACAGACGGATCAACCTATGAGCCAAATGACTCAACAATCGAAGGCAATTTAACCTTTTTTTGGTACAGGGCAGCCGGCAAACGCGGATGAGTCATAAAAAACTAAGAAGAATCAACGAAATTAGTCGAATCAGAATCGAAGAGGCGCGTATAGAGGAAAATAAAAGATACCAGCTGTTTTTCCTCACACAGAGATACGCTCACGCATGCTTATTATTTTTAGGAATGAGCTAAATGGTTTTGTGAATTAAAGCTATACTATCTGGGGGATATACTATCGCTTTATTGGCCCATGAGAGACAGACTATTTAATAACAAAAATATTGTTCATGTTATTTTGCTTTGGTTTCAACTGCGTTTTTGTTCACACACCACACTCGTTTATAGTTAGGCCACTCGCGCTGCGCAGAGTGTATCTCACGGTTACGTTCGTATCTGTATCTGAAAGCGCACTGGGCGACCGAACGCAGCAGAGTCTCGACGCGCATTGAAGTCGGGTTCGCTGGAGATTGGACTGACTGGTCTGGGGCTGTGGCTGCGGCTGAAACTGAGTCGTGTCGGCAACTTGTTGCAGATACATTTTCGCATTGCCGCAAAAGGAAAACCGAACTCTTGACAAACGTTCGGCTGGCACGCGGTGGCCGTCGTCCCGGTCTAGGTATCCACCAGATACACGGCCTGGCCTGTGGAGCAATTTATACGTCTGTCAAACTGGCTCAATGCTGGCGACAAATTTCAGTCTAAACGCCAAATACTTTCGACGTTTTCGTTTATCTGTATCTGGGCATCGGTTCGGATGTATCTGCGGATCTCTTATCGTGCGGCTAATTGTTTTCACTTTGCTGTCATGTCGTCTGCTTATTGCTGTTGTAGATTTTAATTATTAAGCCAAAAAGCATTCGGCGCTTATCTCCCACTCGAAATTCTGGGAGATTTCTTTATCGAGCCTGCCCTAGGTTTTTGCTCTAATTAACACAACAAGCCTTGTAGCCTGCGGTATCTGCGGAAACGTGGCCCACTAGCCTTGACTGACAAATAAATTGTTATCTTTCAGTCTTGGTGCTCAGTTAAATAATAATTGGCAAGAAAGCGTTAAAGAATTTTAAGCGTAGAATGACTGGGCTAAAAACACATTTTCTTTTCTTTTTTTTTCGATTTGTTCAAAGTTATTAATTGTCCGGCCATAAAGAAGGGGAAAGTTGAAAGCTGATGGGAAATGTAACTGCAAACTCATCGGTCCAACAAAAAACAAACTAAATTGATAAATTATTTATAACCCGATTGTTTCGAAGATATCTCTTATTATCTGATACCCTTGACTCTGGTTCATTGCACGTATTATATTTAATAGCTTATTAATTAGTAATTTTACTCCAAATGTAACCTTTTCTTTTAAACTCAACAGCATTTGAAAATTATTTCCGAGGCTTGTTTTGTTTTTAGTGAAAAGCAGAAAGAATAGAAGTTAAACATTTCCATAAATTTTACTTTTCTACGAAATTATGGTATGACGATGGACTTAAAAAGTAACCCAGTAATCCTGAGCTGTGTATCCCCGCAGAACAACCGGTTTGCCCACTTGGACCTGGAGGCTCTCTACGGCATCCCCCTGCTCTGTCCCGTGGAGAAGTGCCAGGCCCAGATGTCCCCGCTCGAGATGCTCACCCACCTGCTGATGCGGCACAGTCCCCACGAGTCGATGATGGAGCTCAAGTCCGACTGGCCCACCCAGTACGAGGTGGAGCTGGACAAGCTGACTCCGGGCCGGAACCATGCCGTTGGCGTGATCGCCTACGGTGGCACCCCGAAAAGTGGACGCAGCTGCGCGGTGACGCCGGAGCTGCAGATCGTCCACCACCTGCCCATCATCCTGATGCTGTACGTCAGCCCCCCGGCGGTGAATATGGAGCAGGCCTACATCTTCTACCTGGTCAGCCCCGTGGCCTCCAAGCGGGTCAGCGCCCAGGTGTCCCTTCTGGACAACGACCACACCCACGAGAAGCTCGGCCTGCGCTGCCTGCGAAACTTTCTGGACAGTCCGCTGCAGGACAGCGAGTCGCTTTTGTACTGCAACTTGGACTACCTCCTGTACACGGCCATCGACATCCGGGAGCTGTGTCGTTGCGCCAAAGATCGGCGTGTTTTCGTCAAAGTAGTTCTCCACGGTGAGCCAGACCTATTCGAGGTGGAGGACCACCAGGGGGATGGTAGCTCCCCGGCAAAGTCCCAGCCAAAGGTGACTCACTCGGATTGACGGACACATTAGATCCAACCGCCGGTAATTGACGCACACATTTGAAACTCGAGTGGCTGTCAATAATATTCGATTTTTCATCTGTGTACTATATGCGAGTATATTGTACTGTCAGAAAATTCGGTCTCCACTTTTCATTCAATAATTTTTGTTTTGGCTGGCCGGAAAGTGGGTCAGACGTGGATAGATAGATTTTCGGTGTGGTGTTTTTGTGGTTTAATGGTTTTTTTTCGAGGTGCAGCCCATCAATCAAGAGGGCCATCTAATTAGTTAGCCACAGGCCCCTCGTGGTGGGAAATCTATGAAGAATTTCTTCGTTCTTCGGAGGAGAGTGTGGGATTTTTAATTATGTGTTAAACGCTTCTCGTCTTTTTTTCGAAAACAATTTTCCGTTTGGATTAATGAGGAATTTATTTAGTATATTGACCCATTTGAGGCAAAATAAATGAGACTTGTTTTGAACCACATTACAAAATAGATTTCTGAAGGCTTACATAACTATTCTGAATAAAATCTAAAAGAAATATTTCCAACGAACTGCTAACCATCGCCAATTGGTCTAGCGATTAGTCTCATAAATTACCCGAAACTATACTGGCTGTTTAAATCGCAAACAAACTTGAATATATAGAATATACTTCCTATATATACACATGCGTGCGATACTATTTATAAGCGGATTATAATTTTGCAAACATAAAACCCAAGAAATTTATATGCCATTAACTACAAAAGCACAAAAGTGATCTTTGAGGGCGAAAAAAATTAAAACAAAAACTGAAGAGATAAACTAATAATAAAAGTACATATATTAAGCATCAACACGAGCATGTGTAGGACTAAGAGGCCTCTCTTTTTTGCCGAAACTGACCTTGAAATGAATAAGAAAAATACTGTTTTTATGCGAAGAGGAAAACTTATTTATTTTTTCCCCCGGCTATCGCAATCAGGGAACCCATTCATCACTTTCTACGACTACTCGAGAGTTTGCAACCCGTTTTGCATTTGTCATTTGCCGGCTGCGTTGATTGCATGACACGATCCCATCAGACGCAGAGCTGAGCTTGGCTGGGGGATTGGGTATGGGCTTGGGTTTGGTCAGTACCCGTAATTATTTATATTAATCTGGCCTGGGTCAACGAAGTCCATGCCACTGCTGCCGCCCCTATCGCTGCCCCTGCCGCATCGCCTCCAACGCTTCCAGGTGAAAGTGAAACTCTGGTTCGACTTGAAGCCCGTTGCACAATCGATGGCGGCAATATTTCTTCTTCAGCTGATGGCGGGATACACATACAATATGCGCGTAAATTTTGTATATTTTTTCCAACCCGATCCACATGAGGCCGACCGACACTTATGGCCAGATAGGCAACCGAATCCCGCCAGCGCCTTTTTTCGGTATTTTCCTTTTTCCTTGGAGATCGGACTGATGCTGGTTGAGAAATCTCAATGATTTTGATTTGTGGTAATGAAAAAAGTAATAAAAAAATTGTGATTTGTGAAGAAATACAACATCTCATTAAAAACCTCCTTAAACAAAACACATAAAACTTTCCGACATCATCAATGTGATTCATTTAATCTATATCGATTCACACGGCTAGGCCAATAGGCGATTCCCAATGTTGTTGAACTGCCATTTGGGTGTGGTTTTATTTATTTACCCTTATCTGGTTTTGGGAATCTTCCTTTAATTTAAATTCCTTTTTTCGCATTCAAATTTCACGGTCATCTGCGACCAACTTGAACTTCAGACACCATGTCTGTTTACAAAGTTTACGAAAAATTAAAAAAAAGAAGATGTGTAAAAATAAATAAAAATCACACTTGATTTACGCAATCAACAAAAGTGCAAAAAAAGCCACAAAGAAGTGTCAAAATACTTGTCGTTGACAAAAATCAAAGTCATGCCTGGTAATGCATCAAAAAGGCTGTGAATTTTTTAAAGCCGAATTAAAAGTAAATATTTATTTCAAGTTCGCACGTAAAAGATAATAGGGATGTACCATAAAAATTGCAAATTAAATAAACAAATCTTGAAACTATTTTGTACATGCGGCGTATACTTAATATTGTGCAGAGAGATTTTAGAGGAAACCTTCTTTATTTAGGTTTTTAATTTCTGTTCTACAGATGGCATTATTTATATTTAAAACTCGTGTTCCTTCTTTCATAATTTTGACCCAATTTCCTCAATATATTATCGTCTATATGTGTGGCTGCCGAAAATTTATGCACGACACATCAACGTCAACACAGAAATGCAAAAAAAACTTCAACATATGTATATACGTATCTGTCTGAGAAAATAATTCAAGAAAATAAAGTCTAGAACTAAATGCATTGTTTGCCAAATTCCTGACTTTTTTCTTCGGTGCGAAAGGTTTTTGCGAATTTGCTAGATGAAGTGCGTGGCTGGCTGAGAACTTCCGGTAAGAGCCGTCAGACTTTGAAATTCTCAACACGTGTGCCAAATGCTTCTGGCAAGACTCGTGGGGACAGCTGCTAGTGGCTAGCTTCTAGCTGGGGGGCAAGACATAAAACTTTGCACAAAATCTTGTTGAAAAATACGAAATTTAATTAATTAATTCGCTTAACGGCGGAACAACGAAAGTGTCGCCTGCCAAAAAGCGCGTGCAGCCTCTGGGGCCTTTTCGGTTCTTGGGCGTGGGCGTCTCCTGGCGTCGAAATCACCCATCGGATGGCCTTCAAAAACTCATGTGAGAGCCTTAATTGTAGCAGCGATCATAAAGATGTTCGGACTTGTATAAAAGTCTTGTATATAGTAGTATATATATGTACACGCCGCCCATCTGTTTTATTTATTTTCTAATTCGATTCAACAATTCTCTCCGGCTTGTGTTTTATTTTATAAATAATGAGAAAATGATCAGAAAAAAGAATCTGGTATTAACGGATATGATTGGTTTTTATTTTTTTTTAATTTTCTTTTGTCAAAATATAACTTATTTAATAGCTTAAACTCTATGGTAGTGACTTACCCAGAACTCATTTTAGCCGCTTAATATGTATTTCAAGTTGAACTTTAAAACACTTCTATACACCGCCCACGCACAGCCACCGGAGCAAAATGAATTGATTTTTTTAATATTAATTTTTTTTAGCCGTAGGCGTTGATTTTTGCCAAATCGCACGCAAGTTCTACGAAAAGATTTTGCAAACGACGCTTATGCACACAGAAACACTGAAAAATTCATAGGAAATCAAAAGAAAATTATGAATATTAATTCGAAAATGATTTTTGCACAAAATATCACGCGTTCTTATATAATTTGCAGCACGGACACGAGCACAGTGGAAATAGTTTTTCTCTAAATATTTTATTGTATCTATAGACAGTTCTAGTATCTACAAGTTTATTGAAATTGATGTTCACAAAAACGAATAGATTAGGGTTCGGCACAGACGACAGTATTCGGAAGAACCCTTTTTCAACATGTTCTGTTGGGAATTTTGTAATTTTTCTATTTTTAAAACGCGGCACGACGCATTGCTCACTTTTGCCAGAGAAAATACTCGTATCTATATCTATATATATCCGTATATATAGACAGCCCAGCTAGATAGATGATGGTATAGTATAGATATATCTATGTGTTAGTTTCTAGTTGAAAATTTCTTTATTTCGGATGGTTTTCTCGTTTGCAACGCGTTCAAGTTAGCAGCCCAAGTCGCACTGAATTCGCACACGAAATTTTCTCGGCCGAAAAGCCGAAAAACACATTTCGAAATTGATTCTCCTTCTTATTCGGTAAATGTATATATACACAATATATGCATATATATATATATTCTATTCGACCATCGGTCATGTCTGTGTCTATATCCGTGGACCAGTGGTGGTCGTAACACCAATGTGTTTGTACTTTCTAGCATGTGTAAAGTGCGTTTGCTTGGAAAATTGTATTCTATGAATTTTGAGTTTATTTAAAAGAAATCTAAATATTGAGCAAGCCCCCTAGATTTCCTCTATAGCGATCGTCAGAACAATCTGAGTGTACTTTACATTCACGTCCGACCTTTGTCGGGTTAATGCGCAATGTGCCATAAATATTTGGCACTCGTACGATACGGTTCGAGCTCAATAATTTCGATGTTTGTGCATTTCATTGCTATCAATCAAAATAATGACTAGACTGCTCCAAAAGAAAATATTCTAGAAAATTTTCAAATCATTATTTTCTTTGTTTTATTATTTGTATTTATTTTTACAGCTGTACAATTTTTTTTCAATGTGCTAGAAATAAATGTGACAACTCATGGACCAAGATCAATGACAACATTTTATTACCCATTAAGTGTGTATGAAAGTATAGATTTGTATTCTTTATGTTTTTGGTTATTTATTTAAAAATAAGGGTAACTATATTTAAGTTAAGTTTATAGAATTTCAGTATCAAATCAAAAATTTAAATGCAATTTCAAAAATGTTATTTATTCAGCCTGCCTATATCAATTACATTTCTGTCTGAGACTTTTGATAAATTGATTGAGTGTTAGAAAAATGAAATGTGCTTCTATGAGATCTTCAATGCACCCTAAAATTATATATGTATGCACCTCCTCAGATCTTGAAGCAAATATCACGCACAGAATTCAGACACGGCGTGAATGATTCCATTTAGTTGTTCTGCCCGCGCCTTCTGGCCAGATGCGATGATAAATCATGATAAATCACATATGCTTGAAAAATAAATAATAGGCAAATACCGCTAAGGAAACACAGAGGGTATATCTGTAAAAACTTTGTATATGCTGCCCGAAACACAGCATTATTTTAAACCGGAGGGGAGATCTATGGCAAGTGAAAATGAGCGGTGCCTGGGGGAATTAGCAAATCATCCATCTTCGGGCGGGAAAAGTCTGACAAAATGCCATATTTTGTACTCCTAGTTTACATGAAACCAAATTATCTCTATTTTGGGTTCCACAATTTTTTCCGACTGGGCTGGACCACCTGTCGTCGCCGAAAAGGAGCTTATAGCATCATGGGCTGATGATTTTGATTATAAATAGATTTCTGGCTCTTTACCGATATAATTGGTATACAAATGATTACATATACATATGTGGACACATATATATATATAGATAAAGACAAATATCGGTTTGTACTTTTATTTATTTTTGTGCAAAATGCGCCATTAAATTGTATAAATAGAACTTTGAAAAGCGCACAGGGCGCTGAGTCAACGATTGCCTCGAACATTAACCTCATTAGAATGGCGAATAATTAATTTTGATTCCTGTGTTGAGCATATGATGCTGTTTTTATACAGAACCAATATATATTCCATTAAAACCAATGATATTGGAACAAAAAACGAAACAGCTACAAGCGAAAATTAGATCTTGAAGTATTTTCTATAGTAAAGAATCTATAGGATAGGACTCAAAAAGTATAAAATACCCAGAGAAAAGTGTCATAATAGCATACATTTTTGGGCATTAAACAATAAAATATTATTTGGTAGATACATATAAAAAATACATATTAAAAATTAAATAATTATATAAAAATGACAAGTCTTAGGGAAATGTGTTTCGATGATCTCTTTAAAATTAACTCTCTAGCATTCGACTCCCTAACCGAAATGTACAGCTTGACTTTCTTTGTGAAACATCTTCTAGAGTTCCCAGAACTAAGTCAGATAGCCATCGCCCCCGGTCCGGAGGGTAAACTAATGGGCTATATCTTTGGGGTCTATCACTTGAAAAAAAATAAGGAAATCTATGGCCACGTTGCGGCCCTGACTGTCTCCCCAGAGTACAGACGTCTTGGAGTGGCCACAACATTGATGGATTTCTTTGACAGGATCTTGGACTTCAAAGGAGCAAACTACGTGGACCTCTATATGAGAGTCAGTAATAAGGCTGCCTACGATCTGTATTGTTCCCTGGGATATGCCCTTCGTCGCACTGTGCAGGACTATTATCCGGACCAGCCCAACGCGGAAAATGCCTACGAAATGAGAAAGTACTTTCGCCGGCCCCTAGAGATCCAAGCTTTTGGATAATAAAATTAAGTTAGTTCTTTTTCGGATTGTACAGCTAATTAAAGAAAATCAATTGAGGTGAATTTTTAAACGACAGCCGAATTTCCGTTGACGCACAAGAGAAAACTATAGCGGATGGATACAGATAAAAAAAAACCAGTGCAGATACTTTCGAACAAACGCATTTATGTTCGTCGTTTCTTTGCCAAACAAAATTCAATTGCAAATTGCCGCTTCGAGATGGTCAGGGCTTTTGTTGTTGGCCTTTCTATTAGCAACATTTTTTAACGCAAACAAATTGAAACACATATTCGTATTATATATATATATATATGAATATCTATAAAAGTGTAGTCTGGTCTGAAACACGCGCAATGATTTTCAAAATTTGGCATTTGCCATTTTGCGCAACTCGAAACGACGAAAATCGAAAAATTCTGGTTCAATGTTGTCATATAAACAAATCTTGTTTCCATATGCTTTCTGACACATGTATTTTCTAGTTTTTTGTTTTACTTTTGAGCGATTTGTTTCAAACTTTTAGTTTGATTTTCCCCCATTCGAGTGCAATGAACTTTTAATGGGGTTTTCCTTTCTGGTGTTTGCAGAATAATTTTACGAGTATGTCGTCTGTTCTTAATGTACTTAATGTTTATTGGTATCTAGATCAGTTAATAAAATACAAACAAAAGCTTAATCAACTTGTGTCTAATTCTCTCTAAAAATGTCACCGAAAAACAGATCTCTTAGTCCGATTAGATACATCATAACCAGGTAGAATAACATATTGCCAAAGCTATAGAGCTTGTTTATAGCAATTCCATCGAGGGACTTTCGCTCCACGTCCCGGGAAAGCGGCAACCTCATGTCATACCCATGATCATCGGCATAGAATTGCGGAAGCCAGCGGTACTTGACGTAGCCCAGAGATTCATACAATCGGATGGCATGTTCATTCTTCGCCCGCACGAAGAGATCCATGAACCAGTCGTTCCTAAGGTTCATTTTGTCCCGCAGATTATCCAAGAGGAGGGTGGCCAGACCCAGTCGGCGATAGTCGTGCGATACAGCCAACGAGGAAATATGGCCATGACTGGAGCCCAGATCATTTCCATCGCCAATTGTCTCATCGGCGTCCACGATGCGGCAGCCCAGTATGAAGCCCATGAGCCGATCATCAGGAGCCACTACCGAAAGGACCAGCTCGGGGTGCTCGATTATTTTCGGGAACACAAATTGCAGGGAATAAACCTCAACCAGTGGGTCAAAGGCGATGCGGTTGAACTTGAACAGGTCGTCCAGGAGGAATTCACGAATGGTGGTCATTATATACGATTGATTTGAGAAAGAGTTCTAGAAATTGTTCTTGAGAAGTCAAAGATCAGGCCAACTTTGATCAAGAGGAGTCTTAGCTTCCAATTTTTACAAAAATTAGAATTTTAAAAAGATATAATATAAATTGATATTTTTATTTTTACCCTTTAAGTGAAGCCCCAAAACTATAACATAATTTTAAAAGATATGTTGCTTCAAAAACAATTGCATACTTCCAGGCGCTTTTGAAATTCGATAAAGGTTTGCCATTTTATTACATTGTTCTTTCTTATATTGCTGCTATCACGTCTTAGACTAATCGAAAACCTATATCTATTTAATATTCTTGTAGATCCAGGGCAGCAGCGACGTGACACGAGTATAGACGCCAGGATATTGACCCTTGCCGCATCCAATGCCCCACGACACAATGCCCACCTGGGTGTAGCGGCCACCGTCGTTGATTATCATGGGACCACCAGAGTCGCCCTGAAAATAAAATTATTAAATAACCATTTTTTCATGCAAGGCTGAGGCAATTTAGTAAACTTACACTGCAGGAATCCTTGGCCGCTTGCCCGGCGCAGATCATTGACTCGATTATACCGCCGGGCGCCGCTCTTCCGTACTTCCTGGCGCACTCCGCGTTGGCCCAGATGGGTATGTCCACCTTTTGCAGGATCGACGGCTGGGGTCCGTTCTCGCGCAGGCTACCCCATCCCGCCACCGTGGCCACCTGTCCGCTGTAAGATCGCGACTGCTGCGACGGCGAGGTGGGCAGGCAAATCGGCTGGATTTCGCGGGTAAATGGCACTGGCTCGCTCAAAGTGAGTATGGCAATGTCGTTGTGCTGCAAAGGGGTGTTATTATTTAACTATCTCATTTTTTTTAAATGTAACTCACCAAAGTGCTAAATTCGAATCCCTTGTGGCGCACCAGTCGCTTGATCCTCCTGGAAACGTGCTGCACTTCAAAGTCCGTCCGGATATTGTAGTCGCCCAGGTGGGCCGTCAAAGCTGCCACATCCCAGGAGGTCATCCTGTAAGAAAATAATGAAAGCTAAAAGGCAAGGATAAAACTTCCATGATTCCCTTACCGTGCCACACAATGAGCGGCGGTGAGGATGTGACTATTGGTTATGAGACTGCCGCCACAGAACTGCTTTCCGGACTTGAAGAGAACTGCGATCCAAGGGAACTCATGCGGGCTGGCGTTGATGCCGCCCACGATCCTCTCCTGATCCGGAGAGACAGGATTCTTGTTGCCGCACTGCAGCGGCAGTCCCTCGGCGCTGGTGCCACTTGAAGGCCGTCTAGTGGTGGTCGTGGTTGTGGGTGCGGCAGCAGTGGGGTAACTAGGATAGGTGGGTCGCCTAGTGGTTGTGGGTCGGGGGGTAGGCGGTCGAGGTGTAGTGCGCTTTGTGCTTGGCACTACTCCGGCGGTGGTGGGATGCGTGGGATAATGGTGGTTGGGGGGATGGGTGGGCAATGGTGGTGGCCAGCCACCCGTTGTGGGCGGGTGTGTGGGCAGCGGAGGCGGCCACTGGGCCACGCCTCCCGCAAAGGTGCCAAATGGCCATTGGTACGGATATATGGTTGTACCAGGCTGGGCTGCCACTGGTGGCTGAACCTCCTCTTGTCTTTGATCCTGTTCCTGATCCGCTTCCTGTCCTGGATCTTCCGGTTGATTGTCCGTCTCAGCCAGCGTGTTTATATCCTGGAAGTCCGGGGTATCTTCGACACTGTTCGGGTTGTCGATTGGGTCCTCTGGTTGGGCAGCCTCCTCGTTCGCTGGCTCCTCCTCCGGCCCGTCCACACCCACAGCCCCCTCATCTTCGGCAATCGATGGCTTCTCCGTGGTCGAGGTTGTTGTTGGACTTGCTCCCGGCAATGGGAACACTCCAAAGGTATTTGAATCTATGTCGGTGCAACAAATACCGCTGTTGATCCTACCCAGCTGGTCGAAAAAGTTGCACAGATTCCCATTCAGACCCAGTCCGGAGTTTTGGGGCCACTGGCGCAGGGTGATGAAGGTCAACTGACGGGCCACCCGATAATATTGGCGGCAGGAGTCGATGCGGACACACACTCCGGGTTGACCCCGGGCCGTGAGGCATCTGGATCCCTCCCAGCCACCTGTTAGGCCACCTTGTAGCAGGAGAAGATTGGGATCGAAGAGATACTGTCGAGCTTTGCGATTCAAAGTTGAAGAGGAGGAGGCTGTGAAGCAAATAGAGATATTTTCATTAAAATTTTATATTATTTACAAGTTAATATTTTTTTAAAGAAAAAGTAACCCCCAAAGCGAATTTTTACTTCCAAACATGAAAAAATAGGTGTCGCATTGGAGTTTAAACACCTCGGAGGGCCCTTGAGATCAGAGTTCGTTGACCTCTCGAAAGATTTGAGCTACATACGCAATTGTCTAGCCAAAAATTGTGGTACCTTAGAAACCCATTTTTTAGCCAATCTGTTGCGGTATTGACAAAGCACCTAAATACCCCACCAAAAAAAGATATGTATGGAGAAAGACCAAATCAATATTTACACAACATTCGTTCACGTTTCCAGTTGAGGGTCCACGCTTCTCAGCCAGCCGAGAGTGATTACTCAATATTTTGACATTTTTGGTTTTTGTTATTGCTGTTAGCCAGAATATTGACAATAAACTTAAGCTCTTTCCATACTGAATGACAATTGCTGTGCCATTTTACAGGCCGAGCCAGAGATGCTTGCCCCCCAAGGCGGCAACTTTCTACTGTCAATTGTCATATATTTGTCAGCTTCTTTAAATTGGTCTAGGCCTTTGTTTGGGCTCTCGACTCTGTATTTTGGTTGTTGGTGTTATTTAGCATAAATTTGCCATATTTTTAATTTATTACCCATGCTTCTATGGAACTTGGCCCAAATATATACAGACCGATGCATTAAATTTGCCTAAATAAAGCGGCTTGGCAGTTTATCTTCGACTTTTGTTCTTAACGAGCTGTTCGCTTTGTAGCGATTAATTTAAACGAGCTTCTGGACAGCATAAGTCCTTAATACCACACTGATGAGGTGTAAACTTTATTGATACTAAATCGAGCATAAAGTTGGTTGGAGGGGAAGTCTCATTTGCACGTGGTCCTCTGGCTTTCTGACACAACTCGTAATGAAGAATACGTTCAAGGTGTGCTACGAATTTTTAATGAACTTGCATATTTTGTTTTTGTCAAGTGCTTTTCCCGCCTACCCTCCAATGGATCTTACAAACCCTACACCCTACGCAAAATGGTTAGGCCACTTGTGACTCAACCAACTGGGAATGTTAACCGATATTCATGAGTGCGTATGTCCTAAAGAAAGCCCCAAAATATATTACTCACTGGCCCCAAAAAATGTATTTCATTTAATGGCTTATTGGACTCTCCATTATTTTGCATTTGATTCTTTTTAAATTGTTATGACAGGCTGTCAGGCAAAAAGCAATGAATATAATTTTCCTTGATAGATTGCTGCTCCTGTTTCTCGGAATTTGGCTTAAGCTTTAACGTCATAATAATATTATCTTTAGCTTCTCAGAGTAAGCACTTGATGCTAAAGTTACTCAAAACGTTTAAAAAAAGCAGGGGCAAGTTACAAGTTCAAGGTCCCGCCGACAGTTACAGGTAGGTGGTTACTGCAACGTAAACCTGAATTCGAGCGCAGGATACCTCGTCAGTGGAGTCGATCTGGAGGTCTACTTTATAGCAGCTCTTAAATTTTATGTGACCAAGAGCCATATAAACGATGTATATCTTGATTGTTGCCCGCTCATCGTTAAGCAAAGTGGCCAAAATGCAAATAAAAATTAATTTTTAATGAATATTGCCTCCTCAATCGCTGCGAAGGTGTCAGCTTATGGTCTTATATAGGCTATATGCTTATTGACCAATCCCCAGAGCATGCCAAATTAATAGGCTTATGTCGTCGCCCCAGAAAAGACATACAACACCATCCCAGATCACGCCCCTACATCAAAAGTGCTGTCTAATTGTCTAATTGTTGGCGATAAATAAGAGAGAATAGATTGCCGGATGGGAACATTGACAGGCGACAAGCTCTGATGTTGATCCGAAAGTTCACGCCTACATGCGATCTCTTGTTTGCACTAGAAAGCTAGAAAAAAAACTAGGGCCAATGTAACTCAATGCCAAAAAGAACAGCCTAAGCCACCCGATGGGTTGATTTCGCATTTTCCCTCACTAACATATGTGCGATTTATAGATTTCTGAAGGTCAAACAAGTAAAGCCTGGTGCGTGTCCAGCATAAATTCTACGGCTTAATCAGAAAATTCTTATTGCGAAGTCGTTGAACTTTAAGTTATACTAGTGACGTATTTTTAACATAAAACTTTTATGATAGAAAGAATACATCTTGAAGTTGTATTTTTAATTCTCATCCTAATGGTATTATTTACATTTTATTTATTAGTTATTTATTTAAACAATTATTTTTAGTAGTAGTTTAAAAGCCTATTTTTCAAATAAAAAACCAAAAATTAAATGAAAAAGTTTATGTCCTAAGTCTTTTGATTGCAACTCAAACCAAACAAGTAAACTTTCAAGGTAACTCTTTGACTTTTTTCTGGATATTGATTTTGTAAATTTAAAGAAAAAGTAGAATATACTCACCATCAGCTCCTAGATTAATGGTATCCTCCGCTGTGGCATTAACCACCTCCAATCCTGCCTCGGGCGCCGCTTTTATTTCACCACTTTGCCACTCAGAAGCTCCCGCCCCTCCCGAATCAGATGGAAGATCTACTCCGGTAATTATTTTAAAATGCAGCAAATGCACACAAAGTAATAAAACTCGCAAAAATGCAAACATTTTGGTTGTTGTTGTCGGTACTGCGGTTATCTTTTCCAATTTGTTTTCGTTTTGAACTGGACAACATATATAAACTGCCTACCATACAATGTACGATCTGAACCGATCCGCCACCGAATCGCGACTCGATATATATCTCTTCGAATGCCAGGCACGTTGCCCCGATGGCATTCACCTGACCACGACTACGTCGAAGTTCTCGGTCTTGGACTTACTCCTACTCTCGTTTCTCGGACTCCCGATTCTCGTGCGTTAGACGGACAGGACCGTCTGTTGGGCTGTGAGGTCCGATCGCTTCTGAGACGACAGCCGGCTCTGAAGTTTGGTTAACAGCTTCGCTGCCCAGAAAGCAGAAGAAAAAGTAACAGCGACGCCGACCGAAATGTTGACGCGGGCAGAATATCTGACGCCGCCAAAATGTTTTTTTTTTTATCAATTTTTGTTTGGATTTAGCCGCCAGCCAACTTTTGGCCAAGTTATTGGATTGCCTTCTAATGCACACACAACGACAAATGCTAGGATGATGACAACCGAAGCCGGCACATATAAACTAGTTCCTGGTTAGTAACGCCTCCGTTTCGATTGCCCACCATCGGGCAGCCAGAGTCCGCAACTCCGATCCAGAACACGCATCAGGCCAGACTGAAGCGGAGCGGGTTACTCCCAGGTGCCGGCTGGAAGTTGTGCGACTACATACTGCATACTCGTAATAAAAGAAAAAATCCAGCTGCGGTCGCATCTTCTGGATGAAAACCCATTAATATGCACTCTAATAAAAATGTATGTTTTGGATTTTAGTTTTGGAGAACAAAGATTACAAGTCTTTAGTTTAGTCTTAGATGAGAGTGGGACTAAGATATTAAAAGTATAAATACCTCATTGTATCAAATTAATTATTCTACTTATCTCCTCTTAGTTTTGTTCACTGCACAACTAGATTAAGTTTCCATTTAAATTCCTTGGTGCACATTGCATTTGGTACTTCATTCTCCACTCGGCCTCTCGAAGTAGACTCGTTTGAATTCGTTTTCATTGCCCAGCACCAGCATGAGTCGCAGAACTAGTAGTGGCTAACGTAAATGTGTTTACCAAATAATATGCAAAATTTACAACTCTGGGCGATCATTGAACTGGAGGCAAGGAGTCTGAGTCAGGACCCAATTAAAATCTGCCATAATCGCATTATCAACGCCGAGATTAGGCGGCACCTTGGGTGTTAGAATTATCGAATATTGAATCAATTGTTTCCCAAGAATTCGCATATTGATCGATGGAAAGTTAAGTGTCACTGCCATGCATGGTGGGCCCTGGATATTGGCGGGATAATTGTATTTCAATATTTTGCCAACTAATTGTCTGTAATTGGGTGCTCTGAGGCACCAAATACTCTAAACACATTGATTGATCGACAAGTGGGAGTGTTGAATATTGTGGGTTTTGAAAAGCCTTTCATTGGGATTGCTTTTGGAACGAGCTTGAAGTTGGCCGTCATCGAGTTCAAGAGTCAATTGAGAGTTCTAACCAGGCAACTCTGACCACTTGATGTCCAATGAACCATTGAAATGGCTATTTTTAGTAAAATTAGCTGAGCTTTCTTTTCATTTCTCATTTTTCTCCTTGGTGTTTTTATAATCTTATTTTAATAATCTTATTAAAATATTATAGTTTTAATAAAATTTAAATACACTTGAAATGACTATAATTTTATATGATTAAGCTATTTAATTAAAGAACCTTTAACATATATGTGTATAATTTAATAAACTGAGCTCTTGGGAAGATGAATCCCGAATAGTAACGAAATTTCCGATTTTGTAGAATTCCCATGTATTATACATTTTCACAAAAAAACTAAGATCTTAAAATCAGTAGCATACTTTTTGGGATATACCTATTTCTATCTACTTTTAAAGAAATAAACAATTTAGTTTTTCGAACAGAGCATTTATTTTAAGAATTTTCAGAAAACTTGTACTTTCCTTTTAGAATGGATGAGATAAATAAATACAAATTGGTACATGCAGTAATTCATTCCAAATGATCGCCAAAACTCTTTGAGCATAAAAAGTTATTTGGAAACAGCGTTTAACATAAATTTGTAATTGTTACGATTAAACTAAAACTAACTACAAGCTAAATATTCCTTGAGAAGAGGTTTATGGGGCATCATTGAACCAGGAATTTCTCGATAGGAACCTTAGCAAAGAACTCGTTGATGTGGGCGATCAGAATGGGAGCCCACTGCTCGCGGGTGGCGGGAATACCGACTCGAGTGATCTCCGGCAGATTCTCGTTCACAAGATTCAGGATCATGCCATCTGAATAGAGAAATAAATATGAAATTAAATCAATACAAGAACAAGAAGTAGTTATTACTCAGATTCCGGTCGGAGAAGATGCCGTTGGCCACCACCTTCGCATCACCGATGTTGACATTGGCATTCAGGCGGTGTAAGCTGAGACGCTTCTGCCCACTGGGCAACTGCTCGATGTGCCCGTCGGTCAGAATAGTGGCCTTGATGTTGTCTGGAGAACGAAATATAATACAGTTGTCTGGGAAGCATTTCAGAAAGTTTAAATCTCACCGATGGTGATGTTGAAGGGCCCCTTGGGCACCAGGCGCAGGCCACCGAACTTGACGTCCGCCTTGAAGTGTCCGCCGGCCTTCAGCTGGGGCAGCTCCACGCCCAGCTTGATCACGAACCCGTTTTCGGTGAAATTGGCCGCCACACTGTTGACCTGCAGCGTGCTGATGCCGTAGATCTCCATGTTCTTGATCAGGAGTCCGCCCTGAATGCCGTCGTTGGCATACCGGAAGATGCCCCGCTTGTAGAAGTACGGATCGATTGAGCCCATGTTGTATTCCGGTACTCCCTGGTACCGCAGCTTGGGTGCGAATGTCTGTATGAGACCCCGAATGCACTCGTTCAGATCCGTCGAACTGAGACTACAGGGTGTCACGGCAGTCGAGCCGAACTGCTCAGTGGCCTGTGGTGTAACTGAAAGCGAAAGTAATGGGGAGATTAGTTCACAAGTCGGTTAAGTCATGGCTAACCCCAAAGTTGTTAAGATCGCCGAGGCATAGCATAGCGCCCGGCTCGATGTATTCGAATAATTATTATATTTTGGTATTTGTGCCACCCAACCAGGCATGACAAAGTTCACGTGTGCCCCGGTTCGACGTGCACTGCCACAGCCTTTGGTTTTTGTCGCATGCGAATGGGGTTTGTGTCAGGGTGACACCCACCCAAGGACTTTTATGTTTTTCCAGGGGTATGAGGAAGTTTATTCGGATTTAAATACTTCTTTAAAAAAATAGAGTGACAGAAACTGATTGGTTACCAAGGATCATTATAAAATATATAACATTTCAAAGGTAATTTTTTTAATGATTTTAGACAATTACTTCTAAAAATTATAAAATACTTAGTTAATGGAATATAATTTAAGTCACCTGTGCTCTCTGATAACGCTTTTTTAAATACTGCAGTTTATTCTATTATTAAATGTGTTTTCAGAATCACCTACGTTTACTTAAGTTTTTACTTTTTTAATTACACCAATTAGTATATAAATGACATATGTTTTTTTTACACAAATGTACTTTTAATTCTTAGAAGCCACGGAGGCTAATTCTCAAGATCATCTTTGAAGCTAATTTGTGTTTTAACTACAATGGCATTTAGTCACGGCAGTTTATGCGATCCTCTCCTGCTAATGACAAACGGAAAGGCAATTATTTTATCGTCTCTCTGCATACAATTACCAAAAAGAAGTTTAAATTAATATTTAAATTTAAATTTAATTTTTATTTGGGTCTTAGAGAATAAGACACGCTGAAGTATATTTCAAGTGACTTACGCACTTGAATAGTCCCTCTTTAAGTTTTTTTTAGCCCGAGTGGTCGCCGCTTTATTTCACGTTTTACTTTTCAGCTGGCTGACAAGTTCAATGTCAAAGGTGAGCCGAACCGCTCATTATACCTTAAAAACAAATCAACACTCAAAATGTCAAAATTAAGAGGTGCCTGGCAAAACGAAATAAAAAACGAGGGAAAAACTCTTGGTTTAACTATGCAGTCGGGTTCAAGTTGTGGCTAGTCATGCGAAGTGACGTTTGTTGCTTAAGTCATTTGTTTGGCAGGCAAATGTCAATAAATTTTTGCTCGCTTTATTTTGTTGGCCTAAGCGTTTTTCCTTTCGCAATTAGAGACAAGTTACAATTGCAGCTTTCAATTCGGCGACACAGGCCCAGCGGTAGCTGCCGCAGTGCCGCTTACGCATTGATGTAGGTCAGTTTTTCAGCTTTTCGCTTTTTGTCAGCATCTACAGCCGCAGCAGCTGTCGTCGGCAGCCGGTTTCGAATTTATGCCTCTGCCTTGTTGCTTTTGTTGACGCTGAACTCTTTTTCGCAAGAGCGCAAACAAGACACCGATCCAGCACGCACACACAACCACACACCTCGTGCTCGATTAAATTAATGTAATTGGCCATATTTTAAATGGGATTTTTTCCAATCCCCATTTCTTGATATTTGTTCTGCATTTATTACCCTGCCCTGGCTTGCATCACAATTTCTATTTGCACAGCCCCTGCTCGGCGAGCTTGATAACTTTTACTCAAAACTATAAGTATGTCAAGTTCAAGTGGTACCGACGATGACTTGCTGGTCTGTTTGTAATTCATACATATACATAAGTATTTCTTTTGCCATTTCAAAAGTGTTAAAAGTCAAATAAATAAAAAGATTTTAGCTGCAAACACACATGCTAATTTCTATTGCAATTTCATTTCATTTTGCACTGCTTGGACTTGGCTCTGTACAAATCTCATTAAATAATAAAAAATAAAGCTCTTTTACGATTGCTGTTTCTCAGTATTTTTCCCAATTTTGCTTATTTCTGAAGGTTAGAGCCTATAAAAAAGTGGTGTTAAGTATATGCACAATACACTTGAACATTTTTAAGAAGCTTACAATGAGTAACCGGGTGACAGATTTGCATAAAAAAAACCAAGCAGGGCCTGTCCTGAATTTCAACTATGCATGGATATGTTTCTTATAATAAGTCGTAAGAAAGGAAATGAGGAACAAATACAAAGTACTCGTTCGAATGTATACATTATAGCAATTGGAACCTTGAAAATACTTGGCTAAAGAAATATGCTAGATTTTAGCTTTTCAAAATTGTATATGTTCTTGGAATACCTTTTGTTTTTTTTTAATAGGATCTTAACCTACTAAAGCTCATAATTTAATTTAAATGCGTTTTAATAACAAAATAATGCTTAAAAACGTTTTTTTTTTTCCAACTTTTTATGACATAAAACGAGCGTTGCCTTTTGCCAGATTTATAAATCCAAATTACGTTTGGATACCAAAATTTTGATCCCATTCACTTTTTATTGATTTTATCGATGCACTTTGAATGCCAAATGGTGGTCGCAGGCTAACCACAGAAAACGAATTTTCATTCCCATTTTCCAGCAGCCGCCTTGCAAACAAAAGACTTAAGCAACAAACTCGTTTTCGCCTCTAATTTTGGGTGCATTATTTTGTGGGTGTGTGTTTGGGCCGAATGCACTTTTTAGTTTGAATTTCAAGTTCTCGCTGCAGTTGCATAAGTCAGCTTACCTGCATCGTACTGCAAGCCGCCAAAATCGATTGACCCAGCGGGCGAGACCACCCCCACCCCGCCATCGCCCGCCGGCGAGACCTCCACATATTCCTCGGCCGGACCGGAGCCGGGCCTGGGATCGCTGCTGAACACGCTCGGCTCGCCGGATGTGGGCAGCGTGGCGCCCCTGGCCACCGATCCACTTCCGAGTGCCAGGGCGGCAAAGGCAAAGATGCAAAGGAATTGCATTTTTTGTTGCTGTTGTATCTGGCTAACACTCCGTTTTCCGCCGCTCAACCCGTTTTAATTGATTACTGGACTCTTTCTCTTTGGTGGCTTATTTGACTATTTTCGTGTGACTTGATTCAATACACGAATTCAGTGCAGACGGTAATTTGGTTGTCTCCGTTTTCCTACTTTTTTTTTTTTTTTTTATTTTGCGTAATTTTTTGCAAACCGGCTTCACTTTTATTTCTTCACGAGTAGTTGTTATTGTTTTTGGATTTCTCGGTTAACTGCAATTGTTGCTGCAATTGCTGCACAAGCACTCGAACACACAAAGCCACACACTGTCCAAGTCACAAACTCTAACTCAAACAACTAATTGCCAAACTTGTGCGAAAAACCAGCGAAAATAATTTTTGAGTTGACGGCGCGCTGGTTGCAAATCTTGAAATGAGCGCTGCATGGAAACCACGTTTATTTATAGTTTCCAAGCTGTCCAATTTTTGTTTTTATTCAAAAGTTTTTCCAAGCCGAAACCGAAGCTGAAACACAGCCTGCAACAACAATATCAACTTATCAAAAGCATCCGAAATTCGTGGATTCGAAGGCTTTTGCAGCCGAAGTTGAAAGCTTTCAAAGCTTTTTTTGAGGAACAACAATGAAGACTATAGTTTTAGAGTCATGATGATAAGTCCAAATTGGGTAGGAACATAGAACATTATTCTAAGGAAACATAATTAAATTTTAACTATATAACATAGTTAATTGGGAATTTAATATAATACAGTCAACATGATGTATGCTATAAGAAAGTAAAACTGAATTTATAGAGCTATGAAACATTCCATAAGTATATTCCATAATATTATTTAAAAAAAAATTTAATATTTAAAATTAAAAAATATTTAATTTATAATTTAAAAATAAAATATTTAAAATTTTATGTATTTTTCTAAGGTATTTAGTTTTAATGGCTTAATAATCATTTTAACAAAATTAAAAATATTTTAGCACAAGTATTTTATGGTAATATGTTAATTTATAAATAATGCAATGCCCGAATAGGTGCATTCTTTCACGAATCCAGACATCAATCAATCGTTCTGCGCCCACAAATCTGTCAAATGCACCGAACAAATGGGAATATGGTCACAGAAAAAGTAAAACCCCCCGATTTGGGCCTAAGAGGTGCAAGACACGTTTGCCATCCCAGTTTGACAGCCATTGTGGTGGTCTTGCCCTGCAACGTGGTGGCGGTGTTCATGTAAAATGTGGGTCAGTTATAAATCTTAGCGACTGTTTATGAGTACACATATTGCATGCTAGGTATTTAGTCGCATAAAATTATTCATGAACCTGTGACTTTGTGGGTGTACATCGTACACATCACCCTCCAAGGTTGCTCACATAAGTACGTGATGTCTTTCACAATTTCACAAGTCCATTAAAAAAAGTTTTAAGTAAACAGAACAAATTATACGATTAAGATAAGGAAATCTTTACAAAAAAGCATTTTGCACAAAAACTATCTAAGCGTCTAATTAAGTTTTTACAAATTACCCACTTAGTATGACTGTCGAGTCTTTTGGCCAGACGACAGTCGCGTGTTCGTTTCTCATTTCTTGCTATTCATTTTTTGCATGCTGCCCACGACCCACACAGTCCTTAGCAATAAGAATAAATTGACGGCAATATAATAAACAGATTTATGGGATACTTAGCGCCAACAAAGGTTCAACTATGGCAGAGTACAAATACGTCATTTTACTACACATTTGTAAACGGAGAACTTATGATAGGATAAAATTTATTATTTATCGGGCCCGGCAAGAAGTTATGCTAGGCCCTAAAAAAAATTAGTTTAGACTCATTAGAGTGCTCCTCTCCACGGAAATCTTTAGTAAAAGGCGAAAGATTTATTCGACAATTGAAGAGAAACCAGAGTAACTATCAACCCCAAATAGTTTACTATTCCTGTCATTGGCTGCTTAAACAAGTTGAGAATTATAGGAACTAGGGCGCATCCTGTCCCGTAACCCCTAGCCCTAGGCGGTCGAGCACCTCTTCGTTATCAGGGGTTGGCCATGTTCCCTACTAATTGTGAATATTTTAAAACTCTTTCTCACTGAAGGCCAATAGCTGGTCGTACTGGTCGCAAAATACTTAATGAAAAGACAACACACGTTTGTGAAAGAAGTGTCAATTTTTAAAAATTCATAAAATTGTTAATGAAAAAATAGAAAGGTCAAGCGGAACCAAAAAATTCAGAGTCCATGAAAATATTACCTTTTCACATATTTGTATATTTGTATTGTATAAAACAGCAATTTAACAATAATAAAAGAGTAAATCGTATTTGCTCTTAATTAATCAAAAATTTAATTCTAAACAGTGAAAACAGTGATGTATGAAAATGGTGCGTGGAAAAACGGTTTAAAAACAAAAGGAAATATTAAGAACCGTTAATAAATAATTATTTAAAAATTAATTGTAGAAAATCCTTCCTGTTTTTAAAAAATCAGTCTGTAAATCAGTCTTTTAAAAACCAAAAAAGTAGCTTTTGTTTCAGGCACGTGGGATATTCAGATTTGGTGAATACATTGAAATTAAGTTTTCCAATATATAGCAAAATATACATAAATATTAGCACCAATCCTACGAATGTCACATTTGACATTAGAGAATTGCCCATATAATCAATTGATGACCCAATAAGCCTGACCCAACACAATCAATTCCAGAAAATTAAAAAAATATTATCATTTGCTATGTCTATAAGAATTTCGTAAAATTTTTTTCTCCCCTTAGTCTTTATATCTGAGACTTATATCCCTTGCAAACTAGAAGAGCCCCTAAGTATGCTACACATTTTCTACACGGTGAAATTTTTCCACTTTCTATCTTAGAATTCCCAATCGGTTTTGGCAATTCTCCCGTCGAGAGCAACGTTTTTGCTTAACCTAGTTATCGCTTCTCGGCCTTATGGCTAAGATCAAAGTGTAGTATCTGTTCTTATCAGCTTAACATCTGATAGTTCCTCCATTGGAGGACAACAAATGTTAAACTGATTTTTGGAATTAGACGGAGTGCTAGGGGCTTGCTCCACCTCTGTCGCGGGTTGGCCCGGTATTGCAGTACCGCCGGGATTTCGGCCCAACTTCAATAATAAATTTGACTAAACTTAAAATGAACTTCAAGCAGACAGCTTACTTCACCTGAAACTTTGCTGTAAATGTAAATAGGTGTGTTGTTACCTAATTTCACTTTTATGGCTGCTCTCTGGCTAGGCTGTCAAGGTCGCTCGCGTCTGGCATTTAACCTATTAACGCCATTATCATTGGGTCACTCGGTTCGCAACTGTTGGTGGGATTATTGAATGAATTGACGAGTAACTGGGGCATGACCAGGCTAACAGAAACTAGTTTTTAAAAATTCTTTCATTAAAAGGGCGCCAGCTACAAACTACTATGATGTATGTATATGTAGCGGTGACACTTATTGTCATTTAATTGCAATTAATGCAATATACAATTTATTTACATTAAAGCCATTATCACAAATTAATTCTAGCGTCTATCGAGTTAGTCCTTGAGAAATGCGTCGATGGGAACCAGTTCTAGAGCCTCGTTGAACATACGCAATAAAAGGGGTTGCCAATACTGACGGGTCTCGGGCAGCATTATGCCGTAGATGTCGCGCCAATACTGATTGGCCACGTTAAGTGCAATTTGATCTGGAATTGAAAGGTAAAAAATTTGGGTTAAATTATTATAAATTTACAAAGTAAATATATCTATTAGTATTACTATAAAAACTTATTAGTAGATTCTTTGTGAAGGTAAAATCGAATATCGAAAAATAAAGGAACATCGCATAGAGTCGATGTCGTAGAATACTTTTTTTTAACGATAGCGCACTTACCGAGTTCTGGGTCCTGGAAAATGCCATTGGCCTTGATATGTAGGTCCCCAATCTTCGGATTACTATCAATATTCTTCATTCGGAAGAAGCGATGTCCATCCTTTTCGTAGACCTCGCCGTCAGTGATAGTAGTGGCCTCCACATTGGCTAAAAGTAGAGCAAAAAATTATACATTTAGTAATTGAAATCAAAACAGGACCAGTTTCACTTACTAAGAGTTACATTAAATTCGCCTTTGGGCTTCAGTTGCAGCTGGTTGACCTGTAAGTCCGCCTTATAGTGGCCGACAATGTTCAATTTTGGCATAAAGGTGACCAGGCGCAGCTTGACCTTTCCGTCCTTGAGCTTTACGTTGACCTCTTTGGCAGTGTTGCCGGAAAATCCGTATATTTTGGCATTCCGCATGGTTATGCGACCATTCACATTGCCACTGGTGTACTGGAAGCTAGTCCGATTCAGGACGAGAGGCTCATAGGGTGGAATCTTCAGCTCTTCGTTGCCATCCTTGAGGCGTGGCGTCAGTGTGTTGAAAATCTGCTTGACACAGTCGCTCAGCTGATCATCTTCCGTGGAGCATTTTGGCAGGTCTACAGGATGAGGATTATATAATAATAGTTTTCTTAGAATACAACGTTCTCAAACCTGCAAATTGTTTATAGTCCCTGGGAGAGGCTGGGACACTCAAACAGCAGTGAAAACTGACCACCAGACACAACACGCCTATTCTGTAATACATTCCGATGCTCACTATTCCGATGTTAAAAATCAATATTAATATCCTTTTGGGATCCCGGCAGCTGATCCAACTGGCAGGTAGAACGTTCAACTACAACTGAAGCAAACTAACTCCAAGTCGAGCGATTTTATTCTCAAAATTAGCACAAGTCGCCTATTGAAAATGCGACACTAGAGAGATCGTTTAGCTTAGTGGGTACATTTTACTTGTAAATCAGAAAATCATTGTGCGCCAAACAGTTAGACTTTGACTGATCACAAAACCGGCTTCGTCTCTCTGATTTATAATGTCGTATTATTAAGTGGAAACTTTATCGAAGCTCTTACAGCGAATGACAATCATGATTTGCAATGAAATCTTTTAATAATTACTTTGTTTAAATACTAATCATGGGCCTTTGGATTCTTCTTTTCCGTTTTTTGGCTACAGAGTTGGCTACTAATTGTCAACATCGAAGGGCTGTCCATTGATGCTTAAAGAGTGTGACTCATTTTTGTCAATATGTTACTTGAACTTTTCATTGAGTTCAATTCAAAACTGAGCTGTTTACTTTTAGTTCTCGGGGTGTATTCATTTTACGATAGCTTGCTCATTCAAAAGGCTGCAAGTGCAATTATAAAAGGCACAATTAACTTATATAAACTAGTTTCCATTTGGAATTATGATTGCACTTTTTGCCTCGTAAAGATTATTGATGTTTCCATAAATTGATTTCTTGATGTCTGCAGTGTTAATTATCATATCTTTAAGTTACAGATAAACTAAATACCCAAAATCTACAAATAAGGGTCAGAAATATACAATTATATACAAGTTATAATACAAGTAAAATATACAAGTTACGTCATATACCCTATCAGTCTCAGCGCAAAGTACTTTAAAACATTTGCATTTTTCAGTTTCTTCCATATTTTGTGTGAGCTTCGCAGTCGAAACTATTTATTTAATATATTTGCATTTTCCAAATAGTTTAGCGCATTCTAGTCAACACATCTTATCTGTCCTTTCAAGGTTAAGCTTTCATGCGATAGTTTTGTACTTTCAACTGAAAAGTTACTCCCTATCATGTTTATTTAGTTTGGTAAACAATGTTCGAATCTCCGTCTACGCAAATTAGTTTCTATTGATAACTGAATAGTTTCAGAAACTCGAGCATCCAGAGCATGTCTAGATAAAGCTCCTCTTACTTCGTCGTAGGTTAAGTTTTTGAATATGCACATGATTATTAAAAACGATCTTTATTACAATTATGACTATATTAAAGTTTAGATTTTAAAACAGATGGAGTTGTTAATGATACAAAATGAAAGCATATTGATTCAATTCTTGGTTAGGAGCATATCGAATGGCAATGCAGCGAAGAAGTCGTTCGTGGACTTCAAAATCAGAGGCTGCCAAGTGGCCAACGTTTCGGGCAGCATGGACTCATACAGCTGGCGCCAATATTGGTTGATGAAGTCCAAAATTACATCGTCTGCACAGAGTTAGAGTGAGAAGTTGTTAGGTTAGGAATTTGGTATATATATTTTACAGAACTTACTCAGAGCTGGATCCGGCACTAAGCCATTGGCATAAAATCGCAGATCCCCTATTTTGGGCTCAGTCTCCAGTTTGTTGAGTCGCAAATAGGTATGTCCATCATTATCGTATAGTTCTCCGATGGGTCTTGCTCGCATTGTCACATTGGCTAAATAAATTAACATTAATATTAGTAAAAACCATAAATTAACTTACAATTGAGTTGGAAATTATTTTAACATGCTTACATTGTACAAATTTGAATTGGCGATGAGGCAGAAATCAGTTATTTTGATTTAATAAATAACATAAATATAAAATTTATACTATATGTATATACAAAATATATAAGGTTCCATTAATTTAGAATTTCAAAATATTATTTGAAATTTGATAATCATATTCGAATGAACTTTTATAACGAATAGAATTTGCATACATTAAAATTGTTCTTTGATTTAGGAAGAACATAAGGCTATTTCTACGAAGGCAATTACTTTAAACCATAACTTACTCATGGTAACGTTGAAGGTGCCCTTTGGGTTGAGCTTCAGATCGTTGAGCTTAATGTCTGCCTTGTAGGCGCCCTCGACAAACATTTGGGGGACATGGGAAAGAATCTCCATGCGGACCTGGCGGTTCTTCAGCCGGAAGTTGACCTTGTCGACGATGCCCTCGCTGAGGCCATGGACGACCACGTTCTTCATGGCGATCCGTCCCTGGAGCAGGCCGGAGTTGTAGTTGTAGGAACTCTTGCCCATTTCAAAGGGGTCGAGGGGCGGGATGTTCAGCTCGCTGATGCCGTACTTCATGCGTGGCGTAATCTGCTGGAGGCCCTGCCGGATGCACTCGTTGATATTGAGATCGCCCTCCCGACAGGTCGGTATATCGGCAGCTGATGAATGTCAAGCGAAATCAAATTAGTATCTGATATCAATCGGGTATAGAAACAACCTTGGCATATATAGTCAAACATAAACGCGGCTCATATCGTAAATGATCGTTGTCGATGTGCTTATGCTCAGAACGTGACACATTTCTGGCTGAGAATTTTCAAGCTCGCTTAATTGTCAACGTTATGCGCAATTAGATTTTAGATTTAGATTTTGTTTGTAGCGTAAATTCCTGCATTTAATTAAAAGACTGTACTGTTTTGTACTGTTGAACATTGACGATAGACCAGATTTTCGCATCAAGTTCGTTTCACCGTAAATCTGTTTGTAATTAAGACTTTTTGCAATTGACTGCCTTGGGGGAAGGTCGGCGGCGGAAGTTCCAAACTCCCGCAAAAAGACCGAAGCCGCAAAACGTGTCTTGAGTGCTTTTGACAATTATATTTTTATATTCACCCATAAACAAGTTTTATTAATATCCACAAGAGTAAATATAAATACTTGGACAAAGGGGAAGCTTCAAAAAGAACATTTGCATTGTCGTGTGGACAATGAGGTAATTTTGGTAAATGGGGCTATTTTCAGCAAAAAAAAAAAAAAAACTGTGTTTTAAGACTTTACTTTTCATCGTGACATTAACAAATTTAAAGCATTACTGACTATTTTTAACATCAATAAATCTCGTTTATTTTGGCCACCATTACTTTACATATTTACAAATAGAAATAAAAAATCCTATCGCCATTTTTGACTCTACTTATGAATGATCAGAATGTTAATATAATTCATTGCCTTTTTGGTTTGCACATTAGTGTTCAATTTTGGACTTTATTACCCAATAATATTTTTCGAAAAACCCCACATATATTATACAAATTCTAATGATTTTTACCATTTTTCCTGATTGTAATCAAGATAATAATAAAATTGTAAAAAATGTATTTTATCTAAAGAAAATCTATGAACTTTGCCTTTGATTGTTTTGTTCCAAAATTCGCACAATCTTGCGTGCTTCTCACGATTATTGCTGTCGCATCCCGGAGTCAATTTTGTTTGTCTCGAATTTTGTTATTTAACTGCTAATTTGGCAGATTAAAAATCTATGTTTAAAAGTTAACTAAAGTGTCAAATTACCAATTGTTTTAAAAATTCACAAAATAAACGTATTTTAGCCAGTATTACACATTTAAAACTTCTAAAATTAATTCAAATTGAAATTAAATGAATTTTAAAGCCACATAAACAGAATTGGTGTTAAAATTCCTGTACTCAATGCAAAAAAAAATTAATTTACAAAAAACATATGGATGAAGCCATTTACATATATTTTATTTTAAGTTTTTAATTTTTTACCCCAAAAAAAAGAATTTTGTTTGTAGCCTATTTTGGCTCTAATTTTGAGCTAACTATTTTAAGTCTCTGGTGATTTATTTATTTTGGTCTTTAACTAAAATATATTTCAATTTAAAACTTGTTGGAGTCAAAACTATAAATTTTATTATGCATTTTCAAACATTAGTTTCGTTTTTAAAATATATTGGACTTAAGTGAACACCTTGAAAAGCCACTTTATATATCCTAAAACTCCATCCACCTTGGGGACAGGTACTTAAGGACAATGCTTTTTGATACTTTACATTTAAGATTTCACCAAAAAGGCTATTTGTTGACGATTTGTAACACTCACGTAATTCCCGGACCGGCTTGAAGTTTACTGGCGGCAACTCCTGGGCCAAACATGCCGCGGAAATCAAAATTAGAACAGAGGCGCAAAGGAGTCTCGACATTTTAAATACTTTGTCAGTGCTGAAGTTAGTTTTAATTTATTGACTTTTCCTTTCGGTGAAATTAACCTGGCCCATGCAAATGCGAATCAACGTCTGAGAGCTCCGGTGGGCGCTGGCCTTTTATTTATGGAAAGAAAACAAAACAAATCCAATCAAACTGAAATTGCAAAAGCAAACGCAAAAAGACATTCAGACACACGAACATAGATGATCAGCTTTAGAAAATAATAGGGAATGGGGTGGGGGTCAGGCAAGGGGCTGGGGCTGGGAGGAATTATGGGGAGGCGGGAGCAGCCGTTCGCTTGTGAAGCAAAAATAGCTTGGAACTAATGACGACAACGTCGACGTCGAGACATCAGTTGTAGAAAACAAAGTAAATGCAAAGCCACCAATGAAATACAAACGACATTATTAAATTCCCTTGCGGAGTCGTGAAGCTAATGCCACCAATCACCCCGACTCTCTGTCTTGAGTCAGCTCTCGACTTCCCGACCCGATCCGACCCGATGATCTTAACCGACTTCCCCATTATTCCCGCCTCCAAAACTACCGGCAGCTGTCCGATGATCTCCCAGCCGCGTTTGATGTTTCCTTGTCTTGGCACTGGTGACACGTGATCGTGTCCAGATCTCCCACCCGTAGGCCTGCGGATTGGTTTTACTTCCGAGCCATGTAATTAAAAAACGGCAACTTAATTAGCCGAGTCCCAGTACCTCTGGGATTTAAGCCAATATCAGACAGCAAACGGTTAATTGTCGCAAAACGCAGTTCATTTCAGAGGGTGTGTTTAAAAGAGATTCAATCACACTTTGGCAATACAAATTAGTTACTTTTTTTAATGAAAAGGAAACAGCACAAGTTAGAAAAGCTATTAATTTTTCCCTTCAGAGGTATTTAAGCGACCTATTGAGACGCCATTTAAGAATTCCAGCTTCTATGCTCAACTAATAGAATCGGAGTAAGACAGTTTTTTTGAATGATCGAAGAAAAGAGTGTCCCGATAGTTTTGGAAGGATAAAATTCCAGCTTAGTCTTAAATTAAAGCTCGATATATTTAAAAACAGATAATTATATTATCTGTATTGACACGCAACGTGATTTATACAAAGGTTATTAACAAGATGACACGACAAATCTGAAGCGTTATTAATATATTCATACTTATTAAATTATTCAAAGTATAAAATCCCCTGGTTGAAAGAAAGTTAACGCATTAGCACTGTGTAATGCCTTCAAGTTAGACAAGATATAATTACAACGTGTCAAAATAAGTCCGACCAACAATTATTAATAGGTTTTTTCAGGTAATACCTCAACAAGCTAATTATTGGGTTAATGACATTTTCATGATTACTTATACAAGTTGATTCGAATATATAATATAATAATATTTAGTTACTGATAAAAGCTAAAGTAAAATCAATAAAGTGGTATTTAACAATCACGCAATAAGTTCCAGCTCTTCATTATCAATAAATATTTCAAATACCAGAACACCTTACTTTTATAAAAAAATAATTATAAAGATCACTAGGTTTGATTTATATTTTCCAAAAGATAACGATTGAAAAGATGAAAACACTGAAGCCTAATGTACTATCTGCCTGGGGCTCTGGCACAAGATAGGCTTATCACACTTTAACCTTCGATGTCTACAACAATTTTCCCTTTTGCAATCCCAGATATCCCACTCATCGTAGGGCGACATCTTATCATCATCTGGAGTGAGGGGTGCCGAAAGTGAGGGAATTCACTTCCAGGAATTGATCTTACGAGAGGTCTAAAAAATAAGAGAACAAAGGATCAGCAGACTGGGTGCGTACACACACCTTATCAATAGAGGAGAACAATAGAGGCTGGACAAATGAGGCCGCAAAATACTCTTTTGGGTTTTGGAAGGCAATTGAACAAGAACAGCCCATGAAATTGACAAAAGCGGCGACATTGAGACAGAATGGTGGACAATCATTTGCAAAGAGGAACAAACACGAATTGAATGACTGTTTGTGCCTTCCAGGGGGTCGTCAGAGTGTCAGATGGTATGGGTCATGCGACCTAGGCCCCGGTCCCTAGGGTATCTGTAAATTTGCAGTCGGATGCAAGAACAAACATGATCGGTGGTCGGCGGGTGGGCTTAGGTAAAATCGTATGAGTGCGAGAGAGACAAAGCATAGCGCGGACGCGTGCGCAGGCCCCCGATTTATGATTTAGTTTTTGTTTTTGCAAAAATACAATTTTGGGCTTCGATTTGTGTAAACAAAGTCATAAACCGGTGGGTGGATTAGGCGAAAGGGCGAGATAAGGCTTTCACAATATAAACCGCCGAAAATCGCGGCAGGACAGCATTCAATCCAGAGACTTCGAGAAGAGAACATGGAAAGCCATCATATCTACCGTCACAAGAAGTTCGACGTGGGCCGCAATTTGGAGAGCGCGGAGTTGCTCCTCAAGGAGGAGCTGATCTCCAGGAGCGGCACCCCTTACAGCCGCGAGGAGGAGCAGGAGGAAGAGCTGGCTTCCATCAGCCTTTGTTCCAGCGACCAAGACGAGTTCCTGCCTCTGCCCAAACGTCGCCGCCTGGGCTCCTCATCCTCCAGCGTTTCCTCGACTTCCTTCCAGTCAGCAACCTGCCACATTAACGCCGATGCCATTCAAGACATCCTTAAGTACCACGTCAACATGGTGCGGACTTTTCCCAAGAAGGAGCGCTCGCCCAAGGAGCAGGATCGCCGGAACAAGAACACCATCGCCTGCCGGGTGAGTCGGCGCAAGAAAAAGTTCGACGACCTGCAGATCGAACAGCAATACAAGGACTTCACGTCAGAGCACCTAAAAATCGCCGAGCAAAGTGTCCGGGCCAAGGTGTATCTGAATTACTTAAACCAGCTGGTCAAGCAGGAGGACGCTCCCCCACCTACACCGCCTCCCTCCGCAGCTCCAACGGCCGTCAAGGAGCAGAATTGCAAGCCAAATTTCAGCATCGCCTACTTGATTGGTGGAGCTCAGCAGGAAAAAGTCTAGACCTTAGAACTCTTTTCATTCAATTGTTCACTGTGTGATCTTTTTTGTATAATATAATATAAGATTGGATTAAGTTAATTTTAATCTAAAATAATTAGTTTTATATGTAACAAGTTTACAAGTCCCTATTTTTATAATGTTCCTACTTTCTTTAAGAAATAAATATATTACCAACTTTTATTAAACAGTTTAATTTTTTAAATATTTAAAATGTTCTTCGTATTATCATCAGGCCATAATTTAAAACTTAAAAAGAGCACTTTACTTCCTGTTTTAAAGATGGATAAATATGTTTATTAATATTTTATTCATCTCACCATTTTCCCTTTTTGAACCCACAGCGACCTGTGGGATAAATATTATTATTATTTAAAAGTGCAAAGAAGAATTGATGCGATGCAAAAAAGTGTAGGGATCCTGGGCCCTAGTTATGTCTGACCAAAGTCACGTCTGTATATGTACGTAATAAACGTAATTAATGGGATGCGATAAATACAGGGATGGGGAAGAATCTGTTTACCTGGCAATTGCTGAACATTTATTCCGACTTCTCGTGATCTGGCTGAGATCGGCTTCGCTGGAGTGGAAGGCCTTTTTAATGCCCATTCCTTGCAGTTTGTCGCCCAAATAGATAACAGTCTCCATGCTGATGACCGGAAGACTGATGTCGTGATGGCGTTTTTCAAACTGCTCCGCTAATAAGCTTCGCAAAATCCACAAACTCGAGGTCCTTCTCGAGTTGACGCAGTCCATTGACCTGATCGACCTGATCGATCGAAAAATTTTACTTTTTTGAAGCCGGCCTCACTAAAAGCACCTCAAAATGATCCTGCCGCGATCAGGAATGCTTCGTTCGTTTGGTTCCTATGTATGGGAATATCAGGTAGAAAGCGGAAATTAAGGTTTGGAGCCGATGCGATATTAACAAGATTTCACAGAAGGTGGAAAATGTGAAATCTTCCGATCTCACCACTTCGGCGCCCATCTTCTGAATCTTGGCCAGATATTCTTCTCGTGGATTAAGCTTGGAGGATACATTAGCTTCGATATAGCTCATGTTCAGATTGGCCAAAAAAACATCCAATCCCAACCTCAGAGGATAGTGGGCATGAATCCAGCTCCGGTTTGATTTCCCAACCCGTCGAGGAACGTAGGTGGAATACTCTCGAGTTGAACGTCCAACTGTATAGGGACGCGATGGGATTATACTCTGAACCCATTCGAGCGAGATCAGCCCAATTAGTCCAATTAATGCTAGTCCGAATGGATTCACGATATATAATGATATCTAGAGTTAAAGCCTCTGTTACTGACCAGTCATCGGATTGGGGTTAAGCTGGCGAATAGAAATTTAAGCCTGTTATATAAATGTTTTATTAGCCACTTTAATGTGATTCGTCACACCAAATATTTAAGTATATATTACTTTGATAAAAAATGTTTGGGATTTTTAAAGAAGAATAATTTATAAAATACACCTGCAATAAAAACGAATGTGAAGAAAGGACACGTTGAAAATTTTTAAGAAAATTGATCAGAATTCTAAAAAGAATCTCAAGAGAAAAATAAAAATCTCACGATTATATTCTGCCATATTAACGCCTCCCCCATTCAGCCTGACGCGGGTCAGCTCTTTGAAGCTATCGGTGTAGGACGAAGTTGAAGGATTGCTCTTGCTGTTATCCACAAAAGGCCATGGACATCCCTTTGCATACCTTATCCATCGTGGATCCACTATAACTCCCTAGCAAAGAAAGGTTAGATACGGTACGGCAAGCATCCATTGGGTCAGTTGGGATAAGTTGGAATAATCGGTTGGCCTCTTTCCAGGCGAAGTAGGAAAATTATTCAATCAAAATCCACTAGAAATGGAATCAAATAAATAATAAAATTAATTCCACAAGCCACTTTCCTACTTGTCATCATGGCGGCGCAGTGTTTATTATGCGAATTTATTTAATAGATCCGAGTGGATTTTAAGCCGTGACACATTTTATTAGCCGTGTTAATTGGATTGGTCACTTTGCATAACTTTTTAATTTTAATTTATATTAAATAAATTCCCTTATAATTTTTTGTTAAGAAATATAGCTAAGTACTATATTAAAACAAATACATGCCCATGAAACAACTTTAATTAAAACAACTAAAAAACAAAAAATTTGGCACACCTCTAAGGGTGCTTATCCCATTCCTTACTGGGGCCCTGGCTCAATCCCGGCATTGCTTTCTTCATCTGTGCCTAGTGCTGGCCCAGCTCCACTGCTACTGGCTCCCGGCTCCAACATATCGTCCATCATATCAATCATCCCACCGATGGAGCGACCATCTTCTGCATCGCTCGTCACCGGATTCCCCATGGTCTTGGCTATTTCAAAATAGATTTGATTTTCCATTTCGTTAAAAATTTTGAAGGGCTCGTCCTTGCCCACAATGGCAACATTTATGGTGAATTCAGAGCTATCCTGATTGCCTAGGGCACCACGAATGGCCTGGATGCCGTGGCAAATCAATTCCTGCTTGGTGCTGTCCATGAAGCTGTCCAAGTGGCGCTCCAAATAGGTGCGAGCGCTTTGGGATCGCGACCCAATCGCCATGGCCTTGCAATTGAAGACATTGGCCGAGGGCATCACCTGGAAGATGTGGGTACCCTTTTCGTCGTAGCCCGCTATCAGCATTCCCACACCGAAGGGACGACGGTTGTAGCGCTGGGTGGTGGCTTGGAGCTTGGTGCCCAGATTGGTCACTAGACGCTGCACAGGGTAGTCGGTATCGTACGAGTGTCGGAACGACATGCACTCGGAGCGGAGATGCTGGCACACTACACGGGCGTCCGCAGTCAGTCCGGCGATCGACATGCCCATATGGGCGTCCACCGGCATGATCTTCCGCTGCAACGTGTTGGGACTATCTTCAGCTTCTTTGGAGGTGCGGCACAAGGCGATCAGTGCAGCATAGTCCCGGCTCTTGAGTCCCACAGTGGCAGATCCCTGCTTCACCGCCTCCATGGCGTACTCCACCTGGAATAGACGACCCTGGGGGCTCCACACTGTGGTATCACTGTCGTACTGGTTGCGAAACATTATTCAACAAATTTATTTAGCGTTAAAATTGAATACAAAATCTATATTATAATGATATAATATTTTTTATGTATTCTTTACATGAGTTCAATATGAGAAATGATAGGAATTGGGATGGACTGAACTCTCCTAATTTGACAAGATATTACATTGACAGGAAAATCGGATCTTCCATAAATACTAAAATGTCATCATGCACGGCAGTGGCCTTTCAAGTTCAAACTTTTCCTTTGCGATGCAGATTAAAAATATACAATTTATTTTTTTTGTTCCCTTATTTTGCAATGAAAAATTAATAAAAATTTATCGATTATGTTTACATATTATTTTGTAAAATACTTTTGCAAATTTAGAAAAGCTCAAAATAGCCAGTACCTATGAGTGTGGAAAAATTCATATGATTTAATGATATAGGCCCCATCTCGACATATGTTTAAAACTTTTAATTGTCAAAGATCATAGTTTTAATAAATGGTTTTTATTTTGTAAATAAAAGAAAATGTTCAATACAATTTAATTTGAAACCAAAAAAATATGTATTTTTTTTAAATTTTTTAGAATTTTGGCATACTCATGTAATGCCTCAGGTAGTAAAATTGTAATATTAAACTCCTGTTTAAAGTGCCGTTCACCAAAAAATAAGTGAGTAATAACCTAGCCTTGACTCCACCTTATAATTCTAAAGAATACACAATTTCTAAGATTAAAAATTGAATAAATTATAAATTATTTAGCACCCCCTTTTATCATATAATATAAACACTTAATAGTACATATCAAGAAACCCTATTGATAACTAGGCCGCTTTCCCCTGGCCAACTAAACTTGCGTAACGGCTAGCCAAGTAGAAAATCATTGGTCTATAAGGAAGTTCACATGATCAGTCGAAGACGAAAAAACTCTGAGTGCACCCGCTGAAAGTGCAGCCAAGTGGATCCAGGCTGCGTACAGTGAGTGCAAATAAGAGCTTTACTTAATTTGAGTATTCATGCTGGGAGGGGTACCGAGGTACGGGGACAGGTGGCCAAGTCGCCTGACGTAATTAACTCTTTTGGAATTGCGCAATCGCTGCGGGCCCGCCGTTAATTACTTTTAATTTTCATTGTGGGCCATTTGATAATGCCGGCCGCCAGTCGACTTCCTATGGCAGCCACGAGGGGCGGAAAATCCAAGTGCAGAAAAGTTTCCGTCGCGGCCATGGCAACCCAATAAACCACTTTGCACTTGCACGCCGCACTCTTGGGAGTACATGTGCCAACAAACATCAATTTCAGTTAATTGTCAAGTTTTTTGCTGCTCTGCTTTCGGTCAGCTTTTTGGCTTTGGCTTAACATTGAAAATTGCATTTCTGCGGCTCGGGTTTTGCGATTGCAACACCGAGACTGAACTTGAAGCTTTTTTCGCTTGCTGGCCGATCAGTTTCGGACTTTAGCCATTCATCTCGGCCCAATCTCTGTCAATATTGGCTAACTGAAGGCAATACCCAGTCACAGTGTTGTTCTTTGTTCTGACAGCTGTTGCGAAATAAGCGCCGTGAACGCGTATTAGTTGAACTTTGCGGTTAGTTGAGACTATTTCTGGGAAAAACAGATCTGAATCTGATTCACAAAATACATTGTTTGGATAGCCTCTTAACTAAATTTAAGGTGTGGCTGCCGCAAGCAAAGTTGAAATTAATTTTCAGTCAAATTTTAAAGGTCTCCATAAAGTAGGTCCCGTAGTATTTTTCTGGTAAAACTTTAAAACTTTAAATTAAAAATTTCTATAATTTCATGTCTCTAATTAAATTATATTGCTAGGGTCTGACCTATTTCTGATCTTGAAAGCTTGAGGTACTGGCTACCCAAGGAAAGGGGGATTTTGTAAAGCCCCGGACCACACCAAAGATTAAAACTGGAATGTTAAGTTTTATGTGTATATTAAGGTTTTCTTTTCAAAGTCAACAATAAATAAATTATGGCTAAATAAACTAAATCACATTATAGGGCTGTCCATAGTCTCTGAATATGTTAGATGTTTTTGGGCTTGGATTTCTTCACTGCTGGGATCCGAAGATGAGCATCTGCTGGGAGAGGGACATCTGTTGAAGGAACTGCTGCTGCTGCTGCGGCAGGAGGTGGCCAGGAGCAGGGGTAATAGCTCGCTGAAACACCGCCTGCTGGAGGACCTGGCGGTAGTAGAGACTCAGCCGGACCTGTTGCTCCAGCATGGCGGCGTGCTGGCGCCGGAACTGCTCGTACTGCTGGGCCATCTGCTCCTCCTGGGCCTGCTTCGCCCGTCGGCTGAGCAGGCAGGCCAAGGTGTTGCGATCTCGGCGTTGCTGCTCCTTGGGGCTGCGCTGGCGAGGAGTCTGGCTGCGGCGCACCATGTTGGCGTGGTACTGGCTGACCACTGGCGTGGTAATGGCGGGCGGGCAGACGCTCTGGCTGGCTTTTGATTTTTCCTGGCTGCTCAGTTCCTTTTGATTCTGCTCGTTATCCAACCAAGGCCTGAAGAATCCCTGGGTCTGGCGGCGTTTCATGATCGGATGATATCCCGTTTCTTGAAAGACGTTCTCCTTCTCGTCCTCCATGTCCTCTCGCTTCCGCTTGCTGACGGCAAACTTCTTGTGGGCGTAGATAGCTGAGTTCTCCATGATTCTCAATTTGATGGTGTGATGCTTCTCGTTTGACGATTGCTTGCTGAATGATTGTCCCTCCGGTTGATATCCTGTTTATATGCCTGCCTCGGTAGATATGACAGGTAGCTGAAGGGATAACCTCCAAAAATGTTGGGACTGTCAACAAAGGGATTACCGTACATCCCCGTGTTGGGTAATAGATGTGCACAGATTAAGGATCCTTTTTACGACCTGCTCCGGTAATTAGCACAGCCTCATTATCCATTTTTGGTGGATTACCTACCTGGGATTAGCGAACAAATGTTGCCACCGGAACAGGAAAGTTCTGGACCGGCCAACTGCTATGCTCACACAATCGGCGATTCATTTTTTATTGACCTACTTGACGCCATTGGTTCTGTGCGTGTGGTCCACGGATGCCAAGGTAGTTGCTTGCCTGACTCGCCACCACACTTTGTTTTCAATTCCCTGGAAATTCATGTGGGTCTACTTGCGAACATATCCCCGCTGGATGACAATACAAAAATGATATGGGGTTTTCACAAAATTAGTCTGGAAGCTATTAGGGGCTGCAAAGATACATTTTCAGCAATTAAAGCCGCTCCATAAAGGGATCAGAAAGATTGTTTGTTTGAAATATATTACAATTTATGGCTAATACATTATGTGGGAAAATCATCTCCAATACGGATATAATAAATTTTAAAGCAATTACCTCAGAAATGCTAATTTCACTGCAATGCGGATTTCACCGTAAATTACATAATTTCCATTACCAATTATTTAATTTCTATTTTATTCTCTCATTTAAAGCAATGACACCCTTTACTAAAAGCAAACGATGCCTCTTAGGTATGTAAGTATTTTTACTGAAATTAGCATTGCAAATAAAATGTCTCATCTCAGAAAAGAATACTATATTATGCAAATGTGAAAGTAAAAAATTTTGAAGTCACGGTTCCGCTTCCGATAATTTAATAGCTTTATATGATCATTGACCTGTTGAAATAATATTTTATTCTATTAATTGAAAACTACTTAGGCCGAACAAATCGTGGCAAAGAAAATTATAAATATATACAGTAAGCCATTCTAAAAAGATGCCATGACGAAAGCCAGGAGCCTTCCTTTAATTGAATAAATGTTCATTTTGTAGGTTAATAAATTTTCACTCTTCCACAAAACTATAATTGAAGATACATACATGTATATGTATTTGTGTGTAATGGTCTAGAAATTTTCACAATAAATACTTAATTATCCATTGAAAAATTTCTGTTAATTCATAGATGCTTCACTTTTGGATCAGCATCAGATAGTACTATGGTACATTTAATCAACTGAACAGCCAACAACATTAAATATTTAACATATTATTAAAAATTATGGTTTTTTCGTAAGTCTACCGTACAACATTGAAAAATCAGTTCAAAAACTGCGAATGCAAAACGAAATAGAAAACTTTTCTGCAATCAATATTCAAATGTTAATTTTCAAATAAAAAATTTAAAAAAAAAAGAATTTTGAAATAAATTAATATTAATAAGTTTCATATAATCCTAATAATTTTGTTTTAGTCGTAATAACATTTGAAGTAATTAAAAGTGAGTAGGACTTATATGTTGTATCGAATCTCCCTATAAAAATATGTGAACAAAACATATTTTCATTGACAATGAGTTTTTTGGTTGCAGTTGAACTTTGTGAAGACCCCTTTGTTTTTAAACCCCTATCAATAATAATATAAAATTTATGGAAATTTTTTAGTTCAAAATTTAAATACCAAACTGTCTTTACTTGGTATCAAACATAAGTTATAAAAAATAATTTTCAAGCCTAGGAAATTATGAAGCACCTATTCATAAGTAAACTATTTGAAATATTGGGACTCTGACACAATACAAAAAATATTGCAAATGCTAGTTGCTTTTAAAAAATAAAGATAATTTGTATAAATTTCAATAAAAATGTTTTTATTTATTGTTTAGTCAACGAAATAAATATCTTAACTTTAAAAGTAATCACATGTCCTATACAGCTTTTCTTACAGGCTATTGGCAATAGTTTAGAGCGCTGCGACTGCGCCTAGTCAAGAACCCTTCAAGGATGTTGGGTGGTGGTCGTGGTCTGGAACCGGGGCACCTGCTGGTGGTGGGTAGGTGCCAGAGGCTCCATGGTGGCCATGGTCTGCTGCAGGAATCGCACATAGTAGAGGCTCAGACGGATCTGCTGCTCCAGATTGGCCTCGTGCTGGATCCGGCTGGACAAGTACTGCTGCTCAATGAGTTGCTGTTGATGCTGCTGGGATCGACGGTGCCGCAGGCTGGCCAGAGTGTTACGATCCCGACGCAGTTGCTCCTGGGGACTACGCTGGCGACGCTTATGGCTGCGCACCATGTTGGGGTGATAGGTGGCATCCATCGGACGAACACAAGCTGGTGTGGCTGTCGTGGTGGCGATCTTCTTGGGTGGCTGTGGCTGCTCCTTTTCCGGCTGGGACTCATCCAGCCAAGGCCGAAAGAAGCTTGGGCGTTTGGACTGAGGCTGCTCGGGAGTTCGCTGACCGGGCTGCTCCATAACGAATACCACATCGTCATCGGATTCCTCGTCCTGGCTGCGTTTGCGCTTCAGAGCTCCTGTGAATTTCTTGTGGCTGTAGTTCTCCATTGTTCCGCTTTTAATTGATTGATGAAGTGAGGTTTGGTGGGAGGTGTGTGTGCTTCGGTGCCTTTGAGACGAATGTGCTGCCCCTCCTCCCGGCTTCCAGTTTTATGCAACCTTAGGTAATGCAGCGGCCTCCCGAAATCCCCGAGAATTTTCCCACCAGGTATCTGGGGACCGATTTAGGTATTTCCCCATTTCAGTTCATTCATTCCTGAAAACGATGTCCCGAACTAATCACCCGCACCGTTTCTGGGTCGTTACCTACCTACCTGCCCTGCTAGGGCACACGGGTGTCCCTAATCCGCCGGCTGGTCCGATCCGCTCCATTCCTTTCCACTCGCCTGACTCGAGGGTGTCATAAACCAGTTGTTGTCCCCGACGACCTTTCTGCATCGTTCGTGTTTACATGGCCGACGACGATTTTCGGCGGAATTACCTGTCGAGAGACCCTTGGATCGGATCTTTGTAATCCTGGCGCTCAATATGGCCAAACCGTATGCCGACCCTTGGCCTTTGTTTCGGCTTTCTTTGTGGCACCTGAATAGCATGAAGAAAGCAGTGTCTCGATCCCGCTGCAATGGCCATAACGAAAAACACGCATTTATGACTTCAGGCCAGCTTGGCCAGCTGAAAATGCGTCTTGCCATCCTGGATCCTGGAAACCGGGCAATTACTGAATGCTCCTTCTTCGTCTGCTTCGAGTCCCTGGCATTATGTCGGATTTTCGTTTCATTCAATGCCTTTTGTCCATTGATTTATGCAGTCACAGAGTCCTCGGATCTTCTCACACTTTTCCCTCTCCGCTGTTTCCCACTCCAAAGCGGATTTATTTCAGGTGGGTTTGAGACCAGCCCTCGACGCAAATCCAGAGTCAATAAGCAGGATGGGAATGGTTGTTTGTTCGGCTAAAGTATTATAGTGTAAGATTGTCATATTGTTTGATTGTTTCCTTTATTATATTGATCAATTTCCATCTGTTCTGGAACGGAAAGAATTGATTAAACAGGGTCCTCGATGGCATTCCCTCCAGGACGTGCAAGGGGAATGACCTGTAATTGACAATACCCTACCAGGAAGTGCATTCTCCATTGTCATAATTTAATTTTCGGGAATCGAATAATATTAGAGCAACAATTTGATGGGAAAATGAATTCTGGGATATATTTTCAAAAAGAAAGTTAGGCCTGGAAAGGTTTGGCAATTTAAAAAAAAACTGGTGTATATTTTATTTGATATACTTATGGGTTTATATATTTATGGCTTTCTTTAGAATTATATAACTATTGTTGACCTTTCAGCCTTAAAATATTTGTATGGTCCTTCTGGAGAGAATCTTCAAATTTTAACTTTTAAAATAACAGTGTATTGGGGTTATCTTTAATTGTGTGAAAAATGCTCTACATACATTTAGTTACTTTAAGCTATTTAGTTACATACTAAAAAGTTAATCTAGATAAATTATATCTCAAATTAGAATTTAAAATTCTTAAATAAAATCTAATTCTAAATCTGTTGAACTTGATTCATGGGTTCCGGATTTCATTACATATTATATTCTCATTAACAACTCTCATATTATTCATTAAGCTAATGAGACTACATTTCAGTTCCATTTCCCTGGGATTATTTCTAGAGTTTTTCTTTAGAAAGAAAATTCTTCTACGATCTTAAAAAAAAATTTTTTATTATTAAAAATATACAATAGGATAATAATTATAATTATAGTATTTTCTAAAGTTATAGAGATTATTTTGGGATGAATATAGCATATGTATGAAAGATAGGCACATTGCACTAATTTAAAAATCTTATGAACGTGAAACAATAAAAAATAGGTTTTATAGGTTTATTGTTTACGATTTTAGGCAGACAGTTTTATAATTTAAAATTTTTTTTTATAATTTTAATTTATAATTTTATAATTAAATCAGTCATCATTTTTAAAGTAGTTTTTATTTGTTCTACAAATATTGTAAACGGACAAAAATGTTAAATCCGTAAAATATTGAATTCTCCACTATTAATATTTATTGATGACATTCGTTACCCTTATACCAGCTTATCGTACACAATTCGAAGATTTCAAAGCATTTTGGAACTGCCTATTAAATTATCATTATCTCCCTTCAATATCTGATCAATAGCAAGGGGTCCCCTTCAGTTAGTAAATACATTTTTCCAGAAACGAGGAACGAGTGTTTCTCCAGACGCATACTTTAAAAGTACCAGAGACGCACACACGCAATCATTTCGGGAAAATCCCAATAAATTTCCATTCAATGAGCGCTGTGACTAAGCAGCGGATCGCATTCGCGTTAAGGGATCCCCAGAATCCGATCCGGGCCAGAAACCTGGACCAAAACTTAATGATGCAGATTAGCGGTAAGCGAGATAAGAGACCGACTTGGCAGACGCATCAGCATCTTCGTCATCAAAGAGTGGCAAACGCTGGCGCTGGTAGATTCCAAGGTAGCCCGGAGATGTTTCTGGAGAAGTGTTCCAGGGACCCGGAGGAAATTCCAGGAAAAGACACGCAGGTCAGGCACACCGAGCGACAGAGACCGAAGAGCACAAAAGAAGGTGCGAGCCCGTTGCAGCAAATGAAAAATTAATTACAAAGGACTTTGGCTGAGCATGTAGCAGGTAGCCATAGGGGTCTAGGGTAGTGTAGGTGTTGCCGAAATCCTTTTCTTTTTACGACAATGCCGACCTTTTGTCAACGGAGATTTTCCCATAAACAAGGCGCAGACCGACCTTAATGATAATTTTCTCCGGCGCTGGGGCAGGTAGGACATCTGGGTGCCTGGGTATAAAAGCCAGGTTGCGCAGCAGCCAGGATCACAGTCGAGCCTCATCAGCCGTCGCGAACACAACTACGAACCGAAAAACCTATCTCAAAATCAAAGAATGGCACCTTCAAACATGGATTACCACAGCGAGTCGGAGAGTAGCGAAATCTACACTCACAAGAAATTCAAGACCTCGGCCTATACCCACAAAAAGTTTGGCAAGAAGAGCAGCAAGGAGTCAGTCAGCCCTACCGCCACTGCTACACCGCTCTTCCGGCCGTACGCCCTCAGCGAAAACACACCACGAAAGCGCCGTCAGGAAACGGAAAGAGACATCCAACAGTACCCAGTCCACCAACACTCGTTGCCACCCACTCCCCCCACTACCCCTCCGCAGGAACCAGCAGCTCAGTATCCAGAATCTACCATGCCCACCTCGCCGGTTTTTAGCCATCAGGCCTACGCCTATATGCTGCAGAAGCAACGGGCCGTGCTCCAGATGCGGCAACTCCTCGCCATCAATCCCGACGCCAACACCTGGCCCGTGGAATGGCGCCAGGCTCTCCAGGCACTGCTGCAGCAGTGAGCGGGAGCAGGATTAGCAGAACGAAACAGAATGGAGTGATTTGCCTAGCAACCAGTGATATAGACCTTTAAGTGCCCGCAGACGATTGTACCATATGGAAAATGTGAAATGAAGCGATACGATAGCATAGTTCTAGCCTAATTGTATATAAAGAAAAATATTTAACAAAATAAATTAAAAATGAAAAAAACAATACTATATGCGTTGGTTATTAATGATTAAATTGTCGACTCGACTTTGGGATCTCCACTTCCTATATAAATTGCAGAATAAAATGCTAGTATGCAGAACCTTTATTTCGATTAAGGATGGGACAATTGTTGTAATTGACCAAAGTTAAAATGCTTAAAGAAATTGTTAGTTCTTTTCAAGAATTTTAAATATTTATCTTTGCATCTTATATGTATAATGTGTATGTTAGCTTATACAAATATGTTTTTTTTTTCTTCGCATCTAAACACACAATTTTCTAAGTCAATTCAAACATTTACTTGCAAAAACTAATGAATAGCAATGTACTTAACACAATTTAAGGGGACACATCACTTATAGGTATTTTACATCGAGTTATTGAAGCCCAAGCGGTCAAAAACAGAACCAGATGAGCCGCGGGGCTTCGTATGGCCAGCATTCATGCTGTTGTGCCGTCGTGGGCCAACATATTTCTTATATTGTTGCTCCGGTCGCTGCTGTCGATAGGGCGGCGCTGGTGGAGCCCGGGAAGGAGCCGAACTGGAGTTATTGCCAAGCCTCCTGTGCACGGGTAGGTTGTCATGCCTGTTGAACAGCTCCTCGCTGCGCATGCGAATAGATTTTCCCTTGACGGGACTGTATTGACCTTGTGGCCCTTTCTTTGTCGGAGATGCCTTCAAATTGTAAGTCTTCTTGGTAGCATGCAGTTTGGATACTGAATTGGAATGAAAAATATGTTATTTGATTCGGCGATTCTAGTTTTAAATAACTCCTACCCAATCCCAGCCTGGTTTTAAGGTTGTTGGCCAGATTCTTTCCATGTCTTGCTTTGTAGGACGTCTCGGGAGCAATTTCCCGCACCTCCGCCGTAGAGGCGAACTTTACAATCTTCTCGCCGACCGTCATATCGATTTCATCACTATCCCCACTGGAAATATACGCCTCGCCGTCGCTCCGATCATCCATGCTGTCGTCGTCATCGTCTCCACGCTTAAGCGGAACCTTGTGCACAAGCATAACCTTTTGTTGTGTCTTCGTGGCAGAGGCGGCAATGTTCTTTGCCTTAACGATGGACGAGTTCTTGGTAACACCAGATCGCTGGGTGTTCTTTAGTATCGACTTTATCTCCTTGGTAAGATTAGCTTCTTCTGGCAGCTTCGATTGCTTGCCACCCAGACGAGCGAATACCGAATTATTGCTCGATGCATCGACCAATTTGTTTACCCCGGTTATGTGAACTCGAACGCTACTCTCGCCGGAACTGGAGACGATGCCTTCCTGGGCTTCATCCTCTTTGGAAGACTTGTGCAGTCGTGAGAATATATCGGACTTCTTAGAGCTGGTTACGCGGTCCGAGTACACTGAAAATATAAGAAAAGTCAAATACCACATACACGTAAGATGTAATATTTATTATACTTACGTTTTTCGCGCTTGGCCAGGATCTGTTTGCTGCGTTCGGTGGTTCCCGAAGGAAGAGTAATCTTGTATTTGCCTTCATGCTCCGGCAAAACCCGCCGCGCCGGCTTAGCTGGCGGCGATGTTTTTGATTTGGCAGCTGCCGCCGAGGGAATAGATTTTTTGACTTTCGGGGATGCTGGGCCGGAAACAACTGGATTATGGGGTACGTCCGTGATCAGGACCTGGTCGCGAGCATTCTGCTCGCAGACGTTCTTTGAGTGTCTTAGTATGGCTATTATGTCACCCATAAGGGTAATGCCCATCTCCCGCAAGTACTCCTTGTTGATGTCCAGTAGCATATCGTCCTGGATTCGGTTCTCCACGAAGATGTGTGCGTAGCCGGCAGCTGCTGGTGATGGTATGCCGGCCGCATTGAAGAACTTGACCCAGCGTGCTAGAAGAACGCAACGTGAATCGGTTATTTATATTATTCATATCCATTTTTAGTTCGGAGACACCCGGTAGCGTCAGCTATGATTTGAGCAATCCCCATTCAGCCTTTTACCAACCTGCACTTGACTTTGACATTCTGGAAAGGCTCCTCTGTTGCCGCGCTTAATTTAGTTAACTTTTGTTTTATTATTTACTTCTTTATTCCATAAATACCGAGTTTTTGCACACAGATTCTATTTATATGTTTTAGAGTTACCACCATATATGCCTTGAGGTTGCCATGGCAAGACTATCGGTTATCGCCGCCAAGATTCGGCACATGTGTTGGAAAACTTTGTTAGTTCAAAAATTATTACTTCTTGGCTTATTTGTTGAAATGCTAATCGAACATGAAAACTATGCTCACTTTCCCATTAATCTATTTATTTTTTTTTTACAGCCAATTTGTGAAATTTTATTTGAATAAATTTAAATCATTGGTAATAAATACACGCTGGATCTATTTTTTTAATTTATTTCAAACAAATATGTATATTTAATCTGATTTTTTGCGACACGATAACTGCGTTGGCCAGTTTTCATCTAGCTTGTTTGTCAGTTAAACTGGCAGCACTGCAAGCAAGTGCTGGAAAACGACAAAATCAGTTTTTAAACCGAAACAATGAGCGGCTCCAATTTGTTTCCTATAAATCTGAATAATCTAACGGATAAAGAGCGGCACAACTATATTCTTAATCACTACGTGCTCAACCGTCAGGGGGAGGCGGAATCCCGACGGCATAAGCGGGACATTGATGTAATACGCGAGAACCACCAATTTTTGTGGGACGAGGAGGAGGCGGAGAGCGATTCCCTTACCTGGGAGCAGCGGCTATCCCTACGCTACTATAAGAAGCTCTTTAAAGAATACTGCATTGCTGATTTGTCTCGGTACAAGGAGAATAAAATAGCCTTGCGTTGGCGGACGGAACAGGAGGTTGTCACTGGGATCGGACAGTTCCAGTGCGGTAGTCGCCGCTGCGAGGAACGGTCCGATTTGCGTAGCTGGGAGGTCAACTTTAAGTATATAGAAAAAAGTGTGCCTTTAAATGCACTGGTTAAGGTGGGTAGTTAGCAATGTTACCCTGTTTCCTATTCTAACAACTTACAAAAAATACTTACCCGGTTTTAGGTGCGCCTTTGTCCGACTCACACGGAGCAATTAAACTACCGTACGAAGAAAAGAGAAGTCAGGAAGCAACGGCGTCGAGCGAAGGAGGAACGCAGGGCTGAACGAAAACGAAAGCGGCGAAAGCGTGAGTCCGCGGACAAGTCGGACTCCGAAGCAGACGAAGAAGAGCCAGAGGAGGAAGAATTGATAGCTCCTGTGGAAGTAGTCTCCGAAAAGGAAACGGCCCCGGCAACTGATGACCCTTCTTCGGATGAGCAGATCTGGCGCAAACAACCCGACGTAAGCAAGGATCAGCCCTCTCGGGAACAGGAGTTCGAGCGCTATTTAGAGGATTTGCTTTTTTAAAATACATAGCACATTTATTTGGATTCAACGTAGACACTAGTGCTCTTTTTATAGTTACTGGCCGCGAGATGCGTTCGCTTAAGAACTAGGTTGTACATGTACACTCACATTTACAATATTATTCACAAGAACTGTGTGTTAAGACCGACACCAAAAATTTAAGTTGAACTGAACGTAAGGCTGTGTGACTTTGTTTTTTGAAAACAATTCCGGATTCCTACAATATTTTCATGTACCTAGTTCAATCGTAATTTCTTTGCTGGTCGAAGCAAGCCGGGTGCTCAAGAAATACATTATCGGTTTACCATTATGTGCGTTTCTGTGGTCAACACAAATTGTTCAAACGATTCTAATTTTAAATCGCTTCAGAATAAATAAACCCTTTGTTTACATTCGCCGACAGAGAAATCACGACTGAGCACATCCGCTTGATCTAGGTGTTAAGAAAACTCATTTAAGTGTATGTGAATATAGCATCATTGAACGGACGGGATGGGAACGGGGGATTACTGCTCCTTGGACAGGAGCTCGGCAAAGGCGGCCGTGGGCTTGAAGCCCTGTACCTCTGTGAAGACCATCTCGCGCCATCGCTCCACCGGCAGCTCGTTCTCCTCAAAGCTCTGATCGTAGAGGGCGGCGGTCTGCTCGTCGGTGGGGTCGTGGTACTTCTCCATGTATGGGTGGGCCAGTGCCTGCTCTGCGGTGATGCGTTTCTCGGCATCCAGCTCCAGCATTTTCTCGAGCAAATCGATGGCCAGTGGGTTTGCGCCGCGGAAGACGTCTCGGAAGTTCCGACGTGGCATCACTGGCAGCGAGCGGATATAGTTTCGAGCGCTCTCTGAGGATATACGACTCATGAACTCGTCGGCGGGCGTGCCTAGGACCTCCATGATCAGGTTCAACTGGTGGATGTGATCGGTGCCCGGGAAAAGAGTACGGCCCGTCAGTAACTCGGCCATGATGCAACCCACCGACCAGATGTCTACCGTCTGGTTGTAATGCATCCAGTTGAGCATTATCTCTGGTGCCCTGTACCATCTCGTGGCCACATATCCTGTCATCTCGCTTTCAGCCGGCCTGGCCAAGCCAAAATCCAGGATACGCAGCTCGCAGTCCTCGTTCACGGCAATGTTCGAGGGCTTCAGGTCGCGATGAATTACTCCGGCACTGTGAATATACTTCAATCCACGCAAGATCTGGTACACCAGGAACTGGACGTGATCGTCAGAAAGCTTTTGTGTCCGAATTATGTTGTTCAGGTCGGCGTCCATCAGATGCGTCACCATGTACACCTGCTGGAACTGCTCCAGCGAGTCTGCCGGCTGGCCCGGATGGAAGACGTCCAACAGGCCGATTACATTTTCGTGATCCATATGCTTCAGAAGCCGTAGTTCTCGATAGGTGCGTTTTGCGTGAACCGCTGACTGAAAGGGGCGGGCCAGCTTTTTTATGGCCACCTTCGTATTCGTTCCCCGGACCACCGCCTTGCAAACTTGCCCGTAGGCACCTTGGCCTACGGGCTGAAGGTTCTGGTAAGTCTCCGGAATCTCCCACTCGGTGCGGTTGATGTCCAGCTTGTAGAACTTGGCCATTTGACGGGACATAGCGTGCGTTCTCTGATTGTATTACTTTATTTTAACCCGTTTGCTTCGTCTGGCTTATTTGGGGGCTCTTCTTCTTGCTCGTGGGAATCGTTATCTCAGTTTTCACCTCAAAGTCTCGACATTGCTGCGCATATGAGTAATAGGGGATTAGTTATGCCCAAAGCATGGAATATAAAACGAACCGATTGGTTTTGTTCTATATTTGTTATTAAACTTACATCTTAACAGTTTGTTTTTGCTTATTTCACTGCACCCACACTTTTTCTGATTGGAAAGAATTTTGGCTTTAGGGGATTAATGCCAGCCAAACAGCTGTTGCTCATTTTCGCGTTTACAGGCTCCCTTGGAGTCGCTGCCCTCTCAAATTCAATGTCCATCGTTGATGAAGTTGGTTTGTTTTAAATAGATTTAATGAAATATATTTTAGTTATTTTATTTTTTAATTATAAGCTTTTAATAATAATAATATCTTGGCTATCAAATCATTGTATATGCCACTTTTTTTTGAAACATTTGGTGACATATTTGACATAATGATATACTTAAAATAAAGTATAAAACAGTTTAAATTACAAAGTTTTTATTATTAATTTAGTTTTTCATTCATTGGCTATTTAAATACAATTATTTAATACAATATTAAATATTACTCATTCGCAGGGTTGGTCTTATGCGACCGTGAATCTGTAACATTTGTGTAAATAATTACTTTGAAATTAAGTATATTTTTCCGTAATTTAAATAAAAAATATTACATCATACATATGGTTTATTATTTGTCAAGTTTTAATGCATTCTTTTCAAGTACTCCTCCAAAATAAAGAGCCACCGAAAGTCGGATAGAAAGATTACGCTGCTTAGGCGAAGGGAGCCAATTGAAGAAAGCTGGTTTAGTTTCATTCGGAAGCGGTCGGTCGTTGGCGCAACATCCAGAGCTCGGACGCGACGCTCTGCTTGCCGGCGTTTTTTGCACGAGTTTTTTCCATACGTATTTGTTCATTGACAAAAACTAAAGCTGCGCTCAGTGCGTGCCAGTGTGTGTGTGCGAACGAGCCGTGTTCGGATTCATAGTCGTGGGCTCAAGTGTGAGTGTGAGTGCTTTGTGTGCAGAATAATTTTTGCAAACATTATGTAAATGCGCAAATTAAAGTTCAATCGACGCTGAACAGACCAGGGGCCACGTCCAGATCCAAATCCAGATCACCTTGCCTTTCGTGCTACGGAGCAACAGTTTTTAAAATAACTTCCAATTCGAAAACCCACCAGCAGAGGGCGCTGCCAGGAACACCCACACCCACACACAAGCAAACGCCAACACTTAGCCAAAGGATCCGGCGCAAAGAGCCGTTACCAAAAAAATTTTGAAAAATGGCCACGACAGCGGCCGCAATGGCCGCCACCAGCGTTGTGGTATTGGATCGCGGCAACAACACAACCTGCACCATTAACTTGCATGGTAAGCAGAGAGATTCGCCGCCACTCGCAACAATTAATCATAATTAACGAAAAACACAGTCCAACAACAATAGCAGGCACAGCCGTTTGTGCAGTCTTCGCCGAAAAGTTGTTGGCGTTATTTTTAGCGGATGATTGGCCAGCTCTTCTCGGCTAATAAATTGGCTGACTTTCGATCCATAGGAGTTTCGGAAAGCGAAACCCGTTTCGCCCCCTATTGACGTATTCGCGACCTCTGGAGGTTATCACTTTGTTCTCAAAACAACCTTGTTTGTACACAGCCGAGAGCTTTCGGCTATCTTATCACTCGGGGGCGATCGAGGAGCGATAGTCTCACTACTCGAAAGCTGCTTCCGTGGGGGTAAATCGTACTCCGGACGATCGCTTTTTGACCAGGTCTGGGCCGGAGCTTAGAGCTCCATTCCCAGATACTCTCTGAGTCGCGGGCTCCTACTCGCAGCACATTTCGATTAGGCGTTGTATGTACTATGTACTGGGCCCGCACACATACCCAGTCCGAGGGGTATACTGGCCCCTTCCCCCCGACTCTATGTGCACCCATGTGTGTGTGAGTGTGTGTTGGTACCCCGCGTACTTTCAACAATTACGACTCGCTGTGTCTGGCCTGCCCACGTTAGTTTCCAAGTCACAGCCCGTTTGAGCAACAGTCAGAGACACAACAACATTTGGCACAGACAGCGGGACCTACACCCTGAGAAATAATCAATTATACTATTTCCAAAAATAATGCTTCTTTTGACAAGTACTAGAATCAGGTATCTTATGTTACGATGGTATAATATTCACAATTACTTGTAGCATTTATCACGTCCATCCAAACCCTCGTGGAATTCTGTCAGTGTAACAACTTATCGTATGTAATAAGAGCGCACGGTTGGTTAAAACTTTTCGAGTGCACCTAAACTAAAACTTCACTTGACGTGTTTCCGAATACGAATCAAAATAATCGAATTGCTGGTCTTGGCCCCTCCGCCCTGGCAGGGAGTTTTTGGGACCAGCAGCCGCTCCACCCACACAGACTTTCCGTGTGTGCACCCACCCAACAGCCGGAGGCCATCGGCATGCCCAGATCCGTACCCAAAAGCCAAATCCCAGCCTTTAACTGTACCAGAGAGTCTGTCTCAGCCGGTTTGCTTACAGGCCAGTGTTACTGGCTTTGGCAGTATGTGGGTTAGAAGTGTGTGCGTCATGTACTTAGCATTGCCTCTTTTTGTTGTCATTTTTTTATTTTTTTTCGGTTTAATTCCAATAGTTGATCCAGGTTCTGCTTCATTCATTGATGAACAAGTTTTGGCTGATTTGGCTCTCTCGTTCATTTTGTCTCATTGACAAATTCGAACAGATCCAGAACGAATCTAATGCTTTATTTCGTTCAAAATAATGAACAAATTGGTGATCTTTGGACATATATAGAAGGTAGAAGAACGCCACAAGAAACAAAGTATTACAGAAATAGATTGGTGTATAAAGCACTCAGATCGAAGGAAAAGGCACAATAAGGTGAGAGGTTCTTCACCTACATCGAATGCCATTCCAGCTATAATATTAAATGGAACAGTTGTACCCTATTCCCTTTCTAATGAAATAGAGGTATTTCATCCAGAACAATTGCCAATATTTCTTTTTACACTTTTTCACTTTTTTAATAAAAATGGATAAATTCAATCGTTTATTTTTTTTTTTTGCAGGCGCCACAGTTGTCTCTTGGCGTGTCAACAATCAGGAGCAGTTGTTCGTCAGGTGAGTCGATTGGCAGCCCTTAAATATAGCTCATACGCCGTGGTGGCCGGACTTTAAGCTCGAACTTACGCAAGTGTACGGTATGCGATGGCCATGCAACCAAAAAAGTGATTTGCAAAGTTACCAACACTCACACACACACACAGGCACAGTTGAACAAAGGGGGCTGCCAGGAGGAGGATGGCCCGGGCAGGAGCAGCCTTAGCCATTCTGTTTGGCGGCAAAATGTTTTTGTATGACACCCAAACAAAAAACACGTCGGGACCGAGCGGCCCCAAACGTCGAACCAACGAACCGAACCAAAGGCGACCGAACAGCAAAAACACGAAACACTCCAAGGGGGCCAGAGAGCCCAGGGGGGATAGGAGCGTTGCACTTGCATCCCAACAGTGGACTCTGCCCCAAGAGCTGCCTCCATTGATGACCGTTTTTTTGCTGCACTGTTGCTGCCTGCTGCTCCTGTTCTGGGCTCCCTCCCTTCGGGCCCCCGCGCTTCGTGCCGCATCCCTAAACCCACCACGTTGTGGCAAAACAATGTGCAAGTTTTTATGAATGGAGTTTTTGGCGCGGCCAGCTAGATCGATAAATCCCCACTACATGAACCTTCCGCTCGGCACAGTGGCGCAAGCACCGCCAACTTCCAGTCAACTTTCTGCCAACTCCCATATTCCCTTTTGGGCGGGTTTTTTCCGCTCCCACACAAAGCACAAATACACACCGGAGCTCTGGCCCCTCCATCCCTGTTCCCGGTCCATCCCAGCTCGTCTGCTGCAAACTTTCCGACTGTTTTTGTGGCCACCACAGTCGGCGCATTTGGAAACCCACTAAAAACCGACGGCGACCATGGAACCTGGACACCGTATAAGTCCAGAAAGAAGTTGAAAACTAAAATAAATGAATAAATGAAATGGTATTCATTTTAAAAGCTATTTCAAACATAACTTTTAGATTAAGATTTTTTCAAACATAACTTGTTTTAGGTTTCCCCAGAAGATGTGTAGAATCATAAAAAAAATATCTATATAGTGGTTATAGTTTAAAGAAGCCTTTATTCGGAGCTATAGTTACTATAGTAAGATACTAGGGAACTTTTTTGTATTGCCTGATTACTTTGAGAAACAAATGGCACTCTGCAGCAAATCCTAAACTAAAATCTTGAATATTAATGGTATTTGCCATGTCAAGTGCGTTCCTCAGCTGAACGAGTTAACAAATGGTGGACAGAAACTGACGGGGAGCCAGAATCAGACGCTTAGGTATAAGAAGTGCCTTGATGGATGCGTCGGCAAATTAGCTGAGACGAAAACTAAGCAGGTCCGGACTCCCGGCAACGTCATCCTCAGAATCGGGAGAAAAACAACATGCCACAAAATATGTATGGAAAAAAGGGGCAAGGAGCATTTGGCCAGACACTTTTTTCTGCCAATAGCATTTCTGAATTTCAGAATGTCTGCCAGAGTCTGCGAGTGTTTTTATGACTGAAATATTTTCGAGTAGCATCTAACCGAATTAATCGAGTCTTTCCTCTGGCTTTTTTCCTTCTTAGCAAGCTGGCCTCGTTCGATGGCAAGAAGGCGATACGTGGCGGAATACCCTTTGTGTTTCGTAAGTTTTTTTTTGTTCAAAGTGTGTTTGTTTCGACGATAAACTGATGGTTCTCTGCAACTACAGCCCAGTTCGGAGCATGGTCCTTTGGGCCCCAGCACGGATTTGCGAGGATTACGAGGTGGCACTTGGAGCGACCCCCCGAGAGGCTGCACAACGGAGATGTCGAGGCTATATTCTCGCTAATGGATAACGACTTTACACGCTCCATCTGGAACTATCAGTAAGTTTCAGTTATCATCCATTGAACAATTTTTATAAAATCTTACTTTAAGGTTCCGCATTTCCTACCGCTTGATCCTGCGGGAAAAGGAACTCCACTTCCACATCGGTGTCTACAACCCCAGCAAGGAGCTGAGCTTCACTTTCAATATGCTGCTGCACACATACCTGAAGGTGCCCGATGTCCGGCGGTGTCAGATCACAGGTCTCCAGGGCTGCCACTTCATCGACAAGACGCGGGAGAACTCGCTCTACCAGGAGGGACGCGAGGTGGTCACCGTGAACGAGTGGACCGACAGGATCTACCAGCACACCCCGCAGGAGCACGTCATCACCAACGTGGTGTCCGGCCGCAAGATGCGGCTGCACAAATACAATTTCCCCGATACGGGTAAGTGCAGAATGCAGTCCCCTCCAGAAGAATATACACAATGATTTCTCTCTTTAGTCATCTGGAATCCATGGATCGATCGTTCGCGTGAGATGAGCGACTTTGGCGATGACGAGTTCCCAAACATGCTGTGCGTGGAGGCGGGCAATGTGACCTCGCCCGTGATCCTGCTGCCGGGCACGGCCTTCGAGGCCAGCCAGATCCTTCAGGTAGAGCAGTCGGTGCTGGAGTAGCTATAACCTAACACATCCTAACCAACCGACCTACTTCCTAATCCCAGCAATTCAAGTGCCCCTATACTATTAATTCTAAAAACTGGAAGGGCAAACCAACCGCTTTTCCCCTTTACGATTAGCGTTGCTGCACTATAGATTTTGCCACCAATTCTCAATCAAAATTCTTTACTTTGCATGCCACATCAGATCATCATCGAGGGCAATGTCAGTCGCAAGACTAAGCGGAATCGCTAGCGTTTAAAGAATCGGAACCCGCTGAGGTAAACCGATTCGCAACCATGTCAAAGCGCACTTTTCCACAGATATCCAGATCCTCAGCCTCAATGACTTCTGGAGCGAGAGCAGGAGCAGGAGGACCATCACGAGGACCGTGATGAAGAGCCGGGAGAAACAGTAAACTGTTTGGTTGTTCCCTCACAGATTTTAGTCTCTAATCTATATCTTAAGTAATCGTAAAGCCCTCTCTAGTAATTTGTGTTGTGCAAGAATCGATAAATGAATGTGTGTTACTCTTGCTAACCTAGTTTTCATCCTTAGTTTGAGCCTACAGGATGCTGACCTTAGAACATTCCGTATGCGAGAATCATCTTAAAATAAATGTGCATTGATAGTTATCTAATCCTTGGAGATGTTGGAGCTGGAGGACGAATTTGAGCATAATTCAAAATAATAAATTAGGCCCCAGATAAGTGTTTGAAGTCTAAACTGAATAACAGGAACTCACTTTTTGCTCCTCCGAGAGTACATAAATTAAAAAAAAAGTAATAATAAATAAATAAAATCAAAAACTAAACTATTAAGTAATGGGTGCTCCTAACTATGGTTCCATCCCATTTCCTTGCAAGTATACGATTGAATATAGATAACTTAAATCAATTTCAAAATATGTAAAATACTAAAAGCTATTATCTGTATCAATTATTGTAATAAATCCCCATATGATATTTAATGCTTTAAATCGTTTAATATTTTCGAGACTCAAGTCATTTAAAATCAGAAGAAAATGCGCAGCTTCTACCAGAATCCTGGGTTTATTTTTGAGAACTCCGAAGCGTTCTTAATTAGTTCAAATGGCAACAGTTCCTGGAGAGTCGCGTAGACTCCTACGCTAATGTTGGTCATAATTCGTGATTTAACAGAAATTTTTCGTTTCTAAAAATAAAATGTTACTCCAAATTACCGAATCGACTTAAACGCGTCTACTTACTTTGTAAGTCTTCCAGAAGCTTACACCAAAAACCATGTCCAGAAACAGGATATAACTTACACACAAAATAGTCAATAATACGCGGCCCATTGGGAAATCAGATTCCTCGATCCACCTGCGACTAGGCATTAAAGTCGACTGAGTGCAAAATAAAAAGGCAGCGATTGGGAAATAAGTTAAACTTTCCTGCGAAGAAACTTACACTCACAGGTGTCGTACAGTTAAGCTTAGTTTATTTAATTTTTGTTTGTTTTATATCTGTTGCTTAGATTAGATTCTTTACATACATGTATAAATAAGACATTTCTAGAATGTATCCTAACGCAACGCTCTCAAAACGAGCCACCTTCGAGGGCAGACGACATACATACAGCATATCGAGTTGTCATCATACTAAGTGGTTACTCAATCGGGGCTTTTCTAAGCTGGGACATGAAGGGGAACATTAGCGCAGATTATAGAATCGTAGGTTTATCATTTCATTCTCTCTATCATCAGGCGCGCCTGGACAGTTGCTCTATAAATATATTTATGATCGAGTGATATTGCAAGGATAGTTTGGTGTACAGCGTGGTTTGTGAGTGACGACTAGGAGGCGTCTAGTCGATCTTCACAGCTCCGTAGATTCTCAGAATAAAGACATAGGCGGCAAAGAAGCCGATTGAGCCCGTCAGTAGCCAGAAAGTAAGCACCATGAGGCCTTTGTTTAACAAGATTATATTAATATGTTAATTAGTCAGTTCGGTGATGTCACTTACCCGTGTAGCCCAGGTAGAGAAGGGTTGGTATAAATTCTGTGATTTCAAGCTTGGTGAAAAAGTAGAAAATGCTATAAAAGAGCACATACACGGCCGAGCCGCCGGAGACAATAAAGCTTCGCCACCACCAGCGGTAGTCCTGCAATCAAATGAAACATTAAACCCGTTACTTATGGGGATATTTATGAGTCTTACCTCTCCGCAAAGTTGGAAATAGGTCATGACTATGGAGATCTGGGCACAGCTAACTACTAAAATACAAAACACTAAGAAGAGAAAGCCGAACAGATAGTAGAACTGATTCTGCCAGATGGCCGTGAATACAAAAAAGAGCTCAATAAAGACGGCGCCAAACGGCAAAATGCCAGCCATCAAAGTGCTGAAAAGATATGCAATTAGCAATTACCAAAACTGGTAGCCTTTGATGAGTACTTACCTCAAGACCGCATTCATGTACCAATGCTGAGCTGGCACCTGCCGCGGAATCATATTGGTTCGCACGGGATGCTGATACGGCTGCTTCCGGTAGCCTAGATAAAAGCCCAGATAGACCAATGGCACTGAGATGCCGAACCAGAGTAGCAGGAGCGAGATCATGGTGGTAAAAGGTACCGCGCCACTAGAGGACTTATCCCATATGAAGAAGTTCAAAATGAATCCGGTGCTGATTAATAAATATATAGATTAATTAATTTTCAAGAAAAACGGCGTATAGAACCTTACCCAAAGACAATGCCCGGATACAGAGTAGCCGTTAGAAAGGCTGCCCGCTTCCACTCTCGTCCCTTCATCGTCTTGTAGAGACGTGCCGCATAATAACCGGCGATAGTACCCATGAAGACGTACATAAAGATGCCAGAAGTCATTAGAGCACCTCGCGAGGACGGCGAAAGCATGCCCAGCATGGCAAAAAAGATAGTGATAAGAGCCATGAAAAATATTTGGATACCACTGCCGATAATCGCCGAGAAGAAACGCGTGTTCTTGGGTGGACGGAACACGTCGCCGTGCACCAGTTTCCATCCCGTCTCCTCTAGTGTGTCCTCGATGTTGTCGTCCGTGTTATACCTCGCGATATCCCGCCGCAGGGTGCGGATCATAATCATAGTGAGGATGCCCGAGAGGAAGAACACCACCACCAGGGAGTTGATGATGCTGAACCAATGAATCTGCACGTCGCGCATGCCTAGGTAGATGTCCCAGCGCGAGGCCCAGCTCACCTTGGATTCTTTCCATTCAACGGAGTAGGTGAAGTACAGCTGAGTCTCTCCGTTAGGATTGACGAGCTGCGGTCGTGCACTGTCCGGGAAGTTACACGTGTCGCCGTGGAACTTCAGCTCCTTGTGACTCACCGAAACCGTTTCCACCTCGAAGCCCACAACTCGGTACTTGCCCTTGGTATGCATGTGGTAGGACATAATGAACTTGAGGTGGTTGTTAATGTAGATGTTCTCCCCGTCGACCTGGCCGAGTCGGTAGCCGTGCTCGTAGGTTACTTCTGATGGGTTATTCACATTTACGATGCGTGTGGCCACCGGAAGATTGTCCACCAGAAGATGCACGAAGTATTCGTGTTGGATGCGTTCCGCAACCAGAGCCGAGTCCTCCTTGCTCCAAGTAAGAGGCCTGTCCTTCTGGTTGCAGAGTAGCCGGCAGTTGACTTGCTGATTCATCCTCACATCGTAGGGTGTGTTGACGATCCGGTCACCGCGAAGCACCTCACCCAAGTTCTCCGACTTGAAGATCAGCGTGCCGTTCTTGGGGTAGCAGAAGCGGAGCGAGTAGTACTGATACGGCAGCTGGGTGCGGCTACTGGTCATTTTCACCGCCTTTACGTCGATCTTCTGGTCCTGGACGAACTCCACCGGCGCAACGCCGGGCACGTAGAAGCAGTCTGCCACCAGGCCACCGAGGGCCACCAGCAGGCCCAGCAGCCAGCAGAACTGAAATAGAAAATATTTATATTTACATGCACTGCCCGCTTTTTCTCCGTCATTTGTTCTGGTTGCGTGTCTCTCTGTCGACGTGACGGCTATGAATTCTTGAGTTGCCTCTGGCAGGCATAATGTCGAAGCCCATTGGCGGCCAACTTACCTGCATTTGGACGTCTATTAGTGTGCTGGTTTAGGAAAAACTAAACTGTTTGTGTACGGTATCTTTTAATTACAATAACTTTTAGATTCTGTGACTCCTGGTGGGCTCTAGGATTGTTGATAATTTATCAAAATATTAATATATCGATATTCTTTGAATAAAAATATATCGTAATTTGGCTAAATATCGAAAACAAATTTATTACCTTACATTTATCGTGATTTGAATATGGTTAAATATCGAAAAAAATGTATTACATTTTTATATTTGTTTTTTTATAGCATTTTTCACCATCTATATTGTGATAAATTTATAAATATCTTCTTAATTTTTTTAATTCAGTCAGTTTTTTAATCAGTCACTGTGACTTGTAGCCAGCGGTGTCGTTATCCCACACTGTAAGTTTATTTTGAGATCGCATTTTTGCGATAACGAACGTGTTGTCGATATTTTTGGCGGCAATATTTAAACATTTTTATTTTAAGTTCTTAATTCCGTGGATTCAATTAAATCATATGCATTCAATTAAATGTATTAAACTATGGTTTGAAACAAACCAGGTAAATTGAAAGATAGGATATTTTTACAATGTGTCTATATTGACAATTTTTTCTTCATACATTGGAAGAGGTCTTTATTTCGGACATAATTAAATTGCTTAATATTAAAAAAAAAATTCATTCAATGAACTTCATTGAATTTATTAAAATTACAAAAAAAAGGTCCCTTCAAAGCCTCATAACCATAACCTTCACATGAGTGTGTGGTTGTGGCGGGTTGAACACCACATGTCCCTCTTTGTCTCTAAAATCTACAAATGGATAAGAATGAACACACTCCATTCCCAACGCTGCTTTTTGGCGGGCAGAGTAAAAGCTAGTGCAGTAGGCGGCCATTAAGGGAAGACCTCGGGAGCGTCCGACATCCATAAGGGCAGCGGCTAGGCGGGATCCTAAGCCCTTTCCTCTTAATTTAGCATCTACAGTGGTTATGTAAGAGTATAGCAATTCGGTCACACCAAATCGGTTAAAAATATCAGCATCTCTCTCAACCTTTGACAGAAATCGTAAATTTTGACCCCAGAGATGTTGCTCGGAATTCTCCGCGTAAATGCGATGGTCTTCCAAGTTCTCGGGTACCTGTCGCTCCGCCAGGACGATTCCCACGATGTTTCCTTTATTTGTGTCCTCAGTAGCTATCAGGCAAAGCTCCTGGCTGATCATATTTAAGTGATTCCTGTCCTCGTCTTCCTCGTTTTGAAGGTGCAGCGGCTCGTCCACGCCCATACCCATGGGCTCGTCGTAGTAGAAGTTATCTCTCATAAAGAGTTTCACCTTTGGATAATCCATCTCGTTCATGATGCGGATAGTTATGCCGTCCTTTGTCTGGGGTAACATTTTCATAGATGCTTAGTCTTTAAAGGCTTAGAAGTAACTAATCAAGTCAGTTAGTTGCTTTAAATTTCGCTGCAATCTGCTTAAAGTGCATATAGACGTTGTAAAGACGTTATCAAAAGCTGCATACGTCAGCCTTTTTCAAAACTATGCCCAGATAACGATGCTTTCAAGAAAATGTATGTTATAAAAATACCTCGTATTTTTACAGATGCATTTTATTAAAAGAACTTTTAAGAAAAACACTAACAAATTATGGAACTTACCAGCATTCTTGGCCCAGTATTGTTTTTTAAATAAAAATTAATCATACATTTTTTCCATTCTTAATGGCCGTAACTTCTCGAATGGCCAAATCAATTATGGCATAATATGGCACACTTAGCTACAAAATAAACATTTTAACAAAAAGTCCTTAAATCACTAACACGAAGTCAAGTAAACACAAAATAATTGAAATGATTATTTAGAACAAAATGGCCCGATTATACAAGACAATCCGTTAAAACAAAAGCATTTAATTAAACCAATTTAAAATCTCATTATCCGGGGCCCACTTATTTAATATTAGAGTGTACATGTGCGCCATTTAACAGATGTAATACACTTTTGACTTTTGTGTATTTGCACAAAGTTGTTTTTGATTTTGTTTGCATTCAAATAGCAAACAAAATAAGGACAAGTGAAACAAGGACACCATTCTCAGGATCAACATAACGATAAACATTAATGCTTAAACACAGACAAATAAACATAAACATTTATGTCAATAAAAAGAACTGATGCTTGACCCGTTCGGTCAGATAAAATGTCTGCCAGGACATACTCCCCCTAGGATATACTCGTACATATAGAAAGAGATTGCATATATATAAGATAAAATTTTAAATAGTGGGGTCTTTTTTAAATAAATCAAATCGGCTTTAAAAATTGCATAAATTTTAATAATGTTCATTGGTATGTGGGGGATTATTCACATTTTATATTAATTAGTTAAATAAGAGGGTTTAAAAGTATATCATTATCAGTTTAATAAATGTATTTGATCTTATTTTATTGGCAAACATTAAATGGAATAAATATTACGCATCTCTTTAAAAGCAATAAACAACTGGTCCAAAAACACACTAAATATTAAAGTCAAATAAATGTATTTCTCCGGAATAGCTCATATCCCCAAAGACCTAGAACACTTGCCAATCGATTTTAGAGAAAGAAAATTCTCTAAAATAGGAAAAATCTAAAATTTGTTACAATATGTATGCGCCATATGTATATCCATAAATATTAAAAAATTTATTCAGCTTGGCATATATTTCATGATGCTCTGTATTCCAGAGTCCGGACTCTATGGCGTTGGATATTCTTCATTTCAACACGGACGAAATTGCATTTTTAAATACGAGTATACCGAGGCAAGTAAAAGGAAAAACATTTCCAGTAATAAATAAAACGCAAATAACAAATAATAAATATGGTGCGCCAGAAACTTACAAATGCACGGAATGCAGCAAATAGACAAAACAACGAATGGAAAATATTTGAAAAAGCTTTTAAGTGTTATTGATAGTTTAGCTTGGCTCTGCAAATGGTAGCCCCTCTGCCCATCCGCCCCAATGTCAGAGTATATAGAACTGGAGCAGCCCAGGCGTTCCATTTGTTTTGTTTCGCTTTCCGTTTTGCATTTTGCTAGTTTTCGACTGTTGTTTTTGGTCCTCGTCCTGTTGCGGATTCATTGTAGCTGTGCTGGGCGTATCGCTTCCGGTTATTTGAATGCTAACAAATACAAATTGCTGTGTGTTTGCTGCCCCATTGGAAAGGATCGTGTGCGCAGCTCAACAGTTGTTTGACACCATTCCGAGTGTCCTTACTCAAGGAAGCTGGATGGTCTGAAAAATACTTTATACATCTGGCACATTTTTCAGGCACTTTTTCATTTGGTTAGTTATTTCGTATCCTGTAGCTGTTATAAGAGATGACCTTTCCTAAAATATATTACATATTGTTTATTTTATTATTTGTATGTAGAAATAAAAATAAACGTTTCAATACCATGTTTGTGTAATAGATAAGAATATAGAACACGAAGAGTTAAAAAAAAACTAGGTTTACAGGCATAATTTTAACTAAATATACATTATAATATATTAGTATACTATATTACAGTGTGTGTGTTCACTTCGGTAAGTCACAGTCTCCCAGAAAGCCCTTGATTCATTTTGTATACTTTTTTTCACCATGGGTATGGAAAGATATTGCGGTTTACAAAACACCACTCACTGCGGATATCGAAACATAACATAGAACTTCAATTGATAAAAACATGGGTATTGTTTTCTGCTGGGGAATATTTTAACGCCTGGTTTACCCTACTTCGTGGCATTGTGAATTTATTTTGTATGAATTTTGGTTTCTGTATTTGCTCTTTGTTCTGTCCACATCCATTGTTTCTAACAACTGCAAGTGGCTTGTTGCCCGTGGACAGCTGCTATTGCTGCCACAATGGATGATTGCACTCCCCGTTTGTGGGGACACGCAAATGCGATTTTGGGAGCTCTTCATAAAAATAAACTCTTCAAATTTTGTTTAAATTTGTTTGCAGACCATAGCGGTTGTATAAGTGTATTATTTAATTAAAAATTCTGAAATACGTTTAGTTGTAAATGGCTTCCAACAGTCATCTAAGTGCAATAGTTTAAAATATTAAAAAAGGTACTCAAAAAGTCTCCGGTTCCTGAGGGCTTCCGCTAGGAAAACCCATTGACCCACATGACATGTTTAATGACTGTACTAGTCCCAAGCACATCATTGTGTCTACTTAGTCAGTCAAGGGTTGGCGGTGCCACGGATTCTCATAATGTAAGCCCACGCATGAGGGAGCTGGAAAGGCAGCGACATCTGCCACAACAAGTGGCAAGAAGTTGCGCCACGAATGCAGTGCGCATTGCGTACTTTAAGGCGCTTAAACGCCCGCGCCGGGCTGGTGGCAGGGCCATAAATAAACTGGCATATGCGCCGTGAAGTATGCAACGGCAGCTCTAATGCAGTTAGATGATGACGCCACTGCTCGGTGGTGGCGGTTGCCGCTCCATGACGCTGAGGTGCTTCAGCCGGGAACTTGCAGTGCTCTTCGCGTGTGGCAAGATAAATCTCAACAAGTTTTTATGCGTTTCTTCTCGCTCTTCGCATTTTCTGCTTTCACTACGATTTTTTTTGCTTTCCTTAGAATAACAGAAGTTGACTGTATAAGCCGGGCCAAGTCATAGCAAAAGAAACTTGTTAACAAAAAAAAAAAAACGAAGAAAAACTGCCAAGTCGAGCAAATGCGCCAAGCAGTATTCAGCGTCTTATATATTTTCTCTTTTGATAGCTCTTAGACACTTACTTTCTTTGATTAGAATCTGCCGGCATCCCTGGCTGTTCTTTTCCCTTTTCCTCTTGTCTGGGGCTCATGTCTCACGTGGGTGGGGGGTGTGGTGTTGGGCTCATTAAAGCGGCAAAGACATTAAGCATACGCCACGTTGACCCATTTTAAGATTCTGTTTTCTCCCCTTTTGCCGCTTGCTTCTATCGCATTATTGCCACTTTCGTTGTCTGTCCTTCACCAACAAAGCGATTGTTGTTGTATGCATCCGCTTCGGTTGCACCTTTTGGCCATGTTTTGAAACTGAGGGATTCGGGCTGTGGGAAGGCCTTCATTTTCGACTGGAAGTTTCCAGAGTGAGAAACATATTTGGAACTCAGTATGCTCCCATTTAAATGTTAAATTTGTCATAATAAATCCAAATATTTAAGCCATTTTAAGCTTTCAGTCAAAAATGAAAAAATGCTTTACTGAAATTGTGAAAGGCAAGTTGAAAAAACTTTAACAGAGTGTCAACTAAAGAGCACTTAAAGGATTAGAGCCAACCCATTATTGGCACAATTAAGTTTGGAGAATGTGTTTGGGTGGCAGAGGACTCGAAAGTATGCAACGGATTTTATTTTTCCAGGCATGGAAATAGTTTTATTTTGGCCTAAATACACAAAAAAATAGAATAAAAAAATAACAAAAATAGTTGGCATCAACTGCAGCTGGCGGCAACTTTGTTGTTGACAGACTGGCATTGTTTTCCCCATACATACTATACACTCTTGTATGGGCACACATAGGCATAGGCCATGGCTACATTATTATGGACTGACTCTCCTCCAAGATAATTGCCAAAAGTTGTAACAACTTTTTGCTTCCTATTTTGGCGAGATATTTTGGGTTTTTTTTCGTATCTTTTTGTTTTGGCTCCTCAAACATTTTTCAGCCAGTCAGAAAGTTTGACCGTTGGGTCAAGCTGTGTCCTGGAAGGGCCGGGATAAAAGTTAGCTAAACATTTTATTTTATCTAATTGAGTGTGTTTAAAGTTTAAAGTGTGCCAAAGTTTGTTGCGCCCTGTGAACTTGCCTTGATCGCCTGGAACCTAAAGGAGAGACTTCGAATTTCTGAGACTGTATATGTATGTGTTGGCCACAAACTGTTGCATACAAGTGTAACAGGCAAATCCACTTACACCCAATGTTGTTGGCGAAATTTAAAGTATATTCACGCAGCTGCCGTGGGCGCGCTATTGTTATTGTTCTGCTTACTCGGCATTTTGATTCAGTTCCAGCAATTGTTAATTTATTTGTGCATGCGAATTCCGGGCCTCTGTCGCGAAAATTCTGTCGATGGAAAAATAGCCTGTATTGCTCTGCCAGTTCCACCAGTGAGAAATAATAAAGTAACACAAATGCCAATTTCCCGTCAATGCATATCGCGCATTTTGCATGCACACCTCGTATACGCAATGTGTACCCCCATCCTCGTCGTCGCCATTGTTGTTCTGAAATGTGCAAATATGGACAAAAAAAAATCATTTCAAATTTACTGTTGGTCTGTCACTATAAAAATTGTGTCCATATTGGCTGATCATTATTTTCATCTGCACGCGAATATGAAAACACATTCCGGCAAGAGTATATTGAACTGCTCGAATGCTAATGTATTCTTTGGGGTGGTTAAAATTTTATCGAATCACCAAATAATATGCACGGTTAATCGAATTATTAATACAATAAAATCGTAGGTATTTTTTGGTGAATAATTTATGTTTGTCTGTGATATAATACAATTTTTATTGTGAGCAAAATATTGATGCTGCTTAAATTTATAGATATGAAAATATATTATCGGTATTGGCATGTTGTGAATACTAAAAATAATAACAATAATAGTTATACTAAATATAAAAATAATATTTAGAATGCTAAATACATTATGTTAAATCATAAAACATAAAGTAACGATTTTAGGTTCAACAAACAAGTATAAAGTATTTTCTATTTCTAAAAGACACACGCAAAGTTTTTGCTTAGAAATTGAAAATGTTGAATTGAAGACAGCTCCAAAGGTCGTTGCAAGTTTCAGGGATCCTGCAAGTTTCGGGCCACAACCTGACATTGATAACAATTAAACAACTTTTGCATATGATTTTAAGCTTAACTGTAATTAAAGCTCTCTGGCAAGTGCAAAAGCGACAACAACAGCACTTCTAAAAACAAAGACAATAACAAAAACAAGTGAAAACTGCAGGCTCGAACTTTGTGGGCAACTCTCATAACTTTTACTTTGAGACGGAGCCAAAGTGCAACAACAATACCCCAAAAGAGAGCAACTTTTCTCCACAGAATCTGGTCCTCCAGCTCCCTCGCTCTATATGCGGGTGGTGTTAATAATAAACCAAAACCAAAAAAAGGAGATAAACTTTTAACGAAAAGCAAATAAATTGCTTTGGCCGCCCACCGTTATTGTTGTTGTTGTGCTGCAAGTTGTTGGTTGCAGCTTTCCAGTTTTGGGGTCGGAGCTGCAGCTGCGATTCTTATGGTAAAGTGTTAAGCGAGTTGGTTTTTGGTCTGAAACATGAAGCAGCAGTGGCGTTCGAAGGTCCCACGAAGTTTCCCCTAAAAAGTACCTGTGTAATATAATTAGTTTGGTTCTAGGCGAGCAACCAACACTGTAATGAATTTGTGTTCTTAAAATCCCTTTTAATAGAAACACCACTGACGCCCCTGGGCATATGTTATACGCTTGTATATGTATGGGCGGAAGCGAACTGCAAGTTTTAAGAGCGCCAACAGCAAAAGTTTATGCTCTAATTTCCGAAAAGGAAAAATTAGCAAACTATTTGCACCATCGCCATATCATAAACATGGCTGGCTCTGGCGCAAAGGAATTGCAACAGGACATCCGCAGGACCCATGTGTGCTCTCCCTCCGTCCTGGTACAGTCGGTCACAAAAGTCACATAAATTTGAAATGACAGCAGCAGTTTTACAGTTTTTCGAGGTCGTGTGGCAATAAAGTTGTTTTAGTCCTCCCTTAATTTTCGTTTCTCTTATTTTTTTCTTCTCCCCCGTGACAGTTGCTCAAAGCGTAAGGAAATGAATGCGAGGATAAGGGTCCAAAATCGTAAAATATGGCTATGTGTGTATGTTTTTACTTGTGTATGTGTTGATTCGACCCGGGAGCATTTCATACTTATAAATATTATACATAACTAAAAGACCCTCAGCACTTAAAACTAGTCGGGGAGTGATTCTTTCAAGTTTTATTAATATGAGGGTTATGGCAGTTATATTACATGACTGTGATTCTATGTTTTTATGACCTTTCCAAATATAGTTATTCAAAAGGGATGACCAGATAAACTGTGCACTTGATCCATCTTTCTAAAAAACTCCGTAAATAAATTTGATCTCAACTTTAAAAATTCAAAATGACGGACTGTATTCTGACAGTTGATCAAATTCATATTAAACGTAGTACAACTGAAACTTAGTATATCTGCAGTAGGTTTTCAAAAAATTAAAATTGCGGATCGAATCTGTCAATTAAAGTGGTAATTCAGAAGTACTTTAAATTTATTGCTCAGAGATTATTGGAATCACTGCAGAATAAAATAAACATTGAAAAATGTATACAAAATTCAGAAAAGGTCCATAAACTTTCATTTTCATTATTATTATTATAAAAAATTTATGATAGACCATTGAAAATGAAAACCATAATTATTTGTTTGTTTTTACCATTAGTGCGACACTAAATCGATTTGTTAAAACAATATGTATTTATTTATTCGGTCGCCAAATGAAAATTGAATCTTTTTCACTCGCGGACCGAAAATCAGATAAACCAAACGTGAAACCACGACACAAATCAAACCACTTGAATGCACGTATTTTTGAAGCTGGATGGCAGACCCCCATGAATAATTGGCAGAAAACAAAATATGTTTAAAATAAATTAAACAATGTGCCAAAGCGCTGACCACACAACATGTGAAATGCCTTGTTTTTGGTCGCTCGTCCAGCAAAATGAGAATAAATTGTAATTAAATTGACAGACGACAGGGGAAAAAGCGCAGTGATTGCAATCCAATGCCCGCCATCCTTTCGCGCTCGTGGGAATTCAGTCTGGCATTATACATATATATGAGTTTTTCGATTTGTTGCGTAAAACGATTTGTACGTTAATTATGGCAAACGAGTTTCGTGGAAATCGGTCGTCCAACGCACTCAGCGGGTCCCAAAAATCAATGGCCAACTGACCAGCGGGCTGTGGTCGATTTAGCCTAGTTTGAAGCTTCTTTTTAGGCTTTAGACCACAACAAGAGCACAGCATGTGGCCACAGTCAGGCTTTGATCTGATACTGACCTGAATACAAGAGTATCTTCCTCGGTTCCCTTTGCTTCTGTTGCATTTCTCTTGGGGATAAAAAATGGGTGCTTTCGTTCGTCGAAAGGGGCTTTTGGGAGAAGAAAGAATATTAAAAAATAGGTGGAAGGATTAAGTGAGTAAGAATAGGTTTCTTAAATAAATATAAATATTTTACTCATTTATGAGAAATATGGGGTAGATTAGATTCTTACATAATAGAGAATAAAATAGAATAGTAATAATTTTTAAAAAATTTTATTTCATTATTATTATTGTGCCTTCAGAGAAGTGCCTTAGAATGAGCCTAGATATATTTCTCACTCAATGCCAATTCAGATTGAGGTCAATTAAGTCAAAGACCCAATTTGATTCGCTTTAAGATGATTTTCAACAACTAAATACTTGTACTCTTAGTATTCAGCATAATTAGGCTTACGGCAGTGACTTTATGACCGAAACAGGCCACTTATCCAGCTCCACCCCAGTCGCAAATCCATTTCCAACTAACATGCCTCCCAGACACCCCACCCTTCCATTCTACCACCACGCCACCAAACCGCCCATCAGCACCGCCCATTCCACTCGAAAAGCCGCCCATTTGCGTGCGTCGCTAATTAGTGTAAAATGTTTCCTGTTATTTACCTTTTTCGGTTTTGTAAGCAACAAAACAAACTGCGCCAGGACGAAAACAAAAACGCCAGGACTAGTGGAAGGAGGAGGAGGAGCAGGAGGAGGAAATTGTAAATGAGCAACTGGCAATGGGACTGATGCGGATGCGGAGGCGAATTTGTTGTAGTGGATACGTTGTATCACTAAACCGTTTCGGTGTCGATTTTTATTTGAGCCCCGTTACGTGACCTGTTTGGTCAATAATGAAGTACGCAACGAGCTATTTGTTCAGCAGTTTGTGCACAAACGAAGACAAAATCAACGCTAATTAACTGGTTTTAGAGCATAAACAGGCGCCAAGGACTCTGAACTGCGTTCATTTACGATGATGCGATGATCATCATTCTGTCAGCCATTCAGCGCTTAAAATGCACGGCATCAACTCTTCATAGCACTGAACTCGACTCAACTGGCTTCCGCGTAAATTGCATTTTAAAATAAATTATAATGATTATTATGTTGCAAACAACAGATGTCAGACCCGACTGTCTCCCTCCGACATCCTGAATGTAGGTCGCTGCTGAAAAACTCTTTGCCGGCCGTCGCCACTTGCCCCTTTGGCCCATCGTCCTTTTAGTCCTTTTCGTCCTTTACCCCTGTTTTTGCACTCGTTAACGTTGGCAGCTGCCGCACTGCCAGTTTGCCACTTCGGTCTTATGGCGCGAGCATAAAAATTTTAACTGAACAACATTAACGCAAGTACTTTATGGCGTTGATCTTAATATTATTAAATCAGCGAGAAGTTTATTAAGCGCTAAACGGAACAGAGCGCCCAAGGGCCAAGTGAACGAGCCAACTTAATTCTAGAAGCCAATGCGGGTTGGCGCGTAATCTAAAATCCTTGACTTGAGTAAGATTTTAGTAATTGGGAGTTGTTTTGTTGATCTATAGCTTTGATAATGAAGTTTTTCATTTAAAATCAAAAAAATATTCCCATAAATTTAATATTTAAATTTTAATTTATAGGGGAATTTTTAACTAGTCCATACTTGTTACGATATCGAGTATCCGCCGTGTGTTCGTTGCTTAATGAGGGTCAGGTTTCAAGTGTATCACCCACATGTGGGCAGTTCTTGTTAGTTAACGCCAAGTTGACCGACTTAAGGACTCTACTGCGAAAGGTATTTAGGAAAAATTCCAACTTAAACACTTCCTGGCCACCCGGAGAGATGGACGATGCCAAAGTTCAAGCCGAGAACCCGTCTCCACCCCTCTCCTGACCACAAGGCGCAGTGCCTTGACATTTTGAAGACATTAAACTGAAACTGCCGGCCGACCGCAGGACATTCAGGTAAACGGCGAGGCGGAGGAGCACGGTGCGGAGTGCCAGAGGCAGGACTTGGCCGGCCTGGGATGGCTTGGGATGGCTGAGAGCAGCAGATTTCCCCAAAGACAAAGACAACGTCCGAACAGCAGCTTCTACTTGGAGTTCAAGTTATGAATAATTAATGTCTGTCTAGGAGTGTGCGTGTGGCCTTGTGGGTGTTGCCAACCAGGATGTCTTACTGGGTGTGGGTGTGGGTGTGGGTGTGGATGTGGACTGTGAACTGTCGAGTGTGGCTGTGTGCGTTGGCTCGTTCGTGTGAGCGAGTTGATAATTTGTTATAATTGCCGGGGGATGCCACAGGTCAATTTTGTGGGCATTTATATAAATTTGCCCAGACAAGTCGGAAAAAGAGAGAAGAAAGTCGACCTGCAGACAGGAGCTGCAGGGAAAAAAGTTAAAAAGTCGGCCGACTAATCAAATTAAGGCAATGATGCTTGCCACAAAAGGGAAAACGGAGACAACATTGCGGGTGTAGGGCAAGGCTTGGTAGAAAGTTTGGGTCTGAAGTGGGTATCGGACTTGGAAAGAGTTAAGGCCTATTGTATTCCGTGGCAGGACTTCAAAACATTCAATAAATATTTCTTGCACATGCACGCTTTTGAGAACAAAACGGTCATTTAAATTTACTAACGTTTCTCTTGCAATCCGGTGGTTATTAATGGATTTTCCCACACAGACTGAGTCTCTGACTGCGTTTCTGACTTCGGGCCACTCCTGATGACCATAAATACCTTAACGGCTTTCGCCGTGCTTAAGTCACCTCAGCAGTTAAGAGCCAAAGCCGGAGCCCGAAACACGAAGGCGCAGGAGCAGGGTCAGCTGCATCCACCAGATGGTTGTGTAAGCACATTAAGCGCCTTTCCCTGGTGGGAGACGGTGAGAGACGGACGCGGCTGGGCGTGGCTGAGAGGTGGGCCGTGGTGCTGGGAATAGAGCAGGGTGCAGGGGGCAGTCATTCAAGGCCCATATTACGTTTAAGCGCGCACGAAATGAAACCTTTTTCTCGCATTTTTGCGGAGCTGCAATGAAATAAGCGTTAAAACTCAATAATGCACTTGGCGAGCACAACACACAATTGCCAGGCTCTGTGCTCCATTTCACCCTCCGTCGAATGGCAGCCAACACACACTTAATGCCCCTGCAGTTGTTGATTTTTTTATTTTTTTGTTTGTTACCAAACTCTTTTAAGCCCATTCATTGAAACATATGGCATATGTCGTTGCCATTTAACAGCAGTTGTTCCTGTTGCTGAAATGTGTTGTAGTGAGCACTTTTTACTTATTTCTGCCTTTTGTTTAAAAGTTTCTCCACTCGACTGCGAATCTGTTCAATTGATAGCCACCCGGGCGTATACTTAACACCTGAAGTACAAAGCTGACGGCGACAGGTGCCCGTAAGTGGACTGTCCTGCTAATCATAGATGTGTATTGTGTGTTACATAAATTCAATTACTTTGCAAAACAAGTCACAATAGCACTATAATCTCAGCCAGCTTTTCCACGTCCATAATCTCAAAGCGGCCAACGGATATCAACGCGTAATAAATTTGAATTTATGCTGCCATTTAAAGTGGCAGAAAAAATTACAAATAAATTTATAACCGGCAAAACCACAAAGTGTGGTCAGCCAGATAATAAAAGCTTCGGGAAGATTCGAACTGACAATGGTGAAAAAGACCACCTAACAGACATCGAACATAAATCAATTTGTACAGAAAATATCTACAAAAATAAGGAAAAGGGTTGCAAACTACACAGCTGCCCAAAAACTGTAGCCGAGCATTTAACTTTCGGGACTGTCAATTCAATTGAACTTCATCTTTTTGTTATATCGAGGCAACAGAAACGAAATTAGAACAATTGAATTGTAAATAGCAGAGCAGATGAAAACAACAGGGCTGGGGAGTCAGATGACAGAAGTGGGAGCGAAAGCAGCAAAGATAGCCACCAAATTGAGAATGTTTGTCACGTATTTTACAAATTCACTGCGACGACTTCACAGTCGCCGCCACTCCTTGTCGCGTCCTGGTTCCAGGCAGGACGGTGCTGCCTTGTCCCTGTAGAATGTAACGGTATCTGTATCTGCAAGACGTGCATGTATCTGTATCTGTATCTCCATCGATAGTTGCTTTTTCGCCGCCACTAAGGTAAAGTGTGAGGCGGGATGCTCGGTCTGTGGTTAGTCTGCAGCATCGATTGTTCATTGATATTTTTGCGGCTTTTTCGGTTGGATTTGGTCTCTTTTTTTGGTCCCTTTCATTATTCGGTTGTGGTTGCCTTAGGTTACCTTCAACAAGATCTACGATTATAATGCAAGACGTGTCCCTGTGCCTGCACATATTCCTTAAAGACAAAGCCGCATTGAAATTTTCAAAGAGACTGTCGAATTTTTGTTGTATAAATACAAACTTATAGATATTTTATCTTGGGTGTATCTATTTTGGGTCTATATTAGACAAGCCAAGGAAAAACCTTTAAGTTTCCCGTAAACTGCACTAATTTGGTGGCACATCCGAGAGCCAGTAACAAGTCCATTTGAAACAATTAGAGAATGACTTTTGGTGCACGCACCCTGGGGAAATTATGGCAGAAAGAATAACGAGCCAAAGTGTGGAAAAAAGCCGAAAAGAAAAATCACAGAAAACTTTGACCAACTGGCACTAATAAGCGCTAATTTTGTTAGCCAGTTTTACACGACCAGCAGACTGGCAGCATGGCAGAAGAAGCGGCTACCGCCGATGATGATGGCTCTGGATGGCTGGCCAAAAGGCAAGTTGACGCAGTCACTGGTGGCTGATGGAGGAGAAGGACTCTGAGTGGACTTCCGAGACGCTGCTCGGACGATTTAACAAAGTCGGTGCAGCTCAAACACTAATTCCATTCATTAAAAAACTTTTTATGTGCCAATATTTTTTTTTGTCGTTCTACTTCCTGCCTTCCGTCGCAAAGTTTGCAGCTACTTGGCAGCCATAAAGACAAGCTGGATGCTTCAGTACGTCCGGCTTTCGACCAGCCTTCAGCGCGCTGAAACAAAGCCCGGCCAGATAGCCAAGGGAGCCGACAAAAAAGCCTTTCTGCCTGATAACTTCCTCGGAACTCCGCTGTACATCATCAGTCACATAATGAAGTAGTTGCAGCTGGCGAAAGTACTCGTAACTTTCGAGTTTATGGCTTGTCCAAACCACGAGACAAATGTGCAGACTAAATTAATTAAATTTCCTCCAGAGGCTACGTGGTATGCTAAATAGTTGGCTATTTTTCTTGGCCATCTCAGGAGTTGTTTAAGTACCAATTGCGGTTGGCTTAGCCAAAAAAAAGAAAATGTAAGCATATTGTGGCCGCCCCATAACTTTATTAAGTACTTCGATTTTCACACTCTCAAGCAGTTGCCGGAAAGTGCGGATTAATTTGCAATTAAGTGCGGATAAGTACATCATTGGCAGGGCACTTAACGCTATCGGGGACACGACTGCAATGCAGTCATAAACCCGCTCCAAATATCAATTTATACACTTAATTAAGCACATATGTGACTGCGACATTTTGATTGCGACGAAGGACGAAGATGGGAGGGATATTCTGGGCAAAGTGGGGCGAAGAGGCTGCTCAAAGTCAATTGCAATTTTATGAGCTGTTGAAAACGAAGTACGCGAAGCCAGAGGGCGACAAGTCAACTCCACTTCACAACCCATTACGCTGATTGGCTTTTAATGTTTATCAATATATTCCGCCGTCGGAAGCAGGAATCAAGTCTATATCGGTAGAAGATGTTGGGTGGCTGAGGTTTTTGCGGTTAAAAGAGAGTGCTCTTTAAAAATACATGACGCTACATTTTCGCCGGCCATGGAACGGTCTGCTTGCCGTGCCTGTCACTCATATATTTTCATTATCACATACAAGGCATTTAGGCTGCTGCAATTTTCATGCAAGAATTATAAGTTGCACCGCACGCCCTAAGTCTCATTTAGACGTTGAAAGGACCTCTTCTTTTCCCAGGCCCCGCTCTATTTTGTCTGTGTGCATAATTTATGCCCCAGCCAGCCCATAGCTGGGGGGCACAACAAATAGCTGTACCACAGGTCAGGTCAGGTGGTTTGCGGCACTCTCTTATATATTCCAAAAGCGAAAAAAGTGACCACATTTGCCTTTTTGCCTGCACAGACAAGCAAATCCTTTTAACCAAAGAAAGATAACAAATTTTCAAAAATCAGATTTACTGTATTTATTTTAATTTTTTTTTAAGCAAAATTTTTTCTAAAAACTGGGAAATTCTTTTAAATTTTATAAATAAATATATCTACATGTATCTTAAATTTTGTAATAATTTAATCAAATATTTTCCCCAAAATATAAATAAAAATTTTATTTTGGATAGTAGCACCAACCTTATCAGTAATAATACCAATTTTAATTTAAAAAAAAAATGCCTTAAATAAAATAATAAATACAATAAATAATAAGTGCAATATATTGGTCTGAAAATCTGAGAGTAATGGACCTTGTTTATTTGTTTCGCATTACGAATATTTTAGGGCTTAATTTCATTACCTGAATTTTAGTAAAGTGGCAATAAAGTTTGTGCTCGATAAAAAAGAACGGATCGTATTAAGGCTCTAATTAAATTTTCTGGCCGTATAGTTTTCAGAATTATAAATTTGTTTACCTTATGATGTTTAACTTTCAATTGCATTAATAATTTCAATAATTTTGCGAGTACATTCCATAGTTGCATAGTTCGTGATTTGACACAGAAAGCCAGAGCTATAGCCAGAGCCAAAGGAGAGGCCAACTACTAGAACTGCCATGCATCATCATCATCGTCTTCAGTGGACCACGAGCATCGGTGGCAGTGGCAACAATGCCAACGAAAACTGCAGCAACAAGCTGTACTAACTAAATCCTATTATGAACTTTGAGCTTACAGAAGGACCTCAAGCGGAGAAACTTGGCAACCCTGCTGCTGCCACGATTACATTTCTGCATAATTAAGTTATATGCACTGCACTACGGCACACAAAAACATATTTATCCATATATTTACACACATATATGAACATTTGCATATATTTTACTAACATAGTGTACATATGTGTGTTTAGGTCTCACCTTTGGCCTGACATTTTGTCCAGCTGCCCGTTGTTTTTCATTGCTCATCCGCCACGTTGACCAAGCGAAGTCCTGGTCGCTTTAATTGTTATAAATTATGCATAAATTAGGCAGCAGCATTAAAGCATTCCACTTAAAGGCACACTGCAACTGAGATTGTGCCACTGAGATGGCGAAACAGGAGCGCAGCTGTTGGCAATTCGAAATTTCTTGCTTGGTTTAGCACAATTTCCGCCCGGATCCGGTTTGCCCGCTGGTTCCTCAATTTATCAGTTGAATGTCGATGCTGAGCGTGGAAAACAATTGGCAGCTAATTTTGCTGAAAATTCTGTGCAATTTTTTACGTTCGTTCGTTTCCTGCAATGGAGCAACGTTGCTGAGCTGGGAAATGCCAAGGCACTGGGTCCTGGAACTGGTACTCCAATCCCCCCATTCATCTACCCAGGCAGAACCCAGGATTGCCTTTGGCGGTTTTATCCACAGTGCAGTTGTAAAATGCAAAATAAATTTCTAATGAATATTGAAGTGTGAAATTTGAATTGATTGCATTTGATTTGTGGATTTACAGTCGGATATTTACTTTGAGCTGGGGAATGGAATGGAAAAGTGGAAATTGAGCTGCCTTTGGATATTAAATTGAGCATCCACTTCCAGTGCGCTATTGATAAACGTTCATATGTCTGAAATTCTCCAAAAAAAGGTGTCACAAATCTGACAAAACATAAATTGGGATGATACGACCTTTTCTGGTTCTCAAAACAAATACTAGGTTTAAATTTTAGGTTTAAATTGAATGAACATGCTTGATATAATTAATAATCACTAACGTATTAATGTCAAAACGACGAGTAGCCAAACTACATACTTGGAATGGAGCTCCATAGTAACTAAATTTTTGAGTTCAGATTCTTTTATTAAATTTTCAATTTATTGATCAATAAAGTTCTGGCAGCAGACGTTTTCAAAAGTTCAAAAGTATAGTTTATTGCTCAGAAAAGTGATAACCTGGAAGAACCTCTCATCATTAAAGAGCGTTTAGGCAGACTTTTCGCTTCAAGTCAAGTCGGACTTAGTTTATTTTCAGCCGCTACGTAGAGCACAATGAAAGCGGCCGTTGTTGCGTTCTTTCTGTGTGTTTCATTCCTTACAGATTTTACTTTGGCCGATATAAAATGGACAGGTCCCGAGGAAAATGAGTTTTTTGGAAGTTTTTTAATAATTTTGGAACCCATTTTGAAGAGTGTTGTCGAAATCAAACAAGCCACGGCTATAACCAATCCATCTGTAAATCACTTGGCAGAAATGAAAAAAGAAATAGAGATAAAAGATGAGAAAATAAACTCACTAAATGCGGTGATAAAAATCAAAGATGATCTAATAATCACATTGAAAAAACTGATTAAGAGCAACGATGCTCCTAACAAATCACAAACTGACAATGAAGAGCTGATAAGAAATATAAAAAAAATAGAAGAGGAGATCAAAAGAAAAGACGAACTACTAAATAAAAAAGATGAAGAAATCCAGGAGAAGGCTGAACAGGCAAAGAGCTGGGAAGCCCATAATAGGGACCGAACCATTCAATTATCCGAAAAGTTACCTGAAAGTAATGAAAAACTTGGAAAAAGTGATGAAATAGACTCGTGTCTGACCGTCGGCAAAGGAGTTTTCCAAATAAAGCTTCCGGAAGTGAGTGCATTCGAGGCTCCTTGCGATGGATCGGGATGGATGATAATTCAACGACGGATAGATGGCAGTGTGGACTTTAGTCGGAACTGGACTGATTACAAAGATGGTTTTGGCAATTTGACAGGAGAGTTCTTCATCGGCCTGGAGAAGTTGCATTTAATAACTCAATCGAGGCAGCATGAGCTGCTAATCCGACTGGGAAAAGTGGATGGATCCACAGATTTCGTCAGGTATGATGATTTCAGGATTGGCAGTGAGGAAAAATCCTATTCATTGGAATCGATTGAAAATCCCATAGGAAATGCGGGTGATTCACTAGTCTACCTTAAGAACATGAAATTTTCAACCTTCGACAAGGATAATGACCTGTCTGACATTAGTTGCGCTAACTCGTTTGGAGGTGGCTGGTGGTTTAAAGACTGTGGACACAGGTATACAGTAAAAATTAACATTTATTTATATGTTCAAAATATGAATCTTCATTTTTAAATTCACAGTAATCTAAACGGAATGTTCAATAAAGATGGTACATGGACGTCAGGCAAAAATGGCATCACATGGGGTAGTTGGCATAAATACAACTATTTTGTTTCGCTCACATTTGTTGAAATGATGATAAGACCCAGACTGTTTTAAAATTCTTCTTGATATATGGAATTTTGGACTTTCGCCAATACAATACTTTTTGTAACCTTTATAAAATTAAAGGAATGAATCAAATTCAAAGTATATTTGGATTGGTGGGACGCTTTTTGCATAATAGCAGCAGTATTTCCAAATTCTAAAATAATAATCGACAATTTTCTTATTATTATTTTGACGATCCGTTGTTAGACCTGTTCTGTAATTAATCAGATATTAAATTAGTCCAGATTCTCAATTGTAGCTATTTTTTTCTTGTTTCCGTATGGTAAGTTTTAGGATCTATCTTTCACGTATCTAGGTTTGTTCATCGGAAATGGACTGAATACCACTGAACAACAGACTTGGTTCCTCTTACAAAAGGTGTCGGTGGAGATTTTGTATCTATTAATGGGGCATCTTTGTCGCGTTCTCGAAGAATGAACACATTTGCTATGCAAGCCGCCGCAATCGTTTCCATAAATTCTATAGATGTGATCTGTTAAAACAAAAAGGGCTAAAAGCCAAGCTAGGTATTGGGCTCGATGCTCCATGATTACTGAGAACTAATATGGCTTTCTGCTTTTATAAGCGTAAAGGGTGTAAGCGTAAAATTTTCAATAATAAATACTAATTTAATTAAAATATCACGCTTAAATATTTTTTTTCATTTACAGTTGCATTACCATGTTAATGTTGTGTTACACTCCAAAGTGTATTAACTTTTACTTCAGATAATAACTAGGGTCTGTAATCTTCTTCCACATCTTTAAAATACATCAGTTTTACTTCAGACGCCGAATTAAAAACAGGTAGTTCTATATAGAATTCCATTAACTTAGCTTGAATACATATGCTTCAGAGATATAATGACATTAATAAAAATAAAAATAAAATAATGGACACATTTTTTCCTAAACTTGACATTATTGTGGTTTGTGAAGAGGTGGACAATAATATAATTTTCTGATGTATATATCTTCCCCCTAATGGTATGTCGTAATCGATTCTTGACGCTTAAAATTTTTAAATTTTTTGATAATTTGGAAAATTTAGTTCATTGCTCGTTAAATATAAAAACAAAAATTGTAAATTAGAGTATTTTGACGAATTTTCAGGGGAATTCAGGAAAAAGACTTCGGTATTTCGAGTACCTACCTGGTAGTAATATATTTAGCGTGATAACCACAACATTTAAAGAGTAAAATTCTCCTTGGTAACCTGGCTCCTTGGTAACCATTTCGCCTCCGGCCATAAGATGTTAGACCCAATTGTTCCGCATAATTGCGAAAGTATTGCAATTCGCCTTCTTCCGTTTTGCTGTAAGTTCTACTTCAAAATTTAATTGAATTATCAAAGTGGCGCACCGCAACGAAAGGCATGCCAAGCCGCAAACGAAATTGCTGGCCAAGAAACCTAGCTGAACCGGAAAACCAGAGACCCAGAGTCATGTTTTAATAATTCGGCTACGGCGAACATTGCTGGCGAAATTCAATTTTATTCAATAATATTAGCTGCTGGCGCTCAGTGCTTTTGTGGTCGCCAAGTTTTGTCTGTGTTTGGCTGGAGTCGCAGTGGGACCTCGGCCCAGGAAACTAAAGCTAAAACTAAGCTCCTGAGCACTGAGTCGAGAGGCCAAGGATGCCCCAAGGAGTTCATGTGTGTATGAGCTTGCACTTCCTTCCACCGAAAACGCCACCAACACTTTCTCGCCATGTGGCAGGCTCCTGCCGGCGTGGTTTGTTTAACTTGGCACGCAAACTTGGAGCCAAGTTTTGGCTAGTTAAGCCAAAAACCGCCATCTGCCGCATATGGAAATTGGGTCGCCATTCACTCCCTGGCCAAGAAGCGAGGATACAGAGAGGGCATTGTTTGCACTGTAATCTACTGGAGCCAACTTCGTGGCTCCTCTGTTGATTTTGTGCCGCAGCTGGTGCGAAGGTGCCCGAAGGTTTGATTTGCTAATTTGTTATTGGCCAGGAGAAACTTTGTGCATAAGGAGTATTGTTCGCTCATCGAAAATGCTTGCAAAATTCAATTAGCCTACATTGGAGCCGACATAATTTGGTAAAGCCGTAATTAAGTTTGCAATGATTGTGCTGGTAAAGCTGACTTTAATTGCCAGCCCAGAATTGGCTTTTTAATCTGTTTAGGGGAAACAATGAAATTTCTGTGAATATTAAAGGGTGTTGATTAAATAGGCAATTCTGGGAATTAGTAAGCTAGCTTGTCTATCAGCATCAAAGCTTATTTAAACAATATGGGTTATTGGTAACTGAACTCCAAGTAATCCAATGGGATTTTGTGGCGTACAAAAGTAAACATAAATTGTAGCACAAGTTAGTGATATCTAAGCTATTTCAACGAAATGATTTAACCATTATTCTCTAATTGACTTTTTTTTTTTAATGTTAATGTTTTTAAAATGTAAAACAATCTTTATAAAAACAAATAAATAAACTTTCTGCCTATTTATAAAAACTATCCCTTTCTGGCTTCTGGGATTATTGAAACAGTTTCTTTTTTAAACTTATAGTAAAGTAATCATATTTTCCATTTCCAAGTTTTAACTTTCTGTCTTAAAGCCAAGTATCCTACAAATCGCCCTCACTCCTTGCCAATCAAGTGTTCGGTGTGGAGTTCCAACCATCTGCTGCGAAATCCGAGGCGCTCACAAATTATATGTTAATGCAATTGTAATTGATACAAATTTGATTTCGAAAGGAATAAAAATGTGTTGCTCCAGCCGCCGACTCTGCCTCAGTGGCTGTCGGGATTGGAAATGAGAAGTCATTTGGAAACATATCGAAGGGATGTGGCAAGTGGAAGTGGAGGCCGGCCAGGCTCAGGGCCAAAACTCGCATGCCAGGCATATTCTGCCACCACGTGTCAGCTGCCAGTTGGGCGGCCTGGGGGGTGGATGCTGGAGATAACGCAATAATTTATATGAACTTTACAGGGTCATTAATTTAAAGCTTATTCAGTTGTTCAAGATTTATTAAATTAACTCAAGTTGTGGCAGCCAAAGTGTGAGGGTTACATATGTACGTTTGGAGGGGATAAGATGGGAATTTAAGAGTCCTGCGAGGAGGCCTGTAAGCCATTAAGGCTAAAAAGGAAGTTGGCTTGAATGATTTCGGGGTTGTTCGCATAATTCTCAGATTATGCGATAACATCTATGTTGTGTAATTTAATTAATTTCTTATTCTTGGGACGAGTGTGGGCTATTGATTTATTTCATTTTCAATACTGCTGAAAAACCAAACAGAATTCAACCAGAATTGAGCAAATACAATTCAATTAAATGCCTAGTTAGGTCAGAGGTTAGGAGTACAAATAATAATAAGGAATAATAAGAATAAAGTTACCTGTTCAGTAAACTCCGAGCCGGAATCAAATCCAATTTATTGCATTGACCGCGGCTGGCCGATGGGCGTTGGGCGTTGAGCGGTGGGCGGTGGGCGTGGCTGGGAAGAAGAGCGGTAGTGGTTTTGAATTGCAATGTGCTTGCCCAGGTAAATGTTGCCACAAAAACAAAAAAAAATTGGGGAAAATGGCATCCACCAGACGGAGCTACAATTTGATTGAAACGCTGCAATTTGGCAGGATCCCATAGGCAAAGAGTGACAGGGACAGAGCCAGTAAGTGAGAGAGGCAGAAAGAGATAGCAAGGGAAAAGCAAGGACGATATAGCCAAAGGGGGAAATCGGGGGGTCGGGGGGGAATATTCATGGAAATGCCAATGCTTGAGTGGCAACAACCACAAAAACGCATTGAATTGAAAATGTTTGAATTTATATTGCAAGTTTGACTTGATTGAAGCACTTGATATCGTTTCCTTTTTGACAGAGTCAGCGCAGCCACTTGACAGATCCCACCCGCCATAACCATCCGTGTCCTGTTTCGGTTCCTTTCCATTCAAATGTGCTGCAAGAATGCCGAAGGAACCACCTCTTCGCTAACGAATGGTCATTCATCATTTCGAGTTGCCCAATTCCGGCTTCTAACTTCAAATTAAACTTTAATCAAGTCAATTGCGGTCTGGTTAAGTTATTAAATTGAAAGGCTTAATATTTTATAAGAATTTCTTGAAAAACGTCGGAAAGTGATATCTATGTGGAATTTATCACTGCATTAAAACATTTGATAAATAAAAATTTGTTAAATCAAAAGTTGTCATGACTATTTTTTATATAAATTTTAACCTAAATTTCGAATAAGCACGAGTTCATTTTGTGGCATGACTAACTGCACAAAATCGGCCATTGAACGCCGAGGACGACAAAATCACTTCACCGTGCCATGCTTAGTTTTTATGGCCCAACCGGACGTCCCGTGCCGACGCAGCCACTGAATAATAAAAGTCACAATTTAAACATTAATAAGAGCCATCGATGCGCAGCCAACGAAAATACCCATCGATAGGACCAGGGCCCACGTGTCCTGCATGCCAAACACGCATCACGTAAGCCTGGAATCCGTCGGATACGCAACTGCCGAAAAGTTGCGGTGCCCTGTTTAATGTGGATAACAATTTTGGGGTACTTTTTGTAGCTTTTCATGGCAGTGTCATCCGCAGAGCTGCCCGCCTCCCCCAAAACTAACCGCAAGACAAAATCCGTCGCAGAAGTTGCCCGAGGAGTTTAACGCCATTTTTCGTATGCGTGGTCTGCGTTGATTTTACGACATTTTTGGTAGCGATTTCCATAAACCAGTGTCGTCTTGCAATGCCCCACCCTTGCCTCCTGGTGTGTCCTTGCTAACTCCATAAAATTACAAGATACTACCTGTTAGAAGTTTCTCTTCGCCCCAAATTCCAATAAACTTACTGCACAATATTAGTTTTTATGCGGCACACAAAAAAAAAGCAAGTACTTTTGCAAACAAAAAATAGGAAAAAAGGGAAGAAGGAACAAAACTGCGAAATCATTTAAGCAAACAGTCACAGACTTTGGCAGTCTTCCGTTGGGTCTACGATACCTGCATGGAAAACTTTCTGGTATGTGACTTTCAGAATTTTTAGTTTTGATTTCAGGAGTTTGCTCCGTTCCCATTGTTGTTGGCAGCTTAGTTTTGGTTTTAGCCTTAGCTGCAAATATTGCAAGTTGGGCCAAAGTCACGTGCAAGTTTACAGACATTTGGTTTGGTCTGGCACTTGGCACCCGTAAAATGGATTTCGGCATCCAGCATCCTGCGTCCTGCATCGCATACTTTAAGCCATGGCTGCAATGTCAAAGGACGAGGATTTGCTCTGACTCTATTCAGGGAAATAAAGTTGTGTCTAGGATTTCTTGAGTAGTTTTTTATATAAAAAGGTATTTTCATCATATTTTTAATTTTTGAATTCCATTTATTTATTCAAATTCAGTTCTACACTTCAAGTTAACAATATTGATAGTCATTGTGTGCCAAGTTAGCACACAACAATAATAACACTTGTGTGTTATTGAAAAATATAAATTTGAAATCTTTAAAACACCACGCATGCATATCTCTACTAGACTCTTGATTTTATCTCTTTTCAATTGATTACAGAAAACTAAAATCAAAATCAAAAGTACTTAGGAGTATGTCTGTGTAACTATTCCACAAACCACTTATGTTAAGTTCTTCAAGCTCACCCCAAATTCCAGCAAATTGTTTTCCAAACATTTTAATTTGAATGAAGTAGGAATCCCTGTGATTTTGGACCCCTTGGCTGCCATTTAGCCGCCCAGGTTCACCCACTTCCCAGGACCTTCAGCTTGATATTGAAGCGAGAGGGTGAGCAGGAACTGCTCAACACCTCTTGCAGTGAATGGAGCATAAGAAATCATATCAAGTGCTCCACCGTACGGATATAATATATATAACAATTTTCACACAATTTTCCTAACACGTTATTTGCGCGTATTTCATATATCCTTACTGCCAGGATGCCTGCCGCTCCTGTGAGTGTGCGTGTGAATTAGCGGCAAACGGATGTTGAATTGGTTTGCCTTCGTCCTGGCTTGCCAGTCAAGTGTAAGGATGTGTGTAGGTTTGTGTGTAAGTGTAAAGGAGCATCTTGTGGCTGGTTTTCCTTGTCCAATGTTGACTGCTTGTTTTTATTCCCTTTTTTGAGCGCAGGATGTGTGTGTGTCCCGGCAGCAGTCCTGGCACGTTGGCGCGCTTAAATCAAAGCAATTTGCCAAGCACAATCGTGTTGTAAATTATCGCCGCAGGATTTTGTTTTATTAAACCGAGAGTGTGTCTGTGTGTGATTCTGCGATATAGCGCGGCAGTTATTGTGTTTGTGAATGTCCTGAGATTCATTGGGATACGTTCGTATTGCTGCTGGGATTATTTAAAATACATTTTTAAAGTTCTTCATAACGCCTTTAAAACGAATATTACTTTTATTTATGTCAAAACCGGGAGAGGTTGTTTCAGTGGAACAATCTTATCAATATAAATATTAAATTCAATAATGTATTTCCTTATCATACTAGAAATATTATCACTTTATTTGCAAATTTCTCAGTAATGCTGATTCTTGGTTTTCCTACCTTATCAGAAGAATATAAAATCGTATTTATTTGGGCCCTTCACAATCGGTTATTTACTCAACCAGTGGGGGACCTAAGACAAAGGATTTTGGGTGTAGAGATTAGTGAATTTCCCTATAAATGGAATAGCTGAAAAGCAAAGGTCATCAGTTACAGTATTTACTTGAAGGCAAGAGGTTGAACCCTATTTGATGGATGTTTCCTTAAGTAGTATCCATTAAAGGGTCGTTAAGAATTTAAAATTGACCGTTTGATGTACTACTTGAGGTAGCTCCATTTAAAGTCGGCTAAAATAAGTTCCAAGCACGTAAAAAGTTTCATAAATATCTCTAAAAACTAAATCATGTGTTTAAGTAGGGAATACATGGGCGATTAAGTAAAATATACTCGCAATGTATGGCCTACCTAACTAGTTGATTTTTTCACGCTTCCATTAAAAAGAAAATTAAATTGTATCCTATAGTTGAAGTGTTTATTGTTATTCAAATCAAGCTGTCGTTAAGCAAAAGTCCAGAATATTACCCCTACAAATATTACCTCTCTCAGCTTATCGCGATTTTATTTGTATGGAAATGGCATTCCGATACGCAACCTGTATTATGTTTTCAGGGAACTCATTAGTCAACCTCTGCTGAATCCCTTGACGTGATGCTCGATTCCCCGACAGACAACACTCCGGGTGTTTACATGCATAAATCAGAGTTACGATAAGGTTAATACAATCGCCGTTCCCGACACCTTTGCTTCGCTGGCTTAACACCTCGTTGCCGGTGTCGGCTGCCGGTTGACGGTTGTCGGTGCGAGTTTGAATGAAAGAAAGTGCCGGGATAGACAGGCAGGCAGCCGAAACGATTTAGTCGACATACGTAACAATGTTGCCAAAATAGCATGACAACCCCACACTCGCATCACAACAACAAAGCTGAGGGCGACAACAACCGAATGGTGTTAAAGCTGCCATCCTGGCGTCGCTGCCATTTCTGCCATTTTTTCGCACGTGTGCCAAAAAGCTTTGACAATGAAAAGTGTGTGTGCCCGGTGGCTGATTCAGTGTGTGACTGTGTCGGTTATGTGAATGATTTTTCACTTTTGCCGAAATACATTTTTTTATAAATTCTGACAGGGCATTTGTTCAGTTCGCTGGTGTCGATCCTGCTGCTGCTCCTTATTCCTGCCATGGATGATAAAAATGTTTCGCTCCATTGTTAGATGTTGGATATTTGAACTTTAGAAAGATGGTGACTTATCTCTGTAATAAACATATTGATGAGGGAATATATAAGAAATGTGGGGTATTATTTGTATACTCTTGACACTATATTTTCGCGAAGATGGAGCTTGATAGAGGGCGTATAACACTCTCCGATACAAAATCCATACCATTTAAAACAAACTCTTCACACTTCCCACTCCTCAGAATAGCCCCAAAAAATGAGCTGTCAGCATGGCTGAAAAGAATATCATCTTTCTTGGGCAGATACAAGCAGTTGGCATAATAAAACGAATAAATATTATAACTTTATCAAGGCTCAACAGTTCACAACTCGCACAGCCTCCGCAACGTGTTGAGGCGCAAAGATTGATGATTTAGAAAATGGGCAAGTAGACTGACCGACGTCCCGCTGAGATGGACAAACAGTTCTTCGGGTTTTTGGTTGGGTTGGGTTGGGTTGTGTTGGTAGCCCGAAGTCGGGGAATATCTGCCCCTCACTGGCCTATCATCGACTCATAATGTTGACATTTCTCCCACAGTTCAATGGGCATTAAAATACAAAAGTGTCTGTTTGCTCTTATCGGTGGGTGAGAGCCCCGAAAATATCCGGGAGATGAGAAATGAGTCCGGCGACTGTCCCTTCGTTTGATTGACTTGGCCTGGCCTTTGTTTCAATGACTCGAAACATCTTGACGATAACTTGTCCACACAGAGACAACGACATAGATGTCGATGGGCTGAATAGAGGTCGTGCTGTTTGATTTGCTGCCGAGCCTTCAATTCGGTTTATTTTCGTCATTTCTTGGTTCAGTGGGCGGCAAGTAGTTCAATATTTTCAACGTCATTTCCTTGTCATTTACGATTCAAATGCACAGAAATTAATTTTTATTGATTGTGTGTATGTATTATAGATTGTTTTTCCAACTAGTTTGGATTATAAATAAATAAATAATAGTTTTTCTCTTAAAGCTATTTTTTAAAATGAGTTATTTTATGGTTTATTATTCTTATTTTCAGTGTATATTCCCCCCAATCGCTATCACATCATTAGGCAACAACACCAGCATTTCTGGCTGCGGGTCGTGAAAGAAAGGAAAATCCAAAGAAATTTCATTCTGTGTTGATTTGTTTGCCTGGCAATTATTATCCTTATCGCTGACATAAATCGCCATTTAATTAGCTCAATGCCTTTGTGTCGTGTTTGTACTTCCCATTGATTTGTTGACATTGTCTAAGTCGGTTAGAGCCCGAAACAGGACCATCGCACTGGGCTCGGGTCCGTCCGGTCACTTGTCAATAATGCTCGAGTAGGTTAATAAGGATCACGAGTGTCTGCGGCTGACAGTTGGCAAATATTTTCCTCTCCCGCTTAAATCCCATAATTGGCTCATTTAATTTCCATGACAACTCACGCGAAAGTTGATGTGATATTACGAGTAATCAATTGGCAAAAAATTATTACAACTGGGTACTTAAAGATAAATATTTTCAATTGATTTAATATTCTGTATGAGATCTCTATTTATATCATAGAAGATATATAGGAATATATACAACATTTTATTAGTTTTATTACCTCGCTTGTCCCACAAACTCTATAAAGTAGAATAATTAAACTCCTCTTAAAACCAATTTAAAGAACGAGTCCAATAAACTTAAATTTAGCTTCCGCCCAGGTGTTTCGGTTTAACAATGTCCAGTTTCAATAAATTGTAGTCTTTAGGTATCACACGTATGTACATCCAATAAATCAAGGGCTTGGCATGTTCATAAATTACAATTAAAACTGAAATATAATTATGTTATCTGAACAACTTTTCTCCGAGGCGGCGGAGCAACGAGTTCACAAAACATTGCCACATTTCCATAGAACAATGCCAGGTGGGGGATGGGCACACACATGGCGACCTTTGTGCGAGTATTTCACCTTTTGGCAACTATTAATTATGTCTCCATTAGACGGACACAATAGTCGAAATGTCGCAAAAGTTTTGCTGTTCGAGCATTTTGGGCGTTTTGGCTGGATCGGGTCCTTTGGCGACCATAAATCTGCATAAACTAAATCCCCGGAATCTCGTTCAACCCATCCTGCTTGTTTTGGAGCTTAATTAACATGAAAAGTGGTTACACTTCACCGGTCTACTGTTCAGTCGGTATCTGCATCTCCAGAGAGCCGAAGCATCTTTAAGATGGAGTCGCCCCTCCAGATGCACTTTCATAAGCCGATTAATGTCAGCTCCAAGGCGATTAGCTTCAAGCGTTGACTTTTAGCACTTAAAGTGCATTTCCCGTCAGCTTGGCCACACACCCATTGTCCACTGGGCCGGGAGAAGGAGGCCAGTTGTTTTGGTTGTTCGTATCTGTTGGATGTGTCGCAGTATTTTATAGTTTAGCTTTGACCCGGCCACGCCCTGCGCCCGATCTCTTTGACATTCCCATGCATCGTTCATTTTGTTTTCACTGCAATTTTCTTCGTTGTTCTACACAATTAACAGCTATTGCCGTTCTGCCCGGTTCCTCGGCACGCCCCCTTGCCAGCGGTATCCTTGCCGACTCCTTGCCCCCTTGGCCTGTTTGTTTGTTTGTACGAGGACTCTCGCAGTTTGCCGGCTTGTTTGTCCTGTCCTGTTAGTTGCTTGTGGGCGTGGTTCATTGTAATATGCGTTTTGGATTGTGTATCGTTCTGCGGAGTATCGTGCCAACCCTGTGTCCTGGGTACTCTTGCCAGTTGCCTGGCTCCCTTCTCCCGAGTCCTGTGACTGTGACTTGCATAATGAGGAACATGTTTGTTCAAGGCCATGGAGAAGAGGCATTTGGGCAGTGTGTGGGTAAAATTTCTCAATGTTTAGGGCTATGGAAGGACATAGCTTAAACTCGATCCTAGGAAGTGATAAGCGAGAGTCTTTAACTTGTAACAGCCATAAACTTTGGTTCTTGTTACTAAATGCTTACTTTCCTGCTACGATACTTGACTCTGTTCCAAAAGGGCCATCTGAAAATAATTGAATTGAAAAAAGAAACCAACAGCCGGAGAGACGACAATCGGAACTATCAACATCAGTTGCAATTGTGAGGGGCAGCAACAAATGATTTAGAAAATGATTTATGGCACATTCATCTAATTACCAGGACCCGCAGAGTGGCCAGGACACAGGACAGGGCTGGACACAGGAGCTGCAAACAAAAAGCCATGGCCATAGCCAGGATCCTGATGACAATTGTGTCCCATTTGTAGCTGTTGCTGCTCCTCTGTGTGTTTGGGTGTGGCATTACTGTATTTGTCAGCAACATCATTGCCGACATTAATGACGCATGCCATCAGTCAGAGTCGAGCATCGGGGCTTAGGGAGCAGGGGGCGTGGCAAAACAGGGCCATGATATGGCACCGATTCCGGGGGGTGGGCAGTGGGCCAGAGAGGGGCAGGATCTAAGCCTTTTTCCGCGACTGCAGCGCATCAATCGTCATCAGTTGCGAATGTTGCGGCTGTAAAATGGGTTTCGTATTAATATCGCATCAATTATAATTTTCAACTGACAACCGAATGCGTTGCCCATCATCCCATGCCACCCACATTTGTTGCAAGTTTTGCGCCCCGTTCCAGCCATCTGTGTTGCCTTTTTTTGATTGCGAGTGTGATTGACGATTTAGCCTGTTGGCCTTGTTTGTGGGGAGTTTGCTGCCAGTCTGTGTAACTATTTTCCATTGACATTAGTCCACAATTCGAATTTAATTTACGTTGTTCGGCGAACATACGTGAAAAAATTTCCTGATCCATGTTATAATGTTGTGACGGTTGTTTATTGATTTACCATTATGTGATGTTGGCTCTGAGTGGTGTGACTACGGCGACTAATGGTCGTTCTGAATACTAGATAGTTTGGTTCAATCATATAGTGACACATAAAATGTAATGCTCAAATTCCCCAAAAACATTGATGGTTCAACAAGTTGAGGGAAACAAGTCTGAAAAATGCATTTCGCCTCAAGCTGAAATCGAAGTTGCGTCTCCTCACACACCAAACAGGCACCTGTCCAAACCGATGTCGGGACGGAAACAAATCAAAAACTAATTCCTGCTCAACCAAAAGCAACATCCTTGAACAAACCGAGAACAGGATTTCAAAGCTTTTCAATGCCGCCGGCAAGCCCCCTCGCCGGCTCCCCACCTCTGCGGCATCTGTCAGAAAAATAAACAAAACTGCAAATTTTATCGTCGTGAACGTTTATGCACAAATTGCTTCCAGGTTTTAGCGCTGTCGTGTCTGTCGCCTTATCGAATTTCAGGACGAAGACTCCGCAGAGCAGGACTGACTCCCGGATCCGTTTCAGCCTGCGACAATGGCGGAGATTCCGCGGCGGAGTAAAGTTTTCCTGCTCAAGGCGTAAAATGAAATCGACAGTAATTTGTGTTTATCTGTCTCTGTCTCTGTCTCTGTCTCTTTCTCCTCCCCATCCTCATCTCACTCTCCAGCCGCCTCCTTGTTGGAATAACAATTGTGACAACTTTTGCTACTCCTGGCGCGTTTCAAGTAGGTATCCTGTGTGTGTGTGTGTGTGTGCTGGTGCATGTGGCCAAAAGTTGAACAACAGGAAATTACTTTAATTCGAAAAGTTGACTCTATCAAACTATGGCATCTAAACGACGTCTGGTGTTAATGTGTGCGACAAATATTGTATTCCCCCCGCCTCGGGTTCAATAAGCCTCATGATGGAGCCTCATATTGTCGGAGTGCCTCCTTGGGGGTTGAGACTTCAGAGCAGCCCTAAGTCACTTTGATGGCGCATAAGTAAGTGCCAATGAATTATTCATGTGCTATTTATACAAAATCGAAATGATAATCGTTCGCTTTAGCATTTAAATCAGTTCATTCTGGCATCGGTGGGGGGCCACCGAAGTAACTCACTCTACACTTTTGAGGTTGACTCCTTGAAGTAGCTCCTGCGATTGGGAGGCAATCCAATGTACATCTGATGGGAAGTATTTTCTTGCCTCTCGTTTCTTAAAAGTTAAAAGGGGCCTCCTTGTTTATACATTTAACCTAAAATGTTCCAAGATTTCTGGCTTTTGACTCTTTTAGTTAAAAATATACCATTCAACGTGATCAGGACTGTATTTATTTATTGCTTCCTTTAAGAGGATTTAAGAGGATCCAATCTTCAAAGCGATATCCATCTATAATTTCGACGCCATATGCACCGACTTCCACTTACTTGCCACCTACGTAGATGGCCGACCACTTGCTCCTGCGTCGGCTGCCGGGCTGCCACACCAATTGACATTTATGACTTGTGCAAGCATGCAAATCCGACGATAACACGCCTCACCACACGCCAAAGTATGAGCTGGCGCAGTCCTCGAAGAGGCCCAGGGAAAAGGCTAAAAACGCAAATGCCACACGCTTAACGGGAGAGTCATGAAAGCATCAAGCTCCTATCTGTATTTATTCATAACTGCAATTTCTAGTCCCTACGCCACACATATGGCAGTGTGTGTGTGTCGGGCATGGATTTTTCTGTTAAATTGTCTTGTTGAAAGAAAATCGCACACACTTAATGTCCTGGCGGGGGGGAGAAATCCGATTTGCATGGCTGGTGGCAAGCTGGCATTGTTGGAATGCATTCTCCCCAGTTGACAGTTGATAAACGACTTGCACTCAGTTCTTAGAGTGTCAAGCTTGCTTTTCGCAATACGTACAATCTGCGAGCCATATATAAAGCAAGTGGATGTGACGGGCGAATGGGCGGTCGGGTGGTCGGGCACACTCGGCGTATTATTTCAATTCGCGATGAGTGGAGAGCGCCACGAGTGAGTGATGATTGTCAGACAAGTCCTGTTCCTGCCCCACATCCGCTTTTCCCCTTGGCAAGCCCGGTTTGTGGGCTTATCGCACACTTGTTGCCGGGCTTTGCATAATTTATGATCTTTGCCGTAATTGCTCTATTTTATGTCTTCACCCAACCAAGGTTTAAAGACCAAAGACCTCTTCCTCCAAAAAACCGTACTCCTCGGTCGCTTATCGAGGCACTGGAACACAAGGCTTGCCGGCGGCAAGGACTTCGGCACTTAAGCCTTTTAAAATTTATGTCAAATGCATTTGTAAAATACGGCAAATGTACGAGTGGCAGAACCGATTTCTTTGCCATTTAAACTAACACAGCACAGTGATTTCAACCTAATAAGCACTTTTTAAAATTAGCTTTATTTGTTAGGATATTATAGGGATGTTTATTCGAATAGTTATTCGTCTTGTAATTGTGAAAATTGTATCCTCAAATTGTTTAAAGATCAATTAGAAAATGTAATGAAGTTTTTGGGAAAAAATACTAACGCATAACTCTTTTAAAAATAAATAATTATATTCCTATATAGTATTGTGTAGTGCACAGCTTATTGAATCAAGCTTATTGAATCATTATCAATATTTAATTCTATCATAAAATACAATTTTGTTATGTACTTCTTGGTGCTTCGGTACAACTCGGTTATAGTACATTTTGATTTCTATATATAGATTGGCCTTTAGAAAACTTTTCCGAAGTAGCAGTACAAATACCATTTTGTTAGTAGGATGGGGCGCGGCAATAGTATAACCTTTGTACACTTGAGACTTATTCACATAAAATCCACATAAATAATAACCCATTTTATTTAACACTAGCATTACATTGTTATACGTTTTTGCAGCAGAAAATGTTGACATAAAGCCCAATGTGCAGCAAGGATGTCGATTGTAGAGGAAAAGGGTAAAAACAAAATGTGGCAACAGCGAAAAAATCTTGGCGCATTTTCGTGCAGCCGCTGGTCGTGGGAAATATTCGTGCATGGAAAATGTAATTTCAGAGCCCAGAGCACGTTGGTAGTCTCAGCTTTTGGCCGTTTTCTCCGTGTTGCAAGGGTTTTGGGCTGGCTCGTCGACCACATATGCATATATACTTGTATGTTGCAAATGCTACAAAATGGCGACAGCGGCCATGTTCCCTCTTTGTCCCTTTTCTCTGTCCACTTCAATATGTGCTGTCTTTATCAGCATCGCCATCGCCATCGCCATCGTCTTTTCCTTTGGCGGAGCTCTGGAGTTTTTGCCAGGACTTTTATGGAAAATGCATTTAGGAGAGCACTTGGAGGAAGAACGCCCTAACTCAGCCATCCATCGCCGTGTCCTGGTCGTTTTGTCATCTTTTATCTTATGCAAATAGTGCAGACTGCCAACAAAAACTACCTGACGCCATTCGAATGCCAGTTAAAAGCCACCAAAAATTCACGAGTGTGTGCCATATTTACACACAAGATAGTGGTCCGCAAAAAATTTGGTCACGAAGTGCTGAAAATATTTGCTGGCATTAAACAAAGAGGTCACGAAGATGTCTTGCCACAGGCCCAGCGCTAGGAACATTTTAAATTCTCATTTATTTTGTATTTCGAGAGCCAAAGGAAAAAAAAAACATTTTACATGCATATGCCGCAAATCAATACGCACTTCAGTGCAAATATGTTTCTTCTGTGTGTGTGTGTGTGTGTGCGTGTGTGTGCGGGAGTGTGTGGGTGTGCATCCTCATTCGCACATACACCCCCCAGTGTGTGGGTGAGTGTTGTGCAAATAAAATGGCACTAACAAGCACGCACCATATTGTATTTATGTAAATTTATTTCCGTTACATTTCCGCCGCTCAATTGAAAATCGGCATGTGATTTCCCATTTTTTTCTTCGTTTCTCTGTCGAACATTTGCTGGGCTGTTTTTCCTTGCCAAAGAAAAAAAAATGAATTGTATGGAAAAAAGTATTTAATACGAAATATAAAAAGGAGAAACTGCAAATATGCGTTTTCGTTCGAGGCGCCGAGGTAGGCCTTTGTGGCATGTTAAATGTGGCAAGTCAATCTGAATAACAGATTTTGTTTCCATCATCTTGAGCGGATTTTCTGCTCCGTCCAATTCAAGGAACTCAATTGGGCCGCCCGAGCACCATTGTGGAATATTTGATTTATTGAATATATTTCCCAGTTACATTGTGACGGTTATTGAATAAGTTTTTCTTGGTTTTTGTGCCCAATAGATTCCAAGTTCTCCGGGCTGCCGCCACGCTAAAAGTTTATAGAAATTTAAATGTGTTCTGAACTCTCTTTGTTATAATTTCGAAAAAATATACCATGACAGGATAGAGTTCCACTAAAAAATGTAATACTATCGACCAAGACATTTAGAATTAATTTATTCAGCTGACTTTACATTTTCATTGCCCCACTTTTTGTGGGAAAAAATGGTAATTATACTTTCATTCGAACTTGGCTCAGTTCGTTCATTCGTTTGAAATTTTAATTTGGTTTTAAACAGCTTTCTTTGCTCAGAGTGTAGTTTGTAAAGTGGAGCAGCCAATTTAATTTCCTTCTGGCTTATTGTCCTATCTAAATTGTTTGGCTCTTTTGGCTTTTGTTGCTGCTAAAAGCCAAACAATAGCCGTCTATTGTTTGCCGAACAAACTCAGACAAAGGCCAAACTTTTGTCTCCGTCTCGGAGTCGCTTAGTGAATTCCAATGGAAGTACATGGCTGTGGCTCTGGATATGGACACATGTTGCAGACGATGCGATGCAGAGGAAATTACGAAACTCTCACTGCACATTTCGCATGGAACTGGCTTAATTAAACGTTAAAAGAACATCAATGTGCCGATGACGGATCAAATACGCTTCATAGCTCATTATCTTTCGGTTGACAACGAAGAATTCCCATCAAAATGTGCAGTCATATGGGGAGCTCCCTCCCTTTCACACACATGTGTTTAATTTCCTGCAGGCCACAAACTATTTGTGGCCTAATGTGGCCCATTCTGGCCATTTATGCCTTCATCTCTACTACACTTTTACAAACGTCGGTGCCGTTGATGGACTGCGGAGTTTCGGCCAAAGTTTCCACTGCCACAATGTAGTCGCGGCTTTTCCTCATGTAGCACCAAATGTTGTCTAATAATCCAAAAATAGACCTTAACTCGGTGGCCGCAAAACTTCGTCCGTCTGCATCCTGGATGGCAAGGAACTTTGCCGGAGTGTAGTGCAAATCGTGGCCAAGCCCCGAGATGTGGCAACAGCAGAAGCCCGGCAACATTGGCACATTCATCATTTTTGGGAGGCTGTGGCCGGGACCAAGGATGCGGCATCAGGCAACAGCAGCTGTTGCAGCTCAAGCAGCGGCAGCAACGGCGAGGCAACTTCTTGTCATATGTCACGTCGCCTGCTCAGCTTCACGGGCAGGGGTTGAAGAGGGCCAAGAATGCGAAACAGGCCCGACGCCGTCGTTCTATTTCAGATTTTTCAGAGAATCCGGAAAGTTTTTCCCCATGTCGGGATGAGTAGTGCAGCCTCAAGGGTGTTGGGATTTAAGTTGAAGTTTTATATATTTAACAGCAACTTAATAGGAGCATCAAAGTTTATTTTCAAAGGACTTGCTGATATGTATACATAATGTTTAATTTAAGTGCTAAGGAGAAGGAATCTATGTATAGCCGAGAAATAAAAAATTTTCGATTTTAAAAATGTGCCACCAATTAAAGCGTTTTGTTTTTTAGATTAATTTTATTGAAAATGATTTTAAACATACATATTTGGGCGAAAGTATACAAATTTTGAATTATTAAAGTTTAACCCTATTTTAAAACATAATTATTACCACTTTATATAACATATTTTTTATAACATTGACAAAAATAACATTTTAAACCTAAATAGGTATCTTTTAGTACCCGTCTGAATTCGAGGAATTCTAAGTTATAAGGGAAAATTTATACACTGTTTTATAAATTCAAAGAGAGGTCTAATTTTTGCATTAGACCCATTTTTCTGTTCCTTTGATTTTATTATTTTAGTTTCCCCCATTTTAATAACGTTCAAATATGAGTTAAATGGAATAATTACGATAGGTGCGACTCAATGGAAAATTGTTTGTTTACTGCTTATGTATATTCAAAGTGTTCTTCCGAGTGTTCAGTCGATTGGCTGTCAAGTTACCCCTTACTACTAACTATTGAAAGGTCTTACTACTATGATGTTTTATGTACAGGACAAAGGCAAGTTCAAGAAAACAACTTGGCATTTATGATCCAGTACAAATTAAAAAAATTAAGATTTCTTTATAACATCTATCTCGACTTTCCTGATTGGTTTGCCTTTAATTATCATGCATGGACCCAATTAACCCTTAATTTTCAACACTTACAGTAGGAATTTTTGCTGTGGTAGAGTTTCTGAAATTCCATAGTCCAAATATCGTTAAAAGGGTTTGGGTCTTATCATCATTTCCACAAATGTAAGTGAAACAGAATAGTCGTAATTGTACCAACTTCCCCAATAGATGCTGCTTGAATTTTTCATTTTACCATCTTTGTGGAAGCTTCCGTTTAGGCAGCTGTAAATAGAAAACTGTATTGTAACATTTTTAAGATATTAAAACATCTGTATTTTTTTAGTATACCTTTCTGCACATTCTCTAAACCACCAGCCACCACCATGCCACTTAGCGCAACTGCCTTCAGCCAAGTCATTATCCCTGTCAGTTGTTGAGAATTTCATGTTTAAATGGTAATTGAGGGAGTCTCCAGCACCTCCAGTGTGATTTCCAATCGATTCCAATGCATAGGAACTCGCCTCACTGCCAATCCTGAAATCATCATACCTGACGAAATCAGAGGATCCATCCACTTTTCCCAGACGGATAAGCAGTTCGTGCTGTCTCGATTTGGTTAGGAGGTGCAACTTCTCCAGGCCTAAGAAGAATTCTCCGGTCAAATTGCCAAACCCAGTTCTGTATTCCGTCCAATTCCGGCCAAAATCCACGCTGCCGTCCATCCTTCTCTGAATTACCATCCATCCGGATCCATTGCATGGAGCCTCAAAGGCACTCTCTTCTGGAAGCTTAATGTGATATATGCCTTTTCCGGAGATGGGACAAGAGCTTATTTCATCACATTGTTCAAGTTTTTCATTTGCTTTAGTTAGGTTTTGGGACATAACATTTATATGACTGGTTAGATCCCTAAATAAAGTATCTTTGCTCCTTGCCTGCTCAGTCTTCTCCTGGATTTCTTTATCCTTTTTATTCAATAGTAGGTCTCTTCTTTCGATTTCCTCTTTGTTTCGCTGAAGCTCCTTTTCCTTTTCAATCGTTGTATTCCGATTTTTATTAATATTGTGCAAACAACTTAACAGTTTTTCATTTTTTTCGTTTATTTGTTTTTTTAATAAATTTATAAGCGTTTCATTATTTATAATTTCATTGTTTTTTTCGTTAATTTCGCTTTTTATAGTCCTTATCAACTCTGCATTGTCACTTTGTGATTTCATAAGAGCATCGTTGCTTTTGATCAGTGCGTCAATTTGCTCATCTTTTAATTTCAATTCATTTAACACATCCTTCAAATGGTCTTTTAGTTCTTTGCTTTCATCTGCGGTTACTTTCGTGGCTTCAAAACAACTACCACTGCACCCAACCACCTTTATAACCCGTTCTGGTACTGTAATTTTAGAAGATCCTTCGTCGGCGACAGTTAAGTCTGTCAGGACCAACGCTGATAGAATTGCAACTACAACTCGCGGTTCCATGGTGTGCCGCCAGGTCTCTATGTTACGGTTGAATGAAAACTAAGCCGGACTAGTCTTGAAACAAAGACCCTATCTACGAGCCGGGCTCGTCTTATCTGTTTCGATAAGAACATTTTCTTTTCCCAGGGTTATCAGTGTTGTCTGCCCCAGCAAAGGTCACATCCGGAGAATTATCAGAATTTCTAATTTTAACTTTTGAACTGTCTACTCGTCGTGTGGACAGACATAAATATTTGTGTACTCCATTATTCCTTCCATTACAAAATTCTGCACAAAAGAAGCCACTTCACGATATATATTACTATGATCTAACTATATAATAGTAGTGATTGTGGAAATATTAACATTCCAATATAAGTATACTTCATCCATTTGACGAGACATGTTGTCTAGGACCATCTACGGTTGAGGTCGCCTCCTAAAACTGAATTAAATGGTTTTGGAGTCAGCATTCGAAACTAAAGACAACTGTACAACCTTGCAGGGGGTATAACATAATATAATCCAAAATGTTCTGAAAAGAGATGGGGTCTTATCATCATTTCACCAAATGTAAGTGAAACCGAATAGTCGTAATTGTTCCAACTTCCCCAATTGGTCCCAACCCTACCCTCCATTTGACCATCATAATCCTGTCTAACATTGAAACATGAAGTTTTCAACTTTTTCAAGTTTTTGTTTGAATTATGTGAGGGAATTGCCTGGAACTCCTGCGGCACTTGCAACCGATTCCATGTATATTGGAGCCACTTCGCCTCACTGCCAACTCTGAAATGATCATAATTGACGAAAGCAGTAGAATCATGAGCTTTTCCCAGTTCGTGCTATCTCGAGAGATTTTAATATTGTTGAAATTATTAATTTAAAATTATACGATATAAAAAAGTTTTTTTTTCAAAACGGTAAAGAAAAAGACTTGTTAACTTTTAGTTTATAATTTTTATTTTTTGGTTTCAGTATGTCGTATATTACAGCTTTGTATCGGATTGGTGGATCGGAGTGATAGCATCGGCGGGAAGGAAAGGTTCTTAAGCCTTGCCCTTGCCAGTGCGCCTCCTCACGGAGGTGCGGCGACGAGCACCAGCACGACCACGGCGACCACCGCGCCTGCGTCCACCGCGACGTCCGGAGCGGCGGGTCTTGCGGCCACCGCGACGACCTCCTCGGCGTCCACCTCGGCGTCCACCACGACGGCGACCGGCACGGATGATGCGGCGGGCTCGGGCGTCATCCTTGTTGGGGCGCACAATGGTGTCCTTGTCGTTGGTGGTGGTGTCCTTCTCCTGCTTGTTCTCCGTGGCGACGCCATCTTCGCTGCGGCCCTCCAGGTCACTTCTCTCTTGCTCCTGCTCCTGGCGTTCAAGCTCCTGCTCTTGGGCAGCCAGCTCGGAGTCCTTCTCTCCGTCGGTGGTCTTCTCGACCAGCTCGGAGCCACGACGGGTGCTCAGGACGCGGCTGCGCTGTGCCGCCGCCTCGCTGGAGGCCACCAGGCAGCAGAGGGCCGCCAGGGCGAAGATCAGGGCGTACTTGGCTGACATTGTTGGTCGAACTGTTGCTTGTGGAAGGCCGGAAGTGGTTGTGATGCTTTCGAGGTGACACCTCCGGTGTTTTATACTCCTCGATCCAGCGCAGAACTTTGGGCACAGCATCTGTTCAAATGTTATCCCACTGCAAGATGTTGCATTACACCTCCCTCACAACTAACTGCTTACACCTTTCCCCCCCCCACTCCCTTAAGACAACTTCAGCTGTGTTTGCTCCCCACCCGCCTCACCAAACTCGATTTGATACCGCCCGGCTATTAATTTGATCTTTTGTTCAGCTTACCTCCCCGCCTTTCAACTGCAGCACTTTTCCCCTACCGCTTTTTCCCGGCTCACGGTTCATTTCCTTACAAATTGCTTGCCCTCCGGATGGCTTCCTGAGCTGCGTCCGCAAATAATTGGTTTCGCCTTTGCCCCAGCTCCCCGGGCTCAAACTATGATTCCTACAGCAGCCAGTTGGCCAGACCGCTTGGCCAGGATATCATTTAAAAAAAGAACAAGCCAATTGTACACAAAAGCGTTTTAGTTGCGCTTTCGTTTGATTTAGTCGAGCTATGCCCGTGGCTCCAGGGAGGTATTGGTAATTCAGAAAGGATTTCAGAGTCTGCGGAGTTTCCGGAATCGGAAATTGCACTTGGAAAAATATTCAACGATTGGTTTCAGTAATTTCGGGACAACTTTGGTTTGAGTATTAGGGACATTGAAATAATCTATTCGATAAGACCAACAAAAAAGTACATACATAAAAAATAAAACTTTAATTGTATGCGTTGAAGAATAAATATTTTCTCACTGAACATAAAACAATCTCCCATCCACGACTATTAAAAACTGCCGAGCAAACATCTGGCGGCGATTTAGTTACACACTTAAATGAATTAAAAATAGTTTTTTTTTTAAAATAGGGTTTTTCCGTGGCCCTCAACCTTTTAGTTGAAGAGAATAGGATTGCTGGATGCTAGAGCTATCGGGATGTATCTTTTGGAAACTTGCCAGCAATCAAACATATTTATTGCTCTTAAACGCTTTGCCAATAATTTCTGCTTCGGCAGCTGGTGGCGCAACTCGAAGGTGGAGCACGTGCCACCGGAAATCACGTGGCCGACATTTGTTGAAATGATTTACAATTGTTGATTATTTGGCCTAAAGAGCAGTTCCCCTTGAGCCAAAAGGAATTTCACACAATCTTTAATATGATTTAGGGCAGTCATGTACAAGCGCCGAGTGGAGTTCAATTGGTTCATGCAATGAAATGGAATTTATTGGCGTAGCCTTGGCTCCGGTTCACAGGACTCATGAAATGGTGTGCTTGTAAAACTAATTAAAAAGCGCTTACAGTGCGAACAAAGGATTTCAATTTCAGTCAACAAAAGAGGTCTCCCATGTCCCATCGCCAAGGACTCGACATGTCCAACTCGGAACTGCTTCGGATGCTTGTCCTAGTCTTGGATAGTCGGACAAATAGCTACGTAGAGTTTACTGACGAATGATTTCGGTGTACATTTACTGAAGTAACATTTCAGCTAGCTCTGTAAGTTTTATAAAAAATAAAATATTGTTATTTTTAATATTTGTGTATATTTTTTTGATGAAAAATATTTCAAATTTGACTTGAGTTTTCCAGCAGCATGGAAGTAACAGTACCGAAAGCCACTTCGTAACTAGTTTCCAATCCTGGCTGGCTGGGTGGAGGATGTCAGGTGGTAGAGATCGACATGTACTGGCACACCACTTCAGTCATCTGGCCGAGCTCAACACATCTGGACTCCAAATAACACACGAAAAACAAAATATAAAACATTTATTATCGGCACGCCGCCAATCTCTTAACTAAGCTTCAAAATAGGCAACGAAATGTCCCAGCAGTCGGGTTTTGAGGAAGCCTCATCCTCGAATGGACGGTTTGATGTGCGGATTAGGTTCCTTGGCCGAAACCCCGACAACGCCGTGGTCCTGCCGTCTATCGATCTGAGAAGAGGGACCTCGAACGAAAGCCTGGCTGTAGAGGAGACCGATAGCGACGACGAGCTCGCAAATGTGGCTACGCCCAGTGGCTTCACGGAGCGGGACGCGGCTAGCAATCTGGAGCAGCGCCTCAACGAGGTGGCCCGCTGCGTGGTGTGCAAGAACATATCCTTCACAGCCCTTTTCCAATGCCAGCGGGGTCACCTCATCTGCGCTGGCTGCTACGAGATCCGCGTCCACGACAAGTTGCTTAGCGCCGGACTAAGCACCTGTCCGGAGTGTGGGGTGCGGATCAATATCCGGGAGCCCAGTCAAAATGTGGTGGCCGAGAGTACAGTGGCCGAGATGCCCGTGGCCTGTGAACACTGCGCCGCCAAAATGCCGCGCTCCGGTCTGCGAGAGCATTTCCTGCGCTCCTGTCCCAAGCGCCTGGTGTCCTGCCAATACCACAGATTGGGCTGCGACTGGGTGGGCGAGGCCCCGCGGAAGAGTGAACACGAATCGGTATGTCCAGTTGTCGGCAAGTCTGGCTTAGAGCTGCTCGACTGCCTCCAGCTGAAGCAGGCCACCCGGGATGCCAAGCAGCGGATCATCTGCCAAATCTTGACGATAATGCAACTTCCAGATTTGAAAATGCGACGGCTGCAGGTTCTGCCCCAGAACACCCGGGAGGGCTTGTTTCCTCTGGATACCTTTGTCAGTGTGGCACGATTCCAGGCCTACCATCACCGGTGGGAAGTACTCCTCAAGTGGGAGAGCCCGTTCTTGCCGATCGTCAAGGAGGAGTCGGCCGAAGACGGCAGTGATAAAAGCTCCTCTAAGGAGGAGGCAGACATTGCGCCGGAAACGTGTTACTCGGCTTTCAATACTTTGATGTTCAAGTTGCGCCTCGAGTCCGCCGCCGATTGTCGCTCCACATTGGTGCTCAGCTACACCTTCGTACAGGGCACCTACTCCGAGGTGCGCTTTCTTCCCAATCTTTGTGAGCGTTGCGAGTTCTCCAAGGATCGCATTTTGAGCCCACCATCGATCTTCTACAGCCACACAAAGACACACTGCAGCAAACTGGTGAACGAGCGCGGCATCTTCACCCGCCTCCTGATGGTTATGAACTAATCCAAGTCCACCCCGGGGACTTGGAGCATCGTACAGGATACAAGAGCACTTGGGCACAAAGATCTTAGGTATGATTGCTGATATTTGTTCGCCGATTTTCCTTTTTCGCTTCCTCGATCAGAGCAATTTTGGGTGGACATTCTGCTTGTTCTTTGCGAAATTCAATTGTTCTCAGTTCAGTTGAGAGCCAAAACCAAAAAGAAAACCAAAAATAAATTACATGTTTACTGTCAATACTGATATTTAATAAATTTTCCCATATGAAAACCACAACTATTTCAATTGTGTTTCAAATCCTTGCCCCACCGTTCACAATTCCTTTTCTTGGATGTTAGTCTGAAGCCCATTCCTGAAGGCATCAAAATGAAATGGGCAAGAACCAGCTAAGGTCCCGGGACGCAGGCCCCGCACAGCCAATCCGACTAAGCCTTTTCACGGCTCGGGGGCCGAGGCATCACCATCACCTGCTGGGGGCCAGGCCCTGACAGCCGAGTCGAGTGCACATTTGCCTAAGTTATTTGACTTTCTCCGGGTGCCGCACAAAGGGCCCAAAGCAGCAAAAGAGCAAATGTGTGGGCCACGTTTGCAGCCTTTTTTCTTGGTGCCTTGTTGCCAAAACATTGGGGTTCTGCTTTCTGCCATTGTCTTCCACAGCGACTCTGTCTCCGTCACTCCGGAGAGGAGATGGACGCTCTGAATAGCTGGGGGCCCGAAAGCGTGTCACAGTTTGCATTAGAACTCGACATGCCTGCAGGGACAGAACCAGGGAGAACCAAGGGTTTAGTGAAATCAGAGAAGATAAACCTTAAAGACGGCAGAGAAATAATTTTAATTTTAACAAATTCCAAAAAACAGACTTGTGAAGTTACTTTCTTAGTTCATTTCTTTAGGGCTCTTTAGGACAGAGTTTGTTGGAATATGATTTCCTTGAGATATTAGTCTGGTTTTTTCCAGTGCACAATTTATAAAGTTCATTGCTGGTTGTTGTCTCTACTTGATTGAGTTTTATGCACAGTTAATCCCCCGGCCCCTTCGACCTCGCAGGCCGCCCAGCCCGTCAACTTTGAACTACGGAGTGTCGCTTAATAGCCGGCGGCCTGAGCACACGTGCTGCACATCCTTAATTTGGCAGACGAGTTTAGGCCCGGCCCGGCCCGGCTCCAGCTCCAGCCAGCTTTAAAGCCATCAACCCGACTGCGCACTTGAACTTGGCCAAGTGCTAGGAAATGGAGCCCTGCAACGGCAGGCCACTTGTGCGTACTTGTGCTCCGTCATGATGGCTCATTGTTGTCTGCTCTCCGCTCGGCATTCATTCACCTTTATTTGCTCTAGGAGTTATTTATTCAAAAGCACAACAATTTCGCAAATCTCTTCCCATACACACATTCGTATGTTTATTTATTTATCTGGCTTTTAGCTAAACTTTGGCTTTTCGGTTCTTTGTGCCAAGTTCCGTTTCAATGTGCTCGCCATTCATGCTCTGTCTGGCACAATGCGTTCCCCTACATTTCCTCCACGGCTCCTGGTTTATTTGCCCTTCCAGCAATGCAAGTCATTTCTTCCTTTTGACGTCATTATAATTCAGAGTCCAAACAAAGCCTGCGAGAAGAAATTTTTGGTTGGGGGAAGAAATTTAAAATTTTATTGAGGACCTTGGGGGAGAAAGATTGTGGAAAAGAAGTGCATATTTGATTTGGCAAAAGCCCTTCCACTGTCGGATAATCGATATTTTCTACGTATTTTTTCACTATTTTCTTGGTTGGTGAGCTTGGGCAACACTTTCCAGTCAGCTTCAATTACACGGCCTCGACTGCTCAGCCCCCGGCCCTCCTTCCCCCACACTTCTTGAGCCTTCTGGCAAAGCGAATAAGTGCTTTTCTATTTGCCAACGTCTTTTGTGCAAGTTCCCGGCGCTTATGCAAAAGAGACGTCGCCCATTATGCAAGGTAATCGAAGCGCAAAGACAGTGTCGTAGCTGTCTGAGCCATGGGCCCACCGATTGGGATTGACTTTTCTAGATCCCGGGCCAAGGCCATTAGCCAAGGTGTATATATCAGACCAGGGCATTCTTTTTTGGCCATTTAATGAAATTCGAAAATAAGCATCTAGGTAGCATCGCTCGAGCCAACTGACTGGCGCCCAAAATTGGGCTACAAAAATTATGATTATGATGTGTTCATTGTTTTTATGTGGAGCGCTTTTCCGCTCTCGGCAATTCGCCGTATACGCAATATGTTTGTACTTTTGTACATTTCCACTTACACACACATTCGAGACGTGTTCCGCCAAAAGTGCTTACAAATAGTCTTGGCGTTTTGCTGCCAGACCTTTTCATTTTGAAGGGAGTATTCGACTAAGTCGGACCATGTTACCTTAAACGCACAGCCAAGTCGGGAGCTATTTTCCCTAAAGGTACTTTTCAATTTATTTCAGAGGTAGACTAAGGTATCTTATTCTAAGAGGTATTAGACTGTCGATACCTTTTGGCCATCCTTCGATTCGCCAAGTTGTTTTTGTCTTTCGGCACTCGAGTTTTGTTTACATTTCGTCCTGCTAATCACATGCAAATCCTTTTAAGTCGCAATGACTTTGTGACTTGAGCGTATAATAAGCTCATTTGTAATGGAAATAAGAACACACACTCTCTGGGTGTGTGTGAGTGTGGGTGTGTGGGAGGGGGTGGTGTGAGCCTGTTTATGTTTGAAATAGCTGCAGGTTATTTGGCATAACCTTTTTTGTGACTCTGTTGTTGGCGGTCGCAGGAAGAGAACCCGCCTGTGTGCGGAATTTCTGGCTTTTATTTATGTTCCCGTCTGAATGGCCGACTGAGTGAGTGTGTATGTGACTGGGTGGGTCGGAAGTGAATGAGCTTCTCCTCTGACATATTAAAATATGAATCTAATGTTCATTTTATACGCGTAATTTACGCCGCGAGGCAGAGCGTGAGCTTCATTTGTGGAGCTTACCGTCGGAAAGTGCTCCAGAGTTCTGTTTCTCCTTTTGAATTTGTTCGGCTGCGTCTGTGTGGGTAAAATAATTTTAAATACTTTACCTTTAAAGTCAAAGCTTGGAGGCCAAAATGTTTAGCCAGAAACCCACAAAAAAGCTCACAATGATATGTCAATTAGAAATTATAATTTTATTTTATTTCCACCGGCATGTTGTCATGAGATTCATTAAATGAATACTCCCAGCTATTCGTTTAATATGAAATATGTAATTTATTTGGCATCGCCTGAATCCTTTCAGACAGTCACCCACATATGTTTGCGCTCGCCAATTTGCGCTGCTCTTGAAATGCCAGCTAATTTATTAGCGACCTCCCCGATGCCGGCAGCCAGCACCTTTAAAATGTTGTAATAAATGTCACACATGCCATTCCGGCCCGCCCAGAAAGTTATGGCCACGCATTTGTCACACGCATTTCGACGTGGCTAAAATAAAACGCGGAGGATGGGAGCAAGCCGAAGCGAGCTTGGAGAGCATAAATAAATACGATAAATAAAAATATTTTTAATTAAAATTTCAAATAAAGAAAGCTTACAGTTGAACAGAAAAACCTGAAATGTATTTTTTTTTTAAAACAATGTCCTTGCATCGAATATGTTCTGGCTCTTGGACTCGTAAATGAATCACAATTGGTTTAAATAGAAAATCAAAATGAAGCTGCCGATTGGAAAGTAGAATTTATTGCCTTTCCTTTAAATTAAAATGAGCTGCGTTTTTTTCGAGTATTGTGTTGTCTTGATTTTAACGAAGGGAGAAAAAATTACCACCGTTTTTTCATCGATTGCTGCAGCAGCTGTTGCACTTTGATTATATAGTTTTTGTCTTCCCCTGCCCCCGGTCTCGGACCGTTGTCATAAAAGTCAATACCATTGCGAAATGCCTTGACCCTTTTTATATTCGCAGGCGCTCGCAGCCGTGATCCTTTCGCACATATGTGCCGGGGATCCTTACACAACTTAATCGCAGCATTTTCATAAAATTTTATTGAATTTAAAAACGAAGCCCAGCTACTTGGGCAAATATCATTTATTTTATTGTTCAATTCCGGAGTAAAGTATTTCTCAGCAACATGTCCTTTCTTTCAGATGTGTGTATGTGTGTATGGGTAGAGGGGAGATGTGGGTGTCCTGTTCTGATTTCGTCGTCTGCTGGCGAGTGGCAGCTGTGCCGTAAAACCTAAGACCAACCCACACGCCTTGCTCCTCCTTGGACTCGGTTTCGGTATCCGTATCCGCATCCGTATCCTTCTCTGTTTGTGGCACTTTGGCCCATTCGTAATGAATGTTTATTGCACCGGACATGTACATGTTTTTGCTTTCTCGCTCTAGTCGCCCATACTGCCCCCTGGACCATCGATGTATCTGGTATCTGCTCCTTGGCCGCCTTTGTGTTTTTCAAGTCGTTTCTGGTCAACAAGACTGCGTAATTGCTTTTGGTTTCTCCTGCATTTCCTACTCTTGTTGTCTTAACGATTTCCCTCGTCCCGGCCTTGGTCTCCAATAAGAAGTCAGTGGAGTCAAGTAGGGAGAAGACAGCAATTTGTACAGCGATATCTGGACAGATCCGCCAAGCTATTATATTACCTTCATCGCAAAAAAACATGACGTTTCTTTCATTCATGGGCTTGAATCTCGGCCTTTGTTTGGTTCTGCGAATTGAGCATTAATGGATTTAATAAGGACTATACATTGAAAAAATGTCTATCTAAACGGTAAGCAATAGCTCGCAATGCTCATTCTTCAGTCCAACATATAGCTTTTTAATAATCGTAAAAGCAAACAACTAAAGCTGAAAGGCCAACAAAAACTCCCACAACACAATCTAGTTAAATAAGAATAAACGTTGGCACATATTAAAAAGCCAAGGAAACTCAAAGTTCGCTGATGAGAGCGCTGGGCGTCAAAAAGGACGAATACGGATCCTTGGGAAAAAGTAAGTCATTGTTATGCATGACGCCAACTGGCAACTGCGAAAGCCAGGACGAAAGCCAAGTCGAGGGTTGTGATTTCCATAAACAGCAACAACAAGTGTTCTCTGCTGGCAACAAGAAAAATATTAAAGATTCTGAAAACCATAATCTTATTGACGTGATAGGATTACACTTTGCTAAGTGAATTAATAAAGTATGCGGGCTGCGATGGGGATGGGGAGCGACGAGTTTGGCCGAGAGTGTGGCCAACTACTTAGGGCCAACCACTCAATATGATATGCACACAATATTATGGTCGAATGCCGGTCGAACCGGGCATCGGCATAATAAGTGCGGCTCTGGAACGTGGCCTGATTCTTGACAAGGGATGAGCCTCAGACCCCGGAAAAACTTTCGCAGCTTTCAACTTTTAGCCAAGTTGCCTACTCAACGTTATTAACATAATTTATCACGACAGCGACACCAGAGTCCCCTTTCTCCCATTGTCCCTCCATGGTCTCTGCGACCAAGTAGCCACTCTCCGTCCAATAAGGTAACACTTTTGTTCGGCTCCTCAAAAGTTTGCTGCGAAAGTTTTCCGCCCCAAACATATTCATTACATAATCATTATGGCCGGCAGAGTTCCTTTTCTGTCAACGATTTTATTAGCCGCCACCGTTCAGCCGCCCACTTTGGTGCCAAAATAATTATGTCCTTCGACCAATGATTAATCATTGTTCGATTTGCCTGCCGAAACTCTTCAGACTCGTCGCTTGTTGGTTGTTGACTGTTGGCTGTTGGCTGTCGCTTGGAATTGCCTTTTTGCAACAAACAAAAAAAAAAGCGAAAATAAATTGGCATTTATTGTGATGACTTGCTGGGCGAGCAATTTTGACGGCTATACATCAAAATGTCGAACAGTTGCTGGGCTTTTCGGTGAGTGGACCCCAGGGGGCACTTAATTCTGTCAGATTGGAGGTTTTTCTCTTTTACCCCCGGATTCCTCTGTTGTTCGAGCCTTGGAAAATTAAGTTGCGTTTTCGGACGAGTGTATTTTGATTGTGGGTTTTAGAAGTCCATTAAAGAGATTTAGACGATTGACTTGGTCTCATAAAAAAAAGAGTCTTGTGATTTTAGACAAGTGTTTATAAGGATAACTAAGGCGTTTCTCTAGTTTAACTCTTTGTATTATTTTTAATTATTTTATTTTATTAGGTAATGTTATCTTTTATTGTCCAAATAACCTGCACTTGTATCCTGAAAATATAAAACTGAAAGAAAGCTAGTAAAAAAGCTTTACAATAACTCTAGGATTAACCTTTTCAATTCATTTTAAAAAACTTTTTCGATTAAATTCCTGCTGACCTTGAATAGCTTGAAATTAATGTCCCAGACAATCCGGAGCAACACCCATAAAAAGAGCTTAGGCATTCGTCTGTGATTCGAAAAGTTTTCCAAAAAGGCCAACTATAAAGCGCCTGGTGCAAATTCCTCGAGCCTTTGGCCATTAAAAAGTTGCATAGTGCAATTTCAATTGCAGGATCCTGACAAGTTCCTAAGCAAATTATAAACTATGTGCAAATTTGAAATTGGCAGGACAAGACAAACGACGACGGTCTGTGAAACCTATATACTAAGTGAGCACTGGAAGTGTTGCTTGAAACTCCAGTGTCAGATTCCGGGCTGAAAGTTGGTCGTTTGCAGGCTTATTACATATTTCTGCAGTTGCCAATAAATGCAAATTGCCTGCCAATTATTGGTTGTGTGGCAAATGATAGCCAAAGAAAGGGCTAACTTTGGCTTGAAGTCATTTGATATTTTTGCCAGAAATAAACCAACTCATTTTTCTAATATTAATGCTTTTGTTATTTATTGTGTTGTTGTCGCCGGCTCGTAATTAATGCAAATTAGATATGGACCTGCGACGAAATGAGTTTTTCATCAAGTCTAACAACTTAATTAGCTCATAAAAATGACGCCCCAAAGCTGTTAACCCACCCCACCCACCATTTTCCGTGTTTCTGCGTGTTGCGGCCACTTAAGCGCGGCACAGATTGCCAATGACACCCCTGCCCCCGGACCCCTCCCCCCGTGGGCCGTAACTCCTCCACGGACTTGGCTCCGTATCCGGAAATGCCGCTCTGCTCCTCTCCGGTCCGGGCAGGTCGTAGGTCACGGCGTAGGCGCAAAGCTAATTAGTATTAAGTGCTCTTGCGGCACTTGAGGCCTTTCCTCGCCCGTTTTCATCGTTCTGGGTTTGTTGTCGCCTCGGGTGTGGCAACAATATTTTTGTGTGTGCGGTCAGTTGTTAAATTCCAGCAAAACGTTCATGGCAAAAATTTGTGAAACGATAAATTCATAAGCGATGAACGAATATTTAATGCTCTTTCAACAACTAGATAAAAGTGTGTTTTCATTTCCAGAAGAAACTTGACAAGACTTCCATGTGTGTGGAACTTATTTTCGTAAGTATTTTATGACTACTTTAACTTCAAAGATTTATAGAAATTAGTACACTGATAGGTCGACTTCAGAATCAAAAGGTTCTGGGAATGCCTCAAAAAGACCATTGCCACTGGCATCCTTGTACCAGCGATTTAGGGGCGCCTGAGCGAACAATGAATCCAGAACCAAGTCCAAGTTGAATTTGGCTTTTTTGCCTAATTTGTGCGTAACATTCGCTGGCTTGCGGGGATGATGATGATGGTGATGGCTTGTTGGAGGGTGGCAGAGGTTGCGGCTGGCATAAACATGAATGCAGGGTCAGCAGGTCAAGAGAAATGTCTGATGTCCTTGTTTATGGAGCTGAAACATTAAGTTCCTAAATCGCATTTTACACTTTTTTCAAGGAAAAAATAAAAACTTTTCTTAATGTATAGAAATCTTTAAAGAATAAAATGCTTCTTTTATTTAATATTAATAATCATATATGATATAATAAATAAATATATATAGCTTAAAGAGTTTAAAGAGCCAAAGTTTAATCTCAACCAAATATACACACAGACCTTCCTCAAAATCACTATTTATTTAAAAAAAATGTCCTTGAAATAATTATATTAAATAAAAATAATATGATCAGACTTCCCAGCTTAATTCGTCAATATTTCAGCTTGTCAATTATCTTATTAAAATCCATTTACCCCAACTATCGGACGAACCCCCTGGAAAGCGAAATGCCCCCTGCTACGTCAGCCGGAGCCGGAGGGGAGGCACGTAGCCGCTTTACTTTAGGTTAACTCATTTCCGCCGCTCACATGACTTTATGCAATAACATCCAAATAAAATTATCTTATCAGCCACTGAAGCATCCTGCGTGTCCTGCGTTCTGCGTCCTGTGTGTGCTTGCGCCTGTGTTGGAGCGTGTGTGAGCGGGCTAATTTTATTGCATAAAACTTGTGCTTATTGCGTTTCTCATTCCGATTACCCCTGCCGGCCCGCGTCCTGTGGAAAAATTGCACGTTCCGGTCATACAATGCGAACGTGACCGCTTGACCATATAGCCGGGCCAAGAGATCGGGCCAGCAGGACCAACATACACGCGTCCTGGTCTTGTTACTCGTCCTCGTCCTGGCACTGGCACTGGCACTGGCACTGGCTGACATGTCCCATTTCCATGTAATGGCATGGCTTAGGGCCAAGAGCAGCGTTCCGTTGGCAGCACAGCCGGAATTACTGTAATTCATGGTAATTTTTTGTATCTTTTTGCGGGTGATGCGTGCGGCACTTGGATGACAATTGGCTTGTTGCTCTAGGAAATGGATCCTAATGCGAGTGAAACAAGTTGTCACAATGATGAAATTACCGTTCTTGCCATGTTTCTGCAATGTGTATGAGCTGAAACGGGACATGAACTTGCCAAGAGAAAATTATCCTGAAATTCTGTAAATAATTAAACCTATATTTAAGAATTGATACAATCTTTTAAAATAATATACATGCATTCAAAAAAAAACAGTTTTTTTAAGATTATCCTCACAGGGGACCAAATAAAGGACTAGAGCTCCTACCATTCGGTGCCAACGTGGCACGTACTCGCTTTCCCACGTAATGACAAGAACGGAAGGAGCAAAAATTCAAATACAAATATACATTTTGTGGCAAGAATTTGTAGCTCGTTACATTCCGACTCTAAGGCACTCACGTAATATCTGTTTACACGTTGCAACTCTTATTAGTTGTGCCCACAGTATACTAGACCAAAATATGTACATATTTATCTATGCATCTGTGTAGCTGCCAGATTTCGCCTGAACTCAGCAAACCGGAAGTGTTGATTTTCATTAAAGGCCGAACGATCAATGCCAAAAATATTGTTGTGGTGTGTATTTCGATGTAGTTGTTTGACTCCGAATGTGTGTGTTTTGTGATAAACTTATTAAATTAGCCTGCTTGAGTGGTTTGGCTTGAGTGTGTGGCCTGATTGTCTCTGTGCTAGACTGCCTTCTATCGAAACGCAGTCAAACGAAAATGCTTGATTATTTTCTAATGCGCTTCATCAGTTCCGGAACACGGAGTTTTAATAAAAATTTATTAAAAACATTAAAAACACAGAAAACAGAGGGAATTTTAATTGTTTTTTGGGCAATCGGAGAGGGGAAAAGATACAACCATTGATCAATTATGATTTATTCGATTCATCACCAAAAGCAATAATTCCAAAAGCAAAAATGTTCAAATTTTCATTGGAGAGGAAATAGCTCCAACTCAAAGACAGGCTCCGACTGACAGTTGCATTTTGCTATAAACACTGCAACTACGGCAGATGCATTGGAACCTAAATTGTTGTCCAAGAAAAGCCAGTCCAGTTGTCATACAAATGGAAAAATGCAGACAATAGCCGGGTGTCACAAGAAGGAAAAACATGAAATTTAATATCCAAAGCGGATGGCAGAGCCCAATGAAATTTAAAACCGAATTTCCAGTCACACAATGTCCTGGCCCTTTGCCGGCATTTGTTTACAATATATATGTATATATGTGTGTATGTATCTGCATATATATAGGTAGCGTATATTTGCATCTATCCTGGCTATGGAGTAGTTGATATAGTGTAAATATTTTGACATGGCAATATGTTGTCACAATCGTGGTGTGTGTGTCCTCTGACGAGTGCTTGTTCGAATTTCGGCCATTGTCGAGCTAAAGATGGAAAGTTTATTTGTTTGTCCATCTCCCAGCATTTGCTGTTAATTTGTAAAATTTCACTTTATAAATAAAATTCAACTCTGGCATTTGTTTTGACCAGGCGAACGTGAACGTGAACGTCTTCGGTGGGGCTAGGGCCTCTCCATTCCGGGTTGTCGTACCATAAGTTTTCCAATTTGCAATTTGCTGCTTCCGCAGCAGTTGGGACTATAAATATGCAAAGGGTTTTACGACCGCCCCTGTATGCAAGTGCCTTCAAGAAAATGCTCTCTAGCCTGGCCCTCCTCATCCTCCAGAGTGGGTGGATGGGACTCTCTGTTTGTTGGTTACTTGGTTTCTGTTGCGCTTGAATTGAAATTGAAGTGTCCTAAAACGTTGGGGGCACACAGAAAGTGTTTGAATTCCAGATATTCCAGATAAGTCTTAAAAAATACACTGTACTCTGCTACTAAGAGAGAGTATGATGAACAGAGAGTATGATCTAGCTGCCTAGTTGTACCTTGCTACGTAATTAGTAAGTAGTTGGCATATAACCAGATGTCACCATTGACACTATTTGCCAGATCTGACGCATCCACATTTCGATCAGAAAATTATAAAAATCGAGTATTTCGGAAAGTATCTCTAGAAGCAAGCTCTGTGGTAAGTTGGAATCCAAGGTCGATCGAGTGCAGTTTTGTATCTAGCAGATATTCTTGAAAGCTTTCATCGACAAAAGAGTCTCGGAATCGGATTGGCAATCGAAATCATATATCCAGCATGGGCTTCGATCTACCGTACATTGTGGGCCACGTGGACGAGGAGCTGATCTGCCCTATTTGCGCGGATATCCTCGAGGATCCGGTGCAGTCCTGCGGCTGCGAACATGCCTACTGCCGGGCCTGCATCGACAAGTGGATGCAGCAGAAACAGATCTGTCCGGTGGACCGGTCTGACCTCCTTCCCGGCCATTTGGTGCCCGTTTCCCGGCTGATGCGCAACATGCTCTCCCGGCTAAAGATCAAGTGCTCCTTCGCCGAAAATGGCTGCTCCCAGCTGCTAGCCCTCGAGGAGTACCGATCCCATGTGGCCGGCTGCGAGCACAATCCCAAGGTCGTGGTCGAGTGCAACAAGGGGTGCGGCATGAAGGTGCCCAAGGACGAGCTCGCCAGGCACAACTGCGTGTTCGAGCTGCGGGAGCTGGTCCAGAACCAAATGGCCGAGATCGCCGAGCTGAAGGAGACGCAGGCCAACCAGGAGCTGCGCATCGTTATCCAGAGACGCGAGCTGGAACTGCTCCAGTATTACATTGCGGCCCTGCGCTCCACCAACCCGGTGATGCGTAATATCGGCGAGCAGCTGGACCGCTACTCTCTGATGCAGTGGGGTAATGGACTGCCCCTGGCCAACGTCCGCACCTGGGGCAGCCTCATTTCCACCCCGGACACGCCCATGCACGTTATGGTGCGCGACGTCCTACGCACCTGCGGCTGTCCGATGCACTTGCTCAATCTGATGGTGGACCGGTGCCACGAGGACCGCTGGCCCGACGGCCTGATCACGCTGGACGCACGGCGCGAGAACCACCACCGCCTGAACCAGTATGTCACCCGAATGCTGCCGCCGCTGGTCAGCGGGAAGCCTTGTGTGGTGGTCCTCGGCGGGGACAACACCCACATGCCGGAGAACCTCCGACCCACCCTCGGACTGGTGATGATATTTGTCGATGGGGTCGAGGAGATGCTGCAGGAGCCCCTGCCAGATGGCGAGTACATCTGAGCTGGGCGCTACTCGTATCTACCAGGTCTAAATTCAGTTTGGTAACACCGTACACTGGACACACTAGACACGCAACACGCCACATGCCACATGCCACAAATCGGAACGGTCTGCGTTCTCCCGTCTCTTTGTCTTGGAAACGCCCCAACACGTTGATTTTAATGTAAAAAATTACACAACCTACATGAGTTGACCGCAATCCGGCAAAGATCTCCGACTCGCCTCGCCCATCGACGAGCCATGTCGCGTTAAGCGAGTAAATCACTCGGAACAAGAAGGCAGGAATTTAATAAAGGGCTTAAACTGGTTACCGTGAATTATACCATTTCTAAACTTTCTATTACTGAGCTAGTTATGTTGACATATAAACCTCAAACAAGAACTCCCAATGAGGTTCAACTACCAAATAGTTGCCATTAAACTAAAAGCCATGGTGTCGCATTCCTTTTAGCCAGCTTAACTCCGATTGCCATTGGAGTTGACAGTTATTCTTCCCGGCAATTACGCGGCAATTATGAAAGCACTCGGTGAACACTCGGGCGTATGCGTAATGTTCTAGCCAAATTAAATAAACGCGTAAGCCGGGATTGAGGTTGTTCCCAGGCGACGGATGGGTCGGGTGGCCGGAGTGGGTGGCAGATGTGGGCTGTAAGTGAGTGGTGGGCGGGGGGTGGAGCGAAACTTGTAATGGAAATGCAGAAAGTTTGCTGGCGCTCGGTTCGTGGCAGTTGGCGACACCATTTGGCAAACTTTTACAAATTGTACGAAATTTAATTTCCCAACTGAGATAAATTTTTGGTGCTATTACGATTTTAGCCATACAATTGAAATTCGGATCTCAGATCAAATGAGAATTAATGGCCTGCAAGGGATATCCGACACAGTCGGGAGCCAAGGACACAAGGACCGAAGGACTCGTAGTGCAAATATTTCCGGAGAACTAAAACAAAATACAAACGAAATTAGTGTCAATTCAAACACGACTCTTTGTGATCTAATTAAATGGCCAGGTAAACACCGGGAGAACACATGCACTCCCAAGTTGATTAGGCCAGGCCGACAGGACAAAGGAGCGACTAACTAACCATATAATACTACTGCTAATACAATGATAGATGCCAGCATCTGGGCTAGTCTGCAGGGTCTTCTGCAAAAACCGAAGCCTAATGCAACAAAAGCCAAAACTTAATTAATATTTACATGGGCACTCCCTCCCGAGGTGAGAGCGTTTCGGTTGTGTTGTCCTTATCTTGTGTTTTGGGGGCTGTTATGTTCGCCTGTATACAGACGCCTGCCTGGGTCCTGCAGGACTGCAGCTGCACAGGAGATGCCCAGACTTCTTGCCGCTTGCATGGCTGCTAGAAATCAATTCGCATTGTTAACCCATGATTTGATATTATTGATTCAATTTGCTGCCAACCGACCAAACATGTTTTATGCATGCCCAAGCCGTGCCTCCTCGTTCCACCCACCACCCAGCCATCCGCTCCTTCGCCTGCCCGCCCCTGGCTGGCGGTGCATATGTGCTGATAATGTCCTTCAGTATCGATAATGGTGAATGTGCACGCTTGCACACCAACACCGACACTGCGCCTCACAGTGCGCCGTATAAGAAAACACACACCATCGCACAGTTGGCTAAACTTAACTCTCAACAGAGTTTAATTTATGCATATGTTGCACTTGACTTTGTGGATACAGTGGGCTAAAAACGGTTAGAAAATGGCTTTTTAAGTCTATAAGATTGAATAAAATATGGATTCATTTTATGCCTTTAAACCAGAAGGATAATTCAGATTTATTTCTTAATATATACTTTTATTGTACTGAATTTATTTTCACCATTGTTCTTCAATTCATAAATACACAATAGAAGTTATCAATGCCAGTCAAGAAGTTCACCTCCCACCTGACCACATTCCCCACAGCTATATCACAAAAGTTTGCTTGTCTAAAAGGATTTTACATCCTTTGCGGCGACAGGACATTGATTGTTCCAAATGAGGTTATAGTTGTTCCCGTCAACTTCACAATAACCACGTTTTAATTACATGGTCAAACATATTAAGGTTTATATTTCTGCACACCTCTATTACGAGGTTACCCACCAGATATCCAATAACATTAGTGCGCAATAATTAGCCGAATATCAGTAACAAGACAGCAACTGTTTTGAAACCTCTGTTATTCATGTCACTTTTAATAACAATGGCAATGGTAACACGAAACAATAAGGTATACATGGTGCTTGCTCGAAGCCAAGGCCTCTTATGGCCGTTTACAATTTCCTGTTGCTTGTTTTAGAATTTCGCTCTGCCCATCGGCATCATTTCGATGAAAATTACCACGATGGCCCAGCTCCAATCATCGCAGCGTAAATCACGTAGCCTGCACAGTGGAATTTATGCCAAGAAAAATATGCAACAGCGGTTGCCTTCTTCGCCACGGCAACTTGGGGGGAACAACAACCGAAAAATGCACACCCGCAGAGTGGGAAACGGCAGTAAATTGGCGGCGATAAAATTGAAGCCCGGCTGGAGGCTGGGCGAACCGATTTGGCCCACACTCGTGGAGGCGGCGATGGCGGCGGAGAAGGGCCCAGGACGGTGGCGCGTTGAGTTGTGAAAACCAAACGGAAATGGCGGGTCATAACTTGTCGGACGTCTGGAGCCACGAAGGCGTTGGGAAAGCTATTAGGCGAGTTCCCCCCTGCCCATGGCCAGTGGCTATGTTACCTGCCTGCCAATACCTGGTAGTACTGGGAGGCATTTGATTGGAGGAGATTGCAATGGAACTGCTGGTCCGAGAGTTGAGTCACCAAATACGAATCAGGTGATGTGGGGTGTTAGCTAGTGATTCTGTCATTTTCTTGTAGATTATTTTGTTCTGTTTTATTTTTGGAACGATACCCGGAAAGGCTTTAACATCTAAAATTTGAAACTCACTTGAATATATTTAAATAATCATTTATTAAAATAAGTTAAAAATAAAAGTCAATTGGAAACTTCTAAAAGGCAGCTTCGAATTAGTGGTGGACCAGCACCTCGTAGTTGTGGATCTTGATCTCCTGGCCACCGAAGGGAATGTACAGGCATCCGTGGGAGCGGTGCACCTTGCCCACCACCAGGCTGCCGGCGTGGTGACCTCGACCCACGAACAGGGGCTCACCCGATCGCGTGTGTCCACTCTCCACAGCCCGGTGGGGCACATGACCGTTGGAGCTGGGCACCCAGGAGTAGTGGTGTCCCACCAGAATCTCGTACTGGCCCTTCTGGTGCTCATGGCCATCGTGAGCCACGTAGGCGCATCCCTTGCTGGGGATCACCTTGGCCGGCAGGTTCTCGCCGTCGTGGAAAGCACGACCGACATAGATCGGGGATCCGTCCACATCGTGACCACCTCGGACCGCGTCATGCGGCACACCGCTGTGGGAGGAGGAGTGTACCCAGTGAACTGTAGGGAAATAAAGTGAATTCCATAAATATACGGGCCAACAGATACCGATAAACACCAGATAAGCAGGTTAATAAATTATTTGTTCTTTGGCCACGACGGAAATGTCACAATCATGATGGCAAGTGGCATTAATGTATTGAAGAAACCAAGGAATGATAATTCCAAACTGCGATGGAAAATTTCCTCGTTTAGAAATTTATAAAACAAAGATTTTTTAGGTTATACTAGTTAGTTAGTTAGTATATATCTTGTCTTGAGGATATCTGATCATTTCATTCTAAGAAATTCGTAGATGTAACTGCCCTGTTAAAGATTATTTAATTTGATGTCGTCTCTTAATAATTCCAACATACTGATTCACTAAACAATTTATTCCAATACTGGGCTTCACTTTTCTACTTACCCATTTTTGTTAATAAATATTTTTAGGAAAACTTAAATATGTGTATAAAGTATGTTTGGTGGGCCGTTAAGTTTCCACTTTGTGCTTCACTCGGTGACTGTTAAACCGCTTCGACCCAGGTACCAATTTATACTAAACGAAAAGGGTGAAATAGTTCGCGATAAAAGACGACCACCAGTGATTCACCAAACAAATAGCGAAGAGCTTTACTTATCAATCTGTTTGTACATACACCTACCGATACTGAACAATAAATCACACAATCAAATTAGTGGTTACGTTAGCCCTTATCTTGTTTTAGCTTTTGGAAATTCCAGTTCCCGCTGCCAAAAATAGGCTTGTTAAGAATAAACAAATATAATTGATTTACTTTGGGCTTCCCCATTGCCATTCATTCTTAATAAAATAGGATAATGGGCGGAGCCGAGGCGCCAACCCACAAATCGGTTAGTCACCTTTAACCAATTCATATATATCCGCCCACTTGAACTGTCTGAAAGCGACTAAACGATTTATCCAATTTATGTACCTGGCCCTGGACCAAAGGTATCCCCATCAATTCCGTTTACTCGGCGGGTGAGAATGTAATAAAAATGTAATGGCATTTATTAAGTACACATTAATTTGATTTACGTTCAGGATATTTATTTTTATACGAGTTGAACAGTTTTTTGGTTGAAATGATACCGGTATATGTTTCTTATGTGGCCTAGGTTGGTAACAGAAGAGATAGCGAAAGCTTTAATAGAGTAATAGGAGTGTTGTGTTTAATTATTAGTAATGCCGACTACTTATATTTAATAAACTCAGAGTAGCTGATAAACAGGGGGATATTTTTTGGTTTATTGGCTGATGTTTGACCAGCAAATGCAATTAGACTGTTTTTTCTCTGCAAACTGAATGTCACTAATGTGTTTGGAGCTGGAGGATGCCACGCCCAGCTAGTCGCCCGCAGGAATCAATTGCCAGGCGATGGCCAAAAAAAGCCATCTACGGCGCCACTGGCAAGGACTTTGTATCCCTTTTTTTCAGTTTTTCTCTTGCAATTTACTCCAATTGCAACGAGAGCCAAAAAAAAAAAATGGAAAACTTCGTTTAATGCCCACACTTTTGGGTGTCGTTTCTAGTATGACACCAGCAGGGAGCTGCAAACGCTTTTGGATTTTAGCTAAATGCTGATCCCAAAGGGGCTATAACCGGATGCAGGGGCAGGGGCAGAGTGGGGGGCTTTGGAGTGGATTCTGTGGGCCAATATCCCTGCAGACAAAGCTATTTGCTCACTTTCCAGAGCTCTGTCCGGATTAGTGTTAAATTTGTTTCTAAGGATGTGTAACGAAGTTTAAGTTACAAGGGAAATGTATGATTTTTTCCAGATTCAAGAATGTTTATAACCATTACTGAGGGTATGCTTGTTTAGTTGTTGGTTAAATAACTGATAACCTCCTCATTGTTCCTAGAAGGTAGTTTATATTTGGAATAAGAAGAACTTTTGCCAACTTCTGATAAAATAGTTGGTCAACCATTAATTCTATTTTGGTCTAACCACACGAAGATTTGCCGAGTTCTACGACAATGGCATATTATTTTATTTTATTTTTTGGTTCCATACCATTCTGCTTGTGTTTATTTTATTCATGGCTAAAATTGTTTGCTGCAGAATTTCTACCCCAGCAGGGTACTGGGTGTGTGTGGTCACCGACTCTCTGGTCAGATGTTTTGACCCGTCATTCCCGATCTATCCCGACTAAGTTTTAAGTTTCCCAGTTATGTTTATCTAAATGATGCCAGCAGCAGGCAACACTGCGTATGTGGAGTATTTTTTATTGTGGTGAGCACTCGCTTGTTGCCAGTTGATAGTTTGCCGTTGTTGGCTGTTTTGGACATTCATTCTGGGGCTTCGGTTCTGGGGGCTGTGGCATGGCACTTTTCTGTGTTTCACCAGATAAGCCAATTTATTCAGTTGTTCTTTTGAATATACGTGTTAATTTCATTGTGGCCTCCATGAGGGGCAGGTATGCTTGTTGGGGACTTCCGGTGATACTTCCATCTCTGGTGTATATGATGTTAGGTGTGGCTTTCATTTCGGAGCCAATTAAGCTAGCAAAGCTTTCGTGTTAATCTGAGCGATAAATATATTTTTATACACATTTGAGTTTCAAATTACTCATTGAACTTGAACATTTATTTAATCCAATTGCAATAAATTCGAACGAATGTGATGGCCTTATCTATTAAACTTTGTAATCTCTACTCCGAAACTTTTAATTTGTTTATTTTTGCTACAAAAGTCATAAAGCCATAAATCTATTAATAAGATTGTTTTTACACCCTTTCAAAGGGTGTTCTAATTTTAATATACGGTATATGTATCTGATAAGAATTCGCCTCTTGAAACGATATACGCATGACCGCCTGTCTGTTGGTGGGGATCGGTTCACTGTTCAAATGCACTTTATAATTCATATTATAAAAAATTGATTTTATTTGATAATGATTTCTTATCCACATAAGAATCAAGAAACTTTATCAGATATTTGCGATATGAAAACGATACTACCTCATCTTATAATATAAAGCGGAACTTATCATCAAGGGTGTATTAATTTCGCTTCAGCCCGAAGTAAGCTTTCCTTTCTTGTTTAATTACCAATTTGACAGAAAATATGCAATTCTATAGCTATTTATATAAAAATAATCATAACTTATTTATACCTAATATTTAATTAATACTAAAAATAAATACTAATAAATTATAATTTTTTTAGCTCTTTTTAATAATCGGTATAAATCTTTAGAATACTATCATTTTTAAAATGCGAATATTATAGTTTCTTCTCTACAAGCATCCTTTTGTGTGAAAGAACACCGACTTAACCCAATGAACTTGGCGAGTGTCCTTCCAGTCAAAGGATTCTCTCCTGAGCCGAGGACTCATTCTCTCTGGAGGTGAGTTTCGAACTCGAAAAGCCGACTGCCGCCCGATGTGGCAACGATGTGGCATCGTCTTTTTGGCCGTGGCAAGGGAATTTCCACCAATGGAGTCGGCCGCCCTGTCAGTCGTGCAACGGGCTTTCATCTGAACGGACGGACTGCGTCCAGCGAGGGTCGCCCCGAAACTATTTGACGTGCGATTTAGCGATTTGCGATCCCACGCGAGTGTCTCCCCCACGAAATGTTGTTCGTTGTGTTGTCGCTGGCGTTGTCGTTGTTTCTGTCGTTGTCATTTGCTGGCTACTATCAGTCCTCGCCAAACTTGTGAACGAGTGAAAGTTTTTGTGCATTTGTCGTGTGGCAGCTTCGGTGTACGGCTACCTACCTTTGCAACATTTGCCGCATTTGCGTGCTTCATTTAAAGTAATTATTAAAAGGTTTAATTTTAGAATGACAGTTTTTAACCGGCTCTGAAAAGTTTTTTCCAATGTCTCGGCTTAGACCCGATCCCTTACCAAAAATAAGTGATCAAGATATTTAAAAAATGTTGTAAGACTTTTGGCATTGTAGTTTTTCTCAGATTTTAAAATGAAGATAAATAGTTTTGACAATTTGTAATTGAGTAGCGTTTTTGCCGATTTGTTGAAAAACTAATCGTCCACGCCATTTTACAATAATTTATAGGTTCCTCGCTTCAATAAATTGTACACAGCTAAAATACCCTAATTTGTCAGCAATCTTACCATAAAGAATGGTAAGAAATTACATTACAGAAATTCCAACACCAAATCCTTTTACGGGAATGCAACAAACTAAATGGCCATAAAAACCGCTTACGAATGGTTACTGGGGAGAGGGGTGACAGGAGTGGGGTGACAGAGGAGGGGCGACAAGGACTAAGGGGGAAAGGGAGCTTGGCCAATGTTGAGACACAAACAAAGAGCCGCCCTGCAACCAGCAAAATAATTTGTTGCAATAAATATTTGAAAATCCAGTTAAGCGAAGCATTTTCGTCACGAAGAGGCCAACTGGCCACAGAGTCCTTAAAGGACTCCACAAAAAAATGCACCTCCGGCCAAGGGAATGTAAAAGATGACGCTAAGGGTGAGGATGAAGGTTGAGTAACAAGAAGGAAGCACAGGTTCTGGTTCAAGGCGATGGGTTGGTTGATGGCGTCTCGTGAAGGAATTTTTTCCTAGAGTATTAGGGTTACTTGGTTTAGATTTAGTTCATTTCTAATTTCTTTTTACATTTAAAACACTTTTTTTCAATTTTATTTAATTTATAAGATACAATTTGGAAAGCTATTTTCAAAATATTTTTTAAAAAATTGTCAAAAGACTTTCGATCACATTCTTCGATTTGAAACTTAGATATTAATTCCTTGTCACATTTTATCAAATATTTTTAGTTTTATCCTTATTTTATTAACTTATTTTCTCGCAGGCTCTTTTTTATTTGGATAAGGGATGGAATGAAGTCTTCTGAGCCGAAATTCCACTCGCAGGAGGTAAACTATTTGTTATTTCTCGTTGTATATGGCACTTTCATGCAGCTTGTGCTTTTTTCGTGCCCCACATGCCTGTGGCAATGCTGAACTGTTGTTGCTGTTGCACGGCATGTTGCACTTTGTTGGTTATCCTGTGCTGCTGGCTCCTTTGGCTTTTGTGTCTCCATGCCGGACGCTTTAATATTAAAAGCGTTTAAAAATTTTGTACGTTTCGTCGCCATTGTTCCATGTCCTGGCACCGGACCAGACCCCAACCGAAACAAACTGAAGCCACCCAGCCAGCGATATACTGCGATATTCACAGGACTAGCACGGAGCAAGGAGGTGGCTGTTGCACCGTTCTGGTGAGCAGCACTAACAGGCTTTGTTATATCCGTATTGCTGTTGCTGTTGCTGTTTCTGTTCCTCTTCCTGTTGCCTGGTGCCTGGCGCTGTTTTCGAGCCCTTCCCCTTTGAGTTTGCTCAACGTTTGGCCAACTGTGTGAGAAGTCGCCCGCAGCGCCGGAAACGGAAACGGAAGTGTTGCCATTGCCATGTTGGCTGGCACCGTCGTTGCATTTTTGGTCCGTGCTCGGGATATTGTTTTTGTCAGAGCCCTTCGATAATATTCCTTTCTGGCTTTCCGCTTGTAAAATGTTGCCGTGCTCTGTCCGATTTCCACTCGCCAGTTTCATCAAAAGTCGTCATGGAGAGGGGCGGAAAAAGGAGAAGTTTGCTTTTTGCACAAAGTTTCTGACAGGTGGTTTGTGTGTAACGGGCTTGCTGTTTACTTTGTGTAATCATTTCATTTGTCAGTCTTGATTTGCCGGCGAACACATCGCTGACAGCTTGACGTTGCAAAAAGAAAGCACAGCCATCACAGCCCTGGGCTTCTGCAAAAAGAATTGGTTTGAATTGAATTGAAAATGGCTAAATACTTTTTGTTCAAGTAGGGTCTTCTTTAATTTACTCTCTATCCCTTTGATTTGAAGACCTCAAAACTTGGCACAGAAATCCATTTAATGTTCAAACTTAAAGCCAAGTTAAATTAATGGCACAATTATCCAGGCACAATTTAGGGCGACAAATCAAATTACTGTCTGCCAGCTGTCTAAAGATATTTCATCCGAGTTGCCAAAAGTCCAAAATACTTCAAATTAACGCACACAAAATTATCTTGGAGGTTTTTGGGGGAATGGGCGCCCAAAATTCAAAGCAAGGCAAACAAATGTCGGAAGAGTCGGGGGACTGGGAACAAACTATATAAGAGCAACGCGTGTAAACAACAGCAGGAACAACATTGACGGCGCCGTTGACTTTTGCCACGTATCCGGATTCGGTTTTTGGGTACGGGTTGGGGTCTGTATCCGGGGCCGGGTCCGGGTCCTGGTCCTAGTCTGGTTTGGCCGTTAAGTGCTGAAAAACCCCCACATCATCATCCCCCAGCCGGCATCATTATCATTCCCCTCATCATGATGCTCCAATTCAATTGGTGTTGATTGCATCCTTGTTGTTTCTGCTGTTGTTGCTGATTACGAGCCGTTTAAGTGATTAAAGGTGAAAACGTTGGCCAGCCAGTGAACCCAGCCTGCCACGCCCCTCGCTCCTACGCGCGGGACGTCGAACATTTTGGCAACTCAATTTTGAGTGTTGAAAATTTTCCTATTACCCGTTGCAGAAGGAAATTCAAGCTAAAAGGATTTCCCGCGCCATGCGCTGCCGACCACGAGCACGCCTCCACACGGGCCGCCTCCTCCGCCCACGGGCCAAGCTGGGCCGATGTTTGGCCACCATATTGATGGCCAGTGCCGTGGTAACCATGCTGATGACAGCCACGCCCGCTCTGGCCGAGATTCCATCAAAGGGTAAGTGCTTTGATAATTTAATGAGTCGTTCTTAATAGGCTTCTCTTGATTGATTGATTGAGTGTTGGATTGACAATGGTGGGCAATTCAGTATGCAAAAATATGAAAAAACTTAAGTTTCAGACAGCCATTGAAAAAGTATTGAATTTTGCAAAAATGTTCATTCCAATCGGAGGAATTCCTGACTGACTGCTTCCTGCATTTTATTCAACACTTGAAAGGCTTTTCCATTATGTCAATGTTGTCCAACATTCAATAAAGTCCAAAAATCGAAAACTAAATATTTGTTTACCTCAGCCATTAAAAGCAATTTAGGGAGAGATGATGATTATTTTAGATTTTGTATGCCGGCCAGGCCGAACTGAAAGGTTTTTGGCCGACAGAAAGAGACAAAATTGCCTACAATTTATGAAAAATTGATGGAAAACAATTTTCCACTTAACTGCCAGGAGGGAGCGTGTGCTATTTGCATATTTGTTAAATTTATCTTTGGCTAAGCAAACGAACGAGATGGCTGGCCTGGCCTCCTCCTGGCAAGGATATTTTGTGACATAATCAAATATGCTTTAAGCCAAAGCCAACAGCTCAACCCTTTCTGAAGTCGCTGCCAACAAAAATGAATGAACTGCAGATAAAAGATGTTGCCCCTTGACTCTGCTTCCGCCCCAGACCCTGCCACTTCTCAGTCAGCTTGTTCAGTTATTTCCACACATATAAATAAATATGTATATATTTTACAGAAAATTTTCTTGGCCCCCTCAGAGTCCCCTCCTCAGTCGAGTAGAGGGAATTTTCTTATTTCCTTCTTATTCCGTCTATTTTATGGGCGAGGAAATGCAAATGCTTACAAGACGTTTAACATGTCACCTGCGGGCAAAAGACGCTCTGCAAAATGCTCTCCACACTTATCTGACAGTTGTGCATCTTTTGGGCCACGCTTTCTTCCGCCCATCCCCATCTCCGTCCCTGCCCCCCTTCCACATCCATTGGGCATATGTATAAAATATACATTTGTTTGCCTTACCATGTTTGTCACTTATCGTTTGGTCCAATGTTTTGCAGCTGAGTGCCATTTCCCCTGCCACTGTCTTCCCGTTTTCGACTTCTTTGAAATGAAGATAACTGTGTTCGTATATACCCAGAGATATATTACAATTTTATGCATAGTACTCGTATGAGGCAACAAAAAATTACAACTTCCTGCTTCTGCAAAATATGAGAATAGTGCATTTTCATTTTCCCTGAATTGAATTTTGTCCAAGTCCAGGCATTCCGAAACGCAATCAATTTCAAGGGCAAATGATGCTGGGAAAATAAATGTCATTTTTCATTTACATTTCAAGTTAGTTTGTTTAAAATGGTTCCTTAAAAATTAACCTTACGGGAAGTTTTATTTTAATTATGCTTTTATATATGCATAGTCCAATATATCAGCAGATTTATGAACTTTTCTTATTTTGAATAAACTTATTTAAACCATTGGCAATCCTAAATTTCCTTAAAGAATATTTTGGAATTAAATCTATTCTTTTTTATCTGCTCTTGTCATTTTCACTCCCGAAGTAGTAAAGCGCATTTTATGACACACTATTTTCCTGTTATTTCCGTTTGTCGCCCGCATTATTTTCAGCATTTTATGGCCACGCTTCCGCCATAGATTTTTTAAGTTCCTGATTTTTGGTTGTTGCATCGCCATTTTATTCCAGCTAGGTGCCTAGCTAAATGTCCTTGACAGCATTATAAAAAGGAGAGAAAGGAACGTACTTGCATATATGGCCACCTCCTGCCTGGGGATCGTTGGCGAAAATTCCTATTATTATGAGCTCGCGTGTGCATTGCCTGCATTTTTCCATATTACCCACTTCCTTCGACTGCTGCCCCGAGGATATTAAATTTTTTCCAAGAGCCCCCCTCCCAGCCTGTGGCTGCTTTGAGTCTGGGGCAGAGCAAAGTGGTGCGGCATTGCGATTTATGTTTCAAGTTTGATATTCCCGAAATAGTTTCGCGTGCTGCAAATTGTTAACTTAACTAATCAGCATAAAAATGCAGACCCAAAGACCGCAGTGTGGTGTTTCTTGGCAAGAACGGAATTCTTGTGGAAAAGTGAAAGTGTTCTGCGTTCGGCCAGTTTAATAGTTTTTTATAGCCATCTGAAAACTTAGAAGCGTGACTGAAAAATGAAGTGCAAAAAGCCAAAAATCTTGCCATCATTTTGGACCACTTAAAGTGAGAAATGAGTTTCCTTTTTTACTTCTAATAGAAAAGGAATTAAAAGAAAATGGATTTAGCAAAAAAACATTAGCTTTTTATTTAAAAATCCATAATGTCATTGTAACACCCTTATTTACATTACATTACTTATAATTACAAGTTTTAGTAAATCTATTTTTAACGTAAGCTTAGAAATTTTAAAGAATTGTATGAAAAAAGTTGCTCACATCAAAACATCAAAAGTGTTTTACATTTACGCAGATTCATCCCAAGTCAAACTACTTTTAGCTAATGTTTGGATAAAATCCCTCCAATGAAAGCAATACCTTTCATTTGGAATATCACTCAGTCAGATTGGCTATTTATAGTGTATTCCGCGCCTGCTACATGCAAGGCATGAGTGTCGCCACCTAGCGGACTGCCGTCCGCTGTAATAACTTAAAATTAAATGTCAGATTTGGATGTTTGGGGAGTCATTCAACGCATATTCAAGACTCCAATGTCCCTCCAACTAGCTCGTATGTCGTAAATAAAACTTTTTTTAATTTCACCTAAAATTTCCCAAAACCAAGTGTTTGCATTAAAATAAATCTTAATAAAAATACAGAGAGTACATACATAGGAACAATTATTGGTATTTTGGGTGTAAATAGCAACCTCCTCGCTCACGCCTGGAGAAATGGATGCGGTTCGTATCGTACCTGGACTACGTCCACAGTAATAGTACCTTTTCATTGTCACCTATTGGAAAACTGTAGAGACATTAGTATAATTCCCTAGAAAAAAATAAACAGAGTAGCAATATATTTTTATGCTGATTTGCCGAATCTCGAATTCGAGGACCTCCAAATTAGGCGTGAAAAGAGAATGGAAGGAAAATGTTTGCCAAACTGTATTGCCCGATAAGAAATTCGCAACATCCTGGACGCCAGCAGCAGGCACACACACGGGCGGAGGATCATCAATATTTGGCCCCCAGAAGACGCCAGATCGACTCCCTAGACAGCACGATTTTCGATGTCCTGGTTATCGGTGGAGGGGCCACCGGTTGCGGGTGCGCCTTGGACGCCGCCTCGCGGGGCCTCAAAGTAGCCTTGGTCGAGGCGTCGGACTTTGGCAGCGGCACCAGCGGAAAGTCCAGTAAGCTAGTCCACGGCGGTCTGCGCCGGCTGCCTCTGGCCATCAGTAACCTAGACAGTAGGAAAATAGGAGATATGCGAGACACCCTAATGGAACGGGGCCTCTTCCAGAGGAACGCCCCTCATCTGGTCAGCAGGGTGCCGATGTTGATGCCCCTGCAGAGCTATGCCGAAATGTCGCGCCTTTGGCTTATCCTCAAGGTGTACGACCTTCTGGCCGGCTTCTCCAGAGTTCAGTCATCTCAATACCTAACTCCGGAGCAGACACATCTGGCCTGTCCGCTCCTAAAAATGGACAGGTTAAAGGGAGCCCTGGTCAGCTATGAGCTGCAGATGAACGATGCCCGATTTTGCATGGCCCTGGCCATGACAGCAGTCAGGCAAGGAGCACGGGTGGCCAACTATGTGCAAGCCCAAGAACTCTCCAGCCCGGATGAGCAAGGCATCCGATCCTGCCTGGCCAGAGATTTGCTTTCCCGTCGACAGCTCTTGGTGCGTTCCAGTTCCGTTGTGAATGCCACGGGACCCTACGTGGACGGAGTACGTCGTTTGGACTCGGAGCGGGCAGTGGCGGTGGCCAGGCCGGCGGCAGGTACCCACATTGTCCTGCCCGGCTACTTCGCCCGAAGCCATGCCATCCACAGCCTCGGCCACGATGAGCTCTTTGCCATGCCCTGGCAGGGCCACACCTTGGTGGGCTGCACCACGGGACCGCCGGGTCTGGCGCCCACCCGCCAGGAGGTGGAGGTGCTGCTGGAAAAGTTCCGAGCCAAGCTGCGCCCCGACGTCGAGCTGAGCACCCGGCATGTGCTTAGTGCCTGGAAGGGTCTCTGGACCACCATCTGTCTTCCGGATCGTCCGCTGGTCAGCGAAACCGGACTCATCACCATATCGGGCGGCAACTGGACCAACTATAGGGCCATGGCTGAGGCTGCTGTGGATGCGGCAGTGAGGTACTCTCAGCTGCCGGCCCTCTGCCAGTGCCGCACCCAAAACCTGCCCCTGGACGGGTCAGCCGGTTACACGTCGCAGTTGTCAACGGACTTGGTGCAGTGCTTTGGAGTACCCTGCGATGTGGCGGACCACCTTGCCCACTCCTACGGCTGTAATGCCATCCGGCTGCTAACGGCCTATGACACCGCGCACCAGAGATTGCATCCCCAGTTCCCCCACATCGAGGCCGAGGTGCACTACGCGGTGGAGTACGAGTATGCCTTGACGGCCTTCGACGTCCTGGCCCGCCGGATGAGGGTCGCCTTTCTAGACGTGGCCGCCGCCACCCAGATGCTGCCGCGTGTGGTGCAGATCATGGGCCAAAGACTCAAGTGGAGCAAGCCGGTGCAGGATGCCGAAGTCCAGCGTACCATCAAGTTTTTGCAGCAGGAGATGGGCATGGGATGTGTGACTGTTGTGGATACAATCGGCGCTCCGCAGGAGCTGGAGGTTAAGAAAAGTGCGTCCAAGTAGACAAAAAAATTTGATTCACCAAAAAAAAGAAAACATTCATAAATTAAAGTCCTCACATTGCATTTAATTTCCACTCACTTTAAAACTGTGGCCATAAAAAGCTCATTTGCGCTGCTGACGAGCAGTCAAGTGGAAAAAACATGGCGCCTACGTATATTTATGTATATATTGTATTATTGAATATATATGTATATACCCCCCAACCCTCAAATACACACACAATCAGACAAACACTCCCTCCCCAATCAGCCAATAAATAAGGCAATGTATGACGATAAGCATATTCAAAAGAGCACCAAATAGCTAGAAATGTGTTTCCAGCCCCAATAACAATAATTCAAAATGGGTCACAAATGGGCACCCTCCCCACGCTTTCTCCCGAAAATTTAGCTAATTTATTAAAAACAAACGACAGCAGCAGCCGTGGCGCCAAACTTTGGCGGTAAGCACAAAAAATAATAAATAAATCGAAGAACATAACAAATCGTTAACGACTTCCGTAATTTTGGAAATCGCAGCCCAAAAGTAGGGAAAAGTATTTATATTAAATTTCAATTCTGTAATTATGGGAAATGGAAAAAAGAAAACGCATTAATTTTCATCATATTTCTGCTATACATAAAATTACCTGTGATATCCTTTTCATTCCATGTATGATCCTTAAAAAAATACATTTATAAATAGAGAAGCAGAAACATGCCAAAACAGTGTAAATTATTAAAATATAGTCCCAGGCAATACTCAGCTCAATAAAAAATAAATGAGCTGAATAACATGACGTTCAGACTATATTCAATTTATTCACGGTATCCAAAAATTGCAATTACCTTTAACTTTGATGTAATGGTCGGGCCGAACCATATGTTGAACTGTACATATTTTTGGAGCCTTTGCAGGAAAGAAAAGAGGGAAACCCGTCTTCTTGCAGTGCTAGAACCACCCAAGAGGACCCTTTGCTGTTCAGCCCGTGATCTTTTAAAGTAAGCCTGAGCTCAACTCGAACTTTAATGTAATACTTTCGAATTTCAAAGACTACGTGAACACGCTATTTCAATGATTTTGATATCAGCAATGTTTTACCCATGGGGGTCGGATCAGAATATGAATTTCTTGCGCCAAAACTTGATGTCCTGCTTTTGGTCCGTTCTGCCATTTTTCGTGGTGGTCGGTTGATGTTCGGACGAGGAAGTTAACTCCACGGAAGTGTGCGTGATTCCAGAAGTGAAGGCCCACGGGAGGGCGGTTGCCTTTGAAACCGGAGACGGGTGCGCCGTAAAGGACGAGGCTAAGCTGGCGACTGATCTTACGGAGGTACCTCCCATGGAGGAGAAGCTGCGGCACTCCTTGCGTTTCGGTATGTTGCAACAGCATCCCTCTGGAGTGGCCTTTACAGTGGTCTCCTGCTTGTTCGGGCACATGCTCTTCGGGCGCACTATCGAGCCGAGACCCATCTGGCGTACTAGGAACTCTTGGGCCTTGAGCAACTCCTGCGTGGCCTGCTCCTCCTGCCACTCCTTCTCCTCAGCCATCACCTTGAGGATTTTGGGAAGCATGTGCAATGTGGCCGCAGCGTCGACAAAGGCCACTCTGAGCCGTCGGGCAATGATGTCCACCAGGGTGCACGCGTACTCGTTACGAACCGCGTACTGCACCTCGGCCTCGATGTAGGGGAAGCTTGGGTGGAGACGCGCCTTCCGGTCCGGAGCTTGGGAAAGCACCGCGTGGCCATTGTAGCCGTAGGAGTCGGATATGTGCTGGGCCACGTCCATGGGCACACCGTAGTCCTGGACAAGTTCCAACGGCAGCATGCAGCAGTAGCCCTGAGCACCGTCCAACTCGAGACTATCCGTCCAACTCGCTGTGATGTGGTCGTCGCAAAGATCACATATCTCGATAGCCAGATCGACGGCGTGGGCAGCCATCACACGGTAGGTGCTCCAGCGCCCACCGGCCAGTGTTATTAGTCCGCCCTCGCTCACCTCGAGCATATAGGTGCTAATCGGCGAGCGATCGCCGTCCTCCTCGTCCTCCCGTTTTCCGCTGGGACAGCTAACGGTTGGACGCATGCCGGTCCAGGCGCTAAGCACGTGGAAGCGCTCCAACTCTACGCAGGGTGCCATCCTCTCTCTCGCGGAGTCCAGCAAGCAGTCCACGTCCTCTGGGTCTGGTGGTGGGTTCTGGGGGCTCTCCATGTCATCCAGCTCCACCTCGCGCAGACCCAACAGCGTATGATTCTCAAACGGCACCATCACAATTGTCGGATCTTTTTTGTTCTTCGACGGGCTCAGCAGGCCGTAAGTGCTTGAGCCGAAGTACCGGGGCAGGGTCACATGGGTGCCCACTGAGGGAAGGAGAATGGGGGCGGTGGTCTCCTCGTCCATTTTTCGTACAAAGTCCGTGCTGGAACCAGTGGCATTGATCACTGCCCTTGCCTGGATGTAGAATGTCTCATCGGCGATTTTGTCCTTGACGCCCACCACCCGGCAGCACCCGTCCTGCGGCACCATTTCGACCAATTCGGTGTGATTGGCCACACTGGCGCCCAGGCAGACAGCGGTCATGACAAGAGCAATGCACATGCGGGCGTCATCCATCTGCCCGTCATAGTACACGATCCCGCCCCTCAAGCCCTTCGTTTTTAGGAGCGGAAACTCGTAAAGGGTCTTCTCCTTGGAGAGGAAGTGCGAGGCGCGCACGTTCGAGGCCGCCGATATAAAGTCGTAGATCTTGAGGGCCAGCCAGGTTAATGGCGCGCCCAGCAGACTATACGATGGTATCAACATCGGCTGGACCCGGTTGAGGTGGGGAGCTATCTTCAGCATAGTGGCTCGTTCGTTCATCATCTGGACCATGATATACAGCTGATTGAGGTCCTTCTTATCAAGGAGGGTGGCCAGATAGGAGCCGACGCCGTCAATTAGCTTGCTGCTGCGTGAGCTGACGCCGCTGGCGAAGTCATCGGCCTCGACCAAGGCGGTCTTGAGGCCGCGACAGGCGGCGTCAACGGCGCAGCCGCAGCCCACGGCCCCACCCCCAATGACCAGCACGTCGAATTCTTCGCCCTTCAATGTAGCAATGTGCTCCTCCCGCGACGGTACCGTCTTCTGGCCGGCACAGCAGTGATCCTCCCGGCAGACGATTCCTCTCAGGCGGAGTCGGAGGCGAGGTTGGAGGCGCAGATGGCGGGCTTGGGGATAGGCTAGCAAGCTGGCATGGCGCATCAGGTACCGCACCTCCAGGGGTCGCGAAGCTGTTTGGGCCAAACCGACGCAAAGCTTGGACAACATCCTAGATGAGGAGAATCTCTTAATTGCAGGCTACACTTGGAATTTTGAATTTCACCAAGCTTCTCATTCTTTGAAGCGCTACCCAAAATTTCGAAAAGTGCCTGGAGCTGGTTTTTAGGCTATTAGGAAAAAGTACAAATATTTCTGTTAATACGGCAACTAGTGCCGGTCTACTAGGATCCGGATAATAGAACATTGATATCTTAAAAAATTACTCTTCAGATCAAAAGGAATATATATTATTTGAATTGAAAATAACTGATAAAAATAACATATATTTATGGTTAATTATGATTATTTTAAATATTTCTATAGGGTGTCTTTATAAAGTGTCTTTAAAAATAAACAGGCCTATTGGACCTCTATTGTGCCTACATTATCCCATAAGCTTGAATTTTTCTTATAAATTGAATATCCGGACTATTTTTGCACAAAACCCTGTAGCCAAAAAACAGATATTAAATTTAATAAGAGGAGAATAAATTATAAATGAAAGACGCCGGTCGCCCACACCCAAAGCCAATTAAAATTAATGAAAATTATAGATATGCGGCTTGTCGCCCCGCACCTGGTCCAAAGGTGTCGACCTGTCACAGTTCCTGACAATTTAAACTCGTGACTGGCAGGCGGCCAGGCGGACAGGGGCGTAGTCTCCTCTGCCCCGGAGAGGGTGAATTACAATGCTTAGCACATTAAGGTTGGAAATTTAATTACATGCTATGGCGGGAACGAGAAAGGGTAGAAGAACCCGACCATTTGATGGACAATTGCAGAGCTGGTTAAGGGACAAGTATAAAAACACCGTGCACCTACCCAGTGCTCCTTGAGCTGGAATATTAATGCCTGTCCGCTGAGCCCCAGGGGAAGGACGCGTCCTATTGGTGTCAACATAGCTCCTGGACTATGACAGGCCGCCGCCTAATGAGTTTGTTTAAGTAATTTCAATTCATTTGTTAATTTTCAACTATTGTTCCTCTATTGACTTTATTAATGTGCCCGGGGGCCTGTCCATCGGGGTGTTGCAGTATTGTTCACCTTTCCCCCATTTGCCCTCGAGTGTTTACCTCGATTGTCGGCCTAATGTCCACCGGGAATGCTTTTCGATTTTGACTTTGCGTGTCCACCTCGGCCATTATCCTTCTGTCATTGGGCTGGTCATTAATATGGTGCTTCGAAATAGATAAATATTCAATTGCTGATCGACCACAATATTGATATGGCATCGCTGTAATTGGCTGTAGGTCAAAGTTTATGGAGACAGTCCATCAATCATGTAGAGTATGTATATTTTGGTGAATATAAATTCTGATAGATGGTAGTAGCTCGATTTCATTAAATAAATTTGGTAAATTTAAATAAGTTTATTTAAACTAAGGTCATTTAATCTAACAACTGCTAGCTAAAAGATGAATCTTTTGGATGTACTTAAAAATATAAACGTGTTGTTTCCTCTTTCCGTCGGTATCATGGCCAAAAAAACGGGCAGTCAAGGCAATACCAGCCGCCTACCAAACACAAATTTCCGGAGTAAGCCACAAGCGAGTCTGACCTAATGCCCCCTCACGGGCCACCCGGAGATCCCCCCAAACCGACTGCCTGCCACTTTTCCCCGGCACTTTGTTACATTTCGTTACCTCGCCAAAGTGCCTCAACACATTTGGCGGGATACGGCGTGGCCTTGTTGCTTCCTGGCTGCCTTTGCCCTCTCCAGTATGCTTTTTTTTCGCCTTCTTGTTGCAACTGGCTTTGTTTTGTGGCTCACTGTTGCTGGCGTGTGGCTCACCTTTCTCCCCCACGCTCCAGCTCGCTCCTGCCCACCCACACCCTGCGGGCAATATTGCAGCTATAAAGTCAGTGCCTTGAACTTTTCCTCTAACTGTTTTTGTTTTGTCCACCGTTGTTCTTTTGGTCCGACATTGTTTTTTTCGGTCGCATTTTTTCCCAGCCCGCTCCTTGTCGCCTTATTGCTATTGAAGTTTGTTTTTTATGGCCTGGCCGAGCTTGACAATAAGCACGGCGGCGGCAAAACTTTTCCACTTCTCATTTATTATTACGCTGGGCTCTTGTCCTTGCCGTTGTCGTTGTTATTGTCCTGACAACCGGGCGACACAAATTGTCGTCTGCCTTTCTCCGGAAAAAAAAATTATAATAATGGGAAAAACAAAAAATAAATAAGCGTACCTAAAGCAAATCACAGACGGAGCCAACGCAAACAAGTGCACCAAATTTGTCTAATATACTTTGGCATATTTTCGCCAAAAAGCTCAAGCAAAATGCTTAAATTAAAAAATTTCAAAATGAACCATTTCTTGCGCTTCGACTGGCAATCAACTTAGTGTTAAGTGGCCCGAATTCAGCTTTGATTCTTGGCCGAAAAGTATGTATTAAAGTTATTGAAAAGACCCAATACTCTTTAATTTCTCTTTAAATACAGTCCATGTCTTATATTGTCTTATATTCCTGTGGTAAACATCTCATCTTGGACAAATTCATACACAATTGGCAGCGATTCAGGCTAATTTGGTTGCCATATTAATGTGAATTGTGGCGTAATTGGGCCGCACACGCACAAGGGCACTGGTGGGGGTCAAAGGGGCCCCTCCTCCAAGCCCTTTACAATGGCTCAGCTCAGCCGGTCGTGATCTTCGTCAGGGCGACGAGTAGTTGCGCCGAGCATAAAGGCGCTAATTTGTAGCAATTAGTTTGGCACTCGGTCCGGGCAACGAGAACAGTACAGAATGGTAAACGCACGACAGGACACACGACATTTCGACGTCAGGACACGGCATATGGCCAGGACTGGGGACTAACGAAGGCACAATTGATAAAAATTCAAACAACCAACGGCCAGGCAGAAGCGCGCTTAAAGCGCAAGTGACAACGACACATTTTTTACGACTGAACATCAATTAAATTTTTACCTTTTACCGCCGCGGAGCACAACACGCAGAGTTCGAACCACATGGATGAACACTACAGCCATTTTATATTTTTGTTCGATTTTTCCAAGGCAAACAGAAATGCATGATCCCGCTTTTATGTCATTTAATTGCAAAATATAATTTAGCAGTTGTCACTGCGGATGTGTTTGAGATGCCATTCAACGATGTAGTAATTTTTCGCTTTAATTGAAGGAATAATTCAAAAGGTATAATTATGATATAAAATTATAGTATTTCCAATAAATACATAATTGAAAAACTGTACTTCTGCTTAGAGTTTTTAATACGTTTTCATTATTAATCATTCTTAATATATTTTGAGCAAAAACACTACTTGGAAGGGAAGACTAAGGACCAAAGTCCTTGGACAAAATTTCTTTAAATAATAGCTCCAATTGGGTAGAAAAAAAATTCACTAAACTCCCTAAAATTCCCCTTTTCAATGTCAAAACAGAGTATACAAGTGTTGCTGTCTCGACAAGAATAATTTTTATTTTCCTGTTATCCTTTAACCCATATCTTGGCAATTGTTGTTCTCGTTGTTGTCGGCAACACTATTTGTGTCATGCAACAATGTAATTGCCACTGTCGTTGTCATTTCCGCTGGACACACGTTTCAACGACGGACTAAAGGGGGAAAAAGAAAGGAGCATTAAAGATATTACAAGGAAAGGGCCGGGGGATTCAGGTGGCGAGTGGGGAATGGTGAGTGGGCCGGAGGAGTGCGACAGAAGGGCGTGGCCGACATGCGGCGGAAGGAAGTGAGTTGTAGGTCGGCCATTGTGCAGTTTTGCGGCGAGCAAGTGGCGTTGCGAAGGTGTACACGAGGAACGAGGTCCTTTTGGAGGCGTCACCCGGGCGGGGTAAGTGTCCTGAGCAATTGTCAGAGGCGCGCGCCATGTTAAGTTGAAAATAATAGACGTGGACATGGCTGTCATTCTGTCAGCCGGAGACGACGAGCCCTGGACACTAATCGATGGGGACAAATTGCAAAGGTTGCAAAGCCTCAAAGCCAATGACCACCGCAGCCCCTCCCCCAATTATATAGGTAGGTGTACTCCACAACCATCTTAGCTTTGTTGGGAAATTAATGGCTCAATGGGGCAGAGCATTAGCGGCTCCTTTGTTTGCCCCAGGGGGGGGAATTTTAATTGCTGCCTCGGTGGTCATTCTGCGGTCATTCCATTTATTCGTGTTTGCCACGAGCAGCAGGTTCAACTGCTGCGGTGGACACCCCTTGATCCCGATTACCACCCAGCCCTAGTCCCAGGCCCAACCTACCCCTACACAGATTCCCTATTTGCTTTTTAGTTATGCCACAGTAAACTTGTGGTTGCCTCGCATCCTGCTCTTATTTTAGTCCTGCAGGACTCCAACTCTCCGCTCTTCCCCCGCCCGTGAATGCCAAGTTGCCCCGGAGTGCAGTTTATTTAAATACGGAAGCTCCGAATGAAATCAGGCGTTTGGCGCGGGGTTGGAGCGAGGTATGTCCGATGCAGTTTCAAACTATTATCTTTTTCAATGAGGTTGGACCAAACCCCACGGCTATTTTCAGAGTTAATTAGAAATTAAAATACAGGTACCATAAAAAGATGAACATTTTACACATTTTCGTTGATGGCTTTTGGTCAAAAGTATTACAATTTTTACTATTCATAAAAAGTTAAAAACCATAAGGTCAACCATAAAAATAACTAAGCTTATTAAATTCAATTTGAAACCTTAAAAATAAAAATTACATTCCTATTTCTTTCAGGTAAGTCGCTTTCCTGATCCAGAATCAATTTTGGCTGCCCTCCTGTAAGTTTTGCAATTTTTCTATTTACCCCGACAGTTCAAACCCTTGACTTCCATTAAAATCCCATACGTTTCTGGGGGAAAAAGTTTTCTATTTCGAGTCCTAGCCCCTCAATGCAATGGGACATCCGGACAGCTCACCTGGATCCTCCCTCGCACTGATACGAGCCACCATCGACACTTTATCACCTGGTCGGAATGTGGCCGGGTTTTTGCCACACGACCATAACATTTAATGGCACTCCGCTTAACGCCTGTAAACACGTTCCGGGGGCAATCAGAGTCCGAGCCACGCCCACTTACCGAGTGTTTGGGGGTGGAGTGGTTTGGATTTCTTTTCACAAATTATGCCCATTGGGCATGCTAATTTCACTTTGACTTTCGGCGGTGTAAAAAGTCTGCAATTACGGCTAATAGCTGCCTACTAGAATCAAAATCGGGAGCCCATTCATTATCGCTAATTGCGGTAGCCAGTTGGCGCTCGTATTATTACAAATTAACAAATCACTTAGACCCTGGAGGCAAACACAGCCTGCCATCGAAACCCGAATCCCTTGCAAAGCAACAAATTTAATTAACCGACTTGTTAAACTTTAACAATTTTTGGCCAAAATCTGAAGAGCACTTAATTCAAATTTATTCCCGAAAATAAAGAGCAAATACTTGAGCAAAATAAGTGCTCGACTAATAGATGCTTATTATGAAGGAGGTAGTTCTTCATCTTAAGAGATGAAAAGATTTTTGTTTAATTTCAGCTAAAGCCTCTAAATAAAACTATAAAATTTTATATTTTGGAACAAGCCGTTTAGCACACCCATTATGGTCTCTTGTGACCCTGCGATTAGGGCTTTATAAAAATCGCCCAAATTGCCATTAGGCCTTCACGCTTCGCTTAGCTCGTTATTGGAGTTGAAGGTTATTCGCAGAAAAGTTTTCGGCTGGCGGCAGTTCTCTTCAGTTCCGAAAGCAATTATCCTGGAGGAAGTGTATTCGACTTAATTGATTTTCTAGTCGGCAGTCGGCTACAGTTTTAAAAGGATTTTAATAAGCGCATTGGGGCAATCTGTGTGGGCTTTATCCAAATACATATATAAGAGTGTATCCTTTGTCCAAGGGTTCGCCTTTGTGTTCCGTTCTCTATCCTTTCGCTTGAAAAGTTCAGCGCGCATTTAGATAACAACATTTCGTCGGCTTTTTCACACTTTGCCTCCTCCGGGGCTAAGTAAATTTTGCACTCGGACGTGCCAAGGACCTTAGGCCATAGGCCATACGGTTGAAGGTTGCGGGTTTCGTAGGTTGAAGTTCAAGCTGGACTTCTGAGGGTGGCCGGTTGGTTTGTGTGTCTTTGTGTATTTGACCGGAAGTTAAGCGGCCTTTTTCTGGCCGACTCGTTCTCTAAGCAGCTCGACGGCTAAGGCGATTGAGGCCAGCGTGTACTTTAAATAAAATTTGAAAATTGTGTTTATTTAATTGCCCGGAAAGCGTTCAGTTAAGGGTTTCCCTACGGCCAACACTTAAAGCTTCCCACCTGATTGAATTTCATGGAAAGTTAGCCCGCCAAAATGACTATTTCGAGCCGCAAAGTATGCTACAGCATTTATACAATTATCCTTAAAGTAGCAAGAGGCATTTATCCAAAACACTGTCTAGTAATGAAGGGAAAAGTTCCTTGAAATTATAATCATAATAGAATTTCCTTCTACTCCTTGTAGAGCCTACTGCCTTGTGGCATATTTTCTAGTTTCTACAGCCCTACATAGGTCCCTTCGTAGGACCTATCTGCCATCGCCGATTTTCCTGTATGTTAATTTCGCAGGGCTCTGGGGCAGAAGGACTCTCTCTTGTTTTTTGATGATGAAGATGTTTCTGGCATCAGGCCAAAACAACAGGACCTACCACACAGAGAACACCGACAGAACGTGTATTGTTTCTTGGCCATCCAAACCGACGCACGCTGCATTGGAGGCTGGAGTTGGCCAAAAAGCAATAACAATAACGACCACATGTACACAGACTCACTTGGAGACTGACGCTCCGGAATTTTTTCATTTTCCCACCGAAGCCTAGCCTCGCCTTATTTCCTCTTTTCCTGCTCAATTTGATGAACTCCCCGTCGCGGGAAAACTCGGGCCAACGAAGTTGCCTATGGTCCGGGGGTTTGGAAAATTGCCGCTACCGCTGCCACTGGTTTTGATTGTTTTTACAGATGATGCGATGCTTGTTGATTTTGATGATGATGATGAGGATGTGGGATGCACTGGCAGAAGATACAATAGTGTGGTTGATGATGTTGTGCCGGCTCCGAGATTGCATTTTTCAGAGGTTTCCCAATTCAATGCAATTACCACAGATGATTTCGTTAATAGAAAAGTTAATTGATTTCATTGATATCTCCACTGGCAGTCAGAGAAATTCAATACTTTTCCATTTAAAACTTTTCCATTTTGCTTCATTGACATTTTGACTGGGCAATTGAAGTTCAAGTGTCTCCGAATCAGACAGACACCTGGCCAACCAATAGGCGAGAAAGAATCCTGGTCATGCGGTTAACCACAGCAGCCATGGGAATCCGGAGTCCGGACCCAGTTGGCCCAGTTGGCCAATGGCCACACTGAGGGAAATTTGCATACGCACACACCCACACACTCAGACAGCCGGCGAGCCGTATCCTTTTTCTTGTGCATGTCAATCAGTTCATCGACAGCCGGTCTTCCATGGCAGTTTGAGTGTCTTGCCGGCCAAGACTATGCCCCACAATAGAGTTCGGAACCCCAAGGAGAATGTTAAACGGGGCTAAAATTGGAAAACTCTTAGCAATTGGCTGGGTGGGCTAATTACAGTAATATGTACTCTTAAAAACAAAACCAAAATCGTAGCTCATCAATAATTGAAAAAGGCGAACCGGAGGAGTAAACGGTGGAAAATCGAATCGAAACAAACTGTGATTTCCAAACACGAATGTTGTTCGCTAGAAGCCCAGCACTCTGGCATAAACACATCAATCTTAATTACTTTCCGACATTGAAGTGCCCTGCCACCCATTGAAAGTGAATTCCTTGGCTTCTCGAACAGTTCCCTGGTATTTGTTCACAAATAATTTCCACCTGATTCGATTGGCCAAGTAATTGCAAGTGCTATTTTGATTTTTCTTTCTGTTTCCTACAATTGGCATGGACAGCCCCTGAGACTAAAATGCTAGAACATGTTTTTAGTTTTCATTTATGAAATGCAAGTGGTTTTCTAAATCAGATAGGCAACAACCAGCTCCCAACCAGTTAGCAAGAAAAATAGTTAGGGAGAAGCCCAGAACCAGATGTTTGGACCGAATTTGGCCAGATGGCTAGACCTTTTCCACTCCGGGGATAAAGTTTCATTAGGAGCAGAAGAAGTAAAGTATGGCCTCAGACGGACTGAAACACCCAAACTATCATACTTTACGAATGCATGGGGCACTTCACTGCAAATAGCACTTGAGGCTTATGACACTGGCGCCCACCCTGGCCCCCAGACTCTGCTGTTCCCACAGACTTCCCTCGGACCCTGACCCGGAGTTAACCCCTTTCCCAGTACGCCAGGGCACTACACTTCAAGTGCATGTGAAACCGCAGTTGAAAGGCATTTATTGTACTTGTCGTTGTTGTTGGGCCTGGGAGGTTCAGCCCAGACTATGCCCGCCCACAGCCGCCTCTCGCTCCTCGAGGTCCTTCTCTTAGCCGGGATTCACATGCCACATCCCACCGTTCTGGGAAAATACTCGGCTCACTCTCATGAATGCCAATGTATGCAGGACTCATAAAAAGACGGCGGATTGCAACAGAGATGACAGCGTGATATATAACAGAGCTAGGTAATTGTGATTTAATAAAAATAAATCAAATAAATAATAAAAACGTATAAGTGTATAATGTAATAGTTTCTTTTTTATTTGACAATAATTTACAGAGAAGATAATTAATTTTATGCTATTGATCTGATGAAAAAATGTTTAACTTAATCTTCTTTTCGTTGCTTTGTTGTTTTAACTAGTCTAAAAATTAATTAATCTAATAAAATCCTTCAAGTTATATTTCACGTCTTCAGCTCTAAGTCTCTGCCTCTTTTTGCGAGCTAGGCATTTGCTAAACGACCCTAGTTAACCTCCGGGCCAAATAATTTGCATCAAGCATTTGCACCATCTCCATTGCATTGCAGAAACTTTGGCAAAGAAGCCATGCTCGGAATCTGGTACTGCCCTCCGGGACAATATGTTTCACTCCTTTCTCCGCCGCAGCCCTCCACGATCTGGATTTCTATCCCACTCCCCGGATCCCAGGGCGTTTGCTTATTTTAGTTATGGCATTTGAAGAATTTTTGCCAAGTTTACAAGATTATGCGCTTAGTAGCTGCTCCAGCATGTTCGAATCGAGCACCTCCAACTTCCGGCCGAGCGTGTTGAAAACTTTCCCCAGCACTCTATCTTCACCTTAGCCGCTGCACCGCCTCAGGTGTAATTAAATGGCATACCTCTTTATGTTGAAGGTATCTCTGGGGGATTAGTCGGTTTAATTTGCGAGCATGTAGAACAATTGCCTGGATTAGGAACTTTAGCTTAATATTTTAATCCTTTACCCTTACCCTTTAGATGTGGAACATGAAAAAGAATTGGCTAACCAGAATACATCACTTGTGGCTAAACAATTTATGGAATTTATTAAATTGGCCAAGAGACTCCGATTGTGAATCGACAAAGGACCTCGGGGCGAATCGCAAAAAAACAAAGCAATGGGGAGGAAAAACAAAGAACAACAAGCCGGCAAACATTTTACACACGGCCAAGGAAATCTTTGCCTCCGTTTATATTTTATTCCCTATACTTTCACCCACTTTCACTTTTCCGGATGGGGCCGCAGAGCAAACACTTGAGAAAATTTATGACAATGAGCCAACAACTGTGAGTGGTCATAATATAAATAACAAGTGGGGCAGTTCAGATGGCAGGATGGGCGGTTGCTACTCGGTGGTCGGTGGTCGGTGGTCAGGGGGCGTGGCCAATGCGTTACTGAGAACTGACCGTGGCAGAGTGTTGTTGCTTTATATGTATGTGTACTCAAGAGATTCAACGGCCCATTGTGCTTGATTGAAGAGGGAATCCTGGCTAAGAGGGAGAATGCTGAAAGCCGGCTAAAGGGATTTTCCATCTTCAGTCCTTCGATGTGCGTGTGTGTGAGTTGGCTTGTGTGGCTCATGAGCCTGCAATTGGGAAATTATGCCCAGCGGATACACAGGCAGGAGGAGCCAAAGTGAAAAGCGACCGGTTGACTTTCTGCCCTTTGCCACTTGGCTCGACTGGATGCCCGAGGAACTGAAGCTGGAGGAACTGAAACAGAACCCGAAACTGAAATTGGGCATCATCCACTTGCCGGATTGAAGTCAAGTTGGCCGCATTCATTTTTTATGCCCATTGCTGCTTGGCGACAGCCTGTTGAAATTTACGGCAATTTAAGTTAAACGGTCAGGAACCAAGAAGAAGGGGCCAAGTTTAAGGAGCTTTAATAGTCCTACAAGTCTTGTTTAAAGCAAAATACATTTATTTATATTTTGGCATTTGCAAAATACTATTTATTACATCCCACAATTAAATAATCAATAAATAGCCCACACCTTTTTCATTTACTGTTGACTTTTAATTACGAAGACTCCAAGTGGAATTCCTAAAAAACATTCAAACAGATGTCGCCGAAATGGCAACAAAAAAGAAAAAAGGCTCATTTTCCTTCAACCGCAATAAAAAAAGAACCAAAGAGTTTGCCAAGAAAGTTACTGAATAATTCAACGAATGTCCTGCCAACATTTTAATTTAAGTTTGCGCTTCGTCGGCCCACAAGATAAGGAATTGCCGCAAAACAGCGAGGGTGGAGGGAGCTGGTTGTATTTATTTACACTTTGCTGGCCGCCAAATGACAACCACAGCCACAACCAGAGCCATTGCCACAAAAATTAATAGAAAAGTTTTCGCCCCAAAGTCACTGGGCAAACAGAAATGAAGACGCGAGGCGGAAAGTACAAATTATGCAGCAATTTCATTTTGATATTTTTGTCAACTCGGGATGAAAGGATGTTAATGTAAATGACTGCCCCTAAAAGTAGCCCCCAAAAGCGAAAAAAGGGAAAAGGGAAAACTTTTAATAATGTCTCAAAAGGCAACGTATTTTTTTCGCTTTTGTCTTTTTTCCGAGCCCATCACGGAGAAGGGAGTCGCCACACAAAACTCTGGTTCACGCTTCATTTACAATTCTGGGAGTTGGTTCGGGTCTGTCCTGGTGATTCCAGGATCCAGTCTAATTATTATTTCCACGAACTCTGGTCGAGATGCCTTCTGCTCTTCTGGAGTAAATTATGTTTACGATTGCATATTTGCCTTGGTACTCTCTATACCATTAGTTTTTATATGGTTGGATAAGTTTCCCGGTTATATGTCCTTCTTAAAGTAACTAGGACAAAAGTTGTGTCGCACAAGTTTTTCGTCTAAAAGATACTTCGTCTTTAGATACTAAATACTTGTCAACCCAAATGATATTTAGGTTACAATCAAAACAATCTGCTAAATAGGCACAAATTTAAATATTAAACTCATTAAATTTAATCAGACCAATTCACACCTCCGTCTAAAGAATTCCCAGCCATACCCAGACCACACATAACCGTATTCCCCGCCATAAAAGCCGAAATCCGAGTCATATGTTAAATGTCTGTACGTGCCAAGCTGAAAATGGCGACTCCATGTCTGGCGCTCCACTCCCATTTCCATTTTCCGTGTGGATTCCCCCCTGGCCGATGCATCCGTCTGTCGACATATCTTAATTCCCATAACCAGGCAAAAGGCTGCATGAATTTCAAATTCAATTTGGCGCATTTTACATAATTTATTAAACAAAAGGTTCAACAGAAACAGAAACAGAAACAAGAGCCGTGAAGCGGCGACAGGCGTACGAGGAACTGAACGTTTTATTGCATGAGAGACGGCTAACAAGTCGTGTATATATACACACATACTTATATACATATATGTGTTTCTGTCTGGATGTGTGCGCTTTTAACGTAAATAATTTAGGTGTGAAGATTATATCGTTGCGATATGGCTGAAATTGTTGACAACTTAATTTGTAAAGTGGTTTCTGCGGCCGGAACTGTTACCCGGAAATGCTCGTCGAGGTCGATTTCGAGGCAACTCGCCCCAGAAGTATGCAACAAACAGGCACGATTTAAACGGCAACTAAAAAGCGATCGAGCAATCGGCACTTAAGTCACGCAATCCCAGTCGCCGGAAAGACAACGCGGCGTATACTTAATCCACCGGAGGAAGCACAATTCCCGGTCAATTGAATTATTGAAAAATTAACCAGCCCGGAGTAATTGGGCGGCAGCCGTGAAATGCACTTCACAGCGCGTAAGTGTGTGAAATATTGCATGAATAATGCAACTGCAACTGCAGCAGGTGGCATACGGCATACAGCCTGCTGTCGATGGCAACACTTGACACAGCTCAACTTGCAACTTCCCCCACTCCGAAGTCGGCAGTTTAATTGCCGTCATCTGTTTGTTAATTGCTACATAATTGTTTGAAATAAATTCACTTACGACGCGCTTCGCTTCTTCGGCATGACATTGTGTGTGCTCGCTTCTTGGCAGGATGTCGACGAAAGGACGTCGAGGCGCTGACACACAACACGGCGTATGAGTAATGTGCGGCACAGTGTCAGCCCCTTTGATGGCCATGCAATTTGCATGCACTTTCATTTCGACTGCGTCACCTCGTCGAACTGAGTGAGTGGGATTTGCTCGGCAAGTCAAATAGTTGAGTGAGTGTCGGTGACTGGTTTTAATCAGAAATATGCCACAACTCTCTTCGGAGTCGCAATAGTCCTGAAAATAAGCACTATCCTAGGAGAATTATTTTACTTTTTATTTGTGACAATTGTTATTCTTATTTTATATGTACATACATATGTAGCTAATACTTTTTTTAGTATTGAAGTTGAATGAAAAATTATGAACATTTTTTTTCAATTCTTTTAATATTTAAAACATGAATTGTGGCACGTCTGACACCAAAATAGCACCCAGAAATATGCACACAGAAATCCAGAAGTCCATTGAAAATGTTTACACAGATTTTATGGAAAATTATTTGCAAAGAAATATTTATATAAAAAATAATGGACAAGAATAATTCATATAATCTGAAGCACCTGGAAAATATTTTCAATTCTAAAAATTAAGTTCGCCAAACATCCTTAGGGTAACCTGAATTGTTAAGAAACAAGCTGATCTAAATAGACTTGTCGTCTAATCTAAAGCCCGCAATTAAATTTGCATAATTTCTGTTAGTTGCGATCCATTCTCCTGCATTTGTCATGATTATCTATTAAAAGTTTAGGCGTCTGAGCATAGAAAGTTCTGGCTAAAACCTAAAGGACAAAGCTACCTAAAGGACCTACGGGAAGCTGCCAGCCACTCCGCAGGAGCTAAACCGATTCCGACGAGCTGGCAACATAACTCATAAGGAGGACCTGCCCCATGCCTTCACCCAGCTTCTCGCTGGTATGTTTTATGTTTTCGCTCACTTTCTGACACATTTTCGCACATATTTTGTTTTTATTTGCAACTTGCACCAGAAGCTGACTCGGCAGCTGCCCCGGGGGCGAGCTGACTTTGAGCTGTTGCAACTGCCACTGCCTGTTGCAGCTGGACGCAGATTTCGGTCCTTTACAGCTTTCGTGTCGTTATGAATAATGGGTTTTCTTACTGCAGGGCCGTTGCCGGTACTCGATTTAATTAAAGTTCTTAATGAGTTTTGCTGTATCACCCGCCATCGATCAGTCGCAGCCTGCAATTGAACCACTCTGTGCCCAGACCCACATTGTATTGCCAGTGATTACATTGTCAGAACTTGAACAACTCCTTGCACGGACAGAGATTTTGGCTGGGATGCACCCTGGCTGCGATTTACATATGTAGTCTTCGTGTTCGAGTTCGCTTCGAGTTCATTTGGCTGCCAAGTTGGCGAAATGCACTTTTGCCGCATCCGCAATTCGTTTTGTGGCGTCTCCTCTGGCAAAGCTCTGGCAACAAGAGTGCACATATATTCGGGGAGGTATTTGCTTTGCATTCTTAGACACTTTTTTATGTTTACATTTTTTTTTCAGCATCACTCTCTTGTTTGCTCACATGTGCATGCTGAGAACAAATTCATGGAATTCTAGGAGGTTGTGGTTCCATCGCTCCGTGTCTTGTGGGATTTTTGTTGGCATTCACTTTTTATAGAAAAAAAAGAGATTTGCACAAAGAACTTTATAGTTTGCCAGATTTTGTTTGGTATGTCTGATTAATAGTTTCCAGTAGGACAATCATGTATCATGTTTCACTTTAGTTTAAAGCTCAAAAGCAGTTACCTGCCACACCTGCACCTGTAAATACCAAACAGCCTCAAATAATCAGCCTTAATGTCAATATCCTCCCACTTAGGTGTCTTTGGGTTCCAAATTAAGCTCACGGACTCGTACTTAAGTGGCCAAAGATATGGGCGGGTGTTGGTCAATAAAGGCAAAGCGACCGATTCAGTAGCCACTTAATTGCATAATGACCGAGAGCGAGCATTTAATCAGCTTGTTTGTCAACAAAGTGCAACTATAATCAGGACTCAGAGGACTGTGGCAGGGAAGACGGACCCCCGCCAGTCAAACGCCAAACTAATTACGTATTCGCAATGTGATTATGAGGCAGCAGTTGATTAGACATCTCGCAAGGCGACTTCATGGTCGAGTGGGTGCTGGTAATGCGCCGTAAAGTGCGGATCTTCTGCCCACTGAGCAGCTGCTGCCCCATAAGCCGCCATAAATGACCCGCTCAATAAGCGGGTAATCTGTAATGGCGGCAACAGCGGCGAAGAAAGAGTCCTCGTTGTCCAAATATTTGTTGACATATTGCGGATTTAAAATGATTTGTGGCCGCCAATCCCCGGGAATTAAACAAATACATTTGAATAATGGCTAGCAATCAGCAAACAAAACGCAAGACTGATTGCCGGCAATAAAAGTGGACCATAAAAAGCGATAACATCATATTTATAAGCGCCGCCAGGACCCACATCTCAGTCCAGTTGCTGGCCTTGCCCTTGCCCGAAAAGCATCTCCCAAGGCGGCGTAAAGCGTTGAAAGCGATTATATGCGTAAATATAAAAATGGCAAAAAGACAAATAAACGACAATAAACGGCCAATGGAAGTATTCCTCAAGCACTTCCCCTGCCACTCCCAGGCCCGTGCCAAGGAAAACAAACGGAAAAATGGCCAACAAAAAAGATGGGCCCATAAAAAGGGAAACCGAAGAAAATCCCAGTGTGCGCCAGAGGAGATTACAGTGGTCGATATCTTAAATTCACCTTAATAACCCAATGAGTTTTCAAGAAAAAGTTTATATTTTTAAGTATTCGTTTTTGTTTTTTTTTTTGTTAACATTTAAGCCACTTTAATATCGGATATTTCTTAGGAATAGGCTGTGATTTCATTAAAAGAATACATATTCCCATGAAAAATTTACATTTTTACTCACTTCTTTTCTCACCTGTTCCACTGTACCATCATTTTATGGCGGGCATGGCCGAAAAATCGGGTAGGCGGCCCGGCACGTCTGGCCAAAGTTTCTTTTGTGCGAACGCTTTTGTTTATGACAACCATTTGGTTTGCGGGGACCGTCGAGATTAGGCTGCCGAACGGCAAGGTGAATCCAGCTTTCGGCAAAAATATCCGGGAATCCAGGATCACCTAAACATGCCGTTTACACGTTTCCTGTAATTCGAATGCAACAGCGCTTAAATTTTAAATGGAGCTCTTAAATTAACAGCTCGCAACGAGTCTAAAACACATCAAACATGTCATATTTTCTTTAAAAAGAAGATTTTTTATTAACCTGTTTTGGTAGTGTTATATCGGGTATTTTGTTTAAGGTTTTACGAACTAGTAACATATTTTAGTTTTCTACACATAAGCTAATAAAAAATATAATATATTTCTTAGGAAAAATAAAAGCAATATTTATTTGATTAGAGATTTAGTTCATTGGGTATTCTATGGTCTTTACCATTGGGAAACGGTCCGTTGAAAGTGGCTGGCACTTTTCAGCCCCGCATTTCCCGTCGCATTTTGTTTGCTCTGAACTCAAAAGGCGGCTTAGGGCCGGGGGTTAAAGGGCTTTGGGAAGCACTCGCCGCCGTCGAGCCTGATAAATGGTATGGACAACTGCGTTTGCACAAAAAGGTGCAGGTGAGGTCCTTTCTGGCGGGGCTGGACAAACAAAATCACGGACAGCAGGGCCTGAATGGAAACCTGACTGATTGGCCGGAGTCCGCCATCGAGGTTAGAGAGTCGCGATGCGACACGTGACTTAATACAAAAATCAACTGAAATATCAATAGCAAAAGCAAATGCACGGCAATGTTAAATGGGGTATGATTTAGAAGTGGGAGAGGCAGCTGCCGCCCGCCAGGATTAACGCAAAAGAAGTGCAAACAAATCTCAGGGAGGACGGAGCGCTGCTCATTAAATTGCACACAGTCAAAAAAAGATTGCGCAGTCAAATGGCCAAAAAACTGGAGAATGCAACCTGTCGGGTGATGCCGAAAAGAATGGCCAAAAGAGCTGCAAAAAGCGTCACCTAAACTGGACGGAAAACGTGCTAAAACGTAAATCAACAGTGAAAATCGTGTTGAGAATTTTTTTGCAGCTGGAAAGGCATAAACAGCAGCTGTTCGGGGGCGCTGGGAGGAAAAGAGAAGCTGAAAAGTGCCCTCGGATGGGGGGTTTAAGCCAATGGCAAGTGGCAGGAAAGCGTTAGCACTTGTCCAGCTGGCTCAGCTGCCAAGGAAGACCGAGGACGGAACGTAATTCAATATTCGGCACCGTGTTAAAAGCTGTAAAAATGCTTAAGCGTTTTTCAATTTACCAGTTTTATGTTACAGACGAAGCTCCCGGGCGAATGCGATTCCCTGAGAACTGAAATTGCTAAAAACGTTTGTGCAACTCATTTGTAAAATGTATCTTAAGAGGGAATGGAAATAGAAAGGATTGGTGAACAAATTTGATTTGCTTTCCAATATTTGGGTCAAACGACATTTTCCTCTGCTATGTATATCCGGGAAAGTTTTTATTTGAAAAATTTTCTGTCTGACACCTCCTGTTCACCTTTTTGCGCAACTTTTCTGCCCGTGCCCGAAACCGGCAAAGTTTTGCTGCAACTACAGAGGAAAAGTGCCAACGCAGCCTGAAACAATTAAACTTGAACTTTTGTCATAGAACGAATGCAATAAATGAAACTAAAAACAAAATTGTGAAAGCACAGCAGGAATTCTGGCAAAATCAGCAAAACACGACAGACAGACAGACAGTCGGGCACACACAATTTTCAGCCTGGCTTCCTGTCCAGGACCAAGTTGGCTGGCGTGGCTAATTAATTTTTATTTATTACCCATATGGGGCGGCAGCCAAAAAATTCCGTTTTCGCAATTATATAAATTCGCTGGCCGAGAAATTAAATTAATTAAATGTCCTAACCACTTTCGTTCTGTTCGTTTTTCGCCTGCAGGCAAACACACGCGCCTGGACACCCAGCAGACGGCACAGGAAGGTAATTAATATGGCCGCCTTTCGCCATTGCCAAGGGTCACACGGGACGTATGCGCAATGTGCCGCAGTGCAGTGGCAACCGGGAAGCCGATGTTTTCCCTTTACAAGCAAAAGGCCCTCCACAAAGAAAAGGAAGACCCATTGAAAAGATAAACCTTTTTTTCCCTTATCCCTTTCAGAATCTGACTTCCCGAGATTTGCAGAGCCCATTGCCAATGTCACTGTGTCCGTGGGACGCGATGCCTTGCTGGCCTGTGTGGTGGAGAACCTCAAAGGATACAAGGTGGCCTGGGTGCGGGTGGACACCCAGACTATACTCTCCATCCATCACAATGTCATCTCGCAGAACAACCGCATTAGTCTCACCTACAACGACCACAGATCGGTAGGCGCAATGCTTTAAAGGAGTAATCCTGGAACATGTTGTAAGCCTTATACCCCTTTTCCTTTCAGTGGTACCTGCACATTAAAGAAGTGGAGGAAACGGACCGAGGATGGTACATGTGCCAAGTCAACACGGTAAACTTCAAATGCTTTCCAGTCCGTTCGCAAGCCAATCTAGCTAATCACTTTATTCCCGACAGGACCCTATGCGCTCCCGGAAAGGATACCTGCAGGTGGTGGGTGAGTATCAAAGCGGACTAATCCACGTGACCCCAGTGTTTGTGACCCATTGACTATCGATTACGCACAGTTCCTCCCATGATTGTCGAGGGCATGACCAGCAACGACATGGTGGTGCGCGAGGGCCAGAACGTCTCCCTGATGTGCAAGGCACGTGGCTATCCGGAACCCTATGTCATGTGGCGCCGCGAGGACGGCGAGGAGATGCTAATTGGCGGGGAGCACGGTGAGTGACCCTATTTCACCGCACTGCCCTTGGCCAATCGCGGTCGCCATTACACTTGGCTTTAAATGCATTAAACCCCCAAACCATAACAATCTCCTTGCAGTCAATGTGGTCGACGGTGAGCTGCTGCACATCACCAAGGTGAGTCGCCTCCACATGGCCGCCTATCTCTGTGTCGCGTCCAACGGAGTCCCGCCATCGATTAGCAAGCGTGTCCATCTTCGAGTGCAATGTGAGTAAAATATTGAATCCTACCAAACTATGAACCAAATGAATTGCATTTTTAAGCCAATTATCAGAATTTCAAATAAATCTGTTTCACTTTATTAGCCACCCATCTGTATAGGTTACTTTATACAATACTATTTACATTCCATATAGTCACTCTTCTTGGCTGAAACCTTTCAGAAATGTCACCTTGATCTCTTGTTATTGTTACGGTGGCCCGTAAACGGCAACGCCAAAAATAACGTAAAATCCATTTGGGGCACAACCCAGATGCAATATTTATGTCCGCTGACGGGGAGAGGGTGGAGTGGAGTGAAAAAAGGAAATGGATGTGACGAACTCTGTTTCCAATGCGTAAAATACACAAAACAGCCCGAATCTTCCACAAAATGCGTTGCTACATGTTGCCAATGCAGTTTTTGGTGCAATAACCGCAGTGGCAATGCCACCTGAAGGGGCACATTGGGTGGGGTGGGAGGCTTTGGCCGGCCACGTACTTGGCCGAAAATCGACCAAAGGCTGCAGTCACGTTAAATTAATTTACCTGAGAGAGGCTGTCGATACATGTGCCACACTCACTGCCGCAAATGGCAAGTGTTAGAGATGGACCCTTGGGGGAAAAGCTCCAAAAAGTTGGTTAAACCATTTACGTAAAGTGGCTCCTTAACCCATTATAGTCTTAGCATTTTCAAAAGGATATATTTTATTCGTTCATTAAAATATATTCAAAAATTACACTCTTATAAAAATACATTATTGGTTACAATGCCCCTGGAAATGACCTATGAATATTTCAATTTTGTTTAATAATTTTTCCTGGATTGAGTTTATATATTCCTTACCATCTCTCTATACCCCGGACTGTGATGCACTGCGCTCATTTCGCTTTGTTTGCGGGCGTTTGTTTACCCGTTTGTCGGCAGGTGTTATTTTGTGCCCTCGTGATGTGTGCGTGGCCAAAATGCGTTCGCCGTTGGTTGGCTGCTTTTGTTGTTACTGCCCCACCCGACCGTCCTCTCGGTCGCCGCCCCCTCACTGCCTGCCCCAGTCCGGCTGAGTATCAACAGTGGCACAACAAAAGCTATTTACGCACACACACCCCGTGTAGAGATGGACAGCCATGTCCATGGCCGAGCCACAATCACTCGCTTCCAGGCGCACTTTTAATGACTGAGTGCTTTTTAATCCAAAAACAGTTTGTAAACTCACGTAAAATGGAATGCAAAATTTATCTCAGCTCCCGAACGGGGGGTTTGTAGAGCTGCTGAGAGCTCTGTGATGCTTTCCGGCAAATGCAGGTCTTCAAAAATCACCAGGGTGTATAGGAAAATCATATGGGAGCTCATTCTTATAAGATCATGGAATAACAATCAATCTATTTTTTGCAGTTCCCCCCATGCTGTCTATTCCCAATCAGCTGGAAGGAGCCTATGTGGGCCAAGATGTGATCCTGGAATGCCACACAGAAGCCTATCCGGCATCTATCAACTACTGGACCACGGAGCGTGGGGACATGATAATATCTGGTAAGTCGGCATTACGGTCTTACGGACATTATGGTCCGTAATGCCTCAAGGCTGTGAAACGAAAGCCATCAAAGAGTCGCGTTTACTATCCGGGTAAAGTATGTGGAAATGGGCTTACAATGTAATTAATATGCACACGAGTTCGGTGCCTTGAACTCGAGGAAAATTTTCATTAAAAAGTAGGGGACAGCGGAGGCGAAGCCACAATGAATTTTTCTTTAGTGAAGGAAAAGGACAAAACCGAGTTGGTCTGATACCATTTACATGTATCGCATTCTGCTGCGTTGCTTTTATTATTGTTTTACATGCGAATTTTCTGGCTTTTTTATGTTCTTTCCGCGCTCTGTGACACTCTGTGAAATGCGTTGCTCATACGCACCGTCTGACAGACTTAAAATGCACAAACACGCTCCTGCAGAGACATTGTGGGTGCGGACGGCCAGAACGGGCCTTAAAGTGTCCTGTCTTTACGAACTGATGGTTTAACAGTTTCTTCCTTGATTGACAGAGGACAGTTGATACCAGCCAGTCACAAAGTTGAAGTCTGTGAGTGTCCACGAGCTCAGACCAGACTTGAAATTTAATTACCAATATTGGTAATACCTTCTCGATTTCACACTGAGGTATTGAAATATTTCACATGGCAATAAATGACACAACCCTCTGTTATTAATTAACCTCAGAAACCACAATGTGCCAGCAAAATTGAATATCATCATAATGAAAGCGAATAAATATGAAATATTTGATGGACTCCAAAATGGGAATAAATTCGTCAAAATCCATGTACCTACAACAATAGAACCAATGAAACCTCCGAAAATATTATTTTGTTGCGGAAATGATTTTAGCATAATCGCTCTGGTTGGAATATGTGCATGAACAGCAATATTTTGCAGATTTTTGGCCTGTTTTGGCCAAGTTTAAAGCACCGCATCGAATGCAATGGCATGCATCCAATGCCACAAACAATAATTCTGTTGCAAAATTGCTTAAATCGGGATATAAATACCATAACGTGTCGGTTATTTTGATATTTTTTTTTTCAGAATGGGAGCTTTGCCTATTTTATATCACTTCTTAGAAATCCACAATTCAATCCAATCCAATCCATTCCAAGCCAATCCAACATGACCTCATGGTGGCAGCTCATGTGGCATAAAAAATTGAGCCAAATATAGACGCGGCGGTTTTGATGAACTGTCATTCGGTTTCTTTTTATGCTTAAATGTCACTTTGTTTGTTCGATAAGAAAGAAATCATAGACTTGATCCATACACGACTCAAATGCAAAATTATGACCCGCCCAGGTAGGAAGCGTTGTGGCAGGAATATGACATTTCATATGCACACACGCACAGGCGACAAACCGAGCCACTGCGAGCCAAGATATGAGATATGGAAGCCATGGCCATGATGTATGGCTAACAGACACCAAAAGTTTGGGTAATAAATTTTAAGCGCTTTCGCATAGTGTTCCCTGTCCATGGAGGTGTGAGAAAGAGAGTAGTTGGCATTAAATTGGATATAGACTTTTTTCTTTTTCTAAAAACTACAGTTAATAAATTAAAAAATAGGAGAGAAAATTGATAAATAAATTAAGGCAATCATTTATAGCTCTCCATAATGTTTTTAAACCACCCTCGCAGCACGTGCCATATATCACAGAAATATATAGTATATGTTATAGTATGCCAGTTGGCAGACCAGGCTAGGCCAGGCCAGGCAATTCTAGAAGAAACCGAAACTTTCATTTAATGCGGCTGGCATTAAAAGTATAAAGTTCCGGGAAAGACTTGGCAGGTTGAGAAAAAGAATTCCTGCCGCCGATGATTATGAGAAAAATTATATATTTGCGTGTCAGAGGGACTTATATGGACTAGCTGGGTATATCGGTAGTAGGCACATGGATAGTTTCGGAAAAGTATCACAAAAGGTGGCTGGGGCTATAAAAAGAAGTCGCAAGTGCGGGTCACATGCAAGTCGGTCGCTGTGTATATGAAAATTGTTTTTCCCCATTGTTTGGGGAGAAAACGGGAAAAACTAAAGACATTTGTCACAGATACAACACACATGCAAGCAAGCACAGAGGACAACATGACGTATGGGTAACATGCGATATCGCCTTACAATGCGCCAAACAATCAAAGTGAAATTAAGTTTATATATTTAATGCTACTTACTGCCAGTTCGACGTTCCCGTTCTTGTAACGTTAGTAGTCCCAAAAAAAAAAGGAAAACCAAGTAGGAAATACAATACGAAATGAAACGAAACGAAACGGAACAAAATTAAAGCCTCAGCCGGCTGGAGAACAAAAGTTTTTCTTTTAGATTTTCACTGATTAATGAGAAAAGTTTTAGTTGGCGATGGCAATGGAAATGCCTGAAGAACTGCGCCAGTTTTAATTACACACACACACACACTATGGGCGTAGCGTAATTAGTTAGAGTCTCAATCGAGGAAAGCGTCTCACTTGACTGCACTTTGGCAGGAGGCAGCACCAACTACAGCCACCCCCTGCAGGTGACATTAATTAATTGATTTTTTCCCATCCATAATTCGCTGAACTCGAGAAACCCGTCACATTTAAATACAATCTCTGACTATTTCAGATACATCACGTGCCGGGGACAAGTACGAGACCACATCCACCGTCAGTGGCTACACGAAATACATGAAATTGAAAATCCGGGCGGTCGGGCCCAATGATTTCGGGACATATCGCTGTGTGGCCAAGAACTCGCTGGGCGAAACCGACGGCAACATAAAGCTCGACGGTAAGGATTTCATTTCGTATGCTCATTAACGAAGAATTTGGTCGATGGTGTTAATTAATAATAATTATGAATTATTCACAGAAATGCCAACCCCAACGACCGCAATTATATCCGAGATGGCTCTGCTGAACCGCAGCTATGGTGAGAATTTAATTTAATTGAACAAAATCACTATTAGTTGACTTAAAAGACTTTTAAAGTTAAGGCTGAATAGCTCTGAAGAGCAGACTAATTAGCTAAAATTCTACACTCGTACATATTGAGTTCAAAGCCATTTCTCGTAACTCCCTAATTGATTGAAAATCATGCCATAAGCATCATAGCATCCATTTTTTGCTTGCTCATGAATTATAAAATGGAATAATGGGTTTTTAATTTTATGCACTGCTAAGCACAAAATCACAGTCAGCACAAAACATTAAATTGGTTCATACAGGGCACAAAGTCATGCGAAAAATAAAAAATATTACAATAAACTTCGAACCGCACACATCATCCGGAAGCCACTCCACACTGCTCAGTCATTAGCTCCCCGCCTCCATTTTCATTTCACCACCACGTTTCATGCAACATCTTTCATCCATTCTTCAGTTTCCTTTATCCTTTGAGCTCCTCTCAAAACGCTACTAAATGCAAATAAATGCAGAAATTTAATAAAAAATATCTTAGCTTACAATTATGGCTAGCATCTGTGCAAAAACGTATAACTTAATTCTTTTTTTACATTGGTTTTCTTTCGTACCCCGGGTTTCTTCAACGCTTTTTTTCAACTTCCCGCATTTGAATATTTCTTTCATGTTTTTGCCCTACTCCAACCAAAAAAACAACAACCTGAACAACAACATCAACAACCTAAACAACAACGACCGCCTCTATTCATACACCGTGATATCCCGATCTCACCCTGAACTCCACCTCCGTGTCCGGCCCCGGCCTCTGTGTCTCCTCCTCCTTGACTGACGCTTGCTGCATAAAATTAAAAATTCGTAAAAAATGTAAAGATGGCAAGAGACGTCATAGAAATAAATTTGACTCGGCTAACGCTCTGCCTGATTATGGGGTTGAGGAGTGGCGTGACGGTGCACAAGGTAAGTACACAGCATCTCTCCTCCACACTGCCCGCCCTCCGGCATTCATTGCTCGTCCCCTCCAGTCCCATCCCTCCCGGCTATCCTTTCCATCCTTGGTAAGAGTGGTATCTGCTCCTTGGTGGCATTTTATGGCCTTAGCTGCATTTTTGTGTTTTGTCCATAATTTGCACATTGCGAGGCAGAAAGTTGCCCCGCGTCGAGTCAGCGTGTTGCAGTTGCCTTTCATGGCATTCATATTTCAAGTGCGCTCCGTGTGATCTCATAATTTCAATGCCTCCGAAAAACTTGGACTGCGCATAATATTGCCGCCACTTTGTTTGGCCAAGTGTTTAGCTCAAACGTTAAAAATTAATTAAATTTCCTCCTCGCTCGCATTCTCAGCGAAATGACGTTTTTTAGTTGGCTGCCCCGTTGTTATTTTCATTCATGCCGCAGTCCGTGGCGAATACAAATTGCATTTTGTTTCTCTAGCAAAGTCGCTGCTCCTGGCATCTTGGATTTGTGTAGTGCCATGAGCATTGACGGCAAAAGCAATAAATACGACTTATGGCACAATAACTTTCTTAAACAAAGAGCTCGCATTTGGGTTGGCGCACTGAAAAGGATGAAAAAAGGATCAACTTTCAGGCAACGATTTATCAAGTGGAGTCTCAAATGAATGGCTCTTCTTAAGTTTCCCCAAAACTACCTAACAAGTACACCATTTAGTATCTATAGAGGCTGATTGAATTCCAAAGCATGTCTAGCATCTATTCGAATATGCAATGAAAAAACAATAAAATACATTTAATACATTTCCTCGTTGTCTGTGTCATGTTTTGTAACTCTGTCGCTTTGTTGTTTTGCGGTCCTGTGTTGATCTGTTGATCCCTTCTGTTGCAAGTCAAATAAAATTTGGAGCAATAAAAATGTAGCCGGGTGGCAAGTGCAACACCCAAAACAACAAGCAGGGAACAGCAATAAAAACTAGTGACAATGTTGATTGACACTGACATTCTGGCGATGTCAGTAGCAAAGTCCATCTGGCCATCAATCTATCCAATATTTGCAAATGGTGTTGGTTCCTTGTTTTGTTGCAGGTTAGAGTACAGAACGGGAGGCGTATCCTGTTGCATTCCCATTATTGGCAGCCAAACGTGGCGGCTAAGCGCCCCATGGACCTGAAAGTGGGATCCTGATATCCTGACCGCAACCGACAAATTAGCCATAAACATTGGCTTTTCAAATTTTCTGCTGTCTGCTCTTCGACAGCGTTAATCCTTATTGAATTACCAAATGAAACGGCCAACTGGTATTGTTTGGGCTTCCTCTGTGCCATGTTTTTTTACCGGACCTGGTTCGCCTCGTGTTTATTGCATTTAAAATGCAATTATTTAAGGCACGCGTCCGTAAAATGCCGTTCAACCGACTGCACTAATGAACTGAATCCCGAACTTGTTCACTGTGGGAGTGGCTGGGCCCTCGACCTCCCTGCCGACCGCCGGCTCCCAGCACTCGGAGTCCTGGGGCTCCGGAGGCATTCGTGCATTGCTGCCAACCGAAAAGGATAAAAGGGAAGAATGCAAAAAAGCAGATAAAATGCCTTTTCATTGTGGGCGAGTCTAGCAACCAGGAGGGGCAATCCGAGGCAGAGCTCGGCGGTGTCCAGGGCATAAGACTGGATTTTCTCTTAGTGGGCCGTTGACTTTATTGATTCAACATTGAAGTTTGGTGCTTCAAGTATCCATGTTCGCCAAGAGCTACAAAGGGGATTTAAAAATGGGACGTGGCTAAGGATCTCAAACTGGAAATAAAATATCCGAACATTTTAAATTCCAAATCCATGCAATCATCAATAACTTAAACCTCTCCATAAATATTGATTTATGCCCCACTACGAAAAACAAAAAAATCATATTGGCATTCAATATTTTATTGATAGACATTCAAAACAAAGGGACGACTAAGTGTACCACAAAATTTCAATAGGAAATGCTTTTTTGATTGATTGCCGATTGGCAGTTTCGACGTTGATTTCTCCGCGAATCGTCGCGGCTTATAAATAAAATATCAAAAAGGTACAAATGGGAAAGCCAAAGCCCCAAAAGGGATGCGACTGAAACAAAAGCACAACGGAAATATTTATTCCTTCACATCAAATGAAATATGCCATCAAAATTCTGGTTGTCTGGCTGGCTGTTTGCCTGTCGATTCGACACCTTTCCAGTGCGTTCTCAATCAGGCATGAACCTCCATCCCGAATTGGCTTTAATATGGGCTTGTGCCGTTGACATCAATCAAATGCTAAAGGGAATAAACAGGTGGATCAGGGAATCGGCACCTTTTTTGGCCTTTAAGCTGGCAGGCAGACAATCAAAGTGTGTATGTGGGTCGGAACTTGGGGGATTTCCGTTGGCAACACTTTTGAAGTGAACTTAGATATCGGAAGGATACCCGACAGACTTGCCAACATCTGATACTTAACTTAATGATTTCCGATCTTTGTTTATTCGGATTAACTTCCATTCTTTAATTTGAGCAGAAGCCTTCGCAAACAATTCAATTTCGACTTTCGGAGCCGACTGTCTGCTTCATTGAACTCACTCCCAGTGCGCGCATCTATCACTTTATATTTATGACTCTGACTGTCCTGAAAAGAGCAAACACACACTCACTCGCACACAACAGCCGATTCAGAGAGCAGGGAATGGCCTCTTAAAGCCCACTTTGTTGTTATTTATGGGGTTGACTGACGAAAAGCCAAATGCCAAAAGATTAAAAGCAGATAAAATATATTTAATAGCCCCCCAAAGTCCTCTCCCTCACCCACAGTGGGCTGCCGCCCATTAAATCCAATCCGAAGGGGTGAAAACTAGAACTAGGACTGGGTAATGATGGATTACCGCAATTAGTGAATCATTTTTTAAGTCGAAATCATTGTTCTCCGATTTCGGTTTTCAATATAATCCCTCCCCTCGACCACTGTATCTGGCGTATATATCAAACATTGACATGCGGTCAACAAAGTGCGTTCAATGACGTGCATAAAAACCAGCAGTTACAGGCACTCAATCAGCCAGCGATGGTGGCAGGGGCTGTCCTGCCACTCCAAGGACCTCCAGCAAAACAACAAAGAGCGGTGAAATATTGTCAAGTAATCGCTGTCCGAATACCCGTCCAATGCCTTGGCAATATTAAGACGTACAACGAGGTTGTAAAATGCTTGAAAGTGCTGGTAAATATAAAAACAGCAAAAAAACTGGCCAACTGCTCATTGTGGGTGGCCAGCAAGCCATGATGATGGTTCAGCGGCCAGCTATCGACAACTAGCGAGTAAGATCTTGAGCAAGCCAAGGTTTTTGAAAACTCAATCAAGTTCCAAAGTTAATATCCATATAATCCCATCTTCATTAGTTAACCCCAGAACATGTCGGTCTAATCGGTTACCAGCAATAGGTACTATTTCATAAAATGTCAATGGACTGAGGACCAAATCAATAAATTCACCAGCAAAGTAACCCACACAATCACCCGCAACGAACTATTAAATGCACAGCATACTTTCCGGCACTGGAGAGCAATTTTCCTTAATGCCACCCCAAACCCAAAACCCAAAGCCGAAAACCTAAATCCGAACTCAGGACCCCCCAGAGCCCCCAACCCCTGATTCCACTTCTCATGATGATAATGTATCCAGTGCCAGTTTGGTGTTCGCCGAACGCACAAAATAAATGAAAACATAAACCCGACTAACCAAAAAACTGATTACTACATGCGCTTTCTCTTTCTACTCCCCCCACTCTATCTCTCTCTCCCGTTCTATCTCTTTCTCTGTTTCTGTTTCCGTTTCTATCCCCCTCCTGACAGGCAACCATGCTGGGAACAATGGCGATAACAATCAAACGCCCGTGCGTAATCCGCCCGGAGCATTCCACAATTCTGCAGGCTCACTGGCGCAACATAATCTACTTGCTAAAATAATGCGCGGCATTAAAACGCAATCATTTGGGATTTTGAAACGTTTATCGAGTTCTTTGCCGGCGGGGCCCTCGCTTTGGCTGTCGACGTTATCGCTGCCATCGCCAAGTCGGTGGCGTATGAGTAATATGGAAAGCCGACTTCGTTCACCGGAGACTATTGTCAACAGGGATGTGGATGTGGATGTGGATGTGAATGCGGATGCAAAGGCCGAATATTACGAATATTGTTGGATGGAAAATGCCACCAGGAGCAGCACAAAATTGGGGGCGTGGCGATTGCGCATATTTCACATTGCTCATACGCCGTGTGGACCGTCAACAGAGCAGTCGAAATGCCAACGCCTCTACCAACGCCAGTGGCAATTGCCATGGAACTGGAACTGGAAGTGGCAGTGGCAGTGGCAATGGCACTCACTGTGTCAGTGGCCAATGCTCATTTGCATAGTAATATTGACTGGGTGTTTTGTTCGGTTGTTGCTGCATTTTATCGGGCACCACATCGCCACATTTTCTATTAGCACAACGCATAGGCAACATTTAATGTGCACATTTTGGGCCACTCGTGGTAATAAGCTTGTCGCCGAGTACACCGCAGGCACATTTCCCATGCCCTGTCTGCGAAAGTTTTCAAGATGAAATCAAATAATTGCAAAAGCAAGAGCGAACTCATTTAGGGCACAAGAGTAACTTGAAAAAGAAAATCAAATCGTGGCCAGACGACAAGGACTAGAAGGACTTCAAGAAGCAGCCCAAACAACCACAGTGGCAATGTACCCAAGGATACATGCACTTGGTGTTTAGAAATGTTTATATTAGAGCGTAAAATGAAAATCGTGTTAAATCAATGAGAGAATATGGCAAAAACTACCCGGACTTTAATGGATACTCGTTTCATAAATGTGCTAGTATGTCGAAATAAATGTCTTGAATCACAAAAACAAAATAAAATACATAGTTAATAATAAATAAAAATATTTAATATTATTTTTAAATTTTTATTGTTTAAAATTGGTAAAAAATACTGATTTTATGATCATTTATTTAAAGCTACACTCAAGACTACGCAAACATTTAAAAGCAAACATGACCGAAACGGATATGTGAAGTTATGTGCAAACTATAATAGATCCAATTAAGCGGAAATTAATAAATTGTAGACCACAAAAAAGCCAACAAGACAAAATGCGGAAAAACGGTTAATCAAATTTGCATTTAGATGAAAGTATTTACCCATACTCATACATAGCGAATTTACATAGTAAATTTAGCATAATTATAATACGAGAAAGAAAACTTAAATAAAAAATTTGAGGCAAAAAAAAATAAACAATTTAAAATAAGTAATTCATTGAACATGCCGTTTGAAGCAGTGTTTTTTGTTACAGAATAAGCTTAATCATTAATAGGATTTTATTGCATTTAATTTTTGTAATTTCATGTTAATGAAAAGCACAAATAAGTGAATATGCAACGCATTTCATAGAATTAATATTGGTTTAATTTCCACCTTCCACTCGTCACATGTATGGGAATTTAATCTGTATCTTTTCTCTGCCCGAACTGTAAATAATATAATGCAATAGACACTAACGAGTATTAATTGAATTTAATTCCCCGCTGTACATACGAAGTAAGCTCTATTTGTATAAAGACTAAACATAATTAACTTAGCCAAGACGGGCTCTGATCTGAGACCCATTCACACTAAACGAAGATTTAAATGGATATTATCAATGTCAGTGTCGAAGCCTAGTTGTCATATGTAAATACCTCCCAGACATTAAATATTAAAGGTTAAAATGAATGTTGAAATGTTAATGAAATAAAATATATATGTAAATGTAGTGGCCCGAACGGCAAAGGCAACGAATACCAAAAGTTGCAGTTGAAATTAACAAAAAATTTATAATTTAAGCGTACGTAAGCAGCTCAATAAAACAAAAATGAAAACACAGGATTATACCAGACTCTTTAGTTAGTTATATAATAGCATATAGCCTATACATTATATTGAGCTCTAAATATGTGGATAAGTGATGGCATATCTATGTGAAATACTTGTATGTAAATGTATGAAAATGTTTACAGCAGAAATAAAAGAAACAAAAAGCAGCCCAGCAAGGACATTTTAAAGAAGACCTCGGGTTTGAGGCAATTATGCAATTTGCCGAAAGTAACCAAGTAAAACATTGATATAAAATGCAGCTGTTGATTTCAGGGCTGGATTTAATTCCCAGGAGGTTACCAAGTGCCTGAAAAAGCTCTGATAGTTTTTGCCAACTAAATAGGCCAAGGAAAAAAAATGGGAAATTAAAATGAGAACATAATATATGGTTTTTGTAATCAGTCCACACCTGCTAAGGACTGTCTGCGTGCACATTTGGCAAAAACTACCGAAAACAATAAACGTGAAAAAGACAAAAGCCCTGGCAAGGCCACAATGGGGAAAAACGAGAGTATATTTAAAAGCGGGACAAACCAATTTTCCTTCTTTTTTTTGGCTTTTGTTGCAGCTTGTTTATAGAAATTGTAGCAGTTTGTGCTGCATCTGAGGAGACTGTTGCGACTGCCATTGAAATGCCTTCGTGTGGAAATGAGCGAAATTTCCAAGCAATTAGCAATGGCAGAATGGAGTATGGCAACTGTAGGACGAATTATCGTAATTTGCCTCGGGCTTGCGGCATTTAGAGGCATACACTACGTATGAGAAATATGTCATACAGTGCGTATGAGCAATGAATTTTCAGGTTACATATTTTCTAGGAACTTTAAGGATAAATATTTTCATTAAAGCCTGACATCACCGAGAGAAACAAAATAGGTGCCACTAACAAAGTTGAGGCACGTTAGAGTTTCTCACCTTGCCCCTTTTGTTTTCAACTTTTCCCCGCAGCTTTCGAGAGGCGACGAATCCTGGGACGAATGCAAGTGGAAAATTCAATTTGTAAAGTGCATAAAAGTAGCATCAACCGAGGCACAACGAAACCGACGAGGCACGGAGTAGTCAGAGTCAGAGCCATATGTGTGGCAGCTCAGGGCTCTGGATATTTGTTGTTAAACAAAAGCGGCAGCTACCTAGAGGCATGCCTTCCCTGCCCAACCACCAGTACCCCCTTGCCCCTTGTTGCCTGGAGCTGTTTACATATGCTGCAATAACAAAAGCGGCTACGGACTCCAAGTTGCAAGTGGCATAAACGTGAATGTGGCGCCAACAATGTAATTAAATCTGCGTCAACATAAGCGTTTTCCAGCTGCTCGGAGGGGCGAATGAAAACGGCCAAAGAGGAACAAATGTCGTCGACATTTTTCTCTGCACGACTCTGTCTGTGTTGATCCCCCTGGATGTTCTGACTGTTCACTTTTTGGTCCAGAGAAAAAACCTGGCACAACTGCAGAGGGTCTAGTACAGGCTCAATCAAGGCTAGCAAGGTAAAAAGCAACTCAATTTGAAGCCTTCCGGCTTTGTTTTCTTTGCTTTCTGGCTGGGGAAATAGTAAGTATATTTGATCATATAAAGCAAAGACATATATCCAATTCTATGTCAATAGAAAATTAAAGCCTTAAATAAAAGCTGACGAGAATTTATAGATGGATTTTAGAAAAAAATGTCCTCTTTTTCTGTCTATTGCTGCCCACATCCATCTTACTTGAGTTATGTTAATTTTCATTGGGCCAGCACGCATATTTGCGGCAATTAAGACAAACTGAAATCGCATAAATCACGCATACGCCCCATTGGGTCCGTTTATCCTGGCCGCCTGCCTGCCTGCCCGGCTGACCTGATTTGCTTCGATTAGACAAACCATAAATCCAGTGCTGGAGCCTTGCCCAGCTGGAGTGTTTGATGTCATAAAAGGGTTAAACATCCGCCACCCTCGGCTTGGCCCCCCTAAGCATCTTGTCTTGGCCTGGCTCAGTTTATTAAGCCGTAAAATATTTTGACAGAGGTCAGGCCAAGGAGCCGGGCGGTGGATGGCAATTACCAGGACGGGTAATACGAGTGGTAAACCAACAGAGGATTCGGGCTAGTAATGGCCGGATGGAGGGCATAACTTAGCGTTCGCCAGTGTTGACGTCCTAACGTCCTAAAGTCCTTTGGCGGCCACTTATCATAACGCTCTCGTCTCCGGAGCGACACGCACATGCGCCAGCAATTATGCTAAAAGCGTTGAATTTATAGTTGCCCGCTATCCCGATGCGTGTGGCGGCTTGGAGCATTTTTAACATGGCTCAACCTCTTGGCCCCCAGCCTGAATTGGCCACTAAATAAATGGCTTTTAGAGCACGCGTTAATGATGTTGATTGTGGCCCAGGGAGCCCATAGCCCAGAGCCCAGTAGTCGCGATCCTGCCTGGATTCCATGTTTAATGTTTTATGGCAGTGCGGCAGCAGGAGCCGGGGGGTGGAAAGCTCGTTCCTGTTCCTGTTGGTCTCTGTCCGGTTTATTTTTATGATGATAGATGGCCCGGGCTCTCACCTATTTGGTATCTCGCTAGTGCCTGTTGTCAGAAAGGATTTAATGCCTTATTTATTAGAGGTGTAAATGCAATCACATGTGTGTGTCTGGACGGCCGAAATCGTGGACACTGGATGCTTTATAATGGCTTGCATGTCGCACAGTCCAGAATCATAGAGAAATACGAAAATCTAGATCCCCAAAGGTATGATTAATTGGGGATTTGCTAATATTTTATGGGATTTTCTTAATGGCAGTTCCATTTTTGGATTGCTAATGGCTTTTAAAACTTATTTCCCCTAGTTCAAAGTATTGTATTAACATTTAAAATACAAAATGCTTTGGAAAGCCCCTTCAAAAATGCAAAACACCAGGCACTTAAAAACCAAAATGGGCATAAAACGCCAACTAGAAAAAGATGGGAAAATTGCAAAATTAAAGTGTAGGAAAGCGCAGCAGAGTCCACAGCTTTACGGCGAGCCTGAAAGAAAAATCAAGAAAAACGAAAATAGGAAGAAAAACATTTGCTGCCCAAAACTCATCACTCAAAGGCTGGGGCCGGGCCACGCCACGCCCACGGCTGTACCTCTGTGCAACCTCCGCCTCCGCTGCTGCCCAGTCTGTGCAACAAAAAAATCCACATAAACAATCCGGACGCATTGAGAGCTGGGGCGGAGATTGGGGCTCGACCAGCAAAATGGTTTAAAACTCAATTAAAGTTTTAGCCGCAAAATAAATGCAAAAACGACGACGGCATCGCCGACAGGAGGGAAAAAATATAAACAAACAAAAACAAAAATAGAAAAAAACACAAATAACAACGATTTGGGTTTACAAACTTTTTATAAATGTTTGTTTGATACTTTGTACACTCTTTTTTTAAGATTGTTAATACGGAACTGTTTTTTGAGGACAGATTATTTTTAAAATAATGGTTTCTATAAAACGTCCATAGTACCCTTGTCTTTTTTTAATAGGCCTTTTAGCTTAAATACTTACTTAATTAATAGACAAAATTTATGACAATCAAATTTAATTGAATTTAAATTTATTCAAATTTAATGCTCGTTTTATGCATTTTTTTAATGAAACTTTTGAAAAACTTAAGCAGAACTTTTTTAATATCCTCCAGATTTGTTAGAGAAACCAGCTTCGCATTCCGCCGTGGACGGAAAACTCCCAAAGTGCGGCCATCAACGCTTGCCACACCCAAAAGAATGGCCGCCCCCTCCTCTAACCATGGCACTTTTGATGGCTGTAATTCAAATGAAAATTACACAAATGAATTGAATTTCCGAAAAATGCAGTAGCAGTAGCGGCAGCAGCAGCAGCAGCTAAAGTGTAGAAGGAAAAACTTTGATGAGCCCACGGATCTGGTTGGGGAATGAGCGTAATGATTGTGTGTGTGAATGTTTGTTTGTTTGTTTGTTTGCGATTAGTTTACGCGCCCCTGGATCTCCTGGCGCTATTCTGCCTTTGGCAATGGACTGCACCTCGTTTGACTCGCTGCTGTCGATTGGAGTGGCGTTTTTGGCTAACGAGTTGCTCGAGAGTTTCATGGTAAGTGAGTTTTGGCGAAATTTAATGGCGCATTCTTGCCACACGCCGCTTCGGCCACAAGAGTTTAAATTTGTTTTATTGGAGCATGAAATCGGGTTTTTGTTCTAAAATGTTCAGTACTCAGTTCGGTATAGTAGGCATGTTAAGTGGCGTGAAAAGTTTTCAAAGCTGCGAGCAAATCGAACCGTTTCAGTTTACTTACTCATTGATAAAATATCCTCCTATTCGGGGAACTGAGAATCAACAGAGATACAAACTCCTCGCACCTAATTTAAATGCAGAAATGTTATTAATATTACGGCATTTAAGTGGCTGGACATGCATTAAAATGGAATGCCCCAAAATGCGGCACTGTGTTAATGACTCATTACACATGCAACACCACCGAATGGGCAACGATCCCGGTAACGGCAACGGCAACGGTGAACTTTGCCCACAATTTGTGGAACGCAAATGTGGCTAGAATGCGGCAAAACATTAAGTTGAATTATGCAATAAAAAATAATGCAATAATAGTTAAACTGGCACACGCCCCAAACATGCCCCAAAAAAGGGCAACTGCTGGCAAAGGCATGTGTGCAATGCCTTGGCTTTAAAATCATTTAATGGGTTTTAGGTTTTAATCGAGACTATAATGCATAACATCTATTAAAAAACATTTAATCTACATATTTTATAACATATAATGATTACAAATATTCGCCCATAATCGTTTGTCAGTAAAACAAAATCTTTTGATTATTTAAAATGACTTAAAAACACACCGTTTATGTTTAAAATGTCAAAAAAAATATTTCAGAACGAATGCCAGGATCTGAAAATTCGATAAGAAACATTTATTTATTTATGACAATTTATAATTTGTAATATTTCAGTTTTAAACACAAGAGAGAATTCCAATAGGGGGTTAAATGATAAATGAGACGCAACATATCTAGTAACGATACTGAAAACTGGGATCCGAACCATAGACAATGCAACCGCATGGATAACCTGTAAGAGGTGTTCAAGGTGAGTCAACATATAGAATAATAAAAATTAAACAATCGCTTAATCAGTTAATGAGTAACAAGACACTGGTGTATATATATTTGACATTTATTTGTGACACCAACAATCATACGAACTTTTAAGAAACAAAAACACAATTTATACAAGGCTTATGTTAATAAGAGAATTATGCGGTTCAGTGTGGTGAGAGTAGGTTGCAATTTTCAAGATATTTTCGAAACGGCTTAGTATTTCAGGAATGCACACTCGAAATCGTGCGGGGCTTGTGTGCTGTGATTGTGGGGCCACCACCCAGCTTAATCTCTAGCCACCGAACAAGGGGAATCGGGTCCAAACTACTTGGCCAATGCTGTTTATGGCGACTGTTCGTGTAAATTTTGAAAGCAAAAAAATAGATCATACATCTGAATCTCTTGGGTTAATTAAACACAGTATAATTAGGCATAGATTAATAAGTTTAGAGAGTGCAGAGATACCAATAACACTAGCAAACTTGCCTCAGCCTTAGGGGCTAACATCTGAAACGAAATAAAAGTTGATAAATGGTCGCAATGTGGCAGGAGTTGCTTATTGGTATTTCCTCGGTTTGAAAGCTCTGGCCGGGCCAAAAGCATATTAGCTAAATTCATCAGTTTGCGGAAAAGCCTCTAGCAGATAGTCGGCAATAAATTCACATAGTTACAGCACACAGACATACAGGTATAGTACAGTACATTAATAGACATTTACAAGCTCTAGTTGTCGCTGTCGTAGCGCTCAGATGCCATCACCCAATGCACAAAATTGCAACACTTGAACTTGCCTCGCGGTTTGCACTGCAGGTGCTCTTTGATGTACTGGCAGGGGCACTGGAACTGTCCGCAGTGGCGGCCCGGCTCCAAGGGCGTAACGTCCACCAGCCCCCGCAGCGCCTCCATGCCCCAGCGGGAGCCGTAGCGCAGGAACAGCTGCATGCCCCGTTCCTGCAGAGATTGGGAGAGTGGGAGAGCGGGCGGTGAGACACAGAGGGGCAAACAGATATAGCGGATGTGGGGCGAGTGGGGTTAGGAACACGGGATTCGTTATCAGATGGTATGGAGTATGGATGGTGCGGATTAGTGGGCCCGTCAACAAGAAACGGTAATGGATGCAGCCTACCTTCAGGCTGCACCTGTAAAATACACTACATGCACATAATTAAATAAGGTTTTAAATCAAAGAAAATAAAATCTAAATTGTAAGGGAAACTTAAAACAAATTCAGTAGTAAAATACATTACTCCTAGTCTGTATTCCCAGAAATCCAAAAAGGAAGACATGTAAATACATAAAGTAATGATAAAATAAAATAAAAATGTATATTCTTTTTATCTTAAAAGCTCTATTTAAATGTGAACTAAAAATTTTTAAATCAAAAAGGTTAAAAAAAACTATGATTATATAGCACTACTAGAATAACAAACTTTGCAACACAAAGTATTTTGGAAAAAGAAGACAATTTCTCTGGTTTTCTGGGCAATTTAATTGATTCTCCAGGACTATACACGAAACATTTTAGGATTACTTGTGGATTACGGAGGATCACAGCCAGCAGCCCATGCAGTTGATGCCACAGCATGTGCGGTGCTGCAGGCTGATCTTGATTTTGTTGCGGAGCAGCTCCTCCTCGTACTGACAGGGACAGATGGACGACTGGAGATGGCGGGGCGTCTCATGGACACCGGCCTCCTGGACGGTCCAGTCGAGACGGCGGCGCAGGAAGTCCTTTCCCCAGCGCTGAAGGTAGCTCAGGAAGAGCTCCTGGGCCACGGCCTAAATAGAACAGTTAGACATTGATTTGGTGAGGTGCGTGAGTGAGAGAAAGAGATGGTTTGGCTTGGGGAGGATGTTTGGAGCGGGGATCTGGGGCTCGGTAGATGGTGATGCGATCAGCTACTAGACTACTTTCACACTCAGGTGTATATGTACAAGCCACTCCGGAAGCGAGCAAGTGATAGACAACTCACCTCCTTGCGGGGAACTCGAACCGGCTGACTGCCCTGGATGACAATGTCCTCCAAGTCGATGTCCAGCTTCCGCTCCCAGCCAGCTTTGATGGCCTCGCCACCATTCTGCTCCGTGTGCTCCAGGAACTCATTCAAGAAGCTCACGCATTGCGTGGCATCGAAGTACATGAAACAGAGATTCACCTTGTGGCACGAGATTCGACCCCGATCGTCCAGCACCAGCAGGATTTTGTGGCGCATCAGCTGCCGGTTGACCCGAGCCAGGCACTTCTCCAGTCCACGCGACAGCCGCAATTTCATCCACATGCACAGGAAGATGGCCGCCGCGTTCAGGAACAGCCAGCCGACGCCAAGGGCGAAAAGAGCCACGCCCTGCAGGCCAGAGAAGAGCAGCGCCAGGAGCACTGCAAAGGCGAACAGAATCCAGCAGACCAGGATGCGTTTGTAGCAAATGTTGTACACCGTGAAGCGATAGTCGTTCACCAGCGTTTCCATAGCATTTACGTAGTCCTCCACGGTGAGCTGCACGAATGGATTGGAATTATTGGAACTTTAATAAAATAGTGTTTCGAAAACTCACCGTCAGACCCTGGGCCATCAGCTCCTCAGGCACCAATTCCGGCCGGAAGATAGCCGGAGTTATCCAGGGCCACTTTGTGTTTGCTGGCAGCAACGTTACAATTACATCGCCATTCGCTGTGCAATAAAAAATTAAAAAAAATATATTACAATCAAATTAAGAACCTAAGCTTGCACATAAAATGTAAGGTATGACTTTATGATGCCTTATGACCCTTTAGACCATATAGCCTATAGATATGATGCCTTTAGACCCTATAGTACGAGGCTTTTGCTTGTCTAATATATAAATATTTATAAAATAATTATAAATAAATTAATCTCCTTATTCATAAAAATTTTGATGTTGTCTCATAAGTGATAAATTTAAAAATAATTCTACGTATCAGAAATAAAAATTAAGTACTTTGCCAGCTAAATGTAGTAAACTTAATAGGTATACAAGGAGAAATAAACTCAATTGATGACTCTATACTGGAAGAACTCCTTTAAAAATTCAAAAGTAGAGCTTTTAGGAAAATTAAAGGCCTACTATTTTTAAAGAAAGAATCATGACCCCACGCCGTGGCAGTTACTCACCAAATCCCTCGCGAATGCGTCCCGTTGACAGTTCGATTGTGCGCATCCCAGAAGCCTGATCCATGGCCTGGCCAGCTCCGGTGCCGTTGGTGTTACTGCCGCCATTGTGATGATGACTGGAAGATGCCGCTGCACCCGGCAAGGGGGCGTGCGAGGGGGCTGAGGCTGCTTTTTGGTTTATTAGCTGCGGGGGGTGACGTGGGGCGGGCGCCGGTCCCGGGCCCGATCCAGATCCAGATCCACTTGCACCTCCGGCTACAATGCCACTTCCGGATGCACTCAGATTAACGTGCGTGCTCTCAGTTGTCAAAACAGCGGGCGCCACATCCGGCGATGCTGCCGTAGAAGCATCCACCGGTGTGGCAGCTGTGGTCGAGGAAACTGTGGGGCGCTGTAAACAGAAATGCGAATAATGGGTTAATGTTGCAATGGACTTGGCCTCAAGAAAACGTCAGTGCCCCAAGGTTCGGGCGCAAAGACAGTTATGGAAATGGGCAAAATAAAATCAATTTTATTGATTTTCGGTTTTACTCTTCGAGCACTATAAGGTGGGCCTATAAATCTGAACACAATCGCCAGCGGGACTGAAATCATTCGTCGAAAGGCACGTTCTCAGTTGACAAAAATGAAACGCCACCCCAAAAATAGGCGGGCGAAGGCGAACCGCTGCCTTCGAAAGGCGACTGCGATCAAATTTGTTTGTTTTTGTTTTCAAATCTTAAACGAATCGTTTGCAATAACTCTGTGTCATGCTATCTGAACATTATCTCTGTTTATAGTTTAAAATTGGACACTGGGCTGCTGTTTCCCAACAGATCTGCCGGAAAGCCAAAGCAAACAGAGATAACTCTTTTTATATTTTGATATAAATATTTAAAAAATAGCTGACAAAACTAAGTTGGGAAACAAGATAACTGGAATTCTAATAAACTCAGTGACAGACAGACAGTAAAGCAAAAAAAAATAAAACTATCCCTACTAGGTTTCATGGTCTAACAAATGATTTGATTTAATAATTAAAGTAATTGAAGAGATAAATATTTATATGATTACTTCTATTCTGAAAAATAACTTATAATTTATATTATATTATATTATATTTTTTTATCTCTCAATAATCTCAGTTCACAGTGCACTATTAAGTTCAAGATCACGCAAAAGATTCGAATTAATAACTGAAGTATTTGAACTATTGAGAGAGAAATGATTGATATATTTATATGATATAATTACTTATGTCATTCCATGTCTCCATCGTTCTATCTGGTTTAGTAATTTGGTTGAAATTCCCCCTGCTAAAAGTGTCAGGGTTAAAGACGTACTCCCCACGAGCTAAATATGTATGTGTATTAAATATTGTCATGAAAAATATTTAACCAATCGCCTTCTGGCATTGAATAAAATGTTTACCATTTCATACACGGTCGACGTGAAAAATAAATTTATAAAACTTTGCAGAATTATAAAGGGGATTATTAATGGATCAAACTCTGTGGCAAAAATGTTTTATTTAATTTTTTGTTAGCATAATCCGTATAATTCTTGTTCACATATTTATTTGGAATATTTTTTGTAGAATGCTGGAAACTGAACTTAAGTTGAGTCAGAATTTATCACCGGATGAAGTCGGCTCCAACCTTATTTGTCATGCCTGCAACGTTCCCAAAATCAAGTTAAAAGAAAGTTAAAGAACCGAAACCTTTTCTCAAAACAACTTCATTAAGTACAGAGGTAACTCGATTTAGGAGATGAGTTTGTCGATCGACGATAGGGAAAGAAAGAGGTCTTATAAAGATAGCTACAGAAAGAAACCTACTTGGTGATCTTGAAGAAAATTCCACTAATCATTTCCATCAGATAATAAATAAAGAACAACAGCCCGTGAAGTTATTGAAAGCCAGAACCCACTGTATCGTGCAACGGGTCGGATGTGTAAGCAATGGGGAGAAAAGGGCCAGCCTGTTATGCATCGGAATGCGTTTCCCTGCGTCGGGTCGTCTCCCGCGTGCCCCACAGAGAGTGTGAGTTGGAGAGAGGGCATGATGAGGTGAGAGCGGCTAGAAAGGAGAGGTGACCCACCTGGACAGGTGTTGTTGTTGTTGCTGCTGCTGTCGTTGATGACGGCGCGTTGGGACTGCGCGAGCGCGCCCTCCTGTTGTTGTTGCTGCTCACTACAGACGGCGGTGGCGGCAGCGACAACTTGTTTTGCTGCTGCTGCGGTTGTTGTTGTTGGGTTGGTTGCTGTGTGGCATTGCCGCCGTTACTGTTATTATTTTTTTCACCGCTGTCCGCCTCGTCGTCGAATTTAACCCAATTTTTGGGCGTCTGTTTGTCGTCATCGTTTTCGGAGCCCAGTGAGACATCCTCCAAAGGATGGCTCTGCTGCTGCTGCTGCTGCGGCGATGGCTGCTGCGCCTGCGTCTTGGCCTCCTCCATTTGGAATGCGAAGCGCGTGCCTTCGAATTAGCTTTTAAAGCTGAGCGTGTGACCTGACTAATGCAGTTGCCTTTTTGTTTTCTATTTGTGGCCTGAGGCTTACATAACCTCAATATAAATTCACACTTGAGTTGCTACTGCTGCCTATTATCAGGTTGCTGTATTTTTTTCTATTTTTCGCTTTTCTGCCGCTGCACTGCGTGCCGTTAACGTGTTGGCCGCTCGCGCGTTCACAACGAACTGCCGCTGCTGCCGCGCCCAGCAACAAAAACGCTCCCTCACTCACACACACTGGCACACAAGCGCACAGATCCAAACGTATCTTGGCTCAGAGCGGAAAGCTTGGCTCAAAGGCGCGCTCAATAGGCGTTCCGCTGCCAAGTGTTCCCCACTGACTATCTCACCTGTTGGCGAGCTTTTCAATTCTCGAAATATCTCACGTTCGTTATTCTCTCTCTTCATGCACTCCAAACTTTAAGATACATTTTGGTAAAAACAGTTTAAAAATTAATTTGTAACTAGGATTTTTGGAAACTTTATGGAAAACAAAATCTAAAACTTTTCATGGTTATCATTATGAATGAGTTTGCTTGTTTTCACAGCTCGTTATCTGTTTTTTGGTAGATAAAAAAACAATTAGCGATATTGGCAAGAAATGATTTTATGGTTCACAAGATCTATTAATTTTTAAAATAACTTAAAACTAAATCTTTACAAAATTAGCCATTTGAACACCTTTGTTTAGCATTTTAAATTTTTTCACTGTGTGAAGTTTTTGTTTTCGTAGCTCACATGACGAGTTTTAGCTTTTCTAAGTACCAGTAACAGCCCCCTCGCATCTCAGTGACTCACCGCCCCATTCCCATCCGAATTTTATCTTCCCCGTTTGGAGATCGCTGAGGCAGAATATTTCGCAGAGCGAACACCTCTTCCGCTGCTACTTCTTTAACGATGATAAGCACCGCCGTGTTGTCTCCGATTTCAAAACCAATATACACTCTTTATCAGGCGCAATAAAAGGGGGTTGCAGTACACTCAGATATCGGTCAGATGTGAGTGGATCTTGAGCAATTCGTACGCTTTTTCGCCGTATCTGCGGCACTCAGACAGTCAATTTGCATAAGCCGCAGGTGTCGCAGCTTGCACTTGAAAAATAAAATATTTTACTATTAAGTCATTGCTCTGAGATACGCGATTTACGAAGAAATACAAGGCAGTCTTAAGTATAACTCTCTTGGAAAGCAACATACACTCATTTTATTAAAATTCAATATAACTAAGCAAGCTTTTCCCTGAAATGTTTTAAATTTGAATTTACCAAATATTCTATGGAACATTTTCCTTTCACAAATTTATGGCACTATTTAGTAAAATACCAAGCGAAGAATGCAATTTAAAATCAATTTTGACGTTTGTTATGGCATTCGGTTCGTTCCGATCGGGTCCTGTTTTCCATGTTCCCCTTTCGATAAGCGGGCCACCATGAATTTATGGCAACATCGACGAGGCGTGGCGGGTGTGGGAGGAAAAGGATGTGGCAGAAGGATGGCTGGATGGGTGGATGGCTGGGACTGGACCACATAGTTCACGCCTGGCCGGAGCAACAAACATTTTTTGGCTCGAATAAAATGTAAAATGCAAGAGCCCACAACATTATAGTGGCAATTGTTCGACTGGGCAGCCACAGAAAACTTTTGCCGTCCATAAATTATGCTGGAAAATTATTATATAAGCGGCCAGTGTCGGCAGGCGCCAAAGAAATTGGCCCACAGCCAACGAACTGGGAGATACAGTCGAATGGCGAAAGCTGAAGGAGGCGGATGGTGGACCCCAACTATTGGCAAAAGTTGTTAAGCAAATTATGTTCTGGCACTGAGGCATTTGAAAATGTTACAGCTAAAGTTTTCTGCATGTGGGACTCCTGAATAGGATGCTATATGCATATACTTTGGTTGGTCATCCACAAGGCACTTAAATGCATCTGACAAGGCAATGAAAGGAGAGTTTTAATCTATTCAGGCCATCGTCTAAAAAGTAGATTCTAATAGGCTTACATATTATTTTAAAACTGATAATTAAAGAAAAATGCCTCAAATATATTATAACTATAACTCTAATAAATTAATTTATAATTTTAAATATTATTCAAAGCTAATACATATAATTTCTGAATTACCACTTCTCTGAGCCTTTTAATTTACTGTCTTTATAAGTTTTCAGCCTCCCCTCAACTTACCTAAAATAAGTCCTTTCTACTCAGCCATAAATCGCTCAACAGGCCGAAAATCCTTTGTGGCACCAGCCCGAGAGAAGCCACAAAATATCAAGAAAAAAACTGCAACTTGAGTTGGAGGGCCGAGAGTGCGGAAGAGGCGGCTGGGGGAATCCAGTGAGGCGGGCCAGCAGCCAGCGAAGAGTCTAATTAGGCCAAATTAATTGCCTGCGCTTTTGACACTTGCTAAGACTGAATCGGCCCATCCCACAGTCAACAAGACAGCTGCCAGCGGAACCAAGTACAGCACTCAAAAGTCTATTTGCAACCAACCGCCCACGCCCCACGCCCCTGCTACCCGCCCCTCTGGCTTGTCCATCTCTCCGCCTTTTTGGCCCAAAAGAGTAATGTTGGCAATTTGTTGGTCGTCGACTTATTAACCCGCAACAGGAGACGAAGAACTTGGCGGTAACTTTTTGGCCAACGCGAGAATGTCCAACGGGCATATAAATTAGCAGAAGACAGAAGTTTCTCGGTTCGCCCCGCCCCTCCCCGCCTGTCCTTTCAAGGATCTGCTCTTCTTCTTGTCTGAGGCAAAGGCAGGCAAAGTTTTGGCATCAAAAAATGTTTTCAAATTAAGCTAATTTATATTATATAAACACACTTAATGAGTGAGCCTGCCAAGGCGCTAAAAGGACGGACGCCCCAATGGACGGCCCGCGGGGCGTGGTCTCATAATTTCTATGGCAGAAGTAAACAGGAAGCAAAAACAAATATTATGTACACAAGTAAGTATTATCAGTGGCATTCTGAACATTTTGATTTGCCGCGTCCACCTTTTAAGGCACTTTGGAAATGGCAAAAGTTTTGCAACACCCTTTCTGCGGCTGTTGTTGTTTTGCTTCGCAGTTGGCTGGTGGCATTAACGTGACTTGCATAACGGCCGCAGCAGAGGACGCAGCACGGGTATGCAGCACGGCTGTAAAGTGTCACCATCGTCGCGATCCTTTTTGCTCCTTAGCGCTTCTTTGGCAGCACAACTCTGTGGAAATAAAAACAAAATGCAACTGGGGAAACGTGTCACAAACTTTATGCTCCTGCCACGCGTCACGCACGCGATTTTCGCTTAGTTGTTTGTCACTTTGTCGCCGCCTTTCTGCTGCTGTTGCTGCTACCCAGATCCTGCCGCTCGGCCCAACTCCTTTTGACTTGGCCAAGAAAAATTGCTGGGGAAATTAAGTGAGCTGCCATTGCCGGCGCGGCATAAATTAGTGTGCCGAGATTGCCGAGCTGAAGCGAATTTTAAATTGGTGTAAAATAATGACACTCCCTTATGTGAAAGTTTGTAAAAGAAAATCATAATTTCATATGGAAACAAGGATTAAAAGACATAAGACTTGGAACATGTTCCAAGACATATTAAGACACGCAAAAAGAATTTATTGGCTATTGATGATTGATACATGAACACTTTTTAGTAAATTTTACATTAAATAAAATATGAATTAATTTGAAATCGTAATCAAATTTTCAATTTGTTTAAAATAAAGACAAGACAAGAATAATTGCATCTATATGATTTATTTGCTATTTGCCTTTGAGTTTGGCACTCTCCTGGATGCTTGAATACTTTTTATTTACAATTTTATTTAAAACAAAAATATATCTCTTAAAAGGTAATAACAAAAATGCATCTACTTGTTTGCCTTGAAGTACCGATCAAAATAGAGTTCCAAACATGAAATTTAATTAAATTAATTACTCCTATCTGGAAATGAGTAATATTTTCGATACTAACTGTTGCCGCTCTTGAAAACCACTCCAGTTTATAATAACTCACAACAAGCTGCAGAAGAAGCCACAAGCACATACTCAGAAACTCAGAAACAGAGACACAACATCAGTTATGGGAACGGGCCGACAAGAATGGAAGTGACATCACAATGGGCCAACAGCACTCGGACCTGGTCGGTACACCGGCTATGTGGCAGGGCTTGACTGTTGCCACATGTCACCTTTCATGCAACATACAATCACTTTGAGGTTGCAGCTGTGTGGCTAACTTCACACTATGCGATCTGGCCGAGAGTTGGATGTGGCCAAGACAGCGTCGAGAAGGCCGAAAAGTGGGCCAATCCCGGTCCTTGAAGATTGAAACGTTCAGCTGTAAGTGCGGTTGATGGGGATGTCTTTGGCAACGAGCTGACCACCAAGCACATGTATTTGAATATTTGACAGAGGTACAAGTGGACACAAAATGTATGGTACACTCTCCTGAATGGCTTTCGGCCAAAGTGTTAAATGGGAAGTGTGTCACTACGACTTCAAAAATATTCATTTGATTATTTACGAGGGAAAATTAAAGACTCTTCAAGGCGTTGTTTTCAGCCACTTGAGCATAAATCATTATAATAATTTAAGTAAAGGACCCTGTCGGAATAAAGTCAACGGCGAAAGTTTCTCCCAGGACAGTCTCTGCAGGGACCTGAAATGGGCTAGACAGCTGGTCCTCTTCAGACCAACGAACGCCAAAATGCATTTAAGTAGAAAATCCTGCCAAAAAAAGATGAGAGAAGAGCAACGAAACGGAGAAGCCAGACGTGGAGATGTCATGATTTAAGGATGCTTAAATGTTGCGGGTCACTACGAAAAAAAACTGAGGAAAACTATGTTTACTTTATTTAAAAATCCCATGGCAACAACTTTGCCTTGACGCGCACCAAATCAGTGGCCGCGCTGACCAAATAAAAACCTCACAACTTGCAACAGCCACAATAAAATCATATTTAAAACTTTCACACCAAAGCGCAAAAAAGAGCGACATACAAAGAGAAGAAACTATATGAAAAGTAGCAAGAAACTTGCAGAATTTCCATAACGAAACTTTCTCGCTAAAAACAAGGGAAAAAACTGCTTAGATCTTCTCGACACCAGAAGGAAGAAAAACGAAAAGAGCGAAAAAATTGTCTGAAAGTAACCAACAGAAGTTTTATTAAAACTGTAAATATTTGCAAACATTCATAAACCAAAGATTCGATGCGAAAAACTAGGTGTTCTTGGTTCCAAAGAAAGGAAATAAATGCACGATTTTAAGAAGAGAATTCTAGCTTTTTCGCAAACATTTTGCGTACTGTGTCATTTTAATTGGACACGTTGGGGATTTTGGTAACGCCCAGTTAGTCTCGTTCGGTTTGAGACCCAGTCTGGGATTTACGGGGCAGCCAACTGAAGTGGGAACTCAGAAGATATGCCGAACCTAAAAATGCGGCAACAATATGTATGTTTTTTTATACTCAACCCAGATCTCGAGCGTTTCCGCTTGTCTCGAAAAGAAAGCGACAAATTTGCATTGCATAAAATTAAAGCGAGCGGATGTTTAACATATGTAATTTTTGATAAACAGAAAGGCAAGCGGTGCACGGGTGGAGACCGCAAAAGAAAACTGACAGAGGCTCATATTAATGCAATTTAACAGGGCGTATGCATAATATTTAGCTAAGCCGGAGCCCTGGCGAGAGCTGCAGCCAAAAAGAGAAACACCCATGCGGCGAAACTTAATTAAAAATGTGCGCGCATAATTATAACTATATTTAGCAAGCAACAACCGCACTACCACACACTCACCCACTCACATACTCATGCAAATGTGCATTAATTTCGCATGCAAAAAACGGAGAGCAGATGCACACAAAAGCCCATCGCAAAAAAGTATGCTGCAATATTTTTTTCCTTTCCCACAGTAAGCGGCCTGATGATGATGATCCTGTGCCGGGTTTTGTCAACACGCCGCCAACATCCGCGTCCTGTCCTGATGAGCGTCAGCAGTTACCGTAAATTATTTTATTTATACCGTTAGCCCAGGCTTGCTTGCCATGACGAGGCCGGACTAACCCGAGGAGTAGAAGCCGGAGGAGGAAGCAGTGAGCCCAGTGTGCGGCTGTCGGTGTGCTTGACTTAATAAAATAAATTTAGAATCTGCCTGGCCAGGCCTGTCCTGCCCTGGCTCCTGGATGGCTTCCCTTCTAGCCTTCTATCTCCTCGCATCACGCCTCAGTTGGGCGCGTTCGCGAAACGGCAAAATGTGCATAATGCCATCGTGCAACGGGGCGGGGCGTGTTCATACGTTTGTGTGTGAACGGTGGCTGTCCGATTTTTTATTTATGCATGCTGTGCAACATTTTCACCCAGCCAGTTGCACAACAAACGCGAAATCGGAGCTCTGTTACCTGGCCATCTGATTTTTTTCACCTTGTTTTTTTCCCCCTCCTAATGCAAAATACTGCAATCAAGCACAGTGGGATTTCACTATCTACGATGTCACAGAAAAACTTCAACTTTTTTTATAAATTAATATTCATAATTTTTCTTTAAGTAACGTGTCTAAAAATGGCAAAATTCCAAGTGACTAGTTTGATGCCAGTCGTAAAACTCATTAGGCAAGCTAACTAAGCTGAATATTCTCAGTAATTGGAATTGGTCGCATTAGTCGCACTTGGAATATATAATTTTCTATTAAAACAGGGATATTTAATCTTAAACTGAGCTTAATATGCTTGCAAATGTTCCTAAACTTTCTTATTTTCGCACTTAGGGGACTAAATTGGAATGCAAGCCTTCACCTTCCCTCCTATCATAGTAGACTTTTATTAATCAACTTACCACCATTAACAAACCGTAGAACGATGCTGGGTGTCATGTTTCTATTTAATCTTATTAATGGTAATGTAGACAGCCAGCATTTATTAACACGCTTAAATTTCAACGTTCCTAGTAGAAGGACTCGAAACTTTCGTCCTCTACTCCTTAGCCATTGTAGCTCGACATATGCCCAACACGATCCGTTCAGGGTTTTATGTTCGGACTACAATGGTCTCTACCACGTTTTGTCCCTTTGCTCTACTAACAATCTTAAATCCATTATACTAAACACCTTATCTTTGCAACACTTTTCCTCGTGATTTCATACTCCTATTCCTCTCTTTTACTCTCTCGGATCTATCCCCGCGATTCGAGCCGTACGTTATGCGGTAGCGTCCCTCGGTCGGTTAGACGGGAGGTGGGCTGTACGTATGCAGTGGGAACCGCGCAAAAAAAAATGTTTCTCCAATTATTTCTGCTCCTAAAATTCTGCGGTCTATACGCCTTTTCAGAGCCCGAGACATGTAAGTTACCTGTTACCACAATACCCGTTCATCTGAAACATCCGTTTGCATTGGAGTTTGGACTCGGAGACCACATAGATTGGGAAGTGAAGGCCAAACGGGATGAGGTCAAGCAAATGATGACTTTTGTCTGGGTGGGATACGCCGAGCATGCATGGGTCTTCAATGAACTAAGATCGGACTCGCAAACCCCGAATAATGGCAGCGTATTTGGGAACAATCACATCGGCCTTACAATAATCAACAGCCTGGACCACCTTTATCCTGGCCCATAACATTGCCTGGTTTCCGGCATATGAGTTGGGTACGCGCATAGTCGGTGGATTCCTGTCCATGTACGCTTTAACAGGCGGGTTTTTTCCGAACAAAGGTGGAACTTGCGGTCCAAAGCCTTGTACCAATCTTTCAGCCATCAATTATCCCATTAGATAGCATCAATTCCAAGTCAGTGAGATTACCGCAAATTTGAACTATCGACCCATTAAAGGCCCGGGAAACGAGGATCTCTGCGAGTACAATCCAAAGTCTTGCCTGCATTCCAACGAAAATGCTAGGAAATTATATGTCAAGAGCGTACACACAATTCGAAAAGTCATAGTTGGTCCAAACTTCGGAGACCTCACCTATCTGGGGCGCGACTCAAATAAACAACTTTTGCGTCAAATGGATTACTCTTCCTGTTCTACTGGGGGACTTTTGGGTTTGGGATCAGCGAGTCACGGAAATGACAACCATTTGGTAACCAGTGATCTGCGGCTGGGCGAAGATCTGGCGGATAACTGTCACGACAGCTACAATCGTTCGAATAATGGTCTAGGGCCTGAGTCCTTTCAGTTTAATTTTACGCCAACAGAACATGCCCGATCTCAAATCGGCGATTCAAAAGCCTATCGCCTCCGACCGGAAGTGGTGAAAACCTACTTCTATTTATGGCGCCTTACCAAGGATCAATAGTACCGAGACTGGGGATGGAAAGTGGTTGAATCGATAAACAAAAACTGTCGCACAGAGTATGGGTTCTCGGGTTTGGAAAAAAAATGTCTGCGACGCAGATGGACCCAAAGATGGAAAACAAGGCAACCACTTTTTCAGCGAGACCCTTAAGTATCTGTATCTATTATTATCGAGCGATACCTTGTTACCTTAAAAAAAAAAAAGGCTTTTCAACGAAGCAGGACATCCCTTTGCCGTTAGGAAGGAGGTCCCTGGAGGCATGATATTTTATCATCTTTGTCCAAAATCATAATTCCTCTCACTACGCATTGGGACATAAATCATTTGTAATAATTGTTAAACATAATTTAGTTTGACAACAATTTGTAAATTGGTCGCTATTCAACCTCAAAACATTTCAAATTGCATTTGTTTTGCCCAGCATTTAGTAAAATGTGTTTGCTTTTTCATATGTGGCTTTGTTAGTCACAATCATTCGCCATTCCATAGATTTGTGCTGGGCGTTGCTTTTGTTGCGGCGCCCGCAATTGTTTCCATTTTGATAATCAAAATATTTCAAAATATTTTTCCGTTAATGGAGGGCGGACAAAAGCCAAAATCACACAGACACGACCGGCAGAGGCGGCCAATAAAACGAGTCTACCAGACCGTTAAAAATTATAAAAATTTAATGAAGCGTTTATTTATATTCGACTAGCCCATTTTCTTTGTGATTTTAAAGGGACAATTGAAATTTCATTGGCCTAATGGTTGGCCTTGATTGAAATTGCATAACGAAGATACATTTTTTAAGTGCTAATTGTTAATTAATAACATGCTAATAAACTCAGTTTTTTATGATTTTTTTAAGGTACATTTATTTAATTATTTATTCAATGGTATTGAATCAATACATTTTCAATCCTTTAAAAAATATTTCCGTAAACCTCTTAAAATTATCCTTTATGAACTGAAAACTTTATGGCAGTGAAAATGCACAACGTCAACAATGTATCTAGGACAACTTGCAGCAGTCACGACAATAAAATGCCAAAGAAAATACATTTTTTCTTGTCTCTTTTCTGCCACATTTATTATTGTTATTATTATTATTATTATGGGTTTCTTTTTCCCTGAACGCCGACGTCCTTTTGTGTTGGCCGACATCATTAAAAATATGAAGAGGTCGATTTAATAAATGTGCCCGGCCAAAGCAAGCAGGACTCTGGCCAAGGATATACACATTGCTACATCCTTGGGCCGTTCTATTGTGAACGTTGCCCAAAAATTAAAGCTGTGCCTTTGGTCAATATTCTTCTAGGGGTTTTGGTGTACTTGTGTGTGGCTGGCAAAGCAATTTACAAAAGTTTTTCCATCAAAAATCCGCTGTCAGTATAAATATCCTTAAAATAGCCAACACGGCTGCTAGGCACATACACATACACACACACACACACATTGAGAGGGAACGTACACGGATGGCGAAGGATCCTGGTCGCTTCCTGGCTGCCTGCACTTTGCTCCTGCCTGCAGGAATATGATTTATGGATGCATGTGCTGATATATGCCATGTGCCTCCTGTCTGTCCCTCGTACCTCGTCGCTCCCCTTCTTCCCTCGGCTGGCTCCTTTTCTATTGCACGTCCTGCTATTGTTGGCGCCGAAAATTATGCTACAAAAATTTTTCTCTCTCTATAACCAGCTCGCACACTCCGGCAGCCTGCATTGGTGTTAGGCTCATCTATTTGTAGTCCAAACAAAGAGAGACGTGTTGTGCACACACCCAGCCCACCATCGACCCGCCCACACACACACATGCACCACTCATCCGGCTACTGTGATTTCCACTGGTAGATCAGAGCCACTTTAAATTGAGCATGTTACGTTACATGGACCACCACGTGCCCCTTTTCATCCCAACAGTCCAGTGGCTTACCGGCAAAGTGAAGTCCTCTTTGCCCACAATCCGGCCGGCCTCTCGAATCCTTTTTGAAAGTAAATCTGTTTAAATGTTTGAGCTGCGATTATTCCTCTGCTCCCATACTGAACTTACTCTCGGTCTGTTGCGAGGCTAAAGTCCTTTTCCAATGCTAAGGCAGACGGAGAGGATTCGTTTTGATTTTATGCCCGCCTTTTATATTTTCCGGTGAAATGAAGGTTTAACAAGGTACTTCTTTGTGGTCTTTTCCCTTTTTTTACATGTGTGTCAAGATTAGTTTGCAACAACATGCAAGTTTATTTAAGTTATTACACTTTTTGTAAAAATTTTATATCCTTTTATAAATTCTACAATTCAGCATCAGAAACTGCAAAAATAAATTCGAAAGGAAAATCTGGATATTCTTATGCATGCAAAACACAAGTTCTGATGTTGAAAGGAAAACGTTGATAACAAATCCCGAAATCCTTGTACTTTACTACCCCCTCCTCACTACTTTTATTTTTCTGCTTTTTCAAAATATTCTCAAGTTCTTTTGGCTGCCTTATCGATCGGTCGGCTTGCATTTGCAATTCCCTTCCATTTTTCTGCAGCCACTTTATCAATTTGGCCAATAAAACTCAACTGTTCTGCTTTTAGTCTTTCGTTCATTCCTCGTTTTTTGGCCCTGCAAGGAAAAATAAAATCCAAAGTATAAATAAATTGGGAATCAAGAGGCAATGCATCATTCATCATCCACGAACGACGCGGCTTCGGATCCCTTTCCTTAGAGCTGTATTGTTTGTGGAAAGTGCCTGAGTTTGACAGAATTTCTATGGCCTTTCGGGGAGTCTGAGAAGTCTGAGGAGTCAGTTAATTGGATTGCTCTGGTCGTAATTGCTCAAAATCGCTTGAATCACTTTTAATTCTAGTTGGTAAGTGTTCGTTATTTGGCAGCATTTTGTCGTTACCCTGTCAGGAGTTATGCTCGAGTTGTCAATTATTAAGTGTGAACATCTATTCAACACGTAGTAACTGTCAAATGAGATGGTCAAATAAATGGACAAAAAAGAATCTACTTTTTGTATTCCCCCAGGACAACAGGTGTCAGAAATCATTTTCGCTGTTGGAGGAGCTTCTTCCTTTTATGTCCAACCTAACCATGACATGAAAAATGGCCAAAATCAAACGTCAAACAATCACACAGTTTATCATTCTTTTGACCAGATTCTACACAAAAAACAGCCACAGGTGCGAAAATATTTGCACATTAATTAAAACAGGGTGTGAAAATATATTTTCGATAAAAAATGAAACTGAATATGTTGTCTATGGTATCGTATTTTATTCTATATTTTCCAAATTAGGTTTATTTTCCGCAAATATTGGACAAACACATACGAATCCCTATAAATCCAATTAGGTAACTTACACAACATTATGGGGAAATGGGCATTTCGGTGGAAATTGCAGGGCAAGCAACAGTTGCGGGTAAATCGATTACCCCGTGATATTCAATGAGTCCCGAGTGCATTGATGAGACAGCAGCCCGTCTGACAGCAGAACTGAGGCTCAATCTCTGCCAGCCCCATGGAGTCCCTAACGAGTTCTAAAACATTTCGCCCAGCTAAACGAAGTTCAACGCACTGAATAACAAGTAGTTTCCCAAGCTTACACAATTTTCTTATTTTCCGTGTGGCTGTGTTTTACTTTTCTTTTTTTTCTGCATTTTTTGTTTTTTGTTGCTAGTTGCTAGTTGCGGCTGACGTTGCGGAAGACTGGAGCTAAGGCTAACTTGAGACGAGTCGAGACAGCAGGGCACCGACTGAATTCTAATGAGGCAGGTGCTTTTGGTCATATGCGGCGTATACTTGATGCAGGATGCTCGCGACTGCCAGTCGACAGCGGCACAGGACCTCTAATGAGCAGCTAAACATTTGTCGACAATCCGAAAGCCAGATCAGCGCTAATTAATCGCTTTTTAAGCTACCCAACCGAATCGGGCCTTTGTCGCGCTAATAAATTCGCATTTGTCAACAAATTAATGTGGAATTTTATTTATTCAGCATGTGCACGATTATGATTTATGCATTTTACATAGAGGCAGACCAATCCGCAATTTAAATCCGTTTATCTAACTATCCCCTGCCGTTTACCAATAATTATTGTCATTTTGTTTCATTTATGTTTTTTTTTTATTCTTTTCTCTCGCCTTTTTTTCCTGATTGCATAATCCCTCTGTGTACTTTGCTCACCACCATCGCTATGAAAATTAAATTTTATTTACTTTAATTAAAATGGATTAGTTTTTTCACCCCGTCAACCACATGTGCCAATTAATTTCTTTTACCTTTTATTGGATTCAAAAAAGTTTATGGAATTTATTTTACTCTTGTATTTGGTGCCTGAGGGGCAAAGTTTAAATGATGAATTTAAACAGTTCTTCACATTATTACTTTATATTATCTGTCAAAATTACTCCATTTTTGATATATTGTGTATAAATAAAATATTAAAAGAAACCCATAAGCTTACCTGCTTAAATTCCGTTGTTATTTTTGTGTCCTTGTCGGAAAGTTTGCCAAACTTGTGCAAGCTTAGACTTGTCCCAACACGAAGGAACATGAAAAAATCTGCAAAAATTGTACAGTCCCCAAAAAAAAGAATGGTGGTGGTGGGTGGGGAGCTTAGACTACGGTTCTTTGCAATGAGATTTACTTTAAAAAAGAAAAACAAAAAACAAAAAACAAAAAACTGGGGATAAGAACAAAACAAAAACAAAGGCGCGTTGATGCATGATGTTGCCAATTGTTTGAAGTAAATCAAACGGCACCGCTCCGGTTGGACGGATATATGGACTGGCGGGAAGAATGGAAAACAGGACGACAGGAAGCCGGATAAGTAAGTGCAAGACAGCAAAAGGCACATCCTGTGGTTGAGGCCTCAATGAAGCTGCAAAGCAACGGTTGCCAATGATTGCCATGGCCAGGTCCTTAGCTTTCGGGCTTTATGCCAGCCATGGGCCTTGGGTCTGGGCCCGAGTCCGGGCCCGGATAAACAAAGCGCATTGAAAAATGGCCAGGAATAAAGTAAGTGACCAACTGGCACACTCACACACACACACATACAGTGGTGGCCAAAAGCATGCGTCCGTTTCCATGTGTTGACAGCAGTGGGACGAGAGGTCCTGTCATTTATATTTCTGCTTTGGCCCAATTCTAGTCCACTTGGACCTATTCAATCAGCCGAATGGCCAACAACTCTTTCTGCCTGTGGTCACAACTGGGAAAAAGGACACAAATTAGTGAGGACAATGCCGCCTGTCGACAGGCAAGCGCCATCAATTAACTGGAATCCAGATCGATTATTCGCCGCCTCCGAATACTCTTGGGCTCCATGGACTCAATGCAAATAAGGTTACAACTTAATGCGAATTTATGGCTGCCAAATGCCAAAAGGAGGCTTTCGCACTTTACATTTCTAAATATTCCGGGGCATTGAACAATTTATGGGCTGCAAAGACCACACGGAGGCAGTAATATGGGGATCTATAAAGTGATTGGTCACCACCGGCATTTTGTTTCAATAAATTATTCAAAGTAATAAACATTCCTCGAAGCCCTTCATGCCATGAACCAAATTTTCTAACGTTTTGGTTCAACTTTGATGGCCTAGCTTGGCCCTCCCAACGGATCAAAAATCCACTTCCTGCTATCACAATTCCTGAGCATAAAAAATGTATTTCCAAAAAATTTCGTTGCACCCTCCATTTCAAAATTAGCACAATTTGCCCAGAACTGCACAAAAGTTTGAATCCAAAAACAAAAAAAAAAATTCAAAAAACAACAAACAAAAAGTTAATTAAAACAAAAATTACGGGGCAATGGTCGGTTTTCGGTTCGCGGTGCCGGAGCCGGAGCCGCAGCATTAGTAGTGCAGCCAAAAATTCAGCCGAAAAATCTGCGAGCCATCTAAAACAAAAATTAATTTCTGGTCCAGAGCGGGGAAAGTTTTTGTTATTGTTGTTATTTCCCTGGCCAGGCGAGAGTTTGCATTGTTTTGCATATTTTATACGGCGGAAGTGTGTGCAGGCCCCGAACAACAAACAGAAACACAACAACGAAGGCACTCAACCCAACTATCATCCCAGCCAATCCCCGTCCAGAATCCAAAAAAAAAAAAAAAAAAAAAAAAAAAAAATTCCAAAATACAAAAGTGCTTATGAAACACGCAAATTATGCAGCGCAAGGCGCATAAGACAAACTTTCAGTTTTGCAGAATCGACAACCGGCGAAATGAAAATTAATATGAAAGCTAAAATGGCAGAGACACACTCAACCCACTCACGTACCCACAAAGTTGCACTAAACTGGCCACAAGCTGCAACTGCAAGTGGAGCAGCCACTGAGTAATTAAAAATGCAACAAACAGGCAAAGCGGAAAGTCCCTGGGGGAGATAATATTGGGCATGTTCTGGGCCCGAGAATTCGTCCCACTTTTTACGATATTCCCCAAAGGACTTCTCTTTAAAAAAAAAAGTAGACTCAACACCGCAATAAAAATATGTTCAAAGTGCAATGGGTTAATTAGATAATCCTAATCAGCACATCTAATCCGTAAAGTCAGGATATTATGTCATTGTGTTACGTGAATAATTGAGCTTTCATTGATTCGACAGGGCTACGAATAAGAAGACTGGGTAAGACTACAAAATTGAAACAAGAAAATAAGCCTGCATATTGATATATTTAAGGTAATAGAGAATACTTAATTATTTATTTAACGGGCGCAGCACACAAAGTTTTGCTTACAAAGCCTATCCCTATAGCGACGGGCTTTGCATGAAGATTGCGACAAAATGCAGGTGCCCCATCCCCGTTTGCCCCGACAAACTGTAAAAGTGTAATTTATAAATTAATTTAAAGCCTATTTTATATAATATTCAACACTTACACACTTTTCTCTGCGCTTCAATGGAAAAGATCAGGAACAGGATATTTATGTAAGTGCAATTTATAAATTAATTTAAAGCCTATTTTATATAATATTCAACACTTACGCGATTTTCTCTGCGCTTCAATGAAAAAGATCAGGAACAGGATATTTATCCCAATAAGATAGAATTTTATCAACATCCTCGAGTGTGGCGGAAAAATTTGTGCTGCAAACCGAACATCTCTGGAACGATTTTCGCTCTGGCCGGGAACCGGGAGCTGTGAAAATTGTAAAATCAAAATTTTTACCGGATAGAATTAGTAATTTTCTGCTTTAAGAACTAGCTTGTTACCGATTTGGAATGCAACTTCGCGGAGATGTTTGCAAACTGGTTTTCTGGTTTCTACAAAATACTTTTCGTAAAATAAACAAAAACCAAACATCGTCGAGCCGGGTTGGCTGCTTTTTGTTTTTCTACCGGCAACAACGGCAATCAGAAAAGGCAAAACCAGCCCACACCGATATATATATATATATATAATACTATATATATATATATTTATAAACCCCCGATCCCCCAAAACCGCCCACAACCACATCTCCACCTTGATCGATCTCGTTGTCGCCGCGATGTATTCCTCAGTTACTCGAGACGATCGCACGACACACGACGCATTCCGCATTTCGGGTATTTTCGTGATTAATTTCGGATATCGCTCTGAAGACAGACGCATTAACACAGATCCCCCCAACTTTAATTTGTAACGTGAATGTCGTACAATCTGTCCATAAATCCAAACGCGAGTGATGATCTAAGCGATTTTTTGGAATATTTGATAAATTGCCAGTGTTTTTTAAAAAGTAAAATAGGTCAAGTGCATTGTTTGCATAACCAAGTGACCCAGAAAAGAGTGAAATGTGCTCCAAAGTAATGGATTTATGCTGAAAACTAATTGCAGAGTAACATATGCAGAGGAAAAGTGCAGTTGAAACAGTTTGAGAGTAATTGTTCAAGGTAACGCGCACAGTTTGAGAGTGACTAGTGAAAATGTGGTTTCTACAGATATTCTACATGTGCAACTACATGTAAACTGTGCTAGCTAAAAATATCTATAAAATACACATGCTGACTGATAACATCCACAAATTAAATAAATTATTTTCTTACAATTCATAAAAGATATGTACAAAATTCAAAAGAAATTAAATTCTACATTTTAAATACTTAGATAGATTCAACCAATTTATACGTATATGTTAGTTATTATAGTGAATTATTATAGTGAAGCTTTCCAAATCCAAATTCTTTAAAAATATATGTTACATATTTGATACAATATGTTACAAACATAGCTAACAAGCAAACATAGCTTCGAGTTAAATAAAGTTGCTAAGATAGACACCATTCAATCCATTTAATATTGGAGTTTTATTTTCAAATTTTATTTACACGCTTTTTTTAAGCAGTCTGGCATCCTTGACAACAACTTTTTCATTTTTATTTTTTTTTTTTTAATAATACAATTGAACCTAATAAAAATATGTCCTTCATCAATAACCAATCTAAATTATTTAACATTTTTTAATTTATTTTAAAAACTAAGTGGCAACACACATTTTGAAAAAAAAAAATACCGAAAAATACCGCTAGCCAAGATGAGTCAATCTTGTATACCTGTGAACGCGAAAATGTCGAAGGCGAAGAAAGTTTTGGATGAAGCCCGTGAAACACAAAACCGGGAGTTGGACCTGGTGGACAAGGGACTCAGCTCCTTCGAGGAGCTCCCAGGATTGTGTAAGTATCGTTTCAAGGCTTTAAATTCAAAGAAGCACTCTAAAATCGAAGTGAAACTCCCACGCAAATCCTCGTCCAACTGTTAAAAGATTTCTTAAAATAGTCTCTAAAAATCATATTAACATTATACAATTTATCAAATCTTCTATAAGAATATTAAAATATTTAAAGAGTTTTACGGATTTATTAAAATTAGAAGTATTTAGATTTATTTTCTGCGATGACGCCAGCACCAAAATAGAAACAGAACGTTCTACATAAAGTAAACAAATTGAATTACAAGAAAATATACAGGTTTTAAAAGAGACTTTTGCTTTGAATAAGTAATAAACTATATCTTTTACTATTTTCATTGGGATTTTTGTTTATATCTTTATGGGAATAATAACATATTTTCCATATTCTTTATCCACACCCTCTGACTTGTTGCGTCTAATCAGCTGTTATTGTTTGAACCCCGTTGGAAATTTGATTGGAGTTCCGATTGTTATATGAGATGATAAAAATAAATATAAAAATAATATTATTTAGAAAATCCGAACTAGAAAATATAATTTTTGAAGGAAACTATTATTTATATGTAATTTATAATTTTATGTTTTAGTGAGCATGTCCAACATAACTCGCCTTACACTGTCACATAACAAGATCAGTGTGATCAGTCCTGGCATTGCCAATCTTCTCAACCTGGAGATCCTGAACCTCTCAAACAACCAACTGACGGAGCTGCCCGTCTCGCTGTCATCCATGCCCAAGCTGAGGATCCTTAACGTGTCCATCAACCGGCTGATTAATCTGCCTCGAGGCTTCGGTGCCTTCCCTGTCCTGGAAGTGTTGGACTTATCCTACAATAATCTCAGCGAGCATGTCCTGCCCGGCAACTTCTTTGGCATGGAGACACTGCGAGCCCTATATCTGGGCGACAACGATTTCGAATACCTGCCCAAGGAGGTGGGGCAGCTGAAGAATCTTCAGATCCTGGGCCTGCGAGACAACGATCTGTTGGAGCTGCCACGAGAGGTGGGAGATTTGGTGCGCCTCCGGGAACTTCACATCCAGAACAACAGGTTGCAAGTGCTGCCCCCCGAGATCGCCCAGCTGGATCTTCTGAGCAACAAGTCCGTGATGAAAATGGAGGAGAACCCTTGGGTCAATCCCATTGCTGAGCAGTATCTGCTGGGAATCAGCCATGTTATTGACTATCTAAAAACGGAGACCTACAAAATGTAATTAATTTGTATAGATTTCACTATTTTATGTATAACGCGATGCTATCCCTTTGCAGCATTTACAACCGACATATGCAGGCAGGGCGCAGTGGACCCGCACCACCCAAGGCCGACAAGAGCAAGAAGGCCTCCAGGATACGCGCATAAGTCCTTTAGGCTTCTACTTGGGAATTCGTCATGTGTTCGTTCCGTTTGTTGTTAACCAAATCGATTTTTGTATACTAATTTCTAAGTAATTGTAAACTAATATGTATTTTCGGAAAGTGCCTTGAACATTTTTGCCAACTAATTTAAATAAATAAAAATATTTGAAATAAAAAATACCCTTTTTACTCCCCTTAAAAATAATGAACGAAAACAATTTAAAATTATTTTATAAAATAGTAGGTTTTTCTTGTTTTATTATCATTTCTCATATTCATCCATTCTTTTTTGAAGTTTTCTTTTCCATAATCATAATTAATTAGTTTACTTAAAGTCAATTAATTAATTCTTTATTTATTATAATTAAATTAATAGTTAAATGTTTTTTGTTTTTGTTCTTTGTTACTTGTTCTGAGAAATACGAAAAGCAGAGACTTGCCTTTGTTTCACTTTTTAGCATTTTCGAATTTCAATTGAAATTGAATACATATTTTATATATCAATTTATGTAATTTAATTATTTTGTAAACTTATTCTGCATTGAATGGTTATGCAATTCAATTATAATTTATCCCTTATTGTAGATTTTAGTATTTATATGTATATATATATTTTTTTATAGAGTTTATTTACAGGAGTTTGAATTTGATCTTTACGTAGAGTCTTGCAGGAATAGAAAATTAAGCTACCACAGAACACGTTTAAAATGCATTTTATCTTTTGAGAAAAGTACCCGATCCAATTTAGATTATTGAAGAATATCAATGAACACAACGATTTCAAACGATTATTGGCGACATCCTAGTGATGACTTGGATGATTTGGAATACATAGTACATCAGTCGAGACTCTGTGAGTTGCAGTATTCGATTTTGAGCATGCAAATTCGAAACACAGACAAAAACAAAAAACATAAACTAGTAACCTATGCGACTACAACAAAGTAAATTACAGGCCAAGCCGGCTGGTCGACAAGTCCTTGAACTATCCATTACAAAATACACTTCAATTCGGGAGTCATACATATACAATACATATTCCAGTGAGATAACATTAAACATAATCAGTGGCGGGCTCGCTACCAGCTTGCTAAAACATAAAGCTTTAAACCTAATACTAATTAAAATTGACAATAGAAAATTTTACCTAAGATAGTAAAAAATATGTGAAATGTATAAAAAATTAGTTACTTCGTTTGCTTCGTTCTGCACAAGGAAAAGATGATCGGAAAACAATCAAAGCAACTTTCAAAAATCTTATTCAGAAAATACTTTTGGTAACGAAATCAAAGCGTTAAGTTTTGTCATAAAAACATCAATTTTAAGTCTCGTTTCTTGTTAAATATTTTAGAAATTTAAGTTGGTTTTGTTTTTTGTTTTGGTTTTATGGTTGATTGCTAGTTTACAAATGCAATTTTGACGGCTTTCAATGAACATTTAGCCTTCCGTACAAGTAAATACAATTTAAATGCTTTGCTGTTTCCGTTCTTCTTGTTAATGCCGCTTAATTAATTCATCCACGTTTTTAATTAAACTTTTTTGTACAAAACACATTTCTCTCTGGATTCGAAAATGTTTAATTAATTTTATATTCACGCTTTTCCTTTAGAAATCTGACCGACATGTATAATGCTTGTGTTTTTTTGTTTTTCATACAATTAACATTAGTTTCTGTTTTTTTTTTCGCTTTTATAATATTTTTTGTTGTGGCTTGTTGCTAATAAATATTTGCATACGTTTAATAAATATATACACACAAATGTATATATTTACCATTAGTTTTATGTATATATATATATATTATGCGTGTTGCCGTTTTTAATTATTCGTATTAATCATAATTTGCATTCGTTATTCGTTATTTTTCATTTCAATTTATTTAATCAAAAATATCATTCAATTTTAGCTTCATATTTTTTCATGAAATTTGTCTCACGCTCTCTGCGTTTTTTTCGTCTACATTTCCCTTGTGGCGTACAAATTGTTGTTTAAATAAAAATAATAAGCATAAAAATTACATTTACATTTAATTTGAGTTCATTTGATTTTTGTTTGTTTTGCTTTTGTTGCTGTTTCTGTTGCTGTTGTGGCTGTGTTGTTTGTTGCTGGCGACGTTGTTGCTGCTGTGGCATCTCTGGTTCTTGTTGCTGCTGCTGCTTGAGTCGCTTTACTTTTGGCCGTTTGTGGCGCTCCGAAGCCGCTTTTGGCTGTCAAACTTTACTATTATTGGGCGCCCGGGAGGTGGCCTCGTACTGGCCCCGCCCCAGGGCTGCATAGGCGTCGGCATACGCCGGCTGTGGCTGCTGTTGGGGCTCCAGTTGCTGTTGCATGTGATGTTGCTGCTGCTGTTGTTCGTGCAACGATGTCGGCCGACTAAAGTTTACTTGTAGCTGTGGCACCGCGACGCCTTTGGGAAGGAAATGAAATATTTTAATGCAAGTTTGCACAGAGTTTTACACACATTGTTAGTAAGTTCTCAAAAACCATTTGTTAGAGTTAGTTTTTCAGTATTTTATGGATCAAGTACTTAAACTAAAAATTATTAGATCTTAAATAATGGTGTTAAAAAATATTCATATGCACATGCAATAACAAAACAACAACAACATAATCCAAATTAAAGGGGACACTACACAAAGGATCAAAGGACATCATGCCAGGACACAAGGACAAAAGTACAACCAAACAATTGTGGGAGGAGGAAAAAAGTGGAAAAAAACGAGCAAAAAACACAAAGGCCATACCAATTAGAATTGTTTATTAAATTTCTGTCTTTCTGTTTTATTTTGGTAGTGGATGGGAAGCAGCTCATGGAGCGATGGTGTAATCGGGATTTCGGAGTCTGTGATGTCTTTCTGTGTTATGGCATATGAGGGACTCGTCGAACTATCCATTAGTAAACGATATTCCGGCGCACCGGCTTGGTGGCCTTCTCCTTGCTGCTGCTTCGACTGCTGCTCGATTGTTTCTGCGAACTTTTGGCGTCTTTGGTTTTGGCACTTTTGCCGCTCTTGCTCTTGCTACTACTACTCGCCCCCGATCCCGATCCCGATCCCGATCCAGCTCTCGATCCCCCTACCGCCCCACTGCCGGACGCTGCCGCGGTGGATGAGTTGGTGGTTGTGGTGGTGATGGAGGTGTTGTTGGTACGTGATGAGCGGGACTTATTGCGTGGTGGTAGCTCTGAATTTTCATTGTAAAACGCAAAACGAAAAGAAAAACGACAAATTAAACATATGGTGGGCAAAAAGGGAGAAAATAGGCAAAGAAATCGCTAGAAAAGGGTGAGGGGCGAGGAGCGATGGGGCTGAATACCAACTCAGGGCTCACTCTGGAAAAGGACACTCAAAAGAACACACCTTTCGGCGCGTAGAACGATTGCGGCTGCTGTTGCGGCGACACTGCAACATGCGGCTGTTGCAGTTGCAGATGTTGTTGCTGTTGCTGTTGTTGCACCTGCTGTTGTGCATTCGGCGGCGGCAGTGGCAGCGGCAGCTGGGCCCGAGCCACCACACCGCCGCTGCTAATGGCCGCCTGCACACCACCACCAATGGAACCCGGTATCGCCTGCTCGGCTGCATACCCGCCATTTCCTCGGGAAGCTCCACTGGCTCCTCCTTGCGGTCTCCCGCTGCTGGTGGATCTTGTGCCGCGTCCATCGCTGCGTCTCGCCGCCGCCTGGTTCGCCGCCGAGCTGCGACTCGCATGGCTGCCGCCGGTGGGCAGGGGCACGATCGAGTGACCGCCCTGGTGACGGTCCCACTCATGCGGATGGGACTGATGATGCGATCGGGCACCGCCATGGCGTCCACCGGCACCACCACCTCCTCCCCCTCCAGCGGCACCACCCCCACTGCGTCCTTCTCCGCTGCGGGGATAGTGCTGCGCTTCATGGGCTGGCGGTGGGATGCTGCGGGGCCCGGCGCCTCGCTGATGCGGATGACGTTGCTGATGAAAATGGGAAGAATTAGTGATAAGTTAGAAAGGAGGGGTCTGGGTTAAAAACTCACCATTCTTCGCAACGTATTCATGGGAGCACGTAGTGTCTCACTAATACGGCGTGCCCGCCGCTTCTTCGGGTTGGAACTGGGCGTGTGCACGGCACAGCATTTGATGAAGGCGCCCATCACCACAATGAAGGCCACGCCCAATAGCACCACCAGATACCAGTTGCCGGTGATCCACTCGGCCACCGTGAGCAGAGTCTCCCGATTGAGAAGGAGATTCTTAAGTCTCACCAGCGGGCCATCGGCGTCCACGGCGCGGCACTTGAGGAACACATCGCAGTAGCCCTGGAAATTGTCGCACGGAGAACCCGGTTGCAAGCTGATGCCTCCCTTTTGAATGTTATATTTGGCGGCGAACTCGCTGGTGCTGCGGCAGGTGGACGTGTCGTTGCCGTCCTGGCAGGCCAGGTCGCACAGCTTGCGCTTGTCCACATGCGGCAACGTCGACGAGGTGAGGAAGCACTTGGTCATGTTCCAGAGCAGGCAGGGCGAGCCGCTGCACTCGCCGCGGATGCACAGAGCAGTGCCGTTGTTGCACATCGTCTTGTCGTCGCGGTGGTGGGGCTCGGGGCACTCGGCGGTGGTGCCATTGCAGGTGCTCGACCAGCTGCACTCGGTCTCCTCCTTGCACTTCTGATGGTTGCTGATCGGCACAAAGGTGCAGGAGTTGGCCAGACAGCAGGGACCCTGGGACGGAGAGCACTGGGTCTTCGCCCGCCGGGTGCACCCCTTGGCACTGGAGTTCAGCGACTGGTCGTACTCGCTGATGAGCCGCGGATAGCAACACTTGTCCTTGCACTCGTCCTCGTTGAAGCCACAGTCGCACTCCTCGCCGGACTCCACAATCTTGTTGCCGCAGAAGGCGCCCTCCGAGGCCTTGAAGCAGTCTCGCTTCGAGTTGCCCACCAGAACATCCAGCACATTGGATATATTCCGAATCGAGCACGGCGAGAACTTGGAGTTGTTCGGGCGGTCTCCAGAGGTGGCGCTGGCGAACATGATGAAGTTGCCATTTAGGCCACCAGGGCGGCACTCTTGTGGGTAATCATGCTGAGAAAGAGAAGGTTATAGCCCGAAATCTTCAAAAAGCGATATTGCAACTCACCGGTGATCCAAAATTGTGGCCAATCTCGTGGGCCAGGGTCAGTTGCGACACCTTTGGCGGCACTCGACTGTTGTAGTTCACAAAGGTAATGATGCCCGTGTTGAGGGATCGCTTGGTGCTCTGGTACTGCCCCCCGACCGTCTCTGTGTAGGTCTTGTACTTCTCGCAAATGCCGCCGGAAGCGCCCGAGGCACTTGCCACCCACGCCAGGCCCAAAGTGCCGCCCGTGAAGTCTCTGCAAGCAACCGGAAATTTTTTAATTAAAGCCGGAAATTAAAAAAGTCCATCTAATCCAACGCACCTGTAGGTAAACACATAGGCCAGACAGAAGTCCGAGTGATCCTCGAGGGAGTGGAGATTCAAAAAGTTCGAGACGTCCATGTGCTCATTGCAGAAGGCATTGTGGGGTCCGTTGTAGGAAGTGCGGCAGGCAGAGTCGTCATCAATCTTGATGCGTTGCACCTAGACGTGGTGGAAAAATGTTAAATTAAAATTAATGTTTTAATCACAACATTACGGTATTTTTCCCCATAATTAATCACATGGCTTTTTTCATTAAGAGCCATTGAAACTTTTGTACTTCGACTGCGATTCTCGCTTATGAACCGGAGTTTTTGTTTGAAATGCCAATTTCAATAAGCCATACATTACTTGTCGTGACCCATATTCCATTTAATTGTTTTTTATTGTTGCGGTTTAAATAATTGTTATAAATTATGCAACGAGCTGTAATCCGCGCTCGACAGAGACTTGGCTTTAAAATCCACATCATTGGAGGCCCTTTGGCCAGTAATAATAGTGGTATGGAGTCCTTGTGGAGTCCTTGCCTCATTATCATTGTTTGCCCACCCGTTGATGTTGTGCCACCAGACTCTCACTCTATTTGTGTGTGTGTGTGTGTGTGTGTGTGTGGGTGAATGGGTGTATGGGTGTATGGGTAAACTCACCTCAAAGCGGATGTTGCGATGCTCGTTGCGTCCATCAAACTTTGTGTTGCGGTAAATGTAATTAACGGCCGTCACGTGATGTGCAATCAGCGATGTGATTTCCTCACGGGTTTTCACATCCACCTCGTACCTGCGCCCACGATCCTGTTGCTGAAAACAAAATCACAAATGGCCATTGAGATGGTGTTGAAAAAGGATAAATATTCGCAGGGTAGCGTGGCTATATTTCTTCATTATAATAAAGATTTCATATTGAAGTAAAAATAATAATTCAAGGCCTCAAGTTTAATTTTTATGATGATCTTGAAACTCCACTCTAGGAAGTTGTAGGAAAACCATCCTCCATCCATTTCCATTTCATAAATGATTCAACTCAATATAATTAAAATAAAAAATTTGGATTATTAATATGGTGAACCAACCCCGAGTTCCTTTGAAATTGTACAATCTTTAAAAGGGTATTGGGAGATGAGAAGACAGGCGATTATGCCACAAGGTAGACGGATTTAATTAACATGAAACGCACTCGACTTCAAGCGGCGGAGCGTAATAAAAATGTCAAAACCGCAATGCGCTGGGTTTTCGGGTTTCGGGGGGTTCGTTTTCGGGTTTCATGGGAAATGCGCTTGACATCTGTGTAAACGGGGCCCGAAAACGGTTACCCCCAAACAAATGATTTTGGCTCTTAGCTGTATCCAAGCATCCTCCCCTCATCCAATCCAATCCATGGCAAAAATAAAAACTCAAACCACACACACAGACACACAGCCCTCAAATATATTTGTATAAAAATGCAAATTCAGCTAAGCTAAGCCCGTCGAATATTTCAGCAGAAGTTTATAAGGTTTTATGCGGCTCACTCCCTTCACAGCCGCTCTGAATATATCCGGTGGCATACACACACACACCATATATCTCCATCGCCCACCGATTTTGGCTCAAAAATCAAAATGCCGGAGGGGGCCGGAGGACGGACGAGTCAGAAACAAAGGACGGGGTCGGCCGGGAGGCCGGGAAACGCGAAACGTGAAAGCAAGAGCGAAACAAATGCGCGAATTATGCAAAACTCATTGCAAATAAACACACGCCGGAGAACGTGAGCGACAGGCGGAGACAAAGACAGGGACAGCGAGGAAGGGGCCAGGACGAAATAAGGCTGGCACTCCGGTGACGAGGATGTTGACGTCGACATCATCTCGCGTACAATGCGAAAAAATGAACGTAAACATAAAAGTGCGGCGAAAGAATTGCTCCAAATGGGTGGCGGGAGCTGAAGGATCTAAAGGATCTGGCGGAGCTGGGGTAGGCGAAGGATATGCAGGGAAACACGGTTGCGGGCCATAACGGTTGATTGCATACGCTCCACGAGCCGAAGGAGGTCAGCTGATTGGATGATTGCTAAGCTCTGTTCCCCACTCGGAGGCAGTTGCCCCCAAAAGTAGGCAGTTCCGGTAAATGCGACAAAAAGGGTTCGCCGCCAATTTATAGAGCGTAAAAATGCGCTGAATAAGTGGATAAACAAATTCATGATTATAGTAAACATGTGGCATGGGAATAGATTTAAGAAATTGGCTCCTAAAAATCTGTTATTTTTGTACAAATATAATACCAAATCAATTTGCTTTAATTAATTTTTCACAAGAATTTTTTTCTAATTTCCAAAACTCATTGAACCTTGAAATTGGTCGAAAAAATCGCCCCAAAAACTGTTGCGTAGGGAACTGAGAGTCAATTTTTGCTTATCCGTTTCCAGCCGAATGGAATGTATGAAAACAAACATAACAACTACGATGTCTACGTGCCACCCCCTATTTTCCATCCCTACAGCTTTAGAGCCCAGCCGCTTTTGTTTTATGTGCACTTCAATTTCGGGAGAAGTCTGCTGGATCGTAAAAAAATTGCAAAATTCATGGACTTTGTTGAATTATATTTTTTTGTTTCCTTTTTTTTTTTAATTTGGCGCACGCGCTTATTATGATACTTCAAAACAAAAACTTGATAGAAATTTTAAAGGAATTCATGGAATTTATTCTAAAGATACTTTTTTAAGAACTTAAACTTTTAAGTATACTCACATCGGATATGCCTTCGCGAATGTGGCGCCAAATCAATGGATCCGTTTGTATGTAGAGCGAACAGGTATTCTTGTTGTCCTCGCGATTTCGGCCCCCGCCAGAGGATGCACCACCGTCAGTGGCGCGACGGACCCGCTCGTGGACCAGCTCATGCCAGTCGGCCACATTGGCGGATGAGCCAAGACGACGTCCGGTGGCCGGATCGTAGAACGCACCCTCGGCGTAGTTGGCCTCCTTCGTATATTTCTGATGGGGATATTTGAAGTCGTCCTCGCCGCTCATATATTTCTTTGGAGGATGGGGCTGTTGCTGCTGCTGCTGTTGCTGGGGGGCGGACTTTTTGTGCAGCTGCTTCCGGTGGAGCTTTTGGTAGTCCTTTGACATGGGCTCCGGCAGCTCTTCGACGGCTGAATTTTGTATGTTCTCCATCCATTGTGAGACCTCGTCCGTGATGCCGCAGCCGGCCACGTGACCTGCAAAGTAGAACAAAGCCGGAGAAGAATGAATAAGGGATGCGAAAGGCGGGCTCTTCGCAGAAAAGAGCCAAGTTGAAAGAAAGTTAATTTGGCGATGCAGTCCGGCAGCAGCGTTTGTAGCGCTCCCCCGCCCCGGCTGAAAATTATTTATGACTCGCCCAGGGAAAGCCGCAAAAATGTAATTAAAACGCTGCCCACACAAATGCGAAGGGAAAAAAGGGTATAATGCAAATGCCAAACTCAAATGCAGTAAATTGAAAAATACATAAAAAAGAATGGAGTTGTATGGGGGAGAGGGCGTAGCATACTTTTCTGTGGCTGTTGCACTTTAAATTTTGCTATCAACAATTTATATTTACAGCTTTGGTCCGGTCGGTCCCCAGCCACATCAGCCACGGTGGCTCTTTGGAAAGCATTGTCTTGGCCAGCGGAAGCTGTTAATAGCCCCGAGCCGGTAATGAAAATTTATTGTTTTATTGTTTAAGCGCAGTCACAGCCACGCGGTCGCCTGTAGCTTTTGCCACTTCGGCTCCTGGTCCTGCTCCTGCTCCTGCTCCTGATCCGGCTTCTGGCTGCTCCTGTTTTTCAGACTTTTCAGGTTTTTATCCACTAGCCGAGGACGCGTTTTGCACGCGATTCGCCAGCGTTTTCGCCCCTCATCGCGATTGTCAACATTAAATAAACTGAACGAACGGAATGGAGTGAAGTACTGCAGCACCACAGAGTGGTGCACATTTTTAAAAGCTGCCACCATTTTATGGTCTCAGCCATTTACATTCATTTCCCGAATAATCTGCCGAGTTACGCGAATGCCTGGTCCAAATCTGGGGCAGTGAAACGCGTTTTTAAGTTTTAACGAAAGGCACGAAAGAGTGTCGGAATAAAATTAATACATTGCTTTATGGAATCAATTTAAGGACAGTCGTGACAGCGAACATTAAAGGCTTCGAGCCGGGAACCCAGAGAGCTTAATTAAAGTCGCTGAATTATAGATGGGAATTATTTGCAATTTACTTTTTGGGAACGAGAATTCATAATTTGCAGGCGCAATGAAATGCTCATTTGTTCAAGGACCCTGGCCGAATGTTGGTTAAAGTTTTAATTTATCCTGTTGGCCGATTAAGTTTTTTACTTATTTAAACAGAGTATTCAACTGTTGCAATTTCGAACACACTCTGCTCTTTTCATTAAGCATTTTTCATGCTACTCGCTTGGCTGCTACTTAAACACCTCCTTACCTTTTCTCCACTCCCCCCTGTCTACCACCGATGTCCTTCTCCTTGAAGGACCCTCTCAGCCAGCTAGCCAGCCAGAACCGAATCGCTGGAAAGTCATAACAAGGCAACAGGGTTTCCGACTCCGTTGGCAATCTTTCCTGGCACTGGCACTGGCTCTGGCCAGGCCAACACACCAGGGATATGCTTCATTGTGGCGCCAGGACGAGAGCTCCGCGAGTCCAGTTCACTCAGCTCCCAGTGGCAACGTTGCAGCTTTCAGTGGAACCATAAATTTTTATTTGGCTGATGCTATTGTGTCAAGCAAGTGGGAGGGTGCTGGGGCATGGGGCATGGGGAATGGGGCATGTTGCTGGTCTGTTGCCATTACCATTATGCATTTGCTTATTCTTCTTCGTTTTCTTCGTTTTTCTTTTCTTCGTTCTATTTTTTGTATTTACACTCCCATTTCGAAACTGTTTGTCTTTATTACAAACATTTTGGCGGCGTTGTCGTTCTTCAGTGCAGGACGGCAACGGTGTCCGCCATCCGCGACCTACACCACATTCCACTCGATACACTGGCAGAAACCACTGGCAGACCTCAAATAAAGCAAATTAAAGGGACATTTAATTACAAAATTTCCAACAGTGCAGTGATGGGCGGAGTGGGAACTGGCAGGTGCAGTGTGGCTCCTGGAGAAGCCATGGTCCTGCTGTCCTGGTCCTGGTCCTGGTCCTGGAGGCGAGGCGAGGCGGGGCACTAAATACGTAACACTCGAGAAACCAGAAATGCCGCAGCGGGCACAGCTTCCGCAGAATGCACCGCCCCCCCAGCAGCCGCCCAACAAAATCTACAGTGGCATGCAATTTGCATATCAAAGGCAACCCCTTGAGAATACCTTCTATATCTTCTACTACTGGCAGCCAGCCTCCGCCGCGCTCCTCTCACTCGCTCCTTACTCCAATGACCCGTTTTTATTTCATTTTGTTGCATCGCCTTCTGGCGGACTTTTCTTTTCGTTTTTCTCACTTTTAGGGCAGCTTTATTGTTGCTGCCACGCCGAGGAGTGCCTCGCACATATACCACACATACTATACAGGGAGTTTCATTCAATCGTTATCTGATGCTGCCTACCCCAAGATGTTGTCTGATTTTCGGTTTTTATGCTTTGCTCGCTGCCATGCTTTTGACCGACAGCTCCCGGTATCTGTATCTGTGTATCTGAGTATCTCAACCTGAGTGCTCAGCTCAGCACGGCCCGTCCCGGCTCGGCTCTAAACTCCATCCACTCCCGCTCCAATCAACAGCTGTTGAGCGCGCGTCTCCTGCACATTTCATTTTTCCAATTTTTGCTTGCCACTCAACGGTTCCTTTTTTTTCCTTTTGTGCCCCTGGCTGCCTCAGGATCATTGGATTTTTTATCTCAGGGAAACGTCTCTTCCTACAGTTGGAAAAAAAATATATATTTGAGGCATTTAAGTCCTAAGTTTTTCCAAGAAAAACAATTTCGTATATAATTGGAATAGAGTTTTCTTTCAAAGTATATTGAAATTTTACTTAGTAGTTTCCTGTGATTTTTTAATAAAACCATATACTTTTTTTTCAAGTTCTAACTCAAAAATTAGTTCAATTCTATTTATTTTCTTCAAGTCACTCAAAGACTTCGAACTGGCTTGGTTTTGTGTCACACATTCCCGGGAATAACTTCTATCTCCTCTCAGCTCCTGCCCCATCTCGGCCAACACTTCAATCATATTTCGATTTAGCTTTGACTGCATCGCCTGTGGAGATTTCCGCACAAAGATTAAAGTGCACTTTGGTGTTATCTTTATTGGAGTTCAGCTCGGCCCTTGCACTTGTACGAGGTTTTCTTGGCCGCCTTCCATGTTTGAAGGTTTTTCTCCTTATTCGTTATGTTTCTATTTTATTTTTCTGTATTTTTTGTTGCATCCTTCGACCCTCTTGTTGATACAATTGGACAAAAGCCACGCGCGCACTCGCTCGACTTATGAATTTTACAACTTCCGCCGCCAGAGGAGCTCAGGGCAAGTTGGGTTTTGTTGTCAAGGCAGTCTTTCAAAATAAAAACCGTGAAAATAGGATGGAGCGATGCCCAAAGGACACGACTATGGAGTATCTTAGAGACTACTAAGCTAAGTGGATAATGTTTAAAGTTATATCTAAATTTATATATAAAGTTATATGTTTAAACTTTGAAGGCATATCTCAATAAGTTGTTGTAACAAAATTAACCTACTCTTTACATATATTTTCGTATATTCCTGTGTAATTTTTTTATTCAAACTCAATATACCCCTAAAATTCAATGGGTAGTGGGTATTTAAAAAAAAAAACGAAGAAAAAAAATAAGAAAAATTTCTAGTTGAGACAAACGACGTTCAGACATGCAAGCGGCTTTTGTAGCTCAGCTTTTCGTTCCATCTCCCACGCTTGATCCTCTTTTTGCCCCTTTCCTTCCTGTTCCTGCCACTGCCACTGCCCCGCCCCCGCCCCCGCCACTTTCCACTCCCAATTACAGGCAGGGACCCATTCAGGCCACTTGTGGCCTTTTCGCCCCGCCTGTGTGTATGTGTGAGATGCGCAAGCAAAAATGAAAAATAATCCCAAATTCAATTGCAAATGAAATTGAGGGCGAAAGACGCCATAAATACACACACACACACACACACACACTTCCCTATACACACAAAGGAGCATTCTACAATCCGCCAACACCCCCCACACCCCCGGGAGCACTTCCCGCCCCACAACCTCAAACTGAATCAGGACCCTAAAAGGCCATAACAGACGCTTCACACAATTTCGACGCTTTAAGCGCAAAGGAAAAAAGTATAAAGGATGTTAGAGCTTATTTCAAACAAATGTGCTTCAGAATATTTAAATAAATATTCCCCACAAACACATATCACACGCATAATATTTAAAACAATAAATCAATTAGAATAAAATATAAAAAATGAACAAATATTATGTATGTACATGTTGGCATTTTTTATTTGAATAAAATCCTTTTAAACATTTTTCAATAGCATTTTCGTGTTTATACAACTGTCTGGTGGAATTCTAAAAGTCCTTGATACACACAAAAATTATATAGCATACTACTGGGCGCAATAAATGCTGTGTGCCCAGCGCCAAGGGCGTACATTAAATGGGCGTGGCAGTTGCGTGTTTGCGTTGGCTGTTAGCAAAATACATTGCTGCCGGCGTTGCTTTTGCATTAACAAGTTGGGAAATCGTTGCAAAACGCTACTGCCTTTACTGCTCCTGGTCCTCGTCCTGCTCCTGCTCCTGCTCCTGCTACTGATTCTGATTCTGACTCGGATTCAGAATTTTACGTAAATGGCAGCAAGCACATTTCATACAATTTTCCCTAATTTGCTTTTATTTTGTAAATGATTTGATTACCACGTTGTTACCACCGTCATTCCCGGTGCTGTTTATTTATTTAATCATTTCCCATCTTGTTTATTCAGCCCATGGAGTCCTGAAGGGCATCGTCAGCGAATTGTTCGCTCGTTTACTCTTAATTAGATGATTATTTTTTGTATATATTTGCAGTAATTAAAAATGTTTTAATTTTCTTCAGGGCGTTATGATGGGCCTGATTTTTCAAGGCAAATGACTGTGAGAGTGCGAGTGCGAGTGCGAGGGGAATCACATCACCGACCTGCAATGTACCAGCTGCCAGGACAACGATGGAAAAAACGACCCGTATGGATAACTAATGTCTTCAGCCGGTGGCGACAGCCTTCCGTTGTTGTCACACTTTTGCAGAAAAACTGTCGCCGTCATCGTCGTCACCTGCGCCTTGACACTTTCGCATAAAGCCACACTTCCAGATCGCACGTCGCCGTGCCGAGAAAACAGATTACGCAGTTTGGCCGCGTTTCGGGCCGAAAGCAAAACAAACCGCCGTCCACCAGAACCAGTGTCCGTCCAATGGCGACATCCGTTGCCATCCGCATACAAATTAGTTTTTGCTACGCCCTTGTGCCCTTGTGCCCTTTATACTTGCTTTTCTTTTCCCATTTCTTTCAAAACGCCTTTCACAACCCACACATTCATCCGGCCTCGAATTCTCATTTCCGTGTTTTTCCGAGCTCTGTTGCGGCAAAAACACATTAGTATTAAATACATTGATCATAATAGTAGCCCCATATGCATGGGATTATAAGCACGAATGCTACACATGTCGAGTGACTAAGAACTTTTGCCAAAGAACTGCAGGATACAAAGGACATTCATATCACAGAGGTGATATGAATAAAATATTAATAATCAATGCCACTATTTCAGAGCTTGTTGTGAGGAATTCCATCGACAAATCGCATTTCAATTTTAAACTTTTTCCAGATTTTGGCAAATAAATTGGTATACCGAAAGTGCTTTTATTGTCGACTTGAACGAGAAACAAATCTTGATTGACTGGTATTCAGATGCCACAAAATGTCACAATCAAATAAAATCAAGTTATTCAGAGCAAGGCTTATAGGAGGCAGATGCTAGCAAGGGCAGGGACGTCCAGGGCATAGCAGGACAGGAAGGAAAGTTGGCAGGATGGCAAGATGGCAGGTAGAACTCTAATTGTCGCAGCTGTTAAGTCCTGGCTCCGCATCCGCATCCGTATCTGGAGGCCCCATCCTGCTGGAACTTTGCACTCAGCTCGGTTGAAGTGGCACAAAAAGATAAACAAAATCTGTATCTGAGACTGAGTCTCAGACTGAAAGAGTGTGTGTGTGTGTGCGTGCAAAAGGACTCTGAAGTTGAACGACAAAAGCTTAGTTAGATGGCAAAAGCAAACGGTAGCCAAGCAATTTGTGGTCAAGTGCAAACTGAAGGCAAACGATGAAGAAGCTGACGATGATGGCGATGGCGATACCGATGCCAGTGACGATGTTTCCTCCTACGGAGAACCAGAGACAGAGCCGGCATGCGGCGAGGGCGGTGACGAAAAAATAAAAGTTCCTAAACGACCCAGAGAGAGAGAGAGTGGAGTCCATCGTCCTCTGCGTGCAAATGGGGTAGAATTAAGCCAAATGTATGAGCTCCATCTCTCCGTATTGGGGACTAATTAACGACGGAATAATTTCCCCCAAAGTAAGGCAAATGGAAACAAGGAGCAAGATTCTGGCTGATTGGTCATACACGGAAAGAAAATAAATACATTTTTAAGCTAAAACTATATTCTCAATAACAGACACCATCAAAATAGACCTCAAATTATATACAATTTATGATTTAACTCTCTATTAAAACTTATCCCTGTTTTTTCCAATGTAAGTAGAACGAGACAAGAGATGAGGTCCTGGCTACTGGCTCAGTCCTTGGAATTAGAAAAGTTCATATGGCAGTGCAACTGTTTGGCTTTTGACCTGCTGCCTCCTGCTTGTAGGCAGCATTTTGCATGCGAGGCAAAGTGCAATATCAACAAGGCCCAAAAACCAAGAGAAATATGTCGACTTGTCACACAAAGCACAAACTTCCACTGGGACAAGCGCCTGACACTGGTCACACAGATACGACACACACGCACAGATATCCGGCAGAAGAGTCTCTTGAATACGGGCTGGAATTTTAAACTAAAGTATGTTCGGAGCTCTGTGCCCAAGGCGGCCACTGATAAGACAGGCGAGAATGTTCAAATGCGGGGATATTGCCGACCAAACCACCCGATCTAAGCCCCCCGAATAGTGCCGGGAATGTGGCCAACCCAGATACACACACACACACACACGCGCGCGTCAGGCATGTACTTATACCACAGGTCCTTTGGGCGAAGGAATACATATTTGGGGAATTTTCGTTGCATGCAGCTTGGCCATAAAATAAATGGAGAGCCTTATGCGCTGTATTTTCAAATGCCCACGCATACCACCCACCACACTCCCTGCCTCTCCTTGGGCATCAAAAGTTTGGACAGGTGGCGGAGTGTAGGGCCCCGAAAACTGGTTGGGACACATGGACTTATGGGCTACCAGATAGTGATTGACAAAACAGAGTACTTTGCAAAGTCAGCTGAAAACAACAACCTACACTGCGAATTGTTATAATTATAATATATACCATTTCAACCGTGACTATGCCCCAAGACTGTTCCCCAAACTGACTGGACAGCCCTCGTTAAATCACAAAATACTTCACCCATGTAGGGCGGGCAACCTTAAGCAACAATTTTGGTACAAGCTCCATTTCCTCAGTTGGAAACCAAAACGGAAGCAACAAATATCATCAAGCCCAATTGCATTTGTGGCCGAAAACTGGAAATATTTACTTGGCCGGCTTGGGTCTCGGCATGGGTTGGAATTCCGACATTGCCTTTCGCCAGGGGGAAACGACGCTGGCAGATAAGCGGCCAGGAGCTGAGTTTCCTGCCCCATTTGGCCAAAAGAGGAGTTGCCTGACTGACTTGCCAAGTAAGTACTGCTGCAGTCGAAATAAAGATGGAAAGAAAAGATGGTGAATGGCAAAAGGAGTTGCTGGGCGATGATAAAAGTGGTTTATGGCCGTGGTTAAGGACTGTCTATAGGTCCTCGGACATAATCTACTGTTAAGGAGTGCATTATGCCCCTTGTCATCGTGGGTGATGGGGGATTGTTGTTGCAAGTGATGGGTTTATGAGATGAGAAGTTGAGCCCCTCACTTCATTTTACTTAAAATGTCCGAGTGACTTCACACTTTGCGAACCGAGAAGCAAAAGTCCTTTAATTTCAGCAGAACATGAGATGTCTTTAGACGGATCATATTTCTCATAAATTTAACTGAAACCCTCTAGGCTCGTAGAAGGTTGTGTTTATTGACTGAAGGACTGCCAGACTCTGCTTACATTTTATAGGAAAGGAATGGATTCACTGGAAATTCTATGAAAATTACATCCCCAGCACAAGTCACTTGGGAGACTGGCTGACAAAATGAGAACAACTTTGAACTTGATTCAAATTCAATTGAAACCCTCAAATGGGTGGCGCTCGAAGGACCTCGAAGGACCGGTTGTCGGTGTGATTGTGGGCGGGTGGGCCCGCCTATGACAATAGCCAACGTTGTTGGAGGAGCCAGCCATGGAGCCGTGTTGTCATCGTCATTATCAAGTGGCTGACACCCTTCGGAAATTCCGCCCACCAATGTCCCCGAAAATAACCCGTAAAGCACTTAAAAAAGACCGCATGACAGCCAGCGGGCGTCTAACCACTTATATAGCTCTATCTCTTTCAGTTATCCTTTATATCCTGCCAGGCAGAGTAACAGGCGTGAGTGCCTACCATAATCGATGGCTGATGTTGGAGCTTTTGTTGCGACAGGTCAGTGCTGGTATTTGTACACTAAGACCTAAGAAATGTATTTATTGGGAGATACAGGAATAGTTTGTCGTCCTTCCGCCAGTTACGAAAAGGATGTTCGATTATCCTTCTTTTTTCCAGTGTACTTTTGCCTTTCTTTGAAGCTGACACAAACCTCAATTTTCACTTCAATTTAAACTTGCTGAATGAAGTGTTCATTGTCCGAGCCCCTCCTGGCACCCACATCCATTCATCCGCTGCTAGGATGTGCCCTGGGCTATACCAGAAAGGCGATGGAGACATGTTAATTGAAGGCTATTGAATGAAACGTCTCCATGTCTGCGGCTTCTGGCGTGTTTATTTATTCAATACTTGTATTAAATTATACGCCATTGTCTCTGTCCTCATGGTAGCTGGAGGCCCGAGCTAGTGTCCATTTTAATTAAACTCCAACATGTGCCGGGCCATACTCGTATGTACTTATGTCTTTATGAACAAACAAACAAACAGCTGCCCCCAGTGGCCCATTGATCTGACTCTGGACTCTTATCCCCAAGGCGGCTGGCCTCTCACTAACAAATTTATGGCCGCACACACCCAGACGACAATTCAAACACAAAATTTAATAATTTAGCACTTAAATTATTTGGCACTTGTAATAAAACAAACAACCAGCACCAGCCTCGGCCCCGGCCCCGGCAGACAACATCCTCCCAAAACTCCACTGAACAAGTGAAAAGTGCTAAAATGCAAAACTTTTGGAAGCCGCAGGAACTAGTTGTGGCGAGGGGAGGGACGGTGGATGTAAAATGCAAAGGACGACCTATAATGCGCCAGCACAGTTCTGACCAAATGTTGTTAAATAGCACAAGCAAAATGTAAATATAAATTTTCAACACAAGATTTATGCATATTTTGAGGTCCTGGTAATGCTGGAAGCGCTAGAGGGGGCCGGGCAGGGCGGCACCGGCCCATGTCCTTGGTCAAGTGCGACATGTGTGTTGTAAATTTTAAAATTGTTTAAATTTCGACTGCTGTTCCAGCTGTTGCAGGGCCATCAAGTGCAGCCAGAGGAGCCATCCCTCACTCCCTCATCTCAACTTCCACTCGAATAATGCACCAAGACATTGGCCAAATTCTGCATCTTGGTCTTCTGCCGGCTTGTGTTCGTAATGTTACATGGACGTATGTACGTAATGTACACGAAGGCATCTTCATCCCTGTGTCCGCCCACTGGCTGAGTCATGTAAGCTTGGCAAATCCATTTGGGCACATTACGCATACGCCATGTACGCCCCATCCTGGCCACGTCCCTCGCCCTGCTGGCATCATAAACTTCTCCTGTGCAACTCCTGATTGTGAAGCTTTTGGAGGGGATTTTTGCCTCGTCTTGTTTATCCAGCCTGTGTGTGTGTTTGCAAATACATTACGAGTAATTTATTTGAAATCTAAAACCAAATATTTTTGTTTGCCATTTATCATAATGGGGTGTGTATAAGGACTTTATGTATAAGGAATGAAGTGCGAATTTCTATCCACTTTGTTTCTGTTTATTATTCGGAGGAACTTTTACTTGTGAAACGCATTGAAAACCAATAATTAAGTTAATTTGATTGCAAGTTAATTTAGTTAAAAGTCCAGACAAGGCTTGAGTAGTTCGATATCCTTTAATGTCAAAAGGGCGGCTTAAAGAATCGAAAACGACTACGGATGCAACATCTACCGCAACGATTAATTTAATATTTCCGCACAAAATCACGCACATCTCACTCCACAGCCGCAGTAGTACCCATTCCGCCTCAAATTCCCTTTATTCGGAGCCATCTCCGTGGCCGTTCTGTCACCTGGACAGGTCGGATAAGAGCGGGAACCGCGGCGCAGCCAAACATTTGCATAAATATCACACACGGCCCAGACTACGGATGAGAAGGATGCGGCCACCCCACTCTACCCGGCCAGCAATAAACCCCAGAAAACGTTCCCCATTTCGTTGATGACGGCGACAGATTTTAAATACATTTTGCAGCGACCACTCGGCAATGGGCAACACCCGTCTGCAACAATTATTGGTTGTGTGCAGTTTGCAATTCAGGTGCCGGAGCTGCGGATACGGATCGTACGGGCTGCCTGGACCCGTAACCCCGGCACTCGGTTCACCGGACACAGGGACATGGGGACTGCCGGGCAGTTGGACCTCCGGATAGCAGGATAGCCGGATAGCCGGACAGAACGGTTCTCTGTCCGAAACTCCACGAAAATAACGAGTTTGTGGTAAATTGAATTGTTCAACATCCACATTGCCGCCACCATTCCATAACGTCAATAAAACCGATTCATTCGTCGCATGGCTCTGGTGCGGTTTTGCTTTTGGAGCTTCGGGTGTCCATCACTTTGTTTCTAACAAACTGCGACTGTTGGTATCGCACACACTTTCCACTAATAATCTATTCATTTTCTATTTTATACAATTCAATATCAATAATACAAATATTTAGCGATTAAAAGTGTATGTGGCCGAGCTGCCACAGCCATTGAATGATTTTTCAGTCATTTTGTGGAATTATTATCCACCAATCGCTAAAGCTTAAAAATGTTTTGTTTCATTTGCATTTTTCGCATCCAATTTTCATAATCCTGGTGTCGGAGGTGACGGGATAAAATAAATACCATTTTCAATGATCAATGATAAAATTGGCCATAATCGATGCATTAACCAAAACCTGAATAATTTGAGAATCGCAAACATTTAAATGCAAATAGTAGCACCTTTATTAAAGGGGATTTATGGAGTGCCAGCATACATAGCTACCTGTCCGATTATGATGACAGATGGTTTGATGTTGGAGGGGACATCAAAAACAACAGCACTTGCCCAATTCGCAGACATGTTGCATTTTGGCAAGGCAATCAAACTGGCATGCAACACAAATGTGCAATCTAGTTGCCATCCCACCCTAGACCCATTCCCACTTCCCACATTCCCACCCACCAGTAGAGCTTCTGAAAAAATAAAAGCGATCCGAATGGGTACCGAAAGTGGCAACACAATGTCATGGCTGGGGAGCTGTGCCGGTTGTTGGGTTGTCGAGCTTCTAGTGTACCCTTTCGACTGCAGAACGATGACGACGACGACGACGATGATGATGATGATGATGCGAGGGCAGCTAGACAAAAAAGCCATTAAAAGCGACTTAAATGTTGTGAAATGTTTTCACGCTCCGTGCTCCGCACCACGGGCGGAGGACCAGGTACAAAGGGCAAGGTGTTGGTACGTGCAAAGCTTATGGCACATTTTCATTTGCACATACATTTTATTAAATTTTAAAATCTAATTTGAATTTTCACGCCACCCAGCCGGAGCCGGAGAACAACGAGTCAGCTTCTGCGAGCAACAAAGCTAAACGAAGTGTATCGGAAGAATCGGGTTGGGAAAGGGAGTCAGAGGAGCGGGACGAGAGTTGACAAGACAGAAGACTGCAGAATGGTGACATTGTGGATAAAACTGGGATCAATATGATCTCCAGCAGATTGGAACAAAGATCAGGGAACTTTATAAACTCTCCTCTATGTGAAGGAGGACCGATAAAGTCTGTTCCTGCAAAAAAGGAATTTCAATAAACGCTTGGCACGCTTATTGCCATATTTCCAGCTCAGAATTTGTTAAATTAGTAGTACAAATTGGTACAAAGATACACGGATGTTTTCCTGCAATGTGTTCTAGCTGATATGATTGCATCCCCCAGAGTCGTTGCCAAACAACTCATAACATATTCATGTATTGTTTCAAGACCATGTCTGAACTGACAATGAATGCGAAGCTCAGTGCTCGATTAAACCGGAAACAAAAGCATGAATTTTGGCAGGAACTTGGGGTAGGAATAAATGGCAGAGTTGGCATGTTGCATATCAGTGTTTCATTATCTTTGGACAAATGTCAATTAAAAGTAAAGTATAAAAATAATAAACACTGCCGGACCAATGTCAGTTGAGAGGTGGCGATCATAAAAACAGTTCCGGGGTATCCATAAAAAGTAACGCCCAGCCGAGGGGCTTGGGGATGGTGGGTGGTGGATGGTGGCGTATAAAAAGTTAGTCATGCGAGATTTTAGTTGTCGTTGGCGTTGTTATCGTTGTTCTGCGATGGTCAGCGCTCCGAAACCCCATAAAACTGCAAAACTTCAATTAATTTTCACATATGGCGACTCCCGGCTGGAGAGGAAAATATATATATGTATGTATGAGTAGTGGTGGACGGCAGCAGCTGACCCTCTGAACCCTGTTCAGTGAATTCAATTAACCGCAATTTCCATAGCTGCCAGGATGAGGCCGTGGGAGGGGGGGGCTCTCCCTCTCTATCAAATGCAATTGTTGTGCGGTTGGGAAACTACAATTTTCAGACAACTGGCAAAAAAAAAAAAAAAATGTTCGCGGAATACAAAATTTCCATTTTTGTCAGCTTGAAAAAAAACAAAATGGGGAAAAAGCAATAAAAATAAGACAAGAACTCAAACAAACAGAAAACTGAAATATGAAAATAATTAAAACAGTGTGCTGAAATGCTCAACAGAAATTAAATATGCATTGGGCAGCCATAAAAACACAACACATATGCATGTTCATCTGGCAGTTTTAACTTTTCGTTGTCCTTTGTAATTTGTCACATCTAATTGCTCTTGTTGCCTCACTTTTTATGTCACTCCGATTGCCAGATTCCGGGTGTGTGTGTGCTCTTGATTTTGTTGACTTTTGCATTGTAATTATGCGGTCAGATTGTCCGATGGTCCGATGGTCAGATGGTCAGATTTGAATTGAGATCCACAACAGTCGATGATTCGACTGTCGACGACCTAACGATGCAGATGACCCATTTCTGGCTAGCTGATTCGTAATTAGCCCGGCCAGTGCAGTGGTTCTGGTCTTCAGAAAGGGAATAGACAGGCACTGTCTGCGGTTGCACGGCTGGTGATTTGCATTTTCGGTTAATGACTTGATTCGAAATGGTCACTGAACATGGTCTCATTGCCAAGTGCAGGTCAAGAGATAGAGGGAATGGGCGCCTGATTATGGCAAAATTATCTATAATCGGCTTATCGCAATGGAAAGTAAATTAGTTTTGATTGGGAATGGTGGTTTTAAGCACTATCTTCCACCAATATACCTCAGTAATTATTACATTTCCCAGTTTCCGTCCAATCAAATGGCGAGAGAACTCTTCCACTGAGTCCATTTACCTGAAACATTAGCTTTTTCATTAGAGTTCACCGCCCAGTTTCCTCGCCATCCACCCTTTGGCGAGTTTATCACCAAAGCGACGTGTTAAATTAATCTAAAAATGTTCTCCAAAGACCCAACTTGACAACCAGGAACGGTTGACAGCGGGAAAAAAATGGAAAAAAAAGATAAATCCCCTTTGTGAGTCCCCCGCATCTAACAAATAACTGCTGACCGCATAGTCAGAACAGAAAAAAAAAAAACAGGAGAAACGATGGGGGAAACAGACAGTCTGTGACCACGGGTTGAATGACCAACGTTAACTTAATAGAAGTTGACACATGTCGCCACGCATGCAAAATGGATTCATCCAACCGCAGCCGGGCAGTGTCGAGAGTTCACCCACCCTCATACCCCACCAGCTCTGGTGGGCATCTCTCGGTGCCAGTCCGCATCCACAGGCCCTCAATCTGCAGGGGGTGACCGTTCTGAACAAACGCATTTGATTTCAATATCTGTGCTTGCACCACTGCGCACTTGCACCCCACAGCCCCTACCTTCCACAAAAGGCAGTGATGCCAATTAACACGGCAGCTTGTTGGCTTTACTGCCCCGGGGCGATTCGGACCTGAAAACCAAACATTCAAGACAAATCTAATAGTATAGTACCCTGACTTTTTGTTTTTTTAGATACAACTTTTATCATAAAAGGCATACAAGTGTGTTTCAGATGAAGGAGCAGTACCGGGTATCGTATCTTTTGAGCCTTTATTTCTTGGAATACTCTGCCTATGAAGTGAATGATGATCCTGAATCCCTGATAGATCATAATTCTATGTAGCATTTGGCCCAATCTCTAATGTCCATTAAGTTAGGGTAGCAACACCCCAGAAAAAGCAAGAAACCAAAGTAGAGAACAACACAATCGTATTTCCGGCCATGACTGTCGCATGTCAGTTTGGGCTTTCGGTTCTCTGTGTACTTCTGCCACCAGAAGCCATCATCATCCCCTCCTGTATCAATCGAACTATGAGGGTGGAGCCCAGGGAGAACTTTCTTGCGCAGCGTACCATGAAATTTGTTTGTTTACAATTGCAAACTCCGCCATGTTCGCCTCGTTCACGGGTTCTCCTGCTACCTACCACCTATTCTCGTTGTAATATTGTTGTATGTGTGGTGTTGTATCTGATGTTGTTGCTATCAAATACCGGAAATTATTGTATGTTATGTGCCAGCGTCGACAGGGCCCACGGCATCGTCGTCATCGCCGCTATCGAAACGCGGCGTAAATCCTGTATTTATGTATTTTTGGCTGCTTATTTCATGCATCGTTGGCTGATCCAGCGAAGCTCTGGTTTAAGTTCAAATCAATTACTTGGAATTTGCTTTAAAAGAGAGTCGATTAAAGTTCTTGAGTTTTCTGCTCAATCAAAAATATGCCCAAAGGCGACATAACTCCATCTCTTAATTAAGTTTAAACTCCTTTGGAAAACATCTGCATGTCATTGACATTAATGCGCCAATGGGTTCACAGTTCAGCAAATCTTAATGGGCCCAAAAAGAATGGGACGTGAGCGAGGCAGCTGCCGCTGGGCGCGAGGCGTTTTTCTATAAATTTGCATAACGCTAGCAAGTGCAATCAAATAGTCGTAAATAAATGTGAGCCGCATTGCATTTATGGCAGTTGCAGCCACTGCACATAAAGTTCCCACAGTTCCCCATGGTCAATGCACTCGAGGGCCCCGAAGGATAGCTGGGAAAGTGGTTGGCAGTGGGAGGGCAGGCGAGAAAATCGGCCGGGGAGCGCCACAAGCGTATATATAATATATATATATATATATTCTATGGAAGGAGCAACAGTGACGCCAGCGAACAATGTGCCCACTTCAGTTGCTCACTGTGTGGCTGAGAAAAAATTATATTACAACATTGTGTATAAATTGTGATTTCCAGGCAACAGAAGTAGTAGCATTTAAGCAAGTGCCGTGCACTGGATGCGATGCACTGGGCAAATAGAATGCAATGTTTTGAGTTTTTCTTGCCTTGGAACCTTGTCTAGAAACTCAAGAGTTTCTTCTGGCAAGTCCCTAGATTTCCAGTGTAATTGAGTACTTATGTTGCGGCGTATATGTTAACCCCTTGGCTGCTTCTGGGGGCTGCCTGGCTCACGCTTCGTTACTTGGGCTGCTTGGCTTGCAAGTGAGTGCGACAGTGTGTCAGTCAACAACAAGAACAAAAACAATAACAAGGACAGGCGGTAGGGGACTGGTGGGTTAAGCAATGTGCGTGCGCCGCTTGGTCGGTTTTAACACGCACTTAACGCACCCCTTCGGTTAACTGCCGGGTGCTCCCTACCTACCCTCCATCGGCACTCTCCAGCCATTCATCCCCAGACCCTTCATCCACCCCAGAGTGAATGAGTGTGTAGAACCCAACAATGTAATCTAGGGTCCGTCGACGACTGCTCATTTCCACTACAAAAGTTAATATGCTGCTAAAATGGCATTAAAAATGTGGCACAGTACACTGCGGGGGTGTGCTTTGTGTTGGAAAGAAAGAGCTCCCCCCCTCTCCCGATAAGTTCAAAAGTATAAACACCTCACGACACAGTTGCGTTCTTGCCAGCGGGACCTTGTTGGCTAATAAAGTTGGCCAACTTAGGAAAAATTTCAGAGGGGGAACTCTCATTCGTGGTCGGCCAGGAAAAACTCTGCCACTGGCGAATGGGAAAATGAGGAAACTGCGAGATCTGCGAGTTGTGCTGCGAAAAGGCGACCGTTTTGCACTTTTTCGCAAATTAATGTTTATGTAATGGTCCCCCGGCTAAGTGACCAATGACAGCCATATGAAAACCTTTGACATGGCCTTTTTATTTTCCAACTTTGTCATGGCAACTACGAGCACTTAACTTTGACATTTACGAGAGCGAACAAGAAATGGTCGACTTTTAAGCTGTTGGGTAACATATTTGAAAAGTCGTGACATCTACGAGTGTTTGAATTACTTTCTTCGAAACTATTTTTACCTGCAAGTAGTGCCAAGCTAGTGATTAGTTAGTAATTAGAATGCCGAGACCTTGTCGATGAGCGTGGGAGCCAATCGCCCATCCTTTCGAATTAAATGCAAATCAATAGAATAGAGCGCCGGGAATTAATTAACACTTGTGGGGGCATGTTCGCTAAATTAATCCGACAGGTTCGAGTGGATGACAGACAACAAAAGCTAATTAAATGGCCCAGATGTAACCTCCAATTTGGCCCGAAAATTTACATAACTAAACTAAACGATGTGCGGCAAGTTAATAAACTGAAACGAAATGTGTGGCAAGCATCCACTCGCGAAAATGCATCAATCAAAATGTGCAACTGACAACAAAAACAACAACAACCAGCTTAACGAACTAATGCGACAGGTGGGGCAGGCGGGGGGGTCTCGATGGGTGTAAGTGGCTTTTGTGTGAGCTCATTAAAGTGATTACGCCACGCCCCCGACAAACGCCCCAACAAACTTGCAACTAAATACGCCCATGACAATAGTTTTGTCAACCCAGTGTGTGTGTGTTTGTGGGAATGTCAAATTGCATACAATTTTTGCATGCAACTAACAATGCAGGGGGGTGGCTGAGGGGAAGGGGATTGTCAAAAAAATAAAAATAAAATAAAAAGTTGGCCAACAAAACGCTCCCAAAGCACTCGACAAAATAACCGTACCCCATACCCAGATAGCTGCTCCCATTTCAGTTGTTTAGCTATGCATTAGATTCTACTCCTTTTGTTGCACCAACAGAAGCGACAACTTTATATGGGCGTGGCCTCCGCCCATTTTGTGTGTGTCGTCATAGTTGTTGTCACTGGGTGCCTGCACAATAACAACGCCGGTGCATCCGCTTTTTGATGCTGCCTTTTGCTTCTGGCTTGCTTTTCATTTTTTTTTTTTGCTTTTTGTCTGAGCTTGCAGTTGCAACTTTTCATTGTCAGTGTCATTGTTGCACCATTATTACGTATGCCGTCGCATGTGTGAGTGCAACGTGCGGCTCTACACGAGTTCGAGTCTAGAGGGGCACACACCTTCTTCGGTTGCCAGACCCATTGTTGCCGAGTTGCATAAAAAATTGACCATTGAACCGTCGAGCGAATATTCTTTTCATTTTCTTCGCTTTTCATTCTCCGCTTCATGCGTGGCTCGCTTTTAAAATGAACGCCATTCGGGCGCCTTTTTTGCATAAACCGTGGATGCAACAAAAAAAAAAAGCGGTGCAGTGTTGCACATTTTCACCGAAATGAAAGTTTTTCTGGCTCTACTTTGTCTGCCCAGATGACGGATCAAGGTTTTCGTAACAAAAAACGAAAAGTCTGCGGTTTGCTGAATTTACAATTTCAGATCCAGTTGAAGTGGAAATTTAAATCGCATCTTTATGGAGTATTTTTTCTCCATTTCTCTGTTAAAAAATGTACAAACCTAATGGCCCTTATTCAGTGGACTTTATAAAAGTGGACCCCACAGCCTTTCTTTCTGAACTGTTTTTATAAATTTAACTAACCTTTAAAAACAAGAAAAAAAGAAAAAAATTGTCTTGTTTTGGGTGTGTTGGAACTAGCTAGTAGCCAGTCACCAGCAGCAGAGCAGAATAAGAAGACTATAAATTCTTTAAACAATCATCCGATGTGGCCAAATTTTACTTTATAGATAAAATTATACTTTGGAATAGTTTGGCATTAAAACCTTGTCAAAATACACTGGAGAGCCAAACTGTAACACGCATTCAGCTTCAGCGAATTCTAACTTCTAAGGTCTGTATCTTCGGTTCTAAAGTATGCATTCTGAAAAACTTAGTCTTATTTTATTGATCATTTAATTACCTATATTTTTTGAAAATTTTGTGCTATTTGGGTATAATTTAAACAAAAAAATATAAAAATATTTTAATAATAATTTTTATTATTGGAAGGAAGGAACTTTTGTTGTACTCTTATTGGAGGAACTGCCTATTTCGCCACCGAAGATACAGACCTTAGAAGATGGAAGGCTGAATTCGTGTTACAGTTTTGCTCGTCAATGTATGTTCTTTCCTAAATGCACGGATATGAAAAATAGCTTGTCTTAAGCTTAAACCGTGACTCTGTTCTAACCGCACAGATCTGATAAACAAGTTGTTAAGCCCAACTTGCGAGCGCCCAAGCCACTTTAATTCGCGAGTTGACAAACTGACAACCTGCACGTAAGATGAGCAGAACAGAAATGATTAGCAGGCGCCCGCGACTGCCATAACTCAGCTGTCAAAACAGCAACGAAATGTTATCAAACAATTTCAAGGTTGACTTGTGTCCTATCCCCTCCGGGCAACCATCGCGCTTCCTTCAGCTCAAAACTGAGTATGAAATAAAGTCGGAAACTTTGTTTTGGCCATGCCAGGCAAATAAATCACATTTAACAATGTGCCAGCGAGAGTATTTTTCATTTCTGCATCGGCAACTTACTTTGCCCGAAAAATGGAAAATTTCAGGAGATATGTATAGATGAGGTAGGAGGTGGTGGTGGTGTCTGGAGCTTATTTTGACTTACCTTCGCGCACATTTTCATAGGCGTCCTCGACATGTGACTCCTTGTAGATAATGGAGTGAAAATCAAGTTCGTCCTCGGCGTTATCCTGTTCATCCGCAGGTTTTTCCGTTGTGGGTGGGTATGTTGAGGAGGACGACGATAACGGAGAAGAAGTCTCGAAAAGCTCTGGATACTGCGTTGTCGCCGTCGTCCTCGTCGTAGTCGTTGTTGTGGATTCAGCAATTTTCTTTATGAAGTTTTCTGTCTTACTATCAACGGCAGTTCTGTTATTATTTTTTGTTTTTGTTATAGGGCTGCTTGAGGTCCTCGTTCTAGTTGTTCCAGTTGTTGTTGCTGTTCTGGTCGAGGATGTCGACGGTGTTGTTTTTGTTACTGTTGGTGTTGTCGCCGTGCGATTTGTGGGAAAATAATGTTTGGCATGTTCAACATAATAGGCATCACGTTCCGTTATAATTTTACCCTCGAATACCCCATTGTGTATGGAACCAAATACATAACTATTACGATCCCCTATCACTTCGCCCTCATAGATATGATCCGTGGAGACATCAATGGGGCCATTGCTATCATAAAACTGGAAATTACAAAGAATGTTATTAGAAATATTTGCTCTGTATACTTGAGAGAGACCAATACTCACGTCTAACTTATCGCTAAATGTATTTAAATCACGTTTTAATCTAAGATGGAAGTCTCTTCCATGTGCTGCAAACTTTAAATGTACATAATGATCTTTGGTCACTGATCGGCGCGCTCGGTTGTGACTAGCTCGAATGTGCTCGTGATCATAGTTGAGTGTTTCGTAGTGGGATATGTATTCGTTGAGTCGCTCATGGCCTGCAAAGAGTTCAAGAATGGGAGAGACACGTTAGTTTCAAATCACACCATCTTTTTCGATACATCTTCAAAATCGATTTCCAGTAGAAGAAACCGAACGACCGCAAATGAAATTTAATTGATGGCCGGAAATTGAAAGAACACTGGACCACAGAGTGCCAAAGGACGTGTGAGGACAATGTGGCACTACCACTGGCATATGGAAAAGGCCTTTGGTCACCTCAAAGACCTTTCATTTCCCTGTCACCACTGGCGACGCTACCTTCACTTAATACATTTGCCATTTGGACGGGCTTACTGGCATCTGATGCTGTATCGGGGTCTGGTGTTTCTTGTAATGCAGTTACTGCTGCAATGGCCCTCCGACGGCTGAAAGTTGTTGCACATGCCACAGCCAACAGCCCATGCAGACCAGATGGCAAGTGGCACTTGTGTGGGCGTGGCACTCTCCCCCTGACTGGCACAAACATATTTATTTTGGCAGATGGACTGGAAAAATGGAAAACCAGCCAGAACCCGACGACATCGATGGCAGGGAAATGGTTCAAGAGAGTTCTCCAAAGTATTCGTTTTGGGGGGTCGAGAGAATTCTTCGTCCATTATTCCCTCTCAGTTCAAAAGTTACACAACATTTTTAATGCACTTGCAACGCACACACAGTGCCAGGCATAAATGCATCACTTACGACAGCATTTTCATCTAAAGTTGAGTGCCAACCGGAGGGAAGAGAGGTCCTTTCTGGCTACCTAATGGAGCACAGAGCCCTTTAATTATTAATCTCTCAATTTATCACGTCTTGAAAGGGAATAATAAGCAACCACTTGTACCACATACTTGGTGTAACCTCAATTATTCCACAGAGCACCCCGACAATCAAAATATAATTCGTCAAACTAATCAATTAAATGGAAAGGAAGCCCATATAGACCCCACTTCATTAATAGACACTTTTAATTAAAGCTCCAGATTCCAGTTGGCATATGAATGGCTAAAGAGTTTTAATTAATTAAAAACTTGCGTTAAAAATGATTCAAAAATAGGTAACAAAAAGGGATGCCAGGATGCCAGGATGCGGGCCCCACTTCAAAACGACTGACGGAAAATTACACAGAACCAGAAACTCTGAAAATCTGAGGGAAAAAAGCAAACCGAATGGTTAAAATTTGCTGCCAGGGTTCTAAAATGCGGGGGAGCTGGGGGGATCGGTGGGAGGGTAATTAAACTGAATGTTCAAGTAAACATTAAACCCAGCTTTCCCCCCCAGTTTTTTTTTTGTATTTCATTCAGGACGAAATAAGCAAAAAATAGCGAAAGGCCGGCAACGGGAAAAAGTACGGAGGACGGGAGCCCTTGGCCGGGGGGTCAGGTCACTGTAGTAGTTGACCCACAAAACCGGCACAAAGGTTTTTCCTACCTCTGTCCAACAATGCGGAAAGCTTGCCCAGGGACTGATTAAACAAAGCCAAGAGCCCGAGGAGAGCTGGAGTCATGAGCGAAAAATGAGCGACAGGAGTCATAGATATAGGTTTGCAGAAGCCCAAGGAACGATAAAATAACTCTGGGAATTGTAATGGATATCTGCTTGTTAATTAAACCACAATTATAGCATTTGATCCACGGGCATTAGAATGGCAAGTTGGCTCTGGTTTAAATTACTGGATTAAATGACACATGGTATGAATGCAATGTTTTAGATTTCCCAGTATTATTTACTGCCATTATCCAAATGAAATCCATTTGGCTTCCTATCCCAATCACTGGCACCTTGACTTACATCCCCGCCTGTTGCTTTCCGGTTTTTCCGGCCCGGTTTTTCCAATTTCCCATCGATCCCCGCCGCCTCCAAGCTGCAGGCTTCTCCTCGCCAGCTGCACAAATGGCACAAATAAATACAAAAGGCAAAGTGGAAGAAGAAAAACCAGCTGGAAACTACTTTCGCTACTCTCCGGAGATAGTGGGGCGGAGGAGGTTGGAGGGGTCTGGGCGGAGAATTGAATATGGCCAAATGCGCTTGACCAAAGAAAAGGCCAACATAAACATGGGAAAACCTACAATAACAATCTATGACTGACTGTGCCCGACTTTCAGAAGCAGGAAAACAAAAACTTTTCTTTTCAAATGGCTCTCCTGCCAGACCCATTTGGCCAGTTTTGTTTTTCTATCGACCACCATCACTCGAAAAACAATGAGAAAGAGCCCGAAATCCAATCTAGAACCGAAAAGAAATAGTACAGATATCGGAGCACTTGAAGCACTAGTTGGCCAAGTGAATTAACGAAATGCGAAAAGAAAGGATGAGTGAGAAAAGCGATTCTCACTGATATTCCATTAACCCAAATTCTCGTCAGCAGCATCCCATCGATTTATGTCGCCAGTGCTACGACAAACGAGCATTTAATGCGCTTCACTGCGGAGCTAAGACACAAAGGACACATCCAGATAGGGGGAGACTTTTTGACGCTTGCCCCGAGTCCAGCTGAAATCCGAACCAATCCAAACCTCTCGGCGTTATTCATTTTTAAACTGCATGACCCGGGCAGCTCTACACAATGCCACTGCTGTGGCACAATGATGATTCAATTTAGTTGCAGTGTGGCAGACACCCAGACCGCTTAACTGGCTCTCAAGTGGAATATCTGCGGCTCTGGGCCAGGGTTTTCGTTTTTTTTTTATTGATAGGCTTTGGAGGGAGAAGTCCTGCAAGGATGGAGCCGTGGCAGCGCCGGCCAAATCGACTTACATTTGCGATTCGTTCTCGGTTCGGTTTTGGGCTTGAAGTTGATGGATGACGGCGGGTCATGAGGCAGCTCTGTTCTAAAATTTTGCCATTAAATGAACAGAAACCTAGGGAGGCTGACCGACAATAATCGGTCATTCGTATAAATTAAATAACGCAGACAGAAACTCAATTTAGGGCATTATTTTTGCGCTCCAACGGCTTCTGTTTTGCACAAATTAATCTAATGGCATTCCAATTTAATATTTGCTTTTTATTTCAGATGTCTGCCAGACCCACCATTCCCTCCATCCATCTTAGGGCTGTCTGAATCACTTTATTGGACACGTGCGTAATTTGGCAGAGCTTCAATTTAAATTCAAATCGCCTCCAGTTGCAGGAAAATGAAAAATAAACATCAATAAATCTTTTGGTCCGAGGCTCCTTTATCGATTGCATTTTTCTCATAAATAGTGTGGGAACTTTACAAAACAAATTAAGATTTTCCGAGAAGGCCGTCCTTGGAGTCCCACTCACTTCACTCACTAAAATGGTTCAATTTTAGGAAAGTAATGTAATATTTTATTTTTAAAACATGCCAGTTTGAAGGACTTTAGGTTGATAAGACGATTGCAGTGTTACGTGATTTATTGCAATTCCTTGGCTTTTTATTTGACAATCTTCCGTGCGGTTTCCCTGCGCTTTAGTTTTTGCCGTAGAAGTGGCAGGACCGACACGGCGGTCTCCGCCCAAGTTTCTGGGGAAAAAGTTTCATCAGAGATTTTTTTTTATGGTTGTGAGACGCGCAGCGATGTCACTTGGAGCCCTGACATGCGTCCCATTAGGTTACAAAATGCCAACAAAATAAAGAAAATTCTAATGTAGAAACTTTAAAAAAGTTTCCAATGTCTGAAAAAAAAAACAAGGATGGTGGATGTCCCCGAACGCACATTATGTTATCCCCACGCTGCATTGATTTAAATCCAGGAAAAATGTGATTAAAATTTAAACGTAAGTCCTTTCTGAATGCGTAATCCCATGCAGGACTCCTACAATGCCAGCCCTCTTGCCCGAGGAATAAAAAAGGTTTAAATGCATATGCATATTTGTTGTTCGCACATACTCGTCCTCGGATAAAATGTTTGTTTTTTTGCTGTTCAACTCTGAGATTCTCTGCGCTTTTCACTATTTTTGTCACAGCAAAGCGCATTAAGTCTTTAGCTGAAAGGCAGCAAACTGCAGCACCAGCAGCAGCAGCTCCAGAGTCGAGTACAAACAGGCCAACAGCTGTAATAACAACAATTACAAACGACAGGGCTTCTCACCCACTTACATAACAGCGCAAGGACTCGTGTTTTCTGGATTTTATAGAGCAAAATAATAAAAAAAAAAAACAAACTAAAAGTACAGAAAGAAAGGGGAAAATCACATTAGAGACTGACTTGGATTTCCCGAATCACATCTTGAAAATTTTTTAATCTGAAGTCCCTGGTTCTTTCTGAAGGATACAGTTTAATTAACTTGTGCTCCTTTTTAATATAAATTGCTCGTTTAGGGCCAAGTCGATCGATTTCTTCTGGGCTGGGTCAAAAAATAATTACCATATTAAACTCTAGCAGCTGGGAAAACTTTGCCCGCAGTGGCAGGACAAATTTGACCACAGCCTCTATCGACAGATAGGGCCTCAGGCCGCGTGGAGGAAAAGGCCAGCCAGTTGCATAAACTAGCCAATAATCCCCTGGGGCAGTGGGGGAGGCACTGAAAAGGACATGCATACGGATGGGAACAGGGAGGATCCGACAACTTGGCAGCCAACTATTGAGGCGTCAGAGGACAACAGAGCGGGCCAATAGTTGGCCAAGTCCTTGGGAAATCGCCTTAAAGGCTACAACAAATACTGCACTGAACCCAGAGCAACAACAGGCTGTTGGGAAACTTTTCCATGTAATGCATTACAAGTAATTTCACTTGCTACCCACTCCCGCTCCCAATACGGGGCCAGGCCAACTTTGTGTGCAAACTTGAAAACCAAAGCCAGTCAACTTTCCGAAAAGAAACACAAGCCACCCAAAAAATGGGGAAAAATGCAGAATCAGATGAACGACAAACAGATACGTGCTTCGTGAATTTGATAACTGGGTCGTCAGGCAACAGTGTTATTCTGTTAATATCTTTTTAACTTTTATACATGTTGGAGGCTGCTCTATTTCGCTGTAAATTTATTACCGAAAAGGACATCCTTTGGTGGTGATTTGCCATTATGTAGGCCACACTAAAGCCAGGCAAATCTGGGCTAAGTCTACCCCTTGATATACCCAATTTTTATTGTCTGCATGCGACGCTTTTCGCCCACACGCTCTCGGCTCCGAGTCGCGGTTGCCGTTCGCATATCCTGCCGGCAGGACCGCTCTTTGTTAACAGTCTGTTTACAATGGGTCGGAGCGCAGATAGGCTAAGGAATGCTGACAATGCGATATGCTTATTGACCGAGATTTTTTAAATTGTGTGGGTATGGAAACAGTTATTATCTGCAGAGGGCTCGGATGAGGAGCAGCCAACCGGAAGGACTGCGCTTCGCTGTGCGATATCTGTTCGGATGGATAAGTCGGCCGAAAATATGTTAATATGTCAACTGCACAACGGGCTAAAAGAATTTCAATAAAAACCGAAAATTGCAATTATAGGGGATGGCAGGCAAAAAGGGGTTTAAGTTTATGTAAGCCAGAAGCAAAGACAAGCTCGAGTCCAAAATGAATTTCGTATTTATGGCTGTCCAGAAGTCTTTGCTGTTTTATGCTTTTTGTGTATCTGGTAGATTTGACATTTAATTTAATTTGGCCAAGTGACTGACGATAAAATGCAGAAGAATGCACCCACACATCCCACATAAATAATAATTGAATTTGTGCCTCGGGCTCTCCGGATTCAGACTTGCAAACATGAAATTTATTCGAAGCAATTATTGTCGACATTCTACTACAGACAAAATGCTTTCAGCTCTAATTTGAGCAATTAAGACGGTAATCAACTTTTCCAAGGACATCGAATTATAATCAAATGTATTTTATACTTGTGGGCACTATCGATAGTAATCTATTTTTAATCACATAAGCCTTTTGGTGGCACTAGCCCCCGCCTGATGGCATTTGGATGATTAGCACGTAATCATCATTGTTGGACGCCAGAGGAGAGCCTCTATGCCCCCGAATGATGGAAATACTTGGACTGACCCTCGCACACATTTAATATTGGTCAGTCAGCCGACCTTTTTGTGCGTGCGTCTGAAAATGCGGGTCGGTCGTCTGACAGATAGCGGCGGCGGCGGAAAACAGGCGAAAAAATGTGAGTAAAAATAATCATAAATTGCCAACAAAGCACACGCCTCTTTGCCTTTTCGGATGGCCAGCCCAGGACTGGGACTCATCCATCCGGCTCGTTTGCTCCTGTCTGTGGCAACGTTTAAAGGCAACTTTGACCCTTTGGTTTAGTTTCTGGAGGCGAGTGATTTGGGTTCGCTTATTTATTTATTTTTTTTTTTTTTTTTTGCCTCCCCATTCCTATGCTCCCCCAAACGAGGGCCTGCTGTGTATATATTTTGGGGAAAGGAAACCAACAGAATATGTGGAACAGGATATGGCCAACCGACAGCCGGCGACCACACACAAACAAACCGTTGGGCTTAACTTATGGATTATGGGCGTGCCCTGTTTTGCGGTGGAACGGCAACATAAGTGTAGTCTACATCTGGGCGTTCCGCAACAAGAGCGCGTAAAAACCAAAAGCAACGTCAAAATGGCATTAGCACCCCACTGTGTGCGAGTGTTTGCCTGGATGTGTGTTAGTTGCGGTTGAGTTGTGGATGCCGTGGCTGTAGCAGACTTTCAAAGTTATCCTTCAGCCTCTTTAGTCCTGAAAGCGTCTCATTAGGTAAGTGAATAGAGATTGAAATTCGACCAACGAGAAATATTTTCCCGAAAAAGGAATACCAATTTAGTATGCTCAAAAGGAAAACAATTATCTTAACTTTAATACAGGGTTTATACATATATGACAGTGCTATTAAATATAACTATTAAAGGTGTTCGCAGACAAACAAGTTAAAGAATCTAAAGAATCTTGACCCACTGAGAGTGCAACCTGACCCGGAACCCTGCTCGCCGGCAGAGAAAAGCTGACATTAATAGGCCACAGCTAAGAGGGAATTTTGCATAACAAATTAGCTTGAAGTAGCCGTCCGGCAGTCGAGGCACAAACCTAATCCACTTTCGCACGGAATGGGACGAGCACAGGCGGACACTGCGGGAAAGATGGCCGTGTAATTGATGTCCAGGCAAGCTTAAATTACGCCAAATTAAAAACGGTCAGGGGACAGGGAACGAGGATAAGTGGCAAACAAAAAAATTAACAAAGTCGCCCATTATATACTAAATGAAGCAAGCTATAAAGTAATTTAAGACCCGATCGATTGGGGAATAGAAGAAAGCGAAGAAAATCTTGTTAGGCGAACGCAAAAAAAAAAAAAAAAGGATGTAGTAACTGCAGTGTTGCATCAAAGAGAGCTAGAGAGGAAGTGCACAAAAAAAAAACGACTATTTTCATTTGCAGGATAACAGGATGGCAGGACTCTGTCGCCGTGAACGTGGCCATTGTTCATCGGCAGTCGACGCCAATCATTCAACTGATTAGTTTGATTTCGCCGCTTCGCTATTTCCGTAGACAATGGCGGAGGACAATGCCAACTGGTGTGTCAGTAATTCGGGATGGCTCCGGTGCGGTCCCGGCAAATGATCCAATCTGGCCGGACGGAGGATGTAACCACTTGCCAGGGGACCTGGCAACCGAGTCGCCCCATCCAAGACTCAACTTTTCACTAATTGCTTCACCAGTTAACATTTTGCGCAGCATTCTCCCCACCACATCTGTCACTTTTGTTCCAGTCCGCTTAATTAAATTATCGATTTGGTTATTTTTGGACAGTTACGGGAGAATAACCCAAAAAGCTGAGCATTCTAGAAGGTAATATTATTTCAATTTTGCAAGTAAATACAAGCTCCTTATCGTTTAATTAAATTTTCCATCAAACTAATACTCATTCGCTCATTAATCTATGCTTAGATCCATTGTTCAAACTTGGAACAATATACCAGGCCCTAGAAACGCAAGTCCTGCCACCAAATAATGAGCTTGTTGAACTGAGATGAGGCTGTAACCATCAGGGCCCATAGATGGTATGCTCATCCGTCTGTTGTCGAGCCGATAAACCAAAATTTTAATGAGCTACCGAACCGCAACAGTAGAGCACACATACCTGGCACTGAGGAAAGCACTTCAGCTGCCAACTAAACCTAACGAGTGCTGGTAAATATACTCGAGACATGGGTAAACAAACTCAAATATGAAAACAATTATGGATGATTGTCAAGTTTGCTGAAATGTCAAGCTGGAGAATGCGAAACTCACACACCTGATATCTCCGACAGACAGGTAATCCGTAATAAACAATCGTTCATGCCATTATACATGCAATTCATAATTAGCAACATTATAGAAGGGGGATGAATTCCATCCATCTCCAGTGGAATGCCGACAAATTATTCATGACTGACATTGCAAAAACACAGGCAAAGCGATGCCAATCGATGGAATGGACAAAAAGGTTTGTCCATTGACTTTATTAATTAATTGAATAACTTTAAGCTCGGCCGCTCGACCTCACATCCTTTAATTAAAGTTGTCAAACTGAACCATGATTGAGCCTTAACAAAAGAGCTTTAGCCCATATTCAAAAGGTCCTTAGAAAGGACTAAAGTACTACTTTACTTTTGTCTCTTATGTGTTGCTTGAACGACACAAAAAGTTGTCCTGGAACGGGCCATGGGCCAAGAAACTCAAAACTATTTAAAAGTTGCACGTTGCAACACTTATCATGAGAGGAAAATAGACGGAGGGCTGGCTTGTGCGCAACTATGTTGCAAGCATATCGGGCAACAATGTGACATGCAACGGAATTGCTGAGCGTACGCATTTCAAGCCTCGCCGCCATTCCAGCCAAATAGCTTTCAATCGCACAACTAAAGAATTTTCCCAGGCCAAGGACGAAGAGGGACCTCAAGCCAGAACACACAGCATACTTTATTCGCACAAGAGCAAAGTGGAGCTTGCCAAATATTCTCTCCATGCTAGTATCGACATTTGCAAAAAATAGGAATAATTTTTGCTCATTTTTATTTTTCATTCCTCGACAACAAGGATACAACGGCAGGATAAAATACACAAGGATAAACAAAGTTTCAAATGCAAACCTAAAACTGAATGAATATGAAAAACAAACGCACGGCACATACCCGAAAAGTTTTATTTGTTCCTGGAACTCTTTGGGGAAAAACAAATGAAAATTTTTGTTAAAAAATAATCCGAGTATACAGAGTCAAAGCCTTTTCACAAAATAGATGAAAAATTTTTCCCATTTCCGTATTATTAACATGAAAGAAAATTACAAAATAGGTGAAAATTGTAGTGACTATTGCAGAAGGTTCCCTGTGCCCCTGATACGGGTTCCAATCAAACACTTTTTAGTACCTGTGGTGCGGAAGTATGTGCCACGAGCTGCAAGTGCAACAATTAAAGTTACAAATAGAAACACCTTCACTCTGTTAACTAACAAAAAATTATTTCCCCAAAAAAAATAAGCCATAGCAAGACAGAATCCATTTCGTTTTCACTGTAAAATTCCTTTTTATCCTTATGACAGGCATATATTTTTAATGAACTTTAAATAACATGAAAAATGTATCCAGCTACATAAAATATTTCTCGTGCTCATGGCCATTTGCTGTCAAACATTTTTTTCGCGGACCTGACTCAACGTCATCTACCGGCCAGCCGTGGAGGCGTGGCCGCATGGAATAATTTGAGGTGTTTTGCCTTTTTTTTTTTTTAAGCAAAAAAGAGTCCACTGTCGATGTGGGTCACTGTAGCGTGGATGATATGCTGCATGAAATCCAGAAGCGACAACGTCGACGATCCTATTGACATTTTAACTTAACAACCGCCCACATCCAGTGACAAGCCATGGCCGGAAAAAACTGTTTCGTTTTCTGATTTTTAGGTTTAACTAAAAACACCAAAGGGGATCGAAAAAAGTCACAAAAAAGAAGGGAAAATACCAAAGCGAGTTTTCAATTTTGTGAATCAAAATAAAAGCTACGAGAAGTATGTCCATTTGCGAAATAAATGGAAAGCAAATACAAAATAATCTGTGTTCCTTATTCAGAAATGAAATAAATAAATGTGAAATACAGTTTTCTATAACATATTCTTATGGATTTTCTAGACTTGTCATTTTTCTTCAAAAAGAACAATTATTGCAAGTTCATCGAGGGCACTAAACAGGAGATTGACCCCAGCAGGTAGGGAAGAGGAAAAGATTAATATTAAGCTGCACTGTACTGACCTGACCTGCATTTCTTGGCTAAAACGAATAAAAGCCTGACGAAGCTAAAAACGAAGTCGAAACGGAAATGAACAAAAATGTTAGTAGCAACAGGGAAGACCCAGAAAGGGGCCGGGGGCACCGTGATTGAAAGCATAAGCCATAGCGGATAGCAGGGAAAAGTTTTTCACAAAAGTAAGCTAACTCAGACATGGAAACAAACAAACAAAACAGAAACCCACCAGTCAACTCAGAACCGAAACCGAAGCGAAGCAAAATGAACCGCACCGCACCGCACTGCACCGAGCCCAACCGTTCTGAACTGAACCTAGGGAAAAGTTTTTGGCCCTTCGCACCCTCTATAGGTAAACAATGCCCAAGCTGAAAAGTAGTTGGCTGCGCTGGAGAAACGGTGGGGGGAGTGGGTCTCCTCAAGGAAGGATACCACTGCGAGGTGCAGAGAATGGAATTGAAAATGAAAGACAACTTGACGGCGACTTCATTTCATGATTAAGTTGCCCATATCGATTTCCTTTCAGCAAACTTTATGATGATGAAAATGGAAGCCCTCCTTCGGTTAGGCCACCGCAAGGACCTGCGCCTGCGGTTCTGAAGTCCTCACCCCCTCTCCGCTTCTACCCAAAACTCCACATCCTGCTCCCGACCATCACCGCACATGTGACTGACTCACTCACATTCAAAACAATAGACGACGACGAGGGCGAAGCAACAAAAACGAAAAGGTTCCAAAACATACATAAATTTGGAGGAAAATGTAATTGTTAGGGACATCTCGGGGGCAGACGGGTCCTACATATGTAGCCCAGTATTGGAGTAAACAAATAAATAAGAAAACCCGCCTGGGGAAACGACCCTGGCAAATGGCTTAAAACGTACTACATATATACTATACTTTATTAAGTAATTAGAACTTCTAAAAAAAAAAAACAAATATATATATAGGAAAAAACTTTAAAAAAAAAACATACATATGTATATATAACATTTTTTTTAGCAATGCAGTGGAAGAGACATCTCCGACCCTGTGGGAATGGCGGGGATCAGTCGACTATATCCTATAGGTGCCACATAGCTGATTGATCGGAAATGCCATAACTTTGTTGGCACAAGTTAGAAGGATGGGTCTTTCTGTGGATTCCAATTTGGGCAAACTTATCATATCTCTCAAACTTCATAAGGATCCACCGATTATATCCTATAGCCGCCATATAACTGAAAGATCGGAAAGATGCTTAGGTCAAGTTCCAACATTTTTATTAGAAAATTGTTTTCGTAGTGTAATTCTTGTAAGGATCAGCCACCAAATTTACGATCCGATATATATCTAATAATATAGGCTGCCACTTAACTGCAAGGGTATATCAACTTCGGTTAGCTTTCCTTTCTCGTTTCTTTTTTTTAACTTCAGACATGTAGGACATATATATATATATATATATATATTCAAACACATGTTTTTTATACTCTTGTATGACACAACTTGTGCCATACTATATACAAAGGTATATGGTAGTGCAAATTATGAATTAATAAAGTCGATAGGACTAGTCAGAGCCAGAAACTATAAGCATGGTTAATTTGTAAATGGCATTTGGCCGGTAGTTCTTTCTTTTTGTTGGAATTTGTACCATCGTCGAAGGGCTGGACTTCCCACTACAGCCCTTGGACACTACTACACTACACTACTACACTACACTACTGGACACAACAGCGGAGAGGATGCCGAAGGACAGCCAGAACACCACGCGCCATTCAGTCATGTTGGCATTCGGGGTCAATACGCCCACCACAAAGGGAGCGAGGAAACCCGTGCAGGCAGCGATTCCGTAAGTCGTGGCCTTCAAGGTGCCCGCGTAGTTGGGGCTCATGTCCAGAGGAGTGAGCTTCATGTCGGCGTACTAGCAGCCCATGGTACCCATGGAACAGGAAACGAGAGCGACCACCATGTCCCGATTATATCCGGCATATGAGGCCGCCACAACGAAATACGGCCCCGCGCGTTTTGCCCCGACGCAGCAATACCAGTTAAAATTTTCCGAATATTGGTCGTGCTGAGGCATCCGTGAAGCCACTGCTTAGAGCCACTATCCACATAACAACGTAGGACAGGGAGGAGAACAGTCCGTTGGTGAGGATCGCTTCCACGGCACCGGGGGTTTGTTCTTCGGTTGGGGTATCCCGTTCCTTTGGCTTGATGAACGGGTGGGAATGGGGGTAACAGTAGCACAGCAGTGAAAAAAGGATGAACCACAAACAAGCCACCGCGCCAAAGATGTAAAAGACCCAAGGCCAGTCGTAGGAGTCAAGGATCAAGGCGGGTTAAATGTCCGACTATAGTGCCCACCATACACCCACGGATGACCAGAGTTCCCACTTTTCCTCGCTCGGTTGCTAGTGCCCAGCCGGAACGCAGTCAGTGCTGGGACGGTGGTGCCCATCAGGGGGTTCGTTTTGATACTTAATGGCGTCAAAAAGGAAAAGATAGCTGTCAACAAGATGCCCAGACTAAGAACCCTTTTTGCTCCATATTTTTCCGCTATAATTCCTGCGGGCATATGGGTGATAACATATCCGACATAGAAAGATCGGAGGATGATGCATTGCAATTTCTGCAACCACTGGAAGTCGTCGCCAGGTGGACTAGTGTGCTTTTCCTTATCCCCATCATCTGGTGATGTTCTCTTCACCACCAGCACCGTGATGAGGTGCGAGAGGCAAATTCGCATGGTGTAGGCGTTCAGAACGCCCAAGAATCCCATGATTCCCCATTCCGGTTGAGGTTTCTCTTCCGTCATCTAATACCCAAATTAAATTAAATAAAGTGGAAGCACACAAAATTTTGAAAACAAGGAGAGAAAAACTGACATGTTTCATAACTATTGCATTGTTTACTACACTTAAATATCTCAAGTAATGGGACAGACGGACATGCTTTTATCTAACCGGCAGGTGATACTGATCAATAATATATATACCTCTGCAAGAGTATAATAATGTATACTTGAAACCTTGAACCATATGTTCCGTAAAAGTGTAAGGAAGAGGTACCTACGTAGGATTTCTGGTAAAATATATACATACAATAACTTCTGTAACTGCAATCTATATACTCTGTTATGAAGCAACTCGTCTCAAAACACCAATGCAAAGCTAAAGTTCTTTAAAAGTAAAGCTTAATTTTTCATTGTATTTCTTTTTCCTTAAGATTGAAACGTTGGATCTTGAGAAAAGTGAAAAACATTTAAAAACCCTTTCGAACGAAGCATGGCATGTAAAGTTCATTGGTGGTAAAGTTGTGCGTTTTTTTAAATTTAAAAGTATTTTAAATTTTTAAGGTAACCTTAAGTAATTTAAAAGAATCGTAGAACAAATGTTATTCGAATTTTAATAACGATCATACCCAAATTTTTTAAAAATTTAAAGAGACAAAATAAGGCTAATGCGCTAGGGACATTTTTCGGAGTAAAATTTGACAAACTTCTTCATTTGGGAAATTCTTTAAAAATTTGAAAGAAATGTCGGATCGGCATGGTTGAGGTACCAATCGACGCGAATTTTAAAGCAGAATATGTGTCTATAATATTTTGTCCGTTTAATTCAAATTTTCCCACTATCCAAACAATGTTTTTAAGATTTTCCAAAGCTGGAAAATCATCATCGGATCATCGGATAAAATTTGGAATCTAAGAAAATACATATCATTCCGTATAAAGTATCCAATTGCAAAATATATACAAAATACAACCAACCGGCTGAATTTATACAAACGTGCTTGTTTGTGCCAGAATCTTGAACGACAGAGAATTTTGCATATCCACTTACTATCCTTTTAGTTATTTTGCCGGTTCGGCCTTTGGTTGTTTTTTAAAGGAGTTGGTGCCGTCGTCGAATGGTTGGACATCTCCGGACGCCCAGATTATGTACACAATTGCCGTGATGAAGAGAATGATAAAGGCCACCCAGAAAACCATGCGCCATTCCATCAAGTTCGCATTCGGAGTCATTACACCCACCAGGTAGGGAGAGAGGACGCCGGTAATGGCACCGATTCCGTTGGTGATCGCCATCAGAGTGCCAGCGTAGTTGGGGCTCATGTCCAGGGGCGTAAGCTTCATGCCGGCGTAGTAGGTACCCATCATTCCCAAGGATATGGTGAAGAGGATCACAACCAAGAGACGATCACAGCCGGCGTACGAAGCTGCTACCATGAATATAGCCGGCCCGAAAGCGGCAAGCGCAGTCATCAGTTTTCGCGTATTAGTCGTGTTCATGCAGTTGCGGGTGATCATCGCATCGGCCACGAATCCACTGCCAACAGACACTATCCACATGGTCACATACGGCAACGAGGAGTAAAGGCCGTTAGCCTTGATGGAGAACCGCATCACGTCGGCCATGTATTTGGGCAGATCGGTCACCATGATGTAGAAGCCCCAGTCGTGTCCGATCTGAGCGCTGATCAAGGCGTACATGGGTAGACTGACGAGGATTGATTTAAACGGCGTTGGCGGCTTATCGGCTTTTTGAGGAATTTCGTTCATCAGATACTCGCGTTCAGAGGGCTTGATGAACGGATGTTTGGCCGGGTAACTGTAGCAGAGCAGTACGAACAGAATGAACCATAAAATGGCAACCGAAGCGAAAAAGTAGAACACCCACGGCCAGTCGTACTTGTCAAGGATTAGGCCGGATACCACATTGCCGGCGATACTACCCACCTGCCCGCCACCGAGTACCAGGGCTCCCAGTTTGCCACGCTCAGAAGCTGGCGCCCAGGCAGATAGCAGAACACTCAGAGCTGGAAAAGTGGTGCCTTCGCCGAGGCCCATTAAAATGCGCAGTATTATCAGGGCGGTAGGTCCGCCAAGATTGATGGCCAACGGGGTGGCCAAGGTAAAAAGAGCCGTGAGGAATATTCCTATGCCAAGTGTCCACTTGCCTCCAAACTTGTCGGCTAGAACGCCTCCAGGAAGATGCGTTATAATATATCCAATGTAAAACGAGCCGAGAATGAAACCCTGCAGCTCTTCGGACCATTTGTAACTTCCGCCTTCACGGGTCAAGGGAGTCTTGTCATTCGGATCTGGTGGACAGACAGCCGCCGCTTCATCCCTTGTGTAGTTCTTCTTCACCACAAGCACCGTGATCACTTGCGATAGGCATACCCGCATGGTATAGGCATTAAATATGGCCAAGAATCCGAATATCGCCAAAATTACACGTTGTGGAATTATAAAAAATTTTGAAAATTTTATTCCCCATTCCGGTTGATCAGACATCACTACGATCTGTGTAAATAAATGTGAATGAGCTGGGCTCAATTAAACAAGCTTGGAAGTTAGCTCAAGGGATACTTGGATCATTTTTCATATATATATATATATATAATATATTTTTAATAAACAATATTTATCACCCAGAAGGTAGTGTCCTTCTCCAGGAAGCTGGCATGCGGGTTCAGTAGACCGATTGTGAAGGGAAAGAGAAAGGATACCAGCACAGGCACAGAAGTTTGGGCTTATGTCCAACGGATTTAGCTTTGGAAGGTGGTCCCGACTCGCAGGCTCCTATCGAAATTCGAAGTATTATCAGGCAGGTCTTACTGTCGTCGGAACAAAGGATGAAACCCAAAAAGGAGCAAAGGATCAAACCCAACCCAACAGAATACGTAGCGTATAAGTCGGAACGGTCAGATCTACAAAATGATTTAAGGGTCGTCCGACTATATCCTATAGCTGCAATAATAACTGAAGGATCGGTAATGACATAACCTTGGTATATTTAATGATGCTTGATCCTTTATATATCTAATAAAATAAAATGCAACGTTCAATATTCGGTTTTTTAAGACACTAAAGGAAATTTGCTGGCGTTGCTCCAGCAGCCTCTACAATCGAATCCACCCTCCCCCGTTTTAGTGATTTGCTTGAAGCCAATACGAAAATTAAATCAATTATTTATGCATTCATTTCATTCGAAATCGCATCGGAAACGGGAAAGGGAAAAGGAAAATGGATGGCTGCTCTGTACATCGATTTAAAATTCGGGGGCAAAAACTCGCAGAGGTCTGGGGTGTGAGTAATTATTAAATAATTTCCGTTTTGCATGATGTATGGCTATTATAAAATTTATCAATGTAACTTTAGTTGGGTAAATAGAAGTAGTTTTCAAATAAACTTTCAAGTATTTCTGTAATTTTTTTCCGTTTCATCAGCCAGACAGTTTACCTGAAATGAAAGAATATAAATTCTAATTAGTTTAAGTTTATGGAGAGAATCTTTTATGTAGAAAGTATGCATGAAAGTGTATGAAAGGCCTAATGATCTAAAGTGAGCACCGGCTATATGTCTTAATGTCAAGGCCCTTGGGTTGGAATTTGACCCAAGACCGGTACGAAGACCGGATGTTTAAGGCCATGTCCTTTCTTACTTTTCAAAGGCGACTATTCCTTCCTCTTCCGCAATTCATGTAACTAAAATAATCACTCTTAGTTTCAGCCATTAGGTTGTTGGACCCCAGTCCCAGTCCTGAGTCCTCAACGGTCCGCCAAGCCCAACTGCATCTCCGACAATATTTATCGAACATGCTACCTTTATTATTCTTGTTTTGTTACACAATCGTTATTACGATGTTTCAACCGTCATTACTCAAAATTTTGCTTGCTTCTGCAATCGTATAATTTGATCAAAAATATGTCGGATTGACCAGATCAACCAGAATGGGATATTGAATTTCCGAAATTATTCATAATTCCCCAACGTCTTATACTGGCCCTCATGGGATTCTTGGCTATTGTGAACGCCTACACTATGCGAATTTGCCTCTGGTGGTGAAGAAGAACATCACGAGACACGCATCGGCAGCATAGCAGGCAATTTATTTTGATCCTCGGTTTGATCTTCGACTCCTACGACTGGCCTTGGGTCTTCTATATCTTCGGCGCGGTGGCTTGATTGTGGCTCATCCTTTTTTCACTGCTGTGCTACAGTTACCCCATTCCCACCCGATCATCAAGCCAAAGGAACGGTAATTTCTTATGAACGAGAGATCCTCACCAGCGTGCCGATGTTGTCCCTAATCATCTGTCAAGTGGGACACGACTGGGGATTCTTCGTCATGGTGTCGGACTTGCCCAAGTACATGGCCAATGTAATGAGGTTCTCGATCAAATCCAACGGACTGTACTCCTCCCTGCCCTACGTTGTTATGTGGCAGTGGCTTCACGGCCGACGCGATTATCAAAAACGGATGCCTCAGCACGACCGATATTCGGAAAATTTTAACTGGTATTGCTGCGTTCGGCCCCGGTATTTTCATTGTGGCGGCCTCATATGCCGGATGTAACCGCCCCTTGGTGGTGGCACTCTTCACCATCGCCATGGGTACGATGGGCAGCTACTACGCCGGCATGAAGCTGACACCCCTGGACATGAGCCCCAACTACGCTGGCACTCTGATGGCCATGACCAACGGCATCGCTGCCATCACCGGTTTCGTAGCGCCCTACGTGGTGGGCTTATTGACCCCGAATGCCAACATGACTGAATGGCGCGTGGTGTTCTGGCTGTCCTTCGGCATCCGCTTCTGCACGGTTATTGTGTACCTCATCTGGCATCGGGTGAAGTCCAGTCCTTCGACGATGGCACCAATTCCAACAAAAAGAAAGAGCAACCACCCAAATGAGAGAAATGGAGAATCAGAAATTCTCACAGTTTTAAGTTTCTGGCTCTGACTATTGCATTTATAGTTTTATCAACTTCGCAATTTTTGTATTTACGTTTTTACCGATTTTGTTTTTATAATATATTTTTAATATTCATATTTTTAAAGCCGACCTTTCTCCGGAAAAAAGCAAAAATTGATTCTTTTATGATGATATCGTTGCCTTTTACTTTTTTTTAATAGAATCTTATATATGGGGGCTGTACAGAGACTTACAGAATATTTCGCATGAATACCCATGCAGTTCAAGATTGTTTCAAATCTATGCCACGCCCACACCGGCTCCCACAAATGTGCGCCTTGTGTGTGTGTCTGTGTGTGTGTGTACCTTGTGCGCCATAAAAATATCATTGCCTACTTTTGTGGGCCATTACAGAGACACCTGAATTATGCTGTCGGCTCTCAACTGTCAACTAAAAAGCCATAAAATTTGTCTTTAAATACCAGAATTCACATTATAAATTCTACCTTTTCCCCAGCACACCTTTCCCGTTTGGCCGCATGGGGTTGAAGTCGTTAGGGACAGTGAGTTTGCTTGCCGCATAAAAAAAGTGGCTGAAAAGACAAAAAGTACGAGCCGATAGCCGAAAGACAAAGCTAGAAGGAACAAAATCACACACATACTCCACAAGAAGGGGGCCCATAAATAAACAACAGGTATAAAGCGGACTTAAGAAGCCCGAAAGGAAACGTAGTGAGGTTATAAAAATGCAATTTTCTTCTGCCGCTTTCCTTTTTGCAAATGTATGTATGTCGGGGTTACGTATGTAAAGGCATTCATGTTGGATTGCAAAGAAGTAAATACCAATAGAACAAGCTGAAAGCAGCTTTGGCCAAAATAACAAATGTCTATGCAACTTTTTGCGGCAAGTGTGAGGCGGGCGTGGTAATATATGTGCATACATGATTTCAAGAAATAAAAGTGAAAATCTGCAGAGTTGGTGCTGAGCCCCAAAGGTGAGTTTCCCAGCAATTTCTTTTCATTTTCCATCTTCCTTGGCGTCCTTGTTTGCTTTTTTTTTCCTTTTTTTTTTTTTTTTGCGTTTTCTTCACATCGAACAAAGGCCCAAACAGGGACGCGTAAATTGCAGACGGGTAGCCGCAGGAGCCCAGTGCAAAAAGTGCAAACAATTGCAGGCTTCTCCTGGCGCAGCCCCCAGAAGTGTGCAATGCAAAAATGTTCAACTGAAATTGAAAGGCGCTTCTTCAGTCCTGTGGGCGTGGCTCGATGCCCATCGAGCTCGAGGCGTGAAATGTGGGGAAGAATAAAGCCGCCAGCCAAGGAAAGAATTATTGCGCCTCCTTTCAATGCCTTCAAAGCAGCCAGGAAGGACGAGGTGCCCCTCCTCCTGCCAATGGCGGCCAAAGGAAGAAAATAAAGGAGTGAATTTCCTTACCCAGCACAAAACAAGTCAATTGGGAATTAATTTGGAAAAAGCCAGCCATTGAGTGAGTGCGTGTCCTAGATTATTGTATCCTGTTTCTTGTAACTTTGCAATTATGCAACTTTGGAAGAAATCCTTCTTGGAACAAACTCATTTAATTGCACGGTATTGTTGAGTAAACATCTGACTGTTTCTTTATTTGAAAATATAAGTGCATGGTAATGTCTGAAAGAAAAGTCTATTCCTGTGGCAGCCATGGCACAGAAGATTTGCTTGCTCAACAGTTTGTGTTGCCACTAAACTATCGCCTTTTCTTTGAACTAGAGCCAAGTGGAGGAGCTAAAGGCTGAATGCGCGCTGGCCTTTATCTGCCCTGCATATCAAATGAGCCAAGACGCTCCAAGGAGCCGAGGGACTTGGTTTACAGCGTTTCTCTTTATTTTTTTTTTATTTTTTGCAACATCTTGATAATGACCAGTGACCCCAATATGGCGCAGAGGGACGGAGTCGGGGCACACTTTCACTTCCTGGGCCGACCACGAATCTTGACTCCTTCCGGCTGCTGAAGCACACAAACAAGCTAGCTAGGTTGGTAGCTAGAATCTCGGCTAGCAACGGCAACACTTTCGCTTCAATGTATGCATTTAATGTACATTTTTCACACTAAACACCTGCATAAATCATTGTGGGCCAAAGGGCCCCGCCCGGCTTTAGCTCAAGGCTACGCTTCCCCAGCCTTTCTTCGTCCACAGTAATGTCACCTGCACATTGAGGCCAGCCGAGATGAATATAATCCGCAAAGGTGCTCCGACAATGCTGTTTTATGGCAGATAGAGAAAAAATAAAAATAAATATTTTATTGTACAATGTACATTATTCCTTAGACGTTCTAAGTTAGCACTTATCGCTTAACTTCCTGCCCTTTTCAATAAGAAAACTTTAGTCATCCAGCTCTGTGGGTATCCTTTTTCTCAGTGCATGGAAATGCATGGAAAATATAATAATTATAATGCACGCGTGCCACCTGGCAGAATGTCGCACACCCAGGATACTTGTCCTGATTATGTGACACCAGTAGAAGCAGCACCATCACCAACAGCAGCAGCAGCAGCAGCAGGATGCGGAGACCAACCTAACCGCCAAAGGACAGTCACAGTTGGTGGTTGCAACAACAGCAACATAACCAGCACCAGCAGCTGCAACTTTCAATATTGCAGTTGCTATGCATTCGGTTCTCTCCTCCTGGCAAACATTTGTTTCGACAGACTGTTTGGCCGGTCCTGGTGGTGCAGGGGCCTCCGTAATACGGGCATTTAAATTTATGTCTATTTGTGCTGACGTCTGGCCAGGATGGCAGGCCGCATTTCATTTTCCCAGGGATATCGTGTCTCTATCCCTAAAAGGGTTCAAAATCGTCATCCGTAGGCCGTTGACGTTGATGTGTTTATCATTATATTTACACTAACATGTCCGTTTGGCCATTAATTTACGTAAATTATGTTTGTTTCTTGATTTACAATTGAGAGTCCAATAGTGGGAATTAATGAATAATATTTTTTTGTAGTTTGCAAAGGAAAACTGACTTTTAAACAAGCATTTAAGTGAGAAAACTAATTATCCTTATATTAGCCAAATATGTTTACCTAAAATAAATTGAAAAACTTTTATGCTTTTGGGGCAGATGCTGCCAAAATTTAGCACAACCTAGTCGGCTGATCCGGCTAAGAACCTAAAACTTTAATTAGCCACCCCAGAGTTGAAAGGAGCAAGGCCAGGCCAGGATTTAGGGTAAGTGTCGACGATTTTCTTTTCCATTTTCTATTTTTTTTCTTCTTCGCTAGCTTAGGCAGCACTTGAATACACTTAAAAATAATTAGCGGCATTAGGCATTAAGTGATTTTAAAAATTAATCAGCCAAACGGGCGAGTGCAAGTGGCCATTTAAGGACAGTATGTAGACTCGACCAGGACAACGCAGGACTGGTGAGGACGAGGGCGATAGAAAAGAGCTAACCCAATTAGCACTTGGCACATAGCAGGCAACAACAGTTAGGTAAATAAATGGCAACAAAGCTCAATTGATGGCAGGAGCACGTGTCCTGACATTACATTAAATGATTTCAGGAGCCAGCTCAGGACACTCAGGACAGCCAGTACACCCAGAAGGACACGGATGGGGCTCGCTGAAAGACTTTCAATTTCCAAGGCAGCCAAAAAGCCAGACATCAGCGAAAAGGCACCAGGCAACTTGGAAACTAGCACAAGGACGTGTGCCAGGATTTCAAACAAGTAAGCAAAAGCGCACACTCACACATACCCACACAATCGGCTATTTTTCGCTATACATGTACATAGAAATGTGCATGTATTGAAAGAGAGTGAGTGAAACGAGCTCACGAGGCGCTTAACCCACCATCACTTCGCATCCTGCAGCCTATTTGCTTTTTGCTGCCTTGCCTGAGAGGTCCTGTGCGAAAATCCAAGCGTTCAAGTGGAGCACGTGCTATTCGCGAAATCAATATTTACACTTGGTGAGAGAAAACAAAAAAAAATACAAAAGTTTCTGGCATTGGATCGAACTGTCAGATATCGAATAATTTCTGGCCTTGTCTTCCCTCCGGGGACTACAAAGTGTGCATTATTTTTGTTACAATTGGCTATGGTTCAATAGAAGGGAATAATATTTGGCATTTGTACTTTCTCCATTTAATTTAATTTACTAAAAAGAAGCTAAATCGCTTCTGCCATCCGACCAGTTGAATTCATAAAGGAAACTGAATGCAGCCAGGGGGAAAATCAAGTGGAAAACGTACATATATGTATGTACTGGAAAAATCAACTATTGGCAGGCAGCTGTCAGTTGCACCGAGACGTGAAAAGCACAAGGAGAGCTCGAAGCTGGAAGGAAAATAAGGAGTAAGGAGCAAGGAGTACGATGGCTGCTCAAACAAGGAAAACAATGGAAGGCCAAAGGGAAAAACTGTCTAGAATAGCAACTTCTTTTCAAACAAGAGAGTACGCACACAGACAGACAGACCGACAGACAGAGCCATAGATGAGCTTATAAAAACATTACATCATAAGCAGCAGTCGCAGAATGGGGAAAAATATCGCGAGTATCCTCCGACTGTCTGGCCATGACGCCACAACTTCTGACAGTGAAATGCGCTGCTGGCAAAATATTTGCCAAAATCTAATAAATTACACACAGTAGAAGTCGCAGTCGCAGTCGCAATGGCAGACAAACAAACCAAGACATCGAGGTCTGTTCCAGCACTTTAATCAGACTCGAAAATTATTATACTACTTTGTCAGTCCACAAATATCCAGCGCATTTTAATTAGAATTCTACTTATTAAGCAACCCTCGTCTTGAATTTGATTAGCTCTGGCGCTGGGACCACGCCAGGTTGATGTTAAATCATTAAAGCACAAATCATTTTAATTAGATGAAAGCCAATCAAGTCCCTGAAAGAATGTCAGTAACTTTGTAATGAAGTTCGCAAGAGTGAACGAACTTTCCCCGAAGATTAAAAAGCATCAGAAACTGGTCGATTTTCTGGCTTAAGTCTTTCGTTCACAGCCCGAAAGTGTTGAAAGGATTATTTTCAGTGAAAAGACAATCTATTCATTTCCAAGCCAAAACTTGACTCCCTCGTCCATCAATTTGTGTATATGTTTTCAGTTTGTGGAAATCAAAAAGTTTTCAAGCAGAGAAAAACATGCGGGTTCAACTTGCAGCAAGTACCGCTTCCCAACTCCTCCTCGCCTGTCTTCAATATTTCATTATGTTCGTTTCAATGGACAAGTTGTTACTATCTTCTGTAGTCAAGAGTTGTCGCTCAGTTTAATTTGAACAGCAAAATGAACTTTTGCCTCATTAAGCATATTTTCTACTCCTTCTTCACAGTGAGACCAGCCATTATAAAAGTTGATGGTTCAAATGCTGTTCTGTACTGTGCCGTGCAGCTTTATGATATTTCAAGCGTTATTAGTTTTGATGAAACTTCCGTCTAGGCCACTGTATATATATATATATATATATATATATATATATATATTTTTTGAGGCCCGCAGGCAGGCGACATCTTCGTCATCCGTTTCGTATTTCGGCAAGGACAAAGTTTTCACTCCAAATATATACCGACACATATACATACGGGTGTATTCAAATTGTTTTGTGATTTTGTGAGGTGGCTGTGCGCGGTTTTGGGCAATATGTTGTGAAGCTGTTGGCATCAAAACACTCAACTTTTCGTCAGCATTCATTTGCCAACGGGCCCCCCGGGCTCAACTTTTTGAGATGAGTTACTAATGTGTTAATAATATTCGCATAAATCGGACCTGTTTCAGTTACTAGAAGCAGCGAGCATTAGTGCTGAAATGTATTAACACAGAACTGCCAGTGGACTCTGAAAAGAAAACTTTCCTAATTGGAAAAAGTCAAAGAAAAGGGTGCTGAAGTTCAGTAAGTGCAATATGACGGCGAACTCCGGGTTGGGAAAGTCAAACCAGGTATTTTCAATTATAAAACTTTGACAGCCAGCACCTTTTGTGCATGACTCTCTGAAGTAATTACGAATGCTTGTTTATATGGATCGATTTTATGCCAAGTCGTACTTAAATTTTAGCACTAAGCTGAGCCAATTGTATCAAGTCCAGGTTAAAGTTTAAATAATTATAAACGGCAAGCCACCAACTGCTCTAGAAGTTTAAAAACATAGCTGGAGGCAAGTTTGTAGTTACACAGATTTATTTGCATACCGAAACTTACCTAAACTAGGCTTCATTTAACTAACGATTCCACCGCCGCAACCTAAGAGAGGTGGCAACCAGCTCACCCCAACCACATGCCACATTACCACCCACCACTGTGCGAGTAGACCAGCGCCACATCATGTCAAGAACAAAATTGCCTTTACCACTTGAGAAACTTTATGCGCAATTCGAGTGAAACATAAATTGCCGGCAGTTGGGCGGGTCTGGTCAAACTCGACTCAACTCGTAATTAAAAGTATTTCCACGGAAAAAGTGCAATAATTAAAAACTTTATAGAAGAATGCAATGCCGAAAGATATGCATTAAAAGGTCCTAATTGGGATTTATTTAGCAACGAAGCCCGACGTATTCAAAGGCGCAAGTTTTTGCAGAAACATATACAATTTATAGCCAATATCTTAATATTTAGCTCCGAAATCTTGACTTTTTTTTCCATTTACATACATGTGTGATTTTTGTAAAATGCTGTTGACTCAGCAACAAGGCATCGACACTGGGTAAGTGCCAACAGAAGATGCTTTCAGTAAAGTTTAGTTGCTAGTTGCCGGTCCAAAATGGGGCGAGATGACGGCTTAGCGCCAACTACTATACCAACTGGGGGAACAACGTAATAAGAAAGCATGTGAAGCGAAAAATAAACAACTTCCAGAAAACTAACTAAAAAAAAGTAAATTAAGGGAAGAAATTTAAACTTGTACACTGCAAAAGATTCTGAAATAATAATTCTGAAATATATCCAAAATATTGAACTACAATATATTGAAAATCTATTTATTTAGAATAAATAATTCCTTAACATAAACGAAAAAAACTGTTTGAAAAAGTAAAAAATGTGAGGTAAACTTTTTTCACACTTTGGTTGTTTGTTGTGGGTGTCGAACCGCATGATGGCTGAAAGCCGCTACTACCAGCTTGTGGGGGAGTATGCATTGTAAGCTTAAAGTACTGGAAACTGGGTTAATAATGTCATTTACTGCACTGGAGGGCTCACGTCGTCAACGACAACAGAGCCGACAACAGTATCGTTAGTTAGAACACCACGAACATGAGGCATGAGCGTTGGGGAATTTGAATTTCAGGAATTATACTAGTTTATACTATTATAGTAGTATCGCAAAAAGGGCCACAAAATCACAAAGACTGCGTTTTAATTGCAGGAAGCACTGGCAATGCATTTACCATTTAGCATTTTGTTTGTTTATTGAATGGATTTTTCCGGATCATTAGACACACAATATTATTAAACTCATTTGCTGCTCACGCTCGAAAATTTAGATCGTTTGTTATGGAATTATGCGGCTTTTAAAGGGGCTATGACTGTTCGTTTTCAGTCAACTCCAAGTGGCACAAAACATGGGAAACTTATCTGCCACCCACTGTAAATCATTTGAAACTTATCTCGCCCGCATTTCGTCTAATCTTTAAGAGTATGACGCATTTAGAATCTGCCAGCAGGCTATTTAGAATTTTATTGTTGGAAGATACCCATTCCTACATCCCATTTTAGAATGGGATGTTCAATTAAATCCATTCATAAATCGATGCAGGCAGCAGAGCCACAAAGAGCACTGTCTGACCTAGGGAGCTCCAGAACATTTTTCATAGTCAAAAGCAATGAATAACCCAGAAACGGGGATTTGCAGCAAAAGTAACCACACACCTCCGTATCATCCTCGTTCCCCGTGCCACCCGCCGCCAACCAGCGATACAATTTTTCACATATGGCACATATGCAAATATTAATAGGGCTGCCATTGCCATATATCCATCCACATCCGAGTGGGTCATCCACGGAAACTGGGTTATGTGCGCGAGAAATCCTTTTCGAATGTGTTCCACTCGCATATTTTGTAACATTCGGCTTGGTTTTGTGGTCTTCGGTCCTTGGCGTTGCGTTCCATTTAGGATTTGTTTGTTTCGTGTTTGCAAAATGTGTTCAATGGAATGTGGTCAATGATTAAATTATACTTATTTTTCAAACCATTTTATTCGCGCATCGTCTTGACAAGTAATCCATCATCACAACTAAATAATAAATATGATTCCTCAAAAATACGACCTCTCCTTTTCTTTATTTCAATTTTTACAGTAATTTTGTTCCTCAATTTTAAATGAGCCTGGAGCGTTTAGCACGCTTCCAGTGCTCGACTGGGCGTGTTAACTAAGCCATGACAGGCTCTGCACAGCTCCAACTGTGCGCGATGCCATCAGCCTGGCTTACACAGGGATTCTGTTCATACATAAATAAGGAATCCATTATCAAATGGCGTTGCTAATACAGCATCAGCAGCAGCCACAACAAGAAACACACAGTCGGGTAACCATGCCTATGTCCATGGCAACTCCAACAAAAATGGCATAAAAAACCAGAGATAATACAAAGCGAAATATATACGTATATCTGCATGTCTCTGATGTATATAGGTATTTGAATATTCATACATACTCCTGCTTTACAAGCATGCTTCTCCTGTTCACGAACACTGCACATTTATAATGAGCATATTGCTGGGCCAGAAGTAAGAAAAACGCAAAGGAAATGAACATAGGAACTGAGATGGAACAGTGGGTTTTGCGTAATACCTCGACTAATAATATACCTATATTGGAACATGAATATCCACAGAATAGTGTAATTAAATTCTCGAAAAAGTTGCAAGTGTTTTAGGAAACAGATGGCATTTTTGTAATTCTTTCAAAAAACAGCAACGTGTTTTCAACTTTAGTCTCCACTGTTCGGTAAACAGTTTGAAACTTTTTCATTATGTTGATGGCTCTGCGCCCCCCGCCTTGTTCTTTTCGGCCCTCCATGTCTATGTACCAGGTAACTACGAGTCTGAGAGTACGCCCACAACAGGCTTCAGCAGGCCCAGTGCTGTCTAAAAGTTAAACAAAAAACGAAAACGAAAACGAAGGAAACTATGAAGCGCAGTTTGAAAATTACCGTCGTCTGGAACTTGGCAAACGGTTTGTGACGATGGCGACAGCCCCGACACTAGCAATTAAAAATTTTTCACGAAAAACTTCCAGGCATCCAGAGCCGCCCACTTTTGGCAGTCAAAATGTGGCAACAACAGCCACCAGCCACCAGCTACCAGCTCGGCATGATGGCAGCCACAAACTTATTAATTTTACAATTACAAAATAAATTGTGAGTGCGCCAATTAATTTGCGGTTGGTAAAGATACACACAAAGGAGGCCCGGAATGAGAGGCCAGGAGTGAGAGTCCAGGAACAGAAATATTTTGTACATCCTGGTTCGGGAAACTCGTCAGCATCATTAAGAGACGTTTGTGTTATTTTCCATTGACGTTAATTGGTAAGAAGAGTGGCTAGACCCCGACCCCGGCCTAGGATTGGTTGGGCAGGAAAACATTTGCGAGAGTTTTGGAAATTCCTATTAGTCGAGAACTGGCCCTAATTGGTCTTGATTGTTTGCCAAAACAGTCAGACATAGGCCAAAACATAAAAAACAAAAAAAATTTTAGGTCTAGACTCTAGAAAAAGTACATTTCCACAATTATTTTTAGAAAAATGAAAACAGTTTCCTTTAGTTTTCTACAGATTAAGTGTTTAGCAGCCAGAACCCTTGAATTTTTACAACTATTTTCTTCAACTATGAAAACAGGGTCCTGGTGGAACTATCAAACACCCAAGGCTGCTAGAAACAAACAACAACAAAACCATTAACATCAAATTACAAAGAATAAATAAAGTAGACTCCCAGTTTCGGTGGGAATAGTCCCCGGGATCGGAAGCCAAGCCAAATTTATAGGCAACATAAAATGTGAGCAGACAATGCCAATAACAATAAACGCAAATAAAGTTTATGGCTGTGCTAAACACAGCACCGAGCCAGAGACCCTAACCGTACAACTATAGATGTACAGATATGGATTATGGCCGCATTTTTGTCAACGCCAGAATAGACTGGGAATGAAAACTGCCCTTTAACAATTGCCCCTCGGACAATGAGATTTTTTCCCTGTGACAAAAAAAAAAAAAAAATAGTAAACAATATTGAAGCCCCACAAGCTCATCTTCATTATCGTCATTGCCATCATCTGAGGGTTCTGCGATGAGCCTACAACAGCGCAGGCTATCATAACAAACGGAGCATAAAGCAGATGCATTAAGTTTTTCTTGATTTTTTGATAAATGAAACCAAAGAAGTCACCTTTAAAGTTGATTAATTTCAACAAATAAAAGCTTCTGCCAAGGATCTCTGGTAGCAAATCGACTGGTAATTCATGTTCCTTGCCAAACTGAAAACAAGAACTCGCAATCATTTGGACCACATGGCGAGTAGAAGTTCAGCCATGCAAGTACTATAGCATACATAAGGGGGCATCTTTTATCTGGCTGAAGAGATGAGGATGAAGACTTCCTTGGAGTGTGCTGGGTGGTGATGATGTGGTTACGCCAAAGTTTGTTGTTCTATTCGATTCGTTTTGCGCCTCAGTATTATTTACGTTTCACTTGCTCAGTTATGGGATCGCCCAACGCCCTTTTCATCGTCATCGTCATTGTCATTGTCATCGTCATCGTCATCGTCATCGTCATCGTCATCGTCATCGTCATCGTCATCGTCATCCGCATCCTCCACCATCTTCCTTGGGCAGGCTGTCAGCAGGATGATGTAGCACAATGTGGAGACTTTGGAGTTGGGCCGAAGGAGCGTTCTTGTCATGTAACACGTAACGACATTTTGAATTAACGAAGCATGAGATTTGATTATATAAACTGCAACAAGACAGCCAACAATAAGCAACACTGCCACCAGAGCCACCACCAACAATGACAACGCTGCATGGACAGTCGCAAATATGGATCCAGAGAACAGGCTCTGACGGATGCCAATGCGAGCGCATAGCTAGGCGCCCATTGTGTCCTCACCACCGCCACTGTTGTCATAGTTATGGCAATAATCATCATCGTCATCCTGGATTGTCGCTCGGATCTTCCGCTCCCTGCACTTGCAACAATTCGCTTTCCCACAGCTTGCACTCTACTCCCAAGGGCCTGTATATGTGTGGCACCATGGCGATTATTAACATAATGGTGAGGGCTGCCCTCAAGGCTTTTCTTTGGCAAATTACATACTTTAATGCGAGCTCCTCATCAATTCACTTAATCCGATTATGGAAACGCAACAAAATCAATTAGCGATTTTATGAATATGATCCAACAAAGATAATAATAGGTTACTTTCCAATATTTATAAAGCAAAACAAGTTCCAATAACTTTCTAGATGCAAAGTTTGGATTCAAAATTTAATAGCATTTAGTGCGGTTTGTTAGAACTAATGCCTCAATCTTACTTTAATTGGTGTTATGGGGCTAGCGTAATGAGCCATAATTATAATTTACTTGGCCCACATGAGCACGAAGGTGATTTAAGCCTTAGAACATCATATGGCAAATGAATTTTTGCTCATGAATGTAAACATTGAAGACACCATTCCGACAACCTTGCTCAAGCCACTGGCATTGTAGCTTGCCGCATGGTTGCATTTGGTTTCGTTTTTTACCCCCAAGCTAGTTTCACAATCTTATGACTAATTTCTCGGCTTAGTATCCGGTGCTACCCCAAGCGGTAGCCGACCTTAAGCCTAGATAGTCCCTTGACGACAATCGATAAGGTATAATTCGTATGTGACCTTTATGCCGGTAGACAACAGTGATAACCTTGGCAAATGCCGAATCTCTTATCATAAAAGTACGCGATGACAGACTTCGTTTTGAGACTGGCCCGGCTTGGTTTTCATTCAACCGTAACACACAGTCCGGGAAGCACGCCATGGAACCGCGAGTCATAGTTGCAATTCTTTCGATTTTGATCCTGACAGACTTTACTGACGCCGACAAAGAGTGTTTTGAAAATACGATACCAGAACAAGTAACTGAAGTGATTGAGTGCAGCGGAAGCTGCTTCGAAATTGTAAAACCAATATTAGGCTATTTCAGGGAATTGAAAACAGCCGCCGATAAAAGTAATGAATTTAAACACCAGTTGATGCAAATACAAAAAGAACTGCAAATAAAAGATGAGCTGACAAGTGCCATAATTAAGAGTAAAGATGAAAAAATTCAGACGTTAAACGATCTGATTAAAAGCAACTATGAACAAATAAAAACATTGAACGATCTGCTTAAAAGCAACGATGCTCGTATAAGAGCCCAAAGTGATAATGAAGAGCTGATAAGAATTAAAAATATTGAAATTGGCAAAAAAATCGATGAAATTAAAGAAAGAGATACGCATATAAATTCATTAAATAAAGAAATAAACGAAAAAAAAGAAACAATTAAAAAAATTAATGAGGAAAGAGACAAATTTAAAAACAAACTACATAGTTGCTTGGACAATATTAATAAAAACACGAATACTTTGATGGAAAAGGAAAAAGAGATCCAGGAAAACAAGGAGGAGAATAAACATAAAGCCGATCTACTGAATAAAAAAGATAAAGAAATCCAAGAGAAGACTGATCTGGCAAGGAGCAGGGAGGCCGAAAATAATGACCTAACCAGTCAAATAAATGTTTTATCTAAAAACTTAACTGAAACTAATGAAAAACTTGAAAAATGTGTTGACCCAAATCCTTGTAACAACGTCGGCAAAGACATATACAAAATACGGCTTCGGGGAGTGAATGCATTCGAGGCTCCTTGCAATGGATCTGGATGGATGGTAATTCAGAGACGGATGGACGGCAGCGTCAATTTTGATCGCAAGTGGAAGGAATACAAAGATGGGTTTGGAAATTTGACAGGAGAGTTCTTCATAGGCCTGGAGAAGTTGCACCTCATAACTCAATCGAGACAGCACGAACTGCTTATCCAACTGGGAAAAGTGGATGGATCGAGTGATTTCGTCCAGTATGATAATTTCAGGATTGGCAGTGAACAGGATTCCTATCCATTGGAATCGGTTGGAAATCCCATTGGAGGTGCAGGCGATTCGCTCAGAAAATACAACATAAACATGAGATTCTCCACAATTGACAGGGATAATGACCTGTCTAAAGGCAGTTGCGTTGAGAAGTTTGGTGGTGGCTGGTGGTTAAATAAATGTGGATCCAGGTATACCGTAAAATGAAATTTTTTTAATATTTTAGTAATGTTCAGCTATCATCTTAATTTTACAGCAACCTCAACGGAAGGTTCCACAAAGATGGTAAATCGGAGAAGACAGATGGGATAAATTGGGGATCTTGGCACAAATCGGACTGGTCTGTTTCACTCACATTTGTTGAAATGATGATACGACCCAAACTCTCTTAAGAACATTTTGGATTATGGAAATTTAGAAGCTCTGACACCGGAAAAATGATAATACCCACTGCAAGGGTATACAGCTCCAGGATTAAAAAGGCCGAGTTAAATGGAGCGCATATCGGGAAAGTTTTGTTAATTTTTCTTCAACAATCTAGAATTTTTGGAATATTTTCAGGATAGAAATCCTGGGCCAAGGACATAAAAAGGCTAATTTTCCTTTTAACGTTGTTTTGTCCAAGTTGGCATTTTAATGGCTGCTGATTGTCAATATACGCAATGTAGATACATATATTTTTTCGCCGTTTCAATGCCAAATTACAGAACCTTTCTGCCTATTGTATTCCTATTCCTAAATTATGGTCGCATGATGACATTTTTGGCTTTCCCAATTCGGGGAAGAACTTTTTATGGCTTTTATGGGCCAAGAATTTCGTAAATTATCTTTTTTTTGTAATGGTTTTTTTGTTCTTGTTTTTAAGCTGGTTATTACTTTTATTTTTTTTAAGAATTCTTCGAAAATAAGCATAAAATATGTACCTATTTCCTGTCGAACATGTTAACTTTTATATTCATTTTAAATCAACTATTTGTATTCCTCTAATGTCATTGCGTGCATAATGCGATTGTAAAAATAAAATAAAACTTTGTTTAAGTTTACGCCCATTTTGTTAATTATAAAACACGAGTTAAAGCGCTCTGCTTACTAATGAGAAATGTGAAATGAAACTCGGCCGTGCCATAATCAGGCTGACTCGCTGGCTGGCTGGCTGGCTGATTCTGACTCCTCTTATTTTCGCTGCAGCTAAATTAATTGCATACAAATTATTTAACAGTAATAAACATAATAAAGCAGGCGTGGGCTGGTTGAGTGGGCGGATTCGGCGCCACTTGTAATGCCAATGGCAACGACCAGGCCAGCAAAAATGCATAATGAGCATTAAAATGCTTCGGGTAAGCCCATGAAAGCAAAATGAAACTGCAATGGCACTGCCACGGCTATGCTCCTTCCTCTCCTCTGGAAGTGTGCGTGCGTTTGTTTGCCTGTATCTGCGGGTTAGGCATCCACACTCCTATACACATATCCGGAATTATACGAAAACCCACGCCCACACATATTTTACACTAGCCAAGGTAGGAAAAGCTCCTTGCCCCGGTCTGGGCTACATTTTTCCCTGCTACTCACGTCCTATTTGCTTAAAATTCTAAACGAATCCTTTTCATTAGCAAAGCAAATGGGGGTAACAGAATGCAATCCCCGACGAACTTCAGATGCCCTTTAGATGTCACTTTTCTAAAATATTTGCATTTACTTAACAAACAGATGTTTATTATTTTAGCTTTGTAGTATTTGTCTTTTTCGGAAACCATTACAGGAATTACAAGCTCCGAATAGGTCAGGATATATTTAGTATTTTAAGTTTCGGTATAAAACTTATTAAATTCCATAAGCCGAGGGTTTTATTATACACTTTTTGGGTATTACTAGGCAAATGGCGCCATGGAAATTCTGGTCTAAAAAATTGGTACATAAAATATGGCCAGCCAAAGGGAGTGAGCCTGAAATAGAATGCAATTGCACTTTACACAAAAGTTCAACGCATTCAGTGAGCTATCCACCATTAACCCAATCCACTCCACTCACCCACTCAGTCACTTTCCATCCACCCACTCTTTTTGGCCCCCTGGAATACAGAGATATGTATGTATGTAGATAGTATTGCAAATGCAAATGCAAACTCGAAATCAAAGAGCAAACGGCAAACGGGCAGCAAACTCACAACTCAATGACGGAAGTTTGCATTCTCGCAACGAATTCATAATCATACTGAATACTCCCAAGCCCATCCACGTCCCACAAAACCCAACATCCCACCCATCCTAGCCTAAGCCTAGAAAGAGAGAGCCAGAGGATTGGATAGCAGCTGTAAGCAGACTTTATCCTTTTTGATTTGCAGCCATGGAAAAATCGGCCATGTTTTTCGTCCATTCCCGGAAAGTAAATATTATTTCGTTTCCAGGAAACAGAAAAAATACACAAATATTCTCGTATGCATAAAGGCTTACGTATAAACCCGAAAGTTGTTTATTTTTTTAATCAAAAAGTATGTAGATATATCTAGTTTTGTTTAAAATTTTGTAAGTTTCTTTAATAGTCCAGCCTATTTAGTAAAATTTTATAAAATGTTCACTAAATGCTTTAGTTATGTCGTTAGATTATTATTTTAATTGACAAAAGCCTGGGAGCAGGGGAAGTTGCAATTATCCTTTGAGCTGTAACCAGTACCCACACAGGCAACGTGAAAGCCATTGGGGAAGGTCACGTAAGACGAGAGACGGTCCCGAGTGCTGCACATCCCAAACAGGTGCATGTGGAAGGCCCCAATGGGACCAAGAGATTTCTGCATAATTTACACCACCCAGCCTGCTAACAATTTTCCATCATTACGCGCCAAATGCAACATTTAATTTTAAATTATAAAGGAAAACATGAAACGCAGGAGAAGGAGAAGGAGAAGGAGAAGGAGAGATGGCTGAGGGGAGTGAAACACAAAAGCGATTATTTATGTGGCCATCGTGGAGGAGGCGAGTACTCAGCATTCCTTGTACGGGTAGGTACAAGTCCAAACATTTAGGAAAAAAGAATCCAGTCATCCTCGTCCATGGTTGTCCCTGTCGTGTCTGATAATAAAGGCAAACTTTACCAGGAGCACGAGGCGAGGGAAAGGACGAGCCGGCCGCTCTGCTCCTTTTTATGAAGTATGTATATAGCATCTGGGCACTCACCTGTAAAGAGAAGAGACGAAAAATAAACATTTAAATATATTTGATTATGGTTTATTATGCCTTTGTCTGGTCTGGGCCAGGAACGGGCGATTTAACGTAAAATGAATTAATAAAATGTTCAGAGATTATAGCGATTAGCTTGAAGCCTTTGGGAATTATCTTTAAGGACTTGAAGACCAAACGGGAAGAGCAAACCCTTTGAAAAATTATATTTTTAGCTAGCTCACCTCAAGGGCTGAAATTGGTCGCCTCATCTACTTTCTTCCGATTTTACCATTCATTTCCCCACACAGACTCTTCTCAATTTTGCAAAACAGACGACAAAAAATATATATATACATCTTCAAGAGTCTGATAATGCGTGGGGGCTTATGGGAGGCAAACAACTTGCTTGAGCATCTGTGTTTTACATTTTTAATGGCATTTTATCAAATGCAATTAATCGTAATTGCTCGTTTATCCATACAGCCCACATATGGTATGGTATGGAGTGGTGTGGTATGGGATGGCAGAGACAGTTGAAAATGAAAGAAAAAGAAAGTAAAGTAGGCACCGCAGTACACACACATCAACGCCCCCTTCAGCGTTTACTTCAAGTGGCCCGGCGGATGAAAGTATACCCACACGCGCGGAGAAGAACAAGGGAGTCACTCGACTCCCGGCACATTAACATTTTAGAATTTCTTTCTTGGCAACGTGACAAATGTGGACACGAAAAAAAAATGAAAATAAAACAGAAACATACAAAATTACACTTAAATGGGTGAGGAATGAAAAAAAAAGGAGGTGGGAAGGAGCTGGCGGTTAAGCCAAAGGGGAGAACATGCCTCGCACACATACATCAAATTACAGAGGAAAAGTAAAAATTGTTGCATCCCTCCGCCCATCGACCGCCGCTCCTGGCCCACCTTGCCACATCCTCGGCGAGTGTAGTAGAATGCTTTATGAGGTCAATTACCTGTCATTTGCATGACGGGCCAGGCCGGAAGGGGAAGATGCCGAGAGTGTGCTGGATATGGATATGCAAATGGAAGGTTGGATTTGGGTGTCAGTTTCCACTGGATGGTTGGATGGTTGGATGGTTTCAGGGGGCAAGGTGGCAAGATGGCCAGCTACCCCATCCTCTGGCATTTTACATCTGAACTTTAAGCGAAGGTCATCGGTCTTATGCCTCTTTTGCTCTCGTTTTATTTTACTTTTGATTTCGTTTTTCCTTTATTTTTATTGTCGTTTTGCACTTTAAGCGCCTCTGCCTTTTTGCAGGCCATGTTGCCACTGGTCGGTCAGGCAATGAACTCGATTAATTAGGGGCATTGACATATGTTTGCCCTCTTCTCCATTCACTGCAAACACAGCTCGCTCTCGGGTCAAATGTCAAGTTTGCAATTGACGCCAATTTTCAAATTGATTTAAGTGCAAATGGATTATTCTGGACATAAAATTCTAGTTATATTTGTTCTTTAAAAAAAAAACCTTAATAAAAAAATTAGCATAAGAAGGTATTTCTTATTTCCTCAGCAATATTGACAAAGTGATGCGAATTATGAAATAGACATGATCACATGGTCGGTTCCAAGTTTATCAGTAAACTTGAGTAATAATAGTCTAATTGTATAATTGTTCGTTTTAAAATACGTGTAAGGTTATCGGCACAAATAATTTAAATGTACAAAACAATAAAAAAAAAAAAAAAAAAAAAAAAGAAACAATCAAGACTATAATAAAAATCATCAACAAAGTTAATAGGCAAGTGTAAGAACTGTAACTCTATGATAACCCTAACCGAAGTTACTAAAACTGTCCAAAATGACATTCCAGATAGAGAAAAGGACAAACAGCCAGAACTAATAAAAGTGCAAAACACACACGAACCTAAAAGCAGCTAGAACAAAGGACTCGAGCGGGCAATAAAATCAAATAAAAATTCTAGGGATAGGTCCTGGCACCGGGAGCCAAGAATGTGGAATTATCTTTTCAAATGAGGACCCCGCGGAGGGACGATGGAATCGCAGCGGCAGTGCCAGCTGGGCAAACGGCCATGGTTGAGAACTGAAAGCTCGGTTGAGAATTTTGGATGCACGTAGCAAAGCCCATCAAGCTAAACCCCAGCCTCTGGACTAACCCCATTCAGGCCCCATCCCTTCATCTCGCAGGAGGGGTTGCAAGAGCAGCAGCTGCATGGGGATTTGGATTTTGGTTCGCCGTTGCATTAACATGTTGAGCAGGTTCCTGTGGCCATAGCGGAAGTACATAGCTGAGTGTGTACTGTGGTTCGACTAGCATTAGATATGCTATAAAATAAAAACCACAAGAATTAGGAAGAAAATGTTTCTGATAAGGTCGAAGATAGAAGGAAAATATATAAATTTCAATTCCATCGATTGCCATTGTAAAACACACTTAAAAGTCGAATAATATCCGCCCCACAGTGGACAATGGGTTCAGGGTGGAATGGTTGGAGGAGGGGAGATGCCTGCCTGGGATGGACCTGCTCGCTAATGCACACGCACAATGGACGTGCACAGCGCACATTCCAGTTGCACATTGCCGTTGCCGTTGCCGTTGCAGTTGCATTTGCTGCTGCGCCAGTTAATGAAATGCGGCATTCAACAGCCGACAAGACGTCGCCATTTTGTGCGTATGTGCGCCCCCAGTGTCCCCCTGCAGCTGCAGCATGGCGAATTGCATTCGGTTATGGGCACGTGTAGGGACAGCCATCACGCGTATGCCAATCAATGGCAGGACTGACCCAGGGGGGCGGTGGGTGTTGTTGCGGTTCCAGGATATGGGGTATGGGCGATGGACCCTGGCGGACTGGATGGACGACAACGGCGTTAACTAGCATACATACGGCATGGCCAAGTCAGTGAAGTCAAACCGTAGTCATCATTGTCAGCAGTAAAGCAACAAAGCCATTCCGAATGTCCTTCCTTGGTCGCTTTTAGCCCCGCATCTAGATGCAACTTGCGGCGCTTACCTTTAATTACCAGGTGGATGTAACACTCGGTTTAATGCTCAATGCCGTCCATGTCACGTAGCTGCGGAACAGGACATTTTGGGGGGCGGTGCAGGTCCAGGATGCTTCTCATATTTCACGGTTCGATGATGGATCATGTGACTCTATGTCCTTGATTGAAATCAATCAAACTACATTGCCCTAATAAATTGTATTTGTTTTTATTTTATATGAAATATAAGAACAACATCCCCAGTCAACGAATGCCACTTTCACTTTCCATTGTACTCCTTTGTCGGTTTTACAAAAGTGACCATTATGCAGCAGCAGCAGCAGTGGCCTTTTGTGTTTGAGCTTTTTTGTGGCACGTTTAACAAAAAACAATTATAATAATTGCATTTTGCCAGCACATGACGGCCAAATTACTCGAACCATAGCTGCCAAGTGTCGAGTCGTGTGGTGTCGAGTGGAGCACAGCACCACCCAGGCTCCAGCTGGAGCACATGTGCCATTTAAATCCACAGATGCGTATTTCGGATCCCAAATAGTTGTACGGCCGGAGGTGGAGAGCCGGCTGGGGCGGGAAACGGGCGGAAGACAGGGAACGGAAATGAGTTACGCCTCGCGAGCACGTCGAGTTATGAAAATTATAAACAAATTAGCTGCTCTCGGGCTGGATTATGCGGTGTGGCATTGTTGGCCTTGCATAAATTAGTGCCATCAAGTGCGCCGAGTTCGCAACACTTCAAAGTTGGAAGTTGGTCGCCACCCGAAAGCCACCCATACTAACCCACACCCAGCTCCCAGCTCCCATCTCCCATCTCCCAGCATCCAACCTAATTTGTAATCTGTGCTAAATCTGCTTGTAATATGTTTAAAATAATTGGAGCGATGGGCATTAACGGTGGCAGCAAAGCGTTATAATAGGGCTTATTAGGGTTAGCGCCGAACAGCAGCGAGCGGGGGGCGTGGCAGGCCACAGTGGGCGGAGCGGAGCAGGAGCGACACGACCGTAGATTAGCATAACAAAAGTAAATGACGACTGCGAACAAAATGTGTCATTTTATACGATAAGGTGGAGAAATATATATTCCATGGGGGGACTTTTTTAGTTTAAATTCCCAGAAGAAAATAAGTACAGTCGTAAATCAAAATATATTTAATGTGTTTTGAGTAGAAAAACTATAATCTAGATATGTGTTGCATGGCAAATAACATGAATAATCTGACTATATGTGCCCGGCCGCAAACCATTTCCGATTCATTAGGCATTCAACAAATATGCGGCGGGAAGAACATTGCGATATATTTCAACAGCTTAAAGAGTGTCGTTCTAGCTGAGGCGTCCCTCGAATTTATGAATTTCATGCGTGTTTATCAGCAAAACATGCCGCTGGGCTTGGCTCAGAGTTTCCCGATGGGAGAAGGCAGAACAGAACAGTAGCCGCACAGCTCAGGGCTCAGAGCTCACAGCTCACACAACCCAATCCCCTAGAGCGAACTCAGAAACACAAAAGCTCAATGGACATGTAGCGCAGTTGAGATAACACTCTCACAGATACACACTCTCACAGCGAGGCAGTCACACAGATACGAATACAAATGAAATGCGACATGTACATGGAAAACAAATGATATTCTCAAAACAGTAGTTGAAGCTCAAAAGCGAAACGCAACGAAACTAAACCAAACGAGGCGTGAAAATCGCCAACAAATCATAAAAAAAAAAAAAAAAGCGCAACAAGAAAAGTCTGTGTGCAGAACACACACACTGGCATGTACATATATGCAAATCAAGCGAAACATAGGGGGGGGGGGAGGAGAAATGGGGAAATGGGAAAATGGGGAGCCGACGGTGACGAGAAATGATTCATGGTTGTGTTTATCAACAAACACGTTTCACGAGGCGTTCTCAGCTGCAATAAGCCAAAGTCAAGTCTGTTCGTGTTATTGTTGTACTACATAGTCCTAGTGCTGGCGGAAGCACAGCGAGGGGGAAGGGCACTAGTGTGCAACAGGGGGAGGTGAAGAGGACAGGCGGTGACCTTTTGGGGAGGTGCTTCTGTCCGACAAACATAAACAAGTGCATGGAACTTGACACATGTTTCAAATGCCATTTTGTAGGGCCATGCCATGCAACACACTAGGCCCAATAATCGAGGGTTGCTCAAAAACTATACCAGTATTTTTTCATTTAAAACTATAATTAATTTAAAAAATAATTCATTAACAAACAACATAGAAATTGTAGTTGAATGGATAGGTTTGAAAGGATATTCCAATTCCACCACTATCTTCCTAAATTCAATTTATTTCAAATTAACAAATTTTCTTTATGAATGATTTATGAATGATAAAATTACCAGTCACGTATAATATAACGATTTTTACTTATTATAATTTCTTAACTTTAAAAAAGCTACATTATTTTTTGTATGGCAAGCGTTTTCAGCAACAAGAATAAATAAAAATAATTATTTCAATAATTGAATTTCAATAAATTAACTCGTCTCTGCTTTTTATATTACATTTTTGAGCCCAAAACCTTAAAAAAGCCCAAGACCCAATCCCTTTAAGAAACTTGAGATTTCAATACTCTTCCTATAGACCTCGCAATCACGATCCATAAGTTTTCGTATATATGGTATCGTATGGTATGCATATATCGAGATGCATACATATATACGAGGCGCTAATCAAATGCAGCTGGCGATGACGATATATGGTAAGCATGTACAGAAACTGGAGGAAAACTGAGGACTGCTCCTGCTGCACTTCGTACAAAGTCAGGGTGGACCTAAAGATGTAGTATTTGCGATCCAGGTTAAAGTTATCAATATAAATAGAAGTAATCAATATAAATAGTATATAGAAGTAAACTATAGAAGTATAAAATTAATATATAACAAGAAGCAATTGCAAGGTTGAATCTGAAAACTCGATAATGATCCATTATTCCGATATGCAAGTAGGGTTACATGTTGCTAACTTTCTACTTGTCTACAAGATAGAAAATAAAATTTTGCGAAAACTTTTCAAGTTCAATGCGGTAAGAAATGTGCAGACGCCGCCGCCTGGTGGTGTAGTTTGGTTCATCCCAATCGTGAAGTTGCACATGTGTGTATTTGACACTCGCTTCTGGCCTCCTCAGTGTTTATGACTCATTTGGGCAAACGAGTTCTTAGCCCCCCTCTGGGTTTCCTTCAGCAAACTGAAAACGACGATAGACGAGTCGATGGAGTTGGGAGAGTGTTTGTGTTAGTTGCAAGTAATTTATATGAATTTTATATGCAATTGCATCAATCTCAATTATATTGTGCTTCGGGGAACACTCCACAGCCATCCTCACTCTGCGACACACTGTGTGTGACATGCAATATTAATTAAGCTTTTTATTTAGGTAATTGCTTTGAACGAAAGCCAACTTGAGGAAACTTTACTCACCCAACCGAGCTGAATATGGGCTTGGCTTGGCTTGCCTTGCCCTGCCCTGTCTTGACGTCAATATCGAAAGATTGCAGTTTATAAATCTGCATGTGTGCGCACACGTCCAGGTAAAATACAGTTCAAAGGTTCAATGACCAGAGCAACTCGAGTCAAGCTAAAGGACAATTTCGGACGAAGAGGAAAAGTGCCAACATAAAATGCTCCATCTTCGCAAAGCGACGGTCTGCCGTTATGCCCATAAAAAGGTTAAGATGTTTATCCCTATCAGTGTCTGGACTGGCAGTCAGTAAATTCATCAATTAAAAGGGATGGCATTCGTTTCGGTTGGTGCGGCGATGTGGTGGGACGAGTGGGAGTACCGATTGAGCAGCGTCAAAAAGAAACGACAAGAAAAATCAATTTAAATGATTACAAATTGAAGGAGACAAATAGTCGGGCCAACGACAGTTAAAGACAAAGATCCTGAGGGACAAGATACGCCAGATGTTTACCGAGAATGCACAGAGAACAATCGATAAGGGTCTTTAAGGAGACAGTTTAAGGAGTTAAATAATAATATTGTACTGTAGTAAGCCCCACAGTAGAGGCCCCACATTGGGCGCCTGTTCCAAAAATTGCTTGTAAAAAAAAAAAAGAGTTGTACAGATTTCCTGCCGTGTAATTGCTTTTGGATAAGACAAACTCTGTAAGTCCCCCTTCTACTTCGACAGGGCATAGAAAACACACCCAAATAGAAAATGATGCGACACGTAAACAAATTCTAATTTTTTTTCGTTATTTGCTCCTTCTTGTCAGTCAACACCAATAGGAACGGGAATGGCAAAACAAGATGAAGACTCGCCTTCGGATTCAGTTCCAATTCGAATCCATCCCCAAATGCCACTCCCCGGACACAAACTGCACTAACTGACTGACTGACTGACTGAGTCAGTCAGCTTCTTCGACATAGGCTTCATCTTTATTTCATGTTTCAGACTTAATTTCTTTTCTTTTCCTCTTTATTTTTATTTATTTTTTTTTAACTCTGTGTGCCACAACTGGCGAATGCCTTCCTCGTTTTGCTCCAAGAGTATTGTGTAGGAAATCCTTGGCGCCTCTACATTTGACACTTTGGATATTCTGAAGCCAGGGACTCGGCTCCACGGCCATTCCGTTCTGTAGCTGGCTCTTCGACAACGGAAAATTTCACTGAGATGCGCTCCAATACTCTTTTTTTCCTTGTCCCGACAATATTGCTTTTTTCTGCTGTTTGCTGTTTCTGTTTCAGTTTTATTTTTCTTTTTTATTCGGCTCTGACTGAATAAACAATGGGGCACAGCGGTCCTGAATAATAGATTTTTAGCTTTTGATTGTATTTGGTGGCGATATTTTTCGCAACCCTAAAAATGGAAAAATCATGAACTGCAACCGTTGACGGCTTAAAAATTAAATTGTTCAAAACACAAATTGAAATTGCTGCCAAGGCGGCAGTGGCAGTGCCATGGCGGTATTACCGTGACTTTTGTGGGTGGCTTTACGTTTTATTTGTTTTTCCTTTTCGTGTTTTATTGGCTTTTTGCAGGCAATCCCTGAAATTGGCTGATTGTAAGGGAGTGGGGGCTAAGGGGGCCAAAAAGAAACCGACAACGACGAATTTAAAATTAGAACACAGGCTATATTTAAAGGGAGAACGTGGTGCAAACGTTCAGCAAACACAAAGGGAATTTGCAAGGTGATGAACAATTTGAATATTTAATAAATTTAATTTTTTTTTTACAGAATTTAATGAATATTTAGCAGGATATGTCCCACAAAACACATTAAGTAATAATGGCTAAAAGTTCCATTTCATTTATTAACCAACAGCTAATTAAAAATCATTTCAACACTGACTTTTTATTCATAGCTACTTTTGAACTAATTGGAGATATCTTCGACTATCGTCGAGTGGCTTTGATTGCAATTTATCGATCTTTCGAATTCAAACTCCCTGTCCGGGGTTAATAACATGCAGCATAGCACAATGAACAGAGGGAATGCTCCAGCGAACCGAAAAGAGAAGAAAAGTGGAAGCGATACAGATTGCAAAACGGACAGCAATGAACGCAAAAACAAGTGGACGATGAAATTGTGAAAATATACAACATGAAACAATGGAAAAATGTACAAGTTGCAGTAGAGAAATCGACGCATATGACAACAGACACGACTAAAGTATGGCAATATTTCAGAAACCATTTCGGAAACCTCTAGAAAAGTAATCGATTTCATAAAATATTCATAGAAAATTGAGCAACTCCCTTAACAATATAAAAATCCCTTTTTATTGCACTCCAGAAACCTTATTTAAACATCCGTCTTGTGGCTTTACTTTCGCTTTCTCTCAGATGGCTGATAGCATTATGGTTGCGGCAGCCAGTGCCAAGAATCTTCATTCATTAAAGATGCGTTAACTCACGCTGCCCCAGTCGAGACCACCTCTTTGTCTGGGGGCGTTTATTTATATCGAGCATCCCATACATAAGTCTGCGATTTTTCCTTTGATAATTAAGTTGTGTACATTAGTTGGGCTTGCGTGCTGGCCCCACTGCGTGAGACACAGTATTCTGGGCTTTTTTTCCTACTTATTTGCAAGGGCGGTCGTCGTAGGGGCGTACACAGCAAAATGCTTATATTAGCCGGCTTCTGTCTGATAAGTGAGTTATATGTGTGGGTGGGTCCTGTGGCGACCCCGATGGCAATGCCAACATCCTAATTACCCGGCATAAAAACGTTTCCCAGCCCTGTGCGTGTCCCTTTGATTAGCGTCGGGGTAATGAGTTTTTAGATTGGCGTAGAGAAGTTGTTTGAAAATGAATCTAGTCGACCACTTGCCGTGCAAATGTGTTGGGTAATCATGTTAATCTTTATGTTGGCCTGTATCTTGATTTTTTCATGTCCTACAGTGAACTTGAACTGTTGAATTCAGTTGAGAATGTAGGAGCCATTGGCCAACGGTCAGTACTCCTAAAATTCAAAGCAGTTAAGCTCACTGGGAAGCTCTTGCCTTGGATTCTATGGAGGGGAGGTGGGTGGTGGGTGGTGATTACAATGAACTCGCCATAAAAAGGAAATATCGCAGACGGCATCGATGGCATTGAAAAGCCTACAAAGCGGCCCATAAAGCCCCGGCAGTACGTGGCGTGTAATAAAACGCAATTTAAGAACCTTTTAACAGGCCCATAGACGGGGGAACGACTGCGAAAAGGACAATTGGAACGAGAATTGCAACCGAACCCGGCATTTATGCCTCGCATTTGGTAATCAATGCTGCCAATATCCCTAAAAGGGCATTCAATAAGCCCAGCCCATCTCGGAGTACAAAATGAAATGAAAATCCTGTTGGCCGGCAAACAGGGATCTGGGCCGGGTGAGGGAGCATTTCAAACAAAAGGATGAGCCACCAGCCAGCCGGGCTTGTCTGCAAAAATGAACAATAAAATAAAGTTGATTAAATCCCCGGTGACAAAGTTGTTTATTAGCGAAAATGCCGGCAAACTTGTTTTCGGTGAGCGGATTTAGAATATTATATCTAAAGGAGGTATACCAATAAATGTGTTCTGTACCCATGATAGAGGGTTATTCCTCATCTTTTACAAAACAGTTGGCAAACATTTGCCAGACAATGCCGGGGAAAGCCAGACACGAACGATTTTAGAGGATATTACCAAGAAACCGTACACTGTTCAATAAATTTTCAAGCGATATTCAATGCAATTATTATACATTGAAAATTAGATAAAAATATTTATTTGTGTTACCAAGGAGTTCATTAATATTTGTATTAAAAAATATTTAAAAATTCATCCACACTTGGATGAGCAGTGTAATCACGAGCAAAATGCACACAAATAGCGCATCCTTCTGCAGCTATTCTGCTCCCAGTTCGCGTATCCTTCTTTGAAAAGACAACGGATATGAATATACCCTAAAGCCATCAGACAGCGTAAATGAGCGTGTATTGAAGATAAAAATGGCTGCAAAGCGAAACGGAACTGGAGTTGAGAGGGGATATAGCCTGGGACAGGGACTGGGATATAGAGAAAGGCAACTGCAGCAGAGCACAAAAACAAACAAAACATGGCTAAATAGCAGGATCGGTGGGGAGGAGACCGAGCACCCACCATCCACGACTCACGACCACTTCACATTCAGCTAAAACTCTGGAAATGCCTGCTCTTTCTCTGATACGGCAAATCTGTTTGCCAGCAAAAATAAAAATAAAAAAATAAAAAGGGAAATAAAAAATTAGAGGAAAAAAAGTCAAATGCACAAAACAGGCAACAGCAACAGGAAAGTTTTTCAAGCTCAGTTTTTGCAGCTCTTTGGTAAGTTGAGGATTGCAATCGGCTTCAGGGAAGCCAGATAGTGTTGTGAATGAATATAGCTTGTCCTATAATTATACTTAAATATGTAAATATGTAAAACTTGTATAAAAATGACCTTTTTTTTACAGAAAATCATACTTCATTTACATATTTATTTACTTTCCGTACTCGAAGCAGCGAAGCACAAACTAATCAGCCCGACAGCAGCCTGTGTGCATACTTTTTACACGAATAACCCTTTCATCTTTGAACATAATATTTTCGTTTTTTTTTTTTTAGCAACAGACTCATGGCTTTTTTACCCCGATTTCTGTGTCCATCCGGTGGTGCAATCAACGCTTCTTACTTCCTTCACTTTCCTTCCCATAACAAACTGCATAACTTCGGTTTCAGATCTTTCGCAGGGGTATGTGTATCTCCTCGTACATGGCCCGGCCCGGATGGCTCAGACAAATAAAAAACAAAAAGCAGAAGCTGTTGCACACATACGCCGGAACATTGTGTCGATTGCGTGGGCGTTACTGGGGGGGAAAATGCTATTAACTGGTCATACCCCACGGAATAGCGATGTTGTTTCTGCTTTTTTTTTATGGGCACTCGCTTCAAGGCACATGGAAGCGCTATTCCATTCCCATTTCGCTTTTTTATCCCTCGTCTAGAAGTCCGCCACATAATCGTATCAGCCGAAGATTTGTAATATGAAGCCGGAAGCAATGGAAGATAGTTTCTTGCCAGCAGACCATTTTTTTGTTTCGGATAGATGGCCAGTGGCATGTCGATTATTAGACAATATATTTGGCGAAAAGAGTTCCAGCAATGGTATTGAATAATTTTTAGATACCCCAATGGCTGAGTAACTGTTCCCAGCAGATGCCTTAATAAACCATAAACGTAAACAACCTCAAATAAGCCAACTTACGCCAAATTTTCCAAAACTTTTTCAATTTTTTCGTGTAGCTCGTCCAACGAACAGTCGCAAAGTTAAAGTACTGCCGCCAAAAAACCAAAAAACGAAAAAAAGTTGCCGAGAAAAGTTTGCTGATTTAACCAATTTTAAAACACACACACACAAGCTCCAGACAGACAACGTGGTGGCAGTGGCAGACACACAAAAAACCATTCCATTGACCGCAACAGTAAAACAACACCCCAAACTGTGGAAAAACAGTTGACGATCGAGGGCAGGGGCCAGGGCGGGCATACATAAGGTGTGCGGCAGCATCTGCAGCTGTAGACCGGCGGCCACAGAGACCTCTGCCCCAAAAGTAAAAACTCATCAAACTATATTTTCAATAAATAATGACAACCACCGGGGCGAGGACGTTGCAAATGGCGGCCATTTTGTTGCTTTTCCCCAACTTGCAGCACTCCCCATACCTACATGCCACCCCCCATGAGCGCCACAGCTTCATTGATTTTATGCCATTTGGCCAGGCCAGGCCAGGAACCACAACCGCTACAAGCATAAAATTGAATCATAAAAAATCGAAAACTATATAGTATACATTTAATGTGGGCGGCTCGCCACGCCTCGTCGTGCGCCCCAACATTTGCATGAGCTGCAGCAAAAAAAAAAAACACACACTCACACACAAACACAGGACCAAATAAAAAATACCACTCCTACATTTCTCCTTTTTTGTGTCCGTCAGTCAACTGACAAGTCAACAGCGATGCAACCTGCCTGGCAAGGACCTACCTCCTCCTGAACAAAAACAAAAAAACATAAAAATTCGTGACAAGGGGGTGTGGAGAAAGGTGTACCGAGAAAGGAGCGAAGGGATTGGCAAAATGGTGGAGAGGCGGGGACAGAACGTGGTGCGCTGAGTGGCTTAGCCAGGCTAGGCCATGCCAGGCCAGCCTAAACGAATTCTAGAGCTACTCGACGTCGGGCCCTTTTGCAACTACTCCTTTTTCGACTTCCTTTGTCGGCACATATTATAAATTGCACTATAGGGAACCGTGCCGAAGTGCCGGCGTGTGAATGGGCCAAATGCGCGGAGCTCCACAAACTGCACAAATGTGCAAGGATTGAGGTTAGTCCCATCCGCCGGGGGTTGGTCAGAGAAGCAGTTGCAGTTTTTCACTTGTGCGATTCATCGTTTAGCAGCGGTATTGCCAAAGGAATAAAATATGTCCTAGACGTGGGTAACTTAAGGGGCTAGATGGGTTTTACGGGACTAACACGGGAAAAAGGACTATTCTTTAAATAAAATAATCTTATTATTTATCCCATAATTTTTTTTGTTATAAGGATACACATAAGAATAATTTCTACAATTTATGAAAAAAAAACTCTGCCATTGTGATGTTTTTTCGGCGATAGTTTCCGGCCCACGGACAAAGGATACTCTCACGTTGAAGGCAGGACCCTTGGACACTCAAAATAACAAAAAGTTACAGTGACAGAAGCTTCCATGGTGCTTACCTCTTTTAACTCCAGAAATGTCTTTTGCGTAACCTGAAAGTAAAGAAACATTTTCAAACGTGAGTAAAATTCATACGTTTATTTATTATAATTTTCTGGTATTTTTTAAAACTTTTTTTTTCGAAAATTTCAGGACGCAAAAAATGCCTGTGAAAAGGGGTCCCAACTCATTCGCATTTTTTTGGCCTTTTTTTTGATGGGGTTAGTCGGAGTGGAGAACACGCAAAAGTATTCAAATTAAAATCCACTTCAGTGAGCAAAACGGTGAAGTGCAGACGGAAGACGGGAAGGAAAAATGTTTCCTTCCTGACAGGCCAAAAGGCAAATTTGTTGAGGGTTTCACCCGAGGTCATATTTATTATGAACACACTGCGAGTATATTTTGATTGTCATCCTTGGCTGAATCACAATGCGAATGAATTTACGCAAATACTTCACATTGAAATATTTACTAAGAAAAATATATTAAAAAATCACAAATTTAAAACATTTTAAAAGTAAAAATAGACCTCATTCTCTTTATAAATTTCTTTTTTCTATTGTCAGAAATTTTTCCTTTGATCTTCACACACACATTCAGAAGAGAAGACCACCCACCACCAAGCACAAACGAAACGCCAAAGGCTCTCAATTCTTTAGTGGAGAGATAAAAAATATTTTAGTTTCTAAATCATTTGTTAGCCTAATGCAAACTCTTTTAATTAAAAGACATATACTTTTTTCATTTTATGCCTGGGAGCGAATTAATTTATCCATTTTTACCAAGCAAAAGAAAACGAAAAACTGGAGTGAAATATAGGACTTTTATTTAATTTTTCTTGGATTTTTTATGAGTAGATTAAGAGATGATTAAATTAAACATATTCTAAAGTGTTATCAACGTGTTTTTATATATGAAAAATATATTTTTACTGAAAAGAATTAGAACCAAAATATTTTCAATATTTAAGGAATAATCCTCAACTATTCCGTGTTAATATTTAAATAAATAATTGTAATAACATGGCCTTAATAAGGGAAAGGGTTAATGAAAAATTGTCAAAATATATGCATCGAGTCTTTTGATTATATTTTTCTTGGGTTTTCTTATAAACATCTGACAAGAAATTATTTTAAACAACATTTTATATAAGACAACGTAGTTTAATGCACATTGTAAATCGTATTAGGGATGAGCAGTCTTAGACGTTTATTTAAATTAGGGTACGATATATCGATAAAAAATGGAAGGCCATAGCGTCAAGATCTGTCCGTCGCCATCAAATGCAATAAGTTAGCATTTCCTGCTGTGTATTTCCTTTTCTGTCCCTGTCGAGATCCCGATCCTAAGAAATAAATAATAAACAAAAGAGTCCTAAATTTTTTTCTGCTCCTATCTGAATGCTATAACAAAGCATTTAAAAAACAAAATGTATCCCTGCGGCAGATTGAGATTGGTTTCTGGTGGCATGTGTGGGAGTTTAAATATGTAATAGTAATTTGTGACAAAAATCTGGAGGCTGGCAGATTAACTAGGTCGATAGCTGGCTTGGATTTCACCCTGACCCAACTGAAGCAATTTGCATGTGTAACGAGGCTCGCCGAGACCATAACAATGCTAATAATCGTGATGAAACTTTACGCACTCTTGCAGGAAACGCCACTCAGATTGTAACACTTTCGTTGCTTTTCATTTCGGTTTCCACGAAGACCTATGTATGGTTATGATGCATAAAATAAATAATATTGCTTACTGGAGCGTATCTAGCCAGCTGTCCTCCAACATATCTACAATGTAGTTCCATTCATTTGCATTTATCAACTGGAAAAATATATATTTTTTTTATACAAAATTTGTCGCTTTTAGTGGCTGACTTATTAAATGAAAAATTGTACAATTTATTTCTGACTGTGAAATATTTCTAGTTGGACTTTTGGCTAAAAATAATATATTTTCTGTTTGTTAAAATTCCAATGCAATTGTATTTACTAAAGAAACACACGACTGTATTTTTTCGTAAACAAAAAAAAAAAACAAATAATATTTCGTAGAGAAAATATTTATTTATTTATGCGGATTTATTTTTAAATTTATTTATTATGACTTGATCCGGGATGGCTTTCATTTGGGGGAAAAGTTTCCCCATCCATCCAGAAACAGAAACTCTTTGGCCAAAAGTTTGCCTTTATTGGCAGCAATCTGCGTGTTCCGTGTGTGGGGGTTTATGGGATATGAGTGCCGATTCTGCCCCACAGGCAGACTCTGCATACAGGACGACAGGGAAAACAGATAGACAGAGATTCCAGACACTGACAGAGAGACAGACAGGCAGACCGACCGACCGACCGAACATAATGAGCGGCATTAAAACTAATGAAAATCAACTTTGGCACACCGACGAATGGCGGCGGGGGGTAGCCGACAGTGCGGCAGCCGAAAGGGATGATAATGCCCCAAAAGAGCGCGCAGCATAAAAATGTCGACTTCTGTGGCAAAGTGGAGAAACAATAAAAATAAAAGCAAATGCCAGAGCAACCCATTCCCCATCCTCCATTCTCCACCCACAACCGTGCCGTGGTAACCCCGAGCAACAATAAGAAAATTGCGAGACAGACAAAGTGGAAAAACGCATAAAGATGAAGAACAGAACAATGGGCCAAATGGATGGACGGCTGAGACTCGCATAGCGCTCCACAGTGACCCAGGGACCACCAAGTCAAGTATTGAAATATCTTCTCAGAGAAATTGATAAATTCCTTATCATTTCAAAAGAATTTATTAAATCGATAATGTAATCAATTATGTGTTTTAAATGTCTTAAAGGATAGAGCGCAGCTACTTCACCAAAAGGAATGAAAGTGTCTGTTGTGGGAAGGAAATTCGCATCCGTAAGTGTAAATAATTTGAAGCTCCTCGGAGTCGGAATGCCGACATGAAAATGTGCTTTGACTTCTTTTCTTCTTTTAGTTTTCTCCTTTATTCCTGGGCATTCTCTTGTAGCTCTGTTGCGGGTTAGAGTTTGGGGGGTGGGGGCTATGGTGTATCTTGTATCTGAAGCTGCGTCTGTGCATAATGTATCTTGGCGTTCGTCTTGGCAAATCTTTTGCCTTCGTTTGTTTATGCTTTGCAACTTGACTCACAAAATAAAAATGCAAAAAGGAGAGAGGAAAGAGGAAGGAGAAAAGAAAAGAAAAGAAAAGTTTTTATGCCTTTGTCTGATGGTCGTCTGTTTGTTTATGTAGCCTCTGCATCTGGTATCTGTATCTGTGCGGCTTACCGCGCAACTTTAATAATTTAATTAAATTTTTTCATCCTCCCCCCTTTGGTGTCGGTGCCATGCGAGGAGTCCCGCTTTGATTGTTATTTAGGCCATTTGGCATAATGAGGCAGCATAATTCCCCCATAAAATCCACTTTAAGCGCATTTTCGGGCTCCCTGATTGAATTACAGGCTTTGGGGGGCGGGGGGTGCACACACAAGGGAACACACATGCGAGAAAGTTGAGACCATTTATCAGGCCACTAAATATTCCAGTTGGCGATAGAAACCCTGTAAGAATGTCTTACATTTCTAAACGAAAAATATAAATAAAAGTTTGAATAATATCGAACACAAGTCGGCACCTGCAAGGATAACGACGCATACACAAGTACCGTCTCCCTCTCCCAATTCGAGTTCCTGGCATGTGCAGCACCCTAGAAAGCAATTTACATCAAGTCACGCCCTATTATTAAAGCTACTCATCAATTTGAAGTGCCATGCGCTTCACTCATTCAACAAGCTTAAGGGATTTACCCACCACATGTACATACATACGTTGATACATACATGTATCCATATTCATGAATGTATTTTTATTATATTTATTTGGTTGCCACTCGGCAAACAATAAATGTCACTCGCATGCACAGCGACTCTTGAATGTGACACATTTTGCAATGAAAAACACAATTGTATCTGCCACACATGTATGACGCAGATGGGGGCGACAAAACAGTCCATCTTCTAGAATCTAGATGGCAGTATCAGAATAAATCAGCCATGTACTGCTCCACGACGAGATAAAGCATTTTTAGGTCACTACTATACACAACACTGTGACTGTACATCGCGAATACATCAATCCGCAATCACGTTGTCATCTCTAGCCGGGATAGCGATGGCTTCATTATTTGTTTGTTTACTATCTTGCACTCGGCACGTACAGCAAATAAAGAAGAGGAAAATTGCACAAATACCCAGCAAAAATGCCTATTGTTCTAGGGCCTAGTACACTCCACTCCACACCCTTCCCTCAGTTGACCAATGCGACTTATGACTGTTTTTTTGGGACTGGAATTTCCTGCTGGGGGAATCACATTTGAACAAAGTTTCAGTCAACAGCTTATCAATAGTAATAAAATCCACAGGGCCAGCTGCGACTCCAAAAATTAATATCAGTTTTAGGTGAGGGGAATATTGAATTCAAGACTTTGTTAGCTTCTAAAAATATTTCTTATCTTAAATTCCAACTCTCCATGAGTAGTTTTTTGGTATCTTAAGATGTCTTCACTTTGGAGAAGTTCTTGTTTAATATAATTATTATGCGATACATATATATATATATCTTATACAATTCTATAAATCCTTAAAAGGAAAAAAAAAAAAACTCATTAAGCCAAACAAAGTATAACGTTACTATCGTTATCTTAATTCCAACTGTATCTGTATCTGCACTTTATTTGTATCCTAAGATTACTTCTTTTTGGAGAAGATTTTGTATGTTAAAAGAAGAGAAATATCAGCATCCGGTGAGTGGAAAATATGGTATATAGTATATAAAATTTAAAAATTATTCAAGAACAATTTCATCTTTTATCTGAAAGCATTTACAAATAATTATCCTGGCGAAACAGGGTTTGACGATACTATCGTAATCGTTATCTTATATTCCCACTGTATCTGCATCTGTACATTTTCTTGCCTCGTAAGATAGCTCTCTTTTGCAATAAGATCTTATACATCTTATACCTTGTACAAGTACAATTCAAGACTTTTCCAAGATTAAGTGAATATTTTACTTAAAAACGTAAACAAAAAAAAATTAAGCTCAACGAAGTATAACGATACTATCGCTATCTTAATTCCAACTGTATCTGTATCTGTAACTTTATTTGCATCGCATGATTACATCGAATATATAGAATATTGAATATGTAGAATATATTATAAATAATTTAAATATATAAATACTTTATTATATATATTTATGTAAATAAAATTTAAGCAGATATCAAGAACAGCTATCTCAGCTAAACAGGGTTTAACGATACTATCGTTATCTTAATCCCAACTGTATCTGCATTTGTATCTTTTTTCGCAGCCCTCTTTGGAGAAGTTCTTATATAATATGTAAAAAAAAAACATGAATATCTGCCACTTCCGCTGAGCTGGGCAACCAACTGATAGAAAAACTTTTAGCGCGGCAGTAGCTGTTGCACATTTATTTATGAAAAGCTCTCTCGTTTTACACTTTTCATACATATGGTATTGCGCCCAGACAGATAATGCCAAGACATTGACCTTTTTTCGCATGGGAGGTGAGTATAATAAACATAAGACTTGTCTAAATTTTGTGTGTCTCTCTTCCAGCTATACTCTATTCAACGTTTTTTTTTTTTTTTTTTTTTTTTGAGTTCTTGGTGGCTCTTGGTGGGGCTGCTGCTCCGCTTCTTTGTTGGCAGATTAGCCGGCCAAGTGGATAAACCAGTTTTCGTTGCTGCCTTCTCTACCGCTTCTTCTCGGGGTCTCTCTGTGTGCTCATGTTCATGTTGCTTGACTTTGGCTAATTAGCCAAGAGTGGATGTTGTTTTTGTTGTTGTTCTTGCAGCTTGAGCAGCCCTGTCATGCCCTGCCCAGCCTCGGGTTTTGTAATGTTGAACTTTACGAAAATCTTGCAACGCAAACAAATTAGCTTAAGTGGCAAAAAAAAAAAAGCAAATTTGAATGTATATATTTTTTTTATAAAATATGTATGGTTAGTATTAAAAAATTTCATCTAAAAAGTATATACTTTTTGTGTTATTCTTAATATTTAGTATTTTCCAAGTATTTCACAACACAATTGGATGACTCCCCGAGGTTTTCTCGACTCTGTATGAGTCACTTGTCTTCTGTGGCTACCTATTCTCTGTTTTTGCCTTTGTGCTCACAATGGGCCGCCTTTGTTGGAATAAATAAGGGAATCTGAGACTGTGGCGTACATACTAATGCATATGTAAATTAAATTTCACAAGTCTATGTGTACAATTGGCATGTTTTTTTTTTTGAAACAGATAATTTTTGTAACCTTAACACCTCGAATTTCACTTCATTTGCAGCTACAAGCACAATCGCATAAAATTATATTTTATTTTCAAATAAAAACACAGAAGCACATTTCATTATTTCATTTCTTTCTGTCTCAAAGGACAATTACCAAAAGTGGCTACTAAAATTATAAGACAACAAAATGACTCACCCTTAACATTATTTCCCACAACTCACCGCCCTCCGCCCACCACCCACCACCCACTACCCAGCCTGCCTCCTTCCTGCCTCAATTATCCTGGTGGAGTGCGTAATTATTTTTCTACTTCTGGGGAGAATGTTAACTTTTGTTTCCGCATGATTGAGCAATTATTTCAATGTTATTGTCTATGGGTCATTGGCAGCACCCCAAGTTGTTCATTTTAAGCTCAGATTGTTCGAGTTTCTTTGTTCTTGTCGACTATTCTTTTTTGTTTGAAAATAATGCGAAAATGTAAAAATGTTTGTAAATAATAGAAACACTCGGATAAACCTACCATTTACGATGATGATGGAAATGATCGCCACGAATGCAATGTTGAATGCACATTTTGATGACATTATATGCGATGAGGATCCAACGTGGATGGGATTGAATAAACAGAATTAGCACAAATTTCTGTTTGTCGGTACACCAGCTGGGGCTGTTCCACTGGGGACTTTCTTGTCGGGTTGTGTTGTGTTGTGTTGGATTTCTTTTTGGCAGTAGTTGTTGTTGTCAACAGGGCACCCCTACTTCGGGCACTCTCAATTGGAGCTCAGTGCACCGGCCATGCCACTTACTAACTTAGCACTCGCACATGGGACACACACACTGGCTCGCACGCTTCTGGCATGGGCCATCAATTTTCAAAGCACTTTCTAGCACGCACGAATTATTTTCGATAAATTGGTTTTTTTTTTTTTATTTTAATACACTTTTTTTATGTTTCAATACATTTTTTTTACAATTTTTTTTTATAACAAATTAAAAACGAAAATAAAAAACTAATTTTATTTTTTAATATTTTTTATTTTATTTATATTCATCAAATGTATTTGTGGGATTTCTTGTTGTTGCTACAAAGCTGAAAAATAAAAGAAATAAGAGAATATTTTTATTTTCATTTTTCCGAAACAGCTGTTGCTTCCATCTACGGTCACATCTTCTTCTACTTATTTGTTTTTTGTTTTTATCTTTTTATGTTCAAAACCTATGCAAACTATTACAGTTATTAGTATTATTATTATTCAAAGAAAGGGCTTAAAAGAAAAAAAAAAATGAAACAAAACACAAAAACAAAAGCAAAACCAAACAGAAGAATCACAACACACTATATGCTTTTCACTCGCACTCATGCGAATTAGCAGAGGGACAGAGAATGAGAGAGAGAGAGGCGGCTGCGGCGCAAACGCAGCCAAATGCATTAAATAAAATATTGTTGCTGCCTCATTGTTGTTACTGCACAAGTAGCAACGAAAAAATTAAGGTTCTTGTCATTTTTCAACTTATTTTAATAAAAAATGATACTATTTCATTATTATTTCAAGTATTGCTCCATTTTGATGGACTGAAACGGGTCTAAACGGGTTTGTTGGGCTAATTAAAAACATTGTTATTTTCGCATGTTTACTTTTTGGTCCTCTTCTTCTTTCGCTCTCTCTCTCTCACAATTCCTTTCCGTGTGTTGTGTTCTCTGATTGTCCCTTCCTTCCCCTCCCCCGACCCGCACGCTCGACCATCACGCGTCATGTTTGTTGGGCATTAAATGCGTTGAAATGCAGCCATTTTGTCTCGCAATTGGCACTCACTTGGACTCGCGATGAATTTCTGTTTAGAAATTAGCCACAAAATAGCACCAAGAATCGCCCCATTTCCGGAGCCAGGCTTTATTTATTCTCGCACCACACACTCGCGCTTTGATCCAGTAGAATATACTTAATTTTCCTTCTCAACGAGTTAATATTTCAAAATGAAATACCTTTTTCTGAGTATATATTTGGTTGTTATTTGTATCCGTCCAAATCGACGGCGACGCGCACTCCGAACCGATGTTTTTATAGCGATTTTCCGAACATCCGCGCGCGACGAATCCGCTCCGAGAATCACACGTCCGCTCAGGTGAGAAATTTTTTTATTTCTGATTTTTTTGATTTGAGCCCACTGTATACGATTAGTGTGGCTGTTGGGTGTTTTGGTCACTTTAGTGTGCCCAGAGCGAAAATAGTCAGCTGTTTTTTCGCCTCTGCTTTGCTATTCCATCCTTACCGGTTTCCAACCGGTATTGGTATCTGAAAGTTATTTTCAATTGCCAACTCATATATGATGAGTCAAAATTACGGATTGCAAAGATCTATATATTTTGAGGTCAATTACTGGATCCAAAGAACATGTAAAATATAGCCTGCATAAATATCATAAAGTACCAAAATACCAATAAAATACCGAAAGTTTACTTGGTTCGATAACTGAATAACTGTTAGCTGAAGATAGGTTAACAGAAACCTTATCGATAATTTTAGACTGTTAGTGAGAATCACTGAGATGAATTTAGAATCGTAACGATGCAAAAAGTAGCTCCAGAAAATCGTAAATATTTGTTACGTTTATTCTCATTTCTTGCCAGTAAAAATACCTGAAATATCCCCGCCTCTTTTCGCAATTTGCATTTACAAATTTGAATTATTAAGCAATAGAAACGATTCCTCGATTTCAAATTGTTTCACTATTTTTATCGTTTATTAGTAAAACCAAATAGTTTGAAAATCAATTAATTAACATTTGCTTAACTTTCTCTTACTAATTTATTGAAAACATTTAAAGTCACATTTTTGCTTGACCAAATATCAAATAATTAAATAAATTTATTTAAGACTTTCAACATAATTAAGATAAAATTATATAAAAGATTATAAAAAAGGCATTTCTATTATTAAAAGGATTATAAAAAGGCAAAAACATTAAAATTCTTTAATAAAATATTTAAAAACTTAAGGAACATTTTTAAAAAAATTTTAAAAAGAATTTTGAAAAGATTTTAAAAAGATTACGCCATTGGCTTCGCTGGCTAGGTCCTTGATGATGGGCAGGATGTACTCCGGAAATACATTGGCATCGCTGCGAGGAATGTCCTTGACCATGCCCAGGCGTCTCAATAGCCTAAACTTGGACCTTGGCTGGCGACTTCTGTGCCAAATGGAGCTAGAAAAATTTTAATTTAAAATACAATATAAAAAATATAGTTTCCAGATTTATTTATTTCAATCACTAACTTAATTGTTATAATATAAAATTAATTAATTTTTAATGTTTTCTGTTGAGAAAAAATGTCATATTAATATAAATTTCATGAATTATATGTTTTTCTCACATTACCAAAAATATTGTCCAATATATCCTCGATAATTGCTAACTATCTTGCGTAGTTTGCCGTGGACGTTGGTAATTCCTCTTTTTGAGCCGGTTGGGGAGTCGGTGGATTTTTCATTTGATTCCACCGCTGCCGTATCCGCAGGATCATCCCAACCGGCTAATAAATGACGCCACTGCTCCGAATGCACTTAAATTTTAATTTTGGAAATTAAATTTTAAATTTTTTATTCTGTGCGTAGTTGGGGAGTCTCTTGGCATATGGGCAGTTGGGGCAATTATGCACTTTTGGGTCCTCTGCGCATTTTTCAAAATGCATCGAATATGCCCGGTGGGACGCACACAATTTATAACATTGTGGCCAATTTATTCAAATTGTATTTGAAATATATTTAAGAAAAAGTTTTCGAGTCCCTGGTTGGAATTTAAAGTGGAATGATGGAATGTTTCAAAAGTTAATCATAGTGGCAGCCTCCAATTTCAATTGAGGCGTTTTGGTTTTGAGTTCATAAAAATGGAATTTATAACATATTTAAAAATAATAGCTTTGAAGTTTGAACCTATTTACTACAAGATTTTCAATACCCTGTAATGTACACAAGTCGGAATCTAATAGAATAATATATGTCTTTATCTATAAACATTTTATTTTTATTTACATAACATTTTACATTTTATTTTACAAATGTTTTTCAAACCGTTATTGGTTTACGTAAAATCGTAATCGTAATTGTTCATCTTCTTCACTGAAATATAATTATTGTCCCTGTCTCTTCGTTTGTTTCGGTCTTATCATCATTTCAACAAATGTAAGTGAAACAGAATAGTCCCATTTGTGCCAAGATCCCCAATGTATCCCATCTTTCCTCTCCGATTTACCATCTTTGTGGAACCTTCCGTTGAGGTTGCTGTAAAATTAAGATAGTAGCTGAACATTATTAAAATATTAAAAAATTTTCATTTTACGATATACCTTCTAGAACAGTTGCTAAACCACCAGCCACCACCAAAATCCTCAACGCAACTGCCCTTAATCAGGTCATTATCCCTGTCAATTGTGGAGAATCTCATGTTCAAGTGGATTTTTATGAGCGAATCGCCTGCACCTCCAATGGGATTTCCAACCGATTCCAATGGATAGGAATCCTGTTCACTGCCAATCCTGAAATTATCATACTGGACGAAATCACTCGATCCATCCACTTTTCCCAGTTGGATAAGCAGTTCGTGCTGTCTCGATTGAGTTATGAGGTGCAACTTCTCCAGGCCTATGAAGAACTCTCCTGTCAAATTTCCAAACCCATCTTTGTAATCATTCCAATTGCGATCAAAATTGACGCTGCCGTCCATCCGTCTCTGAATTACCATCCATCCAGATCCATTGCAAGGAGCCTCGAATGCATTCACTCCCCGAAGCCGTATTTTGTATATGTCTTTGCCGACGTTGTTACAAGGATTTGGGTAAACACATTTTTCAAGTTTTTCATTAGTTTCAGTTAAGTTTTTAGATAAAACATTTATTTGACTGGTTAGGTCATTATTTTCGGCCTCCCTGCTCCTTGCCAGATCAGTCTTCTCTTGGATTTCTTTATCTTTTATATTCAGTAGATCGGCTTTATGTTTATTCTCCTCCTTGTTTTCCTGGATCTCTTTTTCCTTTTCCATCAAAGTATTCGTGTTTTTATTAATATTGTCCAAGCAACTATGTAGTTTTTTATTAAATTCGTCTCTTTCCTCATTAATTTTTTTAATTGTTTCTTTTTTTTCGTTTATTTCTTTATTTAATGAATTTATATGCGTATTTCTTTCTTCAATTTCATCGATTTTTTTGCCAATTTCAATATTTTTAATTCTTATCAACTCTTCATTATAACTTTGAGCTCTTATACAAGCATCGTTGCTTTTAATCAGATCGTTCAATGTTTTTATTTGTTCATAGTTGCTTTTAATCAGATCGTTTAACGTTTGAATTTTTTCATCTTTACTCTTAATTATGGCACTTGTCAGCTCATCTTTTATTTGCAGTTCTTTTTGTATTTGCATCAACTGGTGTTTAAATTCATTACTTTTATCGGCGGCTGTTTTCAATTCCCTGAAATAGCCTAATATTGGTTTTACAATTTCGAAGCAGCTTCCGCTGCACTCAATCACTTCAGTTACTTGTTCTGGTATCGTATTTTCAAAACACTCTTTGTCGGCGTCAGTAAAGTCTGTCAGGATCAAAATCGAAAGAATTGCAAGTATGACTCGCGGTTCCATGGCGTGCTTCCCGGACTGTGTGTTACGGTTGAATGAAAACCAAGCCGGGCCAGTCTCAAAACGAAGTCTGTCATCGCGTACTTTTATGATAAGAGATTTGGGTTTTGCCAAGGTTATCACTGTTGTCTGTAGGTGAGAAATTTAAAAAGTAAAAAAAGTATGCATTCAAATGGGATGCTTCCCCGTGTTGAATATTGAATATTGGGTCGGCACTACACGGTTTGGGTATATCAACTGGTTTGAGCCATATCAGGGTGCTTGAACCAATATAAGTAAAGATTATGCAGATTTTGGTGATGGAGCAGGGGTGGTCCTGGAATATGCTCAAGCTATACGTCCTAAATGGCCAGATCAAAAATTTCATTTAGTTTTCGACAACTTATTCAGCTCCATTCATCTGATCGAAAAACTAACAGAATGGAAATTGAGCGCTACGGGAACAATCAGATAAAATCGGTTCAAAGTAACTGATTACCGATATGATCGTCTTGATCATCTGGTCATAGTTCAAGATCTAGAAACACGATGTGCCAAATGTCATCAAAAAACCACTACACGATGCAAAAAATGCCATGTGGGATTACACACAAAGTGGTTTGTTGATTTTCACACAAAATTGTAAATTTTTTTTTGTAATTTTTTTTATCATACTAAATAGACCAAAAATTGAAATTATTTTTCCGCTGAACGATTCAACAATTCGTTGAAAAAAATGGTAAACTCAAAATTAAAGAAAATGTGTTTGAAGATAAGTTTAAAAAGAATGTCTGGCGCGTTAATTTTTGAATTTAACGCATCAGTTTAGTGTTGCAGATTTCGGCAAACAGTATTGGAAGGAATATGTGGGACCAAACAGAAAATATGTACATAGTTCGACGGAGAATATCGATATATCGATAGACAATAGTATTTTCAACAGCCTAACTGCTCACCGGTCACACTCTTTTTCGAGTCAAAACGCAACGGACGTGTCGCTTCGTGACCGGATGAATCGTACAGTGCGACCTTATATACAGCTATATATGCCAATGTACCAGCCGCGCGCCTGCAAGTGTTAGTGCGGTAAATTCGAAAAACAACTGGGAAAATACACAGCACACATCGCCGGTAAAAGTGTGGCGAGTAGCAGGAATACGGAGTTGGAAAATTCAAGAGTAGTGTGGAAGGAAACTGACGCGCTAAGATTATTTCGGCGCCGTGTCTCTGTCTCTCTTCCCTGTTTCTGTCTATCTGTGACGGAGTCCGCGACTGTGTGTGTGTTTGTGTGTGTATGTGAGAGGGCAAACAATTTGCCGCTAAATACAAAAAGCAGCTGAAAAGCAAAGACCAGCTGACACATCAGCGATCGAATTTGCTTGCTAGTTGGTTAGCTGGTGTGCGTATTGAGTAAAAATTGCTATTAATAAATCGCCAATGTTTGTGTAGCGGCAACGAGAGTTTGCAGACCGCAGTTCGCAATTCGCAGCTAGAAGCCAGAAGTCAGAAGCAACCACGACAACAAAGCGCACGTGGTTGGTTGAGAAGACAAGATTTGGCCACGATAATAGCCAAATACATAAACACGATAAAACATGTCCGCCGCACCGGTTACCGCCATCAAAACGGAGGAAGTTATTCTAGAAAACGCCGAATACAACAGCGCCGAGGAATTGGATGAGGAGCTGCAGTAAGTTTCGTTCGGCTACAGTTACCTTTTTGCATTAAATGTTTATGTCTGTCCTCGAGTCTGCAACAGCTTCGGTTGCATTTTTATCACGCAAATTATTGATTATTTTTACTACTCTGAGCTCTCATTTTGTCATGTTCTCGCCCTCGCCCTCGCCCTCGTCCTCTCACTCCAGTTCCCCCTCTAGTGTTGTTTTTTCTTTTTTTTTTTTTTGCCGCCGTTTTGCCGACAAAACAAATACGGCACAAAAACACCACCACCATTGTAGCCTCACACAAACACAGGCCCCCTGGAACACACAGATGTCGCATTCCATTCCATTTTCACTCTATTCCGCTTCCATGCCGTTTCTTCGCCTGTGACGCCTGTTTTTTTTTCTTTGTGTTCAGCGCTCTTAAAACACTGGCGGCGGAAATATCAGGCATGGTTCATACTAGAAAAGTGTGGAATATTTTAGTAAATCCTTCTTTGGTTTAATTTCTCTTTTGAAAATCACCAATCAAAATAATTGCCGCAGCTGCTTTTTCTAATTTTCATGTCGATCGTTGCGACAAGTCTCTCTCTCGCTCTCACGTCTCCTGTCTGTGGCTCACATGTTCGGGCAAATAGCGAAAAAAAAACAGCTGCGCACCCTATCCCTGCCCCCTTGCCTACCGTCTATTCGTCCGATTTTTCGCTTATCGTGGGTTGCCTAATCAACATTTTTTTGACGCTCGTCTGTTTCTGTGCTCATAGCTGAAATGAAATCAGCTGTACCGGTATATTCGTATCATCAGATGGTTTCGGTTTTGCTTTGCTTTGTTGCTTTGGCACTATTTACACGCCGTGTGCTGCTCTCTCATATTTACTCTTTTTCTTTTCTACCTGATCGGCTCTCGGAATTAGAAACAAGTGTGAGAAATGTGGAAACTAAAATAAGGCAACAGTAATGTACAGTTTTAGATTTTATTCTGTTTTCCTTCTAGTTATACTGGGTCCTCGTGTTATTATTTTTTTTTTCCTCTTGCCCAGCCTGGCCTATCAGAATCATATGGTTCCCGGCGACTTTTCTTATCTCTGAAAGCATATGTTCCGCCACGCCGGCACACGCACACAACTATAAGTGGCAATAGTAAACACCCACACGCATAATCAATTACTTGCCTTTAAGAGAAACAACTGATATTGCAAAATCGTTTATTAGTCGGCAATATTATCCTCAAAATGGTAGGTGATACCTTTATTTTGGCCATCAGTGTGGGCGGTAAATCAACTGCGTTTCAGCAGCTGCGTGTTTTTAGCATCCACAACTCTCTATCTATCTCTCTTCCGCTCACTCTCCTCTGCTTGCAGTTTTTATAAGAGCCGCTCCCCAGGTGCCAAGTTGGGGCGAGCGAGCAAGAGACCGATTGAGTTGCACTCAAAAGCTTGTTGCGCCTGTCGTGAGAGAGACAGAGAGTGAGGGCGCAAAAGAGCCGTCCGCACCAATGAGAGGGAGCGCTCTTGCAAAAGTACAGATGCCGCCACACACTTTGCATGCTTTTTACTACTACACGCGTTTCATTGAAAAAACACATACATACATACATACGTACATACTGGCTGCAGATTTGCAAAAAAAAAATTAAGAAATAAAAACGACGCGAACGCGAAACCCCAACACATGGCTGAAAATCTGCTGCGCAAATTTTGGGGCGATGGCTCTGTGTCCGTGTGTGTGTGTTTCATTTGCCAAAACGTTTCGCATCGCTTCGTCTCGTTTTGTTTTCGTTTCGCTTCTTCCCATCTTGTTTTTGCTTTTTTTTTCGCATGCCGCATTTATTGGCAACCTGCGGGCGGTGTGAGTGCAAAGGGCGAGAAGAATGCAAAGGGAGGTAGAGTAAGTAAAAGAGTATTCGGCTTGTTTATGAAAAACACATGATTTTTGTGTACAACAGTTTTTGGGGCATGGCCCAAGCAAGGAAGATGATGAAGAGGGGCACTACTACTACTACGATGGCCATAGTATCTATTTCTTCTGAAGAATTGCAGTGTTTGCTACGAGAAATCCGAGATACATAATTTCTTCTTATTGAAGGATGGTATTGTTTTTTTTTTTATGTAAAAACTACTGGTATTGTTCTCACCTTAGTACGTAGTGGCTCTTATATAACTCCCCACTTTTGTTTATAATTTTATGGCAAATGTGGCGCCAACTGGCAGACACTGTGGGAGGGGGGCTTCTAATTTGTTCATTAGTTTATGCGCCGCCACTTTGTTGCCAGATTACGCAAGGGCCGAGCTCTATTGCGTTGCATTTCCGTTTTCTTTACAAAGGCTGAAAAAGGAATCTATGAGGAACATGCTGCAGCAAGTGCAGAATTCTAGGAAATTCCAGCCAAACGATGACGTAAGCAGTGACCCAATAAACGTATGTACGATTTATGTGCAAAGTGCAATAGCAGTTGGGCAGAAAGTGGGTGGTAGGTGGGTGGCAGCTCTCGATGGCACTCGTGACTTCGGCTTTGTCTCTCTGTCTGTTGTATTGCTCGTATCTGTGTATGTATTTCTCTATGTGTAGGCTACAGGCTGCATCTGCCACAGCCAGTGCTGTGTGTGTGTTTGTTGGCGAAAAGTGGCCAATGAACTACATTGAACTCTGGCAGAAGCAGCGTTGTCAGCAGAGACGGCAGCACCACCACCACCAGCTGTCGTCTGTCATATGTTTTGCCTATGTTGTTGTTGTTGTTGTTGCTGCACCTCTCGTGGCAAGTGAAATGCAAAAAGTTTTAAAAAGTAATCTTGAAATAATTTAAAAATATATTATCCTGCCAGCAAAGTCCCACTCAGAAGCAAAACAATAAAAACAACAAACATACATGCCACCACATGCGGCATTCTACATTCCCAGCATGCCTTTCATTCAGAATTTTCGGATTTTATGCCGAAAACAAAAACAAAATCAATGGAGAACGAGAACAAGCAGAAGATGCCAAAAAGCAAGTGCGGAGATCCAAGATCCGAGCCACATTCCTTTAGCCTTCTGCTGCTGAGGCTGCCACAACATCCGCTTGCCACCGCTGGCTACTGCTTGCTGTTGTTGTTTTTGTTGTGTTGACCAACTTCAGCGGCCGTCTGCTCTCTCTTTCTTGGGACACTCTATCCCTCTCTGTTGCGCACTTGCCGCAAAAATGTTGCCAGAGAAGAACGACCTTTGGATGAAGCTAAAAATAAACCAAGCTAGCGAGACTACAGAGTCTCTAATACAGTCTAACTTCGTGAAGGCGAACGGGAAAAGAGAGAAGCTTCAGGATCAAGTTTGTGGGATGGAATGAAATGGGATAGTAGGATATATAGAATATGAGAGTATAGGATAGGATAGTACGATGCATAATATACTAAAAGATACACAGAAAGTGATAAAAGAATGTATGGTATAGGATAGGATAGTAAGATACATGGTATGAGAAAGAATAGTAATATATTTTGGAGAGTATAGGTAGGGATGTATAGGATATGATAATTTAGAAATATATACATATAAACAAGTTTAGTACAAGAAAATATCAATACTATGGGATAGTAGGATATATGTACATATGTATTGCAAAAAATATAATATGATAAAATAGTATGTTATATAATATAGGTTAGGATAGGATGGGATAGTAGGATATGATTAAGAACAAAGTATCTAGGATAAATAGAATAGTATAGTTCAGGATGAGATAGTTAGGATATACATATAATAGTATAGTATACTATAGTATCGATATATCAAGTTATATGGTATATAATAGTAGGATATCCATATATAGTATAAGAACAGAAAAGAAAAGTACGATATATAAAGTAAGAAAGATAGGTAATAAGATACACATACATATAGTTAGGATGGTATCGTATGGGATATAAGGATATTAGAAGATCAAGTACAGGATAGGATAGTAGGATACATACAGGATACAGGATACAGGATAAAAAAAGACCATGGTAGGATAGAATAGAAGGATATGTGGTATATTATAGGATAGGATAGCACAGGATATGGTTGCATAGTAGGATATTAGGATAGTTTGTGCAGTATATGATAAGATAGTAGTATTTGAAGATTGTTAGTATAAGATATCTTGGTAGTCGTAGAGAATGTCCCTATTTTGATTATTTTCGAGCTAGCAGAGTCTCCACTGTAGCTTCTATGCTGTTGAGCATCGTCTTGGTCTGGTCGTTGTTTTTGTTAGAGCGTGGAATGCCGTGTTGCAACTTTTCCTGCACAACTCCAGCTCTTTGTCTGGCACTGACTGTCTGTTTGTTGTTCTTGCTGGCCAGCAAGCAGGCATACCATTGTGAAAATGCTTTTCATTAGCCTGCAGCGGCACAGCAGTTGAGCTGTTGAGCGAGCGGCTGTGAAAAACGTGTTTGTTTATTGTAGAGTAGAACCGGTTTGGAATTCTTGAGGTCTCGAGACGATAGTTTATGCTTCGGCATTTTAGAGCCCAGACAAGAAGAAGACCAGCCATCAAAAACTTGCCTGAAAAACCAAATCTCGACGACCGACCGACCGGCACTGGTGGCAACAATAACAGAGCCAGAGTACTGACAGCTGTGCTATATTGCGCTCTCTCTCGCTCTTGGATACCCTACTGATAAGCATATTGGTTCGAAGAATCCCCCTACCATCCACCATAATAATACAATTTTACCATATGATTTAATCTCTGCTATTATTGAGATTTAAATGTAAATAGAAGATTGTTTGGGAAGGGTAGGGTATTATGGGCATTGCTATACCCTACACCCCGACTATCTGACGCTAAAATTGAATTGAATGGAATTGTAGATTTATGAATGAATGAATTTTTCAGCGCTCTTGTGAGAGGGAGCAGCGTCAGTGTTAGTAGTTTTCGTGTAAAAGTCAATTGGACTTATGTATGGGCGGCGGGAGTCGAACTCATCATGCCATGTCTATCCCCTGACTCACTCTGCATGCTTTTGTCTCTTTCAGATTACAGCTAGAAGATTCCGGAGGAGAGAACTCCTATCACATCGAGTACACCACCGAGCCGGCCCATCAGATCTCCGGCTCGCAGCGCCGCCAGTCCAGTATGAGCGGCACCAACACCTCCAAGGGTGGGGGAGGAGTAGGTGGCGGCGGGGGAGGGGGCGGGGTCAGCGATGGAGACTCCTCTGGCAAGCCCCTGGTCGACAGCGAGAAGAGGATGCGTCGCGAGATCGCCAACAGCAACGAGCGTCGTCGCATGCAGAGCATAAACGCCGGCTTCCAGAGCTTACGATCCCTGCTCCCGAGGCACGAGGGCGAGAAGTTGAGCAAGGTAAGGGTCCTTCAGTTTCAAAATCAAATCAAGAATAATATTTCCACACTCTGATGATGCTTGAGATTGAGACTCTTGGCCAAGGTCAGTTATCCACCCGGTCTTGGGAAGAAACCTCAAAGAGTCTTCTTCGGCAGCATCTTCCTGCCGGACAACTCGCATCACGCAACTTCAATTACACTCGGCCAGAGTCCAAAGCCTCCAGATTGGTCTGAGCCCCGATTACAGGGCCGTCCAAAAAAACACATGTTGACAAATGACGGCCGAGGACTGTGGGGGGGCGGACTGGGGCTGTGAAGGTCCCTTTTCGACGTTTAGTCGTCAGGGCAACCGTGTTGGCGTCTCAATTGTTTCTCTTTTTTTATGGCGAACACACATACACACTATGTGGGCTTTTATTTTTTTTTTCATACGCACATGTTCGCATATTTATGGGATTTTCACCTTGAGACGACATCGATTTGTTGTGACGCGTCTGCAGATGCCGCAGCGTAAGGTTGAGAAGAAGCGGACAGCTGGCTGCCGGAGAAGGATACGTGCTTAGAAGGACCTAAGCACTTAGTTTAAAAAGTTTTTTTTGAAATAAAACAGGCTTTAACATGTTTTTTATAGATATTTTCCCATGATGGGCTAGTCTTGAGTGCCTTGGCAGGATCTCACATGTTTTTTCATGCTCTAACTTGATTTTTCATGTTTTTTTTTTATGTCAAGCGTTGAACATTTTTCCTCAAATTTAGTTGTGAATTTTTGTCAATGAAACAGGCTTTTACATGATTTATCTTGATTTTTCCTCCATAATGGGTTGGATGATTTGGCATGTTTTTTTATGCTGTAACATGATTTTAAATGTTTTTCATGTCAAACTTGAAACATTTTTGATAAAAATATAATTAATAATATAGAAATCAATATCTTTGGTACGGATGGACGCGAAACCAGGGAGAAGGATATGAGCTCGACTTGAGTACCTTGGCGGGTACCTAATTTTAATGATTCAACTTGAATGATTTCATGCTCTAACATGTTTTTTCCTGCGTTAGAAACATTTTTGATAAAAATTAGTTATAACAACTGTCGAATATTATCGAAAAATTAGTTGCATATAACAGTTATCAAATAGCTGTAGCATGAAAAGCCGGAAAGAAAAACTACAAACAGGAAGAAAAGCGCGTAAATATGAATCACATACTACGACACGACAGGCCAAAAGGAAAGCGTAAAAGCAAGGAAACGCCAGGCCCTGATGAATGACATAATGGGCCTGGGCGGCGAAAGAGACAGAAATACGGAGATTGAGATGGAAGATGTAGGAGGGAGAGGGCTGTGGACTGTGGACTGTGGGCGGAATAGTGCAAGTAGTTTATGGATTTTTGTTCTATGCTGTTCGCTAACGCAGGCGAGTAGTAAACATTGTAGTAAATAGGTGCAAGGGAAAGAGAAGGCCCCCTGGGACCTAGAATGACTGATAGTGCACCGTAGTGAGAGACAGAGAGAGCAAGAGAGAGAGCACCCAGTATCTTTGATAACCTGGACAAGTTTACGCCAGCGCATTACAAATTACAGTTAAATTAATTTAATTAATGGTTCTTAAACTTTAAAATATGCTAAACATTTCAGATAGTAAAGTATCTTTATCTTTATTTGTACACCAACCAGACTTCGATACAAAAGTGCGAAAAAGTGCATAGCTAGCCGACAGACTGAAAGCGGGTGCGTCTAACTAAAGCCATTCACAGTTAGGCCTCACGCACATAACGGTGCATGACAGAGACATTTACACAGACACACACGCGCTTACATACAGCCACGCCCTAAGAGGGTGGAATCCACCTGGTGGTCGTGAGTGGGCGGGACGGGGGTGGGTGCTAGTGGGGTGCGAGTGCATGTCTATGATTCACTCACAGAAGCTCTCCTCTCTTTACAATCTGCACTGCACTCCTCTCCTCTGCTCTCCCGCTGTTTGGCAGGTCATTGAACTTACTCGCTAGGTGGCGCTAAAGTGCAAATGTGCAATTGCGTACAGTTGCCCTCATTTTGTTATTGTTGTATTATGACTACTAGAAGGCACTGTAAGAAATTTTTAATTAAAAAAATAAAACTTTTCAATTAAATATTAAATCCTACAATAGTTCTTGGAAACTTATTAAATAAAGAGCTTTCGTACTCGATTAGATACTAATAACTCAGTGCGGAATTCAAATATTTTTCGCCGTGTCGAGATTTAGGCGCGCCCCAGCTGAACTAACCTACATTACAGTGGGTGGGGGGAGGCGTTCACTCTACACTTAAAACAGTGCACACACCTTGCCCAGACGGAGAAGAGAGCAAGAACGCCGGACTGACGCAAAACTGGAAAGTATTCTATATACAAATACAATATCGATTCCTTTCCAGTGGAGCTCCGTAGAAAAGCGCGCGCCAACGAGGACTAGCTACCCCAAATAACAAAAAAAAAAAACAGGACTAATATATTGGTTGGAATGGATGGCAATATGGGATAGGACAATGGCGCCAACTCTTTGTTCGCCTGCTGCTGATGGGAGCCCACACCACTCGTCCAGCTGGTGGAAGGTTGTAGGTTGTGGGTGGTGCTTCGTTCGGTGGTTTGTATTTATGTGTGTGGTGCGCGGGTCACAGTGTTTCATTGCCATTCCATTTCATGTATTTGGCGTCTGTCTGGCGCCTGGTAGGCAGCTGTTTCAAAGCCGATGACGATTCCGAATGGAACGATGGCAGGTGCTTGAAGATAGGGGATGAAATAACCCCACTGCAGCCCTCCTCCTGCCGATTATCCTTCGAAAAATGGGCATTCAGCTTGGCAGCTGCGCACTTTGATTTTTGGCCCGGCAAAATATTCTTTACTCGCACGCTGTACCGGGGCGTGGCACAAGGGCGGTGGGTGGTGGAGTGCACTAGGCCATTGGCATTTCGCAAAAAACGGGATTGCAGCTTCAGATTCTGATGCGACGATGACTTCTGGGCCACGCCAACACCCAGTTTGGTCAAAATACACATAATACTACGTATGTGTGGTGTGATATTGGAAGTCTCTTACATAAGATTGTCCCCATTTATAGGCCGTATATATAGTCTATGAAAAAATTGAGTTATAAGTGCGTTTTTAAGAGTAAAAACTATTATACAGAGAGGGTTCTCAACTGATGATCATATCTGAAAAGAAGGAGGGGGGAGTAAATCACCGTTGCATATTAATCATCCGTTAGGCCGTCTGGGAGGGCGAGTGCCCAGCCTATTGATAGTACTCGAGACTTTCGCGAAAGAATGCCGCAGCAAAGAGAAAGCAGTGACAAAAGAGGCGAAAAGCATAAGTGCAATGGATCAATTACTTTGTGGGCAGACAGAACGAGATGGAAGTAGTCTGTGTGAGTTTGCAAAAATGTCGGTCGTTCCGTCCCTCCTCCCCGTTTTTTGTCTCTTACTCCTCACCGACTGGCGGGCGCTCTCTCCGTCTTCGTTGATTACATGGAATGCCGTCTCGCCAGATTTAATGACTTTGTTGCATTGTAACGGGGTTTTCATCAATGGACAAGACTCAAGATCACTGGCTGCTGTCTCCTTCATTTCTGTCAGTGTATTTGTAGCGTAGTAACTGTCAGCTAGTTCCGTTTTGTTTTGATTTATTGCAGGTCTCTCTTTTTTAAAAGATTATTTTTATATAAGAAACAGTTTGCATATTCACACAGATCAATGAGTCATTCAAACAGCTGTGAAATCTTGCCAATACTTTAGAGTACATTCAATAGAAATTGCAAAATAAAAAAAAAAAAAACGAAAATAAAACAAAACAAAAAAACAGAAGCAAACACAAAAGTCAACCGGCATTTTTGCTGCGCAATTGCACACACATAGACAACGTTCACGTGCAAGCGAGACCCAGCTGGTCAAGCTACAAAAACACAAACGACAACAACAAGGTTAAAGCGCCGACCGCCGACCGGCAGAAAAGCTCGGCTCTCGCCGCCTTTCGGCTCAACTTTCCCAGCAATTGCGTCGCAAGCTTCGTCACAACTGTAAAAATACATACATGTCCAATCATGCACTGTATTGCGAAATGGCAAAAAAAAAGGGAAATCCCTTTTCAAAATAGTTTAATATTTTTGTTTGTTGATTTAGATTAAGGTTTAGATTAGAAGTGAAATGTAAATTTAATTATAATTTTTAACAGAAATAGTCTTTGCTGTTGCCGTGGGTGTTGCTTGCTGGTGCTATTTGGGTTAATTAAAACAGCTGTCTTGGGTAAACACACATCGCAGGCCGCACGTTGATAAAAATAAATACAATGCCGCTGTCGCCATCGTCTAGCCGTCGTCGGTGGTGCTCGTTTTGCCGCGTTTACTTTAATTTTATAGACATGAAATTCGATCAGCTGATCTCACATGCGGACTGTTGCTATGAATGGCACTGTGTATGTATGTGTGTGTGTGAGGGTCAGCTGCCTTTCTTTGTTATTATTGTTTTTGTTATTGTTACTCGAAGTCAACAAGAGCCGGCAAGTTTTAATTCGGTTTCTACTTGCACACCACTACCTTGCACCCTCCACCTTCCACCTCCCACTATCCAAATATCGTTTTCTGCGTGTGGGCTTTGCGTTTTTTTTATGTTAATTAAATTCCTCCGTTGACCATGAGCTTTGTTTGAACAAAGGCACTCAAAAAAAAACTAAAACAAACTTGGTGGCGTATGTCGTGGCCAAACACCATTGGCACTATTCGGGTCAAAGGTTTTATTGACCTTTGGCGGCATTAGTCTTTGTTGGTAGATAAAGAAAAGTGCAAGTTCCTACTCGACCAAGTACCAGAAAGAACGAGCAAGTACGCTATTGTTTTCAACAAAACTCTACACTATAACTTACTAAAATATTAATACTAGTTTTAATTATTATTTTTCTTTAATTGGCTCTATTTACGACTTATGCCTTGGATTAAGTTGAGGAAAAATATAAATAGGCACAAATACACACACAGATTCACATGTATCTGTGTATGTGTGCGCACACACTTGTATCTCTGTGTACTCGCACTCTGGCTGAGCTCATCTAAGGCACGTGTTTCCATTTAAGTAGGTTAACGTAAATGAAAATAATGTTGCCTTTTTCGTATTTTAATATTCCAATTTAATTACACAAATGCCGTTATAAAAATTCTAAAAAATTTCAACAGAGCGCCAAGATATTACGGATTTGTGCGCACAGCTGTTTCACTTTTTTCTATTTTCTTTCTGAAAAATGGGTGTGATGTTCTCTTGGCGCTGACCTCGCCCCACTCTTCTTTTCCGACTACTTTCGATGACGGCATTTCTTGGCGTTTTCCATTTCCCCATTAAATGAAATGCTTACAGTTTTTCCGAGGGCGCGGGATGGTGGCACATATGAGTGCCTAAAAATAGCCTTAGTTTTGTTGCATTCGGCTTGACCGTAAAACTACGCGGTGATGTTGTCACCAAGAATTCTCTCTCCTGGGACCCCACACTCTCTGGCTACTCTTGTTTCAGCCAGTACGGTTGTGTGTGTGTGTGAACACATGTTTGGCGCCCATAAGTAAAAGCAGCTGAGTGGGAGAAAGAGAGAGGGAGTATGTGGGTGTATAGGCGAGTGCGAGTGAACCGAACTACACTGGTATATGTCGTATCTGTGTTTGGTCCTGTGTGTGAGTGTGAGTAAGCCGGCAGCGATAGTAGAATTCGCAGCTGTTTTTGCTTATAATTTTGTTGTTTTTTGCATTTACATTCGTGGAAGCAAAAATATCTCAAATTTATGGCCTGTGCAACTCGTCTCGGATTCCGTTATGTGCAAAAATATTGCAGTGCTAATTTTAGCAAACCTCCGATACTAGCAATAAATTTAAAAATTACGCTTCAAACTAATATTATTTTAACTCTGTGCGATTGGTAAAAATTCGCCTAAATGAATGTCAGCTGACTTGTTTTCTTGTTCGCTCAGCGCCCGACACACACACCTGTCATTATCATCTGCAGGTGAAGAGGGCAAAGATAACCGAGAACGTTACGTTAATTGTTTTCATTTCTCTCTGCTGACGTGCAACGCAGAAAATTAGGTGCAGATGGCAGATAAACACAGAGAGAGTAAAAAGTTAGCGATTCGATGGGAAATCGGAGAAGTTGTTGGAGAAAAAAAATTGTTTTATTTTGTAGCCCAAAAAAGCAGTTCCGGTTCCGCAAAACTATCAGTTATCGAAAGTATCTTTTTATTGCTTATAAATATGGGACAGAGATAAACCTAGGCATTTTCGTTTATTTGTTTGTTTTTGGGGCGGGGCCAGTTGTAAAAGTAAATTGATTTTCCCTGGCTGTTTTCATTTGGGTTTTTGTATTTTTTTTTTTTTTACCATATTTTACAAGAGGAAAGCGCCACGTTCAAAGCATGCGTGCACGCACGTAGTCCAGAAAAGGCGAAAAATAAAAAAAAAACGGAGGGCAGATGATGATTACAAGGGGCGGAAGTGGGGTGCTGCAATATTGGTGCTTGCTCTGCTCTGACCCCAGACTTAGGACTAAGAATAAACAATATTTAATTGTTAAGCAATATATTAAATTTCATGAACTAAATTATTATTTAGCCAACTCTGTATAGCAGCTTGCCAGCTCATCAGCTGACGCATGGCGCTTTCATTGCACGCCCAGAATATCGCCGCCGCCCAGCGTGATGCTATTTTTATGCATTTCATTTATTCAATCAGAAAATTGTAGTGGAAGTAGGAAGAACAACAAGGGAGGCACAAACAGACGCGCCATTTATAGAAGTCAGCTGCTGGTGCAAGAAAGAGTGAGGGATAGGCTTGCCACTTCCAATATAGCAGTTATTCCAGTTGGAAAGCTTGAGAGAGCACGTGTTTACCCAAAGCGAGAGAGGGAGCGATGGATTGCGAAAAGCTGAAAAAGCTTGGACCCACATGTTTTTCGCTACATGGGGGTTTCCGTTTCGGTGGAACGGAACGAAATGAAACGAAACGAAAACCCAACGAACGCTGGCTATCTCCTTCTGGCACGAGTGTTTCCCCAGCCATTCGGAAAAAGAGACCAGAAGAGAGGAGGGTCTTGTCACCGCTCTCTGATGTTGGCTCTCTAGCAACATTTGACGACGCCGGCGAATATTGAAAAACTTTTCGTATTGGAACTGTTGCTGGCTTATGTGTGATGGTGGTGGTTGTGTTGTGTGTTGGGAAAAAGTACAGTCACCGCAAAAACGGCCAACGTCTGTTGTTGTGTTTTGTTTTCCTTTTTTGCTTGGTTTGGGTTGCGTCTGAATTGGATTCTTGTTGGACCCGCGAGTTTGATCGGCTTTGTGTTTCTTTTTTTTTGTTTTTTTTTTTCGTTTTCTTTGCTTTGTTTATGCTTTTGGTCTTCGGTTTGCCTGCTTTTTGTTTACACACTCACACAGATGTCGATATAATATCGTATATTTCTTTTTTTTCTGGCCACCCTAGCCGGCATTTTCCAACGCTACTAACAATAACAACTACAGCATGTCGGGGAAATGTAGAAGGGGCGGGAGGAAAAAAAAACTACCATATGATGGGAAATGGGTGGAAGAACCATACATATGTTTAATCCAACTGGAGTTGAGAACAAGTGCATTCCTTGATAATCTCCTAATAGTTTTGGGAAGCCATTTGGGCAGACATGGCGGCAACACCCTTTCTTTCTATCTTTCCAATTATTCCAATGCTTTCTGTCGCCTTCCAATCAACAATTCCTGAGCCCCGGAGTCAATGAACGACCTTTGTGTAAAAAAAAAACAACAAAGCCGATGTGATAGAAGCTGGAAAAACGAATTTATTTATTATTATTATTTGTTGTTGTTGTTGTTGATAGTGTTAGTTTAATAAAATATGCGCACGACATTGCAATGCCACTGTCTGCGAGTTGTGAGGGCTACGAGGCGGAGGAATGGTGGGAGGGGGGATGGGGGCCACAATAATAAACCTGAGAAAACTGTACACACAGGCGGCCGGCTCTCACGAAAGAGAGAAGCTGCTAGCAGTCAGCAGCTGTGCGATGTCGGCGTCGGCGTATGCGATGTTGTAGCTGTTTCCTATGCATATGTATGTATGTATGTTGTTGTTGTTCTCGTAGTGACCTCCGACAACAAACCACGAAACGAAACAAAAACAAGTTTTCTGACAACACGAGAGAAACAAGAATGGCCAAAGTGGCTTCGGATTTATTGGTTTTTAATCAAAGCCAATGGAATGCCGATTGCAGTCCGCTTACGCATTCAATTGGAATGTGTGGAAATCCACAGACATCTCTATGGCATTCCCCCCACCCATACTTTTGCAAGAAATTACATCCCTGGACCATGGAGATCTTAATTCTACATTATATTCATTCCTTACTATTGCGCCCTTTTCGAAGGACAACAGTTCCTTCACCTCTCTTCCAAGCTCGAACTTCCAAGCTTCCAAGATTACTACAGTATTTACTATAATCAGAGGAAGAAGAAGAATACAAAAAGTTTCAAAATAAAAACAGAAACAGAAAGAGAGACAGAAAAAGGGAATAAGCAACAAGGCAGTTGCAATTAAGTCGCCTCTCGGCAATTATGCCTCATCCCCCATTCCATTCCCCCCAACCCCAGTAGTTCCCATGGGGGAGCTCTCTATACATATATGTATATATTCCCTCTTATTTCATTTAAATACCCTTTTTAAATCTTCTACTCTTCTGCTTTTCCAGGCTGCCATCCTGCAACAGACCTTCCAGTACATAGTGGAGCTGGAGAACCAGAAGACACAGCTACTGACCCAGAACAGCGAACTGAAGCGCCAGGTGGGTGAGCACGAGGCCGGCGGCGGTGGATCCGGCGAGGGCAACTCCGGCGGCAACTACAACGACTCGAGCGTCAACGGAGGCGGCAACGCGACGGCGGTGGCCATCAAGAAGCGCAAACTGACCGACAACGTCATCAACATCCAGGCGATCAGCGACAGCTCCGACGAGGGCCTCGGCTCCATGTCCCCGGAACCGATGACCCTGCTGACGGCCGGCGGTGCAGCGGCCACCAAGCTAAGCAGCGCCAGCATCCTGGCGGCCAAGGAACTGATCGAAATGAAGAAGCAGCTGGAGAAGGAGCGCAGCCTGCGGCGGCTGCTGGAGGACGAGTTGCAGATGATCAAGCGGCAGCTATACAGCGTCGCCACCGCACCGCCCGGAACGGCTGTGGCAGCGGCAGCTGGCGGCACCAGCGGCGGGTACATTCCACGCGAAGTCATCGAACACACCGACAACTTTGTGCGCAACGAGGACTTGGAGGAGCTGGGCGGCACAGTCTCGTATGTGGAGATCGACGAGATGACCGGCCAGCAGCAGGTGGTTGTCTGCTCCAGCATTGAGGAGCTGGAAGCGGACGCCGCTGCCGAGATCATAACCGAGGACCAGGTGCACGAGGAGGTCATATTGTCGTCGAACAGCTCGACGGAGTCCGAGAACGAGGTGAACGTTAACGCCATTGCCAAAGTATATGCCGAGGGTTCCGCCGCCATGCTGCAGCCCATCCTGCAGGCGGCCATCAAGGCCACGCCAAAGGTGGAGGTGGAGCGCATTCACGAGAAGATCGTCAAGGTGAAGACGGAGAAGCATGACCATCACGGTCAGGCGGCACAGGCCACCACCACCCACTATCCGCATCCGCATCGCCAGAATCTGGAGACCATTGTCCAGGCCATCCGCCACCTGGAGGGTGATCATCTCTTCGCCGACGGCAGCGGTGGCAATGCATCCGAGATAAAGTTCGGCCCCGGCGGCCAGCAGCACCATCAGGTAACCGTGACCAGTGCCGGACATCATCATCAACAACAACAGCAGCACCATCGCCTGGCGCAAGATGCGCCCCTGGCGCTGACCACCACGGGCAAGCAGAACGTGGCGCTGGCGGAGCTCAGACCCTTCCTGCACCTAAAGAGCAGCGGCAACAAGCAGGTGATCATTACGGCCAAGACGGCGAAGGATGGCGGCGGCCTAGTGACCTCCAGCAGCAGCACAACCGTAACTCCCACAGCGATCTTCAAGGTGCAGAGCGGCTCGGCTGGGCATGCGGCAGCGACATCGGGCACCATCATCACCGGGACTAATGCGAATGGCGCTCCCCAGCAGGTGACCATCACCACATCCCTCAAGCAGTGCCGGCCGGGTGTCATAGTGGCCAAGCAGCTGCCGTCGTCCTGATTCAACAGCCCCAAGCTATCGGCATCGGCATCGGCATCGTTATCGGGAGTAGGAGCAGCGGCAAGAGGAGGAGCTGGAGCTGGATCGGGTCGTGGGGCGGGAGCTGGTACTGGAGCACGAGCTAGTATTAGGGCCGCTCGCCAGTCAGCAACCATCAAAGCAACAACAACAACAGAAGTTAGAAGGGCAGCAACTCACCAACAACAATTTACTAAGCAAAGTCCATTTGCGGCCTCCAGGCAACGTAACAGTAGCGGCAACAGTAACAGTAGCAGTAACATTAATGTTAATGTAAGCACTAACAGTAACAGTAGGAGCCACAGAAATGCTAAAGAGACTGTTACCAAACAGAGGCAAAGGCAAAAAAATGTAAATTAGAAAAAAACAGAACATAAAAAAAAAAAAAAAAAAAAAAAACAATATAAGAAGTAATAGCAAGCTGACCTAAAGAGAATATTTTGTAATTTTTGAACATTTAATTTAGAGAGAAAAGAAACCTATTTCCAAGCTTCAAACGCCAACTACAAAGAACTACAACCAATCACAACACATAGCCACTGTAATTAAATGCAAACAAAAAATACACTTAACATTTGTTCATTTATTTCTTAAGAAATTAGACTTAATAGTAACAAAAGAAGAGAAAAAGGTAGCAATTGATTACGACAAGCAACAGCAAAAGAAAATATATATATTTATAAATTCGATGCTTCATAACGAAAAATACAAAACTTGTACTTGTATGTTTTCGAAATCATTAGAGACTTATGTTCAAATATGTCATTTTCGTATACTAAAAATGACTTTTTAATTTTTTGAAATACGTATTTTTTGTTTAAGAAAAGAAAAGTTTTTCATTTTTGTAAGAAAATTAGAGAGTTGAGTATTTTTTGGTAGGAGGCGTCGAAATATAGCAGAATACAAGAGAATAACGAATCGAAACCGAAACAACAAAACAGAGTACAAAAGAACAGAAAAAAAAAATAGACATACAATTTATGAGTTTTCCTTTTTATTTGATTTATCTCATGTACGATGCAAGCCCATTAATAAACACAGACTTACACGCATGCCAGTTGAAGCAGGGAGATTGCGAGAAGATAATGTTGGTAGTTGCAAAAATCGTGGAAGCCAGGATTAAGCGATTCCTTCAAAATAAGAATTATATAAAAAAAAAAAAAACAGAAAGATAAAAAAAAAAGAAACATACCGTGCTCGTGGTCGTGTGCCTGCCAGCATGTGTTGAAGAACTCTATAAAAACCATCGCATTAATTTTTACCTTTTTTTTAAATTATTATTTTGTATTTTTAATTTTTACGTTTCTAGGCGTGTATATATATATATATATATATATACATATATATATATTCATATACTTTGAATGGAACTTATTGAGTTTTTGTTGATATATTTGTGTAAAAAATTATAAGTCTAATTATGTAAGCGAGCGAAAGAAATAGCGAGTGCAGTGCGTGGGTGGTAAAAAGAATTCAAATTACAATTAAATTTAAAAAAAAAAATACTTTGAAAAAGAAAACGTTAAAAAAAACAAACAATTAAAACAATCTAAAGGAAAAGAAAAAAAAAACGCTAACGAAAAGAGAGAACTAAAAAAATGAAAATCGTTTATTATATAAACTACTATACAAATATATATATATATGAATATAAATTATATACAAATTATGCATACCTACCATAACATACATATATAAATAATACATGCAGAGTACATACACACATAAGTAACGGAACATTACATAATATTACTACTAAACTACAATAAACAAATACTTTGCATACATATTTAATATGCTTTAGTACATAAGTACGACAAGTTCAGAGAGTTAAACTAAGAACTCCCCCTATATTCCCATCTCCCAACCATTCTCCTGTAACCCTTTGACCCCACACCGCCACCGCCCTCGCCCCTGCCCCCGCCCCCGCCCTTTGCGTATACAATGAATGCACATGCCGGAGCGAAGGGAGGACGCGATGCACCGATCTGCTCCAGCTGCCTCTCCTCTGCCAAGCCGTGCCGACGCTGAGCGATTCTGCCAACTGCTTACGACATCCCAGCAGCCAGCTAGGACACCAAGTGTCCTGCTCAGGCGCCAGTCGACCAGAATCGAAGGATGGTGGAGCCATTCGCTCAGCGTCGCCGCGGCCTGGCGTCCCGCATTTCCCCCCACAAGGAGAGAGAGTATGAGAATGATGTCGAGAGCAGCACTGGCAGCCAGATGCCAGCATCCTGCGCTCGCCCCTTTCGCTTTGTTATCTGCATTCGACCTATACATTACATATATTTTTAAGGAAACATTATGCAGGCCGTTTATAGTTAAAAATAAACAACAAAAAGTGTAACTAAATCGAAACCAGAAATACATGAAGCAGCATATATAAGCCAGATCATGCATACAACCACATATTACTACATACATTCATGCTCTATGGAAACAAAACAAAACAAAAAACTACAACAAAAAAATGCAAAAAATTATGTCAAATAAATGGTTTTTCCTTTTTCCCTCAACAAAAAAAGCGCTATTTCGTATTGTCTTGGGGGGCTGGTATGTGGCACACAATCACAAAAACCAAGAGTGAATTTAATATTTAACGATTTCATATAGATGGGTACTATTGAGAACTATACATTTATTCCTTATATTATTTATACTTAAGACCTAAATTACTTCCTAATCTATAGTCTAGATTGTGTGGAACATCTACAACTGCTCCTCTTCGATCTGCAGGTCTGCGGAGAACACGTACATATCCCGGCGCCTGGCAAACAGCATCTCCTGACGCTTCGGGTGAGTGGCCAAAGAGTGGACTACTCCCCCGTTGTCGCCTGTAAGAAATATGAGATAGCACTGTAAGTTAACCATCCTCACAAGGGACTCATTTTGTCATACTTATGCGAATTCGCTGCAGAACTTTTCCCTCGAGGAGATCCCAGACAAAGGCGTGTCCGTTCCCAGAGCCGGACACGATGTGAGCATCGTTTGCCAGAATGCCACACTCAATATGATAGTCGTCCGCTTGATGGCCCTTGTACTCTAAGAGTAGTCCGCCGGTCTCGCAGTCAATTAGCCGTACCACTCCGTCCTGACAGCCGGCCACCAGACATTGCTCATCTCTCGTCTGAGCCAAATAGGTGATGGGCTCTCCCACTTTGTCACAGGTCAGTTCACCCACCCTAATATCGTAGGTCCGCACACAGCCGTCCAGGGAGGCGGCATAGATTCTGTTCTCGTTGGTCAGAACTGTCGTGATGCAGTCCCGCGCCTCCTTCATAACTTGGACCGGATCTAGACGCCGGGTGCGAATGTCCCAACACATAACGGCATTGTCCCTGCCTCCGGAAATGGCCACCGAAGAGTCCTCGTTGAAGCACACACACCGCACGCCACCCGCATGGCTACGCAGACGCCGTACCGGAGTGCCCGTTGACACATCCCAGTAGATGACGCTCTTGTCCAAACTAGAGGAAACAATGTAACTGCTATCACAGCTACCTGCCACGTCCGTTACTTCGTCTGCATGGCCACCGTAAGTTTTCAGGAGCAGTCCTGAGATCGGATTCCAAAGTTTTATCTTTTTGTCAGAGCCACAACTCAAGCAGTAGCTTCCGTCCACTGAAAGAAAAACGCATCGTTTAGCGTTTTTTTAAGATGAAAATGGTTGTTGAGGCACTTACCGTTGTACCGTACAGCTCGAACAGCTCCTTGTTTGCAATCAATTGTGGTTTTAACGTTAAAGTTGGCAAAAGTCGGCATTTTAAAACCTTGTTTACATTTAACAGCTGTGTTCGTATTAAACAGGTTGGCAACTCCATTGCTAACAGCACTGTAAACGTTTGTTTGCGCTTAACAGCAACAATGTATCGGATTTTTGTCATCTCTACACAATCCTTTCTGGCGGCAAAAAGTTCAAAATAAAAGATTTTTAAATAATTTATGAAACTAGCTGCAAAAATATATGTAGGTTTCCAATGGTCAAATTACAATTTTGAAATTTCCGGATTGTTCATTGTAATTGTTTAGTTATCATACTTTCATAGTGGTATCTATGATCTATGATCTGGTATCTATTATCATAAAAGCATTTTTCACAAGTTTCCTCAATTTATCGAAATTTCAAAATTATTCCCATAATTACCCTTTTTTCAAGTTTTATTCTGCAAATTAAAAAGTAAAGTAAAAATTCTGCAAATTAAGTGAAAATGAATTTAAAATTCATAAAAATTCGCTATAATTTGGACAAAATGAATGCAAAAAATATGAACAACTAACGAAAAAATAGACTTTTATTGGCGGAAATAGGAACAAAAACAAGCGACATCACTTTCTAGTGGTTCCTACAGGGTCAAAGCATATCCTGCGTACTCGTATCAACCGTCGTCTGATTACTGTCCGGATTTTCAGCACCCACGCCGGAGTCTTGGTTTTCTTCGTGTTTTGAATTCTCCTCGAACCGCTTGGCCTTGGCTCGACGGGATTTGATGAGGATTCCATGCCCGGGACAGTCTCGATCGGAGCTATAGCATCTCTCCCTGCAGCAGACACGGCACAAACGAAATTCGCACTTGGACCCTTGTGGATTAGCGCACTCCGTGCAGTACTCCAGACGCCTCTCATGCCGCATCTGAATCTGTTCATCAGTTTTGTTGGGTCGCCTTTGGCGTCTTCGCAGCTTTTTCATCCGCTTCCGAGAGATCTCGTTCCCGTCCTTGTCAAAGAACTGCCTCTTGGCTCGATTGGGGTCCTCGGCCTCGCGCTCTTTCTCCGCAATCTTTTGGCGGTGGGACTCGGGTGAAGCGCGTATGTAGGGCTGACACAGCCAAGGAGCCAGGGAAAGTTTCTGCGGATGGAGGTTTCCACTTCTGATTAGTTACTCCATTCAAAGTGGATAGATATTACGAAGTTCTTACCGCGGCACCCACGGTGGCATCCATTTCCTCTGGCTCGTAAGGCAATTCGCCCTTGTGGTAGGGCTCGTATTTGGCCTTTACCCTTTGAACTACGTCGTTAAATTGCACTAACTGGTTGGCAGTGGCTAGGGTTTCCCTAAGCTCTGAATTTTGCCGGATATTCATACTGAAAGTAAAGAGGAAAATATGAGGAAATGTATTCAACAAAATTTAAAACATAAGTCTTACATGTGGTGGAAGAGCTTGAAGAGATGGCCCCTTATGTAGGAGCTGGGACAGGGATAGAGGTCCACAAATTCTAAGTACTCCTTGGCCATTTGCCAGACGGGCGGAGCCAGTCCCTGGAAGATGGCTGGGTTGTGTAGATTTCCTTCAGCGCTCATCACCCCATCGACTCCCGTTTCCTCCAGACACCGGTGCACGTCCGCCAGACCGAGTATGTTTCCGTTGGCGAACATGGGTATCTTGATGTGTTGCCGCACCTCCTTGATGTAACTCCAATCAGCGACACCTGTCAAAGGACCCTTCTGCTCCCTAGTCCTGCCGTGGACGGTAAGGAGCTGACAGCCGGCAGCCTCCAGCATTTGGGCATATCGGATTGTCTTGGCGCGGTCCTCGAAAATGCGAATTTTGCAGGTCACCGGTATGGAAAGTTTCTTGTGGAGTGTGCTCACTAAAATAATAATAAAATTGAAATTGAGAAAATTGGTTTTGAGAAAATCTCTCCGGTTGCTTACCAATCTCCGTTAGCAGCTCCCACTCGTCCTGGAGAAAGGATCCATAGTGGCCCCGTTTGGCAATCGCCTGGGGGCATCCCAAGTTTATGTCCACCGCATCGCAGTGATCCTGTGCTGCCAGGGCTGCGTCCAAAATTTGTTGGGCATCGTTACCGCAAAACTGGATAACCAGAGGGCGGTCGCCAGCACACGTTTGCAGAGCATCCTTCCGGTACTTGGGATCGGTGGCGAATAGGTTGGCATGATACATCGGGGTGTAACACAGATGGGCGCCATATCGACGGCACAGCATCCGCCAGGCCAGTTCGCTTTGGTCCACCATGGGTGCTACCACGTAGCGCGGAGATCCTAGGGTGGATCGGTAGAAGTCATAGCCTCCAAGCTTTGTTGTCGGGGATGGCTCGCCGCCTTCATCGTTCACCATATTTTAACTATGTTATTTTAACTGGAAGAGTCAGCAGATAGGAAGATGGTTCATTTTGCAATAAATACTACAATCAACATTAATTATCGATTAATATGATTATTATGAGCTGTGAAAAGTAAATTAAAATGACAGGCCTTTGGTCCGCAAAAAATGACAAATGTGCGCAATGCAGTCTAATATTGTGGGCCATTTTTTAGCCGCTAGAAGCCGGATAGAAGGTAGAAGGGCAGCGGTTCACGTTCCCCAGGCACCCACGCACCTCACTGGGAAAGCTAATTAGCGACCCATTAGCGGCAACTGGGTGCGGCCAAGTGGCTGCGGAAAAAGCCACGCACAGCTGGGCAGAGCCAAAGCCAAAGCCAAAGCCAAACAAATTTACGTTGAGTTGTTGACAAAAAACGCACACACACGCTAAGCAGCGAAAATTATAAAAATTAAAGCTAAAAATTATGAGAAAAGAATAAAATTTGAGTCTAAAGGATATCTTTAATTCTTTAAATTGACATTTTTAAACTATTGTCGTACAATTTTATAATATGAGTGGAAAAGAAATGGGGTTTTATAAATATTTAATATTTTAATCGCTTTCTTGACTGATTTCCTATTAATCTGCATAGTCTGCTCTAAATATATGAATTTAAAAATATATTTTTGACCAATAGTCTTTTATGAAATCTAGGTAGATTCTACGTAGAAATTTATCCCATTCTTTAGGAAAATTGACGATAATTTTATCTAATTTTAGGGCAATGGCTCCTAAATACTTAACAACTACAAGTTTCACTTTTATTAAAAACGTTGCTCTCTTGCAATAGCCTTAATAGTTTGTTGCTTGTTAGTCTTTGGTTCAATTAATTGACTCCGACTGGCTCTATGGTGCTTTTCTTGAGCCTCTCCCCCTTTTTTTTTTAGTTAGTAGTTAGTTTTTACCGCCCCTTAGTCATTTCACTTTTCCTCGGGTTTCGCTTTCGTTATCGGGGCTTGGGTTTGGCCCACTCAAAGAAGCGTGAAAATTGCGCTCTGAGCCAATGCACAGCAACAGTAAGGCAACAATTGCGAGGAAAACCATCACGCACAACAATAGTGCACTAATTGAGTTATTCAAGTTGGGCCTGCACTTCAGAAACCTTAAGCCCCAGAAACAAGATTTTAAACTTGGGCTTGCAATTCGACTGCATGACGAGGCACGAATAAATGCCTTATAAGTCGGTTATATAAAATATTTTTGATTCCAAATAGTACTAGTTGCCACACAATACTACTGTAATAATAGTATTATTAATAGTTGATAGTTGATAACCTCGCAAAGGTTATCACTATAAGTCTGTCCAAAAAAGTTTCTTTTATACAGAAAAGTATAGAGTTTGGTTTTTTAAAATAGAAAATAGTATATTTTTATTCGTTGCCAGCCAAGCGCAGCCCTAACTTTGCGAAAGGCACTTGCACACACCTAGGCAGGATGCTAAGCTTTTAACAAAGAAAATACCCTCCACCCATCCCATGGCCAGCTTGCACAACAACTTGCATAAGTTGGCTTCGATTGGAAATTTACTTGCCAAACACCCACACAAAATCAAACCCAAACTCAGACACAATCCACAGACCTGGCTTGGACCTCGAAAGTTTCTGCATTGAAAGTTTACTGACCGGAAACGGCATGCAATTGCGAAGGCAGGTTTCCTTTTTTTCTTCTTGACTTTTTGGAAATGTTTTTTTTTGTTTCAGTACTTCAATAGTAATAGGGTATATGGACGCAATTTATTTAACTAGAAGAAGGTATGAAGGTGTGTCCGAATATTTATTACATAGTGGTCTGCTGAGAATTTACTCGATCCTTTTCCCAAAAATATATAAGTGGCGATCTCATTCGAAAGGCTTGAATTATGAATTCTGAAAATCGCCAAATAGTCTACCGAAGTGACCTTTATTCCTATAGACAACGGAGATAACCTTCGGAGATGCCCAAACTGTTCTTATCATCAAAGAACGTGGGCAGAGAACCTTCGGATTGAGTCAAGCCCGGGCTCACTTTTCATTCAAGCGTAGCATAGAGATGTGGAAGCACGCCTTGGAACCGCGAGTTGTAGTGGCAATCATGGCGGTTTTGGTCCTGACGGACTTGGCTGTCGCCGACGAAGAGTGTTACAATAAAGCAGTTGAAGTTATCAGGCCAATCATAGACCATTTTTTGCAGATGGAAATGGCCGCTGTGATAAATAAAATGAACATAAAAGATGACCAAATAAACGCGCTGATCAAAAGCAACGATGAGCAAAAAAACACAATAAACACTCTGACCAAAAACAACGACGCTCTTATAAAAGCTCAAATTGGCAATGCAGAGCTGATAAGGATTATTAAAAGTGAAATTACCCAGAAAAACAATGAAATAATGAAAAAAGATACGCTTATAAGTTCATTAAAAAATCAAACAAACGAAAAATGTGATGAACTTAAAAAAGCTCGTGAGGAACATAACGTATTTAATAAAAAACTACTTAGTGCTTTGGACAATATTAATAAAAATCATAATGGAATGGAACAAGAAAAGGAGATCCTGGAAAACGAAGATGAGATTTCAAGAAACGGCGATCCACTGACTAAAAAAGATGGAGAAATCCAGGAGAAGACTGATCAGGCCAAGAGCAAGGATGCTCTAAATTGGGAACTAACCAGTCGAATAAATGATATACTCCAAAACTTAACTGAAACTAATGAGCGACTTGAAAAATGTAATGAAATAAACTCTTGTCCCACCGCCGGCAAAGGCATATTTAATATAAAGCTTCCTGGAGTGAGTGCATTCGAGCTTCCTTGCAATGGATCTGGATGGATGGTAATTCAGAGACGGATGGACGGCAGCGTGAATTTTGATCGCAATTGGAACGAATACAAAGATGGGTTTGGAAATTTGACAGGAGAGTTCTTCATAGGCCTGGAGAAGTTGCACCTCATAACTCAATCGAGACAGCACGAACTGCTTATCCGACTGGGAAAAGTGGATGGATCGAGTGATTTCGTCCAGTATGATAATTTCAGGATTGGCAGTGAACAGGATTCCTATCCATTGGAATCGGTTGGAAATCAAACTGGATATGCAGGCGACTCCCTCACATATTACCACATAAACATTGGATTCTCCACAATTGACAAGGATAATGACCTGTCTGAAGACAGTTGCGCTGAGGACTTTGGTGGTGGCTGGTGGTTTAACAACTGTGCAAGCAGGTATATCGTAAAATGAAAATTTTTTAATATTTTAATAATATTCAGCTATCATCTTAATTTTACAGCAACCTCAACGGAAGGTTTTACAAAGATGGTAAATCGGAGAAGAAAGATGGGATAAATTGGGTAACTTGGCACGAATGGGACTTTTCTGTTTCACTTACATTTGTTGAAATGATGATAAGACCCATATCCTTTTAACAACATTTTGGAATGTGAAACTCTTCAACATAAAACTAGTTGTATACATTAACATAAGGCTAGGTGGCGACACTCATGCCTTGCTTGTAGCAGGCGCGTAAGACACTATATATAGTCGAAGAATTAAAAATTGTCTGTGTTCGTTCAATCTGAATGAGTGATAAACCAAATGAAAAGTATTGTTTTCATTAGAGGGATTTTATCCAAACATTAGCCAAAAGTAAATTGACTTGGGAGAAATTTGGGTAAATGAAAAACACTTTTAATTCACTAAATTGGAGATAGAATTTTGCTCAGAAACACTCAACCATCCCGATCTGACATTTCTTTCAAAAGTTATTCAGGAAAAATGAATTTTAACAAAATTTCCCAAACGAAGATGTTTATAAAATTTTTCTCCAAAAAAAAGTACCGTCCGCCTTTGCCCTATTTTATTTTTTTTTTTAATTTTGAAAATATTCGTTATTAAAATTCGAAGAACGATTTTTTTTTAATTACTTAAGCTACTTAAATTACTTATGTATAATTTTTATGCATATATTTCATTTATTCGTCACCAAAATTGATATCATATATTTTGGGCGTGGCATGCGGGTTCGCCACCGTTATTTTACCTCGCCAAGAGGTTTTTTTATTTGATATATATATTGCGCTTGTGGCTTCAAATTGGTTACAGATTCAGGGACAAAAATAATACCTGTGTAACAGTCCGGCATTAGTTTCTTGGTATTCTCATCTGGCCAAAATAGCCAATGCCTGCGAGTAATTAAAGTTTAAATGGCTGGGAAACTTTTTCGCATAAGAACTGAAATAAAGTGCAGCCCCGGAAGAAGGAGGCGTGGCGGCTGGGGCTGTGCTGCCAGCTGTGGGCTTTGTCATAATTACGCCCAAATTACAACCAAGTTACCACACGGACGTCCCCTCAGGGTCATGGCTGGGAAATTCGAGCGGAGAGGTGGCGGCGGGCGGAATTGCAATTGGGGCCTTTTGCAATTAAGAAGTTTTGCGAACAAAACCAACTGCAAGATGAACAAGACTGTTAATGGCGGCGATGCAAGTTGCAATGCAAATGAAATGATGTATTTAATTATTATTAGCAGTTCCATAAAAAAGGCAACGATTAAGTTGACAATTTTATTTAACATTTTGTTGTGTTGTTTTGCTTATTTTATGTTATTTTATTATTTTACTCAATTAAAAAACACGAAGAAACCTCAAAAAAGTGGTCATGCCCTGGGCTCTGTTAATTAGGGTGAACCACAAACAATTGTATTTTTTTAGGAATTTGCTAAACCCGAAATGGCAGCCAGTAATTGAATCTGCGGCCGACATTGGCTTTCAATACGCTTTTGCAGCTTTCAATTTCTGTTGTTTCGAGCGGCCAGGCATAATTAATAATTTCCGCACCAATTAAGATGGCCGGAGAGGAGCTTGGCTTTCACTGAAGACGGTACAATCTCAGGGGTGGTGGGAGGCAGTCCCAGGCGCCCAACTAACAACTCATTGCATGTGGGCTTTTCCAATTTCCAGAATGGTTTTATGAACAAAACCGCATTGGGGCAGTGTTGTGTATTTATTTAGTGTTAACCTTCCATCACGTTGGTCGGTTGGTCGGGCATTAAAAATGAAAAACTAAAACGGAAAAAGCACGCTAGCAACATTATTCGAATTAGGGATGAAATGTATATTTTTTAAAGGGATTTTGTAACTCAAAATTGAGAATATAAAATTATAAATAAATTTTATTAAAATAAGTCCCTTATAAGACGCAGAAAACAAAACATAAGAGAACTCAATCGAAGGAAGCTCAATAAAAAACTGGTAATGCGAAAAAATGTGAATTAACTTGCTTTTCACTCAACGAGGCGTTAAATCCTTTCAAACCAGTGAAGCGGGGACAAGGGGACATGGCGGGGCAGTGCAGGGCGGGATGACTGCGGGATCTGCTGAGTCTGCCATTTGAACTTTGGCGTCGTCTTCCCGTCTAATTCTTTTTTGCGGTTATGTCTTGTTGTTCTTCCTTGGCCAGGAGATTTAGCTCCGTTTCCCGTTCTGCCCTTCTGGGCCTTTAGTGCCCCACACCGAGAGAAAGCGTATTTCACAAATTTTCAAAGAGAATTTATTTTTTTAATAATATTTTTTCAGTGTTCTATTTTAGCTCTAGCCCAGCATTTGTTTCGCTGTCGAGCTTGTGGCGCGACAAGCGAAAAAAGGACGAACGGCGGAGGACTATGGGGACAGAGGACAAGCCCACTTGAAACAGCTCCAAAATATGACCTCATTCCCGCACACACACACATGGGTTTTCCACGAATTACTCTACGCATACTCTACTGTAGAGTTTTGCAAAAAAAAAAAAAAAAATTGTAGGAGAGGAAAATACACAACAATGGCAATGGCAACGTATTTTTTCACTTACTCAGCAAGCGCAATGAAATTTCAAGTGGTCAAGGATGGCAAGGACACCCCACACCCCTGGCTGTGGTCTATTAAAGCGCAGGCTTGGCCAGCCCCGAACACCCCTCCTCCCGTCCAGCCGGAACATGCAACTGGCAACTCCCCGTGGCGTGGCAATCAAACTGAAAAATAAAAAGTCTCTTTGCGTGCTGCCACAATAAACACAAAAAACCCCTCTAAACCTCGAAATGGCCACAGAAGCAGTACAAAATATCAAATAGACTGTTTTCAAGCGATTGACCTATTTCAGTGGCCATCGGTGTGTTGACAAGAGGAGTGCAATTGTCTATTTATGGACTTTCTATTTAATAATTAAAAAATGTTACTATCTAATGAATTGTTTTGGGATTATTTGTTCCTAAGTTTTTAAACAATCTATTTTTAACTACTAACGTTATTATTGATTTATTTTCCCCTTTCAACTGACCCATATCTAGAACTCCCAATTACCTCCTATCAATATATTTTCCCGGGATTCGTCCTTTGTTAATAAAGTAATTCGATAAAGTTCTAGCCCAGACCTACATGTGAACCTGTATTTGATATTTATTTCCACACGTCCTTGGATGGTCATAAGTAAGAACGTAATTTCCCCACTTTTCATCAAAAAAGTGAAAAAGAAAAAAAAGTGGTTGGTAAGACCCCCGAAATAGGCGAATGGGTTAATGGGTGTTCTTTTGAGGCGCCCCTAGATGTCGCCACTTAATCAAATGCATAGCCCCGCCCCCCAGTTTTTTAGTTTTAGGAGCTCCGTTACGTCGTCTGGCATTTCTTATGCAAGCGGGTCAAAGTCAGGGCACTTGGCCCAGCTGGCGGTACCACCTTCCATTACTCTGTTTTTTACGATCCCGCCCCCCTACGACACAGAGAGAAAAATATTGGTTAGCCACCGGAAGTATACTAATCTGAATTTGTTGATCCAAGCATGATTAATAATTATTGATTGTTCTTAAGTTATATTGTGTTTAGAAAGCGAGCTCCCTTTAAAGGACAGTCATTTTCCCAAGGTGCATCCTTCTGCTCCTGCCCCACTACGTAGTACAATCCCATTGCTGACGTAATAAACCATAATAAAAGGCCGAAACGCGTAACAAGCCCGCATTGTGCCCATTTCAAGGACATTGAGTGAGTGAGACAGCTGCCGGGGCTCGGAAACAGAGTCAAAGGATAAGGGGGAGCCGGCAGGGAATCGGCAAAGATGTGGCGACAATTTGGCGTCTCTAGCTGGGCGTCTCCCCACCCAGTTGGGCACCATTGAAATAGGGCCAAGTTTCGAATGCAGCTCCCATCAGCGTCACTCTAGGATGAAGGACCCTCTTGTCCCGGCTCCTGCATATATGCACGTTGCGAGGGGCGACTTTGTTAAATGTTCCATCGTTAACCTGCAGCCTTTGCAAATTGGTTTATTAATTAATTTTTGGGCGCCCTCGCAGATTGGTCGCAGATTGAAGGTTCCCGCTTCCTTTGCTTCCAAATTTTTTTTTGCTCCTTCCTTGGAGGAGGCGTCTGTACTTTAATGTTGTTTGCACACTTTTGATGGAATTTTATTACACACAGCTCATTAGGACTAATGATGCTTGTTGCCTGTCAGTCTTGATTCAGACCCAGGGTACACAGCAAAAAAAATGTATGAAAATGGCAATGCTTTCAAGTATTTATTTGGAATGATAAGCACGCCCAAGAATGCTTTAATTAAAGATTAAACCCATTATTTCTCTCTGTGTTCATAGAAAAACAGACAACTTGAGACGAGGACCCGAACACGAAAGTGTGAGTCCGTGGGATGGATATGGTTCACAGATGCAGTGACGGTAATGAAGGGCCTGGCTGCTGGGTGGCCTTGTCTGCTCGAGGATACTATATGCGGGGAGCGAGGATGGCAGATGTAGGAAAGTGTGACTGTGTCCGGCTGTCTGCCGAGTTGCCTTTGCACTTAATTATATTTGTAAGGCCAGACGATGACGGTGACGGTGACGAAGCCAGCTAAGCCCAAATGGCCAAATTGAACGTGAATTTCACTGATTGACTTCGGTGGAGTGAGGAAAAAGACCAAGTCAACCGAGGGCATTTTATTGAAAATTGTATGAAAATATAAAATGTGTATTAGGGAAAGAATCAGTTTATTAGTAAGCAATACTCTAAATAAAAGAAGAAGTAAATTTTCTGAATCTGGATCCCACCACCTCCTTGCGCTAATAATTGGGTGGATGTTAGTTCGAAAAACATACAATTTTTAATATTTTATAAATGTTAAGCTATTATCTTAATCTGGCAAAAAGGTGGATAACCAAAAAAAGGATAACTTTTACGGCACTTTCTGGGGCAGTTGGCACAATTACGACTGGACCATTTAAGTTAAATTTTTTGAAATGATCATAACACCCAAATCCTTTTAAGAACATTTTGGAACAATGAAATTTCAGGAACTTTTTACAAAAATGGTCTGGAACCACCAAAGAGAGTATGCGTATTACAGTGTTATCCTTTTGGATGCCGATAAGGCCGATACATCCGGGATTAGTCTTTGAGTATACACTTCTTCTATGATGATGAATGATATGGTAGAGATGAATGGTAGAGAAGGGTACCGAGTATTGAAAAGTCAAAATCTTGACTGGAAGTTGGAGAGTTGGGAGAATTATTATTTCTCTGCTACCATCACTATATGTGCGAGGGCAACTGTAAGCACTACCCACACATTATTAGATTCTCGGAAATAGCGACACACTTGAGCACTCCGTCTGGGCTGATACATCCACAAGCCAGGAACGCACATAGCTACTCCTCCTGTTTATCTGTTGCAAAGTGAGCAGACGGACAAACAAGCCAAATGACACGTACCCATAAATCCCCGACATTTTATTGCCAACGCGCTAAGCTTTGGGGCCAAAAGAGGCGGTGCTGGATGTGTGCGTGCGTGCGGACCAAGGTGTGGGTGTGTGTGCCGAGTGGGAGTGCGTGCGTGTGTGCGTGTGTGGCTGTCGTGTGATTTGTTTTGGCGAGGCAAACACATGACAAACAGGAAACATAAAACGCCAACAACAATTTACTTTGTTAATTTACGTGCAAGTATTTGCATAAATAATAAAAACATCATACCTCTGGCCGAAACAATAAAACGAAAAATAAATTCCAAAAATTTCAATACTTTTGAGTGATTTGCCAGCGGTGGGTGTCAGTGGGTGTTTGCTTTGTTTATCGATTGTCAGAGCAATTTTCTGCTGGGACTTGGCGGAATTTTACCAGCTGTTTCAATAACCAACAATAGAACGAATTCTAAAAGGTCACCAGTCCGATTTGGAATTAAAAATAATAAATTGCAAGAATATAATATACAAGAGTTTAAGTCTTCAAATCATTACCATTTGTATTCCACAGAAACAGCATGGCAAGATGGCAGGCACAAAATTGCGCATACGCAGCGTGGGCCCCTCTCACCGAAGGCGATAAGTTGACCATAATGACCGCAACAGGAAGCTGGTACAGCAAATGCCCGATGAAATTGTCAACACCTTTGCATCTACATATACCCAGTCAGTCCGCCGCATGCCGTATGCCACCTGCTGTGCAACAAAAACTATGCTCCGTTTGCCTGGCCTGCTTAATATTTAAAATGCCAATGGAAGCGGGTCACAACTGGTGACGATGATGACGAGCCACCCGACCCCATCCAGACAACTGCCACCTGGTGGCCAATGATAGTTTTAAAAGCCACACTCGGAGCTTGTTTGTTTCTCAGGCGATTTTATTTTTCCACATTTGTTTGCTCTGCTCGACTTACAATTCTTAGACTTAACTTAGCTTCTAGGGGGGCGGCGTACGTAAAATACTAGCAAAAATATCAAACGGAAATACAAATACAATTATTCTTGTTGTTCTTTGTTAATTTCTAATACAATACACGATACAAAGCATAGCCGTAGTCATCCCGATGCCGTGTGGATCAGTGATAAGCCCAACTCGTTTCTGTAGCATACTTATTGGGGTCGCGTACAATTTCTTTTTTCTATTCTTAACGTTTTCCTATAAATATTTGTCTCTCTCTGCTATGCTTTGTTTATGGACCTGGCTTGCTGCACCAAATTTTACCAAAATATATAATTTATACATTCATTTGTGCACAATACTTTCACATTACATATCCGAACTAATCGGGACTAATAATGGACTAAATTAATACAATTATTGTGTTTCAATTATATTCAATCTTTTATTCGTGTTCTGTTGCCTTTGCTAACAGTCTCATGCACATCGTCCTTCATCGCAGCCATCTCGGGGCGTGTGTTGATTTGTTTATAGCTCGGGTTGCAGGAGTGCCAGTCCACAAATCTGGCAAGTCATTAACTAAATTGAAAAGCGTATTTAAACGGTGTGAGCTGGGAGTGGGTTTTGGTGTGCCATGTATGGGTCTACTCGGAATATTCCACCTGACTGAAAATCCAACAAAAGAGCCAGGAGTTCGTTGAACCAACGAAAAAGGAAAAGCAAGGCGGCTGAAAATGTCATTGCTGGGTGCCCCCTTCCGTCGAAGGAAAAACAAAGGCGTGGGTGAACGGAAAGATGGAGTTGGTAGCAGACTTAACTACCATGGCTAATAACGACATGGAAGTGGGGTGGTCGGACCAAGGGGGGTGTAACTGAAGGCGTAGCCAAACGTCTGGCAGGACTGGCAGTGTCGCACCCAATACAAGCCCCATCAATCATAATTCGTTTGAATACAAGCAGGTCCTCCTGCAGGAGACCCGAAAAATTAGTCAAATTTTCAACTTTACTTCCTAGCCTGTACACTCGAAGGATTTAGTATAGACCCAGTAGAGAATAAACTAGACACATTTACATTTTTTCCCCCAGTGTCTCTCTATCTGTGGGCCAGAAATGCAAAACATTCTGGGCTTGCATGTCAAAGGAGTATTGAAGCCGGCAACAAGAAAATGTTTTATAATTGATGCACGGCAATATCCAGGACAACAACAACAAGTGGTCATGACAACAACAATAGCAACAGCAACAGCAACAGTGCAGTTGCCATAGGGAGAGTCAGTCAAGTGGGAGAAGTCCCACTCCCAATTGACAAACCAGAAATAAACAAAACTCCAGAAACCGGGCGAACAACTGAAAAGTCGAGGGCGTTGCCTGGTAGTTTTAACCAACTCCCCAATTTTTCCAATCCTGTTTAATGGGCGTGGCACAAGTCAAAGGAATTGGAATGGGATGCGAAGCTACACGACACGAACAGGCAATTAAATTGGAATATTTTATCTGCCACATACACATAATAGTCCATTTCACTTCAAAAATGTCAACACTGCATAGACATCCTCCAGAGGTTTTTGGGAAATATTCGCATGCCAGTAAGCCTCTAAGGAGGGTACAGGACACACAACTAGGTCTATATCTTGGGCAACTCTTAACTGATCCCTGAACTGAAATTTGCACCAAATCCTTTTAAAATCGAGTTATCTATAGGAGCACTCATAGCTAAGTCTGCACCTTGGCCAACTCTCATAGGATCCTTGAGCGGGATATATTGATCGCTTTGCTATTTGTAGATCTTTTTCTTGCTTCTTCTGGTGAAACTCTTTTGAAATTGATATCTATAGGAAGGACTCACAGGGTACAAAGCGAACTCAGTGAAAGACTGCATAATTTTAGTGGAACACGGGGCGGATACGTAATAAAACAAGGAACACTGCCATCTGCGTGTGTTCCTCTTCGTGCATCCTGACTCGTGGCTGTCGGAGGAGCGGGTGGCGGTCCAAATGTTAACGCCAAGTGCCATAAAATTAAACATTTTGCCACACAACTGGGTGCTGCAGTCGGGTTGGCCAAACGGAAATGAACGAGGTTGGGAACGAAAAAAAAAAAGTAGGAATTGTTGCTCCAGCTGTCAGTGGCGTCGAGTCTGCATCGAAAATCCATTTATAGTTGCGGCATTATGTTATTCTCCATCATTTGCCGGGCGTGTCGCTGTCGCTTGTCACTCGAACTGGATGGGAGGAACCCGCCAGAGGAACAACCAGAAGCAACTGCAAATGCATGTCGGACGGGCTCAATGACACCAATGTCTGCCTCGCCCTACTCCGGCCACTGTGTCCGTATCTGTTTTCTATGTGTGGCGAAAATATTTGCAGGCAAGTCGTGTGTTGATTTGGCGTGTGTGGCGCCAGGAGGGGAGACACCGTCACCGCCCACCCAAAACGGGGACTCTATAATTAACTTGCCATTTATTTTGGCCCCAATCCGCTGGCAGAGTGACCGAAATAGAGGACAGTTGGCCTTAAGCCTTAAATTAATTAACTAAAATGTTGGCCGACTACTCGGGAAATTGTGCACGAATGGAGCTATTGTGGAAAGTTCATTTCATTCGTGTTGCTTCTCAAAAGTTGTGCACTCAATATTAATTCCCGTGTTGGCATTTTCCATTTAATTTCTTGAAAGTTTTCCAGCAAGAAGTTTTCCTGGACGAACTTTGGTAATATTGGAATTATGTCATCATAAGGTTAAGTGACGGCATTAAAAGTATTTGTCTTCATTTAGTGATAAGAGTGCTCAGCTCTTAACTCTGTTCAAGCGGACTGGTTGGGCATTGAGGTTAACTGAAATTGATTTGGAATTCCAGAAAAGCCACCTGCTCATCCTCGAAAGGAGAAACTAATCACACTCGGCGCACTACTGCCCCACCTCGCAAACCACTCAACGGATGTTACCGGCCCTGAATCCTACTCCTCTATCTGGCCGGCAATCTATCTGGCTGACACCACCTCCTTCTGCCCAGCAACCAGTTAAAAATGGACTTTCCATTTGCCCGATCGGCTGTCAGTTTCAATAACATGAACCGCCAGGCAGTGGATGTGGCTGGATGGAGCCGGGAGTGTCATGTGCGTAGTCGTTACGGCTGTCTATCCATCTATGTGTATCCTACCTCTAGCCCGGGGCAATCCTGGATAGCCGTCCGACTGACATTTGAACAGGAGCGCGAGACGGTGGGGGCACGAGAACTCAATCTCACTTTTTGCTTTTGACGCATTTCCATTTCCACTCCCACTCCCATTCCCCTGCGAAGGCCCTGTTCTCGTTTTTGTTTTCCCGACTTGTGCTTCATTAATTATTCAGTTTGGGCATATTTAATGGGCATACCCACCACACACCATCCTCCACACAGCTAGACCTGGCCATCAAAATCAAGTCTCGAGGCCATGACAATCGCCATCGGCGGGTTGTGTCCCTGCATTTGAATTTAAATCGAATGAAAACATTTGCGTAACAATTTGACAACATGCTGCAGTTGTGTCCTGCGAGATACACGACTCCCAGCTACATCCGAGGCTACAGCTGCAGATACAATACGTAATCATCCAGTGACGCCTTCGCTTACACACTTTGCAGAATGAAAATCAATACTTGCGCGGAGGCGAGGGCGAGGACTCAAAATACAAATACAAAAAAAAAGGAGGAAAGAGGATTCTGCTCTAGGGGATGGCTTCATATCTCCTGCTCTTGCTCCTCCTCCTCCTCCTGCTCCTGCTGTTGCATATTTTATCAATCCGACTGCAAAGTCATTCAATAGACGGCAAAGATGTGTTTAGGGAGGAGGGCCACAGCAAGCGAACTTGATACAGTTAGGAACTAACGATGCTCACAACGAGGACGGGGGGAACTCCTGGAAAATTCCTTTGAAGGCAGGATAAAAGGGATACCAGCAGAGTGATCTGAAAGTTTCAAAAACTATCCGTTAAGCCCAGAAGAAAGGTGAAGAAAAGGAAACTGTAAGAAAGGAATCTACGAGAGTATTAACCGAACACTTTAAACACTTAATAGACCTCCCTAGCCCCTTATACTAACTAGTAGTTAGTAGTTAGTAACTACATTATGTCCCAGAAGCCATTGCCCAGCCTCAGTTTCGCCAATAAATCCATCGAACAAAGGCACTCAAATCAAAAGCGGTAATTAAGTTTGGCCATGAAACCGCATGGCATTAAAGCCAATTTCCGAAACTGGCCCTGACAGCTCCCACCACCACCCACTCCCAGCCGGATAATTGATTTTAGTTATGACTTTCAATGCTTGCTCGGGGGATTAATTGATTTCCGGAGCTCCTGCAGAGCGGAGATCGGGGATTGGATAGCACTACAGCTAAGACTATGACTAACCTAAGAACTAAAACAGAAACCATACGAGGAACTGTCCACACGCCTCGGCCGTCTAGGTGCTGCTGGAGTTGGAGCTGAGGCTCTGGAGGGAGCTGTTCGAGGCGGTCTTCCTCAGGGTTTCGCCGGCGAGACTGCACAGGTTCTGGACCAGAGCCGTGGACGAGGTGCCGCTGGCTCGGCTTAGTAGTGGCGAGGATGTGGCTTTGGCCGGATTGGAGTTAGAGTTGGCTGGATTCTGGTGCTGGTGCTGGTGGTGGTGGCGCAGCGGTTGCGGCGAGGTTGGATTCGACAGACCGGACTCGTGGATAGGCGAGAGGGTGGGCGAGCGTGTCCGCAGGAAGTGCTTCCGCCGCTGCCGCCTGTAGACATTGCCCAGACTTGGCAGTGTCCTGCTGTTCGTCTGCGACTGCTGGTTCTGCTGCGAGAGCTGCTGCAGGTTGCTGGCAAATCCCAGGGTCTCGGCCAGCTCTGCCAGCTCCTGGCTGGTCTGGTTCATTTTCCTTCGTGTCGGTGGCGGCAGAGCGGGCGGCAGTGTCAGCGTATATGTGGTCACACTGTCGTCCCTTATCACGGACGTGGGCAGCAGCATCAGCTCCTTGCGCCCGCTCGAGGGACTCGTGCTCGTGCTCAGCTCGCTGCTCTCCAGGGAACTCCGGCTGGGCGAGCTGGCTGGCGGCGTGGGTGTGGCCGTCGAGTTGGTGGCGTAGCCACGCCCTGCCGCCTGCAGTTGCAATGGACGTATCTGGTTCTGTTTGATGCCGACACCTCCGCCACCGCCGCCGTGCTCCTTGGCCGCGATTCCGTGATGCGACCCGTGACGACAGCGGGGCCGGCGATAGCGTCCCAGCAGACGCAACATGTGCCGGAGTCTGGAGCTTCTCGGCGGCGTCGGTGTGGTGGTTATCTTCAGGGGCAGGGGCAGGGTCTCCGGCTCCAGGCCGCCATTCAGGGTGCGTATGAACTGTATGGGCAGCTCCTGGGCATTCAGTTTTCCGGCCGCTGTTGCCTCTTCCCGCTCGCGAAACGTCAACGCCGCCAGGAGATCGTTGGGGACATCGGGACTGTCCGGCACCGAGGCACAACAGTTCCATTTCCGTCTCCAGCGCTGATGCTTGGATATATTCCCAGCTGCCGTGCCCGTGGAGGAGGATCCGCCTCCCGTCTGGCTCGTCAGGGTGCGGGTGCTGCTGCTCCCCCCAGCACTACTCACTGCTCCCGAGGAGCCTGCTCCACCGCCCGGTCCCCTCCTCAGGCGGAAAGTGCAAAGGGTGCACTGTTCCGTGTACTGCAGATAGGTTGCCGGCCTCTGGGGACGCGGCTCTGGCGAGATCAGCGATCCCTTGGCCACGCTAACCCGCCGCTGCAGGGAGCTGGCTGCGAAGCTGGAGCAGCAGTGGAAGCTGCTCAGAGTGTCCTGGTCCAACTGCACTTGGGGACCTGCCTCCTCCAGCAGGGAGCACACGTAGATGGCCTGCCGGCTCTGATGAAACTCCCGCGAGCTGGAGCAGCAGTGCAGCCGCATGGACTGTTCCGTTTGGCCCACCACCGCCTCCTGGGACTGGTGGCTGGGATGCGGGGCGCCAGAGCAGCAGTACAGCTGCTGTCCCCCGGGCAATGTTCTGGACGGATTGTGGGGCTCCGGCAGGGACGCAGAGAAGTGGACACTCCCGTTCTTGGCCACAGTGGCAGCTCCCTCCTGGAGCTGCTTGGCCTTGGCCTCCTGAGCTTGCCGGTGGTTTCGGATGTACTCGTAAGTCGTCAGTCCCAAGAAGGAGATGTAGATGTGAAAGAAGCACAAGTGCAGCAGCAGGCCGGCACTGACGGCGGCCAGAAGTCCCAGGACTCCCAACAGAAGCAGGAAAATAGTCTCATTGACTCCGATTCCGTCCACGACGGGCGGCACTGTGCGGTTGTTCCGGCTGCTAATCCCCGGCTGAGCCGTGCTGGCTTCTATGAGGGCCGTAAAGTTTTCCAGGAGGGTGGGCAGCGTGGATATCGTTATGTTCGCCATCTCCTCGTCCATGTCGACACTTGGTGGCTCCCCCGCCCCCGCCACCGCATCCGGTTCCTGCTCCATTAGCATCATTGTACCGTTTCCAAGACTTAGGGTGAGATTTATGAAGTCGCCCCCGTCCATTTGGTGGCCCGCCGATGTCGACGAGGCGGAGGTGGCGCCACCCATCCGACACCAGTAGAAGCTGAGCCACTCCGGCTGGACGTAGTAGAAGACGATTTGGGCCACCACGGCTGCCACGATGACCAGGGTGGCCACCACCGCACTGACTACGCACATCAGGAAGGCCACATAGTTGCGCGATCCGATGCAGTGGTTTAGCCACTTGCAGTGGTGATCGAACTTGCCCACGCACTTGTTGCACACGGAGCAGTGCTTGGTGCGGCTGGACGAGGTCCGGATGTTGCACAAGTGGCACCTGCCGTTCTCGATCACGTGCCCGTGCTTGGTACGATCGAATTCCGGGACAATCCGGTCGTTGCGGTGGACGCGGCGCAGCTCCTTGTCCGCGGGATCCGTCAGCAGAGCTGTCAGGTGGGATACGATGTGCACCAGATAGAGGCCCGTGATCAGACCATACAGGGGGCCCTGCAGCGGAGCGTGAAACGCCGGGATGAGCACCCAATAGCTGGCCACGCCGAAGAGCAAGAGTACCAGCCAGCCGAACAGCTGGAGAGGATGCAGGGGCAGCTGCAGACCGTGGAGGCGTCTACCCCGGCGGTGCTGCACATCGGCGATGTTGTTCTGGTAGCTCACCAGCTGGGACAATCGGCACCAGCCCAAGGACCTCTTTTTGCCTCCCCCGGACTGATCACTGCTTGTGGGGGGATTCTGGACCACTACTGAGGGAACTGGTATTCCAATCGAGGACTGGGGTTTGCGGGCCGGCGTGGACAGTCCCTTGGTAGGCTCCTCGTTTCCGGCCTCCGTCAAGCTGGCAGTGCTGATGGTTATGATGTGATCCGTCTCCGTCCTGACTCCGTTGGCTCCTTTCGCTCCAGATGCTAGTCCAGCTGCTGGCGTGGACATCTTGTAGAGGGGACTGGGCTAGTCGGGTCTGGTGATGATGATGATGGCAATGATGATAATGATGATGATGATGATGTGATAATGAGGAGTCCTGCTGCACAGCTGCACATTACATCAGGTGCTGAGCCACGCCCTCGACGGATGATGCAAGTAAGCGAACCGCAATCGTTATATAATTCCCAACCGATTTTTTTGCATTTTTTTTTTTAAATTTTTTTTGATTATAGTTCTATTAGATTTAAGAGTCTTGATGGTTCAGATTAGCATTAAAAATAGTTTCTTAGTTTTTTTTAGCTTTTAGGGATATTTTTATGGAAAATTTTAATTTTAATTTATTTAATTTTTAATTTTAATATTTTTTAGCGTTGCATATTAGAAATATGATTTATTCCACAACTTCACTATTTGTTTGAGACACAATAATAATTAACTTTTAACTCCAACTTGTAATTGAAACTTTATTTAAGTGCTATTTTTTTTTGTTTGTTTAATTCTTTGTCCTATATAGTTAGTTGTTCTTATGTCCAGGCCCTAAAGAGTAGCCTAGTTTTTTTCAGTCCCTCTTAGGCTGGCATTTATTGTAAGTGCTTTTTATTAGCTCTCTCTCTCTCTTTCGGAATCCCAAACTTCTATTTTTATTAAAATCTCCTTTGCACTTGTTTGTTTTTGCGTTTTTGTTGTTGACTGGCGACAGCGCCCTCTCCTTCCCGCCGAGTCCTTTGCCATTTGCAATTCTCCTTCTTCGTTTTTGTTGCGAATTGTGAATGGCGCAGTTAACGGTTCATACGTGAACGTATTTTGTTGATTTCGTATTTTATTTTTGCCGCCGTGGGGGTGGTTACACTGGCAGCGGGCGCCGCGAGAAGCAGGATGGTCGCCACCCCCGTCCGCTTTTATATTTTTTGCGGGATTCCTGCTCTATGATTTCCTTTCGGGTCCCTTTGCCTTTTCGTTTCTCGTTTTTATATTCCTGATAGTCTGACGTCTACCAACACACGCACAAAGGTACATATCGCGAGTTAAAACAATAATATAGCCGCGTTCACTGCCGACGGATAAAAACGAACCGACTCCTTCAACCGACGCAAACCAACGAACCCGCAAGCCTTGTTGCGGGAGTAACTTTCGCCGAAGCTTGCAACCAAACAAACCTTTGCTCGAGCTTCGGCTTCTAACGATGTTAAGTTACACTAGTCAGCCAAATAGCAGTTATTAAAAAGTATTTAAATTATTGTTTTTATTTTTTTAATTTATTTTTTTGAAACTATATTTAATGTTTAGACTAGAGCTAAGTTAATTTATACTTTTATGTCCAGCTTATTTTAAATGGCATAAGATTTATTGTCCGCAAAAATATTTTTTTATGATATTTCCCCTAAATCACCAAAATAATTAAAATACAGGTACAGTGTAATGTTCGACACCACTTACAACTTCTCTCTCAAACGTCGGACAAACAAAACTCTGGGAGAAAGCCTCTCTCTGTGGAAAGTGGTTGAAAGCCTATTACTCAGTGTATTGAAAGCCAAAAGCTTTCACATTGAACGCCAGATGCCAGATGGGAGTAACCGGGACGAGTGAAGGAGAAGGAAAGAGCGCAAGCATCGCATCACAGCTGTGTGCGGTTTTGCCGGTAGCCGTTTTCAGACTGCGGGGGTGGTGGGTGATGGGGTGAGGAATTGGAGGGCGCCCACTATCTATCCCACTACGCATCGATGGCTTGAGGGGAGGGTGGGAGGATGATGCCAATGTTTTCGTTGACTCATTTGGGGGTGGCTCTATATGGGAGATACATATGTATGTGCGTGATATCCCGATTAATTTTAATAATTTAAGAATTTTAGTTCAGATCAAAGTTTATATCATATTTAAAGATATTTTTTTATTTAATTTAAAGATACTATTATTTTTCTTTGAATTTTTTAAAATTCCAATACATATCGAAAGAAATCGCCTTCCAAACTCCTCGAGGATTATTAGCTTGTTAGCCATACGACTCACGTTGCCATCCCTGGGGAGCCATATCGTAACAGGAAGTAACTATTATATAACGTTAAATGGGCCAAGCCAGGGAGAGCTGGGATGGAGGGTCGACGTAGATGTGCACGCACCTTTCGCTTTTGCCGCCCAGTTTTTTCTCGTTTAACGGTTTTTTGGGCTGCCAGCATCATTTTTTATTTATGTATGCCCATCGACATCTCAGGTGGAATAGTGGCAGTCGGAGCATAGGGGGCGGAAAGTACAAGGTGTTAGATGAAATGGAAAGCACACTCGAGAGAATATTTGGGGCACGTGCTGCAGCAAGTACATTTCAGCACTTGATGTGATTTTATTTACGTGGAAGATGCACGCGGCGGGTCGGTGGAGGTTTCCGTCCTCAAAATAAAATCCAAAGCAGACATGCCGACGCCTGACCAAGCGATTGGTAAATATTTATGCCCGAAGATGGCCACAATCTAAAGTTGTCCATAGACGGGAAACGAGGTCACCGCCCGAGTTGGATGGGCAGTGGGGGGATGGGGGACAGATAAATATATAGACACAGTCTGACAAAGATGGAGATGGATAGTGAGCCAGGGATTTATGTAAGCCGCAGACAAACGACCGAGAATCTGCTGGAGCTCATCTAATGGGTATTCGACAGGATTCGAGCCTGTTTCTTTTTTTTACGGCTGCCTCGTAAAGCCGAAACGCAAATTACCAAAACAAACACCCAAATTATGCTTTCGGGGATATCAATGAAATGTCATAGAATGTGTATTTTGCATACGATAAGTTGAGGAAATTAAGGGACATGGTTAATGGCCGCCACAGGACAGTGGTTTGGATCAGTATAATATGAATAGGAGTTAGGAATATTTTCTTTTTGTTTAGTATTTGTTTAAGATAGTTTACGCTAATAAATATACAAATATTCATTCCTGTTCGTACAGTTCGTTGAGTTCTGACTTAAAAATTGGTTTATTTGTGGCATAAAATACTTTGTAGCTTTTTGTAAACAACTCCCAATGCCACATTTTATTCAATTTCGATGGAAAATAAATCGAATTTACTTGCGTTTCCGGCGCACGGTTACTGCCTCCTGGCAACGAAAACACAACAACAGAACGAAGAAACCCCACCACCCACAACCCACTCACCGGTAGCAAGAAAAGCTTTGATAAGCAGAGCTAAGCACTGTCACTGAACCGACAAACAACATCAAAAAGGAGACAACAACAGCAAGATGGTAACCAATTTAAAGAGCTTTCCTGTTCATTAATGGGGAAAGGATACAGCTCGGCAGCATGGCAGGAGGTAATGAAAAGTGATAGAAAAGAAAATGATAGAAAACATGAAAGTTGGCTGTGTATTTTACGTTTTTGAATTAAAAGGACACTGGGAATTCAGTTGTCCACAAACACTCAGAAAGATAAAGTTAATTGTACACAAAACCGGAAATTTGGGTTTCTCAAAAGAAAAGGCGGCAAGATGATCGACATTTTGTCGCTGCCGCGTCGGAATAAGGTGTCCGGAAATCCGGCCCTGCTGAAGATGATCTCCTACAAAACCGGGCTTCCGATCAACAGTTTGCCCGGGTGGGAGTTGATACCTCTTAACTGCAAACTGCCCATGCTCAAGTGTCCGGGCAATCAGGTTATTTTCTCCAAAAACAAAATAGGCCAGTCGGTAAGTTGAATCAAAGCAAAAGAAATCTTCAAAGGAGCCGATAAAATAAATCGCATGTCTTAGTTTAAAAGTGGGAAGCAAGAGTTCGAGTCCTCGGTTACTGAGCACATACCAGAATACAATCCTCTGCACGATTCCAATCTGAAGACCTTCTATTCGAACGAGCGAAACCTCAAGCGGCTGCGAGAGAATGGCGAAATCACGCAGGATAACGACGTGATATGCAATCTGAAGGACTTCAACCAGCATCGTCAGGAGCTGCACAAGTCACAGCTATACTACATCCTGCAGGCCTACAAGCGACGCGAAGCAGAGCAGTATGATCGAATGCTGATTGCCAATGCAGAATCGATTACGAAGCGAGATCACCAGAATCTGGCAGCCCGCCATCAGTGCACCGAGGAGGTGATCGCCAGGAAGCTCCAGCTGGAGCAGGAGCGCCACGAGCGCAAGGTCCATATCCTGAATATCACATACGAGAAGTTTAAGCGCCTGGAAAACCTAGCAGCCATGCAGAACATGCTCCTGGAGCACCGCAAGATGCTCACCAACATGCGAGTAGCCGCACACATTAGCATGTGCCAGGACCTGCAGAGGAAGCACCTGATCAAACAGAAGAAGCTATTCCAGTTCAAAAAGGACCGCTTCAACAAAAATATGCGGCTTCTGAGAAAGCAGCGTCTTATGAAGAACACCGAGCACCAGATACAATCCTGGAAGAAACGACTCGATGAACGCATCGAACATCAGCGCAGAATCAACTACCTGCTTCAGGAGGTGGAGAAGGAGCGTGACGCTTTCATCGAGCGCCACAAGGCCCTGTACAGAGAGAAGTGGGCGCGGATTCAGGACGAGATTAAGGAACGATCTCGCCAAGAACGAATCGCTCGCAAGCCCAAGCGTAAGCGCAGGAAGAAGAAGAAGCTTGAGGAGAAGCCTTTGGAGGATCGTAAGCCTTCGTTCTGTGACGAGTACCAGAGTACCTTCGACGGACTGCTAGACAGCGAGCTGTGCTACGCCTTGAACGCAGCTATTGCCATGGAGGGCCAAACGCCGCTCACATTCGCTCCCGACGATCCCATCTACAAGGCGGCCCAATATATTCTGAACCACATTATAGCCGGTTTCAACGAGGATCTTAGCGATGATGAGTGCGCACTGATGGTTCTCATATCGCGCATCCAGGAGTTTGTCTGCGACGCAAAGAAATACGTTAATTACGTAAGTAATCACGACATTCTCCTATTTATTTTTCCATAATTCTATCATTTAACTTAAACCCACAGAAAGCATCTCAGATCATTGGCTTTGCGAGAGATCACAAGGCTATGGAGGTGCCGGCATCGGTGGCCAGGCCCATAGTGTCGACAAAGAACCACTCGCGTGCCTCTCATGTCTCCTTCTGCGGAGTGGCCAGCACCATCGGAGTGGGCAGCTATGAGATCCATCCGTTCGTGGACGTCCGACCCTGCACGGAGCGACGACCCACGCCGGCAGGATCACTGGCATCCCTGGTGGTGAGCCAAATAGGCGAGCAAGTGATTCAGGACAAGGTGCGCCTGCCCCACCTGAACCGCAACCAAATCGTGTTCATCGAGCACTACCTGGTCAAGTTCAAGCGGGAGTTGCTGGTGGGACTGGATAAATTGGTATTTGCGGCCATCCAGTGCCACTTTGAGAACCGCATGATGGAGGTGCGGGAGGAGCTTCTGGCCTTGGACAGGAACTATCTGTTTGATCAGGTCGCCAGAGGCATTCTTAGCTACGCCATCAATCCGCTCAACTACCAATCTGTGCTGAAGCTGGCCGTTAGCGTTTTGTCCAGTGAGATCATCTACGAGCTTCAGCATACGATGCTCAAGCCGGGTGTCGATCCGCGGGGCATGAACCATCCCATATCCTGTGGGACAGAGCGGGACCGCGAGCAGCTGGTCCTTTGTATGCCCTAACATCCTGTATACCGATTTGGAGAGAGGTACGCAGCGGCAGGATTTCCAAGGTCAGGTGAATCGGAGTCATTTCAAATTCGATGTATAACCACAACACTTGGGCATACCGCGGGAGTAATGCTGCATATTTCTTGCTTGTAAGGCTATAATTACTAAATTTCAGTGCTTTGTTCTTCGTGTTTCTTAATAAATAGTTTTGCTTGTTTTTTGTACAGAACATCTGGGCATTCGGCCTCGAACTAGTTTTGAATCATCCCTAAAATCATATGAGTCGCAAACGTCAATACCAAGGCAATCACTTACCAAATTTTCTGAAGGATGATTATTATTAAGCAAAATTCACTAATTGTCACTTATTTTTAACAGCTCGAATCGTAAACACAACAAAACAAATTTTGGTCAACACATGGCATGCAACAACTGGTCTTCAGCTAGAGATGGGCTTAACTGTTGTATCGATACACTCATATTGACTATCGATGGTTGTGTATAGTTTTCAAACTTTGTTTTGCGGTTTTCAAAGTGAATTTTTTCTTATTATTTATTCTTTTCTTTATATTTGTACATTACACATTTAAAAATCGGAAGTTTATTTGCAATATGCAATACGAATTCAAAGATACCTACTGTTTTGCAATTTTATCACAAACAGTTTCTATTAAAACCACGACTTGTGAATGCTTTTACATAAAAACACTTGGTTCTAAAAACTTTCTCAATAGGCTTAAGATTATTAAAACGTGATAAACTAGATAAGGAAAGTGACGCAGATATTCACTTACATTGGAAGTTTATGCTGGTAGGATCTTTGATAGCTAAATATCTTAAAATTTATTATTTAGAAAAACTAAATGGGGTTCCATAGGGATACATCATGGAGTTGTAAAGTGGATTGGGAGCGCCTAGAAGCGGAAACGGATACACGGGGGCAGGTATATTCTTAGCTGCAGACTTCGAGCTACGTTTCCGCTTCTTCTGGGCGGATGGCTCATCACTGGAGTCGGTATCCTCATCCTCGTTTTCGCTGCTAGCGTCCGTTTCATTCTCTTCCTCCTCATCGTCTTCGTCGATCTCGTCCTTTGGCTCTATTTTCATTTTCTTCTGCGGCGTCTTTTGGACCACTTTGACAACCTTTTTATCCTTCTTGGCCCTGACTACTGGACTCTTGCCAGTCGAAGGAGCTGGAGCTGCTGAAACGGCAGAGGGAAAGACAAATCGCTGATCTCCTCGGAAGGACGCCATTTGTTGCATATTGAACTCCATAAATGACTGCATCACAATGTTAAGGTTTGGCGGATTTGGGCAGTTCTTGAGACCGTGGTACCGGCCCGAGCAGTTCCGGCATATCATCTGGCACTGGAAGGAGGTGTGTCCCTGCAAAGTAAAAAATTCAATTAGTTTGTATCAACCAGATGGGTGCGTTTTTATAACTTACACTCTTATCGCAGATCCCGCACACATCAGTGGTTTTATTTACACTCTTTCTCTTATCCAACGCATTCTTCTTGTTGTCCTCCTCTTCGGTGCTCTCCGTGTCCTCATCCTCATCTGTTATGGTGAACTGCCGTTCCTGACTTCCCATGCACACCACATCCTCTTCAGGCGAATCGTTCTTATACTTCTTGGAAGAGGACTTCCCAGCAGACTCCTTCTCCTTTGCCTGCGACTTGCTCTTCGCTGGCGGTGGGGAATCTTCGGAATCAGAGTCTGATTCAGACGAGGTAGATTCAGAAGAAGACACCGATTTTGTGACAACTGCAGTCGCATTGTTCTTCAATTTCGGAGAAGATTTTGCGATCTCCGGCTTAGACTTTTTGCTGTCCAGCATTTCACCCGGCTCCGGTTCGGATTCCTCTTCAGAACTCGAGGAACTAGACGATTCTTCTTTTTTCTTTGGATTTGGGTCGGGCACCGGATTTGATTTCGGTTTGGGCTCTATCTTCAGTTCCTTCTCTTTTTTTATATTTATCACTGGGACACGGGGTTCCTCAGGTACTCTTGGTTCCAATGGCGGCAATATCGATGCATTCAAAGTTGCAGGTGGCAATGTCTCGTGCATGGCAGCCGATGGAGCAGGTGAAGAGGCCAATGGTGGGGGAGGTTCATCGGTATGTTGGCCACCTTCATAGTAGAAGAATGAGCGTTGAGGACTGGTTGGTTGGTCAGTATTGTGCCAGGAGCCATTTTGGCGTCCCCTGGCAACTCCTCCGCCTCGCCGGTTTCTTCTTCCTCTCCCAAATCCACCACCACCTCCACCACCGCCGACACCTCCACCTCCACCGCCACCGCCACCGCCTCCACCGCCACCGCCTCCACCACCACCGCCGTCACCGCCACCGCCACCGCCGCCGCCTCTTCCTCTTCCCCTTCTTCTTCTTCCTCCTCCTCCTCCTCCACCTACAATACCATTATGTCCTCTTGTATTCTCATGATCTTTATTAGGAGGCTGCTGGGGATCACGGAATTTGTTAAAGGATTCGTCCCTTCCTCTTTCCTGTCGATTGCCATTGCTGTTGTTGAAAGTTGGCCTCTGCCCAGAAACATCCTGAAACGATCGGCGACCTCCTCCACCGTCTTCATAGTATTGGTAGTTTTCCTGACCGGAGTGGTTCTGTCCACCGCCTCGCATCCTGAAATCTCTAATATGTATATTTCCGAACTGCAGCGGCGCACGTGTTGAATCGATTGGCGGTAATTCGAACGGCAGCGATAACACAACATGATAATGGTGGGAAGTTGGCTAGGACCAGGCATAAAGTGTTAAAAAATAAAACAGTTAACCCTCTTTTGGCCAATTAATTAGAATAGGAATTGAAATTATATTTAAACATTTTAATATTTTTTTTTTATAAAAATAAACGAAACTCATATTAAAATACGTTTATGATATTTTCACTTTTTAGCTCTTTTTTTATCGAAACTTGTCGGTTGGAAACTCCCATCTCTATAACCTAATGCTTAATTTTTGTAAATAAAGAGGAGTACAAAAATGAATAGGCATAAGGAAGATCTTAAAAGAGTGACTCAAAACTGGGGCAAGAACAAGTTCAAGCCTTACTCGTCCAAGCCAACGAAAACTTACTTCACTCCAAATCCAGAGCCCACCGCAAAACCATGGCAACATGTGAAGAACGACATTATAGAAGCGTCCGAGGAGATGAACAATGCTGAACGTCTTAATGTGGAAAGCCAGGATGCAAAGAAGTTTATGCAGCAGCGAGAGAAAAATCACAGAAAAAACATAATCGAAGCAAAGCGAACGGAACCCACCAAATGGGAGTCCTTCGATGATGAGCCCACTTCCCAGAAAACAAATAAAAACAACGAGCCCAAGGATAAGAGCACCTTCGAGGAGTGCAAAAATGGAGAACTACCCACTGACGTTAAAAACTTTACCTTCAAGGAGCGTAATTTCTACCGCAGAAAACTCACTTTGGGAGTGTTATCCAAAAAAACCAATTTAAAAGGGGCCACTAAAGATTTGGTTAGAAACGGCTTGGGAAGATACCAAGGAACTGGTAAAGGGACTTTTCACAAGACTGAAAAGGGGACTTTTAAAAACTCGGCAAAGAATCCTTTTAAATAGGACCTTTCATAACATCGGGAAAAATGGGAAAGGTTCGCAGAATGAATAAATAGATTCATAAGATTCATGGTCTACGATTTTTGTATAAAATTCGGCTCTAAAATAAAAAAATTTTTGTATCCCCTAAAAACATACTTCTTGCAAGAAATAAACAAATTTCACGGGTTAAATCAGAAATGTATACACAATATTACTACACACGGTATGTAAATCTTAAAACTAGTGGTACAAATACATGTGGAATAGGTCGGATAAAATAAATAAACTAAACAGAATGCGGCTCCTCGTTTGCAAGAAGTGAGGGGAGATTGAAGCGGCGCCAACTGTGCCTCGGATTCCAGTTCCAATTTCATAAACATTCAGGCTCAGCCATTGGCGTTGGCAAGCTTGGCAATAAGCTGGTTAAATTTGCTGTTGGTGGTCACCGATTTCTTGGCTGAACGTACTTGTTCTGGCGAATGCTGCAGAAAGTACACGACAATAAATTCGAGAGTTTGATTGGCCTCCTTGGGGTACATCATGTTGAAGGTATAATAGTAGCAGATAAGCTGGGCCAGGATATCCGGCAGGTCTCCATCCTTGGCGGCGAATGTGGCCATTATTTGACCCTCTATATAGACCATAGCTTCGGTCTTGGATTCCACGCCATCGGCTTTAATGGGCGAATCTAAGGGATTTGTAGATACATTTTTTATGAAACATGCTAGTGTTTGGATTTGGAAAATTAATACTCACTGACTAGAGCCACCCAAGGAGCGTTCGTGGGATTCATATTCTGCAAAACCTCCTTGGACAAGGGACCGTTCTCCAGTTGCTTGAATATGTAGTCGGGATCCTCGTTGAAGTGGTATGCTATACCGCGCACCAGATTCGCATTGCTCTCTCCCAGAGCGGTAATTTTTTTATTTTTGGATCCCTTGAAGAACTTGAAAAATCGCTCTTTTTCGCTGGCCAGCCGTTTTTCCAAAACCTTCGGGTCGATGGACATGAGGAGTTCAAAGTGTTGGAACAGCATCGCCTTGTCAAAGATGTAGGGCCAGTTATCCTTTATGGCCGTGATATCGGGAATCTTTTCGCTATTATTGAAAAAAGCGCGCTGCAACGGGAAGCACTCTTTCATATACTCCACGATGGTGGATTTCTCCAAGGAAGCACTGCCCCGGTAGCTGGAGATCAGCAGCTCCTTCTTCTGTTCAAGATCCCGGTTGATGGCCTGAGTTTTGGCATCCCCGTTAGAGGCGTTCACTCCCGATTTTCGTTTCTTGCTGGAGATGTGAATTTCGAAGGTCCCGGAACTAGAGCCACTAGCACGTTTTTGAGGCCTGTTGAGCGCATTGTTCCGGTTGATCATCTTCGAGATCAGCGACTGCGGCGTGGTGGCAATGAACTGGCCTTCACGATCCTTTTCGAGCAGTGAGTCCGGATACTTTTCAGCCGCTTGTTGAGCCACCTGTCTGAAAACTCGAATCGGAATGTGTGCGGACCTTTCGCGTAGAGCCTCCACCAAGACGTTGCCCAGCGTGTTTAATCGCTTACCCAAGCTACCCTTTCCTTTAAGTATTTTCATAACGTCGTTCGGCACCTTGTTCCAGGGTATTGAGAAATCTTTGAACAACGTCGCGTTCTTCGCATTTGATGGCGTGACGCTGGCCAAAGATAGGGTTTCGTCATTGGACACCGTCGAGTCATTCGCATTCGACACAATACTGTTGTTAGCATAGAAGCTGGGATCCACCGAGCTACCAGCACGATCCGATCTATTTAAAGGCGACGGCGGCGGCAACACCACATACTCATCGGATTCAGCAAGAAGCATAAGGAGTATCTTTTCTTTAGCTGCAAAGAGTAGCACTTCATCCTCGCAGATTTCGCAGCCATTGGTCTCGAGGACGATCGTACTACCGGAGAGACCATATTTGTGGGCTAAAATAAAAAGGAGAAAGAATATTATTTTAATGAACGGTTCCTGCATTAATTTGTAGTTATACGCATTTTATATTATTCTTTGCGTTGTTATTTTTCTCTTCGCATAGAAAAGAGATCTGGGAGAAAATTAAATATATTTGGTTAAAGTATAATTCTCGTATGAAAAAAATGTAAATTGCAGTACAATATAAATGGAAAATTGCAAGTAAGGTGTACTGAATCAAAATAAACAAAAATTGTAAATAAATTGTATACCGCCTACGTTGCTCGAAATAATAAAATAATAACATGGAACGAATTCGAGGTATTGCTCCTCGAGTGACAAATGGAAAAATAAATAAACATCCGACTGGCTTATAAACAAAATCAGCACTCATTAGTCAGAATTAATTGAATTCCATATTGACTTACCCTTTTCAACCACATCCTTTCGCGTTGGAAAGGACATGAAAGTCTTCTTGTTCTTCCGATCCGCACTGCATATGGTAATCAATACTTTCTCAGCCACTTCGGTCTTAGGCTTCTCGTCGTCCCGCTCCACTTTGTTGTTCCCCGTCCCACTAGAATGTGTGGATTCTGCAATAAAACAACAAATTTAGCAATCTCAAATCAATCAGGAAAAGAGCAAAGGCTTGGAATCGGGTGTTCTCTCACCGCAGCTCTCCGTCTTTATTTGTCCTGTTTGTACACCATTTTCGTTTGTTGCCGGCGCTTGGTTTGGTTTTTGATTGGGACTCTGGCTCGGTACCGGGCTAGCCGGCGTTAACTCTGACTTTAGCTCGCCGGGGGCGTGGGCGGTGGCAACCTCCATGGCTTATATTTGCGTTTGTGCGAATCGACCAAGCCTCCAATCCAAGCCCTGTTTTCCGTGTATTTGGACCGTGAAATAAAAAAGCAGAATAGGGATGTAAAAATACATAGATGCTTGTGTACGCTACTATCGCTTGTTCGATAGTTATCGCATTATGTATCGCCGTGTTATTGTCTTAAGAGATAAAGTTATCGGAAACGTTACCGTTGATTACAATCAGGATCAGACTTTAAATTTTAAAATCACTTCTATGGGTAGCGACAGTTCTATATAGAATATAGCATATAGCTCCTATACAATAGGAGTACATAACTGAAAAATCATATGTATGAACAAAATTTTTTTTTATTTCTATAAATTAAAAAAAAACAAATTAAAAAGGCTTGACGATAGCCATTTAATGTTGATAAAATGAAAATCAAAAATACAAATTGTTACACTAACGTTGGCCCTTAATTACAATTCGTATACATATATGGCAGGCTTTTCTTTTTTTTTTTTTATATCAAAATAGACTCAGTCAGAACTATTATGAAAATTCTAAAATGAGGCCTGGTTTTGTTATAGAAGTTTAGGGACTCGTGTTTCGACCACTTTGGCATTCAAAATTTCGTATCTAAATTCTAAAAAAAAAAATATGAACCAATTTGCATTAAACCGCGTCCTGGCTACTCAGCTTCGAGAGGACTGGGGTCCGGAAGAAAAAGTCAGAGCCAGGCTGGCGCAGATGGGTAAGAGGCTCCGGGCCTCAGCTACCCAAGCACCACTGGCTATACCATCATCAACAACCTATCAATATCAGACTCGTTTGCCCGAAACGCGAAAGACCTACGAAAATATGATGGACCGGATACACATGACCATGAAGTGTACGAGTGTAACATTGTTTTTTCCTACACCGTCTTCCTATTTCCTAGCTTCTCTTCTTGCAGCTGTGAGACCCCCACGCAGACAACGACCAATTGTGCCCCCTCCTGTAGTTGAAGCTCCGGTAGACCCGCCACCTCCGTTGCCGATAAAACGCAAGCGCAGCAAATCCGGTCGAATCAAGGGTGGCGGCAACTCCTCGAGGACAGCTAGTGCGACGGTGTTCGGCAACCGGATCAATCCCTTAACCATCAGTAAAGCGCAGCGGATGGTTAAGCAAAATATAAGCGACATTGGCCAAAAGAGTTTTAACCAGCACAACCGCATCCGTGAGGTTATAAAGCAGAAGAGCATGCTGGAGACGATGTTGCAGCAGCACAAGAAGCTGCAGAGGGATCGACAGATTATTGCCTTGGATATTCAGCGTATGCGGGCGGATCTGGACAGGATTCGCAATAAGTTGGACACTTCGCTGCAGAATTTAAACTCCACCCGTACACTTTTTAGTGTACATCCCAGCAAGACCAGCACGTGCAAAAAGGCTAGCGTGAAAAAAGTTTCTTCGCACAGTGTGAGTGTTAGGCGATCCTCCGGATCACGAAAGTTCAAGGGAAAGTCTAAAAATTCTAATACTATACCCATAATCATTAACAAATCTTCTGCCGTCAAGCGCCGCGTGCACTAAATGCTGGTTAAAAAAAAAAATAGTGGTTAAAAAGTAAGCATATTCGATCTGCACGTTCCTACTTACAGCGCTTAAAAAAGTTCAAAGTTAAATTTAAATAAAATTCTTGCTAACAACGGTCTAGTTTTTAGAATCCAGGGCTGGATGGTAAAATTGCATCTGAGTGGTAAGTATCTATCGATATTTCGATAGGCGGCCTTAAACATTACTTGGCAACCCTACCGCCCTGGCGTCTTTGGCCCATCAATTCGTTTTTATTTTCGTTTATTTATGTACTACTGCTTCCAGGCCGTCTAATTTTTCGACGTTTGGGAGCTAGAAATGGGCTCCTCCAAGAAGCATAAAAAGAATAAGTCGGAACGACGCGAGAAATATGAAGGTAAACGACTGGCAAAAACTAGTCTACGTGAGCCCTCCGACATCTGTCTTTTCACTCTAACGTTTTGCCGCTTGTTGTTGAGCATGTGTACACTGAAAAAAAATTACAATAGAATGGAAGAAAAAAAAACAAATTTAAAAATAAATTATTTACTCATTGTAGAATACAGTCAACACCAGGATCCAGCGCAACTGCAGCGCGGGCTTAAGTTAATATTGAAAGTTGGATCGAATGCAACACCGGAGTACAGTGCCAATTCGCCCATGGTAGATGGGGGGCCGCCAACAGCCGCGGAGGCAATGATGTCACCAGTTCCGGAGGATCTCCAGGAACACCAGGGACACCGAGAACGTCATAAGAAGTCGAAGAAAAAGAAGAAGAAGAAGGATAGGGAGAAGAAACACAAACACCATAAGGAGAAGCGTCATAGAAGTAGGGACCGTCACAGGGATATGGGATCGGCAGATGAGGATATTGTTCCTGGAGCCGATGATGCCGCCTGTAGTGGATTTGCTTCGCAGTCAATTGCACCCCCGCCGGCTGATGCCGATTCGAGTCAGGATGGTTTTAGCTTCATGGAGGACGATCAGTCACAGCCGCTGCCAGAAAATATTCTCTTCTATGCTGGGATCAACACGGATAACTCGCCGTCCAACTGTCCGGTGACAAAGCCCATAGCGCCACGCAAGCTTGAAGATATCCTCATGGGGTCCTCGCCAAATTCGTCCTCCCTTCAGTCCTCATCAATGGGACTAGCGGGTAGCAGCCCCACTAAGCCTTTGCCAGATGTGAGTAAATCAATGAAATATTCAATTTATTTTTGACTAAGTTTCCGAACCCGTTCCAGCTCCTCATACCATCACCTTTGACCCCTGGGGGAGCCAGCTCTTTGAACGCTCTAACGCCCAAAGCGCTGGAGGCCCCAAAAACACCCAGCACATCCAGTGAGTCTGGGCGGGAGCCTAGAAGTTGTGTGCTTAAGCTGAAACAACAAAAATCCCCCCTGAACAAGCTGCTTGAGCACCTGCTGCGCTTCCTGGAAAAAAGGGATCCGCATCAGTTTTTCGCATGGCCAGTAACCGATGACATGGCACCCGGCTATTCTTCCATCATAAGCAAACCAATGGATTTCTCCACAATGCGCCAAAAGATCGACGATCACGAGTACTCTTCTCTGACAGAATTCAGTGATGATTTTAAGCTGATGTGCGAGAATGCCATTAAGTATAATCATGTGGATACAGTTTATAACAAGGCCGCAAAACGATTGCTGCAGGTGGGAATGAAACACCTGCAGCCGGATAACTTAATGCGAAGTTTAAAACCGCTCTCGGGGTATATGCGTGAGCTAACGGCCAAGGAATTGGGCTTTGAAATAAGCTCAAACGATATGGGACGGGAAGCTCACGATTCGGCCGACGAGGGCGCTTCCACGGGAGCAGAAGAGCCTCCCACACCGGCCCAGCTGGAGGAGGAAGAACGAAAACGGGCGTTACGCTTGGAAAATGCACCGAAAACACATTTCGAGCCGTATGTGGATGATATGACGAGTGAGGAAATCCTGGCCCAAGTTCAAAATGCCGCCCAGCAGGCCAAGCAGCGGCTGAATTCCAAGAAAAATGCTCACAAAATGGGTTTCCTACGGCAAACCAAGGATGGCAGCACCACCTTGAACCTTCTCATTAAGGAGGAGAATGAGGGTCCTGAACGAGTTGTAACTATTGGAGATTTGGTGGGAAAACTGAAAACAGGCAGCACTCAGCTCCAAGTGCGACAAGTTGACAAACGGAATGCCCTGAAAACGGTCAAGCCGCTGAGCTATGGAGCCTTTGCCAGCTTTGCACCCACCTTCGACTCGCGTTTTTCAACATTAAGTGCCGAGGAGACCCAACTGGTTCTCCGAACGTATGGAGATGCGTCCAGCGCCGAGTATGCTGAGAGCATTCTGCAGTTCACCAAGGATTCCAGCTACGGGACAACCATTGCAAACGGCTTGTTGGACATTCTCACAAATGGAGAGCACAGCAAATCCCTAGAAGAGCTGTACAACATGCAACTGCACTCCTACGAGCAGCGTGAGATCGCAAAATGCTTCGATCAGGAGGAGGAAACCGCAGCGCAGCAGGAAACAGCCGAGCAAATCGAGAAGGAGTATGAGAAATACAAAAACACGCACGTAGACTTTAAGCGGCTGAAATCTCTGCAAGACCTGGGTATCGATGTGAGTTTCCTGGACGGTATGGAGACGGAAATGAAGAATTTCGAGCTCAACCAACGTATGCACGAGCACCTGAGCCAGAATCTGACGCTGATAGAGAAACTGCGGGTAACCCAGCAGGATCGTCTGTCACAGCCCTTGCCCAGCCACTTGGGCCTCGTGCAGCCAGCGGGCCAGGAGGAGATACAGACAGCTGCCCAATTGACCCAACAGATCAGTGAGATGGCTAAGAAACTGCCGCCCTCCGCTATCGCCGATCCATATTCGCTGCGCAAAGCCATGGGTATGACATATGGTATGTTGGTTATTATTTTTATTTTTTCTCAACTAATTTCAAATTTGAATTACTTTCAGCTGGCCTGCCACCACCGCATCCCGCCTCGCCACGCGTCCAGTTGCCGGAGTTGCTGCAGCAGCCAGTGGCGATGCCCCAACTGCAGCCGGTGGCTATGGACATCGACGAACCCGATGAGCCGAATGCTGGCTCTGGCGGCGATCTGGAGAACGAGCTGCGCGAATTCCTCGAAAGCGGATCCGGTCTGCATTCGGCGAATCCGGCGGATGACAACAGCATCGTGGCCCAATGGCTCAACTAGGGGATCAGGATATCCCACAGACGCGCGCTATGTTTATAATGTAAGATAATGAAATTTTTCTAAATTATTTTCGCACATTTAACCAATGGCAGTTGCATTCGAAATAAAAGCTAAGATACATTTAAAAAGACGCTGGCTTCTAGAAATCTTGATAGGAATTGAATAATTTCTGAATTTGTATATCTTTTATTCAACTTCGAGCTTAATCTAAACACAATTTTAGTTTGTTTTTAACAATTTAACTTAGATAACACAACACATAGACAGGAGTCTAGACAGGAGTGAACTAGACCTCCTCAATATTCTCCGTGGGCTTGGCGTCTTCCGGAGCCTCTTGCAGTTCTTGTTCCCCGTTAGCAGCTGCTTTCTTGATCTATAGGAAATTACAATACGATGGATGGTACAGTCAGTATAGCCTTTTGAATCTCATGGAAATAATCAATTCCATTCAGTGGTTGCCTTATTCTCTTATGCGGGTAATACTTATCGGATCATGCAGTTAGCGCTGCCATATCAACATGCTTGTTATAGTTGCCTCTATAGGATCGCTGGGCTGCTCATGCACTTACTCTAGTTCTATTCTACAGTTAAGTACGATTAATTGCTTAGACTACGATTAGGCTTACGACTACAAAATAGTTTTGTATGGACTTTACCACGTTAGGACCGCATGAGGGGCGAGTATCGATTTTAGTTTTTATTATTTTTTTTTTTTGATTGAGTATGGACCACTTAGGAGACCTATATTTAGGCAAAGGCCAAAAGTATTGGAACCCATTTCTATATATATACTATATATCACAAGATGGTTGATTTTTGTTGTCCCCGATTGGTTGATGTGGTTTGGGTTAGTGGGCGATTTAGTTTGAATGACTTTTTGAGGGTTTGACTTTGTTATTATTCTGTAGAAGTTGTTGGGTTAAATCTGAGCCCGCTTGGCTACTAGACTGTCTTACTTTGAAGCAACGAATGTGGAAGTGGTCGCACATCTCGGAAACCTGGAGAAATTTCAAAAATTTCTTTTTCTAAAAAATCTTTTTTAAAAAGTCAGGTAGAACATACCACACCATAGCCGTAGTGCCAGTGAGCTAACGTGCAAAATATTGTAAGACCATGGACAATCCAGCGCTCCACGTCTCGGGTGAGATCCGTTTCGAACACCAGCTGGTAGTACGGGAAACAGCAGACACCCACTGTCGCGACCAGTGGCCACATCAGTACGTTGAAGCCGTCACAGCGCGTGTCCGACATTTGGGCCACAATCAGGCGACACTAATTGAAGGATATAAATGTCAAAGTGCTTTAATGATTATTTTTAAAAGCTTACGGCAATATTGGAGAATATGGTTCCGTAGAGTATCCACAGGATACGTGGCTCTGCATTGATTACGTTGTTTCGGGAAAAGAACGACCAGAAGGTTGTGATCACAAACAGCCAAAGAAAGGCGAAAAAGGGCCGCAGCATCTCCCACATCGGGCGCATTTTGCCAGTCTTGTTTTTATAGGAACTAGAACACAGGATGCATAGAAATAAGGTTTGATAGTTACTGATACTTTATGAATACCCACAGGTAAATGTTTCTAGCTATAATGGGGTGGCTGCTGACTATGCCGGATCCGATCAAAACCACCTCGAAAACATTAGCCACTGTGAACCCGTACATGCTGAAGCGATATATCTCAGGACCAAAGACCGTTGCCACGAAGAGCATTCCGCTTACACCCTGGAAACGAAGGCTTCGTTGAATCACGGACATGAAGGGGACGCTTTTGAGCCGAGTACTCACCCACATGGTGAAGTCGTAGCCCCAGGGCAGGAACATAACTCCCGTGTTGTACTTCTCCACATGCGTCAAATAAAAGTTGAGGAATACGTTCCAAATAACGAAAAACATCCGAATCGGGGGGAGGTCAGCGGTGCCAAAAAGTGAAAAGATGTAAATGGGGATGAGAGCAGCTGAGTACGAGTCCAGTCCGTGATCGAAGAGTTCTCCGAGCGGCCCACTCGTGCCAGTTCTACGAGCCTGCTTGCCATCCATGCCATCTAGGATCAGAAATAGTCTGTAAAGCTTCATAGAGTGTCTAGTGACTTTGAGTGCCTACCCAAATTGTAGTAGATAAGTATATTTATGGCCGCCACTGTCCACACCCATGCGGGTACTGTGTTGCCCACCTCCTTGTCGTTGGCTGCATCGAAATTCCAATCGTAGTAGGCCAGCAGGATAAAGTTGACAACAGTCATGAGGAAACCCACAAACGTAAGGACATTGGGCGCCAGCCATTTGGGGACGAACTATAAAAGGACAGTGTTACTATAACCGAGAACTACCAGAAATATGTGTGTAATTCTTACCTTGACGCAGTAATTCCAGAAGGGGTGCATAACATACACACTTAGCCAACTAGTGTCTATGCTATTGTACTGGAAAACGAAAAAAAAAGAACCATATAATTTAATAACCTGCTGCCCATTAAATGTTAATGAGTAGTAGTAGTGTAGATGGGTCAACCATTTTATATACATTTTTCCACCTCATGAAAATTAAAATGAAATAAAAGATTTATTTAATTTTTAGAAACTTCTTGACTCTCCGCTTCTGTCCACTTTAGTGGTGACCTCGTTGTCTTGTCTCCCCATGCAGTAATCTTTACAAGTACAAATTCCACATTTGATAGTTACAGCGGAGCGTTCCTATCGTTCCATAAATGCCCAAAGCCCCAGCACATGGCACTGGGACGACAGTTCAATGCCTTCTCTTAGGTTGTTAGGCGTTTGCGAAACATTTGTTTGGCCCCGTTATCACACAGGGGTTGACCCACTAAGCCCCACTACATTAAATCTTTGATAGTACAAATTTCGACACATAAACCCCGCTTGATGTGTGTAATCTAACCGGAACTACATCTAATCGTCCTCTGATAACATACACCAGAAAAAATCTATAGAATATTGTAAGGATTTTCTGTAAGTCTACATACATTCCCAGGCTAATCAAATATGACATTGTAGCCGTAACAAAAAAAAAACTTCCTAGAACTCTTCTCCCTTCAGAGTATATGGCTTTTGAATAATTGAATAAATAATGGTTGAAGAAGTCGTCGTTTTGGGGTGAGGTGGGTGTATTCGATATATATGTAGGACATTGATTTTTTTGTTTGAGGCCCCAAGTTCCGAATCCGTCCTACCCCCCGAAAGAACTCACCTTGTAACGCTCGAAGCCCCTCAAATGAGCGTCGGACAGATATCGCATGCAACCCATTTTGTAATTTGTAAATTGTATTTTGTGTTTCCACTAACACTTTGTTTCTTTTTTTTTATTTATTATTTTTAACAACGACTTGTTGCAGCGATAAGAGATAAAAGAGATAGCGGAGAAGCGAGAACGATGATGGGATGGGGAGTTTGCACTTGGATCGGAAGTAGAATAATGGCGCGTATCGGCTTGACCTTTGAATAAGGCAGATGGCTATACTGGCTTATTGTATAACATCCGCAGATCCAAACAGATATATATGATTTTTGAACCCCGGACACACGCGACCTCCGCTAAAAAAAACGCGGAATGCTGGTAAATTAAATAATCGCTTAAGTTCGCTCGCTCGCACGCAACACGCAAACGACAGTTACTTTCTACACACACACATACACACATCCAATATTGCCGGACAAGTACAAGAAGAAGAACCGGAGACGGAGACGTTGAAATTCCGGACGCGCCGGTGGCTGAATGGGGACTGCGGACTTATCAAGTCTGAAGACCCGGCTGCGCTTAATTTGTGACGCCGACTGCGACTTACGTTCCACAATAACAAATCCCGGTGCGCACAGCCTTAGGACTACCCATCTGGCCATTTTCCGGGCTCGGATTTAGGGTCTACCGGGCTGGAAATCTATCCTTTATGATGGATTCGAAAATATATTGTAAATAAAAATTGATTAGGGACATTAGACCGAGTTCGGTATGTTTATTAAATGTAATTGTGTTTTTTTGTAGACAACAGTTTTGTAACTAGTTTGGAGTTAACATCCACACCTTCTTGTCCAGAACCAGTTGGGAATTCCATCAAAAAATATTACATTTTTTAACTTTCAATTAAAAAAAAAACTGGAATCTGAAATTTCAGTTTCCCTTGAGAGTATCTAAATAAATAAATTTTTATTTTCTATAATATTAATAAAATAATTTAAGAAAAAAATTGGTTTTAAGTAACTTTTGTTTTATTTCCTTTAATAACACATAACGTATAGCTAAAACAGGCAGCACTGGGACACACATTCTTATCTCGAAAGAGATTGTGTGGGTATTTTTGCATTGAATGAATGTGAATTGAAATTTGTAAAACCCGAATAGATTGCTCCCACTCCATGAGCCGGAGAATTGGTGTCCGGCCGAGGAGAGAGGTTATCAGGTTCCATAATTTCCACAGCGGCCAGTGACGATAATTTCAGGGAGATTTGTGGCCTGTTGTTTATTACAATTATAAAACGTTAATGACCGACCGACCGACCGCCCATGCACGGATCCCATCGGGATCATCATGTTGTGTTTTATGCGCGTGTTTTACAGGCCTTCGATAGCCTACTAAATTTAGATCGAAACATGGTTTATAATTTTGGTTCAAGTTCAGGCGATAACCCTTCGCAGATCGGGTTGCCAGGCGCTTAATGCTGGAAAAACAAAACGGAAATCGAATCTTAAAGATTAAAACGTAACACTGTTGCTAATTTTAAAACAAGCCAACTACATAGTCTAATTAAACGCAAAAAGTAAGGCAGGAAATGTAACAGATTTTAAAATAAAAGACAGTTTATGATTTGTTCATAATATATCGTTATTTTAATAAAAATCTGCGCACTCATTACAGTTAATTTTCTAATTCATTCATTTCACAATTTCGACACCAACTTCAACTTGTTTACGCACTTCAAGTAGCTCCAGTCAATAAGTCATAAAACTTATTTCGGTATTAAGATAGTGGTAATGACTGTCTTATCGAACACCTAGCGAAAAAATCGCGGACCAAACAATCAACACGGGAAATTTTAGTCGACGCGGTGGGCGGACCGAGTGAGTGATGACTTAAGCCTATGGGATGGGGTGGGGATCTCGAATCAGACTACTTAGTTCAACCATCTGGAGGTCTCCGTGGCAGTCAGACCCTCGGAGCGCAGACGCTGGAGCATGGGACGATATATGTCGGGGGTGAAGGGCAGTAGGACACCGCGTTCCTGGATCTCTCCTGGAAAATAATACATAATTATGAAGTTAGAAAATGGTCCATCTTTGACAGTTGATGTTAGGTTACCATCTAAGATCATTTTGGCGGCAATGGCAGCGGGCTTGCCCACGGTCATCGCCATGGCGGAGTGTCCCTGGGGCTGGCCGTAGACCACAAAGTTAATGCCTCGCTCCTCCCGACGACCATCGGGCCAGCGGATGCCCACCTCGTGTCGCAGAACCACCAAGTCACGCTCATCGCGTTCTGAAAATAATGGAAAACCTCAGAACCAGGAACCAGGATCTTCATAGTATTACTTACCAAAGGCCAACCTCTTGGAAAGATAGTGACTGAGCGTGTCCAGGGGAGTGTTCAACTTCACCACTGGAGTATCGTCCAGCAGGCCCAGGCTTTCAATGCCATCAACATCGCCAATTCGTTCGACCAGTTTCTGCTTCAGGTTCTCGTAGAAAATGCTGGCATCGGACATTCCAAGAAGATGGATGACCAACTGACGCCACGTCACATCCGGTCCGCTGGGATGGAGCAGGGCATGGGGCTCAGCATCGATCAAGCCGAGTAGCTGCATAGGCTTAATGGACTCGGTGAATCCCTTGTAGCGAATGGTGCCGCGCAGCAGAGTGTGCACATCCCGGCCCAATCCGTACAGAGAACCGTACTTAGTGGAGTCCCTGTTGGGAAAACCTTCCAGGGCGAATCCTGGCAGGAAATCGAGACTGCGATTGCACGTCATCAGCTCTCCGCCTCCTGAAATTTCCACGATTTGTCCTTGACTCAGATACTTGGCTGCCGAGAGTGTGTTCAGGAGTACTCCTCGCGGGGACCAGGAGAACTTGTATCTCAGAGCGTTGTTGGAGTGTTCCGGTGCGGGAAGACCGCCGCAATAGCTGACAAAGGACTCAATTACTCCTCCCTTCTCCTGGACCTCGTGGATGCACTCGAGGGCCAGCAAGTGATCAATGCCCGGATCCAATCCCACCTCGTTCATGATGGTCACTCCTTTGGCCTTGGCCTCGTCGTGTAGGGCCGAGATCTCGTCGTTGAGGTAACTAGCTGTGACCATGTGGGTTCCCTCGTCGACACAGTAACGGGCCACCATGCCATGGAGACCGTAGGGAAGCAGGGAAACCACCACATCAGCTCCTCCGCACAGCTCCTGCAGATGCCCCGTACTCTCGTTCACATCCAAGTAGATGCCATCGACGCCAGCATATTGCTGGGCCAACCGATCGGCCTCCTCCTTCACTTGCGAGCACACCGTGATGCTGACATCCCTCTCCCTGTGCAGCCACTCCACCAGCGGTGCCGACACCATGCCGGCCCCCAGAACCAGAACCTTTTTGTTTGCCTCGGACCTGCCCTCCATCTTGTGTCGCGACCGATGGCTCTGACCATCCCTCAGCTCCTGGATGTACTGGAAGCCCTCGGTCAGCTGACCGTTGCTGGCGATAATGGCCTGGAAAAATAGAGGAGGCAAGTATGAGTCTACTGATAAGCGAGGCTGATAGCTGTTGTGGAAGTTGTACACCGGAAAAATTTCTTCATAAAAATAGTTTTAAATATTATATCATAATAAATTTAATAATAAGTATAAATTAATACTCACCGACTGAATAGGAAACGAAAAGTCTTCGTCCGCCAACGGCCTCTTGGCATCACTCTTGATGATGTCGTGGACATGGGGCGTTAGCAGCTCTCCGAACAGGTCCGTGGCTTCTCGCGGCAGTTGGGTGGGCATATTGTCAATGGAGCAGACCAGCACTCCTGGGCCCTTAAAGCTCTTGGTGTCCTTGTTCCTGTCCGCATCGTAAAGGCAAAACGGTGTGTCGATGGTGGTGCACTCGTTCATGAACTCAATGGAGCCGCCGGGATCGGCGGAGATATCACAAATGGCCAACATGCGATGCGGTAGGGCTGGGCTTCCTTTGCTCGTGGGCAGCCATGGCGTGTTGGCGGGACGGAGTAAGTTTTTGGCATCCGGGATGCTGATCAGCTTGGGACTGCCGACCGCCCAATAAATGCCATTGACAATCACGGAGGCATACGGCGCAATCTTGGTACTGAACGTGGAGATATAGCGCTCCGGGAACTCATCGTACTCCTTGGCATCAAATCCACCGCCCTCACGACGCTCCAGGTGATCTGATCGGCTCACCTCACAGCCATATAATTTGTTTTGATCTAAAAAAAAAATCATTTATATATTTTTTGCAGCTTGGACATTATTTTTGAACTCACTTCCATGTTCAGCCACCTTGCGCAGCATCTCCGGCGGTACATACTCGATGGGCAGCTCGGAGAACACTTCCTGAGCTCCTTGCGAGACGTTTCCTGAGCCGGTGAACACAAAGGTGAGCGGGCCAATGGATTTGGGCATCATCCCCAAGGAAATCTCGTAGCCACAGTCCCGGATGGCCTGTCGTGCCATCGACGAGTTCCGATAGTTGTGGGCAGGTCCAATATGCATGAAAGGTGTGTGATGGCCCAAGGCCAGGAGACGCAAGCCGATACCATGCAGGATGTTGACCATGCCCGCCACTCCGGCGTATTTCCCAAAAGCCACCTGACGAGCGCCGCGTTCATCAATAATCCTTTCGTAGTCGATGAGACGGATTTTCTAAAAAATAGTTACGATAACATTGATATTAACACGTCTTTATATTTATATCTGATATCTTTTAATACCTTTTCCAGAATTGCATCCAACAAGGGCATATTGGATTCCTGGGCCTTGATGGTGTGCGAAAAGAAACAGTAGGTCTTGCCAGGAATCAGGGCATCTATGGGCACTTGCTTCACTCCAAAGATCACAGAGGCATCGCTAATGTCCTCCTGAATATGGGCTCCAGCTTGCATGTAGGCCTGTTGGGAATAAACAAAACAATCTTATCTTCTAAATACACATCCAGAAATCCAGGGTAATCTGGGGTAATGACTGAGGTGGAATAATGAGAATGTGTGGGTATAATAATATGTAGGTATATTAAATATAAACTGAATGTATCTATGAATTAGTTATTCTTAAGTTTATAGTAATCGTAATTATAATCTTTTTTTGTTCAAGCCCATTATTTACTCTTTTAGTCTTATTTACTCTTTTAAATCCTATTTTCTCACGTGATTTTTCAAGACTTGTTATAAACAATTCATTAATCAATCTACCACTTCTTTAGCCAAGTTCCCAAAATACGTAGCTTATAGATTCGTTTGAATTGTTTCTTTGGAAGATAAGCTTTTATTTTCTTCTCCTCGTTTGTTTTTTCACGTTGTTTCAAGGCCAGCCAATTGCCAAACTTAGGAGCTCATGTCTCTAGAAGAGCTTATCAAAATTTTTATATTTATGATGCAGCACTTGGGGGGCGTGTGCGTTCCGTCCTGTGCTATACTATATAAACACCAACAAAAGCTGGCTTGACTACCGATATGATTCTCAGACGCGATTAGCCACGAACCTTATAAATCCATTGCCAACTGGCAATGGAAAATTACGACAAAGTGTTCTTCGCGAGGACCCACTCCTCCTGCTCACCTGCATGGGATATGCCCTACGGTTGGACGGCTGGACAATGACTTTCACATTCTGCTTCACCAGCTTCTGGACGTGGGTGGGTCCGAAAGGAGCTCGTCTTTCCCAAACTGATTGATCCTCCCGCCGAATGGCAATAACGCGGCTCTAAAAAATATGTTTTTTTTTTTTTTAATTAAATTTAGATGTATAGAAAATATAATAAACCTTACAACTAAACTAAATAAAAATTAAATAAATAAACATTTAGAAAAATACTTCAATTTCAGAGCAATATGTTAACCATCCATCCATCCTTTAGGGAGGATGCAATCTGAAGATATGGAGGTGAATAAACTTACATGTCGCTGCCTGGCGAACGGATGCGCGATTGTTGCGCGCTTTTGAATCACTCGCCACATTGTTCCGCCGATGAAGTGCAAATTTGGTTGTGGTTTCGGTGCTGGTTTGCTGATCTGATCCGATCCGTTCCGTTCCGTCTCCTCTGAGCTCTAGCACTCATCTGAAGAATCCGGAGGAGTCGACCCGCGAAACAGCCGCTAATCAGCAGTAGTGGTCCCCGTCGTAAATCCAGCGAGATAAGCCGCTCTCGGTACCCTGTGCATCTCATCCAAAAAGCTACATAAAAATATTCGAAGAGAATAGAGAGAGTATTTTGGCTGACTGATTGCCACTTACCCGTGGGGTAGCCGGAATCCAGTTCGATTCTTGGGCCGAAAATTTTCCATTCCGATAAGAGAGTTTTCCCCGAAAATTAAGAGAAGTGCGTCTTGGGAACTTTCCTCCGGGCGCTGTTTATACAATTAAATTTTTAAATCTATTCAAAAACATATCTACTTTTAGAGAGGAAACATACTGGCATACAATATAAGGTACAAGTAACATCGTCCACAAAAATAAAATAATATCATGGTGAGTATTTGCACTTAAATTACAAGTTTTTATTGAGAAATATATAAGAAAATGTTTAACAGTTCGAAAATCATAGGGGTTATTCAAATAGCAGTCTACTGGTATAAATCATTATCTTATACAAGTTTTCTAAATACATAGATTTTGTTTATGGTTCCATTATTTACGGTCTCTGATACAACAACTTATAGTTACTTACTAGAATGTAAAATTGTGTAGAATTTCACATCTTTCTGTACAATTTTTGCTAGAAAGATTTGCACTTTTGTAAACACCACATTACAATTTCGTTATTTTTGGTGTTAAAGCATACGGTTTATTTGTAATTGCATCTTGGTTTCATAGTTTCCCGCCCCTGGCTCCAGGGCAGATCATCATCGCAATCATTTTATATTCACATCAAAAACAGGGTACTTTCTTAAATATCTTAACTTCTAGGAGCTAAACTCGAGCGGCGGCCACGGAAAAACAAAGCTGCACTCAGACACTGACGAAAAATAAATATACATGATTTTTACAGCTATTAAAACAAATTGTGTGTGTTACAGGTTTGCTACATTTAGAGGTAGGCAATACCAAAAGTAAAGTTGGAATACAATTTTTGATTACGGATAGATAGACGGGATAAACTCGTGTAAAGCTGCTTCCACTGGTTCCGCTACACAGTTTGGTTCTCTACAGCGCCGGCGCCTCGGGCAACAGCGATGTGAAAAAGGTGATGACAAAGGTGCGCACAACGGAAATCACAGAGTTATTGGCATTTGGTGGTTCTACGGCAACGGCCTCGGCGGATACGGCAGCCGGATCCGCGGGATTTGCCGGTGTTGCTGCGTCCTGTTGCACAACAGGACCATCGGGGGCATCTGGAACAGCTGCCGCCTGCGGGTCATTAGCGGCCTGGGGATCGTTGTTTTCTCGTTCCACCGCCGCATCCATCATGCGCTGAATTTGCTGCACAGCAGCAAAGGCAGCCGCATCGTCTGCATTATTGTTTCGGTTGATGTTGTTGTTGTTACGTTCGCGACGTCGACGAAGGACACCAATGTGGTAACTAGAGGGTAACAGGAACATGTTTAGAGAGCTGTGTGACTAGGTTTTAAGTCCACTTACAGATAGATAGCACCAGCAATAAGTACCACCAGCAAGCAACGCAACGGCGAGGAGTTAAAGTACAGAACAGTCACAAAAATAGCAAGCCGGGTAAAGCTAAAGAAACTATCCAGCCAGTCGCGCATCTCGGGCTCCTCCTGGATGTTGGGAAAGTTTGGTCGATTAGCCGGTGGTGCTGCTGCTGCCGCCTGTGCCACTGGTGCTTCTGGAGGAGGAGCTGCCGCCGCTGCTGCCGCCGTTGCTGTAGCAGCACCCGCCGCAGCATGTGCATCCGCAAACATGGGTGAGCCCATAATGGGAAATTGCGACAGTAGTGGCATTGGTGGTGCTACAGGAGCATTACCGGAACCGCCAAGGGTCGATCTGGATAAGAAAGAAATATTTTATACTGTTTTTCTTAAATTTTTATAAAAACTATACTACTATTATAAACCTATTATTACTATTACTATTACTATTATTATATACTACTAGAAATACAATTAAACATTCTTAATTTAGTTACGATAGGCGTGCAGGCGGTAGCTAAAATTTCTAAATCGAAAAGGCACATCTAAAAATAATTTCGTAGCAATCCGCAGTAATCGCAAAGCGTAAGAGTAAATAAAATGGGATCATGCCTGATAAACACCAAACAAATTCGTAGAAGTCTTAAAATTTGCTCAACAAATCGAAAAATGTTTTCGTGGGCAACAAGTGCATTGCTTACATTTTTGTTTATATTCTATAACTTAGTTTAAATTCCTAAATCTCTTACCGTAGAGCTAGCTCCTGCATATACTGGACATACACTTGCTGCATCCAGGCGTTATACATAAGCGCCTGCTGCTGGAACAGTGCGTGCGGATTGGCGAGGGGAGCGGAACTGGGAGCTGCCGCAGTCGCAGCATGAGTTTGCTGCCAATATTGAATCCAGGGATGGGCCACACCTTGGCCTAAGGTTGCGCCGGCTACCGGTGGTACCGTCTGCTGCTGCTGCTGATTTGAGGGATGGCGTTGTCGAAGCTCGTTAGTGGAGTTCGAGGAGTTAACCTCCGGGCGCGCTGGCACGTCATCTTTTGAGGCCGGAGTAGTCGGCTGGACTGGCGGATTTGTTATATTCTTGCTGGCACAAACCAAGTGAAAGATGTGATGCTGCTGGTACACATCCTTGTAGCTTCGAATCACTTCTGAAATCTTCTGGGAGTCGTCTAGGAGCTTACCCGAATAAATCAGCTTCTGATCTCGAACGTCCTGCAAAAGATAAGATAGGCTTAGTATTACTCATTATTTGTTAAAATTTTTAAACTTTAAAATGAATGTTTTCGATCTAAAAACTGGCATAGTTAACCCCTACTATTATTAACTATTTTACCCTTTTGCCATATAAGATAGCGACAACGTTAATTTACGTATCAGATATTCTGCCTGGTTCTAAATCCCATTTAAAGCTTCGGTTTCCAGCGGGACAGCAGCTGCATGACGCAAGTGCATGACCGACGATATAAATTACAGAATCAATTTACTGACGTGTACTTGCGAGTAGGCCCCACAAATAAGACGCAAATACTGGAACACAGCCCGGGCCTGGAAAGATGATAAACAATAACAAACATATTCCCATTTTACTGATAGCCCGCCGTCTGCCTCGTCTAATCAGCTTTCTTGCTGACGTAAACTATAGGAATTCGCTTGAAAGATTCGCTCTTCACTTTTGTACGCCCGCCACGCACAGATGTACATATGTAGGCATGGAATACCCACCGGTTTGCCAGGATACACCAGAGAGAGCTGCTTCTTCAGCCGCTGTACGGTCCAGCAAAGGTCGCTCTCCACATTCAGATCATCGTATTGCTGGTTGGATGATTTGATTACAAGTCGCACACTGGAGCTTGTGCTGGAGCTGTTGGTGGCCGCCACAGTCTCGTCGATTTTTTGCCGAGCAGCATCGCAGCCCGCGGCAGTGGCGGCGGCGGGCGATGCTGCTGCGGGGGCTGCGGTGTCATCCATGACTTGCTGACCCCTCCCCCCGGACCAGAGCAGAGCACACGAGCACACACTTTCTAACGCTAATTAATGGCCCCGAGCTGATCGGATCGAGTGTGGTGGTTTTGTTGTTTTGCTTGTGCTGTTGCGCGGACACACACTGCTGGCAGCCACTGTTTTCTATTCGCTGACTGCTGCCACTTCCTACTCCGCTCGCTGCGATTTTTCTTCTACTTTACACAGAATTTGATATTTGATTTTGATTCCAATTGTCGAATGTTTGTTTTGTCGGTCCAGCTGTTTTGTTGTTTTTCTTTATATTTTTTGTTGCAGCTGCGAGCAGAGAATTATTGATTATGAAACGGAGCGAATGTTCCGCTGTCGCTCAAGTGTGTTGGAAAACAAGTACATTTCGTTTTTTCGACAAGTGTGTTGTAAAATTGTTCCTGTGTTGGACAATACAATTTTTTTTTTTAGCATTTTACCTGCAACCTAGTAATTTAGCTTTATTCGAGAATTTAAATGGTTATCGTTTATATTTTTCAATATAAATCACTGACCAATAATCAGGGGCAGTTTTTAACTTGGCTTGTCATACTAAATTGTCTTGAAAATTTTCAAACTTCACTAAATTCTAAAATTCTAATTCCATAGCACAGAAAATAATTAAAAAAAACTGGAAAAAAATATATTTATCAGGACTTAAATCAACTTACAATTAATTCCAAAACACCTACAGCTGCTACGGTCATACTGGCGCCGGTATCATCACTAACAAAAATTTCATCAGTATAATTCGAACGTATTTTCGTGAAGTGGCTACTGGAAGGAGACGTGTACATCCGGGACGAAATGGATAACAAATCGGCAGTGTCCTCGCTGCAGGAGTTCTGTGCCAAGACCAAGAACTGCCCTCCAACGTACGAGTTCATTGAAGACGAGGATGGCGGCTATGTGTGCAAAGTTACCCTTATGGAAATCGACGCCTATGGCAACGGTAGGATTCGGTTTGAACTTCAATTCTTACGCACTTACATATATTTGTCCCTTTAACCAACTCAGGCCGATCAAAACGTGATGCCAAGCACTTGGCTGCATCCAATATTATGCGCAAAGTGAGGGTGCTACCAGGCGCCAGCGCCCTACTCAAGGACATGGACGACGACCCAAACAACTTAAACCAAGTGGTCGACGAGCTTACCAATACAAATCGGGATATGTTGAAAGAGCTGAGGGACTACTGTGTGCGCCACGAAATGCCACTGCCCACTATTGAGATAGTACAGCAGTGTGGCACCCCAAATGCCCCAGAATTCGTGGCATGCTGCAAGGTGGCCTCTCTTACCCGCTACGGAAAGTCGGACAAGAAGAAGGATGCTCGCCAGCGAGCGGCAATAGAAATGTTGGCTGTGATCTCAAGTGGCATGGACGATTTACGGGCGGAAAAGATGCAGGTGGTGAGTACGAAGGGAAAGGAAACAGGAGTAAATGACGCTGTGGATGAAATGGAGTCGGAGCGCAGAAAGAAGTTCAACACCTATCGCGAGCTCACAGAAGCCGGAAGCGTTGAGAACACGGGTCTCCGCCTGTGCGATCGGCACAACTACTTCAAGAGCTTCTATCCTCCTCTGAAGGAGGCTGCCTTTGAGGCCATTAACTCTGATGAATTTGTGTCTGACAAGGACAAGGCTTTAAGCGTGATGAGCGCCCTAAAAATCAGGCCTAAGATCTCAACTGTGGCGTCCACGTCCTTGGAACCAATGCTTCAAATCGAACTGGATTGCGATTACGACTGCGTTTTTCTGGGACTGGAAAGCAAGATATACCCTCAAATAACACAGTACTTCACCGACATGTTGTTTTAATCCTTAGAATTGGGTTTATAAAAATAAATATTATAAACTCCTCATACGTGGGAATATATGTATAAGTTGGATATAAAATTTATTGTTTATTCACTCCCATGCATAAGGTGTACATATACTTTTATTTTTAGCTATTTTAACTTACAAACTAGGCAAACTGCATACTATTTACAGACTAAACAATAATGCACAATCTGTTCACAACTTATCCTATTCGGCCTCACTTTTCTCTGTGGGGGTAACTGATTTAAGGTCGTCTCGGTAAACTTTGTTAACTGTGTACACTAAAGCTAATGCGGAACAGTTTTAAGCTAAACACGGGAAGTTGGGAGCGTGGGGGAGGAAGTGAAGGTGATGGCACTTGGGTTACGATAATAAAGTGGGGGATCCCCTTAATTACACATCTCCCTTGTGAAATTCAAATTACATTACGGGAATATCAATTCTCCGCCATTTACATTGTTATATTCGAAGAATATCTATACTAAAAGTGTATAATTTTATTATATAATTGATGACTTAAAAATAATACAAAAAAACGTGTTTCACCTAAAATAAGAGAAAAAAAAACAATACTATAAATATATACTTTATTACAAAATAAAAAAGGGAAAACTTTTTGGATATACTTGTGTCTAAAGGGTGGCAGGGGCCTATAGTTAATAATTTAATTTTAATTCCGTAATCATGATCAAACAGTCCCGCAATTCGATCAATTTTCAATCGGAAACGGGAACATAACTTATCTTCGATTGCACAATTTGTGTTCTAAACTCTCAAAAGAAATTGGATATAAGTGGGAAGGGGGTAACGTTCAATTTACTAGTCGGAATAACTAACATATCTACAGGTAAGGCAACAAGGATAACTGCTCAGTAGCTGATCTTCTTCCGCAGCTTCAGCGAATGTTGCTGCTGTTGCTGGTGCTGCAGCTGTTGCTCCTGACGCTCCTTCTCTCTATCCCGGTCACGATCTCTCTCGCTCGACATTCGATTCGCTCCTCGGGTGATGTTCGGATGCCATTGGGCGGTGACCGATGCTGGGGCCGAGGGTAGTGCCGTTGGCGTGGGAATCCCCGAGTTTGAAGCGGACGTCGATGCCGAGGATCCAGACTCGCCGAAGACGCGTCGAGAAAGCTTGAAGCTCCCACCGTTACTGTTGCAGCCGCCGCTGTACTTGCAATTGTTGTTGCTATTGGTTGTGCTGGTGCAGGTGAGCGCTGTTCCGGATGTTGTTGATGTCCCACCGGTACCGGTAGCAACATGCTGCTTCCTCAGTAGCTTCGTATTGTACTCATCCAGGCGCGTGGAGCTCAGGGAGCGCTTGTTTCGTTTGGCCGCTGCACCAATAATGCCGTGTTCGATGATCGCCTGCAGTTCCGCGCTGCCTCGTCCACTAAGACGGCTTGAATCTGGAGGATTGGAAGTGGGAGGAGGGGTGGGAGTGGAAGTTGAATTATTGTTCAGGCTGGTTAACTTTGTTTTCTGCAACGGGTTCGAGTTCAGATCGAGCGTGGCGGATGCGGATCGTGTGGCTATGTTAAAGTTATTGCTAGAAGAGGAGGAGGCAGAGACCGAGGCAGAGGAGGCGACCGGGGAACCACTACCCAAGGCAGTAGGTATTGCCGAGACATCGCGATAGTACCGAGCTGTCGCCACCGTGCACGGCTGGCTTTGGGCCGCTGCCGGTGCCTGTTCTCCGGCATTCGGCCGTTGGTACCGAATCCGAGATCTCCCCCGCAGCGTCATGTGGTGATGCGATGTGCGGGCCGCACTTCCCCGGGTGGGCGGAATTGTGGCCGAACTGCCGGCACCACCACTCGACACAACGGGGATCTTGCTCTCGTTGATCGTGGCGTAGGTTTTAAGAAGCTGCTTTTCCATTGGAAGGATCGGGTGATCCTGCACCTGTTGCTGCTGCTGTTCCGCCTTCCGTAGATGCTTCAGTTCCATTCTGGAGCGGAATGCAACCACAGAAGGCATAGACAGGAGTGGGCGAGAAGAGACAGAGGAAGAAAAGACAGGTAGGGAACGGGGTTCAAATTTAGTACCCATTACAATGCATATAGATTTTTTAGGAAAGTGATAGGAACTTCGGAGTCCAAAGTTTAGACTAATCTTGCAGATTCTTCTCAGAACAAATGTCAAAACATTTATTTTGACTGGATTGGACTGGACTGTTTGCGAATGGCGGTCTTGGAACAAGTCTTGGACCCCAATCTCTGCAAGACTATGAAGCCCAACACTTAAATCCGTAAACTAACAAGCAACAAAAACAAGGCCAAAACATACAAGACGGTGTACAAATAAATATTGCAAGCATTTGCACAATTTTGATAATTTGTTGTTTATTATTTTTTGTTTCTTATCGCGCAACAATTAATACTTTCTTTTTTTTTTTTTTAATTAGCATGCACAAAAACACAACTGCAAAACGATAAATACAAACAAAGTGGTTTAAAGTTTAAACTAAGATTAGCGGATAAAATAAAGTTAACGAGTTTGTGGAGGTCCTGGGTTAGGGTGGAGCGGAGTGCCAATTACATTACGGGTAGAATAATAATATTAATAATATCTAAGTACAGTCGAACACTTGTTAGTACAATTTCGGGGGATTTACACAAACAAACACAAACTTTAAATAATATTGCGAATAATTTGCCAGTTCGACTGCATTTTGGGATATATTGTCTATATATACAACTCAAGAGGAAGGAAAAGGGAAAATAAAAGTAGTAATTAATTAAAAAAATTTAATATTATTGGTAAGCAGAGCCGCACACGGAACGAAATGAAATCCAACAAAAGTCCAAAATAACATCAACTGTTTTCGAATTTTACGAGTCGGGGGGGGAAGGAAATTCGGGGATCGAAGAAACAATCGACGGGAATCGAGCTCCTTCCTACTTACCTCTTGCTGTAAATGGCCAGGCTGCGGGTGCGACTGCTTCCCGAGCTGGCCAGAATGTTAGTTGTATTGTTGTTGTTGTTATAGTTATTTAACGAGTTGCTTATATTATTATTGTTGTTATTATTGCTGTTGCCGTTGCTGCCGCTCCCCACGCCGCCCCCATTGTTGTTCAGATTATTGGCCAAAGTCGCCGCCGACGTGCTCGTTGGCAAACAGGATGAAGTGGGTTGTCCTCCCGCCTTGAGGGTCGATGCTATTACTCCATTGTTGTTGTTTCGGAAGGGCTGCGAACGTGCTCTCGTGTGCCTCAAATTCGAATCCTGCTCGCTTTTTTATCGGAAATATTCAAAATGTTATTACAAGCTGCTCTTCGGTAGACGGATAACAACTCACCTGTTGCTGTTGACGTTCACCGAGCGGGAGTGATGCCTCCTAAGCGCCTTTATCTGATTCAGTTTGTCGCCCTGCGTCTGGGCCTGCTTCTTCTCCAGGGCCGTTTGCGTCATTCTCACCGTGGAAGCGATGGTGTGACGTGCTGCCTCAAAGACACTGGCGCTTGGCTTGCGCAGCTTCTTCTCGGTGCAGCTGGTCACGTCGGTAGCTGGACTCAACCCGGGACCTGAGTTCAGACCGCTCCTATTCGACACCGGACTAACCAGTCGCCTCAGAGACGTAGCTATGCCCGTAGAACGATTGGCAGCCGATGGAGATTTCCGGCGCCGCGTCGAAATGGTGTAACTGGAGGATATAGGCTGCTCGGCGGGGGCGGAAACTGTATCCGTATCGTTATCGTCGCTTATATTGGAATTGGGATCCTCAGCCCCGGACTGAAGATACAAGGCGCGCTCATCCCGTTCCAGTTGTTGCTGCTCCGATAACTCCTCGTCGGTCTGATCCACAATTGACGCGTCGAGGGTGTCGTGGTCATTCAGGTGCATGGTGTCCACGCGCTGAGAGATGCCCTTCACACGGGTCAGCAGCAGATCCACATGCTCCGCGGTCTCCGTTGCCAACTCAGCCAGTTTGTTCTTCAGCTCCAAGCTATTGATCCCGTACTTATGCTGAAGGATGGGCAGCGTAGTTCGTCGACGCATTCGCTCACCCTCCGACCACAGCCAGCTTTGTTTACTGAACGAAAAAAAAAGTGGGTTAGCCTTTATAATAAGATGGGCTGGGCAGTGGGTCTTACTCCTCCATCCACTGTTGCTGATGACCAATGACCGATCCCGGCCTGCAGAGCCTCAGCCAGGCTATTGCCTCCAGCGCCGTGAACCCATAGTGCTTCATGATGTACGCTCCGATGAGGCTACCAGTTCGTCCCAGCCCCGCCTTGCAGTGCACCGCTATGGCCCCCTTAGTGGTTTCGCAAATCGAGAGGAACTTCTTCAGGATGGCGTCGCTTGGGGTGCTGCCATCAATGAAGAACAGGTCCTTGTGGTCGAATCCCGCATTCTCAAAGGAGGACGCATGGTATACCTTGGCATTCAGTCGGATAACTGTCGTGACATTGTTGTCCCTGAAATAGGTAAAGTAGCGCTCGGGTGCATGGCAGGGATAGCCGTTGGGAAGCGTCTTGCTCTTCTGGTGTGGCCCACAGAATGCTATAAACTTTTGCGGTACGATCCAGTTGAAGTCGCCGTTCTCCACTCGCTCAAAGTACTCATACTCCTCGGCGTCGAAATCGTCGAAATTGAAGAAGCCCGCCTGCAGGCCCTTGTGTACAGCGTTCAAGCAGTCCAGCAGGGAGATTTTGAAGCTGCTAGGACCATAGCTGGCGTCGCAAAAGCGCGTGTAGGCGGGAATTTCGCCGGCGACCAGCGGCCGGTACGCCTCCTGGGGCGTCTTGTTCAGGTAGATGATCTGGACAAACAAATATTGGTTAATAGATGCCTAAAGATAGTCTGGGATCGGACTTACTGCGTACGAACCGATGAGGTAGGCCGCATTCAGTCGCTTCGCCGGATTCATGGACGTGTAGTGAACGATCTTCTTGTTGGCATGACACTTGGCGTTCAGTTTCGTGTTCAGTTTCATGCAGTATCTGTACAGCATGCAAATGTTTAAAGGCCCAAAGTCGTTGTAGAAGTTCTCGTAGATGAATTCTTCATCCACGCTAAAGTAATGGGTGTTTGTCGTGTTCTTTGGCTTGATGTTCTTCTTAAAGGCCACAAAGTATAAGCGGTCTGGAACGGAGAGTTAGCGGATTATGGGTAAGCATGTCGTGTCATTCAACGTCAGGTACTTTACCTTCCTGCATTTCTGAGGCGCAGACCAACAGATCCGAGTTGTCATCGTCCAACATCTTGGCAGGCTGGCGGGGAGCGGAATGCCTGAGACAACGGCCACGACTTTTTGGCGTCTGAAACGAGATTAACAAGCATAGAGTCATATACTTTGTTCCACCAATCGTCTTAAATCACTTCCAACTCCCACACACGTAGAACTTGTAGCTTCCGCATGGTATTTCTTATTTATAAATTAATTGGCACTGTATGGCCCATACCCTGTGCATGCTGAAGATGAATGGCGATGGAAGGCCACAAATCTTTTCAAAAATAAAATATCAGAGACTTTTTGGGGGATTGACTTACTCCCTGGTGAGAAATAATCCGACTGAGCACCGACTGCAGTATCATATTAGATCAATATCAACTAGAAGGAAAACCAATCACTGAGCATCGCTTGTTCTAGCCCCTTTTGTTTATTAACGACTCTATTCCCCATTCCCCGATTGTTGGCAACAAAGTGCGCCCACACCGACTTCCACACAAAAACCCGACCTGGCCATAATTGGATGCCAGCAAATGATGTTTTCCGCAAAGGGTGTTCCACATCCACAGATACCTAGTACGTACATTTAAATAACGTCTTTTGTACGTAGTACGTACATATCTACTGAAGTGGAAACATGTGTTCTGTTGTCACTTTGGCAGCAACTTTATGGGTATATCTGCCACCCTGGGCCCCTGCCACTGCCACTAAACGCAGTTCCTTGCCTCGGCTGCTCCACTTTTCCTGCCGTAGCCGAATGTAGGTGATGGTTTCCATATCGATATGCATATAGCCATCAGTCAGGCACTCATTCTATCAAGTCGTCAGTTGGCTGGCAGGCATCCCCAGTTCCGCCACACAATGGAAGGGCTCAGCCGGGGGAGAACTCGAATGGGAAACACTCTTGTAGAAAGAAAGTCGTGAGGAAAATCCCAGAAAGTCACGTCCCTATGGAAATTTATGAGGTTTAGGAAGAGTGCCCCTGGCATCATTTCCATTAAGTTCCTTGCACTTCAAAGGCGAGATTATAAGGGAACATCTAAGATTACTTATTCTAATGAGTATTTTTTTTTAAATATTTTATTTAAATATTATACAAAAATATTGTATTTTTCAGAGGATATTGTGTCTTTATAAACACTCCTCTCTTAAATATGCCCTTTAAATAAATTATACTGCCAGTCCTAATCTCCTAAAAGAAATTTCTCACTCCGGGGCGTTTCCTGCGGTACACAAAATGTACTTTAATGGTATGAGATCCTCTGAAATTACGATGTTGACCCATCACCAAAAGTGTATGTTACATACACACACTCGTCCTGGGGGTCCTGGGGGGTCCTACATGTAAGTATTCGATTTTATGCAAATTCGTAACCTTTTCCATACACAACTAAGAAGCGGTTGGCGTGCCTTTGCAGATTTTCGGGGCCCAGGCCGGGACATGGTGAGTCCTTTTTATCCTTTCATCTTCCCCCCATTACCCCTCTGGCCCTCCCACTTCGACCATGGTTTATGTATTTCCTCTTCCTGGCTTTAAAGTTTAAAAGTCAAGACGGGTAGCGGCTTTTTATGGCACATTTGCATGTCGAGCAAGGGGTTTCGAACCGGGCCAGATCCAAACTTAGATTTCAATCGGGCCACCACAAAGGTGTAGGTATATAAGGTCTACACCTAGGTACATATGTACATATATCGCATGACATTGGGCGGACCTCGAGAAACGGAAACGAAAATAGCTGAAGATATCAGGATATATAGGGCAAGTCACGGTACCGCAGACGGTGAAGGAAGGCTGATTAGTTTCCTTGGCACTCTGGGTGTCATTTCGTTCGAGTAATGGGTTAAGTTCTTGATGACTGCAATATACTCTAATGGAAGGAAGTAATGAGTTCTACTGATAACTCTTACGCAGCGATCACTGTACTTGATTATTGGAGCGGCGACCTCTGGCGGCGATCGGGAGCAATCTGACCAATTCTAACTGTGAACTCTCCACTCATTCCAATTGAGTTTTTCTCCGGCTTCCATTTGCAGTTGCTTTGCCCCTCTCTCTCTCTCTTTCATTCGCATATCCCCCACTCTCGAATTCGACGATCATTCCTAAATATAGCGGGAATATGCAATTTAACGGCTTCCCTTGCTTCCAGCGCTCTCTGTTTTTAGTTCTCCGCCTCTCATTGATGACTTTTGGAGTTGATAAAAATTCCAACAAACAGCAACTACAACTCCCACGTGACGACAACATAACGCACACATAGACGCGTAGCTATGCGTGTATGTACTTATTAACGGAATGTACATACATGTTTATATACACTGTATCTTGGCTTATCTGCCGCATAACCACACAGTCCAAATAAGTAAATAAGGAAAATGGAATCCCGATATCTGGGCTGGGCACTTTGATGGTCATTAAAAACAATGGCCATTTGAAAAGCGACGACTTTGTTGGCGGCAAACAAACGAGTTTTTAAATATAGCTTAGGCCCCAGTGACGTCACCAAAAAACTAACCAAGAATGACAGCAAAAGGCGGTTCAAAATACAAGCCACGACTAAGGCTAGCCGTTTTTCTTTTTGTAGCAGTTAGTAGAAATTGGAAGCGTTAAGCGTTCAGATTTTTGCCGCGCTCGTATACCACAACAAAAACACAGCACACATACACAGACACGCGTTGATTACAACGGCAACAGCATTCACCTGCAACCCACCCCACTCCGCAGCCGACCCCCTTCCCACAACTATTTGCCGCTCTGGACAACTGCGCATGCCTTGGAGCTCTCAAAAGCTGCTCTCCCCAAGAGTATACATGTGTATGGGTGTGTGTGTGTGTTGTGTATTAATAAAAGCAACCAACGCATTTTTCTACTAAAACCCAACACAAATCGGAAAAAAGAATGCGATGTTGTTGTGTACTGCGTAATCAATTTTGGGGGAACTGTTTCTGGACTATTTTCGTGGCATTTTCCCGGGCGAAGGGGTTTCTTTCCAGGCTAAATAGTGTCGCGGAGTGGGAGATGTTACAGTTGCACAGTTTTCGTTTTGATGGTACGTGGCGCTGCGGAGTAGATGGGCAGGTGGGGCAGGAAGACTCACCTAAATTGGGGTTTCACACTTTCGGGTGTACGGGGAAACCGAGTAGGCAGCAACACCAGCCAAATAACACTCCACACTCTGCATAACACTACAAATTTTGTCGGATATTTTCCCTTTTTTTTGTAATTTCTGTGTATTTTTGTACTATTTTTAAAATTTTGTCAACGAATATTCCACATCGAATTTTGTGTTCGTCTGTCTCTGTCTGTTCAAGTTAACAACATTTTCAACGCGAGCTTTTGCACTTTGATTCTTGGCTCTTTTGTTTTCTTTTCTCTGTTAGTTATTTTCAAATAACGCATCGAACCGCTCACGAGCGAAACGCAGCGCCCGATGTAAGCTTGGGTTTGTCCACTTGTCCGAGTTTAAAAATAAACTGAATATTAGAAGGTGAGGTAAAAGTTTAAAAGATTAGAACAGTTACTGGGCACATTTTTTTTGTGCTATCTGGACACACTGCAATTGTTGGCTTATCAAACAGGGTTGCCATTTTAGCTATTTATTAGTGTTTTGCAGCACTGTTCGAAACGTCTTTTGGTACGCAATTTTTGACGATACTTTTAATTTTCTCATTTAAAGCTAGTTATATTAGAAAGAATTTGCAAAAAAAAAATCTACAAAAATTCTCCTTTGGCATCATCACAAGTTCATCGGGATCATTATTGGGATGCGATACATCGATACTTTTTTAACCACCGCGCCAAAAAAAAAACAATTCAAAAAATAAACTACAGCATTGTTTGGATTATGAATCTTCAAGTTTTTATTATATGAAATTATGTTTTTTATTCAGAATTATAAATCTGTTTAAAAATATAATTATTCAGAAATCTGTATATAAGGTAGATCATAGTAATCATATGGAAAAAAAAGACTCTGTTAAATAACATATTATTTACACCTTTGGCTCTGTTAAACTTCACGCACGCACACATCTTCTGGTAGAGTGTATCTATGAGCAATGCACTTTTGAAGTTAAGAAGAAGAAAACGGAGATACAGGCCTACCTACCATGCGTCAGGTCTCTATAAACACCGTTCTCTTGCTCTCTTAGATACACTAAAAAGTATCTTAATGGTTATTTTTCTATCTTTTAAGAAAAAAATGTTTAAAGTCTGCCTTTAAGGGGGAAAAATTCAATAAATCATGAAATATATAACCGGAAAAAAATTTATTTTTATTTTGCATTGTTTTTCTCAGTGCACTGTCTTTTGCTCTCGCAACCGCTCACTTGTTGCTGAGATTGCGGGTGAAGTTTTCATCCTTAGTTCATTCTCGAGTGTAGATCTGTGGCGATCGGTTTCGGTTTCGGATTCGGATTCGGGTTCGGAGCGTACCGCCCCAATCTTTTGGAATTTTCTTTTCGATTGTCTTGGAAAATATCTTCTTCGCCGCGTGCCCTGAGTGTGTTGGCGTATCTGTGTGTGCCAGTGTTGTGGTGGAGTTTAAAAAAAGAAGTCGAAAAGTGTTTGCTGCATCAACAGAAAAAAAAAATCAAAATAAAACACGTTGTGTGTTTGTTGTTTTGTCTGTATAACAGAAAAATACATTTTCGGAATCGAGATAGAGGAAACTATCTTTAACCGATCAAAACAATCCGGTAAGTTGGATATCTTCAAGGAGCACATTTACAGTTAGTATCTGGTTCCACGCGGAGTTTATACGCAGTTCCAAACAGCTGCAGTTCGTCGGTCTCTGTCTCGCTCCTACTTGGTTGGTGGTTTATCTTTTGCCCTGTTTTCGTTGCTACTCGCCTCCACTCCATCCATTTTCCTTCTCCTCCTTCGCATCCGCCGATGTTGTTGTTTTTGCCTCTGGAGATAACCCGAGATAACTTGGGGGGTAAAGGGTATACTTAATTATAAAAAATTTGTTTTTTTTTTTTTTTTGACTATATACTATAAGTTATTATATTTTCGGTTAAAATATTTCAATTTAAATTGCATATAATACCTTCTACATGAAAGATCTCTAGTTTCTGATCCCTCCGCGAATGACAGAAGTTAATGTGCAATTACTTAGCTAGAAATATTTTGTGGATTATGCATACTGTTGCATATAGAAACATGATGCCATGAGGCGACTATCCAACTACATGATTGCATGTGGACTCAAAAAGTGCATGGCCAAGCGGATTTCTTTATATGCAGCCAGCGACAATGGGACTGGCTAATTAAAATGTGAGCCGAGCTTGTCGCCTTGGGGCAGATACAGAGATGTGCGGCCGACGGATTAATTTATATAGATTAGATTGCGGGCTGTGGGGCAGAAAGGATTTGGTCGGTTTCGGTTTCGGGGCCGGGTCTGCTCTAATTATAGCCAATCTGACTATCTGACTATCGCAGGCTGATCTCATATGTATTTGGAGAGACGTGTTAGACTTCCACAACATGTGTGCTCCAGACAGTGAATTGAAATTCGGAACTGGGAGTGGGGGCATGGGTAGTTGGTGCTGGGTTCTTGCCTTTTGGTCGGCATGATGCATACAGTATACAAAGTAAACATACAGTGATCCCTGGAGGAAATGAACTTTTGAGAAATAGTTTAGATGCCTTTGAACTGCCTACGCATATATGATGTAGGTTGAATGTATATGGCCCCTAAATCGGGGCTTCACTGTACAAATAATGATATTGTGTGGTCGAATAAGCTGCGCGCCTTGATGAAATTGGAAATATAAACAGCATCTCCAGCGAAACATGGACCAGGCCAGTGTATGAGCAAATTTTTATGAACTGGCCATACGTATATATAAACATTAGATCACGCACATACACAAAGATATATAGTACATAGTATATGTAGACATCCAGCGAAGTCGAGAATCGTGGAGTGCTCCACTGCCGCTCCACTATTTACCGACAAACACACACACACACACCAGCCCTACTATACCGCCTATATAGCATCGGTTTGTGTGGCTCTTAAATTTACGTTTTGTTCTTGGCTTGTTTGTTTATTTGCCAGTTTCCTCGGTCCGGCCCAAAACGAATGAAAACGAAATTAACCAGCGAACAAATAGCAAACAGAATAAAAACTGAAACAGCACACAGCCTGGAGTAATTAAAGCACCAGAGAGAAGTAATTGTCGCAGCGAGGGAATGTATCTGTGAATGAACTCTTATCGCGGACAGATGAAATTATGAAATACATATATGTATTTTTAGACTCTGGTTCCATGTTTGGGTCTAGAAAATGTGCTCCGATTCGAATTGCCTGGGTTATCTTTCCCAGCTCGTAGCACAGTTTTTGATTTTCTATTATTCTGATAAGAAACCAAAACTCTGGCTTTGGGAATTCAAGTGATATGCCAGTACTCCTCTAATGGTTTAATATACATGTTTATTTTCTTCATAAAACGGTCTTTAAATTGAATATTTTTAAAAGAGAAATTGGAGAGATCCTATAGTCTAATCCACTCTTTCATAAACTTCTAAGCTAGAACCGAAAACTGATAAACCAAAGCCATCTAACGCACCAGGCAACAACGGATTAAGTCTCACCCACACGCACACCCCATTATCGGCACCGTAGTGCTCATAGTATGTATATGTATTAAGTCCGGCCTGATAGGATCCATTCAGTTTCAGTTTCAGTTCAAGAGTCAGCTCGCAACTCAGTTGGTGCGTAAGATTCGTTGGGCGCGGATGCCTTTTTTTATTGGTACGAAAATAAATCAGTTTTCCTTTTTTTGTTTTTGTTCTGAAGAAAATTAGAGCAACTCTCGGTTGATAAGCGGATCAAAGTGGGGGCAAGGGACTCGAGTTTGTTTAGCAACTAATCCCACAAGGGAATGCACTCATTTGATTCATTTTTTATTCATTTTCAGCTTTGGGATTACCACGAAAAGATGAACGAAACAGGCCTATAAAGTGGACGAAGAATCAGGGGCAGGAGCAGAGTGGTTAAGTAAGTTGAAGGACTCAAAAGATCCTGTGTGTCCTGAATGTCCATTTGATCACTGATTGTGTTTATGAATTTCAGATTCAATAGGGAAGGATCACGTGGCTGGTGGCAGTTCCATCAGAGGTCCCAACAGTAGCAGAAACCGAAACGAACGAAAGAAGAGCAACTGATTAAAGCTCCGGCCGGAAGTCCCCGAGTGGAACACTTGGAACGCGACCCCAACAACCCGAACGAGAGAAAGAGCGAGCAAGATGTTGGAGCTGCGGCTTATCGCCGTGGTCTTTGTGCTCGGCCTGCTCGCCAGCGATCTGGGATCGGCGGAACCGCAACGCCAGCCCCAGCACGGCAGGCGGGATCGTCCGAGAAATCCGCCCCGGCAGTATATCAAAACGCATCCCTGCGAGAGGTCCTCTTGCTACCCGGCCACGGGTAATCTGCTGATTGGCAGGGAAAACCGCCTGATGGCCAGTTCCACCTGTGGTCTGCACTCCCCGGAGCGGTTCTGCATCCTCTCCCATCTGCAGGACAAGAAGTGCTTCCTTTGCGACACGCGCGAGGTGACGCGAAACGATCCGTACAAGAACCATCGCATCGGCCAGATCATCTACAAAACGAAGCCGGGCACCAATCTGCCCACCTGGTGGCAGTCGGAGAACGGCCGGGAGAACGCCACCATTCAACTGGATCTCGAGGCAGAGTTCCACTTCACCCACTTGATCATCACGTTCACCACTTTCCGACCGGCGGCCATGTACATCGAAAGGTCCTTTGATTTCGGCAAGACGTGGCACGTCTACCGGTACTTCGCCTACGACTGCAAGGAATCCTTCCCAGGAGTGTCCACTGTTCTGCACAACATCACCGATGTGATGTGCACATCGCGGTATTCGAATGTGGAGCCCTCGCGGAACGGTGAGGTGATCTTCAGGGTGCTGCCGCCGAACATCAATGTCTCGGACCCGTATGCGGAGCACGTCCAGAACCAACTGAAGATGACCAATCTGAGGATTCAGCTGACCAAGCTGCATAAGCTCGGCGACAATCTGTTGGACAACCGACTGGAGAATGAGGAGAAGTACTACTACGGCATCTCCAACATGGTGGTGCGAGGATCCTGCTCGTGCTACGGCCACGCCTCCCAGTGCCTGCCGCTGGATCCGCACTTCAACCCGGCAGACAACGAGGACGGCATGGTGCACGGACGCTGCGAGTGCACCCACAACACCCAGGGCCTGAACTGCGACACCTGCGAGGACTTCTTCAACGACCTGCCCTGGAAGCCGGCCTTCGGGAAGCAGACGAACGCCTGCAAGAAGTGCGAGTGCAACGACCACGCCGTCAGCTGTCACTTCGACGAGGCCGTGTTTGCCGCCTCCGGCAACGTGTCCGGCGGAGTGTGCGACAACTGCATGCACAACACCCAGGGCCAGCACTGCGAGGAGTGCAAGCCGTTCTTCTACCGGGACCCCGAGCAGGACATCCGATCGGAGTTCGCCTGCCAGCACTGCGACTGCGATCCCCGCGGCTCACTGGACGAGGGTATCTGCGATTCGGTGAATGACCCGGAGAACGGCGCCACTGCCGGAGCCTGCCACTGCAAGCCCTTCGTGACGGGACGTCGCTGCGATCTCTGCAAGGACGGATACTGGAACCTTCAGCAGGACAACCCCGAGGGCTGCGAGTCCTGCACCTGCAACACCCTGGGCACGGTCAACAATTCCGGCTGTGTGATGCACACGGGTGAGTGCAAGTGCAAGCGATTCGTCACCGGCAAGGATTGCAACCAGTGCATGCCCGAAACCTACGGCCTATCCGAGTCGGAGGAGGGATGCTCGCTGTGTAACTGCGATGCGGGTGGCTCGTACGATAACTACTGCGATGTGGTCTCCGGACAGTGTCGCTGCCGTCCCCACATGACCGGACGCACTTGCTCGCAGCCCAAGCAGAACTACTTTATTCCCTCGCTGCCGGAAGTGCACGAGGCGGAGGTCATTGATGAGTGCATCTCGTACGGTCCGAATGGTAACTGCAGCCTGGTCGCCGAGACTCCGGATGGCAGCTTCACCGGAATTGGTTTCACCAGAGTGCCTGAGAACACGGAGCTCGTCTTCACGGTTGAGGACGTTCCCCGCTCGATGCCCTACGACGTGGTGATCCGCTACCAGAGCACCTCCCGTGGCGATTGGGAGGATGCATTCATTACGCTGGTCAGGCCAGATCAAATCGATCCCGACGGAGAGTGCGGAGATGTGGCGGCGGCTCATGCTTCGCCGGAATCCCGGATACCCTTCTCGCTGCCCGACCGCAGTCGCCAGGTGGTGGCCCTGAATGATGTCTGCCTGGAGTCCGGCAAAGTGTACAAGTTCCGGATTCACTTCGAACGGAAGCGCCACAACGAGGACAGCCCCACGGCCACGATCCTGATCGATTCCCTTACCCTGATACCCCGCATTGAGGTTACTCCGATCTTTACGGGATCCCCGTTGGCCGATCTTCGCCGGAAGGACTACGACAGATACAATTGCAATGCCTCGCTGTACGATATCAACTACAAGGCGCCGCCAGAGTGCCAGTACCTGGAATACTACGTCAGCACCTATGTCCACGACGGAGCCAGTATGTGCAACTGCAACCCCACGGGATCCCTGAGCAAGGAGTGCGACTCCCACGGTGGCTACTGCCAGTGCAAGCCGAATGTGGTGGGCCGGCAGTGCGACCAATGTGCCCCGGGCACCTACGGATTCGGACCGGAAGGATGCAAGGCCTGCGACTGCAACAGCATCGGATCGAAGGACAATAACTGCGACCTCATCACCGGCCAGTGCCAGTGCGTGCCGAATACCTACGGCCGGGAGTGCAACCAATGCCAGCCGGGTTTCTGGAACTTCCCCGACTGCCGGGCTTGCCAGTGCAACGGACATGCTGCCCAGTGTGATCCCATTAAGGGTACATGCTTGGAGTGCCAGGTAATGCGGGACTCCTCAAAGGATTTGGGATCTTTAATCTTTAATTTTTAATAATAAAGGGTTATTATATACCCTTGCAGAGGGTATAATATAATTTTGGTCAAAAGCGTGCAACGCAGTGAAGGAGGCATCTCCGCCCCTATAAAGTATATATATTCTTGATCAGGATCACCTCCTGAGTCGAAATAAGCAAGTCCGTCTGTCTGTCTGTTTCTACACAAACTAGTCTCTCAGTTTTAAAGCTATCCTTTTCCAAACATTCATTCCAAGTGGACTGAATTCCACTTTGGGCAAACTTATTCGATCCGCCACATTTCATAAAGATCGGGCGACTATATACGACCCGATATATATCTAATAATATAAGCTGCCACTTCACTGCAAGGGTATATCATCTTCGGCTTGGCTCGATGTTAGCTTTCCTTTCTTTTTGCATTATCCCTTAGGACTTCACCACGGGCTACAGCTGCGACAGCTGCTTGGAAGGATACTATGGAAACCCGCTGCTGGGCAGCGAGATCGGATGCCGAGCCTGCCGCTGCCCGGAGACGGTGGCCAGTGGACTGGCTCACGCCGATGGCTGTTCCCTGGACACTCGCAACAACAACATGGTCTGCCACTGCCAAGAGGGATATGCCGGGTCGCGGTGCGAGATCTGCGCCGATAACTTCTTCGGCCAGACGGAAAGCGGAGGCAGCTGCTCCAAATGCGACTGCAGCAACAACATCGATCCCTACGACACTGGAAACTGTGATCGCCAGACCGGAGCTTGTCTGAAGTGCTTGTACCAGACCACAGGGGATCACTGTGAGCTCTGCAAGGATGGTTTCTTTGGCGATGCCCTCCTGCAGAACTGCCAGCAGTGTGACTGCGACTTCCTTGGCACGAACAGCACCATTGCGCACTGTGATCGGTTCACCGGTCAGTGCCCTTGCCTACCGAATGTCCAGGGCCTGCGGTGCGAGCAGTGCGCAGTGAACCACTGGAAGATTGCCTCCGGCGAGGGCTGCGAGTCCTGCAACTGCGACCCCATTGGAGCCCTGCACGAGCAGTGCAACACGTACACCGGCCAGTGCCAGTGCAAGCCCGGATTCGGAGGAAGGGCGTGCAACCAGTGCGAGGCCCGGTACTGGGGCAATCCCAACGAGAAGTGCCAGCCCTGCGAGTGCGATCAGTTCGGCGCTGCCGACTTCCAGTGCGACCGGGAGACGGGCCAGTGCGTCTGCCACGAGGGAATCGGGGGCTACAAGTGCAACGAGTGCGCCCGCGGCTACATCGGACAATTCCCGCACTGCTCGCCGTGCGGTGAGTGCTTCACCAACTGGGACTTGATCCTGAACGCCCTGGAGGAGTCGACCACAGCCACCATCCAGAGGGCCAAGGAGATCAAGCAAGTGGGCGCCACTGGAGCGTACACAGCCGAGTTCAGCGAACTGGACAAGAAGCTGCAGCACATCCGGGATCTGTTACAGAATACCTCCGTTAGTTTGGTGGACATTGACAAGTTGGATGCGGAAACGAAGATCTTGAAGGATCAACTGCTGGCCTCCCACGGCCGGTTGAGCGAAACCGAGCGAAATCTGGACGATATCTACAATTCCCTGAGCTTGTCCGGGGTGGAACTGGAGGGCTTGCAGAACCACTCACTATTGGTGCAGAAACTGTCCAAGGAGCTGAGGGAGAACGGCATTCAGTTGCAGGAATCGAACATTGACGGAGCTCTGAACCTCACCCGACACGCCTACGAGAAGGTCAGCAACTTGTCCACCCTCAAGGATGAGGCCAACGAGCTGGCCTCCAATACAGACCGCAACTGCAAGCGCGTGGAGAGCTTGTCCAACAAGATCCACGACGAGGCCGAGGGATTAGTCAACAATGACAACATGATTGCCGAATACCGCAGGGACCTGACCAGTCTCACCGCCCAGATTCCGGAACTGAACAACCAGGTGTGCGGCAAGCGAGGCGATCCATGCGACAGCCTGTGCGGTGGAGCCGGCTGCGGACACTGCGGCGGTTTCTTGTCCTGCGAGCACGGCGCCACGACCCATGCCGAGGAGGCCCTCAAGGTGGCCAAGGACGCCGAGAAGGCCATAACGAGCAAGAAGGATCAGGCCGACCAAACGATCCGCGCCCTGACCCAGGCGAAACTGAACGCCTCGGAGGCCTACGAAAAGGCCAAGCGAGGCTTCGAGCAATCCGAACGGTATCTGAACCAAACGAACGCCAACCTGAAGCAGGCCGCCGAGCTGATTACGGCCATTGAGATCTTCCAGGAGAACAAATTCGCTGCCCCGGCTGAGAGCAAGAAATTGGCGGAGGATACTCTGAGCCTGGACCTCAAGCTGGAGCCCAAGGAGATCGAGTCGCTTGGAACCAAAATCAACGATGCTGTGGCCTCGCTGAAAAACGTGGAATCCATCATCTACAAGACACGTCCCGATTTGGACAGGGTCAACCACCTCCAGAGCACTGCCAATGCCACCAAGGAAACTGCCAACCAAATCCTCGACTCTGCCAACACTGTGGTGGAGAATCTCGAGGCTGCCGACGAGTCCCAGAGCAAGGCCCAGGACGCCATTCAGCAGGCCAACAGCAACATTGAGCTGGCTGCCAAGGATCTCGAGAAGATCGATGAGGAGACGAATGCTGCCGAGGCTCCGGCCAATAAGACGGCCCAGCAAGTCGAGGAATTGGCCAAGAAACTGCAGCGTCTGCAGAACAACATTGTTAAGAACGATCGGGATGCCAAGGAGATCACCAAGGAGGCGGCCAACGTCAAGTTGGAGGCCATGCGGGCGGCGGGTGAGGCCAACAACCTGCAATCGGCCACCAGTGCCACCAACCAGACCCTGACCGATCGGGCCAGTCGCTCGGAGAATGCCCGGGAGCGGGCAAAGCAACTGCTCACGAGGGCCTCCAAGCTAACAGTCGATACGAATGCCAAGCTGAGGGATCTAAATGAGCTGCAAATGGTGTACCAGAACAAGAACCAGGAGCTGCTCGACCTCCAGGCCGATATCGGCCCACTGAGCGTTCAGCTCAACGAATACTTGCAATACATCCAGGAGAAGGTTCAACACTACAAGCAGTGCTAGTGAAATGTGAGTATTGAAAAAAAAAACCTTTTTTTTAATTCTTTCTTTTTAAATGAGTGCAAAGGTATTCTGCTTTGTTTTATATTAAAAATATGTTAGGGGATTCCCAATTTTAAAGATGGCAGATATTTGCAAACACATATATCGATACATAATTGGATTTATCAATTGGAAAGACTCTGAACTGAAATCAATATTTTTACTATTTTTCAGATTTTTCTGCGAGGCCATTTTCAATTGCCATATTCATGAACAAATACGCGAAATTGCGAATAACAAAAATCGAGTTAAAAAGCAATAATAAAAAAATATAATTACAAAGGCAACAGTTATTATGTAACCACTGTTAAGTTACCGTTACGTTTTGTACTCTAAGCGAAAACCAACACTGCAATGTTAATTTTAAAAATTGATCAAATGAAATTGAATGCCTTCATTTTTGATGTGTACCCACTGAGCTAAGTTTTCTTACACTATCCCTATATCATTTTGTAATACAATTAATGTAATTAAATAAAACTACTTAAATGTGAGAATAATGTTTTGTATCTGTTTGGGTTTGGAAAGGCGCAAGAGAACCAATAGATTTCACAGAGAGTGACGGGTGAGGAGAGCAATTTTTTTTACAGTTAAAAATAGCTAAAAATAATTTATTATTTCAGATTAAAGTAATTAAAAATAGCTTTTCTTTTTTATACATTTTATTTTTTTAGAACATAAATTAAAAGTCGAGCCTAGGCAAAACTTCTTTGCTGTAATCTAAAAAATATAAATGTTAAAAATTGCATGCTTAGGTTTTCATTAATGACTCTTCACTGTATCCATGTACCTATGTGTTGGTCATTATGCTACATCAAAGATTGCCATTTTATTCCATTCCGTTTTGTTTTAGTTCTTCTGCACATCGCGTGCGGTTGTTTGTTTTATTTTTGTTTTCAATTTTTGGGTAATTAATTTTTCATATTTTTATTTACCAAACCGTTTAAATCAAAATATTGTGGAACCGGAAGTTCAATTTTAATGGATAGGCGTTACAGGAAGTCGATGAGGAGTTCTGCAGGTACTATTCTACGGATTTATATTTCAAGTACAGTTGTGAAGAAGCCCACCGCAAAGCAAAAAGGTCAAGGTAATGAGGAGGGTAATATGGAAAATGATTTTTAATTTGAAAGACAAACTACATTTTGATTATGATTGGATGGGACAAGCTGCTCATACATTCGAAAAGACTCTATCTAGAAGTAGAGTATCCGCGGGAACTATCGATACCGGTATCGCACTGACACCCGCCGATAGTGCCGTCACTCTCTGAAATCTCAATCCCAAAACAAGTGCGAGCTATTTTAATAAAAAACATTAACGAAAGCAAACGGCGATACGACGCTGAATTAAATAGTCATTTGTTTGGAGCGAAATTTTAGTTGCAGTGCGTGGAATATATTTATTAACTTATTGCGACATCCGTGCGACACTTCTCACACACACTCTCACTCGCATACATACACACGCACACCGAGCCGATGTTCTGATTTTATGCAAGACAAGCGCTAAAATAAGAATATCTGAAATATCTCTCCGAATATCAAAAATATAATGCCAAAGAAAGGCGAACGACGGGCGAATAAAGAGCGTCTGTAAGCTACAGAAAGGGACAGGACGAAAACGAAAGGGAAACGGCGAAGGCAAAGGAGGTGGAGGAGCCGAACGAAAACAAAAACGGGAGCACCAGCCTGTCGCAGCGGAAAATAGTAAAAATATCAAAAAAGAAAAAGGAAATAAGAGGAAAATTCGCAGCGACATCTGACGTGCAGCGTCAAGTGTTTTCCCCCAGAGTACGTTTTTCCCCCAACCTGTCAGTGGATCCCTGTTCCGATCAGATTCTGGCTGGGATGCATATTTCGAGCCATCTGCTGACCTTTCCCATTAACATTTCGCGGAATCGGAATTTAAGAAAATGCATTCTGAATTAATGACACATAAATTCAACAAAGTTCATTGCTAAATTAATAAAATTGTTAACGGTGAAAAGTAAATATTTTGTATACGTTTTTTTTGTATATATTTAAAAAGATATCTGTACTGGAAACATTAAACAAAAATTTCTGAAACCGTAAAATGAGTTCCACAAAGAAAGTGAATTTTTACGACTTCCGATTCCGCCAAATTTGACTGAATTTGATTTGGGAATATTTCTACATTATATGTCCGACGACGCCTTTGTTGTTTATTTAAATTTTTTTTTATTTCTTATATATACGGTTTTTTAATACACAAACATCCACCCACATTCCCACAGCGCTTGTCTGGCAGCCTTGCATGCGCCTCGCTTGAAATCCATTGACAGAGCAGAAATCGAAAGGCCAGGAGAGAGTCCCAATAGGTCACAGCATTTCCCATGGACGACGAACTGGAAGATAGGGTGTTCTATCAGACATACGTATCGCACATGAAAATCCTGTCGAAGTTTGCGGTGGGCTTCTCGTCCATCAACTCGCCGCTGGCCTACATATGGAAGCTATGTCGGCTCTACGTCCTCCGGCCGGAGGTGATCTTCTGCGGAATGATCCTATTCGTTTTGTTGCTTTACTTGCAAGCGGTAGATGTGTGGAGTCGCAGCATCCTGGGTCGCATTCAGGCCACGCTGGGTCGCCAGAAGGCGGTTAAGATGATGGAGCTATCTGCCAGTGCCGGCGATCACCAGAGCTGGGAGGAGCTGAAGCAACAAAGCTCGGCATTCGCAGTTCTAGGACGAAGGCCACGCATGGAGGATAGGTAATGTCACCCTATGATAGATTATTTACGCTTGGAACTTTGATTTTTTTCTAAAATTAAATGTAAATCACAACGAGTGCCAGACAAAGCATCGCAATCTCGTTATGACACCACAAAAATGTGTTCCATTTTCTAAAGTCAAAGTTCACACACTTGAGATAGCAATGAGTTATTTATTTATTCGTTTGGATTGTACTTCAGGTTCATCATCGAGGAGAACATCAATAACAACACCGGCATCTCCTTCTTTGCCGTTTTCGACGGCCATGGCGGGGAGTTCGCCGCCGACTTCGCCAAGGACGTGCTGGTGAAGAACATCTACAACAAGATCATCGAGATGACAAAGCTGCTGAAGAGCGATGGAGGTTTCGGGGACTACGACAAGAGTCCTTACTTGTCTCGTAAGCAGAGCCGCAAGGACTCCAACAAGGAGAACACAGAACCCACGGCAGCTGTTGCCCGCAAAGATAGCCTCAGGAAGGCCCACAGCACCACGGCGGACTGTAGTGCCATCAAGCAGAAGACCACAGAAGCTTCGATAGCCGACATCTACACAGCTCAGCTGAACTCAGCCATGAGAATCAGCGGCAATGTTGGGGCAGCCAAGGATACCTTTCTGAACAACAACAACAATGCACAGAACGGAGCAGCAAATGCACCGCCTCCGAACTTGGAGGCCAAGTGCTACATCGAGAACGGGCGAATCAACTTTGGCAAACTAATCACAGACGAGATTATGTCGGCCGATTACAAGCTGGTGGAACAGGCCAAAAGGGCGGTAAGTTAATCTTCTAAATATTTCATACTTCTTATCTAAAAAGGTTCCTCTTTTAGACCAATATTGCCGGCACCACTGCTCTGATCGCCATTCTTCAGGGGTCCAAGCTGATTGTTGCCAATGTGGGCGATTCCCGGGGCGTCATGTACGATTCCCGCGGCATTGCCATTCCGCTCTCGTTCGATCACAAGCCCCAACAGGTGCGCGAACGGAAGCGAATTCACGACGCTGGCGGATTCATTGCTTTCCGGGGCGTTTGGCGCGTGGCCGGCGTTTTGGCCACGTCACGTGCACTCGGCGATTATCCGTTGAAAGATAAGGTACATATAGCAGCAGTGGGATGATCTGACATTCGGGGCTAATCTATATTTTATTTTCAACGCGCTCCTCTTTCAGAACCTAGTGATTGCAACGCCCGACATTTTGACCTTCGAGCTGAACGATCACAAGTGAGTGCAATGAACCCAGATATTCAAATAGTTTTAAAAACAATAACTCTTTTTTTTATTCCGTTTATCAGGCCCCGTTTTTTAATACTGGCATCTGATGGTCTTTGGGATACGTTCAGCAATGAGGAGGCCTGTACTTTTGCCCAGGAACATCTGAATGAATCTGACTTTGGGGCCAAGTCCCTGGCAATGGAGTCCTACAAGCGCGGCTCCGTGGACAACATCACAGTGCTGGTGATTGTCTTCAAGAACGAGGTCTACAAGATTGGCAGTTCGGCTGTCAAGGCAGCAGATGAAGCTTTAAAAGTCCCAGCCAAATCGCAGAACGTTGCTCCTGCCGCCGTGCAACGATCGAATTCAATCAAAACCAAATGAAATCAACACACTAGAGTGCCTGCTAAGAAATGCTATTTAGCTTTGCCCTTACATTTTTTCTCCCTCCTCTGGAAAAAAAACAAGTGCCCAAAAATTCTAGTTAGGCGTTTAAAAAAAAATAATTATTTGTTTTTCGTGTTTGTGTTACTTATTGTCATCCCAAAGCGCAAGAGCTATCCATTGACATACATCACAGTCGTGGCCTTGCCAGGTCATCCCAATTGCGTCTCTCATTTGTATCTCGTCTTGATCATATCTAAGGTTGTCGGTTAGCCCATGTTGTTTTGTACAAATTGTTTAGCATCCGCCGCCGCATTGCCGTGCAGTTCATTTTCTCGAAAACACACTTCATTTACCCTTCTAGACCACGCATCGTCATAAAACCAAACTATTTATTTAATTTATTTGTTATACTTGTAAAATAGTCGTATTTTTTAAACTATCAAAAGGTGTTTACAAATAAAAAAATCGAACGAAATGCGACTGCTTCGAGTTGCTAAACTTTAAATAAAAAGGAGTTTTTATTTTTGGGAATACCCCTATGGTAGTCGATTAATTCGATTATTCCCCTTTCCGATTTATTTAAACTTTAAATAAAATGGAGTTTAAGGTTTTAATTATTATTAAACCTTAGCAGCATATTCTGTTATAGGTGAACCAACTGTCGCGTTCTTTATTAAAATAATTGCTTAAAAAAGATTTCTCAATTGTTAATTTGTTAAAAAATGTTTCTCTTTTCGATTTTATTCCCCCTATCAGATTGGGGAAATTTTGGAAAGAATATGATCAGCCTGTACCTACCTCGAATATCCTTCAAAAATGTATGATTTTAAGCCCAACCATTGAAAACTTATCTTCTTTCGAAATCATACATTTTATTAAACAGGATATAGTCCGACTATAAATTAAATATCCCCCTTATCCTAAGCCCTAGTTACAAATCGGCAAAGACCGCCCAAAGTTTTTCCATAAAAATATTTATATATTTTTTGTACATCGCGCTTAAATCTTTTATTTTGTTTAGTTTTTAAACAAACAGTTTCGCGGCCAGTACGGTAGTCAGCTTAATTAACTTAATGAGCCGAAACGGACACCTGCCAGACGCGGATGGTGTTGTCGGAGTAGCCAGCGAACAGGGTCTGTCCGTCAGTGGACCAGGCCAAAGACAGGCACTGGGGCTGGTCGGCCTTCGACGTGGGCGAGACGACCTCGGGGCGCAGCTCCTCGACGGTCTTCTTGCAGGCCAGATCCCAGATCTTGATCGAGGGACCGTAGGCGACGCACAGCCAGTAGCGGTTGGGCGAGAAGCACAGGGCGTTGATGATGTCGTTGTGCTCCAGGGTGTACAGGTTCTTGCCGTCATTCAGATCCCACAGCAGGGCCTTGGAGTCCTTGCCACCGGAGGTGCAGAGGGAACCATCGGGCGAAACGGTAACAGTGTTCAGGTAGCCGTTGTGGCCGTGGTGGTTGTTCTTCAACTTGCAGTTGGCCAGGTTCCAGACCTTGACGGTGCGATCCCAACCGCAGGACACGATGATCGGGTTGGAGTGGTTGGGCGAGAAGCGCACGCAGGACACCCAGTCGGTGTGGCCATCCTCCTGGATGGTGAACTTGCACTCGGCAAGGGTGTTCCACAGCTTGATGGTCTTGTCCCGGGAGCCGGACACGATCTGACGGTTATCAGCCGAGAAGGCAACCGACAAAACGTCCTAAAAGCGAACCAGAAATTTGACGATTAGCTTGGAATATAAATCCATTTTCTATAAAATAATGATGGTTTCTTATCCGATTTAATAGGTTAGTTTCATGTTTGAATTTTATAAACAAATTTATTTAAAAAAAAGCCATGTTTCCTGGCAAACTAACCCATTAATCATAGTTTAAAAAAATAAAAGCATCAGAATCAGTGGTTTTTATGCATGTTTGCCTACTTACGAGAACTTCACATTAATAAAAGCGGAGACTCGGTCGAAGGGAGAACCGTGTGTTGTAAAGATGTCAACCAGAAATTCTGCCTCGCATAGGCGCAATATATATTTTTTCGATACGTAGCCGGTAAAGGCGAACCTAATAACATCGCTCCTAACCTTACTTTTAGGCCATTTACCGGCTGGCTATCGATGCCAGAAGCAAAGCTCAAGTCCCTACGCGAACTAAGGTAAATTGGAAACTTATCCCACCTTGGTGTGTCCCTCGAAGCGTCGGGTGGTCTTGCCAGCAGCCAAATCCCACAGACGCAGGGTCTGATCCCAGGAGCCGGACAGGGCGTAGTTTCCATCAGAGGACAGCACAACATCGCTGATGAAGTGCGAGTGTCCGTAGAGACGCTTCTGGGGGTAACCGTAGTTGGTATCCTCATCACGGGTCAGCTTCCACACGATCAGGGTCTTGTCTGCAAGTCAAAACCATTTATTTATGAAATCGTCCACGGATGTCGAAAATATTCAAAGATTTGAATGAGGCTCGGAGCGGGTCTACGTACCACGGGAGGCCGAGATGATGGTGTCGGGATCCTTGGGGTTGGTGGCGATCTGGGTGACCCATCCATTGTGGCCAATGAGGGTACCGCGCAATTGCAGGGTTTCGGACATTTTGGTTTAATATTGTCAACCTAAATTTAAAATTAATCTTTTGAAATTTAAAAACGACGAGCACTGAGAATTTCGCTTCTTACCTCGCCGGAAACGGAAAAGAAAAGAAGGAGAGCTGGTCCCACTAGAAGCAAGGCCTTCTTCGTTGACCACCGTGTGTATCTTCTCCGAATACAGGCACACCCTGTGTACATTCTACATCTGGGATTTTTTTAATTACTACATTTAAAGAGACAAAAATAAATGTGTTTTAAATACTCCAAAAAAAAAACAATTTCAACGACATCTCCCCTTATCTGGGAACACTAATGGTGACCGCACTTGTCAGAACATTTAAAAATTCTGTCGAAAAGGACACCTTTCCGAACTACGCCAAAAAAAATATTAAAAAAATTAACAAAAAACCAAAATTAAATATACTTTTTAGATGCTTTTGATTAGAGATTAAGCCAAAAATTTTCGGTTAAAATTGGCAAAGCAGTGCATTGCCAATCTACATTTCAGGTTGGTATATAATTTTCAATAAAGTTAAAGAGCATACCTTTTAAAACTACGTCAAAACATATATTTTTCCCCTGATACTTTTAATTATTTCCCTTGATTATTTTGCTTTGCGAAAATTTTATTGTGCCCATTTGAAAGTGAAGAGGCAAGTCTATGCAAGCAGTTTTCCAGTATTTTTGGCATGGCAAGCGCGAGTCGTTAAGATAAAGGTAGGGATGCATATATAACAAAAATCGTATCAATATATCTTGCTTTAACAAAATTTTATAAATATAACTGAAATATTATAAAATGACTATCCTAGTACTATAAACAAAGAAATTACTCAATTTAAATTTGGCGCGCTGTCACAACTCCATACATGTTGGTTGTTGTGAATGAGAAGTCCGATATACCATCTTGCTCGCACGCAACATGTGTGTCTGGTAACCTTAGTGTGGCCAAGCAAAACTGTTTTCCAAATAAAATCGATACACAACATTGCTGTTCCGATATAAATAAATATTTTCGACATCCCTAGATAAGGCACAAACGGTCACACCAAGTCTCTCCTTCGTCAAAAAATCGTGTCGTCGCTTTGTGAACAAAAAATAGAGAAAAAATCGCCCAAAACGGAGAAGAATTGAGCTTAAATCGCTTGGACACTGGAATTTGTGAGAGAAAACCGAGTGATTCGCGGCTGGCTAGCGTTCCGCATCGAAGGAAGAATTTTTTTCGTCCCCTAGTTGAACAAGAGCCGTCAAAATTGAATCGACAAAGATTGACGAGACTTTTTCTTCCACCACAACTGCGATGGAAGATAAAGCAACAACAAAAGATCTTGATCAATGGATTGAGCAGTTGAACGAATGCAATCAATTGACAGAGACACAAGTTCGCACCCTTTGCGACAAGGTAAGGCCTGGTCCTCGCCAATTTGGGATGTTTAAAAATAATTTTCGTCATTGCATGCGAGCGATTTTTGCAAATGGTGCTCCGTGCGTGCCTCAGCCCCTCTCGTTCGCTCTCACGCCGCTGGGCATGAATCACGTCCGACGCTCTCGCTCGCACAGTAGCGGCGGCTTGCGGCGCCATATTGGAAATTCCAACAGCCAAGCGAAGCCATAGGTTGCGTGCGAGAGAGCGGGACGGCCGTAGGGACAAGTGCGTGCGCGAATGCGATGGCAACTTGGAGCGCTTTGAGAAATAATTTTTTATTGTATTTAGCACGAAATTGTTTAGTTTTAGTTTGGTTTGAAAACCGTGCCCAGATCCCCCAGTTGTTTACCCTGGAAATGCGACCCTCCCTCGCGATCCTGTTCGAGTGGCTAATCGGTTCTCGTTGAGTAAATATTACTTAATGTTTTCGTGTGTTGGTGTTTGTCTTCAGAATATGTATCTATGTGCCCACAGTCGTTCGTATCTAGAATAATGCATTTGCAGTGGTGTTTGTGCTTCGGTTTCTGTGCTTCTACTTTACTGTATTGTATGCGCCCAGCAGCAGAAGGAATATTGAATTCAATTAAACACTGGCTGGCAATTGTTTTTAATTTGCCGACTCTACCGTTCATCAAGCCAAGTGCACACACAAACAAACAGTCGAGGAGCTCGTGGCGCGGCGGCAGGGGCGCCAGATAACGATTCATTGATTTGGGAGTAAGTGGGGTTATGTTTGCGTCACCCAAATAGCTTGCTCTGCTCCTGAAAGAATTGCCCAGCTTCCCCAGAGGTCCGCTCCGAAGAACGTTCTCCTCTCTTCTGGTGGATCTTTCCCTTTTGTTAGTTTTTCTTTCGGGAAAATGGGGAGAGGCGAGAGCGCACTTGTGTTGGTAACTGCATCTGCTTGTATGGGTGTGATGGCCTCGTCATGAGTTTTTTTCTCCTCCTTTTTTCCCCCGATTTCTGGGCAAGCGGAAGCAACAGCCTCCAAGGCAAAATGCATATGGCAAAAAAAAAAAAAAAATCTAATTGGCACACGCATCGATGCTGTTTGTTGGCACTTCTGTTGCGTCCGGATGCGGTTGTTACCTCCGGAAGCTTTTCATGTCCCATGTCAGAATGAGCAATATTTTTATGTTTATCTTGCCTTTCTTATATATTTTCTCAATTATTTTTCATAGTTTGTAAAGATACTCAACCTTTCGGACGACCCTCGTATGCCTCGTATGTTTTTTTTTTGTTAGCTCACGTCGAACTAATTAGCATCTATAGATGTATTCGTCATATACTCTTTCCCATAGACAGGTCTCTCAACCTCTGGCTGGGTTTCGTAAAATGGCCTTAGCCTCTCGCAAGGTTCCTCCTCCTCCCATACAAGTTCCAAGTTATTTTCGGAATCACTTTCAGTTTTTGCCAGAGTATGTTCTTTTTCTAAACCTTTCTGGCCAGTCATGCTCCACTGACCAAATTATGGAGCAAGCATCACTATTATCGTCACAGTTTTCCCTTTTTTCAATGAAAAATAATGTAAACAACATCAAGAGCTCCATGGTTTCAGTTGGACTATCAATTTTGATATTTTTTAGCCGATGATTGATTAATGCTTCCCATTTCCTCCTCTTGTGGTACAAAGATATGAATAGATTTAGGCGCAGTACTTAGCACACATGTGTGTTTTATCTCATCTGCTAGTTACAGGCTATTTCTAGAACCCACTTGATGTGTTGGTGTTGAGTCATGCCGATCGGTGTACTTGAAGAGAGCTGCGTACGATGTACTATTATTTTATCTCACTATTACTTGACCCTGATAGAGATACTACTAATCGCTTCCTCCGATCCATTCCAGGCCAAGGAGATCCTCTCCAAGGAGTCTAATGTCCAGGAGGTAAAATGCCCGGTAACGGTGTGCGGAGATGTGCACGGCCAGTTCCACGACCTGATGGAGCTGTTCCGGATAGGCGGAAAGTCGCCGGACACCAACTACCTGTTTATGGGTGACTACGTGGACCGTGGCTACTATTCCGTGGAGACCGTAACTCTGCTTGTGGCGCTGAAGGTCCGCTACAGGGAGCGCATCACCATTCTGCGTGGTAACCACGAGTCGCGCCAGATCACACAGGTCTACGGTTTCTACGACGAGTGCCTGCGCAAGTACGGCAACGCCAACGTTTGGAAGTATTTCACCGACCTGTTCGACTACTTGCCCCTGACAGCCCTGGTCGACGGGCAAATCTTCTGCCTTCACGGCGGTCTCAGTCCCTCGATCGACAGCCTGGACCACATCCGGGCACTCGACCGCCTACAGGAGGTGCCCCACGAGGGCCCCATGTGCGATCTGCTCTGGTCCGACCCCGATGACAGGGGCGGCTGGGGCATTTCGCCCCGTGGTGCCGGTTACACCTTTGGACAGGTGAGTACTAGATAGGAATCTGAGCTCTGATGCAATAGATTTTTTATTTATTTGAATTTCTTTAAAGTGTATCTGCCAAAGTCGTCAATTACGCCATTTAGCAGATAAGATCGGCAATCGCTAATCACTTATCACATATCACTTATCACTAATTGGAATTATTTCTTGATAACACTATTTTATTTTCATAGTTTTCATTCTTTGCTTTGAAATTGCATTGGGGAAATTCCTAAAATCTATCCCTTGGTAGCATCAGAACTGGGTAATTAATATTTTGTGTCACTTTCAGGACATTTCCGAGACGTTTAACAACACAAACGGCCTGACACTCGTCTCGCGTGCCCATCAACTGGTCATGGAGGGCTACAACTGGTGTCACGATCGCAATGTGGTCACAATATTCTCAGCGCCAAACTATTGCTACCGTTGTGGCAACCAAGCGGCCCTCATGGAACTGGATGATTCACTTAAATTTTCATTGTGAGTACTTTTGTAATAATTTATTGCAATCTGATTATCTTATTGTATGTTTTTTATTTCTCGGTTCGCGATAGCCTACAATTTGATCCGGCACCAAGGCGCGGGGAGCCTCATGTTACGCGAAGAACACCCGATTATTTCCTTTAAGCTGGATTGCACGCACCTAAGCAGCTTACATTTACACATATTACATCGCATTATAACAACAACAACAACAACAAAAACAGCCGAAACAATATATAATATATACAAATCCAACCTACAGCAAAAAAAAAAGTAATAAACAAAAGGCATTTGCTGTTGAGAAAAAAAAAAGAAAAAAAAAAAACAAAATACAAAACCATAAAACCCGAAACTAAAACCTCGATGCATTTGTTTTGTGGATGATCGTTTTAAACAGAAACAAGTGGAAAATATTGTATAAACAAACGAAAAAAAGCTAAAAAAAATAATCATAACAGTCGAGAACACACAAAAAATGCATTGAACAGTTTATTGTTGTTGCCGAGAAAGTAAAATAAAAGTTGCCAGCGGGTGGCGGCAGACAGAAAATATATATAAATATATCAAAGATAATAGACGGGGCGGAGGACGAATGACGGAGAAGCAGTATACAATCCAATCCAATCCAATCAATCCTACCAACCAACCAACCAACCAAGAACCGCAAGCAACAAGAAGAACTACAACTACTTAGCTAAATTTGTTAATTTATAAAAATAACGAACTAAGCGCCGCAGCAGAAAAGCAGCCCAAGAGGGAATGATGGATGGATGGACGCATAGATTATGACGTGATGCGTGTGTGTGTGTGGAGGGGTTGACAAAGGACTAAGGACGAACGCCAGGACGGGCAACAAGCAGACCGACAAAGCAGTAAGATTGCGTTCAAGCATCAGCGGTAGCAGCAGGAGCAGCCGAAGCAGAAGCAGAAGAAGAGAAGCAAAGCGAGCGGGGAAGCGCAGGGCGGGCCAGCGATTCATACAAAAACAAAAAATTATAAAAAGAAAATAAGGAAATACAAAAAGTTTAATATTACTGATTAAAATTAAATAAAAAAGCGAATAAAATTATTAAAAAAAAAAAAAAACAAAAAAAAAAAACATAAAAAACAAAACCGATTAAAAAAATTCATTATCAATTAAGTTCATATGTAACTTTAAAAATAATAAAAGTAAAAAACAAACAAACCATAAGATCCAGCCATTTCACAGACGAAGAGAGCCACGTATAGGGACATTAAGAGAGTCTCGTCTCGTCCCAGAGAGGATTTCCCTTAAGAGAGTACGTCGCGTGAAAAGCGTATTTTAGCGTCTGGCAATGCCGCTTCCTTTTGTCCTGCGGGCATTCGATGGCATCTACTGTGTATGCGAGCCTGGCGAAGATAACACGAAACCAGAACGACAGGCGGAAGTCGAGCCTCAAACGGGCCACCTAATTGAGACCACAAAAGGAGCGGGCGTGAGTCGGGGGCGCTGGAGCTGACGGATGGTGGCCGCAACCCCGAGCCGGCCGTGTGGGTGAGATGCCCACAAGTCGAATTCCAAATCAGAGCTGGGCAGAGAAAGCGAAAGCAAAAATCTTTGCAACTTTGTATAATTTTTTGCATATTTTATTAGCCCACATGAGCAGGCTAAATCGGGACACAGTGGTCTGTCTATCTGTTCTCCGTGGAGTTCGGAAGGAGCTCAATTTTTTATAAATCTGATGTATGATTTTTTGTAACATGTTTTCTTTCTTTCTTTTTAAACTTTACAATATTCTGTGATTTTGATTGCTTATTGATTTGAAGTCTAAACTTAAGGCACAGAAGGAAACAGAAATTCAGCCATATATTATTAATTTTTTTGGAATTATTTTCTATATTTTTGATGTGTTGTGAAATGTAAAATGTTTTCAAGTTTGTGAAACATTGTTTTCCGTATTATTTTCTTTTGAAATCCAATGAGGCCTTTTACGTTTATTTGAAAAACCTTATGTATATTTTTGAAATTGTATTTTGGACATCTGGTTACCAATAAATATTTACACCTTAAAGATCCACATATATTTTCTTCGGGAGTATGTTCTGTTTTAGGGAGTAAGTACTGTAAGTGAGTTCTGGTGTTGTTGGAAAATTCAAATTTGGAAACATGCTCCTCCGGACGCTCAAGTGCCCAAGATTTTGCAGCACACACACACACGAGAAGCACACTCGTATAAACATACACCTTCCGAGACTTGTCATCTATCATGCCCCAGCAAACCCGAAACCAGAACAGGAGCTCCACGAGGACAAGGACGGGAGGTAATTGTCGCCTGGCTGCTGTGGAGAGGTTAAGGGACTGGGGCTGGGGTTGCGATTCCGATTCGGATTGGGGGCCTGGAGCAGATTGTATTTGTCGGTCTGGCAGCGACGTCGGCAGAGACAGCGACTGCGACTGTGGCGTATGCGACATGGAAAATCCATTATCACGAAGTGAATTTTTACTGAAAAATTTACATACCCACTCCGCCACTGGCGCAGCGCCCCCCCGCCGTCTCATATAAATGTGAAAATAAATCCTGAGTGCGTGTTCAAGGGACGGCGAGGGTTGGGAGGGGTCCTGGTTCGGGGGTCGGGGGTCGGGGCGTGTAGGGATGCTCGGCATGAATATAACCCACAGAAATACAACTCTATTTGATGGCCCGTTATTAAGTAAAGGAATGCCACCAAAAAGTTGCCCAGCAAGAAGAATCCTAGGTAGATTTTGTATTTAATTAAAGGCATAAATTCAAAATGATGGAAGGACCCTTCTTCTTTTTTCTCCTTTTTGGTAGAACACTTTGAAAAATTTTTTAAGAAAAGTTTTTAAAAAAGATAAAATATAAAGAGATTTTATATAAGAGATATTAAAATTGTTTTTTACTGAAAATCATATTATATTCTTTATTATTTTAGTGGAAAATATACTATATTATAGTATAACAATATAGCCTTTCATAGCCATTTAATTTCAAAGATTTTAAATTTAGACAAAATGTATAGTTTCTTAAAATAATGTGTTTCGGCGTAATTTGTGGTCGAAACATTACTAACCAGAGGTAAATAAATCGGGAGCCAGATAAATAAAAAACCCCTGACCCCAATTTAGGGATAAACAATCTCTAAAACGTAATGACCAGAATTCGGTGAGTGTAAGGCCTGGATAGATGATGGCCGAAAATGTTTGGACCATAAAACAAAAGTAAGTGAATCGGTATGATGGATACGGTTAAGGTTCTGGGTTCTGGGTACGGGGTTCTGGGTTTTGGGGATGCAGCGCAGCTATAGCCAGTGAAGGTAGCCTAAATATTAAAAATTTAAATGAACTGCTCACTTTTTACGATTTTGTCCTTAGTTTACGACTGCTTGGCCAGAGCGATAGAAAGAGAGAGGGCGTGCTTAAACAAACGTTTTTGTATTTTTATCGTTTGTGTGTCGGTGTGTGTGTGTGTGATGGGTGTGCGTGTGCGTTCGGGTGGGGGCGGTAATTTCGGGGCTAGTGTGTGTGGGGTGGGGGGATGTATCTTTTACGATGCAAATTTGTTGCCATAAAATTGAAGAGTGTAGCCAAAAGTGAAGCGCTTGCCTAAATAAACTTTGCAGACTACAATGATGATGATGAGTTGCCATTCCCGCTCCGGTTGATGATGATGATGCCTTCGCCTCGTAGCTGGGAATTTTGGGGCTCTATGCCCGGGACTCTATGGCCACGTGCTGGCTCGGGGAAAAGGTTGAAAGGTCAGGCCTGCAACTCACACGTTCCTGGGCAGAACGGGGGCATCGGGGGAATGTAGATCCAATGGCGAGATTGCCTCTTTTTTGTTGTGTGTGTGTGTGTGTGTGAGGGGTGTGAGGGTGGCGAAAAATCAACGAAAATCGATTGCCGCTAAATACCCAAAAAGTTTCGGCCTGAGGAGTTAACGTAACGTTGTTAACTCAACTCAACTCAGCCTCAACTTGGCCAAAATACAAAAAGTTTTCCCTGCTCGGATGCTTCCCAGCTTGTTCTCTTTTTTTTTTACAGAGTCCTCCTCCCCAGGACCGGTTCTAGCTTGTTTTTGTTGCCGTTCCTGATAAATCCCCAACGATTTGCGTCTCAGTCTGGGGCAGCTTTTTTTTCTGCCGTTGTTTTCTGGCTCTACTGTCTGTATACAATATTTAAATTTTTCGATTTTTATTTTTGCACTCGGCACTCGAGCGTTGAAAGGGTGTAATGGAACTTTTTTGTCAGAATATGTATAACATTGTGCGAACTATAGGGGAGAAGGAATTTGGGCTAAAAAGGCTTAAACCCCTGTTAATAATGCTATAAAGTAATTGTTTCTCATACAAATTAAATGATAGTACTAAAATAAATAATAGTAGAATTAAGCTTATAAAAAGAATGGTTCTACAACCAATTAACTAAATAGAAACTAACTTAAGAGGAACGATAACAGACAGAATATTAACCTTTAATATTATAAAATATTATTATAGATAAAAGAATATTAAAGAAATATTTAAAGATTTTATAATAATGATTCATGGTTTGCGTATGAGTAATATCTTTAAATATTACAAAAAAAATATCCATTCTTTTCTAACAGGGATTCATGCTTCATACTTCAAATTTATTTATTACTCATACGCCGTGTGGATTTCATAGAAGTGCTGAAACTTTTATCATTAGGTAAAAAACATAAAGTTTAAACGGAAAAAAAACAGATTCATAAAATTTTATATAAAATTAGTTTTATAATTTTTCTTTTGGCCTCATGCTTGTTTATTGAGAATTGAAGACTTAAATATAAACAAAGAATATTATAGGTCCTATTTTTAGGTCTTCTTTATCCAAAGTCCTCTAGAAGCCTATATGAGCTTCTCTAGTTCTTAGCAACTAATCTAACTTAAACTGAAACTTATTGCACTGTCCGATTAGATAAGATAATTAATGTGAGACTTTAGACAACAAGCAGATAACCGAGTGCTCTGGTGAGGGTCAATGGGCATGGAATATTAAATTAGTAATTAGCTCAGCAGCGTCAGCAGACCCAACAACAGCAACAACAACAACCAGATGTTGTCACAGCCTGTCTTCCCCATCCTGTCCTGCTGCCGGAAAACTTTTTCCTTCCATCCCCCCTCCCAGACTGTTGGGATGAAGCCTTAGTTTGCTCTTTTGCTTTTACTTTTGTTTCGTTTCCGTTTTCACCTGCAGGAATTACTCAAATTTATCTACGTGTGTTTTGAGGTTGTAGGTTGAGGGCATTCCGCTAGTCATTCTATGGCCGTCTCGTTTTCACTACCCAGTACAGGTTGGAGGCACAGTGATAATATGATATAGTGGAAATTTTGTTAATGGGAGTATAGATGTGCAATCTTAATTTTGGCTTTCTAAAGCGTACCACTCTGCGTATGAGTAATATTGTAAGTCGCTTTCGTATTTCGATTCCAAACAGTCTCTAATAAATGTGTAGCTTATCAAAATTATTTGAAAAAACTTTGAAAAATTGAAACTTCTTGTTTGACTTTCTCTTATTAAAACTTGATATATTAATTACTCATACGCCATATGGGGTCTGTTTAAATTTTAAAAGGTAAAATCTGATTTGTAAGTCTTATTTAAAATATTAATAAGAAATACGATTTGTTTTATTTTTCTCAGGAAATTAAGAATAAAAAAGTTATGAGTTTATAAATTCGAATTCCAAAACAGCTCCCCAAAAATGCGTGGAAAAAATGTAGTTTGAAGAAATATAAACTTAAATTATTTATTTATAGTTTGATAAGTCGAATCATTACAATTCCGTGTCTTTCTTTAAATTATCTTAATTTTCTTTGAAGCGGTTACGGTTCTACTTTTGATTAGTTCAAATGTGCGAGAGTTCCCTGTGTTTGCATTGTGTTTTTGTTGTTTGTTTCTACTTTGTCGCTTATTGTTGTTGCTGTTTGTTAGATTCTTTATTTTTTTGTTGCTGCGGGCATTGACTGACTTCCTTCCTGGCAGCCACGACAAAATCAGGCGGAGGTGGGGACTGGAGGCTGGAGATATGCGATGGAGTCAGGAGATGGCATCTCCTCTTTTGGTGGAGCCTGGCGCCTGTTCTTCTTCTTCTTTCTAGCTTTTGGACTCTTCGTCTTCTCCTGCTTCTGGGTTGCGTGTTTCGCTTCTGTACGTTTTCTATTGCTGCTTCCTTCCGATATTCCAGCGACTTTCCCTGCCCAGGCATGCCCCTACTCCTCCCCTACTGCACCCCACCTTCGGTGTTGTATTTGTATTTTTCTGAATTTTTTTTCCTTTTGTTAGCCGGCTCTGTTTTTCGTTTCTGCTTTTCTTTTCGACATTTTTTTTCTTTATTTCCCAGTGAATTTGGATGTCTCGCACGTGAGCCGCATAATGAAATTTGCCACTCCCTATTGTCTCAGTGTGTGCGTGCTTTGCCTGTGTGTGTGTGTGTTGGCCCAGCTGATGTCGTCTTAAAGAGATGTCATTGCTACCCACCCACTCCATCCACCCCCCACCCACGTCCATTGCTTTCCCACTTTTTTGCCACCCATTTAGCCACGAAGCACCCCCACCCCCACTCACACCCACTCTCTCCCATGAAATGAAACTCTCGATTTAATGCGAAGGAATCTCGGCCAGAAATTGTCTTGGTTTTGAGTCCTTCTCCGGCCCTATTCCTGTTTTCCGTCTTATTTGCATGCGCTGCCACCTAAAGGTGACAACACCAAATGTTCAATGTGCCAAAAAACAAGCTTCCATCGACATTATCCAACAAACAGGACAAAAAACTACACAAATATGGTAGAAAATTGGTAAAGAATTTAAGATACTTAGTATTTAGTTTTTAGAATATATTGAATTAGGGAAGATACGAATTCTGTTCATGAATGTATGAGTTTTTGTTAAAAATCTGTTTTATTATTCTCTTATATCTATTATATAAAATCCATTTTAATATTTCTTAAAATAAAAATTATTAAGTATATGAGTATAAATATTTTACTAAATTATTTTTTAAAAGCTTTCTTTACCATCCTGACTAATTAAAAAACTACATTATTCGATAATCATTAAATTGGAATTTAAAATTAAAAATCTGTCATATCCTTATCAAAAACGTTCAGATCTATGAGGTATCTGAAAGCGCAAACACAAACTCCTGAAGACAAAGTACTGCTGGAACTGAAGTCTTGGCCTGGACCAATGTCTGACCCCTCCCACTTTTCGGCGCCCACTTTTGTCTCACCGCCACATCCCCCCCTTGCCGCTTCACACTTTTTGGCTGCGCTGTGCTTTCAAGTGGAAAATTACTTTCGCAGCTTTATGATGCGGAAATTATATGAAAATCATGGCGAATTTGCCTTGCAAGGAATGCCGGAAAAGTCCACAACAGTGGCTTCTGGCCTCCGTATGGCAGGAATCCGCATCCCGTACATCTGCATATGTAGCATTGCTATCTGTGAGCCCGATCAAGGCACCGTGCCACGCCCACCAGCGTCCCAGCGCCCGCCGCATAATGAAACGAGCTTTTGCTTTTGCTTTCAGCTTTCAGGTTTCGGCTTCGGCGACGCCGTTGACAACTTGTGGTACCCGGTGGTGCCCCTTCTCCCTATCTGCCGCCTCCAAATCTACCCCTGCCACTGCCTCAAGGACACTGAAGAAAAGGGATATTATTTTATTGTTTAAAAATACAATAAATATATTTAAAATATATATTATTTAAAGTGAAAGGCTTATATGGAAAAGTTTTCAAAATATTTTGAATTAAAAAATACAAACGTATTACGTATTTTATGGACTTACGATATGTTTTATTAACGGAATGTATTACGTTGCATTAAGTATACGTATTAAGTGTAAGCACTACGTATAAGAAATTCTTTTAAAAGATGTAAGATTGAAATCTAATTGAAGCTTAAAATTTCCCTCAGTGCACTTTGCTCGCAATCCAGCTAGCAGCTGCTGACTGGCTCCATTTCCATTTGAATTAGCATAAAACGAGGCGGCTTACGTCTGTCTATTGGGGCGCGGGGGCGTGGCACAGGGGCTGAATCCGAATCAAAGCCACCGTAGAGTGGCACGGGGAGTACCCAGAGTGGAAGAATAGGGGGGGGTGGCGGATTGCAAAGATATCATCTGTTGCTGCTGTTGTTGCTGCTTTAGATGCCGGAGCAAGAGCAGGAGCAGGAGCAGGAGCAGGATCTGGCTGCTGTGTGTGTTTCGTCCTGTACTGCTCCGCTCTGCTCTGTTCTGTTCTGTTCCCATCGACGACGACGACTTCGTTATCTTTTTAACTTGCTGGCTGTCGTTTATTTAACTGATAATGATTTGATGGCAGTTGGCTAAGCTTCCGACAAAGCCCTCTCTTACCCTCTGCCATGCTCCGGCTCCTTCCTTTCCACATTCATTTCCATTCCCATTTCCACGCCCATTCCTCGCCATTTACTGAGGTCAATTACACGCTTTCGATTAAATTTGCCACGGACTGTTGTTGCTGTTGGTGTTGTTGTTTGGTGCTATTTTTGTTGTTCTTGGTGTTGACAGGGAACAGCTGGCATTCGGTAGATCCTGTACAGGCACTTCGAGGTGTCGGGTTAGCTGGTTTCAAGGACATTTTGGTGGCAAATGAAGTAAAAAATATATATTATCACGAGTTTTTTTTTTAATAAATTCGTATTTATGTAAAATATTTCATTTATATTTTTTTAGTATAATATGGACATAAATCCTTACATCCCTACCAACTTAACATAGTTCATAGCACTAATCTCCCTTACCCGCAGCATCTCTCTCTGGCCCCAGCCTGGACTCCCACTCTCCTGGAAAGTTTGGATGTCAGAATGTGTGTGTGCCTGTGTGTGTGTGTGGCACAAATAAAGTTGAATTATTATTTTTCTTTATGCTCAGGGTGTGGGGGTAGGGGCGGTGGCCAAAGGCTGTGGTTGGGGGCGTGGTGCGTGCCCGGAATGCTCAAGTGTTGCCAAGTTGCATATTCGCTTCGTTATCCCGTCGGGCCACCGCACACACCGACACTAACCCACAAGCCCACTCGTAAGCTTTAAAGAGGGGATTACAAGAATACCATATTGGATGTTTAACACGGCACTTCCAGAGGCATTCCTTAAGAGAATTTATGAATATTTTCATCACTTCTAATAAGCATACCAGGGCATGATCTTTAATCCCTTTTAAATGTCGCTAGAATTTTAATTTGTTTGCATTTTTTGTTTCCTCTTGTTGTCACCGGGCAGTTTTAAAGTTCTGTAAGCTGCAAGTCCCTCCATCCTTTATATAACTCATTAAAGTGGCAAGAGAACGGTACGAGGAGTGACTCTTAGTCGTTATTACGTGGAAAAATTCGCGCTCGCACGTGTTTTTCATTTAATCGTTGCAATAAACACGGAAATTGATTAAATTATTGATCCACCTGTGGTTCAATTATTGCGCCATCGTGCTCCCTCTCAATCGAGAGCTTGAAACGTAAACTTCGCCAGTTTTCTTGTATTTCTCCCCAACTGCTGGTTTTTTAATTGGGTGACGGTGGCAGCTGTAAAAAGTGCGTGTATTTCGTAAAGTTTTATTATTCTTCCACGTGTGTTTCTTGGTTCATAAGCACGAGTGTGTTTAGTTAACATTAAAGTAAGCGTTTTCACCTTATGGCTTTCTGTTTTTCCCCTTCTTGTGACTGTAAAAGTTTATTGCTGTGAAAAGTAAGCGAATTTCACGAAAATTTTACGATGCTTTCCATGAATGGGAGCCTCTTATGAGATGAGATATATGTGTGTATTTTAATACACAAATGTACATAGGCATTATGTAAGTAATAATGTTTATTCAGCCTAATTGAAGGAGGTTCATATCCTTGGAATTCTGCGGCATGCGTTTCGTCACCTACGTGGATGGCCTTAGACGGTTATGTATGATGATGATTCCGAATTAAAAATATAATTATTCCCTTTTCTAATATTTGTAGGCACCCTTGTGTTAATAATCATTTTAGTGCAACCTAAATCGCATTTCGTTCTAAATTTCAAAGTTTGCCATTTTGGCCTTTCATTACCATGAGTGAACCGTTATCGGGTCCCTGGCTGAGATTCATCTACAATGGCTTACTGCTCGGCACCTCTGTAATGTCCGCCCGGAAAATGGACATCGAGCAGCACCCTTTCGCCCTAGCTGTCTGTGTTGTGGGCGGCGTAACGGCGATAGTGGGCTTGCTCCGTGTCCTCTTTGCCAGCGGCCAGCCAGAGGAGTGCCGAAAGATGAGGGACGTAACTCATGGAGTCCTGGAACTGGTTCCCTTGCCCTTGGCCAACATGAATCTATATTTAAAGAGCACTGGCTGGAGTCCCATAGCCCTGGCTCATTCATTCTTCATAATTCCGTTGATTTGCGACATGGCCTGTTGCCTGGCGAAGGAGCGCAGGGATTGCGAGATGAGTGATAGTCTAAAGAACCTAACGGTATTGGGTAATATTGTGTCACTGGGATTCCTGGCCTTTGTTGAGCGGGACTCCCTATACCTGCGCATGATGATGGTCATGGTTGTGGTCAAATATGGCATGGTGCTGGTGGACAGCATGAAGGAGAACGCTGGCGAGGATCTGCAGGTGTGCGGCACGGCACTCTTTATCCACCTACTGGGCAAGGCCATGGATAGCGCCAGTCCCTGATCCTGGGCCTAACCCCTGGGCTGGCTGGTATGTTTGTAACGCTTCAAGGGTTTCCGGGTTCCGGTTAATTTTCCATGAATCGACTAGTCCGTATTAAATTTCATTTCGGCGGCTTTTCAATTGCTGTGTTCATGTTTGCTCATGTTTTCGTAATTGCCGAGACACCACAACCTTCGCCCTGTTCATACACTTTGAGAAATAGTGTAATTACCTTTCTAAAGCTATTATTTTATAATTTTGATGAGAGATAAGATATCTACATAAGAAGGTCATCATTTCGAAATTTATAATTTCCAAACTTATTTTCAAACCCTATAAACTTCAAGCTTTAAAATGAAATGTTTCAAGAACTAAATACAATTGGATCCAAAAGATAAATATACTTGAAAAAAATATAATTTATGTTCCTAACAAAGCCATTGCGGAGTGCATGTGGAGGGGAGCTCTAGCTTGTATGGCTTCCTCGGTGTGTCACACACATTATAATGATATATCGGCGATTACCGATGCGCAATAAGTGCCCCCGGGTCGCACCAAGCAGTCGCTGATTCATCGCTAGAAATCGCTTTGAAATCGTTGAAATGCCTCCGCCATGACTTGCCTTGCCGTTGCCATTGGTTTTTGTCTTTCAGCGGGGGGCTTATCAATTGATTCGGGCTGGATAACAAGGCAATCGAATACTTCAGATACGGTATCTGCCGATAAGTACTTGCGGCTGGTACTCGTAGAGCTCCGAGTTCAAATGGATAAGTAGACTAGGCGGAGTATTTTTATGGATGGAAGGGTATTTTTAAAGATTGAAGGATTTATTGCGATTTTAAAATTATATATAAATTTATGAATTCCCTAAAATCGGCATTCCAATTGAAACCAAATTGTATCCAATATTTAATAATATAAGGAAATGTGAAAAAAAATTAAAAAAAAGTGAATAACATTTTTCTCCCTTCATATTAAATTTGACATTTACTTTGTTTCTGACAAAACCAAATTCTAAATAACAATTTTCTAAGTAAACTGAATTTTAAAAATCTGCGTTAGTCCAGACTCTTTAGATCATTGGGTCCGGCGGGGGCCCTAGATACGCCACTGATTATGTAGGCCATGTAATTCCTTTGACCATCATTGTTTTTAGTACATATCGTTTTTGAAATATTTTTATACCAACTAAAATTAAAAAATTCCATATAGCAGTCACTATATTTTTGGAATACTCATTCAAATTTCAAATCTCCGATTTTATAAATTTATATTTGTGCTTGTATTTGTATTTATTTGCTTGTATTTATTTTTGTGCTTGAAGAAAATATTGCTTAACTAATTACAATATATTCAATTAAATTATTTATATTAATTCATGATATGATCAACTAATATCACTAAGAAAAAACACATTTCCAAAATGTTTGGGGAAAAGTCATTGAAGCACTTGCATTTTAAGTACTTTTAAACTCTCAACTAATATACATATTTGACTTGAGAATAAATTAACGTCGACGTATTAGAAAGCTAAAATGTAATCCAAATAATAAATCCGCTTGGTTATGGCCAGGTGATGACGTTTATCAATGATCCCCCGCAGCAGTTTTCATTTTCCGTGCCCGAAATCGGTCCGATGTTGGCACTTTTATTATTTGTTGCTCGGCTGTCACCAATATATTTCATATATTTTCGCGATGCTGCCAAATGACAAACTCTAATTGCAAGTGGGACAGATTTTAATGACGGTATGCACAAACATATATTCCCCGTACAGTGTGTGACATAATTTCATGAAGGATTATACAGTCACTTTACTTAAGAGATTGTCCGTTTATTGTGTTTGGAATCTAATTATCTTGTCCAGGAAACTTTTTAGAATACAATCAATGTCAAAGTGAATTACTTATTCGAGACACACTGTATTTGCATATAGGAATTCCTATATATATTTATTTTTTGCCCAACTATTACTCCCCGACTATGACTCTCTTCCGGTTGTCGCCCACAAATCCCCTCCGTCGCGATTCCAGGGCAGCGTTTTGCTTTATTCAACTTGACAAGTGAAGTGAGTGTGAATATTTTTTTAGGTCACAACAACAACAAGAACAACAACAACAACAACCAGGACTATAACTGACTCCATCAGCAACCGCCAACCTCCTGATTCCTGGACTCTCTAGGTGGCAACTCTTGCTACCTGGCGAAATAAATAAACAGGTAGGAGCAAAAACGAATAAAAAAAAAGCGGCGACAAAAAGCAAAAAGAGAAAAATTCACAGGAAAAATACAAGAAATGGTTCGAATCCTTTTCCATCCTGTTCGGAATTGGTTCGAAGGGTCGCAGGAGGGGCAATGGACGGAGGGAAATTGCAGTCAACATTTATTTCCGCAGTATGATGGAAAAATTCGAAAATAATTTGCGAGCCATAATTAAAAGGCGACAGGAGAAGAAAAACTACTAAGGGGAATGTGGGGAAAAGTTGGGGCAAAAAGTGCAGAAAATTAAGGAGCGGAAGGGTGTAGGATAATATTGTGAGAGGGGGGCTAGAGTTGGAGGGGGAAAACATAGAAAGAAAGCCAGTCCCTCAATGTCCTCAATTCGCTGGGGTCATAAACAATTCTAGCATAGACGAGTTTTCGATTTTCGCCTCAATTGGCAACATATGGTGAACAGACTCCCTGAGAGCAAGCCATAGGAGCTCCCCATCTCCCTACATCCTTTCTACACTTTGAGAAAAGTGTGTTTGTTATTTGTGGGTTTGATTTGATACTTTGTGGGAGGAAGTAATCCATATAATAAGTTTTATTTTGAAAAATACTTACCATATAAATATTAAATCTCTTACAATAAGACCTCTATATAATCATATCCTCATAGAATTTCCTATAAAATATAATTTTTAATGATCTTATTTAACTTGAACTCCCTTCAGTAGCATCATAGCACTTGTCGCATTCTATAATTGAATTTATTTAAATTTTTTATAGTGTCGATTGTGGGCGGGGCATCATTTGCATTTGTGACTGCGAATTGCGAATGCGAAAATTTAAAGTTTTCCCGATAAGAGGGTTGTAAAAAGTACAAAAAGCAGAGAGCAGGAGGACGGCCCAAGCCAGGATCGGATTGGAAAGGGGAGCAATGCAAAGGAGCTGCTGCTGCTGCTGCGGCAAAAAAAAAGAAGAAAAGAAATGGCGACGTTTGCGAGGAACGCAACATGAAAAGGGCGGCAGACAAAAGACGAAGACGACGGCCAGCAAACAAGAAAAATCGCTGCCGGCTCCTTGGACGGGGAAAATTCGAAGGTGGTGTGGGTGGAAAATGGTGGTGGTGGGGAGTTGGAGGTGATGGGAAAAGTGAAGGATGTAAATGGTAGGAGGTGGGGACTCGAGGCAGAACTTTACTTATACGAGTTTTTTTTCGCATTGTAGAACGCGGCATTTGCCAGAAGGTGCCAACACATTTTATTGTTGTACTCTATGAGATGAGGGTGTTTGCAAAGTTTCGAACACTTAAGACAATATAGAAAAGTTTTAAATCCAATCTAGCTCAAGTGTTTACGATCTAGGCAAATACATTGTGCTTCAGTTTGGGTATCAAATGTGATAATGTTTAAGGTATAATTTATTACTACGAACTACGATATAGTTTAAAATAAAATATAAAAAATTTCAGAGAATCTATTAACTTATTTACTTTGAATTCCTTTAAAATACATCCCCATTTTAGAAGATCCTTGACCTGAAATCTGAGAAGAGCTCTTTGGACCCTTTTTTTTTTCTTAAAAGTCATTTCCAAATATTGCTCCTTTAATCAACTACAAAAGATTGCAGTATTTATTGAGGATTGAGTAAACAACCTTTAGCGACTTTTCCGCATACTTACCCCACAAAAGTGCTCTTTTATTTCGGCTTTCCCCTTTTCCGAGCAGGGTATACAAACTTCAGATTCGGGGCGTTCAGATCCGCTCCTTTTCGTGTTTTATTGTTCGACAATTCGCCGCACACCCCGCACGTTTCCATCATCTGTTTGTTGTGGGAGGGAGGCGGAATACGTGGCGGTTGGGGGGAGGAGGACTGCCACGTTTAGATCTACGACACACATCGGATGGGTGTTTTGGCAGTTGGCTATGGCACATGTCTCTATCTATAAAACGTCAACTTTATTTGCCCAACAACTGAGGCAAATAACATTCCAGCGAGAAGCCAGTAAGCCAGCTAGCCAGCAAGGCAGAGTACAAACCATACAATGTACACATGTGCAGAATGTACTACGGTTCCACTTTTCCGTTTCCATATAGCATCCCCCATATAGCATAGTTGCGACCCACACACCCAGTTAGCAATAAAACCAGCTGTCAATTTGTTTATATTATAAAAAATAATTAGTCTGTATTCAGCGCCGAAGTCGACGACTTCATCATAGATGTATGTACGAATGTATGGTATATGTACGTAGGTTGGATGTTGCAGGTTGCAGGTTGCAGATTGCAGGTTGTAGGATTGCACACAGATTTTGCAATTTTTGGTTGATAGAGATTGGTGTGTGTGTGTGTGTGTATTCGTTTTGTCGGGGATTTGTTTAGGTGATTATGTTTAAAATTTAAAGCATATTAGGGGATAGAGCTGGATTAGGGCGTTTCTGGGTGTGATTAACTACGCTCGATAAGTGGAATAATAATTGTACGAAATATGTATGGATAATGCAATATAATTAGTGTGTGATTTCGTATGGCTTAGACATTTCGTTTTGGTTTGTATTATTTGCTGATGACGCTGACTAAAAAGGCATTGAAGGAATGTCGATAAGTGTAATTATAGTTTGATGATCGAATCGAAACGAACAAAGTGGCGACACAAAATATTAGCTATCCGATGGAGCCCAGATGGAACAAGATGTGTGTTGCCTACCATTCGGGGCATCCTTCGCATCGCATGCCCTCTTGTTATGTGGTTGTGTTATTAATCGTTTATATCGTTATGTATACATATATAATGTGGTTTATTATATAATATGCGTTAGGTTTCCTTAAAATCATCCATCGATTCGACTTAATCCTTATAGAATACACATACATACATATATGTATCTCTGATAAATATATATTGTATATATATATATATATAATTTATTTATTTTGCATTGAATTTTCTTATGGTTTCGATTTGGTTTCATTTTGTTCGATTTTTTTTGTTTTGTAACATAGTTTATTTAGGCAAAAATGGCAACAAAATTGTATGTTTAACATTTGTCTACTTTGCAAAAAACCGTTTCGCTTTATAGTCAGTGGTTCTTGTCGCTCTTGTCCATGATTTAGTAGTAGATGTGTATAACTTTAGCTAACTAACAATTAATTTAAACATTTGGTAACTTATAATTGGCAATAAATCGTTTGAATAAGCAAACATTCAACATTTAGCATACTTGATCTTAAATCGACTGTCCGAACAAATAACCCAAAACTAAACAATAAATAGCTATATGATATATGTAATTGTTGTATGTATATATATATATATATATGTTGCGTGTATATATAGTGTATGTATATAGATGAATCTCTGCATTGTAAAGTCATAGTGATTGTAGCCAGATTATGTTAATAATATATATAATTATGTTCAATATTTATAGATACAATTGGCATGGTCGGGGTAACTCTCTCAGAGTGGGTCTCTCACTAATCCCTAAACTAATCATTTTAGTTATACCTTTTGTAACTCCAATCAGTGTCCCGATCCATCCTTGATTATGCTAGCTGGCAACTTAAAATATTTAAAGCCCCGTTTGAACTTATGCGTGTATTTTAGTGAGTGAGTGATTTGAGTGATTGAATCGATTGATTTATAGCTGATTTAAGCAGTGGATTCTGCAGCCCCAAGACAGTTAACATTCTGACACAAAATAATTTCTAAAATTTCTCTAAAAGTCCTTTTTTTCCATATAGTTTTAATACAAGATATGGTTATCCTTAAGATCCTGTTATGGGTGTATAAGTATTCGTCGGTTTATGATATAGTGCTAACCAGGATATGTATTTTTTGAGGTCGAAATATAAATATTTTTTAAATTCACTTAACAGAACAGAGAACTGTCTTTAAGTCGCCAAACTCACTGCTTTTATATTTAGGTTACTTATTAGATTATTTAAAAAATGCTTTTATGTCGTTTCGGTTTGTATCTTTAAGTATTTGTTGTTTTGTTTTGTTGTGGCAGCCGTCGCCTAGTAAAAGTTAATCAGTCGCTATCAAAAATTGTTCTTCGTCTACTGAACCTCGTCCTCGTCGTCCTTCCTAAAACATTATGATATTTTCTTTTCCTGTTAATTGGTTTAAAGTGCTTTCGTTTTTTGGCCATTTTGAATGCTGGACTAGCTTTGTGTTCCTTTTTCTTGGTGGGTGTCTTTTGTTCGTTTTTTGTGGACTTGGATTCGGTGTTTCTGTATGTTTCGTTTTAAAAATCGCTGATCTCACCCTCAGTCTCTGGATAGGTGCAGGAAAATGGAGTCAAGAGCCAATTGCACAGGCCCTTGTTGTTCCCAGCTTGATCCTGACGATGTCGCTTCTTGTGGCTGTGGCTGTGCCTGTGGAAGGTGCCGTTGCCCGTGGTTGCAACTGCCCCCGATCCTGTAATGGTGATGCGATGCCTCTGACCCTTCGACATGCCGGAGGCAAAGCTGCTCTCGTCCGAATCCCTCACAGTGGCCACGCTGTGATATCCGCTTTCGGCTCGCCGGGAGATCCCCGAGTGCTTGGATGTCCTGGGTGTGGAGTTGGAGTCGTGACCACTGTCGTAGGCCTCGGAGCTGGTGTTCAGGGGCAGCAAAGGAAGTCGCGATTGGGCGGCCAGGGGCAGAATGTTTGTGATTTCGTTGAGCTTGTGCTGCGTGTCCTCCAAGGAATTCCGCTTTCCCACCGCCGCCGCCAAGGACTTCTCATCCAGCTCGCAGATGTCGTCGTGCTGCGGGGCGAATCGCTTCTCGCTCTTCTGCAGATTGGGGTCCGAAGCCCCATCCGGCTGTCGGAGCAGGGAATAGTCATCCATGCCGGCTATCTCCATGATCCCGTTCAGGCTGGGCAGAGATCCCTGGCTGGGGCTGTGGGAGGGCTGTTTGTGGGGCGGACTGGGCGTGAGTCTGTAGGCGGGCTCACTGCACACGCTGCTCTGGCCCACGTTGAAGTGAAACACCGGCTCGCTGAAGACACTGCCCACGTCCGTCCGGAACAGGGCGGCGGAGGGCGTGACCTCGGCCATGGCCAGCTGGGAGGTGAAGATCTCATGGAGGCGGGCCAACTGATCGAATTGGTGTCTACAGGAGAGATGAGGATAAAAATAAACAAGACAAGTTAGTTGGGCAGGAAGGTGAAGGACTTCATAATGGGGGGTAATGTCATAAAATTAAAATCCTTAAAACAAAAGATTGAGATATTCCTTGTCAGCTTACCTCGCTCTCTCTCCACACTCGCTAAAGGACTCGCAGGCCATGTTGAAGCTGGACACGAAGGATATATTGTCGCAATGGCTCAGGGCAGACAGCGGATGAGCGGCTGAATACTCAATCTCCCGATCTCTGGCCATAGTCCTGGCAATCTCCTCCTCCGTGACCTGCAGCCCACAATCGATGCTCCTTTGCGAAGGATGATGGGAAGATGACGCTCGACTGGCGACCAGCTCGGCCTCATGGAGCTGCTCCCTGGACACGTGCCGCGACAGCATCCTCTGCAGGTTGTCCTGGGAAATATCCCTGGAGCCGAGAGGATCATCAAGGAGGGGCAAAGCAGGTGGGACCTCCGACGGACCACTGTCCTCATCCTCGTCGCCGTCCGGAGGGGCAGGATCCAGAAGGGGCGACGTTTCGAATGCCGCTTGCGGCAAGTCCAAGGAGGGCTCCGGTTGGAATGCAGGTCTGTCCGGCAGGTCCAGGGACTTCTGCTTCAGCTGGGACAGCTTCCAGTGCAGGGCCGTGGGCGAATTGTTGGCGGAGACTGTGCTTTGGAAGACTTGCGTGGTCTGGTTCTCCACCCACTGTCGGATCATGGTCTTTTTGTGGGAGTCCATGAACCCGTATCCTTGCGTCTGACTTGCTCCCGAGGCGGGCAGGTTTCCGGCGGTCAAGGAGCGGCAGGACTGCGACTTGGGCCCATCCACCCACGTCTCACATTGCTTCACATGGTTCACCTCCCGCATCAGGTGCCGCGCCTCGGCCACCTTGGCCCTGGACACCCGCGGACCATCTATCCACTGCTCCTCTGTGATTTTCCGCATACCCGCCTCCAGTTGCTCGAGCGCTGCTCCGGGATGAGCTCGCCGCATCGGGGATCCTTTGGGCGATGGCACCATGGATCCCTTGGACACCATGTGTCGGGGTATTGGTATGGGGGAGCCCATGGCCTGGATGGGCTGCTGAGGCTGTTCGTGGGGAATCAATGGCGAGGAGCAGGCTCCCGCTCCGGCCGACCGTTTCAGGCTTCCCGTGTTACTTCCGGGCAGTTTTTTGGCTGAAATGGGGATGGAAATGGGAAGAACGGGTTTCTAGTATAAATCATATAACCTTCGCGTTAAATAAGGTTCTCTTCGGCCTAAAATATTGTTTCTCTGGGAACATCTAATATGAATTATTATGATTCCAACAAAGCCCTTCCAAAACATTCACACTCAATTTTGCAGACCCAGCCAGACACCCAAAATTTGATTCAAATCCAATGAATTGAAAACGAGCTGCTAACTTTTAAGGTAATTAAATCTCTCTTAATTAAAAATGTTGTTTTCCGGCAATAAAACTAAGCCGCAAAGCTTTCACTTTCGTACCAGCCACCCACCCAGCCACTCACCTTTCTCGGCTGCCAGGGCTTTCTTCATCATCATGGGGCTGTTGCAGGCCGACTTCGAGGGCGGCTTCTCCAGGCCGCTCCCCTTCAGGGCCTTGCTCATCACCCCCCTGTTGTCGCCGGCGCTGAGCGACGGCAGATATACGGGCGGGTGTTCCCCATCCGTGGCGTCGTCGTTGGGGCCCATATAGATGACAGTGTCGGCTGAGATTTCTGAGCTGGAGGGATCCGCGCCGGATCCCGCCGAGGAGCCATTACCGCCGAGTCCTTGGGCCAAGCCCACGGCCAGGGGCATGGGGACGCGGTGCTTCCTGCGGCGCAGTCGATGAATCCTCGATGCAATTTGAATTGTTGATAGGGCATCCTGGTAGCTCTGCTCGGGTCGCACATGGGCCATGATGGCCACATGGCAAGTGATGGGGGCGAGGCAGTCCTTCAGCAGGGGGGTCAGCGGGTGGTCCTTGTGCGGGGGATGCCGCTGGCCGGATAGTATCGCCAGGAGTATGTTCCCGATCCCCGACAGCGGCAGGCCCCCGCTGCGATTCGCACATCCCCCCAAGTCGATGATATGTAAACGGCTCCGACCGCCCGCCACTGCACATGGAGAAAAAATCACCCAGAAATTTGTTAGCTACATTATACAAAAATATCCTAGCAGGATATATATATCCTTATTGTGTATTTTTAAAATTGGATGATCAAATATTTGTTTACGTTTGGAAAACGCGAGTTTGGTTTGAAAGAACCAATATTATTTTTTATTTTCCCTTAGTGTGTGCAGAGGGACAGGGGGTGGAAAGTGGGAGTGGGTTGCAAATGGGGTGACGGACGGGTGGTGGGTGTCTGGGTGACGTCGGGTGGTGTTGGAGTGGAGGAAATGCGACACTTTAATGGCGCTGCCGTCTAGTGGTAGTGAAGCATTTAGCGGGCCACTTGAGTGGCAGCAGCCACGGCAGCGGCAACAAAAGTGGCAGCAACAATAGCAATAACAAGAAACTAGGTGCGAGTTTTAAAACCGACTAGTTGGATGCACTACAGAAAGTTATTTAATATTTCTTTAAAAATATTATTAAAAATAAATGTAGAAAAATATTAAAATTAAATAAAATATTAATCATAATTTATTCCTTCTACTTTTCCTTCTAAACTTTTTATCAAGTCATCGTAGCCCCAGAAAGGGCAGTCCTAGAAATGGTTACTACAATGTGTTGGACACTTACCACCCCCCTTGCGGGACAGGCTGTACTGGTAGACATGCAGCGTAAAGATGAGGGCGGACTCCAATGGGGCGGCACATCCGCCTCCAGCTCCTGATCCGGCTCCCGTTCCTGTTCCACAACTCCCAGATCCCGTGGAGCCGGAACTTTTTAAGCGTCCGGCAAGCGCGGAGTCGAGAAAGAGGGCCGCACGCTCGGCGGTGGGTGCACGTAGTTCCGTTGGACCGCCAAGGAAGTCGTCACGCAAATAAATCCCCGGGGAGTCGTCAGATTCTGTGTAGTCGTAGTCGCAGTCGCAGTCGGAGATGGAGACGGAGACGGTGACAGAGACGGTGTGGTGTCGGAGTTCCAGCGGAGGGCGAAAGGTAGCGGGGAGTGAATGAAAAGGGCATTAGGTTTTATGTGGGAATAAACGCCGTATTCTACGGGGGAGTTTGTGTTGATAAAGAGTGGGAAATGGGTGTGGGGGGTATGGGAATGTCGGAACTGCTGCCCAGGTTAAGTTTATTCAAATTGGGCCAGTTACGACCCCGACCCGCCCCAGTCATCATCATCATTGTTTGGCCCAGGGGCAACATTACATCGTGCCACGCCCCCCACCCCCCATCCTGGCGGAGCCTGGCCCCCGGCACAGACCCAGCCCCCGCCGGAGTCATTTATTTTGCCGGCGATTCTGCCCGCTGGCAGCTAACAGGTGGACCCGGAGCTAACTACCCGAAGTTACTGAATTATACAAAACTGGTTATGTACGAAAATGACCGGGGAAATGTTTTCAAATATGTTTTTAGCCTAAATAGGGCGCTTCAGATTATCTCTTAATTTTCTCCCTCCCAAGGAGGGGGCATGGTTCCTGGTAATTTATCAATGTTTTTAATATCCAACTGCCCTACAAAGAACAAAGTATCTGCAGTTCCAACACAATTTTTCACTCCCCTCAAAGCAAACAGAATTGATGGCTTATTCGGCAGCACTGCAGTTCATCGTGGCCTGTCAATAGCCCTCAGCGTTCGGGCTCTGCCCCCAAAGACCATATGCTTACCGGCTGCATGCGAAATGAGTAAATCCTGCGATAGAGTGTCCGGCTTTGTGGCGCTAACGCCCACGGCGCTCACACGCACCGAGAAGCGAGCTCCGCTCTTCTGGCGCCGCTCCTGGATGCCCTTGTACAGCCAGGATATGGCGCAGGGGGCCGCTCCCAGGGAGCACGTCCCCCCAGTGCCACTCCCACCGCTGCCACCCACCTCGCCGAGCACCGTTTGGGACTGCCCGGTGGCAGGATATCCCATGGCCAGCAGGCAGCCGTCAGATCCTTCGAGCACCGCGGGTATCACTTCGCTCAGCGCCGATGCACACACATCCGACTGAAATGGAACATAAACATGGAGAAAATACAGGACTCGGAATAGGTTTATGTTTCTATGATATATGATGTTTAATATTACGATACTAGTACGATATTGCTTTCATAAGTAAGAGTTTAAGAAGAACATTGTCCTAAAACAATGTCTTCTTCGATAATAGTTTCCTTGTGTGGACCTTATCTAAAATTCCCATAAAACCCATGATATATTTTTTTCTCTGCACCACCAGGGCATGAGGGAATGTGTGGAGGCGAGGTCAATGGGCGAGGGTGGTGGCTAACAAGGCATACTAATGGGCCCTCTTTAATGGCTGGAATTGGGTTCGATTGCGGGGTTAATTCGATTGCTGATTAGATCCGAATGGGGGAGGACAATGCGCGTATGTGTTAATTCTATTGGGTCCATTTCATTCTTTTTCGCTCGGAGGGCTTGCCTTATGAGTGATTGGACTTCGAGGGTCATAAATCTTGTGCGGCGGAGCTTTGCTCGCCCTGAATTATGAAGATTGATTATCGTATTGCTGTGGTGACTTGTTATTCTTCGGAATTACCAACACCTCTTTTGTAATCCCCTAACAAGTTAAATACCTGGGCAGATAATGTCTCTGTCAACCGAAAGCTACAAAGGACTTGGCAAAGATTGAAACACACACCAAGGGGAGAGTGTGTGGCTATTTTTTTGCATTAAACATAATCCTATGTAGTTTTTTTTAGTGATTGTCATTGGATACAATTTCCGGGAAATTGTACAGGAGTCTGGGTTGACTAGAAAGGCAAGTCCTTGTTTGTTATTAAATGAAAACAAAATTGAAATGTTTCTGGATTTCTCTGCTCTCCAGGTTATTGTTCTTCATATTTGCTTTTCAATACAGTTGATTGGACGAAAAATCCTTAAAATTTGATTGCCTATTTTGATTCAAGATTGATTCTTTAAGTTAAACTGTTATTCGAATTCAATTAACTAGTTTTTTGATAATCCTCCCATCTAATTTAGCCTAAAAAATACTACACATTCTTCTTTTAATGAAAATTAATGAAATTAAATAAACTTACCTGTTTATCCTCCGCGGTGAAGAGGTTATCGAAAGCAAACATTTTGGGCGCTGCCACCATGGGCCCCCGTTCCTGGGCGGCCTGCGGCGGCGGGCACACATTCCTCGGATCTGTGAGCGTGACTTGGCGCTTTTTCTTGTCCAGCGCCATGAAGTCTGGCTCTGCTCCGGCGGCGCTCCTGTCCCGCTCCGCCACCCGCAGCATGACCTTAACCTTGCCCACGCCATAGCACTCCCGGCTGCTCAGTCTCCGGACGAGGGCGGGCGGCATGGGCGGCGGCGCCCGCTGGAGGGCACCACAGAAGCCACCGTTCCGGGACGTGGAGGCGGATGTGGTGCTGCTGGTGGCCGTGTTCGAGGTGGTGGTGGTCGTGGTGGTGGCCATCATTCGTCGCTTATTGGTTGCCACAGTTGGTTGGCTTGGCGGAAGTTTATTGCTGGAAGCACTCGGGTTTCCTTTTGGTTCGAATCGAGAAATGGGGAGATGAATAAAATTGGGAGTTAATAAGAGGCCCGAAATCCTATGGCTTTTGTTTTATGTCGGGGATCTTAAAACGCAATCGTCACTCCCCATAAACTTTGTTTGTTTTATAGCGCTGAGCAGGGGATTTTATGGCTCTTTAAATAGTTGCCAGGCTCAGTTTGGACTGTCATAAATTGCGATTTCGGTTCGGGCCAATGGGCATAAGTTATTTGTTGCTGGCAAGCAATGAGGAAGGATGCCCAGCAAGGACCCTTCTTTGGTAATGGCCATAACACTTTCGGTTTATGGTTATGGGCCATCTGTTTATTGGGCATATGCTTCACTGTACTATCAACACTATCAACACGCCAGCACCACTGTCTCACTCACTGTCACTGTCACTGTCACTAAGCTCGTGTTTTATTCACTTGTAGCATCTTGTGCATAAAATCAAATTTATGTTGAGTTTCGTTTGGGATTTTATGGCTCAAAATTATGCGCATCAGAGTCTTTGAAGTGTTCTTCGGGGCACACTCCTATTTCACATCGGTTTAATTCTATTTCGAAACTTTGACTCTAGAATTTTTATTTAAATTCTTTCCGGCATGAAGAGCTCTCTGAAAGTTGGCCATTTTTTACGAGTTATTAAAAAGTTTAGTACTGTTTTTATGACTTATTTTTTTGATACTTTGTATGAAGTACTTTTAAATACTTGTGTTTGAATAGATTTTTATATAGCTTTTGTTAATTTTTATTACTATTATTGTTTAGGAACTCTTATTGATTTCCCAAATGTTTTATAATATTCGGATAATTTTCTTTCTGCAACTGCCTTTTTATTATTTTTCTCATTATATTATATGCTTAAATTATTCATACAATCTCCCTGTGGAATGTTTTTTAATATCCTCAAAGTGTTCCCCGGGGACGGAGCTCCTTTGTCATGTCCTTTAAACTTCACTTTGGAAAATGTTTAATGTAAATGTCTGTCTCCTATCGGACTTGTTGTGTTTAATATAATTTGTGTTATCCGAAAAGAGCCACTTCTTGTCGGATCTGATATGCCATTAGAGTGCGCAACTTTATTTTTTGAAATATTCATGTAAATTCCAATGGACTTTCCTTTTTTGCCTGTCAGTCGCCGTGAGCCGTGACATTTCTTCAATGCCTTCATTATTATTTCAATTTGACTGGGGAAACGTGACATTTTTGCAACGTCTTTCATTAATAATACCCTCCCCCCCTCATATATATATAGAGCCCAACATTGTTGCCATATCCCACCCCATTGCCCCGTCCCCTTGGCTTTTCTTTTTGGCCTCTTCTATTGCCATTCCCTCCTCTGAATGACAGGCAACAACTTCGGGTCGGTTCAACTTCATTTTTCAGACTACGCGCACCTGCCAACTAAAAAAGGAACTTCTTCGCTAGGACTTTTCTCTGTTTTCATTCTTTTATATTTTCGTTTTTTTTTGCCATTCTGGGCTTTGCTTTTTATTGTGGTTCTTGTTGTTGTTGTTGTTGCTGGTGCTGTTTGAGGATTGGCGTCGTCCACCTTTTGAGTTTTAGCTTTGGCTTTTCACACAAATCGATTGGCAATGCCTTCTAATTGTACACAACGCACAATAGGGGAGTCTAGCTGAAGTCAGGGGTTAAGGGTTTCGTGGGGCCAGAGGGGGTTAAGGGATTTCTCTTTGGCACAACACACACTCGCATACACGCATACACGCACACATAAACACACACATTTAAACGAAACAGGAACAAACACAAACCCTTTTTTTATGACTGGCAATTTCACGTTGTTGATTTCATCTTTGGCTTTTCGAATTTCCTTGATTTCTTCGTTACACATGATTTATATTTCTATTCAACACTCTAAGGATATTCGACGTTATTTCCTTGTTGTTGTTGTTGTTGTGGTTTTGTTGTTGTTGTTGTTTTTTTTTTTATTTTGGGTTTGTCACGGCGACAGCGACAGCGACGGCGACACCAAAGGATAAAAAAGACCCGCGAGGCGAGATGGCCAAACGCGTGCCGACAGCGTTGCCATTACAATGCCAACTGAAGTCGGGTTTTGGGTTTTCGGCCTCGGATTGGGCTTTGGACTGTGGGCCGTGGGCCGTGGGCTGTGTGGGTTTGAGTTTCCCAAGAGTTTTTCCCACCTCAGTGTGGCGCAGGCGTGCCACAAAATAAGAGCGAGCTCCTGAACACTGGCAATGCCATAATCCTTACGAATCCGAAGGGTGGAAGGACTTTCGCTTTTGGCCGTTTTCTTCATGCAAGATACTCTTTTTGGTTTTCGGTGTCTCTTTGGCGGATTCTCTTGTTAACTTGTTTTTGTTCAGGAAAAGGCAAAAAGCAGCTTTGAGGCTCAGGTAAACAAAATCAGCATGGCTAAAACAAAAACGAAGAACGCAAATGATGTTGAGATTGTAGCCATCAAAATGCTCACTGCCTGCAATAACATCAAAATATTGTGGGTAATTTCTATACTATACGAATTGGATGTACCTAGTATGTACGACTAGACATTTCTAGTAAACTCTTCTTAAAAAGTTTAGTTCCATTTGGTTAAAAAAAGTTTAGAAATGATCTTGCAAAGTATTCTTTTTATAATATATAGGAAGTGTGGAAAAAGAGTATTAAACTTTAGCTAGAAAAGAGGTCTAGTTCTTTGAAAAGATCTTATTTCTTCCAAGACTATGACTCCATATCACTCCATATATTTTATACAATATTCCATGGCATTAAAGTCCATTTGCACAAATACAATATACCCCATTTCTGCTGTAAGTACCTGGAATAAAAAGAATAAGAAAAGTCACACGAACACCGGTGATAGTTGAGCTGCTGGAGCGTCACTTAAGTGCCGCTTGGAGTTTCTGCTGATGGAGGGGGCCCAAGGATTTTCGGGGGGAGACGGGGCCAAATGCAAACGATGTGTTTTTAAGTTCGCTTACATTTGGCAGGCTCGTGAAGGAGCTGTTGAGTGTGTGTTTGTATTTAAAAGCATGTGTACACGGCAATGGGTGGGGTTGGTAGGGATTTACCTTAACCGTTATACATATGGACATATACTACCTACATACATATGTGTGCTTTGGTATTTTTCTCTGTGTGCGTGTCTGTTGACCAAATGGAAGTGGACAGCGGCAACGACTCAATTAAAGTGGCCCAAGCTGATTGCTATTAAGGTGCCTGCTGCAGGAAAACGCGGTAATCCAATCCGTTTTTAAAGTGTTTCGTTACTAATTATCATAAAACTTGAGGGAAATTCCGTGGAAAGCACTTTTTCCGCATGAGGCAAATCAAATTTTATGTAATTCAAGCGCCAGAAGAGGAAAAACAAATAAACAAAACCGAAAGAAAAGAAACAAATGCTGGAGGGGCTTAAATCCGAGTGAAAGGAGATAAACAGTTTGTGAGTCACTCTACCGTTGGGGCTACAGTTTGGGAGTACATTTCGTGGCGCCACCTATGGGTTAGTCTGCGCCATGTGCTTGGGATGGCAACACCATGGTCGTTACTTTTTAAAAATTTGTCTTAAAAATGGCTAGAAAAAGTAATAAAAGTACTAATTATGAATATTTTAAAGAAAATGTATTATTTCTCTGTCTCTGCTCTAATTAACTTCATTTTTGTACTTGCTTTCAGATTAAAGAAAACGCATAAACTTTAAAGATAATTCGTTAAACTTTTATTTAGCCATTGATGTTTTTGTTTTTAAACATATACTTGAGTATCATTATTTATAATTTTTTTGTTGCTTTTTCGATATGCTTTGCAGTATTCTTACACTGGTAAAAATGATTAGCGCGGCAAGAGCAATATTTGGGAGTCAGTAGAAATTGCCTAGTTGAAAATGCATTTACAATGATGAAGGTCGTGTATATATCATGTGTCGGTATCGGGATCGATATCTCTATCGATAACTAAGGCTAATTCGTAGATTATCGAGTTTGGGTGTTAATTTTTTTGTGAGTGTATAACGCATCGTTCGCTTAAAGACCTAGAACTTAAGACTAAACAAACAATTTGAAACAAACAGCCTAGATGGAAAACATACATGCTTCTCATACAATTAGGTAGAAACAACTCGAGAGGTAAGTATTGCTCAACAATGGGGGTATTATGAGCTCGATGCAGGGGGGTCCTGGGATAAGGGGTGTTCGTTGTTTGGTAAACTTTGTCACACGTTAAAGTTGTTGAAACAAAACAAAAAAATAATACACATAAAATATGCAGTTTGCCATGAGTTGGGTTGGGATTCGTAAATCGAGTTCGGGTTGTGTTCGGATAGGGTTGCTGCTTCAGAGGGTTGCCATTTCCACCATCTTAGTGGGACGGGGCGCCGTACGAGCTGCTGGGGGCGGAGGGTGCGGGCGGGGCAGCTGGGGCGCCGTACTCGGGAGCTGGAGGCGCCACGCTGTTGGGATAGGGTCCGGTCTCCTCCTTCTGGGTCTTGTAGCGGATGAAGTACACCTCCGGCTTGCTGGGCTGAGTAGGCGCCGGCGTGGGGATGATGATCTCGGGCTGCTCCTCGGGCTTCTTGACTAGGACGTACACCAGGGTCTTCTCCTCGTTCTGAGGGAACTGCGGGATGACCGGGGCAGTGGGGGCAGGTGGGGATGGTGCCTTGATGAAGACGATCTTGTAGTGCTTCTGCGGGGGAGGCACATACAGCGGTTTTCTAAAAGAAAATATTACAAGTTTTTTAAATTCTCCTTTAATTCCTCGTAAATAGATATTTTTTTTTAGCTTTATATCTTATCCATAAAACGAGCCACGACTTTTGTAGAAATGTGTGAAGAAAGACCGGAAGGTTAAATGGCATGCAGAAATAGCCTTTAAGTGCTCACGAATATTTTTCATTGTCAACATTATTTCCTGTAATTGGTTTTTTGTGTGCCTGGTTGAAAGACACCAAAGAGAAAGCCTGAGGAAAGGAGTTTCACTTTGAGGAGTATGCAAATGACGGGCCCATAAATGGTGACCTCCTGAAAACGGTTAAGCAGCTGCAGTTTGCAGGTTCCAGCCACCTGACGGGCCTGCTAATCAGATGAAGTTGATGGCGATGATGACGATGACACCGGGTGTCACAACAATCCCCCCACCGAAAATCGGATTTATATAAAGCTCCCTATGGTAATTACGTTCCTTGGCCCTCTGCGTCTGATAATTAGCCTGAAAATGCTACAGAGGCACCAAGATATATCTGTATCTGCCACATACAGATATATAGAGAGCGAGCGCTTAGGTAACATTTTAGTCACGGTTTGGCGGTCTGCAAAGCCATATTATCCCCCTCTTGGGGTAATTAACATTACTTCCAACTCCAATTGTAAAAACAGAAGACGACACAAACGTTGGGCCCGAGAAAAGCCACACTGGGAGATGGACTGAAAAGTTGGAGAAAGATACTCGACTTTTCTCCGGTATTAAATAATTTTCCTCCTTGCGCATTGCCACAGTTGTGCCATCAGGCATAGGAGGTACGACTGCTAAATACCCTGGAAATGAGGCAATGACTTTCCCAAAAAGGGCCCTGAGCTGGATTAGATGATTGGCGGCTTACAACATTTTGCCAGGTTATTATTAAAGTTGCAAGTTGGGAGTGGGCTTGCGGCGATGAATTGTGAGAGAATCTGCATAAGTGGCTTGGATTATATACCCATAACAATGTGTTTTTCTTTCTTTCGTTTTTTTTGGTTTTGGTTTTGGTTTTGTTTACTTTTGGTTTCTGCCAATCATAAGTGGAACAAGACAAATAAAGCGATATCGTTTGTAAGTACTCTCAAGCACGCGAGATGTATAATGAAAGGCAAAGGGCCATAGGGTGTGATGATCTACTTGGATCATGATCTACTTGGAGTGTGAGATAAATATGGTATTGGGAACTTTTGGGAGCTTTCTACTCATTGAGATTCAGAATTATGAAATTTATCTAGGACATCTTTAAGAATCATCTTAAGAAGGTTAAATAAAAAATGAATAATGATCAACTTTATACTTTTAGCTTGAAATGTAAGGAGTTTTCAGGAAATTCTTGAATCATTCTTTCAAACTATAATAGTCCTAGTAATAATTAACTCTATTTACGTTAAAAGGATCAAAACGCATTTTGGACTCACCTGGGTGCCTGGTACTCCGGCTCTGGTGGTGGGACATGCACATAGACGTGCTTGTGCACCACTGGCGGCTGCTGGGGGGGTCCGTACTGTGGGGCAGGTGCTCCGTAGCCACCGCTGGGTCCGCTGGGCTGGTAGCTGCTCGACGGGGGAGCACTGTACGAGTCACGCGGCGGCTCGGGACGAGCGGCCACCAAGGCAGCCAAGGCCAGTACAACCACTAACTGTATGTTTGAAGGGGGTGGATGAGTGTGGGGGGGGGAATGGGGGTGGGAAGATCGGAGAAGAACACAATTCGATTAGACAGGCACGCTCGATGATCTCGCGGGAAATTTCAAAGTTTGGTCATCACATGATCATACCACACAACTGGACTGCATTTTCGGGAGCGACTCTAGCGTTTCGGGTATATCCGTTTCGGGTTTTATCAGCTGCTTGCGGTGGTGCTGCTCTAGTGGTGCTACTGGTTACTTGGTAATGTGGTGCTGCTTCGACGCGGAACCTCTTACTGCATGCCACAACGATTGTTGCAGTTTCTTTTATAGCAGCGCAGCGCGTGAAATAAAAATTAAGTAAAATTCAAGACGAAGTTGCCAGCAAAACGACCAAGACCGCTGCTGCTGCTGCTGCCTCTGCCTCTGTTACCGTCAGCGACTCTGCCGCCGTCGACGCCGACTGTGCAGTTGGCAAAGAGCAGCGAAATATAACCATGAAGAAATTGAAATGTTTAAAGCCAAACAGCCGCCGCCGCAGCAGCAGCTCCAAGTTGGCAAGTCATCTGGTGGAGCAACTGAGGCTGGAGGAGCTGCCGTTCTCTGTCGCCGCCTCTGCTGCAGCTCAGCTGCTCCTAGCTGCGACTGCGCAGCCGACAGAAGCAGCGGCGGCTACACCGTCTGCTGACCATTTCTTGGTTTTCGGTTTTTCCTTCTTCGATTAACTTTTTTTTTGTTTTGGTGGTTTTATATGTGGGGTCTTGCAATCTTTTTTCGTTTCTGTTTTTTTTTGCGAACTAGGATTATTTTCAAGGCAAAGAAAAATTATTGGCAAGGTACATTGTATTTTTAATGAGGATGCAGGGAGAATCTCCGATTTCAAAAGGGTAATAAAAAATAATACATGGGAATTACTATATTCGGGGGATGTGGTTTGAACTTATATAAGAATACGATTTTGCCATTGGCTTTTTTAAATTATTTTTAATCTGAATGGACAAAGTAGGTACAAAGAAAAAGGATAAAGGGATATCATAATTTAGTTATGGTAGTCCTGGAAACTCAGCCAACATATAAATAGCTTTAAACCAGAAAAAATTAAATTTTTTATATCATATTATTCATATTTTGACAATAATTATTAAAGAACTAATTAGCAACTTTTAAATATATATTTTAGAGTTTTTCCCGTTCGATTTTTTTCTTTATTTCCTCTCCTTATTGCCAGAGTGTTTTTGTTTTTCTTATTGCATTATTATATCTTATATATATTGTTATTTTTCGGCCATTTGGAGGATCCAATCGCAATGTGCTCGTAACCAACTCTGGACTCTGTCACTGCCTCGAATCGGATCGGATCGGATCGTGTGGCACGATTCACTTTCAATTTCAATGGATGTGGATGTGGATTCACTCTCATTTAGTTGGGTTAAAAAAAAAGGGGGGCATGGGGTGGACTGGTGGGTTGAGGGGTTGCGAGATGGGGGATAACTCTGTGCTCTGGACTGGGACTGACTCCGGTGTTGGTTTTATTTCATTTCTTCATGCTCTTTCGGTCTTTTGTTAGCCAGCTTCTTTCTGTATTTTGTATTTTGTTGTCTTACGGTTGGGTTTGTTGTCTTGGCCTGGCCTGGCCTGGCTTGGGTTTTGTTGCTATTATTATTGTTACAGTTACTGTTATTGTTGTTGCTCTTTCAACTTCTTGCTATTATTGTTGCTTTTGTAATTGGTGTCCGCGTTTTGGCCACGACGCTTCATAATGAGCTTCACGCTCTTGTTGGGTCGCCCCATCTCTTGACCATCTCCATAAGCATTTTATTTAATAATTTTTCTTGCTCGGTTATTATTATTATTTTCCTTTTTTTTTTGTTTTTGTTTGGTGTTTTTGCAATATTTTGAATTTCTTCAATTTGTTGCTTTTGTTGTTATATCTGTCGGCGTGTTAATTTTTATTGTTGTTTTTGGGTTATTTTTCTTATTTAATAATTTGCGCCCAGGCCATGACAATTTGTATTAGGGGAGTTTGATGGAAAAAACACTATGATTGGCAAAAATGTTTGCGCAACTTTTCCTTGGCTTATAACCCACCTCCATAGCACTGCTCTGCCCCCTGTCTGATTTATGCAAACTAATCTATAAACTGCAATCAAAATGTTTGCTCCGATCGCTGGGATCCTTGCTCGCATTTTGTATGACCACTCCTGGAAATGCTGCTGCCGGAATTTGATGAAATGGCATAATCAGTGGCCGGTGGCGCCAAACGGAGGACGACACCGACAACGGAGAGTTGCAATATTGCAACTAGCAACTAGCAACTAGCGACGAGCATCGAGCCACCAGCAACTTGCAACAGTTGAGAGATTCGGCCAGAGTGCCAGAGACTGTCACTTTTCCTCGATGGCATCATTTATAATGCCGTTAGCCAAATGGCAAGTTTTGTTGATTTTTTTGTTCATCTTCGGGGCTTGCATTCCGCTCACCCCGCCCATGCCTCTCGCCCGCCTCCCCATTTCGCCTCATGATGCCACCTTGCCACAGATTGCATTTCCTTAATTTTCAACGCTCATCTTTCACATTCAAAATCATCGTCATCATCATCATTCGTTTGGTTGCGGTAAATTATGCTGAATTCGCAAAGGTGGAACAGGTGCAGGTTCACTTGTGGTTAGTCTGAGTCCTAGGGGAATTCCTCATACCTCGTGGCATGGCTAGAAAATTAATGGAGATGCAAATACCTGGGGGATCCTTTGACCCTAATACCCTTGACCCTATTTCCTAATCATACTAAAAGTATTTAAAAAAATATTTAAAATAAAATTTAAGCGCCAAGGCTGTAAAACCTAGATTAAAAAGTTCTCATTATCCGTGGATGTATCTCTGACATACTGACATCCCCCAGATATGTTATGCATTCTGGGTAGACCTCCTGTCTCCGGATTGGATTCTCTCGGCCATTATGCGAATTATGCATGCACATTGCCACACATCTTAATGAATTTGCCATGGCACAGCGATTCTGAGCCATGTAATCAGCGTCGCATTCATCCATTCATCTTTCTGCTTTCTCCATGGCCTCAACCGAGTAACACAGTTCCAGACCCAGCTCCAGCTACAACTCGCTGCCATCTACACCTCGGCAGCAGCGTGCACAGATACTAATTATTATATTGTATCTTTTGTGACTTTATGTAACAAGCAAAAACAAAGGCAGACGGAACCATTTAAATGATATTATATTTACATAAAAACAAAAAAAAAAAACAGAAATACAAAAACAGAAACTGAAACTGAAAACAATTATAATTTCGTTTACCAAATGAGACAGCCCGGAGAAGCCGCAACGGCACTTGGCCGGAGTTGAAATGAGAAAAAAGTACTTAACGGGTTCGAACTGACATTGGGAATGGGTTCGGGGTTTGGTTTGGGTTTTTGGGGTATTTTCGAGGGGAAAGATGGGGAGAGATGTGTCTCTTCTGGTGGGTGCCACTTTTTGGCTTTTAATTTGTCAAGAGTTGCACTTGAGGTACGAGAAAGTAAATTGAGATAGATGGGAATCTTTCGGCTGGCGGCGCCCTCAAGCAGATACCAGATGGATGTGAAATGTGCCTTTTCAGCCAAGACGATGGAGATGAAGATGAATCTGAGCTGCAAACGGAGCTGGTGCTGTATAGGACTGCGGACCGTGGTAGGACTGTTGTAAAGTTGCGTTACACACACGCACCTATTGCATAAGGGGCTTCACTGTACTCGGCGTATCAGTGGCTAGAGATCTAGTTAAAAGGCAGATCCCGTCTGGGTCTTGCATTGAAAATGATTTCTTTTATTGTTGCTTCTGCTTCGGCGAATCAAAAGTAATAACAATAACGTAAGTTAACAACAATTAAATTTACATTCACATACACATATATATATATATTATTTGTATATTGTGGTAAATACGAGTATAATAGTGTATAAACTTTATATATATATATATATTGTTTTTGTATATATTATATTTCTCCCTCTGCACGTTTCTGGCTATAAAGTCGTAACCGAAATCGCATTAAACTTGGGCCCATCTTCCAGCGGAGGCCATCTCGGTTAGTGGAGGTTAGTTGGGAGTAGTATAATTTATAAATACACAATCCATTTAAATATATATTATACCATATAGCGTCATATGACTCGGTCCGCGACCTTGGGGGCCCATTAAAACTCCAGTTAATACCATTGACTAGGGGCGGGCTGGGGGACTATGGGGCCGTGGGGACTGTGGGGATGTGGGAAGGTTTTCTGGGCTTAAAATATTTACAATTGACTTTGCTTGTTTTTATGGTTGTTTTAATTTTTATCTCTTGTTTCTTGGCCGCTTGAAAAAGAAGTTGAAAATCCGCACTTAGCCTAGACCATTAAAAGGGAGTACTTTTCGAGGGTTTACTTGTTTTTTTTTTTCTTGAGATTACTGAGAGGGACGGGGTTGCTCTACAACACATAGGTACATACATATAGGTACATTATTTCGGTTAGGGTTTACCCAAAAAAGTGTTTAAAATTATTGTTCTAGCATAGGAACTGCATTTTGTCCTTTCTATAAGTTTTCGTTTTCGAGTTATTCGTTTCGTTATATCAGTTTTTTCAGTTGCATATAAAACCTCAGATTCAGGATCTTTGGGGCCAAAGGGATACCATGTTGTTTGTTTATTTTTTAAAAGAATTCAATCAAGGCTATTGCTTGAAAAGGATTTTCAAATCATAGAATTCATGAAACAGATTTGGGCAATACGATTAAAATGCTGAAAGAACATGCAAAAGGGTTGACAAGGGTCCTTCTAGTTTAAAAGTGATTTTAGTAAGAGTCCTTAACTCCATTCCAAAATGGTACAAACTCGTCCCTAGTACGCACTTCAAAGTGATTTTCTGGGAAATTCTTTGCTCCATTTGTTTGTCCATTTTCACGCACTTTGGTTTCGTTTCCATTTAGGATTTTAATCCTGCGACCATTCCGGTACTGTCCCTTTTATCCCCCCGTAAACCCCCCTAAACCAAAACAATTTTATTCACAACATGGTCTCCCCTTGTTCCCCGGTAACCCCTTTTCGGATTCAGATTCCGTTGGTGGCTGTTGTGTCGATGTCGTTGCTGTTGTCAGGTGTTGTTGGGGCTCAGAGGAAGTACTATATGGCCTCTAATAGCGTCCGTAGTTGGGCCCGAATCGGGGGGCATCGCCGCCCAACTCGTCCAGGGCACCCATGGCACTGAGCTTCTGCAGCCAGGCGGCGTTCGAGTTGCTGTTGGACACGCGTGGATTGTTGATGTTGCTGCTGCCGATGCTGTTGCCGGTGGCCTCATTGTGCAGACGCAGTGGGTGTTGCTGCTGTTGCTGGGTCTGTGGGTCCTCATTGCTCAACTCCAAAATCTGCAAAAAGAAAAAAATACACACCGAACGCAAGAGTCAGAGCGGGCGAGTTAAACTCTGAGCTGTTGTTATGGTTGTTATAATTATCGTATAGTTGCTGTTGTTAACACGGCTCGGTTCGGCCCCCTGCCGCCTTGCGATGATGGAGTGTGAGTTATTTCCAAAAATCTTTTGAAATCTTATTTATCCAACGTGGGAAGTTCGTCACAGGTTTTTACTTATTTTTTTGCTCATATTTTTTTTTTAATTTTAATTTTGGCGCATCATTAAATCGAATGAACTTTATCTGTAACGAAGCCGCATCTTGAAGCTGTCGGCTTCTGTTGTTTGCTTAGCTTAACCCCTTGGGTGTCAAGGGTTTTAAAAGTGGAATATTATGTTATGGAAAAAGTGTCTTAAAGGTTTAATCAAAAAATATGGATACTCAGAACGGATTATATATCCTATATTATAGTACACTGAATATTTTTTTGATGATTCCACTTCAAATATTTGAATAAAATTTTAAACAACTTGTGTTGCAAAAAATGGGTTAACTTGTTTTAAACCATCCTAACTTGGCTACCAGCTTTTTGGCTCCGCATCTGTGCCGCTGTGAGCTGTGATGAGCTGAAAATGTGTTAATGGGGGGTATTGTCGTGTAATTATCAGACGCCAACCTCTTTTTTTCTGGCTACCACTGTAATCCCTCCCCCTTTTTTCTGGCCCCACTCTAGGGCTGATCTTTTGTTTTTCGGTTTTGGGTTTGAGTTTTGAGTTTTGAGTTTTTGGCGAACGTTGTTGATGATGTGTGAACAAACACAAACAGCACAAACAGCAAACGAAGTGAAAAACCTAAAACAATTTCGCGCCAAGTAATTATATTATTGCTAATTTTGAAACAAAGTCTGAAGCCACAAAAAGGCAAAGATTGTTTTTCTATTTTCGGACAACTTGCAATATTTGTTTCCTTTCCCTTTCCTTGACTCGGATTGGCATTAATGGCTAAAAAGGTTTACAAGGAAGTAATAATGACTCTGGAATTGTTATCGCATTGCATCGCATGGTTTCCTCGCCACCGGGGGGTGGCCAAGGTTTGCCAGGGGTTGTGCAGTTAGAGGGGTGCCAGATGGGATTCGTCTCGAGATGATTTTCATTAAAGCCTCCATCGACTGGCACATTTGGACAGTTTAATTTGAGAGTTGTCGTTAAGTGAAAAGTTATGTGATTCGTTTGTCTTCCACCTCCCTTGGCCCAGTGTCTTCCTCTCATCCAGCCTGTTGGGATGCGATGCGGAGTTGGCAGATACTTTATAAATAAACAGCTGCGCTGGGACTCGGGGGGAGAATCTTTCGGGCGTCGAAGCCGGGTTGATGTTTTTTGGGTCGGGTAGTTTCTGGCCCGTGGAATGGGCCACTTGATGAGTGGTGGGATTTGTTGGCTGGGGCATTTGTGGCAAGTGGAAAAGGAATGTTGGAAATAATTGCCATCAATTGGATATAATGCTCGGATGCCCAAGGAGCAACTTTTACTGATGGCTTTGAAAGTTAAGCTAATACGTTTTATTGAAACGATTGTTTTAGGTTGAAAAAAATAAATATGTTTAGCCTGAATATGTCTCCAACTCCTCAAAAATATGCCAACTTATTAATCCCTGCCATTAGTCAATCCGATTAGTTGTCTTAAAAGTCAAGAGAAAATTAATTATGAGTCTGAGTTGTCACTCCACAAGTGGAATCATAAGGGATTATGGCTGATATCCTCCCCCACAATCTCATAATCAAATAAACATTAAATTATAAGCTCAAGTTCATTCGCAAATTAGTTTGAAATCCCCCAAAACAATTATAAAGTTCAACCACGTACCACCAGTTTGTCACCCCTGGAGCGACAAAATTATAATCCAATATTTCTCTAATAAGTCGAGAGCATTATGAAATTGTCATTTTCCACATTCTCCAACACAAATTGCTTTTGGGAATTCCTTCCAACTTGATTGTCATCTTCAGGAGGAGAAACAGGAAAATGGGAGGAGATGGACGGCCCTGCGTGAGGATTGAGGGGGAGTCGTGTCATTTTGTTGACATCCATCCCGGAGAAGGCAATAAGCCAAAGGCCAGGTTTTGTTGTCTCATGGTTGCTTCTGTTGCTGTGGCTCTCAGGTTCAATGCATTATTGTGTGTCAAGTGTTTTCATTTTCTGCTCATTTTCCCCCTCCGGCGGCTTCTTGTCTTCGAAGTGACGTAGCCAAGTCAACCTTCATCATCGACAGTGGAGCCAATGGTAGCAGACCGACCACGTCATCGTCATTATTTGCTGTTTGACATTTGATTTCCCTTTTCTTTTTTGTCGTTTTTTGCCTAGTGCTTTATTTTTCTGCTCGCTTTTTCATTTTTTGCCCAAACATGGTCTGCTCTTGGTCTATGGACTATGGTGTATGGTCTCTGGTCTTGTGGTCTTTGGTCTTTGTCTGGCGTCGCACGTCAGCGACTTATCGATTTGCAGGGACCGTGACTCAGAAACAGAATCTGCAAAAGGGGTTGAGTGCTACGTATATGTGCAGGGCAAAAAATTATAACTATATGAGACACTAATTTCGAATAGATTAAGAGTTTGAGGAAGGAAACTCTTCAGTATTCCCGGTTCTAAGCAAAGTACTAAGCAAAGCCTCTTATTTATAGGTTTTTATTTAAATCTTGTTGTATTCTCAGTCTTCGAATCTCAAATTGTGAAAAGTAATTTTTCGCATGGTGTTCAAACTGTTTGCTACAAATACTCGAATCGATGGTCGGCAAACAGTCGCAGTTAAACATTTTGTGTGCAGCTGCATTGGATTTCTGCACATCCACTGGCAGTCAAGTGGGGCTTCCTCGCAGGCTCCCCTAATCCCCTGATCCCCTAATTCCTACCCTCCTAGTTGAGCCGCATTTTTGTGTCTTGCTTGCGAAAAAGAACAGGAAACTGTGCCAAAAAAAAACTCCATTAAATAACAACAACAGCGGCAAACAGCAGTGGCGGCGAATCAAAAATTGTGCAAAAGATGAGGTGCCCGGCATGCAGCAAGTGTTGGCCAAGTTGGCGATTGTAGCCGAGCAGGCTCCTCCATCGACGCGGCGAAGAAGAAGCTTTATAGCCAGCATGCGAAAAAAAGAAACGCTTGCGAAATATGTAAAAATATTTCTGAAATGGTTTGCAGACGCACAAGAAACCACAGCAGCAGGAGATTGCCAACAAAAACAAAAACAAAAACACGAAAAAGATGTAGTGCGGTTAGCAGGAATCATCGGTGGGGCCGTGGCCGAGGGACCTGTGTAACCTTATACCCGGGCCGATGACGTAACCTCCATTCCATTCAATTCCACTCTGTTCACCTCAGCTCAACTTCCATAAGTGACCAAAAACAAAACACCAAAAACCCAAAAAAGCAGAAGAAACGCTCGAAAACAAAAACAAGTCGAAAATAAAACCTCAATAATTGGCGACATAATTGCAACTTAATACCACGCTTTGGCTCTCTTTTCATTTAGTTAATTATATTGACAGCGCACCAAAAATGCCAATGCACAGACTCCGGGCCACGCACACGGCCGGAGGAGATACCCATCGCACATTCTCCCAGATACACTGAAGGATTTCGGAACGAAATATCGCCTTGACCTGACCCCCGTTGTTTTATGATTTTAAGATCTATTGTCTCAGTTCTATTATTAACAGATTATAAGAAAATTAAATCTAAAAAACAATATTTTAACTAAAATTATAAAATACTATTAGAAGTCTAAAAAGAGACTATATCTTACACTTTTTTACTGCAAAGTATAGTCTTATTCTTAGTTAAGATATGGATCTTGTAAGGATTGTTTGTCTTAAAGTTCTATGAAGTATTCTATTTCCAATACATATCACTTTATAATATATTAGATAAAATACTTGTCATATACTTGCTTTAATTATTTTCTTCAAGTGTAATCTTGCTCACCTGCAGCATCAGTTCACGCAACTTGTCCAAGTCATCGCCATGCGACCTTGTCGGCAGGTACCGGCCGTCGACCAAATGCGGAGGGACTACCAGGAGCAGTACCATCATCCACACTAAAAGCCACCTGTGACCATTTCCACTTCCATTTCCACCGACTCCCCGCATCAGTCTTCTGCCTCCCTGCGACGCCTGGTGGTCGATACTCCTTGCAACTCTCATATTATTGTCTTTATAGGGGGGCGTTCTTTCGTCTGCAATTGAAGGGGCGTGGCTCTTTTTCACTACAACCGAATAAGAGAAAGAGTGCGATGAGGAGGGTGATGAGGGAAAAGTGTGTGAACTCTTCGGAAGATTCGAAGACAATTGCAGGATGTGTAATTGGCATGGCACTGGCGATGGCTTTTGAGGTGGGGTCTCAGTGGGAATATGAAAACAAACCAGAAATGGATGCCAGAGATTACAAAGGTATTGAGTAACAGATAAATTGTTTCTCTTCATCCAAGGAGTGCCTTCCTTTGGGCTTTTTGTAATTTCAACTTTGGCTAGGGGATGCAAATTGAAATTCGTTCAATACAATTTATTCAGTGACGAAAGGTCAGATTTTAAAGGATAGATTTGGTATTCTTTTAACAGTAATTGAATTATTTATTTTTATGAATTTTTTAAGGAAGCATAAATTAAACTCTGAAGTATATCCGAAGTGGAATAATGGTTGCTACATATACCCCATTTCTGGAAAAACATATATTCTTTTGATATAATAAAAAAAAATCCAATTTAAAATTTAATTCCCGTTGCTTTAAACGATTCAATAATAAAAATTGCAGCACTTGGTGTTTGTTTACCCAATCGAAAGAGGATTACACAATGCCCGAAATTTATGATTATGGCACTGACACTGAAACCAGAAACAGAAGCCACATCTGCACCTGCACCAGCCAGCCCGCTGAATGTGTGACTCACAGTTTATATTTTTGATGGCTAATAGAGTTGGAGTTTCGCCAGAGGAGTTCCTGTCACTGGCTTGTTACTTTTTATTTTACTTTTGTGGGAGGACTTCGGTCTTAACAGCGTCACGTAGTGAATGTGTTTTGTTCGCCAAGTAGGAATGTGTGGGCGAAGGCGAAGGCCACCCCAGGACGATGTTGTGAACTAGGATAACAATGTAAGTTTAAGCCAAGCTGCGTGCCGACATTTGTATTTATAGCCAAAAATTGTGGCATTCGCCGAGATTTTGAGATGACGCCAGGACGCCGCCGACGACGGCTCTGCGGTGGTCCGGATATTCTGTCCTCCGGATGCGCTACACCCCTATTGGGAATTCGAATTAGCCTTCTGGCGTGTCCTGTCTCCAAAGCCGAGCTCTTTTTCGCAGTCGGTGCGCGCGCAGCGTCGGCAAAAGCCAACCAAATGTACCAACATCCATATCATTGTCACCACACACTCCTCTATGTGTGTGCTCTTGGCTGTGCTGGTGGTTGTGTGGCCTCGCATTTCCATTGTCCTGCTCGGGCGTCATCATCATAATACGTATACGCCCCATCTACGTTCCTTAGTATAGAATCTGGCGAAATGTTTTCGCTTGGCCAACTTTCATGGTTAACTCGCTGTGGCTTTTAGTGGGCAGCTCTTGTCATTGTCCAAGGGGTATTTGTGGGTGGATTGGTATTTCGATGTGATCAGTTATGACTTGATGGGAAAATTGCTAAACAATCACCAGGGACTTTGGCTTCAAGTCAAGTCTTTGTGCTTTAAAATTATAGGTGTATTATTCAATGGGCTTATAACTTTATAGGGTAATACAGTCTTGTTAATTAGAATTATTCAATTTGCCGTTGTGGTTGCCCCGGCTGCTGTCGTCGTCATGGCTGCAATTGTTGACATTGCGGGCGTCAATAAATGCTCCGGATCCCCAGCCCCTCTCCCAACACTGCTGCGGTTCGGTTAACTGGTTCCCCGGACATGGGCACGGGCCCAGTCCCGGCACTCAATTGTTATTGTCTTCTGGGTCGTCTTCTGGCTGGTGGGCTATATAGCGAGTATGTGGCTATCTGTGGTGTCGGTGAAATGGACCCATTTGTATACCACGCACGACCGATAGACCGAAATTTTTGATATAGCGCAGTTTTGTGTAGCCATTGCTGTGATTGAATACGTGACGGGCATGGGAAGTGTGCCAATGGCATCGCAAGGGTTTTACGACCCCAAGCTGGACTCGAGTAATACAACTCGGAATGTATGCTACCATTCATGCACCACACACATCGCACATCACACATCCAACCCCCAACCGTCCATTGAACTGCTTGGGTAATTTATGACTGTGGCATATAAACGCTTTATGAAGCACCCCAGTACCGGGGGTGCTCATTCCGTCAAAATTATTAAAACCCAAAAAAAAAAAAAATAAGAAACAATTACTCAAAATACGAAATAATCAATTGGACCTCCTCGGTGGGTTTTGAATTCTGTTCACGAAACTCGGTTCGAGTTGTCGTAGGCCAAAAAGCTTTCGGAAAGCTCTTTTCTTTGCTTCTTTCTGCACCGAAGCTTATGGAGCATGTTGGGAGCCGTAATGGTATGAAGCATCGGTGGTTCAGTGGTAGAATGCTCGCCTGCCACGCGGGCGGCCCGGGTTCGATTCCCGGCCGATGCAAAAATAACTTTTTTTTTTAAATTTTTATTTTATTTTTATATATTTACTTTTGCAGTATACGATTTGAGTTAACTATAGCATTCCAATTTTAGCAGCTTTTTTGTTGGAATTTATCAAAATGTCAATTATTGATTTGGGTTTCCCCCTTCAGTCATATGGCATTTAATAAATCATGAGATTTCATTATTGACTATCTGACAACATGTTGGTGCCATAACTGGGTGAAGATAATGTTTTTATTAATATTTTGATTCACCATGTAGCATTCTCTTTTAGGGTAAGTCAAAATTCCTCATACAACTGATCTCTATCTAACAGATTATGAAAGATTAATGTTTATTTCTTTTATTTTTTACCAAAAACGAGAATTCTATCTCTCGATATTCCAAATTCAAATGGGGTATAGTTTTAATTATTTTTTAAATAAATAAAATTATAAAAGAAATAAGACATGGCTGTGACAAAGCATAACCGTTCAGCCATTTCATTTTTTTTTTAGTTTTTTAAAAATACATCTTAATTGTTTCTATTTAAGACATCCATTTTCGTTCATGATGATGAGTTTAAATTCGATTATAAGCAAATAATTTAAAACCAAAAACAGCAGACCAGAAGTAATATTTTAAGTTGAGGCCCAGTGTGCTAATTAAATTGGTATTCAGATTTTCAAAACCCCAAATTCGCCTTAGGTTTATTTGCATAGACTTTATTCATTTGAATCGCTTTACAATTACGTTTACAATTACAATTACCGTACAACAACGAATGGATGGTTGAGTTATATCGCATGTTGATGGAGGAGGGATCGAGAGGAAGGGTGTTTCGGGGGATATACATATGGCTCGTAGAAAAAAAACCTTAAATATTTGTAGAATCGATCTTAACTAGAGCTACCGATTAGGGCTGACGTAAGGTCTACTTAACAACAACTAAAATACATTCAGTGGCATTCTACCTACATACGATTACTTGTGTCAATTTAACATTTATCAACTTTTTATATGCATATAGTGTATTACATAATTAATTGCTCAGAGTCAGGTGATCTAGGGATTACATCTACAGACACAGCACGAAGGAAACAGGAACCAATCCATAAATATGCCCTTGCAATCGTTATCAGGATCGTAGGCGAGCAGTCGATGCCATTTATACTTTTGTTCGCATCCACATTCTCCTTCACATCGGGGAGTTTGTGTATTACTGTAAAAATAATAAAAGTATATAGTTAACAGAATAAAATAAATATACTGGCTAATTGGGCTTTCAAATAGTTGTAGTAATAGGTTTTGTCATTTGTGTAAAGCTCTGATAAAATCAAAGTAGTACTAATTTAATGAATCTATAAATACAGGTTTGAAATGATTGGCTTTTTGATTTAATCTTTAAGTTAAAGTAATTAATAGACAATCTACTAAATCATTAGTAAATTTAATTGGCTTATTAATGCTTTAAACGTTTAGCTTAATATTTTTCAAAGCCTAACAAATTACTTCAGCAAAATCGTATTAAAAAACTATAAGAAAGCCCAATAGTGGGTTACAAAATTCACATATTTTTTCACCTGCAAACCTCCTGATGTATGGCCTGTTCGAAATGCTGAGTATTAACAATAGCTCGGATTTTGCCCGCCGAGTTCGATGCCCAATAGGGTGTTACAATTTCGATTTTTGACTCGCAGGCATCCAGTCGCCCAGTCCCGGAATTTCCATTGCCCTGCGGTCGGTTGTCATTGCTGTTTCCATTGCTATTCGATCCTCCGCCGGCAGCTCCGCCTCTATTGCGACTTCCTCCTGCCGCAGCTTGGCGCTTGTTCCGGAGTTTCCCGAAATAGCTGTCACCAGCTTCAACAGTTTCTCCGGCATTCGCCGCAAAGGCACCGGGTGGTATGAATATGTCCGGCTCGTCTATGAAGCGTCGTTTTCGCACCTTGGCCTGCTGCCGACCTCCTCCTCCGCCTGCAGGACCTTCCATATTCATTTCAAAGTCCCCGTACATCCTTCGCATCAGAGCCTTGTTGTCGTCTATGAATCGTTCGATTTTGTCACTGTTGAAAATAAATATTTTAGTTAGAATAATATTATTATAAATTCTTATATATAAATTTTTGTAACTGAAATGATTTATTATAAAAATGCAAAAAAAAAAAATGAATTTAAACATTTTAATGACTTTATTTTAAAGAAGGAATCGAGGTGCTTAAGAAGGTTATGTGATCTTTTTTAAAAATGCAGCAATTGTGAAATAAATTTAATATAGTGATAAAAAATTAGTAGGTTGCAAGAATCAAGAAATTAATTAATAAATGTTTAACTTTTAATTTACTAAAAAAAAATCTTATCCAAGGAATTAGGCTGGAAGTGAGTCTAGGGCTTGCTAAGATTTAATGGCAATGAACCTTTCCAAAACTGACACGTTTCTCTCTCGTTGGGCCTAATGATGAAATTCGATGTGATTTGACGCGGCTATGCTAATGAGAACGATTATGATAGTCGGAAGGTAACTAAGTATGTCACTAAGAACAGTCACCCGGATTAAATGTGATTCAGGGCAACTTTTGGTGAAGAACTCAATTTAAAAGAAAACCGCAGAAAAGCAAACATCCTTGAATTAATCAACTGAGAATGTGACTATATTAGGGGTTTAACGATTATTTCAAGGGAGTTTTTATTCCATTTCCATTTGGAATTTCCGATTATCCGAAAAAAAAACGAAGAACAATAGCCCAAGATATAGTATCTACTTACATGGGATAACTATTTCCGGCTGTGGGACAGAACAGCTGATGGTATCGCTTGATGCATGGCACTCCCTTGATGACATCGCCCCGCACGTCCAGACCCAGAGCCACCGACAGGGCCGTCCACCAGATCTAAATTGGTCAGATGTATATACAATATGTGTGAGATATATGTTGCGTATATGTGTGCCATCAGTATTTAGCATTGAGGAAGGCAATTGGGTTTTCGGCGGGGTACTGAGATTACCGAGATTGATTCGGAGACCATAACAAATTATGGCCGGGGTGTGAAAATGACTCGAGTAAGTCATAAACATAAAAGTTCGTTTTATATTCGAAAAACGCAGCCATGGCGGCTCTGCGGCTATGCGGCGGGGAGTAGACTATGGAGTTGGGTCTGGGGATTAAGCTCTCCATATTCGAGTAGACATGTGCCGCCGCTCGGCGTCCACCTCGATTTCCATCTCAGTCTCCGGAGTCCGGATCTCTTTCTCCCACCTCTCGCCTTGCTCTTCTTTCGGCGTCATCAACATCATCACACCTCTTAATGAAACGAACTCGCACGACCTTCGTGTGCAAAAAAACAAAAGCAAAAAGAAAATAAAATAAAATTTAAAAAAAAACCGAAATGAACACACAAAATCGTCAAAGTTATTTCCGCAAATGAGCAAACTCGATCGAAATCGAGAGTACATTGGGGAAAAACGGCAGAACTAGAACTGGTAATAGATCTGTCCAGTAGCCAATAGTTGCTTTATAAGATGAGGGTTTGATGGATCTTTTAAAAATGGTTCATTCTTTATGTATTCTAGATCGGAGGAACATAACTATTTAACGTTTCGTTCTTGAGACTAGTTTTTTTCGAGTGTGGCGATTAAAATGCGCGCGTGCTCGGTGCCTCGTACACCCACTTTACCTTTCCTATCCGCCCCTTTCAAAAGTCTGTACTTACCGGAATCTGTAGAAACGATCCGTTGTTGAGTTTCGGATAGGAAAAGAGCGGCACCACCGGCACCGTGCCATTCTTCAAGTAGATCGGCCCCTGGATCGGCGTCACCGTGGGCATCTGATTGCTATCTGTGAATGGAATTTAAATGGATCGGTAAATGAAAATGAAATTGAAATTGGAGTGGATTTTGGATTGCTTTGGCATTGTTTCTCTGCATGATGATGGTGATTCATGTGCAAGGACAGGGGAGTAGGAGTGGGAGTTTCGAATTGGAATTGGAGTTGGAGCTGAAATCGTTGTCGTTGTCACTGCATTAATCAGCCCGGGTAAACCCGAAAAGTGAACCCAGATAGCTGCCATTGCAAGTGCAAGTGCATTCGGCGGGGCCAGCGCCTGGGTCTGAGTCTGCGTCTGCATACAAATCGGACTGCAGTTGACACTTGCATGTATAAATTTCATGTCTGCCTGGCATTTGTAATGCCCAGATCCGGATCTGGGCCCCAGACGGAAACTTTCCCTTTTTTGAAAAAAACTGCAGGATGCAAAACGAGTTGAAGAATGTTGAAAAAGGGAGCATCCGTCTATAAAGGGGTTTTCTTTCAGAGACATGGTATTTTTTCTACATGGTAATTTTTTTTCTAAAATGTAAAGAATAAGACAATTGTTTAACTACAATTTTGAAGGTTTATCAATTATTTGGAAATAAGTAAGGCCTTGTCACATTCCTGCAGGACACAGGTTAAGCACTTTTAGCCAAGTATTTTTCAAATGTATTAATCTTTTAAAAAGTTCGAACGGAATTCAGCTTAAAAGGACTGTAAAGAAGTAAGATATACATGATCTTAAAAAGTTAGCAAGAATTTAGAAATGATAATTTAATGGGTATATGGGATAATTTAAAGACAATCCACCCTTTTCATTCTCATCATAATTTTCTTGCTGTGCATTGAAACCATGTCACTTTCAGCTAATGAGCGATTCTTTTTGAACGATGTTTTGAAATAGATTCTTTTGTGATTGTGCAGTGATCTTTAGCTGAGATCTGTTATTATAATTTTTTTGGGGGCTGCACAAAGGTGAAAACCGAGTGCTGAGTACTCGAGATCGAAACAAAAAGCAAGCCAAACTTGTACCTGTGAGCCGTGGGTCTTGCGTGTGCACGTCTTCATATGAGAGCTGGTTCATGAGCCGCCCCGGCTACCCTCCGCCTCACGAAGATTGAAGCGCGACTTCTTGCATAATAGCCCCGTAACCGAGTTGAGTACTTGAGGTCTGAAGTCTGGCAGGTTGCTGGCTGGCTAATGCCTCAACGGCTTTGGGGATTGAGATGGCGATGGAGATAAAGATGAATATGGAGAGGCAGAAGTAAAGAGGCGCCACAAACTTGGCCAAAAGTGAAACATCCAAAAAGTGAAGAGCCGCTGACAGTTTTCCAAGAGGACAACAAGGGCAGCCAAAATAGATACAGCTAGAGCTACAGCTACACGAGCCGATACGACTAGATAGATAGATAGGTACACCCCGGCACAGCACAACATAAATCGTGATGCGTGCCAGTCTGATAGTTATAAAAGTCAAACACTGCCCATTACTGTCTTGAAAGTGACCTTGCCGATCGGTTTGTAGACCTTTGACCTTGCGCCACCGCTCGTTGCTTGTGCGCTTGTTTACTCCACAAGTTTGTTATTTGTTATAGTTATAGTTGCTCCACTACGACCCAATCCCAGATCCGATCTCCGCGATCTTGTGCAGAAGTTGCTCTCAATTGGAAAGATACACAAAAACAAGTAGCAGCCGCATCGCGACCAAAACAACAACTAATACGAGAAATTAACATGACTTTCAATCGGTTTCTTTAATATTTTGTTTTTATTTCTCGATCGTGTGCAGACGTGGGACTCTTCACTTCGCTTATCACCCCACGAATCTACATGCTCCAAATTTATACACATGTACTTTGGCGATAAAGTAAACAAATTAAAACACCAACATTTGTTTTTATTTGTTAATTGCTCAGATTGGCATCGTTCGGAATCAGGAAATGCTCAAAGTGGAATGTACTCCAAAGATTGATACTACGAATACATCTCGGGAATTCCGTTGAAGTGAATAAGGAAGTGATTCTTCAGATCTTGGACTGTTCTTTAAAAAAAAAGCCCCTAATACGAGACGTTTAATAAATAAAACTTTAGTGTCATGTAATTGGTGTTGAAAATTAGTTATTTTGTATGAGAAGTATTTCAAGTTTGGGATTTATCATTATTTATGGTCAGGTGCTTGAAAGAATTTAAGATGAAATATTTAGGATAGTTTGTTAGTCATGCTCTTCATGAACCATTAGTGTTGACCTTAATTCTCGGAAACTTTCAAGAGTATTTACGAAATGTTTTCTAAAAAGTGTATATACTCACCCTTATTAGGGCCAACTTCCTCGTCGTCCTCTTCCTCATCCTCCTCGCCCTCTTCCACATCATAGTCGATCACCGCATGCACCTGAGTCCGAGAGCCCTGACCAGCCTGGACCCTCGTAAAGCCCGGAGCTCGTTCCGGGTAATTTTCGGGTGGTGCCACTCCGTAGGTCTGGGCGGGCTGGGGAGCCTCCGGTTTGCTTGGCCTGGAACGTTGCTGCGGCGATGGCGGTGCTGGGGGTGGTTGCTGTTGCTGCGATGGCGGTTGCTGTTGTTGGTGTTGCGGCGGCTGCCTGCTGCCATAGCTAGTAATACTAAAGCTGCCAGTGTTCTTTGTGAAAGTGGCACTGGCACTGCCATGTGCATTGTAGAATTGCTTCTGTTGCTGCTGGGGGGGTTGTCCCGGGAATCGGGTGTACGAGCCCTCCCCCGGGCCCCGGCCACTTGAGTGAGTTTGTGTCAGCTGGATGGAGCTTTGGCCGGAGGTGCTGCTCGACCTTGAGCTGCTGCTCTGAAAGGACACACTGTTTTCGTTCTGGTCCTGCTGCTGCTGTTGCTGCTGCGTGACTTGCTGATGCTGCTGCTGGCTCTGCTGCACTTGCTGAATGTGGTACACCGAATTTCGGACCGCATTCGGAGCCGAGGGTGGCAAGTAGGCATTGTTCTGCTTGTGTCTGCCACCGCTGTTCTGATATTGGTATCCGCCCGCTGCAGCAGCTTGGGGTGGAGCGTAGGGATTGTTCTTAAAGTAGTCGGGGGGATTTCCAGCCGCCTCTGCCGGAGATTGCTGCTGGTGGTCCGCCGGCGAGTAGAGGAGATTATTGGTATTGCTGGCCAGCTGATGGATGGGATGCAGGGGGGCCAAGGTGACACCCCACGGCTGCTGGCCGAGAGCACCGAAAGGCAGCGAGAAATTCGTCAGAGCCATGGGACGGTGTCAGGACGGGGAGCGAGGGACTACTCAAGCGAAAATTCAAATCGAAAACGAAAGACTTAGGACACAAACTCGATTCGGCTGCGCATGCGGCGACATCATCTAGAACAGATCTGCGCGCACGGAAATTGATGGCGCGCGCTCTCGAAATTGATTTATGCAAAAATAACAAATCAGTCAGATCAGCTCCCACTTCCCACCCCTGGCAACAATGGCTCGCACACACACTCTAGCACTGAAATATAAACACACACACGCACACATCCACCCCGCGCACGTATTATCTCGGCGAGTTATGTGGTATATATGTATATATACAAATATATGTGCAAACGATGTTGTTGTTATTATTATTAAATAACTTTAGCGCGATCTCGAGCTCCGGCCTCCAGTGTCCGTCCGTCCGCGTTTTAATGCTAAAATACCATTCACGGCAAGCTGACAATCGCGACTGAGCCGTTCTCGCCGTGCGCCTTTAAAAAAAAACTTAACTTAAGGAGGGAAAATGTTTCAGCTTTAGCTTCAGATTCAGCTTCGACAGTTGCCCAACTCTCGAAATCTCAAAAATCTCCGATCTCCGAGTTGAAACATTGCGCTCAGTTTTGAATCTGGCTAAGAGCGAGCGCTCGGCGAACTGAGTGGCTTTTTTATCTTTTTCATTTTTGTTTCAGCTGAATGGCAATACGAAAAATAAAAAAACCGGAAAATATTTGATAAAGGGTTTAACGAAAATCGAATGCCCTTATTAAATAGATAAGGAATTTTTATAACAAGTTAACAAATTTTTGGAAACTGTAGTGCTATAATCTATAACTGAAATACGATTAAATACCCTCATACAATACACTAAATTCTTTGAATTAATTCGTAAATTTAATTAACTATTTCCTAATCTCATATTTTTTTTAAAAGTTACCTGGTTGTCAACTCAAAACTTTGTCCAAATCATGTGTTTGTTTTTATATTTTAATTAAGCTGCACCTTTTTTCAATTTATGTTATTTTCAAATGGTTTACGAGCTAAAAAACAGTGCCTTGGGTTATGCAAAAGAGTGACAGATAAAAACAAAACTTAACTCCACAGTCTAACAAGCAATTTGCAAGACTAATCTCTTGCGTTTTAGAAGTTTATGGAAGAGAACTTACGTACTATTGTATCTTAACAAGCACTGTGATTTATTACACTGCATTGAATGTTGAATACAATTTGAAAATTGTTCTGGGAGCTCTCTGGGACACCTCTTCCGCATACCTTAGCCGGGGGAATCTTCCTCCACATTCATTAGGCGAATCCCATCGGTTAATGAGAACTCATTTGTGACCTAGGTCAATACCTGGATGCGTCGTCGGCGGCTGATATACATTTTTAGTGGCGTTAGTGGCAAGAAACGCATATTAATCACAGTAACCAAGCCGAAATCGAAGTCTGCTTTATTTCACATCGAAGGCAATGAAAAGCAAAAGTATATTTAAAGTGGGCTTTCAAAACAGGTTGTGAAGAGCATCGAGAGTCGCGAGTCGTTACACACATGACCGCCAGGCTAAGAGAGCGTGAGCCTCTAGGGTTCTCTGCTCCCGGGGTTAACTCACCTTAACCCTCTCGCACTCTCTTGGCCAGGCGAAACAGTAGCTAGTGGTTACATCGCCGGGGTGGCGTGGGGGCGGCAGTGGCCCCTCCTCCCCCACCCCCCAGCCCCATACTCATGCTCTGAAGTGTGTCGAGTGCATCGGGCGATGAGCAAATTGATGATGGCGATGATGCTATGAATGAATGACTCGCCACCGGTGGGAGGTGCGGCACTAATAGCTAGATTGGAGGTGTAGACGGGTCTTCTACGTCACGGATCTCGGTTCAGTGCGTCCACTTTGCATATTAGCACCTCTCAAACTGGAGCTCCCCTCGTTTCGAGAGCCGGAAACGGATGCAGCTAATGGATAGAATACAGACAGCGTGCTATGATCTTATCGCTGGCATGATTTTTTCTGGGAAAAACGCCCTTTAATGGTATGATCTCCTGTTTGACGGATGATTCAATTTTGATTTAAACAGCTCGGATGGGGAATTTTTCAAATGGAGGATATGCAGTGGTCCGACTCGGTCCAAGTCCCCTTTTCAGGGTCACTATTGGCCATTTTCAGAGCTACTTTTCCTTTTCGCATTCTTACATGCAAATAAGTCATTTAAAGTGTAACACTTGGGTTTGGCCAGGTGCCGCCTGTCTACCTCAACAGTGTCAGAAAATGTACAGGCTTTGTCACAATTTCTCATAATTTTAATAAATTAAAAAAATATTTTTTTTATGGAGCACATTTTCAAGTTAATTATGGGAATGTGATATTATACAAAATAATTTCTCGATTAATGCCAAATATTTTTTAACCAAAATTTTGTATGAAAACTATTTTTCTTTCTCAATGTAATGTTGAGACTGACCAACTCATAACCACAGCCATGGCCATGGCTAATGGCCAGGCCTTTGTTCTATGGGGGCTGCTGCTGACCAAGCCCAAACAAATATTGCACATTTTCATAAAAACTCAGGGATGGAAAATTAATTCAAACAGGAGGGAAAGAAACGTGGCGTATTGTTTAAGATAAAATAAATAAATAATTGGTTATGTTAATATATTTCAAATGCCTAAGGCTTGAGGCTTATAAAGTAATTTATTGTTTGTAAAGTACTTTCTTAGTTATCCATTTTTTATTGATTTGTCAGAGTTGATTTTTCTATTCGACGTCTTGGCGAAAATTAGCAATGCGTTTTTCGATTTACAGATTTTCCCATATGAGGAAGCATATGATTCATCGGAGGCTGTGGCACTTCCTGCCCGTCCCTAGTCTCTCTCGGCTCACATGTTGCATACTCAGATGCAATTTGAACTGAACTGAACCGATTCCATAAGGCCAGAACAAGTTTGCAGCGAAATACGAACAAAAAAAGACAGCTCTAAGCGTTAGTTATACATTTGTTTTCCTTTCCCTTTTCATGCGACAGACATTGAAACTTCTTGGCGGTTGGCTTGGCTGCCTTTTTTGGCTGCCATAACGAATCCACAACCAAATCCAAATCCAAATCCACTCGACAATCAAATAATTTGACGCGAAATCGAATTGTATCGAACCATGGGCAAGATCGAAAAGTGACATTCCTTCTAGCGCCTGGACCTGCTGGATATTTCAAATAGCCTCTGGCGGCTTTTGTCGTCTGTCAAAAAAAGAAGTGAAACAGCGCCGGTAACAATTTGTAGACCTTATCCGAAAGGTGGCTCTCGAGCTGAGCTGTGGCCTTAAGTCGTTAAAAAATTTTAACTGCCAATCTGTTGTGCAGCCACGATAAAAAGCTAAAACGCCACAAACATCAAGTGTTTGTTGCTGGCTGCCATTGTTGAGGGTTCTCCTTTTTTTCATTTTGGATCGGGGGTCGTTTTGGGTCTCTCTGGGTATAAGTTTTTCGGATCTCCAATCCCCGACTCGAGACGAATGACAAAAATGTTGGGGGCCCCAGCCAATCGATGTTGATCGATTCGATCAGCATAAAAAAATCTTTAATTAGAACCAATTTAGAGCGTGGACCAATTTATCAGAAGCATTTTGAAAAGTAGTTGGAAACCAGTCGAGAGCAACTTCAGTATTTCCGATAGGGGGTTGGCTGAGGGAGGTGGCTGGTGTTTCCATAGATTTCATTATAATTCAGCATTAGCCGACATTATTATTGTTATGGCTTAAAACCCCCACAAACTGAAGTGAACTGAGATCTGAAATAGCAAAACAGCAATGGCCACAGAAATTGCCATTTACGCATTTGTTTTTCTTTGTCAATTGTTCCACTATTCGAGAGGTGTGGACCAATCTCGACCAGGTTCAAGTGCACATTCATAACTATTCATAGCAATATAGCCAGATATATATCTGTAACAATATGGAGCAGTCGCCACGAGAGTTGGACCAAGGGTTGATGAACGGAGCGAAGGAAATGGATGCTTTAGATTTAAAATAAGCCTATTGTAACAAAAAATCATATCATTTTGTACTTCAGTAATACTGCTTTTGTTGACAGTACAATGGACTTTGGATGGCTTTATTTTCGAATTTATTGTCTATTGAAATACAGCCATTATATGAACTATTTAGTTCTTCAAATTCTACAAATATTTATCCTTCATAAAGTAATATTGATCTGATCTGATCTATCGAATCTGGACTTTTAGTTAGTTCCTTTAAACTTCCAGAAGCTCTATGATCAAAACAGTCACTATATATGACTGGGGAAAAAGCTAACCTGTCATCACTTGTACCTGGCACTAGGGGGTGCTTGTTTAGGAAGAAACATTCAATAAACTTCAAGAGCCGCCCTCTGATTTTTGTTTTGTGTTTTTGGTAACACTTTCAACTTAACACACAAGTGGGAAACCAGTTAATTAATTTGGTCCGATTCTTGGCATCTAGAAGTCAAGACAGCCGCCAAAAAGTTTTCTTTATATAACAATTCATTAATTACCTTTCGATTGCTGGTTTTTACCTTGGGCGGAGTCATGAACCCGACACATAGCACATAATGCCATTAGAGCCCAAGCCGTTGCGGATCTGGGATTACAATATTCGAGTGTTCGGATCGGTCGTTCAAGGAAATAGTTTTATTAGCCAGCATAGCTGATGCAACTACAAGTAGTTGATTGTTTACTTCCATTCGATTTCAATTTGTTTTTATTTTATTATTTGTAGCTCCCTTAGTATCTATCGTATTTTGCTTTTGTGGGCACCCCAGGAGCTTGACCATTCGCCGAGAGATTCTGGTTTTGAACCTGGTTGTGATTGCTGCTGTGAACGGGTCCGGTGCCACTTCCTCCTCCCAGTGGAGCCAGAGTGTAGACCTCGTAGTCGCTGATGGTGAAGTTGTAGTCCCCAAAAAGCGTCAAATGGGCGGCATTAGTTCCGTCGTAGGAATGTGGCAGGTTTGAGTATGAATCCATATTAGTGTTACAATTACTGGAAATAAGGAGATCCGCGCCAGCTCCAAAAATGGGTCCGCAACTGTAGGTGGAAGGGTATTATGTTAAACAGAGTTTCAAAACATTTCGCCTTCGGCTGCGTCGTTTTTATTAACCTAAATTAATTTTAAAAACACTTAATTAACATATTCTCATATAGTTGGTCAACAAAGCGAATGATAAAAGCTTTTAAATTCTTTCCAAATGGCCGATTCACACACGTTTGATTAATTGCTTCAAGGACCAGTAGTAAACGCCCGCTACTTTTTTAATTAATACAAATTTAAAACGCTTTTGGGTATTTAAAATGGACGATAAGGCTATAGTTTTTAACTAACCATTTAACCAATTTTTTTTAGATTTCGAGTCATTTAATTAATTTTTCAATATTATCCACTTACTCTGGGTGATAGCAGATAGCATAGGGTTTCTTCACAATGTCGAACTTAGCGGGTTGCTCTCCATTGGTGGGATTAAGTGCAAAGAGGAATGCTCTCTCCGAATGCACATAACCGCCCTTGCGGCTTGTTTTGGCCCAAGCCACATCGGTGAAACCGCCACTGATCTCCCCATGAGATCCCAAACCAATGACCATGCAGGGCGCTACCCCATCACAGTAGCGATGGAAGGTCCCCGAATCGTATCCATGTGTGGAAGCCCTGAAAACTAGCCGCCAAGATTGTTTGGGCACCCCAAACCATCCATTAAGGACATTTTGCAACGGTGTCTTATCGTTCCTTAGAATTTGGGAACCCGGAAACATGTTGATCGCCACAGTTAAACGGGGCTGCAGCCTCTTGTCGTTATCTATCATCTTGTTGGCGTGCAAAGCGGCATAGCGGTAGCGTTCCAATGACAGCTCCATGGGAACGGCTCCCGTGGGTTCTACCTCCTCTGCAAAAACCTGACTGTCAATGAGCAGAAGGCGCACGTGCCCCATTACACCACTTAAATGCTGGCAGACCCTAGCTCGCTCCTCTTCGGTCCAATGGGCAGTGGGCTGGGTTACACCAGCCTGATATTTGGCCCAGGCTAGGACGCAACGCCACACTTCCTCTTCTTCCAGGCAGAACTGTAATAAAATGTTACATCCAAGGATTACAATATCCTCTTGAACATTAAGGATTATCTTACATAGTCTGATGAAATGATCTTGATGAGAGCTTCCTTGGTTAAAGTCAGAAAGGCATTCGTCTTGACACATTCGCTGGCATTCTCCCCAATGTAGATTATGCAGCGTTCCATAAAAGATGCGGCACATTTTGCTCCTAAAACAACAAAGCTCATACATTACATGGACAAATAAAATTGGCTCAATATATACAAACTTACTTATTCTCTAGTCATCCCCTTATAGAAAATATTCTTAAATCTCGAATTTTACCAATTAAAAAGCTAATAATTTATATAGTTATTACAATTTATTGAAATTTCCTTGTGAGTGTACATTAGTTTACTTAAGAATTACGACGTGCGGCTATCGTAGGCGGTGGAATCTGAGACGGTAAGTCCTAGTCCTTGGACGGACTGACGTTCTGTATAAGCGTGATGTTGTCGCCCTTGAGCATAATTCTGCCCAGGTTCTTCCTTTGACGGGTCTTCACATAAACCTCCTCGGCGTCGTCCAGCACCAGATTCATGTACTCGTCGAACCCCACAATGTGGCCCTCGATGCGCAGCGAGATGTTCTCATATAACCAAACCTGGACACGGGAACGGTTTTGCAGGTAACGGAAGATCAGGTTGATGGGCTGCACCATCACCTTCTGAACCTTGGGATTCCCCTTGAAGGACATTTTTGTAGTTTTCGGCCGATTTAATTCAATTTAACAAAATTTTATTGCCGGCGTCTGTTGTTCCGTTTAGTGATGGAATAAGGAAAAGTATCGTTCGCCCCACAGACGGTCACTCTAAGCTTAACATGGGTTATCGATTGTATAACAGGACTTAAATTAGGCTTAAAACTTACACATTTTTATGCTAGACACCTTTACTAAACCCAATATTAAATATATTTGTAAAATAGGCGTTCTAATAGACTTTGATAGAAAAATACCATAGCTCTGTTAAAACTATCGATAAGAGTAAGCTGTAGATGAATCCATCGAAGCATCTCTGTTAACTTTTTGTAGTAGCGGAAAGTTGTGAGACCGAAGTTTTCCATATTTCCTAGTCAATTTGAAAACTTAATTTTTAATAAAAAACAATCGAACAATATGTCTCTCGCCAACGTGGACAAAAGCGAACTGATGGACCAGGTGAAGCAACAGATTGCTGTGGCCAATGCTCAGGAACTGCTCACACAAATGACACAAAAGTGCTTTAAAAAGTGTGTCAATAAACCCGGAACCTCGCTTGACTCCTCGGAACAGGCAAGAAAAGGCTTAATAAGCATTGGCGAATAGAAAAAATCAATTATTTTCTCTTATTTAATTTATAGAAGTGCATTTCCATGTGCATGGACCGGTTTATGGACTCGTGGAACCTTATCTCCAGGACCTACGGCCAAAGATTGCAACGCGAGCAAAGCAAATTCTAGAAGAACGCATTTTAGAGAAGGCAGGGACAAACTCGCTAGCTATTGATTAGTTATAATGTATAAAGTTTGATAATGCAATAAAAACATGCATTATGTTACGTGATTTTTGATGACAAAACGTGCGTTTTGTGCCTATCGATTCTCGGGGTCACGAATTTAACAGCGTGGAATGGTGCTAGATATTTAGGAAAAAATACCAATTAAAATATTGGTATTTTTTAGATTAAATGTTTTACAGTAAATGTAAAATGATTGTAATTAGTGTTTGGCGCCTTTTTTGAAAACTATTAATAACGATATATATTATATAGAATAATGAATATTTAAAAACTATGAAAAACATGAATTTTACAATCTTTTTTTTCTAAAGGATATAAATTGATTGATATAAATTTTGTCGAAAGCTTACCCGCTTTTTCATGAATATCCATAACTGCGGTTAAAAAAGTGCATGCGTTGTCTACTGATAAGGTGGATATGACGTGATCTTCACAGGCAGTACGCAACTCAACCACACCCATGTCCTGGGCCATCATCATCATCTGGAAAACCTGCGAGTCCTGTAGCACTAGCTGAAAATAAATTATGTTTAAGTTGTTAGGGTTCCTTGTACTTTGTAGTTATGAATCTTACCTTTGCGGTATACACGTAAAGAATAAACTGCCTGAAGAGTTCCGGATTGACATGTGGTAAACGTATTGTTGTCGGTGTGGAGGCCCCAGGCGCCGCTGGTGAGACAGTGCACCCGGGAATGCGGCACACCTCGCCCCTTTTGGCGGTCTTGAAGCTCTTGCAACTGAAATGGAAAGTCGATACAAATTAATTGAGTGATCAACTGGAATGGTTGCTTCGGATTCCTGAGATTCACGCACGCAATATTGTAAGATTCCAAAAAAGGAAACCGAATAAAGGCAATTTTCCACACCGAAAAAAATATTTTTTCTATAACTCAGATAAATTATTTTGCAATATTTACGTCAATGTTACTATTTATTTTTAAATAATACTTTATTTGTCAAACTCACCGGGCCATTAGCATCAATCTGTGAGCGTAGATGCGTTCGTCTCTCCCACAAATAAACACAACATCTGCACTATCCTGATCCTCGGAAAGGCGCTGCAAATCATCAATTAACTGTGGCAGACTCATGTCTTTATCCTGAAAATAACTTCTATTGGTCGAAAATTGTGAATCATTCATGCACCAAAGTTGCACGTGCTTCCATCTCCCTCTTTAAATCTTATTATTGTTTTTATTTTTGCTTATGGGTTTGTTTATGTTTTCAATTCCAGGTTTCACGCTTTAAAACTCTTATTTTCTCTCTTACAACCTCTAGATTTTGTTGAGATGCAAAAACCGGTTCCTGGCTAAAAAAAATTCTTGGCCAACACAAAGCCAAAATTGTTTTACAATTGTTTGGGAAAATAGTTACAAGAGAATTTTAATTGTTCACTTTTTAACAAAAGACATTATTCATTTGCAGTCTATTTATTTTATTTTTCAATTTATTCCTTTCTTATTAGGCTGGTATAATATTCTTTTCATAAAATAATTTGTATTTGACCGCTGGGCGTTCTTTTCGCGATCGGGATTTAGTTTCGACTGAAGAAGAGACTTGAGACAGGTCTTTGGTCGCGTCTCTTTCTCCATTTTTTCTCTCGAAGCAGGTAGCAACGATATTGTTTATTGTTTTTCTTTCTCACCTTTTATTGTTTGCGAGATGCTCTTAAAAACATTTTTGAATTGGAAATAATTTTTAAAAAAATATAAATAATTTGGAAATCATTTTTTGAATTTTAAAAAAGCAATGTTAAATGATGAATGTAAATTTACCATTAAATAGAGATAAAATCGATCTTGAATCTATTTATAAAATGTATCTAATAAATTGTATGAGTTTTCTAATTTGATCCCAGAATTGGGGAATCAGGAGGCTGGTGTTTTATTTTCCAAAAAAAAAAATGTTAACCCCTTTTATATTTTAACTTTTCTCTTAAATTGTTTTTCTATATTTTTGGGATAACTTAAAAAAAGTAACTTTTCTTTAGCAATCATCTCAGGTTAATAGTTTTCCCAACAGTATGGCATCCTTGTGCGTTTTGCGCGTAACAGCTCAATGTTATTGATCAATAACAGCACTCTATTACAAACCATCGATCACGGCCCTTTTTTTGAAGAGTTTTAAACGAATGAGCATCCTCAAGTTCTATATTTCTATAATTACTACATTGAAAACGTACTATATTTTGCCCAGGTATGTTTCTGTTTCAAGTATATTTTTTTATAGATCAAGATTATTTATATTTATATTTATATTATACATCAAGATAAGATAGATTATAGATCAAGTTTTTGAAATCACCCAAAACGATGTCTTGAAATATTTATATTTGGAAAAAGTTTTCAACAGAAAAAAAGTACGATATGAAAAGCCGTCATTGTGAACCAACGCTAACATCCGGGTAAGATGTTGGGAAGTACCATTTTTGCCATAAAAAAACCTCAAAAATACCCGAAGTTAAACATACCATAAAAGCAAATTTCCTTTAGCCGCTTATTTTAAATATTTTATTATCCCTTCATTCCTTTTATTGATTCGCCACATAAAAAAAAACTAGTCAAATATATTCTGCATAATATTTATCGTTTTTTATTTGTTGGTTTTGTTTTCATTACATACGTAATAATTGTTTTTTATTTGTTTCTGCTCTACTTATATATGAAACGTTGAAGTCAATTGTTTTTATTAACTGTTTAATTTGATTAAACTTTATTTGCATGTGGTGCATTATTTTCTGCTTTTGTTTGGTTTTTTCATGCCTATCATTTCATCAAATTCTCACTACATTTTCTATTATTTATTTGCTCCACAATTTGTACATTTTATTTCTGCATTCTGAATTCGCCAGACACAATTATGTATAATGTTGTATTTTGACAAGACGCGGATTTGTTGCTGCATGCTTATAATTATTAATGTATAACTTATGCCATTATTTTGTGATTTCTTTTTCTTGTCGGTTGCCTAACCTTCGCTATTTTAAGATTAATAACAATATCAAGTCGATTTATTAAGCTGGGCAAAGATATTTTGCTGGGCGTCGCGCTATCTCGTTTTTGGTTCATTTAAATGTAATTATATAATATTGTATGTCATATATAAACACTCTGGTTATGTAAAATTTGTCCATATATTTTACTCGTTTAATTATAAAAATGATTGTTTTCTTGTTGTTTATTTATTTGGGTTGTTAGCAAAAAATGATACAAAAAATGTTCGGGCTTCTCTTCACATCACTATGTATGCTCAACTATTTTCATTGTTTTGTAAAATTTGGCCATAAATACACGAATTATTCTGAAAACCGTTTAGACGTTTCTGATGAACCTTTTTGTATTTCGTTCCTATCCGCTCTGTAATGTTCTTGTCTATATTTCACTAAATATAATTCGTTTATTTTCGATCTGGTTCTGGGTTAAATAAAACACAAAGTTGAAGAAAATTAATTTACAATAAATTTTTATATTATTTTATTGATTTTTTTTTATATTTTTTTGCATAGCAATCGTAAGTTTTCTTGTTGCATATAATTTATTTAACTTTAAAATATGCGTAACAATTGGTTTTTCATTCGTTTTTTTATGCTTAATGTCTCACAATTTGAATTTTTTATAAATGTAATATTTTTATTTAAATATTAATGGTTTTTTTTTTATGAAATTTTTACAATTTTACAAACTTTTAGCTTAAAATCTAGAGAAATTTTGGTTTGAATTTATATTAAATATATATATTTTTCTTGTTTTTTCGTATTTTTTGCATATTATTATTTTATGTAATTTAGAAATTGTATTTAAATAATAAAACCAAATGTTTTCTTTTAGAAAGTACAAACACACACAGGCATAAATAATTTATGAAATATGTTGCTTTTATAACAAAATTTTATAGATTTTAGAAATCTCTGCGCTCTTTTCGCTTGGCTCTTGGCTTGGGTTTGTTTCCACAGTTGGGTTATCATCCAGAAGATATCTAGCATATATAGTAAATTCATACATATATGTAGGGGTTTCACAAGGTGTTGGCAACTCAAAATCCGTCGTACTCTAATCTCGTCAAAGGAAAATTATATATATACACAGAGAAATTAAGCTTGGACCATTCAATGCCGTTCACAGTGGACACAATAGATAAAGAACTAAGCTAAGTCCTACAAATTAGTTAGCAAAATGTGATTATTAATCTACCATCTACAAGTACGAAACTAAATGCCTACAGAGCAAAGCTTACAGGGAGTAAGATAAAACAGAAGACTGTAATTATACAAGAAAAATGATTACTTGAATTAGAACTAGCAGCTACAATAAATATTAATCGTTATGTTTGCGTATATGTTTAGGTTTATGTGTATATGATTATGCTGCTCGCAGAGGCTTGGCGTTAATAAGCCCACGCTTTTCGCACTCCATCTATATATATCCTATATATCGAAGAATATTACGCATATTCATAAATGGTTTGTATATATTTTATAAATGTAACGCGGCAACTGCTTAACTATGAAATATTTGTTTGTTTTTCGTCTATTAAGAATTACTTTAGAATTGTTTAGCATTTGTTTAATTCTTTTATATTGTGGTGGGTTCATTTTGTGTGTATTTTTCCTCCCTCTGCTCTCTCGGTTTGTCTGTTCAACTTATGATTAGGATTAAACTAAATTTTAATTACAATGGTTTCCGGAGGAAGGGGCCTCCCCCTCTTCACCAGCTGCCTGTCTGACCAAAGAGAAACCTTTTCTAAATTTTGTTTCGTTTTCAAAGCCTCGCTTTCCCTATAAACTTTCCCGGTTTAAGTGTCTTGCAGAGCTTACAAATTTTTTAAAAGTAACTTAATTAGGTTTAGCAGTAAATGGTTAAAACACACGCACAAATTGGTCATAGAACAATGTACAACAAAATTAATATGTTTTTTTAAAGCTTTGGTTTCATTTATAATTCTGCAAGCAATCTGAAAGAATTTCAAATATTCATTTTGTTGTTTTTTAAGAAGGAAGCCTAAATCAAGCTTTTTGGATTTTTTTTTTCGTTTTTTTCCTTTATAAGTGAGATCAATTCAAGCTATATGAAAGCGTTTAAAAGAATTTTTGTAAAAAATTTAAATGTTTTGGAAATTATAGACATTTTAGCCTAAACATATTCCGTGTTTTCAAGACTGATTTTAGATTAAGGTAGTTGTTTTTAATGTAAGATCGATCCTAAATATTTTTCTTTTCTGGCCAAAGTTTGTAATACCCGTAAATAGGTAAGATGTGCGCTTAGGCTTTGTGCTTGAATTTGGGCTGCACTTTCCTCTAAAAAAAATGTAAATTTAACAAAATTGTGGGTTCTTTCCGAACATAATATGTTCTCGAGTGATAGATGTGTGAAAGAGCTGAGGATTTTGGGGTTTTCCGAGTGTTTTCTTGATTCGTTCCAAAACACCTTTATGCTATTTCCTTTTTAATTGGTAACTCGCCGTTCGTTGTCGTGGCTGAGGCTGTCGAGTGCGGTAGGGGCGGTGCTGGTGGAGTTTGCTTCTTGCTGGCCTTGGTGGCCATAGGTGGATGTGGGAGTGGCTGCGGCAGAGGGAGAATTTGGGGTGGTGGCACCGCTGCAGCGGAGCACCTCTGACGCTGCTGCTGCTGTCGCTGCTGCAACGGCATCTCGTCATCATCGCTCTCGGAGTCGGAGCCGGAGTCATCTGGATCCTCGCGCTCCTCCCGCTCTGTCTTCACTCCTTCGGGCTCTGCTGTGTCCTGGCTCTCGTCGGCATCTTTCTCCTCGCTGTCCCTGTTGCTGCTGATTTTCTCCAGTGCATGGCAGGCGGACATCTGGGCCTTCTTCATCGAAGACTCATCGCTGCTGTTGCTGCTGTCGAACAACTGCCCAGCAGTTGCCGCCGAGTCCGGCGAAATGGGAGTGGTGGCCGTGGGCGGGGTGGCCAGGGCACTGCTGTGTGGCGCCTGGATCTGCCCCTCGGCATCATCGTCCTCGTCCTCCTCATCTTCACGGTCTTCCTCCTCGTCCTCCTCCATTTCCTCTTCGCTTGAGGGAGGGCTCTTCAGGGCGAGGTGCTTGTCTCCATTCTCCTGAGGCTCCTGCAGCTCCGAACTATTGCCGTCCTGCTCTACATCTCGGTCCTGCGATTCTTCCAGCAACTTTATCCTCTTCGATTCCGGCTCTTCGCTCTCCGGCTTCTCCAAGCAACAGTTTAGCGGAGTGGCACTTCGTCGAGCAGGCTTCGCCAAGAGCGATTGCTCCTGCTGGTTATTGTTGTTGGCCCGATCCTCCATTTCCTCCATTTCTTCCAGGTCTTCCTCCTCGTCCTCCCCTCGACCCTCCTCTACCTCCTCCTCCGCCTCCAGCTGGGTTTGCTTGATCTTCCGCAGATCCACCTTGCAATCGTTGTCCACAATGCGGCGATACCGCTGCAGTTGCTCCGAAAGATCTGCAATTTGGGCATCTTTTTTGTGGAGCAACTCGCTCAGCTGGATGTTGTTGTAGCGATACTGGTTGTTCTCCTGGAGCAGTCGCTGCAGCAAGTTCAGAACTCTCTCCCGGTCTCGCGGACGCGTCTCCCTCAAGGATTCCACCGCCTGCTCCCAAGGTGGCAACATGGCACTGGAGTCGGCCTCACCGTTCAGGCTGTCCGTGTCGTCCGTATCCGTGGATAGCTCGAATTCGCTGCCCAAATGGGGCTTCCCATTCTGGTGGCTGCCGTGCCCGTTGCCGCTGCCATTGGTGTTCCCGTTGCCATTTCCCATCGTCTTCGGGTGTGGCGAACTGACCACGTTCGAGGAGTGGGTGCTCAGATTCAGTCCGGCACTGGAGGATTGGGTGGGGGACGAGGCCTGGCCCTTGTAGTAGCCGTGGCTGTAGTGGTGCATGTGGTGGGTGTGGGAGTGCGACGGTGCCGTCAGCACTGGCTGCTGACTCATCAAGTTCTTGTTGATCCTGATCCGGCTTGGTTCGTTGTTGCTGTGATTGCTGGCCAGCGAGGAGGCAGTCGATCCTCCGTTCTGCGGAGAACTGGAGCTGGGCAAAAGTTTGGCATGCTGGTTGACGGTGGCAATGACATGTTGGTGTGGCAGGGAGGCGGGTGGTGGGGGCGCAGCAGTGGCCGCTCCCGACTGCTGCTCCCGCTGCTGGTGATGTGGCGAGGTGGAGGAGGTAATCTCATTGCTGCCGCCCGCCGAAAATTCCTCAGGACTGCGTATGTTCCTCAGGCTAGTGGGTGCCACCGTGGCGGGTGGTGGCCCAGCAGTGGTCGCGGCAGCAGCAGGTGGTGGTGGCTGGTGGGCGGGCAGGGGTGAGTTGCTGCCACTCGAGGAGGTATGCGATGGCTCTGCTGTATCCATGGAGGCTGGTCCATCTGGGGCCACCCCGTGGCTGGGGGTCGGGGATCGTTCCTGCTTGATGTGCACCATCTGGTGGTGCTCCCGGCCCTTGTCGCGCAGCCTCTGGCGCTCGATCACCTCCCGCTCCTTGGCCATGTAGCTCTTCCGCGGTGCCAGCGCCACATTGGGCTGGTATGTCCGCTCTGCGTATCTCTTATCCGTACTGCGGACAACTCGCTCCGGGTTCTGGAGCTCGGGCGGTTCCTGGCAAGCGTAGGGCAGGCACAGGCCAGAGGCGTTCATGGCTTGCCACAGGGCCTTGTTTGGGCCCCAAGGCCGGAAGGCCGACGAAGAGTTCAGTGAGGGCGGCTGGTGGTGCGGAGGCGGGTGCGACGTCACCAGAACGGCGCGATGCGGGTGGGTCAGTTGGTGCGCGTGGGGCAAGTGCTCTCTGTCCCGTTCCCTCTCGCGCTCCCTCTCCTTTTCCCGCTCCCGCTGCTGATGCTGCTGCACACAGTGCGCATACGCGATCTGATAGTGGTAGGCATCCAACAGGGGCGGGGCTCCTGCCACGGACGACGCCTTGAGCGGCAGCTGCGCCTGCTGATTCTGCTTCTTGCCACCCGGAATGTCCAGCTGCGGAGGCGGGGGCGGAAGAGCGCCCAGGGCCCCCACCAGACCATGCGGATGTCCAGCTAATCCATGCAGAACATGCTCCGATCCAAGCCGTCCATCGTCCGGGAACACTAATTCCAGTCCCTAAAAAAAAAGAGGAAAAAGCGAGTTAGCCAGAATCCTTTTCGAAGTAGGAGGAGTATGGATATCTCTGGAGAATGGTTCGGTTCTAAGAGGCCGGAAATAGTTTATTTTTATTACAGATTTAAAATCTTCATAGATTACTGAATACTATTTTAATGGCAAGGTAATTTGGGCACTTAATAAATTTTAACTGTTTGTTGACCAATTTCGATTGCCATTTTCTCTCCGTGAGCGAATCAGGTGCTTGGAAAATTGATCGACCATAAAAATAGCTGTGGAAGCCTGGCAGCAAGGCAGCAAGGCAGCAAATGGCAAAACCAGTAGCCATCATCAATTTGAATTGCAGTCGATGGCCGGGCAGCGAGTGGGCTAATTATAAACAAACAACCCAACTACCCAGGAACTAAGAAGCCACTCAATACCCCGATCCTCGAAAGCCACCAGACACCAAGCCCCAAACGCATCCCGCGGCTATGGCGCCAATTGTCATTGAGACCAGACCAGAATTACGATAGGAACGGAGGCCTGCTACTGGTCCTGCTGCCACAGACCGCTTTGAAGACAGCCTCCTGCCTGCCAGCCTGCCAGAAGTTGTCCCAGTCCTGATATCTCGTACTGCCAGCCAGGGCATGCCGATTCTGAGATCGGGGTCTTCCATCGGGGAGTTTGTGAGCAACAAGGCGCACTAGGAAAGTCCGAGATAGTTTAGGGTCGAGACGGTGCTTCTCCTAAATATTTGCATTATCAGCATGTTTAAACGAGGAGGAAAGGAGCCACGGAGCAGCCGGTTCCGCGGTTTGCGTGTTTGTGTAGCTGTTAAAATGATTGGCACTGCTTCCAATTATGGACAACGCAACTGCGCAGTTGCTGCAGACGCCATAAAGTGATTTTTGAATGGAGGCGGCGCCATTATCCATTACCCATTGCTATTGCCATTGCCATTGCCATTGCCATTGCCGTCGTCGGCTCAATGTCCATGGCCAGCTTCCTCCATCCTTTGACGGAGTCAGAGGAGGTGTCACAGCGGCAGTTAAACAAATGGCCGGGCCAAACGATGGCGATGATCGAGCCGGGCCGAGTCTCTCTTCAACCGAAAGGTGGGCTAATGATGATGGAGATCTGAAGATCGCCAGTAGAGCCCGGGATCAGCAAGCGTGTCAACACAACGGCTTATTAACATAATCATGGCTTTGGGTTTTGTGCTTTTAGGGGCGCTAACCATCAAATGGCTGGTTTGGACAACCAGTTGGCTCTTTGGTTATCCTCTCTCCTGGCTGCCCCAAAAGCGGGCCACATAAACTTTTATTTAACAAGTTCTGTTCGACAATTCCTGCTGGGCCATAACTTCTGATTTGGTCAGAGTTTTTCGGCAAACATGTCGATCCCAAAAAAGCACCATTATAAAAAACCTCTAAGAGAGATTAACCTAGGCAGATATGGGGAAACTACACAAAAAATATATGTATATAGAGGCAGCGATAGGAAAACTGGAAGCCAGACACACACTCGTACTCATGGTTAGGGGCACACAAATGAACCATTAAACAGCAAAATCATAAAAATCAAGAGCCATAAAGAAGTCGTCGCGAAGGAGCGCCAGTTCGGTTGAGCTTCGCCAGAACTAGCATGGTCAGGGCCAGGGTGCACCACCAGCCGGCTGGTGGTGCAGGCTCCTAGCCGAAAACGCAGCAGGAGATGCTCGCTCGAGTCGCTAAGCCCGGGGACCGAGAGTCGCTTAACTGTAAGCAGATGGCAGCCGACGATAGATGACGAGGCGCTGAGGCAGCCGGAGACCTCTAGAGTGCACTTGTGGGAAAGAGTGTCATGTTTTCCAATAAAATATAATACGATTTTTTAAAATCCAAGCTGATTTCTCCCAGTGTGTGGAAGCAAAGTGGAGCTCAGCGACTCGCGTCGAGTCTCCATGCTGGCGCACGCGTCGTCGCTGACGGTGCAATGACAAATTGCACTATTGGCACACGGAGGGGGTGAGCCGAGGGCGGGGGCCTACCGCCGGGGACCGCCAGAGCCGGGTCAGGTGGTGGGGGAGGTGGCGAGGCCGAGGCTGGAGGAGTCATCTCCTCGGATGCGAGTGCGGGTGCAAGACGGCAAGACGTCGCTAGTACTTAAGTCCAAGGTCTTTTGCCATAACTCAGCGCCAAAGATGATGTGCAGCAGATCCAAGAAGATGTGCTCTCCATACCCTATCGATGGAGATGCTTGACGAACTTACAGTAGTCCTACCGTTTTTTTTTTTAATTCTATTAAACCAAAATCTTCTCTCTACACTTTTAAGAACCATCTCTATTATAGAGTATCTGAAAAAAATAATTGCACCCAAGTGACTCCCGTCTGAGAAGGAGGGACGGCGGGGCTGGCACGGGCATGGCAGTAGAGCCATGGCAGCGACATGACTCCGCTTGACGATAAGATCATGGCAAATATTGACGACGACCGCGACGGACATGGCCACAAGACTCGGGGACATGGAGATGGCGATGCGATGGCGATGCCGATGCCGATGACGATGGAGAAGAAGTTTCAAATGCATGTGGCTGGCTGGCTGGCTGGCTGGCTGGAGACGATGGAGACGGCAACGGCAATGGCAAACGGCGTTGACAATGAAGTCCGACAGAGTCATGTATGGGTGCAACAGCAACAACTGCAGCAACAACTGCAACAACAACAGCAACATGCACAGCGGCAACATCTTGCGCCCCATTGATTTAGACTGGCAATTATGCAGCCAAAGATCGGCGTGTCCTGCTGCTGCTGCCTGCCTGCTTCCTTGCATGTTTCTCAATTGATGAGGATGGGCATCGGAACGAGGGGTATGGTGGTAGGTGGTTGGTTTGGGGGAAAAGTATGTGCAGATCGAGTGGCGTCCAAGTGGAAATGGAGCAGCGACCTATATGCAATGAACATTGCACCGACATTGCCGTCGTCTTTTGGCTGCTGTCAGCTTCATCTGCATTTCTTGGCGTCATCTGGATGCTGTGCTGCAGTTGTTGCCTGCAACTTGCAACAGTGCTTCTTCTTGTTGTTGCTTGAGTCTGTCGCGGGCCGTAAACTTGTTTATCCCGCCGAATTCGTATCGACTATCCCATTTCGCCGCCCCCTGCTTTTCGCCCGGCGACATTTTACAATTTTCCATTCGTGTTCTTGTCTGTCTCCAGAAAAAAGTGCAAAGACAGCGCCAAAAACAGTCAAGTGAGCTACCAACAAAGCCAAAAAAACAAAGTAGCCAGCCAGAACCAAACAAAAACAGACTATTGTCAAAGGAACTCAAGCATGGCCAGGCCATCTGAAGAAGCCAAGATAAAGTCCAGGGAATAAGTGCACTTTTCAAGCCACTCGCTGAAAACTTTGAATTATAATTGGTAAACAGATTTTATTCACTCAAGATCTTCGAGTTATAGCTGTCTTACGAGGCAGTAAATAAATAGTTTCATGTTTTATTGCAGTGAGTATAATTATATAACAGCTCCCCAGGACTATTATCTGATTTGCATTGCACCCAATCTGGCCTGTAATTACATTTTATGTTCCGCAAAAGAAATTCTAATCTGACACCTTTCTATTCCAACATTATATGCAACATAGGAGAGGACTCTTCGAGACTGGAGGCTTTGGGTGAATGCTTGCGACTTCATGCCAGCCCATTAAAATAATGGCTAATTTAATTAAAGAGCATAATAATCACCATCGGAGTGCAACATCTCTCAAGAACAGAGGAGCGAGACAATGAGACTAAAATTAATATAAAAAAAAAATTGCAACGGAGAAACTAAATGAAATATGAGCTGGGGCAATAGTGCAGTTTATAGAAATATTTAAATCAACTTTTAATGAAGTCGAATACACATTCCGGATCGGTTTCAGGCTGGCTGCACTTAGCATAAGCCGACTTCTTGTGTTCTTCGCTTAATGAGAAGATGGGGGGATTCCGATAGAACTCCAAATGAAACCGAAACTGCGCGTAAAATAAATAAAAACCTAATGCCTTGTGCACTAAATCATGTCGGGGGGCTCTGTGCTCCGTTCTGGGAGCGGGTCTTCTGCCAGCTCTGCACTCTGCAATTTCTCTGTCCAATTAGCGTGCGACGTTGTGAGTGATGGCCCAAAGTCAGACAATGCGCAGCGCAGGCGCAGCGACTTTGGCTAGAAAGACACAACCTCACTTAATTTTATGCAGGCAGCTTTACCTTTAGCGTCAGCAGCGGAAAAAAGTGAGGTAAAAATATAAAAAGAGCAACAAATTGCAACATTGCATTGCATTTTTATGACAGCTGCCGTGCCATATTTTTGAAATTTACGAGGCCCAGCTCCTGATTCCGCTCCTCCTGGCCACTATCCACTGGTTGCTCTAATCAAGCCTTCCCCATTGTGCTGCTGATCCACCAAAAAGCCCGGATCCGGGTTCCCCAACAACATACACTCCCCTCGAAAGAGAATCAAATTTATTGTCATTAATCATGGGGACTCTCATTGGGAGTCGCGAGTCGGGAGTCGGGCTTTTCGGCTTTGACTTTGACTTTGGACTTGGACATGGACAATTTGCTCCACGCTGCCACGCTGCCAACTTGCAACTGCAACTCCAACTGCTGCATAGCTATTATCATCAGTCCCGTGTCCCGTGTCCCGTGTCCCCTGTCCGGAGTCCAGGGGTCTCTCGCTTATTGATCAGCAACATGTTGCCGCAACATGGCAATTAAGGCCGGGCCCACTGCCCCGCTCTCGAATCTCGAAGCCAGTTGGGAAGCAAGGAACGTTAGTTGGCAGCCGCCTTGGCCATCATTGGGACTGAAATTTATTTGTTGGCCGCCAAGGCTTTATTGTCTGTGCCACGGAAATGGATGGGAACTGCTACTGAAATGGGGTATGTTTCCTAAGAAGACAGAGGCTATCTCTTATAGATCTAGATATGAGTCTCATATAGTTGTAGCTTTAAAATAAGATCTCTTATTTATCATTTATAAAATATTCATACTTGGCATACCGTTTTGGAGTATCCTCTTTAAAGAGTATTCTCCTTTCGTTCATCGTATCTCCAAAAAAAAAAAGAAACTCCTTCATTTCGGACTTCCCTCGGTTTCGTATATGGCAAGATAAATGTTGACTTTGTCAGGTTGCCCCAATAGCCCGCAACTGCAACACGAGCGGCAGCAGCAACGGCGGCTGCAGAAGATAGAGTTCTGCTTCATTATGGGTCATTTGTTTGCTGCATAATTGGCCCAAGCAATTGGCCCACAAAATTTATGATTTGTTTTCGGTCTTCCGCCTCCACCCCTCCCCACTTTGCCCCATTTGGACACTGTGAGAAAACGGTAAATGATAGACACACAAGACACCCACCCTCCCTTGCAGCATCACGCCCCTTCATCCGTCCGCAAGGAGAGTGTGTTGATGTTGTTCTTGGGCTAATGAAAATCTTTTGGGGCCTGGCTCCAAAATCAACATGAACATGTCTCGGCCACGCCTCAAATGCCCATCAACTGCCGCTTGTCGGGGGCGTCACTTTTTAACCAGGCTCAGTCACCCCTACCCGGTATTTCTCCATTTCTCTATCTGTTCTGGGGCTGGTGGTTCCCCGCCCCCCATGGACCATGTCATTTAAATTAAAAAGTTTAACCACAGCAAATTAGAGAAAACTTCTCGGCAACTTTTGCCAGCCTCGAAGGCGAAAAACTTCTCTGCCACGCCCCCAAAAAGACAGGTCGAAATGTCAGTCAAACCTTGGGGGGTTAGTGGTAATAGAGGGGATAAATTACACAGTAAACTAAATTACCTAATGAGTTATTTCAGATCTATTTTTCACATGCATATCTTGAAGGTAAATTATGACAAATATAATTTTTAATATTTATTAAAACTATATCATATAATTATAAAATTAAAATTATATAGAGCTACCCATAATTTCTTTCCCTGCAGCCATCCATGAATATTCTCTTATAGATTTCACAGTCAAGTAAGTGGAGGCATATATCCAACTGGTCTGACTTTTGACAGAGTTTAACTCCAGCTGGCTGCCACTCGAATCAAGAATGACTGACTGACAGGACAGACGGACAAACGGACAGGCGGACAAACGGACAAATGGACAGACAGGGAGAAAGGGTTAGAGATAGATTGGTGAAATGGACTGAGGTAGCCGCAAAACTGGCAATGTTTGTCAAACTGCCAGTGATAGGTGGAAAATGTTGGGGGAAAAGCCTAGGCGATTCTCCACGCGACTGTTGAAGGTGTTTGGCATTTAAGGCTCATTGTTGACCATTTGACCTCCTGGTTCGCCGTTCGTTTACAGTTAGAACGGAGGAGCAACTTTGCACAAAAATGCCATAAAGAAAAAGGAGGAACAGTGAAAGAGAGAGGTTTGAGATCCGAAGCGATTTATGAAAATGTTCGGCCGGCAATCCTTGTTTAGATTTCTTCTAGCCGATCTAGCTGGGATTCGCGATTCGATTCAATTCGTAGTGCTTCGATTTATTTATTGCCCACATTTCCATCTGACCAAAGATGGTCACCATGGTTGGATGGTTGGAGTGGAGAAGGCCGCTCCGGCCAGTAAAACTTTATGACCGCCAGCTGATCGTGTGTGTCTATGATCTGGTAACAATTTTCCGGCCGAATCATGCGGGGCTTGCGGCTTTAATTAGGCGGGAGGCAGAACCCGAGGATTCATCTTCAGTCGGATGTCTCTTCAGTAAATTCTGTTTCTCCGCTAAAGCTGCGGGCCAATGGTAGCGCCTTGGGAATTTTTTCCTTTCCATGTCCTCTTTATTTTTATTTTTTTGGTGGGGATATGTTATTTTACTTTGCGACGCTCTGGCTCTGTAATTTTTCGTTTGTCACCAGATTTTGCCCGCCACTGGAATTTCATTTTATGGCAGTTGTCGAGCAGCGACCAGGAAATGTCATTGAACCGCAGAGGAGTTTGCCGCAAAAAAAAAAAAACAAACGAAAACAAAAAAAGGGAAAAGAACGAAACCCTCAAGCCGTCCAAAGCAAAAGCTTCAGTTCCAGGAGCCTCAGGATGAGGATGCGGAGTCCCTGTGCAAAAGGCAAATGCCAAAAACATAAAAGTGTGAGTAAGAGTGGAAAAAAGAAACGCTCTGAGGGCCACAAAAGCCTGGCCAGAAGCGTCGTGCAAGTGTTTGTTTATTATTGCCAAAGAGATTTTAGATAAGCATCTCTGATAGAAGTCAGGGGCTCTGAAAATAATCTCTAAAGAAAGTTAATTGAGATTCCAAGAAGAAGCCGAATTTCGAAGGCATATCTTTGGTCTATTCGAGGCGAATACCCTATCCATTAGCCACCCTTTGGTATTCCTAAGCCTCTCAAGGGGTCTTTAGGGCGAAAAACATTCGTTATTAATTTGAGCATAAAATATGTTTCTTTTGTGGCCGACAAGCGAACCAAAAGTCAAGAGTAATTCATTATTAATATATATGTATGGAAGGGATAAAACAGAGCTCCAACAATAGGGTCGGCGTGGCTTCCACGCCCGAAAGTATGCAATGCAATTAATGCGTTGCCCCCAAGCGGGAGACATCACAGCGAAAATCACAACAATGGCAAAAAATGCTTGAAGAAGTGCTTGGAATTTGCCAGCTCTTTATTCTTTTCATTGTATACCCTAAGTGGTGGTGGTGGTGGTGGGGAAATCCGAGGCCCCTCTCTGGGGTATCGGAGTTGCGAAATCCTTTCTCCATTCGCCCCCTTCCCGTTGACTTACCCTTGAAACATGGCTAACACACAATGCTTGTTTCTGCAATAAAATAAAAAAAAAAATACGTATATCCTACATGCCAGAACTGGCAACCCTCTTGTGAAAAGTTGCTCGCCCTCTTTTTGATTTTGTTGTCTAATTAAATTTCTACTGGAGCCCATGCAGTCCACTGGAACTTGCATCCAGCATTTAAACAGCAACTCAAGCGAATTTCAAGGGGGCTAGGATGGGAGCCACCACCCCCAACAATCCGCAGGGTACTTGAAAGGGAGAAAAAAAACAAAAAGTGGTGGAAAAAAAAGTAAAATCCCCTTACAGTCCTGGGCCTCCTGCATATTTGCATTGCTGCAATCCTGGTTGCTTTTTTTTTTTGCTCCGAGCTGGAGCTGGTTCTGCTGATTTTCTGCCGCATTTTGTTGTATCCTTGCGGGAATTTCAAATGAAAGTAGCAGTGGAGTGGAAGAAGGAGCAGCAGGACATGGCAGGGCAGAGCAGAGGGAGCAAAATGTCGAGAGGAGCAGAGCAGAGCAGGAAAAAAAATGCCGGCAGAGTTTGAGAGAAAAATGGGGAAAAAAGTAATAAAGTCATTTAGATTTGCAAAGCATGGGGTAGATATGGCAGCAAGTCCTGCAGGGATATGCGCTGTGGTCCACCCTAGAAAAAACCACACACACACACACACACACACATAGACTATTTGACAAGAATTGGGCAGCTGCCGTATAACCTGAAAGGTGGCACTCCTCCTTCTCAACCACCGCCCATCGCCCCCTGGTGCTCCCATTTTTTTGCACTCTCATTTTGTTTTTTAAGTTTGGGATGTTAATGAACTCAGTCATCGGAGGACGGTAAAAAAATATTTCGCATTTTCCACAGAGCCCTCCTGTCCTCCTCCTGCCCCTTCGGTCGTCCCCCATCCACTTGGAGCATTCGACTTGGTCGAGAGGTTTATGCAATTTCGCTTCGCATTTCTGGCACTTCATTTGGTTGCATGCACCGTCCCTTGCACCGTCTCCTTCAATCAGACATGAATGGACTTTGCCGGGTGGCATCCATCCACCCATCCATCCATCCCGTCCCAGCATCCTAGGCATAAACTATCCGGCCCAGCCAGCGTTCTGGGCCGCAGCTCATTAGCACGCCTGGATGAAGTAGATCGACCTGAAAAAGAACTACTCCTACGTACAACTATTGCAACATCTAGAAACTCTGTCTCCACTTGGAAATGTGCCGGTCTGTTATTTTAATTTGAGGCCGGAGCTGTTCGGATAGTTTCTAATTATTTATGCACAAAAGATTCGCCAGGATGCAGGATGCTCCTCGCAACTTTCCGATCTTATCGGGGCCCTGGGGTCCCAACTGCTAGGGTTGCTGCTGGTTCTGATTAGATATTGATTTAATTGCGAAAGGTGAATAATTTAAAAGTTAACTGATGATTACTATTAAGGGGGCTCAAGGGGATAGGGTGGGTTTTTCCTCTCAAATTTCAAATACCAGATGTAATCATAGTACATCTCTCCCCAGAACCCCTTCAACATGATAATTCAAACCTATGTACGCTTAATTTTTATTATCACCTTCGGGCTAATTATTCATACGAGTGCCTTGTTTACGGCCCTATCTGATTTATGATTTTTCAGAGAAAACTCCACTATCTCCGGATCTGAGAAACCCTATCCTTTGCACTCCTACCATCGTATAACCCAGCCCGTCCCCCACTCTTTTGAGAGGCAAGTGTTTGTTTGGGGCGTTTTAGTTTGTTGCTGGCGTTGTTGCCTTATTGTGGCTGTCGGATCTCCTCGCATACACAAATTAGTTATAATTATAGAGCTAAATGCGAGAAGAAGAGCGCGAACGAGTGGATGAAATTAATTTCTCAATTGCATTTTGCCACGCATTTTATTGTCGGCTCCGGCTCCGACTCCGACTCCGACTCCGACTCCGACGCCCTATACCCAGATGAGTTTTCCGTTTTCGGAGGCGGTAACCGCAACGAGGGCGGGACGAGGGAAATTCCAAAAGGGTGGTGGGGGTACGGACTATTCTTTAGCTTCAGATGGGGATGGGGGGGAAGGTGAAGTTTAGGAAGTCACTGACGGCAGCGGCGTCGGCGGCGGCGGCTTATTTGGTGTCTGTAATTTGAAACGCTTCTCTGACTCGGAAAAACTGCAGCCACTTTTGTTGCTTGTTTTTTTTTTTGATTTTGTGTTGGCTTTAATTTCAGCTTTGCTGGCCAAAAGCGCCGCTAAATGTCTGCAGAATATTTCAAATCCACACGCAGTTGCATTCGCAGTTGGCCGTTTTCAGTTGCAGTTTACTGCGTTTCCGCTCGCATCGAGAATTTTTGCCTCTGGCCATTTTTCTAGACGGAGCAGGAGGAGGAGGAGGAGTTGGAGGAGGAGGAGCTATTCATTGTGGCCGGGTTGGGGCGTTGGGGCAGGGGATCCGGGATGGGAGGCAGAGAGAAACCATTGCGACGACGACCATTATAAGTGATGGTTATTTTATAATTGTGGAGTGTGTTCGGTTTGGATTCTTTCGGATCGGTTAGGTTCTTTGACCATCGCATCCGTTGCAGTCGAAAAACGCATTTCGTAGCCATTTTTAATAGTCTAACCAAAAGCGATGCCAGCCAGACAGACACCAGCGGTCAAAATTATAGCAGACACAAGAAAAATAGACAATAGAATTCTTGAGCAAGTGCTGTTTAAGAAAATAGAACTGATGGGATTATTTGGGGGATTAAACAGGCGGGAGGGACACTTGAGGCATTGCCGCAGCGGGCAGTAAATCCATCAAAGAGTTAATTGCCACACTGCCGCCAACCAGCGATTGCTGCTTCTGCATTTTCAGTTGCAGTGGCAGTAGCCAAATGGCCGAAAGGCAAAAGAAACTCGCCGGGTCGACGGCTCGACGGCTCGACGGTTCGGCTCGACGGTTCGGCTCTCCTGCCTCATTCGCAAACGGTAGTTAGAGCGGCCTCCAATCCAATCCTCCAAGTATCCGACTATCTGAGCCCCCCCGAGGCCAGACAGCTGAAAAATGAGCCCGAAAAAAGCTGCCAAGTTTAGCGAAATGCTAAGCGTCCTCGGCTCTGCTGTTGGATGAGTTGGAAATCAGAGTCCAGATGAAGATGAGACTGTAAATGGAGATGGAGTTGGCCTGACCAGCGGTCAGGCGGATGAAGATGCGATAGTGCCAGGGCACGTGACTGAGGAGGAGGAGGTATTCTGGATGCTCCAATTCAGAGGGAGGGAGGGCCAGGCAGGTTCTAGAAATACTAGTAATACTTCGAGAGCCAAGTACCATTAATTCGAAAATCATTTCGATTATCAGTCTGAGAGTCTTCTACTTCTGGAGAATGAGAATTTCTTTTTTGTCGTCACACACTGCGTATGAGTTATCCATTGTGATGGCGGCTAGCCCACCCGTCCTACTCCACCAGCACACCAGCACCACTGCCTCCACCCTCAATGGCATTTCATGTGTCAAGTGGCGCATAGCATAGAAAATATTATTCGCATTTGGATTGCATTTGGCATTCGTTTTCGCATTTTCCATTTGCATTCAATGGCGATTTCAGCATTTTTCGCCTCTGGACTTTGGCCTCATAAAGTGGTGGCCAAGTGTATGCAAAGTGGGTGAGACGGTGCGACGGTGGGATGGCGAGTAGTTGGCGTGGCACCTATTCCGCCCGTTTAGTGGTTCTGCGGCAAAGACTATATGGTCATAATTACAATTAAATTTTAATGGCCACATGGCGCCAACGCCCGCCGCCTGACATGGCTAAATAAGTCTCAACAATTCGGAATTGCTTTCTTCTGCTTTCTTTGTTGCCTCCTGCACACGCTCCAGTGGATTAGGTGGTGGTGCAGGCAGAGTGCGAAGCTTAACCCATGGCTCCCCCAAAAAAGAGGCCATGACTCCTATATCCCCCAAACCCTCTTTGTCGGCACTTTGTTTGTGTAATTGAAACCGCTCTTGTTTTTCATTCTTATTTAGTTATTTGGCTTGTTGCTGGTTGCCGCCTCTTTTCTCCCCCATGTTTTCGGTGAAACTACAAAGGATCTGGCTCTTAACCCTTTTTGCAGCCCGCCTAGAAGCGTCAAGGGGCTCAGGTAATTCAAGCCCTTGCTTTCGTGGGGTCATTGACAGCAAACTGAAGAGTCGACGCTTTGATGTGACTTCTTTTAGTTGTGCCGGTCAGTTTATATAATTTAAATACTCGGCTAGTGTAGAAAACTAAATTATTGTTGCTGCTGCTGCTGCTGCTGCGGCCATTGTTGTCGTCGCTGTTGTCACATTTGTCGGCTTCCTTTGAAGCCTCAAATGATATTTGATATGGCCGGGACAGTGGTGTATACTTGCCCCTGCCCCAGCCCCGGCCCGGCCCCCTCCGAAAGTCAACTCATGTGTGATTAAACAACAGGTAAACAATTGAAAGGAGCAAAGAACTGTTGCGATTTAGAGATGCCCAGAAGGAATATTTATTCAAGAATTGTAGAATCCAAAATCAGCTAGTTCCTAATTGAAAATAGAAATAATTTTTTTGCTGCAATATCCTTTAAAAAGTCACCAATTAATGCGAAAAATAGCCACTTTGGCATCACTGCCTCGAAGGTAGTTCCGTGGAGTTCAATAACTTGGCCAAGAAACCGCAACCGCAGACAAAAGCCCAAAACGAGGATCCACTGCCCAAACCATAAAACCCCAACGCAAGCCCAGACCCAGACCCAGACCTGAACCCCAAACCCCAAAATACAGAAAAAGGAAGACAAACGGAAAAACTTGCGGAGACCGAGACGGAGTCGGAGACAGAGACAGAAACTAGGTGTGTCTGGAGGGGAATCGCCATAACTGGAATGTTCTGTATGGATGTCGGATGTGGGATGGCTGGGGGAGCCGGGTGGGGCGTGGCTGGTAGAAAAGGGCGCAGCCGGCGACAGACACACAACCGAGGAAGAAAAAGAAACAGAAATGAAGAGCTGGCCAGTCTTGGTCTCTTGGTTCCTGGAGCTCTGATCTGGGCTTTGTGTTTCCTTTTCCCGATTTGCTGAGTCAGACCTTGAAATGCCGCAGATGTCTGAAAGGTAGGCCTATAGCCCCCGCTGCCGACGCCCCCTCTCTCCGCCACTCGACCCCCGTTCCTTGACTTTCTGCAAGGCAAACCAGATTGGGTCCGCTTTGTTTTTTTGCGCCGCTTTGGTCGCCATCCATCCAAATCAGGTTTTAACTGGCAAGGTCCTCTCCAGCGAGTCCCCCTCTTCACCTCTTTTATTTGTATTTTTTTCTTTCGACCAAAACCAAAACGCGCACGAATGTAAAAATCTGGTATAAAAAATATTCCACAAAAAAACAAAAAAAAAGGTGGAAAAAAGTTGAAGGAAAAGGAGACAGCCAAACGAGTTCTCTGCGTTGCTGATCTGTTTCTGTTTTCTGGCCGGGTCTCCGTCTCCTCTCCAGTCATGGCTTCCAGCTCAGCTCGAGCTGGAGTTAAGCTAAGCCCGGCTGTAAGCCTCCCCCCTCCCCGCCCCACCACTGACACTGCGATTGCGTGCCAAGAACTTGTCTCTGGCCATGTCGAAATAATAAATGCATTTGGAATTAGAGACTCTTATGCCAATTACAAACAAAATGGTTTCAGGCCGCATTATCCTCAAACATTATGACAGACCTGGAAGCCAGCAACACCCCAGCCAGCAAGAGTGCCGGAGTAACAGCGACGAGAGGAGGCACTTGCAGAGGAAATCTTCTGGGAGTCGGCAGAAGACTATCACCAGGTAAGCTGTTGGTAAGGATGTTGGCTATAGAGACTGTGTTTAATTAAAGTATTATATTTAAAACCCGAATCAATACTTCGAACGTGCCGTGCGACATTTTTCAAGAATTTCTTTCATCAGAAATGAAGAGAACGCCAGCTCTGCATTTATTTAAACTGCACTTGGGAGTCGTGCTAAGGCAGCTCCTAAGTTTCTCATCAGAGTTTCGCAATTCCAATGTTTAAAATGCATTTTAAATTTCTCCGAGACCCGCAGCACCCCGCCAGTTGGCGCAACTCCCCACACTCCTTGGCTTTCCTCCCCCAATTACGTTGAGTGCAAAATGCTGCTGTGAGGGTGGAAGGAATAGGAGGTATGGGGTCTGGTCTGGCACGGAGGGGTAACTGGGGTTAGCTACAAATCTCTCTGGGTGTATTTTTTCAAATGCCCCAACAGTGCGTGAAAATGAAAAATTATGGGAGAACCCAACCACCCACATGCATGCAGATACTGGGCACACATGCAAAAGCATCCGAGTTGGCCTACAGGAAAGTGGCAAGAGGCATCGAGTTCAACGTTCTTTGCGCAATATTGTGTTTTGCGCTTTCCGCTTATTTTGCCCCACCGCCCCAGTCCAGCTCCAGCTCCAGATCCAGCTCCAGCTCCAGCTCCAGGTTCAGCCCCAGCCTCCTCCCCCTCTGCACTCGCTCTTATGCGTTGGCACACGCTGCACCTTTAAGTGCCTCACGGCAGCACAGCGGCTGAGGGCAGGAAGAGCCCAATGCCAGAGCAAACGGCAAATGGAAAATAAAATACAAAAAAATAAAACGCAGAGCTCGCCGAAGAGTACTGAACTGTATTAAAAAAAAAAAGGAAACAGTAATCGCTCTAAAAAGATGGAAATTTAAACAAAAATTTTAGTTTTTTTATCCTCATTTTATGAACAATAATTCTAATAGAACATCTTCTAACATATAATATTTATGAATATAATATTAAAACCCCTTTGTCTAATTAGCGAGTGAGCACTGTAGCCCCTGCTAGGTCTCTAATCCCCCTGCCTCCCCCTCATACGCCACCAACAGCTATCATAAAAGACAATTTTTGCCTTTCTGCTTATTTATGTTGCATTGCAAGTTGCAACCCATCCCCCCTTTGGATCTCTAGTGGCCCAGCCTGTTGGCTCCTCCATTGCTGACTCCTCTGCCGCTCCATGGTCCTCCCTTCTCCCGATCTGGCTCAGTCTGCGTTGGCGTCTCGTCGCTGCCCTTTAGCTCTAACTTTGACGCTGCCGCCTTCTGTTATTTCTGTGCAATCGCCTTGCGCTTCCCGACCTGCCCGCTTTATGGTTAATCTGAAATCTAGCACCTGATCTCTCAGGTGCCGGAGCAGGAAAATGGCGGGAAACTGGCCGGGACGGAGGATAATTACGACGGGGGCTGCTCCGCAGTGTGGTTAACTGTCATCAAGTGGGCAAGAGGTTCGGCAAGGCGTTAATTAGGGATAGTTTACGTTTTGCCGGGGAACTTTCTTTCCAGATGTCGGTTCTTCGGCCAAAGCGTTAAAAATAAATGGGCGAAAGGTTGGCCTCTGCCTCGGACAAAGAGAATGCCTCGGAAGCTGCATCTGCAGTCTCCTTCGGCGTCTGCTGGATAAAAATAATGTTAAGAGGTTTATTGTCTTGTAAAGTGTACACATATATAACCCATCCAAGCCCTATAAAATAATTAAATTTCAACTCTTTCCTTTTACATTTTATGGAGATGCAAAGCACATGAAGGCCGTAAACCCTATAATTGGTACAGTTAATCCTCTATTTTACAACTGGCGACAGATTCTCACATTAGACCCGGTCCTATAAAACATCCGTAAATAGTTTTATGGCTCGGCAGCCACCTGATTTGTGTTTACAGCCAGTAGGTGTGTGTGGTGTTGGCCCTTTAGAGCCACTGACCACCAGATCCACTCTATCTGTCTAGCTAGCCACGGCTAATACGCTTTTAATGGGATGCCGAAATGTCACATTAAATTGCGCCAGTCTATTAATAAATAATAAATTCATTTGCCGCCAATGAAGACACCTCCAAATACAGACAGAAACTACCAACCAAGCCGACACATTTATTTTTGGCCAGACTAGTTTTTTCTGTTTTCGGTTTCTGTCTGGCCATGTGGGAGACTGATTAGCATAGACTGCCATGGACTTTTTCTTTTCGGCGATTGGGAATACTAGAAACGGGGGAAACAAATCACAAATGTGTCATAGGTGGGTGGGTTGCATTTCTGACATAATTTTGATTTTACGATAGTCGATAGGATTTGGATACTCTTTCTAAGGAGAACTAAGGAGGTTCATAGACAACACTATCTACAAGCATTAGAAAAAAATTTTATTATTTTAGTTTTTAATTTTTTAAATCTTGTTTCTTGAAGTTCCTTTATAGTATCTTTTATTTAAACAACAAGACAGAGTATCAATACTTTCGCTTCCCCACCGATTCGTTTAATAATTTTCTATATTTGTGGGCCTGACCCACTCGATGGAGTTGACATTTCCTCTATGTTGTTTATAATTTATGGCATGTGAGATTTGTTGGGTAGGCGGTTTCAGTGCGGTTCGCTGGCGGAGATGTGGTGTCTTGCCATTCAACGGCCCTCATGCGGCTTCCCCCGAAATGGGTCATATTTTGGTGGCCCTGCGAACCCACGAAACGAACTCGCGCTACGACAGCGACCTACTTCCAGCGAATGGGGGATACTTCATTATTATTATTATGATTATTGGCTAGTGGTCCTGGGCCTGGTCCTCGTCCTGGAGTTCTGCGAAACCGGAGAAATCGAATAGCGTTGAAAACAAGTTCAAGCTACGCTGTAATTCAATCGATGGCCTATGTATGAATGAGTGTTCCTCTAATTCTGTTTCCCGGTTCCTGGAAACTACTCGCGAATCGATGCGTGGCCGTTATACATAAGAGAACTATTATGCTGCGCCAGCATCAGGAGCACAAACATCCGAATCCGAATCCGAATCAGACTCCAAACCCGCGACTTGAGATCCCAGGGCTTGGCAGACGCTTTTTGTGAAAAACAAAAGACAACAACCGAGAGGCAAACAATTCCGGGAATGGCACCGCGCCACAACTTCAAGCTCACAACTCTGGCCCAGACTCTGGCCCCCCGTCCTCCTCGCAGCGCCCCCAAAGATCGGTTCTTTTCTTTTTCTGTCTGTCAGCGGAATGCTGAGACAGCGAAAACAACAAATTCCGCAGTGGAGACAGCCAAATGAATTTAACTCTGTTCGCTTCATGTTCGATTGGTGGGGGAAATAATTAAGTAATGGTGGCAGTTGCCCGCCCGGTGACAGGGTGGAGGTGGTGGAGGGGCTTTAATGAACAAAAGGTGGCCCTGCATGGCCAACAAATTGTTCCTAGTTTGTCCCATTCTGTGGTTGCAGGACAGTATCCCTTTCCTCTGTAACAAACCAGTTACATAAAATATTCATGATCCTACAAATGGATCATAATATCCACTGTATCACATAGTCCCCCTCTAACAAACTTATCCCATTGTTCTATAATTCTTCACCTAATACCTATACTTGTGTAAGCATATCACTTTTCCCATCTTTCCTCCGAACTTAATCCAGAAATGCCTGCTTTTTTGGTAAAAGTCTCAGGTAATCATCATCTGAGCTAGGAAAGTACCTACACCCATTCTAGTATTTCTCATCACGCGGCTGTGCCAGTGGCCTGTGGATTCCTGGGCCCTGGGCCCTGGGGTCTTGTCGGGCCGGGAGGTTATGTGAGAGATCCACTCGTCCGGGGGATCCGATCTGAGCTCATTTGCAAATTAAACGCGCGCCATTAAAAAAAGCCGCCGTCAACAGAAGATGATGCGGCCGGCCAGCCAGCGGGAAAAGCGACGGAGTTGAAGCGACAACGTTGACAGAGTCGCACAAAGCTGACAGCGGTGCAGATTGACCACCACTCCCCCTATGCCCCATGCCCCTGCCACACTTGCATTTGTGTCTGATGTTGTCGCTGCTCATTCATCACGTCGCAATGTCGCAGCTTTTGCCTTTCCTCTGGCTCAGGCCTAGACAAATGCCGCTCTCTGGCTTCGTGTGTGGTCTTTGATCCGTTCTCGCTTTAGTTTTTTTTTTATTTTCCATACCCTGCCATTGGGGTAGGATTAGTTATTAAGTATGCAACATTGTTGCAATACAGTTACCACATCAAATAGTATTTTTTTTTAATTCATAACGAGTTTTAAATAATATTATTTTCACCAAAAAATATTATTACTTGATCAGTATCGGTGACTGGTGACTCTGAAGCTCCTGAAATACCCTACTTCCTCAATTCTTCGGCGGCTGTTTCTTGTTGATTGTCGCGCTTGCCATTTGCCAGACGCGTAAAAACGCGGACGTCGTCACATGCTGGGAACTCGCGGGAAGACTGCCGCGGAAGAAGGGCCCTTCTTCGGGGGAAGAATCGCTCGAGTCTGCGCGAAGAGCGGCGGAAAAAAAGTGTGAATTAGAAAAGGCACTCAAAGCCTAAATGGTGAGCTGATAACGACCGGCGAGCAATGGAAAAAAAGAACCACAAGACGAATAGCCCCGAGGAGGAAGATCGGGCCACACACGTCGATGTGGGCCATGGGATAGGGGATATCGGATATGGGATATGGCCATGTCTGCTGATGACGGCGTCGAATCAATCTGGCGACCGTTTGTCATTGTCATCACTGCCGCCGAGGCGGAAGAGGACGCCAGGCGTGGAGGGAGTGTCTTCCCGAAGACGGCAACATTGTTGCCAGCAACATGAATTCAATATCGCCGCTAATGAACGCGATGTTTCATCCGCATGTTGCCAGCGGGCATGGAGCAACATTGTTGCCCGCGCTTCCCACTGTGGCTGCTCCAACTGCTTCCCGACGCTTCAATTTGTACGCTTCATCAATAAAAATAGCTTCCAAAGCGCCGCAGAACGGAGTCTGAGGAACGGAAAAAAAAGTGGAGAAAAGAGCAGGGCAGGGAAAGGGAGGAAGACCGGGAAAGAGAGCACTGCCGAGCCGGGCAGACACTGTGTCTCGGTTGGTAGCTGGCGGCATTTTTGTGTGGGCTGGAAACGGAATCGCCATGGAATCTGAATCGAAATCAGTATGGTGGTATGGACAGATGGACGGCTGGAGTAATGGAGAACTGGATGGTTACTCGTACGTATACGTATGCTGGCTATGCGGCGTATGCGCGAGGTCAAGATGAAGTCACGCTCGCGGCATGCATAAAGAGGCAAGTCGGGCTGCCACAGTGGAACCGACCGCAGAACAAACATGGCAAATGACTTCGATTGAAAATCGATCGCAGAAGGCCCCGGGGGGATCTGTAACCCAGGCAGGGGAGTATCAAGCCAAATTTATTCAATTTTAAAAAGGGTCACAAAACAACAAAAGTTTAGTCAATTGGAAATGATAAATTATGAAAGGATTGTATTCTATGAGTGTCCACTGTTGGGCTTATCGCTCACCCACTTAAGCCCCTGGTGGCATTTTTTTTTTTTTACAATTAACTCCCCCCTGACTCCTCCCAACGCTGGCAATTTTTTCAACACCCACAGAAGGCTGGCGGAAAAAAATCGGCTTTGAAAGGAAATAAAGCCCGCAACTTCAACGCTGCTCCAATTACCAGAGACGCGGACAGGGCGTGGCACATGGCGTACAGCATATACCGTATGGCACATAGCATGTGGCTGTGGCAGTGGAGTGGGCCGTACGGCGTATGTCCAGAGCCGGGAGTCGGCTCTGTGTCTTTGATGCTGATTGAAGTTGTCAGTCAGTCGGTGGTGCCGCCTTGAAGCGCGAGCGACACGTAATATAAACAAAATGCAAAAAGCGAATAGCAACCCCCCCAAAAAACGAACCAAAAAGAAAGGAATACAAGAGAGCCTATATCGCTGAAGTAGGGGAGGGGATGGGGATGGATGGGGGTCAGTCATAGTGGTTGCCGGGGGCGGGCTCCGAGGGGATTGTGGGCGAGGTAAACAGGCCAAAAACACAAAGGCATGCGAAATGGGCATGTCAGTCAGTCAGTCACTCAGACTACGGCCAGACGACACTGCGAGAAATCGATATCGGAGACAAATAATCTTTTTCAGATGATTGTTTCTAGAGAATTGATTATAATATTATGGGATTTTTAGGATTCTCTGTAGAGATCAAGAGTATTTCTGTCCTAAGCCCCCTACTTTGCGCTCAGTGTATGTCAGACTCGACCAGTCCGTCACTCACTCAACGTTCGTTCGCTTCAAGCGACCACTGCCCATTGCACGGCCCACGCCCACGCCCACCTCGCTAACGCCCCCCGCCCCACTATGGGCCGTTTTTATTTTGGCATTCACAAAGCACAAGGGGCCAACAACAAAAGTGCTCTGCGGCAGAGTGTTCACTGTACTTTGGTAATTCAATATGGGAGATGCCCTCCCACAACTCCCACAAGAACAAAAGACCAATGGCCGAGAGGGGGGTGCTTTGGACCCTTCCGCAAATTGGTCCGGCGACCAAGGGTTAATGAAAGCATTTAAAAATCTGTTTTTGGATCAAACAGAGTTCGAAACGAAAGCGTAAATGCAATTCAATTAATTATTTCAACGAAAGAGGCAGCCAAAGAGGTTTATTTTATTATCAAAAGTGATTATAAGAGTGTCTCTGATTTTAAAAATAAAATATCTAAGATTTCTAATTTCTTTCCAATCATCATGACTTCTCAATCAGGGACCTCTTGATTGGCATTCATCGCCGAAAGCAAACACATCGCACTTGAGGCACCACAGCCACATAAATAATTCAAAGAGCGCGATTAAATCCTACAATGCCGCCAACAGCTCGATGCAGATGCAGATACAACTCTGGCGACAGCTGAAGATACAGATACCAAGTCAGAAGATGCAGATACAGTGACAATGATTTTCGTGAGCTGTGCCGGGGTAGAGGTAGAACCTTTCGTGCTGCCGTTGCCGTTGCCTTGTTTGCTTTCCATTTGACAAAAATCGCTTGTGACGACGATGGCACGGGAGCACGAGACGGAAGTTTGCTTAAACAGAGACATTAGCCGCATAAAAGCAGAAACTTCAGCTACTAGCAGCTACGAATACAGGTACCAGTACCAGTACCTGGTGGATGTGCTGGTGCACTTGTTTGGCTGTGCGAGTTGCCGTATTTGGGAATGCCTAGCATTTGGCGCGGAGCAATTAAAATTACAAAAGCACTTTAGAACTCTCGGCTCCGTTTGTCGGTGTCTCTGTGAAGACCGCCGTCTGACTGGCTGCACACGATTATTTTCCATTTAATTAATTTATAGCGAGAGCAACATGGAATATAATTGCTCGCGGCACGATGCCGCATTTTGATGTAAACGCCTCAACTCGTTAGTCGCGACTCGCATTCGATCGGTATTCGGAATCAGTTTCGGTTTCAGTTTCGATTTCAATTCCCGTCGCCCAGACCCAGACTCTCGGAGCGGCGCGTGGGTCACACCCACGCCTCCAGACCTCCAGTGGGTGATAATTAGGCAGAGCTTACATGCAACCACTTGCTACTCGGGTGACCTTCGGCGCCAGGGACTCTGCTTACCTGCAACGAAACACGAAAAGATACAAGATACATTAGTCACCAGTGGAATGGAATTTGCATACTTAAGCTACAAATCTGACTTGCCAATCGAGTATAATTATGCGGGAGATTGGTAGGTGGGTTCTTCTAGCCATTCTTCCGAATCAAATAACTGACCTACAGCACCCAGTACTCCAGTACTGCAGTCTCCAGTTGAGTCAAAGCTGAGCCCACTCCCGACATACAAATACAGAAAAAATAAAGAAAGAAATCGGCTACACGCCCCGAAAACAATCAGAACCAATTAACCGAAAATTGAACAATCGGGCAACGAGCAATGAGCAATGAGCCAGCGAGCCAGCAACGAAAAACGATTGGGGGCTGGAGCTGGGAGACCCGAGCTAATTGCCAATCGACTGACTGTTAACCCAGACAGTTTGTCGACGCATGCAGGCGGAAGGCGCAGTGGGCGGGTGGCAGGGGCAGTGGCGGCTCATTTTGCATGCAACTCTGACTAATTTATGTGCGGCTTGGAGTTTGGGTTTCCACTCGAAGACTGACCTCGCCGCAATGCAACTTTAACTTTAAACTCTATGAGTTTGTCGTAGAATCTAAAATTTTTTATTTTTGGAAAAAAGAGATTTTAAACCAATATGTCATTTGCTGAAAAATAATATTTAAACATTATTTAAGCCCGCACACCTTGAAATACAAACTTTCAGTGGATGTTCTAAAGTCAATGCCAGTCGGTTATGGTTGGGCGCTTTTCTTGGCTTTCGGTTTTTCTTTGGTTTTCCTTTGGGCTTCCTGTGTGGGTGTCGTTCTTGGGCTCGACCCCTGCAGTCGAGTCGTGCTCTCTGGCAGTTTTTGCTGCTCTCGTGCCAAGCGAATAAAAAAACAGACAATGCACACAAAAAACTGCACCAAGATGCAAAAAATAAACAACAAGAACTCGTAGACAATTATAATTTGACGTTTTGATTTGGCACCGCATGGCACAGGCACTGGCACATGAGGTTTTTGCATTGTTTTTTTTTTTTGGGCTCTCGGTTGGAGTTCGATTGTTGTTTCTTTGGTGGCTGGAAATCCATGTCATTGACAGCTCGACCACTCGAATGCATTTGAAATGTACACGCGAGTGTTTAACTATTTGTTTGCTTTGCTCTGGCGCTTTTTTTCGTGCCGGGCCAAGAGTTATGTTTCAAGGTTCCGACATCGGAACATAAATAATGGTTGCCAAGTGTGGGAGCAGCACCAGTCATGTGTGAGGGTATAACTTTATTCAAATAGGAGTTTAAGATCCTATGGACACTTGTCCCCCCAATACACTTGTATCTCTCCAAAAATAATCTAATAATAGAACACCGAAATCCCCTGGCAATTAGGCCCCGTCATCATTATTATTGGCCTCAGTCCAACCCGGTAATAAACTCTCGGGCCAAACACCACTCCGGTCGCGTTGACAGTTGCAAATGTTGCAAGTTCCCCCCTCCCTCGAGAAACATCTGCGAACTGTATTTTGTTCTGTTTTTGTAGAAATAAACTTCCGCATTTCGGGGGCGCGTTCATTCAAGAAGTCGTCGCCTTGGTGCTTCCTTTATCCTCCATAGCCTCCTTAGCCCAGCTTCATTTTATTTTTTGCCCCTGCAGCGGCCATATGTTTGCTTGGCTGGCCACAGATTCCGGCAGCCGATAGAACCTGAGCCAATATTTACATATAAGCAGAGACACACTCGGAAAGAGATGGCACCCGATTAGGAGAAAGAGAGCACAGAACAACGGGCAGAGCCATTTCTAATGTTTGTGCCACAATTCCTCAAGCAGCGTTGCAGCAGGGGGGCTGGCTGTGGTGGCTGTAGGGGGCACCACTGACACAAGTCGTGTTACTTGCGGCTGCTCCCGAACTCATTCCGAGAAATGAAAAATTATACCAAAGAGTTAATTTTTTCGCCCCGCTTCTAATTTTTGTTTTTGCTTGATTTCCCGCCAGGGAAATAAGCTGCCAGCCATGGGAGGGGGCTCCAGAGTCGGAGACAGGGACTCCAAGATGACGCGAACAAATGTGCGATTTAAATGAGGAGCAGGAGCCAACAGTGGATTCGGATTCGGATTCGGATTCAGATGAAGCCTACAGCTGCCATGTGTCAGCAGAGAAATAAGAGTACACCAGAAAATAAATATATTCTAAATCATTTATAAACTAGAGATATAAAATAAAATGAGTTAGGAGCGACTCTTTATTTAAATCATAACTTGTGATATAGTAGTTACTACATACATACATATATGCAAATTCTATGAATGATATCCCCAAACTATATCCCCCAGTGTATAGAATGGTGGAGAAATCAAGTCGGTAGCCAATGCCTTGGGAGCTGCTGGCTGCACTTGCTGCACCATCACCAGCACCAGCACCAGCCTTCGAGTGTTGCAATTAGCTGCAAACTGCAATCAGTTTTGCTTGAGAAGCCTGCCAGGCAAAAAGTTTTTCCTCTGCCACACATCTCCATCAAGTTGCAACTTTTCCTGTGCGCTTTTCCTTTTCCGATGCTTTTTCTTTCTTTCCCGCTGTTCGGGTGCGTGACGTTCATTTCAATTGGACAACGTCATTAGAAGGCGTGTAGCGGTTGCTGCTGCTGCTGCTGCTGCTGGAGCTAGAGCTGGAGGTGGTGCTGCAGTGCCACGCCCACCTGCCATAACCTTGCACAAGAAAATGACAAATCTCTCAAACAGTTGTGCCCGAGATCAAAAACACCGACACTTGTCCCAAGCCAGAAAACATGCCAAACACACCAACGGACCGCAGCCGCAATCTCAATCACAGCCAAGCCAAGCGGTGGCAGCAACACAGTTTTCTAGAACCACAATATATGTACATTCGAGTGTCTTGACCACATTCAAATCGAACAGTAAGCTTATTAATAAATATGACAATGCCTTCGACAGCCCGCTTTTCTCAGGAATGTCACCGCAAAAATGGGAAACACAGTTGACAGCCACAATGGCGACGACTGCCCACGATCCCGCAAAACTTGGCCGAGACAAGAGTGCACTGAGAAAAAGGACAATTCTGATGCAATTTCATACCTATTATATAAAAATAGAAAGGGCTATGGTCTTTTAAAAATATCTATTTTGTGAATATCTGAATTAAGTGCAATTTGAGGATTGTCTTTTGGAGTCTCCCTCGATAGACTTTAGGTTTCAGTTTCAAGTCTCTGTAGTGGCGATTGTCACACGAACCTAGAAGCCAGAGTCTTGGACTCGACAATAAGATTGGCGCTGTCTTACTTGTGTCTCTGCTGCCCGTTGACCGCTTTTGATCGTGACCACCATTGTTGGTTGCCGCCTCGTAAACACGGCCAAGAAACAACGCAGCCCGGCCAAGTTTATGTGATGGCGCATTTATAGAGTTTTCAACGCTTATTTACGATCTGATCGCCCAGCGCCCCCGCCTTCAGCTGCCCCCTCCCACTGACTCAGCCGCTCACTCAGTCAGTTATCGATCGCAGATCTCTCGGATCCCAGATCTGGGGGATCTTTCTCTAATGCCCACGGAACAAGCGCTAACGAAAAGGGGCGCCCAAGCAAGACGCTCCTCGGCTTAACGCGGCTCAAAGCGCATCTGGAGGTGGCTTTTGGCTGGCTGTTGTTTGGGGCTCAGCGAAGCGCTTCTTGACCTGCTGCAACAATTTTCGCCTTCCCCTCTTCCATATGTGCCAGCCAGCTGTCAAAATGTCGAGGCCCAGCACTTCCTCCTCTTATGCACAGTTAGAAATAATTCAAAATTGCAGGGCATTGCGTAGAGGGGGCCACCACACCATCCACCACCAACATCAAGATCAAAGAAATTACAAGGAATTAGCATTTAATTTGTGAGTGACTGCGGGGAAAGCTGCTTGGAAACAAAGGTCCCGAAGGGTTAACGATATGTTAACGGAGAGATGGCAGCAGATTATGGAGAACGGAAATTAAAACGTAACTAACTGGAACCAGAACTGCAACGAGATGCTTATCGGACATGTAGAAAGGTGCAGAGCATGTAGTATAGTTTATACTCAATGAAATTACGATTCAAATTATCAAAATGAAGCCTATTATTGTGGTCCAATTGAATGGGAAATCCTTTCAGGACTCAATCTGCCAGTTACATTGTTTCAATCGCAGCACCAGAGACAAAAGATGGCCGCAAAGCGGCTTAGAGTCAAGTGGAGTGCCGGACAATAGGCGGCTTAGAATAGAAGCCAGATCTCTGAATGGTTAATTAAAATCGACTTCTATCGCAGGCGCTGGTGGCACTGGCACTGGCATCAGTGGGGTGGGGGCGACCAGTTGGGAGTGCCTGCCCCCAAGAACGGCTTAATTAATGTTATTTATCGATGCGGAATATCTGCCCTCCCCATTCAGTGGCAGGCCAACTGGCTCTGCGGAAATGCTAATTAAAGTAAATAATAAAGGCGACTTTGGCGGAGGAATTGCAGTGCAATTGCATCGCCCGTTTAATAGGGGGAGTACTGGCGGAGGGGGCTAGGCTGGAGCTGCCAAGATGCCCCCCTCAGGGAGGCGACCAGCGGTGGCGGCGTCTGTGATTAGCCGCCCAGAGAACAGTAATTTTGCTGGCGACGGACCAGCTTGCCCGGGAAGCTGGGGCTGGTGGACCATTCACCTGCTCATCATTAGGTGGGGCGTGTCCTTGAGCCTGCGGCACTTTTGCCTCTCTTCTCGGGATCGCTTATGCGATGCCCTGCTATAATGAACTGCCATTGTCGTGTTGAACTCCAAGAGTAGCCGTGGCGAGCTGAAAGGCATTCTTCTACTTCTACTTCTACACTGAAGATTCTTTCCGGGAGGGTCTTCTACAGTTGGAAGATGAAATGGCCTCAGATGATATTTCAGATATCGTCTCATAGTCCGTAGTTGACCTTTGTTTCGGGTATCTTCGGAGATATCTCTCCCGGATACCTCCCAGTAATACCTATTTTCTATCAGTGCTGATTGCAGCCATTAGAGCTGAAGGCGTGTACTGGAACAAGCTGGAAGGGGCGGCTGATGTATGGGCCGATTGGTGGAGGGGGGCTAGAGAGAGGTAGCTCAAATTTGAATGCCGCCTTGGCGCCCAGAAGAGCTGGCGGCGGCGCGTGGCGCTCTCCATCCACCTCGTTCTGCAGACTGGCGCCAATCTTTAAGTAGACGCTCCATTTAGTCGGCCTTAACGGAGCTCTCCCGCCAGAGCCCCTCTTCGAACGGAAATCGCCTGTCAATTTGGTCCGTACAGGAATTGTCGTGGCTCTCAAGATCAGGTTAGATACTCCTCTTCGCGGCTCAGAGATGGTGGCAGGAAACGCGAATTGGGTTTCTTGATCTGCTGATCCGATTGGAAATGCCGGGTTGACACTTTTTGTTGAGCCCAGAAGCGTGTGAAAATTATGCAGGCACTTCCTCTTTCTTTAATTAGAGTCGGTAGGAAGCGCGATATGGCTTCTGCTAATTAAAAGCCATGTTATCCTTCTCAAGTGGGAGATGGCTATAGATAACCAGAATATCCTTCTTTAAGTTTACTAATTTTTGGCTAAAACTTTCCTCCTGGCTTGCCAGTCTCCTGGCTAATTAAAATAATTGATTGAAGTAATTGGAAAGATCCTCCAGCCTCCCCCCTAATCATCACTCAGAGATGATTATCGGGTCAAGCTCTGGCCGCAGCCAGTAATTAGTTTTCCTGGCAAATATAACGAAGCCTAAGCAGCCTGAACCAGATCTCGCCGTTCTGGCCACAAATTAGCCCTTGCAGGCAGGCGGCGGCCAGTGCAAAAATTGGAAAAGCCAAGAAAATGCGACCGCTAATCCGCACCTTGCCGAACAAGGAAGTGGAAAACACACTCCAAACTGCACACTCCAAGCTCCAAGTTGGAATCGAGTGTGGATGGCTCGCTTCTTGCCAGAGTCTTCTGCTGGCATCTTGGCTCCTTGCGCCCATTTAATACTTGGCAATTTAATATGAAATTGTTGGCCAACTCAACTCCGGGCCGAAACTCTCTTTCGGGTGCTGATAGCCTTGTCTAAGTGCTGCCATCAGCAGAAGTTCTGCCTCCCGTTGCTGCCGTTCCAGCCGCTGCTGTCGATGATGTTGTTGACGATGTTCTGGCCACTGCAAGTGCAACTGCAACTGCAACTATCGATCGTCCAAGCCAGCAAGCAGCACCTTGCTGCAACTGGCGACCGGCAACCAGCGACTGGCGACTCCTGCTGCCTACTTTACCTGGCTAGATAATTTCAATCATTAATTTTGATTATGAACAAGTCGAGGTGGCCAGGGGTGGCTGCCACGCACGAGCTCCTAAAATATTGAGAGTATGGCGGGGCATTTAGGTTTCATTTTGATTTTGAAACAATATTCCACAAAAGGGTCTCTATGAGAAGCTTCTGTGGAATAAAGATAATGAAAACATTTTTTATTTTTTAAGCTTTTCCAGTCCCAACTCCCTGCTATCCCACTGTGTCCAACCTGGCCTGTTGCCATCGAAATGAGTTCATAAAAGCCAAGAGGCGGAGGCCGCAGATGAAGTGGAGCAGGATGCGGAGGAGAGGCCAGTCGCCGCTCCTTCTGCCTGCTAGCTGCTGGTGGCTCGTTTGCAAGTGAACGACACATCGTTGCTACCATTGGGGCACGCTGGCAGGGTAGAAGCCACAGCAACAGCAACGAGATCCCACCAGCAAGGGGCATTAGTAGTAGTGGGGCAGGCAGCATCCAGATGCTGATAACTCGTCCGGTTCTACGCTTTTTTTCCTATTTGCGCAGCACTGTTTTTCTATTTTTTCCTGCCTGCTAGTTTGCTACTTTGCTATTTTTTTTTTTTTTTTTTGCAAGTACCACGAAGTGAACAGGTGCTTTGGTGCCTGCCTGGGACTGTTGCCACAGTCTGGGGCCCGCAATCGATACATTTATTGCCGGCCCCCCTAGTGCCTCCCCTGGATACCGGGTGGGGGGCTTACTGGCAACAACAACAACACGCATCGGCATCATGCCTGCCACTTGTGTCTGGTCACTTGGCTCGGCTTCGAGGGGCACTACACGGCGAAAAACCAAGCGGGCGAAGCAATTTCCCAAATAAATCAAGTACAAGGTAAACAGGGAATGTTTTAATTTTGCCAAGAAGAGTCTCAAAAATTACCCAATTACTCCCAGATTAGATAGCCTATCTGGAAAAGGAGAAGGTTTTCTTCGCAGTGCAGGGCGGCTCTCTAGCCGTCTCTTTCTTTAAATCAAAGGTCGCCTGCTCGCCGTTTTTTGTTGGCTTTTTGTTTTGTTTTTCCAGCGCTACGTTTTTTTAGCGCTTAGCTTATCAAGAAAGCTTATGGAACGATTGTTTTTGTTTACGACCCACGCAATTTGCTTAGGTGCCGATAAGGTTCACTCTGGTCTGCGCCGCCGCTCTCCTCGTAGCGCCCATTATCGGAGTCGAAATTTATTGATTGCGCCCGCTTTGCAGGGAGTTGCTGCCAATAATTCTATGGCTCTTCGGGACCAGCTTATTGTTATCATTGATTGACCGTTTTAAGTAGCGGTATCTTGACTCTCCTCCGACAAAAAAAAAAATGGAAAAAGAAGAGACCCCACCCCAGACCGCCATTCTTCTGGCTTCTGGCGGCCTCTTCCTTCTCCTGCCGACATCTGCCATCGGCCATTCGCAGATTTTTGTCTGCTTTATTATAGAAATTTGTTGTAATTCACTGAGAAGCCACTTAAGATAAATCGCCAGAGATTGTCGGATGGGGCGGCGAGGTGGGCCCCGCGATAGAAGAATCGGGAGTGGACTCTGGGGGGAGGGCGTAACCAGTGGCCGGGGCTACTGAAGTAGCCGCTGACATGCCGGAGCACAAGATCGCCGGGATGGGCCAGCTAGACATGAAAGCTAACAGAGCTGGAAGAACTCTCATAAAGGTTGAACGAAATTAATTGCAAAAATCCGAGTTGGAACTGTCAGAACTGATAATTTATTTATAGAAGTGGCTTCCCCTTTCACGCCGAAAGTAAAACTAAAACTACCGAGGCCCAACCCTTGAAAATTGATGGCAAAGAAAAAGTTTTATTGCGAATTCCCGCGAGATGCGAGCGATGTGCGAGGGAAGAATAAAAGAAAAGGCTCCTTATTTACTGGCCTCCGCTGAAGAAAGGAAAGAAAGACTCACGGGGATGTGTCATCCTTCAACCTGGGCTGCCTCCATGTCTCGGGAGATACAAATTAAAATTTGCCAAAAGATTATAAGATGGACGAGGACAGGGACGATGAGAAGCAAAGGGATTCCCAACGAAGGACAAACAGTCCCTGGAGTCAAAAGGAGCAAAATAGACAAAGAAGAGTGTGACACGCAGAATGATGATTACCCAAAGGTAAGGCGGGGAATGGTAAAGAGTAACCGGAGGAGGACAAATGAAAACTCACCGCAAGAAGATGAAAATAGAACGGAAGTGGGCGGCGGAGGAGCGTGGAAAATGTTTTTCCACCAACGGAATGGAAATGAGAGCACGAACGGCAAGCTTTGGCCAAAGAACTAAGCTCAGTATGCATAGTTCTTAGCAGAGTTCCTAGTTCTAAAGAGCTATTCCACTGTACTATAGTTCAAAATGTTAATTTTACTTAAAAAGTATTTCCTTAAAAAGCTAAAAGAAAGGTTAAATAATAGACTGATGTATTAGCGGGTGTAGAGTTCAGCTTGAAAATAGAATTCCAACTTGGAAGGAGGTTCCAGAAGGTTTCATAGAAAACTTTACAAAGAGAAGTCAAGAGGGAATACAGAAGAAGCACGAATGGCAGCGGTTTTAAATAGAAAAGCAGGATTTTTTGGGGGAAAAAAGGAAGGCAGCTGCAGAAGGCAGACACTGTGGCAGACGTGGATATATTGCCAAAGAAACGGCTATGCGGGAGGGGGATGCGAAGCTTGGCAACTGACACCCCCGAAGCCTGACTGACAAGGGCGGTTGGAGGGGATGCCCGGCAACAGATTTTGGTTCTTTCGGCTTTTCTCAACGATTTCCATGGAGCTCAAAAGCAAGCCCAAAAGAAAATAGTCGAAGAGCAGGAGAACGGGGAATTCTTTGAATTGGGCTAACATTTTTGGCCAAAACTTGAAAAACAGGCGCTTCTCGAATGTACTTTTCCTTAATTCCATGCTAGTGTTTTGTTTATTCCTGCGAATAAATAAGATTAATTTATTGCCACTATCAATTAATTTAATTTCCCAGTAATCGCAAGTTAAGTGCTGTACTATTTTCCTGCTCCCGTATCAGCTGACTCATTAATCCTGTATCCTTTTAGTCCGACTGCCGGTTGCATTCATTTATTTTCCTAACGGCCGGGGGGACTCGGACTCGCTGGCAACTTTACAGTCCCTATAGCATCCGAGGCAGAGGCAGCCGTATCTCAGGGCCTCTAGGAGGGGAAAAGTTCAGGAAAATAGGGGGGCCGAGGAAAAAAATATCCAGCGAGCCGTGCAAACTCAGCAACCAGCCACCAGCAACCAGCAGCCAGCGAGCAGAGTCTATTTGGTGAAATTACTTTCATTGCACGGCATTTTCAAGTGGGTGTGTGCACGTGGGTGTCTGTGTGCTTGTATCCTTTACTTGCTGACTGGTGTGTGTGTGTGTGTGTGTGTGTTTGAGTTTGTGAGTGGGGGGATAGGTGGTCGACCAACCGAGGGCCGAGAGATGGAGAGCAGCTGAACGCGCAGTAACTCAAGAGTCCTTGAGCGTCTGATTTTGTGTATAGACGTTGGACGGTATTTGTTTTTCCAAGTGGCGAGGGGAGAATTCAAGGATGTGAGGGTGGGTCGGTCGAGGGCTTAACACCGAATGTGTGCACTGGGAGAAATAAAAGCCAAAGTGACTAAATTGTATAAAAATAGTATTCTCTTTACTGAAAAGAATAATAATGGGATTAACAAAGAAAAGCTGTGGATTCTGAGGCAGGACGGCATGTCCGAGGTGCAGCATTCGCTGACGACTATCTCTCTTCCCCCCCGCGTATCCTTATTTTAAGTTTTAACAAAAGCGCAAAAAAATGCACGTACAAAAATGAAGGCCTTTGCTTTCTGCCTTTTTGCCGGAGAATGGCGAAAATGAAGTGAAGGTTTCCGAGCAAAGACGGGCAGAGGAAACTTTTGAAGGATGTGCACTGCAGTCGGATCTGGCTCGGTGCTAGTCCTAATGAGCGGCGGCCTGGGATTGTTGTGTCCTGACTGCAGAAGATCTGGCTGATGATTAATGCAGTCACATGTCGGCCAGGGACTCGCGCCCCTGTCATTGTCAGGCCGTGTGGCAGTGGCAGGATGTACTCGGGACTGCCACTCAAAATCAGATTTGACTCGAGACAAGGAAAAACCCGTGCCAGACTCCCGGGCGCCAGGACGCGCAGGTTCAAGGGATTGTAGTGAAGTGAAGTGGAGCGCAATGAAATGAAATGTGAAAAACGTGCCGCAGGAGCAGGGCCCAGGACCCAGTCCTTCGTACATACTAATTTGCAGGCTGGCACAACTCACTGACTTAGTGGCGGAACAACTTCCCTGGGCAAAGTCGTTAACGTCTTAGTGGCTGGCTTTTGTGCCCAAGTGCTTGACAATGTATGGATAGATAAGAGGGGGAGTATTGGAGTTGGTTATCCTTCTCCTGCCATGGCTTAAAGCTGGCTCCGTGAAAGGGAATACTTTATATTAAGCATTCGCCGTGTGGTTCGCTGTGTAAACATTAAAGGTAAGCCCACCTAACGCACCTTCCCAAAATAAATGTCCTTGAGGCACACTTCGCCCGTCCGCCCACCTTCGCCGCTCTATACCTATATATATATCCTTCTCCACTTTAAGCTTTAAACTTGAACAAACAATTATAAACATGCGTGGCTGAGAGTGGAGCGCGCTGTCGGGCCAATATTCCATAAATACATACACATTCGAGTAGAAAGCCTCAGCTAGTTAATCAATAAATTCCAAAGAAAAACATAGAAACAGCCAGGAAGGAGGGCCCGAGAGGGCCGCACGAAATGGGCAACCACGTGCCGGCATTTAAAGGACGCTCCAAGCGAAAGAGAAAGCAAGACTCTGGCAGTAAGCCGGGCCAGGGGGGGATGGCGTTTCCGAAAAGTTCGCAAGACGACGCCACCCCCCCGTTCAGGACCTATTTCCCAGGCAAAAAGGCAAACAAATTTAATTTACTGCCGGCAAAACAATTCCGCCACGTGTAAGGTCCTGCGCGGGGGGAGGGCGCTCTAATGGCGAGCAGAAACAGGAACAGGAACAAGTCGCGTCGCTTGCCAGACACGTAGCCGAGTTATGTAACACGTGGATCTATCTGTATCTCTGCATCTGTATCTGTAGCCGTACGGCAAGCCCATTGTCTGCGTGGCGCTGTAACAGGAACATGGCAAGCTCATTGAATATGCAAATTATACCAAAAATTTCCAAGAACCGGGGCGGTCGGGAGGGGCGGAAGCTGGCTGACAGACGCCGGAAGAATGGATGGAGATGGGCTTAGAACGGTGGGAGGGAGACAGCGATAACCAGAGATAGACAGACAGATGTCAGACAAGACAGTCGAGGCAGCCTGACAGCGACAGAAAAGCGACATTCTTGATTAGTTGTGAGATACTTGGGGATTAGGGTGCGGCTGGCGAGGGGGTGTTCTTGCCGCAGACAAGAGGAAGACAAGAACGAGGCGATGCACAAACAAAGGGGACGAGGCAGCCGAGCAGAAGCTAAAGGGATAATGTTAACATTCAGCATAATCGAGGCGACAACCGCAAGAGGCAGCCAACTCAATTGCCTTCTAGTCTCTGGATCCAGTAATGTATGTGCACTGCAAGAAAATGTGACTAACCTAATAGTTGTAAGAGATAAGAGTTGTTACTATCTACACCCCACTAGTTAAGGAAATTGTATAATACTACAAGTATTCATTTATTTTTTAACCTTTTCTCAGTTTACAGTTTTAAGTTATTGTGTTTAACTCTTGAATGGCGTTCGTGCGAAAGTTAAGCCAAACTTTTGACACTTTTTCCATGTTCCTCGGCTCTTGTCAGGCACTGTCTTAGTTTGCATGGCTGAGTTTCTGCCCCCAGGGAGGGGGAGTTTGTGGCAGGGTGCTCCCTCTCCGGCGGAAAGTTACGGCTAAAAACTAGTGGGTATGGAGAACGTGACAAAGTCCCAGAAATTATGACAACCACAGAGGCGGTTCTTGTGAGTGTTTGCTTTTTGGTTAGCAGGCACCAGTGCGCTTTAATTTGTGAACTTTAAAATTTTACTTTACTGAATAATTTTACTTTAATTGAAACTTCACAATTTAAGCCCACTGAATGGTTCATTTAATGCGGAATCATAGAAACATAATACGGTTCATTTTTGCCATTTGAGGCGAACTGGAGATGAGGTAGTAACTCTATACATGCCTTTTCTGTAGAGAGCCGCCTTGCAACGCCCACGTCCCAGTGGGAGGCACACGAACACTGAGCCAAGCTGCCCGCATAGCAACGTCGGAAAAATATGAAAGCGCACATGGCATATAAATTCCCCAAGCTTAGACAACGTGGAAAGCAAAGAGCAGCAGTGGCAGTGGCGGAAAAAAGAAACCCCAAGAAATAATAAATACCAAACGGAATAAAAGCAAGAAAAACGCTGCTGGGAGGAAAAAATAAAAGCCAGCACAAGCCAAACAACAGCTGGGACACGGACAAGAAAGGCAGGGACTTGGACGAAAAAAAGAAAAGAGGAAAATATATAAAAACCTTAGAGCACAATGCGGGCCACATTGAGGACGACCACCCCCAAGAGCCACCACCCCCTTCGCAAGGGAAATGGCAAAGCGCCCAACGAACCAAAAATCCACACGGGGCAGCCCACTACCGGCTGCTGTCTGCTGTTGTTACACTAAATGAAAATATTATAAAATATATTAAATGTAAATAAATTACAAACTAATCTTTTAATTATTAAGTAAATTTATTAACCATCCTGGCAAAAAGTGAGCTAAATATATATATTTTTCTTTCACTGTACTGCTGCTGCTGATGCTGCTGCTCTTGTGCTTCGACAGTAACGAAATGAATGAAAATCTGCTGCGGCCTTATATACCGTTTTATGTACAGTCCGCCAGTCGGACTCACACAGGCACAGCTTTCAGGCTATGTATGTAAGCCCGAAAAGTACGCGCCAAAAAACGGGCAGTGGGGCGGGGCAGGCGCCATCTGGCGACAGCTAGAGCAAATACTGGCGAATGCGAGTGCGAAAGGGAGGGCGCTGAAATTGCGCAAAAATAAAAATAAAAAAAGTTGTTTCATGTCTAACCAAATTGTGGAACAAAGAGGGGGGAGGAGCAGGGCGGGCGGACAAAAGTCTGGGTCGGAGTTGGGTTCGGTTGGGTCTCGGTTTTCGGTTTGGTTGGGTCCTTGCTGGTGGGTTCACTACAGTTAGGTTTTAGTGGAAAATGGGGAGTTTTCCCCAAAGGCTAACGAGAGCAGTTCTCTCCACCCCTGCTCCTGCCCCGAACGCCATGATGATGTTTGCTGATGACGTTGTTGCGTCTGCTCCATTTATATGTATGCGTGTGTGTGAGCGTATTTATGTGCTTGTATATGTATGAGTATTCGCCAGAGCCGGATGTCTGTGCGCTAACGGTGAGAGGAGCCAGACCCGGCAGACCAGACCATAAACCACCCATTCAGTCGGGCACTCCGGACCACCCGATCCCAGCCGAATTCGTTCGTCGGTCTGTCGTTCACGCCATCGACCTAAAAATCAGTTAGCCCACTGTCTGTGTGTGCTGTCTTTATATGCACGAGTCTCTGTCTTTTCGCCTCTGTGTGAGTGAATGTGTGTGTATTCGTGTTGGGTGTGTCTGTGTGAACAACTGCAAAAAGGAGTGTCTGAAAGTAACGGCTACACCAGCAGCAGAGCAGTAGCGGCAGCAGCAGCTGCGTCAAATAAAACACGACGAAAAAATATAGCATACATTTTGGGGCAGGCATTGTATGTAGCGCGGAGAGCGCTTGAAAGAATATTCGATGGAATTTTCTCGTCTATATACCGTAGAGGCCCCACCCGCATTTTACCTAGACGCACATTCCGGCAACTTTAAAATGCAGCAGACAGACGCTGGCGCTGAAAGAAAATCGTATTCGAGAGAAACGAGAGTCCTTTTTATTATGAGTGGAATATGATATATAGCCGTAAGAGACTGCCACGCTTACTTATTTATGTATTTTAAAGCGTTCTTATTTATACTTAATGTTGTAAATGGGGGAGTTGCTTTAACACATTTCACTTTTACTGCCAATGGAGGTTATTGTTTGAAGTTCCATTATTGATGAGGTGATTTTTGTTGAAATATTTTGGAGTCTGTTGAAGCATTATATTTAAATATGAATATTCATATATGAACAGGCTATATCGAAAATACTCTATTTCGAAAATAGGTTATGTGCGCCAAGTCCAGAGAAAACACAGACGCCGTAAAAAGTGGAGCAACGCAACAAAAAACGGCTTAGCGAGGCCAAAGTAGGCTGAAAGAAGAAAAAAAGAAGGGGGGAGGATGGAGTGGTGTGGCTTTAGGTGGAATTCTGGGTGGTGCATGTCAAAAGCTCATGACACTGACTGACCGCACAAATCCAGCTCCCACTGTCCGCATCGGACATGTCAGACATCCTGGCGGCCAATTCATTACGACTCCTCACCTCGGTTAGTTTCCCCATCGACCTCCGCCTGCCGCCCAACTCTTCCCTCGCATGATGACCCCCTTTTAGCCCCCTTTTTGCTAACCATCTGATCGATGGCTCTCTGCGGTCACGCGACCGTCGCTTCATCGCTGGTCGACCTACATTCAATTTGCGAGCGACCGCAAAACGCGTCCGACAGTTGACGATTATAGCCTGGCCCGATGATGATGAATGCCATGCAGGCGGACAGGATATATGTCCCCTGTTGCGGGAAATTCCCCATTCACTGGCAGACAACGCAACAGCAGCAGCAGCATCAAATGACAGACAGCAGCAGAGCAGCGGAAATATGATTTGTGAGCTGGATTTGAGAGGAAAGACTTGATGCCTTTGGTGGAAGTGGGCGTGGGGAGGGGCTCAAATCAGTTGAGCTTGAGCCTCTTAGAGGACAGATGACAGGGCCAGGGAGTCAACCTGAATTTGAGGCCCTATTAACGGATATTGTCCCTTTAAAGCTTTGGCTTTGTTTAAAGACACAATCTAAAGGATTATTATTTTTGTAAAAACTTATGAGAAGCCTAGGGCAATTGGTAATGAAGGCACAAGTGTCCAAAATATGGAAACCAATTAAACTTTTTGCAAAGTAAACATAAATAGGCCGATTTTAAGTATACCGATTAAGTATACGCAATGTGGTCATTAAGTATTCGCACTGCGGCCATTAAGTATACGCCGTTGTATGTTAGTTTGTTTGAAATTTAGTAAAGAAAACTCTGCATGATCATTAAATTTATTGTCTGACGAGAATTTTTATCTGCAACGTTAAGAAAACAAAAAAAAGGGGGTAACCAGTAACCCCAAAGAAATCTTGTTTGCAAGGATCTTGCACGACGCTTGCTGCCATTGCGGTTCCCCCCGTTGATGTATGCATAATGTATGTGGTGGAATATTGTAAAGCGAAAATCAAACTGAAACTGAGCTGCTATCGCCCGGCAGACCCGGCAGATGAATTCAAAGCACATGTGCATGCAAGGAGTACAGTTTGCCAGTTACAATTTCGGTTTAGTTGCATCGCCCCGTTGCTGCACCCCCTCGCTTTTTCTTGTCCTGTGACCTGATTCCTGGTTTTTGCCCCCTGCTCCTGCGATATTGTAGGTTTTCTTTTGCCAGCCAGCAAGAGTTGAAGGTCGTTTTGTTTGAAATGAGAAACCCGCAACCGACATCCAGCAACCAGCCACCAGCAACCCGCTAGCAACTGAAACTAACAGAGTCCTTTTCTCCCTTTCTCAGTGTTCCTCTTTCCCTGCCAGCTGTTCTCCATTTCTCACACATTCTCTGTTGGCCGCCGCCAGCACTTTGTGCACCACTTTGCCCAACCACACACACACGCCCCACGTCCTGCTCCCATACACTTTCGCATACATTTCATTCAAATGGAGAACCCGGGCGGACTCTTGACAAGGCTCTGGCATAATGGAGCAGAGCGAAATGGGGGAACTACTAGTACAGTGGTCGTCCACTACACAAGAAACTATATACTAGTTTTTTAGGGGAAAAGTATGCTAAGAAGAATCCTACGAATAAATGTAGAATTCTTGCCACTATCCACTATCATTGATAGCCCCTGTACTCCATCAAACTGTTTGTACAAAATGTGTGTGTATGGGGTAGTGTAGTTGTGAGTGTCCCTCGACTATTTACAATGGAATTGCATTTTCTTTTGTTAGTCAACCACTTGCGAGCTGGCAGAAACCGAACAACAATCCCCAGACCCCGTCGCAACCCACATCTCAGCAATGGGCCCCATCCCGACCCTGATTCCAGCCATTTCCATATCACTTTTAATCTTTATTATCGATGACACAACAACGATTGCTGGAAGCCATTTTCCGTTTTTGCTTTGCTGTTTATTATTTGCTGCTTCCACTTTTCTGCTCTCGTTTTTCCGCTCCTTTTTTTCAAAATGGTGACTGTGTCCTATTTGCCACTTGCCCATCCTTTGGCCCCTTCCCCCGCCCCTGTGCCGCATTTTCGCAACTTTATGTTGTTGTCCGGCACGCCCCTGGCCCACGTCGCCGCCCCCTGCTGTTTGCATGGCCCGCTGGTCGCGTAATTCAAGCGAAAAGCGTCGCCATAAAAGCCAAGTAGGGAGAAGGACAAGTAACGGGGAAAATAGAAGCACGGAAAATGAAAACAAAATGGAGGAGTCCGAGGAGTCGTCCTACAGAAAGGGAGCAGGAACGGAGGAACCTATTTTCCCGATGTGTCCTTCGTCCTATTGTATAACCAACAATGTCTGCCACACCCCGACAGCCACCCGACACTCCTCTCCTGGCAACGCTCCTCCACTTCAAGCCCAGCCTGTCCCATTCCATTCATTACCAACTGCGTCGCGTCTGAAATTTTCATTTATTTTTTATGCTCGCTCGTTGGCGCTCTCGCTCTTGCTCGCGCTCTCGGCCCGGCAGGCTGTCCCGCTCTTTTGGCCGACATAATTTGCTAACTGAAATGGAAAACATTTTCGACAGGCGCCCGCGGGGGGCGAGACGAGAACGGCAAAAAGGACGCGGCAGACACGCGCACCAATACACGCAAGCCCAAACGAGCGCACACAGACAGCAGGCAGGAAAATCGGCGACAAAAAAGGACGAGGAGGGACCAGTATGGGGTGGGGCAGACGGTGGGCGGCACTCAGTCAGTGAGGCGCAAAAACGGGGCGGGGCCCGGGGACGGGGGCAGAAAAAAGAAAAGGACCAGAAAGAGACGAAGCACAAAAGGAAAGCAGGGCGGCGGAGGCGCAGACAGAAAAAAGGATGTAGCCAGGATGCGGGAGGAATGGCGGGGCGGACGGCTCGATTCTCCATCCAGCAGGATGGGCCCATTGTCCTGCTCCATTGTCCTCTTTTTGCGTGCTTATCGATGGAAACTGCTCGCCGATGACTGGGGAAAAGCGCCGATGTCACAGTTATGAACTCTAACCCCACTTTTTTCTGAAGCTACACTTTTCTTCTGGCTTTTGTCGTAAAAAGCGAGTGGCAGGAACAACTACGAAATGCGGTAATAATGAGTCAAGTTGGGGCCCAAGTCTGGGGGTCTGGGACTGGAAAATTTCCTAGTACCTTACTATAGAGTGTGTCCCATAAATATATCCTTTTTGGATTGTAATTTTCCATTGTCTACTTATTGGGGATTGGTGGGAAAACGACCTTGGCGCTCCATGAACAGAAATCCTAAAAATATTTCAACTAGAAATTAACATTTAATCGCTAAACAAGAGACAGACCTTTGATGAAAAACAAAGTTAATAACTAACTCATGGAATCAGATTTGAAACATTGTGTTAAGTGGAAAAACACAAACGTGCCTCAAACTTAATGGATTAGAAGACGACACTTGATTTGTCTAACAAATAAGAGAGGAAATGGATTGGAATGTTGAAGAAATTGAATATTGTTCCCCCGAAGCAATTAATTTTAATGATTCCTGATAATTTGACATTTAACAGATAAGCCAAATAAAAATCTAGCTGGGAACGTATATTAAAACATTCAATTGCACAACTCAGTTCAGTCACTTGCAATCTTTCGTTAAAATATATTCTTTTTCAAATCCTCCTACCATGAATAATTGGAAGCCCGTATGGATCCTACTCTTCCTGATCCTTCAACTTTTGAGCCATATCAACGAGGGAGCCACCCAACCCACCCGAAATTCAAAAAACTCTAGAAACTACAGAAACCGAAAAATGCAATACAGCTACGAGGATAATGCATTTGGTCCCAAGCGGGGCAGTGTCCGTTTAAATATTAGACGCTTAAAATGGCAAGAGCTTCATGTCAACTCCACAGAGTTCCTCTGCAAACAAATGCCAAGCGGTAGATGTGATTAAAATGTAAAGAATATATATTAATAAATATTTTAGAGCATCATTATTACCATTTCCTACGGTTTCCAATCTCTAGGCCCTCCGAACACTGTTCATTGATCGGAATGGAAAGCCCATATCTTGGACAAGAACTTCCATGGCCATGGGCCACACACAATAGATGGCAATAAAGCGCCACAGGGGCACTAGCACGGGCACGGGTACGGGCAGGAAAAAGAGGAGCCACAGCCAAAGTCAATTGCAATGGCAGTTCTACCAACAGCAACACAAACAGCAACAGCAACAGTTACCCATCGGGCGACCCAAAGGAAGTCGAGGTCTCTTCGAATGCGGCTTCTCTAGTCTTCGAGGCTTGGGCACAAGGTTTTCACTTTGCCTCGTCGTCGTCAGGTGATGAATGGTAATGAAAATGTTGCTCTGTCAGTTGTTGCAGTTGCTGTTGCTGTTGCTGGTAGAACTGCGCCGCTTTGTCTGGCAGTCTGAAGTCAAGTCGAGAGCCACAATTGCCTCAATAAAAACTAATGCAAAAAGGCAGACCGTTGTTGCTATTGTAGCTGCTTGTAGCCGATAATCATCTGATGTTGCTGCTGCTGCTGCGGTTGCGGCCATGGTTGCAGTTTTGTTGCTGGCTTGGCCCACTTGTTGCCACCACCGACTTACCAACTCACCAACTACTGGCAACTACCAAACCAGCAACAGCAACAGCAACCACCGTCGTCGTCATCAAGTGTGGTAGCAGAAAAACATAAAATTTTATGCATTCGTATTTCTTGTGAAGCGCGGCAGTCAGCAATACGCCCCAAAGCAGCCACCCCCTTTCCACTTTGTGCACAGAAAAAAAATAGATAAAAGTTCTTGAAAGAGTTCTAAGTCTGATAGAAGCGATCTAATAGATAATACCATGCTAAAAACCATTAGAAGAGTAAACATTAATTGTTTACTTATTTTTGAAATGGCAATTTCTTTGCGTGTACCAAACAATTGTCGGTTTTCTCTAACGTTTTGCTGTTACCTGCTCGCTGTTGTTCGCTGGCTCGTTTTGATTAATCTGACATTGTAATGCAAAAAACCATTTGGCAACTGGCGGAGCAGGAGAAGAAGGAGAAACAAGTTATTACCGCAGAAACGAAAAAAAAAAATAGAAGAAAAACAGAGGCTCTGGTACACTAGCCTCGTGTTCAACCCAGTTAAAAGGCCAAACTTGACCTGGCCATGGAACGGATTTAGATGTACATATCCCAACAGCACCAGCTGCCTCAAAATGGTAAAATGAAAAAAAAAAGAAGCCAAAGAATTATGGCCTACAAAAATATGGGGGGAGAGATATAAAGCATAATTTCTCTTTTTTCGAGCGACGCCCACGTTTCTGGCACGAGGCAAATAAAATTGCGGAAATGATTCCAACAAATTGATAGGTAGCTCCTCTCGAAGGAGAAAATTGGAGCCCCTGGGTAATAAGAAGGTTGCAGCTTTATAGGATAATTGCAGAAGGCGTCTGCAGGAGCGGGCTGCAAGTGCTTTCGGGGGAAAACAGTCCTAAAGAGGAAAAATACTGGAGGAAATTAATTCTAAATAAAAAGTCAAGACTTTGTTAAATAAATTTATAATTAATTTTAACACTAAAAGTTAATAATTAATAGTTCTGCCTCATAGACATATGACAGAGGCAATGACCGTCTTCTCGAAATCCCATAAATTATTGCCTCTTAAAGTGCCGAGGCACTCGCTTAAAGCTTCTGCTTTAATGTGTTTTCCGAATCCCCAGACCCAGACCCAGCCACGCCCAAGCCAGGAAGCAAGGAAGAGAGGACGATAACGGGGACTGGAGGAGCATGGGGAAAAGGGCAGGACGACATAAACTTGGAATGTTGAATGTGCCTCAAACTTTTGCTGACATGACTGTCACTAATGCCAAACACGCGCCACAGTTTCAGACACAGACACACTCGCACAGATACCCTCGTCCTGCCACACAGACAGACGCACAGCAAACACGCACACCTACACCCATAGACTCCTGAACCCTCACACACACTCTCGCATCCACAATGGCAGACATAACGAGCTATACATTTGGCACAGAAAATCGCAAACACACACACACACACACACACACGTACATCTGGAAAACTGTGTCGCACTCACAGACGCCGACGATGAAGAAGAAGAAGAGCTTTAGGATCGGGGGAGGGGCTGCGAAGAAGAAGCAGCACAGCCCTAGCCAGAGGAAGTGGGTGGCTGGGAGGTCTGGTTTCGTTTCGTTCTGTTCCGTTTCGGGGAGGAAACGGAAGCTTTGGGCGAGGCAGCTGGCGTCTAGTAACACTGGCAGACAGCACAAAAGTACATATAAAGTCGGGAAAGGGACGGGGGGAGTGTGTGGGGGAAAGAGAGAGATAAGGCGCCGCCTATGTAACACACACACACACAGACAGAAGACGGGGAAAAGTGTTTTTTTCTTTTTGTCGGGTCGTCCCAAAAAGCAATTTCCCCATTTATGGCCAACATTAGTATGTTGTTGCTGTTGTTATTCTTGCGCCGTTGCTGTTGCTGTCGTCTCGGCAGACGCTGCCCAGCCACCCAATTAAGCCATAAGACCAACAACCACCCAGCCAGTGAGCCACTGAGCCACCCACTCCCACCTCCACCGGCACAGAGCCCAGAAACTCGGTTGCCACCACAACCTACAGCAACAAAAATTGTCTGAGGGCGTCATTCGAGGCAGGCTTTCTCTTTCCAGCCCGCTCTACGGTAATAGCTTCCTCTCGTTCTTCTGCTCTGAAAGTTTTTGCTTCTGTGGCAGCGAGTGGGGCAAAGTTTTCTTTTTCTTTATTTTTTGTCAGTTTCTTGGGAGCTACCGCTTCGTCTTGCTTCCTTAGCCGACATTTGTGCTGCTTCTTCTGGGTTCTGGCAACTTTCCCTGCTGCCCAGTGCCATCCGTAGACCGCGCAGCCTCCCCCCAGTTGACGCCCTTTTGTTTTACATCGGCTCGCCATCAGGGATATACGAGAATACATATACAGCATCTCTAGCGGAGGAGTCGTCGCTGTCCCTCACCCACTGCCGATAGTTCTGGCCCATTTCATTTCAGTTCCCGGTTTTTTAGGTTTTCCGTCTCAAGGGTGGTTCTCATTCCTGACATCTCATTCTTCTTGTTTCTGCGCCACCATGTACTGGATTCCATTCAAGTTTTTATTGATTTTAAAGTTGGCTGGAATTTCATTATGTGCAGGGCAGATCAGGTGACCTATATTTTGCTCAAATTTTCTATAATATCAAGATTCAACCACCTGGTTGCCTACCAACTCTAATTTAATTCACTTTGATTGTAAATGGTTTTATTTCGCAATTAAAAACCTAATTATTCACACACACTCGACTGGCCCACGATCTCCCAATCTCAGACTCCATTCCAGACCACTTGTCTACACGTGTTGCTATTCATTTCGAGTTTTTCTCAATTTTTTGTTGCCTTCTTTCATGTCACAAATAAGGTGCGTAAACAGGTGTCAAAAATGAATAGCAACAACATCGGGCAACCAGGTATAACCAGTTACTGTGCCAAGCTACAAAAATACAAATAATGCGATAAAAAGTAGAAAAGCAAATAAAATAGATGTAAATCGCTTGAGACGCCAATTGATGTTGAGAAACTACGCAAAAAAATTTATAAAATAATAATAATAATAAAAGGTCTGCTGCTCTAATTGTTTGTAATCCCTTCAAGCTTGTTTAAACTTTAGAGATGTGGGTGTTGTGACTGACTTTTGCCATATGAAGTGAATAAAAGTATATATCACTATACAGGTAGGTGACGAACGCACGTCCTGTGATGCTTGTGAGAACAGAATGGGATTAAGCCTCATCAAAAAGTGGAATTAAACAAAACATTCTAGTTTTTTTGTAATTTAACATGCCAATAACATAACCGATTGTGAGCAATTTTGGTAAGAAACCGCAATCTACTTACTTGTGACAGTTAATCGGCTCAAACGTACCTCCGAAACCGCCAACAGAAACCAACTTTGCAAAAAGGTAAATGAAAATGGAGCAGAGTAGAAAAATGAAGCTCACTAACGAAACATCTGAGAGTATCAATAAAATAGTTTTGGGCATTATTTGTGTTTACTTTGTCAGACACGTCAACTGGGCGTCGGGCATGCCAAAATGCTGATAGTTATTGTTGCCACGAGCGGTCAAAAAGAAACAAATTTAATTGCTGCAATGCCTGCAATTAATTTGTCAATAAAACACATTTTGGCTTTTACCGAGAGAGAGAGAAGGCTACCAACTCTAGCCCCTTGAATTGGTCTTGTTTCTTCCCTCCTGCTGGGGATTTGCACTTTGGTAGTGGCGTTCTATTTCTTGATTTTTGGCTGCCTCTGCCTCTGCCTCTATGCCAAAGATTTATGTTGCACTACTGCATGCCTCCCTTCTTTGCCAGACTCGTGGCAATTATTTTCAATTTCAGTGAAATTTTTCCCTTTATTTCTCGCGGCGCTCTCCTTTCGCCGTTTTGTTCTGCGGCTCTTTGACGCTGGCGTTGATTTTTCTAAAAGTGTTTTCGGCCAAGTGCTTATGAGCGGGCCAATAGTATTTCGGCCCTGTGCCTCTACCCCCAGCCCGCCCAACGGCATAATGCAAAATTCTAAATAAATTCAGAGCGAATTTGCGTTTGCTGCCAAAACTGAAAGTAAAAACGAAAAGCCAATTTTCAAATAAGCGAATAGTGGACACGCTTTGTAAGAAGAATGGCAGAAATTCCTTTGACTCTGGTTCTGGTTCTGATTTGGCTTTTGTGTGAGTCATGTTTTCATTCATTGATTTCCAAGGCTCTTAGTTTTTCGCTTTTTATTTGCCCCTCCTGTGAACTTTGAGCTGCGGCGGGACTGCGGAGGGGCACTTTTATTGTAGAAAATAGGGAATGATGGCGCGGCATCACATAAATTGTGCCAAATGGCTGCAATAATATGCAAATCGCACCCATCGCTGGCTTTGGGCTATGGCACCCAATAAATTAACACAATAAATTCAAAGGAGACAAAAAATAAAAATGAACTGTTGGATAAATAAGAACGAAGAGCAAATACTCTTCTTAAAATATATATTCTTTGCTTATATTATAAGTGGTGGGCATATATAAATTATATCATAAACTAATATAATTATAAGTTATAAGCCTTACATTAAACTTTTTAACTATTTTCTCTCACAGTCTTACAGGAAATGTATTTGATATGGAGATGGGAAGATCTCGATGTCATCTCTTTTAAGCTTTTATCGATACATCGTGTCTAATCCAATATGGCAACCGTGCCCATCGCTAAAAGCAATATGTCTGCCTTAAAGGTCCACCTTATCACTGCAATACCAAGAGTTTATGGATAGCTTAGAGAATTTATAGTAAAACACCTCAAAACCCTTTCAACAGTAGAGTGTTCCAAACAAAAGATCGAAAACAATACACTGAAAGGAGGGAAAAATCAAGAGATGTGGGGAAATAAGCACGTTAGAACGGGAGGGGGCGAAATGAAAAGTCAAAGCAAGACAGACAGTCCGGCGTTGTTGTCCTTTTGCGTGTGTCGGGGGATTGACAGACGGACGGATGGTGGGACGGCGTCAAAATGGCGTCGCCAATATGTCGCCGGCCGTTGGAATATGGGCGACCGGCGATATCTCCGCCTGTCTATATCCTCTCCGCCTCCGGCCACGTTTCGTCCTCCGCTTTTCCGCTTGCCGCCTTTCCATTTTCCACTTTCCCAGCGCTTTTCCCCATCCAGAATGTTGTTATTGTGGGGAGCGTTAATTGCCCCCTTTGAGCTGACTGACAGCGAACGATAAACGAGCAAACAGTTGCAAGAGTCAGCAGATCTTGAGGGAGCTGGTCCCGACCCTCCCGGCACTTTGGCAACAACCCTCTCTAATGCTGTTTTATTTATACGAGCATCATCATTATCATTTGTCTCCCTTTCTGCCACTCGCCCCGTCTCTTTCGGTTTGCCATTTTTAATTTAGCAAATGTTGTAAATTTACGCTAATTTATTGCGTGTCGCCTGAGGCCATGGGCCGCCGAAAGGGGGCTGGGCGTGAGGAGTTTCGGAGCCAAGCAGGAGATCTGCCTCTTCTGGTGGCATTAGTCACTCTTGGTTGGTGGCCATCTCAGTTAATTGCAACGGAAAAAGCGACACCAACAGAACCGGGGTGAACAAAAAATACGAGGAAACCAAATCCCAGCCAGGACATCTTAATCGCCACAAAAATACAGTTTTGATTTACTATCAGCCAGCGCACAATTTAATGCGGAAGGAAAGGTGCCAACATAATTTGCAAAACACACAAACACAAGCCAGCGGGGAAACCGACTCGGGTTGCATCTGAAAGAGTTCTAGCCATAAATCAGCCAGTCCGGCGACAGGGGAAGAGTTCAAGAGGAGATTCGAGTCGGGTCTCAACCGCAGAGGAACGGCTGCTCCACTTTTCCAGTTTAGATTAGATATATTTTGGCCATAAAGTCTCTAGTTTTTATTTAAATGTTATTAAACTTTTATGGCTTTAAAATAGATGTATTAGGATGCAATTTATTCTAAAGAAATAGTTAGAATTTAATTTGAATGTAAAACCAACCGATTTCTAACCACTGTGCACCTGGGGCAGGTGTATGTTGGACGCCTTTGTCCCACTCCCTAGCTCCTAATGCAAAACTGCGCTAATTATGGACAACATTTGCTCCCACAGGCCAGCGGTTTTGAGGAGCGGGACAGCCGAGGGCGGACTGGTGTCGGGGGGCGGGCAGGTTGCGGTTGCGGTTTGGCAAAATAGAGAAGGGACACCAGGAGGGGAACATCAAAGACAAGTCTGCTCCTAGAAATGGCTTTTAATTACAGCCTCGTCGTGCAAGAGGTCGCCAGTGTCGGAGTGTCGTGGTGTCGTCGCCGTGGCAGGGGCAGACAATGTCGTCGTCTCCGTGGTTTCTAGATGGCGGCAGGAGACGGCAATAGAGGGCGGGGGCTGCGGAGAGATGGGTCGGAGTTGCTGTCGCTTGTTTGCATAATTTATTGTAATGAGACCGCGGGATGTTGTGGCGGTCCCCCTGGGGAATAGTTGTGGGGCTGGCAGGAGCCAGAGCGGAAGGCTTCGGGCCAGGAGACTGCACTACATTTCTTATTCTCTTCCTTAATTGCTATGCCAAATTGTTTTGCAGTTATCTTCCGAGTGTGTCACCAAAGGACTTTTATTTATTGATGCTTCCTTTGCTTTTCCATCAATTATGGCTGCTCAGATTCGAATCGTATCGCAAGTGCTCAGAAAATTGGAAAATCCCCCAGAAACAACAAACAAACGCCTAATGAAAAATTTGTGAAAATTGCTGCAGAGGCTAGCGCAATAGGGGAACCGTTTCTTCTCAATTAGTGTGGCAGAAAATCAAAAAGCGAAAAAATTACGATTCAAAGAAAATTTCTAGCTTTTGCCGAGTCGCCCGTCTTGAGTTTATTTGTTCTACGGGCCAGTGCAGAGTGCCGCAAATGAAATATTAATTAGCATCTCAAACGAATAAAAATTGCGCTCGAGGGACCAAAAATAAGGCAGACGAAGGCCATTCCCTCACCAATCATCTGACACTTAAGAATTCGCAAATATGAAACTATTGAAAAGTTTGATGAATAAAAGATGGGAAGCATTGACAGATTTTAGAATAAAAATAGAAGCCAAGGCTCTATTCCTAGCTGGAATTCAGCAGATATTAAGGACATCTGCATCTGGGATGTGCCCCAAAAAAGATAAATGCAACTACCAAAGGGGCGAGCGGCCAGGAAGGGAGGAATCGTTGCGGAAAATGGAACTTCCACCCACAAATCGTGTTCCACCCACAAGTACAAACACAAACACTTTCCAACGAGCGAGCGGTGGTGGGCGGGATGGCGTCTCCACAAACTGGGTCAAAATTATAAACACGTTATCATGTAAATGGCACAGGGGCAGGCCGGGGCGGCGAACTAGGGTCGGTTGGCATGCAGACGGGCCGGGCCAGGCCAGGCCAGGACGGCAGGAGAGGAATGCAAATTATCCTGGCTAGCGAACATGAAAAATGCACAAGGAGCAGGCCAGATGCTGGCAAGAAGGTGGTGCTGGGAAGTTTGGTATCTATGGGTGTTATGGGAACTGGGAGGACTCTCCAGGGAACGGCTCGGAGGAGTTTAAATCTCGGCCGAGTGGAGGTTGCCTGGTTACCAGAGCAGCAGCTGCTACCTTAAAGGCAGTACTTTAAGGATGATTGTTTGGGGCAGTTTAGCCTGAAAAGGCAATTGTTAATTTTTGTATTAAGGATGGGCGTGGCAGAGGCCCAGCTGGCATGGCTCATTGATGCAATTCGACAACCACACACAGTTCGCACAACGAAAAAGAGTTGTAATTGCATAGAGATCCGTATCTGCATCTTTATATGCGCATTAATACCCATCGAGTGTGTGTGCACGCATATCATACATATATTAAATTGGTATCTTTCGGCTGAAAATCGCTTTCATTGCGTGTAAATGATATGGCTGTCTGGCCATCCGGGCTTGAGCCATTTAAACTCGAATGATACTTTTCCCCCGCCCCCAGGTTGGCTCTGCTAATAAAAGAAAATTTACAAATTGCGTGAGCAGAGCAACTATTTCCTAGGCCCTCCCCCGTACAGCCCCGCAACTATTTTCCGCTGAACTAATTAAAAATCAGACTTTTTAATTAAATGATTAAAATCTGAGGGAGCGAGTGGCGGGGTGGTTTAAGATTGCGATGAAGCCGCAGACAAAACAAACCACAAGATGTGGAGGGCCAGGCCAAGCCGCCAAAGCCGATGACCATCATTCATTCATTTGGCCATCACTCATTCAGTCATTCATTTATTTATTCCAGGTTCTTGGAAAATTCTCACACAATTTTCGCGCGCATTTTCCGCAGCTCAGCGGCTCAGCGGCTAAGCTTTTGTCTCCCTGGCCTCTGGCTGCCCGGAAATGGTAAACCGCTGGGAAAATGGTTAAATGGAAAACAGCAGCCAGCAGCCGCTCATTCTATCGATGCCGCATTCGTCACACAATTGCCATTCGGCGCATATGGCTAGAAATAATCAGCCCAAAAGGAAGCTCGCCTTAGAATGCACTTGAAAAAAAGTTTCTCTACAAGACCTACATATGTAGTAATAATTGAATTGGCAATGCCATGTGGGTATGGAAATTTTTCCAAGTGCCACCTATTTTTGAACTTATAAGGCACAGTTCAAGAACCATTTGAATTCAGAGGCAAGTCCAAAGTTGAGCTCCGTTGACATGCAACCCGAGACGACGACGCGACTCTGGCTGATCCGTCAACAGGACCTGCAACATATAGATGGATGGATAGATGGCTGGCTGGCTGACTGGCCGTCTTGGACTGGCATTTGTGTGCTGGAACATAGCTAAGTTTGGGCCGGATTGCTGGCTTGGATTGGCTTGCTCGGATGCTTAATTGCCAGCTCACGTTTCGGCTCGCCTGCTTCGATTTTCCATTCTGTCGCATGACATTTGGACCCCGCAGATGCCTCGCCGGCTCGCATATTCCCCATGCAAGACAAATCGCTCAGTTCAATAGCAATAGCAATGGCAACAACAACAGCAATGGCAACAATGGGTAATGGGTAATGGCATTGAGAGCCGGATAATCAACGATATGGCAGCGGCAGACGACTTTGGCGACGGGCTAACTCCACGCGAGCAATGCAAATGCCAATGCAGCACACATACTACACACTACACACTACACACTACACACTACACACTACATGCTACAAGCTACAATACTACATACTATATGCAACAAGAAAAAATAGGGTCTAGAGGTGGAGAGGCCCTCAGAGGTGGTAGCGTGATTCGTGAAAATGCCATGCATATTGGCTAAGGGGTTATAGAATAAGAAATTCTTTTAAGGACCTTATTTAGGTGTTTTTTAATGCATTTTAAATAGGTTCTTATAGATACTAACTAACTCTATTAATCAGCTATTAATTGTAAATGCTAACCTTTTAAATTTTTCTTCTAATCAGGTTTCTCGCCGCCAAACTTCCTCTGGCATCTTCAAAAAGCACGTGTTGTTGGCCTTGGCCATTGGCAGTATCATCGACGAATGCCTGCCACTAGACTTGGCTAAGACCCATACACCAGCAAGGAGGTAGACACGCCAATACACAGACATGGCCATCGAAGCTGCGATTATCAAAACGCCTCCAGGCAACGTGGGTGGGCCTCGGCGAGAGACACTTGGAGGATGCCACCAAAACGTGTTTAGCTTTTAATTGCAAATTAACTAATAGACGGAGGGGATGGGGCGGGGGCGCTGAAATTGTTGCATCGCCGTGCAACATTGAAAGACAAAGTTCAAACAAAACGGCAAAAACATTGTGCTGCTGCTGCTGTCGCTGCCGCCCCTCCCAAGCCGCACGCTCCCCTCGGCTGACTGACAGACAGACAAACAGACGAGTCATGCCACACATCAATTCCACATGAGTTGCGAGCTACCACCCGGTCCCTCCCGCCACTACACTGGCAGAATTCCCAACATTTCTCTCTATATATCTGGATGGGTATTGCTGGGTAGTTTCTCTCAGTGCACCGGTGCATTGCTCCAGCGAAGTGCACAGCAACGAGCATATCCAAGTCCACGTTCACGTCCCGTTTTGGCTGCGGTTGCAGTTGGGCCACAATTTTTATGATCGCAGTTTGCATTTTCACATTGTTGCAGTTGCCCTGTTGCAGTTGTTGTTGTTGCTGTTGTTGCTGTTGGCCGTGGAGTTGCCTATGTTGGCCGTGTTGCTGTTGGATTTGCCGCTTGCCGCTTTAAATGTAGCGTGCAAAACTTCAGTTTTAATTTCAAACGCATGCATTGGACCGCCACTAGATTTTGTTGTTTCTGTTGCTGTTGCAAGTTGCTAGTTGCTAGTTGCAGTTTCTCGTATGCCCATGCATTTTGTCAAGCGCACAACAAATTGGAGCCGCGGCCGGGTGGAAACGGGAGTGGGCGTGGTCGTCATGGCTGCAGGCTGCAAAATACTGCAGGTGTTGACGGGTATCGTTGGTGGCATCTGATGGAATTTCTGCCTACCAAGCACACTTTTATTTTGCATGGAACCTTTATTTTTCCCCTCTATACAATATATTCCCTCAAGCACACCAATAATTCTTGCATATAGCTTTTGAAAATATCATAAATTCCCAGTGACACTCGGCGTATACGCAATAAAATCTGCAACAAGCCGCTACCGGTACCACCCAGATGTATATAAAGTCGGGCCAGAAATATTCAAATTCGACAAACCGAAACCAAGACTCTTAAAAGTAAAGGAAATAGCCTCTGTATATTGAATGGGAATCAGTACGAGTAACTGCATCGCAAATCGGCATCATCAATAATTCAGAAATTCAAGAGTCAGCCGAATAGTATCGAGTAAAATGGACAGAAGAGGCCAACCCAGACTTTTTTTTTTATATTTTTTAAGAGGAAATAGGTTTTAAATGTTTAAGAAAAGTTTAAATAAAAAGCCAAAATGGGTAGCTAATTCACAGAGCTAGCAATTAAAACCATGCTATTACGGGGTTCGATGTTCTCATTCTTAGATACCACTCCTTAAAGTTTTTCTTCTAACCACAGTTATTAATTTATTTGTTTAAAAGGATATAGGTTTAAAAACTGCTAAACTAAGTTTAAATAAAAGTTAAAGTAGCTAGCTTAATTGTGGTAACATTTCTATTCTAATCATAGCTCGATAACCCTTTCTAACTTGGGTTTTATAACCACTCCTTATATATTTACATTTTTTATGAAATAATTATAGTTAGAAATCAAAATAGTTAGAAAAAAGCTAGCAAATTTATCGGGATATTTGTTTACAATGGTTTTGAATAAACCATGGTTTATTCCATGGTCAGACATTTGCATGGTTTTTGAATAATCTGAGCTGGAATACTATTTTAGGAGTTAATGTTCCTACCACCTGTATTCTTCGATTCCTTTTAGATTCGATAGATATATAAATCTATAAGAAAAGTTAAAAACTTTTCTAATGCATCCGGATATTTTTATAAAAAAGCATGCTTTTCGAACGATCTTAACTCGCATACCTTTTTGCATTTAAAGTTTTTCCTCAACTACTTGGGGTTTCATGTTCCTATTCTTATCTGCCACTCCCTTTAACTTTTTTCTCCTCCAGAACACACAGGTTGAGGCCCCCTATCCATGCTACCACGTCATGCATTCTCATTAGAAATCCATTTCATGTCTAGTCATGGTGATCACCTCCTTCCCAATTGGCCAGCAGACCCTATAAGGCTGATTACCCTCAACTAAGCTAACGACAATGCTATTATGGACTTTTTACGCACTTCTCCGATAATTATGCCAATAATTATGGTAAGGTGATGACTCTAATGACTCTCTATGATCTGCCTCTTGGCACTGCCTGCGCTTTATCTATTGTTCGAATGGCTTCCCAGCCAGGCAAGCTGGGAAGTTTGTTTGATTGCTTTGTCGGTCTGTCGGTTTGTTGCTTTGGCTTTACACATGTTTGCACACCAGCAACATCATCATTTGCAGCAGCAGCAGCATCAGCAGCAGTTGCAGTTGCAGCAGCAACCGCTGACTTTTCGTCTTTGTGCGTTTATGCCAAGGATTTGTTTGCTTGGCTGACACCTTTGAGCCTTTGGACTGGAGTTTCCCCGCCCAAAGGGACAAAGTAAGTGCTTTTCATTTATTTTCATTTTCAGAATTTTTTTTTTTCAGAATCGTCAGTAACTGCTGCTCCTGCACTCGAGAAACAAATCAGCGTGAAATTTCCCAAAGGTATAGTTGCGTTTGAGCATCGGACATAAAATTTATGTAATTAGTTACAGCAATATAATCGCAAATTGTTTTCTTCAAGTGTACTTATTCCGAGGGTTACGAGTGTTACTCAATTCAAAATTCCCTCCGCTGACTCAGAACAAGAAATCAAGAAATAAAACAAGAAAAAGAACAAACATCATGGGGGAAAAGTTCGTTGTCAAACATTTGCATTTCGCTTGAATTTTTGCAACTGCAGCGGGTAGCAGGCAGGAGGCAGGAGGCAAGAGGCAGGAGGTGGCAGGTTGAAGGGAGAACTCTGTGGCCAGTGGCAATTTGCAGACGGCAAATTAATGCAAGCGCATTTATTTTTGTCACAAATGCAAACAACAGCAACGGCAACAGCGTCTGGCGCTGCCAAAAGCGAAAGCAGCGCCAAGAAATAAATAACGCAAATAAATAAGAAAAGCGCCCCAGGGAATTTTTGCACAGATAGAAGAGGATAGCAGGCCTAGAAAGAGATGCAGCAAGGGTGGACGAAAGAGAGGCAGCTAGAGTGCAGCAGGGCTAGAGTCGAGAGTCGAGTATTGCCCTCGTGTCTAAAATAAAAAAAAAAAAATAAAGAAAAAGATTAAGAAAAAACAAGAGAACTTGCAGCAACATTAAATAATGAAAAATGTTGGAAAATTCTTGTGCCACGCCCACTAGCAGCAGCAGCAGCAGCAGCAGCAGCTGTTCAGCAACAACTAATGATAATGCAGACGCCTTTTAACACCCTAATGACAACGAAATGCTGCTGATGCAGCAGAGCTGCTGCTGTTGCATCTTCAGCATCAACATTGCCAATTAATTTCCCCCTCTGCAGCACTAAGTGACAGTGGGGAATAGGGCAGGAACGGGACTGGGGGAATTTTGAACAAATAAATAAGACAAGGGGAAAATATTTGACAAGGCAACTCCATGACAGACCCTCGCGTAAAACCGAAAACCCAGAAGCAACTAAAACACTGGAGAAAAAGTTAAATTCTTCTCTTGAAATTGTTGGTTTATAAAAATAAAAAAAAAACTTATAATTGATAATAATTCTATTATTATAACATTATTTTATATCAGATTAGATCTCATTTAATCTTTAGCTAGATTCTAATTTTAAATTCTATTTCTATTTATTTTTCCAAGTGTAAAGCGCAGCTTTGCTCCTCTTTTTCCATACCCTCCCCCTAACTGCCCCCCTCTGCTATAAATTTTTTCTGCTGCGCTTTGCAAATTGCAATGCGTTTCCCTTCGTTTTACATACGTTTCATATTCATGTCGAGGAGCAGTTTTGTATTCAGCAGCGAGTTCGTTGGCACGCCCCCGCCTGGCTGCCGCCCCTCCACCCCCCACTTCGCCCCCTCGTCCCAGTTTCCTATTTTTCCATCCCAGCCGCAACAGACATTGCGACGCGTCTCGTGTTTACAGTTAGAGGAGCAGTTGGGAAAAATGATTGTGCGTGGGTCCAAAAAATAAAAAAAAAAAACAAATGACAAGTTTGCCATCCGAGGGGGGGGTGGGAAAATGGAGAGAAAACTGCCAGTGGAGGCCAATGCAATTTTCAAATTAGACAAACCAACAGAAGCGGCAGCACTCGCAATCACAATAGGCACTCGCAGGGGCAAAACAAGTTGCTGACATCAATTAGCATATATAGCATAAAGTCAAAACAAAGTCTAGACAAACAACATCAGCAGCGCCACCTAGCGGGCTTGACCTGCTGACCAAAGTTGTCGTAGTTGCTGCTGATTGATTGTCGCACTTCGGTAAGACTTCGGTAAGACCACCTCCCTGGGCCCGAACACTGCTTCGGGGTGCGTTTAAACAATTTTTCAAACTATTATCACCATTATTATGCAATAAACACCATTAGTGATTTTAAGGAATTTTCATTTTCTAATAAAAACCAATTTAATTAGCAATAAATTCCTTGAGTGACAAATTCCTTGAATTCCCCATCCGCTCCACAGTGTGTGCCTGCAGCTGAAAGACGCTTCGCCGGCGTCTAGTTTCGGTTTTTCCCACCCCCCTCTGAACCCAATAGACCCATCCCCACCGCCCAGTCCCCCCCACACCAGCGATCACTTGTTGACAGCTCACATCTGCCCACGAGCCGATCACGCCAAATGCTGCATGTCTGGCAAGGCTTCGGCGGCTTTGCTTTGGGTTTTGGCCTGGCTTTTTTAGCTGCCTGGCTGGGGGTTGGGTAAACGTGTCTCTAATTAGCGCCTCTAGTTAGCGCCTGGGACGCGGCTTGGCCCAAAACGGTGCTAATATCGGAAAGGTACCCGCGAAAGACAATGGCGCAGAGGAAACTGTGCGTCGGCCTTGGACAAGAGACTTCGTCAGTTATCGGTCAACGAGTCGTATGAGCGATATTTATGATTGACGTTCTTATTTTTCGGTCACATCTAATCAGCTCAAGGCGATTGCAGAGAAAGTTTTGGCCAAGAGAGAGAAACAAGTGAGGTATTCTTTAAACTATGATACAAAAAAATAGAATAATGATTAAGAATTTTTAAGAACATTAAGAAATATTTTTAAAAGCCATTTGATCTTAAGGTTCTCTTAGATCATTTGTCCATTTTGTTCCTATAAACTATTGTGCTTAGTGTCTAGGTCCTGTTCCCCACCATATACACTCACTATACCTTTTCGAAACGCACTGTACTCGTCTCGCTGCCAGTTTGTTTCTCTTTCATCGCCTAATCGTTGTCGTGCCCATCGCAGACTGTTCAAAGTTGTTTCTGTGCTTTTCTTCATTTTTTTTGTTTTTTGTGTTTTTGTTGGTTGGCTGGTTGGTGTGTGGTGTTTATTTTAAAAGCTCTACATCATATTCGAAAATAAATTAGCAAAGCAAACAAGCTAAAAGTCAGTGCGCATTTTATTTATTCAACAATTCTCGTTGTCTCGGTTTGGTTCCTCTCAGCAATTCTGTAGTTCCATCCCACATCCTCGCCTCTTTTCCCGTCCAACTCTTTCTAGATAAAAACTCAAATCAGCGCCCTACCCCCCTCAATTTGGCTGTTTATTTTTGCACTTTGATTAGAAAAAAAATTTCTGATCAGACATTGAGGCAGGCGGTCGGGCCAGACCAGCAGACAAGTTGGCCAATTCGACAGATGCTTCCAATGTTTATACGGAACCCGTCCCTGTGAATAACGCTTTGTTGAGTCTACGGCTCCCCGTGCGGGCATTACGAAAGTTCGGCAAACATTTCTATTGTCTGGCGCGCGGATCTCTCAACAAATCTGATTGGAAAACAAAAAAATTCGAGAATTTATGGTCAATACGTGATTTGTGTTTCACGGACCTGGAAACTGATTGATAGTCCAGTGTCCACATAACGAAGTAACGATCAGTTGTGGGATTGTGTGGGCACTTGGGCGAGAAATAATAAAATCAAGTATTTAAACTTTAGTTTATAATATAATCTATGTTATATATTTTTTTTTAATATTTTCGTAGTTTTGTATCATATCATTGAAGAACTGTATTCCCATTTCGCTCGCATTCCAACCCATTTGATCTGCACAGAATCAATCGAAAATCGAAAATTGATTATAGAGCGCATATCCGAACCGAGTGATACTCAGGCTACTCAGTTGTCAGAACTTGATTGATGAAGAACTGAACTTGAAACTGTTGTTGGATGCTGCTGGTTGTTAGTTGTTGCTGCTTGGGGCGAAAAAAATCAATGAGACAAACAGACAACGAGTCAAGTCGAATCGCATCGCTGTGGATTGAATTGAATCGAAAGAAATCGCGAATGGAACTGTAGATTAGATGGATGTGATTGTGTGCCTTGAAGGCCACTCGGAGTGGCTGGATGGGGAGCTGGAGTGAGGGGGGCCAGTGACTAACTGACTGGCTGACTGAGTGAGTGAGTGAATGAAATGACTCGGACTTTGCCTATCCGTCTTGGCAGCAGCTGCCAGTCGACTTGAAATTGTAACGCTAATTTCCAACTTGGTTCTGTATTTTTGTATCTCAGTGCCATTATGGCTGATATAGATATAGAGCGCTTGGCTATGCACTTGGTGTGTCTTGGCTTGGCTTTGATTTGTTAATTGCATTTTGTTCTTGCCCGTGATTGACACTTTCAATTGTAATTCGCAATTTGCAAATGCAAAATATTTTAATTAACTTCATGTGCATGTGCCAGTGCCCGAGCATGGCGCAGAATGTGCATTTTGCGGAAACTCGAATCAATGTCAGACGATGCGATGTAGACTTTGGATCTGTTAGCGGCTCTTATTTGGCAAGGTGTGTCTCTCTAGCCCCATAGGTTTGGCCCATTCCAGCGTTTGCAAAATGCGGTAGGCATAATAAATATTACAGAGTCAATGCAGGCAGATGCGTTGTGGAATACACTTGAACTACTTACCTATACCTTTGATGGCCGACTATTTTAGTATTTTGTATACAGTATCAACCTTTTCTCGCAGTGCACAGATTCGCAATTCGCTGACTGACTCCAAACTCCGGCTCTGCGCCACCTTCTTCTGTCGATGTGCGCAAAACTTCAACGCTTCGCCGCGGCCAATGACCAGACAATGACCCAGCGGCGAACGCCATTAGCATTATCATCGTTCAGGCTTCGAGTCGGGCTCGGAGCCATACCCATATGCCCATGGAGCAGACCCATACCACCGCCCAGGCCCACATCCACACACACACACACACACACACACACCGTGCTCAAGCCGAGCTCGGACGACAACTGACGACGAATGCGACTTTGAATTCGACGACGAACGACGACAGCGCTTGTGGCAGACGGCGATAAAAATTATTAACATTTAAGCGCAGCTTTGTCAGGCTGGAGAGAGGGGGCCATAGATCGGAGTAGGCGAGTAGCTCGGGTGGTGAGACCCAGACCGCCAAACACCCGCTTTGCCAAAACTCAGATGCCTCCCTCCGACGAGGCACAGTGGCGTGAAGTGGATACATTTGATAATAAATATATATAGTTACAGATTTTAAATGTAAGATATATTAAATATACTACTTAACTCGAATTAATTATGGTGGATAATAAAAGTATTAACTGATAAAGAGAAAAAGTAGGTACTAAGAGTATACTACTTATCTAGTATACAAAAAACGTAACATTTAAGCTTCGTTTAAATGTATTTATATTCATTTTAGAGACTCTATTACCACCGTGCCTAGCTTTGTACGAATCATCGCCATTCACATCGTCATCATCATCAACACTTTGGGGGCACTTTGAGACACATGTGCCTAGCCGGCGGTCATGTTGCACACACACTTGCCCCGGCAAACACCCACAGACAGACACACACCACACCAACTCACGCTGGCTGGGCGAAGAGACAAACATTTGGGTTACTAAAACACAGAAAAACGACCAAAGCGAAATGGCCAAAAAGCGGAACTTGTAATTTCATTTCGTGTATTTCACGTTTAGCGAGGTGTTGCTTTGGTAGCGCATAGTGTTGCTATTACTGTAGCTGTTGCTGTTGTTTTGCTGTTGTTGTTGCTGTTGCCAGTGTCCAAGCTGGCCTGAGATACTTAATGAGCTGGCGGCAGCTCTTTTTCCGAGCTTGTCTCACGGCCCAATTGCAAACTAATTGCGAACGCGCCTCAAACCGACATGGAAAACGCTCTGCAGCTCGACATCCGAGAGATGCACTTGAGTGCAAGTAATGGCACACGACAGAGCAGTTGGGGTGCCTGCACTGAAAAAAACACACTCCATGGAATGCCATGAGCTACAGCTAAAACATCCTTTTGCCATCTCTAAGTGCAGCAAGTGGGCAACATGTTGCCACAATGAATTAGAATATTCAAATGCATCCGAGCCCGACGCAAGCTCTCTCCGGCGAGGGAAATGTTTGGCTTAATCCAAGGCATTTATCTTGTCCCCGGCAATGTCAACATAACAATTTCTGCTTATCTAATTGCAACATTTTGCCAGGTCCCTGGCAAACAGGTGTTTGTGGCAGGTGAAGTCTCCTTTAGAGCGTCACTGGTGGGGCCTGGCGAGCTGGCGAGCTGGCCATATGACCATCTGACCAGCTGGTCGCCTTAATTTGACTAGACTTACGCATTTAGAACCGGAAATGTAGCAGCCGAGTGTCATTTTGTGCAAATCACACACAAAAGACGACAGCCAAAGGCCCCCAAACGGAGCCCCAGCCGGAATAAATCCACACACGATGTGGCATAGATGAATGACTCCTCCTGTTGCTGCCGCTGGTACGTACCTGCAATCGAGAAAGAAAGAAGAGCGAGAATTATACAGGTGATTTAGTGTAATGTTCCGCATACGGCGAGTGTGCGAGTGGAGTAACAAGTAACAAGTGAATAACAATTAACATTATAATGTCTGAGTGGAGTTATGGAGCCGGACCTCTATGACGGAGTGTGTGCTTCGGAGTGGCTAACTCTGTTTACGGGCTTCTCGTAACGGGGCCGTGAGTGATAATTTGCACTGGAGTTCCTGATAATGTGGCAGAGGGTAAGAACCTTGGGCATTATTTAAAATTGTTTCTTAATTATTGCTTATTAGATGCCTAATGGCTGACTCTATTTTTGTCCGCAGTTTAATGACAAAGTTGTTTGACTAATTGGTTGTGAATTATGAAAATTATTCGTAGTTTGTTTCGGTTTCGAGTTTCGAAAGTTTTTGCCTCAAAGAGTAATCCAATTAATCTCTGAACCCTGATCCTCCCATGAGTGGCGCACACGCGCCCGAAAGTAGACACGCATAATTAGTTTTTAATGCCGGACCGTCGTAATGCGCTCCACTGGAGAACTAATTTCCCCATCTCTGGGGGAGCTCTGCTGGAAGTGGTGACATTTGCCGCCGACCTCGACGAATGGTCGGGCCCTGAAACATGGATCCGACGGATGGTTAGAGGCCCAGAAACAGGCCTTAGCTCTTGAAGAAGCCGACGGCAGCTCTTATCGAACAACAAAAAATAATAACAAATGAGAGTCGAGAGCTGGCGGTGATATGGCGCCTAACTGCTGTTATCAGGCTGGAGAGCAAAAGTGTTCACAAGCGCATTTCATTTCCAGCTGGCGACAGCCGAGCGAGTCCAGACGAAACTTGTTGCAAATACTACAAAAATAAGCAATAAAAAATTAACAAAAAACAGCAGCAGCGATAAGGTGCAAAGTAAAAAGTATAAAAAATAAAAGCAAATAAAACAATAACTATAAAGAGAGCCCAGACCTGGGGCAAATAATTGAAGCTATACGTTTCAGAGCAGACATACCTAGGAATATCTATATAGTCGGGAATATATATATATATTTTTTTTAATCAAGAATCAACAACAACGTAACCGAGGCAGAATGTGTGCTAAAGCGAGAGAACGAGACGGCCGGAGACTGCTAATCAAATAAAGCCAAAGCAATGACAGTACAAAATCTACATAAATACCACACATACACGGCATACAGTATATATTTAATAATAAAATGTATGAAAATTATTGGCGCTTGGCCAATTGTCAGCCACAACAACAAGACACACTAATAAAAACAATAACAACAAGTCGTTAAGAAATATCAACCGAATTCGAAAGCAAATAAAACCACAGAAACGGAAGACCGATGGCATTACAGGCCGATAAAATATTACGAAACTAATAGAGTCTACTAGGCGTATACGTAATACGATTAATTTTTTTTTTTTAAGTAGGAGCTTGAAACTATTCCTCAGTGTACTTAATAGCCGAGATAGTCTTTTGTCCAGAGTGATGCGCATAAGAGAGGAGCCTCCACTCGCCGCGCAGTAAATGTTTTAATTAAAAATTGTCTTATTTTATAATTTATGTCGGCGGCATTAATTCGCAGGCGTCGCCGCCGAAGTCTCGTCGCTATATTCCGGCCGACTAATTCACAGTTGGGCCAAGTATTTCACGGATACAGAGACACTTCTGCGCAGTTCAGTGTGAGCTTCAGTCAAGTAGTCGCTCCTAGTCGCCGATCGAAGTAGAACACACATGAACAAATAATGGCCCGGAGAGCATTAATATTGAGAAGACGATCTATAAATTCGGAATTTATGATTTGCCAAAGTCGGGAATATTTATGGGGTGTCCAACCCTGGGGCTCTGCCTTTTTTATGGAATGCCAGGCAAGACAGTTGCTTTTTTTGTTTTATTCTTTTGACTTGGCGGCTCACAATCTTGGATAAAAAATAAGCAGGGAAGAGTATCTCTAGAGTCCAGACAGAGTAGGACATTATACACCCTTGCCAATTATTGACCATCTTCCGGTAAGAACCATACTCTACCTCGGAATCTAAAACACAGATTTAAAATCATAAATATATATATGGCTTAAGAGAACTGGAATACCCTTTGAAAGGGTAAGAAAAGGATTCCGCAGAGTGCGTTGTACTGATGACGACAAAGAAAGCTTAGCGGGGGGGACAGGGTAGAAACCCCACCAAACGCATTGTCATTGAAAGGAACTTGAGGACAACAATGCCCTGGATGGAAAGCGAAGGAGCTACAACAAAAGGCCAGGGGCAGCGACCGCATGGCTTGGGGAACGAGTTCAACAACGACCGGGGAACGAGGAAGAAGGGAAAGGTACGAAGAGGGCCTCAGAAGGAGACCAAAACGAAGGGAGACGGCAAACGACAATGGTGACGATGTCCTGCATTGGTAATGTCTTTAACCTTTCAAGGATATTTCAGGCAATGCTCAGAGTGCGCCCTCCGCCTTCCTGTGCTCGGATATCGAACAGGATTGGCTCGAATAGCCCGACCCCGGAGGGAACCCCTAGTTTCCAACAACAGCTATTTGCAGATCTTATGACGATAGCAGCCAAAGGGAAAATCTAATAAATTAAAAGCGAGCGGAGAACGGAGGGGACTCGGAAAAGTTGATGAACTCTAATGGCAGAGGGAGCTCTGGGGCATCGGGCAAGGGCTACGCACTTTTCTTTTCCGACTCGACTTCCGAGCCAACTCCCCTAGCTGAGCTCAGAGTCTATTAGAAAATGATATAATGGCTGCTAAGTACACAAGCGCATAGCAACCCTCTGCCGATATATGGGGACAGCACATGACCCAAGGTGTTGCTTTGTCTATCGCTCCTTACGCACTTTTTGTTTGTCGAGAAACGCAATTTACGTTCTTGTCCCTTTTCCTTGGGGTTGGCTTCTGTGGTTTACGGCTTGGGGTTATTTTCCATTCTCGCCCGAGGTGGACATCCTTTGAATTCATCTGCAAACTAGGCGAGCGACCCCTCAGCCTCATTGGAATATTAGCTTTTGATCTCTCAGATCTCTACAAAGGCGATTAAGCACGGGATAACATCACGTATACGCGGTGTGGCCCATACAGCCGGGAGAGGGGTGGGAGGACAACTAATGTTCCTCACATTATATCTCACATCTTCACATAAATTTGATTTATATTCCTGTGGATTCTCAAAGGCGGCTAATTGTCGCTGACAACAAAAATATACAAACATTTTCAAAAAAACAAACAGGAAATGGGAATAACAGTGACTAAGGGCTGCTCTTGTTTTGGATTTTGAGAAATATTTTCCATAAGAATGCTATTAAAAAGTGGGAAAATAGTTCAAGAATCTTTAAAAGAAACTACATATGTATACAGCAAGTTGGATGACAAACTCAATATGCCCATCGTTCCGCGAATTCTAAAAACACTTCCCAGACCAAGAGCAAAAACAAATGAAAATTCCCATAAATTACAAAATATTCAACTTGTTTGCACTTTGCGGCCGAATATTTTTTATAAATTTCTGACAAAAAGAAATAGATGTTGGCAGTCAGATTTGTTTGTTGCTTGTCGGCTACCCAGTCTCTGAATGAGCAGACCCGCGACATCTTTTCTACAGAATTTCTAGAGAAATTCGCATGAGTTGCGAACGGATTCCAATTGGTTTTCTGATCAGCGAGATACATGGCTTTTTTTTGGGGTGGCAAGGTGACTGACTCATCTGTCCCCTGCTCCTAACCCCCTCCCACCCCTGGCCAGCGAGAACTCTTATGAATGACAACAATGCGAGGCGTAATTAACTTGAAAATGCGACTGGCCAGAAGATAGAGAAGCAAAACCGATGGAAAATTGCTTGGCCATGGTCTGGTCTGGTCTGGGCCGATTTTCCGGCCCCCGCTGGCCAGCATTCTCTTCCAACACTGCGCTCTTAGACCGCCGCTGCTGCTGCTGCCTCGTTGTTAGTGGGTCAAATGCGTTAAGTTTCGAGCCAACCTTAGCGCGCATGGCCAGAACCACTTGAAGTATTTAGCCAAAATCTGCTGGCTCTCCCTTCTCGGTCGCGCATTGTGTTTTCTTGGCCGGCCAAATGTTTTGCTGGGAATTGCATAACTCGAGCTAGAAGCACTGCGAAAAATAGAAAGATACTCTACAGACATTTTTGCTTTAAATACTATTTCCTGAAAGGAAAAAATGTATATAGAACCAACCATTTCTGTCACTGTAGACACAACTGTCCCGGGCAGACATCACCAGACAACAAACTGCAACAGCAACTGCGACGACAGCAACGCACATCAAACAGCTGCAGCATTTTCAAAGAAGACTGGGACTGGGGCTGGGGCAGCGGAAAAATGATGGGGAGGGGCTGCGAAGGCGGCAACTGAAACGATCCAGCGACTCAGACAATTTCCATGTTGCCTTTTTAAGGTCATGGCTCTGGTGCAGCGGCTGCGGCAGCGGCAATTGGCATAATTGAGGCGCAAAGTAGGCGATTGGCGGGGCGTGGCCAGCGGCAATTGGCCACTAAAACAGGCAATGCCAACAAGTTGCAACTGCGGCAACTTTCGTGCGGATGAGCAGCAGATGTTGGGCAACTATCACTGGGCGGCAATCAAAATAAGTAGCAAGTTTAGGCTGCAACACAAAAAAGGAGTGGTACTTTAGGAGGGTAGGGATTTCAAGGACTTCAGGGAAATTAATAAAAAGTTAACTGGCAACAGGTATTGAGAGGCTGACACAGTAGCAACATCCGGGGCAACGCCAAGGCTATCCTGGCCACAGATTGATGCTCAACCGATGGGGTCAAAGGGCCAAGAAAACCTCAACGACTTATCTTATGCCGTCTGGAGAATACACGAGAATTCATAATTATTCATTTAGACATGAGCCGGCAAAGGGTCAGACAACTGCAACTGCAACTGAAATTGCAAAAGCAACAGCAACAGAAACAGCAACAGACGACAGCAGCAGCAATTAGACGTGCGATGCCCCAGACACATGCCGGCAACAGCAACAGCAACACGAGCTGGCAGCAACAACAATGGCAGCTCGTCAATTGCCTGTCACGTGTAAAAAGTCAATACATTGCACAATACGGCGTCAAGTGCGCAGAGAAGAAGAAGAGGCAGACACTAGAGGGGGGTTGGGTGGGGAGGCAAGTATGCAAGTGGGAGGAAGGTGGTAGGAAGGCACAAGAGGAAAGTGCAGGGTGAGGGCTCAATAAAGAGGTCGCTTGCTTGGCTTGCGCTGTCTCAACATTTCCGTAAACAGCGCTTGCTTCTGCACTTAGAAAAAAAAGTGACCCTAAATCGAAGTAAAAAATATTATTGCCTTGAACAGCATAGATTTTTTACTTCAACTTTGATAAAAAATATTAATATTAAGACTAGAGGTAAAAGAGTAAAGATACCTTTTGAATAACTCCATTAATCTCTAAAATTAATTAAGTTTTTACTTAATTTTGAATTAATTTGTAATATTTTAATAATATTTTCAAGTGTCTAGTCGATAGCAGAAGAAAGTTTGGCCCAAAGAGAGGGCGAGATTGGTGCAAACGTTTCATTAATTACAGCTACAAACACCCATGCTCGCCGGCAACAGTGTCGTCTCTTGGGCACGTTACGTTATAATTATGCCTTACCTTACGCCCCTAGTCTCAGCCCCTCCTCCCTGCACCGAGCACCTGGCACCCTGCACCCTTCACCACCCCTACCACCCCTTGGCAACCAACTTTGGGTGTCGTCTTCGTCGCCCTGTCAGCTTCTAATATTTCATTAGGCGGCAAGAGTCTCGAGTCTCGACATCGCAAGTCGCCAGTCGCGTGCCCGTTCCGAGAGACCTCCCCGGCTTCCAAACGCGGGAGATGGGCTGAGTAATGGGTGGCGAGGGGGGCGGCCGACAGGAAGAGCCGGCAAAACGTACGTCATTCCCATCACCATCGTCATTATCATCGCGGCTGCAACTCGCAGCCCGGGAAGGTGCAAAGCGGTTGGGTTTCGAGGGTTTGGGCTCACAGCCACTTTGAGGTTATGTGCCCCATTTGCGTGCGCCAATTAAAACGAGAAAAATAAGCAGAACTGGGAGAGAGCTGGGTGGGGGGCGCATCAATGTACGCTTTTTATAGTTCGCTGACTGCAGGCTGGGGGAGGCCTGGCGGTGGGGCAAGGTGGGCTGAAGCCGGGTCATAGACAGATGAGCAATTGTTGTCGGCCATTAGTCGAGGGGCTGGGGAGAGAGAGGTAGTGGCAGATATTATACAGAGAGATCTATAAGGATTCGGCATCTATAAGTCCCATATCTCCTCAGGACGCACTACCACTCTCCCTCCAGACCACCTCCCTCCTGGCCTTTTCAATGTCATTATCATAAAACCCCGATATGGTTCATGTTTGGTTTTTTCCACAAAGTGTACTACCAGCCAGCGTTGTGGGGCATTGCATTTTGCGGCGGAGGCAGCTGGGGCAGGAAATGGGGGGGACCGAGCTGCAACAACATTGTGGCAGTCACTATGCAAATGCCTCCGTCTGCTGGAGCGACGGGTGCTGTTTGTATTGGTGTGACGACAATATCATTTACAAGCCAGGTGGCAGAGTGGCAAGGTGGCATGGTGGCAGGGTGGCAGGGTGGCAGAGTGGGTGGGAGACTGCTGCCAGTGCTGTTGTTGCTTTTTGCCGCCATGTCGCACAAAATTTACAATTGACGTTGACTTTGTTGCCGTTTGTTGCTGCTGTTGTTGCCTCTGCTGCGCAATGTTCACTCATGCGCACTGACAGGCGGCTGCAACAGTGACAGCCGTACACTGACACTCGAACGTCTAGAATTTCCCCCAGTCCCAGTCCGAGTCCGAGTCCGAGTCCGGACCGAGCGCTCAACACGGGTAGCCGCTGAAATCCAAAACACCAGAGAGCCGCCAAAACCCAGCAATTGTTGTGGAATTGTTGTACTTTTTCGTAGATTCTGTCGTCATCGAGCACATCGCGTGTGAAAGTTGTGGGCCGGAGCGGAGCAGGGGGATCGAGATTAAGATGTAAGACACCCCTGCACAGAAGCTGCATCATGCATCATCATTATCAAACTGGCCCATAAAACGAATGTCAAGTCTCGAGTTACAGCAGCTGTCAATCAAAAAACTACACTCGGATGGGGGAGTGTCATGGAGCCACTATGCGGCTATACGGTTTCAAGTGGGCTAACATAGTCGGGCCGGAGGCCAAGTCGGCAGCCAGAAGAAGATATCAAATGGATTCTACGGCCAATCGTTCATTCGATTTCAATCTCGAATTTGCAAAAAGCTGTTTTTGAAAGGCAATGCCAGAGCGTGGGAATTGCAGTTTTTGGGGCTCTGTATCAGCACTTAATTATTAAACTTTAATGAATAATTATTTTAAATAAAAAGTTTAGAAAGTGGGCATGTATATAAGGTGTACCCCTTTCCCTCTACTATTCCTCTACTATTCTCTCTATAATGCCAACGAAAACTGAACGAATAGCTTGCGAAAAATGTTTGCAAAAATTGTCAAAATAATGCCAAACAAGCCAAGAGCCATTATGGGAAAAATTTGAATTGTTATTAGACTCGGCTGGGCTGCTCAATTAGCGGCGATTGTTGGGGAAAGAAAAGCACTTGCCGTTGAGCCGGAGGCCGGAGAAGAGGGGCCGGGCGGGAGAGACCGTTAAGCAAATAGGAAGGAAGCAAACGAGTTCGAGTTCGAGACCCAGAACCAGAACCAGACTAGAGCCCCCTCCACTTTTTAGATTATTTTTTTATTACTTCTATTTTTTTTTTCACTGGCAAGCCTAACCAGTGAAGCAAGTCGTCATTGCCCGTCACCTGTGCCAGGTGTAAACTATATTGCCTCCCCTCGGCCGTCTTTCTTCTGCGCCCGTCTTTCTTCTGGCCCCTTCCACTGGCGACGGAAGTGCCGGACAAGCGCGACCGAGGAGAGATGGGAAATGGCACTAGGAAATCGCTGGTAAACAATGCGCCAAACAACAAATTCTGGCCCAAAGCCGAAAGATTTAAGATAGCGGCGGGGAGCCCGGAGACAGAGGCGGGGGCCGGAGACACCGCCGCGATTTAATCGCCATGCAAATTTTGTCACGTCTGCCGGAGAATAAGACGCTTAGACGTGGGTTAACGCTGACCCCGGTCTAGATAGCTGGATAACGGGGCGGCGAGTATCCAGAGCGTCAGGGAATCCAGAGATACAGACCAGAGGAAGAGACACTCTGTGATCTGAGTGATTAGTTGTCAGACAGAGGCAGGGAGGGAGAACAATGTGCCTGATAAGAAAGTACTCCCAAGGCGACCTCGTTTTTTGCGCAAAATTATCAGCTCGCAATGCAATGCGAGATTCAATCGCAAATAAATATTCAAATATTCAATAATATTGAATCTATAATGTAGAACCTATTTAAATGAAAACATAAATAAACACTTTGGCTTAGGCACTCGCGGGGCTATTGAACAACAGCACTCCACAATGGGAACGAGATCGGATCGAGGTCAATGGCTAGTTGACACAATGCGTAAAAAGTGCGAAAAAAATAAATATAGAATTATAGAGACTTTCTTATAGAAGGTATGGTACTATTCCTAAGCTCAATTACAATTTCTTTAATTTATGATTATCATAATCTTATAACTACACTAGACCAGATACCACAGAAACAAACATACTCGCTATACAATTCGCTATACAATTCTATAGAACATAACAGATACTATAGAATTTTAAAGAGTTTTCTTATTCTCTCTCGTATAACTATCCTATACCAGATATTAAAGAAACATAACCGATATGCAGAATATATCAGATAGTACAGATCTGCTGTAGAGATACTAGTATGATAGACCCTCTTCTTATAGAAGGTATGGTTCCAAGAGATCGTTGCTAAAGTCTATTTACAAACATTTTTTGTTTCATTTTTGATTGTTTTATAATATATAGCTATTATAAAAAGTATACTACAGAAATTTAAAAGAAACTACATAAATATAACAGATAGTACAGAATTTGTAAGACCCTTCTTATAGAAGGTATGAATCTAATGGTTCCTGGCGAAAGTCTATCTTTATACATTGTTCATTAATGTGTTATTACTTTTATCCCATAGATATACTACAACGGATACTAAAGAAACATTTAACAAACACCCTCTTTACATAAGAATTTGTACCCCTATATCATCTCAGTTAGCTCAACTTCGTGCCAAAATAAATTGTTTAAACACGTTTGGGCTATTTAAATATTTCCCCAACATTTACTCTTTGCTCTCAAATAAGTCTACAAGCAAAAATCATTCAAATCGATTGATAATCGAAACCTAACGATCGAGTCAAATATTATACGTGTTGGGTTTTAATTAAAATAAACACGAGAATGGTTTTTAAGCGTTTGCCAAGTGGATGCAGGGAGAGGTGTATGGCAATGGGCGAGGGGTCGAGAGACGGGTCTGGAAATCAGGTTGTGGGATGGCACGGATGAGACAGGGAGAAGGGCTGGGGTCTGGGATTGGAATAGCCCACCAACGGAACTGCAATAACAAGCAGCATACAACCACAACAGCAACACAGAGCACGTCAGCCTATTTAGATGTAAGATCAGCGATAGACAACGCGTAAAAAAAGAGGTTGGCCATAAAAAAACAGTCTCTGGAGCAAGGCAGACGATGGCACACACCTGTCTCAGGCAAGAGTTGCAACTACTAGGGGCAACAAGCAGGAACAACGACAAGGAGAAGGTAAACGGCGCCGATAAATGTATGCAAAAAAGCAAAACGATGTTCCAGGCAGGAGGAGTACACCTTCCCGGCTAACGAAGTCCCTCCAAGCATCCTCCCCCTCCTCTGGGTCCAGAATAAGACTAGAAGGCCGCACCTTCAGGGAAGAGATGGACAAAATCTACAGTGGTCTATAAAATAAAATATTATTTAAATATTACTTTAAAAAAATCCAAAAATTCAAGTATCTAAGATAATGTTAAAACATAAAGTTAAGGCTAAGAAGGGTTTCTTTAAAGAATTTTTATTAACCTCTACTGTCTCCCGTCTCCCATCACCCGCCTTGTCGTGTGTCTTCAGTTTTTGCTAATAGTAATATATAAAAATAAAACGTCTAAAAAATAGGAAGACGGCAAGCAGAGCAGAAGAGATCAGCCGAGCGAAAGAACAAGCGAACATCACATGACAAGTCGGGCGGGTTGGCCACTCGGGGGGCGGTGGATGGGTCTCGAGACCTGCCCACGGGCCAATCTACTGGCGAGTTGGGGAGGGGACTGTCCGGCTGGATGGCTGGATGGCTAGATGGCTAGATGGCTGCCTGGCTGGGAGGTTCTGAAAGAGATCGCTCTTTGCTTATCGCGCTTATCAAATCGCCGACTGACAGCTGGCAGAAGAGTAGGAAACTGGAAAATGCAAAGTCCCTGCCAGCTAAAACATGGCCAAGGCTGTAGGATGGGAAATATCCATCAGGTTGTAGTCGCGGTATAGTCTTAGACTGATTTACGAAGCAATTAGTGGAGATCAGTCAGAAGGTTTTGGATTTAAAATATAGATACTGCAAGAATAGGACACTCCAATATCTACCTCTTAATATTTCATTCTCTTATTATATTATAAAATATTTTTTATTAATTAGCAGATTACCTCAGAGCAGAGCACCCCACATGGCGTATGAGAGATCATAAAACACCCATACCCATCGTAAACCGGAGGTGGCAACATAAACCCCACACTAACCCTAACCGTTGCTGGTTCTTATCGCCAAACAGAAACTTTTTTAATCTCTGCTAGATGGGGAAAATAGACGAAAACCCAGTTTCGATTCAAGTTTTTGCCGAGACGTGGCCAACAGAGCGAAAACCTTATCACCAGAGGGTCGAATCGGAATCGGAATGAACCGAAAACATTGATAAGCCAAACACCTCACTAGGAGCTGCTCTCGAAGAGTCTGAATTTTTTTGGGCTCGCGATTCAGAAACGTGCTGTGCTACGGATTCCGTGCGGATCCGAGTTCGAACAACCAGAAAAACACGATGAATGACAAAAAAGTTTATTAAAGAGATTAGCATAAATTTGGAAATTTTATGAGCGATAAGCAGCGGCGGCCGACGTAAAGCCAAAAACCAAAGCACAAATATCACGAAAATATAAACCTGTTGGCGGCGCCATAACAAACAATAAGCCTGATTTCAAAACATGATTTTGAATTCCAAAATTTTGCGACTTGCTATTTAAATTCTTGCACTCGAAATCAAAGTCCAATTCAGGAGATATTGGCACTGATTATATAAGAGAGGGCCTGGAGGGGCTAAGGGGGATAGCAGCGAAAGTCCAAAGATTGCGATCTGATTAGTCACGCCTGTGGAAGAAGGGCGTCTAGACTCCAGAGACTTTCAAGCTCATGGCAATTTTTAAGGCAGGTTTGCTTGCACCCGTGTGACGCCCTTCGATCTCATAGCCTGACTTTGTGTCTTAGCTCTCCCTTTAGATGGGGATAATGTTTTAAAAAATTATACTTTTTTTTTTTCATTTTTCTATTTAGTTGTAAATAAATGCTTGATTTCTTCAGTAAGTAGAGTCAGTAAATCGCTAGTAGTTGGTTTTAGGAAGTGTTCAAAATTGGCAGCATTTATCTACGATTTATTTTTAAAAAGTCATGTTCATTAGAACCCCAAAACTTGTCCACCGATTGTTTTGAAAAATTTTAAACCCATTCTATATATAATTTTAAACCCATTCTATATATAAATCATTGGTTGATACTGTTTTTTTTTTAATTTTTTTTAAATTTAAATATTTATTGGCAAAAATCATGCTATTCTGTGATCTATGTATATCTAAATTTTTGTGATCTAAATCTATGTTTTAAATGTGTTCCAAAAATTCAAAATCAAAATCCAACAATAATCCAGCATAGAGTATTAAGGAGCCACCCTTAATACAATATGATACAATATAATATGACATTATATATTTGCTGCCATTTATATATTTGTTTATAATTATGCATACAAATATTCTTAAGACGATATGGCCTTTTAATTCCATTAATAGATTGAAATGTTTTTAAGAAAATATCGTCAAAAAGTTATTTTTCCCCACAATTAAAACCTACTACCCCCTACTAAAAACAAAGGAAAGCCTTTTGAAAAATACAAAAAAGGGATTGGCTCTAAAAGTGTTCAGTTGTCAAGGCAAAAGTTGAATCTACAGATCTCTACAATTTATTCCGTCGAAGTGACAACGCAATTAGCTGTGCTCCGTCTTCTCCAACTAATTTAACTCGCCTTGTTATTATTTTTATTGATTTTTTTCGCTTCATATAATATTAAGAGTTCTTCTGATATTTTTCAATCCCCCTCTTTATGTTTTTTTTTTTTTGCGCAACGAATGTGCCGCAAGCAGTTTGTTTTTGCTTTTTTTACGACTGCGACTGCGCAACGACTTTGACTTCCAGTCCGATTCCGACTCCCTCTCCCGGGATCTAGGCTTTGCCCTGTTCGGATGGATCCAATAGGACCGGACCGGATCGGAGCTCGCCAGACAGAAAACACATCCACCCAGCCCAGCCAGACCCAGACCCAGACCAAAACCGAAACAGAAACAGAAACCGAAACCCCGAGCAAAGTACAGAGACGACTGCACAACAGCAGACAATGTTGGCAACCGGTTTGCGATTTATTTTTATTTTTTCCAGCCTACCCCTCCCTACAGCCGGCGCACAGCCCTCTCCCGACGACCATCCCACTCGCACCCTCGCCCTGTCTCGCTTGCTCTGGCTCATTATTATTATTTGCTGAATATTTAACATTGAAGCTGGTCGAAGCGGATTTTCAGGGAACACACACGAGTACAGAACTGGAAGAACTATAATGGTAGGTTACGAGTTATGGAATACCCTTGAAAGGTAATGTAGATCACTACTACTGTCGTTCGCCACCTCCTTGGACAGCCGTAATTAGTGATGCACTTTTATTGGAATATTTATTCCAGACTCCTTTGCAAAAATACTCTTTTCTACAGGGTAGCCTTCCGAAGAGACAAATAGCTCCCAGCCTGGCATCGGTTCGTCGAATAAATTGAGCTTCGAGCTAAAAATAAGCTCCAATTGTTGCGAAGCTGCCGCGTCCAGCAAACTCGTCGATTTCCACGGCCAGCGGTGGCAGACGCATTGGCAACCGCCACTTGCGGCAAAAAAACGACAAAATTTAATTCAGCAAACAAAAGCCAAAAAAAAAGTAGAATTTGTAGAAAAAAATGTTCTAGCTTCATGCCGCAAAATGGTTAAATTCATAATTTAATGGCTTTTTTCGTGAAAATATTCGGTGAATGCTGTTTAAGCACAAAATTAAGTAGTTTAAATAAATAATCACAAAAAACTGGCCTACCCGAATGCAAAAAAGAGGGTGTGGGGCGGCAGAGCGCCATAAATGGCAGCTGCATTGGAATTATAATAATAATTATTATAATTATTTACTAAATGGCTCTCTCCCGGGGGGAGTGGTATTTGGTTTTACCTTTTTTCCATTATTTGTGTGTTTTTTAATTTTGTTGAACGCAAACTATTGGCCAAAGAAGATCGAAACGAAGAGGAAGTGGAGGTCTTTTGTTTTATTTTCTGGGTCCTTTATAAAAATAATTTTTATTAAAATACTTTAACTAACTGAAGATCTAATGGAGGAACAGTTCTGGTAGATACTAGCTGGCTCTAAGGCTAGAGTCCTTACAAATCGAGATTATAGTTACATCCTTATGATACAAGGCTTATCAAGAAGTTACAGAGCTAGACCCTTCCGAACCCCCTACCTTTTTTTTTATGTGATCCATTTCGCGCTGAGCCTTGTGCATCTCCTTGATCTCCACCTCCTTGAGCTGGTCAAGGATGATCTGGTACTTCTCGCGGTTCTCCACGTCCAGCCCGACGTGCAGGTAGTCGTGCCAGTTGCGGGAGTCGAAGCCCCAGTGGCAGGTCTGCTTCTCGAAGGGCCGGTCCACGTGACCCACGAACTTCTGGGGCGAGAACCAGCCGTCGCACTCCAGGCACTTGATGCAGGTCGGCTTCTGGAAGGAGTACATGTCCGGGGTGCAGATGCCCTCGCACTTGCCGAAGCACTTGTGGTACACCCGGAAGCTGAGGGCCCCCTTCGCCAGGCTCTCGATCGGGACGTAGCTGCTGTTCCGCTCCGAACGGTGGAGCAGGGCGGCGCACAGCCGCTCGGCATCGGTGCGGGTGATCAGGCCGCTGGCCTTCACGTCCGACGGCAGGATCTTGGCCGTCTTGAACTCCACCAGTTGGGCGGGTGTGCACTGCGAGCAGTATATGCCCAGGTCGTCGAAGCTCCGGTTGATCTGCTCCAGCGAGAAGTCGTTCAGGACGTTGTTGAGAAACTGTGGCAGGCAGAGCCGCATCTCGCCGCCCACCGAAAAGCAGCCTATGGTCTTGCCCTCCAGCTTCGTCTCGTACAGCTCGCCGCATCCCGCGTCCGCCACCGAGAGGATCGGCTGGGACAGCTCCCGCGGCGGGGTGGCGGGCGAGTAGATCTGTGGCTGGGGCGGGGTGCCCCGTGAGGAGCACTCATGGTGGAGGTCCTGCGGCTCCGGGGAGCTGAGTATCTCCTTCTTGATGAGCGCCACCACCGGCGAGGGCGGCAGGCACTTGCCGTTGCTGAGGCTCAGCCCGGGACTGTCGCTCCGGCCGTTGGGCGCTATGTCCAGCACTCCGGCGGCGTTGAGGGCGTGCCCGGGTCCCTGCAGCGACTTGGTGGCACTCGTCTGGAACTTTTTCAGCACGGTGTTGATCGTCACGTACTCGGTCATTTTCGGGGGCGATTCGGATGCTAACCAGGATCAGATCTCGTCTTCGGTTGGGCCAGTCGCTAGTGACCCATGGCCCGGAGGTGTGTCGAGTTTAGCTCACAGTGGTGATGACGGATTGGCACATTTGTTGATTGGTTTTGTTTGATTTTCGTCAGCCGGCAAGTGACTCGATTCTGTGGCCTTCTTCACTCGACATTTCACCGACGGCTTTTCATCCCACTGGCCCCCAACTCTTACACACACACATACACACACCCACTGACACTTATGGCGGCGACTTTGTCGCGTGTTTAGAATATTTCGATATTATTTCAGTTTTTATTTTTAGAAATATATATCGGCCGGCTTTCTTTGCCTTTTCCCTCCTTTCTTGCCGCTTGGCTTTGTGCGCACTTTCCGCTATTTTCTCGGCACTTGCCGAATTTTAGCCATAAACGAGACTCCTCGGCGCAATTTCTTAATTTCAATTTATGTATTTCATTTTTCTCAAACTTTTTTATCTTTCGGATGCAAAGCCACAGGCACTCACACGCACGCACGCACACGGCACACCGACACGGGGACACACGCACACAGAGGCAGCGCCGCGGCGACTGCTACGAGAGAGAGGGAGACGGAGAGGAGAAGAAACGCCGCCTGACAAATTCTTATTGTGCTGGGCTGTTGTTTTTGTTGTTGCACTATTTATAAATCTTCGTTTTTGCGCCTGCAAATTATACTTTTTTGCACTCTCGTCCCGCCCGTAATTGGTAATTTATTCGAATTTCGCACTCGGCTCTCCTGGCCGCAGCATAATATCTTTATCTTTGCGATACAGTGCCCTCTCAATATTATTATTTTTTGCAAGCGTCGCACGTGCGAGCTTTTTCTTCGATACGAAACGACAAGCCGCGCAACAACCGCCCGCACGTCCGCACCGTTTGAAAGTTCGAAGCAAAAAAAAACAAAAGCCAACAGAATCTTGAATCCGAAATGCTCATGATGCCCACTGTCGCTTAACAGCCTTAAACTTAACAGAACAGATGTTTTAACAGCCCCGCGGTATTTTTCATAGGTATTTTTTCGGTATGTTTCGGCATCTTTTTCTGGCAAGGCCTTCCAAGGCATGGCGCGCTGGGACGGTGCTGCCGGAAAAAATACCGAAATGTTCATCGAATTAATGAAAAAATACCCAAAAACGTTGAATTACGAAATAAAAAGGAACTCCTTCTCTCCTTAAAATATGTAATGCACAACTTAAGTCTAGTAAAAACATGGATGATAATAATAGTGAAATAATTAATAATATTTTACAGGATAAAATATTTATAAATTATAAAATCAAAAGTCATACTTCTTAAATTTAAATGCCTTTCTCTAACGGAGGGAATTCCTCCGACGTGATTGCATTAGAAAATTGGCTCTCTATTTTGTATTCATTTTATTTATTATTTTTTTTTTTACTGATTATTTATTATTTTTTTTATTATATTTATTATATTTATTATTTTTTTTTTTACTGTTTCTATTCTTTTATCAGTTTTCTAAACTCTCAGAGCAGCTCCGCATGTTCATCTGCAACGTAGGGTATTCCCACTCCAGGTGTCTAGGAATTGAGCGTGGGTCCCCGATGGGAAAGACCGCTGCGCTCCTTCTAGCTGCCCGACAAACATTAGTCAGAAGGCGCTGGTCAGAAGGAGTAAGATTAAAATTAGGAAGAGGTAAACTAAACTAAGATTAGACAACACTTTATATTAAATCATAAAAACTGTTTATTTGGTTTAATAAAATGCAATGGCGAATAATAGGAATGGTATGGCGACGGGATGCTTGAAAAAAGATTAAATCATTTTAATTTGCACTCTATTAAAGTAAGTATGTAAGTAAAAAAAGTAAAATTGTTTATTTGTTAAGGGATTTGCTTAATGGATGGTAAGTAAAATCAAATTCATTTCAATTATAATATTTATTTTTTCGTAATATCGTTGGATGTTGCCAGGACTCGAAGAAACTGGACTGTGCGAGATGAACGAAGCCGAAAAAACCATCATGGCGGATAATATTTTCCAAAACTATTGGTTGAAGTAGTGAGGATTGAGAAACACATTCGTTGCCTTTCCCGTAAGGAATAATTTGCTGCGATTCAGCTCCTTTTAAGGCTTCAGGGCACGTTTTTGGTCAGAAAGCTCATTTAACCGTCTACGAAGGGTTTAATAAAGGCTCCTAAGGAACATTGTATTAATATTTTAATTCAATCGCTACACCGTTAAAGATCAAAAAAAGGAAATTTTAATCCATTTTTGTTGTTATGTTTCTATTTAATTAACATTTCAACTTTTACTCCAACGTAGGAATAGTTCAAATGGCTAAAAATATGCGCGCCATATTAAAAGGGCTGCCACTTAACAGTTTCTAAGCTTTTAACAGAATGTTAAAAATGTCACATTCAATATGAATTAAAGAAATTCATTTTTAATGTAGAGAATTATAAAATCTTATTAGAACAGAGAAATATAAATTTCAATTATATGAGCAGAAAAAATAAAAAGCTTAATTATACTTATGATGGATTGCAATTGATGTTTTCACTAAGAAACAACATATTCTATGGTTTTTTTTAGTTCTATACCCTCCGAAATATACTACTAATACTAGTATAAACTTGTTTAAAGTATAGTGGTCTTTTAAAAATATATTATACAATATATTAAAATATATTTCTTATTGAAGGAAATTCAAATTCAAAACTTTCTTTGACATTCATAGCGTGGACACATACTTTCCTGGGGTTGTTGCAAAAGCTATTAATACGTTTTCCAACACTATTTTCTTTAAGAAAAAATAATTTTTTCGGTTATATCATTTAAAATTAGTTTGTATTTGAAAGTTTTCAAACACATTTACAATCTAAGTTTGAAAACTTAGATTTGTCAAAGAAAGTCTAAGAAATGCATATAGTCTACTAAATTTAAAAAAATTAGGGCATTTGCTTCTTATGTTCTTTTTACCCTGTTATATTTTTTAAAATGAAATGGTTTAAATATTCGATACACCAACAGAAATAGTTAGTTCAAAACTTTGGTTTTTTAATTATTCTATTTTCTGTTTATTCTGACTTAATAAACAGCCTCAAATTAACGCCTCAAATTCATAATCATATTGATGGATCACTTATTGTAATGAAAATAATCTTAAATCCACATTCGTTTGTGCCACTTAAACTCCAATTAATACAATTAATAAAGTGTCCTGTTCAGATTTGATTTCTGCAGCCTTGGCCCCTACTAATCAACATTAAGCTGCCCACTGGCCTCAAGTGTGTGCGAGTCCTTACAAATATGTGCAGCATGCATCACGTTTAATCCGGTTACCGCTTTTGTTATATTTGATTATTTTGCCCTTGGCTTTGGAAGTGCCAGGTTCCATTTTATAGTCCACCAACAACAGCAACAGAATAAATTAATGCACTTAATTTTATTGGTTTCTATAATTCATGCTCGTGAGCTGTTATCCTGTAAGCCCTATTGCAGTGGACTGTAACGGAAATTCTGCGATTTTTTCAAGGCCAGCTGGGATATCAGATATGATTTGTGTATCGGTATATTTTTTGGGGGGTCAGTTCCAGCGCTCTCTTTTTCTGCGGCGATTTTTTTAGTCCTGTTTAAGCGACACAGCTGCCACTGCTTTTTGTTGCCAAAAATATTGGACAGCCATTAACTATTACCTTTTTCTTTGACACGAGTCCTTAAAGCATCGAACCCGGCACAATTATCGCTCGTCAATTAAGTTCTATGAGGGTGGAGAGTGCACTTGAAAAAGAATTTCCATTAGGAAATTCCATTCCATTAGGCGGAACGTTTATGAAGCTTAACTATAAAAACAATCTCTATCGAATAACATTAAAAAAAATCCATATTTGGCTCTGAAACTATAAACATTTTCAAATTATTGTTATGGAAGGCAGACTGAAATCGCAGGTGAATAAGTTCAGGTAAAGGAGCTTTTAAGAGCTGTATTTAGAAGTCCTGCTAATAATCTTGCTAAGTAATAATTTTATGTGTTGTTCTATAGAAATTAAAGTCTGAAGTTCCAAATGCAAAATATGCTTATATTACGCTAAATATTCAAATTCCTAATCAGAAAATTAATATAAATATATGTACATGTGTATGATGCTAGTCCGACTTAGAAAAAAACAGTTTTTTTAGTTTTTTAAAATGTGTAAAAATATAAAATAAAATATATAGAATTAAATTGCTTCTAAATGGATGAGTTGTCTGAAAAACACTTAATAACTCTAAATTGAGCAAAGGCTTGATAATATTTCATTGTCTGCAATTTTTCTCCCTGTGTATCTTGTCGTGTCCAAGTCGATGTCCATTATTTTCGCAGGTATAGAGACATTGACCAGCGACGCCTGCCGTTGCCACTGATGCTGCCCCAGCTGCTCCAGCTGCCCACGCTCACGTCGACGTCGCAGCTCGACTGTAAACATTCCAGGGCAGCTTTCACTCCGGCGCTTGAGTGAGACTGGGCCAGGACACTGGGCCAGCTGACTCACTCAACAAGGCGCCTGTCCCACTCAATCGGGGGCTCGGATCCTGTCGGCTGGGAGCTTCGGCTCGCCGCCGTGCCGTGCGGCCGTGTGGATGCTGCGTCGTGAACGGGCTCTGCTGGTCCATGGCCGTGTGAAAAGCTGCGTTGAGCGCATTAAGTCGTTAGGGTACAACCAGACAGGACGCACTTTCTCCGAGCTGCCGCGATTCGCCTGCCTTGGCGTGTGTGTACCGTTAGTTCAGCTGTTTGTGCAGAGAGGAGGCGACCAGCGGGGAACCCCCGAACCAAGTCAGCAAGCACCTTATCGACTAAACTCTAAAACCGAAACTCCAATCAAATAAACAAATAGGGGGCGAGTGCGTGAGGAAGCGCCAGTCAATAGAACTCCCCCAGCAGAATACTCTGATTGTGGCAGCTCCGCGCGTACAAGTGTGTGTAAGTGTCTGTGCGTGTTTGTGTGTGCGTATCCCGAACTTCAGCTCGAGTGTGTTCAGAATCGAAAACAACATCAAGCCCAAAACCCAGCCAAAAAAAAGGAGGAAAATAAATAAATATCGAAATAAATATCCTGAGAGAAGGAGCGGAAAAACAACTGCTGATACTGCTCGACTAAAATTTCATTAAATTAAATATCCAATTAAAAGTGTTTGCTTAAACGAACCAAGGTAAACACAGAACGAACCAAATTGTTGCTCTCTTCGCCTTCACTTTCATTCCCCCGTTTATCCCTTTATCCCCGTTCTGGCTTCGTCCTTTCGCCCCAAAACCAATGCACTCGCTCTGGTGCAACAGCTTAAAAGTGTATTACGACTTTTCCCCACTCGACTCGATTTCCGTGTAATTGTTGCGCCTGTTCAACATCCTGTGCCAGGCATGTCCTGCGAGCTGGTAGTTCTTGTTTCGGCTTACGAACGAGAAACAGCAAATTATAATTGTTCCACAACTATACTCGGACTCGGACATTCTGCATAAAACAACAAACAGAATCTGGCTGAAAAATGTATTCGTTTGTGACCAAAAAATGTATTCCTTCTTTGCTCGATGGGAAAACAATTTGATTCGATTTGCGGTAAGCCATACAGAAAATTATTGAATTCGGTTAGTGATAAAATTGTGGAAGCATTCCTTCGACGAAATGCATAGGGATCTGCAACGAATTGCCAAAGTCTTTTGGCAGCCAAGTGCAGTTGGCTGTTGGCTGCCAGAGTGTTTGGCTGTGTATTTGGCTTATAAACTGTTGCTTCTGACAGTTATCTCCACGAATCGAAGCAATTTTCCCAAACTGGCAAGGGGAAATCCCAGGCGATTTCCTTCTTCTTCGACGTTAGTTCCACTTCCTTGCACATTTTTTTGCTCCACATTTTGCTCCACATTCCTCCCTTGTCCTGGTTTTGGCCCTTTGCTTGAGCTCTGACTGATTGTTTTATTGGAATCGTAATCAGCACACATACATTTATTGGAGGAGCACTCCGAAAAGCGGGCATTTATGCGACTGATGCTTTCAAGTGTGCGGCGCGCTCTGATGCGATGCGATAATTAAAATTTAATTGTACACAACTTTAATGGCGAACCCATTGTGCTGAGATTGTTGCCATGGCAAAGATGGATACAAAAATGCAGTTTTGTGGTTTTTGGCCAAAAGGGGCCACCATCCGGTCCGCCCTCGCGCAATTAACATTTGCGCTGCCATCAATCAGTTGGCCAAGAAGAACTTTTCCTTCAGCCATCTCCTTCTGCCGCCAGGATCCCTCTTGCCTCCTTATCATTCAATTTGGCAAAAGGGAGGAAAACTTTTCTGCCAAACTAACAACTGGCAAGAGCAGCAGCCACACATACAACAAAAATGGGCGAAAAATGGAAAAAAAAAAAATGGAAAAAAAAGCAACCAGGACGCGGCGTGTCTAAGTGGGCGTAAGTGGTCATGTACATGTGCGTCGGGCTGGGCGAGTGTGTGGCACTGTGTCTGTGTGCCGTGTTGAGTGGCAAGTTGTGTACACACGCAGATTTTTCATCAATCATTTTGCTTGACTACGCCTAGTTCTCATTTTAGGACTTGTAGTTTAAAAATTGGGCCGCAGCACATCGATAGTTTGACGGGGCGATGAGAGGGGCACGGACAGGGGCACGCACACCGAGGACCGAAGGACATGAAAGCCCGGGAACATGAGACGACGGATGGAGCTCGAATGACATCCCAAGCGGGGGGCAAAGTGACAAGCGAGGGCTTCGGAGGCTTTAAGCCTGTTAAAGGTCCCAGAATAAAGGAGCCAAAGGGAGCTTATTAAGGCAAACAAATGGTAGATGGAAAATAAAATGTAGGACTCTTTTTGGCCTAATCTGCATGTCCCAACAGCAGGTAGTCGGAATATTGAATTTATTACCTCAGCATTTGTATTTTGATTTGTATGTCCTTCCATTTCCGTATTTCATCCGAGTGCGACTTTGAATTTATTTTGTTTATGCACAAAGCGGCATCATAATTCCCCGAGAATGGCTATTATTTTATCCTATTTGCGAAATTGAAATTATTGTGTTTGAAGTTCGTTTTTTGCAAATTTTTTGCTTTGTGGCTTCGGGCCACATAAATATTTAGTTAAAGTTTATGTTTTATTGTGTGTTTGAGAGTTCCTCGGGGCAGTGGATAAATATTAAAATTGCCTAATGGATTGATAAACAAAATGGGGATATTAAAAATCGGCAAATTAATAAAAATGGAGCTTGAAGAATCAATTAAGTTGAATAAAGAGTGCTTACTCTTTAGTCATTTTTTGCGAAAAGTTTAAATGATTATCCTTATCGAGTGGAGAATCCCAGAGACATAATAAAATGCCCTGAATGCGAAAAGTTAGGTGCTTGCATGTGTGAGTATACCTTTATTCTAAATATGCCACACACACACACACACACACTCATTCGCGTCCAAATATAAATGCGAATGGAGTTGTCGAAATCGCTCCACTTTGCGTGTGTATACACGTGGGTGGGTGTTGTGTGGTGGTGTGTGTGTGTGGGTGGGTGTCTATCTGTCTGCGAGAATCCAAAATCCCGAATACAACCCCCGTCATCAACCTGCAGCAAAACACTTAAACCTAAACACGTTGTCTGTGTTTGTATTGGTATTGTGTGTGTGCCTGTGCGTGTGCCTGTGTATTGGTGGGTCGTCCTGTTCGTCCTTTTTAGCTACCGTCTACGCACAATATGTTTCGTCTTTAACCCAACCGAAAGCTTCTCCAGACGAGAGCTTCAGCTCCGCACTGAAGTCCTTGCTCCTTGTCCGCCTTGCTCCTTGTGGAAGTTTTAATGTGATTCCTTCGTATTAATTTCGACATCGTCATCGTTGCCCCGCCACCACCCTCGCTCCACCACCCACTCGGCCCTCTTGTCATTTTCTATTTTTCTCCTTACGCACTTTTTATTGCCAGTCCTGCGTTTGCCTTCGTTTCTATTTTATTTTAACAACATCTTCGTCGCCAGCACGGAATTCTGTCGAGCTCGGCGCTTTCGTCCCGGCACTAACTTAACCGTTACCCATCTCTCTGTCACCCAGCTCTCTCCTGCTCGCTCTTCGTCCTTAGTCTGTGCATGTGTGAGTAAAGTCCTTCTTTTGTTTTTTGTGTTGCTTACTCTTTTATGTTCATCATATGAAAGCGCGACTTTGTTGCACTAAACGTAAGTTGGAAGATTTACAACTTTTTGGTTTAACACATGCAAAGGACTTGAAAGGACGAAACAGAGGGGGGCACATCTACCCCCTACCAGTAGGCGGATGGATAGGCGGCGGGGGGGTCAGGGGTGAAGGCCATGGCTCAAAGTCTCACAGGAGTCGCAGAAAAAAATAGAAGCTACATGAAGCCATGAGGGAATGCATAAAGTACCAACACGCCACCACAGCAGCAGGATAACCTTTCTCGGCTCTGATCCTTAAAAGAAAAGTTACTATGCATAAAATGGGAAATTATCCCCATAAACTTTTCTGTTTTTTTTCCTTTTTAATAACGTTGAAATGTGAGGAAGGAGCAATTAATAAACGTCGGAATTGTTATGCGGTCAGCAAATAGTTTATGGAAGCCAGGAAAACACCTGGAGGTGTAAAGTTTAAATTGTAACTGTATATACTCCAGAATATGTCGGGGGAAATTAATAGCAGGATCCTGGCATGAGCAATATCCTGACTCCAAGCAGAGCCAGTTTCTCGGGAAGCCCTAGTATGTTGCTTATAAAGTTTTAATTACAGCTATATTTTGAGAAGCCCCTTATTCGTTTTGATTTCTAAATTGAAAAGTTAAGTGTTTCGTCCTATCTGTGGATGTGAAAGTTGCAATCCAATGTCCAAGTTTCAATTGGCACACAAAGGCGGAAAGTTTCTTAATTGCTCATTATCCTGGAATCAGGTTGCACGGCACTAACAACTGCACTTGCCGCAGCGGCAAAGCCGCAGGACTCGTTGCGCTTGGTTAACGGATTTTCATCATACGCTTTACATCAAAAGCATTTCTAATCAGCAGGCATCCCGACCAGAAACAACAACAGTGACAACGAACAGGATGGAAAGCGCAAACAAGTTGCAAGTTTATTTCTGCTTCTTTCCTGACTGTGTTTTGCTCTTTTCCCCTCTTATTTTTTGCCAGCTATTGTTTGGTTTTCCGTATATACGAGGACCTCACATCCACGTGTTTTTTAAAAAGTGTGCGTGCATGTGTGTTTGTTGGGGAATTGGAGCACATAACAGCAACAAACGCAACAAAAACGAGAAAAAATAGGCAGAGACACAGCATAGGAATAGAAATCATTTCAAATCATGCCCCACTCATAAAACACTTAAAGGACAATTTTGCTGTCACACACACACACACGCACAGAGACAAAAAATGAAAGGGGGAAAGTTGGATGTTGGATGTTGCCATGGTTGCTCTGCTTCTTGGCAGTCTGGGGTTAATTAAATAAATTCCTAAGCCACTTTTGCCCGAGCAGAAGCTTCATAAATTTTTGAACAAATGCTGCTGCCGAAAAAAAAGTACATGAATTGGTTATACATAAATATCTGTGTATGCTGGGAGGGTGCGGGTGTGTTTGTCGGCCAGGGTTTTCAGCAAGCTTTCTCCCACAACAACAAAGGGTCCTCGGTACACAGGGCTCGCAACAATTGGCAGGACTCCGTTGGCTCCTTGCCTCTCCGCGGCATACTCTTCCAAGTGTAAACAGAAGTCGAGTTGGCCGAGTCCTTTTCCAAATCCAACTCGCTCTCTCGCTCTCTCGCTCTCTCTCTCTCTCTTTCGCTCAATCCGAGTTTGCCGAAACTCACTCAAACTTTCCATCAATGGGCCCGATGAGTTCCGTGCCACTGATAACAGGCCTTACGCACAGACTCAGACACAGACACTCGCACAGACACATGCATACAGGATACACAGGACTCACAGATAGAGCTGTTTAAAAAGATGTCCTAGTCCAGTGATGGCGGGGTGCAGGCAAAAAAAAACACCGAATCCTAGGAGTAACAGCGCGGAAAACGTTTGATAACGCCGCGCGCACAAAAGTATGCTACACAAAAGCACGCTCGCTTCTGCCATCTATCTGAGAGCTTTGTGTCTGTGTGTGTGTGTGAGTGTGTGTTTCAGAGTCTGGGTGCTTATGAGGGTGTGGGTGTGTGGCAGTAAATAAGCAAAAGGCAAAGACGGAAATAAAAAGGGCAGCAAGTGGACAAGACAATGAAATTGTCATAAATAACAACGTTGTCTACCAACAACAGGGAAAAAAGCATCAACAACAACAACAGCAACAACAATGGCAGGATAACCAACAACAAAGGTCCAACTAGCTGAGTAACTGGAGTTGTTTTTTTTTTCGGGTGTCTCTCGGTCAGTGGCTCAACTCTTTTTATCATTTTCAGCAGTCCCCCGTCCCCAGGGTATTATTCGGGTAGATTAAGTTGATGGAAGTCGCCCTGAACGATTCGGAGCTCGGAGGTGTACTTTATGACAGGAGGCACGGGGAGAGTGGGGAAAGTAAAACGGTTAACTGGGATTACAGGTCAGTTTCGAGTTGATTCTTCGAGCAAAGACAAGGTAATTTAACAATCAGTTTAAAAAAGGGCCAGAAAGAGGCTTGGAATTCCATCTAAGGGCCATATATGGTTCTATTTCTCCTAAAACTAGGGATATCTAATTTCCAGACTATCTATAACTGATTGATTTATGGGAAAAGTAAAAAAGAAAACAAACTTTTACTTAGAAACTCTCTCGAGGGACACTCCTCATTCGAGTAGCTTCAGTTGAAACTCTTCGATACTCTTGCAATCGCCTTTTTTTCACCATTCCCTGCCTCCGTTCAATCTATTCAGTTGCCTTCCTTTCCGTTCTTTTCATTTCTTCTTGTTCCTTAATTTTTTTTCTTTTTCCTTTTTGGTTTTTTTTTTTAGTTGGCCTGTGCTCTCATAACGGATATTCGAAATGGCTGCTGTGGCGGCTTTAAGTGACTTTTGTCAAACTTTGGGCGCTCAGCTATCCAAACACGAGTACTTATAGTTATCGACGGGTAGAGGAAGAGGTGTGGGGGAAAGGGGTGGTGTCCAGATGTCCTGGGACAAGGAGCAAGCGGGCCCGGAAGATACTCACATTAAACTAATGTTTAGTTGGCAGTCGCAACAGTTTTGCGAGTGTTGCGACCCTCGAAACTTTGACCGTAAATTTTGGCACGTGATGGGCGTTTGAAATGGTATGGGCTGCCGTATGAATGGGAATAGCATGCTATATAGTACGTATAAATATATCTCGTATAGGGGAGTGCCTGGCCATGATTGGACAAGAGGGCGTGACCGAGGCAATTGTTATTTCTTCAGTTCTGAATTGAATTTTTATGGCCTGTGACAGTTTGGAGTGGCGCAATCCGTGGGAATGGGGGAAAGCATTTAGAGTCATAATTCCTTTACTCGCTTCCCATTCTGCCACTCAGCTGGTCCCCCTCTATTAAGGCTTCGTGCAACAGGCAACAGGCACATGTGTTTCTGGTCCCCCCAGCCTGGCCATCAGCTATCGGGCCGATTACGTTGCCAATGCTGATTAAGTTGCCCATTGTATTGGCCAACTGGAGGGGAAATCGATCAAATTTCGAGACTGGGGCATTCGAGAGCATGGGCATTGGTTCGGATATTGATGGACTCGATAGAGAAGTAAATGAAACCAAACTGCATCCGTCTCCCCATCCGACTCATAGCAAATATCAATAAACATTTAACTACGTAAATATTCACATCTCTATCTCTTTCTCGTCTCTCTCTTCTATCTCTTTCCGCCCTGGCATACAGATAAAAAATCCAATTTAAATAAACGTTTTTTCGTTATACTCACCACATAAAGGCAACATGTAAATATTAAATAAAAAAACCGAATGCAAATATTAAACAAAAATCAATAAAAAAACAATTTAAAAAAACGAGAAACTCAAAACAAATAACAACAGAAGCCACAAGAAAAATGTGTTCGTTGCATTAAAAAAAACATAAAAGAATATGATGTTAAACAAAAGCTTAAAGTAATGATTTTCGCTAAATCTAAATAGAAATCAAGCTCATCAGTATCTCTACTCTCGCATCCATGTCTCTGCATCTGCACACGTATCTGTATCTGCATCTGTATCTATATCTTTGCATCTGCTGAACGAATGAAAATAAGCAACAACATGCCAGCTAAATTCAAACTCAATACCCAGAATCAATTCATCAATCAGTCCAGTAAGCAACCAATCAAGCAATTCCATCATCAATTTGCAACTGCCATCAGTTCATCATCAACTGCAAGAGCAGCCACCACAACCAACACCACCACCACCAGTTCTGCAACAATAATCCTGACTATCTAAATGCCCGAAATTAAATGCACTCGCCTAAAGAATCCAAATAAAATAGCTCTTAGCCAGAGGCAGCACAATATCTCAATAACTACATATACTCGCTTAATAATCGCTTAACACGAAGACACGGGGAAGGCAACAAACAGAGAGCTAACTATATTTAATCTTCCTGTTAATTATGGAACATTCATCAACATTTTTGTTGAGTTTGTTCCATTTGTTCCAAAACGAAAAGGTTGCCGACTGTTTGCAGCTTCAGTTACCACAACAACAACAACAACGACCACTAGACAACTCAACAACAACATCAACAAGAATAACAAAAGCAAAAACAACAACTAAATCAACCGAAAGTCCAACAACAACAGAAGCAGGAGCAACAGCAACTTCTACGACAACTTTCAGCTTCAACTCTACAACATTGCTGGGTAAGTGGAATTGGGGTAACAATTTCCGAGTGAAACGAAACGGAATGGAATGAAACTATAATTGCAGCGAATTAGCAAATGCAGAAATTTAATTTCCACACAATTTTCTGACTTGCTGGCGCAGTCAGTCACTTCAAGCTCGCCCAGATATGAATTTGCACAGTTTGCTCGTGGATTCAGAGGAATGTCTAAGTTCTAAGCCAGATTCAGGGCCAATTGAGAATACTCTTGCCTTGAACGAGGGTTTAAAATTACGACTGGTTCTTGATTTAAATATCATTTTTATTGAATTAGTTTTTTGATTACTTTTGTCCTACCAGGCGTATACTTAATACTGATTGCCATACCTATTGGCGATCTATTAAGATCCTAATATTTTTTATTTAATTATTGTATTTTTTACTTCTCTGTTATTTGTAGTAAAGATGAATAAATTAAATAACATCTTAATAGCAATAACATTCTTAACAGAATGTGTCATACCAGGCGTATACTTAATTTTCATAATCATACATATAGGAGAGCTCTAGAATTACCTTTGTAATTGTAAATGGAATATATAAGGAATATTAAGACTGAAAGTAAATATTTTCTGATAGGAAAAGTTTGATTGATTTGTTACACCAGGCGTATACTTAATATAAAAACTCTCTCAAATAAGCCAGTTCAAGAGTTCCTTTGCTTATAAATATGCATTTAAATTTAGTATTTTTTAATGTAAAAACTTTAAATGGGATTTAAAACTTACTAATACTTTCCGTCAACAAGCTAAAAGAGTTCATTCATATGCCCGAGTTTGTAAATTTGTTAGGGCAAGTTGTCGAGCTGACGCGTCGGCCAGCCAGCAATCAAATAGTGTCGAGCTCAGCGAACTCGTTGCTCCTCACAAAAAAAGGGGAAAAAGGAAGGAAACTGGCTGGAAAATTTAAAATGACATCCAGGCGGCCAGGCGGCCAGGGAGCAAGGACGAAAAACTGAAAATCGTCGCCAACGCAATCGGAGTTGGAGAAATCGTAGTTGATGCTGACCATTCGTTGCTTGTTATGAATTTCATATTACACACGAAAATCCAATAAAAATCACCGAAAGCAATTTCGCATCAGAGGGTAGAGTTGTACCCTCCAAAGTTGAATGGGTAGAGGGGGTATAAAGACGTTTTTGAAATTTTCTGACTAGCTGCAGCATTTTTACTGGCAATAGTTACTCTCGGCCATATTGCGATTGCCGCAATACATTTTGGTAAGCCGGAAAATGTGTTTTATTTACGTGTAACATGTAACGTACAACATGCTATTTTTTCCTTTTAGAAGCGATGCGGAACACGATGAATTTTATAGTGTTTTTAAAAACTCGCTTTGCTAGTTTTTTTCGTTGTCATTCCGCAGAATGGTGTCGCAGTGCAGCGGCCAAAAGTTGCTTAATTTGATTTAAATGCCAGGACATGGAGGACAAAGCACGGAGCACGGAGCCGGGAGCAGGGAGCATGACCCGAGAATTGGCATTCACTAGAAAAAAATTAGATGAAACAAATTACGAATTGAAATGCACTGGCTCAGCACCAATTAAAAATTCAACGAGTTTTTCACTTAAATATTTACTGGAGTCGAGTGTGTGTTTTTGCACAAGGGAATTCATTTTGAACGTAATAAGAGATAGAGATACGAAGTTCATGAAATTTCTATCTGAATGCATCAAACATGGGAGCAGGGTGGAATTCAGCGATGGATTTAAGCAGAGTTTGACATTTCGGCTGAAACGTTCATTTCCCCAGTTGTCAACGACTTATAATAGGTTTTCCCCTACCCGCCCTACCCGCTCACCACCACTTGTTTGATGTGTTTTCCGTTTTCGGTCCACAGTCCAGAGCCTTAGGAGCACTCGATGGATGGATATCTGTGGACAGTCTCCTTTGAATTCCAGTTGGCTTATTTCATTGCAGCCCAACTGTCGTATGCAAATCTGCTTTGCTGATTAAACCTAAATAATGTTGCCTCAGTTTGCAGTGGCTCTGGCTCCGGCTCCTCTTCCTTCTGCTGCTTCTTGTCCCCTGGCTCCTCTCGCCAGATCCGCATCTACATCCGCTGTCCATGTCTTTGTCTTGTCGGTTGCCTTAAAAGATGGGATGTACCCTACACCATGGCAGCACAAAGTTGAACAACTTCGCAGTACACTTTGGAAGAGAGCGGATAAGTCCTGGCAAGCGGATCAGGAATGTATATTTACATTCAAGGCTCCTTTGGAGCAGCACTGCGCCATTGAACGGAGTTCGGATTAGTTCACAGAATTATTGTTTATTAAATTCTATCCAATAGTGCTCTGTGGCAGAGCATCCGCCCATCGTTATAGTTACCATATCTCGGTTTGGCTTTGCTCCTTCCGCTTTCCTACTCCTGCTTCTCAGTTTTTTCCTCATTTTTCTTCCTGCTAAATCTGAGACAATTTCCAACTTATAAGAGGCCGCCTCCATTTGTATAATAACACAGGGTCCTGCATCCTGGAGCAGTAGCAGCAGTCTCAGCAACAGCTTCCGCTCCCAGTGTCCTGGCCACTTGTTGTTGCCCTCACACAGATACACAGACTGGGACACAGACACTGGCATGCAACCTTATTTTTGCTTTGCATTGCAGGTTGCCTTTGGTGTATTTCCTTTTAGCCTGTCTGCTGCACGTAGTACAACATTTCCAATTTAATTTCTGTCTCAGCAACCAACCCCCAGCCCGTTCTTTGTATCCCTTTTCCCACGGCCCCTCGGTGTGGGTGTCCTGGCACAGTGGCTGGGTGTTGTGCTCTTCTGGCCGTGGCCATTGTCTTTGTCTTTGTTTGCTGTGCCATTTCCTTTTTGCGCCATGAAATTAACTCGCCTGCATATCCTTCCCCATCCTGCTCTTCCCAGAAGGGTCTGGGCTGTAATAGATTATCGTTGAATATTTTTGGTCGCCGTTTTAATTAAACTGCGCCAATGGCTGCGAAATTGTTTATAATGTCAGCAGCCCGTCATCATCATCGTCATCCGATCCAACCGGATCGCAGCTCCGCCCTGTCTCCCGCAGCTTCTCATCAAAATCGTTGTCATCCCCATCCGCTTCCATATCACAATCGACAGCATCATTATCGATGCAATGTCTGACCCAGTTGGCGGGCAACAGGCGGCTGGAGATGAGTTCGAAGGTCACAGAAGCTATATATCGCTTTGGATATTTGTTTTTGTTTGTTGTTACTTACCTTAGTTTGCATATTATAAAAAAATTTATATTTTTTTTATATTTTATAATATATATCTATTAAACCACAATTATAGCTTCCTCACGAATCCATCTTTATCAGGGAAACCAATAAATAAGCTTCCTTCCTTCGTTTCCTCTGCAGTTCGCTCTCCTTCAGTTCCACTTTTGTATTTCCCTTGTTGTTGTTTTTGTTGTTGTAATTACATAGCACTTGTTGTTTTGGCTTTGTACCAACAAAAGCCTTGACTTCGCCCCAATCCAGCCGCCACTGAGCTCTCAAAGGACGAGGAGCCACCAATAACCTCACTCGTCAGCCGGCGCACAAAAGTGTGCAGCAGAACGAGAGTATTTTGCCAAAATGACTTTTGACGTTCCTTCAATGGCAATATTTGCCAGCGTGTGTGTGCTGCCACAAAAACAGGAGCCTGGCTTGTATGTTTATCGCAATGTTGGCTGTTGAATGAATGAAGAAGTGAATGAATGGAGGAGTGCAGCAGCACAGGAGCGCAGGCCAAAGGCCAAAAAGCGAACCGAGGTGCCTGAGTGCGTCTGTCATTCTGCCAGTCTGCCACTCTGCCACTCTACCACTCTTCCAGTCTCCCAGTCTGTCACACTGCGTTGTAATATCGAAAACACTCTAAATTCTATGGCTGAAAGCTCATTTAACATGCAGTTTTACTTTGATTGGCTTTTGAGTCGCACTTAGTCGGTTGATTAGCCAGCATAACGAACATTCTGAATCAAAGTTTGAATTTTCACACAGGACCCAATAGGAGCAATTAGTGATATATGTATGTGCTCTTGATAACTACGCGATAGTGTAACAAAAGAAGGACTTCGAAAGAGCTTCATGTATAATTTAAAATGTACTTTTTTGTGCACCAACTAAGCCGCTAAGTGGATTCCCTTGAGCATAATTTGCAGCTAAAGCAAATTTGTGCAGCGATTTGCAGCCTACACCGGGGTGTGTAGTACACTCAGTGTGTGTGGGCCACCAAAGGGTTCAATTATGAACCGACGACCGCAAAAAGTTGAAACCTCAAAGCGGATACTTGGGCCACTTGTGCCGCACTGGGGGCCGCAGGTAATTTGAGGCTGAAAAATGCATCCAACAGATGTGCGAGGGAGGCCGCGCCTATAGCCGCAGATCCTTTGGGTGGCAACTTTTTTTTCGTTTTTTTTTTGTCGCGCCTAAGCGGTTGCAACTTTATGGGAAAATGGAGTGGATAGTCCTTGGGTCAGATGGCAAAGGGGCGTGGTAAGTGGGCGATGGGGACTCTTACTCTTTCAATTTCAAGGCTCATTGTGTACGACGGCTGCCTCTCATCATTGGCGAAGCATTAAATTGACTTTGAAACTTTTTACCTGCCAGCTTTGTGCCAAAAAACAGTGCCAGCAGGAACGGCAAATTGGAACGAAGTGAAACTAAACTTGAAATTAATTAACCGCGACAAGGGCACGGGGACCACCCTAGCCCGACCCACCAGCCGGCCCCACTGAAACCACTTTCTCCACTTGGGTCTGGTTCTCCACCATTTTTGGGATACACACGCACCCCAACATAACTCATAAAACCTCTAATTACACAAACAGCTGACGCAGCCATAGACAAAGGATGCCAGCCAGGAAGAGAAAGAGAGAGAGAGAGTGAGGGTGAGGGTGAGTGAGAGAGGGGATACTCCCCTCAGGGCGTGCCAAGAAAGTGGCTCGTTTTCCTGACTCCACCGCCGGGGAATCAAATAAGTTGAATATTTTAATTTTCCATCATAATTAATGCCCTTTCAACCTCCTATCCCCGGACTTAGTTTATCCCAGATGATGTGGTTGCGCTACCTCATTTTGTTGCTATCCTCCTACTCTTTCGCACTCGGTCGTGCCACTGAGCCGAGCTCTCGTTCTCCCTCTGCGGCCATCGAGCACGTGTAAATTATTGTGGCTTTCTGCGGCACTGATGGCCGGCGCCTGAAAGCATGCTACGATGTCTGCATCCAGTAGTTGGCAGGATGAAAGGTTATCCTGTTTTCGGGGATCGATGTAACAGGTGATGGCAAGTAGCTTCGCTGTTTTAATTTATTATTTTAGGCTTCTCAGCTTATTTTTAATAGGGAAACTAAAGTAATAAAGCTTAAAACATTTTGGTTCTTCATTGGGGTTTCAGGGCTTTTCTTTAAAATGCTCAGCTTTCATTTATTTTAATTAGAAACTCATTATGTTATCATCCTTTAAATATATCCTTCTCGTTAAAGGATACCCCAAGTCTATAGACTTTTCCTATTATTCCGTTGTTTCGTGGAATCGCGCATCGCAGCTCATGCCATGCCACACGCCACTCGCAGCCTCGATGCCGCCGCCGCATGTATTTCAATTACTGCATTTCTCGGCCCAGTAGTCAGCCCCGCCCCCATGGCCCGCCCTCTTCCGCGGGTGCCGTCGCCGCCGCCGCCACTGTTTTAATTTGCGCCTCGCCTGCTTTTGTTATTTTTCGCCATCCGTTTCGTTTTTTTTGCGCTCCTGCGTTTTTGTTCGCCTCCCGTTTTTACGCAAATTCATTGTTTTAATTTACTCAAGTTTGTTGACCGAAAACAAAAACTAATCAATGGCCGAACGCTGGGGCTCGCCGGGGACGGGATCGAGTGGTTTGGTTTCGGGTGGTGCTGCGGCCGCCTCCAAGGTGACGACCCAGCTGCACCACTTCTCATCCGCAGAATTTTGGGGTTAATGTTATATATGTTTATTTTTAATCAAGCATAAGCTAACTTAACTGTTTTAATCCCATTTCTGGGTCTTTGATTTGGTTTTCATGCTGTCTGTTTCTGTGGTATTTTGCTTTGCGGCTGTCCTGGCTGGGGATTCCAAATGAGAGGAGCAAACTGTAAAAAGATTCCGGGTGTAAAGTGACCTCAAGGCGAAGCAGATTATAGCAGACTGGGGAACTGATGAAAATGTGCTCAAGCGACTCTATTAAATAATACATTTTTTCTCTTCCAGCGAAGCACCTACAACTGAAGAATACAACGAGTCTAAGCAGTAGCAAAATATTGATCACTATCATCTAAAGTCAGGAGCAACAACTGATACCTAAGGTTTCTCAAGCTTTGAATATAAATAATTCAAACCGAATAAAAAACAAGAAAAACAAACAAGCAAAGAGGAAAAAGTGCAAATTATGTAAATTATTGAGAAAAAAGGAAAAACGCAAAGAGAAGCCCCGAAACCCAAACGAAAGAGAATTAGTCAAATAGAAGCGAGGGAAGAAACTCCGGGAGGAAAAAGGAGAATCTGTGACCAGGAAAGACCGGAAATTAAATCTGCAACGCAGCCCCAAAGTGGAAGAGGAAGCTGCGCCAGAACCACAACCACAACCGCAGGAAAATCCGAGGCCAGCGAGCTGGGGAGCACGCGTGCCAAATATTTGCTCAAAAATAGCAGAATAAAATAATAATCAAAGGCGCCTCAGAAAAGCGCGCAGAGTAAAGAATTTAGAGGTTGCCTCCCGGTTTCCCAGATATTGGCAAGCAAATAGTTGAAGCTTCCAGCGCGAGACGAGCAGCTGGGCAGCAAGGATACCCCGAACCCGAAGGCATTGTTGACACTCGCAGCTTACGCTTCGCTGAACCCTGACCCAATCGCCGCTTTGTCTCGGCCTTTTGTGCTAATCATCGTTACTTTGAAATCCCGACCAGGAGCGCTGGCCAACTATTTAGCCAAGGTGACAAGGCAAGGATTGTCAGCCACTTTGCAGGAGCAGGAGCAGCAGCAGCAGCAACAGCAGCAGCCGCAGAACACCACCCACAAGTCAGCTTTGCGAGGAGGCGGTGGGAGCAGGAGGGGCGGGGCAGCCATTCAACCCGAGAGCCACGCGAAACAAACAAGCCAAGGACATGGACTCCCCGCTGCCAGCGTCGCTGTCGCTGTTTGTCCTGTTGATCTTTCTGGCGATAATTAAAGGTGAGTGCCCACAACAACTATTCCCAGTGCTCACACCCCGCCCCCCATTTGTTTGACTTTCATCGCCGCTCTCACCTTGGCCAACAAGAATCCAGTTTTTTGAGGGCCAAGTTTGCTTAGGTTTCCACTAATTGAATAATTGTAAATATTAAAGTTCGGGATAAAGTTGAAGAAGAGTTAGGGCGAGGGTCCTTCTAGGTTATTACTTATTTTTCATAAAATCACAATTATTTCCACTTGTAGCCTATTCCCGACCTTGACTTGTTCGAGAATTGGGCCATAGCTGCCAGATGAAAGCAAACATTTGAAATGCACTGGCTCGAAACACCATTTGTTGAACGTCTTCCAGCTTGCCGCAGACTAACACTCGCGTTAACAAGTGCTCGAGCGTTTCCGACTTTCGCTGAGAGCGGCAGAAACTCGAACAAATCCCACTTATGTCGCACTATCAATTTCAAATGCTAAATCCCTTCCACTCGCTCGAAGCCCCAACTCCAGCCCGAAACCACTTTCCACCTGCCACCGCGCATAAATCTTGCGGCAAGGTGACACTGCCTGGCCTTGCAGCCATTGCGCATCGCCCATCCTTGCAGCCACCCAGCCGACACATTATTCAATTCCGCATCCGATTTTTCAATTTCCTTGCGAGCGTTTTCACGGCGCTTTAAGCAGGCCAAGAAAATGTAAAAGTAAAAGCCAAGCCTCTTACCCTCCCACACACACACAAGGATGTGTTATCCTGCCATGTCTATTCTATACGATTGTGTGTTTGTGGATTGTGGATGTGTGTCTGTGTGGGAAATTCCCAGGCAGCGGCCCATAAATTCACATGGAGATCGCCCTGAGCCAAACTTGGCCATATTTTTAGTTTTCACTGCTCGCTGAGTTCCGCAATTGCCAGAAAAGCGGGAAAAAGTTAAAAAAACAAAGACGTCGAATGGAGACTGTCGCGGGAGGGAGGAAGATGGTTCTGGGAGTCGTGGGAGGTGCACAGCAATGAGACAAATATACACGTAAAACAGAAAAAAAGCATGGAATTGTCATGCGGAGCAGTCCCCAGGAGGCCGCACTTCAAATCCAGCCACCGTCTCCTCCCTGGAGTGCCTCGCAGAAGGACTCGCAGAAAAATTCACATCCCCGATGGAGGAGGTAGGGAGGGGCGGCAGTAAAGGAAAAACAACAATGCCCCCAAAACGTTATACACAATATCTGTCTTTTTTAAGTTGCATCGAGAGTTGAGAAGTTCCGTGCCACTATTTTTTTCCGCTTTCCTCCACTTTTTACGCCGCTCCGGTCCGATGAAGTCTCATGTGCCCCGATGTTGACAAAAATAACAAGCCACGGGTCGGGTCGGCGCGATTCAACTCAATTCACTTTGTTTGCTTCAAGTGTTGTCACTGCCACGGCGTACTCGATGCCCCAAATGAAGATTGCATTGAGAGTGCAGGATATCCGCAAAGGATATATCAGAGGCTAGTCTTCAAAATGAAGTCTCTCAAGGGTTCCCTAATATTTTCCATTACTGCTTCCAAGAATACTTTTAGGGGTTGGAACTTTTTTAAATTAATATTCCTCCAATTTATGAACAATTATTAAATTAAATTGATCCATAATTATGAGCCTAACAATAGCTTTCTAGGGAAGTAGAGATAGATAGATAGCGATATTCTATTATATGAAATCGTCCTATTAAAGGCTTCTAGGATCTGACATACTCTTCAAGAATTCCTCGCAAAATCAGGCCTGCCCTTCCACTATTTCCCAGCCGAATGTCCTGGCCGGGGTCCATTGTCCTCTTTGCCGCTGAAAAGTTATTACTTAAGCGTCGCTGGGGGAGTTGACAAGAAAATCTTTGACTTTGTCCCGACCTGCGCTCTACGGCTTTTCTTTATTTTCTTTCCATTTCTCCCCTACCTTTTGCTTTCTCCTCCTGCCTCAGTCTTGCCACATTTCCCTTTCCGTTTCGCGCTTCTTTTGAGATTCCCCGACAGAGACTAATGAAGACGGCAGGCAGGCAGGCTGGCTGGCTCGCTGGCAGGCAGTTCGCAGTCCGGGAATTGGGATTGCGACTCGAGATTGCCCGGCCAAAGACAAATATTTTCAATAAGCTGATATCGGAGTGTGCACTGATTGGAAAATCAGGAGTTGGAAATTGCCAAAAGACGCCATTTTTCAGCATTCAATGTTATTGCCTGGCTTTGTTGTTTTTTGTTTGGGGAAACGCATAAATTGTGCGACCGACCGTCCGCCCGACCGTCCTGCCATTTGAGTCCAGACTGCAGCACCTTGTCAGTGCTCCATGGGACCGTTCCAATCTGCCGTGCTTATATATGGGCCGGCCATATATTTTGTTGTAAGACATTTTACGCATTTTCGTGCATTTAAATGACATAAATTTCTATTGGATTTGCGAGCCAGAGCTGGGCCAGACATTTCAGCTTTAATTTGTTGTTTCGCCATCAGAGGGCCTCCATTTCCCATTTGAATGCGAGTTCCCAATTGTGGTGAGCAGAAGTCGTGGGATTACTTCGGCCCCAATGTATTTGTTAATATCCTTGTTAATATCCTGAGAACTGGCGCAGAACTTGCCGCAATGAGGAAACTTCTGCCATCCAATCCGTTGCCATGTTGCTGGCTGGCTGGCTCTGTTCTAAGCCAACTTTCAAACTTGGCCTGTCCTCCACCGTCCTCCGTTGCGTGGCCACAGCCAGCTCGTCTTTCCTCAGGATTCCAGGTAAAGCGGATAACTCAGACCCAGACTCCGGCTGTGGCAGCGGATGTGGCCGTGCCTTTGCCAGGGACTCTGCTTCTGAGCATGATTCTTACTGTGACTTTGGGTTCGGTTAGAGTTTCCGGCTCCGGTTGTTCGCAGGAGCAACTTTCAAGGTTGCCGCGCCGTGGTCGTATCTATGGTAGACAGATCCGGAGCTGGACAAAGGCGCAGTGCAAGATGCAAGGCAAGGAAAACAAGTTTTAGTTACGCGCTCTGCACTTCCGTGGCGCCACCGACGAGCTAACCTTGCGCTCCTTAGAGTTTCCTTTCAGCTGGAGGTGAGCGATATATCATCGTAGTATCTGACAGTTATCAGATACTTTGGAAGCTGAATGACAATTTTGGAGTGTTCTATATTAAAATAAGAATCTATATCAGATATGACTGGCAAACATATTCCACAAAGTTGTTCAGTAACTATATCCCCGTCTCACGCTGCCACCCCTAGTGCGCTGTGGGTGGCTGCAAATCCTAAGCCACTCCCGCCCGTGAGGCACCTGTAGGCATCTTCGAGGGAGTGGCATCTCCACCCCGAGTTCCAGTTGCTCCCCATTGTCATCCTTGAATGAGTCAGCGATGCCGCCACAAAAGTTTGCAAATAAGTATTTTTTATACTGTCAATCCCGGCGCTACTGCGTCCCCCCTCGTAAAAAGCTCAGGAGTGCGGAGGAAACTTAGTGCCTGCGCCTAAATAACCGTAAACAGCACTCGTGGGCCTCCAGTGGCAGAGGGGGAGAGCCGGGGGAGATGAAGCGGAAGGGGCTGGGCGGGATGAGCAGAAACAAAAGTTGATAAGCATAAATTTGCTGTAATTTAACGCATTCAATTACAAAAACAAGAAAGAAAAAAGAAGAAACGACGACGAAAGGAAGAGCCAGGGAAATAATGTTGGAAAAAAAGAAGGAAGGATAGGGGAAGGATATGTTCGAGGGCTGGCTGAGAGATTTGAGACTTGCAAGCTGCGCGCGGTGACTTACTTAAAAATGTCATAAAAAAGAAACAAGCAACGGGAGAGGACTCTGGCGCAAGGATAAGTACAGGGACGAAGGACACACCTCAGCTTAGCTCACCTCCACTTGGGCTTCCACTTGGCTTGGGAGTTTTCATTCACTTTACGACCTTGTATTGGATTCCAACGACTTTGTGATTCCGGGAAAATTCCTTACTCACTTTCAATCAGCCAGCATGCCAGCATTCGAGTATTATGTTTCCCAGCAGTGGATAATATTCAAATTAGACGGGGAAATTTCCAGCGATTAACGTTGTAAATATAGTTTATGGCTCGGATCCTTTTACGACATGAGTATTTTCAGCCGCCCAACTTTTTACGCTCTCAATTAATAGGTACTCAAAAAAATTACCATAAACCGAGTCAATAAAGATTTTATTGATTTCCATGTAAAATGCCTGTAATTCAAACGAATTGTTCCATTCGTTCCACTAATGTATTGAATTATTTTGTTTTCAATATTCGAGCTACCCCATAAACAGGCTTTATAGGTGTGGCTGGGACTGTGTGGCACTTGTAGTTCATTCGCAGAAAGAAGTGTAATGTTGATGTGAATGGGCCCCCGAGTAGTCGGGCCTGGAAAGGGGCAACTAAAGTATCTTTCGGGTGTATCTATTCCGACATTGAGGGAGCTCTGGAGAAATTAAAATCACTGGCGAGCGTTTTCGGCGGCTGTTTGCCAGACACTTGAATGCCTCGCTGCTCCGATACTTTCTGCACTAAAAGCGTTTAAAAAACAAAAAACAGCAAGGAGAAAAGGTTTTCCTGCCCAGAGAGTTTTTCGGCGCGGATGGCGGCCGCGGCGGCGTGCGCCCGATGCCCCATAAAAGGTAAAAAATAATTGTGCCCATGGCGACTGCAAAGCGAATTACAAACAGGCCACCCGAAGGCACCACGCTGGGTTCCAGCGCCCCTTTTTTCACGCCCCCGTGACTTCACTGGGCGAAATCTGCCACAGTTCCTTTTGTGGCAGCCAACGCTGCGGATGAGTAATTTTCTATGTTTCGTGAATTTAATTTTCCAAACAATAGTAATGCCGGAATGGTTACTTTGTTCAAGTGAAATTAATTTTCTGCCTCATTTTCACCTTGTCATAAATTTACAATTCTCTCGAAGCAACATTGCGTATGAGTAATATTTTTGAAACATAATTATTTTTCAGGTTTTGTTTAAAAATAATCTATACGTTATTTATACCGGATTTGTATTTAAAAAACCATTCTTTGTGTGGAAACCCCCTTTTTTTCTCCTAGTGTTGAACGGTGTAATATATGCAGCAGTGGCGTAACGGCAGCCAAAATGAAAGTGAATGTGAATGTATATCGGAGTGGGTCAGGGGACTTGGGGCCCAATTGACTGACTTGGCTCAGGCCCTGTCTCCTGCTCCTGCTCCCGCTCCCGCTCCTACTCCCGCTCCGGCTTTGGGCTTCTCTAGTTGCCCGCCCAGCGGCGCTGGCAGCCGATTCTGTCGGGAAAACAGACAGAACAGAAAGAAAAACATGCAAATTTCAGCTGGCTTGTGTGCGATGGGGAGGTCACGGAGGGCAGTCGCCGGATGGCGAGGTAGCCTGCCCACAGCGAATTTTACTTTGTTGTGCGTCGAGATATTTGCATAGCCTACGCTCGCTAGGGCGCCCGGGATCCCCAGTTTCGGGCTGCTGTCTCCATGGTGACATTAACAACGTGAGCGTGCCGAGGTTTTGTTCGGTTTCGAGGGGATAGCACGGAGTGGGGGTGGTGTGGTTCGCTGGTTCGGGCTGGGATGAAGGCGGCGGAGTGGCAGTCAGGTGAGCCCTGGTCCTGGCCGAAATTCCTGTTCCGAAATCCCGGTCTTTGGGCCATTCCCTTTTTCTGGACCCTTCGCCCCCCAGTCCGGATTGAGTTGAGTAATTTCAGCGCATAATGAATTAAAATCTGGAATTGAGACTCGTCTTTCAAGGATATTTGGGGATGCGCATGTTTGTTCCCGTTACTTTTCTGCTCAAAGTCCTGGAACCGCAAACATGCTGAGCGGGAAGCACAGGAAGCGAGCGACCGAAAGCGAGAGAGTAGAGCGGAAAATCGGAGAGCGGAAAACTCCTCGGAGCGGAAAAGCGAGAGAAGGCGAGTGCGTGGGTGCGTAGCTCTTTCACTCAAAGTCCAAGTCCGAGTCGCTACGAGTTTCATTCAATGGATTTTTTCTCATATATATATGCATATATATTAAATATATACACACCAATCAGCCGTTATGTACAAAATTCTTTGTGCTGCCGCTTGTGTTTGTTGGCAGACAGCATCAAGTGTGTATTTTCTTTTTGGACTCATAATTGACAGACAGTTGAATTTTTGATGCGACTCCTGTCTGCAGGACGCTGTCGGAGGAAAGCGGCAGCGGAAACAGGGCTGTCAGGGAGCTGGCGAGGGCGACAGGACCCGAGAACATGGGTGGAAATGCGCCCAAAAGCCATTTTCCATTCCCATTAGCCGCTGTCAACAGATGCAAGCTGCAGCCATAAAGTGCGTTACGGTGTTTTCGGCGCAGACCTTTAATTGACACTAAAACGCTCTCGTTTTAATTAGGAACTATTCACGTGCACTAAAAGAAATTAATCAGTTTATTAAATATTTCGGTTTTTTAACTAGGAAACAAGACATTATCGACTTGACCTTGAAAGAGTTGGGAGAAGTCTTCTCCTCCAACCCACAATGAAACTCTATATTTAAACCCACTTTAAACTATAAGGCTCTTAGTTCCTTTGCAGCTAATTTAATTAACCTACTTTACTCTAACGTGAGTTTGCTTAGACCTTTTCAAGTGTAGGGTAATTTTTTTAAGTGCAAACATGGGTGCAGGGCAAATATGGGGAGGTGGGAGGAGATAGAGGTCGAGATTGGTGGCAGAATTGTCATGGCATCCCGCAAGCATGTCAAGGATGTCGACGCCATCTCACCGATGCCCGTGTCCTCAGGTTGTTATAGCAGGTGCATCGGCCACCCATCCACCCATAGAGCCATCCACCCACCAACCACCCAAACTAAAAGCCAAATGGTGCTTGTCGCATCAGGCGCTCGTTAGTCAGGCGGGGATTGCCGGCAGCTTAGAGAACCAACATCTAATCGACATTGACGTGGCATCCCTGCCGCCGACATCCTCCTGACTAAGTGCCAAACAATGAGCTCCTGCCCGGAATGCCGAACCTCCAAAAACTCTTTTGTCTCTGCAACGCCTCACCTACTTGGCATTCATGTGGCAACTAGTTAGGGGATACTCCAGGGGCGGGGGCATGGGCGTAGGAGAAGCTGCACATCCTCCCAGAGGCCCCCAAAATAATGATCCCGAAAGTGGCAAGTGAAATTGGGGGCCTCAAGGCACTCCAGCTGTTGGTGGAGTTGAAAAGTGCCAGCCATACAATATTTATGCCATGAAATAATATTACTCATACGCAGTGGTGTCAGAACTAAACGAACTAGCAGGATTTGTGAAAACTGCACTGCATATTATTTGTTGCTTTGTCATTTGTCCGTGTTTTCGTTTCATCTTATTTCTATCCAAACTGTCTCATCTCCTAACAAACGAGCTGTCCCTGACTTTGGCCATCAGTCTTCCAGCCACAACCTGCTCGTACGTATCTGTATATATTGCATTATTTTGCGCCCGTTGCCTGGATTTGTGGCTTGATTTATAGTTTCGCCTGCGAGATATGTGGGTCTCAGAAGCTTCGGGTTTGGCTTCGGAACTGTCTTGTGTTTTTTGGGCGCAGCCAGCTGGCAATAGAAGACGACAATGTCCATTAAGAAAATAGATGTGGAAACACCTCCCCGCCACAAGTCCCCGCCCACGCCAGCTTAGCACGCGTTGCATGCATGTGTTGCTCTGCGGCGCACCTTGGCCCCTTAATGTATGCAATAAAGCTCAAGTGTAGACCGTCCTCACCGCCCCCAGGCTGCTCTTCTCTTTGGTCTCGGCTGTGGCCCAGCTAAGCCCGACTCGGTCCCAAGCTAACCTTCACTTTCACTCGCCCACCCACACACGTCCTCTCACGCAAACGCCCACCCATAGACATGCCGAAGTGTGCGTACGTGGCACATTGTTGCATTTCACGTAACTCGTATTGTTGTTTCACCTTCTTCGCCGCCCAGCTCGGCCCCTCGCCCGCCCCCCTTCACTAAACAAAGCTGTTGCAATGTGCAAAATGCTGCTGTTGAAAAGTCCTTGTTGTAATTACATTTTGTTTTACTCGTGTTGAGGTTTTTTGTACTCTCACGGCGACCTTTTTGCACCGTCCCTGTGTAGCTCCTTCTCATTGTCCATCTCGCTCTCTCCCCTCGCTGCTTTCTCCATTTCTCCATTCCCCGCTGGGGTCTATGCATGTGGCAACTGGTGGCAGCCGAGAGGAGCGGTGGCGGCGGAAGCGGGGATCAGAGTTTGGGGATCCATGAAATTCATGCGTGATTTTTATTGTCGTGTTGTGTGCACATAAAATCATGTTTATGCATGTTCCACTCGTGTCCTGCCTCGCTCTGGCGGGGGATAGCAACAAGTTACAGTTACAGTTACAAGCTACATGCCTCGAATGCCATGTCAATGCCACGCCCCAAAATGTGTGCAATCCTGTAAAATTTTGAACTTTATTGAATTTCTAGCATTTTATTGTGTGTAAAATTTACCGTTTCAATTATTTCACAAAGACAAAAAAGCTTGAATCACCAAGCGGAGAGACAGAGATGGATGGAGTGTCACAATGTGATAGAGACGGATGACCCATTTGAATAAGTTAGAGTGCATTTTTAGAGGCAATATGCATATTGATTCAAAATTAAAATGACTTTGTCATGGCTGAAAGTAAATAATAAAATATTTTATTAAATTTGAACGTGTGGTGATTTTTAAGTTGTGTAGTTTTTAATTTATGGCATAGTTTGTAGGTTAGCTTTTCCCCATTTCAGTCGAAATCAAGTCGAACTAGTACCGATACTCTGCCAAAGGACCTTGACTAAAATGAGTGCGACGAGAATATTCCGTTCCCACTGCATTGACTTTGACATTTATCGTCCTGGACTGAGGCAACCGCCCCCCGCATGGACAAGGGTGGAGGTGGGGACGGTCGTGGGGATTTGGCCTCGGGCGGAATGGAAGGCTGTCTTGCGAGAGGGAATCGGTCCCCGACACTGGTCAGGTGAAGCGATATTGACAGATTGGAATTGATTGTAATCTGCGTTGAGATGAATGGGCCGGGGGAATCGAATCGAATGGAATTGCTTAAGGGGATTTGGCGAGGTGGAAGTGGAGGAGGAGGAGGGGACTTCAGAGGCGGCTTACAGCGAACAAAAAACGCCAGGGGTCTGCTAATTAACGCTTAATTATAGTTCAGGCCCTCGTCGGCGAGTGGCTCGGTGGATTAGAGGCCCAGTGGGTGGTGGCCTGGCCGGCTGGATGGCGCGCAAAAATGGGTCAAGGTCGAATTGGGTCAACTAAAGAGCAGTCCATTGAGCTGTTTGCTATTTTAAGTGTGTCTATCTGTTGCACTCTTTCTTCTGCCCGCCCCGTTCCCCTTCTGTTCGACTCACTATCGTCCTTCGGCTGGGCCAATGACAGTTACAGCTACGATTACTGTTACTCTTACAGTTACAGCTGCTATTGCAGTTGCAGTTACGTTTGCCGTTAGTTTGTTAGCTTACAACTAAAAGCTTTTTGCGCTGCACTAAGACCAGCGGGAGAGGGGAAAGGGAGAGCGAGAGAGACGGGACGAGCAAGAGAAAGTGCGAGTGAAAAAATTCTGAAGCGAGAAAGTGAATTTAATGGCTGGGAAAATTAGTTCTTTGAAGGGGTTTAGCCGGGCTTAAGCGAGCTCAGGGAAATTGCATTTTTATTTAACTGATATTCCTTGAGTGTTTCCCATGAAAAGACTTCCACTCAACGTGTTTGTCAACCGGCGAGGAAAATAGGAAAAATATTCCCCCTTTTTATCCCATTTCAATTGCAATCAGAACCGAAAGGAATACGCCCACCCGACTGGGCCTTCTGCTGCCTTTATTGGATCCCTCCGCCCTCGTCGTTCCCCCGTCGATATTACGAGATTTCGTCCGCCTACAACTATCAGCCTACCCACGCATCCGTCACACAAGTTGATGACTTACTTCGCAACAAAAGTGAGGGAAATATTGCAAATGTAATATGATTGGTGATGGTGGCTAGGGGCCGGGTGGTTGGGTGCCACATACATATGAAAGTATGTATCTAGGTGGCGCAGCCGATACGACATTCGGGAGGGGTAGGTCCTGGCGGTTCGGCAATTTACGTTTTCCAAAGCACAGACTCAAGCAGACACTCGTAGAAATTCCACGGTGTTTAAAATATAAACGAGAATACAAGTGGAATTCTTATTGAAATTCCTTGGAATATTAAAGGGTTAAAGCGCATCATTTCTTATCTATAGGTAGGGGGCTAAATATCATTCTGAACAATGGAGCTAGGATATAGGTACATACCAGAGATGAACAAATCTTTGTATGTTTATTTTTAGAACATTTAATAATACCAGGATATTTTGCAATCCAACTCTTGCCAAAATCTGTTGAATATTCAGAAAGAAGTGAAAAAACACTTTGCCTCCCACCTAGGGCTGTCCACGGGCAGCCCACCCACACCCTCTTTGAGACTCAAAGTCTGCCTGCCAGCATGTGTGTGTGTTTAATCCCGTTTTTGTGTATGTTTGCTGGCAATTTCCGCTCCTACATTTCCGTTCGTTTTGTCACGTAGTTTATGAATGAATTTAACCGCCGTCGGTGGTGCCGATGACGGCGACAGCCAAGGCGAGGGGGAGGGCGTGGCAGCTGAGACGGGGGCTGGCGAAGTAGCGGCCATAAAGCTTGTTGATATGTTTTAATGAGCACTTTTTGCATGCACATGAATCGCTCTCGGCGCGCCTATATGGGCTATATGTGTGTGTGTGTCCTAGTGTGTGGCTGTGCGATGCACATGGGATACTAAAAAGCTTGCAACATGCCCAACCAACTGAATGACACTCATCGCACATTTAAAGGCCGCCACTCGGGCTTCGAATGGGGCTCTCTCCCGTAAATTGCTGGCTTGCAACTTAGGCTGCTCACTTGCCATGGAAAGACCCTCGTACGTCCCCGCCCTGACCCGCTCCTCCCTCGACAGCCACCACTTGCATAACAAAAGACTCGGCCGAAAAAAACTTTTTTAATTACATTTTTCATTTCCTCCCTGTGCCCTGCGCACATTACGTATACGCATATGTGTCCCGTTCGAATGGGTTGAAGTGCTGGCATATTCCGACAATTTTCGCAGCCAATAAAAATGACCAAAAACTTGGCTTATTGGCATCTGAGCTGAACTTTCAGATGTAATATCCTTTAACGTATCCTGTGAGATTTCTCATCCTTTGGTTGTGCAACGATTTAGCGATTGCCCTGTCACTCTAGAGCTTCCACACCCCGATCCCTTTGGCCGCTTGTAGTGTGGTCCCTTTGTAGCTGGCCGCCTGACTAACTGCCGGTCTGTTGCGACAGCTTTTGCCCATTTCTCGCTGTAAGGACCAAAGATGCGACAAGGGTGGCGGGCCGAAGCAAGTCCAAGCAACAAAGCTGTCAATAACAAGTGTAGCCAATATGCTGCTGAAGTTGCCCAGATTGGGGAAATAATCGGAAGAGCAGTCTCAGAAGTTGTGTGGCTATTATTTCTTTCAATTAGGGTATTTATTTTATAGATGGTTTTTGGATAGTTTAGTTTAGATGGGCAAGATACTCCTTGTACTAATATACTATTCATCATTCGGAAGTTCTGCTACTGCCCTCGCTGGCTTCATTTGAGGTTTTCTAGTCATAGTCTTACTTAGTTGTTGCTACTGCTGTTGCTTTGTAGGCATGTCTTGGCCAAAAATTCATCGACAACTTGTTAGATGTTAGATGTTAGAGAAACGGTTGTGGTTTTCTTCCTCATAGCCAAGATACTGAGGCGAATGTAAGGGAGAAGGTCAGCAAAAGACGCAAAACGATTTATGCCCAAGGACACTGACAAAAATTAAATCATTTTTACAAAAGCCCGATAAGGTTTTTATTTAAAATGATCCAATACAACTTCCATCCATTTTGGAAACAGCATTACTTTAATTTATAATTAAAAACTTTTTCAAATGGAAACCATTTTTTTTTCTGTTCCCTGTTTTTTTTACGGATTTTGTACGGGCGTAAGCCAAGGGATACACTCCGTTCGATTTCTCATTGGTCTGGCTCCTGTCCTGGCTCCATTTCACGTATCCTGGCCAACGGCATTTTACTTATGAGTGTCATGCGTCGCAAATCTCTGAATCTCTGCTGAACTCGCAAGATACATTGCCTTACGTGAACACACGGACACAGATGCAGAGACAGATACGGCTACAAAGATGGAAAGATACAAGATACACAGGCGATACATATATTTTTCTCGACACACTCTGACAGCAGATAAAGCCCCTAGAGGTTGGATGGACGGGCTGGGTGGTCCACCACCCAGTCGGTGTGGCTGGTTGGATTCATTGGCCGTGCTCAATGCATGTCAATTTGTGGTTTCTTTATCCGGATTCGCTCGCCCACCTCTGTGCCGCCAATCTTCTGGTCCTCTTGTTTCAGATTGTTTGCCAAGACCCTGAAACCGTGAAAATCGTTTATGGCCGAAAAGGTGATCAAAGTCCGGAGAAATTCAGAATATTCATGAGATTTAAATGCGGGCTTAGATTTTCTCAGCAGAGTAGGCAAACTCAGCAGAAAGTGCAGGCGCGATCATGCGGGTGTTGTTTCCTCTACTTTGAAATGCAGCTAAGGCCACGTTCCACCCATTTTTCCAGCCCCTTTCTAGGAGTTCGCAGAGCCTCCTTTGAGCTCGCCGCACCCACAGCAAGACAAACTGTGAGAAGGACGAGAACAAGTTGCCAAATTTATTTGCGTTTATCTTTGTGCCAAAGTTTTTGGTTAACGTGTTTGCCATTGTCAACAACTTTGTTGTGGTGCCATGCACCACTCAATCCCTCGTCCCCTTCTTCAGTCCCCACTCCCATCATCTTGCAATTGCAATTGCTTTTGCCAAGTTTTTGGCCAAATTGTTTGTTTTGTTCGGCGCGTGCACTTTTTCCCCACACAGTTTTTTCGTTGGTCGTTTTTCTTTTGCCGTCGTCGTTTGTTGCTCGTTGCTCGTCCTCTTGGTCCCTGTGATTGTGTGTGTGTGTCAGATACACAATGGGCCGTCGCCCACCCCGGCTTGGAGGCCCGACGCTTCTGTACCCGTCCCCCCGGCCAGTATCAATATTTGACTTGTTGTACTGCCGTTTGAAAGCGTCGAATTTTCGCATTTTATTGTATTTCGTTTGGTCTCTGCCGTGAGTCTCTGTCAGTTTAGCATTGAAGTCGAGCGTTAAATGTTTTTCCATGCTCGATTTTCTACGGGCCGGACCGAACGGACACAGATACAGATGCAGCTGCAGTACAGATACGGATACCCATATCCGAGAATCTATGTCTGTGGCTTTTATATTTCCAATTTGCCAGCACAAACAGAAAGCAATTGTGAAATGCATTTAAGTGACGCCCGAAAATATTTTCAGTTTATTTGCATATTGTGCTTTGATTGCCCCGACAATCGAGTATAATTTCAATTCTTCTGTTGACTCGACTTAAAATATCTTCAATTTAATTGATTGGCATTGCCACCGAGTCTCGAGGGAGAGGTGAGGACACAGGACCATGTTTGCCATGTAACTATGGAATGCGCTATTCCAATTGTGGCAAGTATTCAATTTTCCATAAATTGGAATCATTGATGTCCTTCCTGGCTTACAGACAGGATCTTCTGGTTGTTCCCCCATAAAAATAGGTTATGGGCCAAGTTACAGAGTGTAAATTGCAACTAATAACGGAAAACAATTGCTGAGGCTTTTCCAATTACCAGAAAACAAAATATTAAATTGCAGACTGCAGTTGGATGCCTTGTGGAACTCCCCCTAGTGGCAAGCTTACTGAGATTCCCACCCACTTTCCACCCGATTGCCTTAGCATATGAACAGACTCCGTGTCCGATTCCCGAGCACTTCCCGATAATCGTGCATTTACCATTTGGGAAGTGAACCATCTGGTCGTCCTTGTCGGTCCGCCTGTCTCTTTATCTGCCGTTCCATTCGCCCATTCACACTGGGCTATTGCCACATAAACGTTAACTGTATTACCCAAGCACATACACATACCCATAGCCCGCCACTTGCCCTTGTATTTAATCAGCTTTCGTTTTACCTTTCTTTTACTTACAGGTAAGTGCTCATATCCTTTCGCTGTCAACTTTAAACTGCAATTTGTGGCACAAGGCACACGGCACAAGGCACTGAGTGGAGCAGGGAGATGAATGCGGAAAAAATGTCGCAAGTATGAGCTCTAAAAAGAATGCAGACACACGACCACACTCAGTCAGTCACACAACCATACACCCACACAGGCACGGTGTATATGAAAGTAATAAAAAAAAGAAACCTTGACATAAACCTTAGAGATATGGCCAGAAAGTATGCACATCTAACGCACAAAGTCTAACAATAACTGAAGGCGAAAGTGGTATGGGAGGACGGAATGGGGCTGAAGCAATCTGCCTTAACTTTGGTAACAAGTTTTTGTTATTGTTTTCATGTCTACGTGTGTGCGGGTGTGCGGGGTGTGGGTGTGCTTGGACGTGTCTGTGTGTGAAGGCAGCTGTCAAAAATCAACGCAAACGTCAACGCTAAAAAGCAACAACATCCTCAACAACAACATCAACAACAAAAAAGCCAACTCACAGAAACAAGAAAGAAAAAAATTAAGAGAGCGGGAGCGGAGAGGGGCGTCGGACACATGTTGAAAATGTCAAAAAGTAGGCAACATGTTGTGTGGAAGGCCTACCGTGCCCCTCCCGCATGCACCACCCGCTGCCTTATTGTATTTAGATATTTTTATAAGTTTACTACAAAACACATAAACACACACACGCACACATAGACGAGCACACACCCACGCCATAAACGTCGCCTGAGATACGTACATGGCCTAAAAAGTCGGGGCAGTAAGGTCGCCAGAAAGCTTTAAAAAATTCTTCACATCTTGCCACCGTTTTATTTTCGTTCTTTCGGCTTTTTTTTGGCCTGTTCCGTTGTCAGCTGCCAACTATATGGGGGCAAAAAGCGTTCATTGATTTTTATGGCCAACGCCTGCCAAGTGACAAGCGACAACTTTCATGGACTTGTCAGGCCGCCGATAATCGTTTTGGCTACCCCGAAATTTTTGTTTGCAAGATGCTTATTCACTCAGTTTTTTATTAGCTGTTTTTTATTAGTGATAAGCTTGACGACAAGTCAGAAAATTACACTGTCAAAAGCTAAAAAAATAGGCAATCATATAAGAGCACTCTTTAAACAAGTCCTACCTTTATCCTGCGGCGAGATTCCCTGAAAACCTCCCACTAATATTTATTTTAGCTCCATCCTACGATTAATATGCTCCTTTCACTGAAGATGAAATCAAATTATTTCTCATAATTGAATTGCCACGCTTATGAACATAAAAACTTTTGGGATGTCAGGAAACATCTCAAGAGATTCCGAGAAATACCAATCATGGTAACGTTTCGAGAAGAAGCTCCTCTCGAAGTTTCCTCGAATCGTAAACAATGTTTTTAACCCTTTGCCGGGCCGGGGGTTTCTTTTGTAGGGCATTGTGTTGACTTTTTGATTATTTGGCTTTTAGTTGATTATAAACAGGATATGGAGGCGGAACAGCATGGCGGGGGGACTCATATTCATCGAGGGCCACACACTCGGGCACAATGGCTCCGGTCCCAGCTAGGGGGACCGGGACAAAAGACCCGGGCTGCCGGGCTGCCCATGAGAAACGGCAAACGGAACTGTGACAAAAGGGATGATCTGCTCTAAAGTACAGACACCCACGCCCCCACGTGTATCCTTGTGACACACTATCGTCCCGAGCTTTAAGTCTGCCTCGTTTCGTGTCATAAAAAGGAGGAAGAGCCCTGGACAGCCGGGTAAGGAGCTCAGCTGGGCAGGAATTGGTCCTGGTTTGGGTTATGGTCTTGGTTTTGGCTTTCGGGTGGAAATCAATTTAACGCACGCACGACTTCGCCTGCCAGAAACTATCGGGCAATGAGCCTTGTCGCGGGCAAACCCTTTAATGTTATCGCGTCGTTATCCTTATCGTCTTGTTCCCAGCGCTTTAAACTTGGCCAACACAAGACTGGTTAATCAAGGGCCGAGGGAGGGTGTCTGCTGTGAGATGGCCCACTCATCGACTTTGGTATTACCGAAGAAAGGCCTGACAGGCCTGGCGCATACGTACTTTGCTTAGTTAGGTTAGCAGGCTTATTTGCAGCGAGGGTTGCTTGGTGAGTTATCAGGTACTTGAATCTGTAAGTAACAGATCCATTGGCTTCATCTAATGAGGATAAATCTTAGTTAATAAATGCCCGTCATTAGTAACTTTAACTTTAAGGATTCATTCACGAACAACCCTCTGTCCCAGTTGAGTTCAACATTTTTGAAAATCATTCCTCGGCAAATGCTGCCTGGCTGCCAAACGCAGGCTAACCTCTGCCGTTGCCGCTGCCGCTCCTGGCATGTCCTCCCCCACTCAGATGGTTTCCCCTTCCCATCGCCCCCTTTCGACAGCCGAACAAGAACAACAACTGCCTAAGACACTTGCGATTTTAGCTTTCAGCTTGAGTTTTATTTTTTCTCCGACAGCGAATTGGGTTAAGCGGCAAGCGGTGTTTGTGCGTATGTGTGTATCTGTGTTGAGGCACATCGTAGTGTGTGTGGGCTTATCCCGGGCTAACTGAAACTCAATTGGATGTAGCATGTAGCTTGTAGCTTGTAGGTCGGCGTGCCCTTGTCCCGAACTTAAACGCTGAAATGAGCAACTTTTACGCCGAAGCGTGTGCACGGGGAACAACAAATAAAATTCACATAAATTATACACATTCAGTTCGGGCTGTCGCTGGTGTTGTTGCTATTTCTCCTGTTTTCTGCCAGCCATTACGTTACGCTACGTTACGTCGAGCGCCTTTTGTTACCTTTTTTTTTTTCATTTAGCATCTCACCGTTTCGTTTTGGCCGTCCCCCGCTTGGCTTTAGTCTTTTGTTTTAGTCTTGCATTTAAATTAAGTCTAAATGTCGACAAGAGGCCATAATTGTTGTTGCCATTGCCGGGCTGTTGTTGGCGGAACAGTTGCTGTTCCGGCTGAACGCCGGAGTTGTCACAGTTAACGAGACAACAGCTTTTGAGCGCATAAACCTGATACCCTATAGTGTACGCAGAATCCTTTAAAGGCATTGCGTAGTTGGGTTGCCTTCTTGGCAACTGCGCTTAAAAAGCCAACACGGATACGGATGGCGGATATATTGACATTGCCAGCGCTGGTCGAGGCCATATTTATTTTCAATTTAACTTTAATGCTCGCATGTTGCAAGCAAACAAGTTGCGGATAAGGGGCGAGGCCACTTCGAAAGCTTGTTGCATGTCCCGTCCGCATTTGTCCGGGCCAAGTAATTTATGGCCCAAACAGCGTCAGCAGGAGCAGCAGGCGAGGAAGTCGGTAGTAAAGTTAATGCGCTCGAGCCAAAAAAAGTTCTGCCAACAAACTGGGCCATGGCGACCCTCATCATAATTGAATCTCGCTAAAAACGAACTGCTGCCAAAACTTTATAATGGAATATGTACCGTGGATAGGACACACGGGTGCACAGATGGCCGCAAAGAGCGTAGGACATTTTCCGAGAGTGGATAACCAATGCCCGAAATTGATACCAACACCATGTTCCGCCACATTCATTTTGCGGGGCTATGTTGCATCTAAATTATGACCACAATAAATTACCATATGTAATGGTAATGGTTTCCCACTCAAAAGAAACTTCGGAGGGTGGACATTTTAGCAGAGCTGTTCAATAAAAATATTATTAAAGAGTACCAATTTAATTTAAATTTAAAATGAAAAATATCAGAAAAATATGGTCTATGTGAATAAATTAAAAAAATACAATTTCAAATTAAAATTCAAATTTTACATTTTTTATAAGAGCTCATAATTTCTCCATAAATAAAAAATGTAAAAGCCTGGAAATTGAATATTTAATGTGATATTTATCGGATTAATTCCTATCCACTTGTTGCTAAATAGTTTCGAGTACAACCGGAAATGAACAGATTAAACACTAATGGCGCGAACCAAAATGGCGGACTCTCTCTCTCTCGTGTATAAAAAACTATAGCCTACTTAGCTGTGCTGAGCATGGAATCGCCCAAAATTTACTTAATTGCTGGCCACAAAAGTTGGCTAAGGACAAACGCAAGGCAAACATCGCCATCGCCGCCCCCGCGAGTGACCTTTGGCCTGGCACAAAATGGCAACAATTATTTAACTGTGTTCTTTCGTATAATTCATAAATATTTTACGACTTTCATGTCACAACTTGTTGTTGGGGGGCCGAAGCCGAAACATTTTGCGCCCGAAAATTGTTCATTTAAATTTTAATTGCTTTATAAATGCTAAAAAGTCCTTGAACTTTTTACGTAAGAGTGAAAGTGCTTCAGCTCTTAGCTGGGCTTGGGTCAGGCCACGCCCACTATCACTACCACCCCGCAACGCCCATCGTGGCTCTCATCTCATAAAATATGATAAAGCTGCCCTTGGACCAAGTGAGGAGGAAAGAGCGTACATTTTGCTAGTTTGAAGCATTTTCGAAATGAAAATCTCCCTGCCCTCTTGCCTTTTGTATACATATAGTACGTTCTTCACATATAGAGTATATATATATACTCTACATATATATATTAATAAAATGTTCACGCTCAACTTTGGCAACTTGGGCCGAAAAGACAAACAGAAACAACAATGAGCAGCAGCAGTAGCAGCGGCAGTGGGCTATTTAGTTGCAATTGTTGTTGCTCTCGTTGCTCCTTTTGTTGTTGTAGCTGCAGGGCAAAGCACAGGAAGGACAACGGCAACGGCAACGACAACGCGTCGCTACTGTCAGCGGAAGGGAGTTAAAAGGCTGTGTGGAAGGAGGCTGGATGCCCAGGGGGCAGGGAAGAGTTCCAGAGACCTGCCTGGCAAACAATAGATATGAGCCTCACACATGGCTATCTGTGTCTGTGTGTTTGGCCTGCATGTGTGTGTGAAAGTGTTGTACATATATAATGAGTTGTACAAAATGATGTCCGTTAGGTATACTTGAGAAATTTTCAAGTGTTTGCTCGCACTCGCACATTTCCCTCTTGGGACTCGGTCATTTTCACTTTTCACAATAATACTGTGAAAAGAGAAGGGGAAAAGGACTTCTGGCAAGGACCTTGTGGCCGTGCGAAAAGATTATTATAATTTTGATCAAAATGTTGTTGACAAAAATCTAATCCCAACTTGATGAGCTTGGCGGTCATTATCCTGCTTCGTTTCTGGAATGAGTATGCCAGTTTTCGTGATGGAGATTTTTGCAATTCTGCACATTCGTTCCAGACTGCTTTCGTTTCCTACCCCCTGGTTGTTGATGATATCCTTGCTTTGCCATGCCGTTTGTTTTCATTGTTTGTCGTTAGGAGGTCGGCAAGGATGTTGCCGACTGCTCCTTCCCAGCCTCCTGGCAGTTTGCATTTAATGAATGAGCAGCTAAACACATACACAGACACGCAAACAGCCAGTAGGGTAAAGTGGCAATTAGAAAGTTGCTTAAAAACAATAGCAGCTTCAGCTGTTAGTTGGCCATCTCGCCTCCTCCAAGTCCTCCTTCTCGGGAGTCCTTCAAGGTGATTTATGTGCCGAATGCATGCGCCTACACCAAATTAGCCTTGGCGCTGCACTCCTCCAGCGGTACTATGTGTCAACATTAATTATGCATTGCGTTCACAGGGACGAGAGCTTCACACCCTGCCGCATTCTCCCATCTCAGATGCGCCAATGCCGCAAAGCAGCCAGAATAGAGTACGAATTGCCAGTTGGCAGATATGATAATAAAAACGGAACATAAAGCTTATATTTGGAAGGAGCAGGAGGCTTTTCTCCAAGGAAGTGGCATGACTCCGATTATTGGCAGCCGATCATTAAACCAAATATCTCTCCCGTTTTCATGCTAAACTGGCTTTAAATCTGCATCATAAGTCCTAAATATTACTTCCAAGATTAAAAAAATCTTACGGATTCTTGGAATCTATCTAGTACTTCTCCTTTAACATCCTTCAGGTGTGGAAGCCCAAGAAGACGGAAATTCGATTTGGTTCTGTCGTCAATACTTTCCCATCGGTATGCGTATACTTATGGTTTTCCGAATGGATGAAGGGTGGGTTGGGGGAAAAACGAATTCTGCGGCTTATGTGGGGATTGTTCTTGTGCCCCTTCCGTTTTGCCTTTTATTTTTATTTTTTGCTCCTTCCGTTTCCTCAGCGTTTCCCTTTCCCCGATTCGCAGCTCTTTTATTATGTGTATTTTTTATTGTATTATTCCATTGTTGGTTTTGGCTTTGGTTTTTCAACTTCGTTTTACGCTTCAGCGGCATAAATATATAAATTATTAACTCACCACCCGTACGCATGGGGGTGGGTGGGTCCTGGCGTCGCCTGCCTTGGCGCCAAGGCCGCCAGGACCCACGGCATTCCCATTCGCCCTGGCCTCGGTCGGTCTCGGTCTCAGCAGCCTCAGCCGCAGTCTTAGCCCTTTTGCCATCTCAACGGTTTGTTATTGCCTCTTTTGGCTGCCGTCGTTCGGTTTTACCTTTTACTTATATGTACAAGGCACTCCTTATTGTTTTGTATTATTTTTAGTTATTTCTCCCATCCAGGCAGCCAGCCAGCCAGCCAGCCAGCCATCCAAGCCATCCAAGCCATCCGGGGAGCGCGCGTGTGTCTGCATGATTTATGATCACACATTTATAGTGCTGACAATTGAATGATATTTTTACGTACATACGCCACCGAATGCGTTGCGATTCTGGCCTGGGGCGAGTGCGCTTTGATCGATGGCGGATGGCCCCTCGGATTTGGGGGGGGGGGTTGATTTGTGTGGCGCTCTGAAGTGACATTGTTTGCATTGCCGCATTGTTGACCGAGCTCAGCCTTAGGTTATATTTATTTGCGTCCATGCAAATATGCCAGATGATATATGGATACGCCAGGAGGATGTGCATGCACGCTGTTTGAATATATATTTTAATTCCATTTAAAATGTAACTCCTAAAAAATGAAATACGCTTCCAATTTCGACCACCAAACGGTGTTTGTAATCTATCATCGTCCTATCGACATACGCAGTTTAGAGGATATAGGCAACAAGATGAAGAGTAACTAAAAAGAAATGTAGTTTAATTTATCAAAATACAAAGGCCTCCCTCTAATTTATATTCATGGGACTATTTTGTAGACTCTCAATAAGAAAGTCTTTCCCTTTAAAAATTATGCAATGCCTTGCAGAATCTCATATGCTTGTTGACTCAGCAAATGCAGTTGTCTCCAGCTGGGAAATGCAAAATGTTGCAAGCCTGAATTCTCCGAAAATTTTAATCAACATTGCTGTTTTCATTGGGGATCCTTGGTAAACAGAAAGTGGCCTAGACACTTATCAAAATGCCATTAAAAATTCACTTTGCCACTGCCAGACTGGGTTCCGTCTCATCCTTCACTTAAACCCGAAAATAAAAACTGAAAGGCTGAGAGAAGAGAGTTGGGAGGAATGTTTGTTTGTGCAATTTCAATTTAATATGAAATGTAGCCATTGGGAAACATAAATGTCATTTGAGATAAACGTAAAAATTGCCATTTGATGGCGCTTGGTGTAAAATTACATGCAACAAAGCATAAAACAAGATACCAACCCAGTCACAGCCGGGCCCTCGCAAGCGGAAAATAGAAGAAAACATGGCGAAAGGTAAAAAAGTTATGGCCAAAATCGGGGCACAAAGCAAGGCAGGGCAGGCACCTCCTGGCGACGACAGTAAAATTTAATCAATTGTGTCGATTTCCTTTCAGACCCTTGTTTGGCCCCCGCAGCTCCCTTCTCAGCCCCTGCCAGCAGGATACTTGAAATAATTGAAAACACACAAAGTTGATGCTAATTTGAGTGTGCCCAACGGAAGGAAATGAAACTGTTTCCAAAAATCAATTTCTATTTCCCGCAGCACTGGCAGCTGAATAAAATTTTTCAATCGAATTTGGCCTCCCTGCTGGGAATCATTTTTCTTGTTCGAGTTATTTGTCTAAGGCTCTATTGAAAGCTCATTTCGTTTCAATCATGAGAAAGCAAGAAACGCCATTGATTAACATATGTTCTGGCTTCAGTTCCGCCCCGGAGTATTTATCATTGCAAAGTCACTACTCCCTGTTCACCATTCGCCGTTCACCGTCGTCATCATCGTTATCTTTATCGTGATGGGCCGTGCGAAAGTCGGAGAAACTATATGAAAAATGTTTTATTACAGCACGTTGTACATTTGCAGTAACAAATGAGTGAGAAGGCGGCTGGCAAACAGACAGTCAGTCAGACAGGCGGCAGGACTGAGAGTTGTGCGTGTCTGTTTACCGCTATTCATACCCCCCATACAGACACACATGCACTCTTAAACACACGCGTCTGCCATTGTGTTGGCCATGCACAAGCAGGCGGCGGCCCGAAGGATGGGGTGGGTTGGTGTGGGGTGGGGTGGCGGGACACCAAGTGAGTTATGAAATGTTGACAAGACATTTTATTGTACAAGCGCTCACACATACAGGCATAAATCATGAACAGCCCGAGGCCGAAACTACGGCGGCTCTTGCCAGTGCAACCCTTTTAAATGTAACTACGTGGCCCAAGTAAAGATGTCTTATTACGGCAATAAAGTGACCAAAGCACCGACCCAGAGTTGCCAACGTGAGAGATTTATGAGTCGCCCAACCAGTCGACAGCCACACGGAACAGGACGAACCGTAAAACGAACATTTCTGTGATCAACATGTCGTATGAGTAATATAGTCAGGACGACAAATGCATAAATTAACCGCAATATTCCAAGGCGTCTGATAGAAGGCCCGATGTCAGTACCCGTTGCTGGCAAGCAGTTGACGTGTGATTTGCAATCACTCCGTGGTGTAGCCCGGCGTATGAGCAATCCGGCTGCAAATGAATGCACATTGCTCATACGTCATGTGGGCGTCAAAGGCACGAAGCCGGCGTTCCTCTCTTCACACTCTACGTATAATTGGAATAATGTACGGAGATGTCTTTCCAAGGCAGCGGTCAATCATTATTTAGATTTACTCGACTGTGAATTAAAAAGGAACTCCCTTGGCTGGTTTCTATTGCTCTATCTTTGCTCCCGCCCAGTTGGTCTTTGAACTTGTCCCCAACATCAACACGGCCATTTGACCTTTTTTTCTTCGGTTGGGTTGAATCCCTGTGGGACTTGAGAATAAAATTAAATACGTCCACGCTGCAATTCGCGGCCTTTGCCAACCTCTTCGCCAGCCCCCAGCTTTTTCCTCCTGGCTTTTACTCGTTTTATGTCTGTTTTACGGGTAAAGTGGAGCCTTCGCGTCGGGCACTTACTTAGCCCGGGATAAGGACACTGGGCGAGGGCTCTCTTTTAAATTCAAATCCGCGGACCTTGACACATTTTCAGCTTGGATTCGCAGTTTGCTTTCGCCTTCGCCGTTTTCCATTCGCCATTTAGCATTCGGCAGCCTTTCAAAGGATTAAACTAAGAAGAATCCTTTGCCCTCGTTGCCCTCGTCCTTTGCCTTTGCAAGGGATTGGTTGTAGAGGAAGGAGACATTGCTCTGACATTGGTTCGGTGATTGTTTTAATTTCTTGGGCAAACAATTTGGCGAGGCTTTAAAAGGCCTTTCCTTTGAAGGCGGTGTTGTTGGTTCAAGGGAAACGGAAAGGGTTCGGGCAGAGAACAAATTAAAATGACCTTCACCCAAAACGGGCGTCAAGTGTCGACGACTCGCAAAAAACGAGCAGAGAGGCCAAAAAAAGAAAAAAACAAGAAAAAGGAAAATACCTCAACACGTGCGCTGGAAAGTATGCAGCACAAAATTCTATGCATGTGTGAGTGTAGTGGGTTGCTACGTGCGACTATGTATGTGAGGGTGGATGGGTGGATGGGTAGATGGGTAGATGGGTGTCCGGGAGCCCTTGGCAGTCGAGTGCCATCAAAGTGTCGACAACGAAGTTGACGCCCGAGGCACTTAAGACATTTGCGGCATGTTGCATGCCTCCCGCCCCTCCCTTGCTCCCGACCCCGCATCCAGCACTCCTCATTAAAGTAATTGAAGTGCGAGGGACGCGGCAGGGGGGACCGGGGCCGAAAGTCTAGAAAAGGTGTTAAAAATGACAGCGGAATGTATCCATGCCTGGCTGAATTTTTGCCAGCAAACACCAAACATGCTGCCAGGCATTAAAATCATTGTCAGACACCATCCTGGCAGCTCAGTAGGCAGGCAGTCAGGCAGGCGGGCAGGTGGGCAGGTAGGAAGAGTTGTGTGCATTATGGCCATCAATTAAGGCTGAAGCCAAATTGTGTTGACACTTGGCTTGATGCTAAGTGAAGGCATCAAAGTCAGCAACAGCATTGCCGAGGAAAAAAAGCCACCTCAAGTGCGAAACCCGCTTTCGGTCCGAGCGAAAAAAAATGTGAGAACATAAAATATTTACGAGCCATAACAAAAATGAAATCGAGAAAAATGAAAGCAATAAACAGGACTCAGGCTAGGGGACCCGGGCTACGGACTCAGCTGACTCCTTCACGTTCGACAGTGCCAGAGAGCAGCCAGGTGCGGATGTCGGCATTGTGATAGGGGAATAACCATATAAATCTATATATATTTATGTGTGCTTCCGTATATTTTCATTTGCCATAAACTAACACGGGACGAGGCGAGTAAACAAGGCCATAAAAGTAGAGATCAATTCCTAATGCTCAATCAACTAAGAGTGGAATCCTCTCAAGAGCTGCCCCAGCAAATTGCAATACAATGAAAATACTCGCTATCAGCGAGTCCTTTGAGAGGACGAGGGCGTCCTTCTGCTTCACAACTGCATAAATCTGTTAGCCGAAATCCATTTATATGGCTTCTCCTCGCTCCGGCCTTGCAACTTTTTCTCGCACATTTGCGGCCACGAAAAGTTTGCGGCAAAAAGCTCAAAACTTTGTCTAATTATGCGCAAAAATTTCCCTTCGAAGTGACCGTAAAAGGGGCAAAAGTAGACAAGTCATAAAAAGGGAGCGCAGAAAGGTTTCGACTTGGCCGAAAGTTTTGCGACCGTTAAGACCAGAGAACGGAGGAGGGGCGAACGATGCAGGCGAAAATGTTTCTGCAGCACGTTAACAAATGCGTGTCCTGGCTAACTTTTTAATTACGTTTAATTAAGACTGACCATAACGGCAACAACAATAGCTCCGCTCCGATGTCAGCTGTGCCCGCAACAAAGTCCAGTAAATAGGCAAACCTCTGAAAGTTTCTCCTTTGACTGCCACGCCACTTCCGTTTCCACTCCATGTCCCATCATCTGATGGCATAATGAAGTCCTAGACTAGTGCTCCGACGCTGGCCTGCTAAAAATCAGTTAAGTGCAGCTGCCACCGCCTCGACACTGGCAACCGGGCTGGCCACCAAGTGTCGGCCAGCATCATTAAAATGTTTTTCCCCAGCCACATGTCGCATTGTCTTGTCACAGCTGGGCAAATGCATTATGGAAGCGTGTTACAGCACGCTAAGAAAAAGTTTAAAGTATCCACCAAACAATTTAATAAAAGTTAATAGAATAAAGACTTCTCCATGTAGATTTATTTTTTGATTTTCCAGAAAATACTTCAAATACATATACTAAACAAATTTTCTCCCCGTGGAGCCATCATTCTTGCAGCCTTCCTTTAAAATGTATTTAGTTTCTGAAAAGTCTTTTTGCACTCCGCTTTTTGGCCCGCCTCCTGATGCCAGGCCATGCATCATGTGTGGGTCCTGAAGGAGCGAGCACAACTGGCTGGCTGGCAGTTGGCAGTTGGCAAACACGATGCAGTATTCAAGATGGCATAAATGCCAGAAAGCTGTCAAAAGTGCTGACGGCGCCGTCTACTCCATTTCGACTTCAATCGATTCCCATTTCAAATTCTAAATTAAGGAAATCCTAAGGCGGGCGTAAGTAAATCCCTTTCTGTGCATGGGAAATTGCTTTAATTGGTTTCAAGTGTGCCGAGCTCTCTGCTGGGTGCGATGTGCAGTGTCAGTTTGTTTTTCGAGAAAAGCACAACCATCGCCCCCACCTTTAAGTTGCCATGGCATAAGCCAAAGTGGTATCTCATTTTTCTGCATCTTCGAAAAATACAAATAGACTGGGGCAGATATGGATACAGAACACAGTTCAGTTCACGAGTGAGTGCACCTCCTTCGCTTGAGTTTATCCTTCTTCGTTTTTTTGGTTGTGCCCTGCTCTGCTGTGCTGAGTTGTTTATTTCTCTGTTCCGGCTTGTTTGCATTTTTGCTCAATGAAGTGCATCATCATCATCAGTGCCGGAGAGCTCTGAGCCCTGAGTAACGAAAATTGGCATCGCTATCGCCAGGTCACATCGACTGCATTTGAATGTGTTTCAGAGCCAACTCTGCCCACCCTCCGCCTGTCAATGAGTCAATCTGCCGGTTTACGCCCAATTGCACAATTAAAGAGCAGGTCCTCCTATGACAGCAAGGTCGCGCTTGCTGTTTATTAGCAAAAATTGCTGCTTGCCGTAGGGCAGTTAATATTAATCAATAAATTGTGGTTGGCCCTAACCTTTCAGTGGGGCCTGGGCAGGGGCACTAGCAGGGGCGGATGACATGGAACAGGGTCGGGTGCCTGAGAACTCGCTCAATGGCAACTGCCATTGAATGAATATAATAAAAATTCCGTTGCATACGATGAGGAAGGACCTCGCTCTGCCTGTGTCGCTATGCCAATCGATATGCCTTTGCATAGAGGTGGCTCTAGGGAGGGGGATGCTAGCTAGTTGGTTGCTGGCGAGAACTACCTTTCAAAAACTTTAAATGAAAAACTTTAAGTGCTGTGAGGCATGTGAGCTCCCCACCCACATCCATGTACCTGTATGTGCACAGTGGGTTGCTTACCTCTCTCTCTCGCCCATTCGGAACGTGCTGAAGTGCAATAAAATTAAATGTTCCTGTAAGCATTGGAATCTTTAATCTACGAACGTCGTCGTCGGGCTTTTATGGGAATTTTTATTGCTTGAAGAAAATGCTGAATTCTGAATAAGTATAATCCATTCTGGCCAAAGCAAAGGGGCATAGATCAAAGGGATTTCCGGAAAATTATGTTAATGTTTCCAACAGATTGTAGGCTCACTTTTTCAATCTACATCATGGTTGAAGGGTCTTATGCGTTCCAATTAAATTAGCAATTAGAATAGCTAATGGCTTATTATTTTTGGGAGAAACATTAAAGAGTAGGAAATTAAATAATTCGATTTTATTCATTTTCGACACTCGAAAAATACTTAGTTTTAAAACTTTTCCAACCGCCAAGTCCCCACTATGGTTATTTCTATGAGAATGTAATAGCCTTAGGCACTAGCTCACACACCCATGAGCTCATGCACACCCGCTCACTCACATGCACCTGGTTGTGGCTGTTTATCAATGCAAATATTTTGCATACGCCACGTTGAACGTGAATTGCAAGTGAACATCCGTCGAGCGTCGACATCGCTGTCGTCTTTTGTGCAGAATTTCCTTTCCCTGCAGCAGTGCCCCCGTTTACCGCAGCTCCTATCCAGGACTACGCCGCCCAACCCCTATGCCTGTTATAGGCAGCCAAAGTAAATACACATGCCGCTGAAAGGCCTAAAATTGTGTGTGCTCGGTAGCCAGGTACATGCATAATGGAGCACCCGGCCGAGGAGGAAGCCGGGCTGAGTAACTTTCACACGGCTCTCCCTCGGAAAACTTTGTTTGCGCTGGGCATTTTAAATGGCACGAGCCAGAAGCAGGCAAGGACCAGCGACGAGACGAGTGGAGTGCTGAGGCCGAGGCTGATGCTTAGGCGAAATGAGCAATTAAGGATTATTGCTCGGCTTGCCCATTTAAATTATGGACCAGGCAGTTAGTTGGAAGAGGGGATAATAACCTAAGAAAAGGTATAGTGTGGCCTCAAAGAGGTGTCGGTTAATCAGGTAGTTTATCGAAGGCTTGGGATGCCACTTCCCCTGAAAGCCCCCAGCCAGGTCTTTGCACTGCCTGACGCTGACGCTGATGCTGCTGCTGCTGCTGCTACTCCTGTTAGTGGCATCAACAAAGTTGCATAAACTTTGTTAACATATGGCCACAGTTGACGCTTTACTTTTTCACTGCCCTACCTACTCGCCTGTCAGATGCTCCGCTCCTCTGTGCCCCATTTGTTTGTTTATGTGTTTGCAATGCGGACAACTTTTAGCACTTGCAACAAAGTGCAATCTGGCCCGGAGCCTGCTACATGTCAAGATGGCAGAAGCGATGGCAAACGGCAAACGGCAGAAGCAAAAGGCAAAAGGCCAAAGCCAAGCCGGTGGTTTTCTCCTCGAGACTGTCGCTCCCGAAACATCGTGACAATAATTATGAAGGCGGTAATCAAATTCACAGGACTTCTCCGGCAGCAGACCCACTTTAACATGCCCCACTACCACCAGGAACAATAGGAAGTGCGGCAACAAAACCGCAACAGCAACTTGAGGCCAGCGGCAAGTGGCAAGTGGAGTGAGTGAGTGGTGGTGGGGTGGGGCAGGCTGAATGGCGGAAACAATGCCAGGCTAAAAAGAATGTGCCTGGAAAGAAAAGAGGAATTAAAACTTGAGCACACAGTTAAATAAATAAAAAACAAAGAGTTAGGTTCGTAAAAGGCATGAGCTTGTTCATCCCATGGTACTTGAAATAGGTAGTTATATAAAATGAATAAAATACTGAATGTGTCTTGTAGGGGTTCATTATATATTCTTTAATAAAGAATCCTTTTTTTTATTTCTCTTATAATAGCATTATAGTACAGGCTATATAGTATATTCCCTGCTCTATACCGAGTTTTCTCTCAAATGATTCATGGAAATCGACCACTTTTCTTTAACCTATCCGCCACTCCCTCTCCAGCACCCTCAAAAACCACAGCTGAAAAGGCAAACGAAACTATCCTGGCAGTCAGTCAGAAGGCAACTCGAGCAGAATTACTTCCGCTCCGCTTAATTGCATTAAACAAACAGCGTCGGTCCATAGAATGGGAACGGATCGGTTCAGCTAAGATAGACAGACAGGCGAGTTGAAAAGTTTTCATTCACTTGCTTTTTTTTCGTTTAGTTTGGGTGTAGGTGTGGGTGTGGGTGAGGGTGTGGGTGAGGGTGTGGTGGAGTGACTCCCTCATTCGCCTCCGCTCCTGTTAAACCACAAACACGTTCACACATGAGCCGAAGCTGTGATCCCCAAAACCCCATCTCCACACCCGAAAAAAAGCCATGGATAGTCCGTCCTCCCACAGTTGCAGTTGTAATTGCATTATTTTCATTAACAAAAGTTCAACTTTGGGCAGCGCTTTTCGCACTCGTCACGCTGGGCTGGTGTCGAATCCTGTAACTTTGCATTTCCGGGACAATAGTTCTGGCTCAGCTTCAGCTGCTGCTGTTGCTTCTGCTGCCCCTGCAGCTTTTACGTTTTGTTTTTTCAGTTAACCCACTTGAAGTGACGGCTGTTACGCCCACCACCCTGACGCCCTTTCCCGGTGCCAGAACGTGGGCATAATAAACTTTAATTAAAATGCATAAAAGCGTGCGAGTAATGAAAACTGAAAAGCTAGTGAGAGGGTGTGGCGGCCAGGAGCCGTCCGTCTCGTATTAAAGTAATTCGAGCGACCGACAATCAATTTAATTAAGAAATATAACAGTTAATGTGCTGATATCGTAGCACCGAGTCCTCCGCACTCGATCCTGGGAATCGCATTGCAGTCCTCTGGTAATTGCCATCGCCATGGTAATGAGGTGCCAACGCGAGGCACCAGCAAAAAAATCAGTGAGATGAGAACACGGCTAATGGGATGTCCGGGACTGCAGGGATATTATTGGGAAACAAGGGATTCCCAGGACAAAGCCGCACGGTGGAGTGTCGAGGTCCTAATTAACAGTAATTGGCAAGCTTCAAAAGTTTGTAATATTTATCCAATAATTTTGAGGTCTTTTAATTTAATACATAGTCCTAGATTCAGCCATAGAGCCGAAGCTAAAACTTAAAAAGTAATAGAAATAACCACTTCGATTACTTTTGAGAAGAAAAATGGCATTCATGAATTTTTTTCATATTATTTTTTAACAAAATCGTCAGGTTTTATTTACTTTAAAGTTTGTTGATAAGATGAATTTTAGGGTAGACCCGCACCATAATCTTAAGTTTGCAATAAAACTTTTCCAAATTATTCTAATTACGGGAATAAAAGGGGATGGGTTTTAGCAGAAAAATCTATTGTTTTTAGCAATCATGCCCCCAAAACGTCAAGTCACAAACTGGACGAGTGAATAATTTTGAAAAATCTTAAGCTAAACAAAAAGGGGAATCGAATCGATTAACAAAGTGCATAATAAAGTGGCCAAGTCGAGGGAAAAGGAGGAAGGAGACTGATAATATTAATGAGATGGTAAATGCCAGGGACAAAGAAAATAGCCCGTCAATTTAATTACTTTGAGGAACTCTGGTTTGAGCCAAGAGCAAAAGGGGCGTAAAACGCAACTGAGCAAATAAAATGGAAACGAGGTAAGATAAGCCTCAGACTAAGGTGCTTCGTCTTCCACCCAAATCAGGGCGACTCAGAACCCTTTTATGATCCAATTAGCACATTCAAGCCCTGGCTTTTATTCCCACGCAACGTTTTCCTGCGGCAACTCTTTGGTCTGACAGTTTTGACAGATTTGATGGGGCCTGAAGTTTGTGTCATTTGCCACCTTTGAGTAATCTGCAACTAAATTAGAAACGCGGCCATCACAAAAGTTTTATCTGACAAACACATTTCAATTGTGGGTACGCCCTCCGTCCGTTCATCCGCAGCCCCCCAACCAGCCACTCTCCGGATGACAAATGAAACTGAAAAGTTTAATGAACCACAGCGGCAGTAACAGTCACAAAATGCAAAATGCCGACGAGCATAATGAGTGCGAATCGGGGGTATGGGTCTAGAAAGGCATGGACTGGGACTGGGACTGCCTGGCAGATTTGGCAATTAAATTTTGCTTACCGCCCCCACTGCCCCACTCTCTCTATTACAACTCAATGCCCTCGCCGCAGCTCGGAGTCAGTGCAGAAGTTGTCAAAATTAACAAAACGCGGGGCTGCTCATTAATCTCTGTCTCCCGGACAGGCGCCCGGTCGGACGGATGAATGAATGGCCAGTCCAGTGCACAATACTCATCTCTTCGTCATAAAAATGAAAAATATACTCAAAATGACAGCAAAAAGTTGTTGCGTGGTTCAGTTTCTCCTCTAACTGCTGCCCCCAGCACCAGCTCCTCCCGCTGGTCCTGCTGCTCCTGCCGCTCCCTCGTGTCCTTTTGCCAGCTGGCTCTCCATCTGCTGCGTGTCACAACTAGAATGGAGGGGCTCTGGCGCAATGTGAGCACTGTTATGGAGAGTTAATCATTTTCTCGGAGTCATTTGTTTGATGGTTTTCCGTTGTTTTATTTCTCCTGCCTTCGGTGTCATAAATGTGCCACTGCAAGAGCTGCCAGGACACTCATACGCAGTGTTGGCCGTTGTGGCAGAGGGTCACTGCGGGTCGGGCAAGCTCAAAACCAGATGACAACTAGAGACGCTTCGTCTCAATTAAGACTCTTATGATAGAAAGCTTCAATGAGTAATTAAAAACAGACTTTAAGTAGATTGAAACAAATATATATAATATAGTTTTAGAAGAAAAGTTATTATTTTTGGCTTTTTAATTATTATGGTACACATATTTCTGGGCTTCTGAAGATTTACTCTTTCTCATTTATAAAAACTTCCGCTAACATTTCTTCACATTCTGGAGTTTCAAAATATAAACCCTTCAGGAAGCAAATACCTTAAGAGAATTTATGAAATCATACCACTTGTGCCTTCAAAATTTCAAAATTAATTTACAAGAAAATCAAAAATAAACCGTAAATTAACTGCAGGTCCTTTCGGCTTTCCCAGCTTTCAATCAGTCCAGAAAGCAGGGCTTATAAAATGCCAATCCCTTGCAATGCAATTAATTAAATAGAGTTGAGCTGGAGTCCAGTCCGAACCTGTCAGAGCCTGTGACGACATTGAAGGCGGCGTCATTGTCCTCATTTCAGCCCTGGGCAGTTTGTAATGGCTTGTCCTGGCCCAGAGAGATGGAGGCAGAGCCGGGCCGGAGACGGAGCCAACAAATATCCAGGAGTAGAGCAGTAGAGCAGAGTGTGTTCAATTATTTAGGTAGTGTCCTGGGCCATGCAGCTGGCCATGCATAAATAATGGCAAAGCCAGCCAGTGTGTCCCAAAACAGAAAACAATTGAGAGAATTCCCCACGTGCCGGCTGGCCATGTGTCGGCAATTGAAACTCAATTTAGTCAACTGGCGACTGGCAACTGGCAAAGCAACAATAACAAACACTCAGACCGAGGAATGTCCTCCATACGGAAGGGGCGCTGGGGAGTGTACACGAAAAATGAGGCAGCAAAATGCATTTTTACAATTTTCACGCCAATTGCCATAAAAGCTGTAAGTGAAATACTTAAATGCAGCCACCTCTGGGCCCCAAGGACTAGGACTCTGTGATTCAGTCAGCTTACCTCCGCCTCCGTTCCGGCCCGCCCCTGCCGCCACGCGCCCTGTTTCGGTCGCTTTGATTCGGTTGCCGGCTTCCATTTTTGGTGGCGCTTCCTGGCTGGCATGCGACTCACGTTTTTGGGCAATGTGTCGCGACAATCAACAAGCCGCGCAAATGTTCCTGTTGCCATTTGGCTACCCAGCACGGAGCTCTGGCTGAGGACGTTCCGGCTCGGATTGCTTGGTTTGGCGATCAAAATCGAAATTCTCCACAGGCCCAATATTGTGAACAGCAGCACAGGACACAGATTGTCCAGGGCAATGGAGAGCAGTGTCTATTTTTAAATGCAACTGACAATATTATACATTAATTGAATTGTTAAAAAAAGAGTTAGTTCTTTATGTTTTTTGTAAGGCTATAATAAAGTTAACAAAAGTATAATGAAATTATTTAAAATTTGCAAATATTGATTAAAGAAATTGAAAAAATAAATTGATATTTAATTGCCCTTTATGGTATATACGCTTGTAGGATTCAACACAAAGGCTTTAATCCTTTTTGGCTTTTTGTGAAAAAGGGAATTGTGTGGTCCATCAGCGCGTACTTGAAATCCTGGCAAGAGGGGATTTTGTGGCGAGTGGGCGGCAGCAAGTGGCGCCTGGGCGGGCAATTAAATACTTTGCCGCGCAGGATGCAGCGAAACTTTAAAACAAATAGCCCAAACAACAAGGACAACAACGAGGAACAATTAATGCGAATTTATTTTTCGGACTCATTTGGCGGTAATTGCCGAGCGTCAACAAAAAGAAAGCGCTTATTTGTCGGCGAGGGGGTCGCCCCAAGAGTTCTCCCACGGCCTACTCTCGATTGCCATGAACTCGTCGATCGGCCCCGGTGCCCTTGTAATTTCCATAGAACTTCTGCCCACTTTATTTACGATGAATTTTTGGACAGCCTACGCAGTAAAGGGCTTAACATAGTCCCCCAATGTTTTCACCCCTTCAGCCATTCCGGCAATCATTTAAGCTGTTTTACGAGCTACAATTGTGTGGCCAGGCCACCACCCCTTCCACCCTGGCCTGGTCCTTTAAAGGCCTATGGTTCCTGGTAACAACTGTAAATAACTTTGCTCATTTGAACATTTATTGGTGACGCAAACGGCCTGTAGCTCGGTCTGGAACGGGGCCCGTTCGAATGGCCCGTTCGTCTTATTGCCAATTTTTACTTGTGTTAATTTCCTGTAACGTGGCTCTGAGCTTGAAGCTTTTTGCTGGAATCTGTATGCCAAAGCCAAGGTACATAAAAACCGGGCTACATAAAATATGATGAAGGGCACTTAAGGCAGACAGCCGGGACTTAACTCGACTCGACTCGACTCGATTCTCATCTCCTCGCTGACAGCCATCAAATATGTACACAACATGCATAAATGAATGACACACACAAATACACACCCACACACTCCGTGGAGGGGCCGTAGGTGACACGCCTTTTGTTTTCATAAATATTAAAGTGAGCAAACCTTTGCAAGGCCTGTGTGCAAATCTGCACAATTTCATTAAGCCAGAAACGAGGGACGGAGGTGGAATTTATGAAGGGGAAATGGGAAACTTTGTCGAAACATTTTCTTAGCCCAGTTTGCGTTGGCACTGCTGTGAAATATAATTTATAGAAAATATATGCAATTTCAGAGCAGTTGCAGCTTACACAGCGCAGTGCCACAGTTGCATAGCTGCCTGCCCGCCTGCCAGCCTGCCTGCCACTCGGGAAATCGTAATTCAAATAAGTTTTTCCAACGCCCGCCGACTGAAAGGTGGCAAATATATGCAGAATATTAATACGATTTCGCTCTGGTGCTTCCCCCTCAGAGAGATGAAAAAGATGACGGGTAAAAAGGATACCCCTGGAAGCCTGGGGGCCTAAGAAATGTTTCGGCGTTTTTCATTGACAAATGATTGGCAAACCACTGTACCATCCAGAAATTCATCTCAGATTGTGGCATGCAACCGGGGAGTGTGCAATTGAAAGGGCTGTGGCAGCGTCATTAATCAAGCTGCAACTTTTGCAGCCATGCACCTAAATCGAAAGCGATTCCCGCTTTTGGGGAAACCCTTCCCGGTACAGCGCCCCACCCGTAATTTGGCTGAGCAGACAAATGACTGGGGAAATTGCAGTGCGAATGATCTGCCCCAATGAAATATGATTTGGAGGCGTTAAGCTGTCAGCCACAAAAGGTAGATGTTCCTGCGCCAGAGCTACTCGGGGCTATGGGGCAATGGCAAATTTATTTCTCCAGTGGGAGTTTGGGAAAATGAAAATGCCAAATTTGTTGCAAGAAAACGAGGCAAGGACTGCGTTATCATTGTACGTTTTGTCTTTCCTTACCAAACTGTAAGCAATTCTCGAATGTAATCCCCGCCGTAAGCTCCGGCACTAGTCACTCGACTGAACCACGAAAATATGCCGCACTGTCGTTACACCCACACACACTCGCATAGAGTAAGCCCAACAATCCTGAGTCCTTCTCGTAGGAACCATTCATGAAAATTTTTACCCAAATTTACCCACATTTTTGCCTGGATCCGGCCGGCAGCCCAATTAAAAGGAAAGTATTTTTCGTAAATTACTCGGATCTGGGCAGGGGAAGCCCCACCGAACTTGTTCAAAGACCTACAATATCAATGAATCTTTGATGCCAACTTTACGAGCCCCAGAAGCGACTTCTCGACCCCCCATCGCGTGTGTGTTTAATTTGCCTTGTCTTCTCATAAATAATGAAACGCTCTTTTGGCAACCAACTAACGCCGCATCAGATTTTCCTTTTTGGGGATACAACTATGACCACGCCCCTTCTAAGCACACGCCCCCTCACACACATAGGTACACTCCCAGAGACACAGACAAGGGAAGGATGAAAGGCATATAATCTGCGGGGGACCAGAACCTTGCACACATGACCACATCCGTTTTGGAATACAAGTGGAATACAAATTTAATCTGTCGGTTTTCTGGGATTTCCTCATTTGTACCAGATTATAATCTCTGACTTTCTGTTAAAGGGGGGCTCTGCCAACGAGGCGTTGCGGGGAGCTGAAGGATACCACTGCAGGTGAAACCCTTAGTTCTATCGATGGGTGAGCACTTTCTCCGCTCATTCCGGCTAAATGCCAGAAGAGAGAAAGTGAAAGGCCATGCGTGGGCCTAACGTTAATGAGTTGCCAAGTGACTGCAAAAAGGCTGGGTGGGAAATGGGGCGGGGCTCTGATAATGACGACGATGATGATGTGAAACTGAACCTGAATGGGGCACAAATTGTGTTCAATTGGTTGTGATTGGGTTTGCCCCGAGTTGGTGCGCTCAATACGGTTCTATTGAGACCTCTTTGCCAGATTTCCACTTAAACTGCTCAAGGATCAGCCAGGGTCCAGAGGGTTGGGTCTAATAAAATGAGAAAATTAAAGCCATTCAAATGGAAAATCAAATGTGAGTTTTTAAAGCCTAAAATGCAAATCACATGTGAATCTTAATTTTCATAAGCCGAAGAGTTAATAGAGTGAAACTATTGTTTTTTTTTACGAGTAAGTTCTTATTGTGAGAAAACTATAGCCATAAGTTAAAGATTCGTTCATGCCTGGCCACAAACTCCCACAACCGAAACCGAATCAATTTTCAGCATTGTTCGCATTCCTCGGCCAACATAGAGACACTTTTATGTATTTATGCCCCGTATCCTGGTCGCATCTTTTAGTGAATTTATAGACCTCCTCGTTGACTCCTAACATATGCATAATTTTTCAAGAGCATTCCCGTCGCATTGGTGGTGCCAGGCCATAAAATGGAATCTCCAAGTGCTTTTAATTTGTCCTACCAAATGCGGAGGCTAGACAGCACACCCACGGGCAGCCTCCCACCCCCACACACTCGTATATATCTCGTTACTTAGCGCACATTTAATTTTGTTACGCACACCCACACAGACACAGAGGAAGCAGGAAGAAAATGGAGAAAGCCAGTGAGAGGGAAAAGTTTCCCACTGCAGAAAACTATGTAGCAATTTATAACTTTTCCCGTGGCTCCTGGTAGTAGTTGGCGGGGCATTGTGCTCCCTTTTTGGCAAACGATAATGAGACTTCGTGCCAAATTATTTAAGAGTTGAGCCGGGACGAGAAAAAGCAGTTGGCGCAAACAGAAAAGTAAATCAAAAATTTCCCCAAACCGGAACGCGATTAATAAAAGTGAAGCACTTTGCCAGATTAGGCTCACAATGGAGTAACAATTGTTAATTACAATTTGCGCTCTTTGCAGCTGAAATTTAATAGACGATAATGCAAATATCTGCGATGGGCTCTGTCTGGATTTTAAATTATTTTACACATTAATTTTTGCGGTTTTGCGTGTAGCAGAATTAATGGCAAAGTCGCCTGCTTCATCATCATCGTCGTCGGCGGCTTTGGTGCTGAAAATTGAATTTGCCAGTGACGAAGCCGCAAACGCTGAAACCGCGATCAAAATCTATGTGCGTGTATATACGTACAAAAACAAACCAAACCCAACCCAACCAAACAGTGCTTTTTCCCCCGTGTCTATCCGGACGATTTCAAATCTGCGAGAGCTGAGTTGAAATATTCATTTCGAATGCGCAAAGTGTTTTGTGGACTGCGGCGGGCTAGAGCTAGAGCTGGAGCCCAAGCACATATAGTCCCCTCATATATGAAACAATTCCGGCCCAGCCATAAATGTGACGGCACGGCTGGAATGGTTGCCATGGGTGGGCTTTAAGCCTTATAAATTAGCGGTTAGATTGAGCGTCATAAATCGTGCGATTAATTTTAAAGTGCTCATGCGGCTGGCACTTGTTTATAGAGGATCCCATATCTCGCCTTGGGCCTGATGGCACAGGTTGAATCTCTCTCCTAGCCATTAATCTCGAAATTAAAACTCAAAAGAGTCTAACTCCAAATGCCCAGATGAATTTTATTTTGAAGCCATTCACTAATATTAAAATTATTTAAAACATAGTACGCATAAAATGGGGGAATTTCCAAGTGTTTAAGAAGTCTTAGCTTGGCTTATCGCACATGAGAGCACTCGTCTGATGACAAGATGCGAATCCCGAGATATGGAGATCCCTTGAATGTGCGGCCTACCTTTTCGGCTTGCTCCAATAAGCTGCCCAGGAAACATCTCTAAATTTATGTATCTAATTAAAATGGAAGTGGCAGGGGGAAAAAAATGCCGGTCCCACGGTCCACGAATCAAGTAACAACAAGGACGAGCAGGCCCCAGGACCAGCCACTGCCACTGCCTTGTATGCTAAGCGCTTTGCCTAACTTCGTTTCGCATAAATTTTCCCAGGAAATGGACAGAACGGCGGAGATCCTGTGGGGATGGGCGCACGCATTATGTTTGTTTATGCTCGAGAGCTGCATTTTTATGTTCTGTCGACGGTGACGGCGCTGGCGAGTGCGAGTGCGAGTGCGGGGGAGTGGAAAAATGAAAATGAAAACAGGACTACAACTGCGTCCACTCCATCAGTCGGTTGGTCGGTTGGGTCAGTACACTGCACTACACAACAGCGGGATGTCCGCAGTCAACTGGGCCTAACGGACAACAGTGTGTGGCCATCCTAATGGCACAGTGGATGAAATACGTAATTTTATAATATATATATTGGCATGATATATGTATTTGTTTTTATTAACATCATATATTTAATATATCATCATATATAACTTCTTAACCTTCAGAAACCGTACGAATTTAAATTATATCAGTAGATCGGTAGTTTTGTCACTTTCGGACCTTGCACCTAAGCTGAGGTCAAAAATCAGAGTAATGGTATAAGTTCTAAGCAATTTAGAACCTAAGACTCTTTTGACTTTAAAGTTCCATTTTGTAAGCCATTAAAAATCAAACAACAACCACTGTGCGACGTCTAGTAGCTTGCCTTTTAGCTTAGCTGTTGGCTGCTGGCGTTGCTTTTTAATAAAATTAGCTCCGACATCAGATGCTTGTTTATGCAGCGAGCAGGAGTGGGCGGCGGAGTGGTGGGAAGTGGAGTTTTCGCCACCCACAGTCACTCCCCAGTCGACCCGGTGACCCTCATGATGCACAGCCATGGGCGGTGGGTGTGCGTGTGTGCTGGGTGAATGTGTGTGCCTGTACTTGACTGCTTATTATGCATGAATTTCAAATGAAGTCGCGAACGTGACACAAACATGCTGCATGCCGATGCGGTGCCCTTTGGCCCCTGCCGCCCAACCAAAAATTTACACATTCGCATTGCGATATGCATTTAATATGAGAATGAATCGTGGGCCCTACTGCCAACTTCCCAACTTCCCAGCAGCTCCCAGCTGAGTTTGTTCTCCAAAAATGCCCCGAAAAATTGAAAAACACATCAAGCTCATTGAGAGCTAAATGGGAATAGGTCCTTGGGAGTATAACTGTGTGGCTGTGTGTGTATGAGTGTGGTGGTTGGCTGTCAGTCGAAATGGCAACGAAGATGGCCGAAATGTTATGCGTAATGAAATTGGGCACTTTGGGTGTTGATTTTTTATTGCTCTTAAGTGGCTCTTAGACAAAAACGGAATGGGGTAGGTTCGGGATACTAAATAGAAACGTCAGCCTGGGGGTCAATTGAAATTCCGTCCGAACTTAAATTACAATTTTTGGAAAGAGATTTCCCCGACAAGAACGGGGTCTCATTAGCCAAGGCAAACTTCGTTGCGAGCCCATTTTCCGTTGGCAATTAAACACTCCAACCCGTCACCCACTCCCCGGCCATGCCATCCCAGATAGAGATGTCAGATGTCGCCGGCGAGTGTTGATAATGCACTCTTAAAGGAAGCGTTTACAGTTATTTTCCTGGCTTAATGATATGCAAATACATACAAACAAAGACAACGCGAGCCGTTAATTGTCTTCCGTTTCTTGCTGTTGCTTTCCCGCCTTTGTAATTTTCCTCTGGCTTTTGTTGCTATTGTCGCTCGTCTTGGACTGGCTATTAACATTTAATTAAATGCCTATTGCCATCAAAAGTGAACGCGCAACATAATTACAAGCCAGTTACCGGCACTTTTTTCCTAAGCGAGTTTCAGCTCAAAATTTCAGCGCGCGAAAGGCCACCTCGAAGGATCTGGGCTCAGCAGCCTGGCTGCGTGCATTATTGTTTAATTGCAATTAGTGCCAAGCAGGCAGTAGACATCAAGCTGCAAAATGATAATAACGAGCCGTGTGTCGCTTCATGCATTATGCAAAGGCCGAGCCTGGCTCACACATTGCAATTAAGTTGCAAAAAGCAGGCTGCACTGCCGGAAAAAATATGAAAATGGCATTTTGAATATAAAATTATTCGAAAATTATATATTTTCAAGTAAAGTTATAATTAAAAAAAAAAACATGAAAGATTCCCGTTTATTTTATTTTTAATTATAAACATCATTAACTATCAAAACACATAAAATGGCGTTTAACAAAAATGGCGATCGAAAAAAGTCTACTTTACAACACTGAGCTATGGCCGCTGCCGTTTCGCTCAGTGAACGAGCCATTGTGACCGATATTATTGCTGTATCTGTTGCTGTTGTTGTTGTTGTTGCCTGGGATGCTGTCGAACGGCGAGCGGCCTGTTGAAAGTATCTCTTTGGCAGCCAAGTCGGGCCTTGAAGTGTGTGTTGCCACTTGAGTACTTCTTCTTCGTGCTCTTGCCTCGCCTCGCCTTTCCACTTTCCACTTTCTCTCCTCTCGCTCTTGCTCTCGCCTATCCAGCTGTCTGCTTCTTGTTCACTTCTTGGCAGGAGAGTGCCTAAGTTGCCTTGAGAGTGTGTTAGATTATTTTTATGTGTTTTGCTTGTGCCTTATTTTCGCATGCCTAAGTAGTTAGTTTAATAAATTGCATTGCTTAGGTAAGCTCCGACAGAGACAGAGAGAAAGGGGGATAGACATAAAGTGTGATAAAAAGAGATAGAGCAGCCACTTGACTTGAACAGCAATTTACGGATTTTCGAAATTTGAATTGCTAAACGTTGGCCAAGTTTGGCTCAAGTTTTCATTGAAGAAGTTGCTCTTCTATTTATCCTGATGTTTTCGCGGCTGCCTCCCAAACGAGTTAATTCTCGTCTCTCCTTCCGCCATTAACAGGCGCGCTCAGCATCCTTTTGGTGCAAGTTTCGAATTCATTACCCACAGAAATCACGTATACGCCACCGTGGCTGTGCTGCTGCGCAGGGCCGACGGAATGGCACACAATGCATCACAATAGTAATTAACAATTTACCAACACATTCCAGCACAATTGCTGCAGGAGGGTGGCGAGTGGAATTTTCAGTGCCATTTATTTGCTCGCTTCCGCCCCTTTTGGCAACGCGCCCCCATTCTCATCAAGGTTAAAGTACCCATAAATTTTTAAAAATCATCTGAATGCCGAGCAAAAGCGAACAGTATAGTAACTACAATAAAGAATAAAACACTCAGCATTCAAGGTGCATAAGGCGAACCGACCGAATCGTTAGAAAACAAAAGAACCAACAACCCTCAACGAAACCGAAGTTAAACAGTTTTAAATCATGCACGATGCCCCTCTTGAGATAGGGGGCGGGCTGTACCTCTGGGGAGGTGGGGGTGGCGTGACAGTGAGTTAACGCAACAATAGTGGCAAGAGAAATCAAATGTCAACTAAATGCAAGGGCGACTGCAGCTGGAGAAGTTGTAACTGACGCCCAAGGCCAAATTGATCAGGCCCGAGAGCCAGCGAGCCAAAGGGAAACTGGGTCACCACACAAATAAGTTACTACAGTAACTCACCCATACATTCGTATGTGTGTATGGTCCTCGTCCTGCTTCTACCTCCTTCATATGTACTACACCCATACAAATGTGTTTAGAAGTGTACAGCTCTTTTTTAGCCAAATTCGGGCTGACTTGGATGAATCAATCGGTCGTCTCATTTTCTTGTGTGACTTTCAATAAAATTGAAGTTTACCTTCCGGTTTTTAAATGGCATTTAGATCCTTTAAAGTCTGATGTAAGAGCCTGATACAAGATAATTAATTAACTATATGTAGTCCTGTAGTTCTGGCTTATTGTTTCTTATCTGAAAAGAAATCTTTTTAAAGAGAATAGAATGACGTTGATCATAGAGCGACAGAGAGAGAGAGATAGTAGAAGAGCGTTGTTTTCTAGTACACTTTCCAACACTGCTGAGGTGTTTTTGACAACTTTCATCAGCTTATACGTGTTGATATAAATAACTAAATATATTAATATTATTAAGGTATGATGAGTAAAATTATGTCAAGACCGATTCCCAGTATGAACGTCACCAACGTAGTTGCTATTACCATCACTTGTGACCAGAACAAAGGACTTTTGGTCCTCAAATCCTTGACTCCCACACTCTCCAAGCTGGACAGCTGTTTGGCCTGAATAGTCCTGCACTGCCATTGCCTTTGCATATTAATGCTCATGTAATAAACACAATCGCTCACCTTGACAGCCTGTGGCTTCGGGTTTCGGTCAGTTCGTCACTGGTCAGTCAGTTGTTCCAAGCGGTTGGGCAGCCATGCCAAATTCATGGCCTGTTCAGATCCTGATCCTGAAGCTGTCGTTGTCGCTGTTGATGTTGGTGCAACTGCTGCTTTTCGTCCTGGTCCCGATTGCATAATTTAAAGGCAATTCGGACATGAATTCGATTGGCCAACATGAATCCGGGTGGCCAAAACCGCAGAGGCGAAGTAAACCTGGTGACTGGAGACCCGAATGCATTTATGAATGAGTTGACACACTGTTGGGTTCAAATTTTGCGACTACCTGGCTACCAGGCAACCTGGCTGTCAATATTTGTCCCCTGACCCAGCAAGTCGCACCTTTTGTTGGACTCACTTCACCTAATGGCGTGCAAATAGTTTTCGCAATTGAGTTGTCAAATTTTGCGATGTTGTGGGGATTGGCATAGAGACCTAGAAGCCCAGAGGCCCGACGTCTCATCCTCGTAAATTCCTCAAACTTTTTGCTCTCATCTCAAATATTTGTCATTGCTCGTTTTACGGCTTGTTATATCACACAATCTACCTTGTCCTCCGAGCAGAGAGCTCTCCAGCACACAGAGGCCCTTAATGACATTTTATGGCTGCCGCCTAGGTGAACGCTGGGCCCTAACTGGATGCTTTGGAAGCTGGCCAAATTAAGTGGCAGATGGGGTACTTTGCAAGAGCCAGGAAAAGCAACTCTATGAGAACTATTATCCTGCGAAGAGCTGTGGTTTTACATGCCAATGATTAATTTATGCAATTCATACGGACACAAAGCACGGCATTGGAGTACTAATCACATATGTAGTAATGCTTAATTAAGGGTTGAAGTCCTTAGAATTAGTGGTACAATTCAATTTGATTTCAATTGGCTTTAGAATTTAATGAATCTTGTTTTGGACTAGGTATGATTTCTGTTTTTGAATAGAATGTGTTTGCTTTCATAAGATATCATAGAATGTATGATTATGTTCATATAATGAACTTTGATAATTTAAGCCTTTAAACATAAGTGCTTTCTAAGAACTATTTATATCGATAATGAACCTGTCATGAAACTGAGACTTCCACCATTATTGAGAGTATTAAGTACTCCAATTTGTTGGGCCTCACTGATTTTGGCCAAAAATGACAGAAAATAAGTTTCCCCCATCTCAAAAGCAGGAACAAAAATTCGTTTCATTGAGAGTTCCAAAATGATTTCCACCAATTAACTGGCTGGCCGAAACTCTCATCACGCCAACCGAGAACATGCCATTTTTTTAATGGCCATTCGCCGTAATGAGCCGCCACTCTGCCGTTTTGCCCAACTGCCAATAAGCGAGCCCGGTTATTAGTTTAATTTGGCAGAAAGTGCCATAAATCAGCGGCAAATGTGATCCCCACTTAATTGCAATACGTTTTCGTTTCCATTTTTCCATTGCAGAAAGCTGTCAGGGACCGCACGAGAAGCGCCTGCTGAACCACCTGCTCTCCACCTACAACACCCTGGAGCGACCCGTTGCCAACGAATCGGAGCCCCTGGAGGTCAAGTTTGGTCTGACACTGCAGCAGATCATTGACGTGGTAAGTGCTAGACCAATTTATAAAATCAGCATTTTTCGAAAGCATCATATAACTGAATAAAACTAATTGTGAGATTACCACCCGAACAAAAAAAAAAAACAAAGCGAAATTGTGATTGCCGATGCATAAGATTTTTAACGTGACACAGGCTAAGAATTAACAATTATTGATTGCGTCTCTTATAGGATGAAAAGAATCAGATTCTGACCACAAATGCGTGGTTAAATTTGGTAAGTGACATGTACCCGTCGTTTCAGTGTTACCATCTCAACTAATTATTAGGCTTATGATTTTCTTTGAGGTTTTCATTTCCGTTCCTGTTTCCGTTTACGTTACCGTTTCTGGCAAGCGAAAAGCGACAAATTTTTACCACCACAAGAACCACAAACACGTTTTCGTTTCGTTCGTTTGGATTTGTTTTTGGCATTTAATAATTATTGCCCCTCCGGGGGCTTCTTTATCAATAAATAAATACATATTTGCATTTGCATATGTGTTGTCTCAATATGTCGGCGTATGTGTGCGTGTCTCTCTGTGTGCGCGTGTGTGTGTCAGATTACTTTTTCGTTTTTTTGTCATTTTTGACGTTTTATTTAACAAAGAACCGTTGGAGGCGGGTTCAAAAGCATTTCAATTAAAAGAAAATAAAAAAGGAATTATTAAACGCCGCAAGCAAATAAAGTAAAGCTTAAATATCCGATTTTTAATGAATAAATCTAAATAAATAACTGAGAGTGTAGAACTTTCTTTGATTATATTCGTTCCAAGGACATTATGATGGCTTATTTTCCTCCAGATCTGATTAGCTGACCTCTGAGGTCGTGCACCCAATTCTTACGACCAAGGCTATCTCACCGCATCTAAACTTTTGATTTACACAAATTTCATCCCGACATGATGGAGGGCAAATAACATTCTCCTGGGCATGGGGTGGTGTCCGAAATGGCACTGCTAAATTGGCAGAAATTGCCTGGCCATACCATAAACATAAACAAATAAATCAAAACAAAGGGCCCGAAAGGACATAAATAAAATTTATATTTGCCAAGCGATGGCCATTTTTTTCCAGCGCTCTGCTGGCGTGTCCGGCCCTCACCTGAAGCTCCAATTGCAATCGTCCGTAAAAGGCCAGGCCATGGAGCCGTAGACAGGGCGGGAAAACCCTTTTCAAAAAAATTAATAGCACCTCCGCCCTCAATGGCCGCCGGCAGATTTATGTTTGTCCGTCAATTTTCGATTCCTGAAAGCACAAAAAACACAACGCTATTGCCCGACAGCTTTTGAAATAAAACTACTAATTGTTGTACCAATTAAAATGTGGAATGGCAGCTTTAAGCTTTGCAATAATATTATTTCAATTGATTGCGCTGCTTAGATGGTTTGTGGGATTTACACGAACATGAGCATTTACATATTTTTTGATTTTGTTATAATTATATTTGAATTTTAGTTTTCATTCGGTTTTTCACTGATTGGCAATTGCATGGCAACCCAGAATGCAAACATTCTGCATATAATTCCCCGGATACATGCGGCTGGCCGTGTCATTAAATGTGCTTAGTCGGGCAATTATATCCGCGATGGTCGCAGTTGCAATGGCTAACGCTCCCTAATCCGCCCATTAAAAACGGTGCGTTTCATAATTGTATGGGCAATCCCAAAGGAAGCTGAATCAATTTTAAATAAAATATTTTGTTCATCAGCGCACTGTACTTATTTGCCAAATAAATAGTTCGACTGCTTGCATTTTAAGTGTAGAAGAAGGCCCATGGGTAGCCTTCGACCCGGATTAGTCTGCTCCATTAAATGCATTCATCGATTGACAAAATGATTTACAAGACTATTAATGTTAACCATCACCCCCACACCCCCTGCAATTATGGTTTACTTGCATTTACATTTCGCCTATGTTGTGTGATTGCGATGTGTGAGGGAGTGTGTGCGAAAGTGTATGTGTTCTTTATGGATTTTGTTTGATATATATATTTTGCTGGGTACATGTCATAAAGCGTTCTCTGATTACATATATCTGAGTAAAAGCAAAAACCATCAATTAAAACGCAACCAAAAACCAAAATAAGCAAAAACAAGCAACAACTAAAATCGTGTCTTGCATGTTGTTTAAACGAAGTGCATTTAAAAAGTGAGAACTAAACATTAAATTCCAAATCGGTGTTTTCTTTATATCCATATAGCTATATACGTATACAATAAATATATATATTAACATTTAAATGTATCTGCATATTGCGCAACACAACTAACAACCTAAACAGCAAAAATACCTACTAATAACCCAACGATATCGCTGAAGTTGTGGCATTAATGTGCTCCCCCGCCCATCGTCTAATAAATAAATAATATAATTAATGCCAAGTCAAGCTCCACCTCTGCGCTCTCACAAATCAAATGCATTTTAATTTACACTATTAAATATGAATGAAATAATTTGATTTATGCACTCGCCATTCGGACAGCTCGAAACAGGTTGGGTTGGGATTGGTAGTCGCCGCGCGTTGATTTTCCACGGCATAAATTATAAATCGATCCGAATGGAGAGATTTATATTGCCACGAGCCACGTGCCCTGACATTTTCAGCAGCTCACTGTCCCGTACCGTCCGGCCCCGAGTTTTGTCAATTACTCAAATTGCCGCAACTAATAATGAATGTCCTTCAAATATTCCCTCTGTGTGAGCGGAGGATTAGTGCTGGGACCGACAATTGGCAAAGTTTTGCCATCATTGCCGTCAAGGTTCTGCCCGACAACGTGCTCGTGGTTAACCAAAGGTTACTGCTTCGACTCCTCCTCCTGCCACTTCCTTTCCGCTGCCAGCAACCCGATGATGATGATAGTCCTGTCCTGCAACCAAATGCCGTGCCGACAGAAGCCGGGTCGAAGCCTTCTCTGGCACGACATTAAAATGCACATTGTGGCCCGGGCGTCATCACCATCAGCATCAGCATCAAAGTTAAGAAAAATAAAGTCATTAGCATTTTTCGGCTAACACCAAAGTGCCACTTTCCCGCCCTTGTCTAATGACTTGCCAGGTTGCAGCCAGCCACCACAAAAGGTCCTAAATGACTCGGGCCAAGGATGGATATATGTGTCAAAAGGAAATGGCCAAAGGCCACCTCCACCTTCCTACAGATAAACAAAAAAAAAACGGATGGAAACTGCCAGGGGTCGGAGGTTACAAGCTTCTACAGTGTTTAATCTCTTGTTCGGGGCGGGTCCTAAGTCGCAAGTCAGAAATCGGAATCTAATACACATTATTTAGTAATCTGCGTGGAAACGTTCTTTTCTGTACAGCCACTGCTATGGAAACATGGTTTTAAATTTAGCTATTACTATTCACAGTTTTCATGGCAAAAAGTCATTAGATCGCGCTTCGCCATTAATGACATGAAAAGCTTTGCGAATAAACATCCCATTATGGATGAATCATTTAAAACTTTTACGTTAATTTATAAACAAGAAATCTATTTGAGTAAAGATTTAAAAATCAATCAATAAATTTCAACAATGTATAAAAGTTGTTTCAAAGTTCTGTTTACCTTTTCTCACGAAGAAGTTGACACTGCCATTTCCTTAGCATACTTTTGAGGGCAAGTCAAAGATCACGCTTGAGATGGAGTCAAATCTATTAGCATTATTCATTGATACGTTCTAAGCACCCCTAAAACCCATTATAAACACACTTCGCCGAAAAATATTACTTCGCCAACAGCGGCCCGAGTTCGACAAAGTCATTTGCCAGCGTTGAGCAAACTGCTCGGCTCACTTATCACCCACTCATTTGTCTCGACTCTGGCAAAACACACACAGGGACTCGAGGACTCCGGGATGAGGGATATGGGATGTGGGATACGGGATACGGGATACGGGATATGGGATCTGAGTGCTGCCAAGGCCAACAAACTTTGTCCTTGAACAACAGTGGCGATGTTAGTCTACTCTCGCCTCTCCGGCTCATGTGCATAACCCATTTATATGGCAAGGAGCTAACTTTGCCAAAAACATTCATTCATCACAGGCAAGCTGGGTGACTACAAAGGGAATCGAGGAGCTGGTTGCCGGGCAGGATGCGAGAGGCGAGGCATCCACGAATCGAGTGCCTGAAATCTGAAATCTGGAATCTGGATTGTTGTAACTACAGACGACAACGGCAATTGTTGGCTCATTAGAAACTCATTTAAAAACAATTTGGCACGTTAATGCAAAATAAATCTATAAGCTTATGCAGGCCGCTCTGCTACCAGGGCTTCCCCCTTCTTCTCCCTCTCGTCCTTGTCTGGCCGTAAATGTATCTGTATCTGAGCAGACGTGTTCTGGTCACGATTAAGGCGAAAGCTTAATGCAGATGCGGAGTCTGTTGCAAATGATGCTTTAAAGTTGTTCCGAAGAAAAGGAAAAACGAAACGGGGACAGAGTCTCATTAGTATGCGTCAATGTCAGGGGCTCACATCCTGCCTGGCGCAGGCGTCATGTCATAAACATGAAATTTGCACAAAACCGCCATTTTTATAAGGTGTCAACAGCAAATATCTTGCAGAGGCACCCACACCCATACTCACACCCTCGCCCAACCCAATCCCATACATTTAAATGTTGCTGTTACGGAGGGGAAACGGAAATGCCTGCATATTGGCTTAAACGAAAATGCCAGCTGAGCAGGAGCGCGGAAGGACTTTGGGCGCTGGGTGGGTCGGGGTGGTGAAATATCAGATAGCTGGAATTCCGAGTAGAAATCATCCAGGTCACCAGAACAGCCTCTGGCCATGGGAGCTGCATATCATTATGGAAGCACTACGCCCCCCGAATCTTTTTAATGGCTCAAGTCGTTACTGCAGCTGCCACTCTGCGGTTTTTTTCCGTTTTTCTGTTATTTTTTGTGGCTTTTGGTTACAACTCGAAGTTTTTCGCATTTTTGTTTACTCGAAAGTTATTAATGGCATTCACCTAACAGATGGGGGGTGGAGAGGCTTTCACATGCAGATCCGACGGGCTGTTCATCTGCATTTCAAACGGATTTCCTCGTTGACCACCTTGAACTCATCATCCCGAATACGGATGGCCGAGTGACAATGGGCCAGCATGAAATATCTTTAATTAAAATTTTGTATAAAGATAAATGGGTTTTGATACCTAGTTCAAAGTTTTTATTGCACAGCATCAGCAGTAGATGTATTCCGCCCTCACAGACATAGACACAGACGCAGAGACGGGACGATAAGATTGTAAAGTAAATTGGCGCAATGGACAAAGGCTCTGAAGGACGGCCGACCAGCAGAATTGAATTCGAACAGAGCCAGATTGGGATTGAGATTGGGCTGCATGGATAGAGCTTGGCTCAAAGCAACTGGTCTTGGCCAGCAAAGTTTTTGATAGCATTTCATTTGGCTTACTTTGGGCTCGTTGTGCAAATCGAGTGACGATGATGGCGAGCGGGGCTACTGCCAATTAATTGCCACAGACCCCACAAGTACGTTAAATGGGAGCACATTAAAGCCACTTTGAGATCACAGCTAGTGGAGATGTCTTTAAGCTTATACGTAAACGTTATAAAAACAGATGCTTTAAATAAATGTAACAATGATCCAAAAAAAAATAGTCAAACAGCTGAAAATGAAAACAAAAAAATCCTTGTAAAACTCATAAACTAAATGTATAAACCAAAACTTTCTTTTATCGTGCTCTGCTCTTTTTAAACTTTTGACTTAAATTAACTTTTATGCTTTCCTTACGTCTCACTGTTACTTTGAACTATTCGTTTGCTTTGAACTTGATTTTCCTATTTTGTTTGGCGTTGACAACAAAAACAACCAAAATTCGTTCCAAATGCGTTTGTAGGACGAGAAGAATCAGCTTCTCATAACGAATCTTTGGCTTTCGTTGGTAAGTCTGAAGTTAAACTCGCCACATCATAAATCATAAACCTAAACCCCGAAACTAAATCCCAACCAATAGCTTAAAACGTATTTTAAATAATGTGTAATCGCTTTAAACCTTAATTCATAAACCAAACATTGCGGACTCTTTTTGCCTCGACTCGGCAGCTAGTGTTTGTTTATATTTCTACTTCATCTACTACATATTCCCCTTTATCTCGTAGAACTTTCGCCTGATTTCGGGCCAAAAAGAGTCCAGCTTGACCATAATTTAAACACACACGGCCCAAAGCCCTACTTACCTAATAGAGTTGATCGAGTTCTCGTTCGTTGTTCAATGAGTTAGCAATTACCCGAATTTCTGATCCCGAAAACTCTATTGTACAAAACGCTTCACATCTCTACGACTCCCCTACTGTCCCTCTATATCTCCGGTTGGGATGCGTGTTGGCTTAGCTCGTGTGTGCTTTAAATTATTCTAAATAATCATTCATACCTTAAATTAATATTCCTAAATATGAGCTTAAATAGTACTATAAATTTGCTTACTTAAATACGAAACATACTCACAGACACGGCTGAATAATTTCCGCTTTGATTTCCGCTATTTCCTTTTATTCTCTTTGAATTTATAACTTTTCTACAATAGATGTCAACAGTGGCAGCTCGTCTTTTTCCAGCGAGCAACCCTTTTTTGAGAAACCTTTTTATTTAGTACTCGATACCGAGTTAGTTTCCTTTTCTTTTTCTACTGAGAGCAACTAAAAACCAGACACAACTAAACCAAACCAAGAGAAAAACACGACTCTAAATAAAACCTAAATCCTGCACAGAAAAACACTGAAATGCATGCTAATGAGATCGCATCGTGTAATGAGCCTCTAACATTATTAGTCCGTACCGCAAGCATGTCCTGAGTTTTTATTTTATTTTCTGAGAGCGAATGTGTGTATGTGACAGCGCTTATCTTTTTCTGCCTTGTGAAAAGGATATATGTTCAGCAGGAAAATCGAAAATCAGAGGACGGAAATGTAAGAGCTGAAACGCGATTTTTCATTACTATGGATTTATTTCCGGCATCGGTCCTGTGGCCCTCGTCAAGATCTGTCAATTTGGGAAATTAATTAAATTATTTATTTAACACGTTTTAAAGGTCAGCAGTCAGCGTAGCCCCGAATAGTCTATACATTTAGTAATTTCCCAATTGCAATCAGGCAAAAAGTAGATGACTGCAAACTGTATGATTGATGGCCTCGTCCCGTGTTCTACTGCGTTTATAAACTGTCCGCATCCACATTTTCAAATAGTGTTCAAATGTTTGTCAATTTGCCACTCCTAACCACAGACAGGCTGTTTGGTATTGGAATTGCAAATGCCAGCCAGTTCTTCCAGCCAACCGATTGTAGTTCTGCTCGACGGCCCAATTATGCCGTCAAATAGCAATTAAAACCGATAAATGAACACCAAAAACCATCTGGACCAAAAACGCAGCGAAATGGCAAAAAACCACGACTATCGTTCACTATCGACTCCCATTGTTACTTTTTTCGAACGACAGTATATAGAGTGAAAGCTCTATTAGCTTCTTTCATTGGAGATACATTTTAAATCAAAATTATTTAATTAATCTTGCAAAATCGGGAAAAAGGCCTCTATGGCTTGCCATCACTTGATAGGCATTTTCGGAGGCATTAGGGCATTTATAACAGGATAATGGAACCACTTCCTAGAAGTTTTGCCACACAAAACAGACGGTTAGCGTCGCGGAAACTATTCCACAAAATAATTGCCACATTCGCATTAAAATCTGTGTCCTTCCGTCACATCCACCGCCGCCACTCCAGCGGCGACACACAAAGCTGGGCAAAATGTTTTTAGGATCATGGAGGATGCTACATGCCTCACCTCAAAATGGGCCCCCCTCAGTCGAGGAGGCATCTGTTTTTACAGCTGTCATAAAAACCGCACACAATAACGTGGCAGTTGCAAAGTTTAAACTGTTTTAAAGCAGAGCACCGCCGCACAGATGCAGATACTCAGCCCAACTCGTATAATTTAATGCAGCACGAGGCCATGGCATGTAATTAAATTTTTGTGATTTAAAAAAGGGATTGTTGTTGCAAAGCTTCCGGAGGCAGGCGGAAGGCGGTAGGGCAGTGGGGCCTGTGGGGATGGCAGGGGTCGGCAAGGACAATTGCTTGCTCTAAAAATGCCACAAATGTGTTAAATTATAAACAAAACAACAACAGCAATAGAACGAACATGAGCCCAGGCAAAGGCGAAACTAAGTAGAGGGGAAACTTTGCCGCTTTTATGACACGAACATGAACCACTTGTAGGAAAGCCACAAAACGCAGCGGCCAGGGGAAAATTCAGGACGTGGGGCAGAATCGCGTTGCAGGCAACCGCAGAGTGACACAAAGCACTAAGCAACTGTTTGAGTACACTTGAAGAAATTGAAGTATGAATTATAGTATCATTACAGAGAAGCGAGAAGTGATTTCATGAAAAACCTGTAGCTATATCTTAGAGTTCATTTGAACCCCAATAAATCCTAGGAAAACCAAGCTATTTAAAACTTGGTCCATACATATTAGTAACTATTTCTTTTTTCCAAGTGTAACTACAAAGCAGGATCAGAAAAGAGCAAACGAGAAACGTTGATAAAACTTGTCTCATGTGCGGTTCAGCAGGCGAACGTGGGTGGGCGGGAATGGGCTGACTTAACTTGAAATTGTTGTCAAGTTGCACATTGTTGCATAATGCATACAGGGTGTATCTGGGTGCATGGGTGTGTGTTTGTTTTTCGTGCTTATATGTGCAACAGCTTGCCAATCAGTTGGCAGGACGATATGGCCATCTTTTTTTTCAGACTTAGCCTAGTGCGTAACCATGGTAGATGGTAGATGGTAGTTGGTAAATGGTAGAGCTGGTAGAGTTGCATGGCTCCGTGTGTAGTTCATGTGCATGTGCTCAGCAGTTGAGTAGATTTCATTTTGAGACCTTACTTTCTTTCCAACTTACTTTCATATCCTCCTTGCCCCAGAAAATGCAATTTCTTTTCGAAAAAAACATCACGTCGCATTTTAAGTTCAGTTCTTAGACATTTTATTTGTAAAGCATTTACCGAAAGTGATCAAATATCACGCTGCCATGCATTCCAAATTTAATAAAATCGTATCGCAATGCAGGAGTGGAACGACTACAATCTGCGCTGGAACGAGACCGAGTATGGCGGAGTCAAGGACCTGCGGATCACGCCCAACAAACTGTGGAAGCCCGACGTGCTCATGTACAACAGGTAAGTGGTCTGTCGCCGCTCCGGCCGGACTTGGCCCTAATCCAATAGAAAGGCTATCGCAGCCCCCCAATGAATCAATGAAACTAATCTGAGAATCAGTATAAAGTGTTTGCGCAATACTTACATAATACCAGGCACAGCCCTAAATCTAGGCATAGGGTCGAATAACTCACAATTTCCTAAACCAGTAATCACTGCATTTAGTTGAACAACGGTAAGTTAGGCTGACCAAACCACGAATAGCAGAGAAATCCCAACAAACTACTACTGGATCCTTGCAAAGGATCCCCCAAAAGGACCATTTTTTTATCGTTTTGTTTGCGTTCCGTTATAGTTATAGTTTAATAAATACTCAAAGTAGCTGCATTGTGCACTTTAGTTGATTAAAACTAGATATTTAGATAATCATTAGGGATGCGAGAATGTTGCCAAAGATTATATTTGGAGCTTACATAAATGTTAGTTCCATTTAAATCTTAATTATTATTATGCAACAATCTCGATAGCGTTTATTGTTTATTGTATGCCCCCTTGTTTGTACGATTCTATTCAGTTGAATTTTTGAATTGAAAACGCCAACCCCAAGCATATTTGATATCGTATATGAGTTCATACCCACGCCCATCATTATATAAATATGTAGATGTTTTTACAAACGCATCATAATCCACTCGCTATTGTTTGTGTGTCTATTTGTATACAGATAAAATAAGAAATACGAAAATCGAACCAGCCGCAAGTCAAACATAAAATTATGTTTTCGATTCGGTGGCCAAAGTCGACTTTTCCAACCCGTACATTATATGATATTTGTGTTTCAATGTTACCCACTTATAATTTGCTTTCAATGTTTATGTTTCAACGAGTGACTTTTTAACCAAAAACAAAACAAAATTAAGGCAAACAAACAAAAAAGAATATAACCAGAATAATTTACATTTTGTTTACTTCAATAAGAGTAGTTTACACGCAGTGGTTGTCTAGTGGGACTGTACATTGTCAGCTTGCCGTTGATGTGGGCCTCACATTGTAATTGGATTCGTAATGCTAACCGAACGTTGTATAACACAAGAAATGCCTGAGTTATCCAGCATTGACTTAAACCAAAAAACAAAAAAAAAACCATCAAACCATAAATGCGAACTAAACCTAAAATAAAGACAAACTAACGCAAAACAAACTAAATAATCTCCTAGACTAAACTCCAAACAACTTAAACTTTGTTTAACCAGAATATTGCGCAAGTAGTTTGTTCGTAACAGCACGGGTCAAAGTCCCCATCAAAATAAAGAATCGTGTGGGGCCAGCAGTCTGAGGTCTGTGGTCTGATTTCCAGTCAAAGACTCGCCCCTTGGCTTTACCTTTAAAGAACAAAAAATGTAAGAAGTCCTTGCCGCCCCATTTCCGAAAGACAATAACCACCGCGGAAATTGTTCAACAATATGCTGGTGTAATATTTCTGGTTAAACGTTCAGTACTTGAATTTATTTGGCCAATGAGAAACAGTAAAGAAATCATTAAAATGAAAAATGAGAACGAAACGAAAAATGTTTTTTGTCATACTCATACGTAGCTTGCAAAAAACAGTACAAGATTCATCAAAAACATCACAGAAACGGCAAAATAGATTTTCAAGTATTGTGCATGAGAAATCAAATCCCTCTTGCTAAACAAAAGACTAAATAAAAACGCATAAAAATAAAACCAAATGCAAATATGTTTACCCTTAATCCTCCACCTCATCCAAGCAAAGTGCCAGCAAGACATTCACTTTGCAACAAGCCCAAAATCCACCCAAAACATAAACCCATTCCCCTCCAACCACACACATACCACAACCAACACAATTAAAGCAAAACTATTTACCCAATCTTAAATAAATAGATAATTCCATTACATCAATTTAAGCTAAACCTAAAAACGTTCAACTAAACCAATACTTAGCTAGGCTAGCTAAGCAAAACCATCAAGTTAATGTTAATGTTTAAACAATGTGCACAAAAAGTACTCACCTGAACATAAACCACAGGATACCCCAAAAAATGGTCAGTCATTCAAATCACAAAACCATCAAGGGTACTCTAATGCTAAATTCTAATTCTAATAGACTCGGCTGGCCGAGAATTCGAGCCACTTTCCTTAGGACCCAAAGTCAGATTACCAAGTCAGATATATATTTTTGTCCGCTCCGGTGTAGTCTATTTAAGAATAGTGTCCGTAACTTTTTGTTTATATTCTGCAAAACTTTTTTTCCAAAATTGCTGTCTTAATCTTTGTGTTAATTAAACTTGCACCTAAAAGTCCTGCAGATTCCTAAAAGTTTTCCAAGAAGTTGGGGAAAAGCTCCAGACAGAGACCTTTTATGTGTTTACCTTTGAAAGGATTTTAAGGAAAGGTCAGCTCGAAGTACGATATTAAATGCAAATACTTAAAAAATCGCCAGTGTAAAAGACTTCAAAAATATATGTAATATCGAAATTTATTTCACTCAATGTTAGTCTATATGTCCAACTAGTTACTTTAGAGGTATGAGAGTGTGTGTGTGTTTTAAAATATACAACAACCAATAAGCTTCGCTTCATACGCCCCGTTGGCCAGTCATTAATCATACGCCCTGTAGTCACTGAAATTTAAAATATCAACAAAATTAGTGTATATTTTTGGTTTTCGACAAGTTTCTTAACACTTCCCAATGAAACAAGTTCAAAACCACGAGTACAATAATAATGTTGGTTTGCCTCCAATAATTACCATATCATTTCCATTTCGCCAATTTCAATTTCATTCGCTTTTCAAATTTCCGAGTGCTTGTGTGCGAGAGTTGCAATCACCAAAGTAATCAATTGTTTTCGGTGTGTGCTATATCTAATGTTCATTCTAGTTATTTGTTCACTGTTTTCCTAAACAACAATAATACGTATTAACCAGCTCATGTTCCTCAGTGTGTCCAGTTGTAATCATCATCTCACCACTCTGCCCACAACTATTTCTGTTTACTAACCGATAACTACCGATATGATATACATATATAGCGATTGCTGTCTGTTCTCATTGTGTTTTACTGTCTAATCTACCGACATACCTTTATATACCATATATATATATATCTAACCCCTATCTATATCCATATCTATATTCCGATTTAATTCTTTGTGTGTGCGTGTGCATTGATGTGTCAATTGCCAGGCATTGGGGAATCATTGCCATAGCTATTAAGTCTGTGTAAGTTAGCCTAAGTATATGTCTAAGCCCCTGCATGTACCCCAAGTATCCCTCTCCAGGTCCTAGCTATAAGACCGCAGATCCAGAAACAACTAATGAAGCTGCAGCGCCATGTTTGTGGTGCCCAATGTGTGCATAGACAAATGACTTCAAGGGGATCACTCTATTTCGGTGAATTTATATCTCATCCTGCTCTTTTTTCACCCACGGCACTATCTGCCAAAAAAGATACTTTCAAAAAAATGGTTTCCCAGGTGCTTATTCAGATGCTTATTTGCGATTTTAGTGCTGGCTAAATCCTTTCTGGGAGGCTGACCGACAAAAAAAGGGGGAGTGAGTCAGCAGCGAATCCGTGTTCACACAAAGGGGCTTAAACATTTTAAGCCATAACTTAAACGTCAAAATTTGTTTCCACCTCCCCTGGCCATTTCCAGGTGCAACTAAAACAAGTTAAATACCCGCAAGTCCCTTAAGGCTGCGAAAAAAATTTTGTCCCGGCACTAACTTGGCTCTCAAATGAAGACAAACTACGGAGTAGACTTTGGGGCCGGACACAAATGCACCTGCTGCATTTGCCGAGCTAATTGCAATTTATATTTGCCAGTGCAACGCAGCGGAGCGAGGCTTATTTAACCTAATGGGTGGGACACTGGACCACACACACACACCCACACATGGACACGGGGACACACGTGCAACATTTTACGGTTGATTGACGCTCGGGGAGGCGCAGTGTCCTGCGGCAAATGGAATTTACATGTCACCCGGGGGCACCCAGGTTCCGGGCAAACAAAAAAGCCCAGCCCGAAACAATGAATCAAAACACGTACGTTGCAGGTTTAATTTCCACGACACGCAGCATCCGGCGCTGATTTCGTACGAATTCGTAAGGAAAAAGAAGATGGCTCCAGAAGGTGGCCAAAACCAAGAGACCAAAAGAACACCCCGGCCAAGAACAAGAACAAAGGACTAGGCTGGAAATAAAAATCATATTGATTAGCCGAGTAGTCGTCCGGGGAAATCAGTAGATGGCCAAGGAGCCACTGGGCGTGGCCCTCGATTCTCATATCCAGTGGAGAAACCTTTTGGCTGTCAACTTTGTTTGCTAATGAACTTGAGCAGAGGCCAGGATTCGTGTCCGAGACACTCGCAACTTTTTCCCAATCGGAGTTTTCTTCCATTTCGGAGGCGAGTTTTGTACATTTTTTCCTGCCAAGAGTTTTTGGTTCGTGGTACGTCCGACCGTCAGACTTTTATTTCGTTTAATTTATTAATTCTTCTCTGTTCGAGACTGTTCCGGCTGTTCCTGGCCTAATTTGTATGCGTCGCCAACCCTGCTAATGTGCGGCCATCATTTAGATCAATAGCGAGACACCCACAGATACATTCAGAGCTACAGAAACAGATACAGATACACAAAGAGCTAAAGATAAAGATACAAGGCCTGCCTCATTACGAATGTTAGCTTTCCCTTTGTGCCATTTACTTATGCTGATTTTGGCCGCGGATTGGCATTCCTTTCACGTTGTTTAATTGAGAGGCAGCCAGGCTGCCTTAAACCGCCAATGCCAGGCCGGAGGGGAAAGCTTTCACTCTAATTGCAACATTATCGGCCAAGTTCTTTAAAAAGCTTCAAAAGTCAGGCCGCAGACCAACGAAACTGACAGCGGTCTTGACTAAGATGTAAAGGCTTCCTGGCCCAAAATCCGAGTCCGAATCCGAATCCAACGTCAATATTAATAATGCCCTTATGGGCGGTGGGCACCGAGCACTGGGCAGCGAATGGCTCTCTGGCATCAAGGCCGTAAAAAAAAGATAACCGAATATTTCAATTTTGGAAATTAAAATGATGTTAAATGCGGCCAAGGGTGTGTCGAGGGTTTTGGCCTTCAGACCCAAGGGAATGACAGGCCAATCACGATTGTATATGGAATTATGTACATGTGTGTGATTCTGTTTCAACATATTCGCTTTACAAAGTCCGCCTCGCACCTGCAATATCAATTAACCGGAATACGCCGCAATTCATATTATGTCCTGCCAAAAAGCCCCACGACCGCAATCTCTTAAGCCCGAGTGGGCAACATCTGCGCTTCGGTTGAGGTTTTGGGTGATGGCGATGGTTTAGGCCTGACCGGTCGCTAATCAGGGGCCAAATACCACTTAAGTTCCACGCTCCAGTTGCATATCGGCCGCCAACGCCAGCGTAGGTACCGAAACGCCCCCAGGACCACACTCCATCGCAGTATCCTGTCACCCCGTATATCACTCTGGGATCCCCGAATGTCATTGCCTCTTTGCGGTGACCAAAAAATACCAAATAAAATTGTCCACAAAATGTTTACGCAACATTCTCGGTGCTCGAATCGAAATCAGAGCTGTAATTGCATTTTATTGCAGCATTTTGAGGGCAAGACCAAAGTCAAGAGACACTCATATATAATGTAAGCAAATATATACAACGTAATACGGGTATATGTACGGTATGTGCTCCCGATGGGATTATACCATACATACATCAAGGCGGCGACTCTGGCATTTATATGGTGGTTCACAGATTCGGAGTATCCCCCGCCCAGGGTTCATTTGCATATGCACATATTGGTAGCTGCCACAAACTGGATACAAAGATACTCGGCTGCAAAGATATTTGTATCTGGGCAGCCGCAGATTGCCACTGCCGTTTAGTGTGTTTAGTGGCGAGTGCGAGGCAATAGGAATTCCGTACGGGTCATCAACTGCCGGTTGGTTGGATACATTACATTACAGTAAATATCCCCTGGGAGAAACCACAAAAATTCCCGTTATGCCGAAAAACTGATTAAATTTAAGTAAACCTAGAGCTCTTAAGTCTAGCCCCATAGAGGTAGAGAACAACCACCCTACGCAACTTAGTGTATAAGACCAACAAGAACACAACACACACTAAACACCCCCTTTGATTCCCAGAGTAGTGACATTTACCTAGAAATCCCCAGAAACAAAAAACATTTTAACTGAAGCGATGAAACAAGAAAATGACAAATGACCTTTGACAAAGCGCAAGTCACATATACTAAGTATATATATTTATAAATGAAACCAATTAAAGATCAACTGAGAATCGAGATAACTGAAAAGTAAACCAATGAACTGATTAATAAGCTGATAATCGAATAACTATCAATCGAACAACCCAATAATCGATTAAAACCAATTGTACAATAATCTAGCGCGGATGAGGGATTCGATGGCACGTATCACACCAACATTGTGGTCAAACATAACGGCAGTTGTCTGTACGTGCCCCCTGGTATCTTCAAGAGCACATGCAAGATAGACATCACGTGGTTCCCATTTGATGACCAACATTGCGAAATGAAATTCGGTAGTTGGACTTACGATGGAAATCAGGTAAAGTGCAAAAGCAATCGACAATCGATAAACAAAACAAAAAACACTCGCCAAGCTAACCAATAAGAAACCAAGCAGCGAAAGCTCGATAGAACAGTAAGCGCTGGCTACATACACTAGGCAAAACTCATCCATCACTCACACTACCAATAATACTAACACTAACACCCACAAAAACTCAAAAAACACTTCAAAAACACATTCCAAATCGAGCACGATCACGCTTATGCTAATCACGAGACTCACGCACCAGGAACGAGAGGGAATATCGATTCGAAAGGGAGTTGACTTCGTCGAGAGCTGACTGTAGCGATAGGTTTCAGTGATAGAACAGGTTTTATTTGACGACAATACGTCCAGGATTTTGTGATTTCGTTTATATGCTTTTCCAAACTTCTATCTCTCTCTCTCTCTCACTATCTTTCTGTCTCTATTTACCCGAATCTATGTTCTAGTTTTTGATTTGTTCGTTCGTTAAAATATCATGCCGAACAATTCTTTGCGTTTTTGCGAATTACAAAACCAAAATATCGCAGTGCCGAACAGCACTGAACTGTAAACAGGTCCTGTGTGTTGGCTAAAATATTCAAGTCGGGCCTTAGCCCGGGCAATTGAATATTTTAAGCCAACACACGCACACAGAAGGAGCCGCTGAACTATGGCTCTCGTAGGTTGTCTCCCAAAATGGAATCATGTGTGGAAACTGTAGGCTCTTGCCCCGCAGAGAACTTGCTTCTCGAGTTTCAACTATTTTGCATGGTAGCAGGCCAAAACCACGCCCAAAACAAATCAGCAACAGGCGAAGTTTTTTGGACGACGTAAAGACTCTTAATGAAAGTCAAACAAAAGTATTACAAGAAAATATAATGAAGGATGTTTTGAGTACAAACCTATGTTGCAGCGCTTTTATTTTCCACGTACTTTGCACCCACAAAAACTAAGTGAATAAAAACAACTTAAAAACTATTCAAATGAAAAGAAAAACTATTTTTTTGCTCGCTCGCTCTCTATCTCTCTCTCTCTACTTCTCTCTCTTTCGTACACCTCGAACACATGCTATATCTGTACATAAATGTTGTTTCAATGTGGCTTTTTGTAAAATCTCTCAAATTTTTCAACAACAAACTAAAACCTTAAATGTTCTTTTTCTCCAATATATATAAAAAAAAAAAACAAAAAAAAAAAAAAAACAAATACCAAAAACTCAACCACCAAAAAAAAAATATATATGAAAATATGTAAAAATTGATTTGCCAATGGTAAATTAATTTCCATTCTGTATGAATACCCTATAAAAAAATATTAACATTATAAAAATCAGTTGGATTTGGTTTTGAATTCCGAAGATGGAGGGGATCTTTCCGATTTCATAACAAATGGCGAGTGGTACTTGCTTGGTTAGTAAACAAACCTCATTACGCTTATTCCTCTAATTGTTATTTCGTTTGATCGTTGTCATTTGTATATTGTCTAAACCGCATTACCTCAAACGCAACAAAAAAAAATATATATATATAATAAGCTTTTAATTTAACCCATTGCTTGCGATACTGAAAAAAAATGGCTTCATAGACCGTATTATTTGCTTAGCTTTTTGGTTTCTTTGATCTAGTTTTACGATTTATTTGTACATACTTTAGATAATATCGATCTGTAAAAACCTATTGTACATAATACGTGTGTCTTTGTGTCTGTACATATCGTCTATGTTTGTGCCTCTGTCTCCATCCTTGCCATATCCTTGCTCGATGATCACTAATCCGAGAATTCTTATCGTCCAGCCATGCCGGGAAAGAAGAATACGATAGTCTACGCCTGCTGCCCAGAACCATATGTCGATATCACCTTTACTATACAAATACGTCGCCGTACATTATATTATTTTTTCAATTTAATCGTGCCATGTGTGCTAATCTCATCGATGGCCCTCTTGGGCTTCACATTGCCGCCGGACTCGGGCGAGAAGCTGACGCTGGGTGAGTATGCCAACCGAGTTCCCTTTCCGAGTTACTTTTTTTGCAGACACAGAACCACGTAACATACCAACTGATCTGAACTGAATATTGTCCAATATATATAAATGTGTTTTGTGAGTTTTTTCAGCGGTGATTGCCCATGTCCCAAGTCCGGAGTTCGAATCCGTCCAATTCCAAAATGCATAGATGTCTCAGAGTTAGAGTTAGATAGGCCCAGTCCAGCAGGTTATCGATGAGGTCATGCAGCGAAGGTAGCGAAATGAGGCTTAGCTGGATTTAATTACAAAAAACGAGTAAACTCCCTAATGAAAAAAAAACAAACAAAATCCCCTCTAAAATCTGTATAATCAGCGCTGCTTTTAAAAAGTCAATCTATGCATGTTCTTCGTTTAATTAATCAACAAAAGTAAACTTAATTTAAAGATCAGTGAGGGTGTTCCTTTTGAGAAACTATTTTCAAAAGGTAAACACTTGTTGTCTTAAAAAAAAAAAACAAAAGTCCCGTTTATCCCGTGCCAAGACGAAATAAAACCCTTTTATAAACTCCATGAACAAATCCCCATAAAGGAACTAAACCGTAACCTAAATCTGATGAGTAAAATGTGTAAAAGTTATGTTCATTTTTCAATAAAACCAATAATAATATGTCTGATTACGTAAACTTGATCTTTCAGTTTTCCGATGTGTTTTGCGTTGAACTTTGATTTAAATTGCGTTTTATATTTATTGTATCTCTTGTTGCAGGCGTAACTATACTACTATCATTAACAGTATTTCTTAACCTTGTCGCCGAGTCAATGCCGACAACGTCGGACGCTGTTCCTCTTATAGGTACACACACACGCTAATTAACCCGCTATAGCCTAAAGTGCGACCCGACCCGATCTGGTCCACGACACCACTTAACAGTGCCAATACAGAAGTCGTGCTGTGCTAATGCTGTTTTTAGTTATCATTAGTTTGCTACAGTAGTGCAATGAACTGACAAACCAAATCAAAAACGAAACAAAAGAAAAACCCAATACAAGCCACTAATACTAATACTAATACTTACCACGAAACTGATCAGAAAGAAACTAAATACCGAAATACGAAATACCAATTAGCTTAGCTCTCAACACTTCTGTAACTGTCCTCCAATCACACCCCGAAAGAACACTCGAACACCTCCACACGAATGAGGAATGATCAATAACTCCCAACTCTACAATTGTATGTTTGCCACTAGATCTAATTACGTCTATCTGTGTACTCTCTGGACTCTCACCTCGTGTGCCACCATCGATCAACTGGATGTTGGATAGACTAGACACACTCTACTACTTTATAACTCTGCTCTACACATATGTATATGTAATCCCCTCCCAGTCCAGCCAAGGCCTTCTGCTGGATCTGCTATCTCTCGTTTTTCAACTAACCCTAGTCCCTGGTCTTGCCAGTCTTTACTATTTTACTCACTACTTCACTAGCCTTAAGGTGTATCCCCACAGAAAGCTCTGACATAATTGGTATTTGACCCCACGACAAAAACACAATCGCCACAGCCCAATCACAATCGCCACAGTTCACAATCAAAGTCACAAGTCACAAGTCACCAATCACAATTACAGCCCACAGCCACAGTTACAAGAACCAAACAACGTACTACGTACAAATACAAATTACAATTACAATTACGAGAGTTTTTCGTTTCGATTTTGCTGTGTTTGCCCATAAAGCCGACCTATATAATCTCAATCTGGAACTGAATCTGAGTCTGTTCTTGAGTTATTTTTGTCGTTTGGTTGTTGCTTCGTTTGATTGTTTGTTTGTTGGAATTCGTTTATCTACGTGTGCCTCTAGATGAAACCTTTTATTTTGTCCCTCGATCGTATCGTTTTGTTTAAGTATATTTTAAGTTCCTTATCTAGCCTGCCAACCCCATTATATTATATATATATTATATATATACCTTAATATATAAAAATAAAACGGAACCGAGTAACCCGATCATCCTGTAAATACGCTTGTCCTTAGAGTGTGCTCGCCTCATAATCACGCCGGGACGAGTCCAACCCCACTCATTAACCCCACCAAGTCCCTTCCCTCGTCTAATCATCCCAACTATAAAAATAAAGCATAGCCGCATTTCGAAACCGCATCAGAAACGTAGACAGAAATGCAATTAAAGAAAATGTATTTTAAATCTAGCCACAACTGTATATATACACAAATCTCTAAAAGAAAAACCATAAAAAATCCAACGAACCACCTTTTTTCGCTACCAGGAGATACAGAAACAGGATAAAAACCCAAACCCAAAAAGATACAGCAGACGAGAACAAAAACCAACTAACTAACTTACAAAAAAGCACAACAGCTGAGTTAACCAGTTTTTCCGTTTTCCTTTTCATTTTTTTTTGTTTTTGGAACAGTCTGATAAAAACATCAACAAAACCATAAATAGAAGAACAGGGAAAGTGTGGTGGGAAATTGTGGTGCTCGAGGCTCAAGGACTTGCCAACCGCATATTTGGGGTCAGGAATGTAAAACGCCAAAGGACTTGTACTTACATTCAAGACCAGAACTGTTTCGACGGTTGCTTTGTCCCTCGAAATCGAATGCCAATTTGCAATTGACACATTCCACCGATTCCCTTCGAAATAGTTGACATGTAGTTAGCGATTAGTAGGTCTCCAGTTTGCAGCTGATACTTGGTTTGATAGAGAGTAGGACTAATAGCTAGATAGGATCAGGACACCATTATACGTGTAATGTGAACTCCCCAAGCATACGAATGTCATACATGTAGAGGTCCTTCGGTAGGTATAGCATATCCAAACCAGTTTAAAACGCTTGGCTGTACAAATGAGCCTCTGGGCTGCCCAGCTAACTTAGCATCTTTATTATCCATATGACTATATATATATATATATATTTCGACACCGATCACCCACAAATACCGAACACTGTAAATAGACAACACGCCGAACAGACGTAAGTACACCAGTACCACCCCAGCCACCTCTTCCACCTCAACCCACCGAACCACCCAACCAATAACAATCCCACACCACCGATATTCCCACGAAAAGGACAACCAGAACTTTTGTCCAACGTCGCCAACACGAGCGCATGCCAATCCAACTAAAAACGAGGCTGAAACCGAAAGCAAGCCAAAGCTTAACACCTTCTCAAACCACTATCTTTAACCCTCTGTGTCTATCTCTCAGTATTTATATAAATTTATGAATCTCAGTATCTCTCTTTCTCGCTTCGGCAAGAACTATTTGAAATCCAAAACCATCCAAACAATCAACCAACCAATCAATCAATCAATCAATCAATCTTTCCCCAAAAACTACTAACAACATAAAACTAATCTAGCTTTTCTTGCTCAAAAACCTCGAAATGTATCAATATGTATAAGAATATATAAAAACGCAAAAAACCAGTCATTTGCAAACCCGTAAACTCCTGGCATTTAAACAGAACCCACGAACCATATCTATATAGAACCATAGCGCTAAACGAATCTCCACCTAAACGATAAAACCCTAAATCAAAACCGAAATCGAAGCAACATTTGAACTTGCATTTATGCAGATCCATTTGATCAGATGGTAGAGTTGCAACTCCACATAATATCGTATCGTTCATGATGTCGAGCCCATCATGCGTTCATATTATGTCATATATATATATATATTAACCCGATTCCAATACCGATTATAATAACCCATAACCATAACCCACTTTCAGCGACGACTCCCCAAGGATTTTGACAAATCATTTGCATGCCATGTGCAAATTTTCGCTCGTAATGCCCATTTAGCCTCAGTCCCCACGCTGCCACCTTCTCTTTCTGTTGTTTCTCGCCTCTTGTTTGCCGTCTCTTTCGAGGTGGCACGTAGCAAATTAAATGAGGCGCGCATGTGGGCGTGGCAAATTGGCAACACGTAGTGCAAGTATGTGGGGTTCAAGGAGGCTTGGGCTTGGGCGCCTCGACATCCACTTCGACTTCGAGTTCAATTTACAAAAATATTCAAAGAACCAGGACTAAGAAAGAAAAACTTGTGCTACTTTCAAAAGTTTTCCTGTCCCTCTTTCACTTTACTAATGGGTCGAAGTTGGAAGGATGGTTACCCCTTACCCGCTGAACCAAAACATCCACCCAACTACCCTCTGACCACTAAGCTCTCGAAAAGTTGAGATATTTTTTTATAAAAAATTAATACTCTGAGCTGTTGTGAACTTGCCTTTTGGCCACACTTTCGGAAATGAGCTACTTAAAGGTGGCGAAATACTTTCTGGGGCGAAATACTTATCTCGCAGCATCTCAGAGGGGTCAACTTCGAGAGAGCTAACCCTGATTTCGGAAAATTTGCGTACTTTTAGACCCCAGTATTCCGGGCCCTCCCCTCCGATTTCTGTTTTGAACCCGCTTAGATTTTTTGAGTTTGCAGCATACTCAGGCATATACTCATTCACGATCAGCCACACTTCATTCAGAGATCAAGATCAAAGAAACCGATAAATGTTAATTCTAAAAAGCCAGAAAACCAATCTCCAAACTTCAGTATTCCGTCTCCGAAGTCCAAGATCCCACTTGGTCGGCCTTTGTCTGAAAGGCGCTACGAAAACCCGAACCCCGAACAAACACAATGACACAGAACCTCTGACGCCCGATGTCTACTAAACCCAAAACACCTTCCAATCTCCTCAACCCAACGATACACCCACACATACGCCACTAGAGATACAGATACAGATACAAGATACAGATACACGTGAACATACATAAACGTACGCTTTATAATTTCCATTTTGATTGTGTCATTTGTTTTTGTGTGATTGTTATTGTATTTTTCAAAACGAAAACGAAATTCTTTTGTTTCAGGAGTTACAATTCTTCTATCGCTCACAGTGTTTCTCAACCTTGTAGCTGAGACATTGCCCCAAGTATCTGATGCAATCCCCTTGTTAGGTAGCGATTGCATTTAAAACATACTTACCAAATGCAAATATATATTCAAATTTGTCAAACAAACCGAATAATTAACTAAACTACTTAATATGATTTACATATACGTACACGCCTAAATAAATATGTATATATAGCAGTATATATATACATATCTATGTATCTACATATATATATTCATGAATATTATTGTTATTGTTGTTATCTATATATATATACATATCTATTACGATTATATTACTCACACACATTGCTAAATTGTTCGCATAAATAATCCCCCCAAAAAACCAACCAAAGCCAAAAAGAAACCAAACCGAACTTACAATTAAACTTAAATAAAGTATTAGTCTAACCAACAACCAAGTCAAACAATATCCAGCTCTAAAGTGACAAAAAGTTGTTAAATGTTATTTGTGTACGTCGTACTATGTTTACTAATTACAACAACTTTGCTAAGTACTTACTAACTTAACTTAACTTAAATAAACCAAAACCAAACTAAACCAAATCAATTCTAATTCCAATTCGTTCTCTCTGTTACCCAAACCTATCTTCTAAATCGTTCCAAACTTGAAGTAATAATAATATCAAATATACAAATATATATCCAATATATATCGAAGCAGTTCTTAGTTGATCATACTATCTTCAGTTGCCTCTATATCGCCTTCTCTCGCTCTCTCTCGTTCTCTATATCTCGATCTCTATCTCTCGCTATATCTTACCTATCTATCACTGTATTCTGTATTCATTTGAACAATCGACAATATTTTTGGTTCGCTTCTTATCAAGCCACTTCAGATCAACAACAAATCCCCAGGCAGCCAGTTACTGAACACAAGCTAGGGAAAACTTTTAAATGCTATCGTTATCTATATGTACTTCCGATCTATACTTTCCTACTTCCGTTTCCGCTTTCTCTTCGATTTCTTCTACTCCAGCCCATTGCAGTGCGACCCTTAGAGTCCACCAATGATTTATCAATTCCCTTCAATATATATATTAATATTGTTGCAATTCCCTGAACTGATACGGCAAGGCCTTAAGGATGCATTCGACAATTTAATTCGAAATTAAACTCTTAGAGATTCATTCAAAATTCTATTGCAAAAACCTATGGCATCAGGCCTTTGCCTACTAAAAAGCCAGTTCCTTCTGTAATTATTCAACTTTGCAAAAAAAACATAAATACTATATGCAATTATGTATTCTTTATATATAAATCCAAACTGTTTGATAACTGTTATGTCTTGCAGTACACATTGCTTGTACTCCTTCCGCTTCGCTAATATCCTCCAAAATTTCAACCCATATGTTATTACAAAAGATACTTATGAGACAGATTTCAATACAAGTGAGTTTGGGATAATACTTGTGAATATTACACGAAAAACGCCTTTGCTCCTCCAGATGTGAAGTGATGTCCTCACTTAGACCGAATGATATTAACAAATAAAGATATCCATTAGTTCAAAGAAAAGAAAGAAAGAAATGATTTTTTGTCTTATATCGTATGATTTGACTTTTTTGCTAACTGCTTTGATTTGTGTTTGATTTGGTTCTCTCACTCTCAATCTCACTATCAATATCACGCCAATAACACCTCAATCACTCATCAATAGAGTATCGAATTTTGCATTGCTTTCACCTTTCACCTCAAGGTTACTTCACCCTCGGTTTTGTTCATGAGTAAAAATATATTGCCACCATCTTGCAGCTCGTTCTCGTTATCGTTATCGTTATCGCTCGCTCACCCGCTCACCCACACTCACACACACACACACACACACACACACACACACACACACACATATATATAAAACTACCAGTCATGCGACCACGTTAAAAAATATATATGAAAACCACCCACAATAACCCACCCACCGCTCCGCCCCACACAAAATAATTTTACTTTCCCAATCACATTTCCCCCCCAACCACACTTTTCTCTCTCTTTATCTGTCTATCTCTCTGAACTTTCGATATTCTACTGTTGACCCATTTCTCGGAATGATATTTTTTGCTTGAGAACCTTTTTGAGAACTAAAAACTGTGTACGAAACTCCATTACAAAATCGAATATTGTACTATATAGTGTAAATATTGGTCGATCGATCGCCTAGCTGGTATTGCAAAAATATCATTTCGTTGGGATCCGCTTGCCATTATGTTTGTTTGTTGACTTGGGTCGCGGATTCATTTGCTTACAGATAACCGATATATAATATATGTATACTCGTATAGCCACTTGGAATGCACTCTCCCCACCAAGAAAACAGCTAACAACCAATCAAATAAACATAATTAATGCTTAAAAGTATGTCTGACACCCCGGGTTTTGTGTGTGCCAAGTTGTGTTGTGTTCTCTGCGAGAAAGGTTCAGCCAAAAAATATCATTTAGTCTAAACACCCTGAAGCTCCTGCCTATCCTGCCTATCTTTGAATCTGTAACCGAACCCGAAGACACTCGGACTGAATTCGCGGACAGACCAACTCCATATATCAGGCTATCCACAGAATCAAAAACAAACACCAGTTCTGACCAAATTTGACAAAATATTTTGCAGGTGTCACTATCCTACTGTCGCAAACAGTTTTCTCTCTGCTGGTCGGCAATGTCATTACCAAGACCAGCGAAGCTGTACCGCTCTTAGGTATTCGTAACCTTCAATCTTTTGTATCTTTGAGTTTATGATTTAAAAACAATCAACAAAAACCAAACTAAATCTAAATTCTTAGAACTTAAAAACAAAACAAAAACTTTTCTCTCTTTTAGCTGATAAATCAAAATAAAATCAAACTCAAAAAACGATTGTACAAAGTACTCCTTAGACATAACGAAAGTTTGCGCTAAAAAAACATCAAAAGTGAATCTTGTAAAAAAACCAAAACTAGAGCGACTAAAGTAGGTAACGAATGTTAAGCGATGCATAGCATGATCCAACTCCAACTGGATAAAAAACGAAATGAAGATGTTGAACCAACTGTATCTTTGGAACACAAGCCCCGAACCCGAAAACCCCCAAATAAAACCCCAAAAACCAAACTGACCTCCGCTTCTTTAGACTTTTGGCTGAACCTATGAGACTCGATTTCCAACTAACCAACACGCTAACCACACTCGACTCTTAGCCTTGCCGATTTTGCCTTCGTGGGTGTCCTTGCTTGGCCTCTCCTTGGCTTTTCCACCCACCCACCGCAAAACCGGAAACGCCTTGTATATATACGTATATTTAAATCTGTGCTTTAGGTAATCGCAATTAGCAGAAGTGCGTTGTTGTTCCTCACACCCAAGTATCAAAAGCTGACTAAAAATACACAATTAATTAAGCATCGAGCATTAAATATTCAGAGAGCATACCGTAAACAGCGGAAATCAATTGAGAAATCCATAATTCGTTCGCTAGAGCAATTAAAAGTATCGACTCACAACATTATCCTTAGACCAAAGCAATATACTAACCCAGACAGATTACCCAAAATCCCACCCACATGCTTGATCTTCATATTTTATTAGAGTAGACATTTTTGGAAGTGCACTCAAGTCAGAGTTAAAAAAATATGAAAAAGAATAATATGAGGAATATCTTAAATCAGTATCATACTTTATATCATCTACTTGAGTGCACCTTCTGCCTTTTTTATTAAATAATTTTTTTTCGATCCCAAGCATGGTGCCAAATAATTAAAACAGTCAAACATAAACTGCATGAATACGAATGTAAGCTAAGATTATCGAGTAAATAAAAAACATAGTGGCTTTCAGTAAAAAAGTAACGTAGCATAGAGTAACGTAACATAGTCACAGCATTATAATCACACCGTAAAGTTGATCACTATACTTTATCAAATCGTAACTCTAACCAAAGTCTTTCATGAAATGAAGCTAAAAAATAAAGTAATGTTGTACGATTTTTGTAAATTATGATTTCGAGCTTTGGTTATTAGTGTTTCGATGAGATCGCAAGACCCGCGACCACCACTCTAATATGCTACTTTTTTCTGCTTTCTCTCTGTCCGACCCACTCAACCAATCAACCACTGACCCGATCCATCCACCCACTGAACACCCCAGGCACCTATTTCAACTGCATCATGTTCATGGTCGCATCGTCGGTGGTGCTGACTGTTGTGGTGCTCAACTATCACCATCGCACGGCGGATATCCACGAAATGCCCCCGTGGGTGAGTCACAAACCAAACACTGGCCAAACCAACTCCAGTCCTCCACACCTTCCCTCCTAACGGTTAACTTTTCTCAGATCAAATCCGTTTTCCTACAATGGCTGCCCTGGATCTTGCGAATGGGTCGACCCGGCCGCAAGATTACTCGAAAAACAATACTACTAAGCAATCGCATGAAGGAGCTGGAGCTAAAGGAGCGCTCCTCCAAGTCCCTGCTGGCGAATGTCCTCGATATCGACGACGACTTCCGGCACACAATATCGGGCTCTCAAACAGCCATCGGTTCATCGGCGTAAGTATTCTTCTAAGTCCCTCAAATTGATTTCCGAAATTCATGATTTCCTCTGACCCACCTCTGCAGTAGCTTTGGGCGACCGACGACGGTGGAGGAGCATCACACAGCCATCGGCTGCAATCACAAAGATCTTCATTTAATTCTCAAAGAATTGCAATTCATTACGGCGCGCATGCGCAAGGCCGACGACGAAGCGGAATTGATTAGCGACTGGAAATTCGCTGCAATGGTTGTGGATAGGTAAGTTTCATTTCTGAAGAGTTTATTCTTAGGAAAGTTACAAAAATATTTTACCAAATGATAATTTACACAAAGGAACGAAGGAACACAGATATATCAAAAGTATTTCAAAACAAAAGCATTCTTCATTTTTACGATCCATTTATACATGTTCCAAACATTCATCGGATAAGTCTAAAAATGTTTCAAATTAAAACATTGCCAATACTGTATTGGCTAAAATTGACATAAAATAGTTGTAGTTCCTCGAACTTTAGCCCACATTTAGATGAACCCTAATGAACTCCATGGTGTGTGTACTCTCAATTTGGTGTGAACTTATTGAACCGGAGCCAGGGGCAAGCTTTGGCAGTTTCGCAGCCGGTCATGGCAAACAATTAGGCTCAGCAAACGCTTTGGCTGCCACACGACTTCCGGCATAATGAACGCATTGATACACACACATACAAACACAAACACAACCTCACGCATACAGACTCTCGGCAAACGCGTGCCGCAAATATTAAAAGATGGCCGACTGCCCGGCCGACCGCCATTTTGTTTGAAGACGCTCTCTACTAATACGTACGCCCCGCACGGCACTCTGTTCTTCTACTTCGCAGATTTTGTTTAATTGTTTTCACGCTCTTTACGATTATTGCAACGGTAACCGTGCTGCTATCAGCTCCGCACATAATCGTGCAATAAGGACGTTCGAATTAGACAATTAAGCTACGGATACGAGCGCACATACACCCACTCCCCCATCCAGGCAAGTCAGTGTGTGCGTGGCGCAAGGAGTTGCCTAGTTAAGTTCATTTTCGAAAACCAAAACCTAGCGAAGCTGCTTCCAAACAAAGCAAAAGCAAAAAAACAAAAAAAAAAAAAAAACACTAAAAAATAACTCAAATAAAAAATTGTTAATTACATTTTTAAGTAAAACCAAGAGCAAAGAAAATTTCGCTAAAACAAAAAAGAAACAAAAAATCGTGTACTAAAATAAAATATTTTATGGACAAACCAAACAAAAAGCAAAAATTACTGCCGTACAAGAAACCGAAAAAAAGTGTTAAGTAAGCTACACTCGTACACACAAAAACACACACAACCATAAAATTCTAAGAGTTAAGCATCCAAAGAAAATTGAAACAAAAAATTTGCATAGGAATAGCCCAAGGAGGCGGAGCCGGAGACGGAACGGCACGAAAGGATGAGAGGAACAACAAAGAAACATCGCGGGACAGGACACACAAAGGTTATATATGCAAGCACACACAGACACTGACAGACTCACGCACGTCTGTATGTAATTGTATGTACAATAACAGAGTTATAAGTTAATTAATATGCTGAGTTGTTATAATTTATGTAAGATGAACAGATGACAGACCCAGGATATAGACAAACACACTCACACAGACAAAAACACTTAAGATATATGATATATATAAGAGATTGTTCCTATGAGACATTAGATATGTATTTAAAATGGCAAAACACACACACTAGCAGCGACATATACAGATACAAACACAGACACTGAAGCACTTAATTGAAAAAAAGCAAAAACAAGGGAAAGAAACCATTTATTTGTAGGAGAGTGTAACCGGATGTGGGAGTATGTAGGTATAAATGTTGGCCTGTTAACCCTTTGTTGTTTGTATTTTTTAACTGTCAAAATATTTGTGTTTTTCCTTTCCGTTTTCATTTCGGGATCACGTGGACCAACAATATTTTGTTTGATTGTCCTTTATTCAAATTTGCAAACAAAATATGATCCCAATGAAGAAACTGTTTGTTTGTTGTCAATTTAATATTCTTGGATTTTATTTTCAAATATTCCATCTTATTATGGTTCGCTGAGAGAGGATTTGAGAATTGAGGAGGAGGATAGCTAATTGTAAATGGTAACAAAATGACACATAATAATGAATATAAACAAAAAAGTATATATATACACGCAGATATATATATTCATAGTGAATTGAATTAACTTTTAATGGCGCATCCACGAACCCTTGGTGAAGAGGCAGGTTCGTTGAACATCATGTTTTTAGAAAATTTATTGTTGAAATATTATAGCAAATCGATTAAGCAGAAAGACAAAACGACCCGAGGTATAGTCACCAATTAATTAGTCAAAGTAATAATAAAGATTGACAGAAACAGTGAGGCAGAGAAACCGAAACCAAACTATCGATACAAGATGAACAGGTGTATATATATTTTACGACACATATATCACCACATACCATATATATACATACACATATATATACGGAATATATATTTTTAATAAACCGAACACGGAAACGAGCAAAACTAAAGACACTAAGCAAAAGCAAAGCAGCGCAAGAACAGAAACCCACTAAAAAGCAACAAAACAACCAACCAGCCCACAAAAGCAGCCCAATCAACTCGAAATCTAAACCTAGGCCCAAATCGAAATCGAAAGAAATGTATGAAGTCACAATTTTGTTGGAAATTTTGCATAGTTTTCGGATGAGTTGTCTCTGTCAGTGTATATCCCCTGAGTATTCCTAAAAACGAGCTTCGAATTCTGTCTACCTTACTCTGCTCTCCCCCTCACACAAAGCAAAACAGTGATATTTACGGTATAGCCCCCAAAAATGACGTACGAACTCTGACTCGAACACTCTTTCCGGAACCCACCTAATACACCTTTTAACGTAAATGTTTTCTACACACACTACGACAACAACAAACCAACAAAAAACAAAAAAAAATAAATGAAAAACCTACCTCCTTGTTACCAAGACGAAATGTTGACGAAAAGTCAGATTAGAGACGAATTACGACGAATATGCAACACTGCCGAGTTAATCGCACTCCTCTGTCTTCCCAAAAAACAAAACTGAAAAAAACCTAACGAAATGTTGTACCACCACCCCACCCCCCTTTTGTGTTGACCCAGACAAAAGAATTTCTAACAGAATTGTGTGAGAAAAGCCACTTTTGATAGCCAGACGAAAGTTTACTTAACGGAAACCAGATCACCCCCCTTATAAGCCACTTCCGCTGTCAGAAGGAACCCAATCGAGTGCTGAATCAACTGAAGGAACTGCAGATCAGATCTAAGCGTTATATATACTCACTTTATATGTTTTATTTGCATTTACATTTAAATTTATAATTATATTTAAATTTGATATGAGACGACTTTTATGTACTTACGCCCAGAGCGATGCGTAATCCTACCGAAAACTGCTCTGTCCCCCATGAGGTTGTTTTATCGAGCCTAAAAAATGCAAATTCAAATTCAGAATCCGATTTAAATCGAAATTGAGGTCTTGAGTTCAAGCGTATCGAAGGTAGAAGGTCGAAAGTGTTACGAATCAGAATGGAGAGTAGGAGACGAGACAAGTGTGTGCATTTTAAATTTAATTTTTTTATAATTAATTTAGTGCTAATCTTTGAGCAGCTAGGCGCATAATTAGATCTATGTATATGTGTATGGATGTCTTTTTGATAAAAAGAAGCTATTTTAAAAAGCAAACAATTTTCTACACTCTTTAAAAGATTGAACTCTACATGTACGAGATTATGTATAATACAAGTAAAAATAATATAGAATTAACTAGGCAATTAAAATGAAATGAGAGGTGATCCGCAGCAGGACCCGAAAAACTAAGCGTCCTACATTAGGAAAGGGCAACTAAAGCGAAACCCCGCACAGGAGGCAAAAACTAATCGATAAAATTAATAAATTAAAAATTGGATAAAAAAAACAAAAACGATAAACGAATTTAAAAATGAAATTACAGCAAAACCAAACTTGTAGTAAAGAAAAATGTTTTTTCATTTGAAAACTCTACTACTTACTTACTACTTACTTACTTTGCAAGTAATTACTAATTTCCTCTGATCAGAGTTACACGCAATCGCGAAATGCAAAAAGCTAATTACAAAATGGTTGGTACACGCACACACACCGCCACACACATCACTCACACATAGACAAACATGAAAGCATTCGAATTGTTCGTATTTGAAAAAAATAAAAATATAAAGAAATCAGCAAACGGAAGAGTTCCGATTTTCGTTTCAATTCCACTCCGCATGATCACAGCCAGCGCAATTAAACAGAGTTCAAGAGTAAATAGCGCATTAACAAACCGATTCGAGACACTTTTTTAAACAAGGCAAATACATATTTAAAATTAGCATTTAACTAACGAAACAACCAAAACGTAGGCTATAAACTGCAAATGTTAAGCACGTATCTCACCCGATCAGCCGAAACCCCCAACCGAAATCCAAAAATCCAAAAACCAAAACACTAAAACAAACCAACCCCATACCCGTACCCCTCCAATCTCCTCTAACTACCAAATCAATTTAAATAGCTAATTGCATAATTATTAAACCGTTACCAAAAATTCTGACAAGCGCCGAAAACTTAAAAATAAAACATAAATTCTGCCCACAAAGTATGCATGTAAAAAACAAACGGCTAAACCAAAAAAAAAAAAAAGAATTAGCAAAAAGTCTGTTGTCGATAAGAATTATTGGCAGACAAATAACTTTCGTCACATTGACGATAATAATTAATTTTAAGAGAAAAACAAAGGAATTAAATGAATTACTTAATAAACAAATTAATATTAAAAACCAAGAGACATGATTGCGACAAAAACACAAAAAACTGAATAAAATTTATTTTGAAAAGAGAAAATGCGACGAGTTGTTTTCATTATTATTTTTATATAGGTAATAAAAATACAAAATATAAAAATCACCTGTTATCATTAGTAAATTCAAAATTTTGCCGCTATATTTTTATCGATAAGATCATCGATAGAAATAATGCTTCTCGCTTTCTTCCATCTCTACTTAAAATGCTTGTTTTGAATTCAGTTTTAAAACATTAATGGACTTGCGTAAACTGTGTCGCCTCTGCTTTGTGGACAATGCCCTGGTGGACATCACGGAGCACAGGGCCAGCGCTTGTCCAGAACTCACAATACTCCAACTTCTGCAGGCCATTTACGGCGAGGTAGGTCCGAAATCACGCCTCAAACAATTTTTCTAATGTTAATGTTCGCCAGAAATTAATGCTCGATGTGGTCGACAAGTTGCCAATGATTTGCAATGCCTGCCTGGATGAGTGCCTTCAGCAGTATGCCTTCTTCCGAAAACTCAGAACTGCAAACCAGCAGTTGTTGAAACTCTACCATGAAGCGCAAAAGGAATTGGAATGTCCAGAGCAGGACGAAAAACCAATTGTCGAGGATGAAGAGACATTACAAGACTTTGATGCACAGGATATAATTGTACTAGAACCAGAGGAGCAGATCAGGGAGTTGGCCCAGAAACCCTCACATGGGTTGGCCAACCACGATTCGTTGATTGTGTCCGAATTCCTGCCGTCCACAACCACCCATCTGGTCGAGCTGAACCCAGACCATTCCAGCCACCAGCTACAGGAGGCCCCCGCCTATGAAATGCGCACCGTGGACTATGCCGCCGTGGAGCTGAAGCACTACAACCTGGACGAATACAACGAGGCCAACCGCATGCTAGACGTGGAGCCAAGTGGCAGCCAGGCGGTCTACAAGTGCCAGTATTGCCCTTTGGCCTACGCCTCCCCCCAGTACCTGAAGACGCATGTGCGCAGCTCGCACGTATGCAAGTATTGCACCATGGCCTTTGCCAAGGTGCGTGATCTCAACGAACATATAAGGAGCAATCACTCCGACCATCAGTGCGTCGTGTGCTGCAACAGCTTTAGCACCAGTAGCAACCTTCGGGCCCATCTGAAGAGGGTGCACGGTGTCCAACTCCCTGCCCAGGTGGCACTCTTGGACTATAGACCTGCTGCCGCGGATAAGGAGAATCCTCGCCCTCAATAAAAACATATTTAGAGATTAACTTTACACCGTTGTCCACTCTTTATTTTATTTCCCAAAATATCTGGGACTTTTCCCTCACAGGATCGCCCTTTATGCGATCTTGACCGTTGATGTACATGGGAGTGAACTCTCTGTAAGCTACGCATACACGTCGTTCCACGACATCCTCGCGGAGAACAGAATGCTCGAATTGATACCTCGCTGGTCCATACAAGACAATGAGGGAAAGGCTGAAAAATATAAAATTTTGGTATATTGGACATGTGTAATAAACAATAGCTGCAAGCATACTTTGGCATAGGAATCCTCAGAACTTTTCCTTTGTAGTTGACCAGTTGCTCTTCCTCGAGCAGCGGCGCCAGGAGCTCCTTCTGATATTCCTCTACCAAATCGAGGTTGTACTTCCCAGCCTGCTGGGGTTCGTAGGGTGTAAGGGTAAGCACTGCATCGCCCAGGCAGTTAACAGTGACCACGCGCTCACCCCAGATCCAACAATCGTCCACGTGCGGATCTATACTGGCGCCTTTACTTGGCTCGTACTCCAAGGAGCACTGCTCGATGGTTTGAAAGCCACGCAGCAGGGGCACGTCATCAAAGCGTCGCTGCACGTACTCCGTTGTACTGGGGAATCCGGCAAAGTTTCCTACCTGAAGCTTACGCTTCTTAAAGTTAGTTTTGGGACCAAAGTTTTGTTTCCGGCGTCCGCTTTGCGAGATGTCCCAGGGCAAGTCATCCAGATCTTTAATAAGATTGGCGCCCTCTTCCGCACTAATGAATTTTTCCTGCACTAGGATGCCTGGTAAGGGCAGGCCATTTTCTTGGTCGTGAGTGCTGTGGGACTCCTGTACCTCTTCAGTATCCCAGCCGGGTTGGAACAGCTCGCAACGCACACAGTATGTCCAGGCTTCAAGCTGTCGGAACTGTTCCTGCAGTGAGGGCTTGGCTATCTGGAAGTCCTGCTCGCAGCTCAAACAGGTGCGCACTCCCTTGCACCCACACGGTCTAATGGTATTCATTTCGGAATTGGCGTAAAAATGTGTAAACAGTGCACCTCGTTCAGCTTTTTCTTCCCACACTTCATAACAGCTGATTGGGTGGTTATCGATATTTTTTGCAAAATATACTCCTATTTATATACTACTTTTTAAAATCTACTCCTATTTGAGAATCTGCCAACAAGGGCTACCATTTAGTATTCTAAACCACTTTCCAACACTTATCGGAGGAGCGGGAAATTCAAAATATTTGGAAAAAAATTTATTTATATTGTTTGTATCAAATTAAGAGCAATGTGACTAAAATGTATAATGACATGTTAATTAAAAACAAATATTTATTTATATATACTTCATATATGTGTTTATATTTTGCGTTCAGATTCAGATTGTTTTTCATTTTACAAATACTTATTTTAGACCTGTTTTAATCAAACAAATGCTGCTTGGTGATCAATACTAATCGTTCTTTCTCCTCCAGCTAGTCTTATACGTTTTCCAATATGGAAAATACTAGGTAACATAGGATGGGGCGCTCCCCGGGCAATGCGATGAATGCTTTTCTTCAATCTTCTCTGATTTTTCTATCTGTACAAATGGAGCTCGATGATCAGTCTTGTGGTGCAGATCCAGCTGCAGGGCCTTAAATCTTGAGGCAGCCGCGATGGCTGCCGCTGCGGGCGTAGACATCCTCGAAGGCGCGGATCAGTTCGTCCATGCCCCGGAGCAGGCCCTCCTCCCGGTTGCCCGGCGTCCAGGAGCTGCGATGGTCCACCCTCACCTGAGGCGGCAGCTCCCGGCTCTTGGCGAAGTCGATCAGCCAGACGCCCACTCGCTCGTCATCGTAGACGATGAAAATGCTGGAGCCAACGATCTCGTGGTGAGCGAAGAAGGCGGACTGCTCGATGACCAGGCGCATGTGCTTCAGTCGTTTCAGCAACTCCTTCTGCACCGATCGCCGGGCGGCCAGGAACTGTTCGATGGTCTGGGCAATCTGCTCGCTGCTCCGGCACGTCTTCAGATCCTTGACAGGCGAACGTCCGCGCAGGCGCAGGGCCTCGATGCGGAAGCCCTTGGACTGGGAGGAGGAGAGCGACTCCCGGAAGGTCATGTAGCGCAGCTTGGTGATGGCCTGCGCCTCGTGCTCCGCCTGCGTGGGAGCTGCTGGGTCGACGGCCACCATCTTCTGGTAGAGATCCGGTCGCAGGGTGGCGTTGCTCACCTCCGACTCGAGGAAAGTGCGGCAGCCCATCTTGATGTCCATCACGCACGGATCCCGATAGCCGGAGAGCAGGTCCTGCAGCTCGATGTAGTGCTGTCCTTGCAACTCCCGCATCCCGAAATAGGCGGGCACTATCTGAGCGGTCTGCGGCTCCTGGCAGATGAGTCTGTAGGCGCGCACTTCGCTGTCCTCGACACCGGCGATGCGTTTCCGCACAATTCCCGTGGATGTCGGCACAATACTGTAAGAAAATGTTCTCAAGTTAGACTCCAGTTTGTAACTAATTGAGTGCCAAAGAAGAGCTTACCTTTCTGGGTGTCCGGAAAGCTGCATCCAGCCCTGAGGCTTGCCCTGATTTTGGGTCTGCTGGTGCTGGAGAAGATGGGGCGTGGCTGGGGCACTCAGTTCGAGAGCATTCTGAAAGCATGAAGAAAAGAACATAGCTCAGAAAGAGGTTGATAAAAGAGCGATATCGCTGCTGGGAGCGTATTCCGAGGCCCGAAGCATTATTGCCTGCCGGCGATTATAAATAATGAAACAAATTTTATTTGCGCGAATACTTGACTTGACTGCCACGCCCCAGCCTCGTAAACGCGAAATTTATGCAGGCAACCCGCCAGGCCAAGCATTCGCACATTGTCCGAGGCTCCAAGCAGGAAGTCCCTTATTTTTTTTTTTTTTTTGCTTCGGGCTGGAAAGTTTTCTTCGCAAATGACAGGGCTGTAAACAACGGGTACTTACAATGGCCAAGAACTTGAGCAGTGACATCTGGGCTGGGGCCTGGGCCTGGGCCTGGGACTGGATGTGGTATTGGGCCTGTGCCGCTCTTTGGAGGCTCAAATAGTCGGCCAAGTTGTCGCAGTTCTCGTAGGGAATCCGCTGCAAATAAGGAAATCGAGATATTTGGTTAGCTTGGCTCACACTTCACAAAGAGATCATGATGGGAGGCAAACAATCGGGTAATTAGTTTACTGCCAAAACAAACTTCAGACTTGAAACAGCGAATTTCCCCGTTTGTTTTCGAGCTTGTATTTGAATATTTGTGTGCTAGTCCAACGGTGAGTCACGAGAGTGTTAATTCGTTATTCAATCAGAATTCGAATGCATTTTGAGAATTCTACTTGGACGTCGATGGACGTCGTGTGTGGTTTACGACCGATCCACCCGATATTGCCGTGTCCCTAATGAGGCACTTAGTATGCAAAGTTGGCGTTTGTTTTCGTTAGCCGCGCTTGTTTGTCGCCGCTTGTTTGTGCTGCCTTGCTGCCTGGCTGCCTGGCTATGCGAATTGAGCCATAACCATCGTGGCCATAACAAATAACGATCTGTCAGCGTAGAAGGCGATCGAACGCCGCCAAGCCACCTCACCTAGCACCGTTTTGATTAATTAACTAATTAAGGTAAATGCCTCGAAACCCGTTTATGCCCCGCATCTTTATACGGTTTGACGCTCTGCTGCTGCTCTTGTTTTTGCGCCCGTGTCCGTCTTATCTTGCCACTATTATCGTATCTTAACTGCCCAGATAACGTTGCGGCTTTTCGAAACGGTTGCCGCGCCCCTCCTCCACCGCTCTCCCTGGTCCTGGCCATAATCTTGGGTTAATAACATCGCTGCGATTGCGATCTTTACGTAAGCCGTGAGCAAATTGAGCAAATTTGCATATGTGGCACAAATTCGTCAGGCGCGGAGGCACAGCCGCTAAAGTGCCGGTGAAGGGGGAGCTCCCACAGTGAACACCCGCTGCCAGGGTCACAGCTCCTTATCAATGGGGCGCTGTGTGGCGCGATCATTGGGGGTCTTATCACATTGTTTGATTTGAGGGCGCGAAAACAGAGGATTAACTCTAAACCCCCACCGATATGGTTTGCCGCATAATCGGAAGATAAGCAACGCGACCCCGCTGACTCTAAAATGTATTTAAATGCGAAATTCGGTCATCAAAATAATAGGCATACTAATTTTAGAAGCCCAACCAACCACGATATTACGATACCAGATAGCAGCATAATTTACGGACCTTCTATGCTCGAATTACAATAACCGAGAACCGCCAAAGAGCCGAGATTATGTTTTAATTAATAGGCTGTCACAATCGATTAGATGGCTCTAGCCAATGTTCGAGGTGCGGATCTCGTGTCGTCAGCTCTGACCTTTAACGAGAGTTGCACATTACAGAGTTAACGGCGGTTTAATTATAGCAGCGATCGCTTAATCGGGGATCGGGGTGCCTAATCGGTGTCGACGTCAGCGGGTCTTTATTCATTGACTGCTGGCCGATTTACAACTGAATTTTACTACAGATTCGAATCGGCCCCGAGCTAAAACACACTCAATAGCCGATATTCGTACATTTTTGCACGTACACCACCTGTTGGCAAATTAGCATTTAGGCTTTAATTTGGATTAGGGCAACTGCGTCACGCCCCCTGGGGGACAACCTGGTGGCCGCACACTTGGCGCCCTGTTACTCAACTTTTATGTGCAGCTACAGGGTTAATTATCTCACCGATCTGGGATGCGGCCACCTAGAAGGTGCACCCGTGTCATCGGGAAATCGGCCAGGGAAAACCTCAACTTCGGCGGAAAAGCACTTCTGACAGATGTCGGATGCAAGGCAGGGCAATAAAAAAACCGCAAACTGTGCAAAACAATAATTAACTTTAACTGTCACATCTGGGCAGGCAAATGGGCAGAAAAAAAAATTACAGCACTTTTCGCTCGAGCGATTCTGTGTGCAATCGGCTCGATATCGACTCGGGCTTGCATTTATTTTTTGTTTGAATTTCAAGCTCGGCTTTTTGATTCGGATTGTGATCTCAGTGCGATTTTTGGGCTGGGATTTGGTGGCGTTTTGGCCGCGATTTCGGCCACAGCGTTATTTTTAGATCTCGCCTCGCTCCGCCATTCCAATTCCGAATCCGAGTCCGAATCCGATGTTTAACTAAGCTCACAGTTTAGTAGTGTTTATTTATGACTACTTAACATTTTGTATAGCCGCCGGACGAACGTGTTAACCGCCAGAAACAGAAAAGAAACAGAAACAGCAGCGATAGCAACAGCAACAAAAATTAAAACACACAAAATAGGTAAAAAAAAAATTCAAAATTAAAAAAAAAAAGTACAAAACCTTTGCTTCAATCAATTTATGCGCGTGACGTCAAGTTGCTATTTTTTGTCGAGTTGTTAATTAAATTTAACTTTCGGGCCTCCCCGGAGGAGCCTACACCGCATACTGTTGAGGTTCACCCCAAAGGGCCCGGAGGGCCGGAGTTCTTGGCCCTGAACCTGGTGGCTGGTGGTAGAACCTGCCCCAGAAACTGGTTCTTCGCACCCAGGATCGCCGCTCCGTGGGCGGTGACTCAGGTGGCAGCCACAGCCGCAGTCGCAGCCTTCGCCGCTGTTTTGTAGAACACAACCCTGACATTCAGACACGATCTCGAGACGATGCCCCAAGAACCCGAGTTGGCCCAGACTGACGGTGGGCCGGCAGGGACCGGCCAATCGATATATCGATTGTCTCGGATTGGATCGGATCGGTCTCCCAGAGTATTAATATTTGCATTGACGTCAATACGGCCAACTGGGGGGGATGACCAGCAGGGCGCGGAGATGGGGTGGCTGAAGAGGAAGGGTGAAGGGGTGGCTCGAGGTGAGCAAACCAGTTGGCTTAAATGAAAAAAAATAAATAAATAACGCAATACCCGAACCATCCAGCCACCAGCCATCAGCCAACAGCCGAGGATTAGATCCGTGCCCGGAGGCACCAACTATCAAAGAACTTGGATTAATTTTGAAAATTTCACACTCTCTTCGGGCCGAGCCATCCACCTGAGTCGCAATTCATGGGCAACGGTGGCCTGGAGAACCGGATCCGGTCTAGACCGACATGCGTCAATATGAATAACGTCTTTCCCTTTAATGCATTCATCGGGCTTACACCGAAACTCCACGTGAATCACACCGCGAAAGTTTGGCATTCACCTGTCCGACATGTGACTAAGTCGAATTAAACGACCAAGTCGAGAAGATTAGGGGAATAACCGCTGCTCAGCCTAGAAACTAGTCCGGTCTGCGGGCCTCTAACCTTCGCTCTTTTATGCGATGGAGCCTTGATCTAAGCTCTTTAAATGCCAGAAACTAACCGATAATGATTGAGGCCAAAAAATTAAAATAAAATAAAAGCGTGTGTGTGGGCTGCTGCACTTGACACTTGAATGCCTCAAGAGTACTCAGCTTGGATACACTGGAAGAAAAAAAATCTATTTTTCGGGAGAAGAGTCAACAAACCCTGGGCCATAAAAGGTTCAATTTTTTTTTGGGGCTAGATCGGCGAGAAAAGGGAAGTCGCCTTCCTTTGTCAACGAATCAATTGTCTTTAATGAAACGCAATGAAATGAATCGATTCGATTGTCCACTGGCGGACATGTGACGCCTTCGCCTCCGCCAGTGGACTCCGCATCGAGATCTCAAGATGAGAGATGTACTCTGTGTCCGCTGGACGCTGTCATAACCAGCCGTGTCCGGCTTCGGTTACGGGTCTGGTTGCTTGTCTTTAATTAGCGCAGAGTGACGGACTGGCTGACTGGCTGACTGACTGTAGTATGCAAATTGGCGTTACGTGGACTATTGGAATTTTCTGAACCGAGCCGGGGAGATTCAGATCCCACACTTTGTTTGCATTTCGCATAACTCTAGGGGTGACTGGGTGGTTGGGCTTTTGGGTGGGTTGCTTTGTTGGTTGGTTGGTTGGTTGGTTATAACCCACAGTTGTTTCAACATCAAACAGACGTCATTCAAGGCCTGGAAACAGAGTTTACACACAGCTCTTTTTGGTCACTTTCTCTGCTTCGGTGGCTTTCTATGCGGATATGAACGCGTTGCCCCACCAATCCTCATTGACGTCACTTTCGTTGGTTTTTGTCGGTTTTTGTTTGCCTCTTACAACGCTTTCTTTTTGTCGGTTACTTACCTCGTTATTATTATTGTTGTTGCCACCGATCGATGGTTGTTGCTGCTGTTGCTGTTGCTGTTGCTGTTGCTGTTGCTGTTGCTGCTGCTGCTGCTCCAGTTCCAGCACCATGGCACTCCGCTGCTTCGAGGAAGCACTGGTCGTGTCCAGGGCAATCAGTTTCCATAGCTGTTTCAGGCCAATGTTGTCGATGCAGGAGAAGCGCAGTTTTTCATTCGACCAGGCCATCGTGGAGCGGCTGCTTCTCGTCGAGTTGGCTGCCTTGGTAGGCTTCGAGCTGGCTCCAGTCTGGTGGTGGTGCCTCTCTGACTTGGCTTGGACTGGCCGCTGCAGCACTGTTGAAGTCATAGTCATTCGGAGCTTGGTGTCACTTGGAGTGTCTACTGTCTAGCCCTCGTTCTCAATCTCCGACTTGTTGTCGGCCGAGTGTTTTTTAATTTTAGTTTTAATTTCACGCTTTGCGATTCTATGCTCGGCACATTTGCATTCTGATATCTCAATACATTTCCTATTCAACTGCGTTCTCGTTTCACTTCACTTGCACTCGGCTTTGGCATGAGAACTCTGTAATCTTTAACTTAACGTGCTTTGTTTTTTTCACAGCCTTCTCGCTCGGCCTTTATATTACTTTTATTTTTTTATCTTTATCTTTTACTTTGCTATTGCCACTGTCTGTTTAATGGCGCTGGCGATCGCGGCGAATCGGGCTTTGAATGAATCGAAGCGAGTTGCGTTCGCTGGCTGCTCTGGGAGGCGACTAACTGGTTTCGCCATATGGCACCAGGTTTTGTGATTACCGACCGCCGATCGCCGATGGCCGCTCCCCAAGCGTCGGGACTCGGTCGGATCGGATCCGAAGGCCCGAAGAGCAACGTTTTTCCGCTCTCCAATTCACCAGAGAGCTCCCCATTTCCCAGAGAGCAAAGCTCCATTGACCAGCAGATAACCCTTGGGGCTTGCGAGTGGGGATATCGAAATTAGACTACTGGATATTTCAGAACCTGGAAGGCTAGGAGCCATATAATTTATAATATAACAAATATGTGGACAATTTTTCATAAATACTCCAAAATTGCCATGAAATAAGCTAAAGTTTTTACACCATTTGGGAAATGAGTTATTTTTTAGATACTATTGCGATATTTCCGGTTCAATTTTGAAGAATAAACAAAGCGCCATTGATGGCCTAGAAACCCTTGGGAACTACGAGTGAGAGATCTTTTAGTACTGTTGTGTAGAAATTAACATACTGGATTCCCTAACTGGATTTCCTACCATATGGAGAGCGCTGAACCCATCATAAATACTTCAATATTGGCAACATCTTCAAAACAAATAATTCACAATTTACGCCATTTGGGAAGCAAGGGTTTCCGGTCTAAATGTCGCATTATTTATATTTTTTCCATATTATGAATAAACAAAGACCTAATGACGGAACTTGACCCGGGGGAGTACAAAATTAGCCTACTGGAGGGTTCTAAGCTTATCATAAGATTTTGAAAACAAATAATACAACTTATGGTAAATGGTTATTATGACATTTATGATTACATTTATGATTATAACTCAAAGTATGAATGAACAAATAATCGTTGAGTTCACAAATCCTGTGGGAATACGAGGGTGAATATTGAAACTTCTACTGGGTATATCAGGAACAAATTTAAATATTATTAAGGAAACAATGAGTCGTTGACGGGCGAAAAAATCCATGGGGAATACGAGTGGAAATAAGACATATTGTTCAAGAAGCCTGCGAATTTTGAGGAAATTTCGTTCAAGGTTGTCATAAATATACATATTTATTTGTGATCATTTCCGTTTTATGTTATAAAAACCCGAATAAAGTCATCCAAGTCTTAGTACATTTGAAGTTTATTAAATATAAACAAAAAATTGTGAAAACCCCAACCCATTTTCAAATACGTCAGAGGGTTCGATTGTATTTGGAATATAAATGTCACGATGATTCGCCGAACCTATTTCGAGATTAATCCGTAACGCCTTATAGTAAACATAGAATCCCAAATGGGCGTTGGAATCGTCATTGGGTGGCATTTCTATTCTCGAGGGCTCGACCAAGTGCGGCGACGACAATTGTTTACTTCTATTGGCGTATTGCAAAGAAAGGGAAAACAACTGAAAGCGAGAATACATTAGAACTGGGAGTACTCAAGAAATCCTAGACAAGTAAGTAAACATCCAATTTTCGTTTCGAAGATGCGCAAAAGACCCATCTTAGAGTCCAGACAGTCCGGACTGATGGCCAGATTGATGGCGGCTGATAGCGCGATTCTGTGGCGCCATCTAAGGTCAGACAATGAACCGAGTCGTACTTCTTTTATCTGAGAAGCTGTTGATGAACTTCAGCGAGATTCCCGAAGAAATCTGCAATGCTAATCCGGCCAACTGCGCAACGTCTTGGGATCGGGGATTATGCAAACTGTCGCCGGAGCTGCGCCAATTTTCTGCAGAACCATCGAGTTCATGGCCATCGGCCGAGGGATGCATATATTAATGGCAATATGCGCATATTATTCCATTCTTCCTTTTTGGAACCCGGCAGATTCATCCCATCCCAGTTCCCAATGCCCAATTCCCACATCTGGCCATCGTGATGCGTACGTCAGTCCGAGTTTGAGTGACATACAGACCCCGAGTTCGAGTTGCAGTTTCAGATTGGGTTTCGGTCTCCTCCACCCAGAAAGCCCCGACCCCAATCCATCGGATTCACATGGCAACTACGTCAGCGGACGACGGACTACACCCGTCAGTTGGCGCATTCAGCTGGCATTGTAATGCAAAGCCCAGCATGGTAATGACTTCTGAAACTGTCTCGAAATGCGTTGAACCTAGCGTCTGCGTCTGCAGGCGGCAACGTGGCGTATGAGTAACAATAGTTTCACCCGCCCAGAGCACGTGACCAAGACACGAGCCACTTCCCATTTCCGGCAAGCCATCAATCCGAACGATAACTACTATTCTGGTGCAACAGGAGTAATTAAAAGTAAGTCGCACTCCCAGCCACTCGCATAATGAAAAAAAGTACAAAAAATATCCATAAAAGTCAGGGGCGTACTGCCAAGTTTCGATTCAATAGGGGAGAGAAATATAACTAGAAATTGGTTTTGGGGATGAACCACATAGGGTGAATAAATCTTTTTCAATTGAGTTCTCAATACTCTTCTAAAATAATAAGACCATTTTCTTACATAACTTTTAGTGAAATATTTATCGTTCAGATATACGTTATCTATTTTGCAAAGCCCTTTCGACAGACTTTCCGTGAAAGTATTTTTAAAACAGAAATATCTTTATTGATATATGGATATAGTTGTGTTATATGTTTGTTGATACTGTTACGAAAGGAAAAAAGATGAGCTGTACCCCTTTTTTAAATTAAAGTCCATTCCTGGCCTGCATTACACTGCTGGGGCAGCACTTCAATTAAAGAAAATTATCGAGCTCTCGCATCGCGAAACTCATTCAGACGGCACTTCCCACTCGAGTGAATAATCAGACGTCCCCCAACTTTACCGCAGAAATGCCCAGCCCCGATTCCCGACTCCACAGGCTCTGGGCGATGAGCATCTTCGTAGGCTTGACGTCAAACGCAATGTTTGCGTGAAATTTCTTTGTCACGATCGGGGATTTGATGATGATGATATGTCCGAGGGGCAGGCGAGGATGGGCGTGGGTATGGGCCTGGGCCATCTTCACGCCTCAGTGGCAACGGGGTGGACAGACAAAGAGCCCAGGTCCCAAGAGAACCCAACCAAGAATTAATGAAAGACAAAAGCCATCGGAAGCCACCGATGCAGCCAGTTCCATCAACGGACTTTTGTACTCCGACACTCAGTTGTGTCGCTTTTATTTTATTTTATTTTAATTTTTTTTTGCACGACGATTGACGCACTTGGTTGTCACTTGACTTTTTTAATCTCGCGACTTTATCGTAGCTGACTGAACGGCTCAGAATCGGATTCGAATTCGGATTCGGATTCAGAATCGAAGTCGCTCGTCATAATTGTAACTTAATATTATGCTCATGTAGCTTCGGCTCAGTGACGTTCCGCTGGATTCTCTTCCTCGACCAGTTGTTTGGTTTTCAATCAGACTCCGCAGAATGTTTGCTATAGTTTCGCCCCAGACCAGACCCGACCAGACCAGAGCCACCAGACGTTCGTTATTAAACTATAACTCAATGACTTTCCTGACGTCACAGTATTAAGCTCAGTCAATACAAAAAGCCAAGCCGAGCGAAGCGCCAAAAAATAATAATAAATAAAAAAAGCGTTCCTCATTAACATGTTCTCCCTGTGAGCCGTCGAGTCTATGTGGGAGTGCTTCCACTGCCAGTCACTGATCTTCACAAACACACAAAGCAAACATTCATTTGAATTTAGATAGAGAGAACTATGAACTTGCCGCTCAAACAATTAAGTTGCTCAGCTCGAGAAATTGTAGATCGAGATAGCAGGCTTGCCATAAAATCCATTCTATTTTTGTCCTGGGATATCCACTTGCACAACGTTTTCATGAGCTTCTGGTGACCGCCTTTGTGTTTTCTGTTTGGAAACCCATGTTTGACTTTACTTAAAATATAAAAAACACCAGCAGTGTGTAAGCCGCAAGTTAAACACAGAGTTTAACCAGCTGTGGCCACAGGCCCTTTCGAGTCTAAATGTGTTATATTGTGGTTTCTCCCAATGGAACAATGTCCACAGACTTGCACTGTCCAAGGCTGGGAAAGTACGAGCCATTTTTATGCAAAACTTGAGCTCTGGACTTCAATTATTATTATTTGATGAATTTCCAATTCATAAAAATAACATCAAATCACTGCGAAATGGCCCATAAATGTTGACAGGAAACGGCATTAAGTGAGTGAATGTTTGGAAACTTTCCTCAAAATTCCTACTGATTCATTGTCCGATAATTTCGAGTATGGTCTGACCCTACAAACGTCATGCGGATGATAAGGAACCTGGGCATGGGAGCATGGTGTACACAGAATTCTAGAGGCTGAGGCAAGAATTAAGACCTATTGCCTCAAGTGTCCTGACATGGCAACAACCCCAAGACTCCCATTTCCTCTGGCAATTAAGTTTGTTTTGAATACAATTTTGCACTTCCCCCCACTGGGGCTATCAACCTGCTAATTTCTGCCGAGTGTCAGTTGGTTTGTGAATGATTTTTCGCATTCTGCGGATTAAAAATAGTGCCTCGGCATGTGAATGGCGCAAGCGTCTGATAACAGGGCTGTGAAAGCGACGCTTCCATTAAACACACCGATAATAATAATCTGAGGTCAATCCCGAAATAAATGCTGAATTTGGGGAGAACCAATGGCTGGCCAAATAAAATTAGAATCTGAGAAAGCAAACAAAAGAATCGCTTTATTTATGGGCGTGTAAACAACTTGATTGATTCGATTTTCGAAGTGGAATGGAAAACAACGGCTGCCTTGTGTCTTGGACACTCGATCGTGAGATCGCAATGGAAGGAATTCAAAACCTGCAATTAAATGCGAATTCTTGCCGGAGAACAACAAGGCAATTCTAATGTGCCGAGACTTTCTTTGCGACCGCATTATGTCATCCTTTTGATAATTGAGCGAGTTTTATACGAATACCCGCATACATATTTTTCTCTTTATTTGTATTTATTCAAAGTATTAATTTCTGTTTAACACATGGCTTGTGGATGGGCTGGTTGTTAATTAGATGTGATCATCTGGATCGCTGGGTTCACAGAACACAGCAAACCCACTGACCTCTAGGGGGATTATTATTATGTCTTTGAGGCGATCACGTTTTCTGAGTCGTAGAACACGAAACGTTCTCTCCTACTTCTCATGTATACTACACAGAGTAGATGTGTGCTTGCTTTTTTGGAACAGCTCACCAAAGTGGGAATAAACATGAATCGAAGCCAAGGCAGAACGTTCGATTTCGAGTGCAAAATCAATTTGCGTCAATTGCAGCACAAGATTAGCCTCGCTCTAGTTTTTTACAAAAAAATAAAATACAGCTACGTCTACATAAATCAGCGCCAGATGATAATAAATACAAGACAAGACAAAGCCCCCTGGGGGGCCCTGCCTGGAAACAATAATCGGATCAGATCGGCGGGATGACGCCGCGCCGGCTTATCGCCAAACGAATCGGGTTTACATCGGTGCTGGCCAAAAATAAACTCCCGGGCTCTTTCAGGGCCACGTCAGTCGGTCAGTGAGATGCGCGGGATGTTTGTATTTCCAAGATACAGTTGCAGTCACTTGGCTTTACCGTTGCGTGACGCAAATCGATCGACTGTTACGACGCCGCCGGTTTATTTATAAACAAAAGTGCACCAAAATAGCCCAGGCCCAATCAGGCCGAATTTTCAAGCCTCCCTCGTGAGCAAGTGCATCCGTCCTGCGCCGTTCAGGCCGATCGGACGAGCTCCAAGTGGCTGATTCAGTCAGATCGAGGTTTGAGCTGAAGCTCCTTATCTGGTCCCGACATCGGACCCATAATTGTGTAATATATATATGAAATGACAGACTGCCGACATCGGCGCCCCGGCACGTGGCATGCAAATGAGCGGCGAAATGCCCGCGGAATATCATTAGAAAGATTTGGCAACCTTGGGCCAATAGCGATACCACAACAAAATCCAGTTAATTAAATCCATGCGAACTCCGATTCGGGTGAAAATTTATGGCTCTTACATTTCCATTGAATGCCAATATTTGTCCAACCCCATATCACAGAGAAGAAGCTCGTAAATAATTGCAGAACAAATATTTATGGGTTGTTGGCTGAAATCTGGGGGCTTGCCTGCAAATAATTTGGGGCACGATACGGTCTTGCTCAGAATAATAATCATAATCGTTTTTAGATTGGCTTGAATCCTGTGCGAGTATTGTTTGGAAAAGGCCTAAAAGTATGTTGCAAAAAATTTATATTTTCTAAGGGAATATTTCATGAAATGCATCATAGCTGATTATTTAAAATCATGCTAAAGAACCTTCACCCACTTTATTCCCCAAAACAAACCATAAAGTCAAAGAACATATCACTAGACTCCACACGCCACTAATCTTGATAAAAGCAACCGCGCTTTTTCTGAACTTTCGACGACTCCAATTACAAATCTGAATGGGCTTATCAGCACTACTGATTCCAAGTGATCTGACACTTTAATGGCTATTGCTGTTCAGAGATAGGAAATCGTGAAAATCTAGTCACAAAGTCACAGAAATCAGCTGACTATAATCCGATTATAGGAGTGGGAAAAAACCTTAGCCATCGGTGGTAAATAATTGTTTAATAAAATAAAAATTGGAGTGACGACGACACTTGGCATTCCCGCGGGTGACACGAGCGGAATATTTGAACACCGTAATTGTGGTTGGGTGGAAACTGGGCAGGCAACAATAAACTCATTAACAAGCCAATGCAAACTCGGAAACAATAACACTGATACTGTGGCAAGGAGGAGCCGGGCGAGCTCACATCATAATATATTTGCTGTAAACAATTTCCTATTCATATTTGCCGAGCTTATCGCTTGGATAGCTCGGAAGCCAGTTGTGCATAGACAAATAAATACGGAGATAATTGTTTCTCCAGTTGGGGGTGTGAAGGCAACCCGACACTTGATTCACTGCCTCGATTGCGTCTACACACACGCACACATGGACTTGAAGGGGAAGGCCCTCCGGTGACCCTCCAAGACCCCCGATAATTGAAGGTCGATTTTGGTTTGAACAACTTAAAGGCGTGCGACTGTCCGATAAGCCGAGGTAATGTGTTTTTTTGGCTAGGTATATAAGGACGATGAAGGATATATATTTCATTACTACAGTTTCTATTTGCAGTCATGTCAGATCCAAAAGGCAAAGAAGACACTCCACCTCCTCTAGTCTATTTGATAAACTTTGAAAACTATCTCAGACCGAAACATTCTACGAAATGCCAACCTCTTCAACGATTCGACACACCAATTGGCAAAGTGTCGAGGATAACAAGGAGCTTGAAGCGTTTAAAACTCATCAGATGGTACTATAGTGTTTCGAAGCGATTTGGCCAGCTGCCTTTACCCAAATTCCTGGAATTCCTACGAGCCCGAAACGACGATGGCCTCTGCAAGCGGAAGACTGGCTTCGAGATCTACTGCGAAATGGCCAGCATTCATGGCTTTCACATTTTTGTTGGAGCCAAAACCTGGCAGCGTATTCTCTGGTGGTTGCTCATCTGCTCGGCAGTCTTACTTTCACTTTTAATAGTGACCATGTCACTTTCAATGAGCAACGAAAGGCCGACGATGCGTTTCATAACGACCATGATGAAGCCCTCTTCTGAAGTGCCTTTTCCGGCGATTACTATTTGCGATTTCGAAAAGTTTCCCCTCACCAGACTCCTTAGTAAATCAGAGGAATGGGGTATACCCCAAGAAATGCTATGGAACTTGAACTTTACGAGCCTACAGGAGCCATTAATTAGCAAAAATATAAGTTGGCAAAATATTCTGGAAGAGCTTGCAACTCCAATATGTAATCAAATCCAAAGCTGTAAATGGGAAAATTCTTTGGGAAACTGTACTGACAAACTCACAGCCCTTTGGACCCTCGACCATCGACTTTGCTGCAGTTTAAACTACCAACAGGAACTCTTCAGCTCCCACTTAGGACTTGGATTGGTTATAAACAACCCGATTAATAATTCATTAGGTTATGAAGTTCTTGTCCATGATTCGTATGAGATACCAACTGAGATGACTTCCAGACTATTGATTCCCAGTGGTTCAGACGCCCACATGATGGTGCAACCGTTTGTCAATCGCATCACACCAAGTCTTACCAAAATATCAATAGAGAAACGAGGCTGTTACCTTCAGGAGGAACATCCCTTGTTCTCCTCCTCTGTCTACAATCAAATAAACTGCCTTGCTGAAAGTCGAAGCGAAGAAATTCACAAATCTTGTGACTGCGTTCCTCCCCATTATCCCGCTCGATCAGGTTGGAAAGTATGTGATCTTGAACAAATGCATTGCGTTGAAGAATATGGTATGGATAACAATGTCGAGAATCGTTTACTCATTGATCGTATTTTATTTATTTACAAAGAAATCAATGAATCGTTGAAAGAAGAACAATCGAAATGGAACTGCCTTCCGCCTTGCCAGTTCAATCGCTACGAATTCCAGAGTGATATAAAGATATCAAAATCAATGGATAACCTTAGCAATACCAGGTAGCTTTCACATTTGAAATTTTGTATTGTGAATACAAAAATTTAAATTAAATATACGCATTTTCATTCCTTACCAAAAAGTTGTAGGAGCGAAGCAATTAAAAATCACTCATACGCCCTGGTGTTCTTTCCAGCAAGCCGAATCATCAAAACCAGCAAGTCCTTTTGCGTGTCTACTACGACTCTCCGATGGCCGAGGAACTCGTTTTGGACGTTTACGAAAGCTGGCTAACATTTATAGGCAAGTCTCACTAATTACCTGAAAATCACATCCGTTTCAATGCCACCCTTCGACTGTAATGGCCAGGAACCTTTGGCGGCATAACCGGTCTATTTATGGGCTGCAGCTTTGTGTCCGTCTTCGAGCTGATTTTCTTTTCGTGTGTTCGACCCACTTGCAACTGGCTGACCCGCCAGCAGATAATGTGGCGCCGCCGTCGGAGGCAGAGAGTGGGTCAGGCCAACGAGGTCGTTAGGGCGGGCTAATTAGAAGCTGAACTAATTACCAGGTTTATGGCCAAGGAAAACAAAACAGTCGCAAAGAGTGTGTCCACCTGCAGAGATGGCCTTTAAGAAGCGGCGCATCTTTGACCTTCGCCAGGTTCAAGCTCAACAACTGGCCAAATCCGCAGCCCTCGCCCATAGACACACTAATCCCAGCTCCAACCAATCTCAGAGCCCCATGAAGTCGGCTCACCACCAGTTCTGGAAAATTAGGCAGTGGTTTTCCGAGAATATGCGCAACTACTGCCAAACCACCTCACTGCATGGATTCAGTTACATCACGCGACAGGACATCAGTCACCAGGAGCGCCTGTTCTGGCTAATGGTCGTCATCCTGGCCATCATCACGTCGATTGTGCTTGTGGTTGTGTCCTGGTATTGGAGCCAGGCAACGCCAACGGTGACGGTCATCGAAAGCTCTCACTTCCCCACCTGGAACATTCCGTTCCCGGCTGTCACCATCTGCAATTTCAACAAGATTTCCAAGACCAAGGCACTCACCTTGCTGGATCAAATGTGAGTTCATATGAAGCTCATGATTTATTCAATTCGCGAAAACCCTAAATTTGCTTGTTGAGCAATCTCGAATTCACAAAATCCAATCCAATATGATGTATGCAATCGAAAGAAAGGTCAACTTTGGTTCTTCAACCGGATCCTTGAACGTTAATTATTCCATTGGCTTTTGTTTCATAAATAAACCAAAATCTGAACCCTTAAAGTCTGTTTGTTATTCTTATGTATTTCCCCTCAGGCACATCCCGGTTGGGGTCAACAAGTCCGAGTTAAGCAGCCTATTTAATTTGACTCTGTTGCCTGTGGATAACATGATTAGCAACAGTTCCTTGCAAGTCTACGACAGGATATTGAACCTGAATAATCTTACGTTAAACGGACTCACCCAGCAATTGTCGCCTGATTGCATGGACATGATTTCCAGCTGCATTTGGAAGGGAATCAACACGAGGTGCGACAGCTTGTTCCAGCGAATAGATACCATGGAAGGACAGTGCTGCACCTTCAACTACTTTGGCGGAATAACCAACAATTTTCCAGAGTAAGAAAACATTGTTTTTATCAAATTAACAAAAATTGATAATTAATTAACAGCTCTCCGCTCATTCATTTCTCAAAGATACAGTAGAGATTTTCTAGATGATTTTCAGAACTACGCATATTATAATATTTTTCCACTCGAAGATTGATCTTTTATCTGTGCTATTATAATCTTATTAATAATAAAAGTTGTTTTCGGTTCAGAAAAATTGCCTATCAGGTGCCAAAGCGTCCCTATCGAGTGACGGGCTGTGGGTATCCGACAGGACTCTCGGTTCTGCTCAACCCAATGGTTTCCGACTATTATGGAACTTTCTTCAGTGGCTTCGGGTTTCGGCTGCTCCTCCACGATGCCTACAACTTTCCGGACGAGAACTCCGAGACGAAGGTGGTCACATCCACGCGGGAGAGCTTCGTGCGCATTAATCCGGAGTCCACCTACGCCACCAACGACATCCGCCGCATGGATCTGTCCCTTAGGAACTGCCTCTTTGGGAGCGAGAGGACAATGCATGGTCTGAGGCGCTATTCATTCATAAACTGCATGTTCGAGTGCCGGGTCCGGATGACTGTGGATCATTGTGGATGCCTCCCGCCGTATGTCTACAACAATGGAAGCTTTAAAGTTTGCGGAGTACTGGAAGCCAACTGTATGATTACCAGTAAACGTGAGTGCTTAGAAATAAACTCAAAGATGTATAAGTTGAGTTTGGTTTTCTTCCTCAAAGGACTCTTTTCTCATGCCCTGGCCAATTTGAATATTTCGCATTCAATTGTTCGGGAAACGGACCGCTTTCCCTGTGGATGTTTGCCAGATTGCCAGTCGAACCACTATGTTTCGGAGAGCACCATGGGCAGGCTGGACATGAGCTACTTTTCCAACCGCCCAACACTCAGGTGAGTACTCTACTAATTTAATTAAAATCTTTGCTTAACAAAAAGTCCCAACAGCAATGCCTCGGACAGGATACTGCTGCATGTGTTTTTTAGTGACCTGATGAGCACCAGATTTCGCACGGACATCTTTCAGAATTGGCTGTCCGCCTTGGGTGAGCCAATCAATCATTCAGTTAGATTCTATGGGCTTCTAATCAATGGTTTGCTTTTTGACAGCCTCGTTTGGCGGCTTACTGGGCCTAATTATGGGCTTCAGCATAGTGACGGCCTTTGAGTTCTTCTACTTCCTCACCTTTCGACCCATATTCAACTACATCAACAGGGACTAGGCCAGTCGCACTTAGCGTGGGCTCTCTGTACATAAACACGCGTACCCACGCTGCACTTCTATTGCACTCCACTTGACACGCTTTAATTAGAACTTTGATTGATGACCAGTGGCACGATGAGCACTATAAATTGTCTGGAATCGAGCACACTTTGCCAACACAATGTCTCTTGGAGTGGACGAGTCCCTATATCGCCGCCTCTTTCGAGAGTTTTTGCGCCATAGTTACATCAATGGACTGCACCCATTCCTCTACCACTCGCCTGTCCGCCTAGCCAAGTAAGTTAGCCAACTGGTAGTGACTAAATGGTAGTTAAGTTTGCTGATTAACTAGAGGGAGACTAAAACTTTAATTAATAACTGTTTCAGAGCCCTCTGGCTGGCCTTCCTAACCAGCCTTGTTATCTACACCCATATTGTGATTGTGAATCTGACCCAAGAGTACCTGGTCCAGCCGACGGAGATCCACTTGTCCCCCAACCTAGTGCACGTGGCCAACAGCCCCTTTCCGGCCGTGGGCGTGTGCACTGCCAACAAGCTGAGCCAGCGGCGTCTACGGAGTTATGCATTGAAATTGTGAGTATTTATTTTAATCTTTTAATCGAAGTAGCCCAGCGACTTGACCTCGTTGGCCATGGCCACAATGGAGTCGAGCAACTCCTCGCTGGCAGGGATGATCTGCTCGGCGGGCAGCCTGAAACCGGTGATGAAGGAGTTGGAGGAGGGACGCAGCTCGTAGCAGAAGGACATGCGCACATCCTGAGTGCCATAGGCCCAGTCCACGCTGGCTCCGGCAGCGGGGTAGATGGCATCATAGATGTTTCCTCCGGTGTACTTGGTGCCGTACCGCTTGTTCACAGCGGCGACGGCGACGTCATAGACCTGCTTGAAGTCAGCCACGTTGTCGGGCAGATCGGCGGTGTGTCCGTAGGGGTAGAGCAAGTACTGGGAGTAGGCGTGCAGGGAAATGTAAAGTTGGATCTTGCCCTTCAGCGAGACAATGAACTCGGACAACGACTTGGTCTCAATCTCGGAGAAAGCAGAGGGTCCGGCGTAGGTGTCCGAGCAGGCGCTGCTGCTGGCTCCCACCTCGTTCCAGTGGAAGCCCCAGTTGCGGTTCGGGTCGGCGCCGAAGCAGCTGCCGTAGGGGGTACGGGTCTTGCGCCACAATCGGTCAGTGGTGTGGGTGTAGACGTAGCCATCGGGATTGGCATGGGGCAGGATGTACCAGTCGTAGCTCTCAGCCAGCTCCTTGATGGACGCATCCTCGGAGGTCAGCAGCTGGTTGATGATGTAGGTGGCGGCAGCAGGGGCGATCCACTCGCGGGCGTGGATACCGGCCTCCAAAAAGATACCAGGCTTGTTGGTGCCTTTGTTCTTGTTGATCTTCACGCCCAAAATAGAGCGTCTCTGGTAGGTCTTTCCGGCCTCGATGAGGGTCACGGCTCCGGGGTACTGATTGGCAAGAGACTGCAGCCAGGCGTAGGTGTCGTCCAATTCGTAGTATTCGGCCCAGTTGTAGGCGCGGGTGGCACGGCCCTTGATGGCTACTTTCTCCTCGGTCTCGTCCCAAGTCTTCTGCACATCCTTGGTCAGCAGCTCGTACTTGATCTCAGCCTTGCCGAAGATGTCCAAGACGTCGGGAACCTTGTGCGGGGCCACAATGATTTCAACCGGGGTACCAACAATGTGTACTCCGTCCAGGAACATGATCGAGTCGCTGGATCCCTCCATCTGCTTCAGTACAGCCAACTGCTCGGCGTTCTCCGAGTTGGCCTTGTACAGGCGGTAGTTGTCATAGCGGATGCGTTCCGCGCTCACGGCGGCGGTGGCCACAACGGCCAGGAGAGCTAGCAGCAGGCACTTGGTCAGCGACATGGTTGTCGTCGGTTTGAACCTTCCCCTGGTTCACCAACCGCTTTTATAGGCCACCGATAAGGGCGGCAGCTACTGCTGCCTTCTGATTTACAGCCCACGAGTGGCGCGGGCCGTAAATATCTGAATAATCGAAGCAACGCCATTATCGCAGTCTCAGCCACTTCGCCTGGTAAATCAAAATAATTCCCGACTCTTGCTTCGTCTATGACGTTTCAGAAGTCTTCGGAAAAGTGTCAATTCATTAGACAGCTCTTGACCTTGTCTTTGAAAGCGTTCAACTCATTTTCACTTTATTACAATAGAGGGGTTGCACTAAAAATAAACAGGTATTTTTTCAGATATTTTCGAACTTATTACCAAGAAATATTTTTCTAATAACTGTAGGTTTATTTCTGTATACGTGGTTTAGAAATTATTTAAGTAAAAAAAGCTTTTAAAGCAGATTGTTAAATAAATTAATTTGGAAAAATTTAAGTATCCATTTTGAGAATTTATTTAAAAAAATGGTGAATGACTTTATCAGCTACAAATTATTTAATCCAGGTTCTTAGCAAATCAATCAATGTCTCAGATTTCCTTTTAAATACTTTTTGTCAGACAGTTCTTTAAAACCTTTTAAAAACCTTTTAAGACCATCAAATGCTGTCTTGTCGAAAAGAAAATTTGATTATCTTTGAAACCAAATGTTTGTAAAATAAACAAATTTTAATAATAATTTAATTTAGATACAATTTGAAAAAATTCAGACACACAATAGAGATTGAAAGTAAAAAGGCATATTTTATCAGATGACAATCCACTTTCGAAAATTTAGTTCCAAAGCCCAAAATAAACCAGATTTCCTATCGATTTTTTGTTGAAAGATTCGCGTTGTGGATTAGTGGGCGAGAATAAATAACGTTTTAGATTCTCGGTAGAATAAGCAGTGACTTAATCTTTTTAGTATCAATTAAACTTGTAAAGGTTTATACTTCTTGCAATTTATAGCCCTCGATTGTGGCAGCTGCTTTAATCATTTCAGCCAGGGAGTCGGTGGTTTCCTGACCCGTGGGAATTATTTGGGACGCGGGCAGCCGGAAGCCAGTCCAGAAACTGTAGCCCGACGGTCGCAGCTCGTAGCAAAAGGAAAATTTAACCTTCAGCACTCCGTAGGCCCAATCCATGCTGGAACCAGCCGCCGGATAGATGGCGTCATACACATTCCCGCCCGTATAGCGAGTTCCAAATCGGCGCTTTACAGCATTCACGGCCACATCGAAGATACGCTCCAGATCCCGGTGATTCTCCGGCAGCTTCGAGGTGTGTCCATACGGGTAGAGCAGTAGCTGGGAAAAGGAATGCAGTGACAGGTACATGAACATCGGCTCCGGCAGGGACATCAGGTATTTTGAGAGGGTTTCAGTCTCTGGTTCGGAAAAGGCCTTGGGTCCAGCGTAGGACTCCGAGCACGGCTCATCACTGGCCCCCACTTCGCGCCAGTGGAAGGCCCAGTTTCGGTTTGGATCGGTTCCATAGCAGTTCTTATCCTGGGGACTCCGGGTCTTCCGCCACATGCGATTCTAAAATGAAAGATTTATTTTGAAAAATATTCATTTTGAAAGCGTTTCATTCTCACCGTGGTGTGGGTATAGACATAGCCATCAGGATTGGCATGTGGCAGGATATACCAGACATAGGACTTGCTTAGGCGAATGATATCTGGCTTTTGGGAGGTGAGTAGTTCGTTGGCGAAGTAGGTGGCAGTGGCCGGACCTATCCACTCCCTAGCGTGCATACCGGCCTCCAGAAAGATGGCTTGCTTATCGGCCCTGCCATCCTTGTGACTAATTTTCAGGCCCAGTAGCTCCCGACCCTCGTAACTCCGGCCGGCCACAAATAGGCTGACTGTATCAGGGTACTTTGCAACCAGATTCTGCATCCATTTTTGGGTGTCGTTCAACTCGTGGTACTCCGACCAGGTGTAGTCATCGCTTCGACGATTAGAATCGGCCACAGGTTCGATGTCCAGGGACAGACTGCTCTGGGCGTTCTCGTCTATCAGTTCGGGGACGAGCTCCAAACGGCTTAGAAGTTCCAAAAACTGCTCATTGTAGCTGGGAGCTACAAGAAAATCCGTGGGTCCCAAGTGAAGATGATTGAGAACTAAGGCATCGTCCCTCTTGGACTCTAGGGTTCTCAAGACCTCCAACTGGTCCTGTTTCGCGGGGCTCACTGTATAAACCCTGTAGTTGTCGAACCTTTGCCGTTCCCCACAACAAAACGCGAAGAGATATACCGCGAGTACCGCCTGCAGAAGCTTCATACTGGCACTAATCCAGGGCGCATTCGGCTCCAGGCCTTTTATACTCCTATCTAGAGTGCAGTGTTGCATACTAATGGCCCCTTTCCCGAATTAGATATCGACACCAAGCCAACTCCTCCCAACGGGCGGTGGCAGAAGATTTGGACGACATGGTCGACCACCTGCTGGTGCTGGCACAGTTCTACCTGAATCCCCTCGAGGAGGAGAGACTTAACACCACGGAGTTGGAGAGGCTCCACCGGCTCCTCACCAGCTACTACAACGACAGTGGGTACTCGGTGCGCGACATTCTGCGTCAGTTGTCGCCCGACTGCGGGGAGCTGGTGATCCGGGGAATTGTTTACGGGGCGCCTGTCAACACCAGCCAATTGTTCCTCAAGAGACCCACATCCTCGAATGTGTGCTGCATATTTAATTATCGGCGAGTCAGCTACTCCCATTTTGCGTAAGTCTAGTTCTTCCAATAAGAAGGTTTGTAGCTGACTTTGAGGCTTTACTTTCAGCGAGAAAAGAGCCGAGGACGATGCAGAGATGAGCGCGGTTCCCAAAGTGGTTTTTGAATCGAATTCCATCTTAAACAGCGTCCAGTTTGTGCTCCAGGATGTGGCGGAAGAGGATTACACTAAGACCTTTAGGACCAACAGTGCGTTCCAGGTAACTATTCAGAATGGATATCCATGTTTAATCTTTAAAGAATTGCAATCCGTCTATTTTACCAATTTAGCTTACAATTTTCCCTCAAGAAGATTATGCGACAGTTCAGTCCACAACTCTGGGCGAGGTGCTGGTGGATCACAATACCATAGTGGAGATACCCATCCAGCCGACGTTCTTTACATCCGGCAGTGCCGTGCGCTACGTGGAGCCGGAGAAACGACGCTGCTATTATCCGGAAGAAGGAAGTAAACTCTTGAATCAGTAAGTAGATGTGATATACATATTACCCCAAAAGTAACAACAACCAATTCCTTCAGGTCCTATTACTCCCTGGACGAGTGCCTCATGGTGTGTCGTAGCAAGAGCATGATGGACCACTGCGGCTGCGTATCCCCACCGATGGTGGGCAGTCCCATGGCCCTCACCTTCTGCACTCTACCAGATCTACCCTGCCTGGTGCGGTGGAAGAGCATCTGGTATGGCCACAATGAGTTCGCGTTTCTGCAAAACAATGAAGAGCAGTTGGCCCAAAGGCAGTGTGAGCACTGCCTGCCCACCTGCAACGGAGTCAGCATGAGCATAACCACCAATGTGGCTCCTCTTCGACGTGCTCTCCGCAGTACTGGGTACTTGACGGGATTGTTGTGAGTACGATTTCTAATCTTCGAAAGATGCCCCTAACCCAACTGTGTTTCAGGAAAGGGTTGACCAACGAAAGACCCCTGGCCATAATAAAACTGTTCTTTAAATTGCGCTTTGCTCAAGCCACAGAGTCGAAACTAGTGAGCACCTGGGTGGTTCTGCTAAGTGAGAAATAAAATTTCATTTCAAAAAACCAAACACTACTTCAAACTCTTTTCAGATCGCTTCGGAGGCATCCTGTCTCTGATGTATGGCTTCAGCATAGTCAGCTACATCGAAATCTTCTACTATCTGACCGGCAAATGGTTTGTGTACATTTTCCGATCCCTGAGAAAGGGAAATCAAGAAAAACCTGAGCAATCTCGCTCACTGTACTGGCACGAACTTATCCCCAAGGGCATGAGATTCAATCCACAGAATTAGTATTGCAGATATTCTCCACTCTCATACTGAGCATAATACATTGTATATAATTTTCTCCGCTTATGCTCACAAAAGAATCAACAATAGAATGAACTTATATCAAAAACTGTATATAATGCAAGCCATACAACGCCGAATACCGATCGCGAATCTGATCCGCAACGCAGTTAATAATCGTCGCCTCGGGAGACCACTTCCTTGCATGTGGGCCGCAGCATAATGGTGTGCTCGTACTGAGCCGTATAGCAGCCCTTGATGTCGCAGAGAGGCGGGTATGCTTCCACGATTCCCTTGTCGCACAGATCCTTGAGAGCCATCTGATACTTCGTGGCGCCGGCGCGATCCAGCCATCGTTTACAGAAAGCCAGGGTGCCGAAATGCTTGTTGATGGTGCCTAACAGCTGCTTGGAAGACTGCAGACGTAGCGGCACGAATGGCAGCTCAAAGTTCTTCATGTAATGAGAGCAGTCCATGTCGTCATGCACCAAACCGCGACCAGTGGATCCGAAAGTCTCAATGGCATAGAACTCATCCTCCTCCATGCGCGTCGACTCGCCACCCTTGACAATGGGCACAGTTTTGCCAGCATGGATGCCTGCAAGAAGGTAATGAGGTTACTAACTTTTCCAAATTACAATAAAAGCGATCAGAACAAGAGTGATATTTATGTAACTTATTCTGACCGCAAAAGTAAAATTAAATTCTAAAAGCTTACGGTACGGGCTGATCGAGTGTCCGTTTAAGTTTCGAATGGCCTTGATGGGATATGTCTTGCCGTCCAGCTCAATTTCGTATGATTCCATCACCTCCTGAATGGCAGCTCCAATGTCGCATAGGCGAACGTCGATGCCCGCCTCCTTGATGCCAGTGTTTGTGGCTTCCTTGACCGCCTGCAGCAGCTTGTCGTACTTGTTGTTGAAAGTCAGCGTGAAGGCGCAATCGATGATTCGGCCCTTGATGTGGGTGCCGAAGTCGATCTTGCATACGTCATCGTACTGCAATACAGTAGTGTCACCCGCGTTTGGCGTGTAGTGAGCGGCACAGTGATTTAGCGAGCAACCCGTGGGGAAGGCAAGTCCAGCCTCCAGGCCATTCTCACCGATTAGTCGACGGGCCGTGTTCTCCAGCTCCTCGCAGATCTGGATCATGGTCATGCCCGGCTTAATATACCGCTGCATGTACTGGCGCGTCTGCCTGTGGGCCTCGGCGGCCTGGCGCAGCTCTTGGTAAATATCAGTATTCATGCGATCGAGCGCGCGTTTCTCCTCCGACGTGAACCGGTCTTTGGCGGTGCGGTCATCGGCCAAATCCTTGGGAGTTGGGTGCTCCACGATCTCGCCCTCGGGGAAGTTGCCATCGGGGTACAACTTGGATATGGGAATAGTTGGCGGATCGGTCTGCCCGTTCTTCTTGCCCTTGTTGTTCTTCTTCTTCGCCGGTTGAGCGGCTGCCGGCTTGGGGGCATCTCCGTTCGTGGTGACTTCGGTTGGGTCGCCTCCCTCGGCGGCTTTCTTGGCTGCTGCTTCTGCAAGTGAGCGGTCGGGTTAGTTCGTGGATTGATAAGTGGGCGGTTGCATGGGTGAACGGGTAGTTTTATTGCAATTACGGCGTGAGGTCACTCACCTTGGCGCAGTTTTTTGTTGTTCGGCTTTGGCTTCTTCTGTTTCTTGGCCTCCTCGCCGGCGATCTCGGATGTGATGGCCTCCTCAGTAGCGGACATGTTGGAGCTTTTGTGATTCTCTGTTTGGTCTGAAGAAACGAAAATCTAGCGCGCACGATGGGCGATTTATGGAGAAAGAACAAAAACACGAGGTCCGCTAGTGGTGGCAACGGAAAAGTTTTTCTCGTGTGTTTTCCAGCCCTATTATACGTCCAGTGTTGTAAAAGACACGCACTAATGCGATTTGTTTATAAACGCTGCTTATTTACATATATTTTTTACAAATTATGGACGAAATACTCTTTCCCACCCAACAAAAGAGCAATTCACACAGCGACACCGACGACGGGGACCTGAAATTCTTCAATACGGGCTCGGGGGACCGGAAGGACAGCGAGACCTCGGATACTGCCAACGACACGGAGCGGGACATAAAAGAGGATCCGGACGCCGATGGTGATGCGAAAAACACTGACGGTGATGGAGACTCGGAAGAACCTGCCCACAAAAAGATTAAGACCAAGAAGGAGCTGGAGGAGGAAGAAAGAGAGCGGATGCAGTGAGTGCAATAAGTTTTCACATTTTGCCTCTTATCAGTTCAATTTTAGGGTTCTCGTCTCCAACTTTACGGAGGAGCAATTGGATCGATACGAAATGTACCGACGTTCAGCATTTCCCAAGGCTGCCGTCAAACGGTTGATGCAGACCATCACGGGTTGTTCCGTCTCCCAAAACGTTGTAATCGCCATGTCTGGAATTGCCAAAGTGTTCGTGGGCGAGGTGGTGGAGGAGGCCTTGGATGTTATGGAGGCCCAGGGGGAATCCGGTGCCCTGCATCCCAAGTTCATTCGCGAGGCTGTACGTCGGCTGCGGACCAAGGGCCGCATGCCAATCGGGCGCTACCAGCAGCCCTATTTTAGACTGACCTAGAGCATGTCGACTAATTTAGTTTTAAGAGTTAAAGTAAATGTATAATTTTAATTCATAAAGAAGTTATATAATCATTGCTAAAAAATGTATTTTAATTAAGTTATAATTCTAAAGAACTCCGAATATTGAAGGGTGGGTATCGGGTTAGCCGAAAGAATAGTAAAAATATATAGATTTTTTTGTACAATTTAAGAAGTTAGGAAATGTTACAATAACTAAACAACTAATTTTCAATAATCCATTTATGTAAAGTTAATACAACTATCGTTCAAATTAGGTATCAAAGTCTAAAACCTCGTCGTGGGATGAGTCGCTTTCCCAAGATGCAGGTTCCTTGTCATTTGCGGCCAAAGCTGCTTCAAAATACCGAAGGAATTTCTCATTGTCTTCGTCCGAAAGAAAGTCCTCCGATGAGCTGGTCGAAGGCGTTTCAGGCAACGTGTACCGCCTCTTGGGTATTCCTCCCTCGCAGTCCTCTGAGCTAAGGGTATCGTCATAATGGACGCTTCTTGCTTGACGCTTCTTGTGCTGCTGCACCTGCGCCTCCATTCTAAGGTAGCTTTCCAGTTTGCGCTTCATTTCAGTGCGTTTCCGCAATTTAATCTGGAATCCGCGATCATCGGAATCGCGTTGGTCGGCCTGAAACTTAATGATCTTCCGATAGAGTTCCAAAAAACGGCTGGGATCCTCAAAGTAATAAGCTACCTTATCGGGCATGCTTGGGTTTATGGGAATCGGCCTGAAGTGTACTCCGCACAGCGGGCACTTCCTGTTTCCAGCAGAGCCGGGCACGCATCTATCACAAAGTATGTGCTTGCAGTTGGAAATGTAAAAGTTCAGCGAGGTGATGTTTTTTTGGTGACAGTAACACTTGTTGCAATGAAGGCGAAACATTATTGAATTCGAATTCATTATTTGAATTTTAGCTTAAAAATTCCAGAACGAATTTTCAACGTGTCGTTTCTGAAAACTAACGGATCTTCCGCGTTAATGATTGACAACTCTGGTTGCAGGTCACCTGGAAAGCTTAACCCTCTAATGTTCCCTTTTTTAAAGCTATCTTAGCAATAAAAAAAAAAAATAAATAAATTAATAAAAAATATTAAGCCACAAAACTAATTTCATGTATACGACACAATATTTTATAAGGAAAATTTATTTTTTTAAGTTTTTGACAGGTCCGTATGGCGCTAAACCTTCTTCTACATCAATTTTATGTAGCTTATTTATCGTTCAATGTTATTTAATTAATGCAGTCATTAAGTAGATATTATATGTATAGTTATCATCCCATGGGTTGTACAGTAGAATACGCATCCGTTTACAAAAGCATCTTTATTGAGTGGGACCTCTAAATGAATGTGTTCCATGTTTACTCGAGCCGCCGTGCCTCTGCCTGCATGGTCTGGAGAACAATGTGGGGCACCAGGTGCGTGGAGGCGTAGTTTAGTGGCACGGTGGCTAGCGGAGCCGACCCGTCCGAGGGGAAGTTGAGCTCCTGGGCCATTGGCATGTCCTTCTCGATGACCTCCTCGGCGATCAGGGTCTTCGTTTCGTCGTATGCCATTCCCGCTTCCGGCTTGGCTCCCATCAGAAGCTTTCCGCGCTGCACGCCCATATACTGTGTTGCCTTGGCGTTGAGGGGCAGTTGGCCGCAGGTGTCGGCATGCACCTTGCGGTGCGCCTGCAGATTGGAGATGCAAGTGAACCGCTTTCCGCAGTTATTGCACAGGAATCGCTTAATGCCAGTGTGTACGGTCATGTGGGTGAGCAAACTTTCCCTGTATGGATACTCCTTGGGGCAGAGGTGGCACTTATAGGGCTTGTAGTCCGTGTGTCGCGTCTTCAAGTGCGACTTATACTGTGCCTTCACCTTGAACGTCTTGCCGCACTTGTCGCACTGGTATGGAGTGTCTGCCTTGTGGAGCAGCATGTGAGTCTTGAGAATGCTGTGGGAAGAAAGGTAATCAATATAAAGGAAAAGAATCAAGTTGAACAATACTCCTACCCAGCAGTGGAAAGATGCTTGCCGCAAACGGAGCAGCCGTAGAGTGGCAGACGGCCGCAGTCCGAACGCACATGATCGGAGAGTGAGGTGCGACCGGTGAACTTCTTGCCACACTTGTCGCAGATAAGGTTGCGCACCTGACTGCGTGGCTCCCGCTTGGAGTGGAAGTTGCGCTCGTGGTTCTTGAGACTGTCGTGACCCGTCATATACTTGTCGCATTTCTCACAGTAGAGCAGTTCTTTGTGTTGGGCGCGGGCGTGTTCCGTGGCCTGCTCCTTGGTGGCGAAGAAAAGATTGCAATAGCAGGGGCACTTGAACGTCAGATTGCCATCCTCGCCATGAACTTTCATGTGGGTGACCAGGCGCTTCTCGACCAGGTAGATCTTGCTGCAGATGGGACACTTGAATACCTCCTCATCCAGCTTAGCGTGAACGTCCACGTCCTTGAAGATTTCGCGCATCTCTTGCTCGGTTAGCTTATGATCGTCGCGCAGATGCTTCTCATAGGGCTTGCGAATATGGTAGATCTTGACGCAGTGCGGGCACTTCCACGACTTCTCCATCTTGTTGATCATTTTGAGGCGTTCCTTCAGTTCCTTCTTACTGATCTTGGCCATGCGCCTCGGTCCAGAAGAGAATTCATCAGGCGATGGTGATCTTGCGTTTCTCTTGCGATACTTTCTCTTGACGACAGGTTCCGACGGCTCCCTTCTTTCTCCCTTCGGCGGTCTGCCACGCCTCTTCATCCCAGGCTTATCTGGGCGAGACCCACGCAGCGCAAGGACATCCTCCTCGGCCACCTCTACCAGCGGCACGGCCGCAATCTCATCTAAAATGCCGGCGCCCTGTTCCACCTTCAGGCTCTCGAACGGCTTCAGGCCGTCACCCTCGTTCAGCAAGACATCCAATAGCTTATCCTTCTCGTTGCTGAAGATATCCGTGCTCTCGGTCTTCACATACATGCTGGCGTCCTGGTACTCAAAGTCCTCCTCGTCGAACGCCTCCACCTTGACCATGGCTGGTGGCGGCAACGGGAACGCCTCGTCTTCACTATTGTTCGGCTCGAAATCGGGGCACTCGTCACCCGAGTCCGAGTTCTGGCTCTCCTGCTTTAGCTTCGTCTTTAGCCGGCTGGCCAGGGGAATGTCATCGTCGCTGTCTACCTCGGATTCGTCAGAGGTGGTTTCCTCGTCCGAGTCAGCTCGTTTCATCTTCTTGCGATTCTTCCGCTTCATGTCCTGATTCGAGCTGCCAGGCGGATCGTACTCCGGCTGCCCGCAAGTGTCAGGACGACTGCGTCGGTGCTTTTCCAGGTTGGCATCGGTGGAAAAGCGAGTGGAACAGCACTGGCATTCCACAGGTCGCGACTCCTCCTGCAAATTACGATTTTGGGTGATTTTCATGATTTATTATCATTGTTTCCTTACCCTGGAGAGCTTCTCTTCGCCACACTTGGTACGGCAGTGGCGGCGATAGGCTTCCTGGTACATGTACTCCACGCCGCACTTGTCACACACATATGGCTTGTCCTCCGGGGCTGAGCCACTATCTGGATGCTCATCCTTAGCATGCTGGGTCAGTTCCTCTTCGCTGCAATAGCGAGCGTCGCACTGCCGACATTCAAAGCCGCCAGGCGGCTGGTGCTTCTTCACGTGCTTCACATAGCCGGCAAGCGAGAAAAGGGCCTTGTTGCACACCGGGCAGTGCAACTTGGGTACTCCGTCCGTGGAGATCTCCACCAGAAGCTTGGTGGCAGCAGCGGCTGCTGCGGCGGCGGCGGCGCCGCTGCTGCTGCTGGGGGCCATCGACTCTGAAGCTGCGTGGAAGAGCGAATGTAAACAAATGCAAATATGATTCTCCGAGGGTCTGGGTTTGTATGCGGCATCCAGGGATGGGCGGGCTTGAGCCATGAATTCAATTTATTTTTAAATACGGGCTCTTGCAATAGGTTTTAACGAAATTATTCATAAATTTTGCAATTTAAGAAATTTGTGTCAAAAATTGCTGACAAATTTATAAATTTATTCAGTATATTGTGGTAATTTGTAAAAAAGAACTAAATTTTTATGAATAATTTTTATATTTTAAAATTTAAAAATAAGTAATATAAATTTAATATTCTTCCTTTTTTATTATATTTGTAAATATCTTGAAATATTTTCTAAATTCACAAATTAATGATTTAAACACCAATTCAAATCACAACGGATTTTTTTGTTTTTTTTTTAAAGGAACATTTTTAATATTACAATACGTTTGGTTGTTTTATACTGACAATTGTTTATAAAAATTTGAATAAATACAATAAACAAGTATATACAAGTTCTTTTCAGGTAAACTAGAATTATTCCTCATAATAGGATACTCCCATTGGAAAACACCTTACTTGCTATTGCTATTTCTTTTCTACATTTGCTCCGCAGCAAGTATCGTTTGTTGGCCCTTTCTTTGCGGCCGATACGATACCTGCCGGACGACCCGAAGAACAACAACTAGCGACGCTGCCCTGCAGCCCTGGTTCATTCGCTTGTGTGCGTCTGTGGTGGTGGGGGAGCCACTGTGGTGGGGGCAGGTAGCAGGACAGCAGCGGCTTGGAAGTGCGCGCATCAACCATCGGCCAGAGAACTCGTATGTAGTTTGTGCAGAAATGGTGCATTTGGCTGTACCCCACAAATGCCCCGCCCACCCTGCCGCCCCCGTATCTGCCCCAAAACCCACACTGAACACTGTACACCTACCCATATCGGCTCCCTTGAATGGCGCTTCCTTGGGTTCTCGGTGCTCTCCGACGCTCCTCTCCTCACTCCTCTCTCCCTGGCTTGCGACTTTTCGACACCGCTGGGTCAGACTGCTGTCTCGTTGGTGGCTTCACTGGACTTGGGCTTTGGGTTTTGGGTTCTCGGTTCCACTCTCCGTTGCACCGATGGCACCTAGCTGCATTTTCACCCACACTTATTTGGTTATTATTGTTTGTTGCGGTCGGGTTGAGCACTGCGAAAAATATTAACAAACACTTGAGTACACTTTAAAAAACGACGAAACGCCAATGCGACGCTGGCGAGTAAATTATTTTTCTTTGTGCAGCTTGAGGGTGGATACGTAGCCCTGGCTGCAGCGTTCAATTCGCTGTGAACTAGATCGTGAGCGTCGGAGCGGTGATTGAATTGGCCGAAAGTGAGTTCCATCTCTAAGAAAGCATCATCCCTAATTTTTTAGGCGCGTAAAATTTGAAAATGTAAATTTACCAATTCGATTTGAATAATCTTTAATTGTTTCTATGCAAAAGATTAAATCAAATTCTGAAAATTTTTTTTAATAAGAATAACTTCGTATTTCAATTAATTTAATTTAATTATGTAAAAATAAAGTTAACAAAATTTGTAAGAAACTATTATATCAACAATGATATTGTATTCGCAACGAAATTAATAAAACATTCCTTTCCTAGGATCTTAATCAGGAGAGAAAATGTATCTACAATGGCTTTAGATATTGTAGGTGTATGAATTGAAAGCATTTTAATTGTATCGCTGAAGCTTAGAACTAGCTTCCCATTGAAAATAAAGGAATCTGTAAAATTGTTTTTTACACGTTTCCAGCTTGAGTCAAACTCAAGCCCCTGCTCCTTCGCAATTGTCTATCCAATCCACTGACTAATCCCCTATTGCACAATCTAAGCTCTTGAAGGCCACCGAGTACTCTATTTTGATTTGGGGGCGATTACATTCAGGAAATTTACACTCATGCAGTTTATTGGGCTCGAAGCTGATTACAATTCTGTGCCGGCAATTTCATCCGAGCCACGACCCCGATCCACGCCGTCCTCCGACCCAAAACCTGTCGAATGTGACGTCAATGTCGGTGTAGGGTCGCGTGGGTGTGTGCGTGTGTTGCACGGCATCGCAATTCCATGGAACGTTGTTTATTTGCATGCATATATGAGCAAACAAATGTGGAAGGTCAATGTTGAAAAAAAAAAAGAAAAAACAAAAAAGTGTGCCATAAAGAAGATGCGCAATTTGATTGAATGTTGACAGACTCGTACGTGCACCTTTTTTACGCATTACTTTAAAGTGGAAACTTGTGCGGAAAACTGTGTGCAACAACCTCGGCCAAAGTTTCCCACCAACAGCTTAATCAATTCTGGACTGTGAGTTGCAAACTTTTGGGCTAGTCATGCAACTATTTCCCTTTTCGCTTTCCCAGCCAACCTACCAACCTTCCAACCTACCAGTTTATTGTGTTTGTTTATTATGCAAATTTGCATTAATTTTTCGTAAGCCACACACGTGAGCCACCAGCAGCGGCAGCAACGACAACAGTTGGTGTTGCAGATTGCAACTGTTGCTGGCTGGGTTTTTGGGCTTTCAAATGGCTTTCGAGCGCAAATCGTCGGCAAATTTCATTAAAAATGCACATGGCACGTAGAATCAAGAAAGTCCCCACGTGCCGCACTTGCCCCGCTGCCCCCTGGTCTATGGCTCACTTAGTTTTTATCCTCCCTCGAGATTGGCCTGCAAGGACATTTCGGAATCTTTTGTTTTATAAATAGCCCCCTTCGATAGGCAATTAAAAATGTAACTTGCTTTCGGCATGGACACGTCTATCAATAGATTGTGATACACAAAAAGAAACTGCCCCAATATGAGCAGCTTAAAGTGGCTTTAAATCCTTTACTCTTGGGCAAGGATTTTTTCTCAATGTAGGCTTCAACGATATCCTTTTACCTTATAAGTTAGCCTTAAGAAAAATTTCCATCTGCTGCCCCCACATGTCTAAGCACTTTGTGCAAATTGTCAACGCTGCTGTTGCTGTTGCTGCTGCTGCTGCTCCTGCTTCGTCCTTCTACGCACACGAGCAACAACAACAACATCAGTAGCAGCAGCAATTGCAACAGCAACAGCCCCGCCGACAACAAAAACAACATATAGGAGAATGTGGCAACAAAGGCTTCAGGTTATTGCATGCATTTTAATTAGTAGACAAGCCAAGTGGGTTGCCACTATATATACACACAGAATCCTACATATATGGTACACTATATAGTATGCATGTTCAAGAAGAAGCGCAAGAAGCTGAATTGCCTTTTGCATGGGTAATACGACAAGTTCCGGTCGAAATCGTGGGATAATTTTGGATATATGTTTAAAAGGGGAAATTTCTTGAAGTCCATGATATCAATGACAAATCTTTTAATTTCATAATTATGGCATTATTAACTTTTAATTAACTTTATTAAATTTAGTTGTTATGCCAACTGAGGTTGTCAATATACGGAATTTGCCATTTTCACCTTTAAAAACTAAAATACCTCTGGAAATATCTCTATAATAAAAATGTAATGTCTAAGAATTGATCAATTCCTTCCCATTCAATAAAAATTACTGCTATTATCACTGCTATTAAGATATAAAATCCGAATCCTTTTTATGTAACCATTTAAATATTGTCAAATATGAAATGATATATGGTTGGTGGTTCCTGGTTGGTGGAAACCCCTGCCAATTTATGAAAGCAAACTATTCAGGCGGCATAATAGATAGTTTATGATAGGAAAATAAAATCTGAAACTAGATAGCTCGGATACATCTCCAACTATAATAAAAAGGACATGTGCATAAACAAATCTGAGCTCATCAGCGTCACAAACAAGACAATGATATATGGATTCGGCTAAACCTTTGTCAATTTGTAAAAGCAAGCTAGCTGATTCGCACTTGCCCGCCGATTCGGAGCCCATATTTTTGGGAGCCCTTCGTCCTTTGGCGGGAACAACCCGCCGCAGCTTCGTAAGTGCGGACTTCAGATGCGGGCCTCTTCTCAATCTATCATTCAGCCCTCGGTGGTGGGACTGCACCACTCGCCCCACCCACTGGGGCAGCTTCCACCTACCGCCAACCATCACGTCCTGCGCTAGTTTCTTGTATTTATTTTTAAATTGTCTCACACATACACAAACACACAGTCACATCCTGCATAGAAGAGGACATCTCATGTTTGTATTGGTTCGGCGAGCGTCCTTTTTCCCCTCCCCGTTTCGATTTGTGGGTTTTTGTGTGAGTTTGTCTATATAAACGCGGAACAAACACACATCTGGGAAAATAATGATTGGTATAACAACTGGAAAATACCCGCTATTTTTTTAAATACTCACTTTAAAATTTTAGAAAATATATCCACTATTGATTCTAGAAAGTTGAAAAAAATAAATGATACTAATAAATGATATGCCAGTTTTCTTTAAAAAATCTTACTTTTATTGATCTAAATAAAAAAAAAATAATTCTCTTTGCTAATTTCCCTTGGGTAAATATGCTAATTTTTCGCCAAAAATGATGTCTATAATATATGGTTATAAAATAATATAAACTTTAATGGATACAACCACAGAAGACAGTGATGGGTACGAAAACACAAAAAAATCTGTGTAAGCTCGCATCTGTCAAGCAAAACCAACACCACCCCACGCGTCCCGGCATGTGTGCGTGTGTCTGTGTCTGTGTGTGCGTGTTTGTATGTAAATGTCCTTGAGCGCTTGACGGATGACATTCATAAACGTCACTTCAATTACCTCCACGCGCCAACGCCAGCGACGATGCCGCACCACCCCTCCACCCCTCTTAAAATATTCAGCCCCCTAGACACACCATAGCAGCCCTCCACGTCGTAGGTCCCACCATTCCATCCTTACATCCTTGTGTCCGTCACCCATTCGCCGCGAAAGTTTTAAAAAGTCAGTCAAGCCTTAACTTGAGGCTAATTTCTTTCTTATTTACATTTTTTATTTTTAAAAAGCTAGAAACTATCAAAATTTTAGATTTTCAAAGATTTAGGGAACACGTTATTTTGACATTTTTTGAAAAAGTAAGAATAAAAATATGAAATCATATGAAAGTTTTCTGTTTACTTTCTTCAAAAGTGAAAAGTTTTTTTTTTACAGTCTAAGAATGAAAATATTAAAGTCCTTCAATGGAGAAATAGTTAAAAACTTGTTGGGAAAGTTTTTCAGCCGATAAAGCCACATCACTTTCCTGGAAGCTATTCTGACTTGCATAAAGCTCGAGATACGGGAGAATCCAATATTAAAATCCTGGACACAATATCCTCGACCGAAACCATTAATGTTTCCAACGAAATGAGGTGCCCTCCCGATTCGTTTGGAAAACCTGATCTTGATTCATGGTCTGGCATTGATTTTCTCTCAGCAGCCTCAAAGAGGAGGGCGGAGTGGGCGGGGCCACAAAACATTTGCGGCACTCGTCGTCACAGTATCTGTGTGTATAGTATGTCTGTGTGTGTGAGTGTGTATGCGTTTTTGTTTGTATGTATGTATTTCGGTGTGTATTGATATTTGCGAGTAAGCTTGTGTTTGTGTGTTTGTTACGGTTTCCTTCACTTACACTTGTCCTTACAAATTTGTCCTTTTCTCAAATGTGAAAAGACGCATAATGTCCTTTTTGCTTGCCCCTCACTTCCTCGCTCTTCCGCTAGCTCCTCCCTCAGGCCCGCCTCCCTCTCATCCCTGCCATTGTTGTTGCTGCCTTTTATATTTCTTTTTGTTGACGACATTTTGCCTCGTCCTCCGACGTTTATTTTGTGTGTGTTTTTCTTTTTCCTTTTCCATTTCCATTCCTTTCCCTTCCCTTCTTTTTTTCCATTTTACTTTTTCGCTTTTCTCGTTTTTGTTTTGTCTTTTCTGTGTCTCTGCCAGTGCTGCTGATGGTCCTGCTGATTCTGCTCCTGGCGTTTGCCGCCCACATTTGCTACTACTTGTAAATTATTTGCATTAGTAGCCACTTGTGCTTTGCTGTGAATTTGTTTGTGTGTGAGTGTGTGTGCGTTTAGTTGCGCCTCGGGTCGAGGAAACAGTCTCCCTCCTCTCCCCTCGCAAAATCCTGCCATTCTTCACTTTTTCCCCAGAGCCTCCGCCACCGCTTTGGGGATGAATCCTCTTGAAATGGAACTTGACCCACTGTGCGTGGCTCGCTGTGCGTGTTTGTTTAGGCACACACATCCACACATACATATATTTATGTGTTTGTGTATATATTTTTTTTTGTTTGTTCGTATGTTTGGGCACTGAAATTTCCATTTTTCTTTCAGCAGCGGCAACGGCAGCGGCTGCTGTTTCTGCTGCTACTGCTCCTTTTCCTTTCCTTTTGTTCGTGCTGGCTTGGCCTGCACTTAAATTAACTGATTGCAACATTCCATACAGCTTTTTATGGCCCGATAGCTGGCCCGGGTTGCTCAGTCCTTTGCATAGTTTGGCGAGCATCTTCCTGGGGTGAGCCGGCGGAGGTGGAGATGGAAGAGGGCCTGGAATTGGGATGGCCACATGGGAGTTTTCTCTTTTAAGTGGCCAGTAAATGCGGTTTCTTTAACTTGGCCAGCTACACAGAAAGTTTTGAAAAGCAAAAGCAAATACCAAGCAAAGGATATTTTTTAAATAAATGTATTTCAACTGAAAACTGATTTGGAAACTTAATTTAAAAAAAGCAATTTGTAACATAATATTACTGTACTTGATCTCCTCCCCAAAACGTGACCAACATGCCATGCAGCATTGCGTACTCACAACGTGGCGTATGCGCAATATTTGCTTCCTCCTTGCCACATGAAGGAAAAAATGCATTAAAGCAGACTATAAAAACAACAACATCCCAGAGAGAAGGACAACAACGTCGGAGCAAAACAAGATGGGGAGTGATGTGAAGGAAAGTGGAATAATAAGGAAGCGAGTTTGGGGAATTGCTGTTCATTTAAAGACGGCGATTCTGTTCTCTGCGTGCTAATTGCGCATACGACATGTGTGATCGTCCTTTCCGCGCGATAAGCCCAGAAATGATTAACTGAAATTGCCCTCCAGATGAGCGTTTATTTCACCCGCCAAATATTTGGGTATGCGACTGTAGGATGAGGCCAAAATGATGGCATACTTTAAGGCATACTTCCGCTTTGGACTCCCAATTTTCCAAAAAGGCCTCTAAGCCGGGCGGGATTTCGTGGATAATATTCTTTTAATAGATGCAATCGATGAATAAAAATAAAAGTAAAGGAAGCTGCTACAAATGGCCAAAACCATTTACATAATCACTGAGCATTCAGCGCCAGCCCAAATATAGCGACCGGAAATAGGAAGCCCAGCGACGCAGAATGCCCGGCTGTGTATTATGTACATACTTGTCCTTCGCCTCTCAGCGATTTATCAAAGTTCATTGAAATTGTTTGTCCGCCAAGCGTAAGCGCCAAGCCACCCCCGCCCCCCCCCCCCCCAGCGATAAGTTAGCCCAAACATGTCCTTGAAAGGGGACGAGCGCCGAGGGACGAGGCAATGGAAGCGTCCTTGCCACTCGCCGCTTTAGCTGCTGATGATGACGACGTCATTCATTAAAATTTTCGCCCGTTATAAGTTCGAGCATTAAGCAGCAGTAACAGCATTGAGATGTCAAGCGAATTACAGGCCCCAGTCGCTCCTCCCTCTCCCAACCACCCCCTCAAACAAATGCCATAAAAGCCATTCACAGTGTGCAAAACTTTTCTCTGTTTTTCTTTTCGTTTACCAATTTGATTTATTGCTGGCCCAGGGAGATGTAATCGTGAAATGGCAAATGGTTCTGTGTGGGCCGTTTTGGGTGTAATTTTTCCGACTGTCATGAGCTGAACTCTCTGTTTGTATTTTTGTATGGTTCTTTTTCTCCGACGACTCGTGTCACGGGCTCACCTCTCCCACGCAGATGAAAAGTCAATGCGTGCTATTTGATTAATACTCATATTATATGCTTTATTAAGCTTCCTCTCCGAAAACAGATGCCAGCCTCGATGCCAAATCCATTGTTATACATAACTCTTTTGTTGGCCGAGATTGACTTTAACCATTTGTTTTTCCCTGCCTATTATTATCAAGAGTCTGTCGTTTCCAGATCCCTAATCCCCCCAGATTCTCTCTTCAAAAAGTCGTCAAGAAACGATCCCCTTGATCTAAGATATGCACATAGACAGGAAGTTTCCATTTAAAAAGTTGCATATAAACTCCAAAGCCTATATTTATTTAGACTCAATCCAAAAACACGCGTATTTATTATCTACAAATCTCGTATTGACTATTTTATGTTAAAATTAAATAAATTTGTTTTATTTTAAAATACAATCATCCGTTACAATGAAATAAAATGGGAATTTCTCTTAATCTTTCGATGAAGTAATTGCTATTTCTGTATTTGAATTTTTTGAACTTGAATCTACATAAAAAAATGTTATTAAATTAAATATATATTATCAAGCGAAATTTATTATGATTTTGGGTAGTACATTAAATTAAAAATTTTAAATAATTTAAATAAAATATAAAATATATTTTAATATATATAAAATTTAAATCATATAAAAATTGGGAAAAATGTATACTTTCGCTATTTGAGGTTCTGAGGGACCTTCACTTTAAATATTTCGGAATTCGCACTTTTCTGTTCCAATCTATTTTTGGTTCCGACAAGTCAGAATCTCGTTCTTCTTAATCTAGACTTTTAGATGTAAAAAATTTAAAAGAAGACAGGGAAATAGCAATTAATACGAAGTGAAGCTTTTAAGAAGCTTTCAAATCTTAAATTAGTCACACCCACGGTTTGAATAGAGAATGAGATTCTAATTCATGTTATTAGGCTTCATATTTAGAATTGTTTTTTTTTTTATATTATATTTGCTGTGCTTTATATTTGTTTTACACATTGTTTCTTTTTTGTTATTTTAAAATGTGCTCTTTCTTAAAAATACGAGTTTTCCATACAATCAAGCACTTTTACAGCTCTATCATAGAGCCAAAAGGGTTATACTTTTAATATTCAAATAATAATATAACCAATAATAAATATGAGACTAGATAATTTTCTTGTATAACTAAGTATGTGAATAAATAAATAAATAAAATATCATTAAGAAGAAAATAAAAAGTTTATAAAACATTTTGAAGAACAATTCTTTATTATTTTATTGAGCAGCAGATTCCATTTCACAGGTATTTTCTTTTAAAAACATATCCAAGAATAAATATTTCGGAAATATTACGGAAATGTTTCAATGTGTTATATAATTTCAAACAAAATCTAGAACACGATTAAGCAACCGGGGCAGATTTTTTAGCTCCACGATTACGAATCTGTACAAGGCTGGATCTCCACATCATTTATGTCGTAGTTGGGTGAGCTTGCCAGTTTTGTTTCCGTTTTCAGGTGAATTCCAACCAGAATGTCTTCGTTCGTCTTACTCTGTGGACATGGAATTTTTTCGTCCAATTCGAAACCATCAACTTCATCCAATTTACGTCGCGACCTTTTAAACTCATCACCCCGATCCATCACTGGTGAGTGAAGGTTTTCCCACATATTGTTGTCATACTCCTTGACTTCGGCATAGAACAACATAACCAATCTAAAGAGAATTATGTAGCCGACCATTGCAATTAAGGCAAACATGCAGTTTGTCCTAATATAGTTGATCACATCATCGAGCGTGGTCTCGACGAGCTGCTTCCTTTTGCAGTAGTTGTATAAGGGAGGCATAAGAACCAACCAGTAGAAGAGCACCGTTATAAGTTCAAGTATCCTTTTTTGTAACATTTTTCCTAGCTTCGTGGCGTGTCAGACCGATGCCGATCAAGTTTAGTATAGAACTGTGGCGAAGTTTTTTATATATAATATAAAATGATTCTGTTTATTATGAGATCTAAGCTTATATCTACAAACCACTAAGCACATCGTATATCCTCAGTAGATGAGTGGCTCGTTATTTCATTCGTAAGTCACTATATTGAGTCAAGCTCTATTACAGAATATACATACAACTTATATGATATATACATAAAGTAATATGAGGTTCCCTAAGGAGAGTTTATCTCTGTCTCTTTTTATATATATATATTTTAGGGATTTATAGAATCTGACCACTTACGCGGATGTGGTATAGTATATAGATCTCTATGTATAACATATTATATATGTATATACATATATAAATATACAAGGGTTATAAACTTTTTTAAACAGCACCCTTTCAATAAAATTCTCTATAAAACATACAATGAAAAATGTTAAGGTTAAATGTAGTTTTGACAGGAATTTATTAGTTTATTTCATAGTGCATATTGAACATGCTCATAAAACCGGAGCAGACTTTGGTTTAGCAGGAATTGGTGTACTAGGGTGGATCTCCACATGATGTATTCCGGAGTTGGCAGAGCTTGCCAATTTTGTTTCCTTCTTCACGTGAATACCAACCAGAAGCTCTTCGTTGTTCTCACTGTGTGGATACGGTTTTTTTCCTTTTATCCCGACAAATTCGACGGAATCGACGCCATCCATGGGGTAGGCTATTTTTCGAGACTTTCTACAATCTCTATCTGGATCCGGGGAGTTTATCTTTTTCCACATCTTTTTGTCCAGCGCCTTAAGTTGGGAGTAGACCCACATTACCAATCTATAGACACCGACGTAGCCTATTACAGCTACCAGGACGAATATACAATTTGTTTGAATGCAACCTGAGAATCCATCGGAGCAGCTTTCTACATATTTTTTTTGATTGCAGTAGCTGTATAAGGGAGGCACAACAGCCAACCAGTACAAGAGCACCGTCATGAGTTCAAATATCTTTTTTTGTAACATTCTGGTTTCTAATATTGCTTCACAGACCGATGCCGCTCGAGTTCAAGTCTCCTACTAATATAATAATATAAAACAAAATAATTTCCCTATGAAGGCAAACATATAAGCTTTGTTTAATTGAAACCAGTAAGTAAATAATTTTTTCATCAGCACATGAGTTGCTCCTATTCGGTTGACAGATACGATTCTGAGTCAAGTTATATATACATAAATATATACACATCCTCAACCGACATTGCAGCTCAATCAAAAATAAAAAACATGTTTTCTGATATCTCTTGATATACCCGGTACTCGAAATATTATATATAATTAATTAATATATATAAATATATAATATTATTATATATTTATTTTTTAATATATTTTTAAAAAACCTAATCAGTTTATTAAGAGGCCCGTCTGCTAATATGGGGCGAGCCCCTCACTGATAGAGGAATTCAAGCTGTCTGGCATTCGTCTGTCTGGTAAATAAATATATAGGTTGAAAGTCCACAACGGCAGACTGAAAAAAATAAGTAAAAAAAAAATTAAGTTGCAAAAACATTAAATATTAAATTGTAATCTACTATTTTCCTCAACTTTTTTAAAATCAAATAAACTAATTTAAATTTGAATATAATAAACGAGAGACCCTTCGACAAATGTAAGAGAAAATTAAGTTCGCTTGTCTAATCGGAGATTGGGCTAATGTCTAGTAAGCTTTTTGAGAGGGATTGCCTATAAAAGCCAGTGTCCCAACGATTATTTCATCTGCTTCATCCGAAGGCAGCTGTTAAAGTTCCAACTGGTCTAACTTGTGAATCAAATAAAAAAAATGTGGTTCTTTGTGTTAGCTTTTTTGGTTTCACCGCTGCTCGTCTTCGTGTACTTTGAACTTAAGGCTTCGCACCACCGTCGCCGGCTTAAAAAGTTCCCAGGGCCCACGCCAGTCCCTGTTCTGGGAAATGCCAACCGTATTGGAAGTACCCCAGCAAGTTAGCCATTATCCTTCTGACAGCAAATTCAGGACCCTGATTTGGTTTTTTTGATCAGAAATTCTAGCCACATTCTTCGATTGGTGGTATGAGTACAGCAAGAATAACTTTCTTTTCTGGATTGGCTATAGTGCCCACCTGGTTGTGACTGAACCCACATATCTAGAGGTACTCCATACGATTAACTCAATATTTAATATAAAATGTAATTAAAAGTGTTTCTATAGTATATTCTGAACAGTCAGGAGCTGATCCAAAAGTCAACCATTTACAGCCTTCTACATCCTTGGCTTGGATCTGGTCTTCTTACGAGCTATGGGAGCCGGTGGCATAAGCACCGAAAAATGATCACTCCCTCGTTCCACTTCAATATCCTGCAGGACTTCCACCATGTAATGAATGAGAACTCTACGAAGTTCATTTCCCAGCTGAAGAAAGCAGCAGCAGAAAACAGTATCCTGGACTTTCAGGAACATGCCAACTATCTTACCTTGGATGTGATCTGCGATACTGCAATGGGGGTTCCCATCAATGCCATGGAAGAGCGTGATTCGACCATTGTCCAGGCGTTTAGACAGTAAGATGGAATAGCTTTTCATAGATTTTTAATTATATAAATAATTTTATTTAATTAATTTGTAGAATGTGCTATACCCTAAACATGAGAGCCTTCCATCCGTTTAAGCGTTCTCATCGGTTCTACAGTATGCTGCCAGAGTTTGCAGACTTTCAGCGTACTTTAAAGACGCTCCAGGACTTTACTTATGATATTATTGAAAAGCGGGTGATAGCCCTTCAAAACGGAATTTCCAAGAAAGAACAAGATCCTTCAAGGCCCAAGAAGAAATTGGCTTTCCTGGATGCGCTTCTATCCTCGACGGTCGATGGGCGTCCCTTAACTAAAACAGAGATTTACGAGGAGGTCTCAACCTTTATGTTTGAAGGACACGACACCACCACCTCGGGAGTGGCTTTTGGGGTGTATCTTCTCTCTAGACATCCCGACATACAGGTAGTTGTTCCTTAAAATATATGTTTTTACATTTAGTTACGACTGGATTCCACGTTCAGCAAAAGTTATTCCAGGAGCAGCTCGAAATAATGGGTAACGACATGGAGAAGGATGCCAGTTTTCAGGAGATTGCCAAAATGAAGTACCTTGATTTGTTTATTAAGGAGGCACAACGCGTTTATCCTAGTGTTCCCTTTATTGGCCGCTATTGTGATAAAGACTACAAAATCAGTAAGCTAAGAAAAAATTGTTTGAAGTTTATAAATATTATTATTCTTTAATTCGTCTTTTCAGATGGAACCGTTGTACCAAAGGGCACTACCATTAATATTCCCCTCATTCTTATGGGCTATAACGATCGAATTTTCAAAGACCCTTACCATTTCCGACCAGAAAGATTTGTGGACGAGAAGCCGGGTCCTTTTGAGTATGTCCCTTTCAGTGCAGGACCACGGAACTGTATTGGACAAAAGTTTGCCCTCTTGGAACTGAAGACCGTGATCTCCAAGGTGGTTCGATCTTTCGAGGTTCTCCCAGCTGTGGACGGGCACTACTCAAGAGATGGCCAAATCAACACCTATCTTGGCCTTTCACCCGGAGAAAGTCTAAAACGCGAGGGCGGTCGCCACAAATACGATCCCATTCTCTCGGCAGTGTTGACTTTGAAGTCTGATAATGGATTGCATTTGCGACTTAAGGAAAGGGTGTATTAAATAAAATATGGAAAAAAATAAAGTCTTTCGATCGAAAATTCAATGGTTTCACCATATTATTTTTAACATTGTCACAATCTTATTGATTCGCAGACGAACTATAGACTATGACCCCCCCACGATGGCATGATGGAATATAAACTCTACCCATTGCATTGAGAATTGGGAGAGCAGACAGAGCTATTTTCGCTAATCGAAGAGTAGATCCATTCGAAGCGTTTTTCGGTTTTGGATGAGTTCATCATATCATATATACTTTATATACTTTACTATTATATATACAAAATATAGCTATATACTTTGATGGCTTTGGTCATCTCTTATGCTTGTGTACCATCCTTGTGGCCATCTCTGACTTTGGATAAGAGGGCATCGAAATTCCAATTTAGGGCCAAAGTCCGGCAGGTCAGTTCATAGACCAAAACAGAGGGGCTCGTCTTCATAATTTGGGGTCTAGACGGCTTGATAAGGTTTCTTGTTATAGGGTCGTTATTATAAAATAATATCAGCTGTGGCGAAATTCATTGCTGTCGTTGAAAAGACAATAAAAGTTCTTTCATGGTGTTATCTGGTATGATTTTTTCTCTCTTACTTTTTAAGTGGTCTTGCCACTATAGCATCGACTTTTATTTCTAGACGAGATAAGAAGTTAAAAAGCCAGAACTACAGAGGATCTGCACTTTTATGTTCAAACGATAACCAACCTTCTGAGAAGTCTTATTAAGGAGTATATCTATTATTACCTTTACTTACTCATTCAACAACTTGAAAACAATCACCAAACTTATTTTTCAAACAATATCTCCATTTATTCAGTTAAAATGATTGTGAGTTACTACTTCTGCCGAGGAGCCCTAAAGGACCAGCTGGCACCAAAGTTGTAGATTACAAATAGAAAAATGGGCAGCTTAAAACTCATGTTGTGAACTATTAGAACGGTCCGATTTCCCAGATCTTTTATAGCTGAAAGCGAAACGAATACCCAATTATTTCCGGCAATTACATAAGTGTCGATAATTTAATTTTCCAAGCTGATTAAATTTTTTTTCAAATTCCACATTGGTTTCGCTGTACCGAAAAATATTTTCATACAAATATATAGATATATTGCTATATCTATAGGCTATAGCAAAAGTTAATAGTTTAGTGGGGAGAAAAATTAAGTACTAGATCTAAATTTGAATGTACAGTAAGTAAATGGTACCGACTTTATTTTCTAAGATTATTCATTTAATTCATAATAAATAATTTATATATATTTTAAACATGTACTCAATCAAGAGATTGACATGATTCCAACTTTATTGCAGTTATTATTACCGAAAATCTTGTATTATTAATTATTACCAGTACTCAAAGTGTATTTGTATCCGTGTGAATTGATGTAATAGGCAGAAGGAATCATTTCCCAGCCCATAAAGTATATACATTTCTGATCAGATGAGTCGATGTAGCTAAGTCCGAATGTCGTGGATCTCAGAGACTATAAATTTTATAAAATTATTTTGAGTCGCAGACGAGCTATAGACTGTGGAGTCATGATAGACGATGGCATGATAGAATATAATCTTTACCCATTGTACTGAAAATTGGGAGAGTAGCGAGTGCCGTCTCTAGTGTTTTTGTTCTTTGGATCGGGGGCTTTAAAGTTATAATATTAGCTATAATATTATAATATTATTAATAATATTAGCCAAAACTCCAGCAGGTCAGTTTTAGCTCAAAACAGAAGGGCTCGTCTTCGTAATGTCTAGACGGCTGCTTGATAAGGTTTCTTATTATATTGAGGCTGTTATCAGACGATAATGTCTGACGAAATACTATCTGCTGTTTTTTATACCCTTGCAAAGGGTATTATAATTTTGGTGCAATTGTAATTTTGGGTATTTTTTTGGTGAAAAAATTAATGAATCAGTTAATCAGTTGGACCCCGATTATTTAAACTTTAAAACAATCATCTAAATTTAAACCAATGGGTTTCAATATATATTGAGTTAATATTATTGAACATTATTTATCTTGCCTAAAAGGACCAACCGCCCGCAATTTTGTTAATTAAAAGAGATAAGCTTAAAACTCATGTTGTTGCAAGGAATATCTAATTATTTCCGGAAAATCATTTATATAGATGACATTGTTAGACCAAATCAATGACTCCAAGGACTTTGACTTTAGTAAGTTTCCAAAGTTGAAATCCGCGTGTTAAAATTTAAAATTCCGAATTTTCGACTATTTCGTTCCAACTTGTTTCGCTCTCTTGTCGCCATAAATATTTGATGTGACGGCAAACTTGGCGGCTATCAATGGGGCGTGGGGATGGGTTGGATTAGGTTACGTGCCGGTAGAGTGTGGGTGGAGGTGAAGGTGGGGGTGGAGGGACCACCAAGGGCGGGGGTTCCCTAGGAGGTTCCGGCCGAGCGGCGGGGTAGGGGAGATTTCGGGGTGAGGATTTGGCATTGTTGTGCGTAGAAGTATCCGAGGTATGCGGCGTACCAAACCGGGCATAATCAAAATACAATTGTGCGTGGAGTGTGCTAGTGTGTGTGTGTGTGTGTTATTCGGCGTGTGTATCTGTGTTTGTAGGAACGCATGCACAAACGGTTATTTCTTGCTTTGGCTGGGTGTTTGTTTGAGTGGGAGGGAGCGGGCCAGAAAGTGGGGTTAGAGAAAGAGGGTGGGACCACCTGGAGAGCCGAACAGCTGCGCGCTCACCCACTCTCTGGCGGCTGGCACACACGCTGCTCTTCCAATCTCTCGCAGCTGAAAAGTATGCTATAAACTGGAATCCGGAGAGCAGAGGATGTGCTTGGCCGTTCCGTTAATGCAAATATGTGCCAGCGGAAGTCATCGTAAATTAATTAATTATTAGTAGAGATGGAAGCCATGAGCTGATACTGAAACCGATACCCGTAACCGTACTCGATCCTGGCCAGCTCCCCGCCTCCAACCGCGCCCCAACCCAAGCTCAAACCGCAGCCGAAGTGTCAAGCCCAAAGCCCTCCTACTGGAAGTCGGACTCCTGTCGGCCGTGGTCGGCTCCCGTCGGCATTCCACGGACTCGTGCATGGCCTCCGGATTCGTGGCCGCCTGACAGGGCCGCAAAACGTTTTCGGGCGCTGCGCTGACAACATCCTCGCAGGACCAACGAGCGGACGGTGCGTCCACGGAGCCTCCTGCTCTCTGTATGTGTGTGCAGAAACTTTTAAACGTGTGCGCGCTAGCTGTTAGTGTGTGTGTGTGTGTTTGTGTAGGCATGTGTGTGTACGCGCGAGGTGTTGGAAAATTTATTGCAGTTTGAAATCAAAGGAAAAACTCAAACCGAATCAATCTCAACGGCGGCAAAGGAGGAAAAAATAACCTAGCATAATTGAAGAGATTATAATTTAAAAGGATTTCATGGCCTTGGTGTTTAGCGAAAAAAAAAGAATGTTATTCAGAGGCAATTTTTATATAATCAAGCAATAAAAAGCCACAGCCACACGGCCAGGGGCCTGGGGCCGGAATGGGGGTGGCGGCGGGTGAAGCGTTTTTCGGTCGTCTGTGTGAGTGCAGAAACATTAATGGCAGCCCCTCTGTGTGTGTGAGTGTGAGCCTTCTCGTGCTTGAGGCCTTTTTCATAAAGAGGTCAAAATGTTCCTTTCGCCTTGCCGCTGTGGCGGTGTGTGCGTGTGCAGAGTTTCTTCATTCTTTCTGGCTGCCTTTTTTCGTTTTTTTTTTGGCAGTCGACTGACCAAGTCAAGACGAAAACTTAACAGTCAGACTTTCGGCAGTCACGAGTCCGACCCCGTTCTTAAAGTGGCCCCGCCCCTTTTAAAGCTACCCCCAGTAAATGATATAACAATTAGCCTGGTCGGCCCATGACTATCCTAGCTCCGCTCCGCCTATTTTCAGATCAGATTAAGGCGCGACTAATGGCAGCTCAGTTCCGTTAGATGCATTTCGGTGCTAATTCCCTAAGCTTGCAAAAATTATATAAAAGCGGTTCTCTATGAGGAAAAACTAAAAAACCCTTACGAAAGATGTATAATTTGACATAAAACGATTTTAGAATGCAGACTTTTAAGCCCCTGACTAAAAACTTTTAGAATTATAGTTTTCGTCTATCTGGACTTTCTTCAAATTAATGAGGCAATTATGTAAAGCAAAGAAAGCGTAAAAATGTTACGCAATTTGCTAACTAAAAAAAACGAGACACAAAAAAAACATAATTAATAACAAAGCCACATGTTTGAATTCTTGGCTAAACTCTGGCCTACGGCTAAAAATAACGGCAAATAACGGACAAAAGGACATTGAAAGCGAAGACCTGATACAAGGATGGGGGGAGAAAGCGGCAAGTGGGAGGAGGGGCTACCCCGAGATTAGCAGAAAGCAAAGAAGGCCTAGGACTAGAAGCAGCGGGAGCTACTCAAAGCATAACAATGAACATAACCGCACATTCAGCTGGAGACCGTAAAAAACGCCACAGTGGGCGTAGGTAGGGGGTGGCGCCCGAGGGCGGAGATGGAGCAAAGGGGGCGGGGCAAAGCAGAGTCACCTACTAAACCTAAATGAAAGTAAAAATTGTAAGCGTAAGCTGAAACAACAAACACAGCAGCAAACGAAAGCAAAAGCAAAGGCGATAAGGCTAGCAGATAAGCGGCATCCAGAGAACGGTGCAAAACACAAAGAGTGGGAGCCTGGGAGAGAGAGAAGGCGCGAGGCGGCCTGGAAAATAGTAAAGAGAAGTGCTCTTCGAAGAGAAAGGGAAAAGTGTTGGGATTAAAAAATCCTTAGCTTCAGTTTTAAAACAAAATGTTTTCAAAATATAAATAAAATACAAAACATTTTGTTGCTCAACCATTATTTATGAGAAATAGCTGAGTAAACGGTTGTTTTCGGTTTATTTTTTAAAACACCATTAAGAGTCACTGACACATTATTTTTTATATTAACAATATTTTAAACAAAAAATATAAAAATTAATTTTTTTTTTTCCCACAGCTACCGTTATCCTTTGAGCCTTTACAGCCGTCGTCTGGAGCCTTCGAAAATGTAAACAAAAGCAACGCAAGCGCAGCAGTTCGGACCTCTCTCCCACTCTCTTGAAGCAGTTCTTGGAGCGTTCTTGGAGAGAGCTACGAGCTTCCAGGCTCGGCTACCGCACATCCTGCTCGGAATTCGAAAATCCGAAATTTCTGTTTTCGATTCGACGGCGGTTTCGTCTTCGGACTTGAGCCTTCCAGCTCAGAACTTGGTCGGGCTGGCTAGCGCTCACAAGCCCAGCGGAGTGCGCAGCGTGCTGTAGTCCAGCTGCAGAATCTGCTCCCTTTAAAGCTGGCCACTCAGGGAAACTTTTCCACACTCGAGCACTCACACCGCGAAACACCGGAACGGAACGGAGAACACGGCGGCGGAAAAGCGTCAGACAAATGGCCAGGAATAGCATCATCCGCAGTAGCAGCAGCCAGCGCAGCAGCTTCAGCAGCAGCATCAGCCTGAAGCTCCAGGACGAGCCGTGAAATTGAGCCAGGAGCGTAAAAATAAGATTTAAGGAATAAAAAAATCTTTTCGGGTGTAAGGAAGCCCTGAGGATATTGGGCCATCCGGGAAAATGGAAATGATGCGGCTTCTGATGTCCTCGCCAGAAGCGGAAGTAGCAGCAGCAGCAGCGGCAGATTCAATGGAAACGGCAGCAGCAGCATCGCCAATGCTACCGCTATTATCCTGAATCCGCGCCCAGATTTCCGAATTTTCCGCTTCGCTCCGTCTCTATTTTCGCGGCGCCCCGTTCCGCGGTAATTGTTATTTATGTATAGTGTGTATATATATGATGTTCGTGTGATATAAGCGGATCACTAAGATCTGGCAGAGAGCAGCCCAAGTAACAAAAAGACACTCTTAACCAAACTCAGTCTAATCAAAAGCGTACAACGACAACAAGCGGTTTTGCAAGTGAAACAACAACACCAAACCAAACCAAAACTAAAAACAAAAACTAACCAATTCAACCACAACAACATTCCAACGGGTCCAATGTTGCAGCCAACAACATGCAACAAACAGCACCAGCAGCGGCAGCAACCAGCAATGGCAGCGATGGCAGCAGGAGATTCAGGATCACAGGATCAGAGGATCACAGCTAAAGATCATGGAGCCTTAGAAGCAGAAACGGAATCGGAAACAGCAACTGCAACTGCAACTGCAACTGCTACAGCCATTTACCGCAAGAGCAGCAATTTTTGGTGTCAGAGCAACATGCTGCCCGTAAGCTGCACCACCACCAGATGCAGCAGGAGCTGCAGCAGCAACAGTAGCAGCACAACGATAGACTTCAACAGTCGCCGCCGAAGGGGGCGCCTACGAGGCCACGCCCCTCTTGCCTTAGAGGAGCGACCCGAGCAACACCAAGCTACGCTACTGGACGAGTGTGTAAATATTTTCAAGCGCTTAGTATTATTAACATTAAAAACGATATCAGCAACAACAATAACGAAAGCAAAGACAAGAAGCAGAGCAGCAACTGAAGCTGAAGCAGCAGCCTCTGCAACATCTCGTGGTGCCTCAGGGGAGCTGTCAGGCTCCCCGACCCGCAGTCGCTGCCACCTACGCTGCCTTCGCCTGCCGATCTACAGCCTCCTGCTGGTCTGCCTGGCCACCCAGGGACTGGGACTGGGCGACGCGGCCAAGCCCAAGTCGGCAAAGCAGCACTTCGGCGGCAGCAGCAACAACAACAACCCAAACCAAAACCAAAACCAGAACGATGTGCTGCCCCAGGCATCCAACGAGGCGCTGGACGAGGCCGAGCTCCTCTATCCCTACCAGTCCGGGGAGCAGATGTTCGGCCTGGAGGAGGACCAGGACCAGGAGCAGCTCGGCTCCAATGCCGGCCCCGGCTCCGACGAGGATAATGCGGCCAATCAACGTGGTATCAATGGTGAGTATTATCGCATCCTTTCGGCATCCCCATCCCCATCCCCATCTCCGGGGCACATGTGGAATTTTTCATTGGCATGTGGCAGCCTGACTAATGGCATTCGTATTTAAATGAGCCATTCAAGCATTCGGGCCGGGCGAGGGGGGGTTGGCCTCTCAAAAACTTTTCACCGAAGACAAATTGAATCTGGGCCATCGCCGAGATGGCATCGAGTGTGAGATAAGAGATGGCGAATAAAATTGCAAAGCTCTAAATCAAGCAGAAATTGTGGGCGGGGAGTGCCTAGGTATTTCTCACCCAGCCCACCCGGCGAATACGTAATTTAAATAGTGGATGGAGTAAGGGGTTTATTTTCTAGCAGACTACTCTGCGTATACGTAACATAAAAAGTATCATTAGGGAGAGTACAAAGTTCATGCATGTATTATAACTTATTCATAAGACATTATTTTGGTTTAAATCATGGTTTGCTTGTTGAAAGATACATGTCGAAGACGGAAACACAACGGACTGCAACTGCAGAGGCCCATTTCGCAGGGATTACTTTAAACCACATTGCGTATGAGCGATATTTATGTGCTTACACGGCGTATACGTAACGAGCGTATGAAGTGGCCCGACATTGAGGCGAAGCCACCGCAATAATTTCCACAAAACTCATATACGGCTGCGTATTCGTACGTAATGTGGCGAACATAAATTATCACGGCCGCAGCATAAGCGGCTGCAAATGAACATAATGGAACAACTGTCTGCAGTTGGCCGATGAAATATATTGTATTTCCACGGCCCGTTCGAGAGCGTGTTTCTGAGCGTGTGTGTGTCGGACCAGCTCGGACATATGTGCTGAAAAATATACTACAGGCACGGAAACAGCAGAACAAGTATGTATTTTTCGTTTTGTGGCGCATCAGCGAAAGTCAAGCTGCTGCCATTGTCTACCCCTTTGCACCTTGCAACCTTTACCTTTTGGCCCGGATTCTGTTTCTGTTTCTGTTGTGGATTCGTTTGAGTTTCTGCTCCCGTGAGCGGTGCAGTCACATTTTGGCCAACAATTAAACCCAACATTGCACACTGTTTGCCCGGGCTTACGGGCCCCGGAGCCATTTCTCATTTTAATGACTCAACTGAGCCCCGCCATGCCAAGTCCGCCTGTGCGCCCTTCCGCTTGTCCTGGCTTACGGGTGTCCGTGTGTCCGTTCGTCCGTTTGTCCGTTTGTCCGTTTGTCCGTTTGTCCGCCTGGGACAAACAAAGGAAACCTGCCCCCTCCGAAAAAAAGCAAGCAAACTAGCAAGCAGTGATCGACTAGAGTTGCACTCTTTTGTGCGCGCGGATGGAGGATGATGTCAACCGCATCCGGACGGGACTAGATGGGGGGATGATGTCAAGCCGCGATAAGCCACCACGGCAAATCCGTACCAATCCTGCCACTGCTTGTTTACCCATTACCCAGAACAAATACGGAATGGAATGGGTGGCAATCGGAGCCCGTGACACAAAAAACTACTCAAAGGCGAAAACGTGTCCCGCGAACTGCATGTGCAGTATTTGTGACAGTTGGAGCTGCCACCCGCGCTTGTTGTTCGTAAATCAGGGTTTAAAATTAACGCAGATTGCCGGAACAAGCGACAGGGTACGAGCAATTAACATGAAACCAGCAGGAAAATCCACAAAAAAAGTAGCATAACGTATAGAAATGAAAAACTCAAACACACACCGCAAAAGGCGAAAATAATGCAGACAGAGCGCGCACATAACTCAGCTGGGTGGTAGAACATGTTCAGGTCACCCTCGTCTCTATATATGTATGTACCGATTCCACCTCTACATATGTATATGTGTGTGCGGTGGTCTCCTCTTCAACGACCTTTGTTCGAAATTTTATATACCCACACACACACACCTACATTCAGGACCATGTAGAAAGGCCTGGAGTACGTGTGTGAGTGTGTTCTCCTTGCTTTTGGCTTTTCTATTTTACCATCGACCCAAATTGCGAGCGCGCTCTCGTATAATAACAACAAAAATCCACACACACAGCCGCAGAGTGGCATAGTCCTGGGCGAAATGTAGTGTGACTGAGTGTGTGTGTGTGTGTGTGTGTGTGTGTGGGGCACACGCAAACGTGGCTGTTAACGACGTTTCAGGCTCTCAACGTCGGCGTTTGTCGTGTGGGCGGGCAGCTCCTCCTGGCAGACCCTGAAAAAAAGCGAAAGGAACGAGAATATAAAGTTAAGTAAAGACCTCGACCTAAACGGCAGGCGGCCAAAAACTTGCTTGTATGTAGGTGTGCCGCTCAGTGTGTCTCTGCGAGTGTGGGGGTGTAGGGATGTATGTATGAATGTGTATGCAAACATTTTGAAAAATGATTGAGAATAACAAAAACAGAGACAGAAACCGAAATCGAAAAAGGAATGGAAAGAGAGGGGGCGGGAGGGAGTGGTGTGGGAAAATGGAAAACAGCAGCGGAAAACGAGTTGGGAAATGGCCGAGACGGAAAGCCAGAAGAGAAAAGCGCCCGAGCACGCACAGAGCGCCTTAAACACAAGTTTAAATCGATAAATCAAAATGCCAACAACAGAGGCAGCAACAACAACCGTCATACCAATACCAACAAAACACACACACACACACTAAAGAAGAAAAAAAGTCCTGGCAAGGACGTGTGAGTTGCATGCTAAAAGCCACGAGAGACGACGAAAACACGCTGTACCACCACCGGTGGGCTGGCCGGGTTGGTCGGCCCGTGTGGGTGGCGGGGCAGGAAGTCACATTCCTTCCTGCCGCCCCAACATTTTCAGTTCTTGGTGGCTTTTCGTCCTTTTTTGTTGGGGTTCGGTCTGAAATGACAGCATTTGGCCGCCTTTTTAATTATTGACATACCGCACGGTGCCCGCTCCCCGGCGCCCGCCCCCACAACGTCCCCGATTCTCCGGCCATGTCCTTCCATTTCTTGCCGCCACTAATTGCCCCTCAGTGCACTGTCTGTTTGTGCACTGCTGGCCGTGATTTGGCATTAACTTAATGCAACTGAAAGTCTGGATGGGGATCGGGTGAGTCAGGCTATGTGGTCAGTCCAGGCATTTCCAGGACCGACTTTACCGCAGGCCCTTCCACCGTTACCGGCACATGAATCACGATCCACAGCTCGAGGGGTTTCCGCCACAGGTGGATATGAAAATGAGTCGTACTCCCGATGTCCGGATGAATCACTCGATCAGTGGGGTTTTTAACACCCTAACACCGAGTATCCACCGAAAACCGGTTACTAACTGCAATCCGTAGTGCCATTCTCCATGTCGGCTAGCAAATCTTTCTCGAACACTAGAGCCAGTGCCAGCCATTCAAAATCATAATAAATCGATTTTTGTTTGCTTTAATTATGCAAATTTATTGAATCCGAAATCTTCTGTGAAGTTTATGACTAGTTTTAACAGCTCCGAAGCAAATTATACGCCCATTAGCCGGGCGATAGTCATCGGGTCGGAGCGAAACAACCAAAAACCAATAATTAGATTATGTCGCGTATAAATCAGATTAAAGAGCAGAGTTATTTTCGGTAGGGGCAGCTATTTTCGGGCGGCCTACTCTCGAATAATATCAGTCCCGGTTTGTCTAGGCTTTCCAACTGTTTCACAAATCAATAGCCTAACCACATAATGCCATATCCCGTAGTATTCATAAATCATCTTAGAAAAACCTCTGCTGACTCATAACCATATAGGTTTTACTTTCCGGAATTTCTCATTACTCAAAACATTGTATTATAAAAAAATGTTTATACGTTCGGCTCATATTCAGCAAAGTGCTTAAACTTGAAATTACCTACTTGAGGGTATAGGCGTAAACAGGAAAGATTTTGCTGAAGTTTGGAAACAAATTGTGGCAGTTTTTAGGCGCCCGGCATCCCATAATGGCTGCCATAAATTCATATATGCGAAAATTAGTTTAAGAAACATTTCCCATTAAAGCCAAAGGCTCCTCCTCGCTCCGAAATTGGGTCAAGCACATGGTAGTGCCGGAGCTGGCATTATAATATTCGCACTTTTGGGCTTGGTCCACAACACGGGCTTGCCCTGGGGATAGAGCGGCTTTTGATTAGCTAAAATAAGGTTGGGGCTGGCTGAGGGGATTCGAGCCCACTCATGTGTATCTGTATCTGTGTGTGTCGATGTGAGGGAGGGTGTGTGGGTGTATGCCTTGGGCCCGAAAACTGTGCCAAGTTATGGTCGCTGTAAGGTGGCAAGGACTGCCGTCGAGCAACCTTCATTGACAGCTGTTCATAGCCGTGATAAACCCTCTATGACAATCCTTAAGTACCCCATTTCCCCGCCCACACCGCCCGGCTCTGTTTATTGAGCACACTGCGCCAGGACGAACGAGGCTCTTCTCGCAGCCTGCATTGATTCAACAGCCACTTGACAACCCTGGTTGCACAGACACAGAAAAGTCCATTGATGATTGAAAAAAACAGGGCTTTTAGAAAAAAAGTGCTTATAGCTCTTATGTATAGATATAATACTTTAAAGGAATTTGATTTTTTACAGAAAAATAGTAGGATGTCTATTTTACTGTCATACAGGACGCTGCCACACAGCGTACGGCTTTTAACATAATACAAGAAATGGAAGTATTTTGTCAGTGTGATTATACTTTTCCACTCACTGTTTGGCTTGCATGTGCAGTGCACGTTTTGGGCTGGTCTGATTTCGACTGTTTGGCTGGCTAATCGATTCGCCAGCCACCTTGAAACCCAGCCACTCGGCGGAGCGGTGCGGAGCGTTGCGGAGCAGAGCGTTCGTGCCACAGAGCGCTGTCTCTCTGATAAATTAGCAGCTGCTTTCGAGGCGCACTGCTGGTCTGCTTGCAGTGGCAATGGATTGGCCAAAGATGGAAAATGAAAAAATGCGAACACCAGCACATAGTGTGCATGAGTGTGTGTTTAACGAGTAGTTTCCACTTCCGCTTTGAGCGCGCCGCCAACCACCATAATGAACTTCCGGCCAGGCGTGCGATTTCTGCCTCGAGTCTCACTCTTGGCTTTGGCTCCGGGTTCCTGTAATTTTCGTGCGTTTGTTCGGCCGGTGATTTATGCACACTGATGACGTAGCAGAACGGAAAGCCACTGCCTTCGCCGCGAAATCCCAGCCGAGTCCCAAAGTCATTTGGCCCGTCTTATCAGCCCCTAATGAAGTTTAACCCCTTGGGAGGCGAGGCAGCCCAAAAGAATTTCGCTTTATCTATCAAATAATACTTTTATTGCATTATCAGCCACGAAGTGAGACGGGCGGGCACATAAATATTCATGGGATGCTTACACTACGTTTATGTATTACGATATATATATAGGGGTTTGGCCTAGGCCACTATTTCTTTCCTTCCATTTCCCCCACGCCCAGCTCGGGTCGGCAGTTTCGGGAACATGAATTGGAATTTTGGCAACGGAATGGAATTTCGCTCTCCTGCAGCTCTCGGGCGCTTAATGGGTTAATCGATTAGGCCCCGAGATACGGGGATGCCTCCTACTTGGTCACGCGATTCAAGGCACTGGCGTACCGCTCCACCTCGTAAAAGTTGCTCAGCGTCTGGTGGAGATTCTTGCGTTGCGCCTCCGTGCCCAAAATCTTCGGGGGCGTATAATAATTGCCCATGGGCGTGGCTGCCGCCGAGCTGGGCTTCTGCTCCTCCTTCCTGACAAACTCGCCCACTGGAGGGGCCGAGGGCGGACTGTCCGGGGGCGTGTTCACCACGAGAGTGTGCCACTCGTAGACAATCGGTGGCAGCTGTAGCTGAATGGCGGCCCGGCTGACGAAGACCTCCTCCTGGCCAAGACCCTGACTGACTGCGGCTGCCATCTGGACTGATCGGTTGCCACTTGCGAACTGATTGCAAAGTGCCAACCGCACTGTTGTTTGCGTTCTGTTTGTGGCTTTGTTCTCTGGTTTCGATTTGGGTTGGGGTTGCTCCGCAAAACAGCGCGTCTCGGCCGCATGACGCATAGCACGTCCGAGTTCCACAGTGTGTGCGTGTGTGGAGTCTCGAGATGGCAGCGTGAAGTTGATAAAAGTAATAATTATATATAAACGAAAAGACAACTTGCCATTTTGAGAGATTTGAGTTTTGGGTGACCTTTAAGAACTCGTTTATTTCCGGCATGCAAGTCTTTAACTCTTCAGTCCTATAATGGTACTCTTAAAATATCATATACATGGCTTTAAAAACTAATACAATCTTTATTTAATCCCTAAACTATAATAATTGTATAATAAATAAAGTCATTCCTATAATAGAAAGTAATTCCGAATGAAATAGACCTGAAAATCAACCTGCAGCTCAGGTATTCGCATCAAAATGCTAATTATATTGGTCCGTGTTCAAGCCCCCATCGCTAGATTACTCACATACGGTCTCCAGAGACTCTCTGAGCTCACGACCAGTGCAATCGCTTAGTCAAATTGCTGTGCCATTCAATGGCACCACTCGGAACTGGTTTCCCCTCGAACCGACCCCGTCAAGTGGCTTTCATGTGGAGGAGAGCCAGGCACACAGGCAGCCACTGGGGCAGACGCCCACACAGGCAATATCGGCAACAGTAACCGCAATCGGAATCGCAATCGCAATAAATAATCAGAGACAGTAAATAATAAATAATATTTAATTCATCATTATGTTGTTACCTTCATCAAGGCGGACCAATAACAATTTGATGACCAGCAGTGCTTAGAGGGGCTCGTGTACTAAACATTCCGTTCAGAGTCGATGGCGTAATCACTGAAGCCAGGAATGAATGCAGGAAGATGCCCAAGAACTGTCACATTTATGAGTTTTAACTAGAACCTAGACTGTTTTCATCCAAGCCCTATGACTAGAGAAGGGAAGTTTAACTTTATGATTATGATAAGAAGGCAAAACATTGTGAATCATTGGCAAATAGATATCACTTCTGGAAGAGCGTGTTACTCACTATATGCGGTTTAATCTCACAGGCCTTATCACGAGCTTTTCTCAGTCTATTTTTGAACCATTTTTACAACATAATTCCTCGGGCTGTCATCTGGGCTCACTTTTGTGTGGCTCTCAATTGATTTCGCAGCCCATTGACCAGGTCATAATGTTTGTTCCCCTTTCGCAATTACCTGGCCCGAGTGCCGATGATCCAGTTCGATAAGCAGGGGTTACTGAGAATGGGTTGCTCCGCCACCCCAGCCCGTGTGCTGAGAACTGAAAACGCTTTCAAGCGCTGGAGAGACGACGCGTCGACTTTGCAGTCGTCACTCATTAACCATTTGGCTAGTGATTCATAAGAATCATTAATTTGTGGCTCACGCTCGGTGTCACACCGCCCACCGCCCCCACAAATAGGTGGGTAGGTGGCTCCAGTGGGTGTGGGCAGGCAGTGGGCTGGGGGCACCGTTAACTGAATGCAAATCGTCAGGGAGTCCGATAATCGCAAACCGGTTTCAGAGCCAATTTCTTTGCCGTCTGTCTGGCAGTCCCTGGTGCTGTCCTGTCTCTCAGTCTGTCGCCTCGAATCGAAAACAAAGTGAGTCAATCGCAAGTCTATTTCTATTACACAATAAAAAAATAGCAAATTATATTGAGTTACAAAAACCGATCTATATTAATTACAAACTAATACGTAACACTGATTCATGGCACGAAATTTCTGGCAATTTATTTCAATATAGTGTGTAATTTTCGAAGCCTGACAAAGAGAAAGTTTTCTTTTCTTCTAAGTTTCTACGGTATCAAGTCCAAAGTCTAATATTAATTTTTCTGTGTAATGACAAGCCTCCCTTTCGCTTTGTGCCCTTGATTTATTCTGTTTACGTATTCTCTGACTTCACCGAAATGACAAATATTCTTTGCCAGCCATACTTGCATGGATGACTTCTGTGGCATTTGCAGCTACTGCCAATGCTGGGAACAGATCCGAAATATTAGACATGAATCAGTGCAACAGCAGTCGATTACGGCCGCGTTAATTATTTGCTCGACACACGCGCCACTCCGATTGCTCACACAGTGCAAACGATTGTTAAACATTTACATTACAAACATTTACCATCAACATCATCGTCGCAAACGACTCAAGTCAGCGGCGAATAAGTGCAATTTGTTAATTGTTGCAAGTATGCTGCATAATTTACAAAATAATTGCCATGAAAATCGCGCAACAAAGGCGCCGAATGCGACAAGGGAGTTCTGGCTTCGAAAGGTCGAGCCACTTAATTGAGGATGTCTAATTGGGGGATGGCTGGATGGAATCGGAAATATAGATATGCTAGTCACTGCGACAGGTAGCCACATAAAGGTTACAATATCGGACGGAAAAATCACAAATACTCGGGAGAATACCCATTCCGGTAGTCGCGAAAGTCATGATCGAAATATATAATAAGGGATGAGTGTTTTTCCGAGATTTCATTCGAAATGAAATTTGTAAGGTGTTCAGTATGTCAGGTATATGAGTTGTTGGATGGATTTCGGGTAGTTCTAGTTCCATTCTATAAAGCCATATAGTATAGCCATGGGAGTATAAGACAACCTTATGTATCATTGGAATAAAAATAAGAGGCCTCCACTTTATTTATGTGTTTCATGGAATTTGTGAATTTATCAACTGAATAATAACCATGGCGCCTTCAAACCATTTCCATTTCAGACACGCACAACGATAACTCGACCACCACGAAAACGCCACTATTCCCTAAAGATCTATTCACGAAAGAACAGCTTGAGAACGGCGCTGTCATCCTGCACATCATTGGGGTGATCTATATGTTTGTGGCGCTGGCCATTGTCTGTGATGAATTCTTCGTGCCTTCCCTTGACGTAATCATTGAAAAGCTCGGCATCACGGACGATGTGGCCGGCGCGACGTTTATGGCGGCGGGTGGCAGTGCCCCCGAGCTCTTCACCAGTGTGATTGGCGTTTTCGTGTCGTTCGACGACGTGGGCATTGGTACGATCGTTGGCTCCGCTGTCTTCAACATCCTGTTTGTGATCGGAATGTGCGCCCTGTTCTCGAAGACGGTGCTATCGCTCACCTGGTGGCCCCTGTTCCGGGACTGCTCCTTCTACAGCATCAGCCTGCTGGTGCTGATCTACTTTTTCCGGGACAATCGCATCTTCTGGTGGGAGGCGCTCATCCTGTTCACCATCTACATCGCCTATGTGACCTTCATGAAGTGGAACGTCCAGGTGGAGCACTGCGTCAAGAAGATGATTACCAAAAACAAGGTGACTCGCGTCAGAAGTACAGATCAACTTATGCCAGCAGTAAGTAGTTGGGAAGTTTTTTTGCAACAAAATCAATTCAAATTCAAATTCAATTCAAAATCAAATTCAAAATCAAATTCAATTCAAATCAATCAATCAAATCAATCCAAAAATCCAACAAAATCTCTCTCTCTCTATCTCGAAAAATTCTTAATTTAAAACAAAAGTTTTTCTTAAAATCAACTACTAAAAAATGAATTGAAAACTTGCGAAAAGTTAACAGTAAAGTTGATTAATTAAAGAAAAAAAAAACAATTACAAAAAACGTAAATCAAGAAAGTCGTAAAAGAGAAAGCGAAATTGAAAGCCAAAATTTTTGTGTGCCAAAAGAGTTAAAAAAAAAAATTAATTAAAAGAATCAATGTTAAAACGAAAACGAAGATCCTTTGCCAGGAACGAAATTTCGTTTTTGATTTTCGTTTTGTGTATGTTTTTCCCACCTAACCACCCACATCCACATCCACCTCCACCCCCACCCTCAACCGATCCATTGCCATTTCCAGTTTTCAAATTTTCAAAAATTTCCACAACCATCCTTCATCCCAGAAAATGTCAATTTTAAAACTCAGTTTCATGCGAGCATTTGGCGTGTGCCGGGCTTTAGCCAGTTAGCAGGTGTTAACTTTATTATGACTAAGGGCAGTTGTTGTTGTTGCTGCATTCGGCGATGTAATGTCCATGACTAAGATAATCTGCTGCTGCTCTTTGGCATTGAGAGCCGCGACATAAACCTTTCAACAGTCATTCAAGATATCTCCCCGAGATCCACTCAAATTTCACCCGTTTCACCTGTGAAGACGAGAAAACGGGTCCAGGAAATGCTAAAAGCTTTTTAACAAGGCCTTGACTTACTTTTGAATTCCATAAAAGTATGAAATCGGATTATTTACTCAAAGTATTTCCAACTTCTAGACCCATCTCAGATTTATTTTAGTCTGAGAAACCGGTTTCGATATAGGGGAGTGCCTCATTAGAAGTACTTAGACCTTACCGGTTTGATTTATTCGTATACCTCTTAAATTTCGCCTACAAAGCTGAGATCACAGGACTTAAATACAATATTGAAAAAGTAATACGAATTCCGGTTTTCGAAAAGAGTCGTCAATGCACTTACTGGAATGCGCAACTAAGTATAGGAGCATCTGAGAGGTTTTAGAATCGAAACCTGCCAACTGGTTAATCCCGGATTCGTCGCACCTCCAAGTTCTATTAACTTGCATTCTTATTATTATTAAAATACTTTCTTTTATGCTATCAAGTACTCTTTCTCTTATTCGCTAGTTCACATTCTGATTTCCATTTTGAATATTTAGCTTCAAATCGATTTGTTAGTCAAAGTTTCATTTGCTATGCGTCTTTCTACACAAACAGCCCACCGAACACGCCCACTCACAGCCACACACACCCACACACACCCACACAGGCCAACAAGTACCAGAATACACTGTCAGAAACAATCCTGACACAGCCCGAAGGCAATTCTGCATGTCATTGAACCAAAAAATGAATCTTTGCACACTTGCGGCTTGACTTTAGTGTGGGAATTCGAAAACGAGACATTTGCGCATGCGTAGAACTTGTTTTGTCTGTAATCCTTGCTTTTTGCTCAGTGTACTCTCACAATTGCATCCATTCTCGAAAAAGGGTTGAAATCTATGTTCCACTTGAATGCTTAAATGGGATTTTTCTTAGGGAATTTGGGGTTTTAATGTCCTTTCATAGTCCTGTCCCACATAAATAATCGGAAAGAATGGTAGAAAAAAAGTCAAAAATGATTATTATAAGAAAGTTTTTATTTTTAATTGCCAACACAGTATTCTTTGTATGGGTATTTTTATTTTACATATTATTTTATCAACATAAGATTTAAATTTGTTTGTTATATTTTTAAGACCACTTGTATCTATTGTTTTTTAAGATACAGGTTTGAGGTTCTTTGAACATAAATTGTTTTATCTTTGTTCGCCACATAACATTTTTGAAGGATTATTATTAAAAAAATATATGTGCTTTATTTTAAACCACGATTTTCTTTAAGCGAAACATTATTAATTATAAATAAAAGTTTATAAATAAAATGTTTTATTTTATTCAGTAACTCCCATTATATTACGGTGTTTTCCAGGGATTACTTTCATAAATGGTTTTCTAAATCAAAATTTATACATTATATTTTAATATTTGTGTATCTATTCACACTAATTTAGCTACACTCTTTTCGTTACACGAGAGCTACACGTTTTATAATATAAGTAATACATTATTAATAATAATAACATTCATTAATTTAATGTTGTGTTTTTCGAGTTTGTTTTCTATAATGTACAGCCATGTGCCTTAAAAGGAACACATGCAACAATCGCAGTCTTATAATTATTAATAAATATTTTCGCTATTTATTCTGGAATGATTTGACTAATTACGTCTTTTTTTCGATTTGCTATTCGATCTTTGGGCAGTAGCTAATACTTGACGCGGACTTTTTGATGGAGCTATAGCATCACCAAGTGACTTGGGGAGGCATGATCACACCACTTGGCAGGGCGGCATCATGGGGGACATGATGACGCCACTCTTGTCCTTTTTGGCGAGAGGCACGGCGGGGGCACTCCTCAGGCTGGGACTCGGGCTGGGATGTACGTTGACCTGGTGTATCCTGGGCATGGTGGCGCTGGGCAGGGGATTCGTCTCGTGCTTTATGTGGATGCGGGCCAGGTCGCCCTCGGTGAGCAACGGGTCGCTGATGGTCCTGATCATCTGGGGGGAGCTCAGTGGGTTGGCCTTCTTCTTCTTCCCGGAGTCGACGACATCGATATGCTCCAAGGAGACGGGCTGGTAGTGGGTCTTCTGCAGATACGACTCCGGGTCCTCCTTGGTCTTCTTGAGGGTGTGCCACATCTCGATGTCGCAAACCTTCAGCTTCATGTAGGTGAACATGACGATCCGGTAGAGGATCACGTATCCAATCATCAGGCACAGGACGAAGGTGGCATGAGTGGTCATCGAGTCGATTAGCTTGTTCATATCCATTTCGATGATTTTCTTCTCCTTGCAGTAGTTGTAGATGATTGGGACGAGAATCATCCAGTAGAACAGCACCGTGATGAGTTCGATAATCCTTTTCTGAAACATTGTGTGTGTGCTGGTGTCTTGGTTGTCTATCACGATTGACGGTCGATGCGGTTCGCGTAAAGGTTCGCTACTAAATGACGATCGCGTGCCTTGCAGCCCCGTATAAAAATAAATCCAAGCCCCGACTCATTCCGCCGAGCTGATTGAGCTTAACCGATCGACTGGGGTCTCTCGCTGCTCGGTTCGGTCTTCCAGCGTGGTTTTTATCAGTTAGTATCGTGAATCGGTGGTACATCTAAGCCATATATGGGGAGTAAACAAATCTACGTCAGAGACGCCTGAATCCCAGGAATATTTGCGCCATTTCTTGGAACTGGTTTCGGGGTCACCCCCTGGGCTGGCAGGTTGGCTGGCACTGCTTCCGATTCCGAGTCGGATTACAATATTGTATGCAAACAGGTTGAGTGACAACTTGAGCTCGCCTCTGAGCTTGTTTATTTGCATTGAAGATTTGCATCTCTTAGACTAGACGGACGCGGGTCGAAATTTCGAGCTTGAGTCTTTGATATTGAGTCTTTTTTACAACACGACTCAATATGATTCACACTGAACTTAAATAATTCATTATGTGATTTAAGCGCTTTGGCGCTTTGGTAAGGTGAATTGCTCCGGCTGTCTTTGTTTTCGATTGGTGATGACTTTTTCGAAATTATAAAATACTTTCGCAGTGATTTCATATGCTCTGAGGTACGAGTGCATCTAATACAGATAGTCCCCAATTAATTTCGCTTAATTACAGTGTCAAAATCAATCAGAACTGGCTGACAGGTGACTGAGGTGATTAATCCAGGTGGGCCGAGACAGAGAGAGAGTTCTTTCGCCCCGATTGGATTGGAAACTTTCGAGGTTTCTCTGGGGGGGGTCCAGAGTCTATACCTTACAGGTGGAATGGGGGTTTTGCATCATCTAGTCGGAAGCATGAATGAGTGTGATTAGAAAAACCAAACCATTAGCTACGGGCTGGCCATTCCGATCAACAACATGACGAGGCATTAATTTGCATTACAATCGGCCAGAGCTGGGGTAGTTCACCTGGCACGAGCCACTTGTTAAGAGGTCTGAACTTGATTTGCCCTGCACCTGATCAACATCCAGTTTCTGTGTCAGCTTCGGCCTCAGTTTCTTCAGCTTCAGCGTTTCGTGTTCGGTTCCAGTTTATGAATGGAGGGAGTTACGAAAGACACGTTCTCCGATCAGACTCATTTACACCAGTTTCTATATAGTATATCCGAAGTGTACGGCTTTGCGGCCAGGCCAATTATCATCTCGTTTTCATTCATTCATTAGAGCCCCCATATTAGTCACTTAGCCCACCCCACTCCCACACGTAGTACTCACACCACTTAGCTTGTATGGTTAGTGCTTGCCTTAGTTAATCCCTTAGTTAAAACGATTCCGTATTCAGATCCGAATCCCTCATCTGCCTGCGCTTCCTTCGCCAATGTGCCAAACAATTAATTCGCATCGATTGAAGTACTTTTCGGTTTCAGTTCTCTGACAAAGTTTTTCCAAATGTTTTTGTGTTTTATCTGTTTCTTTTTGATTATAGTGAAGGCAAAATGAAAAACAACAAAACTTCCCACTGCGCTTTGACAAATATCAATATACATATATCTAAAAAAAATAACTATATGTGTATAAGTTTGTTAAAAAAAAAAAACGAAAAGACAACTGAAAAAGAAAGCCATAATTAGCTTGTATGTATAAATACCCAACAAAAACTGTTGCAACAGACAAACAGAAAAAATTTCCAACGACCAAAAAACGAAAAGTGTTCATCAAAACGTATTTTGTTTCTCATCTTCGATGTTATTGTTTTAGTTTTGTTCCAAACAAATTTTTTAAAAAGTAACTCATGCGTTTACCATCGCCCCAAAAAACAAAGACCTGGTATGGTCTTCAAGATCTTCTCAAGATACTTCCAAGATCGGTCCTTAGCACCCAAACATCCTCTTGTAAATAATGAAAATGTTAACCGCACAGATCGAAACGTTTATTTTGTTGCACAAAAAACCTTCCGAAAATCTATACTACATCCAGTCTTATAGTCGAAATGCCAATCAGAGACTTTTTCTCAAGGAGACTAAGAGTGCTCTACCCTATAGTCCGTAGATCATATGCAAGTGGTCCGAAATCATAAATGGTCTGTGTACATTGGATTGATGTTGTGGTAATCGACTTAAATTTGTTTTATTTTCGACATTGCTTGATTTCCGTTCCGTTCCGTTCCGTTATCGGTTAATGTTTCCTCAGTTCTGTTCAGATAATTGATTGGCTCCCAACTAACTTGCACTTACCGATTCGATTAGTCCTTAAGGCACACACACACACACCAGCACACACAAACAACAATAACAATAACAGCAGCAACAATACCACCACCACCAACAACAACAACTACAACAAACAAAAAATACAGCTACAAAAACATACGACAACAAACAAAAACTACAAAAAAAAAAAAAACCTTTGAACAAAGCTCCAAACACTCAACTGTAAAAAAATACAAATTGCAATAATAAACTTTTCTTCTTCTTCTTTTCACCTTTTTCTCGAAATATGCTTACCATTAACAACAACAACAAAAAAAAACACATAAAAAAATATAATAATTTATAAAACAAAAACAAAAAACATTACACCGCTCTCTCTCTCTCTCTCTATATATATATATATATATATAACAAAAACTTCCACAACTCGAAAAACTCAACCGAAAATTCCAAAATCAAATATAACCGAACCACCCACGCCACCCACCGTTCTGTTCGTTCCTTCACCTGCAGGGCAACGCGGCCAACTCCTCGGAAACATCGATGGCCACCCAGCCGGGCGGCTCGGTGACATCGCGTGCGGCCAGCGAGACGCGCTCGGGTCCGCCCGGATCGAGCACCGCGGGCGGAGGCACAGGTAATAGCAGCGGCGGGGGCGGCACCTCGGGTAGTACTCAGACCGGTGCCAAGTTCCGCCACGGCCTGTTACAGCTAATGATACACACGATAGATCCACTACACGATGGTAAGTCCGTTGAGTTGCCACAGTGTGTTTTGCACAAGTCAAGCCAAAAATATGCCAAAATATGAAAAAGCAACTAAAATTCCTCTTAACGAAGTCCTCCGTTAATGTCCCCGCTTACCGAGACATCCAAGCCCTGCAATTCCCAAATCCCAAACTATTCCCCCACTGAACACAAAAATTTCACCTAAAATCAAGTGAGAGTTAGCAAAGAAAATTTTGTTCGATTCGCCAACGTATTCGTATGAGTAATAAATTGTGCATACGTCATGTTGTCCCAAAATAAATATTGCCAAATCGGTTTGGGTTTTTCAAAGTAATATTTATATTAATTTGACCTGAAACATTTTTTTAAATAAAGTTTACAATTTTATTATATAATTACGCATACGTCCTGTTGACCAAAAACAATTGTAAATTCCAAATATTATTACTAATATTTTATTAGTTCCGTTTGAAAAGATTTTTTTCAAATACAATTTTTTGCCACTGTTTTGTGACGTATTTCCATATTTCGGCAACGGTACGTATGAGTAATAAGTTGCGTATACGTCATGTTAGCCCAATAAACCTGTAATTAAGAATGCAAACTTTTATTAGCTCCGGGTGTTAGATTGTTTTACAAAAAAACTAAGAAAAAACAACATTTTTTTTGTAAATTTAGCTTGAATTTGGGTGAAATTTACTTTCCATTTTACTTGGAAACTCAGTGGAATCCCCGACCGCCACGCTTACATCCAAAGAATAATGCAATAACATGCCAACTCTCTACTCTATACTATAAAACTATACTATATATACTACCTATATACTTCTGTACCTATTATCTATATCTGTTCTAAAGTAAAATTGTTCTCCTAAGTTCTGTTTCGTTTGGTTCCTTTTAAACTCTGTGTACATTCAGTGTTCCTACTAATTGGATGTTTGACTTGCCAGCCAGAAGTTACTTTCGCTCATCCTTCCACTTCTGCTGCCCTACCCAATTACTGTATCTGTATCTATATCTATGTCTATGCTCCGATTTCCACTTCCACTTCCATTACCATTTTTTGTTGCGTTTTTGTTTTTGGGTTCCGTTCAGTTCATTTCAGTTCGGTTGTTTTCCTTTTGGCTTTTTGGGTTTTCGCCATGGTTTCCTTTAGCTTTGGTTCACTTTTTTAATGGCGACCTTGGAGCCACTTACCTAATTAGCACGCCAGGCCCAGACGGAGCGTCGACTGAAACTAATCCAAAAACAGAACAAGAAAAAATTAGTAAATAGAAAGTGACAGAGCAAGGGCAAATGACAACTTTAACCCTTCTGAATTCTGGGAGGGCCAAAATAGGAAAGGTCATCGCGATATTATTATTTTGGTGGCCCCAACAGACAGATTCTTTAGCTTTTCAATGTCTCCAATCACTTTCCACCATTGATTTTGTATGGATTCGGCTCTCGGTTGTCGTTCTGTGTCTGTCCGTCCATGAATATGTATGGAGTGTATATAGGCGTCAGTGTCGTTGCCACGGCAATGGCCCACTCGGACTAAACGAATCGGAATTCAACAACTCAGGGGCGTGCTCGCCAAGGTTCGCAGGTGCGAAGTGTTAGAATTCGTGTGCCTACCTCAACTAGCGAGCGATTCGATAATGAGGCTCTACCTTTAACGACAGACTGTTAATTCCAAATTGTCAGTCTTAAACTAAACATTTCAAATAATTTTTTTAGAAGCAAAATTTTCCAACTAATTCTCCCTTATGATTCAATAATAATTGAGAAACAATTTAATTATAAGCTCACTAGGTCAGGTGTTTGTTCTTTCGCTTTCAGTTGCAGATGCTTTCAGAAAATGCTACTTACAAACTTATTTGTTGGGCTTTGTTTTTATTTTGTTGCCAACAGTGATACCAAAAAATAAACAATAAAAAAGAATATAGCTGAAAACAAACAAAAAATGTTCACAAAAATAACGAAAATATTTTATGTTGTTCAATGTCAGTTTGGAGTTACATTTTACCAATATCTTAACATATATATATATATATATATACATATGCGTTATATATCTAGCATAGAGAAATTATCATAAATTCCTAGAGTTTGTGCCTCCAGTTCAATGGCACACGTACTGTCTCTATAAAGAATAACTCAGTATCTTTGAGATATATATATTAGTGGATGCAATAACAGACAGTACCTGTGCGACTGGCTGCTGGAGTGAGTTGAGTTTGACGCGTGACAAAAGCAAAAACTAAACAAAACAATTTATACTGTAAATAGTTATTAACTATGCGTTCTTAATGTTGTATGTGTTAAACGTAATCATTATCGTAATTGTAATTGAAAATGTAATTAGTTAGCAACTAGTACAATTGGCTCGCAGCAATGCTGTTTGCTGAATCGGCATCAATTTAGACATCGGGGGACTTGGGGGCTCAACTTCAGACCTCAGACTGATCTCGTCTGAACACTCACACCCATCCACATTCGATTGAAAATTATTTAAACAATTAACGAGCTCCGGCTGCATGTGCGACTAGTCGGGCTTGTTTTAGGTAGTTTTTGCATAGGTCGGATCGCTTTTTGTCACTGGAATGTTCGTCATTATAAACATTGTGTTTACATATGCGTTACTTTTTGCCATTCAACTCGTTATGCTCGTTGCATGGGAATTGTGTTTTTGGGGCCTGGGCCGTGGTGGAAATCCGGCCAAGACGGCCGGAAATCACTCCAAGAGCGTTGGCAATGATCTCGATCGATAAGTGAACCAAAATAGCAATTCCCATAAGCAATATTAGTCGTGCTTTTGCTCAGTTCTCTGTATGAGCATGCTCTACTCTAGGTCTGTATTTAAATCAAAAATAATTCTTAATCGCTATCCATTTACACCCACTATGATACACACATGCGATCTATAGAAACGTAAGCTAAGCCTAGATCTAAGCCCAACGGAATCGTGTACATATATACACACATATGTATATGTATATAGCTAGAGAAATGCTAGAAGGGGTCTTTCCAAAACTTAGCCCCGTCTCTCCAGACGATCCCCTGATAGAGAAATGTACCACTAATTGTGAAAATAAAGAGTACTTCATGCCGCATTGACAACACTTAAAAAAAAAATGACTAAAAACCCAAACGAAAACCCCGTCCGATCCCAAAAACGACCATCTCCAATCAGATTGAAATGTCAAAAATATTTAACCAGCTCCTAGTGCAAAACACAAGTCCACACTCAATAAAAATCGAATCGGATCGATTCTGAGACAAAAGTTCCAAATACCCATGAGACTCTGACACGGTAAATATCTGTAGTGATCTCCTAGTATAGTCTTAGCTACTTAATAGTTCTAGTTGTAGTCTTAGTCGGCTTAAAACCTTCCATCCCCCTCTGCTGTCTGCTCTCCGATCTCTGCTCCCCGCTCTATTCCGCTCCATACTCCGTCATACTCTGTCATACTCTGTCATACCCTCTACAATCTATTCTCTCTATAGTCTAGACTACTTACTTACTATATTCCCTAGCTGAAACAAAACTATCGACCTACTCTAGCAACCTCCAAATGCTGTTTTCGCAACTGACATCAACATTTTGTATAAAATATTTTCAATATACATATAGACATATATTTGCGTATATGAACGATCCAATCCAATCCCCGATATGAGCCGGCCCCTCGGGCCGTCTTTTAAATTTGTTTGTAAATTAAATGCTCTAAGAACGAAACTAAATCTAAATCTGAACCTGAAACTCGTAACTGGGTTAATTCGTTTATTTCTCATTTTAATCGATGCAATTTTATTCTTTCTTTTTCTTCTTTTTTTCATTTAATTTTTCGCAAAAATAAAAAAATCTATACCAAAAAATATATATCGAAATAAAAAAAAACACTTGGATTTTGCGTTCAAAAAACTCAATTCGTTGTGTGCCGAAAAATCGAAATCGAAAATCGAATACCGTTATACCGTATTACAACGACAACAATAATCACACCGCTACTTGCAACATACAAACCAAAAAAAACAAACACTACAACCACAACCCACCACCAATACTCACGTGTTTTGTGTACCAACAAACCCAACAAAACAATTACAATAAACACTGCATTATTTATCGAAACACACACCAAAAAAATATAATACACCGACAAAAAAAATACGACACACAATTACAATTACAAAGATGATGTTCCAGGCAAAGTTGACGAGAAGGCGACACAGCTGCACGCCATCGCCTCCCTGAAAGTCCTGCTGGATGCGACGAAGCCACAGCGCGGTGGCGCCACCACCTCGGCGGCCAACCACGTCAAGATCAACCTCAAGGAGACCACGCTCGCCGATCGTCCCAATGGCAACATCGACACCACGCTCGACTCGGTAAGTGGTCCTGATCGCTTCTATATCCGTCCATTTCTTACACCTGTACGACGTGATAATGAATAATAATTTTCTTAGGCATGATTTATGGTTTCGAAACTTATCATTTTTATATCTTAAGTTTTTTTGTTAAAAACTGATTGATTGTGTCACACACAATGCGCTGCATTCTTCATACAAACAATTGAAAAATAAAAATCTATATGTATAAACAGATAATATCGTAAATCGAAATTACGCTTTCATGTTGCGACTGAAACTCGACCCATTTAAGTGTTCCCCCGGAAATCCCAATTAAACGGAAGTGCTTAAGTTCATTAATGATTGTTGTGAATCCCGAAAATTCATATCCCAATTTGAACAAAAATTATGAAGTCTTTACTATTTTGATGTACTCCCTTTTATACCAGACAGGGTTTAGCGACCAGTTCAAGCGACCTACCAAAATCTATACACACTATGTATGTTTAAAGTTTTAACTGTTTGGCATGCTTCCTTCGTATTGCTAATCGATTGATTGAGCTAATCTGATTGGTTTCCTGATTGATGCAACGTTTGAACTGATTCTAAACTGAAAATCGGTGTGTTTTATTCCCAAACCCAACCAACCACACGAATATATGTTTTGATGTAAACCTTCTACCTTCCAATCTTTTTGGTGTGTTTTCCCATTGTTTTTGGACGGTTTATAAAAATGTGTCTAGGCTGTAAGTCAAGCCCGTACCATCAAATAAAAGCAAAAATAATTTTAAAAAAATGAGAATAATTTCTTATCGAAGGATCTGTCTGTGTGTTTATGCAACGTTCATGTGTGACTTTTAAGTGGATTTTGGTTTACTTCTTTGACTTAAACTAAACAACGATTTATCTCTCAACTCTTTTCCATAAAACTGTTCCACGCCCACTTTCCGCCCATCCCCATTCCACCCACACCTCTGTCTCTCTCACACAACTCAATTCCCAACTCTTTCTCACACACATACACACACTTCCTTTTCATTTGCGTATGTTTATCTCTTCTCTGACCTCCAGAGTATCTTCATGCCCACATCCACCTATTTCTATATGAAACTATCTATCTATCTATCTATCTATCTATCTATCTATCTATCTATCTATTTCTCTGTGTGTGTTTTGTCTTGCCCCAGAATAAAAAGAGCTAATTCGGAATAGTGAAATTTTTGCATACTCGTTTATACCGTATTACCCATTTGGAACTCATTTGCTTTGTGTCTTTACTTTATTTTATTACTTCTACTACCTATAGCCTTCAAAAAAAAATTTTCCACAAACCCCATCAACCAAAACAATGTACACCACTTGTAACATCCGTGAATTCCGAGGGGAAATAAAGTCGTTTGTAGCGCCTCGCATATTATAATTTCCATTCATATTTCACTAATGTGCAATGCAGTCATTTCAATGCAAAATAGCTGCGCCTTCAACACACAGCTCCTCCACACCCACTCGTGTCAAAATCAAAATCAAAATCAAAAGAAAGAAAAACACGGTCGCAGCGTGTGTGCCCGCAAATTGTACAACGCGTATCGTAATCATATTGGCATTTTTTTTAAGGCGAACATTCTTATGCATCGGCGCAAGCACCTCCCGGCTAAGTCCCCCCATCAGCAAAAGCAAAAAATGCAGCAGCTGAAGCAGTAGTAGTGGCATTGCATTACCAATTTCCTTCATTCAAATGACTCTTGCAGAAGGTCGCAGAATTCCGTCATATTTTATGCTATTTTTTTTTGTTTATAAAATATTCTTTTATAGAACTATAGATCGTTTAGTAAATCCATAAACCATAATTCCTTCTGCAAGGGTATGGAAAACTCGGCTAACCGAGACGCTTACTGCTTCCTAGTTTGTTAATAACGAATATTTTTTCATGTTTATTATTTTTTTAATTTATGCAAAGATCACAAAGCAAACCTAACAAAATTGTGAGGCTCTGACTCGCCCAAATTACTGCCACCTTATTTTGAATTCGACTCACAATTTGACACAACATGGCTGGCCTTTGAGGGCCGCTAGAAACCGAATTTCCGACTTGGGTCTAGCTCTAAAATCGTATAAAAATTGGAAAATCCAAATAAAAAAACGCTAAAAATTAAATTGTGTGTTTTAAAATAAATCCCACTCCGTATATGTTTGTTATGTACAACCCCGACTCCCCGACACTTCTTCTACACATTGTGAACAGTCTTCTTCTCCAAAACTATCTTTCTGTCTATTTCCCAAACACCCCCCTAAATAAAAAAAAAGTCTTCAAATTTTTTCCAACAACTTAAGTTTTACAAAAAGTTTTATTTTCGTAACTGACCTGATTGTGTGAGAAGTTGGCCGCAAAGCCAAAACCAAAAACCATATAACTAAACAATAAATCTCTTTATATATATTCTTATAAATGTGTACTCTTCTCCCAAAATACTTGTCACATAAATGTATAATGTATCTTGAATAATCAACATAAAGCCATCGTTGAGTGGTCGACGTCCTAGCTGGATTGAGCAGAGGGTCAAAATTCAGACACGCAAATTTAGCATCAAAGTTAGTTTCATGAACAATTTTATCGATCTCTCTCTATCTATCTTTCTCTCTATATCTATCTATCTTCGCTCTTCTATATATTGCATTCAGTCTTTATAATTTTAAACGACATTTAATAATATATCGTGAACAAAGAAAGTGTGTTCTTTTGTTGTTTTTTTTTATCAACTAATAATAAATAAATATCAGAAACATCATGCGAGTCGAACATCAACGCTCATTGGCAATGGTCTTAATAAAATCGCATATTTTTAATTGGAAATGATTAATTGTAAAAATAACCAGTGACTAACCCGATTATTTGTGCTACAATAATGCCATTATAATGTGGAAAAATAATGAATAGTCCAGACCAAGAGCGTGGACTGTAGACAGCATATCAAATTTTTGTTGCCTTTGCAAAGCGTCAGACAATCGGCACCCACGCTAATGATAGCAACACTGAGAAAAACTTGCACACTTGTAGTAATTATATTACTTAGATCTTTTAATCAGTTTTACTTTCTACTTTCGTTCACGATTCACGATTGATCGACATTGTAGACTGTGTCTGTGTGTTGTTGCACTTGCAAGACCTACTGTCTTGCATATCTTGAGCATGCCCACTGTACCAATGCACCACTGTAGTACCACTGTACTTGCGATGCTGATAGAACTCTCTGCACGTTTTAAATCTAGCCATCTATCTCAGCGCAAATCAGTATCGTAACGTAATTGTAGCCCCGATAGAACGTAAGTGCACCCAACCACCCAACCGACCACGCCCACGCCCACGCCCCTTTTGAACTCGAACCACCACCACACTAAGTATCTGTTGACCGACACCACCACCCACTCCGAACCCCACGCCAAGCAAGCTCTAAACGCCTGTCTGTGAGTGCCTCACCGGGGAATCTGCAATCTACAAATCCGAACCCCAAAATAAACTGCATTTTCGTATCAAATTGCCAACCAAATATCAATATGAAAAAAGAAAACAAATACAAATTAAAAAAAGAAAACAAGAATACCAAGTTACCAACTCATGCCCATCTGTAAACATGGCTCAGAAAGCATTCCACCTCAGACTCCCGCCCAGAAATCAGTCAACCACCTTCAACCACTTTGGAGCGTGCTCCGCTCCGTTCGAATCCGTTCCACCACTCTCTCACTCACACCCAAATTTTTACTATATATTTTATACAACAAATTCCGTATTATATATTCAATATTATATATATACTCGTACCCATATACTACGGCTAATAACTACTAACAGACTTCAGCGCATTTCGGTCCAAGTCCTTTAATCGAATCTCTCTCCCTTTACCCAAACCAAAAAAAAAAAAAAAACGTAAAAATCTACCAACAAACCAACCGTCCGAACAGGCGCCAGAAATCGAGGATGAGCCGGAACCACTGAGCATGGCCTGGCCGGACACGGCCCGAAAGCGGCTCACCTACGTTCTGGTGGCCCCGCTCCTGGTGCCCATGTGGCTCACACTGCCCGACACGCGGACGCCCCGCGGCAAGCGCTTCTTTCCGGTCACCTTCATCGGCTCCATTGTGTGGATAGCGGCCTTCTCCTACCTGATGGTCTGGTGGGCCAACGTGGCCGGGGACACAGCGCGGATTCCGCCCGAGGTACACTTTTAATAAAATATTCATCAACCTTATAATCCCCACAGATTTTAATTACATTTTTAAGTTTATTTTGGGTTTTAATAAAATATAAAAACGGTATGGGGGATATTTATATTATATATCTACCATATATGTATGGCATACTTTCCATTAGTTTTGAGAAGAAAAATTTCTTTATGTGGACTGCTTGCTTCCGCCCCACTGATTAAGCCCGTATCCCCGGTCTTTCGCTTCCTCTTTTTTGAATAGGTCATGGGCCTGACCTTCCTGGCCGCAGGTACATCCATTCCGGACTTGATTACCTCGGTGATTGTGGCACGCAAAGGATTCGGCGACATGGCCGTGTCCAGTTCCGTGGGCAGTAACATATTCGACGTGACCGTGGGGTGAGTAGTGCCATCGCCATATGCTTAAATCGAACTCCATTCAATTCGGTTTAAATGCCACTATAATAATGAATTCCATTTGACAGCTTGCCGATCCCATGGCTGCTCTACGGCATTATCTATGGGGCACCAGTGGAGGTGAACTCGGTGGGCATGGTTTGCTCCATAACCATCTTGTTTATGATGCTCGTGTTCGTGGTGCTATCGATCGCCTGCTTCCGCTGGCGCATGAACAAGGGGTTGGGCTTCACCATGTTTCTGTTGTATTTTGTCTTTGTCGCCGTGTCGCTGATGTTCGAATACGATCTGATCACTTGTCCTGTATAAGGATCAAGGGCAAAGACAAAAACAGGCAATAGTTACCGATTGACCGAGGATGCCACAACCGGATCCGGAACCGGAACCGGAAACGAAAACGAAAACGGATACAGATGCGATACACAGACACGTGCTCTGGTGGCAAGTCTCTATCTTACATCCAATTAGCTAAACTATATACAAGCAAATTAATGAATGACTAACAAATTAATTAACTGTGGACTAAAGCTAAATAATCGAATTGTTAAACCGACAAATCCACGCATACACAGTCACTCACAGAAACACAGTCACATTCACAGCTACACGAACAAAATGGCGAAAGCGATAACGATAACGATAAAGATACTGATACTGATACAAAATAATAACGAAGACGATGAATACTTAACGTTAACAAATGCGAGTTAGTTAGTGGCAGCGTTTCTTTTTCGAAAGACATTTACTTTAAAGTGTTTAGCAGCAGCTTTTTAATGCAAGCCGCCCCTCTCCTTATCCTCTCTATACTCTACTCTATAAACTCTTTGGTCCCCACTCTATCGTATCTATCTATGACCTATGACCTAGTACAACTTTAGAGCGAAGAAGGAACACGATCAATGGCTTCCCAACAAAGCGAAAACCAACCAAAAACATACTAACTATCTACCTAGCGTTTCGGTTAAAAAAAAATAACAAACATAATAAGAAAAAGTGGAAGAATGTATCTACAAATCTATGTATATGTATATCTCGGCACAATAGCACCCCAAATATACGATATGATATGATACGATACGATGATCCGAAAACTAAAAATTTTAATCCACAATCCAATCGAGCGAACTGTGCTAGAAGTTTTGCGAAGCCTTTATTTGCGTGCTCTACTAAGATTTCTCCTTAAAGCTTTATACAGAGCCTATCTAAACTCTATCTAGTTTAACGACTTATAATACATAATACTTATATACCAACTCACACGCACACTTACATGGCATACTATATATTGACCTATATTGATTAAGTGATAATTTGCGTACTTATTGCCCTAATTCTAATTCTAATTCTAACGCCCCATTGATTCTAATGGCAGGAGCAGAGTTTAAACTTAACTTTCGATTGAAACCATATTTATTATAGACTATTTCAAATCCAAAAACAAAAACTAAGCCTACCAGAACGGTGGAAAAAATTATTAAAAACTTTAAGAAACAAATACAAATACGAAACCAAACTAATTTCATATACTTTTTGCTTAATGAAGTCCCAAGTACATATATACGAGCATATTAACGTATTTATATATAAATGACATATAAGACGATATTTAACGAAATACGAAACAAAATCAACTTGCTCTCTTTATTTAGGAAGGTACGTAACATTTTTTCTAAACTAAAACCCTAAACTCGTAATACCAAGTGGCCGTAAAACCGAAACGAGGCGAAATGCAAATGATGAGAATAAAAACCAAATAATTTAACATTAAACGCATACATATATACACCCGAATATATACATACATATATATTTTATATATAACAGAAGATAACTTACTATATATACATATATATATATGCAACTATAATTAAGTAGGCAATGTATCTAACGGATATCCAAACGTTTGCATATGGCTCGCAATGAAGTTAAGGAACGACAGAACAACACCATGAACAAATACAACAGACACACAGATACAATACCACACAAGGACACACTCGCACAGACATAGAACAGAAAGCAATAATTTTTATTAGCAGTGAATTAAAGGAGCATCACGCTATATATGGACAGACATGTATCGGTACACCCTATATACACACGATTACATGTATGATATGTGCATTTCACTATAATTAAATGGCAGAAATCGAAACCAATATGTCTGTACATTGAAGCAGCTCCAGAAGCCAAGCAAGCTCAGCCAGGCCAGCAGTTCCAATGCACATGGTGGAGCCATCGGAAGTAATTATATATGCGTACTTTACTTACTGAATGCAATGCGATGTGCAGATGCAGATTCAAGTGCAGAATTATCGTAACTAAGTGGCTGCTCTTACACCCCATGGGTGCAGTGCATTCGATTGCACAAAGATATAAATATATATAAATAAATAAACGGATACAAATAATATTAAATATGCATATAGAATATGGACAGACCAGAGTCACAACTACAGCGGAAAAGAATGGCGCCCGAAACCAAATGAAATTAATACAATATAGAAAATGGCAACGAGGATAGTCAGGGAAACAGATACTGAGGCATTGTATAATACTCGATAGAGGCTTACATAAGGTCATTCGCCAGTCCCCATTCTGAAGACACTAAATCCGTTTTATAGCCCATTGAAACCCCTAGACAGTGTGGAGAGTTAACTGCAAAATATGGCTTTTTAAAATCTTTATCTTGTTTTTTCAAATAACAATTTTGAATTATTTTTCTCCTAAATAAGTCCCAAGATTCAAGCCACTGTTGCTCTCCACACGAAATTGTTGACTTTAGTCCATCGATATCGATAACTAGCAAGCTCACTTCTCAAAAGTAGGATTGCCTCGGTCGCCAGGCTTTAACAGAGACAACTTCCAAGAACAAACAACAAATTAACTTAAACTTTTATACAAGCTGTACGTTTAACTAAATACAAAAACTAAATCGAATAGAAAACCCAAAAAAAAAATATCTTCCAAATTAACTTTAAAAAACAAAATCATATTTATTATATAAAAAGAAAAAATACTTCAAACAAAACACTCATACTTAATTACATCTTATTAGAACCTATCGAAGGACACCCAGCAATTACTTGTACTAAAGATTTTCTTGACTCACTCACCAACTATCACACTCGCATTCAAACATATCGCGACCCCTTTCCCCTCTATACTATAGAGTCTATCGATAAAATAAAAATTACAGCGTAGGACACACTGCGCAGAGAGGATCGAACTCTAACCTTAAGCGCCGTGATGAAACAAATGGTGCCGAGGCCCTTCTCAAACACCCATATTTGCCATACGAATAATAGCAACCAAAAATGGAAATAAATCTCAATAGACCGTATTTCATTTGCCACCTTAACCTCAACCCATATACTCCTAGCCATCCCACCCGAAATTCATTTGCAAACAAAAACGCACATACACCACACCAAATGTCGAGTGGCCGTAGTCTCGCTTTAAAGCAAAGTAAATAAGAAGAAATATATACAAGAAATATATATATACAAATATATATATATAAATATATATGAAATTGTTATGGTTATAGATTTTTAACAAGTTGAATAATTGCGTAAAAAGTAAAAGAGAAACAAAAACACAAAAAAATTGTTGAAACATTAGCAAAAGCGTTCATAAAAACATAAACGAAATGTAAGGAAAGAATGAAATAATAATAATAACGATAAAAACGAAACAGAACAAACCAAATCGAAAGATATAGTAATGCTATATATACTTTATGAAATATTTAACTATGAAAATAAAAATCATTGTTTGAAATTAAAGAAAAAAGTAAAATAACAAAAAAAAAACTAAATTTGCTGTTTGCTAATTTTGTGCCTCAAACCAAATTTTGAGTTTGCAGAAAAATGAACCGTAAGTATAACCAATCGATTATTTAACAGTAATTGGCATGTTTGTATATTCGATGTTCGATGTTTTTTAAATATAAAATTAGCAAACACAAACACAGACCATTCGAAAGCATTTCTAGAGATCTGGCCATTCTAATCACGCTCTCAAGTCAATCAATCACCTATAACAATCGTCTTGAACAAGAATTACCGATTACCGATTATACCGATATACCGCATAACGAACAAACACATAATCATTGATTTCAGCTTTAAATAATCTACCAACTAGACCTTAACCGTATATGGAACACAATTATATACACACGGATATTTATTAACTTTTATAAGCCAGTATATACATATAGAGTGTCTGTGAGATACGCGTACTCTCAAACTGCAAGTGGATTACTTTTTTTAATACTCAATACGATAATGAACATAAATAGAACTCGTGAAAATGCAATGTATACAATACTTATATTCGATTATACACTATTTAGAGACCGTTTCAAGTTGCGTCCGTTGTAAAGACAAATGAAACACAGCAAACAATAAATTGTCAGTTAGCTTCGATTTTTTTTCAATTTTTGTTGATGAAGTGAGGAAACCAAACGATTACCAAATAACGACAGTGCTACCGATAACGATAATGATAACGATGCAAATTTGATACATGAATCCAGTAAAAAGTAATAGTTAACATATTGGTAGACTTATTTAACGATTTTATAGCGTATTCAAATTTATAAGTATATGAACCGGATGCGTTTTTTATTTGTAATGCCAGTGACCAGCCGATAGACCAGATCGGGCGTCAGAAGATATAGCGTGTGAAAATATAGCCGTCGTGTTTAATACAGTTATCATTACCCACCAAAAGAGTTTTTTTTTGTTGAGTTTGGATCGTTGTACTCTTAAATTTAACTTATCGAGTGTGTTTTTATTTATTTTGTCGATGTAACTAAATAACGGACCGATCGACAATGGGCATGTAATTAGTACTGACGGGAATGTAATTTTAATAGCGAAAATTGAGAGTATTATAATAACAGACATTAATTTTAACAACTGATACGCTTCTAGCACATAAGATTGTACAAATGATTTATATGAATAATTCGGTAGTCACAAAGGACAACAAAAAAAAACAGATGGTCACGAAAAATGTCGGTTACGTTACTCATCCCTTTCTAAATATATATAGTACCCATTGTGTTTGCTTTAGGGCATCAGTAGGAGTTATCTTTCCTTCGTCGAAGATCCCAGTCCCCATACCATTCCACGTTGGGAGGGGCAAGAGAGCGAAATGACAAATACATTTAAAAAGATGCAATACAGCGAGTTATTTACTTTATACGAGTACGTCTAGTTAACGACATTTAGATTTTATACAAAGAATACCCAGACACGCGCAGTCATTTGATTCCAAAACCACAACGACCTACTATCAAATAAACAAAAAACGGTAAAACAATAAACTCATTAGTTAACAGAGGTCATCAAAAGCGGGCTTGGAGTAAAGGAAAATCAAATATATAGTCAATTTCAAACAATACATGCAAACATATATGGCTGGCACTCAAGATATTTATGAAACAAGAGTTATATGAAGTTATATAAAAGCATTTTAAGGGATGGCTAACTGGTAAGGAGCTGAACAGAGCAGCGAACGAAAGAACGACACTTGTGTAAATCAAAACGAAGCTATAGTGAATAAACCGAAATGTTAACTAGTTATTTAGGTGAAATATACAACAAACCACACTCAGATACATACATAATTACATTGACATTGAACCGTTAACAAGGCTTTGAAAGTGCACGGACATTGTCCGAGCGGCGACAGCACACGAACACAAGGACACACGAACGTTTACAGCGGATCGAATACCGTTATATAGCAGAGTTATAGAAGAGCCGCAGCAATCGAAAATATGGCCGTTTAATAAACTTTTGTTATCAACCAAGAAACGAAAATGGAAAGCACCTGCAGTAGCAGGCTGCGAAAAACAAAAACGAAGTTAATGTTCAAACTAACTAATATATAACGAATATTATATAATACAACAAACTTAGACTGTATGTTATTTTCTCAATACAATACCTAAAAAAAACAATAAAAACAGATTCAATAAAATGAGTTATCCAATGGCAAAGGGAGAATGTTTTCAATGTTTAAATACAAAATAGATATTGTGGGTATAGCTTTTTTTTAAATAATTTTATTTAAACAAAATCAGCTAAATTTAAAAATCGGTTATATTTTTTATATTTAAATTTTTTGATGAGTCTGGTCGCACCAGCAAGTGCTTATCGATATATCGATATTTCGGATTTAATATCGATTCAGACTTTCTGCCTTTCCCAACACACAGAATTGAATTCCCTTCGCGCTTGCCAATACTGCACAAAAAACGTGTGTTTTGGTCACCAGCGTGTTTTTCTTTTAAAAAATCTGTTTATAGCAGATTTTCCTTGTCCAAAAGTGCATTTTCCTAATCTACCAAAATGAGGCGTCCCAAGAAGGTAAGAGCTTGAGCGGTATACAGAGTTTGAGTCCCTATAGAAATATGTAGGGTTATCTCTAACTGCGTTTTAGAGAATAGCATTTAATATTTCTTTATTTAATTCAAGTACGAATCCGGAGAGGCCACTCAGTATATTAGTCGGCGAGCAGCTCTCCGGAAACTCCAGCTTTCCCTGAACGACTTCCGCAGGCTGTGCATTTTAAAGGGAGTTTATCCCAGGGAGCCCAAGCACCGGCGCAGGGCTCAAAAGGGATCCTCCGAGATCAAAGTTCTTTACCACACCAAGGATATTCGTTTCCTGTTGCATGAGCAGATTGTGTGGACTCTGCGAGACTACAAGGTAGGATTATCACTTTATTGCCAACCGAATATCTTAAATAAATGCCATATTCTTGCAGATTTTTGCCAAGAAAAGTAACCGCGATCGTGCCATCAAGGATTTCCGCAACTTGAAGCGTCGCCTGGCCCTCTTTCCCGAAATCAAGCTAGATCACATCGTCAAGGAACGCTACCCTACCTTCATAGACGCACTGAAGGACCTGGACGACTGCCTGACTCTGCTCTTCCTGTTCAGCACCTTTCCCTCGCTGCACTTGATTCCCCGCGAACAGTCGAACCTGTGCCGCCGATTGACTGTTGAATTCCTGCACTATGTGATCGCCTCCAAGTCTCTGCGCAAGGTGTTCATCTCCATCAAGGGCTACTACTTCCAGGCGGAGATCAAGGGCCAGAAGGTCACCTGGATCGTCCCACATTACTATCCCTTCAAGCCCCAGTCGCGCCAAGAGGTAGACTTCAAGGTGATGTCTATTTTCGTCGAGTTCTACACCATTATGCTCGGTTTCACCAACTTCCGCCTGTTCCACGGCCTGAACCTGGCCTATCCACCACAATTCCCCACCAACATGCTGCAGGACAACGAGGACACGTTCAAAGACGAAAGCAGCTTCGTGTCCGACCGCATCGCAGCGCTCAACTTTGAGCTGCTGCGCACGGACAAGGTGCAGGAAGACGAGGAGGAGCTGGACATCGACATGGAGCTGCTGGAGCAGGATGGCGACTCGAAGCGAATCATAAAGATGAAACAGGAGGCCCAAGAGGTGGCCCGCCTGCGTACGCTCTTCAAGGGCTTAAAGTTCTTCATTAACCGCGAGGTACCCCGTGAACCTCTGGTTATAATCATCCGATCGTTCGGCGGCAAGGTATCCTGGGACTCGTCCATTTTCCCAGGATCCACTTTTGACGAAAGCGATGAGACGATTACCCATCAAATCGTGGACCGCCCCAGCCTGGCAACACAGTACATCTCGCGGGACTACATTCAGCCGCAGTGGTTGTTCGACTGTGTGAACCAGCGCCAGTTGCTCCCAACCAACAAGTACTTTATTGGTGAGAAGCTGCCGCCCCATTTGTCGCCTTTCGTGGACTCCAAGAGGGACACTTACATCCCGCCGGAGGAGAAAGCCTTGCTCGACCCGTCCCTGATCGAGACGCATGGTAGGTTTATTCTCAGATCTCTGTCAAGGCAATTTGTTAACTTTTTTTCTCCCTTCAGAGCAAAGCGACGATGATTCCGAAGAAGAAGCTGCACAGGAAGAGGAGGAGGCTGTGGACCAGGAGCTGCTCGATGCCCAGCTGCAACTGGCGTACCAACAAGAAACCGCAGAGTACAAGAAGTACGGCGGCCCCGACGGCGTCAACGAAGACGAGGAAGACCCCGAGGAGGATGAAGATGACGAGGAAGAGGAGGAGGAGGAGTTGGACGAGCAATCCAAGCGCTTGCAGGAGGAGAAGCAAAAGATGTCCGTGCAGTCGGGCAAGGTGCACAAAGTCAACAAACGGCAGCTGCACAAGGCCGAGGTCGATGAGCACCGCCTGCAGGCGCGCATGGTGAAGCCGCGCCACCGCAACCTCTTCCGCAAGCTCATCCGCGAGAAGCAGACCAAGGAGAAAGAGGAGTGGCTGCTGCGGAAGAAGCGCCGCACCTTCGAGGCCGGCGAGAAGGAGGCCCGGAAAACGGCCAAGCGAGCGGCTCGCAAGGAGGCGGCAACTGCCGCCGCCAAGGCTTCCAAGCTGGGCAAGTGAGCTGGAAGCTGGACGAGAGGGGGTTAAGTGTCTTGTTTTAGGTAATAATCAATAAATAATGAAACTTAAAAACTACATTTTTCATTTAAAGAACATTTCACGAATATTGTTCAGCACTTTTGGAAATTTATTATATATTTTACATAATTGAGACATTTAGATATTTTCAAATCATTTATAACGTGGCTAGGGATTGCATTTAACAAAAAAATGTTAAGACTATGAGGTTCTCTGCACACAATAGTTTGCTTTACTCTTTCTGGTTTCAAATATTCCATAGAACATTAACAAAGTAGTTGCGGGTGTATAATTTGTAGTTTGCACTCTACCGAAAAAGAAAAGCTTTCGAATAATAGGGGAGGACTAAGAAGGATTAGGTTTGTATAAAATAAGCTACAACTTTTAACTCTGCTGTCAACAGCGATTGAAAAGTCGCTTCGGGTGTAAAACAATTGTTATCTCAACGCTATCAAAATTGTGGCCACTTGGTTGAACACGATCGTAATATTTTCAGTGGCCGACTTTGCAGTCTAGAACGTGGCGGGACTGTGACTATAACTAGCTAGACGCAGCCACTGACTATCTTAAATAATGTTGTGTATATCGTATCGAATTAGTTCTACGTAAAATGTATATGCCCTGACGCTGTCCAAGTCTGTCGTGGTTCCTATTAGTCTACTTGTATATGGGTCCTAAGTCAAAAATTTCCGTTAACAAATGCCAAGATTCCATCCATCATCATCGCTGTTATTACATCCTATAATTTCAATCTAGTCGCTATCGCTATCGCCTCCGCCCGCCGCGCCGTCCTCGTCCTCGTCGTCGTCGCTGTCCTCCAGCTCGGGCATCGGGAAGCGCAGGATGGCCGCAATTCCAGTCAGTTGAGCAAGTTCTGCAAAGAAAAGATACCATATTATGTAAATGGGATGGAATATTTTCATGAAAAGAGAAAAGATTAGTCTGAAAACTTGAATGGCAAGTCAATGGCAATGGCAAGAGGCTAAGCCCATCGATACTTGCAGTCTCAGAACTGCAGCGGACCGGGCAACTTTTCCACATTCTGCCCCCAGGTTGTGGGCGTTTCTGCTGTCCAATTCCAAGGCTCACCGGTTGTTCTAGGCCATGACTCACCCGGAGAGTGAACTTCACATTCAACCCGGCCAGAATAGGCACTTAATATTCGTTCAGAGTAGGCTTGCCCAATTAGCCAGAGATTAATGCAAGTATTCGAGAGGTCTGCAGCTTATCTTATGATTTTGCTTTTGTTTACAGAAGTCTCTGCATTGTTTTTGAATTCATATAGTTCAAAGCTGATTAAAGCTTGTGGGGCTCAGTGAGCAGAGATAAGAATGGAAAAAGAATAAGTAACTCGTCCGCTTCAGAAACTAGAAAGTATTGGGGGTTCTATTTTGGATCCCCTGGCGACCCATTTTCGAGCCGAAAAACAAGAGTCTTGCCAACCAGACAAGCGAAGAAAAAACTCGAAAAAGTTTCGCATCTCGTGAGTCACATACAAGATGGGCTATTTATTTAAAGCATTAAAGTACTTTACACACCGAAATTATTTTCAATATGCAAAGTGCATTTAATTAATTATTTTTTAACGCAAACGTGTGCACAAATGAAAGCGAAAGTGTTGGCCGGCGAATGAGGTGGCTGACTATTGGCAGGCTTTCAATGCACTTTGATGATGTTTTCAGCTCATGCGGGCATGGACTTTGTAATGCGGGAGACCCCTCCAAGAAGCACACATCTGCCGGCACATACATCCATGTATTTACATATGTATATAAACAATATTGCAGCGATGGCACTAAGAATAGAATTTTTAACGAGGTCATTAGACAGGGGAGGCAGGGCACAGCCTGGCCTGCACATGAATTTTCAAATTGAGCATAGAACTGGCCAGAAAGGTGGAACAAGTGTGTGGCAAGACTTCCCCACTGGAGATGGTCTATTCTTGGCTTGTCATTTCGACACAATGAGTCATGGTGTGTTTTATCAAGTTCTAGGTTTAATATTAGCTCTAATATTTCACCTCAAGGAGCTCAAGAAGTGCATGTATGTGTGGGATATGTGAGAGCAGTCCAATTAACTCTATTAAGAAGTTTCTTCCATCTCTCTAAAGTGAGTCAGTTCTGGGTATTCTGGGATACACTCCAACAGAGATTGATGTCTTTGAACAAAAGCACACCGATGATTAGAATTCTTGACTTTTTGACTTACGTTCTCCGGAGATGTGCATGCTCGAGAAGATTTTCACCTCGCCGCCAGCATCACGAACCGATTCGACCAGATTCACGTACTCCTTCCTGAGGTTGACGTCCTGGCATCTGTAAAAAGTAAAAGAAAACCCAGACTATAAACACAAGGTGACACTGCAACTCGATGCGAATACGATATGAATTAATTTGTCCATAAGTCATGCACACACGGATACGGATAGGTAACCGTATCAATTGCACATTCGCATTCCACAACCGGAGCCACTCAATTGCCGCATAGCTCGGGGCACTGAATAGAGGCACGTGACAGGCATAAACCGCAATGAATAAGGTGTCAAGTTTAACTGGAATCAGAGGGTTCACCCTTCACCCATTCCAGAAAAGACAACACTTAAATTCACTTTTGAATGGGCAGAGTCGCTAGAGTCGAGTAATGGCAGTTGAGTTCGTAAACCCCAGACTTGGGTATTCAGGTAAAAAAATACATTCTTATGATGAAGAAAAATTAAGAAAAAAAGCATCAAGTTTAAAAAAAAATTCAATTTCAATTATCATTTTTATTGACGACAACAAACCGCTTTTTATTTGCAAAGAGAGAGTGAGAGCGATTTTTAATAGGAGATCGGTAAGAGTGTACTCTGTGGATTGTATTCTACAGTGCGGGGTAACTCAATAGGTTCATCTTTATGGAGGTAGGAACCGGTTTTTAATTCCTAAACTAAAAATACTATTCAAGAAACAACATTGTTATTGATTTGTTATTAATTTATGACTTATTTAAGAGAAATGGTGATAATAACCTTAAACATTATTATTGCAACCAAAATAATTATCTATTTATTTTATTTTTTCCATCAAAATACTGGCATAACCTGGCATTTTCCGAATAAAAAATAAATTGGATTTACAAAACTCTGATGATAATAATCATAATAATAACATAATTCCTTCCGTAAACTTCTGGAACTTATATGATAAACCTCCATTAATCCTATTTACTTGAGCACCCGTGTACATACGTTCCACAGCACGTGCAGAGCAAGAAAGAGAAGACTGTCTTCGCAGCGAAGAATTAGTCGAAAAGCGGCTTTCTTGCGGGGCACATCGAGCTATCGAGAAACCGAAACCAAAACCAAAACCGAAACAAACCGGAGAACGGAGAAAGACAGTGCCGCGATTGCCACGCGAAAAGAAAAATTGGTGCTAAGACCCCGAGAGAAAAGAAGAAACCTCCAATCCATCCCCTTAGAAAACGCCACCAACAGCGAAAGAAAATTGCACAAAACCCCGATTTAAAAAGATACACAGGTGCGTTTGTGTCTCGAAGTGAAAGTTCTCCGTTTCTTGCTCCTCGACGAAAATTGCTGCCTAATGCACACAGAGTCCCTCGCCCATTCGACAGCTCCGTTTAGGGTTTTGTTTTTTCCCCCAACTGTTGAGTCAGCAGACCCAGCCGAGCAATGCAGATACATCAGCGACAGATACAATTTTATCTGCTACCTGTGTGTGCATTTTTTACTCATCCGCTAACCGCAAGCTGCGGTGAACTGTGCGAGCCATTGTTGCGGCTGCACTCGCGATGTTGCTACTGATTTGTGATGTTGCTGATGTAGCTGCGTGACAATGATTGCACAATGGAATCAATTGTTATAATGGAATTAGCGTGCACGAGGTCCCGCCACGTCTAGCCGAAAACAGCCATGACTTTTCGACTGAAAAGAAACATTCGCAGAAAATGAAGAAAGACCTGGACGAAATGGGGGCCTGGGTGGGGGAAAGTGACTGTGAGATAGCAGCAAGTGGCCATTAAAATTAACAATTTAAACCTTGACTGAGCCTGGCAAACACGAACTTCGATACGCTCTGAATAAGTTTGGAAAAAATACACGAAACTCGACGAAACATACAATATCTGAAAATAAGCAACCAAGCTTAATTGTGAGACCCCTATTTTAAATAAAACATTTATAGCCTTTGAGGCAACGCCTTGATATCTTGAAACCTTAAAAAACAGCCAACTCATGGACTGCTCCATCAGCTAACCAAATAAAAAAACCAATCCCACATCCAAGACCCTACAACAGTGATTCATAGATGTAGTATTCCCTCCATTAAGAGTATCAATATCGGCCAGCCCTTTCACTTCGGGCTGAATACGATTCCCTCAGGCCGTTTCTTTTCTTGCTTTCACAATTTAAAGCCAGAAACGAACAAAAACATAAACAATTGTCGAACGGGGAAAATATTTAAAGGCACGGCCAGCTGTGACAAAAATAACAACAGTAACCGTCTAAAGGGGGCACGTTTTTGATGCAAAAGACGTTGCGAGACAAAGAGTGACTAGAAAAACTGGTTGGACACACGAGTGCCATGTGAAAAACGAAAATCTATAAGCCAAGACTGTAAGTCTGGGTGGGAAAACGGGGAGGAAAAGCGCCAGATGCCAAATGCATTCGAGCGGCAGAGGAACTTGATAAGTTTGCGAAAAGTGGATCACATCACATGGATGGCGTGTATGGAGTCCATTGGGCGACAGAGCTCCACCAGAAACCGATGCCGGAGAGACGAAATTCCATACAATCGAGAACAAGAGTGTCCGCTTTAAAAGTTGCCCGCCAAGCGATCCATAAACGGAACGATTAATTTAAGATTTTTTTTTTATGTTTTTGTTTTCTTGTTTCTCTTGCCCTATCTCTCGCCCACGGCGCTTTTCAATAATTAGCACAAGGAATGGCTGGGGTTCTAATTGTTCGGGGGCTCAAGATATATCTTATATAGTACACAGCTTATTTACATCGGCATTTAGTTCGGTCTTGGACACTTGCTAATCGAAACCCGTCCGGCGAAAAAAGCTATATACAAAGACCCCCAAAGCAGAGCACGCAAATCAAGCTTGAATCGCGACATTGAGTGGCTACGGATATGGACTAAATGGGTGAGGGACAGACTGAATTCCGGAGAATCTAAAGAAGAGGGGAAGAAAGCATTAGTCGGGTACATATATGTACATTAGTAGGCCTTTGAAATAGAAGGCCATTAAGAGTCTTTTAATAGCTTCTTGATTAAAAGACTGAACAACTACCAACATCACCAGAAATATTTCGAGACAGATCATTAAATGTTCAATTCCAATTAAAAAAATCCCAAAAGATTATTTATCCAAACACCACTTGAATCTCCTCAACACACACACATCTCTCCACTCCAGTTCCAGCTCAAGTGCCGGCCACTTAACACCGACGACATGCTCACCAGACAGCCCGACTACACCATCTCCGAGCTGGGTCACCCCGTCCATCAGTGGCCGGACGCCACCACGTGCGAGTCTCTCCGAAAAGCGGATCCCCAGAAGATGCCCGCCTCGCCACCGCCCTCGCCCCACCGGCTGCTGCCCCTGCGGGAGACCCTCGACGACTGCTTCAAGCGCCTGCTAATGAGGAGCCGGGAGGAGGCCCTGGAAGATGACCCAGTGTACCAGCAGAAGCACATGAAGAACCAGTGGAACGAGGTCCAGAGAAGGCGGTGAGTCTGCAGGGAAGTCCAATCAGAGCTCTAACTAACTGCTGTTTCGTCTCCCCTTCCGCACCAATAGCAATAAAAAATGTCGCGATAATGGCGAGTCGAGAGCAGAAAGAGCCGCAGCGACGATAACAGCAACGAAGGCGGCCACTTGCGATCTGAACAATTTTTGAGATTGGAACCGGGGAGGGGGAACATACATATTATAGAAGGGGGACAGAAACCCAAGCGGACTGATTAAATGTGCTAAAATAAAATACCTTCTGCCTAGAACCATAAGAACATTAAACGTTAAGAGAGAACCTGGAGCACTTAATTTTATTTTATTGCCCTGCCACGCAGTTAGCATACGAAAAGATTTCCAAGCGGAATTTCTACGGCTCATTAAAGTGTAAACAAAGGAGAACTGCTCAGAAAACAGACCAGAGCAGAGCCAGAACTGAGCAGAGCAGACGGGCATCCAAAAATGGTGCGGAGACATTGGGGCAACCTTGATCGTGAGCACGTCGCCTTGGGGCCAACAAATTAATGCTCAAACGTGCTTTCTTTAAATGGCTAAATGCGTAAAATTGTCTAAACCTCCGAACACGCAGCGGAAGAGTAAGAGATCATGAAAGGCTAATGGAATCCAAAGGGGATGTCTTGGAGAAAAGGGTCCACTCATTTAGAGCTTGATGTTTATAAGCATTTAATATTAGTAATTTTAATGAAACTAGTAAAAAAAATAAATATTATAGCTTAAAAACCTTATCTTTGAATATTTTTATCAATTATCTATAGTATCTGAAGGGGGTATGTACATAAGTACCCTTAAAGATTGTACCCATCTGTCTTATCTAACCTGCAACCCACCTATCTATTATTATTTGTATGTTCTAATCAAAACATCCAAAATACATTCTATCAGGGGTGGCACAGAAATCGATTCCACCCAAAAACTCCTAAATTTCATTCAGCCATTAACTGATTTCTGGAATAAGGTGTTGGGAAATTTTTAGGGCAGAAAGTATCTGGAAATTTTGATTGTAGCTTTGTGAGTAACTTTAATTTTTTAGGACCCAATTTTGTAAATGAAAATAAGCCAGTTGGTTAAATAAAAGAAAAATAAATTAATCAAGAAACAAATTCGTTCTTCAACTATAGAATTTGAAAAGATAAGAATCTCACACTTGGGAAATTACATTTAGCCAGGTGTCAACCCTGAAAAGAGATTTTTGAAAAGGGTTGTGACTTGGCTAAAAACATTAAATCCTGTCTGGCCGCTGAAATTTTCGAACTTCAATGAAAGAATAAATTCCGCAACCATATTCTTTCATACCTTAATTTAACGGTAGACTGTAGAAATACCTCAAACTATTTATGAATTCCTGGTCTGGTTAAACCCCAACCTCTCAACTAAATTTTCTATACATTTTCCAAACTATGACCAGACTAAGCAAGAGAGAAATTTCTCTATTTCCGTGCACCCTCTCCTCTAAAAGTGCCTCCACTTTCTCTCTTTCCAAGAAATCAAGTGGCTAAATGTGCTCAATAAAACACCAACTGCCGAGGAATTTACTCAAGTTGAAGGTTTTGCAAAAGTAACTGCGATCATGCTCTTGATCTTAGTGCTTGATTGGGCTTGACTGGTGCTCACCCGACTGGAACTGAACTCACCTAAAGAGGTTGTCCGAGATGAGCAGCGTTTCGATGGCTTGCGACTCGGAGGCGCGGAGGACGTGCTTCTTGCCGTAGAAGGCCTTGGCGGGCTCGCACTGAAGCATCATGTAGAACAGTTCCAGAGCCTTGACCTCGCCGGCGGCCTTCGTGTCTGACATTTTGGACACCACAGCCGGATCTTGGAGGACCTCTGCATGTGTAGAGCAAGAGATTAGAATATGTATAGAAAGGATAAAGTACAAACTCACCCTTCAGCGAGTGCTTGAATCCCGAGGAAGCGTGCACCAGCATGAACTTGCTCTTATTGTCCAGGAGCAGCTTGTAATCCATCTTGACAGCCTGCTGGAACATATAGTCGTAGAACTGGTCCCTCACGAATCCCGGAGAAGCTATCAGCACGCACTTCACCACATCGAAGTTGACGTGCCGCAGGATACTCTGCATCACCTGTTCGTAGAACTTCGCCAGCCCCTTTTCGTGCTGCTGGACACTGCCCTTGCGCTTGCGCGGTATGGAGACCTCAATTTTGCTGCGCACTAGAGTCATGCTGGCCGTGATCAGGCAGACATGGGCCAGACCCTCCTGCATCACCACAGCAGCCACGTCCGCAGAGTGGGTGGGATCGCATGCCATTTCGATACGCTCCAGGGCGATGGTGTCCCATTCCGGCTTGCGCAGCTCAAACTTACGGTTCAGCTCGAGGTCCAGGGTGTGGTAAGCCCCCATCTTGACGTACTGGTTCTCCTCTATGTTGCGGCCCTTCAACCGGAGCACACATGCCTGGGTGTCGAAGTCGATGCTCTCCACGGCGATGGTCAGGGTGGTGCGCACCCGATTGCTGGTGGAGGAGCCGGTGGCCGTCTCGTTCTGCACCTTGCGAATGGTGGTGCTGCGCACGCTGTCGCCCTCAGAGATCAGATTATAAGCATGCCACATGTCCTCGGACTCCTCTGGCATCAGGGTCACATTGCTGCAATCCGCAACCGGTTAAATTGGAGGGTCAGTCTCTTTGTTATCCACTCACCCCTGCATGCCCTTGTCCACGTATTTGCCCAGCAGCTTCATCCTGTCGAAGTGCTGGTCAGGATTTCGATTTTGATTTGATTGCTGGTGAACCGAGTGCTTCGATTGCCGCTTGTCACTTACGCCCTGCCAGAGATTGCCTTCTTAAACTGGGGCTGCGAGGCATCGTTGTCATTGGGGGTTACGAGGCGGACAGTTTCCAAATTTGTGGAATCGTGCAATTGCGGCAGACAAGTGACATTCACACGGATGGAAGAGCGACCCACCTGGTGGTTTTCAAGCCAAATAAAGATTTCTGCCACCGAAAAATGAATGAAAAGTTTCAAAAGCTAAATTGATTCTATGTTTTATCAATTCTTACTAAGTAAATGAACTAGTAGCACCTTTTAACATGCCTTAGTAATTTTAATACAAAAATTTTTGCTCGTAGGCAGCGGCTTGCCAACAACACTGCCGCCTGGAACAGCTGATCGGCGGCAGTGCGGTATTTTCTAGTATTTCCGGTGCCTACGGTATGGCCCCACAATACCAAACATGTGCGATGGATTGATTTTAAATTGAAAAATACAGATTTATTAACTTTGTACTTGTTCACTTATGTTCTAAGCTTAGACTAGCAGTCTCTCAATCTCCTGCTGGATCGAGGTGATCTGAGACTTGAGCTGGCTGCCCTCGTTGGTGGTCACCGAGCAGGCGACGATCGGGCGCGAGACACCGCAGGCGCGTCCCAGAGCCTGCTTGGAGCGCACAAACACGTAGGGTACGTTCTTGTCCTCGCACAGCAGCGGGAGGTGGAGAAGGATCTCAATGGGCTCGGTGTCGCCGGCCAGGACAACGATGTCAGCCAAACCACGGTTGAGGGTCTTGGTGGCCTCGTTGGCGCCCTTGCGCAGTTGGTTGTAGTTCAGGGCCTGCTGCAGCAGGTTCATGATTTTGGCCGTCAGTTGGGCATCGGCCAGTGGGAATGCCTTGGGGTTCACTTCTTCGGTCTGCGAAGGAAATTAACTTTGTATTTTCTACTTGGCATGTTGGGTTGTTAGCGCAATCTTACCATTTTCAAGATTTTTTTCTTTGGAGGTTCAATAGGAATTTAATTAAATGCAACCTCTCGGCTTGTTGCTTCACTGAGGGCAATGGAGGGTGAATAGCTAATAATTGTAAACGATTTTAAAACACGTGCATCGATGCTGTAAGACCGTTCGTATTATAAATCCCAAAATATCGTCTACTGTTGGTCACACTAAAAATCAATGAGGGAGTCCTTTTTCGTTTAAAATTATTTTAAAAAATTACATGTTTAAATAACTATTATTTTACAGCTTTAGCAATCTTCAAATTTATTGCCGAATATAATAAATATTAACATAAATTTTCTGGGAATAACAAATTGGGAGAATTCGCTCTATTGTAAGAAGGAGGACATTTGGGGGCATTTTTTAAGTTGGGATTAACCACGAAAATGGGTTATAAACAAAGCTTCTTATAATTTCTGGTTTAAATGCAAATATTGTACATTTAATATGCATATATTTTCGGTATATTTCCTGAAATATAAACATTTGGTATACGAATAAAATCGATGTATCGATATTTTGATGTATTATCAACATCCTGAACTATACGTTGGAACATGTTCCAAGGTTCGCTGTTGCATCGGACAGGGTTGGAATGTGGGATCTCTCACTCCCACCCGACGGTTCAACATGCAACATGTCACGTCGAAAGAGAGGTCAATAGGAGATCCTATAGTTACCTTTCACTCGGGCGCAACCTGTTTGGACAGACCGTGTAAATGTAAAATGTATCTGTAAAATGTGCAAAGTGTATTTGAAAGTAATTTTTAAACGCGCTCTAAAAAAAAAAACGTTAACGTTTTAGATTCTTAGGTTTAATATCCTCAAAATATTTGTTGGTGATTAGACGGGGGTTATGGCAGCCAAAGGTGGCTAATTCCAAGCATTTAAAAATAAAACCGGTTAATATATCGGTAAATAAATGTTGAGATTTGGTATTTTCGATATTTATTTTTATATACGATATATGACGATATAAATCGTTTTATCGTTATTGCAAAATGTGTATCGACCTATCGATTTGTTGATATACTATCAACAACCCTATTCACAACCCTAGCTATACGTGTTGGTACGGTCGGCGGTTATGCGGGTATTTCTAATCTAAGCCATACACCTAAAGATACAGTGCGGAATCGGAAAGTCGAATGCAATAAATGTTTTTCTGGGCGCTGTCAACTTAGTAGTTAATTGTAAAAGGTAATTTTCGGGAGATGTGCAAAAACAAAGAAAAAGGCAGTTAGTTAACGAAATGGATGTGTAAAAAAAATCGATTATCCAATCTGTGTGCGGCAGTGTGTGTGTGGGTGCGAGCGAGAAGGACGGAGATCGGTGTGTGTATGCGTTTAAACCACGGGCCGTTTTATGCCCCAACCGAGTAACGAAATTTAGCACAATGTGCAATAAAGGCCAATTTAACTAATTTAAAGTGTGCGAAACATGTAGTGACAGTGTAGAGGCCGAAACGAGAGCGCAAAGTGTCCCCAGAACACAAACACACACACAGCAGAAGTAAAAGCAAAGTCCGAAGACAAAGCAATAAGATAGAAAATCAACAGAAAAGAAGAGGCAGAAACGGTGCCAAAAGTATTTAATAATTTAAAATTTAAATAGAGATCTTGGTTGGAAGAAGAACGTAAAGGAGAGGAGGGCACCGTTGTGCGTGTGAGAGTGAGCCAGCGGGAGTGAGCGGGCCAGCAGTATAGGCGGCCATCAGCTGTTTGACACTTGACACGATCGAAAGTCGCTTCCTCTCTCCGAACTCTTCTGCCGAGCACCTCGTTTATCTGTGATTTTGTATGGTTTATTTATTCAGTGATTATAAAAAGCTCTCTGCGGGCTCTGGGCTGCGAAAAGTGCCAACGCAGCGGCGGAAGAGCAAAACAAACTGGTCAAAGTGAAAAAAATTAATTAATTTGAGAACTCAATACCCCCCACACCACCACCCCTCTGCCCTGCCACACACCTGTGCGAATGAGATATTGAAAAAGAAATGATAATTATCTGGACTCTTTATTTATAGCTCTGCGTTGCTAATCTGTGCGTTTCTCTTCTCTCTCTCTCGCCCCTCTCTTTGCAGCTTCTCAAAGTAGTGTAACGAATCACGAGCGTAGGATACCGAGAGAGTGTTAACCAAATGTTAGTTTAAGCCTAAAGTGTAAACTAGTGTAAGCCAAAAGCGCGAGCGTGTCGAGCCAAGCGATCTTGTTATCAAAACGCGTCTAAACCAAGCACACCCAAACAAGCACACATCCACAACACAACACAACTTTAGATCGCAGAACCACCAAGCCTGCGAAGAACCAAGAGAGCTGCCAGGAGAAGCTCTCTGGGCCACGAGCAACCATTTCAGTCGCGACCAGTAACAGTAACTCGGCAAAATAGCTAAATCCATTTTGCAGTTTCTCAAAAAGAAAAAGTCCCATCATAGTTCGGCATCCGGCGAGGGCAAGCTACAGGCGCAGTCCAGTTGCGAGGAGGAGGGCGGAGCGGCAGGAGCGGGAGCGGCAGCGGACCAGGCTAGCAGCAGCAGCAGCGGCCCATCGGCAGCAGCCGCCGCCGCCAGCCAGAAGAGCACGCCCCCCGCAGCCACGAGCACGCACAGTTCGGGAGCGGAAGCCAGCGGATCAGGTGGAGGAGGAGCCGGAGGAGCATCCGGTTCGAGTCAGGATCACCAGTCCGATCAGCAAGCTCAGGTCTCGGCCAGCGCCACGTTCCGTCTATCCTCGCTAACGGGCACAATCTCCAAGATGGGCAACAACGCGACCACTTCGAACAAGAAGGTCGACGCCGCCGAGACGGTGAAGGAGTTCCTCGAGCAGGCCAAGGAGGAGTTCGAGGACAAGTGGCGCCGCAATCCGACCAACACCGCCGCCCTCGATGACTTCGAGCGGATCAAGACACTGGGTACCGGGTCGTTCGGTCGGGTGATGATCGTCCAGCATAAGCCCACGAAAGACTACTACGCCATGAAGATCCTCGACAAGCAGAAGGTGGTCAAGCTGAAGCAGGTGGAGCACACGCTGAACGAGAAGCGCATCCTGCAGGCCATCCAGTTCCCCTTCCTCGTATCGCTGCGCTACCACTTCAAGGACAACTCCAACCTGTACATGGTGCTGGAGTATGTGCCCGGCGGCGAGATGTTCTCCCACCTGCGCAAGGTGGGCCGCTTCTCGGAGCCGCATTCGCGCTTCTACGCGGCGCAAATCGTGCTGGCCTTCGAGTACCTGCACTACCTGGACCTCATCTACCGTGATCTGAAGCCGGAGAACCTGCTGATCGACTCGCAGGGCTACCTCAAGGTGACGGACTTTGGGTTCGCCAAGCGCGTCAAGGGGCGCACCTGGACGCTGTGCGGCACACCGGAGTACCTGGCGCCCGAGATCATCCTCTCGAAGGGCTACAACAAGGCCGTCGACTGGTGGGCGCTGGGAGTGCTCGTCTATGAAATGGCCGCCGGCTATCCGCCGTTCTTTGCGGATCAGCCGATCCAGATCTACGAGAAGATCGTGTCCGGCAAGGTGCGCTTCCCGTCGCACTTCGGGTCCGATCTGAAGGACCTGCTGCGCAACCTCCTGCAGGTCGACCTGACCAAGCGCTACGGCAATCTGAAGGCGGGCGTCAATGATATTAAGAACCAGAAGTGGTTCGCCTCCACCGACTGGATTGCGATCTTCCAAAAGAAAATCGAGGCGCCGTTCATTCCGCGGTGTAAGGGCCCCGGCGACACGAGCAATTTCGACGACTACGAGGAGGAGGCGCTGCGGATCTCCAGCACAGAGAAGTGCGCCAAGGAGTTTGCTGAATTCTAGAAGAAAACTTTGCCCATCCCCGCGTTCTGCCGGCCACCGTTAGCACCGGCAACGGCAACGGCAACGGCACCGGCACCGGCACGTGCATCTGCAACAAAAGCAAATCGCCACCCGGCATCGTCGCGGCATCCCCGGACCTCGTCCTCATCGTCGTCGTTGTCGTTGTCGTCGTCTTGTCTATATGTCTACTACTTGCAACTACAACAACTGTAACAGTCATCCATCCACACACCACCCCATCCACCACCTGAACACCTCTGCGTCTATCTGGGCATGACCATGTCTGTATCTTCAACTGCTTACTGCAACACTTTAATGTCAACATTGGATCATAGAACACCATAACTAGCAAGAATGTGAGTATCAGAGAGTGAGGGAGTTGTTTATAATTTATTATATTTTACTTTTAGATTTTTATAAACAAATAAATAGTCTATAAGATGTAAAAATAACGTGTTGTGTTGAGGAACTAATTAGTAGTTGGTAATATAATCATAAGAGCTACAAAAGGTGGCCTAATATATATGATATAATATGATGTAGAAGGGGTTCTCAAGCCAAGTCTATTTATAAGATTTTGTATAAACATTAAACACCATTGTCTAATTGTTTATAGGCCATTATAAATATATAGTCTTTGTTATGATGATTTGTAATGACAGTAAACTGGCACTAGTTACGAAAGCAGATACCACAGGTAGAAGCGTCAGCTTCCTTGTTTATTATGCAATATATCAATCACCGATAGCTGCTACTCACCATATTGCTGTAGACTATACTCCGAACTCTCTCCCGGGAAGGGTATTCAGGGCGAGGGTGTCCGAGCTATCCCTTTGCTTTGTTTTGACATTAGCTGGAGAGTGATGGACGAGTGGCTTGATTGATTGATTGCTGGAGTGGAGTGTTTTTGCTTGCTGGGAGAGGCGCTTTGGGGAGGAAGGCGAGCAAGTGCCTGGGACTTGATTATGAGACAACGGGCGTTCGGCTGGCCCTCAATTGCTCCGGCCAGCGGGTCTAGTTCATGAAATTCTTTTAATTAGTTTTGCCCGAACTGGCTCTGGCGGTGACTTGACTTTCTTGGTATCCGCCGCTTCGATGCTCCTCCCTACGTGATGTTTTTCGAAAAAAACAAAACAAACAAAAATGGAAAACAGCAAATACCGAGCACTACCGCTTACTCAGACCCCAAGGGGAAGAATACCCGTAAACATCGAATCATTAACCGAGCAGCCAACGTCAGAATGCGGCCATAAATGCCAACTGTCACAACCGGCCGTAAGTCAGCGCGAAGAGCAGTCTAATCTCTTTAAAGTGCCCGATAGCCGATACTGGCAATGCAAACAAATTACTTTCAAAGGAACGCCTAGAGTTCACGCCATATTTTAACTCTGGCTAGACTGCCTATTTACTTCCAATGTGACATTTCTAAACAAAACTTTGGAGTCAATTAGGGGGGAGTAGGATTTTTTCTTAATTTTATTATTTTATTGCAAAAGTCAATTGAAATTAAACTAAGTAACAGGAGAAACTAAGGCCTCAGGTGGTAACAATAGAGTTCTCTTTTTGACTTTAAATTAATTTTAATTTTAAAAGGAGGAATATCTCAAGAATGTTTTTGTGAAAAATATCAACTAAATTGACAGAGTTGACAATATTATCATAGTGGGCGTAGTAGGATAAGTAGTCATAGGATAGTCAAGAATTTATCACATTTTTTAAGTACGATTTTATTTATTTTTCTCACAAATCATGCTTTTAGAGTCGAAGGCCCATAATTTGAAACTCAGTTTTACCAATAGAGTAATCATTTTTAATAACTTTTTCTAGAAAGTTTATCCTAAAACATATACTAAAAATGGAAAAAATTATACTTCGATAAACTCTCCCCGAGTTATCTTGAAAAATCGATTACGTAACAAATAATTATGATTCTTGGATTTTAAATGATCGTAAATAGCCAGATTTATTATGGGAATCTAAGCTCTTCAGCTTTTTCTTCAGAGTAATTGCAGCCATCGCTGTATTTTTTTATATTTCTCCATAATTATAACATATTTATTCCTCTCGAAATATTTTTCCAAATTGCACACAGTAATCTTTAAACGTCATACTATATTATATTGTTGAGAAAAATTAGTAAATTGGAATAGTTAATCAAGAAAAATATTTAACCAATAACTTGCCGTTTTTCCCGCTAGAAAACCCTATTCCCCCTTAATCCCTCCTTCTGCTTTCATTTTCAAAATACTTGCTCAGTTTCCTCAAAAAAGTATTCACTCTTGACCCATTTAAAGGGCCAACCAAGATGGGCCAAAAAGGGCAAAAATAAAAAGAGAAAGCCAGGCAAAAACATGAATAATGTCAAGCCAAAAGAGTAGTTGAAGAAGTAAATCTTGCATTTTAGTTTGCTCCGTTTCCCGGCTTATTGCGTGCCGCACGGCCATTAATGAAATTGTTTTCTTTATCACGGCGAAACCGCTGCTGGTAATTAATAAATTACAATAAGTTTTATGTCCAAACATTTGAGGAGCAGAATGGAAACAGAAACTGCGTGAGAGTGCGGCATAAAGTTTAGAAATTGTTTAGAAAGAAAACTACAAAAATGAAACTTAGTGAGTGAGTAGCAGGAGATATTCCATGTGAGATTACCCGAAAATACAAAAATATTCAAAAAATGCGGTAATCGTCGACCATGACCTTGGCTGACCTTTAGCACTCCTTGCCAGCCCAGCCCCGAAAGAGTTGTCTATCCGATCCCCGCCTTCTCTGCCGTGTATTTCCATGCGACATGTGTCGTCTACACTTTTATTGGCACCAATTATAATCATTTTGTTGCTGTTGCTGTTGTTGTTGCCGATTGCCGCTCGAGAAGGCCATCAATCATTCGGTTTTGGGCCAAGTCAATTAGACTGCGGCCGTAGTCATGGGTACTAAGTGTCCCGGGCCGGGCATTAGGTTCGCCTATTTACATTAACCGGGCCGTGCTTTACGGATTTTCTGATTGTTTATCAATGGCAGTGGCGGGGGAGTCAAGGGGTTATCAGCCAGGGAGTGGGGTGACTGGGAGGCCCGCCTTACAAGCCCATTTCCCTGATAAGCCCCCCGAAACTGTGGGAAACTTTAGGACTGGAAACTGCCTGTTCAAATATTACACAAAAATGTACTATATTTTTTCATAATAATTTATTTAGCTAATTATCGTTGATGCCATTTTTTGTGGCCTGTTTAAAAAGGTGTTAATTAAGGCACTCGAGTGCTAATGTGTTTTTTAGGATTGTACTGTTACTGCGCTGGCATTCAAGCGATTCGGAGCAGTTTGGGGCCAGAGTTCAGCTCGCAGTGGGATGTCTTGGCGGAGAACTCGTTCTCAGAGAAGTCAGATACAGATACTGAGACACCATCTCACAGATACGCATTCGTCTTGCTCCAGTAAGCACCTAGAGCGAGCCAAATTCAAGCAAGCTGGCACAGAGCTGCTGGGAATGCAACTGCCAACTTGGCTCTTGTCTCGCCAATTTCGGGCTTGGAGCCGAAGCTTGGTGTTGTAATGCGAGGGCGGAGGCGGAGACGGGTGGATCGCAGACGGAGCGACTACTAGGCCGGGCAGCCTTGTAACAGTGCCCTCAAATCGAGCTTGCCAGCACGCACGCGCTGCATCGGCCAGCCAGTAAATGGCGATAACGACTGTAATAATAACCGAGAGCGGCAGAGACAATGCTCGCCAAGAAAAGAAAACAATTAAGTTTAAGAGGGACGGGGCTTGTCCCCTTCCCCCGGAATTTTCCGATAAGAAAAATGGTTCTATTCCACCGCCCTGGGAAACCGGAGTCTCTGGCTGAGTCAACACTGCGTATGAGCAACAGAGCTGCTCTGTTTTTATTTTCGTTTTCGTACGCACCGAGAATAAATTAAACGATTTCTGCCCTCGTCTGTGTTGTGTGTTTGTTGATTTTTGTTAACTTTTTCGTTTAGTTTATTTTTCCTTTTTTTATTTTTGCAAACAGGTTTGGTTTTTTGTGTCTGTTTGGCCTGAAATGTTAGGAGTGGCAGTCGCCGAATGCAGGCTATAAAAAACATTCAAACTGAGACTGTCAGTCGCAGCGAGGCGAGCTGGCGAAATCATTTAAATAACGCACACGTCGCTATAGCCGTCGCTGTAGCCAGTTGTGTACTCGTTTTCTGTTCTCTGTTTCATTTATGCAATTATTTTTGTCGTTTTTTCTTTCAAAACTGTTTACTCAAGCTACTCTTTCTTTGGTTTCGGATCTATTATGATGGGAGAGGGTTCATAAAAGTGGGTTATACTATTATTGTTAATCTTGAGAGCCTGGCTAATAGTACTATTCGTTTAGAAGACTTAATAACACATTATATTAGAAATTTTAAACAGTATTCTCCTCTTCAAAGCGCATCTAATGGTCGCTGTTCCTGGCCATTTTTCTCGTACTTGCTAGCTGTGTATCTGTGAGATAACCTCCTCCGGCCCAGCAACCAGCAATTTTCATTCAGAATTTATGGGCAAATAAAACAGAATTGAACATGGAAAGCGCTGCACAATGAAAATTGAAATTTTCTGTTTCTGTTTTAGTTTTCGTTTTTATTTCATTGCTCGTTGTGGGCCGCGCGTTATTTATGGACAGGTGTTGTATGCGAAATGTATTTACTTTCGAATATGCAGTCGCCGGAGAGGAATGACTTCATACAAAGTTTCAGTCGACAATCGGGAATTCTGGCACAAAATGACAACATCCAGCGATAAATATTTGCGAATTGAAATTCATTGATTTAATGTAATCTGCGGGAAAAGTATATAATTCAGGCACTTTTTGTTGATAAGAGTAGGGTATACATATACCCCTTGAAACTGGCTTATCGGCAAGAAATCGTTCAAATAATATACCTATTGACGCCAGTTGTCATACGAGGGGGTTGCCGCTGGCAATGGGCTTGAAAACTAAAACAAAAGTTGGAAGCAAAACTAAAGCCAAACAACAGCTGGCGACCGAGAACGAGAATGAGAGCGGGAGCGATAAGAAGACCAAGTCGAGATAGAGATAGTCGGGCAAACAAAGGCAGTTATTAGATTCATATTTATGCAGGGAGACAGGCCCATCTCCCAAGACTGCTCCCTGTCTTCGCACGACAGTTTTTTAATTTGTTTTGTTTGGCCTGTCGGTGGAAATGGGTTAAGAGTATGCACCCTTTCGCCGGAGTTGGCACAGTTTCTGTGACTTGCCTCATTATTCCTCTAGCCAGAGTCTTCCCCGGCCTGGCCAACACACAATTACAGTTATGGTCGTGCGTATAATTGAATTTGATAAAAAACGGGTCGGAGAAATACAATTAAAGCGAATAGCATGGATAGCACTGCCATCCCCTGCCCCCAAACTCAATACAATTGACATGTAATCAATAATAATTGTTGTTGCTGTTGGTGGGGCCTGACATTGAAAGAGGGCGGCCGCTGGGCGGGCGAGGGGCCAGGTGCTAGGCGGCAGGCAGCAAATAAATGAATTTTTTCCCCCTCCACGCCCTGCCCGCCCCAGTCCCCACTCACGCAAAGCGTAATTATTGATTAATTATTTGTATGGGTTTTGCCTTTTTTCTTGGAACTACACTGGCCAACTCGGTTGCGGGGCTAGAAGGTCTGCACTTGAACCGTTTGCCTTTTTTTTCTGTTTTTTTTTTTAGCATTAATTGAATCATCAATCTCTCGGGTGACAAAAACACTTACCTTGCCCAGCAGGCGGCCTTTGGCTTTAGCTTAGTCGATGTGCTCTACTTAATTGGGTTATTGCGCATGGAGATTCCCCCGCCAGTGACGTCAGGGCTGGTTAAAATTCCAGAGCCCGTTTTTTAATCGCTCATCAACCGTTTCTGGAGCGTCCCTGACCTATGCCCTATATGCAGTACCACTCCCTCTGTTGATTTCATGCCGCGTTAGTCGCAGCAGCTAGCCCACGAAGGCCGCGCGCTGATAATTTAGCTAATTCTATGCACTTACCTTGGACACTGGCACCACACGGCGTATACGCAACGCGCCTGCATAGACATTACACATACGCACTGTTGTCACTCGCCGCTGCGATCGAGCCGCCCGGCTGCCAGCAGCAGATAAACATAATTACAGTCTTATCATAATTACCAGCAAAAAATAATAAAAAGGGATGGAGATGGAGATGGTGAGAAATAAAAATGATGACGCTGCGCGGGCTCAGCTGGCCCGTCACTTTCATTCTCACACCAGCTTGGCTCCTCCACAGACCCTGTAGTGGTTGTTTTTCGAATTTTAATTTTATTTTACTGCGGCATGTCCCCGGCGGCGCTGTTGCGTGCTTGGCGTTCCCCACCTTCTCCTCCTTGCATTATCCTCAGTGGCGAGTTGGTCGGAGAAGCAATCGAGACGTGGGCGGATTAAAGTGTGATTAAGTTTAAACGGGATATGCTAGTAAGTGATTTACTTCATCCAAGTGGAAGTCTGTATAGGGAGTACCTAGCGATACTAGGGCGTAGCTTGAAACTTCAAATATATTAAAAAAAAAAGGGTTTGTTTCAATACTTTTTGTTGTCATTTAGTCACCCAGCTCTTGGCCCAAAGGGAGGACTGCCAACTGCCTTCATGCGCGCGCAAGACTAGCAGACTAGTAGAGTCCTTCCGTGAATCCTCCTCCGACCTACCTACCATGGCACTCTCTGTCCCTGGTCTTTAATTACTTTCGTAGTTAATTTTGTTACAACAAAAAGCAACACAAACGGCGACAATGTCATTGCAAAAATTGAAATTTGCTTTTAATTTGAGCTTCTGTGTTGTTGGCCCATCAGTTTCCAGTGTTCAGTCCCAGCCACCAATCCTCCCACGCCACTGGGCTCTTCTCGGTTTTCATGTTTCCGTCATGACATTTTTCTTTTCATTTTTTTTTTTTGGCCAAGAGAAAATGTGAAATACGAAATTCAAAGGAAAAAGAAAATAATATATAAAGAAAGTTTCCTTTTAATTGATTTGTCTTGAGGGCCTGCATCGATTTTGGCCGCCACATCGCGCTGCTAGCCTGCTTTCGCTTGCATGAGAAGCGATTTGATTTCAAAGCCGAAAAGTTTATTGACTTTAGATACGGCGGGCCTCTATCAATTTATTTCCCTCCGATTGGGCCAAAAACTTTTCCACACTTTGATTTACGAGCAGCAGTATCCGAGATGGCAGGGCGCCTCGATAATTGGCATGCCGATCCCCGTTCGCATTCCAATTCAATGTTCTTTCTTTCTATTTTGGCTTGTTGCCTCTTGCCTCATGCTACTTGTCGCTTGCCGCTTGCCTCTTGCCTCTTGCATTTGTTTTGTTATTAAACAAAGTTGAGGGTTCAAAGAGCGAGTGTCTGGGAGAAAGACAGAGGAAAACAGAAAAGAATGGCGGAGGAACAACAAAAGCGCCGAAAGTGAATTGCAAATTGCAGATCTCTTGCTTTTCTCGCGTTTATTGAACCCGGCGTCACTTCAGAGGAGCATCTCTTTGATTGGACACTGACGAGGTCCGAGAGGAAGCACTCGCCGCAGGGCAGTGGAGTGTGAAGCCGAGTTCGGGGGTCAAGAGACTGATTGGCTCGCTTCAGAGCATTCGGAAAGCATTTCCAGCGGAGTGACTTTTCCAATCAGCGCTTGGGACAAGGGGACTACGAAACGGGTTGACGGGAAGGGTCTTAATTAAGAGCCATCCCGACAACCCGACAAGCGCCTTATAGCTAGTCCTCCTTGTCTTATCTGAAGCGCGATATGATATGCCACAGCTGAGGGACTGTTTTTGGGGCAGAGTTGGCCACCGGGTGACGTATGTACTCTGGAATGGAATGGTTTCTGAGGAATGCCGACTCCACCTGTGAGTGCTTAGGGTTTTGTGCATTTTAGAAAAGGCCAGCCGTCTGTGACCTGGAACTGCGGCTGGGACACACGCCCGCCTTGCCTGTGGCTCTTGAATATTTGATGTCTCGAAAGCAGAGAGACTGCATTTAAAAAATGCGTAATTACTGACAAGGGAAACTCGGCAACTGACGACTAACTGGAATGCGTTGGCTCGTTTGTAGGTTTGTCGGTTTTTGGTTTTTGGTTTTTGGTTGGAGGAGTGGAGCCGAAGTAACTGAGTGGGTGGTTGAGCTGAATGGACGGAAGGTACTATAGTTCACTATAAATAAGGTGAAAAATCAAGAGTGACGTGTTTTTATACGCCATTTGCATGTGGGCGGCTTAGTTATTTATTTAAAAGCTCCGAAAATTATGTAATAGAAGTGGGTATCTCTGCCAGCTGAGGGCAAGGTGTTCGTGGGAGTGCGAAGCTTGCATACAAAGTCCCAGCCTTTTCACATTTAAATAGCAATTTTTTGTCAAGTTTATTGCTGAAATGGGGAACTCGTTTCGTTTTGTAATGAAAGTGCTTTGCAAATTAAAAGCTGCAACTGCGACGTCCACAACAGCTGTTGCACAGCTCATTTTTCGTAATATTCCTCTTGCCACACATATATCTGAAAAGTCCGTTCATTTATAGACTCTATAGGCTGGTATATGTCTGTATATCTAAAGATATTTTCAGACTTTCTTGGCTGATTTATAGAAATGTTTTTTTTCGGATTGCGGTTTATTTTCTTATTTTATTTAATTTATTTTTCATATGATTTAAGCATCCGTTTTTTCTGGCACTCGATGTGGCCGCATATAAGCCCCAGCATATTTTTATTGTCCGCTTCGGGAACATTTTTGACATTGCTTGTAGGTCAGACATGTTGCCAAGATTCCACCTGCCAGCTTATGCATATTATATCATACTTTTTGCCCTCTCCATGGTCGAGTTCTTGGAAAAGTTTCTTTCGTTTAGGAGGGAATCTGTAGTAGGATTTGTTGGACAAACCCTAAGTGTTTTGTGCAACAAACAGATTATATAAATGTTTTAGGCACTTCAAGGCCAACTTCGATCGGGTAAAAGCTTTTGGTTACTTTCATTACTTGGCCATAACACTTCCACTTGGCTTATGTAATTCGAGACAATGGCAGACAAAAGATCTCTTGTAAATTCAATGCCAAACTCCACCAACCCAATAACAAGCACAGAGAGATACCCGAGTATGTCTGTAACGCTCTACCTTGCAGCTCTCCGATTTCGCATTTCGGGTTTCGGATACCCGTACGTGTATATCAGTACTACGATATATCTACACGGCAGCTACATACCTTCTGGCGTGGGTGCAGTGACGCTTTTTGTTTCGGCGATAAACCGCCGCCAGAGACACAGTCGACTTTTTGTTGTTTTCATTTGTTTTATCATCGTGTTATTCGCTTTTTTTTGTTTCATTCATTTGAGTGTGCGACTTTTTTGTAGGGGATTTAATATAGCACGCTGCTGTGGCTCGCTTACGTCACAAGCCCCACTGACAGAGATGCCAGAGCACCACCCACTCCGCCCCGAAGGGGGGGCGGGCCAGTGGGGCATGTGTGGTGCTGATAAGGCGAAAAAACTCCGCAACTTTAACATGTCAATATGTCTCTTTTTAGGGAGTTCTGTTTGTCTTTCAACTCTTAACTTTTCAACCTTACCATTTTTTTTTTGAACAAATATTCAATATAGCCTTGACCCAGCTGCGACCCTAGATTCCGATCAAGATTAGCAAGAAATGACAGAAGAAACATAATTAAACTAAAATAGAATCGATTAGGTAAAATAATCACGTCGCTGGTTTATCATTTATGTTTGAACTTGATTTGATACGCCTCAGAGGTGAAGAAACCCGAGTAGGAAGTATAAGGTGGCCCCAGTCAAGGTTGGGTGGCGATACCGGATCGGAAGAAGACAAAGCCGATCGGAATCGAGAGCTCAATAAATTGTGAATTATGCAAATGCCCACTGATTGAGTCTGCAGACGAAACTAACTCTGTTTTCCTCGTTTCTTTGCAGCATCTCCCTCCGTCTGCGTCCACAAGTGCAGGTGCAGTTCGACGTCGCCTTTTCATCCAGGACCTGGAGACCAGATTTGGAGTATTACGAGAGTACTATGAGAGCATACAGCCGAGCAGCCGAAAATAATAAGGACCTACACACACACACACACATTAATCTTCATTCATAACATATAGCGTATATAACCTCGAGACTACAGATATTTAGTTGTAACGTAGCTTAGTCTTAACTGAAAAAGAAACTAAAGGGCAGCAAGCAAGGAAATCAGTCAGGAGAATGAGGGCCGATAGAGAACCACAAAGCAAGAAAAGCAGAGGAAAGTGCAGAGCGGAGCAAGGATATCCAGGAGAAACTGTCATCTAAGCCAGGGCTAAGGAATTTTATTTCATTTCGATCGGTTCCCGGACCGGTCACCCAGTCAGCGGAGCCACAACTTGAGAGAATAAAACGCTTTAATAATTTTTAAATTAAATACAAAAGGTTAAATTTAACACAAAAATTATGGCGCACACAGTGTGCTTGAAAAAAAAAAAAAAACAAGTTAAGTAAACAAAGAGCTGGCAGACCTTACGATGAATAAAGTGTGTAATGAGAAGAAACGAGTTCGCTTAAAAGCCCCCTCCACCCAGAGATCCAAACGATCCATAAAAGAATCCCAATCGAGGACACTTGCGTGTTGGCCAGTGAGTGATCCGACTGGACACTCTCATGCCAGGTACTCCTCCCGCTAGGCGAGCTTGCGACCCAGTAGCTTCGCGATGTTAGGCGTCTTACCGTAGACATGTCTCTAGATATTTATATATTATATACACGTGTATAATTGTTGTACAATCAGAGCGACGACGTGCAACAATAAACCGCCCGCCCCCGACCAGAACTCGTTGTACTAGAACCAGATAGATAATTCGGAACCAGAACCAGAATCAGACCATTCACCCATCCGTCTTGGTGTCATGACTAGTTGTCCATCCATCCATCCACATCCATTAATCGCTACTCAAAACAGCCCCAAAATATTGCAAAATAAAGCAAGTAAAGAAACATTTGAAACGCAGCAAGAAATATATAAAGTAAAAATAAAAACAAAAAAGTCTAAATGTTTAAAATTAAGCCACGTAAAAAAAAGAAAAAATGAAAAAAAAAATTAACTGAAATTTGTGTGTATAAAACGTATAGAAGTTAGCATTAAAAAACTGAAGAAGAAGTCGACGATGTCGGAGGAGTTGAGGAAAACCTATATATACACAAGATTGAAGCATTATACTTACCAAGATCAGAACAAAGAGAATATCAGCAAGCCAACTAAGTATAACAATTTGAAAAACAAAACTTAAAAATTTATAAACAAGAAAAAGGAAATGATTTAAGAAGAGAAAAGGCAACTTTAGCAGTTACGATTATATTCAAGAAGATATCGATCGGAATATATTTATTGTTTCGTTATGTGAGGAGAGGAGTGGGAATCATTTTAATTAGGGTGAAAAAAAAAGATATCGAAGTCGACTCCAAGCTACTTTGTTTTTTTTTATATATTTGAATGACACTTCTCTGTATTCCTTTCCCTGTTATTATTTATTTTTAAAAGTCAAGACTTTTAAATTATGTTGTTGTTGTGAGAAGAGAGATATATATACAGAGCTAGAGCCACTCGGGATCGTAACAATTAAAATTATTTATAAATACTTTTTATGTTTTCTATGATTATTTGTTCAACTAGTTGCGAGACAAAAGTCATAAATAGGCATTAATTAAGCATCTAATTTAATAATAAATAAACGTAAATGAAAAAAAAATCAACAAAAAAAAAATTGAAGTTCATCGACTAAGCAGACGATGATGTTTGTAGCCACGAAATGTTCACATCACATCCAAAATGTCTCCCGCTGGAAAGTATGCGTTTCCCTCTAGTTTGCGCCGGGGACTCTTGGTCCTTGGTCCTTTGGTTTTCTTCCTACTCCCCCACGCTACCCGCAGACTAACACACCCATAAGCATATACATAGTCTACGGTAGTCTGAGCGTAACAATTTAATGTGGATATATATAACTAATCACGTGCGATTATATACATTCGATTCGTATGTGCAGAAGGTCGGAGGAACATTAACTTTGTGCAATTTTCTTTTTTTTTTGTCTTTCGTCGGCAGCTTTTCGGCAGATTCAGTATCTGAAGAGCCCAACTCGAGCTTTACTATCTGACTAACATTTGTATGCTTTACGTTTGCGTATTAAATGCAACTTGCACTATTTTTTATTAATACTACTGCGTAATTCTGTTCGTTTAACTTCTAAAGCTTAGCAATGCCTTACCCTCAGTCCAACATCTGTTTCGGAAGAACCTTTCGTTCGTTATCGTTTTTATATGTGTGCGTGCAAAATCGAGGTATATATTGAATTAAAATATATATACTATATATATACATACATATAAATAAAATATGATATATACACGAGAAAATGATCAAGAACGCAAGAAATGAGAAAGCAAAATTCAAGTTATTTAATTTAGTTTATACATTTAAGTTTATATAGCAAGTGCATATATATATATATATATATTTAAAAACCAACAATTAAGATGATAAATCTTAAATAAATAAAAACCACAAACAACCAAAACAAACACATACAAACAAACATACAATAAAAAACAAATTTGAGAAAAAGTAAAAAGAATTATTAAGTAAAACGATGGTTAAGGAGGAGAGGAAAACAAGAAAAACACAAAGGAAAAGAAACAAACAAACAAAAAAACCAATAAAATGAATTTGAAATCCTTAAAAAATATATACACGAATTGTGAATGTTTTTTTATGAGAATATGGGCTTAAAGGATTTTAGCTTCAAGAGATGGAAGTAAGTATTAAAATAACTCTTTTTTGATTATATTAAGGGATCCTAATTTCAGATGATTGAACGTAAGTGTATTAATTATGTGTTCAAAATATAGTGGAATAGTGGAATGGAAGTGGAATATGTCAAAGGTATAACCGCCAGCATTAACAATTTTTACAAGTAAAATCAGTATAAAATAATAATGGAAAAAATAATATAAAAATGATATGGAAATAAGAACTCATTTGATAAAACAATAGAGAAGAACCAATTTAAAATAAAAATTAAAATTGCAAGAAAACTACAAATACTAGTTATTTGTAGAAAACTTGGCCGAAAATCCCATAACTCATCGTATAATAATTGAAATTTGAGGTGATAATGAATAACCTTTTACAGAACTCTTTATGAATGGATTTTACGAAAAATGTATCTGTTACTTGTATCTGCAATTTGATACTTGTACACACTCCTGCCGCTTGTCTCCGCACCCTTTTAAGTTTTTCCGCTTGTTCCGTATTTCAAAAGTTTAGGAAACAAAAACTTAGTTTCGAAGCAACAACCAACACAGGAAACAAGAAAATAAGAAAAAGGACGGCGACTGCCCAAAAAAGTTTTGCATAATTTTTTGGTTTGTTACGATTTTTTTTTACCAACGTACACCTTTGACACACTTGCCGTTGGCTTTTTGCCTTTGATATTACATGGGAAATAAAACGAAAAAAAGTGTTTTTATTTCGTTTCCTTGATTTCAGACATTCGGGCTGCCAGACACAAGTTGGCGTGCATACATGCTATATAAACCAAAACACTCTCGCACCCTCTCTATATGCATATTTATATGGCGGCGGAGGAGGTCGGTCTTTGGGGGGGGACTGTGGAGGAAAAACCGTGGAAGGCTCCGCATGTCTAAGGTTATTTATAGCAACACTTTTTCGGCCACGCTCACATTAGCCTCTTTGGCTCCTTCTGTCGCAGTTGCTCCTTTCGCCAAGTTTGTCCTTAAGTTCGTCAGGACATGCACGAAAGGACAGTTAAGCAGCTTTATGATTTGTGTGTGTATGTGCGGTATGTGTGTATATTTGGCCGGGCCTGGGGCAAGGGAATTTTCCTTTGTGCTGGCCAGAAACTGGAAATAATAATTCCCAGCATGGCCAACTGAGCAGCGGAACGGGCTTTGTGCGGCAAAGACTTCAAAGGGGGACTTTTCCCTATAAATAGACGGGGCCTGGCCTGGCCTGGCCCCATGGGAGTGGGAATTATGTTCGGGAAATGCGATGAATAGTTTGCGGAAATTCGGCTTGAATTTGATGCAAGAGTTGAAGACAGGCACGTATAATTGAATTTCTCACGCCGGTTTGCAAATCATATAGGTAACCTACTCCGTTTGGTCTTCTGCAAAAATCAAATTAATTCTTATTTATTAGCCGTTTCCTTTAGTTTTTACTGTATATCGACCTCGGAATGCCTGTTTGGATTATTTTTATGGCTGGCCTTGCAAAAAAAACAAAAATAGAGAAAGCGACGGTCCCCCGTCTTGCCAATTAGGTTGCCTCCATCCCTTTAAGCCATTATAGCCATCCGATTGTGGTCGAGGAAATCTATATGCTGCCTGGTCTGGCCTGGCCTGGCCTGGCCAGAGCTGAGCTGGTCTTTGTTCCGATTTCTGCTGGGCCAGCAAAAGGTGGCAAGCAATCGGACCTGGTAATTGGAAAATAAGTTGAAAATACGTTTTATGAGATGCTACGAGTGAGCGGGGGAGATGGCCAGGATTCCATGGAGGTCGGTGGTGTGTGAGGTCTTTGAACCAAGGGAATCCAATTGATAGTGAAATAAGAAAAATATTCATAGAAATAATCCCTAGATTCTTCGAATGAAACACATTTATTCAAAGGCATTTCTTGGCATTCCTCATGGCTCGCATAATTTATCTCGGCATTTATGAGAGTTTAATTCTATATTAATCATGAAACTATATTTCGGATGGGCAGACTTAAAATTACAATAAATCGAGCGTTGGTGGCCACAGCGAATTCCGAGTCCCAGAGCGAACCAGCCGGCGGACATATGCCACTAAATGTATTTATGAAATATGTAGTATATACGAGTAGTATCCCGCAAAGTGCTGGCAACTGTGTAAACACATTCCGAGGGCAGGCCACTCGTGGAAGCAGAGGCGAAAGTGGCAACAGGGGGCTACTGCAACTGCTGACAGCGGTTGGACACTGGCACGCGTTAATTAAAAGTCTATTCATCAGCTCAAGTTGAGAACTGCGAACTTTTAAATAGCGCGCAAAGTTTGCAGAGACACCAGGGAGTCGAACTCTGTGTGTGAGCCAAAATTGATTTATATGTGGCCACTAACGTGACTGGTGTTTCGACGATTATGGCCACCAACGTCCTCTATTTCCAGAGGGGCATATCCGATGCAGCTCATGTGGCGCGTGCGGCACATGTCGCAAATTGAACGAGCAACTCCCCTCCCAGAGCTTGAGTGGAGCTAGGCGGATAATTATTAGGCTTCATTTTAGCTATATTGCAATTTTAGGTTGCATCACACAATCAGAACACGAGGAACACACTTAAAAAAATAATTAAAAATTAAAAGAAATTAATTATTTTACGTAAACGAAGCTGTATAGAGTCTGTGATATTTTAAATGGCTATAATATTTAATTGGAATTTTTACCACCTTTTTGAATATAAAAATTTTGATTACAACAAACTAATCACCGTGTACCTTGCTGTATCTGATCAACAATTCGAGTTAATTACGAACTGGGGGCATTGTTTGCCTCAGATATTGGCAAATAGCGGCGCAGTCTCCCACTTTTCCTGGGAGAATCAATGGCTAACAGCCGTTCTGGACCCATTTTTGAATGCAGCCGAGTCAGTTTGAGTTTTGAATTCATTTTCCAACTGGCTGGGCACACAAAGTGACACCATCACCATCACCGTCACCACCCACCCAGAAACTGAAGCCAACCCAGCCAACCGCCTTTATGAAACTTTCCCGGCGAGTGCATTCGTAAACTTTTTTTTTTGTGGCCCTAACTTTATAAGCAGTCCGATGCATTCGAATATATATGCAATTATTTCAGTGAATTTACTGTTAATTGGATGAACCTCGGACGGAACCCGGAGGGGCGGTATTAACTGGGGCAAAATGAACACAAGTCGACTTCAAATGAGTAACTTCATGCAAATTCATTGAAAGTGACTTCGCATAAGTGCACTCGAGATCTCTGAAAAGTATCTCTATTTTTCGATCACAAGCTTCCCGCTAATTCCTTATGACTAATGGCTATAACTAATTAGTCCCGACAACACACACGTACAGCAAATACACATAAAATTAGTCATAAAGAACACGTATTCCTAAAAAATCAGACACATATTTTGTCTAGAGAATTTCTCTTTAATGTTTTTTGTTTATTTATAAAAATAAAAAAATACAGAAGCCAACCAGGCTAAGGACAAAGAAATAAATTAAATCCGAAATTAACTTAAAGAAAATAAAACATATATGTATGATTTAGGAAATATGTACTATAGAGTTTATTTCTGTGTATCTGATATGTGTTTAGCATTCGAGTGCTTTGGCAGTTCCACATAATTGTATTATCAGACCAATAAACTGGAATTTTATTGACGAAACGTTACTAACAAATTAAAGGGCAGAAGGGGTAAACAAAAATTAAAATAAAATTATTGTTTACAAAGAAAAACCAGCAGGGGAAATACTTTTTTTTTATTTTAAATTCCACCACTTGGCTTTTAATGGATCAAACTCAATTAAATATATAATCTGCTTTGCAATTCTGATCTTATTTGAACTGACTAGTATTACTAGTAGAATGTTTAAATTAATTTTTCTATATTTAGCTAGGCTAATTTTAAAGCTAATTGTTCATAGTTGTATTGCCTCGGTTTTCGGTTGATTAGAGGGCCCATAAAGCCGAAGATATTCGACTAATGGAATCTGGTTTGATTTCTCTATTTCGTCTCTGTTTCGGGCGTCTGTCTCTGGGCTGCAAATTGGTATTAATTGATGGGGAGGACGGCGGCCGAACTTGTTGCCAGTCAGTCTGTCATTCGGTCATTCAATCATTCAGCCATTGCCAAAAATATTTCGGAGCCAGTGCGCCTGCGTCGAGTGCAAGAAAGAAAGCAAGAAAAAGAGTCTCAAGGGAATACAGACACACTCGGATAACGTAAAAAGTGTTTTTGGAAGAGTGGAGACTGCCTAAAGGCCACTATTTGCCTCTGCTGGCTGCTCTGCTGGGAGGAGCTCATAGCGAGGCCCCTCTGTATGTACTCTGCCATGGAAGCATTTCTCTGTTGGCATCCAAAATCTTCCCACACTGACCCACACCCATACAGAAGCCGAAATTTGTGACAATTACGTCAATTTCGCGCTGATTTTTCTTCATCTATCTACAACTGTATCTGTATCTGTAGGAAATATCTCAACTGCTTATGTGGCTGTGTGTATCTGAGTATCTGCAGCGCATCTCTTTGGCCAGCCATTCAATTCATGTTCACACGTGTGTTTATTTTGCTCCGATTTTGGCGCGGGGGCGTCGTGTCAGTCAAAATGGGAAATGGTGCTTGAGGAGCTTGAGGCCAAGGGGGGCCAGCGATGATTGGGTGTGTGTGGGTTATATGAAGTGTTACGGCATTTGTGGCATTGGCTTTCGGATCTCGGGTTGTATAAAAATATGTTGTATATTAAAAATTTGTAGGAAGCCGGCCGACGATAAAGCAAATTTAAATTCACTTTCAGTTTGCACAAAAAAGTTGCCATTTTGCGGTTTCGAATTGTTCATTTTTACACACACATTTTGATTGAATTACCTTTTTATTCTGCATATTTTATTTTGAGTTTTGCGGTTTGAATCTATAATAGTTTGAAGGGCATACATATCTCATTTGCAGGACTTTCAACATTACCAATGGAGTTGCCACAAAAAAGTGCCACTTGAAATTAATTCCTATTAGATTGAATGATTTTTATCAGAACTCTTAATTGCATGAATAATTCATCGATTAAGTGAGTCTGTTGGAAAAAAAGAGATTCAACGATGACTACTATCCCGTTTAATCAATCAATTTTCAGCCTATGCCATTTTGCGTCCAAACTGGAGGGACTTATCTCTTGTGAGACACTTTTGCGGGCTTCGGCCAAGCGCTGAATCATGCTCGATGTTAATGCTAATGCAAATAATTGTTAGAGTTGGAAACTAAAGCCAGTGGGGGGATATACTGGAGAGGGGAACGGCGCCAGGTAGGCAGTGGTCTAGTAATTAAGGAACGTGGCCAACAGCAGCTGCAGTAAGAGGGGCGAAAGCAGACACATGCCGCACAGCAATTTACAATTGTTTGCTTTCCGTCGCCACAGGCCAATAGCCGACAAATCCAAACCGTTTAAAGGTGACTCGTTGTCTTGGATCGATTTTGGGGCTAGCATATGACAGGCCACCGATTAATTTGCCATTATTTTGGCACACTCCAGGGGTCAATCAAAGGTCAAGCAAGAATCAAGTACATTAACCTTATTTAAAGTCGACTCAGGAGTGGGAGTAGGGAGAACCGACAATGCTTTAAAAGAAGCTCACTGCGATATGAGGCTTAATTAGAAACGATGTTAACACGCGACTGCCGGCGGAGATAGCGGCCCACACAGTGGCTGGGTATCTGGTGGGCCTATAAGAGTATCTAATTGTATCTGCGTACCTCGCAAATTGAGATAAACTCGGTACACACGGCGTATGAGTGTTTCCCCTGCAGACTCAGCCCCTCGGACAAGATCGTTCAGCAAAAATCGGTAAACGTGTTTGCCCCTAATTTGATGTGCTCGGCTTTGCTGTTGCTTCGCTTTAATTGAGCAACTTGGATTTGTGTTACCTCGGAATGTGTCTTTCATTTTGCTGTAGCACTGTATGTTTTTGGGATGAGCTCATGGCGTTTGTTCAATTGCCAGGGCAACATGTTTCGAATGTCGGTTAATTAGCTGAAGCTGAAGATTGGCAAACTGGGCGGCGCGTGGGCCTATCTGATTGGCTACGATAGGGATTCCCTCGAGGCCGTTTTAAATTATTTTAAGGAATATTTAAAGGTTTATCGCACTATTTAGCATTTATGGCATTACATTGCAGGCAAACTCGCATAAACCCATGCTGTCCTTGGTCGGAATTTGCATATGTCAGATGGAATAAACCCATTGAACCGCATAAAAGCCACTAAATTGACAGCGTCAACAGCAGAATAACGAATAACAATAACAATGGTCTATCATGCCACTCCACACGCGTCAATGGCATCAAAATATATGCGTAGAAAATAAATAAATAGTGGTGGGACACGAAAATAGAAATTATAAATAAAGCAGCCGCAATTGAGGAGGCTGGAGGCTGGAGGCCGGAGACTGGGGCCTGATAATCAAACAATTCTAGAGCAAAATCTAGAATCTAGCGATTCAATTTGTTTATGAATTGGCTGGGGGAGTGGGGCAAATCCAATTTAGAAGCTAAAATATTTACTCTCCAGCTTAATTTTCCATTATCTTGCGAAACCTATTCATGGGATTTTCAATCAATATGCTGCAAGTTGACTTTAATTAAGAGTAAATTTTAATAACTTTTGCGCAGTTTGAAAGCCGGAAGGAAACTTTGCTAATTGCACACAACAGGACCAACCGAAGCGTATCCTTCGAGTTTCATGGTGGCGAAAAAGTGGGCCACTCGATTACTAGTTTACGCGAAGTGGTTGGGTTAGCCCGAGCCAGGCCTGAGCGATTGCCTTGGCCTTTGACCTTCGACAAGCCTCCTTTTCGCTTGAGTAGCCCACATCCACATCGACATGAACATCCGTGCAGCTGCTTCAATTTTCCAAACCGAGAACTTGGCTAACAAATGAAGCGAAAGCTCAACTTTGGCCGCCTGCAGTTTTATTCGATTCACGCACAGGTGGGCGCGGAGGTGTCAGGATGAAAAATGGCATTCCAAATGTGCGTAGAGACCGTGGGGGCGGTCCAGGTGAGCGAAGATAAATCAACGGGCTGGGTATCCGGTGGGGATGAGAGTATTGGCGCGCAATGGAATACTTAATTAAGTCAATTATTCTGATGCGATTGCAGTGTAAAATGTGCAAATGGCGTATCAATCGGCCACACGGGGCGTATGGATAATATGGACAACCCACCACCCACCAGTGGGATCCAACCACCAAGCACTTACCCACTTACCCGCCTCCAACTGGCGGGCAACTGCCACTCACCTATCGCCCAAAGCCAAAGAACACACCTGGAAATCCTTGACCAGTTGACAGCTATTATCGCTTTCATGTGTGGCTGTGGACATTGCAACATAATATCTTGCCGCAAAAAAAACAAAGAAAGTATAAAAAAGAGTCGAGGAGAAAAGAAACGGGTTGAATGGATACAAAAAATCGATTTTTCAAGCACTCTACTTAATAGGATGTTGCTGATGTTTTATTCAATGATAAATCATAGGTATTACTTCACCATGATACCATTTAAAACCTGACTATTTCATGTTTAAATTATTATTTTTATTGCTTATTAAGTCTTTAGTCATTTTTCGCGGGCATATGGTGAGCATAAATATTAATGTTGCAATTATTTATTGCTCCCGAATTTTATGGACCACATTATGGCGTATGCGTAATGTGCACAAAGAGAAAACAGGAAAATTATAAGCTCGGCCATAAAATGGAACAATGAATGGGCTTCCCCCAACCACCCACCTCATAGGAGGAGGTCGCCACTCGTCCACTCAATGGACCAACTTTATTGATTCGCCAGAAAGCATCCGGATACCAACCAGAAAAAATATCCTTTTCCTTGCGCATTTCTTCCTTTTTTGATTGCAATTTATCAGCTTGAGTCTTATCTTATGGCAATATCCAAATAATAAGCACATTCAAAATTTGCATATCACTCCCTAGGCTGGCTGGCGGCGTTTGGCAGCTGCGCTAATCTGCCCCGAAATGTAGCACGCCCCCCTGGGGCGGCGTGTCAAGCGGGACAGGAGGTGCCTATTTAGAGGATGAAGGCACTTCAAATAATTCTAGCGCTGTTTTTGTATTTGACGTCTAAAGATATTTTTTTTAAAAAGGTATTTTAGATTTTATCAGGGATTTTCAAGCGGTACTATTAGGCGTATGAGTAATGTTTTCATATTAATTATATATAAATCCAGAATGTGTTTTTTATAAATTACTCTTCAAAGTTTGTTCGATAAGATCCATTGATCAATTTAAACAATAATATTCTACTAAACAAAATTGATCATTTAAATAGGTACGCCTTCTTATAAATAATACGTATCGTTAATTATAACTATATAATAGGTATTATTCTTAAAACATTCATAAACTAATGTGATGTACTCTTTAAATAAATACAATTTTGATCAAAGAAGTTGCCAATATTTCTCTCTCTGTGGCAGAAACCCCAGAATGAATGAGCTGCAAAATGTTGGAAAAACAGAGGAAGGCCGAGAGACAACCATTTCCGTTTCTCTTTCTCCCGTAAGCGGAGGGGAAGGCGGGGGTAAATGCGCAGCAAATGAAACAAAGATGCAAATGAGTGTGCGAAAGGGAGAAATCGAAAAGAAAATTGTGATAAAATAAGGTGAACAAGTGGGTGGAATGGGCAGGTCGGAAAGAAAAAAAAAAAAAAAACCCAAAATTCAAAGATGTAGACTGGCTTCGAATCCATTTTACGCACTTTGGTAGTATCGTCGAAACATCGAAAAGCCCCCAGGCGTTAATTGGATTTATTTGTAAATTTCTTTTTATTACACACAAAGTTTTTCAATTGCACATGTGTGTGTGTGTGTGTGTGAGTGTGACGGTGTGTGTTTGTAGTTGCATCTGTGTAGGAGGCCCCTTTGTGCTTTTGGCCTCCGTTTGACCCTCCACCTCCGCCGTTGCCGCTACCGTGTTTGCATTTCGGATTTTGTTGATGCTTTTTCAATTCCATTTTCGATGCTGCCTTGATGTTCTTGTTGCTGGCCATAAAAATCGAAATCAATAAAACGAAAATTGATGCTTTCAGCCGTAAAACAAAAAACGGAAATTGAAATGTGGTAAAGTGAGTGAAGGACCACAGCCACAAACACAATCGCACAGTCACAGTCACGGCTCGACTTGGTCACAGGAATGGTAGGGTGAATGGGGCAGGGACCAGCCCTGTGGATCCTAAAATCTGGATTGGGGGGGGGATGGAAATTTCATTTCAGGGTTACAACTATGGAATAAATTTATTACAGGTCCTTGGTATTTATCCGAGCAGTCCCTGTGGCGAATGTCAAAGGTTGCTAGTAATACCCATAATTGAATACTCGTGTGTTTATCGAAAGATAGATGAAATCCATTTCTGATTATGTCCAATTAAAAGCCAATCAGTCAGCAGGAGCTGTAAACCGATTTCAAAACATTAAACGTAATTCCAGCCGAAATGCAAACCGAAATCCAAGCGTCGCCCACAACAAACAGCTCATATCTTGGATGGCATATGTACATATTTATATGCTCATGGGTATGTTTGTATATGATGCCATTTATTTGCTTAAGATTAGATTAAAAGTAGCGCCGTCTACTGGCTCTGAGAATTGCTTAAAAAAACACCAAAACACAGCAACCTTGGGCGGACACGACACAGAATATCATGAACACAAAACTAAGGGGATATTTAAGGGATTTATAAATTATTTCAATGGAAAATAGTTTTATACTGAAAATAAAATTATAAAATTTATTATTCATTTTAGAGTGAATGATATATATTTATGTATACCTTATCAAAGACACCCTGCCACCACTTTTTGGACTTTACGAATTTGTTTATTACGTGACTGTCTGCGTGTTTTTATCTGAGTTTGCGCCTAGATAGTTTGCTCTAATTTGATTAATCCGGGGCCTTTTTTCTACTTGGAAAGTGATTGTATTTTTAAATTTTAAATGGCCGAATTGAAAGCCAAAAGTCTGCAGCAAAAGAATAGCCGAGACAGTTGCCAAAACATTCCAAATAAACGCCTACTTGACAGCCAACTCATGGGATTGCGAACAGAAATCGAGAGTGGCGAATATTTTGTTTTTTTTTTAGTTGCAATTCGAATGTGGAATTCTGTGGGCAGCACAGCTGAGATTTCAACACACAAATGCGTAACTTGCAACTCGCCAAAAATGGCGACAAAGCATTGAGCTCAGCTCGCGGTTCGGCGACAAACTTACAGATACTTGTATCCGCCAGATACTTTCAGACTTGCTTCGTACATGAATTTATGATGACGACTTGATGTCTCTTTTTTTATATACTGTATTTTGTTTTATATTTTTTGGACTTACTCAATTCTGGTCTGGGGGCTTTGGCATATTTTTGGTGTTCATAAATTAATATGACGCTCACGTTGTCGTGAGATACACGTAGGCAGGACTCCTGACTGACTGTTTGTCTGACTGACTGTATCTATATCGCGAATATATCAAAAATTTAATTTTATTGTGCAGATTTTTTGAGTTGCTGGCACGCACAGTGGGCATGTCAAACATCTCTGCGGATGACAAGAATGTTTGCACTGCGACATTAACCGCCCACCCACGGACCCCCATGGAATAGACCGATCCGGCCCCCCACTCACTCCGCCCACTTAGCCCCCAACAACAATTTAATCTGCGTGTCCATTGTACTCATATGCTAAGTGAATACAAATTGCCCGTAATTACGGAATGGCAGCCAGTTCAGAAAAGTTTGCGTAGTGTCGAGTGCGCCACATAAAAATAGAAATAATAAAATTTAATCGTACATCAAATTGCGCGGCAAATGAAATTGTTCGTTTCTGGTCAGAAATCAAAATTAAATTACGGTAGCAAAAACTTATGAATGGGGGACCATTTCAACCCATCCTCCCTCTTCTCATTTGTTACCCTTCTTGTTGCTTTTTTTGCCCCCAAAGTGCGAAGTGCTAATGGACATAGCTCTGAGGAAATGACAGCAAGTTTGAAAAAAGTAATAACTGTCAGACTGTAAGCTTTTTAAAAATACTTTTAAAACCCGCACATATTTAGAGTCTAATTTGAGGGCCCGATAAGCTGTGGCACGCCCTCGTTTAACTGACGCCTTAGGCCAATTTTTGTTATGGTTTGTATTTTGTCAGCTATTCATGTGATCCACCCGAAAACTCTCTACTTTCATTGATAAACCTAATCAAAGAGGCCTCTTGATTAACTGCAATCGGTTCCACCGGCAGCTTATCTGTTCTGGGTAACTGGATGTCGGCCAGACGACGACTATGATTGCTGTTGCGGTTGAACTGGCTGAGCTGGTCGAGCTGCCGAGTGGCCACTGTGACCTGCTCGGAATGGCACTCGAGTGTCGGCCACTTAATAACGAATTTCTGGCTGCCCGAGGGCCAGTCGTAAAGATGCAACCGAACACGGATTGGGTTCCCGGCAGAACTGCACTTTAAAAGGAGGGTCACCAAAGAGGGAGATATAGGGGGACTCTGAAAAGGTCAGAAAAGAGGAAAATGCAATATGAAAAGCGCCGACCTCATGCTATGAAGTCGTCTCGAATTACAGCCTGCAGTGTTCCTTCTCTCTTGACATTTTTGCCCACTGCTCGGGTTCTCATCCTCTTATTAGTTTGCTCTTTGTTTTGGTGGGATTTCGTGTTGCACACATCCCTCTGAGGTTGCAATTCCAGCATACAGTGCGTATACTTAATTAATTGAGACAAATTACCCATACGCCGTGGGGGTGAATGACTGGCACAAGTTCAAACCGAGTTTGAATTGAAAAGCTCCGATTTGATTACTTTTTTCGGGGGAAGTGAAAGGCACACTTGGTCTATCGATCCATGGGCAATTATTATTCGGTTTTATTGCTTTCCTTATGAATTGTGGTCCCATTCGGGAGCACCTTGAACCACATTATGGGCGAAATTGGCCCGCTGACGATGAATCTGCCACGGGAGCGGGCGGTTCCCGAACTGTCATAGATTTCAATCAAGCAATCAAAAGCGGCTCGTGCTAAGAAATGTTGCAGGTTTTGCCGTCTGAGTCGGAGGCAATAATACGAATCCGAGCCACCGGCTTGGGCACGCCATCATCTTTGCCCCTGTCTGCCCCCAGAGGAGGCATTTCGGTCTTGACTTCGTTCCGTTCTCCATTCGCCGCGGATAAGTATGTGCGGGGTTTCTGGGCAGCTTTTCAGCACGCCACTTTATGTAAGCATCGAAACTAGCGCCTGTCGCGCCAGCACACAGCTCACAGACAGCTAGACAGATACAAAGATACAAAGCGCCAGCTAGACACTAGCTAAGATACAAGTACAGCTGCATAGATACATTTGTATCTACACGCGAGCAAGTTGTGTGGTTATAGTTTTTGTTCTTGCTGTTGTTGTTATTTTTGTTGTTGCTTAATGCAGTCAGTATTGTTGTTGGTGCAATTTGCGAATATTCGTTACAAGGTCGCTTCGTTAAATGAAAAGTGCGAACAAAAAAACCAAATAAAATATTGTCTAACATCAATAACCGTGTGGAATACAAAACCCGATTAATTTGGAATTTTTGGATTACCCTATACTCACAAATTTGAATTTTTGTATAGCATTTTATTTGCATTATACAAAATACATTATATAAAATAATTGGTTTACTCTCTGCTCTCTCCGCATATAAGGTCACTTTGAGTACTAATTTAAATTGAACTTAATTTAATTGATATCGAACTTTCTCTCCAGGCTTCTCTGCGTATCCGAGTATCTGTTTCCCTGTGATGTTGCCAACAGCTGCAGCCATTTGTGGCCTGCCCCTTGCACTCTTCCTCCCCACCTTATATAGCCGCCTCCATGCCACATCCCGCAGCCATCAACCAGGTCCACACTCGACCAGCAAAGAGCAACAATGAGATGAAAATTTACAAATTGAATTTTCTGTCAGCTGCCAGGACGGATGGTTGACGCAAATGACTTGCTGCCCCTCAGCCCCGCCCCCTTCTGTCCATACGCCTTCGTTCCATCGAGGAAAATAATTTTTGTGGCCGAATTCGGTTCGCTTTTGGGGGTACCCTGGGCGCACAAAGTGCACCACATCTTCCAAATCAGATGCGAATGGAGGCACTGGCCTGTGGAAAGCGGACCATTACGCGTTCCTTTTGGCCAATGCATCGGGGGCCACTAATTTTCCCGGTAATTGCTTGACCAGGCCAAAAGTTGCCAGTGTATCTGATGTTCGCAGCTGTCGTGGTTGCTCTTCATGCGATGACATAATCGTATCTCAGAGTGCATCTGTTTGCGAATACTTCGGTCATTGGCAGGCGTAAAATATTATTATTTTTAGGGGGCAAGTTTTGGGGGGAATTCATGAAACAAATTATATAAATATTATAAAGAGGTCTCTTTAATATTTGGAGGTGTTTTAAATTGTCAGTTAATGCGTGGGCCAAGAGGATTCCAGGGAAGAGTTAGCTTCGTGTACCTGGTACGCTTCGTCTGCTGCACTGGCGGATTAATCCTCGTAAAGCATCTCATCCAGCTCCGCCCTGGTCCTGTCAGCCTCGCCCCCCATGTACAGTGCACCCCCTATACCCACCTGGGTGGGTGCTTTTTCGTCCGAATGTCGAATATGGCCAAGGGTTAACTATGTACAATGACGTCAATGGTGGCCCCTCACTTCAAAAGGGGCGGTGGATCTCTGGACCTGGATGGCTGGCTGTTGTGTGCTGCTGACACATTGCAACATGCAACAAGCGGCCTCAACAACACTCAAAGCCGAAGCTGCAAAAATCCAGCGAAGCTGAAACTGAAACTTTCTGTTGACGTCGTTAGCATAGTAGTGGCCATACTGATGTTTTTGGCATGTCCCTCGCCCTGGCCCTCTTTTTTTTGGCTTCTGTTGCTGGTAGAGGAGTGTAACGGTGTCCCGAGAGTAAAAACTTTGGCCCTTTTGTTGGCCAATAGCTGGCTGACGGCTGGCTCCAGCGCTTAATGGTCCAACTTGCCGCCGACAATTTTCCCTCTTTCGAAGAGTTTATTAATTTAATTTCAGCGTTGAGTTTCTTTTTGGCCTGAATTATCTGGAAAAAGCCTAAAGGAAGGAAAACAAATGGAAACTCATTTATGAAGATTATAATAATAATTTTTTAAAGCGTTTAAAGCTTTAAATTACTTCATATATTAATATAATAACACTTGAAAAGTGTTATTGATAAAAAGAATGTTTTAAATTTTATTTTATATTGCAATTTAAATATCCAAAAACATCAAAGGTATTAAATATATATACTAGATCCTACTAGTCAGACCACGAGAAAGGTTTTTTTGAAAAGAGTAAAAGAGGACGACCCCTCTTCCTCCCCCTCCCCCTCTTCATTTTAGATCCTTTGAGTACGCCATTAGTTGCGCATTTCATTCGTATTCCGCCCATTCCTCTGGTCATCTTTTTCACTTTTTTTCACCACTGGCAACTGCATTTCCGCGCCAAACGAACTGGCTTGTTTATGCCACTCCCCCTCATCAGCCAGCCTCATTTCGGCTATTTAAAACGAGCGTTTCATGTAATATGCGTCATTCATTTGCTTTTTATTTTTGGCACTGAACGATTTTGGCAGCCCCCTCCCCCACAAACGTTGCCTACTTTCGGGCTGCGACGCATTTAAGCATTTTTTGGTGAAACGTCATTTAATGGCTAAAAAAAAAAGGGAAGAGCGGACCACAGCTGACGCAAAAGATTGAATGAAAGATGGGTTCGGCACGGGGAGGAGAAGGGCTGGGGCGCATCCCTGAGTGGCGCGTATAATTGTCCTTGAACTTCCCCCCAGAGACAGCGGACAAACAGGGTTGGGAATTCGGCAAATGGCAAACATTCAAACTATTCTCCCCCGCCTCCGGCGAACCTTGGAATATGCCCCAAAACGTATTGAAAAGCAATCATGGCCAAGATATATGGCCAGCATGGCAGCACAGGGTCAGGGTCAGAGAATGCGAATAGAACTGGCCAATTCGACGATTGCAAATGATATGGCAAATTGACTCGGAAGTGTGCAGATTGTATTATCCTTTCGGCCAAAATACCATCGAAGTATGTACGAGCATGCCTGAAAATTGAATTCGAAATCCAATTAACTAATACAGCTCAAGGATTGCCTGGAATTTTATTTGCATATAGTTGGTATCCTGCTTGGAGTTTGGAATTTTCTTACCATATTTTGCCTCCTTTCAACCCAAAAGGTTTTCTTGTCTTTCATTCGTCATTTGTTCTTTTTCCTCATTTCTCCTATTTGCGGGTTCTGTTTATTTTTTTTGATTTTTTGGACCACAAATTGTGCCCAACCTTCAAAGTCCTTTCGGGGGGAGTCGGTATTTTTACTTTGCATTTGTTTGAGATTTTTATATCCTTACAGAGGATACTGACATTTTCACTAAAAAGGGGAAATTATGAGAGGAGGTTAGTAAAGGTATACATATTTTTGGCCAGAAACCTCGTTACGGTTCAAAGCAAAAGTGACCTTAAGGTTCGTATATCAAATTTCAAGGACATAGCCTTGAAAGTTGATCACTTAGGTCCTCTATTAATTGATAACATCGCTTGCCACCTTTTTTAATCAATTCTTGATTAAATGTATTAATTTGTTAGAGCATTTGACCTTCGGCTAGGGCGCTCCCCGGGTTATTAATAACATTTCCATAATTGTGGAAACGAATTTCAAATGATTTGCAGTCTGTTTGGGTCACGCACTTGCCCTTATGTCCTTTTTGGGCCCGCCCCCCAGTCCCACTCCCCGACTCTGTCTGTCTGTCTTTGTTGGGCAACACGTGTCAAGGATTAGGGGTTGGCCTGCGGCCGGACTCGACCTGCTCTGGGCCTGGTTCATTAGCGTGTGGCCATTGGGACTGGAGCCTCGCCCCTCTCACCCCCTCCCCCTCCACCACATAAATTGCCCCAACTTTAACCCTTTGGGTGGGAGTGGGTGAAAGAAGGGCGGCAGTCAAGCGTTTTATCGGCTCAGACCAGCAGTCACTAAAAAGGCTTAAAGGCCGCACAGACCGCAGCTGCCAGAGATGCATCGTCATCGAGCAGGGCCCCCTCGTCCTCACGGCCAAGTCCTCATGTCTGCAGGCTTCGATTCTGCCAGCCAATGCGTTCGCCTGGCGCAGTGGCATATCTCCTTTGGTTGCACTTGAGAAAAACTTAATATGCTTATGGGAAATAATATTTGGCAAAGAGTTTGTGACTACCATAAGTGTTTAAGATTCAAAATTAATATTTCTTTAAGCAGGAAAGCAAATATAATATACCAGTTTTTTCAATGTAGTTGCCACAGCTTCCCGTACATGCAACTATTCGCATTACCTTGGGCCTTCGCCGTCCTGCCTGCGGCGGTTGATCATTTCTGCTCGACTGCTGCCATTGCCAAGGATATAATTGCATTTATTCGCAACTTTTTCCGTTTCCTTTCTATTTGGCCTCCACTTTCCTTTTGGCAAGCTTTAAGACTTTTCCTTTATGTAAGCACTTTCCTCCTGCGACTCGGTGATTTATTTGGCTCGAGTTTTGTTTTCCACAAATTGATTTCTGTGAATTATGACGGTTACGTTAGGGTTTTCCAAGGCTTGTTCGAAGAGAACCCACCTCTTCCCAAGTCGATTGCCGGGCGATTGATTTACGCAAAGATTTCGGACAATCTATGAGGGTAAAGGTTATTTATGCGATGGCTCGATAATCGGTCGTCGAGTGGTTTATAGGCACCTCAATTATTTTACATAAAATAACTTCAGAGTGATATTTTCCCTTTTATAACTTGGCCCAGACTTTGGTCTGTTTTGTTGCGAAAGAGCCACTTCATTCGTTTTCATATTTTGTAATTTTCCGAGATCATAAAAACTTACGGCCACAGCGAACGCAGAAAGTTTTGGAGGCTAAAAATAAATCCACTCGGTGTATTTCTTTGTTTGTTTGCGGCGTCCCATTAGACTCGTTTTGTCTTAATATCAATTACGGGAGCAGAGTAGGCCCAGTCATAACCAGAATCCCGTCGCGTGGAGGCCGTAAAATGAGCGGGACATCCCGGGGCTGCCAAAGGAGCCTACAAGATTCCAAAAAGTGAGATTCGGGAGGGAGAAAGCGAAGCCCCCAAGGCGGCTGGAAGAGGTGGAGAAAAGCCATTAATGGCCCAAACGGCGCCTCACTTCTGGGGCAATCATGTGTGGCTAAGTCCGAGGTGACAGCAACAGCACCAGCAAATAGAACAATGCGATGGGTCAGGGGCTTGGGATTAAGGGGAGGCCAGGCAGGCTGACAGAATGGTAGGCTGGATGTCACAAAGCCCTCAGGCATTCAGGCATTTCTTGCCTTGTTCGGAGTCCGCAGTCCGGACCCAATTGAGCCCGAATCAATCAGCCATCAGTCGTCGTTGAGCTGGTAAACATGCGTTGAATGTTTGGCACTTGGAGCTCGACATCAATTAGGAAATGCAATTTCAGGTTTCGATGACTGGCCCCCAAAAAAGTCAGGGAAATTCGGGTGTGTCGAGGACGAGAGATTTCGAGTGTCCTAATTGGTAGCCTGAACTGGCCATAAATTTAAACAAAACCAATTTCGTGTCGCACAAAAGTTTGTCAGCTTCCAGCAGGAGGATGAATTATTGAGACTTGTTCTGGGCCAGGGGCAATAGAGACCCAGAAATAACTACTATATCCAGGAGGTTATTGAAAATAATATTTTGCAGTTTCGGTGATTTATTTGCCAATACGGTAGCAGGTTTAAGTTCCAAAGCATTTCCGGCAGAAAGGGGACTGTAATGCTTATTCAATTTAGAACTTCAGCTTTACATATTTTTCTAAACCATTTTTATTTGCTTTGTGTTCCATGGCCCCTTTCAAATATCAAGTTCAGGTTCAAAAGCGTTCTGCAACTGATGTTAAAGAAAGGTCAAAGGCAAAGGCGAAAGGAAAATACTGGCAGGATACTGGCTCTGACAACCTGGGCGAATTTGTCACTTTATATTTGCCCCAACGTTGCGTATACGCAATATAGTAGCTGCAGCAGTAGCTTGCTCGTGCAGCTTGAGGCAAGTCAGCTAGCAAATGGCGAATAACATTCTATGTGCTTATACAGTAGACTCTAATAAGTTTAGTTTCTCTAATAGAGAACAAATAATTGTGTTGTTCTTAGATATGTTCTGCAATCAAAGACAAGTTTAAAATTCACACAACTCTTATTTTTAGTATCGAATAAAAATGGTTTTTATTTTAGTCATGCTTCACTGTATCTGTATTTGAAGAGTAGGAATGGGCTAACAAAGGAAAGTGCGTGGCAAGCGAGGCATCACAGTCGTGGCACGTTTTTGCAGCGCGCTGCTCTAACTAGCAGGACTCGCACCTCGCCCCCCTCCCCCTTGGATGTGGTATGCCTGTGTGCCAAATCAGCAGGCAAAGAAATTGCAGGACCTGAACACTGGAGACAACCATAAAACGCCTGGCAAAGGTCACGAACACAACCTTTTAGCTGCTCCGAGTATTTCTTCTCGAGCCGTTGCCGCTACTGTGGAAAATGTATTTTTTCTCGTTCGCTTGGGGGCACTCTCTCCCCCTCCAACCTCCAAACCCCCCGTACCTCGTACTTTCTTTCTATCGCTATCTCTGTCGCTCTCCCTTTGGAGGTCCCACTCTATCCTCCAACACGCATCAGCGATTTTCACTCAACGCTGATAGTTGGCACCGCCACTGGAGAAAGCCGTGAAAGCGAAAAGCGTCGAAAGCGAGAGCTGTGCCTCCGAAGGTGAAGTGCCTCCGAAAAGTAGCTGGCAACTCTGGCCAAGGACATGGCTCACGAGCCTCTTTAAAGAGGAATCGCTCTGGTGCTCTCCCGCTCTGGCTTCCTGCCCTCCAGTACAGGACATTGATTAGCCAGTCACTGGGATCTGGGATCTGGGTTCTGGTATCTCGGGGGAGCAGGCGACATAAAAGCGACTCTGAAATTGGCATTTCGGGGGCTCGTAATTGTGGCTATTTTGGGAGGAATTTTACATTTTTTACAACGAGTTTACAGACTCTTTTTAGTGAGCCATAACCTTAGATGAGGCTGAGAGCAGTAAGTACTTTACTTACGTTCTTAAATCCCTTGAATGCCAAGATAAAGGCCAATAACGAATGTTCAATATTGGCAAATTATGGCAATCCAGGACACGGAACATTGGCCAGCTAATCCCAACTAATGAAAACCCAGTCAAACGTTAAATTGAAAGGGCCTTCAAGGCGGTAGGGTTATCACTCTAGGCCGATAACGGCATCAGTCCTGCCCCACCGAATCTTTGACATTCTAGATTCGAATTTAAAGGCCCACCCACCCCGAGAACTGTGTCATTATGAGTTCTGTCTATAAGGGCGGAGAAATGGGAATACGTGTCTGGCATTCTCAAGGTTGGACTTTAATGCCTTCTCATCAGAGGAGCAACGATGCCAGCAGTCTGTATATATACGTAGCACACTATAGGAGTATGTCTGTAAGCCCTATGCAAATATCCGAATGATAACAACGCACTTCGGAGTAAGGGACCTTGGAATGCGGTTTGCTTCGTTGTGCCCTTCATTTGGAATAATATTTAAATAGTTTGCCAAATGCAAAGCCATCAAGTACAATATAGCATATACACTCCGTATAGCCCATGGTAAGTATATACGAGGGGCAAGTGTGAGTGTTATGGTGTTTGTGTTCTTTTGATTTATGCGCCTTTGCACAAACATTTTCTCATTCATATTTTTATTTTTGGCTATTTTTGCACGCAACCTAAAAGCGTCCAATGCCACAAGGAGGGAAATAAGGACGGCATAATGATGGGATGGTGTGGTAGCATAGCAGGATGGGCCATAAGACACATTTCTGGCAATAGACAGGACCCTGGAAAGGTGGCGCCAGATTTACGGTAGACAAAATGTGAAATAGAATGGCATACGAAAACAAAACCTTTTGCGACACCATAAGCACGACTTAAAGCCATAAATCTTGCACGAACAATGCGGGCTACGGGAGTCAACTATCCGCATTCCACTTGCCACATGCCACAGAAATCTTCGCCACATTAAAGTTCCATCACCTACCTCTGAGTTGCGGAAACGGATTCTGTTGGACTTAGCCTTTTTTTTGGGGCCAAGTTAAGCGTTTTATTTTACATTTCGTGCATTATTTTTTATGATGTATATTTATTTTAATACACCCACCCTTCTTCACCTTTGGCCGGAAAAAAGTTGCCTACTTCTAGGCTATGCTCATAATCGCTTAACTTTATTCCATCTGGCTAGCTGGCTGGCTGGCTGGATGGCTGAGAAGGAACAGTGGGTGGGGCGGCGTTCCAATAAACGCTTCCGAACTTTGTCCAACGATGTGCGAATGATAGAGTGCGGGGTGGCAGTAGGCGTAGGGAATGGGCAGTGGGTGGTGGGCGTGGGCGTGGGCGTAGGCGAAGGCGGCTCTCAGGTAGCTCCTTTCGTCTCTTCCTGTCCCGCTCTCTCTCTCTTTCCGGGGGGACCCTTTTTTCGGGGCTTTGTGTGCAGCGCTGGCTCTGCCATAAAAGTCCCGTAATCATTACGAGCCAGCCAGCTGTTTTCCCTGCCACGCGCAGCATCCGAAACAAAACAAAAACAGCTACATAAAATCAAGGGAAGCCGGCAGAGGGTGGCAGGTGGCGGCACACGAAGAATGAAGAAGGTGAAGGGGCAAAGAAAGCGAAAAGGAAAAAGGCGAAAAAAGAGAAAAGAGGGAAAACATTGCTGCCTTTGATGGCTGAGGTTCGTTTCGTTTCGAGCGATTTTGGAGCTTAACCTTGACTCGCTTACGGGTGACACTGGGAAAAAAGATTAGTTGGTATTTGGAAAGTAGTAGTAGTTAGAAAAATATTAACTCTAAATATTACACTAAATAATTAAAAATGTAGTAAAATCAATATTTTTGCGCTAAAAATTTCTTTAAAAAATTTTAAGAATATAAATTTAAATACCAAAGATCAAACGAAACTTGCAAAGTTCATCTTTAAACAGATTTTTGGTAAAAATCTGATGAAAATTGCCTAAAATTATACCGAATAAGCTTTTTATTGATTTCAGTTTAAAATAATTTCTGCGACTATTACTGCTGATGGGGTTCTTATTTTTAATTTTATTTTTGTTTGTTAAATTTGTTTATATTTTTTTGTACTAAAATCTAGTTATACCTCAGGTTTCAAAATCCCCTAGACTACCGCCTTTTTCTCACAGTGCAGCAGAACGCGCATACGCAATGTGGGCGTGGAGCGCCATCTTGACGACGCCTGTTGTCACTGGCTTGGGCTTCTAATCTTATCTGTTACTTTCGGGTGCTGCTCCTGTTTGTGTGTGCGTGTGTGCGTGAGAGTTTCTGTATCTGCAAGTGTGTGTGTGTGTCTTGGGTCGCCTCCTCAAAGTCATTTAAAATTGTTGTGCACATAAAATACCAGGGGAGTGTCGGCCAAGGGGGCATGACAGGGGCATTCCTTCCTTTCGTTTTCCTTCACAAACAGCCGAGAATTCTTCCTAATTTGGTCCACGCGACTTTTATGACTTTAGTGCGGCTCCTCTTCACCATTCAATTTCACTTTCTTCGGGGGATTTAACCAAAAAATCCAAGGGGATGGGAAATTGGATTTGGCTTTGTGTTTTGCCATTGATTCATATTTTTAATGCTTACACTTTTGATTCTTTTGCTTACAAAAGAAGCTATTTTTAGTGTCACTCCCTTTCCTTTCCGAATTTCAATGGAATAACAAATTAATGTTAGCTCATTACCGATAATGACAGCAAGTTCTGGAAGTAGTACGAGCAGTATCCACACTCTCAGAAACGATTTAGGCCAACAATCAATAATTTCGCTGGAGGAAATTTTTCACATATCCTGTTGCTGGCAACCCATCCCCACCCCCCATCAAAGGACTCCCAGCTTTCACACCAGTTCACACCTCATTAGTTCCTTGGAAGCCCAGCTGGCTATGTTTTCCTGCGAGTGCAGCCTTTGAAATGCTTAAAAATAACAATATTGTGAAGGCAACTCGAATCGATGGGCAATTGATTAATTCGGCGTTAATAATACCCTAGGTTTTAGTCACCCAAGATGGAGGAGACTGGGGCGATCTATTTATAGGACGTCGCTGGGGAAATGGAAAAGTGAGAAATGGGAGCAGATTCTAGAAGAACATCTATCAAGGGCCATGTCCACCTGTCACACATAGTATGATGTTTCAATGGAAGAGGACGAGAGCAAATGCTTGAATGGGACATGGAAATGTATTTCCCTTACGACTCAACACTCGAGGCAGTTGTCAATTTCCGCCCTCGTCCTTAGGCTCCCCCTCAGCCTTGTCGGCCCTCGATTTCCGTTTCCTTCTCGATTGCCTCGATTTCTATACAGCTCCCTCCGACCTGTTCCCTGTGCGAAAGTCTTGCACGTGCAAAGCTTCTGGCAGAAAATCAATTAACTTAAATTAATTCCACGAATCGCATTTCGCTCGGCCCGGCCTGGCCTGGCCTGGCAAAAAGTTTCCCCTTTCGTCGGTTCCAAATTCCCAGTTCCCAGTTACCAGTACATTTGTGTGCTATCCAGCCAGTATCCTCGTATCCCCCGTAGCTCCACATGAGCTTAGCATTGTAAATTTGTTTGCCAGACTTTGGCTAAGCTCATTGGCTGAGAGCTTTGGCTGCTGTAATACCAAATGTTCCGACAATTTAATTTGCATTTTATGTGCCAATCGATCGACTAGAGGCTAGCGGGGGCGTACGAGGCCAGGAATTGAGGCTTGGCTTTCGCATATTATGGCCTGGGCTTAGGCCAGATAAATTCAATTGCCACATGTGGCTTGAGAAAGTGGTAATCGGCGGGGCGGATATCGAGCAGAGGCTGGGTAATGTGACACGACTCCAATGAGACAACAACAATAACAGGGTAAATAATTACGCCATTAACTGTTTGCTAACTGATTTCCCAATCAAAAGTTCAAACAGCTCATTTTGAACTGGGCCTGTAATAGGACAATCACAGTCTGATAGTCAGTTGGAAACGCAACCTCCAATCCCCGAGGCCTGCACATGTCAGCCGACCCCAGCCGAGCCCTAATGGACATCCAAACCGCAACCGAAAACGCACATGAATCTATCAATTATCGTCGCTTCATCTGGCTGTGCAATTACCAAATTTTCCAAATCATTTGATGACTGACATACAAAAGGACACAAATCAAATTGCATTTTGGGCCATAATGGGCAGGTAAAAACATAATGGAATTTTATCCGATGAGGCCAAAGGGCAAACTTTGAATATTTTCATAATTAATTAAGTGACTCCCACTCTGCCGCTCACTTTTCGATGGAAAAATGGAAACAAACAAGTTTTCCGGGGGGAGTGAGAAATTGTAATTACGAGAAAGTTTCACTCGATGCAGTAATTCCAGAAATTTTCAATTGGCTTCCGTTTGTTTGGGAGGCAATCTTGGCAACATGACTAAAAATGGAGCCAAGACTGAGCTTTGCTGAACAAATGAATAAACTATTCCAGCTGGCTTGGCTCGGGATGTGAATTAAATTAAAGTTCCCGACACGTAGACAAACACATTGTACCCACATAACTGGGAGTCGGAGCCACATCCTTTGGATACATTTTACTCGACAGGCGAGTGCGTGTGGCGCTACAAGTTGTGCATAAATAAATTGCGGCAGCTGCGTTTGATGGACTGACTGACTGAAGGACTGACTGACTGACTGACTGACTGCCTGACTGACTGATTGAAGGATGGTCGAAATAGTTGGGCGAATGACTTCACCAAGAGTGTGCAACAAATGGAAATCATTGATTGCCGGGCCCTGACAATCGCGGAATAATTCCCTACACGTCCAGTGTTTGTCTCCTTCAAGGACATGCAGGATATAAAACGTAGCAACACATGACCAGGTGCGAAGGGTAGTTTTTTCCACATACATTGGTATACGGGTGGGGGTGGGGGTTGAGTGTGCGCACGTCATCGGTTTGAGGAAATCCTGTCCCCCCACACTTCCTTTTCCACCGCAGAGCGTCAATCTATTCGCAAAAGTTTAACGAACCTGCGAGGTATAAGAGTCCTTATCGATGTGTCTGTGTGTGTGTAATGGTGTCACTTACGGGTGTGTGGGTGTCATGCCGTTCAATGTGTGTATACGCACTTTGAGGCACTTAAAAAAAAAACCAAGTGTTCAAAAAAAGCTCAATTTGCAATGAGGGTTCAGGACTTTAGCTTTCCACGAGAGCTTTTATGAAGCCTTGACTGGTTCGATTCAAGGATGTAGGATATAATTCTACATTATACATCTGTTATCTATACTTTCAGAGTCACATCCTTAAAGCTTTTGCGAAGGGATATCTGATAAAATCACCCCTTAGTAACTAGCTCCAAATTTTAAACAACTTCTCTAATCTTAAACTCAGTTTTTAATTATTAACTCTTTATGATAATTCTCTTCGATCTAGAGCTGGCATCCAAAAACTTACACAACTAAAGTATACGATTAGAGCCACTACCAGCCGTGCTCTTTTTGCAGGACATGCTTGTAGATGGTGATAGGAACGGGGTAGGGTTTCGGCACCGGGATCTTGATCTGCTTGATCACCTCGACGGGATACGGCTTCTCCACCTCCACCGGATACGGTTTTTCCACGGTGTAGGGGATTTTCTTCTCAGTGATCTCCGGGACTATTTTGTAGACAGGTATTTGGATCTCCTGCTGGACGGGGACGTGGACGGCATAGGGCTCCGGTATTTGCAGCCGGATTACGTTCGGCACCTGTACGGCCACGGGATGCGGAATGGGTAGTGGCACCTTCTCGATCACGTGCACGGGCACATGCTTGGAGATCTCCGAATATGTGGTGGGAGTGTGGTGATGGAAGTCGCCTCCACCGCCACTGCCTCCGCTGCCACTTCCTCCGTAGTGGCCATCACCTCCTCCGCCGAAACCTTCGCCGCTGTGTTCGGAGGCGCAAATCAGCTGAATACTACAGATCAGTAGCTGCGGATTAGGATAAGAGAATATGATTACATCTCAAAGGTAACCAGTGCCCTACACTTACGAATCTCCACATTTTTGTACCTGGTCTCCACCTGACCGAAACGGATCTCGCTGGGAAAATGCGAGTGGCTGCCATTGGTACAGCGGCTTTTATAGTCCCAAGCCCCGAAAGTGAAAGATTCACAATTGGGCCTAGGACTGGGCCAGGTTGATGTAACCATAGCATTGAAATAGAAAGTATTGCATTACCACTCGGCTCGCATAATCCCCATTGTGTGCACCTTTCCAGGGAAACGTTATATCAACAAAATTGGGTTCAACTGGGTATCAAGTGGATTGGGTGAACGGTCTCAGACGCTGGACGATGGACGCTGGACATGGTCGATTCCATCTCGCTCGCTTTAGGGTTAAGGTTGTTACAAGTACTTGAGTTCTGCACCTACTTCCGTCAACCGTGGCCATGGAAAAAGTGATAGTCATAGTTTGACTTTAGCAGCTGGCAGCGAGCAACGTGCCACTTGCCAATTGCAACTTGCAACTTGCAACAAGCAGCAGTTGCCGCAGGCAGTCAGACAACTTTTAATCGGCCGCCGAGATTGGAGCAAACAATAAGTAGGAAGCCGAAAACTGGTCGGGCGTGTCGCTCGTTAACCCGGCGATCTTCAATCAAAATGCGATCCCACTGTGGCTTTACATGGTCGTTTATTTTTACAAAAACACATCTGCTGATTATGCATTAGAAAAACCTTAAGTTCTGCAGGGACATAACTGAACTAGCTAACTAAGTTTGAAGTTTTAAGAGCTAATCGCCAATCCATCCTTCCTCCGTGGCTTACGGCTCCTCGTCCCAGTCCCAGTCGTGGAAGGTGTCCTTTAAACAAAAACGGATTATTAATAGAAGTTAGAAAGTAATTCCAAGCAGTACTCACATAGTCATCTATTCCATCGCCCTTCTCCTCCGGCAGAGCTTGCGGCGAGCAGGCCATGTAGGAGACACCCGTATTGTGGGCGGAGCACTCGCACGTCTGACTGGCGATGGGCGTGGCAGTCTGGGCAACGCGCTTGGCGAAGATGGTGGCGAATCGCTTGATGGGGTTCTTGCGGTCCGGCTGCAGCTTGCGGGCACTGAACACAGATCCCTCCGTCTCCACGGCCAGCGGAGTGCAAATGCCCAGATTGCTCTTGGGTATGTGCGTTTGGAGGCGGGCCGTCACATCGCCTTCGGGGAATCGCTTCGAGTAAATCATGTTGCGATCCAAGCCAAAGAAGTGTCGCAGCTTGTGCTCCCGCTCAAAGTCGAAAACGGTGTCTGCCAGGATGTGCAGCCGGATGCCCTCCTCGAGCATGTACTGCAGGATGGAGGTGTAGTCGAAGCGCATGTCCTTGGCCGCGCACTTGCTGCAGGAGAGTAGGACGAAGGTCTTAGAAACGCCAGGACGGAAGTTTAGTTTGGCAGCCGCCGAAATGGCCATCAAGATGTCGCTGCTGCTGCCATTTCCAGTGTTGATGTGCGCAAAGTAGTCCGCCAGCTGTTCCGGCTTAGAGGTGAACTCGTTGTGTTGGTAAATAACGCTCCTCGGCTTGTCGTAGGGAGCCACTCCTCCAAAGGCCAAGACAGCGTACCTGGAGGACAAAAATGGGATGGTGTTAAAGAAGATTGTGACAAGTTTTAAACAGGAAACGCCCACCTGTTGTTCGTCAGCTTGGCGGCTTGCAGTTGCTCCTCAATGCTGCTTACCACAGTCATGATGCTCTTCGATGTGCTGAGATTGGCATTGCATTCCTTGGCCTCAACAATGAAGACCACATCGCTGCTCTTGGGAACAGCATCGCCAGTGAGCTCGATGAAGGTGCCCTCTGACACATATGAGGAATTGGCCAGCTGGCAGCTTGAATAAAAAGAATCAAGCGATAAGTCTTCGATAGCTACCTATGGAAGGAATTCCCACTTACAACACACACTGCGACGGCACCCTCATGGGCACCTTCAAAGCCGTACACGCCTCAATGTAGGCCAAGGCAGCGGCGCAAGCTCCCTTGACAGCCGGATGTCCCTGACGAATGGGTGGCGACTTCATGCCCAGGTCCAGACACATCTCGTAGAAGGGCGTGGGATCAAGGACAGCGCTGCAGGAAGCCAGTATGCCAGTGCGGAAGAAGCTGGTGCAACTGTCGCTGACTTCCTTGCTGATCTCCTGCTTCTTGGCCAGCTGTGTTTGGCGGCACTTCTTCAGGCTCCACGAGTCCGTGAACTCCTGAGTGTCGTTGGCAATCACGCTGTTGGACATGGTGTACTCGTCGGAAGGTTCGTTGTTCAGGGTTCCCAGGAGACCGGCGGTTCTGGCAAAGTACCAGCCGCTGACCTCGAACCAGCAGAGGTCGAACTGAACGTTGCAATGCAGACTGAATTGTGTGTCCGAGGTGATGGAGAGGACGTCCAGATCACGATGGATCTCCACAGCTCCCAGCTTAAGTGGCAGGATGGGTTGGGGATTGCCATTAAAGCTTATATGCTGGAAAATTATTTTAAATTTAACAAACGAAATTATAAATATTCAAGAGTTTCTCACATCTGTTCCCAAGTCTATTTCAATCAGCTGTCCGTTGGCTATGAAGCTCAACTTGCGGGTAAGTCCTTGGCCAGCCAGGGATTTGGTCTAAAAAATTGAGAAAATTATAATTTAGAACAGATGTTTTTAGACTTTCAAGAAACACCAACCGCTGGCTCCAAGATCAAAGTGAAATTGCGCTTGAAGAAATCGTGGGCCAAGAGATAGCTGCACTGGGGACTGGAGCGTCCACTGCCGAACTCCTCGAAGTTAAGGTTCAGGCCCACGTAGCGTTGATCGAAGGTCATGTAGTGGCGGGAGTCGATCAGGAGGGCACGAGCTGTAAAATCAAAATAATAAGAAAGGTCAACGTCAAGGTCGTTTCTAACTTCATAAACTTACAGTAGTAGGGTGGCAGCCAAGTTTTGGGATCCAGGTGGGCTCTCATGTTGTACAGCTTCATGACAATGGAGGAATTGGTCTCGCTGAAGAAGCTCTGCGCCTTGGCGAGGACCTGGTACTCGGGAATCTCCTCGAACTTGGGTGTCTCGTTGAAGGCATGCCAGGACATGGGCAGCTTCTGCTCCAGATCGATGATGCCCACTTCCGGATCGAAAATGAACTTGGTCTTGGCCTCGCGGTACATGTCGGCTGTTTCCAGAGCGTTCATGGCATAGTTGCGGAACTTATTGCTCAGCAGATGATAGACCTGGTGCAGGCGGTGCTCCAGCTGCAACTCCTCGGACACCCATTCGACCTTCGCCAGGACCTCGTAGTACTTTTGCACCACAATCTGCACCTGCTCAATCTTCTCCAGCTCCTTGATTTCATGCCAGATTTCGGTGAGCACCTCGTTCAGCTCGGCGCCGAAGGGCACCAGCTTAAAGTACTTCTCCTTCACAAAGTTCCAGGCCAGCGTCGAGTATTTCTTAATATTGGTGATGGCATCGTTGGACTTGACGTCCCGGTACAGGCGCTCTGCGTCCGCCGTGAAACTGGACACCTTATTGAAGTACGGGGACTCGGCCAGCTCGTTGGTGCGTTTGTAGATGAAGTCAAAGACCTCCTTGCTGAGATTCCAGGCGTTGGTCTCAATGAAGCTGATCATCTTGAAGAGGTGTGGCTCAAACTTCTTCAGCACGCTCTTCCAGTGGTTCTCTACCACCCTCCAGGTCTTGTGCCAGAGATTCTCAATGTACTTGATGAACTTGATGTGCAGCTCCTTGACGAAACTGTCGTACTTGGTGATGCCCTTCTCCAGCAGTGCGGATATGTAGGCAAGGCTCTCGCCGTGGAAGAAGCGGCTCACCGCATCCAGCAGGTTGTTGTAAGTAGACTTGATGGTATCGATCAGCCAGACGATGCTCTCGCGCAGAGCTTTGCCGGAGTCGCCCATTGCTTGCCACAGTTCCGAGAAGATCTTGGGCAGCGACTCGATGTGGTCCCTGATGGCCAGTTCGTCCAGGATGGTCAGCGTGAAGTTCACCACATTTTTGATGTAGAAGTCGTTGGCCTCGTACGACTGATTCACAAACAGTCTCAGGTCGTTAAGGTCCTCCTCCAGGACGCTCAGTTGGCCAATGTCGTCGATGAACTCCTCGTTGTACTTCTTGACGTTGCTCCACACCACGCCAATCGACTCCGTGGTCTCGGTGTAGATCGACTTGATCCAGAAGTCGATGCCCTCAGAGAACGAGCTGTACACGGAGTTGCCCACGGAATTGATCTTGTCGCTGAGCTCCTGCTTGATGGCCGGCCGCCAATGGAAGCGGCCCGTAATGAGCCTAGAATGGTTCATCTTCAAGTAGGAACTAATGTCCACAACCCGGATTTCATCGTAGTTGCGCCACACGTCCAGGTAACCGCTGCGAGTGTCCGGTACGTAGCCCACCATCTGCAAGTTTTGACTGGCGTCCTCGGTGAGGTTGACGTCCATTCGGGCGAAGCGCTCCGCCAGATCCACATAGACGTAGCCCGTGTGGTTCGTGTTCGGAGTATCCCAAATGGTGGCGTTCAGTCCGTAAACGGGGTGCCTGATCGTGGGCAACAGATGCAGGCGCACAGAGTGGAACGGCGACTGTCGCTCGTACTCCAGCTCCTTCTTGTTGATGTCCAGCATTGCCACGAACTTTCCGTAGCGATCCGGGAACATTTCGCGCTTGTAGTGGGCCGTTGACTCCGTCTTGTAGTACGAGTTCCGCGCCGCCAGAGTTCCGTTCAGTTGCACATCCAGCTCGGAGGCCTGGTGCTTGCCGAACACCTCGAAGGTGTAGTTGGTGTGGCCGAACTCGCTGTAGCGGTCTCGCAACTTCACGCCCAGTTCGATTAGCTGGTCGGGGTCTTCAGAGTAGTTGATGGACAGGTGTGTCCGCAGCAGATCCTGCAAGCCGCGGTAGTATGTTGCCTTGCAGTTAATGTCCTTTTCCAGCATCGGATGTGCCACTGTCAAGGCGAAGGTGCGGTGCTCCCGATCTCCCTTACGCAGTGGTTCCGTCGTCCACTGCAGATTACTGTGGACCGTCTTAGGCTGCAGGTTGTAGTTACCACCGTTCCATTGGAAGGACAGGTCCGAGTTGAAGTGGTCGTCGGTCAGGTAATACTGGCCTGAAGAGGACAGGTTCCGCTTTGGGTAGAAGATCTCCAAAGCAAAGCTCTGCGACTCGTTACCAGCCTTGTTGGAGAAAACGAGGACGCTTTAATTATTTTAAAAAATGTAAGATTTAAAATTAAATAGCCCTACCTTGGTAAAGTTGCCCAGCTCCAGGTTGTAGCCAATCCAGGCAGTCTCCGACAGCTCCAGCTTGGTATGCTGCCTGACCACTTGGGGACTCACGTCTTCGTACTTGGTGGTCAGCACCACAGCACGGTTGGGGTGGATGGCCACCACCTTGAAGTCCTGCGCCTTGATGGTCGACCGGGTATGCAGTTCGCCCGTCAGATTAAAGTTCTGGGTGTTCCTAAGCTCATAGACCTCGATGTGTTTCACGTCCTGAGTGCCGGAGGGGTCGCTCGAGTCCCTGGTGCTTACGTAATGAATACCAAGTGGCTTCTGATCGTTCTCCAGCGTTATGTCCGTCGTCTCCTTGTAGATGGGGTCCTTGAACTGCTCGACGCGCTTGTACTTACCGTCCAGAACCTGCTGCTCATTGTAAACCACCTTGACGTTGCCGGTATCCTGCTTGTTTCTCTTTTGCAGACCGTAAGCGATGTCCGCCCGATGGCGAGTGGACAATGGCACATCCACCTCCACGTTTCCGTTGAGGTTGTGGTTTGTGTTGGTACTGTCGCTGTCGTAGGTGCTCTTCAGCTTGAAGTAGGCGGTATCATGGGGCCAGAAGCCACGGCAGTAGCGGTAGCTCTTGCCACTAAAAATTAAGGAATTAATATATCAGAACAGTCTCAGATTTTTAAACTGAAACTTACTTCTTTGTGGTGAGTTCGAATTCAGCCTTGAACCAGCTAACATTTAGGAATGGCGTGGAGCTGTTGAAGTTTCCCTTCATGTTGTTCAGGGAATTGAAGGAAACGTCCAGGTCGGTGATGCGCCGACTTTCGGGGTAGTCCAGAGCACACACAAGGTTGTGATAGTCTGCGTTCTCCTTGTCGTAGTGCCCGGTCAGCACGAAGGTGTTCTCCCCCTTGAACTTGGGCGTGATCATCCTGGCGGAGAACTCCCTTCGGGCCTCAGCCTTCTTCTGCAAGGCAAAGTTACCCACCACAATGGAAAGATTCTGGACTTTTCCCCACTCCACGTGAGCCAATCCCTCCAGATCGTTGGTCACGTTGCGGTAAGACAAGCGGGAGAGGAGCTTGTTTTGGGCCTTGGCAGCCAGATAGCTGGCTTCGATCGTGAAGTTGGGAGCTATGAACTGCTGGGTGATCACATTACCCTGATAGCTGCCCTTCAGCTGATGGCGATCTCCCACGGGCAGTGGCAGCTCGACGACAACATCGAAATGGAAGTCCTCCTTGGACAAGAAGTGAAGACTGCCGTTCACATCGAGGTTCCACTTAGAATCGACGCTCAGGCGACCTCCAGTCTGAAGCTGATCGAACTTCTGCCCCGGATTCAGATATTTGGCACTGGCGTGCACGATTCTGGGTTGCACTTGGGGCCTCTCCAGGTAGCTTTCCAGCACCAGCTGCAGGTTCTCCGCCAAGATCCAAGACCACAGGCAGCTGCCGCGTCCTACGTACTTGCCAATCTTGTACTCGCCCAACATTTTTCCGCCACTGCTTCCGATACCCACATCAGAGTGCAGATGCACCGAATCGATGCCCAGGTCCTTCCAAGGAGTCTCCAAATTGAGGTCACCTATCAATGACTTTTGTGCGCCGGGCTTCAAGCTGCCGTAGAAGTTGATTCGGGAAATGTCCGGCTCCGTGCTCTCCACTAGAACCGAGAAGTCCATGGCTCCGTTGCTCTCGCTGACGCTGTATCCGCCGGAAATTTGGCACATCTTGCCGTCCTCGATGGCACTGAACGAGAACCGGATCTTCTTTGGTCCCGCCTCGTGAATATTCAGCTCGATCACGCCATCCCTTCCTCCGGCCTTGGGTTGAACCCTCAATGTGGCATCGATGGGCAATGTGTCGGACATCCGCACGGCCCCTGTGATGCCGTATGTAGCCATATTCCGGTACAGGAATCCAGAGATATCGTAGCGTTCAGCGTCTCGAGGGTTCCTGGTCATGGTTCCGTGCATGGAGATGTTGCGGAAGTTCTTAATCGGAGTCCACACCTCGATATTGAACACGTCCTTTTTCTTGTTGGCCCTGGTTCCATAGGCAATGACCTTGCCATCCTGGCTGTGGAAGTTTACATCGAAGCTGAGCTGCGGCGTCTGACCTTTAGTGACCAGCACAGAGGTGGAGGCCTGTTGGAGAGGCAGCATCGTAGTGCGGATCTTGCCATTTGCATTCACGATGTATGCCGGACCTGTGTGCCAGTCTGTCAATATGTGGAGCTATTCGGGAAAGGAAGGTTAGCCTTTTCTATAAGTAATCGAATATATTATATCCCTACCTGGTTCACAGTCCCATTGTCAGTCACTTCAAAGCGGATATCAATGGCCTTGTCCAAGGCAGCAAAGTCCTTCTTGAAGTAGACTTGGCAGGCATAGTGGGGAATCACGTCGGTCTCCAGCAATATTCCCACAGCGGTTTCCAGGAAGTTGTCCTCATGCTATCATTAACAAAAGTGATACTAAACTAAAATTCAGGATGCGTTCAGGAATACAAACCTCCACAGAAGCAGCCATAGACAGATGGGTGTGGGCCGTAATCGAAGTGATGTTTCCTTTGTAGGCATTGTCATCCAGTTCCAGGTGGCCGTGAATATCAATCTCGTGGAGCAGTTCGTACGGCGTGATCAACTTCAGCTGGACATCGTGCGCCTTGGGCTTCACATTGTCCTGCAGCTTGGTGTAGTTGAGCTCAAAGCCCAGCTCCTTGAGCTGATTCTGATCATTGTTCAGTGCAAACTTAATCCTGTCGTAGAAGGAATTAAAGTTCAAGTCGACGTGGTACTCCACAATGGCCTTGAAGTCCTTGGCGACGGGGAACGGCGTGGTTACAGTCAGCAGGTTGTGCACGTTTATGTAGTCCGGGTAATGCAGTCGGTCCTTGAACTCCACCTTACCCTGGGGCAAATTTATGTGTCCCACGACCAGATAGAAGTCGATAATCTCCTGGATGTCGACCTTACCCACAATGGTGGGCCAGGCCAACGTGTCCACCTGGAAGTCGGTGTAGTACGAGAAGTATTCCTCATCCTCGTCCGGCTTGTAGTTCGTGTCCACGTTTATAGGCTTGAAGTCGGGATCGTAGAGCACCTCCAGCGCCATTTTGTTGCTACCGAGTTGGTTCACAAGGTCCGACTTGGGTTTGCCATTGATCTTCACGCCCAGCTGGTAGTTGGACAGCTTGCCGTGGAGCTGGAAGACGAACTCATCCCGTTTCAGCAGCTGAGCAATAAAGCCGTTCTCCTCAAAGCCAGCCAGGGGAGTGAAAACATGGTAGGAGTACTCGAAGTCCGTGATATTGTGCATGTGCCACACCCCGGTGAATCCCAGTGTGGCGTTGTTCCACAATCCACGCAAGTCCACGCGCTCCGGATTGACCAGACCGAACAGAGCCGCCTGCTGGAAGCTCTCAATGGGAGTGGCCACACTGAGCTTGACGTCAAAGTCCAGAAGGTTCCGGATGTCGGCCAGTGCTTCTACTCCGAGAGCTGCTGTCGGGGCTCTGACCTCGGCCACCGCATGGCGTTTCTTTTCGTTGAGTCCGAAACGAGCATTGATGGTGGGGAATTTCTCCAGCGGCGTCGTAATGTTAATGGTCAGCATGTTGTCCGTAAACTTCTTCACATAGCCATCCATGATCAGGGTGAACTCACGGACGTCAAAGTTGAGGGAAGCTGCTCCGACCACCGCCTGCTTATCGCTGATCGAGAAGCGGGCCACCAGGCCACCCTTTTCGTAGTCCTTGAATGGACTAACCAGGTGCACCAGACCGGAGACGTTGTTGTAGTGCTGAGTCTTGTCGATCTCCCAGCTAGAGTCCACACTATACGTGTTGTATGTTTCGTTCTGGCCACTGTACCCCAGATACAGTTCCGTGTCTACCTTCTTGGCATCCTGCCAGTGCACAACTTTCACATTGATCGTAGGAATGTCTCGGATGGTGCTGTTGATGCCGAAACGCACGTCGAAGCTAACCAACTGATCGTTGATGTCGTAGTCGCTCTTGTAGCCCACCTGCAGTCGCTGGTCGTCGGCCCAGAACAGCGTCGAGTTGACCAGGATCAGGTTGTTCAGGTTGTATAATCCGGCATCGAGACTGTTGGTACGCCATCCCTCGAACGGAGTGCGCAGCTCGGCCTTAATCCAATTATGGAGTGTTTTTCCGGGAATGATACCAGCCTCGTACTCGAACTCGATTATCTCACTGATGCTCCAGGAGGCGTGTGCCTTGCCAAAGTACTTCGGGCCTCCGGTGAAGGTGTTGAAGCCACAGTTGATGGTGCGCTCCGGGTAGGTGACCATGACATTGGCGTCGTAGTACTTCGATCCCGGGTTATTGAACTCGGCCAGCAGTCCCAATCTCTGGCTGGGATCACGGTTGGCATCCCACTTCAGCTCCAAAGAGAGCTCCTTGCGCTTATCCACGTTTAAGAGGCCCACTTTGATGTGCACGTCGCGAATCCTGGAATATTTGTTCCACTTGACACTATAATTTTTGTATTTTTCCTTCAACTTACTTGTCTATGTGCACTTCGAACTGCAGGAGCTTGGGCTGTTCGGCCAACAGCTTGGCATTGATCCAGTAGTCCCGTTCCTTGACCTTTAACCTCACCTCCGCGTTGGAGTTGCGGTTGTGTGCGTTGGAGGCATACTGAATTGTTAGCCCGTAGGGGTCCTTGCCGTATTTGGCCTGGAGATCGTAGAAAATGATCAACTGGTTGCGACGGTAGACGATGTTCAAGGAGGTTGTGTTAAACGAGGGGCTCTCCACAATCATCTTGAGGTGATGCAAGGCCTGGACACGGGAGCTGCGGTCCTTGTAGTTGGCCTTAACGGCAACGGAGTGGCCCGTAAACCACGATCCATTGATGAAGATCTATGGGTACAATCAGTTAGTGGGTTTGGTGCAGGGACATAAATAAATGAGACCTACAATGTAATCCTTGGAGGCTTTTTCGTTGACCTTAACGCTGGCTGTGCAAGAATTGAAGTCCGGAACTGTGACGTTCATGTAGGCGTCGACAGCAAAGAGGGATCTGCGCGGCAAATGGACGGAGAAGAGGCCGGTGATTTCCTTTTCAGGAGCATACTTCAGGCCCACGAGTACATTGTGCTCGGATCCGTTCTTGCTACGCTCTTCGTGCCTTCAAATAATAGGTTTTGAAATAGTATTCGTCGCAAATCCAAGCATTACTCACTTGACCATGATGCGGTAGTCGATCTTTGACCTGGGAAGTTTGAGTTCCAGACTGGCTCGAGTGCGGGATCCCTCCCAGATGGGGTCCTCGGAATGGGAGCGGGCAAAGACCATTCGCAGGAGACTGGTGTAGTTTGGATTCACGTAGTCCGGTGAATTGTTGTAGCTGATCATTCCCTCGGTGTGACCCTGCAAACTCAACCACGAGGCATCCGAGGCGAAGTTCAGCTTGGGATACGCTGATGTCTGGAGCTTCATGTTCCCACGGTATTCGGTCTTCGATTGGTCCCCGCTGTTAACCAGCTTACCGGCAAAGTTGATCTCCTCGATCTTGTTTGATTGGAACTGAAGTAGAAACGTGGGATCCATAAATATAAAGATAGAAGATAGATAGAAGATATATAGAAAAAAAACCCACCCTGTATTTCACGGTCATATTCGTAGAAGTTGTAATCTCGCTTTGCACAATGTTACCCTTGATGATGGCCTGGAGCTTTTTGGTCTCGAAGGACAGGTCCACGTCGTGCTGCTTGATGCCATTCTTCTCGTTGACCTTTACGGTGCCAGCCAGTCCAGTAATGTTGACTCCATTGATGGCCAAGAGCATTCGAGGACTATAGATCCAGGCGGTAAAGTCCTGTTGCCTGCGCAGCTCCATTCCCAGGTCCAGCGATCGGTTACCGTTCGTATCCAGATAGACGTCCAGGCGCCTAAAGTCCGGATTTCCATCATAGCTGCATCCGGCTGACACACGAGTAGGTCCGTTTACGAATGCCACGGAAGCGTTGAAGGCATCTGGTACCTTGGTCACATTGGCCACCAGAATTCTGGGAACCTTGGAGCCAGGGGTAGTGAAGACTAGCGAAAATTGGTTGTCCTGCTCCTCCTGGTCCCACTTGTACTCAAACACGTACTTCTTTGCGCTAAGATCTGATTTCTTGAGGATGACACTGAAGTTCAATGGTCCGGCAAGCAGCAAGCTCGGATATATCTCGGTGGCATTGCTCAGATCGGGAACACTGTAGTGGGAGCACCACTGCAGACCGATGGCACGATCGAGAACCGGCCAGGTGCAGGTGGAGTTGGCACTTCGTTTGGCGATGCCCGCCTGGGGCACCTGCTCCTCACTCTTCTGAACCAGCAGCTCGGATCGAACACTGAAGATTTCATTCTGGTCCTGGGGCAGGTTGAAGGAGAACGAAACCAAGTTTCGGCCACGAACTTTCAGTTTGGCCTCCACCTCGGAGTTTGAGTACAGGTTGCTTTTCACCTTGATGCCGGACTGGTCCCAGAACAGGTCCGTCTGCATTGTGGTGATCACGTCCACAGAAACGGAGGGCTTGAACTTGCCCTGCACATCGAAGTGCCAGTCGGTGGGCGGATCGGTCTTGTCCACATTCCCGCTAACACGCAGGTCCACGGACGATGCTCCAAAGGCATGAATGGCCAGGGGAACACCCACAGCCAGTGGCACAGTGTAGGAGGCATCCAAAAACACTTGCGACTTGGTGTACGTGAATTCCTTACCGGAGAGCACCTTTTGGGCCTGCTTTAGGGGTTCGAAGTAGGCGGTCAGTGCCATCACCTCCGCCAAAGACTCCAAGTTGTAATAGCGCAGATCATTTCCAAAGATCCGGAGACCAAACTGGGCGCGCGGGTTGTTGTAATCGTACTTGAGTTTGTAGCCAAGACTGTCCACGCTGCGATCGATTTCCTGCTTACGACTGGAGCTGACATCTCGCTTGGGACGCTTAGGCTCGCTGTGCTCCTCCTCGTACTCATATTCGTCCTCATATTCATACTCCTGCTTAAGGGCGGCCGTCGACTGCAGTGCCTTTCGCTTCAAGCGCAGGTTATCCAGGCTCAGCAAGTTATCGAGGGTGTCGTCCTCCTCGGCACTCTCGCTTCCCAGCCAGCGATTCAGGAAGGAGAGCTTCTTGCGCAACAGCTCCCCGTTCAAGGGTCCCTTAGGCCCAAAGGCATTGGACACCATCTCCTCCAGGCCCTCGGCTCGAGCGGTGAATTCGAAAAAGTTCACAGACTGGCCGAAGAGATCAGCCGTGAAGTTCAAGCTGGCAATTCGGGGCAAGTACGAATCGGTGCCAAAAATGACGTTTGCATCCGTGGTGGTTCCGAAATTGTACTCGTCGAAGAACAAGCTGTGCTCGTAGTTGCGGGAATACTTGCGAATGTCCATCTTGAAGCGCTCCGACAGATCGTCATTGAGCAGGAGACCCTGCGCCTCGATGCGAACCGGGGAGTTGGATTTGGCCAGATTGGTGAGATGTGACCACACAAAGGAGCCCACCTGGTTGATTTGCTCCTGCTCCAGGACGGATTTAATGGCTCTAATCGATATGTAATCCGGACACCTCATGGCCTGCAAGTAGCTGTAGATTCGCAGCTCCGAGTTTAAGGTATAGTTGGCGTAGTTGTCCAGGAAGATATTTCGGTATCGAGGGCAGTCCACGCGGCGGAAGGCCAGAATGGCCTGTAGGCGGATATCCACCGGAGCCTCGCCATCGCGGATGACCCACTCCAGGTGTTCGACGAACTGGGGTGACAGCACGCCCACGTTGCCCAATCCCTTGAGGAGAACCACCATACGGTCTCGGTGGCGACGGTCTCCTCTGAACAGATTGTACAAACTCAGGAACTCAGTCTCTAGCAGATTAATGATCTGCTGCACCCGCAGGTTCTCCTCGCAGTTCTCGTGGTGTTTGCAGAAGCTATGCACCACCGCTGTGGCTCCCAGAGTGTACTCAGGATCCAATTTGTTTTTAGCAAAGTCCAGGATCGAGTAGAAAGTTTCCACGGTCTCTTCATCTGGCCTCCTTATAAAGGACAACGAGGTCATCCAGCTGTGGGCCATCTCCTTCGTCACCTTACCGCTTACTATTTGATCGCGCATCACCTTGTAGGAGGCAGTGCTCCCGATGTAGGGCAAAGACTCCAGGACATGGTTTCTATTAATTAAGGCATATTGTTCAAAAACTAAAATAAATTTAAAACTTAACAATACTAACCTTCCTTGGTCACAAGTGCTTGCAGATCTCTGGAGCAGCGTGGACAAGGTCTTGTAGTCGAGGCTCTTGGCAGTCTGCAGGAAGTTTGTGAACGCATCGATGAACTCCCTTTTGATGTTTGGGAAGCCGACGGCACACATCTCCATCAGCAGCTCCCGGGCAGCCTTAATTTCTCCATGTGTCGGTTTCACGGCGGGAGTGTGATCGAAGATCAGTGTGGCGCGGCGATCGACCAGCTCGGGATCTGTCGGATGAAGAAATGGAGGTTAGATAGATTCCATGGAGAGGTACAGTCCACATACTTTTCTCTAAGAACTCGTTGATACTGTAGGACTCTTCGCCCTTGAGTTCCAGGCGGCTGCGACTGGTGGTCAGTGCCCCGGAGCTGGCATTGGAGAACGGAACTAGCAGATGCGTCTCCAGGCAACTGATTTCGCGGTAAACATTGTTGTCAATTGTCAACTGAAATAGATTATTATAATCATAATTTAAATTGCAAGGGCTTTCTCAATTAAAATCTAAAGGATCTATGGAGGTCTTAAAACTTTTTTTTTGCAAATATGTTGCATTTTTAGATTAAGATATATTCTAGAGCTAAAAATATTGAACTTTTTTTTATATCGAAGTAACTAGTTTCGTAGACCGAGTTCAGATAAGATTTTCGATAAACGCTTGTCAAACTCATGTCTTATCACTATTAAGCCGCCATTTTTATTTTTGACAAATCTTTTCGATAACAATTTATCGAAATAATTTTCTTATGGCTCCTCACCACCATATAACCGCCATTTTGCTGATGGTTATAAGGATGAATATATACAAAAGTCTACATTCGACAACCTTTTTTTTTATTTGACCAAATACTAAAGATTTTAGCGGCAAAGTAATGATGCAGTCCTGCTTTAAATGTTATATTTATAAAACAAACAATTTTACATTTTGATTCAACACCAACTTTAAAAGTTATAAAATTAAAACTAAAAAATGGCACTGATAAAAGTGAACATATTAGTTTGTTAGCTATTTATCCTGTTCTTTCCTTTTAAAATTTAACAAAAAAGTAGGAATCGAATGGTTGCTTTTATGATTTGCCTGTTTTTTGATTTTGATTCATTTATTTCATCAATTGAAAAACGAAATAATTAATTTTCTGTGCGAATGTTAGGGATAAAACATCGAAAAGACAAGAAATATTTTGGCGAAATTGCTAAATGGTTAAATTTGAGCAAATCGGCAGCACAAAAAATTTGTGAGCAAGACTGCATTATTACTTTTCCGCTAAAACCTTTACGAGTGAGTAAAAAAAACAAAACGGGTCGTATGTAGACTTTTTTCCACCACTATATATTTGTATATTTATATATCGGATTTACTTACATTACAATAACTCTGAGAGTTTAAAATTGGCCAAATGGTCTTGTCATCACGGAAGGTGTACGGCGTGGTCTGGAGCACCGAGTGGGTGGCATAGCGCTGGCGGCAGGAGGTGATATCCTTCGTCTTGCGGATCTTCACATAGACGCTTTCAGAGGTCTCCAGGGCATACTGCACCTGGCACTGGCCAGACACATCCGTCTCCGTGCGATTGGAGTCCACGTCGAAGCGCATCATGGTGTTCTGGAAGGCCGACAAGATGCCCTTCTTGATGTTGAGAACCCAGGGTGCCTCCCCCTCCAAAGGACACACCTCACTAATGAGGCCGTCGTAGAAGGCAAATCGCAACAGGTTCTGGCTGAGATCTTGGTGCAAGTTCATGCTTTTCGGGTGCAGGCTTTCAAAGTTGTTCTTCTCGGCAGACTCTTCATTGGCCAGGTTGTCGTAATAGTCGTAGGTGGGCCCATCAGTGTTTTCCTCGGACGTCTGTTCAAACTCATCCAGCTTGTCGTAGAGCTTGACCTCGTTGATGCGCAGATAGCCCTCGCAAGGCTTGGGGAAGAAGATTTCCAGGTTGGCCTTCAGCAGCAGATCCGAGCTATTGTCGCCGGATCCGGCGAACTCTGTACGCACGGCTACCGCATAGTCGTATCTGTACAGTTGTTCGCCGTACTTGAACTTGGCATTGGTGGCGGCTTCGCATTGCGGTCTTCCACAAATTCTAGGGTCCTTAAGGGGATCTATAAAAAAGAAGATTGTAAAGGTGGGAAGAGTTACAAGATAATATTCGCTTACTTTCTCTCGCTGCCTGAGCTAGTCCAAAGAGCAGGAGTAGCAAACTGGCCACCAATGGCTTTAGTGCGCCCATTCTGGGCTCCTTGGGGAATCAACGCTTTTCTGGCCCAGATTAAGCAAACTTACATGTGGAGGAGACCTGTGAAGGAGAAACAGAAGCCCAGGGTGAGAGGTATCTAAGCATGATCCTGTTGAGTTCGACTTCATTAAGAAACATCAATTGCAGACTTGAGGCTTTAATTGAATATATTTTACATTTGATTGGACAAAGCGATGGCACAAACCCAGTTAACCGATGAACTCTCCCATTTTGACATGCTGACACCGGCAGAAACTTAGGAAATGTGCCAAAGAGGTGCCGCTTGTGTAGTTCTGTAATATTTGCAAAATGATTTCTCGCTCAAGTGATTTTTTGCCAGGAATGAGTGCGATTTCCTTTGAAGCCGCACATATCCCGTCCCGGCCAGATTCATCGGTCCATTATTATAAAGGTCCACGCCCTTCGTCCCACTTGCCACCTCGCCGCAGCGCCCATATCTCACAGCTGTGGGAAGCCCAAGCCAAATGCAAAGCCAAAGCAAATCAATTGAATTTCCACTTGATTCCACATAAAACACACAAAACCAAGACCCAAGGAGTAGTCTCAGACCCTCTGCCGTCATTAATTCTAGCAATAAAGTGGGGCGGGCAGGGAGCCGGGCTGGATGGGTGGCAGGGCGCGAGGTGGGCGTGGCCCGACAGCTCCGATTGATGCCAACTGTTGTTTGCATTTGCATTTGATTTTAGAGCTGCAGCTCTGCTACACACACAAAAACAAAAAACTGGAAATCGGGGAGGAAAACAAAAAGTGTTTTTTTGTTTTGTTCCTTGCACTTTGCTGTATTGAACTCTGCCCCGGAAAATAAATCTGCTGGCATCTACTGCGTCAGTGTTGTCGGATTTGCAGTTGCCAAAAAACATGGGTTTTGAATAGAATGTTTTGAAATCGGTTTCTATCAGCGCTTTGGAAAGTTTAGAAAAAAATAAAAGATTTAGAGAATAGCATGTGGTTTTAAGTTTGGCCAACAAAATTTTCACCTTTGGGATCCTAAAGAGAGCACAGTTTCAAAGCTTTTAGTTTAATTGGTAGTATTTAGAGTGGTAGAGACAGTAATATCCTAACTTAAACTAGTTTTTGAAATACAAAATTCAAAGTAATTTAAAAATAACTTTCGAAAAATCTTCCAATTCGACAACATCCTGTCCTCTCAGTCCCCCTGTCACCAATGCTTGTGGCCTGATTGCGGTTCTGACTGCTTGCTGACAATGATTGCTGCAAGAAACAGTGAGAGCACTTAACACTTTTTTGCACTTCGACTTCGACTTCTGCTTCCCCGCCCCGGCCCGCTGCGCCCGCTGCGCCAACTGCACTAATGCTGTTGCACCCACACCGGATTTAGCCAGCTTGGCGTGTACCGTCAATTCGTTCATTTCCATCGGTGGCTCCTTTTGGCCAATGCCGTATCCTGCTCCCGTTACTGCCGTCCCACCTACTCCGTGGCTCGGAGGAGGGGGGCAACTGTCGGAATCCTTGTGTGCGGCTGTCACAGATTGAATTGCGTTTGCTTCTGGCTGCTCGGGTAAATAATGATTGCAAATCACGCTGCTGACGCCAATCGGGCCAAATTGCAGTTTCCTATATGTTTTATCGTTGCTCTTTTCTCGTGGCGCGTTTCTTTTGTTTTAAGCACTTATCACTCTCCATTCAGGACGTTCACGCCATGTCCAGATTAATTTAAATTCTTAAAAGATCAAAACACCTTTTTGATGCATTTTTTAGCTGAAATTAAAGTGTAAAGCTTTAAACCCAAATAGGTTTAGTCGGAGCTTATCAATTAGGGTTTCCCCACACACGTTGCTCCGAGATTAGCAAGCCAACTGCCACCGAAAATTCAGGACAATGCAAACTTGTATGCACTACACCGAGCCAGGAGCTGCTGTCAGCGGTCATCCTGTGACCCCACAGGTCACGCCACTGCCAACCCACGGCCCTCAGCCAGACACACATAGGTAGAAAAATAAACCATTGGATGTTGATTTGAAATTGTTTGTTTAATAAATGGATTTTATCCCGAATGTAGATTGCCTTAACAATATTTTTCGCTTGTAGAGATAATAGTCTTTGCTACAAATTTTAAACTGTTGTCGCCTGTTGTCTTTTTCTCAGTGTCCTCTTCTGACATTTTTCCATGCAAAGCAGACAAAGCTGATAAGCGATAAGCCGCTTAACTTCCGCGAGTGCTTGGACTATTGGGCGCTCGGAGCCGGTTCCCGAATAGGAGGAGCTGGAATACATCGGGCATACAAGCATATAATTTGACAACGATTTGCCGGCATAATAATAATGGAAATGGGATTTACGCGGCATGCTCTTTGACGATTTCAGCTGCACTTTCTGGCTAAGTCTTTGAGCTGCTACAGTAGAGTGCCAGCTTCCCCATCTAACATCCTCGGCCACATCCTGGCTCACATCCACCGTCCAACATCCAATAAGACCCCAAATCAAAAAACACCAGAAGAAGAGCCATAACAGCCCAGAGTGCACATAAATTCAAGTTCCCCTTTCTACTTCGAGCAAACAAAACTTACGTTCTCTTGGCCAAAGCCAGAGGAAACTCAGGAGCCATTTGTTTTCATATTTCCACCCAGCCCCCTCCCCACACACCCCAAACACACACTCACACCTCCCTGGGCGCCTCTCATAGAACATTTCCCAGGCAAACATTTTGGTAAAAATGCAATTTTCAAGTGAAGGTGAAGTTGCAGTTGAGTTCTGTGGAACGAGAGCAGAAATAGTAGCAAAGTGAACTCAGGAGGCTCTAAGGTGAAAGGGCAGGAAAAGAATTTTTAGCAGATTGTTACCAGGTCCCAAGCACACCCAGAGAAGTCGATTTCATAAAATAAAAATATTGCCTGCAGGAAATATTAAATCGAAAATAGTCTTTTTCAAATAATTCAATTCACTCGAAACATGCTTTAATTATCTATTTGGAATTCAATGTTTCGAGCCATCATTAAGTAACGTTTTTGGTTTTATTTTCAGTATTTTCCTTTTCTCTGCTACAAGCGAAGAGTAGGGGAGAAAAACAACTGTAAAAATTTGCCCTAACATAAATTCCGAAGTAAATGCAATTACGTTTGTTGCAACAACTTTCCGACATGAAGAAGGGTTAGGACTCACACCTTTGGAAGAGGTCAGGGGGCGAGGTCAGGGGTTAGGGGCCACAGACGCCCACACACGCACTTCCATATCCATATGTTCCACATGAATTGCGAGGCGGAAATTCTCATCGTCGTCGTCGTCGTCATCGTTGTCGTCGCTACTGGCATGCAAATCTAATAACAAAGTAGAAAAGAAACTTCAGCATGCAGCGAGAGGAAACATCGAGCTTGAGGAGTTGCAAACTAAATTGGAGCTGACTCAAAAAAAAGGAAAGAGAACATGCTACTCCTCCTTTATTACAAGGACTATTCCAATGCGTTTATTCGAAAATTTGGAGTGCGTGGCATGCAACAACGGGCGAGGCCATGGAAGCGGCAGGAGCAGCAGCTACAAAAGCGGCAAAGGAACAGGAAACGATGACAACGGAAGCACGCAGTCATTGCATAAAGGCAGAGCAGTTTGTTGCCGTTTCCCTCCGAAAAAGGAGGAAAAAATTAAAGGTCGGGGGGCAATAAGACCCCGAAGCTCTGTCCTGACTTCTATAGGGTTTTCCGCGGGAATATTTATACCCTGGTAATCACAGCATACAAGGGCAATGGGAAAACAAGGAGTGGTCTACACTGATAGAGGGTAACCGGCATACTCCGCTCTAACCATGTACAAGGTATACCCTGTTCGAATTCCAGATCCTAAATACCTCCTCACTTTTTTGAAGCTTCTTGCCACCTGAGCGCCATCAAGCTCCGCTTGGGGTAGGCGCCTTGTTGTTGGCTTTGAAGTACCATTTTGTTTTTGCTGCTGCCAACCGGTGCAACTGGCCCTAATGGCCTCCAAATGGGCGCCATGTTTGTCCATTGCCTCCTCCAGCCTTGTCGACGTGCATGCAATATGCAATGCATTTTTTCATGTTCGATAAAAGACAATAGTTGCGGAAGGAAGGTGGGCACAGAGTCTGGCAGAGGCGGAGGCACAGGCACAGACAGAGGCAGAGGCAGAGGCAGTCAGGCAGGTGAGAATCGAACCGGTCGTGTGCTGGGTGAGAAATTGGAAAATTGAAAATTATGTGTATCACTTGAAAAATGGCTAATAAACGAGATTAAAATTGCCAGAGGCGTGATTTTCAGCTGTAAACTGAGAACTGGTGTGAAAAAGTGGAAATTGAGCAACGATGGGTTGGGAAATGGGGTGAAAAGAGGCGGGAAATTGTAAAAAAAGGATTTTTAGTGTATGTGTTCCTGTCAAATTGCTGCAGGTGAGAGCCAGAAACAAGATAATAAATGAGGGTAAAGGTAGGTTTCCACCCAGGGACAATAATTTTGAAGGGAATATTGGATATTGTTCTAGTGGTACACTTTTCTTTTTTGTTATGATCTCTTGTAGGAGTGGAGTTTGAATTCGTTTGTTAAATTGTATAAGATAGTAGTCACATCAGTATACCTCTTCAAATATCCTCAATAACCCAGACGCTTAAACTGAAGAGAGTATCAGATTTAAAGAGGAACGACTTGTTTATGGTGGGGAAGCTGAACTCATTTCCATTCTCGTTTACAAACTGCTCAAATCAATACGCATACGCACCGTTGTACGGCTGGCATTGCAGCTGTTTGGGCGGAATTCGCTCGCTTTCAGTTCGCAAACATTTGCATAATTTGGCAATGCTCACTTAGATTTTGATGCCAGTTGCTCCCTCAAAAGAAGAACTATTATGCAAATTTGGTTTAAACGTTGAACAAAAAATCTCCTCTCCTTTCCTTGCCTTTCCTCTCCAGACGTGGCAGTGGGCGAGCGAGTTGCAGTCAAGTGCAGGCATCTACCATTTCCCATTTCCCATTCCCATTCCCGTTGCCGGGCCACAATTCCTGGATGAAGGATAAGGAAGGTGTTGCCAAGCAGTTGGCATTAAATGCTTCCACTCTACCCACCTCCGCCCTCGACAGTTTGTCTGGCTGCCTGGAGCCCGACTGTTTGTTGGTTTTATGTGGCTTAAATCGTTGCCGTTTCTCTGCTGTTTCGCCACTTGTTCCCTGCTCCTGCTACCTTTTTATCCTGGTTGGCTGTTGTGGCTCCTGTCGTTTGGCTACTTAGTCCTTCCTCGTAGTCGCCTACGTCGCCGCACTTTGCTTCGTTTAATTTTTATGGCTTTGTAATTAAAAAAATTATGGAAGGAACGGTTTGGGTGAACGAGGAGGGAACTAGTTTCCCAGAATTTGGAAGCCTTCCATTTAAGCTCCTTTTCGGCGGTTTCCCCTGGTACGTCTCTAACATGGGTTCTAATTGAAAGCGGAATGCACGTGTTGCTTTGTCGGTGTCCTTCCCTTGGCCCAGGTGGGATTTATGCAGGTCATAATGAAGCCTTAAGTAAGTATTTGCACTCTTCTATTTATCTATTTCATGACGCCCTTTACATCTTGAAACTAGTCTGCTTTCTTGATATTGTCACAGCTCTTCGTCCTGGGCCTGGCTAATCCTTATGGCTTAGCATGTTTAAGGCCCATACATATGCAGGACCAGCTTTCCAGCTAACCTCTGCCCAGGCAGATGGATGTCATCTGTCCTTGTGACATTTTTCGGCCGATTTGGGGCTAAGTGGCGACCAACAAGTGGACAGCCGGCAGTGGGTGTGGAAGTTCGGGGAGACTCGCTCCTTAGCCCCCACTCACTAATGCACTTCCAGGACAGCTGACAGTCGTGGTGACATATGAGAAGAGTGTGTCGGCGGAGCCATAATCCTTTCACCTGTTCTGTCAGAATCTGTCAAGACACTAGGTCTTGTGCCTCGGTCGTGGAAGTTGGCAGGAAAGCAGGTAGCATTTACCATAAGGTGCAAAAATAGGAACAATAACTGTACCAAAGGGTTTAGAGCTTAGTGTTTTGGAGAAAAACTTGCAATAAGGATGTGAAAGGAATAAGATGTATTTTTAAGTAAATTTAGACATAGAAATACTTTACAATGCTTTAGTATTTTAAACTCTTAAAAAGCGAACTAATAATATTTTATAGTGGTTTCCCTGTTTTACCAGCCTTGGGTCGACTTGATCACTGATTCCATTTCAAAGTTCCAATGAAATATGATGTATTTTTGTTACTTAGCTGCGAAATTATATGACGTTTGACGGATAAAGTTGCTGATTGCATTTTAAAATCTGCAATCAGTGTCCTGTTATCAGTAAAACCACTGGCACGTTTCTGTCTAATAAACAGTATTACAATATTTCCCTATATATGTGTATTTTTTTTGTTTACAAAAGATTAAATAATTGGATTATGTTTTTTTTAAATGACATTATCTTGATAATCGTACAATCTTCTGTAAATATCCATCTTTAAAATTACTTAACGTTAAAAAATCAATTCCGGAAGCACAAAATTTCTTTTCAATTTCACTTTATACGCATAAAAATAATTAATATTTATACATTTGTAGTTAACTGATAGTAGATCTGTTTTTGCATTTTATTTATTAATCAAAAACAATTCGAATGGGAGGTTTCCTCAGCTCTTGCCCGCCGACAGTTCCTTATCTCTGGTACACATTTTATTTATAAGACCCGACATCGGATGAATGACTACGACTAATCGCTCTCGTTTAGTATTGAACTTTTGACCTGATCTTATCGGGGTCCGCGACTGATTCGAAATTGAATGCTGATTTTTACACGTATGCGATCGAACATGTGGCGCACGGGTTTTCACAGTTTTGAGGTTATTTTCGGAATTTATTTTCATCTATAATTCAGCATATTTTCCACTACATTTAGGCTTCCGCAACATAATCACTTTCTCCACTTCATATTGCTGCATTTCAGTGCACTTTAGGCGGCAAAAAAGTGAACACATTAATGAGTTTCAGGCTTACTTCCGGTACGTTAGGCACCCCAACACACACACACTCATAAACCGGAAAACATGCCATTAAACTAACTCACACACACGCAAAAGAAGCAAAAGAAATGCGACGGCGCAACAGGATGGCAACCAAGTCGAATAACTGTGAATATATCCTTACTTCCGGTTCGAACGAGCCGCCAAAACACTTTCAACAGGCTCTCGTTCGCTCTCGATTGCGTTTCCGTTTCCGTATCTCAAGCCCGTCACTCCAATTGAGCTCTGAGGATGCGTCCGTTGCCCACGAAGCGGCAAACACGAATGAGGCGTTTGATTCTTGTCTTGCTTCTGGTTCTGATGCTGCTGCTGCTTCTGCCTCTGATGCTGACTCCGCTCGTTTTCCGTTCGTTGCCAGTTCGCAGGCTCTCGGGCAGCGCCGAGTATCGACAACCCACACACTAACTGCAACACACACACACACTCTTAAGCCTAGCCTGTAAGCCCAGTATGCACTGTAGAAAATTTATAGTTATTTTGAAAAGTTTCTCTACTTAAAATTCAATATTTTGTTAAATTTAAGCTTTGAAATTGATTTTCCTAAACACTAAAACATTTATCAACATTCAAAACATTGTAATCTTTTAACCACCCATTAAACCGCCATAAAAACTATACATAAGGGGAACATTTATTTGAGGTTTTTAAAGGAATACTGTTTATAAAGCTTTTACTTATAAGATGAGCTGAAGGACACTAGTCGCTATTGCTCGGGAGGTAGCTAATATTTAGTTTTAAACTATAAGCTAGCTATTTATAATAAATAAACAAATTTTTTTTCATAGCCTTTTACTTAAGGCTATGATATATAATAATAGTCATAATTATAATATATGTATATTATAAATAAATAATAGTTAAATCCCTTTTTATAAATAAAACATAAAGCATTCCACTCACAATAGGCCCTTTAAAGAAGCACAGAAGTATAGGTACGTCTAGGATCAATTATTTAAAGTTTCTAGTGTCCAAAGTCAAGTTTTTAATGTAAATTTCTTTAATTACTCTTTTCACCCTTTTATTTAGCAAATTTTTCAAGTGTATGATGTCACCCTAGCAGCAGATAACACGGACAGTTGCTGTGCCTTTTTTTCGTTGGCAATCTTCTCCGTTTTCACAATGCGTAGTGTATGAATCCGAACACGAATGTGGCTAGAAGCCAGTGCCAGAGACAAAGCTGTAGCTAAACCCTCAGCTGAGGCTAACGTTTCTACCGATTCCGGTTCTGATTCTGAAACCGATGCTGACGGTGATGTCGATGTTGGCGCATGAATGAAATCGTCGCGCGTATATCACACGCATGCCAACACAATCAGAATCAGAGTCAGAATCGCCGCCGCTGCAGTCCGTTCCTAATGGCTGTCAGGTCGTGTTATCGTTGGCCGTACTGCCCGAAAAGGCCAAAAGGCTCCCGCTGGCTTGTCTCCGACCCAAATGCCTATGGTCGCCGCCATATTTCAAAGGATTTGCATGACGTGGATTGGGGGGGCTATTCTTCAAGGAACATCCGCACCGAACGCATATGGCCTTCCTCCTAAAAGGATACTTTTATGATCCCCTACCTATTGTGAGGGTGTTATAGGTTCGGTCAGAGCTGCCATCGTATTGACCTTTTTATTTTGATTTGATTTCGATTTCATACTGTCAACTGTCGTCCGACTCTGTTGATGCGGCTCGCCGCTCCCGCCGATGTTTCTGTTATCAGTTTGGACTTTATATTATTTATTTCCCTCCGTCTTGTCACTTCCACAGCCCACAGTCGACCGCCCGCTGTGCGAGTTGTATTTATTTTGTAGTAAAATAAACAGCACAACCGTAACCGTAACAGTAACAGGAGGAGGACCACCGCCGACCAGTCCCAGAACCAGAGCTACCCTTCAAGCGATGCTAGTTGATTGATTGCATGAAGAGCAGAGATAACACCGGAGACTCAAATACGCCTGATAAGTGGCGTATGCCACTCCGCGATAAGGACCAAGGCAAAAGGTTATGGATGGATGGCTGAAAAGATCATCTGAAACATGAGCCTGTGCTGGGGAGAACGGGAAAGATACAGTGTCTTTTATTTTGGCTGGGTGTTTTAGAAAAGAAAAATATTCCAAGCATGTCTACACAAATATTTGACTCTCTTGAGTATATTTTCATAAGAGTATTTTGTTTTCAGTAAAATATGTTCTTTAAGATTTTAAATATTTTTGGGAAAGTTGGTTAAGCTGTGTTATTTATTATTTTATTTCTAATATATTTATAAAGTCTAGTTTATATTAGTATATTAATAATTGTGTATTTTCTTATTTATTAATAAATTTTATCTTTAAATAATATTTATTGAATTGTGTCTAAAAATAACTTGCACCCAAAATGTAAAATTTAATTAAACTTTATGGATATTTAATTATTATTTAATTAAATATTTAAGGATATTTAAGGTAAGCATGATTCCTTCCAGTTACATTTGGGATTCCCTATATTTTTTCAGATTTTACTGCGATTGTTCAATAGCACGAACTGAAAGGAGCTGCACGCAAACGCTTGTCATGCTAAAAACCAGACGGAATCCAGAAATGGAAATTATTTATGTTTTCCGAGGGAAATTCTAGCAGCCGACCTCCGGCAGCTGTTGCTGTCCAATATTTTGGGTCTTGGCTCCCCAGTCTCCGGACTGGTGTGCCGGCTGGTTTTCCCACTGATTTCGCTGCGGTCCGTTCCCTGTTTGCTGAACCAAAAAAAATATGCCAAGAATTTAATTTTCCAATGAAATATGAAATATTAAGGGAAGACTAAGGGACTGGCGGGAGCGGCCTGTACGCGGGGGAATCAAAACAAAATTAATGCAAAATTGCTATCCAAACCGGCGAAAGAGAAGTTTTCCAAAAATGGCAAACAATCTGAATCGAAATGCCTGTGTGCAGTGGCAGAGAACTTTAGAACCATTTATCGTCTATTTTCGACTTTTTGGCAGGATACACGGATATGCAAATAGGTTTGAAAGTCAAAGGGCAAAGGGAAGCTTGCGAAATTATCAACTTGGGAGACGAGCGTTTTCCAGGTGCCGGAATTGTATCTGCGACTGTCTCCGGTGGGGATTCGCCTTCGAGTCAATAAAATAAGTGCTCCGCCATGGGCTGCTACTGTCTGTTGCACATTTTATGCATATGAGTGGTAAGTACTTGAGTCCAAATCTCGCCAGGGTCTGTGGACATCTTGGAAAGTTGCAAAAACTTGTCTCCTTGCTAAATTTTGTGGGGAAATCTAAGAGATTGCCCGAAGAGCTTACAAACTTGCATTCTGTTTGAACATTGTCCTTGGTGTGTTCGATGCGTTTTCTGATGTTTCGATTGCCAGCACTGTGTGGCATGAATGATAAACATGTAACTGCATTGGAAAACTTTTGCCTCCGGAATAGAATCTTTGTTTCTACTTTTAGTTTGCCATTAATAATGCATGGAGGCACTTAAAATTGTCAAGGATTTACCATCCAGCGATATGCAAATGTAATCACAAAGCCATTAGACCAATTGTCCGAGCTCTTGAAAAAAAGGAAACGATTGCTATAGTCGAGTTTTTCGACTCTATAATGCCGGATACCCCTTTCAAAAGACAGAAAAAACTATCATAATTATAAAATTAAGTCACTTTTGGCTGTCACGAAAAAAGTAAATGCAATTAAAGAAGTAAAATAAAAACTCTTAGAACTCCTCTAATCGCCCGACCTGTGTCTAAATGGAACGGGTCTTTGGAATAAATTGGCATCAGTTAAAAAAAAAAGAAAACCTTGTAATTTTATAGCTATATCAGTAAGATGAACGTGGCTATATGGACTCGGTTATTACCAGATGCTGATCTGTAACATATACTTTATGGATATGATTGCTATGGAGATATTTCTTTCTTCCTGTTAGTTACATTCGCAAGTATACAACATACCCTTGTACTCTATGAATATAAATAATGGGTATAAAATAGAAACAATAATTTAACAATTTAGAAACCAATTCTCACATAATTTTTCAGGAATTTTCTATTTGCGGTTGCAACTTGGCCATAATTAAAGCCCACCCACAGAGAAGGCCATAAAAACCCTATATATCTATGCATCTAGCCAACATAAACGCCACCAAAGCAAAAAGATTAAAAACAACATGAGGAGCAAACTACGAGGCAGTTCGTCGTCGTCTGCTGTCATAATGAAACCGAAAAACACACAGAAACAAGCGCATCTGACAAAATTACAAACAATTTAAGCAACTGCAAAAAGAAGAGATAAAAACAAAAATATTCAGCTGGAAAGCAAGCAAAATAAAGTATAGTTATTCTTTGATAGAAGTTTTTTAAATACTCTTCTTTGGGGCATTGTTGACACACACACTTCTATAAGAAAGAACGGGGGTCTTTAAAGTAGCTCAAACTTAATATTTTCATCCAACATGTGTCAAAAAATAAGCAATTCTTTTTAAAAATATGTCAACTCCTTCAAGAGGGTATGGAACAAAACCCCTAAATAAATAAACCCTAACCATAAACGCATGGGAGAGGAAGAAGCCCGAAGCCCAGGAAAGTGAAGGAGTGTTGAAAAAATATTTCTCACAAAGTTGTGAAAAATTGCAGCAGTTGCAGTGAAAGAAAGTTTTAAGCGCCGGCGAAAGGATTTGGCTTGGAAGTGAAAGAGAAAAGGGGATTGGGATCGGGATCGGGTTCACGGAGTGAGTGGCAGAGCACTGGTTAAATAATAGAGTAGCGGAAAAATAATAAACTCATAAATAGTATGACAAGTGTGTGGATGCGAGTACGAAGTGGGGCCAAGGACGGGGACAAATTGCCAAGGCAGCTGTGACCGGCAGCCCCCGAGGGCGGAGGCGCGAGCAAAATGAAAAGCGGGAAAAATGAAAAGCACTGGGACTGATGAAAGATTTACTGGGGACGACGGAGAAAATGGGAATCTACCGCCCACTACCCCACTGGAGTTTAATCAGCGGGCGCGGACACTGCAAATTGCTGCCGGATCGCCAGAAATCCGGAACTCCACTGCAGACATTGTTTTAATTTGCAATCTCAACTCCCTTTCTTTGGCAGCAACTGTCAAACTTTTATAGAAACCAGTTTCGCTTTGATTTCATTTCAGAGACTTGTTTTGATTTCTCCCGGCTCTACTCCACTCTACTCCATTTCATTTTATTTTATTTTTAGGTAAGTTTGTTTATTTCGGAACGAATGCAAAGCCAGCTTCCGGCCGGAGTCACAGCCAGGAGCCGGTAACTTTTTTGTGCGGCTTTCTTTTTTGCGGTTGGTTGGCCTTTTCTTATAGTTTTTGACAATCGAAAAACTTTTGTAACTCGGAACGTGTTGCTCTTGTCCCGGAAACTTTTTTAATGAATGTGTAGCGGAATAATAATATACATATAGAATTTTTATATTCTTTTGGTATTTCAATTAAAAGACCATAGAGTTAAAGAGGTCCCTAATTATGGACTTAAATATTTATCCTTGTAAAGCATGGTAAAAATCATTTCCGTTGCGGAAATATGTTCCAATATACTTGTCTTTAAATAAAAAGGGGACGGGGAAAGTTTGCCAAACAGCCGCTGGTGAAATTACCAAGGAAATGTCTTCAAAGTGTGCTGAACTCGATTTTCTACCCGAGGGCATCAGATGCGAGATTCAAGTGCGAGCTTATTTAAATATTTGTCCTGATGAGCGTGACATGTGCACAGGTTCAATAATCTCACAAGAGAGGAGGCATGGGGGAAATATTCCGGATACCAATTCAATTGGATACCCAGCCCGCTGCCAATTGTTATTGGCCTTCTAAGCCGGAACCATTGGAAACAATTGCGCCAGAGTCAACACACTTGGCCTGGGACAGTGGCGATCCATTTATGTCCAATACGTGGGCCATAAATATAGACAATCAAGTGCAACTATTCGGGTGTTAGGCGTACATGTATACACTGCTAAAAATTATTTAAATAATTATCAGCTTGACAATATAAAGAATCTAAATGAAGAATATACAATGTTGTTTGAAGAGTGGTGACTATCATATTGTAAAGTAAAGTTGTTTCCGCCATATCCATTCCCTCAGTGCAGTTGGTCACTTATGTTGCAAATTACTCGAACCAAAATTAGATACAGTTTTCTCACGTACAGAACCCATTTCGGTCCTGCTAATCAAGTTATGAATTATTCGGCGTTAGCATATCCATCAATTGGCGCAGTCACGCATTTTTGATCAGTCAATTACGGGCGCTATAAAGACAACTCTTTTCAATTTGTCGCTGGCATAATCCCCCGACTAATTAAAACAAATCCCCACAGAATGTGCCCCTTCCCTTCGCACCGCGCCCGCCAAAGCCCTCGAATGTATGCTGCATGTTTGCTGCTGCGACGAGCATTGCGTATACGACCCGTTATCGCCGAGCAGGCAATGTCATGGTTGTGTACATGTGGTAATGTACAAGCTACCCATCCCATCCCTTCAGCACTTGCAGGCATGCTGCGTTCATAGACTATGCTTAAATATTTTCCTTTTATTAATTTTTCGCAACCGAACTTGCAGTGGAATTCCCAGCAGGGACGCCAAACACCAAACAAGCTCAACAATTTGTTGTATATTTTATGGATTGGGGCAGATGGTTATGGGGAACAGGGCTGGACTGGACCGCTCCGAACCTGACTCGTCCACATGTGGCGCGGCATTGTTGCGCTGCACTTGCCGAGCTAGCTTTGATAATGAAAAATAATCATAAAAGTGAATGTCGAGTGGTGCTGTGAAGCCGGAATCTGCCCCGTTGGAGAACAATGGGTAGCTCGTGCAAAAAGTAGCACGTTCATGTAGGGTGATACCACATAGCTCGGACACAAAATGTGGCTGGGAATATTTCGCCGGATTGCAGCCATTGTTATGCGAGCAAGATTTATTAGACGGATGGACACGGCGAAATTCCCGCATCGATGACAGCCGTAGCAGCCATTAAAGCGGGAATTGGACACTCGGTGCTCCACCTAATCGCCTCTAATCCAAAACGTTAGGCACCCCCCGACAGACATTATTTCCTTCAATTTTTTATTTATTTATTTGGCCAGGAACTGGCAGTAGATTCAATTGTCATAAAAATGTAAAGCACTTGTCGTATGTGAACTTGTTAGAGGAGATGGGGACCAGAGCCGGAATATTTTATTTCCTGTTTGCCTTTCAGTATTGATGTTTTGTTAAAAGTCACTACAGGGACAGGACAGGGGAGGCAATTGAAACGGAAATTAAAAAGTTACGGGTCCCCACGGACACCCAAACCCCAACAGAAACACGCCAAACACAAAGCAAACCCCAATCAAGTGAAGTAGACCCACCATTTATCTCATTCACAGGACGATTTATTTTAAAATATTCGATGAACTGTTCGGACGCCAACGCTTTCAATAATTTGCGGCTGGTATTTTCATTAATGCGTAATCGGGTGTGCGAATATGTTAAACTGTATTAAGTGGGGATTGTTTGTGTAATGCGATGAAAGTGTTGCATAATAAACGAGCCAACAAGCGTCCGTGGCATATAGCATATCGTGCCATGTCCTGGGGAAAAAGGGTAAAATTGTCAGGGTTATTAAACATATTTGCAGACTGTGCAAATGTAATTAATTTTAAACATTTATCTCGCCGGCATAATGAATAATTGATGCCGTTTAGACATTTTTGGCCGAACATACAATATTTATTTCAATCGGTGCCTCCGGCGGTCTCTTGAATTTTAACATTTTAGTTGGCCGCAATTAGCAACTGACCAGTCGTCCGCATCGCTCCACTTCATTTTAATTAAACTGTTTTCCTCATTTTAAGCGCACTCAAAGAAAAACCAATAATTTGTCTTGCCCATATTTCATTGGTCAATCCCGCCAGCCACCCACTGACCCACCCAATTGCTCCTCTCCTCTTGGCCATTGAAATTAAATTGGCAACGCAATGGCCTGGCCTTCGGATCGGGCTATGATAGCAGAGTCGGCGGGATCTCTGGTCTCGTCCCGTTTCCGGGTCTCGAACCAAAACGACGTTAACATTACCAATGCAAATGCATTTGGAGTCCCTGAGTGGATACGGGGTCGCTTTTAATTGCTTCCAGAAACGGAAGCTGGAGTGTCGGGAAGTGGGTAACCATTTTATTTTAATTTAAATATAAAATTTTCGCACATTACTCAAAAGCGGCATTTTCTTGACAAGCCCTTCTCTCTTTAGTATTTTCTCACTGGGTAACTGACCACTGAAGTGAATATGGAAAAAAGAAAGAGGGTTATGGTTGTATGGTGAGAAGAGGATATTTTAAAAAATATTATAGGACTACCTTTTATATATAAACACCTTTATTATACAAATATTAACAGAAAAGTTGGCATAACTCATGGAAAGCATCTTGCATGCTCTTTCAAGCCACACTTCAATTTGAAAAATAGTTACTAATATTTTCTGTTCCGTGTAAGAGCTTCTGGTTGCTTTCATCATCAGCCTGACGCCTCGATGAATTTCAATGAATCGCTGGCGAAGGCAGGCCAGTCTGTCTGGCAGGGCGTTCAACGCACACCCCCTGACCCGATTTCACCTCTTCCAATATGCGAAGGGCGTCTGCCACCAACGGTTGGCATTACGTTTGGTTATAGTCTTCCCTTTGGTTATAATTAAAATAAAAAATGTAAATGCCAGATGTTTTCCGCACACAATATTCTCATTTGAGAATAATAAATACCCACCGACCAGAGCGCTGCAACGGTTACCCGAGCCATTAAGTGCATTCAGGTGTTTCTGCGATACCGGCCACTTGTCCAATATACCCAGAACGGAAAAGTGCTTACACTCTAGAAGCTTTTCAATGGTTTGTCTGCTGCCTTGATGATATTATTGTGGTGATTAAAAAATGCACGGGAATGCATGTTGAAAATATTTATCCTACTTTGCTCATGCTGCTGTTGCATCTGCTATTTCTGCTGCTCTTGGCTCGCGTCTCCCCAAGCCACGCTGAAAAGTAGACTATGGTTCTGGAACAACGGTTCGTGGTCGGTAAAGGATATCCGGTTCTTGAACATATTGAAAAGGATCAGAGCTTGAAAAAGGTTAATAATTCTTAAACGATATAATTTGTTATTTACATTTTTTATATACATTTTAAATAAAAAATGTATCTCCAAAAAGAGTTTAATATTTATTTGAAAATTTTGTAGTCAATTATTTAAATATACATTTGAAAGTTTTAAAATAACATTGTTGAGCATAAAAGGCAATCTCTGTAGTTGAAAAAGTGAACTCGCAAATATTTATCCTACTTTGCTCATCTCTCATTAGTTTGGCGCATAATTTTAGCATAATTTCTGAAAAGCCATGTACCTCGAAGTGTTTGCAATGCCCCGAGGTGTCATTCATTGCGGGCAAAGTTTTTATTACAACGTTTCAGAATTTCCAGGGGCCAAACTCCAACGTATCTCTCTTCGGCAGAAGCTTTCCATAATTTCCTAGAATTTCTCTGTGGGTGGGTGTGTGCGTGTGTGTATGGTAGTGGGTGTGGGGATAGTTGAGGGGGGGAGGGAAGTATTTAACACTTCCGGCTGCTCGTGTTGCTATTGTTGTTGGAGTTGTGGCTGCAGTTGCTCAACGAAGGCTCGATGGCGCTGTAAAATGTAATCATTGTGGCGTGTAATTAGTTTTTGTGTGCACCATATATAAGTGCAGGCACTGGTGTATGTGCGGGTGTGTGTTTGTGTAAGTGTATAAATAAAATTTATTATTGCATTAACGTTCGGTGCTGTCCCTTGCCAGCGTCACTGCCCCACGAAACACACAATTTAACACACACACCATGCAAATGTAAGCACATTTGGTCAATCATGGGTGTAGTGTGTGTGCTTTGCGAGTGGGGTGTGCTTTTAATTGAGTTGTGGGTGTACGAGGGCTGTCGAAGTGGTTGTCGAGCTGAAGAGTATACTTCTGGGAATATTGTAAGGTAGTTTCGCTCTATAATTAAACACATCTCTTTCACTTTTTCAAATTTTTGGTTTTAAAATTTCTATTCCCTACCCATAGCCACTTTCTGTTCTTTAACAACTTACCTCGTTTATTTCGGTGGGAAAGCGACTATCATTAATTGCTATGACCACTCACCACATGTCGTATTAGTAATAATAATTTACACATTAGTGTTCTTGTACTCGACGTTGCTGTTGTTGCTGAAACACTCAATCAATAGTCAATTTTCAATGCTTGTTTTGCGTGTGTCTGTGCATTTTGATTGGCGGTTATTTAGGGCCACTGCCACCGCCACTGCCAGGACCTCATTCCACCAATGACCAATTGATTTGTGGGTCTCTCTGCTGTCGCCACTGGAGGCCCCATAGAGCCGGAAATGCCACGCAATTTGTTTGTTCGCACTCAAGCCGCAAACATTGTGAAATTAACTTGTTAGCCACGCGCTCGCATGGGAATGGAAAATCGGTCAGGAAAGGGCGATGAGAGGGTTGTAGGGATGTGGGGGGGGAAAAGGACGAGCAGAAGGCGTGGTTGCCCTGGTAATTGATGTTCGATTTGTAATGGGCGGTCTAGAGAGTGCGGTAATTGGTTTACTTTGGCCTAGATCATTCGCAAGGTAAACATCAAATATATACATTTTATAAAAACGGGTTAATGTGAACCTGACTGCTTGAAGTTTATGTTTGTTAATTGTTATTAGTGCATTATAAGTTATGGATCATAAAAGCACATATTTCATCCATTTAATGCTCATAATAATATTATATTAAACAGCCAATAAATTCAGTGGGAATACATGTCGTATGAGTAATGGGCTCTCCCACATTTTTTGAATAAAAAAATGTATAAATTATAAAATCATTTTTCCCCCTGTGTACCATAAACGGCAAATGGTGGCTTAATCCTGCTTCCTGCAGGGTGCTTATGCCAATGTGCAACGACTTCATTTCAACATCAATCGCAACCTCATCAAGTTGTCTGCCGGCAGCCGCACTCATTACGGCGATGGCAGCTCAAGAGTGACTGCGTTTTATTAAACGCCCCCCGACGTCCGACATCTGCATGGCAACGATGGCGAAGGACTCTGTGGATGCCCCCAGGGCGGCTGTGTTTAATTAGCTTTAATGGCTTAATGCGGGCCGTTAGCCGTTTTGGGTCAGAGCCCGGCCATAACGGGCAAGAGGTGACACCAGCTTGAAACCCTGTCCTGCTGCTAAGTTGCTTCCGATTTGCCACCTTAGCCTCCTCCACCGGGCACTACTATACTGTGCAAAGGATAGAGGTTCCTGGGGAGCAGCACTCGAGTATTAATGGAAGCCAGCCACCCCGTGACACTTTAAAGCAATTTTCCTGCCAAACAAATTTCCAGTGAAGCGTACAAAAGTTCCCTGGCCCGACTATTTATTTGCCCCCAATTGCGAAGAACTCAGCTCCGGTCGGAGAGTCATTCACACGTAGCAGAGAGCTCCTTTCTCCCGTCCTGCACCGAAACTTTGCCTCATAACTTCGCATTGAAGAAGATGCATATGCAACACGTTCGTGCCATTCACAGCTGCAATGACTCAGGACCCCTTCCACCTGCTCCACTGTTGTCTCGGCGAAGGGGCCAGGCCAGCAGCTCGAAAATCCTGTGCTGGTTTACTCTGACTAAAGGTATTATGAAAGTAGACAGGGTATAAAGGATATGCACCAGCGTTGGAAAGAGTTTAAACTTTAGTTTTTAATTTGAGATTTTTCAAAGTTTGATTTATTAATTCTCCCAACCCAAGATCTATTCAAGTATTGGGATGTAATTTTGGGGTATTCCAGGGACTATCCTGGAAGCATCCTATCCCACATCCCACAGGATCTAGAACTAAGCTGCAACTTTTTCTTAGCTCTACGACTTTTGCAGCCAACTCGAAACGCTTTCGGGCATTCAAAGTCAACTACTGGCAAAGTAAAAGATGGACTCAGGGATGAGACTGCGAAGGAGCTGGAGCTTAGGGATAAGGAGACGGATGCTGTCGAGATGGGAACGCATAGTTAATTGAAAAGTATTGTTTGCTATTTCATGCCATTCCATTCGTGTCGCCAGTTAAAACTTTTTATGCAGGGCGGTGACGGATTCCGGGGTAGATCATTGTCAATTCATATGCAAAACATAACACTTACCTCACACTTCAAGTGAAACTTGGGTATTGTTTTAAAGGAAGCTTTAAAAAACTAGCGTTTATTTGTTTCACGTCATGGCGCATGTTCTTATTGATTACAGGCTAACTTAATACGTTAACATTAAGTGGCTAGTACTCCTAGTGATCCTAACTGAAGCGTCTGATGTCCTGGGATTTTATTGTGAAATAATTTATTTCATGCCTTTTGATATGTGTTTGAGATGAACGAACTAATGATGCTGATGACGTTTTGGAGTTTGAAATATTTAAGTTTGCTTAGCAAATTAGAAAATCAAAGCATTCAACCTTTACAACCTAATGATAGTTATTACAATATGCTTAGACAAGTCCTGAATCTATCTTTGTGTCCTTCCCTGTGTTTACTATCCTGTTATCACGAACGAGAACTAATCTACAACTAATTAACAATATTACATAGAGAGAATCCGAAGAACATAAATGTTATATTACGGCACTGTGCTAAATGAAAAATGATAAAATCGATTACCAAAAAAGGACGTTACAAGAGGATTCAGAGGGAGGATGATTCGATTTTGGTTTGGTTTACACGTAAAGTATCGGAGTATTATCTGGGTCCCGCTAAGGATTTTGGACCCAAATGTTCAGCTGAGAATAAGGGAGTGCGGTTTCTCCTTTCCATTCTTGCTAATCAGTGCATTGCGACCTAAAAACAATAAGAACATATTAGTATTTAAACTGGTAGTGTTTGGAGGATATGCTATTATGCTTAACCAACCTTCGTCTTCTGAGACAAGGGAAACTCCCATTGTTTTTAGGTTGTGCAGAAGAGCTCCCAAATTGGAGCGGTCGTCCATGTATCTACTTTCCATGCGCAGAGTGCCGATTTTTTTCGACTTTGTCTGCGTGTGCCAGACTAGAACCTCAGTGCAGTTGCTTCCTCTCGGCTCGATCTGATCCATGCGTAACCCGATGCTTCGCAGAAAGAGATCCTCTTCGTAGCCCGGCTTGTATGGCATATTCACGTACGGATACTTTGCCATGTACTCCAGGTTTACGGCGAATCCGGCCATATCAACGGGCCAGCGTCTACCAGCTATCCAGGAATCTAGGAACGCCACCACTTTGCCCTGGATCGATAGAGTTATTTAATAAGTATGGTTGATCAGCGTTGTCTATGAAGGCAAATTCTCAAAAAATATAAAACGTAAGGTCTGACCTTTCTTACTACTGGACCACTGATTCCATAATCAGCAATCAGACCCACCGGAAACATGGACACTATTTGCGTCGTCCGTATTTCTGAGAACAGCCGCAGGTCATAGGTGTTGTCGTCATCCCCGAAATAAAGAACTCCGTTGGTGAGGTTGTGGGTTTTGAGCCACTGCAAAGCGGCCCTTCGGTTGGCCACTCCCCGCGGTGCTGGCTTCTCGTACCGGAACTTGCTGGGCATGGGACTGACCATGTGTGTGAAGGGAATGCCTAGAAGAACCACAGAACGTTAGTTAACTGAGCGTCTTTAGAGTGTGTGTATCATTACATACCGAATCTGTTGAGCAAGGTATCCAAATAGCTATTGCAATTATCCTGGTCATCGGCCACCAGCCAGTGCAGTCGAGGAACATGGAGCAGAGTGTGCGCCAGACGCGTCAACTCTGGGATTTGTTCCCGGCGTGGATACGTCGGGGTTACAAAATATATCACTGGCAGCTTGTCGTACTCTGATCGAGGCTTGTCCTGGAGGAAGAGGCGCCGGTCCTCGTAGCTTTCGCTGCAAATGTGCAGAGTCTCGTTGAGCGGCCGGAAATTAATACCGTCTGTGGATGGGAGAAACAAGATTGATTAATGAGGTGGAGCAGGGTCACATGCCTTTAAAATTGTACACATTATCGTCTATCCAATCAAAATTTGCAATTGTCTATAGCTGAACCCGTTGACCTCCCCTAAATACTGCAGTGTTGTGACGTCTATTGCGCGCCAAAAAGCGGAGATGAGCAAAGTGAGCGGTGTCTCTCGACTGCTCAAGAGGTGCTAATCAGTGTCTATAGTATAGAGTTTGTTTGTTCTTGCCTAGAAGTAATTTACTCAAGCCGAGGTGCAAAAAGCAAGATAAAACGCCTCGTCACGATCTGATGGGAGCAAGGCACTTAAGGCCTAGTAGTTGATATTTTTTGTTCGTGGATGTTGGAGATCAAATGCCAAATCAAACATATACCGGCTAATTACCTAATGGGCCAATCTAACATGAAAATCTTTTGGGCAAAAGTGTTGGGGGGGTTTTGTAGACAGACTGCGTGTGTCGATGCCATTAAAGCGCCTTGCATTAAGCCGGGCGGGAGTCGTAAGGCACGCAACTGGGTCAAAGGAAGAGACCCTTTCCGATTAATATATCAGATAGCCCACCAGGGGCAAAAAACTACTCCCATTTGGCGCTCGGAAGGGGTACTGAAAGTATTCCCTAATAAGTTATTAGATATTGACCGAGCAAACAGAAGAGCAGACCCAAAGCAAAACCAAAATGTCAAAGCGAAAAGCAAATACCTCGACTCAAAGCCGATCAAGAAATTATGGGGGCATATATTGGAGCATTCGGTATGACGAATATTTACCTTCCCAACCCTCCTACCTGTCCGACAATAAAAAAAAACTCAACGTCTGATTGTGTAAAGAGCACCATACATTAATGGTGGGAGTTTCCCCTCCTCACATGTTTGTAGTTCCCGCAACCACGCCACTCATGGCACTCTTTCCCAGTTTGCCCCACTAAAGGTGCCTGATAAACCGCGCAATTATTGATAGGATACGACATCAATCTGGGAACAATAGAACGCTCACGTCTGACAGTTAATTATAGCCCACCATTTTAGATGATGTAGCCCACCATTTTAGCCGGAAACCGATTGTATAAAAGTATGAATACCCCAGGCCCCTGATCCACGGCCCGCATTGTTGGTCAGAACTACGTTTGTTGCTCTGCCTTATCAGATTCATTCATTATATTGCTCGGCCGTGTTATCGAAAGAGTTTATTTTATAAATGGGATAAAGATAGTGCTAGGCTGATGCCTAACCAGATAGCCCAGATAGCGAAACTAAGGGGGGAAATTTATTGAATATAAAGCGACTAATAACAATTTTGGTCTCCGCTTCTGAATATCTAAATAATTTGTCCCGACTCTTGACTCTTGAAATAAATAATATTTGTCAGGCACTCTTATTGAGAGCTAAATCGCATTTGTGTTTCTATTGAGGCTAATCTTCTCTAGACTTTCGTTCCAAAGATTGGGGCAATTACGTATTATAAATATTTGTGTACACAATTTGATGGCAATTTGGTTTCGAGGCAGCGATTCCAAACTGCATATTGAAATGAGAGGTTTCTAAGGTGGCACATTTAGACTTCAAACAAAGGCTGGCAGAGGAACGCACCAGCCGCGAACACTTGACACGCGCGGTTGTGATGATTTCGAAATAGGCTCGAAACAGTTGAGGGGAATAAAAGTGCATGAGCGCCGGACGAATGATGTCTATTAATAAGCAGGTCTGGCACTTGAGCCAACAAAGCAAATACCACAGCCCCTTGAAAGCATTTTTGTGATGTGTAAATCATACTTATGCAACTGGTCTATACATACTCGAGCGATATTTATCGCTTATGGCTAATTATCTCGGAGATTTGAGAACTCTCAGCCCCAGATCCCACACTTACAGCCTTTTGAAGTCGAGGAAAAGTGCAATTATACAATTGTTGGCACTCAAAAGTGATTAAAGCTTATCGTCGAAACTGGCTAGTTTGACTTTAAATCACATGATACTGGGGCACTAAAAATTGAACATTAAACAAGTGCTTGATGTCCGAACAACGCAAAAAGGTGTATTTATTCACGTGTCCACCTTTGATGTTTCAAGACTTATCTTGACATCCCCCACCTCTGTTCGTGCTTATGAACAAAATCGTCAAAGCTAACTGGCAGTGCTCCAGTTTAGTTTACGGCCAAAATAGAAAATTCCGCCCCGGAGGGACGAGTCGGGTGAAGCGCCAAGTAAACTGGAAAATGTGACCTTGTTCCGGCTTTCGCTAATGACAATAAAAAACGACCGGCAAGCGGAGCGCCGTAATTACCGATGACTGGCTATGGCTATGGCTATGGCTAAGGCTGAGGTGGGTGGTGGCTATCGACATATCGCGTTTTGAGGAAGACAATGGCTACCAAATAGATCCAATTACGGTTAAATAATAAAAAGGCAATCCACTGGCATTGCAATCGAACAGTTACATGCGATAATTATCGCAGAAAATGGCCGGGGGTTTGGATGACCAGCGATATGGTTCCAGAGAGGTTGTTAATGGGAACTACACGTATCTACGCGTGCAATCGAATAATCCGAACGATTACTATTTACGAGTAAAAATAAAAATCTGACTCAGTATTTTTGCAATTTTTGTGGTCCGGCCGTGGGCGCAACTGTCCCAAATACCCCACAGAGTACAGGGTAACAAGCTCTTTCTGGCAGCGCGCCAATTGAAAAGTGAAAGTGGTCGCAGAGCGGCGTACTCACTTTCGGCCAGTAGTCGTGAGAATGCACTTTGCAGAACCAACACTTCCGTATGGAAATGGCCCCGGTTTGGAATTGGGTGAGTCACTCACGGAGTTGCTCCTGGGAGCGATGCACCTTGTGCTCTTGAATTTCATAGCTGGCCATCCACTCTATGTTGCGATGCATTTCGTCGTGGTAGGACTTGGGAACAAATTGGTACACAAGCCTATCAGGGTCTACTAAGGTTTCTGAGCTTCCATCCTCGGATTCCTCTTCTTCAACTGGGTGGTTTTGAATTGAATTCTGTTCTATAAGGCCGACGTTTTGATTTTTTTTGTCTATGGTTTCGGCAACTAGTAAATTTGCTTGATTGTCTGTTCTTGAAAATTTAAATTCTTCTTCCTCCGTCTCGAACTCCTGAGATGTCTTGATTTTGGGTTTTTTTGCAACGCCTGTGGTTGGCCCTTCCTTGTCCGCCTCCTCCTCCTCCTCCCAGTCGTTTTCGAACCAACTGGACTTGGTTGTTTTCACCTTTGGCACTTGCGGTGTGGACCTCGCAGTCGTCGCTTCGGCCCCAGTCCGCCCCCCTGTTAACCGCTTCTTACCCAGCCCGTGGTGCTCCTCCGAGTCGTCAGAGCCGCCGCCTAGTCCCAGGGCGAAGCGTGTGTCCATGCTGAAGGTGAGGTAACAGAACCCCACGATGAAGAGCACCGCCCCCGCTAGGAACAGACAGCGCCGCCGGCCCGCAGATACGCTTCCTTTCCGACCCATTATATACGGAACACTGCGATGGCGCTGCCGCTCGACGTCCTCGTGGTCCTCGTCGGAAGTCTGGGGCTCGAGTGCCTTGTAATGGGCACTGGACATTATGCGGCTTGAATTGGTATCCGGATGCTGCGGCGGGCTTCAGGCAGGATTGTCGCTGTGATGCTGGTGCTGCGGGGGCATCCTCGGCCTGGTCGAATGGCCATTTGTGGAGGGCCTGGCCCAAGGCCAGCTCCTCGTCTACCGTATTTTTTCTCTTCTGTGGTCTAGCGTCTGCCTTTCTCCGGCACCTTCTCCTCGTCAGCGCCTTTCTGCTCGCAAACTAGTTTCTTTTATTATACAATTTCTGGTTCGGCCGACACGAAAATTATGCAAATTCCACCGACATTTCTGCAATCGGGTGCTCTGCTTTATTGCCGTTTCGGGTTTCTATAAAAAAAATAAAGCAAGAGCCACCAGAATGCGAAGGCACCTTTCAAGAAGGGAGCACAAAACACGCGAACGCCCAGCGCACTCACAAAGCCAAATAATCACAAATAAAATATCTCTCACTGGGGCTAACGTTTGGGGATTGTTGTTTTCTTTTTTGTTGTTGTGTTCACATTAGTGCTGCCAGTCTAGCATATTTCAGGCTAGTTCTAGCACTTTTCCGGAATTTTTGGGATTACAGCCTTAAATCTAGGGTATTTTTATTTTCGATAGGTTTAATAAAACATTAATTGCATCAGAATGACAAGCTTTTATTTCACAAACCTGCGCCTTGTTATTATTCTATTGTATCTTATATTTAGCGGTGAAATTTCTTGATTTCGGGCAGCACTGGTTCATACGAATTCGGTTCAATGCAGCGAGCTACTTTGCAGAACCACCCTGTGGCAAAATATCGAAAGCACTATCGCTTGACTGTGACATTCGAATGTTTTTTGAATTTATTATTTTTATTTAAAATAATTTACTTTTAATTTCTCATATTAGATGCAAAATTAAAAGAAAACAAGAAAGGAAAGATAACTTCGGGCGGAGCCGAATTTGATATACCCTTGCAGTTATTATCGGATTAGGATCGTATAAAGTTGCCTAGATCTGATCGTTTATTAGTAAAACCAAATGTAGTTTGAAAATCATATAGTTTTCTGAATATTTATGTGGAAAAAGGCTTTTAAAAACATGACAATTCTTAAATAAAATATTTAATAACTTAAGGAACATTTTTAAAAGAATTATTCATCCAACTTTAATACTTGGTCTATAAATAAGAAATCTTAATATTTCTAATCCTTAATAATTTTCAAAATATTCAGCTTATGAGAGTCCAAAGTCCAAGTTTCAAAAATCAATTTCTGGATTTTGAAAAATTTTTTAAATAGGCAATCCAATGAAATGGTTCCAAATAAATGAATAAAAAAACATTTTAGAAAGTAATGACGTGAAAAAAATAATTTAAAAAATCCAAACTTACTGTTTTCGGAAGGCATTTTAACGGGCTTATCCACCAGTGGATATTCGTGACAAGCTACTTGCTTCCGGCTGACAATAATTCGTCCACTTCCAGAGGCTGTGTCGTCGAGATCGTGGAGAGCTTTATGCTTAAGGGAGATGGCTTCATGGCCAGCAGCTGCATCTCAATGAGATCCGTCAGTCCCTCGGAGGAGAGGCGCCTGAAAAGCTGCCACAACTAATCATTAAAATCAAAATAGAAAAGCCCATTTCCTTATACTGAGGTAAGGCCCCGGTCTAGTCAGCGCCCAAACTCTAGCTCGATCCTCCAGTGCCCCGATGAAGTGATGTATGTCCTGGAAATGGAGCACACTGTGGAATATTTTCCGGGGCGCTGGTGGTGCAAAATATGCTCCTTCTCCACTTGAATGTGTGGCACTTTGAGAAAGGTCCAATCGCAGACAGTATATTGCACTGAACATCGATGGCGCTCAGATTGCGCGCCGTGGTGGCCACCATGTCTCAAATCTCATGACGAACCCACAAGCTTGGGTGGCACAAGTAGCAGCCAGTCTCCTGGACGATTTCCGTCATCGCTGGCTTCTTTATATGGCCCAGCTTGATGAGAATGGTGACCGCCCGAATGGCCTTCGCCATTACAAACTCCCTTTCCCTTTTTCTAGAATTTGAAGCTCTTACTTGGAATCAATTTTTTAGTCAAGTGGCAAACACGTTCACACCATATCTAATCTAATCGCCAGGTGACAGATTTTAATCATTATTACTTGGCTATAACGGGCTTTGTCTGCCTGATTATAGTCGTCATCAGACTCAACAAATGTTTGACTTGGCTTCCATTTCGCAACTTCGTTTACTCTTCCAAAGTCCCAGCGCCCAGCCATTTCTCTCAAGAATGGTAGATCAGAACTACAATAATTTATTACAAATGAAACGTGTGTTTTACATTTATTTTAGAGTTTACTCTAGGACAACTGCTTACATTTGCGATTATTAGAGGTTCCAGTACAAAACTGAACAATCTTTATTTGTGTTTTTTTCGAGTGTTTGTTAATTAAGCAAATCTTTATTGTTAAAAGCCACTTTTCTCACGTTTGTTGCAAACTTATCCATAGCAACTGCATGCCGCCACTTCGCGAGCTGCACTGCAGCATCGAATAACAGATTTTTTTTTGGAAAGAGCAAACCCTGCACTTATGGAATAATTAATTAAATGGTATAAAGAGAACTCGTATCGGTGGATCGATCAGGCTTAGATGTTGGCCTTAATGACATCCTCCACACGCGTGGCGTTGGCGCCGGCGAACTTCTCAACCTGGCTGCCGTTCTTGATGAACACGAAGGTGGGCATGCTGGAGATGTCGTATTCCATGGCGATGTCTTCGCACTCGTCCACATCGACCTGTTGGAAAATATATGATATTAGTAAACAATTTTTTGAGCAAAATGTCAGATGTTAAGAACCTTGATGACAACAACGTTGTCGGCGTATGTCGTGGCCAGCTCACCCAGCTTGGGAGAGATCATCTTGCAGGGTCCACACCAGGTGGCAAAGAAGTCCAGCACCACCAGTTTGTTGCCGGCCTTGGTCAGCTGGGAGGTGAGATCATCCTGCAAATGAAAGGGAAACATTTTAACATCAGTATAGAGAGCTTTTGATTTTTCTTATGACCCAATTCGAAGTCAAAACCCTCCAGTAGGTGAACCCCAATTGCTAGCATGATTTGGGGTTATCGAACATCGAATCGATCCAGAGGGATACTATGTACATATATATAGATGTGTTTTTTCATTATCACCCACTAGCATGTGGGTGATAAGGCGGCTTGTTCCAGCCACAAAGTTGTCAGTCGTAAAAAAAGTTGCCAGCTGTAATCAGACCCGACAATCAACTCTTGGACAAGTTGTGAACTTGAGGCTTGGCTGGGCGATTCCATTTCGATTTCAGAATCAATATTTTAACAGTTTCTAACTTGAATTTGTCCACGGTGAGCAACGCCCCGCCCAAATGGTGTCCTGCTACCGTAGTCAGTCCTGGCCCCGCCCCGCCACATTTCCCGATGACCTTTAATTAATTGCCAACCGATGACAATCGTAGAGCTAGCAGTGGAATGGCTCTAATGGAATTGCCGATGTCCAGTGGAATGAGTAACCGGTTTCATTGAATTTGCATAAATAATTCCCGAACCAAAAACAACGATAACCACAAATATTTTGACTAAGCTGTGACTTAGATCACTCTCCTTATTAACTAATAGTGAGTAATGAATGTTGTGAGAATGGCATTTGATTCCTGGGTGAATCATGGGTAAAATTGATTTTGAATAATATTATGTCTCATGTTCATATTTTTGTGCGTCTTGCTGTATAAAATTAGACCACATTATGGTCCCAACAAGAGGCAATATTTCCGTTAAACGTATGTATGTACATATATGTATGCTCGAGAATCAGTTTTTTTTTAAGTGTCTTCTAAAGAACATTTACCCTGACGTAATATTTGAGTTTAATAAAAGTTTTCCGATGACTGACCGGTTCCAGCCACCTTTCCCCCTCCTGATATTTAAACGCTTTTTGCATGGCGGGCAACTTTTCGTATTCCTAACCAACAAACCCTGCCTCGACCACGAACCGCGATAATAAATTGCTAACTCACGCCAGACCCCGACACAAACCCACAGCGATATGAACTATAACTACATATATACATATAATGCCTACATATATACTCATACTATGTGGTTCTGGGTAACATTATTTAATATCTGCTCTGGGCGGCTACAACTTGATATGTTGGGAATATTCAAAATTTAAATCTACTGAGACGGCCCTATTCGGAATGTGTTGGAATGATATCATACAGTTATTTGAACGCTCTTCGCCTCCGCCTCCGACTCTGCGACCTCTGCCACCACTTCCTCCTCTACTGTCCCCCAAGTTGCCCACTTTCTCGACTTGTTTCGGCTTTCTCGCTTCTTTCTATTTCTACGTGAACGTGAGGTCTGCTCGTATGTGAGCGTATGGCAAAAAATGTAACAAATCGAGTGGGAAATTGGAATTCAGATGCCAATGCCACAATTTCACTGCCCTAAATTGCGAAATACTTAATTGAAAATATAAAAGGGGCAGCCACAAAGTCACGCGTCAATACCAAGTTCAGGTCGGGGGTGATTCGAGTGGGCAGATGCCTAATCAGAGTAGAAGTTTTACAAGATCCGGCTCGGATGGTGACTCACCTTGTCTTTTACTTGGTACACCATGGTGGATGGATAAATTGGGCAAATACACCGGTAGAAGTCTAAAATAGTTATTTAATTTAGCACTGAGGGAACTCGTCGCGTTTAGGCAACCAGCTCGTGGTAGATTCAAGTAACGAATGAATGCCGACACACAAATATTCACCCCAGCTGCTCAAACTTGAATGTAGGGGTATGTTTTGGGGTATATTCACATTGGCTATAAGACTGAAAAGTACAGTACGGGGCATTTTCGATTCATTACAAAATATTGAAAAAATATTTAGGTCTGGTGTACTCGAAAGGGTTATTATTAATATTTAGAGCTACAAGACTTCAGATGTGAGTTTGGTTCATCAGCTATGAGTGATCGGAACCTTTTTTTTATATTAAATAATACTATATATATTAATAAATACCTATTTCATGGAATAATTTCAACCTAGGGTATTAAAGCTTCGTCTTCTTTTAAAGCTATTTTTACTCATGACAACCGAATCCGAAACCGAACCACGAAGAACAGACGAGAACATTCCACCCGTTCGGGTAGTGTTTTCGTGAAAGTAATTCACATTTCTCTGGCTTTATATTTTTTATCTACACTGCAAAAAATACATTTAATTGTCATAAAAAGAGCGGAACCGATACCATTTCAAAAGGTTAAGAAGAGTTAATATCCGGTAACGGAAAATCGATTATCGATTTTGGTGAGTTGTTTTTAACTGACTATACGTTTCTGTTAGCATTTTTTTAATGTGTCAGTGCAAACCCTTCAATGAAAACCGGTATCTTCATCCCCTTCCATTTTTTACTCTTGGCGGTTTATTTATTTTTATTTTTAGTGAGTTCTCTCCGAAAGACATAAAAAATACCAACCACTGTTAACGGGAGATTATCGTTATCGGAAAGAAAGTCGGCGAAACTATCGCGGGAAGTTTAAACTTTTGATTTACATTCATTAATATTATATATAAAGTGTTATAATTTTTTGACTTTTTTATATATGATTCTCAAAAACGTTAATTTTTATTAAGGTGGTCATGAAATATATATTTATTATAATGGTATTAGACGTTTTTTATTCAAAATAAAACTATGGTGAAACTGGAGTTTTCTCGTAAATCCAATAGATGGCGCTAGAACTTACGTTAAATTAAAATTGTTCAATATTATTGGAACTCATTTTATTAAAGCCTCTTTTAATGATTTTTAGTATATACATAAATATCACTTACCTTATGCAATATATTTAGAGTTATATTCCTTTCTACATGCAATAAAAATTACCACCCCATGACATCAAAAATTCCATTAATCAATAAATTTAAAACAACCAAAACCGTTACAAACCAACATATTTCCATAATTTATTTGCCCGAAAAGCAATGAGAAAACTATGCAACACTACGCATACCGATCGAAATTAAGATTTCACAAAGTAATCCTAACACTAACTAAGCTAAATATCGACTATGAGTAATCCTGTCCGGAGTCCGGATCGTTAAGTACTATTCATTGGGTGATCGAAGGTGCTAGCGCCACTGATGTCGGAACAGACGCCGTCGAGTGGTGCAAGTGGTGGTGGTGGTTGTGGTACGTTAGCGTGGGCGGTGGTGCTGGTGGAGGTGGGTGACCTGGGTGAGGGGCCACGGTGGCCATCTGTTGCTCGAAGCTGGAGTAGGGATCGTAGTAGCCGCCGTACCCAGGATCCAGAGAGCTTCCGGACCCAGTTCCGCTCCCCGGAGTCGTCGTTGTGGTACCGGTGTCGAAGTAGCTCACTCCGTTGTAGCCACTTCCGCTCTCGTAGTAGTGGTTTCCGCCATACTGCTGATGCTGCTGTTGGTGGTGGTGGTGGTGGTGTGGGTGCTGCTGTTGCTGCAGCTCGTACTCCCCCTTGGGACTGTAATAGTAGTCATAGTTCTCCTCCACATACGGTTGCGTTTCCACCGTGGCGTTGTACTTTATGGTGGGTGGATCGCCCTTGCAGTTGATCTCCTCCGGTCCGCCGCCGCCCAAGTGCTTGATCTGAGAGTAGTTTATGAACTCCGGCTCCGGGGTGGCCAGTTGGGGACTGGACTCGTAGGATAGTGTCTGGCACTGGGAGTGCCCCGGAGCACTCATCGCGTAGCTGTTCCCGGAGGCGCATTGTTGGTAGGCGGCTAGTTCCGGAATGCTGCAGGTGTACGGCAGACTGGGCGACTTGCAGGGAGCAGCTGTGGCTGCCGTCGGAGTGGCATGGTAGATGGGATAGTTGTACGTGATGTGTTGGTGGTTGACATGGAAAACGTTGGCGGCCGATTCGCAGGCAGCCGAGGAATCAGAGCCGCTCAAGGGCCAGGAGTTGGCGGCGTAGTTTGATGACTGCGACAATTGGTGGCTTCTCGCTGCGGTGTCATCTAGGTAGCTGCAGGTGCAATGGCTAAACGTAGTGCACTTGCCACAAGCTGGAAAGGATAAAGACACTTTTAATAAATATTTTTATAAGTTATCATTTTTCATAATTATAATTACCATTAAATTGGTAAATATCCAAAGCGGAATGGGAGAGAGGATTCCCGGTCGTTGGCCGTTTCAGGACCTTTCCCATAAGACTCTGTTGTTGCTAAAAACGGAATATAAATGTAAGAAAATCGGATTCTTGGAGATCCTCCAGCTCAACTTACCTTGACTTGCTTGACCAGACCCGCAATAACAGACTTCTTGGGCACGGCTCCATTGCCAGATTTTCCAGCCAAGGGCACCCGCCCGAAAGCCCTCTTGGAAACACTTGAGTTCTTTGGATCCGGACGCAGGTGATCATGAACTCCTTTGGCCTGGAAGAAAATGGCATTGCCGGAATGCCTCCAGAAATGGGTGACGGGGTAGCCGCAGTGGCCACGACAGGGCTTGATCTCCAGCCTGCCGCCACGGCAGCTCTTGTTGGGGCAGGCTTTGCCCTCCTGTTTCCGACGGGCCTTGTCGCAAATCGCCGGGCGCAGGTTGATCTTGGATCCGTTTGGTAGGGTACAGTGCTGGGAGCAAACCAGGACACCCAGGCAGCTCTTCTTCAGGATGTTCACGTTGTGGTTGTTGGTGTTGCGCATGGCCCAGCCGGAGATGTGCTTCTTGGCCTCCTCGTTGTGCAGCGAGTAGATGTGTCGCACATGCCCGTCGCTCCACTCGTTGAACTCATCGAACTCCTGCTCGGGCACATGGGGCACGATGGCATCATTGATGTCCCACTCCCGTTTGCTCTTTGACGCAGCCGTCGTCGCTGACGCCGTCGTAGCCGGCATGACCATGGAGCCGGCGGTATGCTGCTGGTTCTGACCCGGATTTTGGCCCTGACTTTGGGTCTGGCCGTATTGCAAGTGCTGCGATTGATTTGTCTGTTGTGTGTGGAGTTGTTGCGACTTGAAGGTGTAGCCATTTCTGCAATTTTGAAGAGGAATTTGATGGGTTTTGATAGTAAGCTTTAATATAAAAGAGGCAAGAAATATAATTGGAAAGTTAAATCATATCCCTTTAGTTTCATGGTTGAATCTTTTTTATGAAAATTGTATTGAATTTTGTTTTACTTTTAATTCATTCAATAGAGGTATATTTTTAATAGTAATTAAAAAAAGGTCAAGATCCTTTTGTCCCATAGCGAAACATATAAATTAATAAATTAACAGGAACTTGCATTTTTGAAAACTTTGCTTAAAACATCATAGGCGCCATGAAAATGGCGGAATAACTTGTATTATGGAAAATACCCTTCGAGTGAGTGATCTGAGTCACCCTTCCAGATGAATCATTTAAATTTAATGCCACAAGTAACTCACTCGAACTGACCTACTTAGTCCCTAATAGTCCAAGCTTAAGCACCATTTAAGCCTTAAATTTAAAGGTAACTGAAATTCTATCTCGATTGCTCCCAAACCGTTTTGTAGGCAAACCCTGCCAAGAAGTCATGCCAATCAAATGAAACGTTTGTGATTTTATGGCAGCCATGAACACATAACTCGTGGGGTGACCAGTTTAAAGGTCTGGTACCGTTAAACGAGAGCTATGCTATATGCGTATATGTTTCCTATTTGATGGGTAATCTAAGCTGAACCAGAATCGTAATTCGAGCGCCAGAACACAAAAACACAAAATTAAATTGACACTCGAAAGGGGGTAAGAGTGAGTCAACGAGGTGGAGATTCTCCATGTGTGGGAGTTATTAGAGACGCGCTTGACTGCAATTAGCCATAAATTTGTTTCGACCATGATCGGTCCCCTGAGCGTTTTTATGTGTACTTGGAAGTCAGCAGGTTGCACGCTCTCTAATAACTCCATATACCTGAGATGCCCAAGAACGCCTGGTGGTCTTCGGTGGTTTGAACCTGTTCGGTCAGTGGTCAGTGGTCAGTGGATAGTGGATGTTCGATTGTCGCCTGTCGCCCTTTGTTTTGGGTTCGTAAATTGACTGCTCGACACTTCGGGGCGCTCGTTAGTAGGGCTTATCTGATTCTGATAGCGTCTCACTTCGTTCCCTAAATCTCTGTGTGTTTGGGTCCCAATAATAAGTTTGTCACCTAGAAAATATGTCTCTATATTCGATGGGGATCGACTCTTTGACCCTTTCACTTGAGCGCCGCTCCCGACCTAACAATCCCCCGCCCCCGCCCCACCCCCTACTTTCCCATCCGACCGCCTACGTCTGCGTGTGGTCCGCCGGGGATCTCCGTGGCACACCCCGCGGCTCTTTGGACCGGAGTGCCATTAACTAAGCTGTGGCCCATGCTCAGCATGATAATAATAAAGCGCTCGAAATCATTTACATTTTTCCCCAGACCGCAGCTCCAGACCGCCCCTGCCCACCCCCGCCTCTAAAGGCGCTTGATTTGTGGCCCATTCCTCATCCATCAGATGGGTCCGAGGTGTTTTGTTGGCTCAACACTTACGCAGCAGCCGCTCAAGATGAATGCGTGTCAACACAGAGGCTGAATGAGTTCTGATTAGGAATAATTTGAAGATTTACTATGGGCTTTTCATTTTGGTTTGATTAAAAGATCATTTATTCAAATGGAGCCTCATGAGTTAAAAACTCAAGAAAAGTGGCGGAAAAGCGGTTTTGTACGTATAATAAGAAGTATATAAAAAAGTTTAATTGTTTTTATGATAAATTAGGTAAAAAATAATTGAAGGAATTTACCAACAGCTTATGACAGAATAAAATATTGTTGAATAACTAATTTGTAGTTCTGTAAGTTCTTCAAGAACTTATTATTTCTCAGTCTACGAGCACTCCTTTTCAAGTTTGTCGTCCCCTATACTAAGTAGTTCCAGGACTTCAATCAATTTTCCCTCTGTTCATCAATAATCATGATATGAAACTTACATAACAACCATACTCGTATTCCCACAGAATCGGCGTTTTTTATCCAAATTTTTGGTTTTTGTTCAGCGTATTAATATCCAATTTAATTTTTGGTGAAGAACTTAAGCTCTTAAATGAGTTTTCTTTGATACGGAAGCACTTCACAATTGCAGCTCTCGACCATTGTTAGGCAATTAAGCGGCACTTGGCACTTGCGACTCCCGAGCCGGGTCCAGTTTGTATCTGGCGGATACTCCACGACCGAAGCCGTCGCTATTTGGAGTTGAACGGAACGAATTGCGCACGCGACGCCAATGACAAACTGAAATGGCAACCGTGAGAATGACGACCTTTCACTGGCCAAAACGGCAACCTGTGATCCGAGACGAGCGATCCGTGTGTGCAGCAGGGCGAGATGTACGCGCGTATCTGGCAGATACGAAAAACAAAAGAGCAGCAAACGCAATGGCAATGGCAACGGCAACGGCAGCGGCAGCAGACAAAAACAAACTTCAACCGAAGACACACACACCAAGTTTTGTCAACAAAAGGAATGATGATATTATGTCTATGGCTCTTTTGGCTCTGGGCCTCTGGGCTCTGGTACACTGGCTCCACCTACAAAAACCAACAAAATGCCAAAAGGGGGAAGGGATGGGGGGCTGCGGGGAGATGGAGCGGGGGAGGGAGCGTCGAGCCACCCGCATAATTTGGCAAAAACTCCATACAGCCAACGTCGGCGCATAATCAGCAGCCAAACAGCTGCCAGAGTGGTAAACGTATCCGTCAGATACATTGCTACGGTGCCGCTTTCCAGGCAGCAGCTACTTCCAGTCTCTCTTCATTCCGATTGGTCGGATAAGCCCTCGAACACACACACACACAGGCACTCGGAGTGAGAGAGTATGAGAGTTTCTGCTATAAGGTTCTTCGGAGTTTTGGAAATGGATATGGATGTGGTATGGACATGGAGGGGTTTTGGGGAGGGCACCACAAACATATACCATGTATTCGTACTTGATAAGCATCACAGAAATTTAATTACTTATTATGCCGCTTATCAGGCCCCATTGTTCTGTTTAAGGATACGCCAACAGAGCAGCGGAAATTTTTTTGTTAGAGGCTGTATAGAAATTCATGATTTTATCAACCAGAATGTTTGGCAGATTAGTTAAATGATTAATGGGTTTGGGCAGTGACGAAATTCTTTTGCATTCGGGGGCTTGAATACATTTTCTAATATTCAAAAGAAGTTTTATCGAAAAGATTATCACAAAATATTTAATTAAATATTGTATAAAATACTTACCCACTCAATAAACTTAACTTATTTTATTTAAAATAATCTTATTAGTTTAATTATTAAATACTCTTAATGAAACATCTATAATTTACAATCTATATATTAGATAATTGTACTAATTAAAATGGTTGAAGAAATGTTTATCTTATTAAATGTATGATTTCCTTAAAGATTTGTGCCACATAAGCTTACTGTTACTGTCATTTATTCAAAACAAATTCATGAATTATAACAATGTTTTATAAATAACTATTGAAATAGTCATTATATCCATATATTTGTAGCTTATTTTAATACGTTTTTACCAAATTATTTTTAGACCCGAACCCAGCGAAATTGATGCCACCTTTTGGATATTCATCTTGGTCGTTGACATGCCCCACCAAGCTTGGCTTATTAGGAGCAACAACATGGCTATACACAAGTGGCAACAATATGGAGGTCGGGGCTAGGCGGCAGGGCACTTCTGGGGCTAATGCTTGCTGCGTCTTGTGTCTTCACCTGATCAGCCCGCATAGCCATTTGGGCCAAAGTTACAGGCAAGACAAAAAGTGAAATAAAATAAACTACAATTTATGCGTCCACTTGGTAGCTCAAAGACACACAATCATGTGGACAATTAACCAAGAGCAGTTCCCCCGACGTTCGGAGAGAAATGGAGGAGCAAATAGGCGTTAAAGTGAAAATTGAAAGCGCCGACGACAGGAAATGTAAATGGAAATGGCGACGTCGACGTCGACGTGGATGTGGATATGGATGTGGATGGAAGCCCAGTGGCAACTGTTGCTGCCCCTTGCTCAGCGACTGTGACCCGTAATTAAAAAGGGCGGGGGGATCGGAATGCACGGTTATACGGGATTGGGCCCGAAGACGCGTAACTACGCGGTACTACCAACTACTACTACCTTCTCCGTAATGTGGCAACCTGGAAATGGCTGCTGGCCATTTCCCCCCTAGATCCCCTGTTTGGTTTCTGTTGTTGTTGTCGCCTTAACGCTCCACAGCAAATGATACGGGTGACAAATACCCGAACACATTTCACAAAATGGTTGGAAAATATTCACAATTTTACAGACAAAAGTAAACCGTCTAAGCCGTATTGCCCGTCTATCTTATCGGTTCAGTTCCAGATCGCTTCGGCTGCAGCTGCTCGGCGTGTTTTCGCAATTAATTACCCAACATTATTTTATAAGCATGCGTAGTTTAATGTAGATACACGTGAACACACACGGTGTGGGGTCCACACACACCTCCAGGTAAGGGATCCAACATCCCGCTGGGATCGGGCGGTTCTCTAATGAGCGCGTGCTCCAAAAGCGCCAAGCTCCAGCTGTTCCAAGAAGGGCTTGGGATCCCCGCGATCATTGGGTTCCAAAATATTTCATAATTCGATTTTTGGCGCAGCAAATTAATCATAGATCTGTTAAAATAAATAAAAACTAGTGTATAGTGTATAATGTAATGGTTTTTTGAGTGAACTGTGGGGCGAGTTTTTGACCTCAAACGGGTATAATTAATTTGGCCAGATGCACTGGGAAAAAACTGACAACAAGCACTGGTTTGCTGATAAAAAGAATGCGTGTGTTGGGAAGAAAAATCTTGTAGACAGACTTGAAGACGGAAAAATGATTACCCGTATGGCAGCTGGAACTGTTGACACATTCTTTCTCCGACTGTAGACCAATCAGGGACCACAGCGAAGTGTGACTTTTGTGGCAACCAACCGAAGGCAATTTTTCCATTTACGCAATTAATTGGCCGTCACGCTGGGTGGTCCACTAATAGACCAAAGTCACTAAGCCCAGGCCCCAGAGCAAAGCTCATCGCACGACTACGTCGGATTAGCATTTGGCCCATTGACTGATTGATATCCCAACACGCATCACCCACAAAAATGGCCCAAGAGAAACAGAAATTGATTTTTAAAAAGATCTTGGCACTAATGCGCGTAAGGCTAATGGCCCCGCTTGGCGATCCGTTGGGGTTCGATTTCTTATAAATGGGCTCGATTAGAACCCAATTACAAGGGTGGAATGTTTCGATGGCCCCGGGACAAGCCATCTTCCTGGCCGCATTACTTTTGATCGTAAAATTATGACTCATAAATTTAATTTTATGACTTCTTTCGCCTAACAGAACCATCAAACGACGACACACAAAAAACTACATAACACGCCGCGAAGAAGATATCGAGAGTAGTGATGTAATGAGGCAGGAAAGGTGCCAAAATTACGCCGATCGAGGACTGTAATTTTCGCACCGAAGGTGCTTAAAGACCCTGCCATTTCCTCATCAGTCAAATTACTCGAAATCGCATCGCTCCCGGAGTGTCAGAGGCTTGGAGTCGGGTTCTCCTGCACTCTAATCAGCTAAATGGACTGTTGAAAATTCGCCACATTCGCAACGTAATCAACTCAATGGACCTGGCTCCCGACGGAGTCATCCTCCCTCCACGCCATTGTTTGCATAATGAGCTTGGGGCGGGATCCCATTCCGGACCTAATGTGCTCTGCTCCTGATCAACTTGATTGAGGGACTTTGGCATGTCCAGGTACTTGGAGCCCTCATAATAGCATTTGGATGGCAGGTTTTTTGGAAATTTTATTGGAAGGAGCTTGACAGAGTTTGCAGTTAGATGCCTCCGGGCACCCAGTGCCTCGGGGCAATATATGTAACTTTATGTTTTCATTTTGTATTGCAATATTTTGTTATTACCTCTCCAGGTCACTTACCTTGTCCCAGTCCCGACCACAAATTGTTATCTCAGAGGCATTAATTAAAAGCCTGTGCTTCTGTGTTCCAGATACTGCGATAAGGTATCGCCCGACCAACTGGGAGGACTTCCAGTTTCGATTTCGTTTCATTTCAAGGAGCCATCTGTGCTGGCCTACAAAACGCAGCCAAGAAATCTCTGAGCCATATCCCGCATGTGGCGATAATCAAGTCATCCGAGTTTCAATTTCAAACCCAATCCCAGCCAGATCCCAGATCCCAGACGCAGCAGACACGCACGACTGGACGACCTGCCCAAAACGGGAGATGCATGGACAGGCAGACGCCGCTGGCCGCCAAGCAGTGAACGGTCCACATAACCGTTCAAGTTAATTATGATTACGATTATGATTGCGATTACGATTATGATTATGATTATGGGTTAGGCTTGAAGTAAGCTTAACTTATCAGTCCATCAAGGGGGGATTAATGAAATGAAAAGTGCTGCGCTCAGTCGGCGGAATCAGAAAGTATTGATATTCAATTAGTGTAACCGGGCCAACAGGTGGCTCAGCCGGGCCAGAACGAACCAAAGTAAATAATAAGAACAATTAATTGGGCTTCAGAAATTATGGGCGTGCTTGGATGCCGGGCACGTAGAGGACGACTGGCCGCCGAATGGCACGGGTTAACGTGGATGGACCCACTCCACTTTGACGAATCTTGGAGAATCCAGCAGACCACGAAGAGGAAGTGGCGAAGACTGCGGCAAGCCGCCAGTCCAACAGCTGCACTTCGTTCAGACTTATGCTGGTCCTGCTGCCAGCTCCCCCCGCTCCTGGATCGCTCCTGCCTGGCGACTAGACCTGCCTGGCAGATTTACATGCCCCTCGAGCATCGGAGCACGTGCTCAGCATTCGATGTGAGCCGGGAAAGGTGCAAACTACGAAGTACTGTAAGCCGGCAACCAGAAACTCCCACGTTCATTTGGCCAGTCCACTCCAGTTTGATGTATTGATCTTCGGAGGGGCCTCTGCCGCTCCCACCTCCTCGATGATCAATCACTGCGTGGCCCGGGATTCTCACTCTCGGAACAGTCCAAACAACAAAGCCACTGACAATTGCCTTTGACAGTTTCTGCAGTTTCCACCCGATTGTTGTTTATGTCGCCTCTTTTTGCATATGCTGATTATAGTCGGCACTCGAAGGGGAGTGATTGATATCAGGGAGACAGTCAGTCAGTTATTCACTCAGTCAGTTAGGCACTCAGTCAGTGAGCCAGCTGGGCAGATGTTTTGTCAGCCATCCCATCCTAATGGACATTTAAATTGCAATCATTGTTGAGAAAAATTGGAAAGTATTTTTGGGTTTTTAGAACTTTAAAAATGCCAACTAAATGTCGAACTAATAATAATTTGGAGAAACAAGTAAAACATTTCTAATAACCACATATCTGTGGGGCGTGTCAGTCGCAATTTATGCATTTTTATTTTACTAAAAACAACCACAACTACTGCCAATGGAAGATTTGATACAGAGTCCTGTTTCGGCGTTCCCGCATAAAATGATTCCCAATTTTCGGTCAACTCTGACGCGTGCCTGGAGCGGAAGCTCCAACGGAACCATAAAAACGACCCAAACAAAACCCAACTAATTAACAAAGAGTCGCGGGCGTATTATCGCATTCAAATTAGTGAAGGACCGACCCACCGGCAAATAATAGTAATAGTAATAGAGAATAGAATACCCAAAACTGCATGGCGAAATTGCTGTCGATTTTTATGTGGAAATCGAAATTCAAGTGCCAAAAACAGTAGGTAAACAACCAAAAAGAACACACAATGCATCGGGCCACCACCACGATTTTGTGGGCCATAAATTACTCAATTCATTTGGCCCAGAACGACCTCGTCAGCAGGACTCTCGAGAGTCCTTTGGAAGCGTTACCATGGCAAACATTTCATTAGTCAATGTACGTTTACCGGTGGGCTGGGGAGGGGAGGGTTGGAGGGTCCTTTCAAATGCAACATTTCCAAAACAGAATTCGATGCTAATTTCGGGCTAATAAATTATTTGCCATCCGACAGTCATGCGGAATGCATAAGGCATTATGGATCCTCTGCTGGTTTTGCAAACTCCATCCACTTTTTTAGGAGTTTGATGATGATTATTATCGTTTTTTTCCAGGGATCTGAGTGCTTCAGGACCTCACACAATCTGCCTAGCCTAATGTCAGTATTTGCCAAGTAATTAAATCAAAGTGGAAATCACGAGTCTAACATTTTTATAAGGAAAATCCCACAACATCACTGCGGGTCGTCTCAAGAATCTCGGCAGGAGAGAATGATGAGGCCCGAGGCCCAGAGCACACGTCACACACTTCACACCTTGTACCCCACATCTCACACCTCTAGTCGTCGAGAGTCGTCCGGGTCCAGACACATCCTGTGGCGCATGGCAAGACGTCGTCTTGTGGATATTTGCTGGTGTTTGGTGTCATTAGTGAGAGGCTCTTTCGGAGGCGTCTCCATTGGCAGCCACCTGCCGGGTGCCCTGATGTTACAATTACCAGGTAATGCGAGGAGCGATGAGGACGACCACAGAATTACAAAACAGCAACGGAGCGAGGCGGGGGAAGTTGTCACCAGAGGAGATCCTCTTCAGCTGCAAACCGGTAGAGTCATCAACATTTTTTTAGGTTCTAGCTTGGGTTTTCTATTCCAATTGGTCTAGCACGATCTGGAGCCCCTGTAGGCCTACGTTTTACTTTTAATTTAAGTTTTTAAAAAGTCTTGAAGTCCAAGTAATCTATATGAACCCTAAATATATATTTTTTGAGAAGCGATCCGGTGAGAATGATCAAGCACCCCGAGAGTTACCCTTGGGCTTCCCCTCCGGCATTTCTTTCCTTTCCAAATACAGACCAATATAAGTCCAATTAGCACGCCTTTGTCTGGTCCTTGGGCAAACACAAAAACTGACAAAAAGGAAGCAATCGCACCGAAAGGAAGAAAGGAAGACGAGCACAATGGGAACACTTAACACACTTCATCATCAGGGGATTCGTCTTCGGCTGGAGAGGGGTGTGCCCCTTGGCCAAGTTTATGACTTGCGCACCTTTTGTGCTCAACATTAAACGCTATTAGCGGGCATTTAAGGATCACTTTCCCTCGGTTAAGGTCGCCGAGGTTAAGCCGGGTGCCGGCTCCGGGGTTAGCAGGGTGTTCCGGCGCACACCTAATCTAATAAGCCGCAAGCACGCAAACAAGTTCACTTGGGAAAATTGGAGCAGGGACGAGAGGTGACTATGTACTCCAGGACAGATACGCGTGGGCCGCCGATGCAAGATGGGAGATGGGAGAAGGGAGATGGGTGTGTGTGGGAAGAGTGTTATTTATGGATTGCTATTAACTTCACGCCGAGGATGCAATTGGATATGGGAACTGATCGGAACGGGAATCGCGAGGGACGAGAAGCGATGGCCAACCAACGCCCAGTGTCAGTGGCCCAACAGAATCGCATCAATTTCCGCACTTTATGTGACATAATCCCAGCCAGAATCGCGGCTATAAAAGCTCCAATCGCAGGCTCCACTCTCCACAGTCGAGAATGTGGCGTCTCTGCGGATTCGTTTTGCTCTTCGGCGGCATAGTTTTTGCCCAGACTTTCGAGGAGGATCCAGACAGGGATCTCTCGCCCGACGAGGATGATCCCATTGGCAGTAACAAGGAGCTCTCGGACTTGGTCATCACCACGGCTCTGGGAAAAATCAGGGGAACTATCCTGCCCTCGCAGTCGGGTCGCAACTTCTATGCATTCCGTGGCATTCCCTATGCCAAGCCACCAGTGGATCAACTGCGATTCCAGCCACCCGAACCAGTGGAGCAGTGGTTCGACGTCTTCGATGCCACCTTCGATGGCCCCAAGTGCCCGCAACTGGGACTCTTCAGTGGCGATGTCAACGAGGACTGCTTGAGGGTCAATATCTACACCAAGGAGCTGCCCAGCGAGTCGCAGCCGAACATAAGAAGACCCGTGATAGTGCTGATCCACCCTGGAGGATTCTACTCCCTCTCCGGGCAGAGCAAAAACTTTGCCGGTCCCCAGTACTTCATGGATCGCCGCCTGGTGCTGGTAACCTTCAACTACCGCCTGGGATCTCTGGGCTTTCTGGCCACGGGAACCAAAGATGCTGCCGGCAACATGGGTCTCAAGGATCAAGTGCAGCTCCTTCGCTGGCTAAAGTTGCACATTTCCCGGTTTGGAGGCAACCCCAATTCCATCACTCTGCTGGGCTACGGGGCCGGAGCTATGGCTGTCACCCTGCACATGGTGTCGCCCATGTCGAGGGGCTTGTTCCACAGAGCCATTGTGATGAGTGGAGCAGTGACGGGGCAGTGGACTCTGCCGGACCACCAGATGGACGTGGCCACCAAACAAGCCACTCTTCTGCACTGCCACACGGAGAATACCACCGAAATGTTGGAATGCTTGAGAGGAGTACTGATCCTACTGGTATACCAATTTCGAGCAAAAGTAATTTGGACTATTTTCCTTCCAGAAACACTACTTGGAGTTCGCCAACACTCTTCCCAAAATGTTCGAGTTCGACAGGAACAATCCCTTGATACTTTGGAAGCCGGTTATTGAACCCGATTTTGGTCAGGAACGATTTCTAGTGGAGGATCCCATCAGGAGCTTCCAGAATGATGAGTTTATGAAGGTGCCCATCATAACAGGCATGACCAAAGACGAGTTCGTGGGTCCAGCGTTGAGTGAGTTATATTTTACTTCTGAAAACGGAAGCTAAAGTTTATACTTCACAGCCATACTCCAAAGTCCCTCCCTGCTGAAAGCCCTGAATGAGAACTTCGAGACCTTGGCGCCTGTGTTTTTCATGTTCAACGGCAGTGATCCCCGAGCGGGTAACATCAGCCAGGAGCTGAGGGAGCATTACTTCCAGCAAGGGCCCATCGATGCCAATCGCTCCCTGGAGGCCTTGTCCAATCTCTACTCAGATGCTCTGACTGGCTTTGGCATCCACCGGTTTGTCCACCTGGCCGCCCGGTCCACCAAGGTCTACTACTATCGATTTGCGTACCAGGGATCCAGGAGTCACATCTACTACCCAGAGGACGCCCCCTACGGAGTGGTCCATCACGACGACTTGATGTACTTGTTCGTGGAGCCCTCGATAAGTCGCATGTTCACGGAGGACGATGCCGAGTTTCGAATGGTGGATATCATGGTGAGGATGTTCTCGGCCTTTGCCTATAAAGGGTGAGTTATGGTAGAGTCCATCTAGGCCACAGAATTACCATCTAATCAATGTTCCTTCCAGTGATCCCAACAAACCCACCGACAGTGCCCTAAGGGACATTCGCTGGCGTCCTTTCAGCTTCAAGAAGCGCTATTACTTGGACATTGGCCAGAACCTGACCCTCCAGGAGAATCTGAACGCAGAGCGCTACGAGATCTGGAAGCGGTTGTTCCCCCTCAACTGGCGGCGGTCGGTCTAGGAGGGGGCAAGGATGGTGGCTACTGTACTTTTCAAATACACGCCAATCGGCATATTTATTTATCTGAGCCAAGTTTTTTATTGCTGGTTATGTCGCTTTGTTGCCAAGTGACAGGCCACCAATTGGCATATTTTAAACAATCCAATTTGACGAGAGCCTCCCTCCACCGGAGTGGTGTTTTGGGTCTTCGTGCCATCGCAGTGTGGGTGCATATATTATTCAACAGTCACCACTCGATAACAGCGCAGAGCAATGTGTCGAGTATAATGATCGCGTGCCAAGCTTAGACACTGAGAGAAACTAAGAGAAATAAAATTTAATAAATATATAAGAAATTATTAGAGAATTTAGGATGCGTAAGAGGCTGACTAGTACGGTTGTTTGTATAATTATATTTTATTTATAGTTTTCTCTCAGTGTAGGCCACCTCAATTCTCTGCCTGGCCCATCTGTGATGTGTTGTACTTCTGACTGAGACCACTTTGTTGCTGTTAGTGGGCCACTCACAAATGTACTTCCACTTTTATTGCTCTTATCGGAGTTTGGTTACGCTCCAGAGCATGACAATGTCGAAAAAAAGAAACCCAGAGCCAGGCAGGAGTCGTCCAATTCGAGTTGGCTCGTGTCCTGCCGCCCCTCTGGGCTCATTAGCATAGAGTGGCCAACACATGACGCTCTGCATCCGTCCATCTAGCCGCTGCCATCCTTCCAATTGGCAACAGAGCATTCCATCATGAGTCACGCCACGGACTCGTCCTGCCGGGGGTGCCACCACACCACCATGGTGGGTGCATCAGTTGGATAACTTTAATATATTAATTTATGCAAATTGCAACGGCAACCGAATGCGGTATCGCCGACAATAGATCGATGCATGTCGGGGTTGCTCATTTTGATCGTTTCCACTTTAGCTTTAATTGTTTTCGCTTGTCAGCAGCCCCGAAATGTGGATCAGCATATGCTGCTGTCTGGTGCCATAATTTGTTAGATGCAAAATAAAACCGAAAATGTAAAAATAAGTGGAATTGGGACAGGGAGTTGGGACTGGGAGTGGGAGTGGGGGGTGGATTGGTTGGCATTCCAATTTCCAGCGAAATATTTGGACAAGAGGCCGAACATCGCTGGCTGATTTCGATTTCCGCGAACTGTTCGAAAGGCAAATAAAGTTGTGAGAGCGCTTCCAGCCAGGCCCCCAGCCAGGCCTGGTCCAAATCATATCAGATGGGCCTAGTCGGGGCCAAGTCGAACCCAGGCCTCTACCTCTACCTCTACCTCTCCAGCTGGGCCGTTGGCTGCCCGGGAGTCCGGGAGGAGTTCAGTCCCGGTCGCGGATTTTATTGACTGATGGAAATCGCTCAAAGAGCAGTTCGAGTTTGCCCACAAAATGTAATTAGATTGCGAGGCACCTCTGCGGTTAGTTTCTCCAGTCCAGACCCGAATGGGAAAATACCCGAGACGCGTGCTTGGAACTCCTGCTGTCAACACATCAGTGCCCAGGAATCTCGCCAAGCGGCGGAGCAATGAAGTTGTCTGCCGCAATTGACGGCCGATAAGCTCGGTCTCTGAGGGGCCAAAACAAAGGCGATCCAGTCCGGTTCTGGCCTGGCTTTCAGCTTCGTCTGCTGTTGTTGTCTCTTACATAGAAAAATTTGCACAAACATCACAAAACTCATAAATAACAACAACAACGACAGCAGGGAGGCAGCAACAACAGCGGCGGCAGCTGAAGTTGCAACTGCAACAACTATTGCTGCCAGAAAGTGTCCACCTAGCTGCAACACCTTTTGCCTCTTGAAAGTTTTTTATTTTTTGCTTTTGTTTGTTTTTGGTGCCCCGGCGATGGATAATGTGCATTGCACTCCACAATTTATGAGTCACTTGGCAGCTTGGTTCGACTCGAAACTATGTCTGGCATTTATTGGGTTAAGTTCGAAGGATGGAGCTTTAGCTGGAAGGAGATATGGGAGGAGGAGGGGCCGGAGACCCCAGAGACCAGAGTGGGTGTGGGAATCGGAGGTACTTGTCTGGTAGAGAGTAGTAGAGATTTGGTTTATAGAATGTGAAGAAGTAGGTTTTCATTTAACCGTTCCTCACACTCCATAAGAATAAAATGAATGAAAGTTAAATGATTCTTGGAAGTAATTCCCTATTGGCATGTGCCCTTAACTCCGTTCATTGGAATTCTTCAACCTGGGTAATTACCACCACACACTCCTCACCTAACCGCTCTGATAAGAACAGCCAGTGGCATGCGTCCAATGCTGGCATTATCCGAGTTTATGATGCATGCCACCGAGCACCACCACCCCCGGAGCCAGGCCACCGCGGCCGACTTTCCCCCGGAAAATTAGCATAGGGAAATGGAAAATGTGGCGAGTGGAGAGCATTTAACAGGCAATTGCGTGCGACGCGTGGGCGATAGATCCATCAGCGGTCGATGGAAATATGCTGATAAGCTGGCGAGAAAACCATTAGCAGCTGGACAGGGGAAGTCCTGTATCCCGTGTGTCAGCCTCTTCTAATAACAGTCATGATCCTGGGGCGTTGCTTATTGGAAACCATTTGAAGTGGCAGCTTTGAGGGTCGCGTGCTGATCGCAAGCTGTGATCAAAGTCATTCCTTGACTGACTGTCTGGCTGACTGGCAGATCAGTCAGGAGGCTGACTTCCCTCCCCATCTGCATCCCTGCAGGATGTCAAGCAAGCCGTCCTGAGTCCTGGTTGTCTGTTGTCATCGCGGCATCGGGTTTCAATAATAGTTTTCGAGCAGCTTTCGACTTGCGTTGATGGATCGAGTTGCACGTTACTTCGCTTATTGACTAACCGATGCCGGGGTGAATCGGGGGACTGGAAGGGGGACAGAAGCCCGTCGATGGACTCTAAAATTCGATGAGCCTTGGAAGCCCTCGCATTCCTCAGCCCTCCAGTTATTTGTTTTATTCTCTGGTCTTAGATCTTCCTGAAAATCCAGTGACTTTAATGAGCATGTCAGAAATTCTACTGGTGCTGGTCGAACCGATCGATGACAAATCGTGTTCTGGCCCTGTGAAAGTTGCAGCTTTGATTGATGTCCAGTGGATTCCAGACTGACTGTCAACAGTTTAGTGGATCGTTTAACTAATTGCTCAATAACATTGCCACAAACCCGATCCGAGACCATTAGAACAAGTGCATCGAGATGCGCCCGAGGCAGCTCGTAAAAATAAGAAGAGCAAAGAGCTGAGCATTTCCATTTCCCAGACCCACGGACTATTAATCACACACCAAATAGTGTAGCACACAAAATACGATTTCATTAATTGTGGCCAAAACACACTCGCAGGAGGAAAACCACACCCGCATGCCACTCGAAAGAGTTTCCCACGAACGAGGTACCAGCTACTCCATCTGGCCGGCCATCCAGCTACAGTTGCCCTGACCCCTGCTCTCTGACTGGCGCTCCATTTGGCCAACTTCCGCGCAGGGGGCAGAGGGGGAAGGGGTTCATATTAGCTAGTGCAAGCACGTACATAGCTTTTCCAGCCAAAAGGTGCCACAAGGTGGTCGGCACATCGCACCGCTTCAAGTTCACGTGAAGACAGCTGCCACAGAAGCAGAGGCAGCATTCCGTGCCCTCATATTGTAGTTCAGTGTCAACGTCAACCACGTAATCAACTTACAGGAACCCATTGCCAGGGTAAACAATGTGCACTCTACACTGAGAGAAAAGTGAAAAGGTGAAAGGTAATTGAATTTATTTATTTTAGGTTCGATAAGGTTAGGGACTAAACAAACAAATTTAGTTAAACTGAGACTTAGAAGCGTTGCCTAGAAGTTTTAATTCCTTCTTCCAGTTCTCACATTTTTTTGCAGTGCACACACTTCTATCCTTGCAACATCCCTACCATAGGTCACAGAAAAAAAAAAAACAGAAAACGAAAATGAAAAAAATTGCAACAATCCAGAGCCGCAACCCCCGACAAAGTCCTGCGAGTCCTATCTACCCACCAAAGGCAGATCCTGCAGGGGTGGCGCAGGATGCTCTGGGCTCGCTAATGTTTGGTTTCATTAGTCCTGAGCGACAAATCAAACAGTTTGTGGCAGTTTGTTTGCCGTAGATTTTGTTTTTTTCCGGCATCCATCCGTTGTTTACACTCATTAGTTGGTCCTTCTGGCATTTGATTCCTGTGCCTCTCAGGACCTGGGGATAAGGCCTCACAGTCGCACCCTCGTGACAACTAGCATACGTTATTGGGATTCAAGGGCGCACTGATTTCGGGGGTGCCAGTCGGAGCTCGGATGTTGTTGTTTCGTTTTCATTATTTAAAGCACATTAATAATCACATTTGACAACACAGAGGGGGGAGGAGGAGTGGCAGGAGTCGCATATCGGAAAACTGCAAACAAATATTTGGCAAGGACACAGAAAGGACGAAAGGACGGAAGGGCGGTTGGCACTTAACGCGCTTGTAATGATTGCGACTATTTGGGCGATGGGCGGGTGGTTGCGCTTTTTATGGCTCTCGGATTGGGTGCAAAAATAGATGGCAATCTTCCACCCGCCGTTCGATTGGATTTGCGGCTAGTTTCGGGGTCTGTTATGACCTTTCATGACGGCTATCACAAATCTGGTGACTGTGGTGCGAGGGTGGTCCTCCGAAAACATTTCTATTAACTCGAGAAACCATGCATAATTATAAGGCCGCCACTCCTCTGGCCCTCCTATGCCCCCTTCTGGCCGGGTCTTCAAACAAAGGCCACCGAACCGATATCGGAGGAGTGAACAACAAAAGACACTCAAGACCACACAGCTTGGAACTTGGAGTAGCCTGAGATAGACAGCCAGACAATGGGGACACTTTTTTTTACCCAAATATACATATACTCTGTTTTTTGTGTGTGTCTGCCCGGCTCATATGTGAGCCATGAATTTTGGTTATCGAATAATCAAGTTGTGGTCCAGCAACTAAAATCTGGAGAGAGGAGAAAACAATTAATTCTGAGCTCGTTTGATGTGAACACTTTCACCCAAAACAAACCCTATGCGAGTGTCCTTTTCCCAGTTTGATATCGCTTTGATGTCTGTTTTTTATTTTTGTTTTTCCAGCCTGGGAGTCAGAGCAAGTGGTTCGCCCAGGACCACCAATCATTAATCACGGCGATTCGGATTTGTATAAATGTTTAATTAACCGCATAACAGAGCAGGGAAAATGATCTGTCTGATTGTGGCGCCACTGGCCGTTGTTTGGGGGGAAAATTAATGGAGTTGTTTTCGGGATTTGGGAAATTGGGAAAGGATCTCTGCGATCAAAGCTCTGTTTGCTGGGATCCTTCCACGAATACCAATCAATTGGACCTTCCAAATGCCTTCGATTGCAATCCCGAATACAAAATACACAAATACAAAAATATTCGTGCTTCCCAGAAAACATGCATAACAAAGAATCTCCCTGTCCTGGCGGAATCGAATCCCTCCCTTCCTCCGGCTCTCTGCACTTTCAATTTGTATTGTCATTAGCGATTATCAGCCGGGTGGGGGCGTAATCCGATATGTTGACAGAACGCATAAACAGGGACGAGGACGGGGCAGCAGGGAATTTCAAACGGACAGGCCTGACAAGCCTATAAAGCACTCGATCCTTGGCGCTACTTCAAAATGTTTACTCCTTTTGTTAACTCAATAAAAACGTAATCAAACCCGCAAATGCGAGGTGGATGATGCGTCACAAAAAGAGCATGGGCCTTAGGGTCTGGGATCGGGATCGGGCTGAAGACGAGGCCAGGTTTTCCATCGAAATACCGCAGGCGCAGGCGCAGGCGTAGCGAAAGTGAAATCGAGACGCGGCCACAATTGAATCGGCAGCTGGAACACCTTCGCATCATCATCATCATCGCCATGATGATTGTCGAACTCATCCCTATACCCTCTTACCTTTACCACTTTGAGGATCTGTTTTGTTAGATGTTCACAAAGAACCAGACAAAGTCAAAAGGGGCACGCGCTCAGCCTAGACAGCAGATTTATATATTGTGACTGATCGGGGCTGGATCCCCGATTCCCGATCCTTGATCCTTGAACCTTCATCCTCGCTCGGTATTGAGTCTAGACGAGTCGCAGACACATGTTTTAATAGACTTATTGTAATTGAGTCACAAAAGCCACTCGATATCCCATTACAATAAACTCTTTTTCTCATTTCCAGCTGCCGCTGCTCCTATCCGAAGAAAGGGGTGAGCCTTCATATATAGACACAGTCTCCAATCAATTCGCAATTTTGTGTAAACTCTCACAAAATTTTTAATTAAAATTCGCACATGTTTCGGCACATTCCGGATGTCATTCCTGTCATGTCACGCGGTGACTTGTGTCATGTTGACTTTTGCACCTTTTTGTGGCATGAAAGTGTCCCAAGAGGGAATGGCACACAGTGCATATGTTTGCCCTGGCCCCTCATATTTCTATGGGCCAAGTTAACAAGTTAATTTTCCATATTTTCTTTGGCCCAACTTGGCTGGTGCTGAGTCATGTGTGCGTGTCCTTGGTGTCCTTTGTGGTTGGCCAAAGGGTTAAACTTGGAGCTGACCCAAAGGCCCGATACGCCAGTGCTAATGAATGGCCTTAAAGCCGTGGAACTTTCAGGGACTCCCTCGTAGGACATGACAGCGAGTGTGTGTGGCAAACTTTAAACAAAATCACAAACTCCACACAAAGACTATCCACTTTCCGCCAGGACGAGCCTCCCCTCCGGAAGCTGAAAACACCCCAAAAAGGGGCGTGGGTTGGCGATAATCCTTTTGTATCCCATCGCATTGTTTGGCATTTTCACGCAAGAGCAAATCGTAAATGTCAATAGCAGCGCTTCTGTGTAATGGGATAAGTCCCCGGATTCCGGAGTAGTAGTTGGGCAGGGTGGCACCGGAGCGGTTTCAACATGTGGAGCGGCCAACCTGACAATTACAAATAATTCAAAGCTCAAAAAGGCCAACGCTGCGAACACGCCTCCCGAACAAAAAGCAACCAAAGCCAGAAACATTTAAAGACAAATTAATGTGTATTTAAGCTGCCCAAGCCCGCTCCGAGGCGTAGACTAATTGCCCCAAGGAAACGGGGAAAATCTCACGCCTTTGTTGATTAATTAATCAAAGTAAATAGTCGCACTCCGAGCCGAGAGCCGATAGTCGAGCGCAAACGAGCCAACTCTGGCGTCATTAGCGCAATCTAAACGGCCTATTGATAAGCTTTTTCCACACCTAATTGCTACATTAATTTCCCAAAGAGCCGCCAGGCCACCCCAGTGGCGATGGCGACCGGGAGGCCGAGTCGCCAGGCAGCGCCTCCGCTCCGGGCCTCCGTGGGAAAGAGCTCGTCCCAGAGGGCGTATCGCTCGGCAAAGGCGGGGTCACCCACCTGGGTATCCACCCCGTTGTAGAGCATCTTCACATAGGTGGCGTTGCAGGGCGGCCAGTTCTCAGTGGTGTTGAGGGGTGTCCTGAGATCATATAGCTTTATAAGGTATCAGAAACCAATAAAATGAGTAATAAACACTCACCCCGTCTTGGCAAAGTGAACAAACCAGCTGGTGAACCGCTCTATCATGAAGACATCAGGATCTTCTTCCACACCTGTGCCGTACCCAAAGGCTGGCATTACGTACTGCAGATCGTCGGCATGTGCCACTCCAATGGGCCTATTATTCTCATCAGTTGGAGCACTAAGAGTTCGCTGTCCAATGTAGTCCGTGCGCATATAGTAGACGGGGGTCCACTGCCTTGCCAGTTCGACGAGTCGATGGATTCCATGGCCCAGGATACTGTCCGAAAATATTTGTTGGAAAAACCAAAAGTCACACTGATTCATATACACATTGTGTGTGTGGGAAGGGGAAGAGCAATGTTGATCTCAGGGAGAGCCAAATCTCTCTCTCTCTAATTGTTCTTTCTCCTTTATGCTTTTTGAACGTTTTTTTTGTATTCTTTTTGTATGCATATGCGTACGCTTACTTACTTCCTTAACGACAGCGAGAGCGTGCAGACGTAAAATAAATTAACTAAAATAACAATCAAAGTGTTTTTACTATTTGGACAATTTGGCTGGTGTATGGAAGTTATATTAACTCTGTTAATATAAACTTAACAAATCTCATAGGTTATGGGCCCAGTCACAATTTGCAACTAAGCGCTATAGTGGAATACTTTGATTGTTAACGAATAATAAAAGTGATAAAAGTGACATATAAAAATAAAAGTGAACAACGTACATATACATATACATACATATGTATAACGACGCGCCACGTTGGCGTACATTTTTTTGCTTTCAGTGTGAGTGCAGACTAGCAACAAAAAAAATTCTAAGAAGCGCATAACAATCGAACAGAAGAACAGTTATTCTCGTATGATGGAAAAAGGAAAGAGAAACATAACACCTTTTAACGGGGAAAAATATTCCATATGGAAATTTAGAGTCAGGGCTTTGCTGGAGGAAAACGATTTACTAAAAGTAATTGACGAGATACCAAGTGGTGATAGAAGTGACGAAGTGAAGCGAGCAGAGAGAAATGCAAAGAGTCTCATAATTGAATATTTGAGTGACTCTTTTTTAGTGTTTGCTAACAACGGGAACTCGGCTAAGGAGATTTTTGAGAATTTAGACAATATTTACGAGCGTAAAAGCCTGGCATCTCAACTTTCATTACGCAAACAACTATTGGCTTTAAAATTGAAAGGTGATTCTCCGCTAGTTAACCATTTTCGATTATTTGATGATTTGGTTACTGAGTTAGTTGCGGCGGGAGCCAAAATAGATGAAATGGACAAAGTGTCTCATTTGCTTTTAACACTCCCAACTAGCTATGATGGGGTAACAACAGCGATAGAAACTCTCTCTGAGCAAAGTTTAACACTAGCTTTCGTAAAGACTCGGCTCCTTGATCATGAAATCAAATTAAAAGGAGTTAGTAAGGACACAAGTGCAAAAGTGTTGCAGGCTATAGGCAATCAAGTGCCTAGGAATAGCACATACAAAAACAAAAAAACAAAATTTGTGAAGAAACAATTCCAGAAGAAGTTAATCCCTAAGCTAAAGTGTTTTCATTGCGGCAAATTAGGCCACATGAAAAAGGACTGTTTCTTCTTAAAAAGGCAGGCAGGGGGCAACCAGAATATTCATGTTCAAAGTAATGTCAGAGAGACACAAGCCCAGATGGCAACAGCAACGCAGCCAGAACGCTCGTTTGCATTCGTGACGAACGTAGCTGTTAGAGAAAGACAGACTCAGATGGCAACCGCGCAGCCGGACTGTGTTTTTGCTTTTATGATGAAATTAGCTAATTCCAGTGAACAGACAGATGGCGTAGATTTTATATTAGATTCAGGGGCGTCAGATCACATAGTAAACGACATAACTTTATTTTCTGAGTACGAGAATGTAAACCCAAGTGTGGCGATTGAGATTGCAAAGCGTGGAGAATTTGTGTATGCTACTGCGAAAGGACTAGTTAGTCTTAACAATTCCGGAAACAACATTGCATTAAAAAATGTGCTATATTGCAAGGAAATCCCGCACAATTTACTATCCGTGAAGAAGATGCTAGACGCTGGAATGTCCGTCCAATTTAATCCGGATGGTATAAAAATAATCAAAGATGGTAACTTGGCATTTGAAGGTTTTTGTAAGTATAATGTACCGACTGTGAAATTTTATTTAAATAGTAAAGTATATACATCCAAAAGTTTAAATGATGCAGAGTATCGCTTGTGGCATGAAAGGTTAGGACATATTAGTGTAGGAAAATTCTTAGAAATTAAACGAAATAGCTTGTTTGAAGATGTTGAACTTATAAAAAACGTACAGCTAAACAAAAATGAAATATGTGAGGCGTGTATTAACGGAAAGCAATCTAGGCTAAAATTTGAGAAATTTAAAAACAAAGAAAATATTGACCGCCCATTGTTCGTAGTTCATTCTGACGTTTGTGGTCCAATTGCGCCCTCAACTATTGATAATAAAAACTACTATGTAGTTTTTGTTGATCAGTTTACACATTACTGTGTGACATACTTAATAACTTATAAATCAGACGTGTTTTTTGTATTCAAAGACTTTGTGGCAAAAGGTGAGGCTCATTTCAACTTAAAATTGGTAAATCTATATATTGATAATGGCAGGGAATACCTTTCAAATGAAATGCGTGATTTTTGTGTAGAAAAAGGTATCAGCTATCATTTAACGGTTCCTCATACCCCACAATTAAATGGTGTTGCAGAACGGATGATTAGAACAATCACCGAAAAAGCTCGCTCTATGATTAACTGTACTAAACTTAATAAAAGTTTTTGGGGTGAAGCCGTTTTAACAGCAACTTATTTAGTTAATAGGTCCCCAAGTAGAGCTTTGGAAAATATAAGAAAAACACCATATGAGATGTGGCATAAAAAGAAGCCAATATTAAAATATTTGAAAGTATTTGGATCAACTGTATACGCACTAAATAAAGTGCGTAAGCGAAAATTTGATGAGAAATCTATTAAGACTTTACTCGTCGGGTATGAACCAAATGGCTATAAATTGTGGAATGAGGAATCAAGAAAATTCATGATAGCTAGAGATGTAGTGGTGGACGAAAAAGGCATAAAATCGATGACTTTAAATGAAAATGACTCTGTGGTAAAACATAATGATGTTAGCAGAAGTCATGATTCTCCAATTGAAGAGAATGAAGAGTTAGATTTTCCATCACAGGAAATGAATCAATCAATGGATTCAAAGTTTGGTGAAAACTCAAATGAAAATTCCACTTGTCTCAAGAATACCGATCCAGAAGTTGAAACTGGTGATAATATACAAGAAAATGAAAATCAACAAGTCAGACGCAGTGAGAGAAATAAAGATAAACCAAAATTATCATATAGATTTTTAGAAAAATGTCTTATGAATACCCAAATATGTTTAAGTGATATTCCCAATACTTATGAGGAAATTAAATTTCGTGATGACAGAGCCTTGTGGGAGGAAGCCATTCAAGATGAACTAAATTCGCACTTTTTAAATAAAACATGGTGCTTAGTGAACAGGCCTATGAATAAAAACATAGTAGATTGCAAGTGGGTTTTTAGTTTAAAGCAAGATGAAAATGGTAACTTACTAAAACATAAGGCAAGACTAGTAGCGAGGGGCTTCACCCAAGAGTATATGATGGATTATGATGAGACCTTTGCACCTGTTGCACGAATTTCTAGTTTCAGATTTCTTTTAGCATTTTCTAATCAATATAATTTACTGATCCATCATATGGATGTAAAAACAGCTTTTTTAAATGGAACTTTAAAGGAAGAAATTTACATGAAGGTTCCAAAAGGTTTAAACCAGTATGATGAAAATAAAGTATGCAAACTAAATAAAGCTATCTATGGCCTTAAGCAAGCTGCCAGATGCTGGTTTGAGGTTTTTGAAAATGCACTTAAAAATTTTGGATTTCAGAATCTAGAGGTAGACCGATGTATATATATTTTAAATAAGGGAAATATAAGTAAAAATATATATTTACTATTATATGTTGACGATGTGGTAATTGCTACCAGTAATTCCGAAAGCATGTCTAAATTTAAAGCTTTTCTTTCAAGCACATTTCAAATGACTGACTTATGTGAAATACGACATTTCCTTGGTATAAAAGTTGATCGAAAAGATGACCAAATTTGTCTCAGTCAATCTGCATATATTAAAAATGTTTTAAAGAAATTCAATATGCAAGATTGTAACCCAGTTAGTACCCCTCTTCCAAACAAACTAAATTATGAGGACTTGCAAGCTGAAGAATCATGTGAAGCACCATGTAGGAATTTAATTGGCTGTTTAATGTACATAATGTTATGTACACGCCCGGACTTGAGTACATCGATAAGTATCTTAAGCCGGTATACTAATAATAATAACAAAGAATTATGGCAATATCTTAAACGAGTTTTAAGATATCTAAAGGGAACTGTTGACTTGAAGTTATCGTTCAAAAGGAGTCCTAAAGTAGATAATATCCTTATAGGATATGTCGATTCAGATTGGGCTGGAAACGAGACTGATAGGAGAAGTACGACAGGATATATATTTAAAATGTTTGGAAATTGTTCAATATCCTGGAATACTATGAAACAAAAATCAGTTGCTGCTTCATCTACCGAAGCTGAATATATGGCCTTATTTGAAGGTGTTAGAGAAGCATTATGGCTAAAGTCATTAATGAATGAAATGAAATTAAAATCTAATGGCCCAATAGATATTTTTGAAGACAACCAAGGTTGTATTAGCATAGCCAATAACCCTACCTGCCACAAGAGAACTAAGCACATAGATATTAAATATCATTTTACCAGGGAACAAATTGAAAACAAACTAATCTGTGTCAAGTATATTTCCACAGATTTCCAGTTGGCTGATATTTTAACGAAGCCGCTACCAACAGCTAGATTCACTGTACTGCGAAACCAACTGGGGCTTACTGGACTTGCACCCTGAACCTTTATATGAAGTTATTTTGTTTTCTTTTAACCAAGACAAACTGGATCTCTTGGCATATATATATATACATATATTTAACAATAATCAAACCAAAATAATTTTTAGTCTAACCACCGTTGTTTATAAAGAAGTGAATCTTGTTAATTTATGTTTTTGATTGATCTGATTGGGTTTTACTGGGTTTCCCCAATTCTTTGCAGCAAATGCTGGATCAGAAAAGAAAGAGACCCCAGACAAGAAAAGAAAAAGAAAAGAAACAACAACAATTTGAATATGCACGCACTCGTCTGAAAATTATTATTTTTTTTGTTAATCCTTAATTTGTATCAGTGTAATTTTTGAGGTGGCGTGTTGGAAAAACCAAAAGTCACACTGATTCATATACACATTGTGTGTGTGGGAAGGGGAAGAGCAATGTTGATCTCAGGGAGAGCCAAATCTCTCTCTCTCTAATTGTTCTTTCTCCTTTATGCTTTTTGAACGTTTTTTTTGTATTCTTTTTGTATGCATATGCGTACGCTTACTTACTTCCTTAACGACAGCGAGAGCGTGCAGACGTAAAATAAATTAACTAAAATAACAATCAAAGTGTTTTTACTATTTGGACAATTTGGCTGGTGTATGGAAGTTATATTAACTCTGTTAATATAAACTTAACAAATCTCATAATATTTGACCAAATTGATCCATATTATCCTGATTGATCTCTGAGAAATTTTTGCCCAGATAGAACTCCTTCAGTCTCCGACTTGTGGTCTCATCTTCTTTGTAGAGAAACAATTCCGGAGCATACTCCTCAAAGTTTGTGGCCAGATCGTGCAGCAAGGGCTCGTTATCCTTGTGGACTGTGAAGACATATACTATTTAGGGGGAATTACTAAAGAAAGAAGCCGCTCACCATAGAGGGAGTAGTCCAGCTCATTTTCCGTGTAGCTAACCAGCAAGGGAACTCTGTTAAAGTAACCATCCCAGATAATCTCAGTGGGATGTCTGGTCAGGAAGTGACCATCGATCTCATAGTTCCACTTCATGTTGGTGAACTGATGGGTTTCCCAGGCTTTGCAGACCTCCACAATACGAGTCCAGGACTCGTTTCGCAGGCAAGTCACCATATCTTGCGGATCGTACATGGGACAGCCCAGCTCCCGGGAGAGCTTTCTGGTCCAGTAGGGATTATCAATGGCAAAAGTGTTGGTTGCCGATCCACTCATCAGGATGGCGCGATGGAAAAGTCCTGCCGAAAGGGGCGAGGCCAGGTGGAGACTGACTGCCATCGACCCAGCGCTCATGCCCATGATGGTTACCATATTCGGATCACCACCAAAATGGGATATGTGATCTCTGACCCATTGGAAGACCATCACTTGGTCCAAATAGCCAAAGTTTCCTTTTACTTCCTGGCTATTGGTGTTGAGGAATCCCAAGGCTCCAAGACGATAATTGAAGGCCACGTAAACCACATCGTGGTTCAATAGATACTGCGGTCCTGCCCTGTACGAGCTATGTCCACTTCCTAGGATATTGGCTCCGCCGTGGATGTAAACAATCACTGGTAGCTTGTCCTCAAAGCTTTTGGTATAGACATTCAGCTTCAGGCAATCCTCGCTCATGTACGAGGCAACCTCTGGTTGTGGGCAGATCAAGGAATCCGTTGTGGCATTGAGGAGTTCCTCGCCCCAGCCCGGTTCCGGTAGAGGCTTCGAGAATCTCAGCTCTCCCACCGGCGGTTGGGCATACCGAATTCCCCGGAAAGCATAAATATTGTTTCCCTTGGAGCTCGTCATATTGGAGCCTTGAATCTTTCCCAGCGAAAGCTCTACTACAGGGTTTCCATCCAAAAAGGTGACTCCCTTAGTGGAGCACACAGAAATCACCAAAAAGGTGAGGAGCAGGTAAGAAAGACCCATTTCTGGATTTAGTCTAAAATGTGAATGAAATGTAGAGTCTATGTCGAAATTATTCCCATCTTAGAGCACTCACGCAATCCAGAGATGGGGTGAACTAAAGCGATACTCGAGCGATTCACAGAGTTGGTTTCAGTTTCCGCAACAATTTTATTAGTTTTCCCTTCTCGGTGGTGCGCGCCCGCATGGTACGGGTGGTGCGGCAGAAGCGTGACTGCAGGTTTCGCACGGTTTCGGACCTTGGGTTGTACGCGACTATCTCAAGGGCCACCGAGAGATAAGTCGATCGATTAGACAATCAAGACTAACAGATATGATTAACAGTTTTTGTATATAAGTATATGAGATTTCCTCAACTATATCTACACTCGCTCTCAATCTGGTAATTCATGACCTTGTACTTTAATTGCTGAACTCCAAATCAATTGAGACTTATTGCTTCATTGAGGGGTTTTGGGTTTGGGTTAGAGACACATCACCCTGATTTGCACCACCACTTCGGATCCTACGCCCGCAGATTCTTTTTTTTGGTTTGAAGTTTTCGGAGTTGGGTTTTTCTCATGGCCACGACTGAGATTTAAATTGATTTCCTTATTAATGCACATCCCTCTTGTAATATTCAATTAAAACTACCCACGACCTATGGCAGTTCGTTGATTGACACAATCCGAGTGGTAATTACTCGGGTTCTCAGCTCCGGGGTCTGGGAGGGATCTCCTTGGGAGCTGCGCAGGAAAAGCATTGGAAATGATGCCGGCGATGGAAATCCTACAATGATCTTTGTGAAATAAATTCCCATAATTGCGCCAGGAAGTTGTTGATCTCCCATTCTAAACAATGAATATTAATATTATATCCCATTCACAGCTAAAAACCACCCAGACCAAATTAAATAAAAAGAGAAAACAGTTTTCACACATCGTCGGGTAGCAATTTGCGCTTCCAAAAAAATATTAAAAACGAAACCAAATTGCGACAATCTGCCGCTGCTTTTTAAGGAGCCATACGTAATATTCCGGACACTTGAGTGCGCATGTGCACACCGCAGCACCACGGGAGGAGCCAGGTCCATGGCAGGAACATCCACCCTTCCACCGGAGCCGGAGCCGGGGCCACTCGAGTTGTTGCAAATATATGAGTGGCCTCTTGACAGACATCGTCGTCGTCGTTGTGGCAGCCTCGGTGGAAGCTCAAACAGCGCCACTTGAGGGCTCTTTGTGTAGGGTTTACGCCAGTCTTTGGCATTCTGCGGCATTCTAGGGCTTCCTGTGGCTTGATGACCTCCCCGCCCAGCTTAGACATGCAAAAATTTCTCACGCATCGCAGCCATATGCTCTGGATGTATCGGAAACTTGGGAAATCTGTTACTCTAATGATAAATATTATAAGTCAGTCGTTTTGATGAAGAATAGTTATAGGATCTATGACACCCGACACCCATGCTGCACCCTACAAATCATTGTTTTAGCTTTTCAGGCAGCATGATAATATTTTTTGTCATCAAAAATCAGTTTAGTTAATTCTATCAGAATATTGAATAAAATAAAATATAATCTAAGAAAAGCCACAAAACCAAAAACCACCATCTTTTATTCCGTACAACTTCCTCTATAACCTCAGTTACATCTTGGGAACGGTTACGCCCTTGGAGGTCGTCAAAACTAAAGGTAATTTAGAGATCGATTTCAATATTGGAACAAAAATCGGCGAGCAGCTGCCTGGTAAGGAGGTCCACTAGAAAACCCAACCATGCTTGGCCATGCAAATTTCATTCAGAAATTGCAATTTTCAATAAGTTTGGTTATTAGATGACAACTGAATGGAAACAGTCGCAACTCTCAAGTGACCAACATGCAGGCCGCCTCCAGAAGAATGAAGGAAACACCACGCCCCTGGCTGAGAGCGGAGCCGATGCTGCCAATTCAAATTGTATTTAAAATGGGAAGAACAATGCCGAAGGAAACCCAAGGACGGAGAGCAACAATTGCCGCACACGATAAACCAACCAACCACTCGAGTAATCAATCAAAGCGATAGGGAAACTCAGACGTCGCCGTCGTTGCCGTCTTGTAATGAATATTTAAGATGGAAATTATCGCAATCCGACAAAGGGCCAGGGCCAGGACAAAGGGGAGAGCGGTCCCCGGCATTTTGCATAACTGATAGCGAAACAATAGACCAATATCGACGAATGCAAGCCTGCTCGAGAGTTCAGGCATAATGCGATAATTTGAGCACAAAAGTGCCGGCCAAGGGCTCGATACAAGCCTCCGATGGCTACACATAACATCTTGCGGCCTCTAATCGCCAGAACATATTTTCTGTAATCAATACGAGAGGAAGCTAAAGTTCGGAGATCGGCTGGCCTCGCTCAAGTGAGCAAATGTCCTGAACGTCCTGAATGTGAAACAAATAACAAAAAGCCTTCAAGGGCTCGCAAGATCACAAGGAGTGGAGTATTTTCTGTCGGGGTTGCTCTTCTCTTCTCTCTTCAGACCTATTGTGGTATTGTAATGAGCGTGACGTCTTATTTGTGTAGAGACGAGGGTTAAGGACCCGACCAGGTCCTGAAGAAAGGGTTGGTAGGGAACCGCAATTCCCAACAATGCAAATATTTCACACCAATGCCGAGCGATTGTTGGATGTGGAAAATGGATATTTATTTCGCATTATTGAAGTAATCTAATCAAAGGATATATTATACTCGAATTATGGTGTGACGATGGCAAATTCAAGTTTTTGCTAAAGGCTCTAAATTTTGAAGAAAAGTTACAGATAACTTTTGTTATAACATTTTGGTAAAGATTGCTGGAGAATCGGTTGAAGGGTTTCCACTTGAGATAAAGAGGGTTTTTTTCGAAGCTATTATCAAAGCTATGGGGATCGTATTGTACCTCCCATGCATTTGTTTTCAAAATTAAAAAAAATGTTTATAGATTGTAATGTTTATAGATTTTCTTCTCGTATCCCAATTTTAATTTTTTCGATGCAGTCTCACCAAATATAACAACAGAAATGGATTTTAAATTATGATTTTAATGTAAATCTGTAAGCCGAGGAATATCGGCTTAAGAGTGTGATATATTTAGCAAAACTATAGATACAATAGTTTTAAAATGAATAAGCATAGCCCTCCTTTGAGGCTCTTAAAATAAATGGTAAAGAAAGTAACATCTTTAACAGAAATGGTAACTTCATGGTAATTTCTATCAATGGCCTAAGAACCGCCTCCTCCACAAAGAATTAACAACGTTTTTTATGGTCCTAACATGCCAATAAAGTGGCAACTTCAAAGCACGGAACTCCCTTCTCCAATTTTCAAGGCGTACAGCAAGAATTGATGTGCACAAGGCCTTGGGCCAAACCCTCAATTGGCGGCAGTCTACCCCAAAACAGGGGAAAAAACTCAATAAACAAAACTCGAAAAAGGGCTGAGTGAACCCTAAAAGTTTCCGTATCCATCAGCTCGGACATGAACTCCGAATATTTGGCACTTAATTGAGATTAATTGAAGTTATGTGCCCGATCTGAATAAACAACTTTGCAGCCATTTTGTTTATGAGTGCGTTTTATGTGCACACAACATCGGCGACGGAAAATATTATTAATAATTACAAGAGCACTGGCACCCCGAAAATAGTTATAGGGCCCGAAAAACCCTCGGCCAGACGAAAATTTTTATTAAATTAAATTGAGTGCGACGGAGTTTGTGGAGCGGCGGATGTTGAACGTATCTTATAGTAGCTGCCATGCAAATCAAATTGTATTGGGCCCGAGGCATATGAGAGATCTTTGGTGATCCCGAGGTGAATGCACTCCGTGATGTTGATTCTAATGTTATGGATCTCCTGACTGCCCCTCAATTGGTGGTATGGCTGAGTCTGTTTGTGGTGTGCGTGTTAATAGCCGTCGCTCGTTGTAAGTCAAAACTAGCAATTTAAGCTAATTGACATTCAAATGCAGTTGAATAAACTTTTATATTTTGGGCTAGATTCGGACTAACAATACTCCAGTTCATTGGCTTCTGTATAATGGTTTTATACATTTTACAAACTATATAAATTGTATAAATTGATTTAAGGTTTTACAGCACCACAGGATCATTTATCATCAACCCCATCGACAACTCGCGCCCATCATTTATAAATTGCCGCATCGAATAAAGCCAAACGCTTGAGTAAATCCATTTAATTGCCGTCTGCGAGTCCTTGATGCCCGTGAAATATTCCTACTGGCTTGGGACCGGCCTCTGCAATCAGGAATCGCAATCGCAATCGCGAAAGGATTCCCCGGATGTGTTCGCACTCCTGTAAACATGCGTTTGTCATTAGACACACCGGAAATATTGACAGCATTCGACACGCGGCACACGGCCAGCCTGAAAGTACTGATACATCCTGGGAGAGGAACTTGCCACTTAATGTTCCATTTGATTTTTTTAAATTGTAAAATTTTAACAATTGTTTTCCCAAGTTTCGCCTTTTCGCTTGAGTAAACAGCATTAGATCTTCGAGGATCGGGTGGTTTTCAATTTATTTTTTTAAAGAGGGGTGTCCTTGTCCCTTCCAGTGTCCCAGCGTACGTGTGTCCTTTGTCTGGGCGTCTTTGTTTGGCCTGGAGTGTCGTCGCCATGTCGAATTGTCGTGTTTTTTAGCAGAAGTACCTGAAATTTTACAGTTTCGGCTTCGGTTTTTTATTTCTATCCCATAGAGACGGAGAGTCTACTAATTAGATTTTATTGCGTATCGCGAATCGGTTTGTCGCCTCTGGCAAGTGTGACGAATCCTTATTTTTTATGGTTGCAGTTTTTGCCAGGATCTGTCCGTGTTCTTTCTTTTTTCTTAAATTATTGGGACTTTGATTACAAATTAGAACACCATTGCAGCAGCATTCTAGGAATTTAATTTTTTGAGTAAAGTACACCGCCAAATGCCACGCGCTTCGAAAAAATCGGATCAGTTTTAGGTTTTAGGGAATTTGTAATGCGGGTATCTGCGGACAGATTGTGGGAGAGGGCCTGAGAATGTGATGTAATCCAATGCCGTAATTTTCACAAACAAAACAAATGCAAATAATGTTCATCAGATAGAAATTTGGCCAGAATCCTCACAAAAACTATTAAATCGTGGGAAAATATGAAAATACATATTTCTTCGCTTGTAATCCTTTGTTCCCAACAAGACAATGAAACAGTGTGAATATAAATATTCCCTGGTCATAAGCCCATTAAGAGAACAGAAGGACCAGCACCTGACCGCAACTGAACTCAAATGATGACCCGACCTCAGGTTTGTTTGGACAGATTAGTGAGCCAAGCTACTAAGCCGGCGATCCGACGATCACTTGTCTCGAATGACGAGCTGCCTTAACATTTCAATTTTTTCCCTAATTCTAATTCCATTTTACCAATTCCAAGGCCCTCTGTCCTCTATCCTCTGTCCGCTATCGCTGGCCAGCGATCTCTCCCGTTCGAGGCCCCATGCGGAGTGTGAAAGGTATTATCGCTTTGACTCGATCTGCCATCGCCAGGAGTATCCCTGTGTCCCTGTGTAGTTGTTGTCGTTTATGTTTTCAGTTTCATTTATCAGTTTGTGGAAATGCCACATGAACAATGAGAAATTATGAGGCTTGCTTTAAATCATTTACCATGATCATGATCCGTTCGATCCTGCGACTTGTACGGGGTAGTTCTAACTTGCTCATTGGCCATCTTATCGCATTATTGGGATCTCTGGCTTTGGGATTTTCTAGTCGTTAGTTGCCAATCGAGTGAATTTCCTCTATATGCGGTTTAATTGCGGACGTACGGAATTTGACTTTTCCATCCTTCAATTTTCCGGAGGGAAGTTTCTCTTAATTAGCTGCGAATTGTTGTTTTCCCGGGGAGTCTGAGATGTGTGATGGTTGATAAGCTTCCGGACCAAGAGAAAGCATTCAGCTTTCTACTCCACAGGGGATGAAGTCAATATAAAAATCCAGGGCTCATTGACTACCAGTATTAATAATAAAATATTTAGCTTTTAAGAAGTACTTTCTAATACATGGAAAGTCTTTAAATTCTTAAAAACTGCAGAGAATTCTCAGGCTATCGTGAATAACCAAATGTCCATATGCGAAGCACTCACTCTAATCCCTGACCAAATCCCTGGCATCTCTAGCTGCCAGGGGGCGTTACTTCCCACAGACACCGCAAAACAGATGGGGTAGAATTCCGAATTTACGATGACATTTATGCGTAATTTTCGGTTTAGTTTTATAGCCAGATTTACGGAATCAGCGGAAAGAGTTTTGGTCCCCGCGGCGAGAGTGTCAAATAAATTTGATTGGAAAGTGATCGCCAGTAATTGAAACGGAACAGTTAATTTCGGGCATCATTAAAGGGCCACACCCACCGGAAAAGTGAAACCAGGTAGCCGAGAAGGACTTCTCCAGGACTTCCAGCCTCACAATATATATGCAACGTCATGACTTTCTTCCGTGTCAACGCCTCTCAACCCAATCCCAGGACCCAGGCGCACCCTTTCCCAGTGTCCCCCTCATGGTAATCCTTTTGTCGCTCCTATCGCGTGCTACGATCCTGATCTTCCTCGCGCGGCGACTCCTTGGGAGAAAAAGGCGCCGCGGGATGCTCGCTCAGTTCGTGTCATAATTGCATGGCTTTCTGGTCGTGGAAGTGTGAAAATTACTATGGTCTTCGTAGCACCTCACCCTTTCGGGCATCCTAATGATTATGTTTGTTTCCTTTATCTCCGACTTGAGATCGTTTGGCGAAGGGCCCGTTAGGAATTTGTTTGCCAACTTTGCTTCATTCATATGCCTGAGTTATGGCACTCTCTTTTGGGATTCTAGGGGTAGGTTCTCCTTCGCAGGACTCCTTTATTTCGGTCTACGTTTCTTTTTTGTTTTTTGGTTTTTTGCGTGCTAAATTGTGTTTTACGACCCGACTCTGTACTGATCTCAGCTTGAAGATAGGCCTGGTTCCAAGACAATTCAATTTCTTTTTTTTTTTTTGCGAACGTTTAATTTTTTATCGCCGTCAAGATCGTGAGAAGTAATGCCGTTAGTTTTGGGATGGTGATAAAATAATTTCAGATTATGTAATCTGAAATATGGAATATACACTTAGATCCTTAGATCCTTCGCATTTTGGCTGGCTTGTAAAAGCTTTAATTTTGTAGTGTTAATGCCTTTGATTGAGTCACTGTCAGTGCTCTTTCTCCCAAGCGACTCCATTTTGTTTGGAGCTCTTGTTTGCTCTCCGTCCACTCCATGTCGCCCCCATCCCCCTCGCTTCAATGCAAACACACGGCCTGACAGCTGCCGGGGACCATCGCCAGGTGTACCCATCGCAGCTCCTGCCATCCCCAGATGCCCCCAATGGCCCCCCTCCCAGCTTCTGTTGTAAACTTTTTTTCTGTACTTAATTAGCTTTGACTGGTAAGGGGGAGCCGGGGCTGGAGATGGAGATGGAGATGGGCAGGGGACGTGCATATGGTTTATTCTTTGCCCGAAAGTGCCCTCTCCCCGCTCCCCGACCCACGGGTTAATATCGTACAATTATTCAGTGGAGCGCGTGCTGCAACCGCAGGTGCTAGAGCAGAGCAGCACCACGGCCAGTTCCTGTTCCCGTTACCGTTCTCGTTCTCATGCTCCTCGCTGTAGCTCCACTGCCACTGCCACTGCCACTGTCACATCCAAATTCATTTCCATTTCCAGCTCCCATCTCACATTTCTCCCAGGTGCTGGAGCTACCAATCAAACCGGCTCGTGCCCGAAACTCTCTCTCTCTCTCGGCTTCCAGTTTCAAGTACGGATAAGTCGGATAAAACGAGCCCTCACTCACACGAGCAGGGACTGGAAGTCAGCCAATGGCAAGAAACAACCCCGGTTCTGTGCGGCTTCGGCTGGTGGCAACTTAACTGATCTGCGCACAGCGGGACCAGTTAGTCAGCCTTGCGCAGTCGAAGCGAACGGACGCGTCGCTCTTCGAAAAAAAAAAAACGAAAGTAGAACGAGTCTTGGAAAGAAAGTTACCAGAAAATACCACAAGGAACTTCCAAACCGCGAGTGTTATAAATAGTAAATAAATAATTTCAAAAATGGTGTTGACCGGTATGACAATGCCAATGCCAGTGCCCCTACCCGTGCCCAGTCCTCCGGCCACCATGTCTCGAGTGGCCATCGACTGGGACATCAACGACGCCAAGATGCCGTCGGTGGGGGAGTTCGATGACTTCAGCGACTGGGCCAATGGACACTGCCGCCTGATATACTCCGCCCACAGCGACGAGGCCAGGAAGCACGCCAGTGGCTGGGCCATGCGGAACACCAACAACCACAACGTCAACATCCTGAAGAAGAGCTGCCTGGGCGTCCTCCTCTGCAGTGCCAAGTGCAAGCTGCCCAACGGCGCCAGTGTCCACCTGAGGCCCGCCATTTGCGACAAGGCCAGGCGGAAGCAGCAGGGCAAACAGTGCCCCAATAGGTGGGTTTGCCAAATCGAAATCTGTCCCGGAACACAAGCTAACTTTTCAATTTTAATTTTTAGAAACTGCAATGGACGCTTGGAAATCCAACCCTGCCGGGGACATTGCGGCTACCCAGTCACCCACTTCTGGCGACGAGACGGCAACGGCATCTACTTCCAGGCCAAGGGCACGCACGATCACCCCAGGCCCGAGGCCAAAGGATCCACGGAGGCCAGACGGCTCCTTGCCGGTGGAAGACGGGTGCGCAGCTTGGCCGTGATGCTGGCCCGGGAGTCGGCCCTCAGCGACAAACTGAGCAGCTTGAGACCCACCAAGCGCCAGGCCAAGACCCAGCTGATCCAGGAGGGAGGCAAACGCAAGCGGCTGAGCGGCCAGGAGGTCGGCCACAGTAGCCAGGATATGGTGGGAGTGCCAGCCTGCCTGCCGGTCACATCCACACCCACAACGCAGAACGGAAGCTTCAATCAAAGCCAAAGCGCCTACAGCTCGACAGGATCAGCGGGAGCGAGTCAGTGGAACGGGGAGATCTACTACGGACAGGAGGGCCAGACCGGATACCCCAACGGCTTGTACGGCTATGACATGCTGCACTCGCCGCTCTCCTCGCACAGTTCCGCGGGCAGCTACTACACGGAGAACCTTCCCCAGCAGATGGCACCACAGCAGCAACAGCAGCTCTCCCCGCAGCAACACCAGCAGCTATCCTCCAGCTTCGAGCAGCCTATCGCCTCCGGCTTCCAGTGCGGCATGCCCATGTACGAGAGCTGCGACGACACTTCCAGCCTGACCAGCAGCTCGGGCTACAGCTCCGAGGACTACAGCTATTTCAACGGAGGCTATCTGCCCAACTCCCTGGACGTGAGCAGCGGCAACCAGAGCCACCAGCCCAGCCAGGACAGCAGTAGCTTCTACACCACCAGCTCGGAGATCTTCAGCGTGTTTGAGTCCACCCTCAATGGAGCAGGAGCCACTACTGTGGATCTGCTGTACGACGAAGCTGCCGCCTACCAGCAGTCGGGGCAGACCAACTTCCTGCCACTCGCCAGCTACCAGCCGGAGCAGCAGGATCAGCTGCAAAGCGCGGACTACTACTACAGCAACTCGGGAGTGGACAACGTGTGGAACATCCAGATGGACCCGACCTATCCCCAAGCCCCGGCCACCAACGCCGTCTACTGCTAGGACTGCAGTCGGGGACCTGGCCCACAGATCTCTGGCTCTAAATCGCCAATCGCCAAGAAGCCACTCAATCGATCCACTCAAGCGTTGTTCTAGTCCCTAGTTGGTTTCCATTATGTATGTTCCCATTGCTTGTTGGTTCTACTATTATGTAAGAGATATTGAATTGTATGTTTCTAGTTCGTACTCCGGTACTTGTTTCCCAGCTACTCCAAAGTTTTAGTGAATGTAAGAGCAAAACCTGTATCTGTAATCTTTAACCTTAAATCTGTAAGAGTCTAGACTGCTAAGCCGCATTGCCCACCTATTTATGAACATTTTTGTGAAGTAATAAACGATTTTTGAGAAAGCGAACTCAATGGCTGCCTTTGAATTGCTCAGTTCTGTGTCTCGGACTCTTAAATGGGCAGGGAAAAGACTTGAGAATCGGATTCCACCCAGGGGGTCGTGATCAGACTAACCCTGCTCCTTCAAGCGTAAGTATTGATGAAAGGACGGCATAATTGTAGGGATATTCAAGTCTGGGAACCTCTGGACTCCTTGGGAAGAACGACATGTAACTTTACGCAACAATGAATATGCCTTTATTCTGAGCAACAATAATAGGCCTGTTAAAAATTAACATTTCTTAAAAAAATAAAGAGATTGCATGATAATTTAAATGTAAAATCTGAACTATCCACCCAGTAATCCCTGACATTTTTATCCCATTTTTTTAAATAGTTCCCTCAACGCCTGCCTGGTTAATCACATTTTTTTTAGAGTTTGAAAAAATATTTCAAGGGCAATCAAAGGGTCGATTAAGGGGCTTAGCTCCTGTCAAAGGCCTCTCAAACTTTTTTGTATTCTATTTTTGAGTTTTTTTTCTAAACCGATTATAAATAATTAAAATAAAAAAGGTCGATTGCCGGGAAGGGGTTGCACCAGCCAGGAGTGAGTACTCGAACTCGACCCTAATGGGGGTTTGAGATCGACCATAAACAAAACGCCCATTAGTTGTCATGTCGCTGGGAAAGTGTGCCGCTGGCGCGTGCGTCCTTCAAGGATATTCGCGCACCTAAAATGAGGAATGACTTTGTTTCAAACTGCCACTATTTGCATACATAATTCGAGTGCAGTTGTCTACCCTCGCCGAAAATGAAAACATTTAAAATGTTTTGATTTCGTTTATGGTAATTTCCAGCCATAAATCACATCAGAACGTGTGCTTCCTGTCGCACCAGCCTCCTGCTCCTGCTCCTGCGACGCTATTTGTCCTTGCTGTTTGATTAGCCCTCAACCCTCGCCTCCTCGCATGCAAATGAGTACTCTTTGGAGTCGCTGACTCCGCTGCTCACTTGGTGTTATCCTCGCTGGTAGCTGGGTGCCGCGCCAGGTCGAGGGAGGGTGATCTTTGTTGGCAAAAGGCATTATGCAAATTAGCTGATGCTGATCCCATTGTTGCCGGTGTAATTCAATATGCGCGTGAATGAAGGGTTTCATCCTTTGAGGTTTGGGTTCAGCAAATCCCGAATTCGCAAATTTGCAAATTCGCAATTCAGCAAACTAATTTCGATTCATGCGGATATTATACGGTCTCAATTAGTCGATGCACATTTTGGCACTCTACTGAAGATATCTGGAGCTTCATAGGGTTATGCAAATTTCCCTTCCAATCTAAAATTTCTCAATCTATTTACCTTTGCCACAGGATATTTTAGAAACTCAAAAAACGTTGAACCAAGAAGGCTATTGACTTAACCTGCCAAGGGCCCCATCTTTCTTAGGTCATATCATATTCGTATTCCGAACGTAGCACATCGGTAGACTTTTTTAGGAAATTTATATAGGGTTTTTATACAATATTGTGCAGCAGTTGAGAGGAACCTATATTCCGTATTAAAATTTTCTGAAAATAGTTAGTAGTTAATTGATAAATTTATTCCGCAGACGCGCCGTCGGTATGTCTCCCCGTTGGAATCAAAACAAAGATCAGTCGTCGCGATCCAATCGCTCAACCAGCCTCCATCGTGGAGTCTCGACCCGATCCCGGGCCATACGCCGGGAACGTCCACTCTACCAGGGTGTACTGGGCGTGCGGGCCCAGCGGTCCGGACGGCTCTATACCATTCGTGAGATTCAGATCTTGGGCCGTGTCCTGTCTGCCAATCAGGATGAGTCTGATCTGCCCGACCTGTCTCTGCTGGCCTCCAGAACAATGAATGAGAACGAGCCTCCGATCTACATAGACGTCATGGCCGGTGGCGATGTGGAGCTCCGTGACGAGGAGTACTTCTATATGCAGCCAATTCTTTTCGTCCAGGACGCAATTGGCGAGGAAACTGGCTTCGCCATAGACCAGAACCACGACTTCTTCTCCACTTCTGATGAAGATCCCGATGGTATCGATGACCCCCATGAGGACTTTGAGTCCGACGCCAACAATGCTTCCAATGGTAGCGATGAGTCCAATGCCACCGATGAAACTGGCCAGGATTGGGATTCCGAGGGAGACCGCCCCACCGAAAAGTGAGGGTTCTTAGTTCTTTAGGGTTCATTTTTTACAGTTCTCTCACAAACTACAAAATTGTTAAAAAAAAATTTTTAAATAAATTCTTGTGTTGAAAAGTGTTAATGCTCTTGGAGTTGCGATTTAAATACCATGAGGTACAGCACTATGCCCAATGGGCGGGGAAGGTCAGGACATCTAGTGTGTCGATCGGCCAATCCTGCTACCAGCATTTGAAGGATAGCACTTCCAGTTGACAGACATCGACGAACTCGAGTATGACTTTTGTGACTCTTGGCACATCATCCTCGGATCAGTGGAGAAATCAAAACCACAGCTGCCGCTGCGGCGAAAAACGATTAACTATTTATTTAATGTGTTGCACAGTTCGGGCCACAAAGGCGTGTTGCCACAATAAAGTGCACGACAATGTGGCGAAATCGCATCCGAAACTATTTAGGAGTGGCCACTTCAAAGGACAAAAGCAGTCCAATGCGCCTCGCAGCAAATGAGGCGCGCTTAATGCGCCTTCAATGAGTCCTGCTGGATCCTCGATCCTCCCGATCCACAGATCCCTGATCCGAGGAAACGACCTGAAAAATGCGTGTGACATGCGTGTCCCGCAAATTGTGCGGCCTGTTTATTGCCCGACAAGCAGCGGGGTGGGTCAGCGTGGAAAAACGCCCGCAAACAATGCCAAGGTTCTCATTGTTTATCAAAACAATTTGGTGTCTTGACACAAGCGAATTGTCAACTGCTATCGGAAAATCATTGGAAACTGAACTATTAAATTTATTTTTAATTTTTATAAAAATATCTTTATTTTTAGAAATGGTGATTTCTGCCTAAAATATAAAGCCTAAAAATTCATGCACCAGTAAGAAAGTCTGTGTCTTAAGTTCTGTACAAAAATTATGTAAATTAAGAGGAATGCGTAAAGTTGTTTAACGAACAATTAAAATTTTGTAAATAATATTAGAAAAACCCATCACATGCGCCACCTAGTTAACTGAGTTCGAAACTATAAACGCCCTGTTTATCGATAATTCGATACCATGTTTTGGTGTTGCCACACCGCCTTTAATTGTGCACGCCATCTATGGGTGACGATGACAAAATTTGCGTTCGGCACACTAATTCCACAGTGGGACCAAAATGCCAAAACTAAATAATTTGCCACTGTGCGCAACAAGTCCAATTGCCGCATAGTTTTTTTTAGCAGTTGCAGATTCGCGAACACATAACAGTGCCGGAAATAAGTTCATTTAGCATCCCAATATAATAGAGTAATATTAAGCCTAAAGTGAACTAGAACCCGCTGATCTGATCCGCCATCGAATTAAAAGGCTGTGCAATGTCGGCAACGAGATTTCTGAGTGCAGTTGGACAAATTTCCCGGCAGCAGTTGCTGCAGAATAAGTGCACGAGAGGTGAGTAATTAATTCGGTTTTAATTAAAAAGAGTATGGAACACAAATTGGTAATAGGTAATAATATCCGAAAGAAACACTTTCCCTTTCACTCTTTTGCTCCCCCGCGGACGCCGCCGCATAACTGGACTTTGCACTTTGTACTCTCTCTTGTCGCTTGACGTCGACACTGTGCGTCTCTTTCGCGGCTCTGCGATTTGTTTGATTTTTGTTCCGATTTTCGAGTGCCCGGAGATAGCGACCACTAATCGAAATCTTTAACCCCGCACAGCCCTGCCCATTTCGAGCCAGCTCCTCCAGCAGCGCCGCCTCATGTCCACCAACCCCGCTCCCGCCGTGGCCGCGGCTGCCGGTGCCAACAAACATCTGCACACCAAGGTGGTGAACGGAGTCCTGGTCATCCGGTTCGATTCCCCCAACGCCAAGGTCAACTCCCTGGGAAGCGAGGTCAGCAACGAGTTCGAACGCGTCATCAAGGATCTGGAAACGAATCCCTCGGTCAACTCAGCCGTCCTCATCTCCGGCAAGCCGGGATGCTTTGTGGCTGGAGCGGACATCGGAATGCTGGAGAACTGCCAGACCGTAGAGGAGGCCACCCTGATCTCTCACGGTGCTCAGCTGATGTTCGACCGTATGGAGCGCAGCCGGAAGCCCATTGTGGCCGCCATTAACGGCGTCTGTCTGGGCGGCGGCCTGGAGCTGGCACTGGCCTGCCACTACCGCATCGCCACCAAGGACAGCAAGACCAAGCTGGGCTTGCCGGAGGTCATGCTGGGCCTCCTGCCCGGCGGTGGCGGAACTGTGCGTCTGCCCAAGCTCACCTCCGTGCCCACGGCCCTGGATCTGGAACTGACTGGCAAGCAGGTGCGCGCCGACCGCGCCAAGCGCCTGGGTATCGTCGATCTGCTGGTGGATCCCCTCGGCCCTGGACTGCAGCCTGCGGAGCAGAACACCATCGAGTATTTGGAGAAGACTGCCGTGCAGGTGGCCAGTGATCTGGCCAGCGGAAAGATCCGCGTAAGAACTGAAAAAATTATGGTGATTATGATTTTCTAACCGCTGTTCTTATAGGTTAACCGCGAAAAGACCGGTCTGGTGAACAAGATTCAGTCCTTTGTGATGGAAACCGATTTTGTGAAGAACAAGATCTTCGACACTGCCAGGAAACAGGTCCTGAAAGCCTCCAACGGACTCTATCCCGCCCCCCTGAAGGTAGGTTATTCCTAAAAGTTTTCAAAACATGATGCTCATCATGATGCTTGCTCCCAACAGATCCTCGACGTGGTGCGAGCTGGTGTAGACAAGGGCTCCGAGGCGGGCTATGAGGCCGAGCGCAAGGGCTTCGGCGAGCTGTCTGCCACGCCCGAGTCAAAGGGTCTGATTGCCCTCTTCCGCGGCCAAACCGAGTGCAAGAAGAACCGCTTCGGCAAGCCCCAACGAGAAGTCAAGACTGTCGGTGTTCTGGGTGCTGGCCTGATGGGAGCCGGTATCGTTCAGGTGTCCGTCGACAAGGGCTACAAGGTGGTGATGAAGGACGCCACCGAAGCTGGCCTGGGTCGCGGTATCGGTCAAGTGCAAAAGGGTCTTGAGACTGCTGTGAAACGCAAGCGAATCTCTGCTCTGGAACGCGACCAGACTTTGGCCAACCTCCGACCCACCCTGGACTACAGCGACTTCAAGAACGCGGACATCATTATTGAGGCCGTGTTCGAAGACATTAAGATTAAGCACAAGGTGATCAAGGAGCTGGAGGCTGTTGTGCCGGAGCACTGCATCATTGCGACCAACACAAGCGCCATTCCCATCACGAAGATTGCCGCCGGCAGCTCGCGCCCCGAAAAGGTTGTGGGCATGCACTACTTCTCGCCCGTCGACAAGATGCAACTGCTGGAGATAATCACCCACCCAGGAACCTCCAAGGACACTGTTGCCCAGGCTGTGGCCGTGGGTCTCAAGCAGGGGAAGGTTGTCATCACCGTGGGCGACGGACCTGGTTTCTACACCACCCGCATTCTCGCCACCATGCTGTCGGAGGCCATAAGGTTTGTGGATATCCACTTGCAGATTTCTTGCGATCTTACTTGGATTTCATAAACGAATTGTTTAGAAAGCAGTTCTTCAACGAAATCTGATAGTTTTCTTTTAAACAGAAACACGAGGTTGAGATATTTATTTACTTTCTTTATAGACTGCTCCAGGAGGGCGTGGATCCCAAGGATCTCGACCAGTACACCAAAAAGTTCGGTTTCCCGGTGGGAGCCGCTACCCTGGCCGATGAGGTCGGTATCGATGTGGGCTCCCACATCGCCGTGGATCTGGCCAAATCTTTCGGCGACCGCTTTAGCGGCGGCAACCTCGAGGTGATGAACGACCTGGTCCTGGCCGGCTTCCTGGGACGCAAATCTGGAAAGGGCATCTTCCTTTACGATGGCCAGACGAAGGGGTCTCGTCCGATCAACAACGACGCCGTGGAAATTGTGAAGCAGAAGTACTCCCTGGTCTCGAAGGGCGCCAACACACCCGAGGACCTGACACTGCGCCTGGTGTCGCGCTTCGTCAACGAAGCTGTGCTCTGCCTGGAGGAGAAGATTCTGGACAGTCCGCTAGAGGGCGACGTGGGCGCTGTCTTCGGCCTTGGCTTCCCGCCATTCTCCGGCGGCCCCTTCCGTTCGGTTGACCAATACGGAGCTGGAAAGCTGGTCAGCAAAATGCAGTCGTACGCCGAGCTTTATGGCGCTCCCTTCAAGCCCGCCCAGACACTCCTCGACATGGCCAAGGACCCGGCGAAGAAGTTCTACCCCAAGACTGGCTCCTCGAAATTGTAGATCCGATCCGACACAATCAGCCAACCAACGATTTTTAGCATGTAGTTCGAAGACAGGGCGTGTCCTTGTGCATTTCTCTTGTAGGGCATAGCCCCCTCCAGATCATCCATCCTCTGTGGAAGTGTCGAGTTCTTAAATTAAAACTAAAATATTAAATATAATTATTCGTATTCTCAATCGTTTATTATTTGACACAGCAGTTTGATATCCTTACATCTCGTGACTTAATATGGAACAGCTTTGTACATCGATTCTATAGCTTAATCTCTAGAAGTACACATATATACACATTTCTTAAACATAGAGTTGAAGCTCTTTACAAACCAGACAGAAAACGAAAGAATCATCTACAGTTCTTGGGATTTCTGATCAGATTTTGAGCTTAATGGCTTGGCAGGTTTTCTCAAAAGAGGCTTTCTAACTATTGTCTTCCGATTTTGAAATGGAATTCGAATTTAAAAGTGATCAGAATTTTGATCGATTTTGTTCAAAAAAAATGTTTAAATTATGGCTGAATAATAGTTGATTTAAAAAAAATTGGAGTTTAACAAATTTATAAATTGGAAACCTCTTGAGCCCTGTTTTCTTACTCGTCTGATTGAGCGCACACAACACATGGACCGCGAGCGGATTGGAGTCGTCGCCGAGCTCCAGTTCCCCCCTAAGTAACTATTAATTCTTATCATACATCGTATTTCTAGTTAAGGATTAGTGACTTCCGCGACTGCAGTTCATGTTCACTGCTTCCGCCACTCCCGGCCGAAAGTGCGCCTCGACTGTTTCGGAGCACTGTTAACGGATCCCCCGTTGCTGCTGCTTCCACTTCCGTTGAGCATGCCACCTCCGTTGCAACGCTCCTGGGAGGGATATCGGGTTACCACGTCGTCGATCAGCTCCAAGATTCCGATCTTAAATTTGCGACGCTGCTGTGCCGTTAGGTTCGCAATATCCGGCAAGATGCTACGGAAGAAGTCCATGTCCGAGGCCTCCGAGACACTGAGACCGCCGTAGAGATTGCCTCCGTTGGTTATCGTGCTGGTGGCCTCGCATTCCGTCTTGATCCTCTTGGCACTACTCGCTTCGAAAGACGGGCCATGGTGCTCCATTGACAGGCTTAGGCTGTGGGGGTGGAAGTGCAGGGGCGGCGGGGTGCTCCGACCCGAGTCCCCGTACATGAGCTGCGATCCGGTCTCAGCCAGCTGGACGTCGGGAATAAAGTTCTGCATGCTGTCCGCGCTCGCCGTTTCGCTTCTGGCGGGCGATCCGGGCCCAATCTTCTCATGGACGACGTTAGGGGTGTTGGGCGCGGCTACCCCCCTCTGCTGGCAGAGAGTGCTGGCCACCGTGGGATCAAAGGCATCTATAGTCTCCTCGTCATCGTTCTCCGATATCGAGTGCTTCATCACCAGCAGGTCGTTGTTGTCTTCGCTACCGTTTCTGTGGATATTATTGTTGTTGGTAGTGGCGATGTTGGAGCAGTAGATGTTGTCCTCGTTCGGGTGAAGGGCAGAGTTGATCAGGTGTGTCTGGTGGTCGTGTATGCTATGATGCTGAGATAGCTGATATAAGGACGCCAGGCTGGGTTTGCTTTCCAAGGAGTTCCTCGTAGACTTTAAAAAGGGGAGCAGAAAGGCCATGTGCTCAGTGAGATAGTACGGCTTGTGTTGCGGCTCCGATCCGGCCTGTTGCTTGATGTATCGGGAGAGACAGGCACGCAGATTCCGCCAGCGTTCTTTGCAATGGATCACTATGAAGGTACACTTTGTTTATCAAATTAATAGAAAAAGGACTATTTAAACTCACCACTTTCGCAGGTCTCTTTGGATATTAGAACCCATGCTTTTTCCTGGTTGTCTCTGTAAAAAAATTAATTGTTTGTCTTAATTATGAAAAGCGTTCTGATTCTGGGAGATTACTCGTTTTTTAGACTCATGACTTTTAAATAGTAACTCACCTGTTGCGATACTCCGGCACCTTCTTATCGTAGAGACATTTGTGGTGTCGCACCAGGTTGACAAAGCGGATGTTGAAGTCCTCGTCCGCCTGCATCACACGCGATGTTCCGGATCCTGATCTCGTAGGACTGCGATTGTAGTTGAAGGTTTTGGGGGCGGTGGAGCTTTCAATGTTATCCCGCTCCTCGCTATCGTGGTTGATGGTATTTTTGCTATTGGTGTTGCTGCTGCACCGCGTTGAGGTGGTCATATTCGCCTATATTGAGACTAAAAGTGGAAGAATTTTCGGAAGGAAAATTTTAGTGCAATGTTAAAGATTGAATAAATGGGTTTGCCGGTTTAGTTATTAATTAGCGTTAGCAAAGGCAACTAACTAAAGACAACTTTTGAAAAGACCTTTAGACAGTCGTTGTTTTATTGTCATTCTATTAAATCGTTAGCTTTGATTTGGAATTATCGAACCGAAAGAGTATTTAGTTTGTCAAATACTCAAATATTAGACTTGGAGACACATACCCGTACCCTATACCTATTTATTTGCCAGGCTGTTGCCAAAGTCGGACAAACAAAGAGAATTCTCTTCGAATCTTTTGCGCGTTTCGGTTTTCGTATTTTGTTCTGTGTTCGGTTTTTTTTTTTTTTTTGTGCATGTTGCTTGTTTGTGTTAGTTGGTGTTGCTGCTGTCTCAGCAAACGGCGATAGAGCTTTTTAGCTGCTGCTGGCGCTGCTGCTGCTGCTGCTGCTGCTGCTGCTGCTGATTCTCTGCCCGGCGATATTTTGTTCTTGTTGTTATCATATATATTTTGTGAAACTTAATAAAACATTGCGGCTGACTTTGTTGTAGTTGCTATTATTTTCAGTACAGTTTTGCAAACTGGAAAGCAGCGAGCAACGTTGATGTTGACAACGACACGACAACTACAACTACAATGGAACGACAGCGACGGCAGCAACTTTGTTTACTTTTCATATTATTATAGCTACAGCAGCAACAGCAACTCAAAATAACAGGCAGCCATAAAAATAAAAGGCTATTTGGATGTTTGTGTTGGCTGGCTGTTGTTTTCGTTGTTGTTGGCCTCTTGTTTTTATTGCTTTTGTATCTGGTGATGTTGCTGTTGGTTCGAGTTCTATCCGCTCGTTGCTGTTGTTGTTGTGTTTTAATCGACCAGGCTGAAAGCTTTGCCTGGTTCACTGATAACAGCAAAAAAGTGTACAATAAAAGGCAAGCAACACAAGCAACAGCAACATCGACCGAATGTTGCAACACACGAAAATGTTGGTTTTCCCGATCGCACCTGCTTTGGAGCTCAAGCTACTGAATCAGTGCTGCCAGGTTTCGGTTACAAAACTTAGCTATAGTTTCAAATAAATGCTAGAAAATAAGCTCAACTTAAATTCATACAAAATCTTGTAAAATTATGTTCCGATTTTACATTTTTAAAAAGATTTTAATTTAACATTACATATATAGTGAAGAAGGAGATCAAGTCATATTTTAGCTTTAAAGTTTAAGTACTTTTAGGGTTTAATACCGAATTTTTAAAACCAATAGTGTTTCCAAAACTTATCCCCAAAAATAAACCACAAATTTATAGTCAATCTCATGATCACATACCAAGGTACACAAAATAAATACATTTGTCAGATTTTCTTTTAAAGGCTAATAACAAATAGTGTAAAATCGCCATGTTAAAATGTAAAAAAGAAACAAAATATAAAACTATACGCTTTTTAAAAAATGTGTCAATCTTTTTTTATCTTCCCCCTTTTACTATAACAAAGATTTTCCTTCGAATAAGCTAAAATGACAACTCTGTTGCCGAATCTCTAAGAGTTTTCCCGCCACTTTCAGCACCTTGCGCTGAGCCCACCAGTTTTGCGAAAAACGTGCGCACAGTGGTCTGAAACTTATCAAAAAATTACTCTTTCTTTGCTCTTTAGAATCTTTGTTTATAAGCTTATATTATAAGCTTATAAAAATCAAAAATAAGCTGTTGTTGTTTCTTTCGTATAAAATGTATATTTTGTAATTATTAGCAAAGCAATCTTTTAGCATCTCACGTGTTAATGTAATATAGGAAATTTCAAAAATGATAAGTACTGTTTAAGGCACATTCTTATCAGTTCCGCAAAACTTTTTGATTATCTACAACTAGCAATTTCGTGAGAATCATAAGCTTTTTATTTGGTATCATCTACATTTTCTAGGTCCAATTTTATCTTAATAGCTTTGCATTTACTAATTATCAAACCTTTAATTAGCAATAAAAAATTAGAAATATTTAAGTCTCAGTTAAAAGGTATCTAAAGTCTAAAGATATAATATTAGGCTAGCTTTAAGAAAAATATTATTTTTTAAAGTCGAAGATAAATGTAAATAAAATCCCCATAAAATATGGCAAAAAAAATTGTATACTCTGTACTCTACTTAAACCACTGTTCGTGTAAGAATTGTTTTGTTGTTTTTCCCCCGTGATCATTATTATCAAAGTACATCATTATCATGGCGAACACTGTGCGCGTGTTTTGGTTCTGGCCTATGCTGGCGATGTTGTTGTTGGTTTTAGTGTTATTGTTGGTTAGCCGAGTAGAGTGCGACGGTGGAGGGAAGGGGGCAGGAAACAACTAACCTGGCTATAGCAATATTTATTGTATTACGTCTATTTAACATAAACATATCAGCATGAGCGCTTCGGTCTGTGTACTTATACTTTGAGAAATGTTCATGTTTATATATTAGCAATAACAAATGTAGCAGCAGGGAACTGACTAAAAAGTACAGCTACAGCTACAGAGCAACGTACAAAATCCGAAAACACAGAAACACAAAAAAAAAAAAAACAACAAAATAAAAAGAAAGAATATATTTCTAAAGCTAACAAAACACACAGAAAACTTGCAGAAATCCCCGGCGCGCTCTTTGTTCCCTCAGCCCCCCTAGCCCACCCCCAGCCCCTTGCTCGACCAACACTCCATGGCCCAATGACAGCCAAAGCAACAGCAACAGCAACAGCAACAAAAGCAATAACTTTGTTAGATAGAACAACAACAACAACAACAATAGAGAAACACACACACACACACACAAACACATTGGCAATCGCATACTCGGCAACAATATGGCATATAGAATTTTTCTTTCTTGCGATTTGTGATTTGTGTTTTTGTTGTCTCTTATCGGAGAATTATTATTATTGTTGTTCTAACAGTGGTGTTTGGAGGACCACCCATTTACCTTGCTATCCTTTGGTTGGGGCTTTTCGAAGACTCCTTCCTCAAAAGAGATTTCAAAACACTGTGGCACACAAAAAAACGGCGCCAAAAAATATTATGTTGCTGCAACAGCAACAGCGACAGCGACGGAGACAGCAGCGACAACGACAACTCGACCGACTGACGTAACGTACAAAAATGTTGAATTTGAAATTCGTGGTCGGCGGTGCGCGGCGGTCGGGTATTGGCGGCGGACTGTTGGACTGTCCCACTGTTGGCGATGTGGATGTCGTATGTTTCGAGTTCCAAGCGACGGAGGCGACTAAACACACACGGATACGAGGCTCGAAAACGAACAGCAGATACGAGATACGAGAGCGAGCCGTGGTAGCAAGTATCTATCAGCTACGTAGCTACGTAGAACACTGAAGCAACAACACAACACACGACGGCCGAGCAAACAGAGAACAACGCACAAAAACCCTGCTCTCCTCACACAGATACTCACACGTATGTACGTACGCCACACATACATACACGACCACTGAACACTGGAACATAGAGCCATGCCATGCCGTACAGCTGGCGTCGAGCAGCAGGCAACTTTTTATTGTTGTTGCTGGAGCGGACGAAACAACAAATAATACAAACAATGCACACACACTCGCACACCATCTACCTACCTATATTCGTTTCGGGCCAGAGAAACAGCAACTGCGCGCTACAGCGGTACGAAATGCAAAGATACAGATACATGTGGCAAAGGGTGGCAGGGGGTTGGAACTGTACAGCAAACAAAACATGTTGCACTGTGACACGAGTGTTGCATTTGTTGTCAACTATGGGGCCAGGGGTCTTGTTTTTGTTTAGTCTCTTTCGATTGTTTTTTCTATGTTTCCTAGTTTTGTCCCAAATTTATTTATGAGACATTTAATGTAAAAAGATATTGAATTCAAATTCATACGAAATTTATAATCAGAGCTGCCTGGAGTACAATTTCAGTATTGTAAGTACAATCTTGAAAAATATCTTCTTCAAGATATTGCATCTCAACTATCCATCATTTCCTATTAATTTCTCTTTGTATTTTAAAGCCTAAACATGTGAATTTCCTTATAATTTTGTAAGAATTAGTAGACGTTATTATATTTCAATCTGCCTCGTTTCGTTCCTTACCCTGCCAGTCGTTCCAGCAAAAATAAACAAGACATGAATCAACATTGCCGCTCGCTTACCTGCCCGTCGTCATGCCTTCACTTTTCGCTTACCTTCGTACCAGTGTGCGCCTGCTTCCTCTTCCCCGCTCTAACTCTCAGCGAACATTGAAACAGCGACAGTTGCTTACTCAGCCACTCACTCAGCTGCTGGCTGGCTCTCAGAATCAACAATAAAGCAAGCAAACAAAAACCATTTGTTGTTGCACGAAAAGCTCTTTGTTGTGGGGTTAATTCCGTTTCTGTAGCTCAGTAGCTTTTCAAAAACATTTGTTTACGTTTTCTCTCATCTGAGATGGCCTCCATTTGATACCAAAGCTCTGCCAAAATATCAGCTACCCCTCGGGCGCGAAAGATGGCGCCAGTAGTTTCCGGTCGAGTTTCAAAAATGGCCTTTAGATCACGAATACGCTGCGAACAATGAAGCGACGCCATTAAACTTATGTTTATTTGAGTAATTTGTCAAACATTTTAAATGAAAATTCTAAGTGGGTAGTTTTTTTCTTTGTAGAATTGACGTTAATTTCAATGAATGCTTCTTCAGAAAAAAAAAAGAATTAACTTTATACAAAGTTAATGGAGTTTCCGGTTTGGGTTTAAAAATTGACTTAAGATCTGAAATTCATAAAAAAGAAATAAATCTAAAAATCATATAATATAATGGATCAAATAAAAAAACCTCTCGAGGTAAAACCTTTTATTCACCAAAATGCCTAATGTTAATTTTGGTGACGAAAGATCCTAATTAATATATGTGTAAGAAAATATACAATATACACGTATATTGTATTAAAATAAAAGAAAAGACAAAGAATTGTGTCCTAAAATAAATTATTTTAATTTAGCGTATCGTATTTTTTTAATTAGACGGTTGGTCTTAAAGAAAGTGAAATAGATTTTTTAGATAGAATAGAATAGAATAGATTACGTAGAACACTGAAGCAACAACACAACACACGACGGCCGAGCAAACAGAGAACAACGCACAAAAACCCTGCTCTCCTCACACAGATACTCACATGTATGTACGTACGCCACACATACATACACGACCACTGAACACTGGAACATAGAGCCATGCCATGCCGTACAGCTGGCGTCGAGCAGCAGGCAACTTTTTATTGTTGTTGCTGGAGCGGACGAAACAACAAATAATACAAACAATGCACACACACTCGCACACCATCTACCTACCTATATTCGTTTCGGGCCAGAGAAACAGCAACTGCGCGCTACAGCGGTACGAAATGCAAAGATACAGATACATGTGGCAAAGGGTGGCAGGGGGTTGGAACTGTACAGCAAACAAAACATGTTGCACTGTGACACGAGTGTTGCATTTGTTGTCAACTATGGGGCCAGGGGTCTTGTTTTTGTTTAGTCTCTTTCGATTGTTTTTTCTATGTTTCCTAGTTTTGTCCCAAATTTATTTATGAGACATTTAATGTAAAAAGATATTGAATTCAAATTCATACGAAATTTATAATCAGAGCTGCCTGGAGTACAATTTCAGTATTGTAAGTACAATCTTGAAAAATATCTTCTTCAAGATATTGCATCTCAACTATCCATCATTTCCTATTAATTTCTCTTTGTATTTTAAAGCCTAAACATGTGAATTTCCTTATAATTTTGTAAGAATTAGTAGACGTTATTATATTTCAATCTGCCTCGTTTCGTTCCTTACCCTGCCAGTCGTTCCAGCAAAAATAAACAAGACATGAATCAACATTGCCGCTCGCTTACCTGCCCGTCGTCATGCCTTCACTTTTCGCTTACCTTCGTACCAGTGTGCGCCTGCTTCCTCTTCCCCGCTCTAACTCTCAGCGAACATTGAAACAGCGACAGTTGCTTACTCAGCCACTCACTCAGCTGCTGGCTGGCTCTCAGAATCAACAATAAAGCAAGCAAACAAAAACCATTTGTTGTTGCACGAAAAGCTCTTTGTTGTGGGGTTAATTCCGTTTCTGTAGCTCAGTAGCTTTTCAAAAACATTTGTTTACGTTTTCTCTCATCTGAGATGGCCTCCATTTGATACCAAAGCTCTGCCAAAATATCAGCTACCCCTCGGGCGCGAAAGATGGCGCCAGTAGTTTCCGGTCGAGTTTCAAAAATGGCCTTTAGATCACGAATACGCTGCGAACAATGAAGCGACGCCATTAAACTTATGTTTATTTGAGTAATTTGTCAAACATTTTAAATGAAAATTCTAAGTGGGTAGTTTTTTTCTTTGTAGAATTGACGTTAATTTCAATGAATGCTTCTTCAGAAAAAAAAAAGAATTAACTTTATACAAAGTTAATGGAGTTTCCGGTTTGGGTTTAAAAATTGACTTAAGATCTGAAATTCATAAAAAAGAAATAAATCTAAAAATCATATAATATAATGGATCAAATAAAAAAACCTCTCGAGGTAAAACCTTTTATTCACCAAAATGCCTAATGTTAATTTTGGTGACGAAAGATCCTAATTAATATATGTGTAAGAAAATATACAATATACACGTATATTGTATTAAAATAAAAGAAAAGACAAAGAATTGTGTCCTAAAATAAATTATTTTAATTTAGCGTATCGTATTTTTTTAATTAGACGGTTGGTCTTAAAGAAAGTGAAATAGATTTTTAATAATCCTTTCCACGATGTAAAGGAAGTTTAGATATCTTCATTGGTTTAGATATCTAGTGTCTCTTCTTGTCTTCTAGTGTCTCCAAGGCAAGCAGTTCATTACCTCGTGGACTGATGTCCACAATGATAATAGATCTTTTTTGTTTCTAACGGAAATTTCAAATCTTTTCTCCTCTTCCTTTTAAGAAAAGCTCATAAAAAGCTCACAGACTGCCTCAAACATTCTCATACTCTTCGATATGGATCCTATGTCCTTTGGTGGCGAATCCAAATCGACTATGAAAACGTTCTCGCCACCATCCCCAGCTATTTCCAAAACTTTTTTAATGATTTGTTTACAACTTTGTTGGCCTGCAATTTACCGCAAGCATACGGACTGGATTTGCATGCCCGCCCAGCGTTTGGCCCCCCTCCCCGCTGGCCCTTTGAGGACACCCCCCGAGAAAAGCTCGTTCCATGCGTGTGCTCAAAAATTCAATAAAAAGGAGGCTCGTTTCTGTTGTGGCCTACATGTCAGGCGAATGCCTGGCTTTCGGCCCTCGGAGCCGAGGCGAGCCGAGGGAAACTTGGTCAACGATTGGGGAGAGCAGGGGTAGGGAAGGGTGGGAAGAGGCGCCTCCAGCGGAGTGGGTGGCAGGAGCAAGGAGAGAGCTTCCAAGTGCAGTCGAGCTCAGTTGCCGCAGGACAGTCGAGGCGAGTGCTCGTCCTTGGTCGCAACGCGTTCTGGGAAAACCGATTCTCCCGTTGTACCACAAAAAGGAAGAGTATGGGACTTGTTTTGGTTACGCGGTTGTCTCGTTGGCGTTGGTGCTAGTGTTGGTGGAACATCTGTGCCAGTTTGAGTGTGTGCGTGCGTGTGCGCTTCAAAATATTCGCCATGAATTATTTAGCCAAAAACGAGAAGTGGAAAGTTTCAAACCCAGTGTGAAAATGTAAAGCGAAGCCTCCCAGCCAAAAGGAAAAACAGGACTCAATCACCTTAACTGACAATTGGCAATGGCATCAAGGATGCAGCCTCACTGGGATGTGGAATGCATTTTGGAAACGCAGTATGTGACTTTCTAGCTATCCCTCTCTGGTTTCAGCAAGGACCTGAGTCCTCCCGACCTCCCTACCTTACTTCTCTCTTTCGCTTTCTCTCTCTTACTCTCTGAGCCTCAGCGTGTAGAGTTTCGATTTCGTTAGAAAATCGAAACAAAAGCGGGCAAAAGGGCTCGAGGATTGTGGGTGTCGTTGCTGCGGCTACCTGTAGATGCCACATACAGTGGCGCGTGTCCTTGGTTGGGGTTTACGGTCGTCGTGTCCATGGAGCTGCCTTCGCCTCCGCCTCCGCCTCCGCCTTCCGACTCTAATTAATTTCTAATTCAAGGTCCGGTGCGTGGCCACTGAGGGTTAAACATGACGAACAGTGTTAGCCTTTCGATATACGACTGATAGTGTTACTTTTAAATTGAAGGATTTCCGCGAAATCTCCTCAAAAGTTGGTCGAAGAGTTTCCCAAAGTCACATCGTGTAATCCGATAAAGTAGAAAGTTAAGCGGCGCGAGCACACGAGTCGTAATTTAATTCCCGCTGCCGATTCCCCGAAGACATGGCGGCAATTAAGGCTGGCTAAACAATAGGCCCCTAGCCCCAAAGCACTTGAGGCTCGAGAGTGGAAAACCCGCATTACGCATACGTTAGCAGTCTGGCAACGTTTAGGTGCGAAAAGTGGGAAGGATTGAGGGCAAGGCGGGCCAGGGGCGAAAGCTTTTCACCGCTGACCACTGCTGGGGCATCCCCACCTTCCCAACTCTCTGCCCAAATGCAACGAAGAGCGGCGATGCCTTGCCGAAAAATAATACAAAAAAGAAGAAGAACACTTTGTTCTCGCCTGAGCAGAAATTTCAGATGATTTTCCCGTGCTCAGTTCAGTGTGAAACGAACCAACAACTCAAACGAAACGAACGCGAAACGGGCGCGGAAAAACAAACTAGAATAGAATACCACCCGTCTTCTATATTTTATTATATTTGTTGTTAAGAACCGTGGCGAGGTGCCGTCCTAACCACCCTAACTGTAAACAATAATCGAATCAACGAAATTTTAAATTAACATCGAATGAGTAACGTCTGAGCGATTTATTAATTGGCCTATACACGAACGAACAAAACCAAAAAAAATAGAGGGCGCAACCCCAAAGGCTTCCGAGGCTGAGAAACAAAGAATCCACAAGTAGCTGGCGGCGCGGCACACGGAAAGATAAATAACTGCACAGATAGATAGATAGATAATTGCTAGTTCTCGGTACTAGGCCTCTAAAAATAACCAGCAAAATATAGACGGATACGCGGCGACAATTGCAGGGCACCCGGTGCATGTGGAATCGCGGCCTGGCATAGCCCCCCGAGGATCTGTGAGTAGCTCGAAAGAATGCCCCCTCGAAGAAAATTGTCTGGTCTCGCCCCCTCCCTTCCTGTGTAAAATCGAACTAACAAACTTCACTCACCTCTCGGCCTGCGTCACACACACACACACACACTCGAATATACTCAAATAAACACTCAAATCTCCGCGGAATGAGAATCGTGTGGCGTGTGCCCTTGCTTTCTCCGTCCCCCTGCCTCCACTCGCACCTACAGTCAATATTCCTTAAGGCAAACAAAGAAACAGGGCTACACAAATAATTCTCCACCTGGATTGTATATACAATTAATTTGTTATTCACTTTTGATTATATATATGGCCCCGCAAAAATAAATAAAAGGTATTTGATCGTTGAACTATATACGTGAGTTTCTGGCTTATATTGGAAACTTTATTTAATGGAAAGGGTATTCGATTTAGGCTTTTTAAAATAATGTTTTGAATAAAAAATATAACATGACATTCATTATTAAATTACGTGGGTAATGATAAATAAGAGATATTGAAAAAGCTATTATGTTCAATTTTGATTAAAACTTTCAATTTGAAAATTAAAAGTAATTCAGTATCTCAATGAAAGTATTGTGAGTCTAAGCTGCTCCCAAAATAAAAAAATTTTCTAAAAGATACATCATTTTAAAAGAAATTGTCGGAATAATAATATAAAGTTTAAACATTAATTCATAAATTTCCATATTAAAATTTCATATATTTTTAACACATTCATAAGTTTGGAAGTGCCTCAAAATTACTATGAAAATTGTATAACAATCCATTCAATCCTTAACTTTTTTATGATGACTTCAATTTAAAAGAGTTAGATTGGAATAGAATTCACTGTGTTTGTTATTTTCCGTGTTGTTACTGCGAGAACTGGTACCACACGGCGTATGGTGAATGTCGGATAGCGGATGTAGCATGGCGAATAGCGGCCATTGGATGGTTGGATGAGTGGCGTACACTTTTTATAGCCAGCAAGAGTCACACAAGCCGCACAATCAAGAGCACGTCGCAGTGTCTCAGTGCCCCAGTGTTTATGTCAATTTGAATTTTGCATGTGGCTGCTAAACTTGACTGTGCTGATGTGTCCTTTGTGTTGCTGTTGTTCTCCTTAGTGTCCTGAGTGGGCGAAGAAGAGCCGGAAGTTGGCGCAAACTGCGCTTCATTGCAACTTTGTGTGTGGGTTTTAGTTTCATTCAGTTTATGGTGTGTGGGGTGGGGGCATGGGGCATGTGGTTTGGGGCATGCGGCACGGGGTTTGGGTAAAAGCACTTGTCGGTACGGAAACGGATATCCCGTGTGCTCCTTGCCTAGTTCGCCTTCGTGTCTCCTGTTTGTCATTTCATCAGCCTCGTCGCAACTTCTCTGCCCCTCGGGGCTGAAATCCTTGCATTTTCAGCACCGGAAATTTTAAATTGAATGTGCACCCTCTGTTTGTCTCTTTGTTTGCTGTTTCTGTTGCTTTGTTGTTTGCTCAGCTCTCTGGCTCTGTCGTTCGTTTTCCCTCAGATTTGCTCCCGTCCGGTGTGCCTTTGGGACAGATTCTTTTGGGTTTCAAATGACACGCAAAACACAAACTTAAGATGACAAAGTGAGGAAATATTTTTCTGAGAAGCAAATATTTAATATTATTCTTATACACAAAATATTTACTTCATATTAATCATATTTATTAAAAAAATAAATATTTATTTTCTCATATGTCTAGTTTTCTTCAGTGCCCTGCTGGACGCATTAGCTCGTAATGATATTTTCTCAAACAAATAAAATTTCAGCAAATAAAGCCAAGAATTTTCTCTGGGGATAGACCTAGAATAACAGAAAAATGCCCAGAAGAGGTGAGATGTAGTACTAGGTGGTAGACTGCTTCATAGATGGAACGATATCTCCAGATTCTGCTGCCACTCCTGTTGCATGTGACTCGTGTGTCTAGCCCCTGCTGTGCTTCGCTGGATGCTTTCTGGACAGGCCCAACAACTTGCATATTTGCTAAGATTTATGTCTGCTGTCAGTTACTGGCACACGCACACAGATACTCTGCCACAGAAACACACACTCGCGTTATGTAACAGCTCCCAGGAGTAACCTAATTTCCGTTGTCGTTGTTGCTGTTGCCGTTGCTGTTTTCTGGTTAAACAAATTTCGGCCTGGTATTGCACATCCGTTGGCCCCATTCTGTGTGTTTTCCAATCGGTGTCGCCGCACAGCAGGATTCCGATTCTCAGGGCTTCGGATTTGAGCATCCGGAGCAGCAAGAAAGTATCTGTGAGTGCGCGTTTCTGTGCCAAATAGCCTGCTCCTGCCACTTGCCTTTGAGTGTTAGTATTATGGTTATGTCTAGTTGCTGTTGTAATCTTTTAGCCCTCACACACACAAATGGGCCTTACAGCGGCTTGTAGTCTTCCCATAAACAGTTAACGTCGAGAGGCTGTTGCCGATTTCTGGTGGCTTTTGGCTTTCTGGCTCTCTGGCTTATCGCGCCAATCCACAGCCACACGACTAGGAACTAGGATAGCCCCACTAAATATTCATTGACATGGCCCAGTACAGTGTTGGCTACAATAATAGTTACTTTTATTGCAAGTGTTTGGTTTTGTTAACTATACTTTGATTCTATTTTTATGGCTCATCTCAGCTAATAGATATAATAAGTATATAGTTTCCAAAAAAGTTTGTCAAATTTATTTATGATATAACTTATGAAGATGTTTTAAAATGATTCAAAACATGGTTTAAAATAACCCAAAACTACGTTGAATTTTTATTATTCTGGCGAATAAAAGTTTTATTTTGTGTGTGTGTTTTTTTGGCTTATATGTACATGTTTTTTGACTTCAAGCAGCCTCAAGTTGTTGTCGCTCGTTGTTCCCGTTATTCTTATTATGCCACCCACCCTCCTAACTACCATTTGCGTAAGTGTAAGTGCATAAACGTGTGCCTTGGTGTGAGTGCATGTGTGTTGATTCTCAATCCTTTTGTATTTGCCACAACAATGAAAGTTGAGCACACTGAGGGGTAGGGGTGTTCGCCACATGAGTATGAATATTTCATTATATATACAACACGTACACATACATATATAGCTATATCGGATTTCTAGAAGCATTGGGCCATCAAACCAGCTGGGAGGACCCATCGAGTCCTTGCCAAGTGCCTGTCGGCTGGCCCGATTTGAAGTGGAATTTCAATCGGTACGCATCAGCCTTTGTTCTTTAATTACCGAAGCGAAAAGAAAATAATAAAAGATAATCCGATTTGAAAGCACTTGCAGTTTCTCCAGAAAATGATAATAGAGCTATGGTCTTTATTAAATTTGAATAATTTAAGTTTGAAAGTGGCTGACATTTATTTCATACTGGAATTTGAAATTTTGTTTCCTTCGCCCTCATTGCATCCTAATTACACTTCCCATTAGCAAGCCCATTGTCCTGAGTCCCCCATCCTCCTTGAGGGATAAGTCATCAATCACGCCCCTCGTGATGTGCATCATTTGCCTATCAGTGTCCGAGGAGCGATTTCCAGCAATTTGCCACCATTTCCATTTCAGTCACAAGAACAGATTCAAACTTGGACTGCCTGCGGAATGTTTTCGTTTTGCGAAAATACGTTTTTCATGTTACCAGTTCTGTATCTGTATCCGTATCCGTGTCCGTGTCCGTCATCCGTCAAACTTCCATCTGGAGGTCAAGGAGAGACTCCGGCTGACTCACACATGTATTTTCGATGCTGATTTCTTCCATAAACCCGATCCAGATCAGAGCCAATGGCTGGCCGTAAAAACACGCAAGATGAAAACAAATTAAATGTCTACGAAATGGAGAAGCTATCGTAAATAATGGAATTCAAAAACAAAAGCACAAATATGCTCGGCAATCAAAAGCAAATTAAAAAGAGCATTTTAAATTCATAATCTGCCAGCCAGGAAATTGAGATTCTTCTGGATTGGACAGCTGTCGGTCGGGGGGGTATATTGAAATGGCTTAGTTGGTAAACGCTCTTAGACGTCATGACGACCGTTTAGGACAAATGAATCAGGTTTCCTTAGGGTCTTGGCCCGCAATTCAAGAATTTATTGTTTTTGGTCTAAAAGGCATTTTAAATATTTCATGTTTTTCATGGAAAAGCAGTCAGACAGTTGATAAAAGTTTACATTTTGAGGGCATTGCGTTATCTGCCGGAAGGATGCTCTAAAAGGATGCTCTCCTATTCAGGACAATTGAAAATAGTAGCAACTTTTGTTGGAAAATTAATTTTATTTTATTTGCATAGAAATTAAAGATAATTGAATTTTATTATTTTGTGTGGCAAAGAAAAGTTCCAGTGTGTGTGTGCTTTCTAAGCTAATTAGAGTATGCCAACTGCGGTCTGGCCAGCATATGGCAACTTGCTTGTTTGCTTTTCAATTTGGAAATTGTATAACCTGTTTACCCGGAGTTGGCCAGCCAGTCCCTTTGCGGTACGGTGCGTGTCTGTATATTCCAGTTAATGGCCTGTGACGTGGTCGAGGACTCCGAGGAGGAGCCACTTCGCGGCTGCGTTTTCCAACCCCAGAGCAGCTGGCAGGATTTCCCTAAGCTCCTTTGCGCTCGGTGGGCTGGGCCCTGCCCCGGGCGGGGTAATTGCATTTTCAGGAAACTGGGGCACATGTGACGGTCGACTGCATTATTAAGTGGTCGCCGGGATAAGTGGCCCACTGGCCAGGGCCCAAGGACCTGCTGGTATTAGCCTGCCTGGCGGAGAGTCCATGACCGACAATATCGGCAAACTGCCGCCAATTATCACCTATATCTCCGACCCGGTCAGCCTGGTCAGTTGTCCATCATTTGGCGGCGGCATGAGTCAGAGCCGCACATTAACCGCCTGTCATTCAGCCAATTACCTGGCCCAAGGCAAACAAAGCAATACAGCTCTGCTCTGTACGTAGTATGTATGTGTTATTTCGATCTATATGGCAAATGGATGCAACGATTCATTCATATTTCTTTATGCCCAAAACACGTATAGTATTCCTATGCAACAGCTGTTTTTGGGATCTGAGGGGAATGGCAGAAGCGACAGATTTCCACTCGCTCTCTCTCAGAGTTTTCCCTCATGTAGCATTGTAGCTTTCCAGTCGGTGGCTTTTCCTTCTCTCGACTCTCGACTCTCGAATGAATTCAGCGAATGATCCCTGAAATCCGAAATGAATATTTTTACGGGCAAGACGAGAGAGCGAGTAATTGGCTTGAATCTGGTGTGGATGGTGGCGGGGATTTCTTTTCGCTTTGCCAGCGTTTGGCGATTGGACGTGTGTCGCTCGAATGTCGCGTCGAACCCGCACAAGAAAGTTAGTTTAACTGGGCGTATACGCAACGTGGCCCACGGTACGGTTGAAGAGAGAGGGTTTTTCGTCACCGTCACCGTTTGCCGCTCACCTCCTGCCTGGCCTGGCCTGGCAATCGTTACTGCGCGATATATCTCGGGATATAGAACACCGATCTCATCCGATCGCCAGTCGCTGCCCGCCGCTCGTGCGTTCCGCTCGCTCTTCCTTCCTGCACTCCTTCGGTGTCGTCCGCTTCCGGAACGGTATCCGCAGCCAACAGCTGACGGTTTGGATCGGTTTTTGGAAAACGCAAACGGCATTTTCGAAATCAGCTTTAGTTCTTGTTCGATTCAAGGCACGGGTTTTTGCTCAACAACCATTTTTCCCCATAGCTCGTACTGTGCTTTGCCTTTTTGGCTATTTTTAACGTGTGTGTTTGCGGCCAAAACTCACACACACACACACTCACTCATTTCAATTGGTTTTTGTTGTTTTTTTCACTGCTCTCAACGAATTTTGGCCGAATTTCGGTGTGCGTGTGTGCGTTCTGAGTGCGTATGTGTGGAAAATTTCGCTTGGTTAAATAAGTCATAGAACCACAGAGGCCCACTAACGATGCCTGCTCAATTAATCCATCTGGAGCCTAAGCTCTATGAAATGACAGCCAAAATGTCAGGGAAATCAAGAGCGATCGATAGGGCAGGGCAGTCAATATGTCACTTGGCATCTCTTGGTGAGCCTGCCACTTGCCATTTTCAGATGCACCACATGCAGTGCCAATGAAAAGCGTGTCAAGACGACAAAAAAGACAGAAAGAAAGAAATTCGTCAGGACTGCACTTTTTGAGGAGGGAATAACTACAGTAGTCGGACTGGTTGGGTGTTAATACTTAATTTATGTGAACCTATAAATAATTTCAATTTAGAGAATGTGCTGCTGTTGACTGGCTCGGCCATTTTCTATATAATATAGTGCGAGTTGTACGAAAAATATGCTAAAAATACCGAAAACTGAACGCTGCGTTCTCTTCATCGGTGTATGCGTGTCTCCAAGTGTGTTGGTGTGTGTGAGAGAGACTGCATTGCAAATTGATTAAAATGCACGCTAAGCTAAACTATTTAAGAAAAAACATAGAACGAAACGCATTTGACAAAACAACAGGAGCACTTTTTGTTGTCTTCCGAGCTGCCGCACGTCAACAAATTCGACGTCAGTCAGCGGACTATTATTTAATTTTCTGTCCATCTAGCCCAAGGCAGAAAACAAAAAAAAAAGCAACAAAACAACATAAAAGAAAAGAAAAAGTAAAATTGAAAAAATTAGAAAATGCGGACAGTTTTTCTGGCAAACACAGAGTGAAAATGAAATAGACTTTGCTAAGCACTAAAATACGGTTGAACAATATTACGAATATTTTCGTTGCCGACGAGCGAATTTCAGTTGCTCTGTTCAGTGTTCAGTGTTCTGAGTTCTGAGTTTAGTCCATTTGTTCTCGGGAAATATCCCATTTTATTCGACTTTGGGCTCTCACTCGGTCCGAGAATGTTTTTTAAAATAACAATGATACATGCCGCTCCGTCCGTTGGCTTGTTTATAAATAAATCCTCATACGTAAAATGTTCTTTATCAGAGAGTGATAATATAGCATGGCCGGGGGCTGCTCGGGATTGATTGCTCTATTTGTTGTCTAGGTGATATATCTTCGGTCTGTGGTCAAGCGGGCATCATCACTGGCACATCGTTTCAGAGATCTTCGAGATTTGCCACTTCCAGCAGGTGTGCTAGAACAACACCCACCTGGTCATAAATTAGGGATTGGATATGATATTTTCGATAAAATTAAACACGAAACTAGTAAGCTCTGATGACCCAATAATTTCTCACTAATTTCGCTACCTTTGTTATATTTTTTCTGGCCCTTACTGTCTTGCCTTTTAGGCCAGCGCCTCTCACCTGGCCATAAACATTTTCCGCCTGTTGCAGAAGCTCCCCCTCCTGGCCCAGTTCGAAATCAATTTTGTTTAAAACAGCAACTCGGGAAGAGAGCAAATATTGCCCAAGCAGGAGGAGGAACTGCTCCTGGTTGCGTGTGTTTTCATCATCATAAATGTTTAAACAAAACAACATTGCCAGACTCTTGGAGAGATGGAGAAACAGACATAGGGGTGGCCGGGGCAGCGCCCTCCTTGTTCTGGCCCTCATCCCGCCGCCGTCCGAATTTCTTGGTTCCGCTCGGTGTGTGTATGTTGTCTATTAATAACAAAGCTTCAGAAGAATTCGCCTCTCCCGGCGTCTCGACTCATCCTCATCTCATCTCGTTTCGAAAACCCAAATCGTTCTGGCGTCGACCGCAAAAAGAACAATAAAAGCCCAACCAGTCACAAGCTAATACCGACATACACACAACAACAAAGCAACAAAAAAGCCGAAAAAACAGGAGCAAACAGCGTGTTGGCCCAGTACGTCGTCTGTTGCAAGATGATTAAAGTAAACAAGACCAAAGAGTCCAACAGTTCAAACAGAGCAGAAGTGTTCCAGCCAAATCCCTGTTGCCATCTCCCGTGCCAGTACATTGCAGTTCCTCTGAACTTTCCATTTAGGGAAAAGAATTTTGCAATTTTTAGAGGAGCAGGAGCCCGAACAGGAGCACTATGTTCCAACCCTGTTCGCAACAAGGAATGCGGCAAGCAAACTGACCACATGGCGTATACGCAATATTCGATGGTGTTGTTCAAGAGTCGAATTTTCGAAGTATTTCGAAGCATTCCCCCATCAAACAAGCTGAAATATTTTGATAGAGAGGGCCGCCCTTATGATTGGAATTTTTTATTCCACTAGTCATAGCTGAAAAAAGGGAAATTCCTCAGGCTCCCCCTAAAACATATGGCCTCAGTCAAAAGTCTTCCACTTTTCCTATAAAATGTAAATTAAATTTTAGTTTCTGTACTCTTTTCACTTTGAAAAAGGGGGCATATGTAAAATTGTGTTTCATTTGGAATTTTGGAAGATTTAAAGCATGATTATTTCCATTCATTTAGCTTAAATAAATAAACCGTCGAACCGAATCCGGGGATTACTCATCGCGAATTCCTCCAGTTGAATTACACATGGCCTTGCCTCGCCCGGGGATTGGAGACTGAAAATCGAAATTCGACGTCGAGTGACGTGAAATTGGCGACCGAAGACCGAAGCCATGAAGACATTAAGAGTGTTCTTCCTAGCGTTCGCCTGCTACTATGCACTCTTTGTAATTTTCTATTACTGCTATCGAGCGTACCTCTAAACACGCATATATAATCATATTCATACACCGATATATGAGCATATACTGAGGCCCATGCATATGTGGATATGTGTCAGGAAAACAGCTGAGCGTTGCGGAGCAAACCACCCACTAGAGAGGCGGTCTGCCATTGAGAATTTTGGCCTTTGACGTGGCTCGTGTACACATACATACGGACATATAGAATAAAACGCAAATGTATAGATATATGGGTATATATAGATAGGTGCGATGATAAATTTGGTTGCTGCCAGTGCCAGTGCCAGTGCCTGTGCCAGGCGAAATAAAAACGAAAATCGCTGAGAGCGGCCATTGCAACCGCAATCGAGTGCAATTACATTGAATCCATTATGCATCGTCACCTCACATCGTCATTTTCTATACTCGACTTTGTTAAAGGTATATTCTAAAACCCCACATCCCACATCCCACACCCCACCCCCACACTCCACACCTCGTACCGATCCCCCTTTTCCAGACCATAAAAATCGGGGTACGCGCGTGGCAAGTCGCAAGGCGGCGGAATTATGGGGAAACGTTAAAGACTTTCGGCAAAGATAAAAATCAATTAAACGCGCCTTGTAAATCACCCGAAATATGCGCAATTTCCCTCCACTCGGATAGTTCCGTTTCGCTGTTTTTATTCACTACATAGTGCCTATATAGTCGTCCAGCAAATGTTTATGCATTTTGGCCAGCGGATGAGAAAGATTTTTACGGCACTGCCTATACGCTTGGGTTTTTACGCGGAATCAATTGCATAATGCGATTGATTCGACCGAGAAGTAATCATCCGAAACGGTTTTATTGACCAGCGGTTTCATTCATCAATTACAGATCACTCGCCGACCAAGAATGGCCTACGACATTAGCATAGAGAATCAGATCAACTGCAACTGTCAAGGGACATCGAGGGACGCTCGGCTTATGCAACTGTAGTAGTAGTAGTACTAGTCGAGGCGGAAAAACGAAGGAATAACTTTCGCGTTTCAGTGAAAAAGAAAACCCACAAAGAAACCAGTAACCTAACCAACTTATGTTAACTAGAACCTAACTAGAGCACACTAGGCTAAGCAGAGAGCAATCGAAATAGCGAAAACGAACCGTAGACACTAGACCAGAAGCCACAGAGCCACCAGGACCAACAGGATCACAAGGATCAGATGTGGCAGCAGCAGACAGAGGTGGAGGAGCCAGAGCAACAATCGAGCGGAAAATCAATGAGCAGCAGGCGGAGGCACAGAAAGCCCAAGGCAAAAGCACTTTTACCAAGACATTTAAACCGCGCCAGATCCCAATAATCCGACCAGCTCGAGCATGCAACAGGCTGGCCAACTGACGCCCCAGCAACTGCAGCAGCAGCAGCAGCAGCTCCAGCAGCAGCAGCAACTGCAGCAGAATGGCGGCGACATGTCCGCCTACGCCTCCCAGGCGGGGGTCAGTAGGCGTGGTCCCATAAGCGGTGGCCGCTTCGACTTCGAGGATGGCGGCACGTACTGCGGCGGCTGGGACGAGGGCAAGGCGCACGGACACGGAGTCTGTACGGGTCCCAAGCACCAGGGCGCCTACGCCGGAGCCTGGAACTACGGCTTCGAGGTCTCCGGCTCATACATCTGGCCCAGGTGAGTTTTCAAGAGGAATTTCCTGATTTCTTATTGATAAAAAATTTACTTTCCAGCGGATCACACTACGAGGGCCAGTGGCAGAACGGACGCCGCCATGGCCTGGGCGTGGAGCAGATCGGACGGCAGATCTACCGCGGCGAGTGGTCCAAGGACGGACACAAGGGACGCTACGGTGTCCGGGAGAGTACGGTGTCGACGGCCAAGTACGAGGGCACCTGGAACGAGGGCTATCAGGACGGGTCCGGATGCGAGACCTACGCGGATGGGGGTGAGTGCTTGGGCGCCATACGCTGCGTATACGTAATATGTGCATGAGATCATTTTGCGTTTTTTGTTTTTTTTTTTATTTTTTGGCTCACTTTCAAAACTGGGCGAACATGAGTTCGTTCTCATGGCGTTGTGGTTGTTGGTGTTCTTTTACTTTTGACGTTTCTGTAATCATTTCTGGGCGCCTTTTGTAGGTGTACCCAGTATACGAGGGTGCTTGTGTTCGGGCTTCGATTTGTATCTGTGTCCCGCACACATCCTTAGACTTCCCCGCAGACGACCCAGTGCCTGACGTCATATTTTATTTGGCGGCGCGGTTCAATGATATTTGGCTTTCCCGGTTCAGTTTAGCGCTTCATATGAACATTTTTGCAGCATGAGTGCGGCTTTTTCGGCAGAAATTCACAGTCAGGGGACAGAACACATGGCCCATGGGTCGGGTGGTCCCTGTTCCGGACTATTTCGTTCAGGAATCGTTAAATGCAAATGAAAGTGTCGTTTGGCCTTTGGGCCCCAAGAACAAACGGACTTGGCGCATAACCATCCATTAGCATTAGCCGAGGGCTAAGTAGCGTTTCCTAATCAACTAACGCAACTTTCACCATTAACCTGAACCGCCTAAGTAAACGGAAAGTGCACTGGCAGAAACACGCGAGGCTATCAGGTGTTGGGCCAACAAAGTTTATTAAAACACAAAGCGGATTTTCCTTTCTGTACTTAAGCTATATTTCTGAAGAGTCCTGGGCATGGGAAAGGGCACGTAGCGACATTAATAGAATCAGACAGGAAATGTTAGCTCCTGGCCCAGCTCTTGGCCGGTGGGAAATCTGCATTAGCATAACAATTCAACTGGCACACTGCAGCTGTCTAATGCACCCTTTTCTATTATTGCTTTCCAGGCAAGTACCAGGGCCAGTGGCAAGAGGGCAAGCGACACGGCTATGGCATCCGCACCTCGGCCCCCTTCGGCCTGGCCTCCCACCACCGCCGCAAGAACCTGCACGCCTCCCTCAGCTCCCTGCGGAGCGGGGAGAACGGAAACGCGGCCAAGATGGTGGAGAAGGCCGAGGAGATTCGCGGCGGATTCGTCCTCACGGCCAAGTCGGACAAGCTTCCGGTGCGCCGCAACAGCCTGACGGACAAGACCGGCAAGAAGGGCTTCCTGATGGTGGGTGAAACTGATGATTTAGACTTCCATCTGATGGAGCAACGGAATTAGTAAACTAATCACAGCTTCTTCCATAGGGCCTCAAAATGCGGAAGCAGCGCAGCACCGGGGACCTGGAGAAGCGCGGCACCATCGCTTCGGGAAGCATACGGTCCACCATGTCCTCGGCATCCTGGATTAGCACCGGCTCCGAGCAGTCCAACCTCACCACTAAGTAAGTTTAGTTTTTACATTTTTGTTAGCTTCTTTGAAGACAGCTGGTGGATTTCTTTTAGGTCCAACCACACAGAGTCCAATGCCAGTTTCACCATGGAGGATGAGCAACTGGACCCCACTGTGGTGGAGACCTACATGGGCGAGTGGAAGAAGGACAAGCGCTGTGGTCACGGTGTGGCAGAACGCAGTGATGGACTCAAGTGAGATTCTTCACCAATTACCCAAAAAATATTCTCAAAATTAACAAACAAAACCCAACAGATACGAGGGCGAGTGGTACAACAACCGCAAGCACGGCTATGGTGTGACCACCTTCCGGGACGGCACAGTCGAGGAGGGAAAGTACAAGAACAACATCCTGATCACCAGCCAGAAGAAGAAGCATTTGTTCCTGGCGCGCTCCCGCAAATTCCGCGACCGAATCACGGCGGCAGTGAATGCGGCCCAGCGCGCCCTCAAGATGGCCATGCAGCGGTCGGACATGGCCATTTCCCGCATGGCCACGGCCGCGGCCAAGGCCCAGAACGCGGACATGGCCGCCGAGCAGGCGCGCATCGATTGCGAGAATGCCGTGCGGATGGCGCGAGAATTTGCTCCGGACTTCAAGCCGTCGGTGCTGGAGCGGTTCGAGAAACTGCGCTTCAGGGAGCGGGAACGCTTCCGTCCCGGACAGTCGGCCGCCTCCGACGCCAACGTCAAAATGGGCGTGGGCATGCAGCCGTCGCAGCAGCAGTCGCAGCAAGCCGGACAGTTCTCGCCGGCGAGCAGCAGCGGCTCGGACGCCTACGCCACGCAGGCCCAGCGCCAGCAGCAATATCTGAACATGCAACAGGTGCAGCAGCAGCAGCGCCGCATGTCGCAGCAGAAGCAGGAATCCGAGTGCCCGGTGCCGTCGTCCATGTACTCGCAGCAGCTGCCCGTTTCGCCGCAAACGGACCTCTCCGGCATGGTCAGCCAGGGGCAGCCCAGCCACGCCCAGGTGATCAGCGCCATCAATCAGATGTACCATCAGCAGCAGCACCAGCAGCAGCAGCAGCAACAGCCGTCGCAGCAACAGAGCAATCCGCAAATGAATCCTGCATATCAGTTCCAGCAGCAGCAGCCCCCTGGCCAGGCCAAGATCAATTCCAACTTGAACGCGAACGTCAAACAGAACCAGGCCCAAAACCAAAACCAGAACCAGATGCAAGTGCCCTTCGGGGCAGGCACTAATGCGGCTGGCTTGTCGGCGCAACAGCAGCAACTGCTGCAGCAGCAGCAACTCCAGCAGCAGCAGCAGCAACAGCAACTCCTACAGCAGCAGCAGCAGCAGCAACAGCAACTCCTGCAGCAACAGCAGCTGCAGCAACAGCAACTCCAACAGCAGCAGCAGCAGCAACTCCAGCAACAACCCTCGCTACACGCCTCGCCCAGCCACAATGCCTCTAATCTGCTGCGCCGCGCCTCGCAAATGCAGCAGCAGCAGCTGCAGGAGGCGGCCAGTGCCGCTGCCATGTCGGCCAACGCGGCTGCCATGGCCGCCGCCCAACAACAGTCGCGCAGCGGCCGCCCGCCCATGCTGGGCCAAATGGGCCAGCAGTCCTCCATCGACCACTTCGACCACTACAAGCGTCCGCCCAGCCGCGACTCCTCCATCGATCGGTACGCCCGGGCGGCCAGTAGGCTGAGCGGCGCCTTCGCCGGCTCGCGACAGACCTCGCTGGATCGCTCCGGCCTCGCCGATCCACTGACCAACGGCGGCACCAGCACTCCCGACGGTCGCCAGCGGGCTGGCTCAGTATTCCGCGGATCCACCCCGCAACCTGGAGCCGGAACATCGCAGATGACGGGCAATGGATCGCTGCCCTCGGGCAATGGCGCCGTCGCCGGTGGGCGTTTATCGCGTGCTGCCACGCCCAGTTTGGGGGCCGGGGGACGGGCGCCCAGCCAAAGCAACGCGGAGCCCCTGTTCTCCTCGCCCAACCAGCCGTTCGAGGATGTGCTGCTGCGCCAGCGGACACTTGGCCAGGACATCATTCCCTCGCCCTCGCAGCCCAAGCGCACGGAGAGCCTATATCTGCCGGCCAAGCCGGCCACGCCCGTGGGAATGGCCATGGGCGGCAAAGGAGGCGGTGGCGGCGGCGGTGGTGGCGGCGGCGGCAAGAAAATGAAGGTGAGTTTTACTTTTCTCACAAATTAAATTCCTAATCAAGTATTAATCGATCAAGAGAAGTGTGAGTTGGGAAGACTCATAAAAAATCCCGGGTCCGCCGCCGAAAATATTTCATAACACAGTTAATCCGAGCAATTAACTTAATTTGTATGCCATACGTCTTGTGTGCGGGTGGGAGAAATAGCTCAGAGAAGCCGCGGAGGAGGCGAGAACCTAGTCGGCGGGATCTGGTCTCGGCCAGCGCTCTTTTGGCGGACGGAGCAGAGCGAACATGTGCCCATTCTGGGCTATTTATAGCCGCGGGCACGAATGCACGCCAGTCGCCGGACTCGACACATTCGCCGGATCCGCCAGGTTGGAATGCATGCGTGCCGCTGAATCTCCCGCTGACTTTCCTCTCATTTCCTCTGGCGGAATGAACACTCCACAAGTGGCCATTGGAAGTCGGGCGACAGCGGCGAGATAAACACACACAGCAGTCCTCTCGGAAAGTGTCGCTCCCCGCTCGTTTGGGCCAACTTGTGGCCCGGCGGCGACAGTTTTCGTATTGGCCAGTAGTAGCAAACGGCGCGTCGTCCACCACGGATTAACGATTTCCACTCCGAGCATCACTCACGCCGAGTGGCAATATAATTAAACGTCGCCTATACATATAGCGCCTATGTGTGCCATTCAAAACAAGATAAATACATAGGAATTTTGAAAGCATTTTCAATATATTTGATTTTGGCTGTTGTTTTGGCTCAGTGCCGTTGTGGGACTATTTTTGGCTGCTCCCACGGAGACTCTCCTCCGTCTCGTCTCGTCTCGTCGGTGCTGTGTCGCTAGTGTCTCTTTGTGCCTTGTGCTTCGTGCTCGGGTACTGAGTGCTCAGTAAAGGCGGAACGCCATGTCCAACTCGTTTACAAGTTGGAACCGCCTGTAGAAGACAGATTACACACAAATTGTCCAACGTTATGCAAGCGGCCTTCCCGCAGCTGCAGTCTATAGAATCAAATTGCTGAAAAGTCAAATCCAAAGACTCCACTTGCCATGGATTGGTATCCGGAGGAGGATGAGGAGGACCTGATGTTCTCGCCGGCTCTGCTGGCCAGGCGGGCCAGTGAAAGCTGGATAGTTGAACCACCAGTTGAGGTGGCCTCTTCACGTTCTTTATTTCAAATTCGCTTTCCTTAAAATGTATATATTTATTATTTTTCAGTCGGTGCCCATTAATGTGACGCTGCAAAGGAAAAAGTCCATGCCAGATTTCCAGGAGCTGCCCCGCGCCACGGAGGCCATGAGCCGGGAGGAGGTTTCCGCCCTCGGCTCTGCCCGCCGGGAGGCAGTGCGTCGCCAGATCGAGGTCAACGAGCGCCTCCGAGCGAATCCGTTGTTGTACTTGGTCAGTCCACAGGTTAGGGTGAGTATCTGAAAAGCACCGGATACGGATATGCAGTAGAATCGCATGGTTGCCTTCAAGTATTTTCCTTTACTTAGAAATTATTTCGAAAAATGAGTCATTAATCATTTTTAGAAATTTTTACACTATTGGGAATTTATGAATTCCCAGACAGTATTTATGAATAGATATTTCTGTTAGTCTCTGTTTGTAGTTGTTTGTTGTCTTTTCTTTCAACAAAAGAATTGCATATATTTCAAAATTATTATTTTTACTTCCTACTAGAAAGAAACCCTTGAAGAACTAAGCCATTTAAACTGCATATTTTTTGGAATACCACCCTATAACTATCCCCTATTTTCCCCACAGGATTGGTTTGTGCGCCAACAGCTGATGCTGATTGTCCTGTTTTTCAATGCGGCGTTGGCGCTGCTCTTTGTTTACATGCTCACCTAGCGCTGGAGGAGGCGCAGGACGCGGCGGGTCAGAGGTGGATTCGGATGGGACTTGGATGCCACGCACCACCCACTGTGGCTTTGAGCCACTATGGTGTTGGCCACCAGGTCCGAGCAAGATCCGCAAAGAGGCGCAGGTTCGCGTGCTTTTTGTAGGCCACTGCGACGCCGCGATTTGTTTTTGGTGGGTGGGTTGGGGGGATTGAGAGCTAATAAGTTTTTAGCATTTGCAGTAACCAATTAAAAAAAAAAAGGAAAAACATTTAAGTATCCAAAGTACCATTTATAGAATGATATGTATATCATACGTGTAACACGCTAAACGATGGGAAAGAGAAATCGAATAAAATAAAAGCCTAGACTGCAGCCAAATAATGGATAATTAAATTATAAATCATAGCGCAGGACTGCAATGCACAACCGTAGTAACCTAATTAAAACTTTCATTTGTCGAGCCAATTAAACATTGTATTGCCGCTGACGAGGAGCTGGACGGGAGATCGAACAACTATATGCAAATCAATTTAACGAATTTTTCTACACATCTAATGTAAAGATAACGGCGTGGAAGCAGTGTTTAATCAGTGTTTAATCATGATACAATTACACGCATAATTTACTTCAGCTCTGGCTACATAATATTTAACAATAAATAATACAAAGCAAACTTAGGCAAATGCAATGCAACCAAAACAAGAAAATTTTCCTATTTGCAATTGAATATACATTAGTCAGCAACTTAATCAAAACACAAACAAAACCAAAAGGCAAACGAATAAACTTGTACTCATATTTATATATTTAAAAACAAAAACAGTGTAACGATGTGACACCTATATTTGTAAAATTAGCAAAATTGTGTGGGACCGAATACAAAAAAAAAAACAAAAACAGAAACCAAAACAAAAGCAGATGAGTGGCTAAAAGATATCGCATAGCGTTTTGTGTCGCTTTGTTTTCGGTTGATGAGTTTGAAAAAAAAAAAAACAAAAAACATTTTTGATAAATTTGGAACCAAAATGGAAAAAATTGAGGAGGTCCGAAAGGAACAAATTAAACCTTAATTATATAATTTAAAGCAACAGATCGAGATTGTTAATGAATGAAGCTGTATATATACATTTTAAAATATCGTATAATTATAATTATTTTCTTCTCGATAATTTATGTTTAACTTCATAGCTGGGACGATGTCATTATTTCAAAGTGTTGCAATTTATCGTTTTTAGTTTCACTTCATTTATGACGTACGGAATATGTTCTAAATATTATTATTTAATTTTTTATTTGTTATTTTATATGCATAAATTATGAAAATGAAATAAAACTGCACATTCGCATCTTTGCAAGTGTAAACGCTCTCGACTTTGTTTTCATTTCCCATATTATTTCCATATAAACTATCTATCAAGTGCAATTAAAGTAAAATGTGAATATTTCTGCTTTCTTCGGCTATTTTTGTGTGAACCGAATAGAGCTGATTAGCATTGTAGATCCTCTGTCCACAAATTAGTTTCCTTTGTATCCAAAAAGGCGCAGAATAAGAATTATTTGCAAAGAACATACAACAAAACGAAAGACTTGAACTGAGAATCTTTGGCTGGTGGGGGGAAATTCGTTGAAAAATCTAAGGTACTTGCAAAAATAATAATTCATAACGCATACACCTATATATTTGCATACAAAATTGAATAAAATAATTTGTATTGTATATATTACATATATCTGTGTACATCAGATTGGCAAGCATAAATGGACAAGCTGGGGAAGATAAAATCTTATTCAATGTTATCAGCTACCTACCAAAAATATATCAAAATGATAGCAGAAACATAAACCTTTTTAAAACAATAATAAAAAGCATCAAAGCCTAAAATTTACAAACAGGAATTTTATTTAGAATGCTGGATATACATTAAGTAATTCAAAAACAAGAAATTAAAGTTCGGGGGACTTTGAAAAAAGAATTGTCGGACATGGGAAGTATGTTGGTTAAAATGAACATTTTCAGAAAATTTATTAGCCAATATCTTGGCAATAGCAAAAGATTAGTTTCATTTGCAATATTTTCAATTATAATTTATTCTCCCTTTTGAAATCAGAAAAGTTGTCATTCTCAGCATCCATTTCGCGAACTTCCAGACTAAAATTATACATCGGAAAATGCCAAACGAAAATCGGACCAGATTTATAGAAATCATGATTTTAGCAGAAAATCGATCCAAATCGTAATGATTTTTTTGCTCACAAAATTAGATTAATGCCAAAGGAAAGGGAACCCAATCTTTTTATACCTAATTTTATATTCGAATGTTATTCCTTTCCAATCCAAGATTATTTACGCTTTACTTTACTTTAATGCTACTTTAATTCTTTATCAAAACCTTGTCATCTCTTATATTACCCGATTTACCCGATATGTGTTGGCGAAATTTGTCTTTCTCATATTTTTTTAATCGAATTGGACTGAAGGCTTTGATTCATAAATTGTACATTCTTTTGAAGTAGGATGTGAAATACAAAAGATACTGGCTAAGAAGAGACTGAAAAATCCATTTTGGCTAAATGCCAAAATCATGGTATTAACTTGGATTACGCGGTGATTAATTTCTGGGAATTATCCATAATTTATTTAGGTTAATACTTGGCATATGGATAATTGTGATACCGTTCCGATCTAATATGAATCCGATTCTAATATGAATCCCATAATGTGCCCAAAAACCGAAATGCCTACTGCTTGATTTTTAATATTTGTTTCGGTGGTTTAATAAATAAGAAATAGAAAACAACGTCGATTTATAAATAATTAAAAAAGGAGGAAAACAATGTTATCTATCCTAGTTAGAGGTCTAAACTTAACAATAACAGCTACCTAAACTCCCTCAGTAATCGTAGCCCCTTCCCTGGTTTCCGTAGCCAAAGTCCTTCAGGTAGTTGTCAATGGCCAGGTCGAAGGTGGAGGACGGCTTGTCCGGTCCGGGTACGGAGTTATCGTAAGTCTTCACGGGGGCTGGCGGAGGTGGCACGGGATAGGATTCCGTTTGCGGGGCATACGACTCCGTGTGGCTGGGATAGGACTCCGAGGCGGTAGGATAGGACTCCTTGGGATAGGACTCCGTGATGCTTGGATAGGCTGGGCTGGGATAAGCCTCCGTTTGGCTGGGTATAATGGGATAGGCTTCAGTTTGGCTGGGAATATAGACCTTCGGCTCCTCCACAATCGGATAGGAGGTGGTCTGTTCGTAGCTTGGCGGCTGAGTGGCCACCACCAGCTTCTCCTCGTAGGGGGTCTTTATCTTGGCCAGGGACACTCCGGAGGATGAGGCCACCGCCGATACGAGGATTTTTGAGCTGCGCTTGGGAGCTGGTAGAACTTTGCTGATGACCGGCACTGTCTGCTTGTTGTAAACCGGGGAATAGTAAACGGAAGGAGCCTGCGGCGGACTTGGCGCCGAGTAGCTCTTCTTACCGCCGTAGGCATTGCTCAGGAGCTGGGCCAGCTCCTCCAGCGAGAAATTGGGAGCAGCTATGTTGGCCACGGCAGGGGAGGGGGCAGCTGCGGCGGCTTGTTCTTCGTAGACCAGGGGATAGGGCTTATACGATTTGGGGCCACCCACTGGACCCACCAGACCGGCGTAGCCATCGCCTCCGTACTTGGGCACAAACTTGCGCTGGTGGACGTGGCTGAACTCCACCTGGCCGCCAGGAGCGTACTCCCCGATGGAGGAGATCTGGGTGAGGGGCTGCTTGGAATCGGAGGAGACCACCTTGCGGCAGAACTCCTTGCAGCCCAGCTTGCACTCGCAGTAGCATTTCTTGTACGGTGTTGTCGGCGGGGTGGTGTAATCCGTGGTAGGTGGCTCGGGGCTGGGTGGGTAGGGAATCTCGGTGGTGCTCGGCACGGAGGTGGTGCCGGGTCTCGTCGTTGTGGCACTTGTTGTCCCCGCTGTCGTGGGTGCGGGGGTAGTGGGAACTTCGCTGCACGGCACTTGCTCCCACACCTCCTGCTCGCACTCCGCACAGTACTCCGGAAAATGTGACTGTATCGAAACCGTGGAGGCCATTAAAACGGCCACGAATAGCAAACTGCAACGCCCAAACATCTGCAAAAAAAAACAAGAGGAAATGGGTAAGCTAAGTAAATCAGGGGACTCAGTATAAGTGGAGAAAATGGGTCGGGTCGTTACCAACCAATCGATAGGCCCCATTTCTTACCTTTCAGCAGAAATTGTTTCCCTCGAAGAACTCGATCGTTTTCCCTGCAATTACTGGAATCTCTGTCCCGGATTGTTGGACTGCACTTGATGTCGCGTGCGAAACTCTTTCATGCAATTTGCTGAATAGCTCTTAAATACGCTGCGCTGGCCGAGAGCCGAGCGGGCTACTTACAACACGCCGAACAAATGGGTCGCGGAAGCGTTGACCGCGTCACGTTCCAAACGCCCGATGGATCGGAACGGTGGCTTCGATCGGGGCGTGGTGGTGGTCCGGAATGGGCTGGGTGGGGGCCCCACACAATCGCTCCGCAGATGCCGCCGCTTCCGTAATACACATTCAAGCATTTCTACCCGCACTCTACGATAGCATTAAAAAATTGCTTCACATCAGTTCTGCAATCGCGAACATGGCTAACAAACATAGTGCCATGTATTTTTTCCATCTGACCTCTGGTTCATGGCTTATGGGCATTAACCTTTATAGTGGCTAGTGGCTAAAACCAATGACCGTCAAATGCGGCATGTCTAATATTATTCATTAGATTGCGGAGAAATGCCTCTAACTACCTCGAAGATCGGCATTTTTCAGTCTTTAATGTTCACCCATTGACCATTTTTTCGCAACTGCCGAAACTCGATCATCGGTTTGGGGATTTATAATTTCGTTAACTGGGCCTAAACACATATTATTGTCTCCAGTCGATAACCTTATCAATTTTTGGGATGCCAATTCGTGGCTTTTTGTGAATTTTCATAGGCTTGAGATAGGTATCTTTCTTAATAATACTTTGTATCTTTATCATTCCACCATGGCTGGTAAGTTTCCTGTTTTTGACTGATTATTAAAAAATATAACAGATTTTTATGGAGATTGGAGAGTTGGGCTCAGAAGTGCCTTAAAAATAAAATTCATCAAAATAGCACACAAAATGTAAACACTCTATTATTCGCACAATAAAATACTTAAGATTGTATATTGCACTGTCACATCTTTTTTATTTCATAAAAACTTATCTTTTTTTAAAACAATTTAATTAATAAATCGGTTTCAAACTAATTCAGATTCGCCACTAGGCTTTGAAAGGGTCGAGCTCCAGCATAGACCTGAATTTTCGGATGCAGACTCAAAGCACCAACTGTCTCAGCCTCCTGGGTGTCCTTTTCCTCATCCTCCGCCTTGGAGGAGCTGCGCTTCTTCACCTTCTCCCAGCGATCGGGTGTGGATTCCGTGGTCGTTTTTGTTGGTGAGGCTGCTGAAGAAGGGTGATCTCGGCTAGAACCACCCGGCCGGGCCGCCATTTCCACATCAATGGTTTCCGCTCCACTCTGTCCGCTGGTCAGCCGTCGGAGCATCTCCTGGTAATGGGGCTGATCCGCCGTAATGTACTCCGGTTCGGCTTCGGGGTTAAGGATCTGGTAGTTGGGTGTTCCCAGCTCGAACGTTGTAAACTCCCCGTGTTCCACCTTGTTCTTCAGATGCTTGGCCGTGTAACCGTACTGCCCAAGCGGAGCCATCCACTTGGAATCCGAATCCTTGGTGACCGCCACGCAGAATCCAAGGGCCATCAGCAAGGTGGCCAGCAGGTATCGTGTCGTCAGCGAGTCGACCATTTTCGCACTGATGCTCCATTGATCTTTGGGCCAGGGCGTTAGCCAAAAGCCAATAGAACCTGCTGGAACGACGACGTCGACGGAGAAGTCGAAGCCAAAGTCGTCGGTAATTGGACGCCCCCGAAGTGACAACAGGTACGTGAGATTAGAGGCATCTATGGCCATGTCGTCGCGTCTGGCGGCGATAGCATTAGTTTGTGCTTATCACAAATTATCAAAACGCCGGGGCCAGATGACACACCTCTGGTTATGAGACATCAACTTGGCGGATTGGGCATCCAAATGTCCGGAGCTCCCCGGCCTGCCAGTCAGACTTAGAATCATGCTTAGCCATCTAGTTTGGGTTTCATTCACGTTCTGTTCAATTAGTTTGTTTGTTCATTCACAGATTCTTATTTAAATTATTTTCAGAGTGGCTTGAAAGTTAAAACACGATTAACCCGTAAAGTCCAGACCCCCTCCTTGACTTTTCTTTGCGAACACCCATTGAAACTGAACCATTTTTTGTGTTCTTCTATCGAACATATTGAATGTGATGCATCTGTATAATTAAATATGCTTATATATGCTGTATATACAATCAATGGAAGGATTATAACTTAATTATGATATATGGCAATGAAGGAATCCTTATTAAAGCGGGGATAGCATGGCTGACATCATGTGTGCTGTGTGTTGGATGTGTTTGTTCGAGCTTAGTACTTGTACGTGGCTGTGGGTCCGGAAACGGAGACATAGTTGCCCGGAGAGAGCTCCTGTTTGATGATGGCCTTGGGGGCAGAATAGTGGACGAGCGGAGCCACGGGGACGATCGGAGTCAGTAACTTGGCGGCCAGCACCTTCTTGGGTGGCTCCGGCAGGGGAATCTTAATGTCCGTGGGCTCCCGCTGGACGATTGCCTCGAATCCGTTGTGGTCGTCGGCCTTGTACTGGACAATGCGGCGGTAGCCATCGGAGTCGATCAGCTCGTAGACGCCCTCGACCTTGTCGTCCTTGCGGGTCTCCTTCTGGCTCTTGATGTCGCCGGTGTGGGGGTCGTTGACCGCCCACTGGAACTCGTAGGCCACTGGTCCGTAGTCCGGCTCCGGTTGCAGTTCAATGGCCCAAGCAGCTCCGATCAGGAACAGGCACACCAAATAAGTCATCTACAAAGGACGAAGGCTGCATGTAAGCTATATCCCCGAGGAGTATTCCGGCCACACAACTCACTTTTCCCACCATGTCTCCTTTGGACGCTTCTAAGAACTGATTTGCACTCGACAGAGATCGGAATCGAAGTAATTAATCTGGGTAGTCCTCGGCTGCTTATATACAAGCACTCCACTTATTGCCAGACACCAGATCGCGGATTCAATCTGACTGGGATGTGGCAATCCACCCAAAGTGCGGTGTCGCGGTGTCTCGGAGTCTCGGAGTCGTGGTGCGGCACGCGCCTCCCAAACAAGATCGCCGGCGGCCCAAGTGGAGCGCGCTCATTAACAGAGCCCCGAATTTAAAACTAAAAAAAAATTATAATTAAACACGAAATATGTATGCAAAGTGCGGCATGGATAGATCTCGGTAATGTGCCACTACACCGCTAGAAAAAAGATGTATTCAACATGGTTGTTAAAGTGGATCAAGAACTGCACTTCATTTATTATTATTATTATACCATTTATTGTTCAACGTGAAATAGTTATGTTATAATGCCTATAATGTTAAAATAATTTAACAATGTAACTTTCCAAAACTTATAATTTTTACAAACTCGACTTGTATTAAAAGTATTTGGTAATCCTAAACTGATTCAGGTATGGAAAAATTATATATTATAAAATCTAATGTTGCAATATCCATTCCCATATCATATTTTATCAGTGTAGACATTTAATTGGCACGCAAACTAATAAGCCCCCGGCCAAGTGGGTGAGGTGTCGCGCTAGTTGGTCTAGTCCCGCCAACAAATGTGCAGATTAATTTACTTAGTCAATAATTTGCAACATTAGACATTGGGCAACTAGTTCTTCGGACTGCATTAAGTCATAAAAATAATTGTCATTTTTAATGGATCGGTCGAGTGTCGATTGGAAAATGAACACCAGCCAGGTAGAGGAGGCGGAGGTGCTGGAACCTTCATAGATCAGCGGAGGCCAAATCCTGATGCCATTAACAAAATATTTTAATTAATTACGTGTTTCCTTCGGCACCAAAAAGTATCCAAATTCAGGTTAGTCTATCGCAAGCACAGCCGCAGAGCGTGTTTGTCGAACCTTAAAAGCAATCTCTGGTATGTGCACTTGTTAGGTTGGCTCCGAAACTAGGTTAGTTCAAGAGACCAACTAGCCAGACGCACTAAGCAGTTCTACGATTCGACAGTTGTGGGTTGGCAGTCCCCGCGGTGCGTAAGTTTAATAAGCGGTTTCATCATTTTATACTAGAGAGGCTTTATCTGCTGATCTATTTTAGTAACTTAGTCCTGATCCTGATCCTCCGCTTCCAGCTTGGCACGTATGGTCCTTTGGCAGCGCGATCGAAGTAGTTCTCTTCTCAGGGCGTTGCTTTCCGTTTCGACAGTTTGGATGAGCTAAAATAGTAATAGTTTTAGACTGAAATAGGGGGAAATTATTTGTAAAAACCTACACTATTAGTTAGAGCCAGTCTCTCGATGGTCTGGGCATCGGAATCATCATCTTTTGGAATGGACTCACTGCTCGAAGAGCTCAGTCGCTTCCGATACTCAGAGGAGTCGTGTTCCTCGTATTTCGGCGGAGCGTCCTCTACAATATCCGATGAAACTCCAGAGGCTTCGGTTTGCAACTTCAGAGCAGCCAGCTCTTCACGTAGGCTCTGATTTTGCATCTCCAGCAGATCCACCTGAGAGTTGAAAATTATTAAATGCCTTTTTCAGAACGCTTTTCAGAACATACGCTCTCCAATTCGAAATCCATTTCGTCTATAATATCATAGGACTCATCTAGAGCCCTTTGCAGCTTCTCCACCTTGGCCTTGAGCTGTTCCAACTCATTCAATTCACTTTGCGCCGACTGCCGCTTCTCAATCATCATACGTTGTTCTAGGAAATGTATAATGTATGTTTTTGGAAAACCATTTCACCAAAAGCTTACCTGCATTTCGCTGATCCAAGGCAGATTTCATCACCAGACCCGTGAGCGTCTTCTGGCGTTTGAACATCTCCTCCAGGGCCCGACAACGCTTCACCTTCTCCAAGTAGGCGTCGTGCAACTTGTTGTATTTCTTCTTGTGCTTCTGAACTGTTTCCACCAGGCGATCGCGTTCCTCTTCCAATTGGAAGGCCAGGATCTTGGCCTCCACATTTATGGCCGCGTTTGTGCTGTGGTCGGAAGAGGCTCGATTAAGGCGATGGCGCAGCAGAATGTTTTCCTCCTCCAGCTGGGCAGTTCGGGCTTTCGCTATACAGTTTTGTCAAATACAATTACAAATATCAAGTATACGCAATACGAGTAATACTCATACGCACCGGCTGACAGCTCTGCATAGAGCACCTGCATTGCGGATGTGTTCCGTTTCTCCATTTGATGGAATTTTGTTTGGGGTCACCTGTAAAAATTACTCAGCGATCAAAGAACCTTTTGTTGCTCAAAACTCTAAAGATAAGCTATCAATTGAAATGAAATGATATGGTTGCCGCTTACAACAAAAAATTGTGTATTTAAATTGGTTTGGAACAAAACCAAGTGATTTATAAATGTATTTTAGTTTTATATGTTGATATTTTATTTAAATAAATTATTTTAAGTATTATTTGTTGTGCGTTTAGAAAATGTACGATAAAGTTGTTTTGGTTGTTGTCTTGGCTACTGTGCTCGTAAGTCACGGTCACACCAACAAGTAGGGCCATGTAGATACAAGTTGTCAGTTACTTTTTGAAATTTCAAATATTATTTCCTTATATAGCTGGAAAATATATTTAAAATATATATGTAAATCAAGATTAAAAAGGATTTAGGAAAAAACACTTGAATTTTTTTTTGTCTATTACAATAGATTATTTATTTTGTTTTGTTTCAGGAGTCTCATTGTTTTCATTTTATACATCATCTTAATTAGTTATTTGCAATATTTTTTCTAAGTAAAAATATGTGTTCTTAACCGTACGTTTGCATACAGTATATATATAATTATATATATGTGAGTTTTGCACCTAAGACTCACATGCTGCCACGTAGCCTGAATTAAAATCGTTCTTCAATAATATATATATATATATGTATATAAGTAATGTTGTAGACACACCTATCTCGATACGAACTCTAGGCTAGTCTTAGGTACTTATCAATGTAGAATTGTATATATATATATTTATTTATTCATATGGATGTATCTAAAGGTGCTGGGGGAGCACTCGGCTCCTACCTTTACTAGTACACGTGGCTGGCTGGTGTAAACATAGACTTAGTTGGTTTTAACTATCCTAGTTATTTTGCATCGCTTAAGGCTACATAGGGAAGTGAGCCGTACACTCGGGGGGAGTGCGCAGGAGATGAACTGGATGCCGCGGTCGGCTCGCACTTCTTCTGTATATATAATTGATATTTTTAAGGCATTATCGCATTTAAAGTACATCATTCGGTTTTAAAATCTAGGCTAGACTTGCGGTTAAAACAGGGAATTAAGGAGATTTCATTTAAAACTAGTCCGTATCTACTTTTCATTCGAACCCTTCTCGGCTTGAGGATGTCCCCAAAGATTCTCTAAATAATGTATTGCATAAGAATTTCATTCAGCGTGTTTCAAGTTCCTCTCCAGACCTTCGTTTCCACTAATTTCCATTTGTTTTATTTTTAGGGTTTTTTTTTTGTATACTCACACATTGTTTCACAGCACAATTTCCATTGACAATTGTTTATATGTTCGGATCATTAAAACACTTCCATATGCTATTCTCATTCTCATTCTCATCTCCATCCTCACTCCCAATCCCTCAATCCTCAATCTCTAGCGTGTCCCTTGCCAGTTCTCAGTCAATTGTCTCACGTCGAAACCGAGATTGCGCAAAGTCGAGCAGTGAACAGTGAAACACATCCTTCTGGGCCTGTTCCTAACGACGCCTTGTCGGCACTCCACTATAAAATACAATACAAAATAATCCTATCACAACGATCTACGTCTATCCTACAATATGCTACTAGTTGCTTCCTAGGATATCTCTATCTCTAACGCCTAGATCTCTAGCTAACTGAAACTGAAACTGAAACTGAAACTGTCGGGAATTCGTGTTCAGATTCGAATTCAAGGCGAATGTTTCATATATCAAAGAACTTCTATTTTTGATGAGGTCTACCAAAAAGGTAGATTTGAACACTCGGTCGTAAGTACAATGAGCAGCTGAGAGTGGGAGTCACTTGATCGGGCAACGGGCAACGGGCAACCGGCATGGAGCACAGACACATTGACGCACACAGAGGTGATCGCCGCCAGAAATGCTGCTCTGCCACAAACCGAAAATCCTAGCTTAGAGCTACTCGACATTACACTAAGCACAGTTGGAGCGTTCCTCCTCCTCGTCGTCATTGTCGTTGATGAGTTCGTTTCGGTCGTCGTCTATCTGAATCTTGTGGTGCGACGAGTTCCGTGTGTGCTGGGGATGCGGATGCGCATGTGAATGAGCTGCCAAAGATCCGGCAGGGGCAGTCTCCGGCAGTATCTGGTAGTTCAGATCCTTCGAGTTGGTGCGACGATGGCGTAGCACACTCAGTCCCGCACCCGTGGCAGTGGCGTCCGTGGTTGGTTGTCCAGCGCTGCTGTTTGTCGCCGTTCCACTGGGAATTTTGGTATTTAGGTCCTTGGAGTTGTTGCGCGAATGACCACGAGAGCCAGTTCCCCCGGATTCCATCTCATTCGAGTTTTTCAGCTTCCCCAAATCAGACACCACATTCTTCAGAACATTTACGTTCTTCTTGGGGTTGTGGTGAGCGTGGGGATGCCGCAAGAAGTCCGCATCGAATCGAATATTGTTTGGCATGTATATCTGGTCGTAGCTGTGGTTCCGCGAGTGCTTCTTCACGAAATGCCCACAGCCCGTGGTGAGCTCGTCATCATCATCCTCCTCGGCACAGTCCTGCGGCCGCAATTGGTTCTGAATGTATCGAATGGGCTGGCTGGGGTCGTGCAGATCCGTTGAGTGGTTGCGCGTGTGAGCCTGGAATTTCTTGAGATTCTTGTATTTGTTGCTGGCACCGGCCTCCTGGCCAGCCGCGTCTGCCGGTCCGCTCGACGATCCGTGATCCCGGGCAAAGCTCTTGATCATCTTCACGTCGCACGAGGCGCTGCGGAAGTGCTTCTTAGATTTGGTCTGCGGCTGGTTGCAGGTGTTTGTTGGTGTCACCACATGACCGCACTTGTCGTAGCTGAAGCGGATTATGAAGGATTATTAAGGGATAGCCTCGAGACAGAAATACTCACCAATAGTCCATCTGCATTGTGCGCGAATCGTTGCGAGAGTGACGGAGAATCTCTGTCGGTATAATCAGTTCGCCTCCGCTTCCAACGAATGCCGTTGGTGGTTCCGCACCAGAACGCTTCTCCTCGAATACTACGAAGTGAAGATTGTTAATTATAAGCACTATGTACTATAATAGAAACCTACATTTGTCCAGACTAATGATGGATCCAATGATGGGATCGCTGGCATTCAAAGGCTTCATCTTTTCGAGTTGCTTGCGCCTCCGCACTAGCCACCAATCCACAATGAAAATGAACAGAGCAATCAGCTTGACAGTAGCACAGAGACCCACGTATCTGGAAATAGTTAATTAATAGTTTGAATCCACTTCCACATTAAGTATAGACGCCTTTCGTACTTGTATCGGAACTTTTCAATGTCGTAGATGAGGCAGCGACCGCCCTTCTCGCCGCAGGACGACTTCCAAAGCAGACACGTAGAATCGATCAGGTTGCCAAAGAGTATGGGGGCAGGTATGTAGCCGAAGAGGCGGAAAATGACAAACTGCATGCCCAAGGCGAAGGAGCGCTCCTCCTCGGACACCGATCGCAGCACAATCATCAGAAGTGGCATCTGGGTGGAGGCCACCACGAACGTCATGAAGAACAGCAGGATGAGGAAGGGGTAGATGGTGCGGCAGGGCGTCGCACAAGGTCCGGCAGTGGCCACAGGCACCACTGTCACCTCGGCGAAGTCCTCGTTGGCACTGAGCGCTTGGGCCTGGCTGCCGCCAGCGCCCCGGTAAATGCTGCTCGAGATGTTGGCGTGAACACCTGCAAACAGGACACAGGTCAGTGACAAGGATTCAAGGATTTGGGAGGTGCGCCAAACTCACATGCACAGTTGGTATAGTTGGAGCTGGAGGAGAAGGCCGTGCAGCCGGCGTGGCAGGGACTGAAGTAGGTGAGGCCGTTGTTGCCGCACACCGGCTCCACCTCGCTGGTGAGGCACTCGCATCCGAAGTTACAGGCCGCCGTCAGGTTGACCTGGAAGGGCTCTATTGTCGCGCCGGGCTTGTTGCTGGTGTAGTAGGGGATGGTGGTGCCGGCCATCTTCAGGTTGTCGCAGCCGAGGAAGAACAGCATGGCGTAGCAGGCCAGGCAGATGACATTGGTGATCAGCACGAACTGCACCGCGCCCTTGGGCTTCAGCTGGAACCGCTTCAGGATGCAGCCGCCAAGGAAGATGCCGATGCAGGCGCCCGGCACCGCAATAGATCCCGTGAATATATTGGCCTGGCTCTTCCCCAAGCTGAACTGCGTCTCGAGGTACTTGGGCAGGAATACCACAAACCCAGAGACAATCATCAGCTCCATGCAGGCTCCCAGGCAGGTGACAATGTAGACGGGGTTCTTGACCAGCCGGAGCATCGATTGCGGTATGTCCTTTATGTCCTTGCCGTAGCCAGTGTCCACCTTGGGTGGCGGCTGCGTTTGGTCCTCCTTGCTGGTCACCGCCACGATCTCCACCTTCTTGACCTTTCCCATTTCGTCGGTGGCCACAGTGGCTCCGGAGTTGTTGGGCAGTGCCGGCTGCACCACACTGCTCTTGCGGATTTTCTTTTTTTCGCCGGCCAGCACCTTGGGGAAGGAGAAGAACGGCACGGCCACCACCAGCAGGACGACGCCGCAGAGCAGGAAGCCGCCCCACCACATTCCCACCCACCGCCTGTCCCCAGGAGCTGCAACAAAGAACGTATTATGGCGACGGAACAGTTTATTATGAAGGGCAGGAATACTCACTGATGGATATGATGGTGGACGAGAGGGAGTCCATGTGGAAGGAGAGCAGGTAGGCGCCCAGCAGGAAGCCCACGACGGGCCCGAAGGCACCCATGCTGTACATGAAGCCGATGTACATCGAGGAGCTCTCTGTGCGCACGTGGTCGTCCACGTAGGTGGTACCCAAGGTGAACAGCGGACTGCCGCCGCAGCCGAGCAGCAGCTGGGCCAGAACGAAGAGCAGTACTGGGCCGGTGGTAGAGGCCTTGCCCTCCAGGCAGTTGTCCTCGCGCAGGGTGTGCGGCGCCAATGGCTGGTTGGAAAGGCCGCTGGAAAGGCGGCCCAGGTCCATGTCCTGGTCCCGAACAAGAGCACTCTTGCAGATGTTGTCGCTACTTTTATTCTTAATGGCAATGCCCGGATTAGGTTCGCCTGTAAAGTGCGGCACCATGAACACCAGCGACCCGATGCCCATGATCACCGCCCCGATGCCGATCCACACGGGTATGTGCCGCCGGCTGCCCAGGTAGCTGACGAAGATGACGGTGATCACGTTGCCGATCTCGTAGCTGGAGGCTATCAGACCCGAGTAGCTGGAGGGGATCTCGAAGCGTTTCTCGATGGTGGTGATCACCGAGTTGATGTAGCCCGAGCTGAGGGCCTGCTGCATCATCACCAGCAGGGAGAGCAGCAGGACGAAGATCTTGATGCGGGCGAAGCGCTGGATCCCATACGGCCTACAGTTGAGGATTCCGCAATCGCCCGAGCGGAACTGCTCCTCGTCGAAGTCCTCCTCCTGGTCCTGCACCGGACACTTGCCCGCCGACGCCTGCCGACTGTGGCACTTAACCATCACACTGTCCGGCCCTCCCACTGACTGGGCCGACGACGCCACCGTATCTCCGACTAGGTGCGATGGATGGTGGTGGTGATGCGGGGGCTGCTGGTGCTGGTGCTCCTGGTCGTCGAGGGCCGCATCTATGCTGCTGTCGTCGCCGCTGTTCGTTTCCGAATAGAGGCCGGTCATCTGGTACATCGATTCCTGCCGCCTGCAAGTGAGATTGTTTCGGAGGTCAGATCAACAAGAGGGCTATGACTGGCTCTGGTTGATCGCATTTTAGCCGGGCTGATGCCAAACCCCAAAGCCAAGACTCAGAATGGTCAATTTCAACAAAACTTCCAAATAGTAAAAACAAAAAAAAATATAAACAAACATTAACAAAATGGTGATTTTGTCGGCTAGGAAAACCAGATGGCATTTAACCGGGAATCTAATTGGGCCACTAACGCTCTTCTGAGTGACTTCTAAATGGGTTCTTGGGAGATTCAAAGGATCTAACTAATTTTCAAGCGCATCTTGGGGTGAGCTAGTCCCTAAGCTTCTCTTATTCCAACCCTTATTTGAATGGAAGTCCTCTTTTCCCTCTATAGATATGAGGTCTCGCCCTGAGCTACAGGGTATTCAGAGCTGCGTCCTTGCTGCATTATTTGTGGACTTTTTGTCAGCCCGTCTAACTGCGGCCTAGAACTTGGCGATGGACGGTCCAAGGACGCCCGAGGGCGAGGACAGCCGGCCCACTCAATGTCAAGCACTCTGGGCGTTCGGCCAACACGGCTTGCCCCTCCCTCCCCTCGCTCCTGCTGGCTTACTTGGCTTGGCAGCTGCAGCCACAAATGGTATAGTGGGTTGGTGGCTCTGCCTCTCTGGGTTCTTCGCTCCACTCCACTCCGCTCGACGCTCGCCGCTCGACTCTTCCGGAGTTCCTTCGGCTGGCAGTGCACGCGGATGACTGCGGCCGGAGTCGAGCCAGTCGAGCGATTCGCAGGCTTCCAGCTCACGTGCTCGCCCCGGACTTGTTTGTCACGCTTCCTTTTCTTTTTCCTAGGGAGTGGGAGTGGCTAGGGAGTGGGGGCCCTGAGGTCTAAGGACCGAGGCCTGGGGGCTGGGCCTTTGAATATTTCAAACTTGACCGACTCATCGTAATCGACTGTTATCGATTGGCTTTCGCGGGGCAAGGCGCTGCAGTCCTATGAATTATTAAGGCTACGGCACCACCACTCCACCCCTCCCTCCGGCTATTACTAATCCACGTGCCCCCGAACGTGCCTTGAACTTGTGATGGCCCGCCCACCCACACCCACAGTCAAATTATTGGTATTGGAGTATCGGCAAGTAGTGTTTCCGTTCCGCTGCCCAAGGCGAGTGTCAATTTATGTAAATAGGAGCCGTTTCGGAGGGGGCGGGCTAATGTCGCCGAAAAAGCAAACAACTGGCAAGTGCAGCGATTTCCTCACCTGTGACCTTTGCGATGTGTCGTGCCGGCATCGTTGCCGGCGGTGCCTGTGCCTGCTCCCGCAGCTGCCACACCCCCCGGCGGAGGGTCGGCCTCCTGCTCGAAGGATGGATTCGTATACTGTTCGATGTGCTTGCCCGACGACATCGTAGACCATTTAACCCGCTCGCGGCGCAATTGTTAACTCGGTCAATCGATCAGCTCTGCGGCATATCCTGGAACGAGAAAAATAAGGACATATAATATGGAAGACTAGTTGAGGCTCGGGGGGAGGAGGGCTGGGAGGGCTTGGCCAATGGCCCCGCGGGAATGTCATTAGGGAATTTCTCGCCCACATAACCACACCGTGTGTGCCACAAGTCCCCAGTTGATGACGCCGACAATTACTTCCTGAAACGCTCGCCCCATTGCCACACTAATTGAGCCCGAACAGAAGAGTCATTGCAACGTGCGACTCACGGAGGTGGAAGCGCAGGGAGAGGCGCAAAAAAAAAGGATAATTACGGAAGGCGGCAACCCGGCCACCCGTCAAGTTCTTCGTCCTCCTTGCCAGACATCCGCTGGATGAGAAGGAGAAGGATGCTTGCTGACGCCGTCTTCTATTAGAAGCTTTTCTCTACACCCGGGCACTTGTGCCTGGCAGCCTGATGGTCACATGTGCCTGGCGGAGCAGGAGGATAAAGGAGGAGAGGATAAAAATGTCCTTATGCGAGATGCAATCGTGACATTTCAATGTTTCCAGGGAACTGACAGAATCCAAACCGAAAATGTGGAAATATATTTTTACAGTTTTGGTTTGAACGACATAGGTTTGAGGAGTAAATTCGGAATATATTCAGAACGACATACTTTTGAGGAGCTCTTACAATAAGGATTTAGAAAAACCCATTTACGTATTTTCGTAAGGTCTGAGAAAAGAGCGACATAGTTTGGGAAGAAAAGTTTACTTTAGGAGCTCTTATTATAATACGAATGGATCGACATATACATAAGTCGGTCGTAGAATTATATTTTGGACGACATAGTTCCGACATAATAGACTACAAAGAAAAATGTGTTGTTTTTTAGGGGTCCTTATTATTACATGAATCGCATTGGCAACCTAATAACCCATTTGCGTATTTATTCGATTGAGATCAGACCACACACTCATCATCCCTCCGAGGAGGGGCTCAAGAAGGGAGCTATTCCATCTTTGTGATGCAAAAAGATTGCGGGCCAAGAGCTGCTAGTAGCTCACTTTGAGGCACGATTTTCCTTTCATTAATATGCCACCAAAACATCCAAAGACCAGCAGCTCAGCTACCAGCCACCAGCCACAATGGAAACAACGCCACTTGAACACGCCCCCTCGCACGCACGGGGTCATGGAGAAGGGCGCAAGGCAGAATTTATCGATTGGCCCGAGGCTCAAAGGAAATATGAAAATCGGCAAATAGCTAATGCCGCCATAGAGGCCCCGGCAAATGGCATCTAATTGAGGATTGGCTGAGGAGCTTACTTTTATGCTTACAGATGGACGACCGCTCGAGGGTGATTGAGTGGCTTGTATTAGTTTAGTGGGAGGTGCACCGCTGGCCTACATCACCCACTGGCACCACTTCACCCACTGGCCAGCTAATCAGTTCACCAGCCATCCTATATCTCGGGCCCATCGTCCCATTCTCCGCTGAATTTCTCGCTTGGTGGCCCACAAATGGCCAGCTTATTGCTTCCATGTTCCACATTTTGAAATATTGTTTCTTTTGGGTTTCATTTTTTAGAGGTTTTGGTGTCACAGATGCTGCAGCAGCCCGTGGATGAAAGTATGATGAAAGAGGCCACTTTTTCCCTTTTTTGTTCTCTTTTGGCCGCCCTGGCCAATTGCCAAACACGAGTTCTGTTTCCCCCGGAGATCGGTGCCAGGCGGAGCGGGCTCCATAATGATGCAATTGTTGAGTAACACATATCCCCAATTGGAGCACAATCGGAAATGTTTTCGTGTTCAGATCTATCACGGGAAGCAGAACATCGAAAAGTGTGTTTCCTCAACGTGCAGTGCACTGCCCGCAAAAACAGCGAAAAAAGCGAATTATTTCGTCCAACTCTCGCATGAGTTGCACAATGCGAGTTAATTAAAGGGCAACAAGGCCCCGAATTAACCCTTTGGGTGAACAAAACACAAATATGAGTGTTGCATAAAGCTTGTCTCGGAAACTGGCATCGTTCGTCTCTGGCCAAAGGGAGGATGTATCTGTCAGGAGCAGAGCCTGCAGTGAAAGCGGCTACGAAGCCATCAAATCGAGTCGAGTCCGCATTTTTCGAATATTAAACTCGATGCTGGACAGCCGCGCAGTGACAGGTGGCCGGTTGTGTAAGTTCCATTAAGCGGGAAGGGATAAAATGGGAAGTGGATTATGAAAAATGACACAATTCATTTCGACCGAGTTTTGATTAAATCAGAAAAAAGGTTGATTAAATTCTTACGAAATGGGTCACCTCTTTTATTGAATCTCACTTAGAAATAAAAAAAAATTAAAACTTTATTTAATAATGATTAGGGAAGTGTAATAATTATTATTTTCTATTTATCGTCGTAAAAATTCTAACTAAACTAAACAAAAAGTAAAATAATTATTCAACATTTCGGAAGCATATTTGCAATTATTTTCCTTTGAATCTTCCCAAAGATTCCCTAAGGAAAATAAATTAAACACTAAATAATTATAAAACATTAGAGAAACTTAATTTTAATTATTTTTCTATTGAATTAGGTTTAGGAATAGCCAAGGAAACTAAAATAAAAACAACTACATCTAAAAGTGAATTCAATATTTAATTAGGGAAGCAGAATAAGAATTATTTTTCTATTGAATCTTCCCCGGGAATCCCAAAGGATGATAAATATTAAGGAAAGTAAAGAATCCTTAACCCATTAAGATAAAATAAAAATTATTTTACAATATTAGGGACGCATAATTATAATTATTTTTCCAACGAATAACACTCCTATGGACTAAACCAAAAGTTAAATAAATATTATGGAAGCAATAACAATTTTTTTTTTTTCTAAGAATCCTTCGAGGAAGGAAACTAAAAGTTAAATCAGTCCTAAGTATAAGGAAAGTATAATAATAATTATATTCTCGTCCATCTCCTTTAGGAATCTTTGAAGAAACTAATTCAAAAGTAAAAAAAAATTAATTTTAAGGAAGTATAATCTTCAATTTATTTTTGAGAAATTTTCCGAAATTGATCAATAAATTATGTCTTCCATTCACAAGCCGTAACAAGTTGATTTTCATTCAGGGAACGCTCCAAATGAATTTTTTATAGTACACCTTGTGGCTTGATCTTGATCATTTTGCTTTAGTTTCGCTGGTCACGCCCTTTGCGGGCAATTCCGCCGGCCATGAAGATGCAGATCACGCGCCAGTGGGGGTTCCTAATCGGCCCGTGGGCCCCAATGCCCGATCTTTCTCTAAGTAATCTCGCCGTCTTTGTCCGGGCTCTTCTGTCTGCCTGAGAACATTGAACTCGGCGACGGCTGATGTAATTAAGGCGGACAATGAGCGATTCCGGCGACAATCGACAAGTGCGGGCTGGAGCTGGAAAGATTTATTTCGTGCGATTCGTGGCCAAAATGGTAAAGGTCACTCGGGGCGGGCTGCGGCCAAACTACATACCTGTCGTAGCCAAATACGGAAACCTGTCCATTTGGCGAGATTTTGGCTGGACGGATGTGTCACTTCTTACTCAATCGCGACTACCTGTCTCTCTCTCTGCCTGTGGCGTGCCATCTCTTTTGTTTCACTTGCCACTTGTTCATTCGTTCACTGCCCCGCCTCCCCTTGAGTTCATTTTTAGAATTTTAATGGCAATTTTCGAAGAACAATCAAAAGTATAAGGAAAGTGAGTGCGACTGCCTCGCCATGTACGGCTCAAAAGTGCATATCTGTATGCAGCCACAGGCGGCGAACTCAACACACAACCCGAGCTACAGATACTCAGATACAGATACAGGAAGCGAAGTTTACAAAACAAGTTTTTGAGCGCGGTTTCTTCGCCAATTTCCTATTGCTTTGTTTTCGTTTCTGTTCTAGTAGATAAAAAGATACAACTATCGAGAGCAGAGAGTCTGAAGGAGATGTCGGGGGAGGACGGAGAGCATTAGTAACTAATTAGGAAAGAATTATGTCCACACTGATAAGGATAGTAGCGAGAGATGTTGTGTATTCCTCTGATAAGAGGCCACAAGTCCCCAGAAACGAGATAAGGTCACAGAGGCACAAAGACTAGTGCTCTTCGAGGGCCCTAGTTGGAGTAATTACGGAGATAAGACTGCGGGAATAGCACACACCGGAGCAAACAGTTGGATGTTTCAGGCCCGAAACCACAACAATTACTCAACTCTGTATGAAAATGGATAAACTTACGGTCGTCTGGGGCTCTGACTGGTGTTGGCACAGCTGTGTTTCGACTTAACTCTGATGTAGATACTTGCCAAGGCCGAGAACTAGTGGTCTTGATTTAGTGTTTATTATTGTTCTATTTCATAGCCAAACTATTAGGAATCTATACCAATTTGTAGTTCTTAATGTTAAACGCTCTACGAGCTCTACTAAACTGACACTCAAAGTGGCCAGGCGATAATAATCCCGACCGCTCGAGTGAGATCTGTGGCCAGAGCGAGTCTCGGAGTGATAAGCCGCAGTTCGCATTCAATTATTCCGACTCGGGGAAGCGAGATTATTCAGAGGCTTGACCCTCTGACCCACATTCGGCCACTTTACCTAATCTTTTTTGTTTACTATTTAGATTTTATGGAGGAATCAGTCGTATTTGACGCAATTACCGGCCGGGAATTGATTCTAGAGTTTTTCAGAGTCTAGGGTTTCTGGAATCACTTCCCATTGGGAGTCCGCTTACGCTACATCAGCACTGAACGGATTCTTTCGGCCCACTGCCACTCCGACTGCCCGACTGCAACTCTCGAGTTTCCCAAGTCCCCACCCCCGGTCTGTACCCCTTGCCATTTCCCGCAAGCTCTCTGCTGCAACTCGAATGCGTTTCGTGTAATTATTTGGCTTTTGGAATTCGACAAACTCGTTTTAAGCTTTTTGTTTTAAATTACTTCGCCGGGCCCGAGCGAAAGGGGCTTCCGCGAAGAATCCGAGCCACCCACCCAGATGTCCCGCCAAGCACAACAAAGCACCCCAATCGGTGTGAGTTAGATGGAGTGGATCGGATTACAGGCCTGCCCCAAGCACACAGAGATTCAGCAACGGCACCGGAGTGGCAAATAATCCTCTTAGTCAGCTCAGTTCGGTTCGGTTTTTGGCACGGAAAGTGAGTTTGAATGGTGCTTTAACTGGAAACAGTATCTTACAGATATATGTATCTGTAGCTGCAGCTGTAACTGGGACTGGGAATGGGACTGGAACTGTGTGCGACACATTTGTGATTGTTGTTGCAGCTCTTAATTGCACAAGTCGCCAAAAGTCACATATCAGCGACGAGTGGCGGACGAGGGTGCATTAATTCGTTGCCCAAGATCGCCTCAAAAGGTGGCCTCCGGCTGAATCATTCTGGCATGCCACCGGAGAGGAGAGTTCGCTGATCCGACTGGCTTTGTCTCCTGAAGAATGCTGACCTCGATTCTGGCCAGAGAACCGTTTGGCCTCTCGTACCAGTAATTGATCGAGTCGCGATCGAGTAGAGGCCCGCGATCGGTCTTTAACACCAGTAAAGAAAAACACCAGTAAATGAGTACCTGACTCGGATCTCAGCTTCTGTTTTTGTGGAAAATGCCTCTGAACTTGCCTTTAATCACACATTTCTGCTCGAGAGTTCTAGCCTTCCAAGTCAATGACAGCACTTCCAGTGGGTGTGTTTCTGCAAACCGGTATCTGTATCTGCATCTGTGACTCCACCGCTTTGGTCACTGCTGCTGCTACCCGTTCGACCGGCCGTGAAGGCCGAGCTGTGAGCCAAAAGCGCAAACACGGACAAGTCCCAGCGAGCCAGATAAGAACATTATACAATCGATTGTACGGAGATATTACGGCAGCAGAGCAACCTTCGCCTTGAGGGGGATAAAGATACTCAATCACAAACCAAATACGCTAAAAGCCACTTCAATAAGCCAATCAAACAACTGTCTTTGGACACTTTCCATCTCGGCTTTGACGTCACATCCTCGGGAATAGCAACTCCGCAGACAAGAGGTCTACTTGTTTGTTCGACTAGACTTTCGCAGCTGATAAAACAAGCGACACTAGAGAGAGGAAATGAATATATGGCCCTCGGAAGCCAGAAGCAAACAAACACAGTTATTAAGGTAGCTTTTGGCCGAAATCATTTCACCTACCAGTTCCCAGCTCCCAAAGCCGGGCCATGTCTGTTTGTCTTTGGCATCTCGGGGGCATTTGACGCATGTTTGGGAATTATAAGATGCGAAATAATTAAAATGGAAAACAAAGGCCGCCCCAGCCGTAGCCATGCGTCAATATTTCAAAGATAAACAAGATGCATGCCTTTCTATATCATATATTATTTATGGGCGATGGAAAATTAATTAGAAAATAAAGGTATTTGCCCATTGCCCACACAAAAAAAAGATACAAAACTAAACTAAACTTTTCCAGCATTTTTTTTTTATTTTCGGTAGCACTTTCTTTGTTCTATGCCTCGAGGAAATAAATTTAGATGCAGTAGCTACGAAATGAGAAGGATTATGCCACTTTAAATTCCAGTAAACAAGATTTCCATTGGTGTTTTATTTTTTAATTTAAACCACCAGCTTGCAGTCCAGGCGAAGGAGGTACAATCGAGTTGGTCGAGAACTTACTATTACCATGTAGATAATAAAAATGGATAGCAATAATTTAATAAAAAACAAAAATCAACAGTTTTTAATTTTATAAAACTTAATATATATAAGTTGTTAGATATTATTTAAAACTATTGTTCATGAATACAAATCCAAATGAATACTTTTAGTTTTCTTAGTAATAATACTTAATAACAATACACACGCAAATCCATGATATTCAAAATTCAATTTTTCGATCCTGGTTGACCTGTTTCTGGAAATGGCCGTATTGGTTTGGTTTTGAACTTTTTTAATCAATAATCTAATAACTTATATTTCAGTAAAAAGCTGCCATCAAGGCTTAGGTAATTTCAAAAGTTATTTTTAAAAAGCTGACAATAATGTGGGTTTGGTTTGGAAAACCAATTAGCACACCGAGCGATTGGACTTCCAGGCCAAAAAACATGGCCAAAATCAGCTACCACTGGGCCGCACTGTCCAAATATGACAACTCTGTGTTGGTGTCGCCGAGAGTATTGAAAAGGAGGCGACAGTGGGGTTCCGGGCATCGCAGGCATTCATGAAGTGTACAAAGCGTCCGATCGACAAAAATAACTCATACGCCGCGTGGTGCAGGGCAGGGGCGGGGCAGTGGGCAGACAATGGCGTAGGAGGGGCGACTTGGCAACGCGTGCCCCGACCCGTCGATTAAAAATAAGTTTCTACCAGAAAAATAAAAAACTACAAAGCAGCCAGGGCCACAGCGTCTTCTCAATGTTTCCACAAGAATCGGAAATGAGCGGCAAACAGTCAACGAGCTGATAATGAAGGCAAATCACCACAGCACACAATCTAGACCAGTTTACAGACCCCATCTAGCTGGATAGATCGGATTAGGCTCTGCTTGTTTGTTTGTTTGGATTTTTTACGGTGGAACCTAATCCGGGGAGGGATTACTCCGCAGACGAACATCATCCCACAAACAAAGAAACTGGAATCAGAACAGCAGAACATTCTCTCAAAATATTACACGACCAGAGACTTGAAAGTTTCTAATTTCCAAAAAGAAAAAAGAAAGTGATTTCGGTCCCGAAAACGGCATATTTTAAAATTCATGCCGCATGGAGTGGGGCCCTGGAACTCACCGAAAAGCGAACTTTAATCGAAATGCACTCCGTGGAGAGGAAAATGGACTAAACTCTAATTGGCGTGTGCAGGGAAGCCCACTGGAATTGACCCAAAAACGCCGACATGCGACAAAGTCGAGCAATCAAAAAATAACAACAGGAAAGTTGAAAAATCCCCACACGAAAAATTAAATAAATAGGTGAACGAGTGAGTGAATGAGTGAGTGAGTGAGTGAATGAATGGGTGGCCCTAAATATCTGTTCATCGCAATTTGTGGCCACTCACTAAAAACGAAACTAATGCAAACAAAAAGGCATTTGTTGTCGTTTTTTGTTGCTTTTCTTTACTAAAATTTACTAAAATGGTTGTGTGTTTGTGTGTGTGTGTGTATGTATGTATGTATGAGTAGGGTGTGCTGGGTGTGTGTGCCACCCCGCCGAAATTTCGACTGGCTTTGTTTTAAAATCGCGCTTTCTCCGCCTGAGAATGAGAAACGAAAACAAAAGTCGGTGACGAATATGAGAAATTTCTCAGCTTGACTTAGACTTGGTCTCGTATACCCCTTAGATCTATAATAAAATAGTGTCCCCCCTTTGGCAGAAACTATTGTTTTTTAACACATCCGAACACATTTGTTCCTAAAAGTAAAAGATGTAAACATTTCGCCAACTCGCTTGTCGAGCACTCATGTGTCGTTTTTTATGTCTTTTTAATTGCCACTCTGAGATTGGAATCCTAAACACTTTCAGTTAGTGGTAATGGGGTATATTTCCACTTAGGAAGCCCTGCCTGAATAAATATTGCTCCTTGGCTGGCGAAACTGTGTGTTTCTTTGGGCCTGCTGTCGAATCTGCCGACTTGTAAGGGAAAAGTTAATTAAAATTACACAGAGAACGCATTTCCACTGAAAATTAATCAATTTTGAAGTGCCAGCAGTGACGTAACAACCTCCCCTTTCGAGAGATTATGGAAACATTTCCGCCTATGACTTTTAAATGAAATTAAACTCAATGCTCGCTTAAAGGCGTAATTAGACGGTGGTGGTGGTAGGTAATAGGTACATACACACATATATGAAAAGCCATTCAGCGATTACACAAAGCGAAGCCGAGGCAGAGCCCAAGGCGAAAGCATTTCCCCGGCGGAGATAAAAATAAAGACAAATCCCAATACCGCACAGCAATCGAACAAAGGCAATAACCCGCGATAGTGGGGGAATCCGTATGGAAAACAAAACGAAAACTTTTAACGACTGTGACTACAAGCCGTGTGGAAATCAATTTCCAAGTCGGCAGCGAAGCAGCACATTCTTTAGAAAATCAAATTTAATAGGTCTGACTTATTAAGAGGCTTTTAAGACAGATTTTTAACAAGTTTGAGAAACAACTATAGCTCTAATACCTTTTTACCACTCTACATATTTGTTTTCTGACTTAAATTTAAATTTATTAGTATGTGTTTTATAAATATGTGTTTTCAATGAATGTTTGTTAATAGAAAAAAATTTATTTTCTATTTATTAAAGGGCATTTTTTACCAGGGGCTTACCAAAAATTCGACAAATTTACAAAAATGTGTAAAATATTTAAAATAGTTTTAATTACAATATATTTTTAATATACAAAATCTTTTTTTCATTGAATAGTTTTGTGTATTTAAAGTACCAGTTCCAGTTAAAAATTTAATTAAGATCGGTTGAGTAGTTTTCGAGAAATCGGGTCAATCGATTTTCAAAACTGATAGTTTAAGTTTTGAGTAACAAAGGGGCTAGACTGAGAGTGCCGTTTCTTTTGACTTTATCTTCTAGAGTATTTTTCAATCGATTCAATATTTCGGAACAACATTCTAGAGATGTCCCGATTTGAAAACACGAAAATCATGTAACCCCTAAACTAATGTAACTATTGTTAATATAATAAAAATATTTTGCTAAATACTTTTTGGAACTTTTTGGAACTAGTTGGAAGTAGTAGAGAAGAATAATGACAAGTTTATAACTCCTCTAGAAAATATATACTATGTTATAAAGGGTTTAAGATGATTTCTTCTTTTTTCTTTCCTCAAATGTTATATATGTACATATTCTTCAATTCTACAAGTACCGGGTATAATAATAACTGACTTTTCTCATCTCTTTCATATTCTCGCCCCAAATCAAAGAGACTTTTAAGAGCAAGTTTCAAAGTTGAATGGCCTCGTTGGAAAAAGTTGGGCTATTGGGAAGTCCTTAAATCCCTGGCGTTTTAATCGATTTTCCCACATTTTTCGCCAATTGGAAAAGTTAGACCTCCCATCCCAGCCCAGACAGTGTGTTCCAACTGCAGTCTCAGCTTTCAGCTTTTGGAGCTTTGTTTTTCAACTTTGATTGATATTGTGTGACACACTCGGCGATTCAATTTCAATTTTCGACACAATTACAGTTGCGTTTCAGCATTTTGCCACCGTTGTCTGCTGGCTGGGCCGAAAAATGTCACGTAACAGCCCATCTGGCCCATTGAAATGCTAACGACATGATTTTCCCAGCCAAGCCATGTGTGTGTGGGAAGTTCATAGAGCGGTTTGCAAAAACCCGATGACAGCTGTTCCAAAATGGCAAAAAATTAAGGAGGACTCACCGTCTTGCTTTCCTTGCGGCTGCACTCTTTCTTCTTCTCTTGAGATTCCCTAGTTCATTTATTCGCGTATTTCTTTTTTTATTTACTTTTTTGGACACACCGAAGATTTAAAGAGATTCCTGTAGTGTTTTGGCAATGAAGGTGGACATGTTTTTGTAACTCTGAAAGTAGAACCCCAAAAGTCAATTACTAATGGATAATGGATCATCCCCGAAAATAAAAACAAAGTATAGCGTTCTCTTTCAGTCTTCTCAGATGATCTAAGCGTCTCTTGAAACCATCTGGAGCCTCTCTCGCTTCACTGAACCAGACCGATGGGGGAGCGGGAGTGGATGGCGGTGAACCGGTTTACGTTTTCTTAATGAACCCCAGTGGAGAGAGCGGAGGAGAGCCTGCGATCCAAACACCGTTAGAAAGAGAGCACGCTCGATTATGTTGATGCCTTAATGTTGTTGTTGCTGGTTTCTTCTCTGTGTTGTGTTACGTGCAAAGATTTGGCAAGCCAACCCATCAGCAGCACCAGCGGCTAATTGGGGCTACTGCCAGCAAAGGGAAGCAGAGAGAGGGAGAGGTGTTTTGGGGGCAAGGAGCTGGGGGGAGAGCGCCAGCCAAGCGCGAGAAATGGAACAGGCCGAAAGCGAATATTGGAATTACACATCAAGGTGTAAGAGCAGCGGCTACTCTTAAAAAAAACCAAAACAATCTTTAAGATACATAGCCAAGAAATAGATACTTTATTAATATTCTTTCCATAAAAGGTAGTTACTTTCTAAAAACATCTTCTCAATATACAGTTTTGTTGGATTAAATAATCATTTAATAATAATAATGAAATGTGATTACTTTTCATTATAAAACTGAATGTCAAAAGTGAATGTAATTAGTCTTCTATTATCATTGTTATCATGGCAATCGGATATCCACTGTAGACACTGTTTTTCAAATGTAAACATTTGGTTTCCTCAAGGCCTCTTGTTTCTTTAAAACACTTAAACCCGCCGTAGAAAGTCTCATTTCTTTGTTGAACTAATTTCAAATCGAATTTGTCACAGTTGCGATAATTCCGGGGAGTTGGGAAACCTGTTTTTTTTTGTTTTTTTTTTTTGTTAATAGTACCAGGGAGTTAAGGCCAAAAAGTAGCTGAATCACAAAAGCACGAAATAGAGTACAGAACTACAGAATCTCATTGATTATTTATCGCCATTTGTGGGGGAATATGATTCTGCCATTAGCACAGCTCTGCGAATCATTCCCCAATTGTCAAAAATCACACAAGGTAGTAGTACTACATAGCATATGTAGTATAGAGTATGTACCATCTATCATACCTTTTGTCAATTGTACTTGGCGTGCGTTTTTTTTTATGTATTTTGTTGCTTTTATGAGCTGCGTCGGTCTGGCAATGAACGATTATGCAAAAATAAATCAATTGAAAAGCAACAACGAGGAAAACTCAAGAAAACGCCACAAAGGAAACCTCAGTGGGGGAGCGAGAGCGTGAGAGAGAATGGGATGTGGGATGTGGGAGGTGGAGGCTCGGAATCTGTAACAAGTGCCTTCGAAGGAAGGAAACAGGGTGTTCGACGATTAATCTCTCTTGGCCATCTATTCGCTATTATTGGTGTCTTTATGGCACTTGGCTGGCTGTTTGGCACCTTTGCATAATTTATTGGTGCATTATGATGGAACCATGAACAGTTCACCTGGGCGAAGCCACCCTATAAGCCTGTAAGCACTCACACACTATCACCTTTACCCAGATTTCTAGAGCGAGACGAGTCTGGGCCGCAGGAGGCCAAAAGGAGAGAGGGCCTCGCCACCAGACGAGACAGAACAGATGTCCCCACACATGGCACGCAATGCTGACATTCTAAGCTGATTAAGCGATGCAATCACCTTTCTTTTTATCTGCTCACATTTGTCTTTCCACGGATTCCTTCCTTTGTTGCACTCCTTCCCAAAGGACTCTCTATTGCACTCTTATCACTTTTGTTTGGGTGGGTTACTGACCCTTAATTGCACGTTATTCGATTTTAATTTTGGTTTTGACCACACCAACACACACGGGCCGCCAAATCCGCGCGATTCTACTTCCAGGCAGCGCAAAATCAATTCAACACCTCTTCTCTGGCCAACACACAAAAACAAAGGTAGCCGAATCACTCCGACGCAAGACTCGACATTTCGGTTTGTTGTTGTGTTTTGTGGTGGTGGAGAATCATCGATGGAAACATCGAAGCATCGATGTTTTTAATGTTCAGCAACATCGATGTCGGATGCCCACTATCGATAGTTTTGTTAAAGACATCAGCAAACATCGATGGCTCTTAAGCTCTGCTCTTGATTCATCATATTTCTTATTACTCGTATACGTAAACAAATGTATGGCTATAGTATTTTGGCATTACCACAAACCCTGCTATACAACACTGTTTTTCGACGTTTTTATCGAATATCGCATTCCACAACTGGAATCGATAATTGATAGTCCCCACAATCTTAGGCGCTAGTTTTCAAAAAACTTATAACACGTTTGTCTTATGTACTATCATTTAATTAATAAAAACAAACTTTTAAGGTAAATATACATTTATTTCATTTAATGATTTCTTGCTTTTCAACAATGTAAATATTCAGCTAACGATTTTGCTCTCTGGTATTTTTCCTGTTAACGTACCTAGTTTTAATTTCGAATTGCATTTAGGGGTATTCTTACGGTTATCTTTTTGAAGAGAACTACGAGGAGTATAGTAATGGTTTAGTACAACTAATGGATTACAACAATCGATTAATACCACTTGTCAGTGCATGGTCTCAATAGAAAAGTAAAAAGATCACCTGCTCACACAACAAACCAAGAAACAGAAGTTGAGAAACAACTCGGTCGGTCAGGTCAGGTCAGGTCAGGTCAATACACGAATTAATCCATCTAACATACTGGTCTATGAATATAGGTAAGTGTATATATATCTTATGCTTAGGTTTATTCTTCATGAGTGTAGAATCACAGCCTTTTCATCGAACTGACATTGCAGTTCTGTTGTGTTTGAATTGTCAAGTATTTCTGTTAGGGTGATATACATTTTACATATTAGTTAGGTTAGCTAGTTAGAGTAGTCGTACATGGTACCGACCTGTAATAGCATTGTATTTTCGCTTCTGTTTAACAATAGTCGATTAGGTTGGTTCGCTATGGTCCTAGAGCACTAACTCTCTACTTATATACAAATAAATATGTAAACTACGGCATAAGTGCAATTGCTTTCCTTTCGTACTCCTTTAACAAATAATTCGCTAAACAATTTAATCCAATTGGTTACTAAGTACATTCAATCTAGTCCCTCGAGGAAGCTACAAAGAAATCGGAACAACTAAACGTCCATAAAACTAATACAATGTTATTAATAATCGGTGTCGAAGGCCACTTATTTAGAGTGAAAGCACATGTGATCGAGTTTGTGGGTTTGCTAGTCGTGTCCTTATCCTAGATGGTGCCGAGATAGCCGATGAGTTGAATTTTGGCGCTCGATCAGGTAATCGTTGTTATAATCTGATTCTTAGACCCATAATCGGTGATTCTGTAAGATGTTAAAATGCTTTGTCAATAAAAGGAAAATATAAACTAGAGGAGAGGGCGATAATGTACAAATAAAAAGACACAAAATCATAATAAACTCATAAACTCATGCACAGAAAAGTAAACTCAGGTCGTGCGAGGAAAGTAGTTGCTCTGTCAGTATTTTGTGCCTTTTTACCTATAGATCGATGAGGCTGATGTGGACCGCGACCAAGTAACTAATAAACCCTCACCTCTGCTGCGCTCCCGCTTGCTCTGCAGAATGACTTTGGTGCTGTCGTCGGGACAGAGCGAGATGCGCACGGTGGTCAGTAGAAGGCTGAAAGTAAATAAATATTTTAATACTTATTCCTGAAGACTTTCCTGAAAAACAACCCTTACCGTGGCAGAACAGCGACCACTGTGGAGAGCAGTATCACCAGCCAGTGCACCGCGGAGCCAAAACACACAAAGATCACCCAGTAGGTGGAGGGCAGTCCGAAGCAATTGACGCACATGGAGTTGTACACAATCGAGAAGAGGTAGAAGGAAGCTAAGCTAACCGCTATGGATATGACATGCAACACAGTCTGTAAATGAAATATTCAAATGAAATCATACTTTAAATAATAGTTTGATAAACGAGCTTACCCAGGAACGAATTTCGATGGCACAGTGCACCAGGTTGGCGAACAGGCAGGAGGCCGTTATGGTCGTCCCAAACTCCCAAATGCCGACGTCGCTCTCCGCGTAGGCGCACAGCGCCACGAAGAATATGACCAGGCTCTGGTAGAGAGCGTCGAGCAGTATCAGCCAGAAGTCGTGCGGCCTATATGCGACGCCCAGCCGACCCTGAAATGACAAAAATAATTAATGGATATCCGGTTACTCGCCGAAATCAGTCCATTAACTGGTCGAATGGCTTACGACAGTTTTGGATTAATGGAACTAGTTTTTCCACTCACATTTTTGTACAGATATGGGTTCTTTAAGAGGAGGTCTTCGGGCACGCGCTTGTCATACACGCCGATGGCCAGGGGCGGCAGGGAAGTGAAGATCAGATTGTAGAGCATCAAGTACATTTGGTCCATCATGACGGAGCCGGAGAAGCCGCAGTACAGCTGGTACCAGAATATCAGAAAGACAAAGGCCTGCAATCGACAACAATGATAACAAATATTATTTTTATAAAAGAGTTAGTAGTCTTACCGCATTCTTGTAAAAGAAGTACAAAATCATTCGGGACAGTCGGTCGTAGCACCAGTAGCCATGCGAGAGCAACAACCTCTCCAGGTAGCGAAACCGGGACAGAGTGAAGTCGGCGGCCATCACGGCCTGCATGCCCTCCTGGCCGGAGATTCCCACGCCCACGTCGGCCATCTGGATCATGGACACATCGTTGGCCCCATCTCCGATGGCCAGCGTTCGCAGGTTCAGCTCCTCCTTGACCACCTTGACTAGGTACGCTTTCTGGAGCGGCGTGGAGCGACAGCAGAGCACCGAAGCGCACCGCTTGGCCAGCCGCAAGAATGGCAAGATAAGTTTAGATCTGTTTGAGGAGGAAAATGATTAGCTCTGGAGATGGCATAGAACATCTTATGGCTCACTTTGGATCTAGGATGAAGGTCAGAGTCTTGCCATCCACCACCAAGGCGCGTTGCTTTTTTCTCAGCGTCTGGCCGTAGCCCAGCGAGGACGTGGTCTTGGCGTTCTCTATATCAGTCAGGTAGAAGTTAATGGCCGTTTCCGCAGCATCCCGACTTCGCGCTGTTAGTCTGGCAAAGAAATGGGTCACATAGGGGTCATCTAATAGTTGTTGGATTATGAAGCTCCACTCACTTGATCAACTCCATTTGCTGCGTGAATAGCTTCGCTGAATAGGCTATGTTGATGGCCGTCTCGGGCTTGTCGCCAGTCAGCACCCACACGGAGACTCCGGCGGCCAGCAGCGAGGCTATCGTCTCCGGCACTCCGTCCTGCAGGCGATCCTCAATACCCGTGGCTCCGAGCAGCGTCAAGTTGCTCTCCAGCTTCGCAAACGAGTCGCGTAGCCTCCGCTCGCGGTTCTCCAGCGACATTTCGATTTCCTGGTGACGCGCCCACCAGTCCGTGTAGTCGGCGGAGTTCAGGGTCCTCTTGGCCATTACCAGGATGCGCAGGCCCTCCCGTGCATACCGATCTAGCTGCTGCTGCGTCTGCTCCCGCAGAATGCCTACAACGGGAATCATTTAATTTGATTAAAAGGGTCTTTCTTGAAAAAAAATATAAAATTAGACAATTGAGTCGAAGTCGAGTCAACTAATCTATAAAATATTTGAATGAAACCCACCCTCGGGACTGTTGTTGGGACAGGGTGCCAGAACTGGCATGATGGAGCTGTCTGCCCCCTTGGTGTAGAGCACGATCTCCTGGGTTCCTGTGCGCCGCACCACAATCGACATGCACTTGCGACTGGAGTCGAAGGGCAGGATCTTGAGTATTTCGTACTCCACAGGGGTGACCGAGGTGGGCATGCTGACCAGGATGTGGTTGGGACTGCGGTTCAGAAGGCAGCAGTCGTAGCTGTAGGCCGCATTCACCAGAGCCAGCTCATCCGGGCTCTCGGCCTCGTACAGGGGTCTTCCATCCGCAGTTCTGTAAATAGTCTCCGACTTGGTCGACCTGAAACACAAAACCGGTGAAGACTTTTAGGGAACTGTTGGCTTTCTCCAGACTTACGTCATCTTCATCCGCTTGCCCTGGGTCTTGGTATTCAGGAAGGTGGCTATGCTGGTGATCTTCGAGTTGATGACCGCCTTGGCCCTTCCCGTCGGGGATATGCTGTTGGAGAGCGCCTTGCTTTTCATCGGCGGGGAGGGGGACTCGGACTCCGAGTTGGGCGACGACTCGGCCGAGCTGCTGATGGGCGAGAGAGTGGGCTGGTGGCTCTGGGCGGGCAGGGTGAAGAGCAGGTTCGGCGGCGGCGATGGCGTCACCGATCGTGACTCCGCCAAGCGAATGTAGCGATCTGCTGGAATGGAGGCTGGCTGCTGAGGCGCCGGCCCATTCAGTATCGTGGTGGTCGTGGTGGTAGTGGTGGTGCTGGCCAGCAGCTTTTGCCGCTGCTTGGTGAGCTTGAGGGTCGCCGGGCTGCTGCCCGTTTGCTGCACCTCGATTATGCCGCTGGCGTTCATCAGGTCGCGATGCGGGGCGGCACCCACGATGACCGTGTTGCAGATGGCCAGCACCATGAGGAACTCCTGAACGCGCTGGGCTGGCGGCGCAAGGTAGGAGCCCGGCGTCAGCTGCGCCATGTCGTTGATCAGCTTGTCGTTGGGCAGCAGCGGCGGTGCCGGGGCTCCGGGCTTCGAGTACATCTTCTCCAGCTCGGAGGGCGGGTGGTTGTAGTCCGCCCCGTTGACCACGCACCGCCGGAAAATCATCTTGTTCTCGGTGAGAGTGCCCGTCTTGTCGGAGAATATGTGCTGGATCTGGCCCAGCTCCTCTGTAATGTTCATGGCCCGGCACTCCGTCTGCTTGTTGGTGTCGGCGTCGTACAGGTCGATGTTGTTGTGGATGTGGAACACCTGCAGGATCTTGCACAGCTCGATGGTGACGTACAGCGACAGGGGGATCATCACCTGCAGGATGATGATGTACGTCCAGAAGGTCCACATGCCCTCCAGATCGGCGTTCACCTCGAACGGCAGGTAGGGCACCGGGAAGTTGGTGAAGGAGCTGAGCCACATCCGGCAGCCGATGGCGCCGACCACGCACAGCAACAACAGAATTATCACACACCTGAGGGATGCAATTAAATATCACTGTAATCATGTGGGGGAGGCGGAAGCAAGTGGGTCACTGTACTCACCATATCACATCAATATTCATCTGCTGTTCCACCTGGGAGCGCTTGTACCTCGGACCACTGTTGTTCAGCATCGACTTGGTTTCATGTCCCGCGTAGACGACAATACCCTCGATGTAGTCCGTATTCTAAAGATACACGGAGGGGATTAATAGATACTGCATAGATGGTGGAGTGCGAGTAGATGGCGGAGGGTCACCCACCTTCAGTCTGCTTTCTCTCAGCAAAAGGCACTCGGTCGATATGGGCACACGCTCCCCAGTCGGATGTATTAAGGCCCCGTGGAATCTGTACAGCTTGGTGGTCGGCGCATCCGCCTCCACGCGACTCACGAACTTGCTGGGCACAAAAATGCTCTGCATCTCCTCGAAGCCGCGCACAACCTGCCACAAAGTAATGCCGCAAATATCTGTAGAAATCGGATGGCGTGTCGCGCCGGCTGTCTGGGAACACTTACCTCGCGCCGCTTCAGATTGGTCTCCCCGTCCAAGTCGCAGGTGTCTATGTAGCACACCCCATGGGGGTCGCTTGTCCGCAGCAGGAGTATGTCCGCCGGCACTGTTTCGTTGTTGGACAGGTGGACGATGTCCCCGACACGCAGGTCCTGCCACTTCACCCGCATGTACCGCTCCGTCTCCCTGGAAGACGATATGGAAGTGGAATTATGGATTAGCTGTCATGACTTTCTGTATTCCTCACTTTTTAATCAATAATAAGTAACTAATAGCAGATAATAAACCACAAACAGGTCTCTCCCAATCAAGATGCATTGTGGAAGAAGGCAACTTGCTATCAAATACATATATTTCATTTTAAAAAGATACAAGCTTCGACCGCTTGAACCTGATTAGTTTTTAATGAACCCGTTTCGGGCACTCTTCCTTTAAAACTTTTGAATAAATATTCGAGAATGTCAATGCAATGCAGCCCCGGAAAGTTGGAAATGTCAGAGCAGAACCGTCACGAAATGTCGCCCCAGTTGTCATACCCATGCTGGTGTGTTTGCAGTAATCCCCATGCAGGTAATCCATCCAATATTCATGACAGTATCATCCTCATAACCAAAGTCCAATTATTGTCAAATGAACACCACGCAAGTCGATTTACATGCGAGTGTTTTGGTTTTTCTGTTTGGATAGTGGGTAGTGGGTGGACTAAGGTCAGGGACTTGGACGGGGGACTGTTACTGGGTCTGGGATGATTCAATGCAAAGTGGCCCACTATTATTGCATGTGGGCAGGTTGTTAAAAGTCACAACCAAATTGCGAAATAATATGCCATCACTTGACCTCGGCCTTGGCCAAAAGATGATGATGGCGGAGGAGGAGGTTGCTCTGCGTCATGGTGAAAGCATTCCATTTAATTTCAGGTCTTACTTCCCCCTCCTCCCATGTGTCGCATGTCTGCTCATTCGGGATCCACGTAATAACGTCATCTTTGGCCTGCTTGGATATTTATGAAAGAGTCCGCGAAGCGGGTTGGAAAGGGTTTGCTGGCAGAAGCGAGGAAGCCAAAGGAAGTGCAAGGACAGGGACAGGACAATTCCATTTCGTTCAAGTTCACGCTGCCTGGCCGTGGAAATAGTCATAGTTGAAAATGTAATTTTTTAAGAGTCGCGTGCTCGACCGCTCCTGCCCCAGCACTGGGCAGTGGCCTTGCGGGGCTCGGGCTAGTTCTGATTGTGGCTCTGACATGTCCTGACAGCTTGCCTGTCAGTCGCCAGTAACAGCAACCATTACGCCGGCCAGACAGACAGACAGACCACTGGGGAAACAGGTCGGTGAAAGCTTTCCATCGCTCTAATTGGGTCATTAGCGAGATTGCACATTCTAACGCAATTTCCCAGCGACCCCTTCGGCCATGATGCTCTCTTTCTTGGCCCGAGTTCTGGCTGCAAGTCGCCAATTAAGCCAGTTAGGCCAGCGCCTTCAAGAGCACCTTATCGGCCAGTTTATTGTCATCCCTCTTATATTTCATTACCTGACAATGCGATAAGATATTGGCTTCCTGAGAGGTTTATTCCCGATTCTTGTTCTACTTTCTGCTCTCTTGGCCGTAAAGCAATCATTGGATTGTTTTGAATTCCTGCAGATGGCTGGGAGTGCTCCGTAAGGTTTTATTTTAGTTTAATGGGTAGATCACTAGCTGTCACGCCTTTCTGCCATAACACAGGAAATCAGCACTCTTATTTATTGACTCGCTTATCGGAAAACACCTCATTACCTTCCATACCTTACCTGATAACAATAAATCGAATTCGGGTCAAGCCCGTTCCGATACCACAACCGGAACATGATCATTTTTTTTTTGTAAAAATCGTACTTGATGTTCTTTTTATGACTGGGACACTCGGACTTGCTTGCTTTCCCTCTCACTTTCATTGCAGCGCTGAAATCGCTATATTTTTATGTGGTCTGTCACTTTCACTGGCGATTCTCGTATTTGGGTCAAGCGCCGCTCACCCGCTGACCCGCCGAGAGCCAACCACACACGTCATCAATCAAGCTCCCATAGCCGCAACAAAAGCCAAGAAACAAGGCCTTCGAACGCCGGATCGCGTGGAGATGCGGGTTTTATCGAAGGTGACAGCTGGTGGGTCTTGTAATTATCAGCGTTGTTGCGGACGGCCAGTGTCAAGTCCAGCAACGAGCCAGGAATCCACCCACCAAGTATCAAGTAGCCGAGTGGCAAGACCTTGCGGGGAAGGGCCACCAGACCCACCTTCGCCGCGAATTCATATTTGCCCCGAGGGCGTCGCAAGCTGTTGAATCTTTAATGCGGCGGGCCAAGTGCAATTACCGCGCCTGACTCGATTTATTAGGCGTTTTCGCGAAATGCAAAATTAATGCGACAGTAACTCGGCGATGAGCACGCTGATTGCCGAGTTATGGGCCCAACGCCCCACAAAAGTGAAACTCACGCAACCTGGCAGCCCCCTCAAGAGTGTTTTGTTTTGGGATTCGATACCTCCCCCTTTGTCTCTGGCCTTCAGCTCCGTAAGGTTGTTTTCTTCCGACAACTACTATATGGATGGCATTACTGGAATGCCACATCACTGTAGTGTCATTTAATATGCACCCGTATGCTCTATTATTGATCTACGACCCTTCGAGCTCCTAGTTGAATGGAATGTCTGTCTTGAACTTTGCTTCTCTCTAATTGATTTTCTTAACAGAGATCTATAGTAGAACGATTTCCCCTCAGCTGCCTTCCTTATAAGTGGGCCAATTACGTCACATTGCGGCCGAATCGGGGAGAAAATTGTGCTCAGTGTAGTGAAGCATGCATTTGATTATTTAGAGCTCCCATCTGGCCTCCATCTCCGTCCCCATCCAGACTATCGTATACATGGAAGTTTATGTGGCCAAAGTGGGTCATGCATGTTCGTTCGAGGTAGTTATGGAGCTGGGAGTAGTGGGGTAATTTACCTAAACTTGGCATAACGTGGCCAAATGCGCATGCCTCCATCTCCGTCTCCGTCTCTGGGCCAAGTCAATAAAAACGGTCGAGCATAAACAGGAACCGGGAATGGGAGGTGGGAAGTGGCTAGGGGCAAGTGGGATGTGGGCAGAAAACTACTCGCTAATATGCCAGTTCATGTGGCGGCAAGGCTGTTATTTAAAAGCCATTTTCCATAGGCCCAGACGTAGGCAAACACGCGTGGGCCGGGGATTAGGCCATTTGTTCAGACAGCAAATTAGGCAAAGACCAACGAGCCATTGGCCAGGTTGTGTAAACACTGCAGGATAAGGACTCTGCCGGAGGACCATCCCACGACACTTGTGGCATGAATAATTCAGTCTTCAACAAGACCCAGTAACACACACTGGTTAGTTGGTCGCACCAATCGATATGGTGTAGTGGCTCTGAGGACTCTGGTCATAAATCATTCCCCGAAGAAATGGGCTTACCTTGACCCACTCACTCCACCGAACTCTCCGCCGAATGACATCAACGATGAAGCGAGTTCCATTAATGAAAAGTTTACAGACAACTTCGGAGTGCCACCCACTCACTCGCAGCGTATCGGAAGCGCCACCCACTCCGAAGGTCGTCCTTGCACTGTCTATCACGCTGAGCTCAGCTGCTTGGCCTGGCGCTTCGTAACAATGTTACAATGTTACAATTATGGCGCTAATGCACCCGCACCGGGTTCTAATGGCGCACCCATTTCCTTGGCCAAGCCAAAGCAAACACTGGAAGTGCGGAGGAGAGAACCCAGCACCCAGCACCCAGAACCCCAACAAACAGAGCACGCAAGTGATTTTTATAATCAATTTTTAAAGTTTTGCTCCGCTGGCGAGCAGAGAGCCCAGAAAGCGGCGGTGCTTCATTAACTTGGCCAAAAGCCATCGCGCATGAATCAATCATGTAAACATTATTAAGCACCGTGGGCAGTGGGCCATGGCTCGGTTCGATGGACACTGGTGTGTACTTAACCCACCTTTGGCCCGCACCGCCGCGACGGTCCACCGCGACGGTGAAATGAAAAGACAGTTTGGCCATGTAATTAGCTTGTTGCACGCAACCGAATCCGGAGCCCGGACTCCGGAGGACTTGCAAGCCTACGTCCGAATGCCTGGGGGACCCGCCCCCACAGTTCGCTCAATTGCGCGTCCAAATTAATAATTAATAAAGCACTTTTCCCCAGGCAGTGGCCGAATGCCGTCGCAGGAAAAGCTCATGCGACAATTATCGGCTGGCTGCCAGTGAGGTCAATTATTGGGAAAGGCCAAACAAAGTCGGTTTATTTGTCCAACCAAACAGCCAACAAACAGACTGACGAACCAACAAGCCGCGCCAATCAATGCCCACTGTCTCATTCTCGAGTTACTTGCCACAATTTGACTCTGAAGGCACTCGGCTGGCGGGCAATTGAACTGGGAACAGCGCCATTTGGCGTCTTTATCTCCGGACTTCTTGTTCCATCTCGACAGCGGTTTGCACTTTCCGATTGCCTGGAGCTTGTTATTGCCAGGGTGGAGTTTCCAATGGGACCTACAAGCCGATCTATGCGCATATTCTAATGGGGCTGCTCCCCTCTGAGTGCATATCTGGGGGAGCGAACAGTGGACTGCTCCAAGTGAGATCCACAATCGCATGCTTTGTACTTCCCTGTTCCCGGTTCAGGGTGTGAATGCTGCGCTAATATTTGCCAACCTAAACAAACTTAATTTTAAATAAGTCCGAGTATAATTTTTCAAAGCCTTTAGAAGGTTTGCCTTCACGGCACATCTGTGAGGCGCACTATCTAGGCATGTGTACTACATTTGTGTCATTGGAAGTGTTTCAATATTAACTCAAGTGCTTAATATACCTGGTTAGAAGCTGTTCCGAAAAGGTTAACTACCTGGTCCGCTTATCACTCCTGCGAACAACACTCATTGTGCTTTATAGAGGGGAGTATTGTGGGGTTCTATTGTCCCCATAACACCAAAGAGCACTGTCAGCCTGAGTTTTATGTCAAAGTACCAATTGGAACTGCCAAGGACACTGTGCTAGCCAGTGATAAGCGGATTCCAGAACTCAATAGCATGGCAAGAAACAATTTATTTCCTAGAATTATACTTTTAATGACTTTTTCGAATCATGTCCAATTGCAACAGCAATCAGTTGCCTCGCAAGAAATCAGAGAAACCTTGCTGGTGTGATGGATTAGAGCTCCACGTCTTGGCCAACACATGGCTGGCCCTGAGCTGCGCCCTGAGCTTTGGCTCTGCCATGAACCCCGCCTGGCTGGAAACAAGCCACCGAGCGGCGAGTCAGTGACACTGCAAGAAGACAAATAGGAAAACTTGACCAGAGAGTCGCAGCCACAAGCAGCAAGCAATTGCAGTGCGGTGTTAATGGTCCCTGGGGTTTGTTAACATGGCCATTAGATGGCCGGCTGGGGGGGATCAGGTTTGGCCTCCGCACCGAGAGATCGGTTGGTATTCTTGGGTTGCTAGACAAGCGCGTGAGTCTGTATGGGTCTCCCAGGCTGCCGCAGAGATTCGAGATTTCAGAGCAGCAGTCTCAGACTCAGACTGAGGCAGTTAACGACGATTGGCAACCGGTTTGGAACGGAAAACCCGTTTGTCTGTTGCTGTATTTTAGCATTTTCAATGTCATGCGTTCGGACAGACGCAGTAAGTGCGTGATGGTCGGCGAAAAAAAATACATAAGCCGCCTCCTACTAACTGAGCAAACATCAGGCCCAAACATTAACCCAAAATCGGAGCAGCTTAGAACAGATACGCCCCAGTAGAGCATAACTATCAGCGGCGATCGACGTCATCATCGGCCCCAACTGGCTCCAGAACCACATCCGTGCGGCATACTCGGTTCTATTGAGTTCTGCGGTTCTGAGTGCCGCGCTTGCTTTTCAAGGTTGGCGCTACTCTCTTTTTTGTAGTTTTTAGGAACAAGCCCACAACGTGCCCCACACAGTTTCTTCCCACAACCTTGCCGGCCGTATTCTATGCATATTTTATGCAGAAACCACAGAAGCCAGACCGAAATCATAGGGCCCGCTCCAAGGTGTTGACTCAGCGCCCGGCGGCCCAGAATATATTCATGCAGTTTCGGTGAAAGTGTACACTTGTCACCTGGGAGAAACGGCACCTGACGGGGCTGCCGGCGTGTTAAGTAAGTTTTCTCATAACTCCCCCGACCTTCAAAGGGGCCAATCATCTCCAAGTCCAAATGCAAGGTGCGGACAGTGAAATTCTAAACGGTGTACCTCTAATTACACAGTCCAGTACTCAATCGAGTAGAGGAACTCGCTCTATATGATTTTCACATCAAACATTAAGTAGAATATTACACCATTTGAATGGGAATTAGTGGCGGATCAAGTGCGAAATGGATTGGCTTTTCAGCTTCCTAGAAATAATATTTATTTGGCAAAGGCAGCAAATCTTAAATGCCAATTCAGAATGAAATTTGCTTTCTGATCTTCAGCTGGGCCATCGGCAATCTCAGAGTTTATTATCCAAGTGCTGGCCGAGTGGCGATTATTGTTTACGGTTTCCGCTTATTCCGGCACGACTCTGGGCCCGCCGGCAAGATCGCCAGATGCCCAAGACACCGTTCTTGCATAATTATTACATGGCTGTGCAGCGAGTGCAGTTCTTCTGTTTATGTGTTCTTGCTGGCCAACTTACGTAAGCAGAAAACTTCCACTCGGCAGAGAAACAACGATAATAAAGTGACCTCGACTTCATGTTGATTAGCGTTGGGAAATTTCTCGTGTGCCCTCAATTTCCAATGGCAGGCAGGAATAAAAAGTGCGGTTTGATTGCGAATTTATTTCCCTTTTCCAGCGATCGCGCGTCATGTGGAACAATTGGCAACCAAACAATCAACGAGCCAGGAATTGAGTCAAGACTCCGATTGAATCACCAGGGAGCAGCATGACTTAATCATGTTTTTATGGCCCAAGGGACAAGATAGCTTCCAGCGGGATGATTGTGATTCTCTGAGTCACATTAACCCTACACACTTGCCCTACTACTCATATTAACCCTAAACTTCCTCAATACCCTATTCTATTCATTTTAGATATGACGTGGGTTCGAACTTCAAACTATGTTAGAATATTTTTTCAATTATCTTACATTTTTTATCTTTAATTTTAGTCTCCAGATAGAATATTTTCTTTATTCGCATTCTACTCCTAAAATATCACCTCAACCGACCCGATACGACATTTTGTTCAGAAGTTATTCAAGAAATTCGACTTTTACAGCTCTTTTTAATTTTTGTGACAATAAAACATTGTATATATGTGTATGACATTGTGAATTATTTTTAAAAATGTAAAATAGGCACGTGCCGTGTAAGAATTGCATTTACGTATAATTTAGTACACAAATATTGTGTTTTTTCGTCACCAAAATTGATATTAGGCATTTTGGTCATTCCATGTACGTTCGTCACCGTTGTTTTACCTCGTCAAGATGTTTATTTATTTGATCTATTCTAATTAAATTTCCTTTAAAACAGAAATAACATTTAGAAAAAAAATTAAATTAAAATATTTTTTTTTTTGTTCCAAAACATGTATAACTCTATGAAATTTAGTTTTTTCCATTACTAAGACAGATTCTAAGTAAATAATAATAATTAAGATATGTTAAGCATAAGCATAGATTTCATTTTCATTTTCGATTTCTATTCTTTTGTTCATCTGTGTTTTTAGTTTAATGAAAACTATAATTAATTTCCCTTAGTAAGTGGGTTCGAGCCATACCAAAAACAATGAAATTTTATTTAAATCATGGAATTTGTTCATTTTCATTACTAATTATTCAAATTACTCATTACAGTTCTAAATTGAAGTTTATTAACCCCAATAAACTCTCTCCTTTTAAATGCAACACTTTTGTTTACATAACTATTGTTTTTTAATTTCCAACTGCTTCCTGAAAACCTCCAATGACTAATCCTGGTGTGTTAATCGATTTGGTTTCGTGTTTTAATGAATCCCGCAGACTTTCGCACTTCAATTCGGGTTTAACAACCCGGTTAGCACGTCCAAATGCATTCGATTGAGTTGCAATTAGCAGCTTAGGCCTAAATAGAGAGAGAAATTTGGCCAAAATCGAACTATTTGCGAATGTGAAATATTTGAGATTCACCTTGATCCAATAAACGGCTCACGTAGTGCCGACAATGGAGAATGGCGGAGTGAGCAGCAGTACAGTGTCGAGTGATTCGCATTCCCCCGACTTGCCACTTGTGACTCATGGGCCGAGCAGTGCATATGTGGCTGAAAATCGGACAACCGTGAGATGGTCAGGGCCGTAAAACTGGAAATGCTGCCTCCGTAGGCCTGTTTTCGAAGACCCGCTACTGTTGAGTGGCTGCTGCCTGAACAGGCTGTGAGTCAGTTGTCCAGTTGGTCGTCCCGTACTGCTTCCCATTAGCATATACTTTTGGGGATTGATTTGTGGGATATGAGTTTAATACATTTTTCACAGTTTTAACTCCAATTAGACATGCTTGGCTCTAAAGTTAGTTGGCTCAGACACGTTCTGCCCACAGCTCTGGTCTATGGGCTTCTAGGAGAATAGGGAAATGCTAGAATAATTGGCAACAGCGATGTGTAAGTTCACTGGTCAGCCGCTCACGACACACCAATAGAGGAGGGATGGGGGCCTAGGGTTCGTTCTTGTGGCCAGTGGCTCATTTTGGTCAACGGGAAGCCCGCCGAAAGGGGCCTGGGCCGGAGGGAAGACACGTGCACTGCAAGTAAATTGTCACTTGGATGGAAAGTCGCACAGACCGCCGAAAGGTGAGAGCAGGTGGGCAGGGGACTGCTACTGCTCGGATCGGATCGGAAAGAAACGGGACGGAGCGGGCCAGGTATACAAGGTATGCGTCAACCACGCGCGAATGTGGGACAACTCAGCCCAACCGCAAGAGCCATTTCAAACGGCGAGGGAAAGTTTACCCAGCGTAGTTATTATTGTTGTGCTTCTGCTTCTGCTTCTGCTTGAGCCCCTCCGCGCTCTCGGCGTTTATCGATTTCTAGATCACGTTTTAAAATATGTACACCAAACAAATGGCAAACAAACACAATTTTCACGAGCAACCAGTGGCCGGGCAGCCGCCGAGGGTGGGAAATCACAGCCCAAGGGCCTCTCGAGTGGCTCGTTAAAATCTGTCTGGCCCGGAGGTTCAAAGCTGACTTTCAGGGCAACCCGACTCCCGTTTACGGATTGTTTTCCTTTTGGCTTACTTTTCACGAACTTTTTGTGACTTTTCCCCAGCAGGAAATTGACAAATTGCGGAGGAAACCGACGCCGTCCTCAAAGTTGATCCAATTATTAGTTAGTTTGAACTGGTTTTGTGAATAACTTTGCCCATAACTCAATTGTTTAATACATCTCTTTATAGACGAGGAGGTGATGAGGGAATTTCGGGAGTTACTGGAGAGCGACAGAATAGAATACAGGCGGATACCTAGTACCCGGTGTACACTGATGCACCAAAAAGTAACTTCTTTCCAGGAATCCAGGATCAGATTACTAAAAAAATTGATCATAGGGCATTCTCGGACGCGTCAGATTAAAATACAATCTATAAAAAAATGGTAATCTATAACATTTACTTTACAAAGTTATTTAATGTGTTTAGGTCCAACTAGTATGTTCTTATCTTCTTACCATCCCTATAATTATGAAGATTTCGTTATATTTTACTGATTTTATGTGATTTAATGCACATATCGCGAATCGCTCGACATAATGGTAGGATTTTCTAAAATGCATGGTGCATGGATGTTTTTAAATGTCTTTAGTTGCTCTAGAAGATTTTTCAATTTGTTTCACGATTAATTCTTATCATCTAAACTCCGCAATCCAATCCAAAGACCCACAAAATTGTATGTAAAAAATTAGACTCACCCGTCGTACACCCGGCAAGTGGTGTTGTTGATCCGCTTGTCGGACGCCCTCCTCCTCCGATCCTCGAACAAGTCCTTCACGGCCGTCACCCCGAGCACGAACAGCACCGGAATCATGGCCACCTCCTTGCCGAAGGCGTTGATCTGGGGCACCCAGTTCAGCAGGACGATGAAGATGAAGTACAGGTTGGCCACGCGGTGGAACTGCTCCAGCAGGTTCTTTGGGATGAACGAGAGCAGCGTGTACTTAGTCGTCCGGATCTTGTTACCGACGAAGTGCCCGTTGGGGTGGTCCCGCTTGGGGGTCTTCGGCGGCACAGTGTGGTTGGGCACCACCATCCGGTAGCTGCGCTCCTCGAACTTGTCGCTGGTGTTGTAGTTGCAGAGCGTGAATCGCTTCCACCAGGGCGGGTCCTCCGTCCGTCGGAGCGTGTATATCGACTCGGAGCGAGAGGCTTGCCGGGAGTGGCCGCGTCCGCCGGTCGCCGAGGTGGGCGCCGAGGGCTCCCGCACTGGCTCCTCCTTGTGGCCCGGCGGCAGGATGAAGTCGGTCTTGGAGCCAACGCGGCTGTGGCCCCGCCCCGTGGGCGCCGCACTGCCGGGGGGCGAGTCGGTGATCTGGCCCTGGGAGAAGGCCCGCTGGTGGCCCTTCATGGCCGACTTGATGGGCCGGCCATTGGCGCCCACGATGGCTCCTCCGCCGTGGCTGATGGACCGGGCGTGGCCCCGAGACGCAGCCGCGACTGCCACGCCGGGGATGCCCTGACCGCCGCCGGGGGCGCTACCTACCACCGGGTTGCCACCCGGAAAGACATAGGTCCGCTCCGGCTCGCCAGCACCCAGGCCCGCTACTCCCCCCAGGCCCGCGGGCGAGGTCATCATCAGGCTGGTGGTGGCGGAGGCATGGGGCAGGGTCGGCGGGGGGTTCTCGCCGGACAGGGTGGGTGGGGCGGAGCGCTGCTGCTGCACCACTAGAAACTTTCGCCGCAAGTCTTCGGTGTTCGCTGAGGGCATCTTCGCAGGCCACAACCATCAGGTCACCGTCTTCGGCCTGGCCACGATCTCCTCGGATATGTAAGGTCCTCTAGGTGGTTGTATCGGGTGCTTCGCGTCCTTATTGGGAATCTGGCCGAGCTTTGTCCAGAACTGCTCTTAGCACCAAGACCGGCGCGGGGCGGACGTCATCACTGACCTCACAGCAGTGGAGGCCTTCATCTGAATATAGAATTGAAAAAAAAACAGGGGAATTAATATTTAAAAGTAATAAAGTTGCTAACGAGTCTCGAGAGCTTATCAATAGAGGACGAGTACTTTTGTGGACCAGCATGCAATTAAATAGTTATGGTAGCTTAGTAGCTTTGATTTCCCTCTGATTGCGAGCCATTTTTGCAGTTAGAGTCCGACGAGGCTGCCTAATTACTAGCTGGGAGTTTAGCGAACTCGAGGCACTCAACCACCAAGCGAAGCGACAAGAGATTTTAACGAAAATGCGTGCTTGAATGTCGCCCTTGGTTCGAGGCCCGCAGCTTCCGATAAGCAGCCACAGACCCAACTTGAAGAGATCAGCGAAAGAGCTGCGACACTCGCCCAGACCCACGCCCCAGCAAGGTCAAGAGGAACTGGGAGCTATCTGCTCCAAATCCGGTATGTGGGCTCGGGCCCGAGGTCTCAAGCTCCATCGATTGTCGCGCATTGACGGAAAAAAGTTCAAGGCGCCCCGAGACACAGAGACTGAGCTTGAACTTTGATTTCCGAGCTGTCAGAGGTGTCAGCGGCGAGGTCAGCCCCAATGAGACATTCTTTTCAGTTCTGCCTGTCACTTCCTAATACACGAGCCAAGTCCTACCACACAAAGGCAGAGCTTGTTATAGTTTGTTGTTTGGAAGAGGAAGTAGTGTGTTTGATGGTGTTTGGGACAAGCTTCTGTGAAAGACATCTTCAGTCCGATCTTAACATATTTTTGAATTCATTTATTGTATCACTTTGCGATGAACTAATTCGGGAAGAAAACAAGCCCCATGGCGTAATGCCCGCCAAATACCAAAAAATGCCAAATACACACATTCGATTGCGGTTTCTATATATATACTATATAGAGCTGTGTATACAGAGACCCATGGAGGCTAAAAGCGAACTGGCACACGACTGGGTTTCGATTCGCTTCCATTTCCACGAGATTGTTCTTAATTCGAAGAGTCATTTTCGGAAAGAATCGTACTTTCTTCGACGACAGTGGGGCCTGGTCATCCGGCTTTCATTAGTTTCTTGACTCGTGTCGTGTCTAGAAGCCATAAAGAGCCGCCCCAGACGAGAACCAACAAAACGAACGAAACTCTTACCCAGCCGGTCTGTCTGTCTGGCGGACTTTTAATTTTCCTTTCTTCCGTTTTACGAGCCAGAAGATACTTTCGAGTGCCGAAACTAGATTTATTGGCTGGCCGATGACCGAAGTTTGCTTCTGACCAGGCTAATTAGTAGAACGCGCTCCACTGGCCAATGCCCAACTCCAAAGTGTCTGTTTATCGGGCTTTTGGAACAGACATGCTCCCATTGCCTCCCAATCGGAATTATTTTTAGCCACGCACATGCTAAGTAAACCAGAGGAGATAAACAGTTCCGCAGGCCAAGCCCAAAACCGGGTGCAATTTCCAGATATCGGCACAGCCCAGCGATATACAAAAATAAATGGCGATTCGGGAGCAGAGTTCATTGCATTTCCAGCAGAAAACAAACGCCAGATGGCCCAGAACTCCCCGATTTGTGAATAATAGCACTTCCAAAGCGCTTCGAAGTGCCCGGCGACCTTGCATTGAAAACGCATTTATGGTCAGCCAATTATAATTTAATTGCTTATACACACAGAGTCGCATAAAGCCAACAATACGTTTAGCAATTATTATAATTTGGAGTTTATAATAAGGCATGCCTTTCGAATACTTGAATGGCTTTGTGCCTGAGTTGTTTAATGTTCAAAAGTATTTCGCATTTTCGAAAATCTCCAAAACGCAAAAGGCGCCAGGCGGTCAAAAGGTGAACTCGCCCCGAATGTTTACAAATTAAATGTAAGCCAAATATTTATTTGTGAATAGATGCGTTTAGTGAGGATCTGAATCCATAAACATTTTGCGAAAAATAATGGATTTCATCGCTCCAGATGCATACTGCTCTTTGATTTGTTTTTTTTTGTCAGAATTCCTATTTCCATTTCTTCATTAACTTGAAAGTGGAAATAATCGGAATCGGCAGCCAGCTGTTGTGCTTTTCGAGATATTGTGGTCCGTGCAACGGGGCGTATAATTGATATTACACCGCGAATGATGAATAATTATTCCCTCGATAAGAACAAAACTAGCTAGCTTATATAATGGTAACTTCGGGTTCAACTGAATGCCATAGATTGTTTATGAACCTCTCTGTTGGTCGCAAATCCAATCGAGTCAAAGACCCCAGCAAATGTCCCACAAATCTCTCTATTCCCAGTCGTTGGTATGCTAATTTTGTGGACGGTCGGGCTGGCTAATTAAGGCATCTTTGTGAGTCCGAACAATGGAGTTCGAAACTTGCCATGCTCTGGCATTTGACATGGGAAACTTCCGACCGCCCTGAGAATATTCACGCCAACAAGCCAGTCTCCAGCAGCTGGGCGGGCGGAGGAGCAGAGTTTCGCAACTAATTAGGAACTGTTGACGGGGCGCCGCCGTTTGCCATCTGCCGCTACTATCTATTCAATTATATCAAGAAACCAAGAAAGAGTTCACAACAAGCGACGCCAACGTGTCAAAACACTCCAAAAAACAACAAATTTAATCGGGGAAGGCTTTCGATTTCTTTTGTGTCACTGGGAATAAAAATAGGCCTTGCAATAAATTGCAATTCAAAATATGTTATTTTTAGTCTCAGTCACGAGGCAGTCACGCACCCATCACCATGACACTCAACAGCTGTGCACCTACACTCGCCACTTTCTGATTGAATCTTTGACCCAAGTATAGCGCTTTACTCGAAATTAACATACAAATGTATTCAATTATTCGCATTCCTCCTTAATTCACCTTAGAGCCAGAGTTCGATTGCCATTCGATACGAACTAAGTAACTAATAAACAAATGAAGCAATTTTTAGGGCACAGACGGAGCTTGAATACCCTACAATTGGTACTTTTAAGGGCATATCTTGACTAATATGCCTACGATATTTGAGCTTAATGTCTTAAAGATTTGTAGGAGGATTCTTAATAGCTCTGCATTAAAATCTATATATATATATAATATATAAGGTTTAAATGTATGACTACTTGCTATAGTGGTAGTCTTTCCCAATATCCCCTCCCTCTAAATTTTTGTGCTAAGCCCGATTTTCCCATTGCCGATTTTCAATAACATTATACTAGCTCGGCAAAGGCATTCAAAATATACATTGTTTGTTTTCTTTCACTTGCTTCCCCGACTCACACCTGCCCCAACTCATTAAAGTTAATGGCAAAAAGGCGTTGGCTGGAAAAGAAAGGCAGGAAAAGGCCAGACGTAGCCAACTGGCGAACATTGCTTTGTTTTTGTCAAGATAGTAGTTTGTAAATAGTAAACAAAACAGAGCTGAATTTAAAAATATTATTTTTTATACTTCAGGTTACTGTTGTATTCGGCGTTTTCAAGATAAATCCCTGGATCATAAATTCAAAGGCGAGCAAAGCCCATCACAGGAAGCGATAAGCGAAACAAAGGGATATCTAATGTATTTCAAAGAACTAGCTTCGTGGTCAGCCGAAATAGAAATTCGTGCAATGTGTGGTTTGGATCGTTCTTCGGGGATCTGCAAGTGAGCACATGTGGCAGTGTTTCTATTTTAGAATGAAATGTTGAATTTTCCAAGCAACTTTGTTGCACAAGCACTGGATTTTTGTACAGATACTTGAAACAATGTGGGGGCTCTGATTCCGACCGTTGCTAAAATAGATAAGCGGGTCTATGGCAGAATTGAGCGATAAAGCACAAATCATAGTGACAGGGGGAGTTTTATGGACTCTATCCATGCGATATCGCTAATCGAATAGTTTATCGCGAGCACGAACCCCAAACAGCAGTAGAACCATGAGAACGCAACGAGGAATCAATTAAGCTAGGACAGAAATGGCGCAGGGAGGGATTCGCCAGCGATTCCTCTAGTGCTAGCGATTGGTACAAATAAACGCAGAAGTGTGACAGCGGTACTTGATTGCGGGTCGGACGGTGATGTAGTATGCCATTCCAGCTGCGCACTGACATCTGGCAGAGTGATAAGGCCCTGAAACGCGCAGCCACGCGATGTAGCCCAGCCACGTACTCCCCGATACCAGAGGCGTTTGGCATTCGCTTATCAACTGACACGAGTTGACAACAAAAGCTAAAGACTACCTTTACAATAGATTTTCTTTCAAATTTCTAAAATTTTTCATATTTTTTATATGAAAATTATCTTTTTTTGTCTTGTCTCTTTAAAATGATAAATCTTTAAATTCTTACCATTTTTATCATAATATCTATTATATTTTTTTAAGTAAAAAATTAAGAAAGGTACTGCCGGGTTTACCATTTAGGGTTACCAAAAAGTAACTTTTGGCCTAAATAATGTTAACTTGTATTTCGGTGCTTTAAGCAATGGTGTTAACTAAAAGATTTAAAATATATTAAAAAATACATTTTTAACGAATTTTAATAAAAAAAAAAAAAAAAAAAACTAAAAAAGCTTTTTCAATTCTATTAGTTCCGGCCAAAGCCACTCATGTGCTGAACATGTCCAAATGTCAAAGCGGATAGTCGGTTAAAAAACGAGTTTGAATGTTGAGCAACCATGCCAGACTGTCAAATACAATCCTTCTCTGCGCTATAACTTTGCATAGGGAAATAATGTATCCTGTTATTCACATATTCTTTATAATTTGTTCAATTCAGATTCAATGTATTTTGAAAACCAAGACATGATACCCTTCATCAAGTTTTCTAGTTAATGTTAAGGTATTTCTAGTCAAAGTTATATATACCTACATATGTACATATGTATGTATATCTGCAAATATTTGACACAATATTGTCTAAAAGTAGTACCATAATATGGAATTTATAAAAAAACAGCAGATTTAAATAGTTGTGCCTAGAAAGAAGCACAAACATGTGCCATTTCCAGACCAATACCCCTAAAAACCCCAGCATTAGTGTTAGTTTCGAGTGATTAGTACTGTTATGATGACAACAAGTGTAAACTCTGGAGTGACTCGTACTCGGAGCAGACAGTAAGTAAATTTCGGTCATAAAAATCAAATAAATACTAAGCCGGCTATAATCCGCAGCGTTAAACTGTAAAAAGCAGGGGAGATAACTCGGCGGCGGTTGTCGCTTTGCTTCCGTTTCTTTTTATCTTTCTCTTTCCTGCGGAGCCATCGTGCCTTGGCTTTCTGCTCCGCTGTTTTGGCTTCCACTGCATCGCGCGGATTGCGGATCGGAGTCAATTGCCCCGAGCTCTGCCTTAACGGTACTTGGAGCGGTGGGGGAGAGCGGACCACCGACTGGCTAATAGATTGCATGAAAAAGAGACAAACGAGGAGCAAACAACAACGCATCAAGTAACAGTTAAAGTTTTTGTTTGTCTTTCATTCTGTGTGTGTGGCTCTCTCTCTCTCTCTTACTCTATCTCTCCAAGCTGCAATTAGCCAGCAGAAATAAAGGGGGCATGGCACAGTGGTTGCCATACAAATAGGCCACGTAAATAGTCAAAAGAGAGGTCCTAGCCCGCAAAGCATCGGAGTAACCCCTTAAAAATGTTGCATTTGAAAATGGAGGAATAAAAATGACATGTCTGACACGTGTACCTACAAACTGACGGAATGTTTCGTCAATTCACAGGTACGGACGGTCCTGCATACTTAGCGGCTTGAGTTAGGGTTTCAGCTCTAAAAAGCTGCCGTATTAACTACTCAGGTATGTATGTTCATGGAAATTTTCGACAGCTGTCATTTGTTTCAAGTGAAGTAAGGGGCACGTATAGCAGCGCTTCTTCAGACTGTTTTAAGGTAAAAGGAAAGTTGAACGTTGTGGCTGAACACTTGTTTTTTACGCCGGAGAATATTCGTATTGTTAACATTTTAACAAATATCTGCTAGAGTCTGCATGCCACTGTGCACCATGGGCAGCACTAGTGCAAGCAAATCTGCAGTCGCAGACAAAAAGCTAACTTAATCCCGCGACTGTTTATTAAATGCCGGTGAAAGAGCGAGGGAGAGGCAGATCGATAGGAGGCTGTGAGTCAGCGGTGGCGAGAGCGAGAGGGATGCGAGCAGGTAAAAACCCGTCATCACTAGGGGACGGGGGATGGAGCTGGAGGCGGAGGGACAGTGGGTCTGCAACGCTTAACTGGTTCTTGGCAAGCAACTTGTTTTTTCTGTAGATTGCTCCGTCAGCCAGCAGCCGTCTGAGGTTTATTATGCTTCTTCACAGCAGCCAGCAGCGTTTGCAATTTTCGTATATGGTAACTTGATTCAACTTACCCAATAAAACAATAACCATAAAAACGTTTGCGAAGATCTGGTCCTTTTCGATGAATCGAGTGTGGGTCTCCAAAAAGTTTGCTCGCCTTCGTCGGTTCGGGGGTTTGGTTTATTTTATTTAATATATTTAAGGCTATTTATATGCAGGGAAGAGAACAATTTTAAGCGATGCTGCGACCATGGCAACACAAATGCTGCACCAAATTCAAAGCAACAACAAGAACAACACGGCAACAACACGGGGAACATATGATAACCGAGGTCAGGCGTGAGCGAGCGAGAGAGCAGAACGCGAACCAATAGCCGAGGGTACCTTGTTTGCAATTCAATAATTTAATTTTTATTACTCCGCAGAGCAGAGTTTTCAATTAATATATTTAATTAGGGTTTCCACTTGGACGCCACATAACAGCAACAGCAACGGCAATAACAAGAACACGCAACCGAAAAAAACCGCCGCCGCCGCTCACTTTTTCATTTCTTTGCCTTTGCCTTTGGTTGAACCTTTTTCGTTTTCATTTGCTGTTTTTCACATTTTTGTGCCACGATTATTTCTTGTCGAGGTGTCGACTTTGTTGTTGCTAAGAATTTTCAAACAATTATGGCCCTAATAGCATTTTCACTTTTTTAGCCAAACACTCGCACACACACACACACAGGCAACCACACATACACACAATTGTTTGGCTCCTTTTTATATAAAAACAATAAATATTTACATCGCCGTCTTTTTTTCACTTATAGATAACGTACGAATACTAGCATTCGCCACGGAAAATCCAAAATCCGACGAAACAAAGAAACGAAAACAAATTTAACGTTTAGTTGTAATGCTCAGATACAGAGCGACCGCACTTCCGTCGCGTCCGCACAGTGGAGGGTTATTTTCGGTTCTGGCAATTGCTATTTTGGGCCCACTGTGGGAGTTTCGAAATTAGAGTGGCCAGGCTGTTGTTATTTTGGTTCCCCTGTGGCATTAGTGTGCCTATCCCGACACTCGAATCAGCTGTTTTGTGTCTCTGGTTAGGCGCGAAATTAAAATTTGAATTATGAATACAATATTTGTATAAGACATGTCATCAGTTTATTGATAAAAAGTGGCCATATCAAATGACGTTCCGCGACGTAAGCCCCTTTCCAGTTTTGATTTAGGAGGTTTATATAGATAAGACTTCTCGACAGTATGTAATAAAAATATATTTCATTACGACTTTTTATGGCGTTGGTTCCATATAAAAGTGCAATATCTACAATCCAGTTAGTCAGTCTGAAATCAATTTTTATAATGCATTTAATATTCACATTATTCCTTGCCGTATTTGGCCTAATATCTTTGGCTAATGCGGTGGAATTTGTTCAAATCGGCAATAAAAGTTACTACTTTGAAACTAAAGAGTACAAGAACTGGTTTGACGCTGCCCAGTCTTGTCACCGAATAAACGCTGATCTTATATCCTTTGAATCCTACTTGGAGTGGCACTACATCAATTTCTATTTGTGGACCAACTATATTGACGACGTTTATTGGACCTCTGGAACAGACTTGGCTGAACAGGGCAGCCATCGGTGGTTCGAGACTGGAAATCCCATTGATCTGCAAATTTGGTATCCGGGTGAACCAAATAATTTGGGGGGAGATGAACATTGCGATGAAATTGGATCGAAACGAGAGATTGTAAATAGCCATTCATTGAATGACAACAACTGCAAAATTCCAAGGCGCTATATTTGCGAGGCACGCACGGAGAAATATATAGAAACTCTTGTAAAATAAACGGAATTAGTTAATTAATTGTGTAAAAGTTATCTGTTTTATTTGAAGGGTGATATTATAAAAACTCAGTGATTTCAAACTGCCAGGGCACAACGCCCGTGGAGCTGAGATACGTTGCGAATCCCTCTCTTATTGAACTTGAGACATTCCCGCTTTCATCCAATTGAACTGGCGAAGGCTCAAGGCCCATTAAAAAGGTGTTGGAGCGCCAATCCCCTGGAATGATGGCCATGCATTCTGTGTCTTCTTTCTCCAAGCCCCGCAGATAGTCCTCCCCCTCTTCACCAATAAGGAAGTTGTGCAAGATGCCAGTGGCAGTCACCAGTTTGTCTATTTGTGGCACCTCTAAGTTTATCTCCGTCTGCAACGCCCTAAATTTACAGTTCATTATGCCCAGGGCGTTTATCGCCACCCGGTGAGCGCGATTCAGTCGGTAGTTGAACATCTTTCTGGTTGGGTTTGCAGGTACCTCGTAGGGCTTCATTAGCCACGGTTGCAGGGTAAATCCCTGATCAGCAAGGATCACATGCGGAAGCTCTTCATCGAGACCGAGCAAACAACTTTCAGGCGGTATATTCAGCCAATTGCTCTCCATTGCATCGAACAAAGAGCTTTGGTTGAAAGCATCTGTCGAGCCCCCCTTGGAGCTGGCGTCTATGTGGAGGAACCGATGATGAGCGTCTACGAGAGCTAGCAATATGATACTGTTAAAGTTCCGGTAGTTGGAGTAGCTATCATCGACCTCGGCTCCGTCCCGGAAGGCTATGTGGTGCCCATCTATTAAATACAAACTTTAATTAAATTTCCGTGTTTCGAGTAAATAGAAAAAATTACCCACAGCTCCCAAGCAGTGGGGGAAATTCCACAGCTCCTGGAAGTCGCTGGCAATTTGAAGCCAAGCTTCCTCGGACCTGGGAATCTGAAGGAATGTTCTTTTTAAGCGTTTCACAATGGAAGCTAGGGTATCTGCCACTATGATCCGGACATCAGCTGTGGGAATGTGAAAAACGCCGGTGAGAGTGCCAAAAGACTCGCCGGTGGCCAGGAAGCGAAGGGTCATTTGCAGGCGAACTTCTGGAGAGGCCACGTTGCCCTTCCGCGAGTCCTGTAGCTCCAGTCTTCCGCGCAGGACGTGCAATAACTTCCGGTAGGACAACGAGGACATGCTGTGGAAGACTCGGAAAGTCTCCTCGCATTCGAATTGTATGTCTTTCTGGGGACTTTCAACATGATTGAGACTGTGTTCCTTCTGCCCCAGTCTTCTTAGCCTCTCTGCTTCGCAGAAGTCTATCACAGATTTCGAAAGATTAAGGATGTCCAGAATGGTTTCAATGACCTCTGACATTTTAATTTTAATTCAAGGCATCAGATAAAGAAAATCGCCAACTTCTTGGTTGCCTGCTTTTATTTTTGTATTAAGTTACTTCTCAGCTAAACGAGGAAGACGATTTTCTTGGACGTCCCGTGAAGACGGGTAAACGTCATCATCTATTTGTGAAATTAAGAATTCCGAGATGCTTGTTAAAATATTTAAGTTTGCAAACAAACTATTTATACATTGACTTGTTGATGGTAGATATACGATAATGATGTATGAGGCGATAGTCGATTGTTAAAAGTGACCGTATTATTTTGAGCGTGTATTTTTAAGTTTTTGTATAAAGATAATTAGATCCAGTATAGTGGTGTGAATAGTTAGATAAGGTTAGGGTGTGAAGTATATCTTATAAAATTATCTTAGCCATTTCAATGAAATTTGTCAACAAAAGTATATTATAATTTTACACACACCCTTCTTTCCTTTGCAGGTAGTATTTAAGTCGGAACGGCCGGGATCGGTCGACTATATCCTATAGCTGCCATATGACTGATTGATCGGAAATGCCATAACTTCGTTGTTTTTTAAGTTAGAAGGATGGGACTTCTTGTTTGAGCAAACAAATCCGATCTGCCAAATTATAAGGATCTGCCGACTATATACGATCCGATATATATATCATAATATAAGATGCGTGTCGCCACCTAGCGGACTGCATCTCAACTGCAAGTGTATATAAACTTCGGCCTTTCTTGTTTTTTTTAACGTTTATATTTATTAAAATTAACAGGTATACTGCTACCTGTAAGGCAGCTTGAACAGGTTGTAAATTCATTGTCGTTGTATCAATGTCATATTATATTACAATTGGAATTATTTGAATTTATGTTAATTAATTGATATATTGTTAGGAACTTTTATATGAAACGCAACGGGAGGTCATGCAGGTGGAATTTCTTATTCTGGGTCTACAAAGCAATCGTTTTGCCAGGGTATTGGGGTGAAATGGGCCCGCGTGGTCTTTTAAGTAAATGGATAAGTTTTTATTTTTCCCGCTTACCCCAATCTTTACATTGATTTTCTCTGAATTAAGATTTCTTTTCACTCATTATTTTTTTACCGCTCGTCGTTTTCTTTCGGCGTCGGATTGTGGCGCGCGTGTTTGAACTCACGGTTTTGGTAGTGGTTTGTTAAAGCCATTTTTTCTTGTTTCCATTGTGGATTGTGGAGATGACCTGCCAAGGATTGGTGGCTTCATACATCCTTTTCCTAGCATATCTGCTATAACGTTTGATATTTCTCTAATGAATTCTTTTTCTTATAAATTCTTAGAATCAGAGCTTTCTTGTAAAAGTTTCGATCCAGCCCAACCTGAAACCACTGTTTGCTGCCAGAGAAATCCCCCAAAAAAAACATGTCCGTCCTCTTCAGAGCTTAAGTCGGGAGTGTCCTCTCAACCCTTTTTGTGCACGTGCTGCTTACTGATATTTTTTTAAATTTATTTATAAGTAGAGGTGGTCGATAATATCGATAAGTTAACTGGCAGTTATCGGTACGAGGTTTGGTGTTGTAAAATGTCGCGGCGCTCCTGGTGTCGAGCCAAGAAACTACATTGTTATTACAGAAAGCAATTTTTGAATTGCGCGCCCAGAAATGCATCCCTGAAAATACCGCAAAACCATCAAAAATGTCAAACCCTATTTTTATTGAAAAATTGAATATGGAATAGCCTTTTAATTTTGTTTTATGTCAAAATTAGCAGTAGTGTCTCCCCGTTGGCCATCCTCGCGCAAATACCGGCGGAACGCCACGGCAAAAATACCGCGAAATGCAACCCTGACGACGAAGAAGCGAGTAGAGAAAAATTATTGAACGAAAAAAAAAAATTGAACGAAAAACAGAAAAGTCACCGTCGAAAACGTCGCAGCAAGTGAAAAGAAGCAATAAGCAAGAACCGGAAAACTACAGATCCGAGGAAAAAAAAAAGATTTCTTTCCCCCAAGTGCAGTGAGAGAAAGCCAGAGCCAAGATGAATGAGGAATACGACGCGATCGTGCTCGGCACAGGCCTGAAGGAGTGCATCCTCAGTGGGATGCTGTCCGTGTCCGGCAAGAAGGTGCTGCATATTGATCGGAACAAGTACTACGGCGGCGAGTCGGCCTCGATTACCCCGCTGGAGGAGCTGTTCCAGCGCTACGGCCTGGAGGCGCCCGGTGAGCGGTTCGGGCGTGGCCGCGACTGGAACGTGGACCTCATCCCCAAGTTCCTGATGGCCAACGGCCAGCTGGTCAAGCTGCTTATCCACACGGGCGTCACCCGCTATCTGGAGTTCAAGTCCATCGAGGGCAGCTACGTTTACAAGGGCGGCAAGATAGCCAAGGTGCCGGTGGACCAGAAGGAGGCCCTGGCATCCGATCTTATGGGTTTGTATTCCATTAACCCTTATTCCCCATACTTTTCCTATCCAATCTAGCAATTTGTGCAAATTGCCAGCTGTGCGCCAGTGTGTGTGTGTGTGTGTGGACTCGACTCTCTTATCTGAGCCGCCTCGCCTCTCCGGCTCTCTCTATCTGCCCTTTCTTTGTCTCCACTTTTACACTCGCTGGATTCCGTGGCTCTTGTTCGTGTTGTTGTTGTTGCTGGTCTTGCTTTCGACTGTGACACGTATTTGCTATCTGCACCCGAGCACTGTCTGTGTGTGAGTGCGAAAAACAGTTGTTTTTCGGCCGCCACATAATTTCCACACACCTTCCATTCTTTTGGCCCAGAATTTATACAATTCTATGGCCCTGCACTCTGATTAGAATTCTATCCACGAATTGGTGGAAAATTTAGTTAAATTTCAGCTCTGGCTGATTCATAGGCACTCTTTGCCTCTCCCCGCCTGCCGCTAATTGCTCGCTTCTGCACTACACCTGACATTCGCTTCAGTTGAATTTTGCGTTTTTCAATTCCTCTCCTTCGTGGTGTTGGCAACAAACTGCAATTAGCTAGTTTGGCCAACACGGTCTATTTATTTCTGATTGGAGTTTGAATTTTGATGAATGTATTTTTGAAAGACGCTTTTCAAAAGTCGTTTTGCGGGGCATTGAACCCTTTCACTTTGTTTTTTTTTTTTTTTTTTGGGAGGTATGCTTCAAAAATATACCACATTTTATAAAAATATCAATTTATAAATCTTGTAGTATGTATGAAGTCGTCAAGTAATTACATATTCAAATGTGACGACATTCATCTTAATGTGAGTTCCAGGAATTAAGCAATTCTATGAACTGTCTGAGCTTCAATAGTGGCAACGGAAAGTTGAACCGATGAGCATACATATGGCTTAAAGCAGTTGGTAAAAAAAGACAAATTGTTTTAAATTTGTATTGTAATTTTTAGGGATTTTATAGCTGTTCTAAAACTAAAGAAAAATATGAACTATCAACAATTTTATAAACTGTTTTTTTTGCCAATTTCCAACTTTATTTGCATTTTATGTACTTTTGTATGCTCCGCATGACGTCATTTTGTGGCCAAGCGGTTTTTGAATTGTCGGTGGTGGTAGCTCTCCGCCCCCTAAATTAAAGGTCTTACAGTCGTACGGACTGCCTTGTTGTTGCGTGCCTCTGTGTGTGTGTGTGTGTGTGTGGCATGCAAATGGAAATTGAAACTCAAAACCCAATGCCCGCACTCCCCCCTATGCAGATCCTGTTTCCAGGACTGACCAATATGGTAAACGATATTTATGCACACACATCCCATTCGCAGGCATGTTCGAGAAGCGACGCTTCCGTAACTTCCTCATCTACGTGCAGGACTTCCGGGAGGATGATCCCAAGACCTGGAAGGACTTCGACCCCACCAAGGCCAATATGCAGGGGCTGTACGACAAGTTCGGACTGGACAAGAACACGCAGGACTTCACGGGCCACGCCCTGGCCCTGTTCCGTGATGACGAGTATCTGAACGAGCCAGCCGTGAACACTATCCGGCGCATCAAGCTCTACTCGGACTCGCTGGCACGGTACGGCAAGTCGCCCTACCTCTACCCCATGTATGGCCTGGGCGAGCTGCCCCAGGGATTCGCTCGGCTGTCGGCCATCTACGGTGGTACCTACATGCTGGACAAGCCCATCGACGAGATCGTGCTGGGCGAGGGCGGAAAGGTAGTTGGCGTGCGCTCCGGCGACGAGGTCGCCAAGTGCAAGCAGGTCTACTGCGACCCCAGTTATGTGCCCGATAAGGTTAGTGACGAGAAAATAGTTAAGATCCTCTAATACTACTTTTCTATCTGACAGGTGCGCAAGCGTGGCAAGGTGATTCGTTGCATTTGCATTCTGGACCATCCGGTGGCCAGCACCAAGGACGGTCTGTCCACGCAGATAATCATTCCACAAAAGCAGGTGGGCCGCAAGTCGGACATTTACGTGTCGCTGGTGAGCTCCACCCACCAGGTGGCCGCCAAGGGCTGGTTCGTGGGCATGGTCTCGACCACCGTGGAGACCGAGAATCCGGAGGTTGAGATCAAGCCGGGTCTGGACTTGCTCGAGCCGATCGCACAAAAGTTCGTTACCATCTCGGACTACTTGGAGCCGATCGATGACGGATCCGAGTCGCAGATCTTCATCTCGGAGTCGTACGACGCGACCACGCACTTCGAGACCACTTGCCTGGATGTGTTGAACATATTCAAGCGCGGCACTGGCGAGACGTTCGACTTTTCCAAGATCAAGCACGAGCTGGGCGACGAGGAGCAGTAAACGGGGAGCGCGAAGAGAGGCCTCATCTGGTTATGGTGCATATGGACAGCTCAACATCAGCCACAAACATTGTAGATCGTCTCAGCGTCGTGGCCAAACCTTAAAAACATACCCAAGATAAATGAAAAACCTAAATAAACCCAAAACGAAAAAACAAAAACATTAAAGAAAATCGAGAAATTGTATTACGAAAATGCTTTTCCATCGAGAGATGAAGTTTTAGATGTGAAATGAATTGCTTGCTTCGCGCAATATTGGATATGCCTAGAAAATATATATATACACCTATATAACATAAATTATGCAGCATGCATTCGCGTATACATATATGTACGTCTATATAAATGTATAAATATGTGAATGTTAGGCAACTAAATCAAATTCACAGAACAGATTCAGCTTTTTGTGACTCGAGAAGGTGTAAGCCTCGACGTATGTACCCTCTCCCCCATTCGCCACCGATCGGCCAGTTAGTCACGAGATTAAGCTTTGATTTTAGTTGTACGACTATACAATAAAGTACATATATATATAATATATGAAACCATATATATATATTGTCTATGTATATTGCCCTCAATAGTTGCTTGGTTCCCCTTATTTGTGATCAACACAACATTTGTCGGCTGCCAAGGCCACAAAAACGCATTAAACACATAAATACCTAATTATATACATGACACTCTCACATCAATAAGCAGCATTATAATGGTAATTGTAATCCATGATAGAAAAAGATATTGAAAATGTAAACTGGCGAGAAATATTCATCGCTGCGTGCTGAAAATTATTGCATTGAATCGAGGCAAGGCAGGACACGAGAACCCAAGAAATTAAATAGAATCTAAAAAAGATTGTCAATGGTCTAGAGAACTATGGTATTCCGCATTTTCAGAATTTACATTTTTAATAAAAATTGAAAAAAAAGTATCGAGGTTGTATTGTTGTTTTTTAATAACAATTTTTTTTTTAGTAACTTTATAGTCTGTTGGCAACTAATCGGAAGTAGCTCAAACTTTTTTATTGAGCTATTTACCCAGCTCTTTTTATAGTACCTATGGATTTCAATTGCGATAAGGGTGATAAGGGTCAAAGAGTCGAGTATAAAAGGCCAGATCGGGGTATTCTAAGAGCAGTGTTGGCGAAATGTGTCTACAATTGGTTGTGGTTTTAGGCCTGCTTTCCCTTTCTGCATCACACTCTATAACACCTTTTATTGCAGATGGTGAGTTCAAAAATTAATATTTTTCCTCCAAATTCGAATTGATTATGTTTATTCAAAATATGATTATGTAACCCCAAAAGGAATCCCGGAAGGTCGAAACATTAGCACAGACCCATTTTTAAAGATTCGTAATGGCTACTACCATATCGAAAGTGCCAAGCCAGACAACTGGTTCGGGGCTTCCGAGTCATGCCACAGATTCAATGCCGAGTTGGTCGCGTTCGAAACCAAGGAGGAGATGGATGCTGTGGCTGAATATATTTCAGACCCGTATCTGCGAGGATATTGGACTTCTGGCAATGACCACGCTACAAAGGGAAAGCATATGTGGTTTTCCAATGGCCAGCCCATATTATCGGATCTGTGGTACACCAATGAGCCAAACGACTTCGAGGGAGATGAGCGATGCGTCATTCTTTTGTATAAAGAACCTTTGAACCCCCTAAGTTTTTCTGGACTGCACGATGTTGGATGTATGACTAGAAAATCACGCTATATTTGTGAAGCTCGACATCCGAAAACAGCCCCTTTTATTGTTATTTAAGAATTGATTAAGCTAATTTCAAATAATAAACATTGTTTTCGAAACTTGAAAATTTCGTCCATTTGCTCAGGTTCCCTTTCATTTAAAAAATAGTATAATTAATTTTTTGAATTTATAGAAATTCAGTTAAAAAAAACTTATTATATTTTTGTGATTTGTTAAAAATTCGTATTAGGTAAGATTTTTTTTAGGTTTTATTATAATTACTAATTTTTTTGTTGATTAATTTAAAACGTAATTTTTCAGAGAATCCGAAAATTCAAATTTTGAGGTCCTTCCATGAATTCAGTTCAAAAGAACTGATTCATTTAATATCCTTTTCAAAGTTCTTGGTTCCAGCTTAAAGGACATGAGTTTTATAGCTGTCAAATTTTGTCACGAAACAAAGGCGGTTGAAAGGAATGAGATTGAAAATTAAACATCAATTAACATCAGTTAACTTTTACACCAATTTTATAAAAATATTGTTAGAAAAAGACCCAAGCTTCTTCCTTCAAAAATGGCAAGGTTGTGTCATTTATGATTGTTCAGTTGTATGATGGCTAATAGGATATAGTCCGCCGATCCTTTGATCCAAAATATAATCTGTTTAAAGTCCCAATCTTCTTGCATACCAAACACGAAAGCATTTGGGTTTGCCCTAAATAGAATCCATAGAAAGTCCCATCCTTCTTACTTAAAAAAACTCCAAAGTTATAGCAATTCCGATCAATCAGTTATATGACATATTGTAGTATATAGTCGACCGATCCCGGCCGTTTCTACTTATATACTGCGTGCAAAGTATAGAAGGTTGTGTGGAAAGTTTGAAGACGGTAGCTTTAAAACTGAGAGATTCATTCACGTAGTAATGAAAATATTTATAACCAGACTGGCTGTCTGGTCAAGATTATTATTGTAAACGATAATACCCACTGAAACTATATAATAATACCCGACTATATAATACCCAGTACTCATTTCACTCACTCATATCCTTTTTTTCTATCAAGATTTATACAAAGCATAGATTCTAAAAATTATATTTTTGTTCATAATTTTTAGTGTTTGGAATCTCTTGTAGGAGAGCATAATATTAAGTCTGCATTCATCAAATATAATATTACATTTACGTATATAATTATAACTATAATTAGTATAATTATAAGTTTTTATTAATTTCGCTTTTACGCTTAAATAGCTAAGTTTTTATTTAGTTACACATTTGAAAATCATTTCCTTCAGGAAATAAGATTAGTCTATAATCTTTTTCAGGCGAAATGACTTTGATAACATCACCGGAAGAAAGAAATTAGGTTATTACCACCCTATTGGCACTAAATTTACTTTGCACTTTTTGGCAAATTTTGCTGATTAGATACATGGCCTTTGAATATAAAAGACCTTTGGAAAAATTCTTAAAGCAGTTGTAGTTCAATGTGTTCCCTATTCGGTATAGTGGTTTCTCTTTTGGGAATACTTTGCCTTGTAAAGGCCTACAGTATAAACCCATACATTGAAGAGGGTAAGCTATTACCACATTCATCGCAGTGTTTTTAAATTACATTTTATGAATCCTATTTTTATTAGGAATACCTAAAAGTGTCAACATAACTATGGATCCCTTTGTAAAAATAGGTAGCGGCTATTATTACATTGAGAGTTCAAAGGCCGTGAACTGGTATGAGGCCTACCACTCCTGTCGCAAATTGGGCGCCGATCTAATCACCCTAGAGACCCAGGTCGACCTGGAGTCCCTACAGGAGTATAATCTGACAAGTGGATTTTATTGGACTTCTGGCTCAGACTTGGCGTTCACGGGAAAACACGTTTGGTTCACAACCGCCGAGGCTATATCATCCGACCTATGGCTTCCTGACGAACCCAATAATGCGGATTGCAATGAACGATGTGTTTTACTTTCGATCGCTAACACCTTGGAAGATTCTGGCCTAAACGATGTAGCCTGCTCAAGAAACACCAGCTTTATATGCGAGTCTCCGACGCCAGTGACAGCGTCTTTTGTTATTTGGTAGTTTTTTTTATGAGAATGAGTTATTGGACCAGAATTAGTGGATAAATTACAGGACCATATCCGGCGATTTATTTTCAGAACCTTCAGAAAATACTGGTAGATTGGTAAAGTTTTCAATAAAATTAGAATCTTCTATTGAAGAACTTCAAAACATTTATTTTATTTTTCGTTCGTGTAAAAAGTCAAAGAGGAATCCCGAATCCCACAACTTCCAAAAGTTATAAAGTTCTTTTTGGGGAAAATAAAAATGCAAGCGTACTTGGTTTATTAGCTCCCCAATAAATTTAAATCACGTAGCTATAAAGGTTGTAGTTATAGCCAAGAACCACCTCATGCTCACCAAGTCCTTTTAGTCCTTTTTTCTATCTCGCTCTGTGACACAATTGCAAAATCCGCAGCAAGTGTCTGGAATGCATTTGAAATACTTGACCCTCCTCCTGGCAGCGCCTTCGCCTCTCGTCCTGGCAAGTGGGAAATTCTTATTGAATTGCATGTGGCATGCCACACGAGGCAGAGCCTGTTCCGCTCTTGCCATTTCACGAGGTCCTGGAACCGGAATCCTGTCGAAGCTCGGGGAATGTGCAAAATGCTGAGAATGCTCCTCTCGATTCCTGTTAGTTTTAATGCTGTCGCTGACAGTTTAAGTTGATTTTTTTTTCCCACAGCTTCCACTTTTTTTACTTTTATTTTATATCATTTTATTTGCTTTTGCGTTGGTGACCTGTCCAACAAAATGCCGCCAGCATTTTTCCAATTTCCGCTACCAAGAAAACGCAAAAGGGCCAAGACGTTTCGCATTCCTTTTGATTTTTTGTGCACTGAACTTTTTAACTTGGCTGAAGCTACAAGTGTTTTGTCGCACTTGAAAAAATAAGTTACGAAATGTATGAAATATAAAAATGATAAAACGACTTATTTTTAGATTCTATTGTGCTGGTTTTGATCAAGTTTATTGAAGGCAAGAAATGCCAAAATATACTTTCCACAATCAAGAAAACCCACTCATTTAGGAAGAAGTATTTAACCTAAGGCTTTGAGTTATTTATGTTTAAATACATTTTTTAAAGAAGAAAAAATATCTAAAATAATTGGCCATTTCCAGAGAAGAGCTCCCAGATTAGCCTCTTCATTTTAAAAGTTTGGATCAATGTCCAGCCTGAATTCCTGTCACATTTGCCATCTGCAACTATGCTTTCTGTTGGTTGATTTGGCATTTGCACTAGGAAATAGTTTTAACTACCACCGAACATTTCTCCATTGGGGCGATGATGATGATGATGGCCGTGTGGCTGAGACCGAGAATGAGTCGGAGGCTGATGTGGCCAAAACACGTCGCCCCAAAGCTGGTCAAGTCTTTCACCACATTTTTGCTCCTCCGGCGTCCTTCTTGGATTTGTTGTTTTTTGCGAACGCGGTCGAGCTGGAGGAAAAAAAAACATCGGATGGAAGGAAAAACAGCCAGACCAAATTTGTAACTGGGCAAATTGAAGTCAAAACTTTGGCGCTGGTCGCAGCATGCAAGTCACATACATTGGCCTGATAGAGGGGAGGCAGGGGCGTGGAGAGGTGGTGGCAGGAATGGTGGGGCACTGGTTAGATGGAGCATGATGTCGACGCAGCACTGGCAGGCATGACTAAGCTAGCTGCCCATGGCTGCTCGGCTGCCTGGCTGCCTGGCTGGTCCTGTCCATGTCTGCATCTATATTCGTGTCCTTGTTGCTGATGCTCCTGCTTCTGGCCATGCAGGACAGGCTAACGAGCCGGGCTGGGAAGGGGAGCAAAGTGGCATCGCGTCGGTCTCGTAATAACAGCCAACCGCAAAAGCACACACACAGATACAAAAACCAAAACACACACTTGACACAGACACACAGACACACACACACTCACACACTCGCAAAACAAAGCAACAAAATGATGCCTTTGGGGTCGGTTGACGGTGTTCGAGCCATGATTTGGCGGCTTATGGACATTGTCCATGTGCAGCGGCAAAATTGACGCAGTGGACATGACCAGGCCAACACTTACACTCGCACACACATCGACATCCATTACATGCGCATTAGGTCATGTTGAATATAATTCTTGGCCATTCCTTAGAGCGTAATGTGATTAATTATACAAGTTATAAATATAATGCATGCGACATGTTGTCTCCTCCGCTGCTGCGGCATCACCGTCAGCCGTCGCATCATTATCCTGAGCGACATCCGTTACAGAAAGGACCCTAACAACAAGATTAAGGAGCACAAATTATGACAACACAGCAAGAAAATTAATTTAACTAATTGTGATAGATTTACACTTTAAACAGTAATGGAGATAAAACATAAGGGAAAATACATTTTTGTTTACATGTTTTATTTTAGTCATTCAAAATTAATTTTATAATTTGTATTAGACCAAAAATAAGTGTAATTTCCTTTAAAAATGTGTGCATTATTCCCCACTATTTCCACCTTCAAGTCTATTTTTATACATTCTCCTTACAAGTCTAGTAAAAATCCTTTTATGGGTTATATGTGTACTTAGCATTTTCTTACAGTCGAGGATTGTGTTCCTTTGGCTGCTTTTCAATTACTTGCACTTCTTATTGCCTCTGCCGTGGTTATTGTTGTTTAGCATTTTCTTGCCATTGGCCCAAGAGCTTGTCAACAACTTCATTATCGCTTGCGACACTGTGCCATATCATCCCCCACCATACCACCACCACCACCCTTTCTCGCCAGCAAGCAATACCCCTCCCACTGGCCGCACTTTCGCCTCTTACTAGACAAGCAAATTTAAATCAATTAAGTAATCTTATTGCCACTGCCACTGGTGCTGCTGCTGCTGCTGCTCCTGCTTCAGCTGCTGCTGCTCCTTTTATTGTTGTTGCTGTTGCCACTTCAGCTGCAGCGCTGAAGATGCTCTCCGCCTTTTGCCATTTGGCATTGCCTCCTTTTAGGCACTACAACCCACACACACACACACACACACTCGCCCACTCACGCATGCACTCACACGCACTCGTGCACTCCCCCACATGTGTGTGCTATTGTGTGTGTGTGTATATTTTTGTGCCTGTCTGCTGCTGCCGTTTGTGTTGTTGTCTGTTGTTGTTGTTGCTGTTTGCTGGCAAACTTTTGCTGTGTTGCATATTTTGTGCAGATTAATTAAATTGCTGGCATGAAGCCGGTAACCAAAAAAGGCGGCGGCGGAATGAGGGCGGGGTTAAGTGCGAAAAAATAAAGAGTGAGTGGGAGAGGGAGAGGGGAGGAGTAAAGGAGAGAGTGGCTGGAGGAGCCAGGGTGGCTGAAATCCTTGCTGCACTCTTTCGACGACAGTGTTCAAATATTGAAGTGCATTATTAAATGTTTTTCTCTATAATTCATGGCGGGGAAACAACTAACAAACAAACACTCTCAACTATCCTCCTCCCCACAGAATTTTCAAGAAAAGTTAATTTTCCGCAATTAGTTGAAAAGAAATGAACAAGCCGAGAAGTTTGTTTTGGGGCGTTAACTTGTAGGACGCCATTGTAAATAATTGGGTCTCATTAAATAATTAACATCGAAAAAAGTGGGTGCACTACTTTTTACTGTTTCAACATTTTAAGCTTTATGAAGTTATCGAGTTTTATTTTACACCTTTAATGGATATGGTGAATTTTAATAAATTTAAAATTTTTAAATATATATATAATTTGTAAATATATTTACTATCGGTAAACGTATTGCCATTTAAAAAATATTGCATTTTGTAGTAAAATTAAATATTTTAAGACATTTTAAGTTTCCAAAAATGGTCATTCTTCCGAGTGTCCTGAAAATTAAATAAAGATAGTATTTCTAATTTTTTCGTTCTAATTATCAGTTCCTTAGTTGAAAGATCTAACCCATATACATATCCCGGAGTCAAAATATGAATTTCAAGAGAGACTTACTAAAATATTTCAAAATAAAAATGAATATATTGAAAATCCTCCAGCTCAGAATTACCTCTACCTTGTACAGAACTCTTCTTCAAAATAACATTAAATTACTGTTATTAACTATGTTACTTAAAATTTGTGAAAGCTTTCTGTAAAACAAGGAGCTAACAGAAACACATTTCTGTAAAAAGAATGTTCAGTCTTAAACAAACGCGTCCTCTGCACGATGTTAGCCTTAACAGAAGGGGAAACTCTCTTAGTTAGGACAACATTCAAAGAGAAAATCCATGTACAATATTAGCCAATGTTATTAACAGTGAGGATAACAGTTAGCCGAAAGACTTGAAGTTGGCAAGAAATTTATTGCTTCCACTTCGTGCGCTTAGGAGAAAGTTTTCTCGTAGGAAAAGTTTTGGGCGGATCTTGCATGAATTTTATTTCCCAATTAGTGCATAAGTTTAATTATTGCTGGCTGATTATAAGCTGGAAAATCCTTAAACAAATTGCTATATCAAGTGCGTTTAAGCATCATTCGCATGTAAACGAAGGACATGTGGCGCCAATTGTCTGCAGCCCTTTGAACCTTTGGCGTTTGTTAGCAATTAAATGTATTCACTTGAGGGAGCATTTTGCCATTGAGACTGGCCAAAGGCGGTGTTCCAAAGGTTGCCTCCAGCAATGTATATAAAAAAGTCTTGGCCAACTTTTCTTGCGGCCAACAATGACTTTTGTGAAAAGTGAAGGCGCTGCATTTTGGGTTTGAGCCGTAAAGAAGACCAAGAGAAAGACCATTTTATCCCCCTTTGAATTAAATTTATTTGGTTTAAGAATTGTTGGGCTAACAATTGAATACTGTTGAAGTCTTTAAACCAATTATTAAATTTCATAAGGGTACTTTGAGTAACAAATATTCTTTAAATGACATTCTAGCAAAGGAGAATAAATAAAAATGTATTCAAATTTGAATTCGAAAAGCATAGCAGTTTAGCTCCTGCATATTGCAAAAACGTATCTTCTTCATAGTTTCGGCCAAGGTAACAATTTAAAATTCAAGCCATCAGATTCTATGGATTGCAATGCATTCTCATTTCAATCCTTCATCTGGCATTTTATGAAGTATTTATCTTACTTTACCAAAATCTCAATGTGTTTGTTCTCGTTTCGTGTTGTCGGGCATGTTTACACTTTTCCTCCTTCTCGGGCTGTCACACAAATACCCACAAACGCACAAACGCCGAGGAGGTCCTGGCTGCGTCGACTTGGCATTTAAGTGCCATATAAATTCATTTTCCCCACTCACACACCAGCCGAACAGAGCCACACTGGCAGTCATCTTTTCACCTAGTTTTTATGCAGTTTCCCTGGCATTTCCGCTGCGAATGCATTTTAGAGGGCATCCTTTTCCTGCATATCCTGCTCCCCATCCTGCTCGCTTGCCCCTTTAAGTATGCAATAATTTCCCTTTGGCTTAGAAGCCAGCCAACTCCGGCAATTGTTGCTCGCCTTGAGTTATGTTACGGTGGACAGACGGACTCTGCGACACTCCGTAAATTATCCTGGAAACGGCAGAACGGCAAACGGCACAGACACCAAAGACAATGGCCGCTTAATTGCTCTACTCTATATTGCGATGCCATTAGCCGATAAGGCAGAAAAATTACCCGAAAAACGATGTCCGGAAGCGATCGGAGCCAAGTGGGTTGGATGGCTAAGACCCCGGCTTAAAGCCAGTTTTAAAACGCTGCAGGGCCGGCTACGGCTGTGGCTCCTGCTGCCATGGCTGCTTCCATTGCCGCTGTTGCAGTTTGAAATATTGTGACAAAACGTATTTTACGCTTACTCCAGAAAGTCCTTTCCTGTTGCCAAAACGGCAGCTGTGTTTACCTTGAAATTTTGGTTTTCAATAATATTTGGGTTTGCTTTCCCTCTGTCCGTGTGTGTGTGTGTGCGTCTGTGTCTGTATTTGTGTGTATGTGCGTGTGTGTGTGTTTATGCGCGCTGGTGCATATGTATGTCTGCAAGTCTGTATGTCCTTTGCAAAAATAGCAAATGCATAAATGTGTGGCCACGCAGGGCAAAAGGGAAATGGCAATCCGGAGAAAGCAGAAGAAAACTACAGGGTTGCGGGAGTGTGTGGGTGTGGGGGAGATCGGTGAAAGTTCAGCGGTGTTAGCGTTATCTGTGCAGCGACAGCCATATTTACCTGCCAAGCCAAAAGATACAAGAAAAAAATAGAAAAGGATACACCCATATGTATGCACGTACGTGTATGATAGCTACTTGAGTTCAACGGCGAAATTTCTTGCATTTCCCGTAGTTGTGTGTTTTCCTGTATGTCGAGGGGATTCCGACCCGAAATGCACCCTTCGCCTGTAAAGCAAGAAACGAACTGCAAATGCTCTATTTTGTGCAAAAGAACCTGATTTCATTTAGGGGATGAGATTAAAGTTAGTTGGTAATTTTTAATGAAGCCTTACCATATTGGGTTTCCTGTGGATGTGATCTCTTCAAACCTCAATGTCCTTCCAATCAGTGACTTTTACTTTTAGCTTGAGGCACTTTTAGGTCCTCCCCCACCCACAGAAAAGTACCAGACCCTGCACCCTTTCGGCTCCTTTTCGTGGCTTATCACAGGACGTGTCCATTAGCCAAGCCTGTTGGCTGTTTGGCTGCATTTGCCGCTTCCTGTCAAAATGCCACATTAGCTGAAGCTCTGACTGCGATTCGAATCTCGGTTTCTGTCGATCTGCATAGTCTACCCTATCCCGGGTACACTGAACAAATGTGGTATGGAATTTAAAGGTTTCCATATAAATGAAAGCAAACTATATATTGTCTAGCGGATTGTCTTCATAAAGAATATAAGCAAAAATTCATCCACAACATTTTTGTGTGTTTATTAAATTAGCTTTTGTCAAATTTCATATTTTAATATTTATAGTCAGAGTTCATATATGAAACATTTTAATGGGTAGCGCTGCATATACATATGTACATACATACAAGCATTGCTCATTTTTCGAAAAGCATTCCCTTTGATGACTTATTTTTCCCGCATTATTTTTTTAGGGTGTACATTTTTTCTGCGACTGCCCCCCAGAATTATCCCCGACGTCCTAGAGCTCGGCCGTGTGTGCGTGTCTGTTTTTAGCTATTTTTATACGATTTGCTATTTTTTCCGGATTTTTGTTTGCCATTGTTGCAGCCCCCTACCCTCTGTTCCGAATAACTGAGAATTCTACCTTCTTTTTTGCCTTTTGGTTTTCGCATAAAACTGACGCCAAATTTCTTTGGCGTCAAGCAAGGCACAACGCTCACTTACACACGCAAACACCCACACACCGATAGCACCCACACAATGAAAACCCACACAAAAAAAAAACGAAAATTGTTGGTTTAGTTGGTGGTTCTGACTTTTCGCGTTGTGTCTCTTGCTTTTTTCACAGTTCGATTTTTCAGGTTGTGCAGGGGTGTGTGGTGTGGGGTGTGCTTGTATGCAGAGTAAAAAAATATCAAAAAATAATAAATGCGTTGCCCCATATGTAAGGATGTCCTGGTGTGTGTGCGAACAGTTTGTCAGTTTCAGTGGGAACTTCCTTGCCATTTGCCACCCCTTTGCCACCTGCGTGGCAACAAAAGTTTTGCCTTCATGCATATTGGTAATTTATTAGCATAAAATGCCAGGAACCCGTAAATAATGCACAAACATTTTGTTGTTTTCCCAACATTTAGCTAACATTTTGCTAACCTCCAGGCAGGCCCTCGCCATACCATTTGAATGCAACTTTCTATGTGTGCACTTCTATATATTTGTGCACTTGTCCATTGGATAGATTTTATTGGTTCTGCTGGCTTGCCACTGAGCATAAAATTCATTTCCGCCGCATTTCTACGTCGCTCACTTGTCACAGGGGCAGGACAACGGTGGCAACGGTGCCAGGACCTGAGGTAGGACCTGTGTGGAAAGCAAGCATTGCTGCGTGTCTTTTGCTTCTCCGCATTTTTACTCGAACTTCATTACATTCGCAACTGAAAGCCATCCTCCCTGTCCTCCTCCACACCACTACCCGACTCATGGGAAGGCGGAGTTCAATATTTCCGTTAAAAGCGCCACAGTTTCTTCGACTCCTAGTTGAAGTCTCCTTCCGGGTCGGGGTCTCCATTTTGGGTTCGGGCCGAGTGATTTCCTCTAGCCATTGACACATTTGACACATGACAAGTTTGTTTTTTTGGCTTAAATTTGTTATGGCACCAGGAGCTGCACCCTGAATTATTTCTAAAAAAATCAGCTCGTAGCATTTTCATTTTATACAAAATATACTCAGCTTTAATCTGCTGCGACCGGAAATAGCAACTATTTGAAAATAATGTTTGTCTGAGAAAATGACACATTTTACTTGGATTTAATTTTGACTTGGATTTTATATAGATTTTCTGATTTTCCTGTTGAATCTGTTCAATATTTTCCTGTTCATTATTAAAAAATCATTAGATAAAAAAGATAGAACATATTTCACTTTGATATTCGAAGAAAAAAAAAATAAAAAGAAAAAATTGATTAAACTTCATTTTGAGCTTAGCAACATGGCCGGCACAATTCAATTAGGTGAAGGCCATAAAAACATGTATATTTTGTGAATAAAATTTGTTTGTTTACAAGCTTACAAGCGAAAAATACAATGGTTTAAATTAGAGAACATGAACTTAAATTAGAAGTGCAGACTTGTTATAAACCACTCTACTGATGTATGAATTTTTAACATAATATGTGGCTGTCTTTTCAAAGATTTTTTTTTTTATCAAAATGCAGATAGAAAATTCATATGGGATGCCTTAGAAGCTCCGTCATAAATTGGACCACAAGTTATTCATTAGACGGCCCAAAGACATTTGCCATGATGAGGCACCGAGACTGGCGGGAGTCGAAGGACGCTGCCGAAAAGAAAAATCCTAACAAATTCAGCGACCCAATTCCGGAGGCGAATTTGTTGTTTGTTAATCACACAAAATGGTTGAGGGCCGAAGGAGACAACGGCGCGATGACGGGGACGACCTTAATTTGGTGGCTCGTTGTACCTTTTGGCCATAAATAATTAGCCATTTGTCTGTGGCATACTTAACAGGCCATTTGCATGCACCCAAAAAAGGGGGCCCCCAACAGGGGCGGTGTAAAAAAGGGGTCTGGGGTGTTGGGTGGTTGGGTGTATATATAACACATAGCCTACTTAATGGCGCCAAATGTTCGTTAAATGTTTCGTCGTTGCGGTATGCGAATTGTTTTAATTGAAATGAAAACGCGTAAATTTAAGTGAAATGGTTATGTGCCCATGTTGTGTTTGCAAGTGTGTTTGTTTTTCTATTTGCATTCAATTTCACTTTGCAACAAACACACAAACGGCACAGCAACACAAACAACACAAAACAGGCAAATTGCAATGGACACTGGAAATGGACAAAGAGCCAAAAAGGACGAAAGGGTTAGGAGAGTAGGTAGGGAGTGGCAACTAGCAAAGTGTTTATTAACTTTGGCTGTTTGATCCACTTTGCCCGGCAGTTACCCCACCCATCCAGCTGATCCTTGGCTCCTCCACCGCTTCTCCATGCTCCAAGGATGTTTGCCATGTGGTGGCAGCAGTGGTGGGGATGGTAGTGTTGCTGGTGGTGGCAGTGGCAGTCACATACAAAAAGTGCCTGCATACAAACGCACGCAAATGAACGAGGCAACGAGTGAATGAATGAATGCACCAAAGGGGGAGTTCACCGTACCATCCCCACTCCCACCAACAATCACACACACACACACACAGAGAGAGAGAGGAAGGGAGCGGATAATTCAAATGTAATTTACAAAAGCACTCGTTTGATTTGTTACTTGTGCCATTCTCCCCAGTATCTTTGCCACCGCCGCCGTCAGCATCCTTTCCAGCTATATCTGCATCTGGCTGGGTATTAAGCGGGGCAGAGGGGTGCCTGGTGGCTGGTGGCTCAGTAAATTAGTTGGTCCTGGCTTTTGGCTAAAGGCTGCATCCGAACCAAAAGAAAGGGGCGCGCATTGGCTAACAAGCACCAAACCGAAAGACCAAACTCAACAAACAAAACAGCACAGAAAATACAAAACAAAAAAATGGCAATAAAAAGCCAAGGCAGTTCAGCTGATGAAATTCGTATACCCTTAGGGCTTACGTTGGTAATTGTTAAACATGTTTAGATAAGAAAAGGGATAACGCAAGGATTGAAAATCTAGCAAAGCGAATCGCGGGTAACATAAATTCCAATATCAACACTAACTCCATTTGAATGTTTATATCATGAAAAAATTCCATTGTCCCATGAGAAGGATACCCAAGTGTAGGATAAGAGTAAAATAAGTCTCCCATGGATTCGCTTCATTCATTCAGTGAAAAATGCAGAAGAAAGTCCCTCTGTGGCCCTCTATTATTTGAATTGAATTATCTAACTAATTGGATCGGGTCGGCTAACACCGAAAGTCAACTAATTAGGCGCCCACAAATTATAACAACATTTATGCCAGATATATTCATGGAGATACCGAGCAGTCACTACGAAGTCAAATCCCAGACAGACCCGACACGCTCCTCTTTAATTGCCACCAGATTAAATTAATGCAAAGACAAATGGATATAGTATATCAATAGACAGTTTATGTTTCGGCAGTTGGGACGTCGTGCCTCCGGGGTGCAAGTCCACGGATCAGACTAAAGTTTGTTAAACCTTTTGGCCAAAGGACACGTACCACAAATTAACTAAATGAATGGAATTTATTTTGTTGAATGAAAACGAAATGAGAGATAACTACACCCATTCCCTTCGGACACGTATGTGTAAAGGGTCTTGATTGATGCGACTGGGAATAAATTAAATCCTGGCAGTTCAGAACAAAAAATAAATGGACACTTGGTGTACTTTTTTTCAAAGCTCTTGTTGGTCGGAAAGCTTAAACTCATTAGGTGTTATTACTAACAATTTGGTTTTCAAATTAGTTTATCTTGAATCCATACAAATAGTCATTATCGAAGGTATAAATAGTACAGCCTTGGAAATAAAGTTTGTAGTTTGCTGTCTGGTTTTGAAATTTTGTTTTCTTAATTTTTCTTTTAGATTTTAATTTAATACATCCATATCATATATGAACAAAATTAACTCTATCGGTACAATAATTGATTGATAATTTTGTTTAAATCCAATTCCAGAAATTTTACTACTCTCTGGCTTTGGGCTCTAAAATCATCATAGAATCATCTTTTAACTGAAACATGACATTCCCATCTGCATATAAATAACTTTTTCTTAGTACACCTTTCGTCATGTACCTGTGACTACTCATCGCAATTTCATCGCAATGTTCATCTCTTCCTGAATTGTTTGGCTAGCTGCTTTGCCAGATATTCATACTTATGGGCTTTCCTGTTGAAGACCAGCAATGTTTACCGTTGAGGAAGGCAGTATCAGTGCCGGATGTCCAATAGCGATCATCCTGGAAGTTATCCCACAAATATTCATCAAGGATGTGTATGGAAATACAGTAGAAAAGATTTTTTTATCCGACAAGTACAGTCCATACAGTTCCTTTTTCTTTTCTTTCAATATAAAGGTACATAAGGTCCATTCTTTCAAGGATTATCAGCACCAAAGGTAGCGCCACTTATCGATGGCAACGACGGTAGGCGGTAGTTCCGACAATGAAATCAGTACTGTACTCCAACTGCAACCGCGAGTCTTAAATATTTGGTGGACATTTGTCAAATACTTTTAGGAAAAGCTCATCTCCCATCTTTCATAGAAAGAGCCGTCACAGCAATTACCATTTGTATTGGCTTATATGATGAAGCGAGACACCCTGTGTATAATCTACTCAATCTACCTTGAAATACTTGTAATAAGCTCCCTTATGTACCGACCTAGTATTTAGTACCGACCCTACTTATATCGCAATGGAGGGCAGTCCATGTAGGTGACGAACCACACGCTTTAGTGAGCGCGAGGAGGTTGGCTAATTATTTTTACAAGGCTTTACAAAAATAAAGTGCTGATTTACCACAAATGGGTAAATATTTAATCTGATCACTTCCCTAAAATCAGGTATTAAATGATGTCTAAAATACACAGATAACCATAGGTTTGCTATTTTTTGATTAAACTAAATTGATTTAATTTTAAAAATGTTTATTTCTTATTATTATTTGAATAGTAAACATAGTATAGTTAGAGGTCACATATTAACGTGCTTTGAATATAAAACGCCTTTTTAAATCACAGTTTTTGTCGTTTAGTCTGTGACTATTTGTTAAATCTCTTTTGTAACACATTTCATCACAATGTTCAGTGCCTTCGGAGTTGTTGGGATCCCCGGCGATCCAAATATTAAGTACTTTTGGCTTTCCAGTTGAGAACCAAACATGGAACTCCTGCATGGAACTCCGGAAGTTCAATACAAATTATCTATGTTGTTGTCCCATAGCTATTGATCAAGTAAACGCCAGTTCAGGGATCAATATAATAATTCCCATTTCCGATCTCAACAAAAGTTACTGCATTAAATAGGGGAATTATTCCCACGACGGTCGGATAACAAAACCACGATGGAAATATGTATGTTACGGAATCTGATTAAAAATCTCCACAATTTTGTTCTTATAATATACCTTTTGATTAGGAAGTGAATTGTAAGAGCTCATTGTTTATATTAAGCTCTATGATAAAATAAGATAGTTTCTAAGAAAGTTAATTAACGATTTCACAAATATAGAAAGCTTTTAAAATTTCTTCTTCATTTTTTACTACATGTTATTAAAAATATTTATTATTCTCTATTATAAAATATTTAACTAATATTAATTGGTAAATGACTCTAAAATTTATTCATATAATCAGAAAAAATAATGATTGTTCCGATTTTTTTTAATTAAATGCAAACCTCAGAAAGTCATAAATCTTACACATTAGCAAAAATTAAGATACAAAAACGATAAAAACTAGCTTTTCTTTGCGCGTTTTTTAAACTGTGTAGTCATTAGCTAAAAAACAAAAATAAAAAGGAAATAGCTTTAAATATTTGGCTTAGTCTTTTAAGAATGTTTCTGAAAATTGAATATTTTTTTCTATTGCTCTGGGGATATGTTTCCCTTTTCAAGAGCGAAGAAATACCAAAAGGGATCAAAAGTGGTATGAACTGGAGACCATTTCTTTTAATTATTGAATTTGTTTATCTTATTTTAGAAGCTACCGGATTCTTAAACCTCCAGAACGCTCCTTTTGTGAAAATTGGAAATAATCACTACTTTTTCGAGTCAAAAAAGGAAACTAACTGGTTCGATGCTTATGAATATTGTAGAAGTATGGATACGCATTTAATTACCTTTGAGACCATGGATGAGTGGAATTTAATTAGTGAATATATGAAGGATAAAGAGATGACCAACTTTTATTGGACATCTGGCACAGATTTGGCAAATCACGGAGAACATAAGTGGTTTTCAAATGGAAAACCAATAACATTGAATATTTGGCGGATAGGAGAACCGAACAATTTTGGTGGCAACGAACATTGTGATGCTTTTTATATATTTCCAGCGACACAACACAGTGCACTGAATGACGAGGAGTGTGTAACTTTGAGAAGGTTTATCTGTGAGGTTCCCAAATCTTTATCATCTTCATATTGAAATTTTTTGTGTGCCGTACATCAAAAATAAAGTGTGTACGTTTTGAGTTTCAAGAACTTGTTGCTTGATGTCCAGATGGACCAAATAATTTCAATGTTACTACCATTACTAGTATGCTACCCGAATTATGTATTAAAATACAGAGATAAGAGAAGAATGGGAATGTAAGATGTTACCTAGCCCAAACATATATTTGTCAGGTAGCGAGTCCAAAAACTATTATACTAACAAATCAAGCCAATATAAATGAAATATACTTCAAATTAAATAAATACATTACACACCCGAAACTAAAGCTGTTAAAAGCGAAACCGTTTTCTCTTCTTAGGTAAGCTATAAAAAAATAAATATAAGAAAGTATATATTCCCAGTGAGAAATGTTAGAAAAGATTCTTGCCATTATTTTTTTGGTCTTTTGTTTGTGCTGGCCAACCCGATCGCAGTCTCGAAGTGTAATTATTCAGGAATTGCAGGGTAAACCAAAATTAAATCAACCACATGGTTTAAAATATAATATAACATAATAATTATCTTTTCTTTAAAGTAATACCATGGAAATTAAAAGTGAAAATCGAATCCTTTCAAAGAGTTGGAGGTGGATGGTATTTTGTGGAGACAATGAAAAGAGCCAGTTGGTTTGAAGCCTTTGAGGAGTGTCGTCGACGTGATTCTACTTTAATATCATTTAATATTCCTGTCAAGTGGAATGAAGCAATGCAATTGTTGGACAAGCAAACAGCGAGTTTTTGCAATAATTTTTGGACATCGGGAAGCTCAAATGGACATCCTGGGGTATTCAATTGGTTCGGCACTGGTACTGATATTAAAATAAATACGTGGCTGCCACATATAAATATGAAAGTAACGAATGAATCGAATTGTGTTGAAGTGAACATTGAACATGAGAATAAAGGATTAAGAGCTGCCCCCTGCCTTCAGCCAAAAGGATACATCTGCGAGGTTAAGAGACCAAAGGGTTTTGTGATCATAGCTTGGTAGACATTATAATTTATTTTTTTTATGTTGATCAAAATGACTAATTAAAGCATTAGGTATGCTTGGAAATGAGAGGACGTTAAAAATCTACATGGTAGAAAATTAAATGTAATACACTTGTATATGAAAGCTTATTAAATCGATAACTTGCGGTATAATTGCCTCATTTTAGATAAAATAAACAATTTTTATTTTAACCAAGTAGTGGGAAAAATGTTGGCGATGCCTTTTAGAGGTTTTCTCGTTTCCTTTTTTGGAGTAATAGCTCTATCTGGGTCTATTAGAGTTCAAACAGATGTAACGAATGGTAAAAATGATGATTTACAATTAATTGTTTTATTTAAATTTGTATGTTTTGATAGGAGCGTCGGGTAATATATACCTAAATCCAGCACCATTTATAAAACTCGCAACGGGCTACTATTACTTTGAGTTCAACAGGAAAACCAATTGGTTTGAAGCCTACGAAGCCTGCCGGAGAATAAACGGTCATTTAGTGTCCTTCGAAACATGGGAAGAATTGGAGGCAGTCGTTAGGTACATTAGGGGAACCACTTACACCGATCGCTTTTGGACTTCCGGCACCGATTACGCCCACCACGGTCACTACGTATGGTTCGCCACCGGAAAGCAAATCGATCTCGACATCTGGTGGCCAAATGAGCCCAATAATTTCAATGACGCGGAGCACTGTGCCGAGCTGAGTATTAATACCCAGACTAACCAGTTGAAGGGTATAGCGGACGTAGGATGTGTACTTTCCCGAGCATATATCTGTGAGGCCGAGGAAGCAACAACTGCTTCCGTGGCAATTTGGTAGCTTCGTTTTTAAGGGTTTTGATCTTCTTTAAATGTTTAATGGTCTTATTTCTAATTTATATCAATAGATATAATTAAGTATTTGAAGAGATTTTGTCAGATAAAGCGAGATGTTTAATACACTCTAAGACAGCTCCAATTTCGATTCAATTTTTAACACTTATTATGTTCTGGAAAACGAGAGGGAAAGGGTGTATATAGTCCAATGGGTATCTTATAGCTTTAAAAAAAAAATTATCAAATATTTATTGTATTTGAATCCGCAAAATAGCATATCCGTAACTAAGTTGCCAAAAATAAAGATTCAGTCATGCGGTTACAAAAAAATATAATTTTTATATGTGTCGTATTTAAACCCGCAACCGTCAATAGAAGCTTATGTTTGGAATGGAGCGAAAGTTTTTTGGATTCTGTTGGGTTGTCTTCTTAGGCTGGATATCGGAATCTAAGGCCTGGAAAGTAGCACCAACAATTATTGAAGGTAAATAATATTGATTTTTACTATAAAGACCTATGTTCGAAATAGATGTACCGTCCAATTAGGTGTGCCAGATTTCTTGAAGTTCAAGCCAAAACCGTTTGAACAAATTGGAGACAGATATTATTATATTGAAACGAAGAGAAAAACGAATTGGTTTGAGGCCTATGAAGAGTGTCGTCGAATGAATTCCTTCCTGGTAGCCTTTGACAGTATGGATAAGTATAAGGAAGTTCATAGTCGTGTCAAGGGTTCAAGCTCTTTTCCGAAAAACTACTGGTCTTCCGGAACCTCCAATTCACATAGAGGAAAATTTGTGTGGTTCAGCACTGGCTATCCGATTGAACTAAATAAGTGGCTGGAAGAAGTAAATCATGGTGGTAAAGAGCAGCTCTGCATTGAATTAGTCGTTGAAAACAACGGAATTAGGGCCAGATCTTGTTTTGAGCCAAAGGCATATATTTGCGAACTTCGTCGGCCGAAGACGATAGTATTTGCGTTTTATTAAAACAGAAATCATTAAAAAGTTTAATATTTGAGGAAAAAAAACTAGTTCCTAAAATTATACATGGTTTTTCAATGAAAACCTCTTGAATTGGATATTTGGGTTGAGTTACTCCTCATTGTATTATTTAATAAAACTATTTAGTCCACAAGAACAAAATTCGCAACGCACCTAAGCCTCAGTGAGCAGTAATTGCAGGAATCTATAAAAAATATACAGAACGATAAAAAATATAGCAAATAAAAAGTAAGGAAAGTTAACTTCGTTCGGAGCCGAAATTTGCAATTATGTAGCAGCTTATATCCCAAGATATATGTATGTATATTCGCAATAGTTAACCGATCTTTATGAAAATTTATATATGCAACAATTTTCTTCTAAAATATCGAATCTTTCTTATCTATAATGGCAGTACCCAATCTTACCCATCTTAATTACTGAAAAAACACAAGAGCTATGACATTTCCAATAAATCAATTATATTGAAGCTATAATACTTATATACTGCAAACTGGAAAGGTACTGGAAAGGAAACAAGAATGTGAGCAAATTTTAAAGCCGCTAGTTTAAAAACTGAGACACTAGTTGCTTATATTGACTCAGGAGGTGACGCTAATCAAGAATTAATACACTTTTAGGGTACACTTTTGACCAAAACGATAATAACACAGAGCGACAAAAAAACCAATAGGGAAAGAACTTTTAAAGTGACATATTAGGAATTGTCAGGAATTATTAGGAATTAACATTTCCTACTATGTCATTTTAAAAGTACAGAATCACTGTTGCACTGTGTAACCAATAATGCGCCTTGAAGGGATTAATTTTCCATCTATGGTTTTACAAATAGTCACTGATGTAATTGATGTTAATATCTTTATACATTAATCTTTAATCAACATTAATTTGTCCATGAGCTTATTAAAATATATTTAAGCAAGTAGGGCATTCGTGATTTTTTAAATGTAACTGCAACTCCACTAATAAAGGTCGGTCATTAATATTTAGCTTTTATAAAGATTACATTAAGATAAGAAATGTAAGTATAGAATTGATACAGTGCTTATCAAATTTGTAAGGAAACTTTTTTATATTTATCGCATAAGAATGCGCTGAGGATTAGCTTTTGATAGAAGAAAATACGAGAGACGCAAATTGGGGTCTATATATTAAGCTTCGGGAACAGATCAGAAAGACAAAGAAAATAAATTTCCTTAAATAAAATGATACCACACGAGAGGATCATTACTAATTTGAAGAAAAACGTATCAAAAAATTTGTACAGGTCTTACCAAAAATTGTAAAACTTCTGGGAAATATTTGTCGCATAGCTAGAAAAGTCAAAAATAAATACAATGATTTACTGATTAAATCAACTTCATAGTTTTACGCGATTCATTAGTGACTTAAGTGCCTCTCAGATCGTTTTACTTTAATAAGAAGTATAATTGATACCGTTTTCAACTATGTCCTACATTTTATAATGAAAGATTAAACCAGGAACAAGTGGAAAACTCTTGAAGTTTTTAAAATGGGTAATACAAATATTTAAGATTACATAAAAAAAAAGATTGATTAAAAGTAAATAACGTGCTATAACGTAAGGTTCTACCTGTGGTGGTATAAAAGTAAAAAAATCGGTGCCTTCACTACAGTTTGCAAAATGTCTTTGTTAGTTCCAGTCGTCTTTGCCGCAGTCGTACTGATTTGTGCGGCTGAAAGCTATAATATCGAATCCTTTATTAAAGATGGTAAGAAATTTACAAACACAATACGATTAAATCAAACAATAATTTTCAAAAATCCCTTTTTCTGATATAGAAATTCCTGAATCGTTGCATTTAAGTACCTGTCCATTTATAAAGATCGGCGAAGGCTACTACTATATAGAAACAAGAACCGCCAAGAACTGGTTTGATGCTTTTGAATCTTGTCGTCGACTCGACTCCAATCTAATCTCCTTTGAAACTCTGAATGAATGGGATTTAATCAATCAATATTTGTGGAATCAAAATTTAAATCATATATACTGGACCTCGGGGTCAGACTTGGCGAATCATGGCAAACATAAATGGTTTGCGATTGGAGAAGCAATATCTCTGAATATTTGGTATCCAGGAGAACCAAATAACAGGGATGGAAATGAAAATTGCGATGAATTGGGATATAGGCGTACCGAAACCAATTACAATGTGTTGAATGACAGACCTTGCAATCATGAACGATATTTCATATGTGAAAAGCGTCAACCTAAAACAGCCGCGTTTGTTATTTGGTAGTACAACGTTTAAAATACAGACAATGTACATACATATAAGTATAAGTAAATAATGTTTTTTAAGTATATTAAATTTATTGAAAAAGATTCAAATGAATTCTTAATTTAGGTTTATTATACTTTATTATATTTTTTTATTTATATCAAATAAAAAAAATCTTGACGAGGTAAAATAACGGTGGCGAACGGTGGCATGCCACGCTCAAAATATGTAATATTAATTTTGGTGACGAATAAATGTAATATATGCATAAAATAGTATACATTAAAAATATTCTTATTCGGCACGTGGAATAGTAACAATAAACGATATAAACACGTGTTTATATCGCATGTTGTTCTTGTTCCTCGTGCCGAATAAGAATATTTTTAATGTATAATTTTTTATACATACATATATTGCATTTGTTTCTCCCCATTCCTTCCTTTTTATACCCTTGCAGAGGTTATTATAATTTTTGTCAAAAGTGCGCCACGCTGTAATGGAGACATCTCCGACCCTATAAAGTATTTATATTCTTATTTAGGATCAGCTCTTCATTCGTAGGAGTCTTCGAGCAAGAACTTATATCTCGTTCCTATGGATAAACAAACATGGCTAAAAAAACCGGCTGTTGATGCTGATAAAATATATACACTTCGTCGGAAATGATTTCTCCCTTCCTGTTATATAGATTCACATGTACTCTACGAGTACCCGGTATAATTCAAGTTTCTAAAATTGGTAGAACAAATATTAAAGTTAATTTTAAAAGAAATATTGACGTGTTATAACGAAAGGTACTATCGGTGGTGGTCTGTAACTTTAACTGCGGCTTGCCTTAGTCTTTGAAAGTAAAGGATAATATGTAATTTCGACTCGTTGCATTTAAATACCTCACCATTTATAAAGATCGGCGAAGAATACTACTATATAGAAACAAGAAACTTTTTCCATGCTTTGAATCTAGTCGTCCGATTTGACGCCAATCTAATAGTCTTTGAAACTATTAAGGAATGGAATTAAATCAATCAATATTTGTAGAATCACAAGATAAATCATACATACTGGACCTCGGGGTCAGACTTGGCGAATCAGGCCAAACATATATGGTTTGCGAGTGGGAGAAGCAATAATCATCAATATTTGGTGTTCAGAAGAACCAAAAAACACGAATGGAAATAAAAATTGTGAAACGCGCCAACCAAAAACAGCAGCTTTTTTTGTTTGGCTATATTCTTTTGAAACATACGCAGTGTACAATAACCCTTTTTAAATAAATAAATTGAAGAAGATTCAAATCAATTCTCAATTTATAGCTTTATAACTTTTACTGAGGTTTTGATTCACTACCGGAAGTTGAAGTCCGCTCTGACTTCTGGCTAAATGGAATTCGCATGGAGTAGGATTTACCCAATTACGGTATGCTCTGGGGATTCGTTTGTAACTTTTTCAACTGCCAATGGGGGACCATAAAATATTTGACAAATTGCCATATTTGCAGGCATTTGCGACAACACAGAAATCGAAAGTCAAAATGGGGAATTTGATTCATTTGGCATTTATTTAAATTTGCCACAATTTGTAAGCTAATTTCATTGTCAGAGGCGAATCCGGGCCATATTTGTGCTGGGTCGATTGTTATGTCTGACAGCGACAAATGTCAGAATGTCAAATCACTGGAAAAACATATACACATATACATACATATATGCGAAAAAAGTGTGGGCGAACAATTTGTTTTATTTGCATTTCACACATTCCCCACTAAAACGGGTGAGCGCCTAAAAATATGCTATACTCTGGCATAAGCGTTTGTTATTTGCCGATGGCCAAAAAGCAAAAGTTACTAGGCGCATATGTTTGCCAAAAAAAAAAAACAAATAAAAAAATTTGTTGCAAAAAATTGGGTGTACATACATATATGTATGTATGTATTTCGGCGAGCTATTTTAATCCACTTTTCAAAATTTATTATGCAGAAACGTTCAAAAATTTCTCGCCCAACTTTTCGCCTAAAAAAGGACGAGAATCATCTTTTCGGATTCGTTTTTCAATTGCGGCATTTTTTGGTTTTTTTTTTTCATTTTTCGCAGGGGTTTTTGTCTTTCGCCAGACTAGAGCTGTCCACATGTTTTGGGGTCATAAATCTGCAATTACCAGTCATGCTGGACTGACTCGCCCTCGTCCTCGTCCTGGTCCTCGCTCCCCAACGTACTGGTACTGCAGCATTGTCCGGGGAAATTTTTGCTGGCCGCCAAGTTGCCGGGGCCCAGTTGCGAAATTCGCTTGATGAATCGGTTTGCTTTGGCCGTCGCAATGATTTTCAAATTGAATCTGCAACTTAAAGCGGCACCGATGTGACATCTAAATTATGCTTAGACTCTGTTTGCCTGACATTTGATTGGAGACCTGACTCTGAGCGGGACTCAGAGACGACTCTCGGCGAGGAAAGTTACCCAGTTAGTTTGTTGGCCCGAAAAATAAATAAACAAAACAGTTGAAAAGAAACTTGAAGTTGACTAGTTTCCCTGCCCTTTTAGCTATCTCTTTATTTCTCTACTTGGCCTTCTTTTTTTTCTTGTGTCCCCCCATCCCATTTTCTCTTGCCAGTGGTTTTTTTTTCCTGTGAGCCGGTAATTTTTGCCATTTCTTGGCCGAGTCCTGGATGCTCGACTAACTTGTATGCGTTCATGCTTGGCAGCCAATTCAAGTCGTGTCATTTTGTTGAGTTTGTGTTGAGAGTTCGTTGAGTTACCGTATCCGCCCCCTCTCTCTTGGCCAGGCCGCAGCCCCCCCGCCCTTCCCCGCCCTTCAGCTTTCACCGCTTGTAATTCAAATGTCAGTCAGTGAGTCAGTCATTCAGTCGTCGGTTCGTTCGTTTGTTCGTTCTTTCAGTCGGCACGTCAATGTGAGGCAAAAGTTCCTTCCAAGCTCCTTCCATCCACTTGAGCCTTGCCAACTGAGTCGCATCGGATCCGTCTGCCCCTCTGCTGCTCTGTTGCTCTGCCCCCCAGGATCCTGCAACCCGGACAGGTGTTGTCTCATTTGTATCGTTGCATGTGTGTGCGTGCGCTTGTGGTCTTCTAGTTTTTCCTCCAGTTTCCCGTCTATCCAGTTTGCGGTTAGCAGGTTGAAACCATCTCGGCTCTCGGCTCTCGGCTCTTGGCTCTTGGCTCTCTACTTTCCGTTTGTCTTGCGTGAGCCTGGCAAAAATAAATTATTTATTGAACTCGGTTGGCCGGGCACACGGAAAATTCCAAACACAATAAACTACATACATGGATAAATTGATTCTTGCTTAGTTTTCTGGGTAATCAACTGAAATCTTTGGTAATCATCGATCAAAGGCCAAATGGCAAAGGGCGTCTGCAAAGAGAAACTTTGTAAATATGAAAATACAAAATTGAAACTGATGTATTTTATTCAAACGAGATTGTGAGAATCATTCTGTCTGTTTAATAATACCCAAGGAATAGAGCTTGTTGAGCTTAATTTTTGTTTACCCAAAAAAGTTCTTTAACTAAATGCAGAAACTCCAGTCTTTCTTCGTCTGTGCCGGTAATATAAACACAAAGTTCTATTATTCTTAGCAATAAAATTGTTGGCCAAGTCTAGGTCTTTAGCCTTGAGCTTGGAGCGTTTTGGTTATTTACACCTAGCAATAATCTCGGAGACTCTGGACACTTTCCCTTGGTAAAAATTTCCTTATTTATTCACCCTTGAAGTGACACACGGAAGTAAATTTTCGACTTTGAATTCATGGCGTTGCCATTTGGCTAAAATATGCCCGGCATTGTGCTGTCCTGTCATTGTACCCGCTTGTATCCTTGCATATTTGCACGCCGCCAGCTGAAGTTCGCACTGCCAGCCCCGCTGCCATCCTGCACCGTCCCGCCCCTCGGCTTGCCACACACACTCGACACCACGGGCTTGGGCGCCACACAACTCACAGCTTATGAATTTGCGGCCTTAGGAGCATCAGCATCAGCCTCAGCTCCGGCTTGGCGCGTATAAATTTCATAAGCCAACAACGGCACTGAACCTGGAAGTGAATCCAGTGCATGGGACAGGGCATGGGAGGAGGAGGATAGCAGGATAGGGGGGACATGGTCTCGCAGTGCCATAAAACGCTGGCTAAGTGAAGCTCAAAACGGGTTAAATTGCAATTACGTGCCGGCCACTTGCCCCAGAGCATTGTCGTGCCGCAACATGTTGATTGTCTGGCGGAGGAAGTGGTGCCTCCGGCGGTAGAAGGGGTCTGGGTAAGCTGGGAAGATGGGTAGCTGGGAGTCCTGGCCGGTGGCCACACCTATCTACGTGTTTCCCACCTCGGACTCTCTCTGACTGGGCATAAATTTAGCCGGTTATCTACGAGCCTGCTGCGTCTGCGGGTCTAAAAAGTTTTTAATTAAAAAATGCAGTTAAGAAATTTTTGCTCCACTATGACAAATGGCGCCAACAGCAAATAAGTATGCTGATGTACACATGCAACTCTACATATATTTATGAATACTTCTAAAATCGATTCGCACTGCCAAATCAATTTGCATATTAACAAAACATAAAATAAATAAAATTGCACATCCCCCGAATATCGATAAATATGTACATAACTTGGGAACTTCGGCGGCCCCACAGCCTGTTCTTGTCGTTTCTCTTGGCGAAACTTTTGGTCAGGGCCCTTGCACTTTGCCAGCTTTTTTGTGCCCCTGCCTGCTGGCAAAGGAAAATTGAAAAACTAATTTTCAACAACAAAATCAAAGCAAAAAGCATCTGTGAAAGGAAAAATTCGGTTTGCATAAAATTTCCATAATACAATTTCGATAATTTCCACAAACTATGCTGATGGCAGGCGAGGAGTTAGGGGCAGATGAAGTATGAAGGACGACCAACTTGAGCTGCAACTTGACTTCCGACTTGACTACTGCTGACAGTTCCCTCGCCAAGGACCTCCTTGCAAAGTCCACAGCCCCCGCCCCACAGGCAACAGCGGGCGCAACAACGTGTTAACAACTATATGTCCTGGCTTGACAATTTTTGGCACCTAGTGCGACAGCGTCAGCCCGAGGAGTCATCAATCATGATGGTGTCCTGGCGTTGAGACACGTGACATGCGGGCTAAGGATACCCATTATATCCCACCTAAGACCATAGAGAGTTCAAGGCTGATGACGTGGGGCGAGCTGTCGGCGAAGGTCAAACCGAGATTTATGAGGGGATTTTCTCGATCCGAGGGAGGCGATAAGTTTAAATTACAACACTCAGCTCCTGAGATTTATAAACGATTTTAAAACAATTTATCTCTTCCGAACTTTGGCCATTTGTGGACTGATCTAATGTGATTTGAAGTTAAAATTAGTATTCTAACATCCGACAAAATGGACTAGTTTTAGAGCCACTTACCAAATAATATTAGGTAAATATTTACTAATACGATTCAATTGGCAACTAAGTAATTTATCTGGGTTATTGGTTGCAGTAGAAATGGAATAAAAAAGTTAAAAAACTTTTTCGAAATTTTTATATAGAACCCAGAGTGGAAAATAACTGATTTCAAGCCTTTCAAGCTTGTCGTCTGATAAGGGAATGACGTTTAATTGATTAATATCTCTGGACAACCACATAGATTTGGTTCTCAGCTGGAAAGGCAATAGCACCTAATATCGATGTCCCGGGAACCCAATAATAGTAGAGTAACTGAACATTATGAGGAACTGGGATTCGGTGGTGAATTTGCAAGGTGGGTGAATTTGCACAGAGGGTTTTGATTATTATATAAACCAATATTATAATAACTGTGACGCCTTTCTCCATATATAAGGATAGAAATCAGCCATATGATACCTCATATGATGTTCACCATATATCACCATAAACATGTAGCTTGTGGGATCACAACATCGATAATCTTAATTGGACATCCTTCACTGATATGGCGCAGCTTTTTAACACGAATTTATCTCGTAACTTTTACTGGTTTTCAAGTGGAAGGTCCATAATGTATAATTTGTGAGCTTTTGGAGAAGCAAATAGTTTCGGAGGAATCGAAAATTGTGTTGGAATGGGTTACAAAAGGCAATCGTCAAGTAAACACAGACTTAATGACCAAAATTGTTACTCAAAAAAGTGTTATATATGCAGAAAATAGAAGACCTATACAAGGACAATGCCTATGCAAAAATCAAGAGAAATAACCAAAAAAGGAATTAGAAAGCAAGAAAGGACGGCCATAGTGGAGTTTCCGGTCATACGATACCCGAGAACCCGAAATTGGGTACCCATTGAGTACCCGTCGCTATACTATACTTTAATAGTATAGTATTTTTTATAGTATTTTAGGTATACTGCTACCTATGTGGCACCTTGGGCGGGTTGTAAATTAAAGCTAAAAATTATGGTAGCTTTACTACGAGAACTAATAAAAAAATCTTTGTCATATTATATTACAGTTAGTATTATTTGAATTAAACTAATTAATTGATGTATTGTTAGGAACTTTGATATAAAACGCAACGGATGCGGGTGGAAAGTCTCTCGTCCTCATGTACTAGGGGGCATTACACATTTTCTTATCACTTTACTTTTGGCCACTCTTATTTTATCCATGTTTGTTTTCGCCGTTATTCCATAAATTTGTAAGGCGTAATGGAGTCCCATCCAAAATGGATTTATATATACTATAAATACTTGGACCTTTTTGGACAAGGATAATTTGTTTCTCGGCGAAAGAATCCAGGACATCTCCAGCATGGTTGTGTGCTTTTGAAAGCTAAGACGCCTATCTAAAACCACCCCGAGGTACTTGTAGGTGTTCTCATGGCGTAAGACAGAACCGAGCATAGAAATTTACGAGAAATTCAAATCGAGAAACATATTCCTGCGTACCTAATGTTGCAGCAACAATGCAAGGATTACGAACAAGCACGGCTGTGTCATCTGCGTACGTTGCAATGAGGATGTTATCATCATCGACCAGCGTGCAAGAATAAACAACTGAAACAATCCAGTAGAGAAGCAGAATAAAAAGTCTATAGTCTTTAAAAATAGGCCAATTTTATCGTGTTTCAACCATTCAATTTAATACTGTGAATTTCGTCAAAATTATCTTAATTAGAATTTAATCCATCCATTGGATTAATACTCCGTTAGATTAAGGATAAGTTGTAATAAATAATGACTCATAACTTTCATAATGACTGATAACTTTTACTGACTCTTTTGAAGTTGTGAAAACAGGTTAGGTGCAAAAACGAAACGTTCTGTTAACCTTTTACAAGATACAAGCAAAATGCCAGAATATACGGTTTGTAGTTTCATTGACATATCGAGATAATTATTTAGCATATACATATACATACCTTTCAAAAAATTCAATTCGAGCCCTTTTATAACCTGTACCTTCTAATGGAAATTGGTCGTGCAGGTCGGGAAGGCTTTGAGGACGGGTCAGTCTTTTAACATACAATATGAAAGTTGTTGTACAGTCCATAACTCTAAATCCATAACTTGTCGCGTTAGGCATCCAAAGCAGGGGAAACCTATCCCACCAGAGTTCAAAGAGTTGGTAGATTTAAAACACCGGCTACGACGCAGACAAGATGGTGAAAATCGCGCCATTGCAGAAGCCGCACCGAATTCAGTCTTTGGGTATGTTTTTGGATTGACAGGACAGCCCTTAAGTTTTCCAGGCTTTTGACTATAGCTCGGAAACCAAATCACACCAAAAGCAGGATCAGAATTGTTGGGGAATGCCCTGTCTTGTCTATTTCACATGACACTTCCTGTTGCTGCTTTGCACCCTTCAGGAGGTCTAGAAGGAGGTCAGAAAACTGAAGCCAAAAGAAGCGTTCAGGAAACGACCTATTTGACAAAGCCATTTCGTTTACGGTCACTCTGTTTAACAGTGATTTACGCCTAGAGCATTTTCATAGTAAATGGAAACAGGCAAATATTACCAATACTTACAAATAAGGGAAGCCATTTGGTCAAAAGTGTGCAACGCAGTGAAGGATACATCTCCGACCCTATAAAGTATAGATATTCTTGATTAGGATCACCTCCTGAGTCGATATAAGTATGTCCATCTGTCTGTCTGTTTTTATGAAAATTAGTCTCTCTGTTTTAAAGCTATCGACTGCAAACTTTGCACACATCTTTTATTCAGACAGACGGACAGATGGACAGACTCTGGAGGTGATCCTGATCAAGAATATATACAGAAGTGAAATTTATCTCGTTTTATTCAGTATTAATGAGACAACATTTTTATGTAGTATAAATGACAGACATTTTTATAAGTTTTACCGAAAAAATGGCGCCAAAATCCGAAAAACATGAAAAAAATCTAAAATATAAATTTCTTGTCTAAAAATGTTTATCTTTTGGTCAACAAAAATTTAAGATCTATTTTTTCCAAAAGTTAAATACCTTATCTAATGATAAACGCATGATATTTTAAAAGCGGTTCATTAAAACGCGTGCAGGAATTTTTGATCGCAAACAAGTCCCAAGGGTGTTCGAAAAATGTCAAACATGGTTTTGTGTACTATATATACTATGTACTATGTATAAGACACTCTATATAGCGGAAGAATTACAAATTTTCAGTGTGCGTTCAATCAGACTGAGTGATATACCAAATGAATGGTGTTTTTTTCATTAGAGGGATTTTATCCAAACATTAGCCAAAACTAGTTCGACTTGGGAGAATTTTGCGTAAATGTAAAACACTTTTGATTCACTAAATTGGATATGGTGGGGAGATTGGTGTTACCAGACAAATATTTTATATGCACAGATTTTGCTCCAATTCGCGTCGATTGGTACCTCAACCATTCCGATCTGACATTTCTTTCAAAAGTTATTCAGGAAAAACTATTTTTAAAGAATTTCCCAAATGAAGATGTTTGTAAAATTTTTATCTGAAAAAAAGTACCGTCCGCCTTTGCCTTATAGTATGTATTTTTTTATAATTTTGATAAAATTTGAGTATGTCCGTTATTAAAATTTGAACAACGTTTGGTCTATAATTTTTTTAAATTACTTATGATTACCTTGAAAAAATAAAAATACTTTTAAGTTTAAGCAACGAATAACTTTACACAAAATGGAAGCATACTTTATTTAAGATCTTATTAAATCTTAAGGAAAAAGAAATACACTGAAACAAAAACAAAAACGGTACAAAATTTTTTAAGAATATTTTTAATGTACAATTTTTTATTCATATATTGCATTTATCCGTCACCAAAATTGATATCAGATATTTTGGCCGTGAAATGCGGGTTCGCCACCGTTATTTTATCTGGTCAAGAGGTTTTTTATTTGATTTTAATAAGTCGAAATAAAAAAATGCCTGCCTGTTTTGTAACAAACAATTAGTTCAATGACTTTATTTGAAAGAAAATGTGGCAAGATTCATTCATGATTTATGGTAAATAAAAAGCTGAACAAGTATTTGAACTGAATTTATCACAAAATTTTACTAAAAATAAAGACATAAGCTCCAGATCCATTGATGTCAAGAATTAAAATCAAAGCTCGGGGAACAAATATTCGGCTCTGATAAAAGCAATGTCAATCAACCAAACTTATCTATTTTATCATTGATGTCGATAAAATACTTTCGTTTACTATAAAAGGGCAAAACTTGGACAACATTTCCAAACAGTTTGTGAAAATGTTGGCCAAGATCGCACTCCTTTGTTCGGCGTATGGAATATTTTCGGTGGTCGGAGCATATCAAGTAATACAATATCTAGAAAATGGTAATGTGTCCATGATCGTCCCACTAATAACCTTAATAATCAAATTTATTTCAGGAGTGCCCGGCTACTTGAACATAACCATCGATCCATTTGTAAATATCGACGGTGGATTCTATTACATTGAATCCGAATCGAAAGTGAGCTGGTTTCAGGCTTTTGAGTCCTGTCGTCGAATGAATGCGTATCTAATTGCATTCGAAACTATCGAAGAATGGAATCTAATCAATCAATATCTGTGGAATCATAATATCAGCGATTTATACTGGACTTCGGGTGTGGACTTGGCGGTTGAAGGAAAGCACGGATGGTTCTCAATTGGCGAGCCCATACAACTGAATATTTGGGGCTCTGGTGAACCGAATAATATGGATGGAGTTGAGCACTGCGACGAACTGGGTTACGATGGGAATTCGACTAATTATAAGGTGTTGAATGATATACAGTGCGATGAGGAGAGATTATTTATTTGTGAGACTCATGAGCCCAAAACAGCATCGGTTGTTGTTTGGTAGAATTGGTCATAAAATGATATGAAATTCCTTTGCTATTCCAAAATAAATATATCATAACACCTCCACTGATGTGTCAGAATGATATTGTGGGCATATCTTGGGCCGCAAGTGTTGATCCAAGATGCCAGGGTGTTTTTGTGGGAAAAGAAGCAAAGCGGAGACAGGGAAACCTCTGAGCTGACAAACTTTAGCTTATGCACAATTCAGATTGCATTGTCAGCAATTTTTCCATTTTTGACTTTTTCCACATGCCAACTTTTCTACGAGCTATTGTTTTTCTCCCATTCCGTGTGCTTTTTTTTTAGCCTGCCTCACGCTTTTCGCCCGCACCGAGCGCAGACATGACAAATGATGTCAGCGCTCGTGCATAGTTTTCCGGAAAGGAAAACACAGAGGGGGAAACCGGACCGGGGGTGGGGGTGGCGGTGGGCTGGATAAAGAAGGGGGCAAGTCTCCTGACAGTGTTGAAAAATGTGCTCGCTGCAAAATCAACACAAACATTTGAGGCAGCGCCAGAAGAGCAAGTTAGCCGCACTCGGGCGTGACATGTCGCGCTAAAAGTTTTTCCAATGCAAAGAATCCCCCGCGGATAAGTCCGACTCAAGGGAAAAAGTTTTAAAATCATATGAGTGGGCATTGATTATCATAATTGAAATAAGTCGGCTTTCAAAAGTCAAACACCAACTAATGTGGAGAAAGCCCGAAGGGGGAAACTCAATCATTTAGATAAACGCTCAGTTTTTCTGAAAATTTGAAGTTCAGACAAAAGGGAAATATTTCAGGCAAAGAGTATCCTCGTTAAAAAAGATATTTTCATTCCTATTGCCTCTTGACAAAAACCAATCATAAAGTAAATTGATTTCTCTTAAAAGTAAATGAATATTCACAGAAAATATACACACACTTCGAGCTCAAAGTGGGTTTTCTAAGAAAACACAACTCAATTCATGAGGCTTTATTCTGGGACCAGGACAGAGCGAAATCTTGGCGGCTCAGGCAAATTGTAGTTGCTCTTTGTTGGCACGCATCTTAAATGTAATTTGCATTCGGGGCGAAGGCGAAGCGTTGCAAGGAAGCCCTTGGATTACGACTGCCCTCTCCTCTAGGTCCCTGGCCACCCAGTGGGTAATTATAATTGTCCGTCTGGCAGGACACTCACTATCCTGAGTGTTGTGGCTTGCTGCGCTTAATTTGTGTTGCCGCAAAACGATTTTCCAAGAGCTCAAATTGTAATTAAATTTTGACATCGACTGTCCGACTGTCCAGCTGTCCGGGTTTGGACATTCGATGCCAGGCATTTAGCTTCAAGGATCATTGGGCAGAGTTTCGATTAGCGTCGAAGGATTGTCAGGGAGAGGGAAGACTATCCAGACTGGCTGGGAGGCTGTTCCTTGGCAGCAAAAGATTTCTAAAAGTGTAAACTTTCTCCGGCTTGAGGTCCGAGGGGCGTTTGTTCATTTTTCTTCAGTTCAGTTCTTGCACTTGCTCGAATATTTACGCTCCGAGGCGGATGTATGTCAATAAGCAAAAGTTGATGCTGGCCCAAGCATTTTGCCAAGTTGCGTCTCGAGTTGCACTCATCTCCATTTGAGCCATAAAGCTAAGTAACTTAAGCACAATGCAACGAAAGTAGTGAAAGCGATTCAAAAGTTGCAATTCAGCCGGGTCCCGGTCCGAGTCTTGGTCCGGGTCTGGGTCCGGGTCCGGGTCCGGGCAATTGGCCAAGTTATCATAGAAATGAGTTATTTGTTAGATCCATCATCCCGAATGCATAAAAGGAGAAAACACAGAAATTCCTTCCGCCTGCTCTGCTCTGTTCTGCATGAAAATAGCACGAAAATGGCGCTGGAAGCTCCGCAAAGAACCGACGACTGACCGCGTCCACATAATCAAAAAGCAAATTGCATGGCTCGAAAAAATAAACATAAATTTCAACTACAGACTATAAAACAGCTAAAAACGAGAAGAACAAACGGCAAGGACGCTATAGCCAAGGAAGCGTTTGGGCGGAAACCAGAAACTTGTTAACAAAATTGCTCTGGGTTCATTGACAGTTGATTGTGAGCCAGCAAGTGCAAGTTTATACTTTCAAACAGCTTTATTGCACGGTGGAAATAATATTTTTATCGATTTTAAATATAAAAATACAATACCAGACATGCCTAGCCGAAATGGCATTTTTAATTATAAGCCCAAAAGTGGCAGAATATTCTGTGGAAATAATATATTCTAATTCGCTTTAATTAAGCAGGTTTTGGTTTCGACCGACCAGGTGTCGACGGAATTGCCAATCTGCAACACTTGCGAAAATAGATTCCAAACAGTACAAAAACACTTTTATTTCATTTTTTGATCTATTTAGATATATTAGACTGAAGTGCTCTGCCGTTTAAGCTACAATTTTAACAGGAATTTATTTGGCTTTAAAATAGTTGGTGGAACTCGTTTTATTTTACATTTTACAGTGTGAAGGCCGGGCGGGCGGATCATATGGCCAAAAACCACATTCCATTTCCGCCAGCACTTCCAGGTTGTGCAAAAACTGTAGTCTACTTAAAAGGGCAGCGGTAACGGCAGCCAAACGAAATTCATTATCAAAAATGGCTCAAGGCAGCTGGCAACGGAGGATGGTCGAAGGGCATAGGAGATTGGAGCTCACCTTTAAGTTCCCAACCTTGGCTAATGAATGTCAGAGGGGAGTGCCAGGGTGTCAGGTCGACCGGCCGGGAGGGAGCGGCAGCTGGAGCCATAACGCGGGTCGCCACTGAAATGTCAACTGGCGCATGCCCCCTGGGCAAGTAATTATGTTTGATGACCTGGCGGTCGCCAGCTCTTCTCCCCTTCTCTCTCAGGCGCTATTTTTCCTCTCACTCTTTTCCCGCCCCTGCCCCCGCCAGTCTCCTCCTCAGTCTAGCGCACCCTTGACTCTGGTGGGAAAAATAAGTTAAGCGATGGAGCAGAAAGTCAGCAGGAGCAGCGTCGAGATTATAATGCAAATGTTGAATGGCTTGGCCATCTATTTCCCCAAAAGTAATTGAGCGAACTTTACAATCAGTTCATAGTTTGGATTTTTTAATTTGTTCGTTTATCGGTGGCCAGTGGCCACAAGAATAATTATAATCGGAATAAGCTAATGCAATGTTTTATTATAATTGCCGTTTAATTATGCATTTAATTATTAAATTGTTTCTTCTTAATGCCGTTGTTATTACTTAAACCTACAATAAATTGAAAAGCGTATTAATTGTTGGTCAGCTTTCATTGTTAAGTATTAAAAATGTGGCGATTTATTTCTCGTATAATTAAACCAAATCGTGTGTTTCGCGCCCATATTTAGCCCCTGTTTTAAGCCGTTTTTATCTTACTTTTTTTATTGTGGAAAAGATTAATAGGAAAACTTTAAAGAATCATTCTTTTCTGTCCTTTATATTTTGTAAGTATATACAGTACAAATATATCTCGCAACAAGCTATTTTTCACAAAAAGATCAACTGAATTATAAGTAAAATAAATATAACCTAATTAAAAATTCGCATAAAAAAACAAATTCAATCTTAACTTTTCAATTAATTAAGTGCAACAAATAGTTCAACTTGCTTATAGTTCTATTAGTGCGTTGAGTCTGTTTGGCTCTCTTAGCCACCTAGTGGGTGGTGGCTAAACGATAAGAACATATAGAATATAGATTTGTAATAAAACATTGAAAATTTGCTCAAAAAATAGAAGGATGTAAAGGATAAGAACATAGATATCAAGGACAAATATTGAATATAGATTTGTAACAAAACATTGAAAAGGTGCTCAAAAAAATATAGAAACCAAGGAAAAATATAGAATATAGATTTGTAAAAAGAACATTGAAAAGTTTCTGATAAAAACATAGAAAAGACGGCATACACATAGTAATTGTATAAAGGAAAGGAACATAGAAAACAAGGATAAATATAGAATATAGACTCTATTTTTGTTTCTATGTTCAAAGAAACATTGAAATGGAAGAATGTGCCAAATGTAGAAAAATCGTGTCTACACATGTTTTCCATTTCGAGTATTCGATGTTTATATATAAGTGGATTTCGAGTAAAAATCGGTACCTTAACGTATAACCTAGAAAGTAGAATTACTTTGTAAATTATTTTGTAAAAATATGTTGTATGTTTTGACAAATCTACATATATAAACACTATTTATGTTGATGATAAAATAAGATTAACCAATTTTAGAACATAGTATATAAGAACTACTAGATGGTGGCTCCTTAAAACATTTAATTCTTTTAAATAAAATGTAATTTGATTGATTATGTAAAGTTACGGTTCAAATTGTTCAAATTCGCAGTATTTCGAAGGTATATCGCAGAAAGGAGACAAACGGAACCCTTAGGCTCTCAATAATCGTTGTATATACTTACTTCTTAAGATATAAAATATCCTTTCTATTCCACTTATAAATGAAAGTATATGTATTAAAATATGTATAAGCCACACGTTTTTCCAACGTTATTTTTCCAAATATCTACATGAAGCAAAAAGGGTTGCAACATGGCTAGGAGTGGTGTAAATAAGTGTAGGAAGTCGATTTGTGTAGAAATTTTTAAGGATACACTTAAAAAATAGAGTAGCACTATTCTTCTCGGCAATCGGTTAATTATAGTTGATCAAGTAAAGTGTTAAGCCCCCATATTCGTCAACAAACAGAATTTTCCATGATTAAGATCATACCGTTTATTTAACTCACAAATTAATATTCCATATTTTACAATATTTTGAATATCCAATAACGACCATTTGATAGACTTTTTTATACAAACGATAAACATAATATCTCAGATAATATGTGGCAATACTTAATGCTTAATTTCTTCCATGGAATAATGTGTGCATCTCAATTTTTACTAAACGCCAAACGAAACGATATGCATTTTCTATATACTTCCGATAATATATATATATTTATGTATATATGTGTGTATACATAGTTCTGTATTTATTTTGATGTATGTATATTAGCTAATAGTAAATATATACTCTTTTTCTCATGGAGTTTGTTGATTCATTATTTTAGAGACAAAAAACCTTGTCGCAAAGACATGCTGCGCATTTGCAGAGAATCTCTTCAATCGTGTGATTTATAAGAAAAGTCCTTAAGTTTCAGTAGTGCCCGTTGTAAATATATAGAAAAGTTTTGGTTCCCGATATCAAAAGTACCAACGAATCCAAAAACAAAGCCAGGTGACATTTTGCAAGCCAAATCAAATCATAAATCATTCAACGACTCGTATTTCGTATCATATGTACAATGATCTGTGAATTGATTCAAAGAATACTGATCATTCCTTTGATTTATGGCTATATCTTATAACTTCTTATTTTATAAATTTCTGAGTAACATTTGGTGCATTGTTTAGGAGGTGGTTCGAATTATCCAATTGTATTTATCTACTATGTTTAAAGAACTGAAAACTGAGATAAATAAAACAAGTAATTACATTTCCTGTGAAGTACACAAATCGAATGTATTTCGCTTTTCTGTAATCTGTCTTTTACAATGTTTACGTTAAAGGTTTACGATTAAGGTGTATTTATTTATTGATCTCAATATTACTATATCGGGTTTCGTTAGCTGCATCATGCATAAGCTTAAATAATTTGAAGTTTACTCATGTTTTCTTTTCGAATTCATTTAGTTTTTATATTTTTAAATTATATTTATAAGTTAAGTATAATACATTTTGTACAATTTTAAAAATTAAATTAAATAATAAAAATTGATGTTAAAACGGTAATCCGCACACTGACACTGACAAAATAATAATTAGCCCTAAGACATAGAGTTCCCTACATAGCAACGTATCTGTGTAGTCATTATTCTTAGTAGGATAGATCAACAAGTATTGGATGGGCATTACCAAAGTATAATACATGCTTTCGATTTGATTTTTATTACTGTGGGTAACTTGGTAGCTTGGTCAATTTTTGTTTCGTTTCGGGAAAATGCAAAAGCAATTTAGGAATCGGCCTAGAGCTAAGCGCCATTCAAGGGTGTCTTTACTGTACTTTTTGCGTATAAGTATCGGCATTTAATGTGTGTGTGTTTCTATGCATAGTTCAACATTAGTTATGTTTGCGTTAAGTAACTCTGATGCTCTGATGTAACCGCCATCCGTCATTCATCCACCCATTCTCCCATTATCGTCCTTCCTTCTTCCTTCGTCTCTCCGACTCCTGCCCTTGGACATTAAACTAAGTTGCGTTTTTTTCAAGCGAACCACACTTTTTGTCCCCCTGGTGACCCCCCCAGGTGCGACCTTTAGAGCTGCACCTGGAACGACTGCGCCGGCGCCTTGGGCGGTGAGATGAACGGATTGGTGCTGTGCCTGGCCACCGGCGAGCGAGAGGTGCTGGCCACCGGGAGATCCGGTGAGAGTTGCTTGGCCGCCGCCACATTGGCCGCCCACTCGGCATCGAAGGGATCGTCCGGACCACCACCGGCTCCAGGGGCAAGGGTTTGGGCGCGTCCCACGTTGGCCAGATAGGTGGGGCGCTTGGGTGCTGCCGGCGATGTGCTGCGCACCACTTGACCCAGCCATTGGTCGGCGTTGGGTAGCTCCGTGGAGGTTTCTAGGTTCGGCTCCGGCCGGGTCGGCGACTGCGAGTGGAGCGTCTGGTAGGTGGGCGTGGTGCTGACCACCCGCGGTGTCACCTGTGCCGTGGGCGTGGCGCTGTACGAGATTGAGTGCTGCTGCACCTGCTTTTCGGCGGCAATGATGTTCTGGTTGATGCTGCGATTGTTGTTGAAGTTTAGGTCGTCGCCGGTGGCCAGTAGAGTGTCTGTCTGGCTCAGCAGCGAGAGGCCCTGGCTGAGCTCCTGGCATAGCTGGCTCACGGAGTCGGCGGCCACGGCGGCGGCGGCAGCAGGATCAGCAGCTCCTCCAGACTTGGCTGGCGAGACCTCGGCAATGGGCGAAACGCTGCGGAGCGGCGTCTGCAGCGGATTCCCGGCAGCGGCGGCCAGGAAGGCTCTCTGGCGATCGGCGTTGGACGGAAGATCGTTGACGCGCAGTGACATCTGGCGCTTGAACGGCGACTGGCTGCCGATTGTGCTCAAACGGAACGAGCTCTGGCGCTCCAGCATGTTGGGCGTGGCATGTGGCCGCTCGATGGCGAAGGGATTGTACGGCTTGACGGTGGCCGCCGGCGGACCCGGCATCGCTGATCCCGGCCCGTCCACGCTTCGTTCATTGGTGCCCACCGTGGCCATGGCCAGGCGCTCCGTTAGCGTCTGCTGCCGGAAGGAACCGGTCCGTGTGAATGTTGAGTTCTTCGTGTCGAAGGTCATCGTGACGCCGCACTCCTTATCCCGGCGCTGCTTCCGCTCCAGACAAACGGCAAAGGCGCAGCCCACGGCATGGGACAGCCGCTCTCCAGAGTCCTTGCACGCCAGGAAGCCATGGCACATCCAGCGCCGAGTGGTTCCGTCCCGGCAGATGTAGCTGAAGCCGCGTTCGTGGTTGCGATCCGGAGCACAGAAGCTGACCTTCTCGATGGTCTGGTCTACAATGAGGCCTTTGGTCTCGTCGTCCACCACTCGCAACCCATCCCCGCTGACGTGCAGCAATCCTCGGACAGGACGACGACGTGATGCCTACAAAGGACATCAATTAATAAGCTGTAATTTATTCCAATATGAATAAGGAGACTGGAGATGCAAGTTCAATTCAATTATATTTTTGCGCAAGAGCTTTCTTATCAATACAAACATTGGATAACTCTTTGACGTCACTTTGGTGCTAATTTTAATTTTATGAGCAGACAAATATTTGCAAATGGGGAAAACAATTACGTTTTTAATTACAACTCGCAGATCTCCAAGTCACCATGTAAAGCTACTTACCCTCAGGACCTTGAGGGCCTCCTCGCAGACCTGCATTCCGCGCGACTCGAAGACCTCGACGCATCCCAGATACTTGACCGAGAAGGAGCAGGTGGCCGATCGCACGGCCTCCTCGTCGGCTTGCCACTGGTGCGGCTTGGATGACTCGGGGACGCGGTCCTTGCGACGCCGGAAGGAATCGCGGAAGGAGCGGCGCAGACGATCCATTTTCTTGGGGGATTTCTTGCTAAACCGGAAGGAGGCGGATTTCTAGAGGGCATACAGGAAGCGTTATAAACATTAGTTACGTAAACAACATATGTAGTTTAAAAAAACAAGAGAGATCGAAACAAGTGCAAGTTCAACCCTATTTCTGGGCTTTGGCCAGTCCTACTGGCGGTATTCCTGAGCTGGAATGAGGAAACCTACCCCATTTTTAACGTCACCGAATTTTCCGCGTGTGAAGCCGCGCTCGAGTGGTTCGTGCGTGTGTGACGATGAGTTTCCCATGCTTGCCGGCTGTGTGTGTGCAGCTCCTTCGGCCTCGATCGGGGCGTGAGTAAATTGTCGTGAATAACCGTTACAAGCTGGCTACAGAAAGCGTTGCCAGATGCCACTGGCTTTTTGTTTTTTTTTTTGTGTTTTTTGTTCTGAGTTTTTCAATTTGAATTGTATTTCGCTTTATTGATCGATTTATTGGCTGGTCGGGCTGCGCAAATTTATTTGTTCATTGAATTTGAGTTATGGGTTTTGATTAAATTAAATTGCCGGGCGATCTGGAAAATGTTTAGAGACTGTTATACTTTTCGGTATGGTAGGGGGTAAGTGAGTAAAAGTCTTTATCAGCGCTGACGTCTCCAATATGCAGTGAGTCACGGACAGTATCGATGGAACGCATGAAAGCACTCTGGTTGGTTTATCGGTTCCCGGCTCTTTTATTTATTTTTTCATTCGACGCCCCCTCGATTGTCAATGAGCAGAGATTTCGATTTTACCCCTACGATCCATTAAGCTATCTGAATATTTGAACCCAGCGAGAGAGGGAGATACCAACCAACCTCCGCGCCATGGCCCGAACTACAACTGAAGTCAAGAGGAACAATTAATGCCAACGGCCTCCAATGGCTTATCGCGTATCGCGCGGAGTGGGCGGTGCAGTGGGAGGGGGAGGCGGAGGGGGAGGGGCGTGGCCACTCGAGTGTCTCACGTAATTGTTTACACACATATTTAATATTTCATTTTTTTAGCATTTATTTGCCCTGACTTGGCCGGCGGAGCTTTTGTTTTCCCAGCGCTGCGGCGACACGGCTGACATTTTTGTGACTTTATCACATGCCTCGTATTGCGGTAAACTGTTGATAAACTAAGCGTCCGTAATTATAATAACAAAATAATATCAAAATAATAACAAAAACTGAGTATTCCTTAGCTATTCTTTTTGCCGAAAACAATCAGTTTTGACTTTGACTTTGACGGAGATCAACAAACCAAAATTGTTTCTTTTCTGGAAGACCACCAAACCTTCCACCGATTTCATTTTAAATAAAAAATACACTCATTTGGCCAGAAGATAAGCCTCGACAAATATAGCTGGCTCTCAGATTTAATAAATATTGTCCAATTATCTAATATTTATTTGGGGAAAAAGGGGTAATCTTTGCCACTAAACTGCCCGTCTAAAGCGCTGTTTGCATGTCTAAATCCCTGCGAACTGAAAAGTCAGCTTACTCGAGTCGGAGCCAAAATAGTGTTTTATTTTCCCACTGCTGCATAGTCGGACAAGGGTTTTCCAGCCTTCTAGCCATGATGAATTAGCCCGGCCATGTTAATTGACCAGCCCAAACAGTGTCAGAGCGGGCTGAACTAATTGGGCTTATTTGTCCAACTCATTTCTGATTTTTTGGGTTGAACGCAGAGCTTAGAGCTCCGGCGTGTTTCGAATTCCGCTGCAGTGTGAGCCAGCTCAAGTGCTAACTGTAAATGTTACGAAACCAGTTTCGGAATTTGATTTGCCCCGCGGACGCCCCAAGTCTGTGCCTCGGACTTTGGTGACCACCACCGCACCCGGCAAGGGCAATCCCACAGTTGGTATCTCTGCTTTGACTTTGGCTTTGGTTTCGGTTTTGGCTTTTCTGTTCTTAGCTTCATTAGAAGCCATTGCGGAGAAGGGCGTTGACTTGGCTCCGATGCTGCTTGACTGCATTTCCCCCCTCCGAGCTGGCTAATCGAATTGTGAACACGAAGAGCATCTAAACATTCTATAAAGTGGGTCAGAGGTGGGTCTCAGACCACTTTAGGTTGGGCCAGCAACGCTTTTGGCCTTTTGAGTTTATGCTTTTCGAAGGTGTATTGGCTTCAAGCCTCAAGGATTCTCTAGGAAATATATGTTTATTCTCAGTCTCATAGGGCAATAAAACGCCACTAATCTTACCCATTGGCTATGGGAATGCCTCAACTAACCGATTCGAAAATCACTAAAAAAAAAAGTAGTAAACCCATTCGAATGCGGACAGTGATTCATGGCTTTCGCAGAAGAGTAGAGCCAAAACCACAAAACACCAAATAAAAGGCAAATCACGCACTAAAAGTAAACATGATTTCAGAAACGACAACAATCGCAGGGAGGCGGAGGGCGGCCAAGTGAGTGCCATCCGGAAGGGTTCATTCAACCAATAATCGAGACATGAAACAGGTTCCAGTCGTAAGAGTCTGTGTACGTGTTTGCCCGAGAATCGGATCAGACTGCAGTTTGCTTTGATAAAAAATAAAAAAATAATATAAAATACGAGAGTCTTTATCAATGTTTGCCAGATCCAGAGATATTGATTTTCTCCTTGTGACATGGTAATTATTAAACCAGCAGAGTGCAGGTATTTTCCATGATCACAGACTTCTCGAATTTTATAGTTTTATATTTTTAATAGCTTCTTATCAATTTATATTCGTCTGGCACTTCGTTGACCTCTGGCCCTTCTTTAAGGCCTGGTCCGGCACTCTACCTAATTAATTCATTAAACTCTTTGAAGCTGTACACTGAACTATAAATCATAGGCCACATGTCTGCCCATCCAGTTGGTGACGGAACAACAAACTGTGACATGCCGTGCCAGAACATGGCAAATATTTCCAGTTTTTTTTTTAATTTAGCATTAAACAATTAACCCTGGGATGACAAAACAAGCGCAGTCAACGACACTTCTATATGGGCGGAATATATTGTAGTTACTGGTATTGTATAACCACAATCAAGCTTCGGCGGTGGGGAGTGGGAGAGCCCACCCAATGTAATTAAATTTCGTTTTTGCCCTCAAAAGGCCAACGACACTTGTTGCAGTCCGCGTTGGTGGATGCTTATGGATCCTCGCTGATGGAGCGTGTTTATGAGACTGGGGATATCCCATTTTAGCCATATAGGTTCACCTATAAGTTGCATTTTTATTAAATCACGTACTAAATAGTGTTATTATATTTTACAAATTATTCATATTTTTTTTTTAGAGTGGTTCATTGTCATTCTTTGCATTTAAGTCACTACTGTCCACCGTCACTACTGACATTACGAAATGCATTTCGTTCACACGCTGCTTTGATGGCCAGAGAAGGATACACATTTTATGGCTTCTTGTTTTTTTTTGATCGGCCAGTACTGGATATAAAATTATAATTATTCCAGCCATACGCTCCTGTCTGTCTGCTGTCCTTCGTCTCCCGTTTTTTCCAAGGGACTACGGGCAGTATCAACCACCATTGAGCCGCTCTTCTTCTCCTCGTCCTGTCGGGGGTTGCCCTCTACTACTGGAATTTTTAATTTTTAATGTTCTTCCTTGTGTCGGTGGTCGTGGGAACTTTCTGTTTTTTTTTTTGTTCTTTTGGAAAATGAATTTGAAATATATCAGACAACGGTTTGTACGAATATTTTGTGAAGCCATTAAAGGCTCTATGCATATACGTTGTATGGCTAGTGGGAGCTCGGCGGTAATGACTTCAATTAGGCAGCATAATAAGGTGAATTGAAGCGATGCCCCAAGGACTTTCAGCCCCGAAATAAAATAAGGTTTCAGGCGAGGGATGCTTACAAAGGAAATTGGTCATGGTCAGAGATTTAGTGTTAATGAATTGACGGTTCTTTTTAAACGAATTAAATACCACTGCCACCGTGAACAGAACTAAACAAACGCCAAACACTATAAACTCATAATCTTTGACGCATCAGGGGCCATAAACTTGGATTTAATTACTTCTTGGGGTCCGTGCAAGTTAATTCCAACGAGCTTTACTAAATGTGATTTAATGTCACAGACAGCAGAGATTGCAGAGCTCAAAATCTGTGCCAACCGGCGAGTTCGCTGGGCCATAAATCACTGGAGAAAAGCAAGGAAGTACGCAAGAGCCCGCAAACCAAAAAACCAAAAAAGGTTTAACGTAAATAACGAGACAACAAAAGATCTCGCAGCATCTGGCTGGGAGTTGCGAATTTCTAGGGAACCATTGCGAATAATTCTTCGGTGACGCATGTACTTCCTCCCATAGAAGTTCCAAAACAATGACAATCAGCACAGAAGCCCGAAAGGGTGGAAAATAATTGCCAGGAGATTCTTAGACTTCATGGGATTTTGGACAAGAAAAACGCAAAAGGATCGCTGTATCTTGGGAAGCCTGAGCCCCTCGCTTGGGTTACCTCTTCATGCCCGAACGGATGCTTAGATATTTCACACGCCGACCCAGAATGCACCCCTAAGCCTTGAATTCCTGTGCATGCACCTATGAGTGTCCTATGCAGGCGAGGTCCTAATTGGCGGGCAAAGGACACAGAGGAGGGCTGGGTGTCGGACGTCGCGGGGTGAGAACACCAGTGGGTATTGTTGAAAGTGCGCATAATTATTAGCTGTCGATTGGGCGTTGATCTGACCATTATGAGCCTGTCTTACCTGGGCTCTGTATGGGAATAAAATGTACTCTGGCTGGGAAAAAAGTGTGTGAGAAAGCTGATGGGAAAGAGGGATGCTGGGGAGATGCAAAAAGGGAAAATGCAATTGTCTGGAAATACTTTTCAGGCATTTTTGAGATACCATCTTTAAGAATGTTCTGTGGGCCTGAAATTCAAATTCAAACTCCACAGCAAACCAATAAAGATTTCCAATATTCCTCTGCCTCACATCCTCCCTAACTCTCTCACCACATCCTTTGAAAAAACAAACTCCAATCGAGAAAACACTTGAGAGAGAAACCTCAAAAACCCGACGAACGGAAGTAAAAATGCAGGCACAAAAAAACATAAAAACAAAGGGCACGCCAGGAACCCATACATTTCATACATTCAAACTTTGTTTGCCTGTTGTGTGACTGTTTATATATACTCCTTATATACTCCATATATGCCACATACCATATGAGGAGTATCCTGCAGAACACGAGACATGGAAACGCAGAGAACGAGTCGCGAGTTTGCATCTGTCGGTGGAAGGAACGAATGCAGCCGCCATCAGTGCCACATCCTTTGCCTTCTGTTGCCCCCACTCCGACATATGTTCGGTGCACGTGGCGCAGGATACTCGAAGGATTCGAGCCTTCGTCTAGTTAAGTGAAGAATCGCTCTCGCACATGCCGCACTCTGACTTCGATTTGCCACGATTTTCAGGTAGATGGATCCTTTTTGGTCCGTGTCCCTGCACAATGGAGAGCCAGATCCTTGTTATCCCTCATTTGTATGCCTGCCGGCAGATGTGCCGTAAATGAGGTTCGATCTTTGGCATCCTCAAATGCTTTTTGCTACTTTTCCTGGGATTTCTGTCCATTCATTATGCAAATGTCGACTGCGATGACTCAACTCACTGTGGCACATATAACAAAAGTTATACGAATTTCCTGAACGCAGAACCTGTTTCTTACAACAAGTTTGGGGGGCGACGAAGAACATGGTAATTCCATTAAAATATGCAATTGAATAAAGTCAAGACGAAAACAAACAGCCAATCAGTCATTCGAGGCAGTTTTTTCATTAGGAATTCAAAACTCATAACATAAAGCGAGGGGAGCCATTGGGGATTTCATAGAAGTCTCATTGCTTTTTCCAATACGCCCAAGAATTTCCAAAGATTTGTCAACACATTCCGAAAGAAATTCTACCCAGGAAAATTGTGAAAACTTCAGGAAGGGAGAATCACTAAGAATTTGATATATTTTTGCGACGAGACCCACTACTAGCTATACAGCTCTGATGATCTCTGGAGAAACACGTGTAATCAAGGCACACAAGGTGTAATGTGCTCCATCGTCGGACGCAGAGGCAAACACCACTTTGAATGACGAAGAGCACTTTATCTGACAGATTTAAGATGGGAAAGGGATCTGTGTTGAAATGTGGCTTCTTGATAAGCCTGACCAGCTTAGATTTTCGTGGAAAACTACGTGACATCACCAAAACACAGTTTTGTTTGGACAACCGCTAAGTTTAGATGATTATCCAACCGATTTATGGCTGGAAAGGTCGTAGAGGAGGATTGTCAGGCGGGGTATGGGATTCAGCCAAGCTTGACTATTTTTCTGGTGCCATTCCCTGCTCTGATTGTCATTGGTAGTACGAATTGGTAGCTGATAGGCGGTGGGCGGGGAGACTGGGCCAAATCAATTTCGGGGGGCACAGCCGTGTAACAAAGTTTGTTTTTCCTGTTCCATTTGTCAGGGCTCCTATGTTTATTCGAGGCAAATAAACACTCGAACAGCTGTCGGCCAATTGCTCGCCAATTTCCGGGGCCAGCGCCCAAAAGTAGGCTCTGCAGAGCACCCTATGGAAATAATCGATAGGAAACTAGGCAAACAACCCATATATTCGCCCGAAAGAAGCCCTTCCAATGTTGGGTTCTACCTATAGTGGGAGAAGTAACCCTAAACACAGGGCCTCCCTCCCTCCCTTGGGCTGGGGAACAGGTGTGTTGGGTATTTGGGGACATTTGGAATATGCAATACACATAACATTGTACAAATAGTGGCGAGTAACAGGGTCTGTCTGCAGAAGCTTCTAAATTAATTACATTTATAGATCTGCCTCCCACGGTAAAGTAACTCCGAATCATAAGCAAGGATATTAGGGGGAAAGCTTGCAGTAATCGTGTTTATTCGCAACCTTTGACATTCAAAGGGCTCTGCGGTTTTGGTTTTGAAGTTTCCCTTTTCCAGTAACCGGAGCCACAGCCACATCCAAGGCCGCGTTATTGCCACTGTGGTGGGTCTTGGAAACTTTTGGGCCGTTAGTATGAAGTGTTTCCCAGAAAATTCATGGTTAGTTGACTATTGGCAGGCCAAGAACTTTGATTTCAATTTACTGCCAAGCTTAAAACCATTTCCAAAGTGGTTTCCTCCCCACCACGAGGAATGGAGAACTCCCCCGCCTCTTTCAGGCGCTTTAATTGCACGAGTTGCCATAAAAATGCGCCTAGTAATCACAGCCGCATTAAGTATCAACTTAATGACAAAACGTTTACATGCATAATTATCCAATTTTTTTGCATTTTTAATTTCCTGCCTTAGATGCACCATGGAGGGAGGAGATGGCCGCTTTGTCGGGCCGACTCCAGTCCCGACTCCAGAGCCAAGTTAATGGCCCAGAAGTGGCAGCCATGACTCGGACTTGGACTCGTTCCCTTGTTCTTGACTTCTCTCTCGGCTGCTGCTGCTGGTGCTGCTGTTAATCATCTGAGTTGCTGCATAAAAATAGAAAGGAAATTCCATGAAATTAAAGTTTTATGCTGCAGCAGCACCAACAGCGCCAGAGACGACCAAGTTGAAGTTGAAGTTGAGCTCGCTTTTTGTGTTTGTTGAACTTGGGACTGGGCGATGGTGGCTGGTGGATGGGAGCTTGGAGCTTGGAGCTCGCAGTCTCGTCTCGGGTCTTAGCCAACAGTTTAGCGAAAGCCGGGCCGTGGAGTTGCGACGCGACTTGAAGAATGCAGTCGGCTTGGCATAATCGAAAGGCATGTGAGAAAAGTTGCCAGTTACCAAACCGGTTGGCTCGCTCGGTTCCTTCATCTCCATCCTCGGCGCAAGTCCGACTGCACCCAGGCAGCACCAGCAGCAGCAGCAGCCTCATGTTCTTACTTTTTGCCCTGGCTTGTTACCAGTTACCAGTTTTTTGTTATCTTGTTCGTTTTTTCTGCCTTTTCTCTGAATGGTTTTGTGCTGGAGCTTTTGGCCTGAAGTTTTATGAACTGTCGAGATTTATAATCTGCTGTAGCTGAGGATGAGGTAGCCCTTTGGCCTAGGAAGAGTCTCAAATATTTCAGAGAACCTTCCATCTAAATCAGGCATGAAGGCATAATTATGCAGAAATGGGAAAAGTATCTCTGGCAATCTCTCCTACTGGCTTTCGCCGGGCCAAGTCGCCTTCTAATTACATTGTAATCATAATATATTTTCACCCACTCTCGTCTGGTTCCGTTCTCACCCGCCCACCCCCAACACCAATTCATAGCTCATTTCAATGGGAAATTTTTCCATTTCCATTTCCACTTTTCTTTTTGTGTTTTCTTGCTTTTTTGTTTGGTTGTAATTTATGCAGTTGACAGTAAAACAATTTGGCACACAGTATACATTAAAATAAATTAACTTTAAAAGAGAGACAGGGGAAACGACTTCGGAAAACGAGTGGCTTTGAGCTCAAAACTTGTAAATATCCCCAATAGATCAGATTTCGATTACTCGTTAATTTGACAACCTCCAGTCCGTTTTCAATTGTTTATTAGGTTGTAGTCGCGCCGATTGAATGATTCATCGTCGGCGACGTGAGAGTCTGGAAACGCATCGACTCCATCGACTCGGAACTGTTTAGATACATACGTATAGGTTCATGTGATGAGCTCGTATCCGAAAGCTAATTGCGATTCGTATTTATTTATCTCCTTTGTTAGCCTCCCTCTAAACGCTATATTCAAGTGCAAACTCCAAAGATTTATTCAGTTTCAACGCATCTAACTGAGTAATTGCCGATAAATATAGCCTTTTGAAGGTATTCCAACCCGAAAAGCACCGTCAGATACTAAGTAACTGTGCCAGTTATGGCTAACAGCCCCAACAGCTGTTCAAAGTCATCGCGCCTGTACTCACTGCATGTGGAAAACGCTGCTACCTGAAACTTTGACTGAAACAAAAAATGCCAAATATTTTTCCATTTCCACAAATGTCAACGCAGTAACAACAAACCTGTCCGGGAATTGTATGCAAATTGTGTTTTGCCCAACAAAAAACAAGTTTTGACCTGGCCGGGCCGGGCCAGAGCTTCAAAAAAGCTTGGCTCAAGCTTAGCTTTGGTTTCTGTTGTTACTGGCATTGTTGTGGCGTTGAGATTTAAAAATTTACCATTTGTATATGGGAATCGGTGTGTGGTTTTCGACTCTTGTTTCGGATATATCCAAGCTGAGATTTGTCGTCAGTCACATTTATAGATGTGTATAATTAATTGAATAAAATCCGGTTGGGGCCTTGTTTAATATTTTGGCGCTTTCGGCGGCTCGGCGGTTTTTTGCCAACGTTTCTTCACGACTTTATTTTTTGGATTCCAAGAACACCTCACAGCACAGCACACGAAATGGGGGGAAATCGCACGAGGCACGTCGAAAATCGAAATCGGAAAACGATCCCCAAGAGGCAGAGTCAATGGATGGATGTACGGATATTGGCCAACAGGAGTGCCCTAACACTGAGTTACCGTTACTATGACCCCCCCAGGAATAACGAAAGTGACGGATACTTTGTTCACGCGGACATGGGGACAACCGTGGTCTACCGTGGTCGAAGTAGAATGGAAAACGGAACGCGTTTATCCGGCAAGCGGAAAGTGGTTTGCTCGATTCGGCGATTCGACTCAAATTGCTCTACTGTACTGGGCAAGCCGTCGCTCAGTGCTCGAAGGAAAGAGAGTGAGCGTGGAAAGAGAGCAGAAAGAGAGACTTTGCGACAGCTGTTGCAGGGTTGGTGAGATTGTGTGCGTGGATTCGCTCAGTTTCCATTTCCATTATGTTTATTTACTACCAACAACGGAAACCATAGGCTATGAGCCGCGTTCTTCATTTTCTACAACATGGGTCAACGATATAGGACTGGGGATCAAGATTATTCAGTCCTAAGAAAAATTTAATTTTCAGAAAAGGTCTTCATAATAAAATCTATTGAAGGCGATCTTTACACTCTTCTTGTATCTTTCTGAGGGTATGTAATCATTTAAGATACGTTTGATAACTATACTACTCAAAATTTAGTTTAATTAGTTTGATTTTTAGCTTGAACCTAAGAATTGTGTGAAAAGAATTACTCATACGTCCTGTTAGACTTTTTTTTAAAGAAAATCTCGATATATCTTGCCAAGAATAGCTGAATTCTATAAAGATCTTTTTAATCAACTTAAAAATTATATGAGTTATAGCGTATTAGCGTATGACTAATAAGTTTTAAAATCATTGCTAGTCGTTTACAAAAAAAGTTTTCGTTAACTTGTTCTATTAATTACTAATTATTAGTTATTAGATACTTAATTATTAGGTAGCAACATTTTGATTTATCTCAAAAATTTGCCTAAAATGTGAGAGCTACATTATTACCCTCAACTGTGACTCACCTCCGCATAGGTGATACAGTGGTTGTTGTTGCTGATAGTGACGGCAATGATAAAACTGCGACGCGTTACTGCAGCTTGTAGATTTTGTCGAGAGGGACTGAGATAGTGGTATATAGTAGAGCAAGAGGGCATATGGGCTTCTGGCTTAGGTAGAACCCCAGGTGCGCTTCACTAAAAGATCGCGATTTCTTACGGTAATCATGGCATAAGAGATTTGCGGAAATTCTTGGAACTCACGAGCTCGTTTTCATTATGCAAGGCTTGGAATTTTCCCGAAAAATAAGGTGTTTCTGAAAACAATTAGTAGGGAGGCGGACGAAGGGTCAAACCATACTTTTAATTTTATTTCAATAACCATATTTTCGTTGCTCCTTAAATCCGAAACTTGTGGGTTAAATGTGTTGCAGATTAGGGAATTGTGGATTTGGGATTTTGGGATATGGTTTAGAAGTGTACATTTTTAGAACATAAGTTTCTTACTATAAATATTAATAAAAATGTAAAATTAAAGATTTTTACAAATTTTTAAATACCCCACTTGAATGGATGTAGAGAACATACAAACCAGTTGTTGGTTTCGTTGGTTCTGCAGCTGCCTTTTTTATTTTCTTTACGTGGAGAGTCAGAACCGTGGCTATGAAAGTGATTATGGAAGGAAGAGAGTCGGCCAAGAGAGTTATCGCAACAGACTACTACAGACTCAATTCGGTAAAATAACCCAATGGTTATGAAATGTCTAAGGAAAATGATCGGAAAGAATAAAAACTGATTAAGCGAACAATAATGAAGGCTCGTTAATCAACGCATTGAACTTATCGATTTGAATTAGTGGCCCAACCTACATTCCGGGACAACAATGGGAAATGATCGATCGGATTGGGAGAGTTAGGGGAGCCCAAGATAAAGAGCACGAGGCAAGGTCGTTCTCATTCAAGAGTAAAACCGGACGTCTAGGTAGGTTACGAGCGAACGTTTTTGTTTTCATTCGATTAGATAAAGTATACAGATACATTTGCGTACGTGTGAGTGAGCGAAGAGCGAAGAGAGGAAATAAGAGAATCGTCCGCATTGGGACGTGCAAAAAATTGCAATGCAGCAGCGACTTTAATCCAGGTAACCTAGGTGACCCATAAAACCAGGTAGTAAAAAGCGATATCGCGACTATTCGGAACAAACCATTGCTACCTACACACGCCATCCAATCACGCCCACCATTATCGCAACTTTAAATGCAGAATAAAGAAAATTGGTGCAAGCTCTGCAAAAAATAAAACAGAGCTCCACGGAGAAAACAGAACCCTAGTATCTGTAGTATCTGTTTTTCTTATCATACTTACACTATACAAATGGGAAACGAGTGTCCAAATCCATATTAGAGTTTTTCAGCCGTTTAGTTTTTGATAAAAGTAATCCAAATATTTTTCATGTTTTCCATTGTTAAAGGTGTTAAATGCATTACAGCTCTGTAGTTGCAGATAAACCTTAATGAAAACAGCCAGGAGGGAATGTGGAAACCCATTTGGATACCAGACACACCCACCCACCCGACAAACAACTCCAACACCGCTCGAATGAATAGACAAAGATAAGGCCAGACAATGGAAAAGGTACAAGGAAGGCGGGAATGACCACAAGCTGAGAAATCAAAGCCAGTCAAAGCGGCTGGTGGCACGGAGGGGCAGGTGCCCAGACAAATGCCACATGTGCAACCTAATCAAAATTTCAATCAAAATGCGCAAAACGCTGCAATGAAAGGTCCACAAAAGGCAGCAAATACGCTCAAACACACTCTAATGGCTTAGCATGAGTAATCCAATCAGTCCAACAGTCCAATTCACTCAAACCGAACTCAATCCGGACCGAAATTGTGATTAAGAAGGCAATTTGGCTTTTCTATTACAATTGTTGGGTCGATTGTTGTGGACTTCCCCATTGGGAACAACAGGATTAACCAATCAATTGTTGGGCCATAATTGAAATAATTTTGTGACAAAATGCGGATTGCGACTTTGTGATTCCTTGATTGTCCTGTTTTTCAATTAATAATTAACTTTTAAAAGCTTAATAGTCGAGTATTGCACTTGTTTCTTCTCTCTTGGTAGGATTTATAGATTATCTAAGAAAGCTTACCCTTAGAACCAGTAATCTTTGTCTGGAACCTGAAATTGGGAAAAAATCATAGAATTAGAAATAACATAGCATAAGTTTAAAAAGCCGTTAAATAATTTTAAAGCTGGCAGTGCCGGCTCTGAAGCCTCTCTTAAATAGAACTTAAGAGCTTGCTCTCGAGAACACACACGCACACGCAGATACTCGACAGGCGACAATGTCAGTGACGTTTACAAAAAGTTCCCACAGTCATTAGGGTCATGGTGTCTCTAGCCATTTGGTCTCGTGTTCACAATTTGTTTTTAATTTAAGAATGCATGTGCATGTGTATTTATGTTTGCTTAAAGGCCCAAAGATTCGCGAGCTGTTGCATATGGTTGTGCAAATGTTTGCGTGTGTGTCGTAACCAGGGGCTTATGAGTGGGTTCTTGAGACGTCGCCGGTTTGGGCCGCAAAGCTCGAGTGTCTAGAGGGCTTAAAAGCTGACACGATGCAGGTGAAAGAGCTTTTCACGTTTAAGCCCGTCTTGCGGTTGAATGAACTCGGTTCTAGAGTGGCTTAAAGCACTATCTAGACATCCCTAATAATACCGTTTACAGCCGTTCTGTTTTATCGCTATATCCAAGTAGGTCCTTTAATTGTGTTTTCTGTACCAGATTTCAAGCTAATGTTTATCTAATCCGATAAAAAGTGGTTTGCTTTGGGTAATTGCACAGCATTGTGGCTTTTTTCTCCCACAGTTCGTCAACTGAAGAGGTCCTTTTTTATTCGTACGTATATAGGGGTGGACATTTTTTGAATACTTGAAACTAAACTCGCACATTTCACACCCCAACAATTAGCCAAGGGTTGCGCACGCCTTCCTTCCCTAGCCCGCCTCCCAGCCTCCTGCCTCCTGCCTCCTGCCCCTCCCTGCATCCTTCTTAGTTTAAACAGCGTTTTCAAGTGTCCCCTGATAAGGCTCCGAATGCAATTAAAAACCATTTAACGGATTAGAGGCAATAAAAGGAAGATTGCTGTAAAAAAGTAAATACCAGCATTACAGGTCACTGCAAGCTCCCAGGGATGATGCAGCGTGTGAACCGATTTGGTTGGAATTTAATTCAATTATAACTCTGAGCTCTGAAACTAGGATAAAGTCAGTTAGGAATGCCAGGGCCAGGGCCAGGGCTTAGCATGCCACAGTGAACTATCCAAGGCAACTATATTGGAAATTTCCGAAGCAAGCCCATTTATTTTTGCCTAATACATTGCTTAGCCTTGGGCAGTCGACGTAGCTCATTATGGCCTAAACCAACTCTGGCTCGAACCCCTTTAAGCTTAGTTTAATGTGCCATTGAGAAATATTGAGCAAGCTCACTTTCCCCCATTAGGTCGAGAGTGAATGCGCAGCCAAGACGATATTAGCCATAACCATAAATATCTCAATTATGGCTCAGTCTTGCCTTGGCATTACGCATCCAATTTTTTGGCGCATCATCGACTTCATGGCCGCGCCTGCCACTTTCCCCGCCCCCAAGACACAAATGGCACCCAAAGTGTGTGTAATGCAATTCCATTTTACAGCGTTTCTTCATCCGATTCTCCTCCGGCAGCGCTCGCTCTCTGGCTCTTCCAGCTGCACTCGCCGGAGTCATGTGCCGGCAATTTGGAACCATTCCAGGGGACTCCCGATCCCCGACGTTCTTCCACCATTCGTGGCTCACAGTTTGCTGGGTGCTGGATGCAGAGGCAGATACAGACGCGGATGCAGATACAGATACAACGCTGACAACAACCGCGGACACCGATTGGAACGTGCCGTTTAGTTGTTTTTTCTTAGCTTGTCTCAGATGCTAAAATTGCATTAATGCAATTCATTTTTTTTTCCAGGCCAGCACTCACCCTTCGTACTGTCCATTTTCCCCTCGAGGGAATACCAAATTGAATTTATTTTAAGACCGGAGAGTTGGCTTGCAAGAAACTTTTACGCTTTAAAGAGGGAGTTCTTATAGAAAGTCTATTACATTTTCCCAAAACCGTCTTGTTGCATGACAGCTTTTATTTGATAGCAAAGTTAATTAACTTATCGCTTGTTACCAATTACAAATGGATCAATCTAACGCTAAATTTAACCTCAAGAATTGGACAGACAATGTGGCTTGCCAGCTGATGTCTGGCTTAGCGTTTGTGAATCAATAAAGAAAATAGTATCCGGATCGGACACCTAAGGTGTGGTTCGCTTGATTGGTCTTCTATGCTTTCGTGGTTGGTGGTGGGGCATGCCACAAGATTAATGATGGCGTTAAGAGCGCCTAAACTTGTTCCGCAGACCACGGCGAATACCCCACCCACACAAAAGTCGCGGAGACACCAACATACACTCTGTTTCTTTCGCCTTCTTAATCTTCCTTCTGGCTAGAGACCATAAACCAAAAACCGACAGACACTTAATGAGGCAAAAAAGCTCCAAGTCCCTTCCCATCCCTTCCACCGTGTGCTGCTATCTTCTAGATTTTCCTTCCCATTTCCCATTTGACTTCGACCACGCCAAAGTCGTTTCCTTTGCCAACGCAAATATCATCCAAGTCGTACGCTCGTAGTTGCTTTCATGATGTTTTTGTTACTGTTGCTGTTGTTGTGGTTTTGGCGTTTTCAATTGCACTTGAGGAGCTTCTTCTTCTCCATCACAGTCATCAGCACACACCTTCAAGGTGGAAAAACAATAATAAGAAGACTAAGCATAATAAAAGCCGGATGTCCATTAAAGCTCTCCTCTGCTGAAATTCTATATTTTTTCATATCGCCCGTGGGTTGATTGGGCTGGAGTGCATTATGTTTGTACGACAGCATGGTAGTGTCTGTGGCAGTGGGTGTTGGCGGATGAGTTTGTTTCCACTCATCTTTGGAATTGCTTTTTGCGGAAAAAGAAAATTCATGGTTACCCCGCGAGCTTAATGTTCTTCAAGAATATGAATTTTTAAGGGAAATTTGATGGGAATTGATTGGCTGGATAAAAGTTTTGGGGAAATAAGTTTAAAAGTGGATTTCTTAAATTTCACTTTGATTCGTTCTTCTTACACGTCTTATCTTAAAGGATTATACATTATTTATTGGGATAGGACTTGGACCGCATTCGCCACGCGCCAAAAAAAAAAGAGTCAAGCCACCAGCGTGGGTATACCAGTAATTTCGCACGCCCACGATACAAGATTATACGGAGTTCCCACGGGAACTGTGAACAGAGAACACACGCCATTTTTGATCCTTTTCCCCCTCCAGCCCACCACCCCACTCTCTCCACTATTCCTTTTCTCTGTTTCTCCTGAGAAACTACGGCGCAAGGGAAAAAGCTGTTCTCAGCAGTTACACTTGTAGCCAGGACATAAAGACAAGCGCCTGCCGCAGCGACGCTTAAGGATAATGTGGCGTACGCTTGAGGCGGCCTACAAATGCCGGGGAGTGCCCTTGTTAGCCCCGGAGTCCTGGGCAGCGAGGGTGCGCCGGAAATCATGCAAAAACGTGTCGAGCACGAGCCGCAAAGGAAAACGAAAACGAGGAAAACTTTCCAAGTTTCTGGCAGTTCGTGTCTGGCGGTGACAGTTCTCATTCTAATTGCTTGCCGCCCGCTCTGGTTTGCTCGGTTCGCTCGAGCTCTAGGTCCGGTCAGAGGCAACAACCCCATCAATCCGGCTAAGCCGCTAACTGACATATTAATTGCTCATAAAGCATAAACAGTCACCACCAAAATTTAATCCCCCTGATTGGACGCCGGGGGTTGCTTTCGATGTTCCGGGACTCTGAACTCGGAATTGTGCAAACGATGCAAATTTTGCGGGCTGGGATCGTTTTCTTCACATTTCACACCAAACAAATTGCCGTTTGACCTAAGCACATCCCAGCTCAAGTGTCTGTGGCATTGTCCTTGCTCGGCAGACAGTTGCCTTAACGCTCCACTGCCTCCTTCAGAGCGAAAGGATGGTGGTCGGGTGCATACGAGTGCTCCTGCTAAATTGCTCATTAGCCGGATCACGAAATGTGGACGAAGGATAGGAAGTGGCGTTCCTCCGTCCACGACACTCCACCAGAACGTGAGAACCTAGAAAACTGTTTTGACTTGGCGGCTAAATGGCCGACAAAGGTCAGATTTCTAAGGACAAGTTACAGGAGTTACTAGTACTTTTGTAGAGGAATACATTTTTAAAGAGCCTTCCCTAGGAGAAAATTCCTCTGCAATGCACTTCAATCAACTTGATTGTTTCTTCTCCTCCTACAAGCCAAGAGTTCTTCAGTCGTCCGCCATCGTCAGCCACCCTGCCAGCCAGCAGCAGTAATTGGTAAATTGTTCAGCTGATATCACAATTTAATTATCGCTCATTAATTGCGCGACAAACGAAGCTGCACCCAGCACTCTGGTTCGCCGTGGAAGAAGAGCCATCTGGGAGCCGCCTACAATCGAATTAAAGTTAATTTTTCATGCTCCACGAAGAGTTATGCACACTTGGCGTTTGTCAACCGACGCAGACACGGAAATACCGGGTATGCGAGTTCCGATTCACGGGAGGAGCTGCCGCTCCACCCAGTGCATCCCCATTCACATCTAGTCTCTAAGTGGGCTATGGATGCAGCGGTGCTGCAGTCGTGCTTGGTTGCTCATTTATGACCATAGCGCTTGGGCAGAACGTATCTGTCAGATACACGTACTCGCCACGCACACAGAGTGCGATTGCCGAGCGAAGCCGGGCGGCGGAGTGGAATCGGATGTTGTTGATTCAAGGCTCCGGGCGGCAGCTTTAAGTCACCTTCTGGTCGTTTGATGGTTCAGTGAGCTGCGACTACCGTCGCTTCCCATTTCTTGCGTTTGCCGGACTGCAGTTCACTGTGCTGCATGCAACTGGGCTACCTTTTCGGACGGGGACTGGGCACTGATTTTGTTTTGTTCCCCGCACTGAACATGGTTGAGTCGGGGGCTTCCCCGAGGGTCAGTTGGTCATGCTTGGGGAGCAGTTAATTAACGTAAAGGTATCTTTAAGCTTCCGCTGCAGAGACTGTGTAACTTTCCAGTTGTCTGTCATAAGTGTACTGGAAGAGTAATATGTCACAACGCCCTGGGGCTATCCCGCAAATATATGCATCTCGATATCCCAGTTGCATATCCGCATTACATTTCTTGACATTTGCCATTACGCCTTCGCGCCTCTGCACTGCCAATGTCGGATGACATTTTCCTTTTGGATGAGTGCTGGAGGACGCATCTGTAATATGCACAGAATGCGCAAGATACAAATGTATCTATGTGCCCCGCAGATGTCGCTAGATTTACGACCATGGCGCATAACAAAGGAGCTTTCGGCTTCCTGGCTGTCCGTCCAGTTTCTTCGAGCCAATGCCAGCCACGTCCTCGAAATCTTGATAAATATTTAGACAAGCAGTCGGAGCTTTGGAGCAAGTATGTCTTTCTAAGACCCTTTCAGTATGATTTATATTTTGGTTTTAATAAATCAAAAAGGAAACCCACATACAAGATTTGCTTCCAATGTATCCCCAGAGTGTAGTTTTATTCATTTCCCTTGAGTGTATTTTTATTTTTATCAGAAACACTAGCCTTTTTTACTTTTGTTCTGATATAATTAATAAAAAGTGGAAAAGTTCTAACAAGTATGTTGCCAACTAAGAGCATCGATGGCTTTTATATTACCATGACTTTTTTTGATAATCACACCTGATCCATTCAGTGATAAGATGTTATATTAAATTAAATGGACAAACTTGATAGGGAAATACCGATAAATTAAATATAGATTCTTTAGGGTTTTCATGGGGACGTATTCAACAAACACAGATACAATCCGTTCCTCGTGACACTGCCTAATCCTCCAAATGCTTAAATTGAAAGCATGTGCAGAGCTGGTATGCAAATTGTATCTTTCGCCTTCCGGATGTTCTTTTTTAGCTTTTCTGCCGACCCTACCCCAACCGCATCTCAGTTGCCAGGCAGACACAAGGGGAATAATTCATTCTGGGGCAGACGCCCGCGACAAATTGCCATCTTAAATTATGTTTGACATTTAATAATAAATGTTGATTGTGCGCTGAACTGATCGCTCCCCACTGATCGTTATTTTCCTCAAGTATTATCAAATTTTTGCCTGATCTTCGCCTCACGCTTTATTTTGACGCCATTTGTCAGTCGAAATTTCCAGTTATTCAAAGCTTTAATTAGCAGATTTGTTTTTATCGCAATTCCGTTCTAATTAACACTCTCTTTCACGGTTCAATTAACATCTTCGAGTGCAAGTCACTGGCCATGCTTTATATGGACTTATGAATATGATATTTGAACGCAGTAAGGTCGTTGTATTGCTGAAAGGCTTTTCGAAAGCAGCCAATGCCAAAGTGCACATAAGTGTACCAAGTTACCGAATGAGTAAGAAGAGCTTTACTGTTACCAAGCGTCAATGCCGACAGCACGTACTAAAGGGGCTTAATACATATGATTATGATTAATAATCAGATAGCAAGCCAAACAAGATACAAACGCTTTGGTCTGCCCGCCCGCGGGCCACAGTCGCAGCAAAAGATACGAAGAAATATTCCGATTTTTAACAAAGTTGGCTCTTATTTTTGTGCATGGCCAAAAATGCTTCGGGGCAATTAACGGGAGCATTCTTTTGATACAAATTCTAGCGTGGGCTTTGGCAAATAAGGCAAACTGGATCTCGAAATGCCAAAGGCACAAAAATTTAACGGGGCAGTGCTTTTTTGTTTGTTTAAAGTTCGGAACAAAGTAAGCCCAGAATGGGGGTCAAAGGATATATCGAAAGGAAAAGAAATCAAATAAACGCGTGCTGGCCATAAAAATTAAAAAAAAAAGGAAACAACAATAAACAAACTGTCACGAAGAAATCCCAATAATGCAGTCGTCGCAAGTCCAACGAATAAGTAAACATTCAGAAAACAAAAATGGGAAAGAATAATGAAATGGAAAGCCAAGTTCTGGCAGTATTTTTTAATTGTTAAATACCCTTTATTGGTTCTTAAAGAACAACCTTCTAAATAGTATTCTTATACGACTTATGAAGTACAATGAATGATAGCATAAAGCTCCATATGCTAGGATCGTATTATACAAGAATAGTACATATGTCCCATTGGGTTCTTAGGGTTCTGTGGGAATTGTCGAAACTGCCTTGGTTCCGTAGTAATTGGAAATAGGGTATCGGATCGCGACCATATGGCGCTGGGTCGCGTTGCCTTGGCAATGTGACAAAATGCAAATGCGGCAGCGGCGACTCAGCTCCTCTGCTCGGCTCGGCTAACGGTAAGCTTGGGGAGCTGCAGAAAAACTGTTTCTGTTCTTGATTAAATATCCCCACCACCACATGCATACACACATACATATACACATGCAACACGCACACATACGGCTCCTTCACGTGAAGGAGCAAAATCGCAGGAAAACACAAAAAGAGCGCCAGAACGGAGCTCGGAAAAGAAAATCAATAATTTGGTGTTTTGGCCATGCTTGCTTTTTTGTAGGTTTCTGTTTTTTTTTATATATATTTGTGCCACCAAAAAACTGTGGCCCAGAGAGCAGAACGAGAAATTGGAGCAGAGTAATTGCGATTATTTTCCGAGTGAGTGTGTGTGTGCGTGCGAGTGTGCCTGTGAATTATTTCATCCAACTCACCTGTGACGGTTTATTTGTGAATTATGACTCGGGCTCCGGCTGGCGGGGAGTTCGGGAGCTCTTTACACACTCCGGCGGCTTGAAGCAATTTGAAAATACTTTTGTACGGCTCGAGATGGTTGTAGCCGAAATGTGTCGAGAAAAACAAACAAAGCAACAAACTCCAACTTTCGGACTGATTACACAACGCCAACATCAATACAAACGGAGTCAGTGCGAAGTTTTGAGCGATGGGGCGTCGATTCGAAGTGGCTTTAATGAGGATTTTTCAGGGCCAAGTTGGTGTACATGTCTTTTGGGCCAGAATCAGTCATTTCTGCCAATTTTATGCCAAGTGCCACCGGAGTTGTGCCAAAAATTCGCGCACCAAACAAATCGCCTACACACACACACGCACACATAGACGCGGTTCCGGGGCAGGTCGAGGAGCGCGCCACAGAGCTCCACCACGCGGGAGCAGTTGAAGTCAACTGAGCTGGGGCTCGGAAAAGGCAAAGGCAGAACACGAATATCCAACAGACTGTGTTGGGGCTCGGAACAAAAAAAAACCGAATATCCAAACGAATCCAAAGCAGCACAGTCGACCTCGACGACGAGCTCCCCAAAGAGCGGGACCGAGACAGTCGCTACACGAGTGCGACAAAGATGGAGCTTAGGACCGTGGGGTGCGTTTTCGTGCTCAGCTGAGAGGCGCTTGAAATTCGAAACCGTTTTGCCTTAAGTTGGTATATTTTTGCCTAATATAACGGTATCATTTAATGACAGCAGGAATTTCGCTCACCCTGGTATGGTAGAATTAAGCGCCAAGTTTGAATTTTAATGTTTGGTTTTCAAAGGATGTCTAATATACGAGGGTTTTCGGGGTTAACTATTGTACTAGTTTTTAACCTGGTACTCGCAGAGTTAAAGGCTATATTGTACTCGTTAGTATGTATCAGGAAGAAGAAATCCTTTTCGAAACTATAAAATATATATTTTGTTGATCAGCATCGACAGCAAAGTGGATATAGCCATGTCCGTCCGTCTCTCCGTATGCGTGGATGTCAGAGACTATAAGAGATATAAGACCTATACTCCAACTTATTACGTACTGAGCGCAAGTCAAGTTTATTTCAAATATTTGGTACGTCCCCTGCCGCCTGCAAACGTGCCAAAATTCTGTAGTAACAGCCAATTATTTCTATGGCTAATTTAAACCTGAAAAAAATCCGGGTAGCATATAGTCGTGAAACTTGAATATAGCCGTCCTTTCTTGTTTTTATTAATACAAAATTGGAGTATCGGAAAAAAATAGGACTATTCTTAGAGGATTTGTAGACTTTTGATTTTGCCTCCCTTCAGGATAGATGGAGTTGTTAGTTTCAAAACACAAAGTATGCAACAAATATTTTTATCCTTTCGTTTTATTTCTTTTTAATTTATTTTTAATCCATGCAGTCTCTAGTAAGGTCGCCACAACATATAAACAATTAAAATTTAACTAATATTATATAGATTTAGTTCTCTTTGCTTCCAAGGCTGTCCCATAAGAGACTTTCAACGATTCTCAAACATACTTAAGCTTTGTCATCAAAGTTGCCAAGGCTTTTGAACGAAGGTTGATGGTTCAACTCGGTGTCTTCGAAATCGACGATATCTCCAATGCGAACAGGTCCCCTCACGGTGCGCAAAAAATGCATCTTTGGGTAGTCCAGTAGCTGTACACGAACTTCAGTAAGGATTCCTCGGGCTCCGATGCGTCCGAGAATCTTAATAACACGAGCCTTTGCAGCAACTGGTTGCGACATTGTTGACATTTGAACAAAAAGCGTAGATAGTGTTATGTTCTGATACCTCACCGAGGTTAATTTCAATAAACAAAAATAAAAGGTATGACAGTTTCTGAAAAGCATTTCTTGCCTCCATTGCCTGGGAACTGAGAAGGATTATCCCTCTAATTATCTTTCTAAATTAAAGAAATCTTACATACAAATATATTTTATTAAGAACTTAAATTCAATTTAATTTTGAACACTTTCAAACTTTCCACGCATCAGGACGTCCCTCATAATCCCCGCTAGTTCCTCGTTCTTTTGAGCCCGCATCTCGTCTATGAGGGACTCTTTGAACCCAGGATCTTTGGCTGGGTCAGTAGTTTCCTGTATTTTCCTTTTCTCCAACTGCAATTGGGGCACTTCCACCCCGAAAGCGGCTCCAATCCGCTCAACACTTTGAGCTCCGGTGTCTCCGATCTTCGACCAACTGTCCGTTCCAAACCAAATGCAAAGTGGCTCATTGAAATCTGTTGTCTGGCTCCGAAAAGGTTGGGCCGGGCTGCCAAAGCCTAGGTGGCATATGGTGTCTTTGAGAACCTTTGCTAGCTTGGGCATACGTTGGGAGTAAAAGAGCAAAGCCCCACCGATCAGGTGGGCCATGGAGCGGAGGCATCGACAGGTGTGTTTTTTGACAGCAGGATCCAAGCCCGCAAAAATGTCGTACTTCCCACCCACAATGACCACAGGAAAGGGCAGTGGCTCCTGATTTCCCAGGTCTTCTTTGCTCTGTTGACCCAATCGCTCCAATGTTCTCTGTTCTACGGTTTCTCTGAGCTCTGGTGACAGGCTCTCCATCATCTGCTGGGCCGTGTCCTTCAAGCCCTTGTACGCACACTCCAAGTCAGTCCAAAAGCGTTGTGGTTGCGAGAGATCCAGCATAATGAAAACAGCGAACTGATGCAAGCCATGGGTCCTCATGGGGACTTCAAGCAATTGATCGGCATTTTCCAAGGATCCCAATTCCCACACATTCATCACCTGGGGCGTTTTTCCATTCCCTATCCTGCGGGCGTAGCTGTACTCCAAGGCCAGGGTGGGTCGTGTTGTGTGCTCTTCACGGTCGAAGAATTTGTTAATTACCGTTGTCTTGCCCTTGAAGGATATTAAAAATTAATATATTTTTCTTAAAAATGCATAACTTTTTATTTTAAAGTTTAAAAACCAATGTAGTGATGCTTAAACTCTTACGACACATTTGCTCCCCAAGATAAGCACTGTTCGCTCCTTGGGCATTGCTGTGGCCTCCTGTTGCCGCAGGCGCTGCTGCTCCTCCGCAAGCCTGCCGGCAATATCCTGGATGCTGGGCGTGCCACTGTCGCCGCCGTCGTGGCTTTTTTCAAACATTTTATGAAGACGCTTGTGCAGGATATGAAAAATCTGCGGCAAACGCATCACAGGCAAATATTAAAAAGCCGAAACTCAGTGGTTTGTTTGGCTTTTTTAATGGTTGTCATTGGCAACAATTGTCGATACGGCAACGCCAACAGACGTGGTAATAGAAACCGTTAGTAGTTCATGGGGAAATGATTATTTAAGGGTGGGGATCCTGGGACTTCCTTTTTTGGTGGTTATTTGAATATACTAAATTATTTGGAAAATTATCATTTGCTGTTCATTATTCGTAAAAATAGTTGAAATTATCCTTAAACACAAAAATGAGCTAGATGACAACTGAGATGATGAGATCAGTTTATCGAAAAATACAAGGATGACCCACCATTGAGTATTACACAGCATTGATTATTTACTATCTTTTAATCATAAGCCTTTCCTTTGACTTTCCACTTAGGGTTATTGTAAAAAGTGTGCAACAAAATAGAAATACTTCCAACATTTAGCTAAAGGGCGGAATAGGAAAATGCCAGCAATATACAGTGGCAAACAGAATATAGCCAGAATACAAGTTGGTTAAACGGCAATATACGGATACAGATGACTTAAAAATAAAACAAGGTTAACAAGAAAGAATGTGGAATACTTCGGAATGCTCAATAGAGCCAGATCTCCTCCAGAATTCCGTTGTCCAGCTGATCGGCGGGCAGAGCTTTAAGCGTGCGCAGCGTTTCCATGTAAAAGGTCAGCTCCGAGGTAACCACCCCGTGCTGAGGTCCTCCGTTGTTGTTGACGTTCAACTTGAGCAACTGTTCCCGCAGCTTGTCCTTAAAGTTTCGGTGCACAACACCGTAGATCCCGTGTATTTGTGCTTCCGGCAGCACTCCGGCGATGGCTTCATGCAGCTTCACCAAATGCCTGGAGATATGGCGGAAGGTCTGCGAAGGAATTGGCGGCCTGGCTTCCCACGCATCCAGTTGGGCAGCTAACCTCTCGGAAACGATGCCGTGGATTTTGTTTTCGATCTCCTTGATATGGCCTTGGTAGTCCCGCTCAATGGCCTCGTAGCCGCTCATCGCCTGGAAATGCTCCTTCAGCTTGGGTAGCAGCCAGAGGACGAGCTGCAGTGCCCGGGAAACCAGCGCCAGGTTCGTGCTGGTGATGGTTTTCAAGCCGGCCACCCTCATGGCTCCCGCTCCGATGATGAGCTGGCAACTGCGCGAGTTGAAACATCTCAGCAGGTCTACCACATTCCGGGCATGATAGCTGGCCAGCAAAGGCAAACGGTGAGCACTTCCCCCATACTCATACAGCATCCTGATGAGCATCAGCGAAGCGCTAACTAAGGCATAGGGCTGTTTCCCCTCAAGCAACAGCACAGGATTGCCACCACCATTAGCTATGTAGGTGCTCGTCTCCGATTTGGCGTAGTCTCCGGCGGCCATTCGCTCGATTATGCGCTGGAACTCTTGCGGAATGTCCACCTGACGCCATCGCTCCTGGTCCAGCAACAAAGAGAGCTTCTGCTTGCGATCCGAATGGAATCTTTGAGCGTAACGCGATGCCTGAACTTTCAGGGCCAGCTGAAGCGGCACACTCGCCACTCCGCATATACTCCTCGTCGTCTCACCGAATTGGTCCACAATTTCCGAAAGCTGGGTGAGCTCCTGTTCGCTGGCCGAGCTCTTTTCCAAACTCTGGGGCGAAACAATGTTGGCGCAGCGTTCGTGGCAGTAGTGGCACACGGCCTGGAGAAGCTGTTGCAACTGGGAACGCAGCTGTTCATGATGACCCGGACTGAGAAATGCCTCAGAGTCTATCAGATTGACTGCATCCTGAGCGCCCACAGCTGCATCCGCTGTTTGCTGCATTATGCCGACCACAGCCTTGATGCGTTCAAGAATAGAAACCAGCGCCTGGCTGGAGCGCTGGAGCAATGCAATCCACTCGGGCAGGGTAAGCTCCAAGGCCTGCTCTCCGTGACCTGTCAGACTGATCTCCTGGTCGCTGTCGCTGCGTGCCAGCACCTCGATCAATAACTGCTTGATGATGGCCCTGATAGTGGCAATGGCTTCCTGCTGATAGGACTGAACAAACATAAAGTTCTGCTTTCGCAGTAGACCCATCACTATGGCCACCAGCTTGTCCTCTTCGGCGCACACGCTGTCCGTTTCTCTCAAGGCATCGGTTAGCGGGCGGTTCAGATCCGAGGCAGCATAGCGTTCGAATTCCGTTGTCAGCATCTTGTCTATCAGCTTTTCCATCTCGCTGAGCTGCATTGGAAGATGCTTGAAGCAGTGGACGCCAAGTAATTCGGCGGAAAGGATCTCCTGGGTGGTGCCGATCAAATCCAAAGCGGCTACATAGTCTTGGGTGCCCAGAAGGAGCTGAAGCATAGGCTGCGTCTTGTGCACCGTGGCCATCAGCCGGAGCTTGTCCAGAGTGAGGTTGTAGTGTTGCCTGCGCTGAGCGTACCGCAACACCTTGAAACTGTCCACCACCGAGTGGCTGTGTAGCTCCGACAGCGCCGCTCTTAGCTGTCGCACTTGCTCCGCGGCCTGCTCCATTTCGGCCATTATGGCGTGCTGCGTGGTCATTGCGTGGAAGAAGGCGGCGGATTTTTGGGACACCTGCTGGGCAATCCTCACCTCCACCATATCTAAGTAGTGACTCAATTGCTCCTGCAACTGACGGCCTGTTTGCTGGTGACTTTCAGGACTAGAAGCTGATGTCTGCATATAGTTTGGAAAGACCTGCTTAAACGTAGGCGGGTGGTGCAGCTGCAATTGAGATTTTAGGAAGATCTCTGGGACAGACCCCAGGTGGGAGGGCGACTGGGAGCCAATGCCCGATACAGGTGTTCCTGGGGAACCATTCTCCAAGGGCTTGTCCCTTTCCAGCTGCTGCTGCCGGCGCTCATGCCACCGATACCGTTTTCCAATGCTACCCAAGTACACGGCGAAGTCCGCATGGGTTATGTCCGGCAATCGCGGAGTTGCGGGAATATGAATACGTTCCACGAAGTGCTCGCCCCACTTTTTGGTGAATAGGTTGCTCTGTTTTCCTCGCGACGGGTCGTTCAGCACAGCGGGCAGGTTCTGGGCCGCGGAGTAGACTCCCCACTCTGGCGGCATCTCCCGCGTTTGCTGATTAACATGATACTTGGCAACATGGGCATCGTAGTCTCGATCCGAAACCCCATCCAAAGGCAGTGAGGCACAAACGCCATTGAAGCCATATCGGCACACAAAAGAGCCTCCCTCACGCGTGCAGTGACGTGATCGCAGATGACTAAAAATGCAAATAAATTGTTTAATTTTGTCTTAAATTACAGTTCCAATGGTTTTCGGGCCACATTGCGTATCTCGGAGTCATACGACTAGGTTGCTATTTTTGTAAAACAGCTTCCTGAATTGTTGGGGAATGTTATCAGCCATTTTTAGTTGCTTATTATTATTAAAATGCCAGCGACTGACTTTTTATGGCTGCCTGAAAAGGCGTGTCCACAACTTTCTCGGAGGTGGCAATGAGGCCCGAAAAACACCACTCACTTGACAAACTCGCCGATGGACTTGAAATGCTCCCTGGTGCAGTAGTAGCAGCTCTGCCAGCTGGCCGAAATTCCACCCGCAACCCCACTTCCACTAGCCGTGGATAGCTTCCTGGCGGCGGCGAGTCCTGGCTCAGGGGCTGCAGCTGTGTCGCCGGCTGGTCGCGTTGTGGCCATTACACATGCCCCGCGGTGCTGTTCCCGCGCCGTATGCTTCTCCCCGGATATTTCCTCGCTCGTCTCGTCAACAATCGTTGACGTGTTATGTCAATGTTTGCTCTCTATCTGCGCTCTGTTCGAAAGAGCTTTAGATGTTGCATTTTGGGGTCCTCCAAGATAACGCCACTCTCGAATTATTTTCACAGTTGTAGGGCCAAGGCCGTTGACACCACCATTTGGGTGTTTTCTGTTGCTCTTTTATAAAAAAAAGTTAATGTTTTGGTGCGGCTGTTGATGAGGCACCACCAGTGTTGCCAGACAATATATATGCAATCATCCCAAATCTCAGGCCATTCTAGTATTTTAGGTAAAATATCTTAGAAAAATATTATATGTAATTTAGCGCCTCTAATATTTTATTAAATTTTAATTATATGGATTAAAATACATTTGTTTTATACTCTTGATAAAGTTTTTAATATTATAAGCAATATATTTTTATGGGCCGTTTTCCAACACTACCACCTGCCAGAAATCAGCTTTCTCTCGAAATCCAAGGGCTCACAGCATTTGGCGGAACCCTAGATTTTAAAATCGTTGGAGGAGAATATATCTTATATATCAAGATACAGCCTTGAACAAATGGAATGATGCGGCTGCGGCGGCGTTTCCTCGCTATCGTGGGCGCCGTGGTAGTCATGTGGTTTGTATTTCTCCTAATGGGCTCGGGCATTATTATGGACTACGATACACCTGACACGGAAGAGCCTGTTGAGTTGCTCTGGTGGTCCCGGCACATGTCCTGGAATTACGATGTGGAACGGCAGTGCGGCATATATACATGTCGCGTTACCAACAAGCGCAACCTCCTGAAAACGTCCAGGGTATGTGTTGAAACGTTTTAATCTTTTATTGATTCGAAGCTCATCCGGCGGAGAACTTGATAAGAACACTTAGAGGGATGTGTAGTATAGGAGTTTTGGGATCAATTTGAAGTTAAAATATTCTAATGAAATTTATATCGGTACTAAGAAGAAATATATGATGTTTTTTTAGGGAGTGCTATTCTACGGCTCGGATTTGGATGTTGGAGATTTCCCGCTCCCGCGTCGCCCACAGCACGTATGGGCTCTGCTGCACGAGGAATCACCCAGGAATGTGCCTTTCGTGCCACACAACGAGTTCCTTAGCCACTTTCACGTCACCTCCACATTCAGCCGTTTCAGCACCTTTCCCCTAACCACCCAATACCTTCCAAGCGCCGGGGCGCTAACATCGAAAGATTATTTTGTTTCGTTTGCCGGGAAATCTTCATCGGGATACCGCCCATCAACTTCTGTGGTGTTCCTGCAGAGTGATTGCGACACAATGACCGGACGAGAGGATTACGTAAAGGAGCTGATGAAATATGTTGAAGTGGATTCCTACGGAGCTTGCCTTAAAAACAAAAACCTTCCAAAAAGGCAAGTAGGCTATATTTAAACTGTTCTCAATTCAACGCCAACACTGCAACATAGTATTCAGCTAACGAAATATATACAATTTTAAATAATCATGGATGCGCCTGAAGCTCAACAGCTGCCAAAGGTTTGCTGCGTTGAGTGCTGGGTGCAGTTGTATGGTTCTTTGCCTAATGAGCGATCTCTCTCTGGTCCTTCTGGAGATTCAAGCAAACCTATGTGCGGTTGTAAAGAGACTAAAAATAGACAACCGAATTCTTCTAAGGAAAATGAACCTGAAGAGGAACAACCATGCTGTTCCCAAAAAGCTCACCATTCATAAAAAGCGAAATATCTTTCAGATGCGTTTTCACATCTGAACCATCATGCACAGTTGAATTGTAATCTTGTCAGAGCGCTCTTGTTTTGGATGTTAAGCTGTTATTTATTTTTTAATATTTATGAAATCCTTCCAACTCAAGTAATATTTTGCAATTTAAATTTTAAAAAGTATCACTTTACATATATTACAGCCTCCAAAAAGACTACCTAAACAATCTTTATTCGCATGAGCTGTTAAAGTTTTTATCCAGCTATAAGTTCATGATTGCCATTGAGAACGCTGCTTGTCCGGACTATATAACGGAAAAGTTTTGGCGTCCGTTAGTCATTGGCGTTGTGCCTATTTACTTTGGATCGCCTACAATAAAAGCAAGTTATTTTTTTATAGAGTCGAGCAATGTATTAATATTTAATTTATATTTTAGTATTGGGAACCAAACAACAAATCAGCCATTTACGTCAACGATTTTCCACATCCACGTGCATTGGCCGAATATCTGCACAAAGTGGCCGAAAATCAGACTGAGTACGATTCGTACCTATCCCACAAATTAAACTGGAAGATGCCTATTAAAAATACTAAGTTGAATTACATCCTGTTAACTCGACGGTACCATATAGGTGATAACTCCCCTGGAGGAAGTCTCTTCGAAAGATTTGAGTGCTCAGTGTGCAGATATGTGATTGCAACCGCCAGGAACACGAGGGCTGACACAAAACACTATGATTGCCCCATAGAACCGGACTACGCCCATCTGGAGTCCCAGCAGGAGCCTCAGAATGTTGCCGACTGGAGATCCATGATGCAAGTGGGAAAGTGCCAAGCCAAAATACTAGACACATACTTTCGCCGTAATTACAGCTATAACAGAGCGGACTTTGATGCCGAACTCAACCGTAGAATGGATGAAAGTGATTGCGGGCTTTAATTGTATACGATTTATTTGACTTCGAATTTTTAGAGTGAGACAATTAGTAAACTTTGCCTAAAGCCATAAGCCAAATTGTGATAATTTAGATAAGAATTGTAAACTGGTATTTTGGGAAAACTTTTCACTTAAAAGTATGTGTAAATACATCTCCCAACAGTACGCCTAAATTTTATATAAGTAATTCTATGATAAACTCCAATTGGGTAGTTTAGTTAATAAATATAACTCACCGGAAAACGTGCTTAATCTAAATCATATTTGTTTGCACAGATAAGGGGGGCCATACTGTTTTCGGGACTGTTTTTCACCCATGTTTTTCAGGAATTTGAAGAGGACCACCCGGAAACTTTGAAACAAATACAGTTAACAAATTTTTTTTGGTAGGTGCACGCTAAAAATGTAATGAGTCAGACAAATGAAATTAGCATGCGTGTCTTAAAATAAAAAATTTAATTTTTTATATGATAATACATGCTACTCTTTTTTGAAATTGAAACTCATTTTAAATTCCGATTGTTGGCGCGCACTTTGTTATATAAAAAACAAAATAATTAAGAAAATTTCATAATTTCATGATTAACATTACCCGTAAATGTGTTACTTTTTTACATAGAAACAAAATGAAATATAAAAATGAATAATAAAAAAAATACTACAGCTTGAAAACTTTACTCTTCCCGCTGAGGGAAGAGTTCATTTAAGACCCCCTACCTTTAATAAAAAAAAAAATTCTAATAATTTTTCAAAATTAAATTAGTTTTTTTTTATTTCAAGTTAATACGGAAATTTCGTTTTGATTGTTGAGATAATAGGAATGCTCCCTTTAAAAACTCTAAAAAGTCTTCCATTGCTTTGCTAGAGGGATGGGCTTCGAAAATAGTTTCCATGCCCTCCTCTCCCCGTGTCTCTTCCACAGTAATAAAGTCTTCCGTATTCTGCATGGGGTACAGGTAAAAGGTAGAACGTACTGAGGGTTCTTGTGAAGCCGTATCCAGAGAGGACGGCTTAGGAGAGAGCACGGTGGAAATGGGATTCTGAGAATCTTCCCTGGACCTAGAGTGTGTTTCCAAGGAAGATTCGGATGGCTTGGGTGATAACATTATAAAGGATATAGATTTCCTTCCCGAAAGACTAGTGGAAGATTTCTTCTCTTTCAGAAGCTTTTCAAAATGGGATATATTATTAGCCACATTCTTTGAAATTTTCTTAGATTTCAAATCGATTCGCTTTTGCTTCTTGGTCATAGTTTCCTTTGAAATTTTTTTTTGTGATTTTTCCGGGCAAACTTGGCATGGTCCAGAGCTTTGAGGTAAAATATTATCCTGAGAGTTTGGGGTTGCTTGAACTGGGGTTGCTTTCTTGCTAGATTCCATGGCATTTTCCGCTGCCATTTTTAATTTTCTTGCCGGTTGCCTCCCCAATCGTTCCATCTCCCTAAGAATTATACCCATAAAAGCTTTCCTATTTGCCGGATTTTCGTTCTTCATAATCGCTACCTGCTTCAAAAGTTCTTCACGCTCTAGAGCGAGCTCAGCTTTTGTTTTTCGTTTGCGTTGTCGTTCCCGGCGCTTCTTGGAGATCGCTTTAAAAGCGGTATTACGACGGGGCTTCCGGAGTTTAGCCGAAATGTCATCACAGTTATCAGGCGAGGCATATTTCTTTTCTCTGCTGTGAGGTAACTGATGGAGTCTTTTCTTTTTACCGCAAAATATGCATTTGCTCATTGAAACACACAGCTCTTGAGGTCTTTTACAACGCATTATGTACGTGTATGACAATAAAATTTCGCTTTGTTAAACCTATCAGAAAATTGGAAGTATAAAAAAGATGGGAGTATTTTGCTTCAACCTTAGACTTCTGACTTGATGTATACGAATGAAATTTTCTTCGATGAAGTTCCATATATGGGTTTGACAGAAAGATCAAAACGGATTTAATTTAATTTTATGAATAGCTTACTATTAAATTTTTCCAACGAATAACAATGATCATGTCATATCAGTCGATGGTTCTTCCGATTTTATGCAGAGGAAAACAGGCGAATTTCGACAGGCCATATAAACGTTGTTTTGATCAATTTGTGTAAAAAAAAGAAGGGGAAGCCCTTGTCATATATGGGATCGTATATAGGCAGCCGGTCCTTTAGAAATTTGGCAGATCGGATTAGTTTGCCCAAAGTAGAATCCATAAAAAGATTCTAACTTAAAAAACAACAAAGTTATGTAATTTTCGATCAATCAGTTATATGACAGCATAGGATCGAATTAGTTTGTCCAAAGTGCAATCCATAGAAAGTCCCGACCGATCCCGGCCGTTGGCACTTATTTACTGCCTGCAAAGGAAAGAAGGATTTCAAGTCGATAGCTTTAAAACTGAGACTAGTTTGCGTAGAAACAGACAGACGGAAAGACAAACATGCTTATATCGACTCAGGTGACCCTGATCAAAAATATATATATTTTATAGGGCCGCAGATGTCTCCATCCCTGCGTTGCACACCAAAAAAAAAGGGTGTAAAAAAATGACTATTGTTAGTAAATCTTTTGTACTACAAGTTAGAAGCACAAATAGTTTTGGTGTTTGTAGTTTATTAAGTTTAATTTGATATAAAAGGTAATCAAAACATATATATTGAGTTTTGTGGTTCTCAAATTGGCGCTTCTAAGGCTTTTTGCACTCAGGTTTGGATCGTTTCAATATTTGGAATATTCCCTCAAAAAACATGACAAATTCTTCCATTGCTTGATCATGGGGAGCATTTTCGATTTGAGCTTCCGATACAGCTTTTAGAACTGCTAGACGTTGTTCCTCATTAAGAATATCTTCTGTATCTTTCAAAGGGATTGAATTATGTGTTGAATCTTTTATCGCAAGCGATTGGATCGGAGACAAGACTGTTGAGGACGGTTCATGGGACGCGGGGTACGATTCTGAGGAAGATTGGACTAGCTTGGTTTTTGAATTCGTTGGAAGGATTAAGGATGCAGAATTCCTTGCCGAAAGGTTCTGAGAAATTATATTTCTCTCATAAGGCATATTGAATTGAGATGACTGTTTTTCAACATTCTGCGACATTTTGCTAGGGTTTTGATCGATTTCCTTGGACGTCTTGCTAATAGTTTCCTTGGCAAGTTTACTCGTCGAATTTCCAGAAGGTACTGTCCGTGGTCCAGTGCACTGAGATGAAATATCCCCCTGAGAGTAAGGTAAGGTCGCGAATGGTAAGGAATTTTGAGAACATTTCCTGCTAGATGCCAATGATTTTTCCGGAGCAGACTTGAACTCTTCAGAAGCTTGCCTACCAAGTCTATCCATCTCTCTAAGAATTATTTCCTTAAAATCCTGTCTATGTGCTCCATTTTTCATCATCGTTTCGGCTTCTGGGCGTTGCTGATCTACCTTAGTACTACTTTCTTCCTTATGATGCAAGGGGAATAAATCGTGTGTCGAATGTTGTTCTGAAGCTATTCCGTGACCCGATGGTGTAGGCGAGAACATGGTAAAGAGAATCGATTCATTTGAACCGGCCTGGGAGATTGGCTGCACTTTCGGACGGAGTGGGGATGACTTGATAAAAAGAACCGACAAGGATGTGGCATTTTTGTCCGAAAGATTTTTTGCAACTTTCTTTTTCCCAAAAAGCTTTGAGAAAGGCTTAGACCTATCTTTCCTTGAAATCGTCCTCGACTTTGAATCAATTTTTTTCGATTTCTTGCTCTTAGTTTGGTTGGAACTTTTTGGTGACTTTTCCGTCGATGGTCGAAAGCTATGATGTACATATTTTCTGGTATATGTCATTGATTTCATCGCAGCCCGTTTAAAATCTTTTGTGGGTTTTCTCCCCAGTCGTTCCATCTCCCTGAGTATTACTGCCTTGAAGTTCTTTCTATATGCCAACAAATTATCTTCCTTCTTCATTATCGCCACGTGCTCTAAAAGTTTATTTCGCTTCTTAGTGAGCTTTGTTTTTGGTTTTCGACCTCGTCGTTTTTGGGACTTCATGGAGTTCACAAATGGCGCGAACTTCTGAGACTTGAATCTAGACGCCAAGGCCCTTTGCGCATCTCGTTTAAACTCGCTTGCAGGTTGTCTTCCCAGTCGATCCATTTCTCGAAGTATTATTCTTTTGAAATCCTGTATATAAGTCAACGGTGACTTTTCTGTCAACATCATTGCGTTCTGCTTTAAAAGATGATCCTCCTCATCCTGAGCGAGTTTAGCGTTTGGTTTTTGACTGGATGGTTTTCTGCTTGTCGTAGAGCGCAAGGGGGCCTTAAAAGAGGACTTCCAACGGGGCTTCCTGTGCTGCCTGGGCTTAGTAGCCTTCGACCTTGGCTGCCGTTGACTGTTTCGCTTGGCCGACATGATCTCATTCCCGAATCTCTCCATTCTAGAGGAAATTGCCCAAAATACACAATCACAAAAAATTTAGCTTTTTAAAAATGTAAAAAATTTTTCCGATTTTCTCTGATTTTTTGTAAGGTTTTAGTTTCGCGTTACTCTATTCTGTCAATAATTGTATACGAATGAAATTATTTTAAACACAGTCTTCTACGTGATTTTGAAAGAAAGATCAAAGAGAGTTTTTTTTTTATTTATTTTTAAAAGTAATTTAACTTTAATTTCTTATACAAATAGGTTTCTTAGACAATCACAGATGTTTAGTTTACAACGGTGCGTAAACATGAAATATATACAAATGCTGGAGAAAAACAAATTTCACAAAAGAATTAAATCATTATCTCAAGGGTCTCCCATCGTCTTCAATAAATAATCTCTGAATTTCGTTTGGCAAGTTTGGGGTGCTCTCTTTTTAGGTGATCCACTATCGAAAGGATTCCAGAAATAGGAAAAATAATGGTATTAGAACCAAAGTAGGCTTCAATCCGGAACTGCCGCCTCCGGCATCGGAAGGACTTGCTGTTGTTGCCTGGCCTGGCCCTGTTATGTCAGTTGTGGGTCTATCCGACTTGGCATCTGGATTGTAATCGCCGCAGGTAGGGAAGTTCTCGGGCACCGGCAGCATTTGGTCGTCGTTGCCCACTTTAAAGACCAGCGCCATGCCAATCTCAGCATGAAACTCGATGTGACAGTGGAAGAGCCAATAACCTGGGTTGGAGGCCTCGAATCTAATGATGGTATAGCCACCATCTGGAATAGTCACAGTGTCCTTCACAGGGGGATGGTCGAAGTTGCGTTTGAGTAAATTAAACTGATCTAGTTGTTTAATCTGAAAAATGGCATCATAATTTATTGATGAAGTAAATGACAAATAATTGAAAGATTTCACTCACCATTTCTATGGTCACATTCTCTCCCAATCGCTCCAGTCCCATGACTCTGAAGGCATTTCCGTGTAAATGAAACGGATGATTGGCATAAAACTGGAAGCCCTCGTCCACAATGATTAACTCCACCACTGCCCCGAGGTGCACCTGCAGCATATGGTGGCATTTGCAGAACTCCGTGCGGCAATCGATGCCCTGATTCGCCAGGCTCGTCTCGTTACAGAAATCCGAATCCTTCAGCTTGCTCCTCGAGGGCAGCAAGGCCATAGATGGAAAGTCCAAGGTAATGTGATTCAGTTGCGGAGTGTAGAGACGGTTCACTTGAGTCATTTCCATGTCCATGGCATAGAGATCTTTGTCGTGGAAGTCGGGATTGTTTTTGGTATAAAAATCGTAATAGACAAAAAACTTGAAGTCCACTTCGGGTTGGAGGGTGTCCTCGTCGATACCCGACACATGGTCGTAAATGGGCAATGCTCGCATCTCGGCCGCGGTTTTGGTGTCCGGATATCCAGGACCCCGGTTCATTACATTCAGCTCAATGCCCTCCGCCTTGTGGGCATAGCTAAGTTCTGCTGAGGGCTCTTCATCGGGAGCTCCCTCATATCGGAGAATGGCCACCTGAAATGCCGAGGTGAAGACCTCGCTGCAGTCCATGAGACCCTTCAAGCGAATCCAGTAATTTCCCACATCCATGTTGGCATTGAGAACAAAGTCAAAGCGCTCCCCAGCGTAGGTGACTAGGGAGCCCACCTCTATGGCCTCGATGTCGAAACCATCCGAGTTTATGGCCGTAAGATTATGGTGATCGATGGACACTACTATAGGACAGTTGAGGTACTCTGCATTTATAATCCTGAAGCGGTAGCGGAAGCCTTTGCGTACATTGTAAACCTGATGGGGCACCAGTTCCAGAGGAATCTGGTTGAGGTTGCCTCTTTTTTGGCGAGAATGGACTGGAAACAGCTTTGTGGTCTGATTGTTCTTGGCTAGGCGAGCTTGACGCGGTAACGTTTGGACGAAATCCACCTGGGATTTGGGCAGTGGTTCCAAGGGTTGGGTGGTCCTACTCTCCTCAGCACGCCGATGCACTTGCTTCGCCTCCTCCCAAATGCGATTGTAATAACGTCCTCGCCCATTGATGAGTAGGTTGTGCGGCTTGTTATCCCCACGGGAATGGTGGTGGAATGCAAAAACACTGGCTCCCGGCTCATGAATCCAATCCTGGACCACCATCACATGCTCACTTAAATCGAAATCGTAGAGTGCGCCATGGGGCTCGGCAGCTTTAGGTTTCCGGATGATGAGAGCTCCAAAGACCCCATCACCGCGCTGCATTCCCGTGTGCGAATGCCAGAAATGGGTGCCCGATAGATCAGCTGGGAAGGAGTACCGAAACGTGGCATGCGGCGAGATGGGGCACTGCGTTATGTGCGGCACTCCATCCATGTAAGGGGTCTTCTTTTGGTGCAGACCGTGCCAGTGGATGGAGGTGCTCTCGCCCAGCAAATGGTTCTTTACGTCCACTACAATCTGATCGCCTTCGCATACTTCGATGGAGGGACCTGGCATCATGCGGTTCACCACCGTAATGCTGCGCTCCAGGCCATCGCCCATGACGCAGTGGGGGCGGGAGCAGTCCGTGAGGTTCCGAGGGCAGTCATAGCAGGCCTTGGAGAAGGTCTGGTACCACTCTACTACGAATTTGTATCGGCAGGTCATGGGCTCAGCTCCCATCTGGCAGTCCCGGTTGCAGGGATGCTGCCGATAAAACTCAGCGGTCCAAATGTCATTCCCCGAAGGCTCCTCCGGCTGAGGTTCCTGAACTTCATCCACTCGGGTCGCCTTTAAGGGTCGGCAGTAGGGGCAGCAGTTTCTCTCCTCCAACCTGGACGGCGGGCAATCTTCGGTCAAGGCGGGGCAGTTCTTTTTGTAGGTGTTAATGATGATCTGGCCATTGACGAGGCGTCCACATTCCAGCAAGGTGCAGTCGGCATCATTGTGCCAGGACTCGCCAACAGCATACAAGGAGTGATTGTGCTGGCAGTGAGTCCTAACACATTCCCCACAGCAGCTGCCCTCAACACTGCGCAGCTCGGAACCCTAAAATGTCACAATTTGAATACTAATTACTAATATTACAATATTTTACTTACCACTTCACAGTAGAATTCGTTGCAATCTACCTGGGTAACTACAATATGAGCCAGTGGGTCTTTGGCCACTCCTGCCGCGCACGAGTATACCAGGCATGGATCCTTGGCAGAAAACCACACCGCCCCGAGTTCCTTCCGATAGGTATTATTGTGTTCTTGGTATAGGCATATGGTATTATCAACTGTACAAATATAAACATTTATTTAATTCATTTGTTCAAACGCCAAGGAAAATTATTCTGTGTTTAATTTATTAAGGCTATTGTGTTGTCCTTGCCAACAATGAATTTGTGTCTCTAAGCCATTTGTAAATACAATTCTTATGGCCATAAACGCAACCAAAAAGCAAGGACAAATGAGAACAATGCTTAGACCCAAAGACCATTTTTTGTGCCGACGTATCACGCGCCGGAGATTCGTAATTTATTACTCATTTAATTGAAAATATGTATGACATTATTTTCACACTTTTGTATTCTTTAATTTTTTTTATGGTTTTTAGATTATAAAGTGCTATTATTAGTACTTAAATGATCATTACACATGCTAATCGCCCGTCTCCGGGTGCCGTGAACTCGCTCTCCGCTTGAGTCATTAATTCGGCGACAGGTGTTAATTGAAATGAAAGTGAAAATTGTCATAAATCTTTTATACAGAAACCTATTTTGGGAAAAATAAAATAAACTTATTAACCAGACACTAATTTGCCTTTAGCCTATTCCATAAATTTATAGACTGAATCGCATCTGGCAAAGATGCGATTTCTAGTGCAAAATCTGACAGGTGCCGACATTCGTATGCAAATGAGTGCACACATCAGTTAAGCGGCGATAAAATGTAAATTAAAATGCCATCAAGATCCGGATCTGGTGGAATAATCTGACCCGGTTGTGAGTAGGTAGTAGATTATTAGTAGACCAGTTATTTTTAATTAAAGTGCCCTTTATAAAAACATTAGCATTACTAAGCGCGATAGTGCAATCCAATATCGAATATTGGCCGATCGAATTAGGGAATATTCGAATAGCCGGCTTATCTAGCAGACCTCGCCATTGGCCCATAAACACGGTCGGTCATGAAGGCGGATCAGGCAAACCGCACGTCCCGAACTATACTTGGCCGATTGGCAAATCACTGCTAAAAATACACTCAAATTAAAAAACAATTAGCTTTACGACAACAATCGACATGAAATGGCGACTAAGATTCAGATAAGCTGATAAGATGTTTTTGTTTCGCTTCCAAGAACAACAAGATTCCATTATTTTCTAAATGAGGCGTTTTAAAAAAGAACAATATAAGATTTAGGGGGGCATTTAGGCTTTATTTTAAGAGGACTTTACGCATCTCAAGTAGACTTTTGAAACTGAAAACTCCTGGATCCTGGTTGGTAAATGTTTTTGTTTCCCTTTCTTTAAAAGGGCGACACCGGGCGAAGACAGCAGCTGTTTGGCATATAAATTATATTCGTATTTTATGCGAATGTTGCACGTACATATCACGTATACGTAGTAGGTACACACACGTACCGTCATACATTTATTTATAACCAGATCCGTTAGGTGGCTGTCTGTCAGTTGAGCATTAAGGCCGCGTTTATTGACTGTTTTTTTCTTTCTGTTAAGACTCTGCGAGGGCTTCAGCGGTGGAGCTGCATCGTTTATTGGCTCGTTATGGCCATTATTATGATTGCCTGCCGTTTGTTTTAACCATCAAGCACTCGCTTGATTATTTGCCGGACTTACGCAAATTTACAGGCTTCTGCCAGATGGGCTGGTACTTAAATTTCGCATGTGAGTGCCAATCGTCATTTACTTGCATTGTTTAATGAAAATGCTAACACACGAGTACATTATTACCAAGTGCTAATGATTTTGCCGGCAATAATGTTGGTCAAGGTCGGAACCCGCGAATAAGCAGTTGAAGCTTCGGAAGTATTGCCTTTCTTTGGAAATTGTACATTTCGCAAAAAAGATTGACTCTTTTAGTACCCGATAATATAGTTTTAAAAACTAAATGAATGAAAGATTTTATTTTATTTTAACAAATAAAGATTTAAACTTACCCTTTGATTCGTTAACAGTTTGCAAGCCACTGGCCAGACTAACAGCCATGGCTGTTAAAACTGTTACTGTTAATAACGGCGCGTTTAATCTGCTGTTGATGACCCGCATTTTGTTGCTGTTTTTGTTGTTGTTTATGGTAATGCTTGTGGTTGTTGTTGTTTTCGTTTCGGCCAGGCTCATTTGGTCATAATTATGGCTTACGCTTATTCAATTTGCGGTTATTGTTTTTATTTCGATTTTTTCTGGTTGTGATTGTCTTTATTGAATATTTTGGAAGTTATTGAATTATTTGCGGAAGTTTTTGTTTATTTTAACCACCAATTGCCTGCAAATGAGACAATTAAAACGAACATTGACTATTATTAGTACAAGTTGGGTCTGAAATTACACTTGATATTGCTATAATATGTATTTATTCAGCTGCCGAATTTCAGTATTTAATTGGAATGTTTTTCTTCTTTGTATCAATTATATATTTGACTGGCTTGGCAGATGGTCCAGTTATTTGTTGCCAAAAACGTGTTGTTCTGTCGTAAAAATTATTGAACTTATTATTGAATAAGTGACATTAGCAGGAGAATTCGTTGGTTCTGGTTCAGGGACCAGGGGCATCTAGAGCAAGCCCCTTAAAATTAAAGCCACGTTGGTCCTAATTTGTTAATTCACTTACGCCTTTTTTATTGGGTTGGAAAAACTATCCATATGTGAACAAACAAATTGGCCAGGGCGTGGCCAAAACAAGTTTTCCCCTAATTAACAATAACAATTACAGAAAATTGCTTTACTCCCCGCTATTCCAAATCTCAATCAATTGAAATTCGCAGGCCTAACCCCATAACTAGCCCAGCATCCTTTATTGACCTCCTCGGCCGGCAGAATGGAGCACGCACATGGCCAAAAAGGGCAAACATATGAGGGAATATATTGTATATTAAGTTAAGTATGATTTACGGCCTGACGGTAAATATCACTCATACGCTCCGTGGTGCCCTTGCAGCTGGCCAGATGCCTTCGATGTGTGTGAGTCCTTTCTTGGTCCTATCAGCACATGGCCAGCAAGTTGAGTCTCCGGCTCAACTCAAGACGCCGGACCAACACACACTCACACACTCATAAAGCACGTACAAATTTAATTAATTAGCACGCTGTTTCTTATACACACAACACTGACGAAAAGCCGAAACTCACGTCCGGCGCGAGTCCGCCGTCCAGAAGCCAAAGTCCGCCGGAGTCCATGGAGACACTCACCCCCCAAGGCCGACCCATATAAAGAAAACGGCGCATAAATTATGAAGAGCAAAAACACAAAAATTATGCCGGCAAGGAAAATACGAAAAAAAGACTCGTAAAGTTTCCACAAACCTGTCATATGCGAACTAAAAAATACCTTTAAAGATGAATTTTTTTTATACTAAATTGACAAGTTTGAATTTGACATAGAATAATAGAAAATTCAATTTTAAGAATATTAAAAATATTTTAAAAAGACTCATACTTTTTTGTAGAGTATTTGTAGAGCATCCATAAGAATACTTCTAGCAAAAAAAAAGTTCAGGGATCCAAGACTATCCCCATGACTTCCAGTTTTATTTGGCAACACTTGAAACATCTTAAAGATTTATGTACTGTGAGTACCTTTAGGGCCCATGGACCCGACGCACTTCCGTTAATTAGGAATTAAGTGCCCGACTACGTAGCACTAAATTCAAGTCTAAAAGAAAAAACCGTCAAATGTAAAATTCAATAAATAGGTATTAAAAGTATATAAGTAATTTGGCGGGGAATTTAATTGTCGAATAAACTTTGTTGGCAGCCGGAACTTAGATGTTAATGACTAAAGCTCGGACCTGGCAAATCAATAATCAATCAAAATGATTCGGAGACGAGCGAATGTCTTTTCATAATTAGGGCTCAGAATATTTCCCAAAGCTGGCTTTATTAATTATGATCAGCTTCAAGATTCTGAAGTGGTCCTGACTGGTTTTCTGACAAATTGTAAAATCACTTTCGGCCGCAATTACATTAATTAACATTCCTTTTTGATTCGCAAACGGCAAATGCCACGTGACGTGACTCATGTGGACTAGAAGTGCACGTTTGGTGTAATTTTTATTAAAATCCCACAAGGGTATTCCCTGCGAACTGGCATTTAAGTGTGTAAAATATATAGTTTTTTGGTTTCTTTTGTGTTAAGGTATTGAATATTCATATCTATTGGCTTAAAAAATATAACTCGGATTGGGTTGCGGTTCCTCTTGAGTGGGCACGGTGGCTGGAGAGTCCCCAATGAATTTAAAAATTTAATCTTGAGAAAGGGGAACAATCATAGTATGAGAAGATCAAAGCCTACAATAGAATTCCAAATGTGTGAAGTTGTGAAAAATAATCTAGAATGACTAAGAGGCAGTTCCTAACAATCTCTATCTAAAGTATCCACTTCGGGTTCATGTGTTCTCTTTGAGTGGGGTTTCAAGTAAGTACTTCAGTTTGAAATATATTATTATTGAATTAAACTTTTTCCCTTCAAGAGCATTCTGAGTTGTATTTATGCCTTCCATTGATTAAAGATAATCAGATTACAAATGTTGTTGTGTTCGCTTTATGGCCAATTTCTTTTGAAATAAATTTCACCGTCAATCAGAAATGGTTGTTATGCAAAGTTGGCTTTTATATTTTATTTTGCCGAGCTACTGGAGTAGGTTTTTTTCTGTTAAGTACCTACTACCAAATAACACGTTCATAAAAAGTTGCATAATTCCCAAAGTGTCTTCCGTTTCACGTTTTTACATATAATTATCGGCTTGTTTATTATAATATGATTTATTTGAGACCGTTTTTTTTTACGAGTATCTGCTCTGTTTGGCCATTTATTTTGACAACAATTAGCCGATGCTTCTGCTTGACCGCATTTTTGTTATTTTTTTTATTTGTTGGCCATATGTTGAGGTAGGCAAGGAAGAGTGAAATGCGATAAAAATTATGGCAAAAGCGGAGATGGAGTGGAAGATTTTTAATCGGCTTATCGTTGGGCCGGAGATACTAGCTCGAAACGATTGGCAATCGTTGGGGGATACCCTTTCCTCCTTGGGAAATCCCTGACATGTCAGAGATCCGACTTTTAAGCCATGTTCTTGCCCATAGCTTTGGGCACTCAAAAGCCGGTTTCTTCTTAGGGGAACCAGTCTTCGAAGAGGGGTTTTCCATTACAAAACAAAGAAACCGAAAATCAAAACAAACTTGGAATTGTGTTACGTGCCAATGGGACGCAAGCAACAACTTGCAGAACAAAAACTGAAACCTTTTCAGATTTGTGTATGTTTGTGGAAAAAATTTCAAAGTAATTTATTAATCGTAAGTCATGTATTCCAAAGATTAATCTTGAGGGTTAAGTATGTTTTTCTTGTCGCTGATTGTAGTCTGTTTGGGTAAATGAACTGGGCAATTATTTTTTCTTGGCTTGGGCCGTCGAAATGCTTTATGGGATTTGTTTTCAATGTCAAGGCCATTCGTAAACGGTGGGAAACATTTCAAATTATCCCACTTTATAAAGGTTTGCTTGTGTCACGCCAACTCCAATACATTTTTTTCCATATTACTTAAAAAATGTAAGATGAATAATCTTATCGTGTGGGCTTCTTCCTATTTAAATAATATATAGATAATATATAAAGTTACAACTTTAATCTTCATGTTACGAAATGCTTTTCTGTTGAAATTATCTTTGAAAGTGAAAGTTCATACAAGGTAGGTAAATATACTGTATAAAAATAATAAAAAGCAATAAATAACATTTAAAATGTACATATGTCTTATAGGACATGTTCAGTTTTAAAGGAAGAGGTTTTGAAAAATTCCTACAAATTTATATTTAAAAGCGGAATTTCAGTTTTAAATTTAAACAATAATTTCTCCACATAATGATCCTCACCGTGTTATATCAAAGTTTAGGTTTATAAAAATGTTTATGGAGCACACTTAATAAATTTATGGCCTACGTGAATTGTGTTAGTCAGTGTCCGATGAGGAGATCGCTCTTTCGTGGCTTTATCCCAGCAGGTTTTTGCACTTATCACACGTCGCTAGGCATTATGATATCACAAAATACTATTTGCTTAGCACCGACGCGATTGAATTTTATTGCCACCAGACTGGGGTCTGCTTCAAAAAATTCTGTCGGAACCCGATCACACACCGGAATCGGCAGGGCAAAGTCCTTACGGGAAATGGTCCGGGAATTCGGTCCGGACACTTATTTGTAACTCGATGCGTACCGCTCGCCGTCTAAGCTGCAACTAACTAGCAACGGATGCAGCTAAGGCGCTTTTGAAGAACGCCAACCTCAGCCGAAGACAACACGCTAAAACTGAGTGCGATTTTAGCCCAGTTCATGACGAAGTCGACCCTTTTGGCCCGCTCGGTTCGACTGGCTCGGCATAGCTGATAACGTTAAGCACGATCGGCCAAGAGAGTCAAACAGAGCGGGAGAGAGAGAACGAAAGAGCTCACTCTGTTTTGCCGACTAATTAAACCGCACTTGTCGCTCCGTGTTGGCCATGTTAACAGCGGTGCTTTGTTAACAGAGATCTCTATTGTGGTTATCGCCGCTGATTGGTCGAATGTTAAGAGCTCTTTTCAGAAGCGCCGACAAGCTTCCGTGTCTTGATTAGAATTTTTCGCCTGTTTATTATAACACCTGTCATAAGATTTTTATTTTTGAATGCACTGAACAAAAAATGTTTGCGTATAGCATATAATATAAAGGGAACTAATAGAGCATTTTTTACTGTGCAGTTATTAGTTCTTAAAAAAAATATAATCATTTGTTGTATGCATAAAATATTTTTTTAAAACCTAATTAGTAAAGAGTTGAAAGTGTTTATAAAATTTATTTCCAGAGTTGAAGTCTCCAGTGATCTTTGCATTTAATCAAAAACAAGCTGACTGTAGTTGTCGCAGCATATTTGCATTGATATTTTAATTTTAGACATCTGCGTCTAGCCTGTTCAATGCTTGTTCATTTTGATTACTTTTTTCCCCTTTTTGAATAGCAATCTTAACTATTATTGGAAATCTAGTTGCCAGTTGGCAGGGGAAAACTGGATTTTTGCGAAACTGCTTTTGGAATTCTTGATTGCTTCTTGCCTTTGAGGAAGAGGGTAAAATATCAACAGTCTTTGTTGGGAATATTTGTCTTTATGTCTTAAGAATATTGTATCCTTAAACTTGACAAAGTTGTAAGGAGTTAACCTATCGTTAGTCCAAAACGTCCATCGGTTGAGTTTAAAAAAAATTGTATATATTTATAATAATATTATCATTATGCGCAGTGCATTCAAAAAACAATTCACCACAGTTGAGAGAAAAAGCTCCGGCTCTCTGGCTCTCGGCAACTTCATCCGGCAGCATCCTGTTGTTTGGTCCTGGCAGGCCGAAGTGACGAGCTCAAAAGCCGACGTGTCCTTACTGGTAGAACGGCATGTCCTTTTCGCAGGCTGCGCGCTGCGTTCAGTTGCGTTTCGGTGACTGGTTCGATTCATATTCAGTTCGCTTGAGGACGTGCGTGCGGCAGGACTTGTGAGCGGAACTTTGAAACGGCACTTGCCTAGCGGTCAATTGGTTAATGTGGCAACAATCGAACGGCCATCGCCCGGATGGGTGAACGGTTAGACGGATGGATCCTGTGGAATGCTGAATATGTGCCAATATGCCAGTGGGCCTTTAATACCCGTGTCGCGTTTGCGGGTGTGCCAGTGAGTGGGTGTGAGACAGTGTCCTTCGGCGGACTAACAGGTTTTCCCGTCCTGTCGAGTGTTAAAGTGCGGCCAGAAGCATTCCCGAAACGAAAAATACGGTAGAAAGTTACAAATCTGCTGCAGCCTCTGTTATTTTTTTACGACAAAAGTTTTGCCGAAAGGATTAAAGCCCTGAAACGGACTGGCTGAAGGTAACTTGTCTAGTTTGTTTTTGTTTTTTACGGGAATCTGTTTTTTAACTCCATTTGGGTACTTTGCCGGAACAAACTTCAGTGTTGTCCCTTAGTTTTTCCTCATGCAACTATTGTTTCGGGTTCACGCACTGACCTGGGAGCCATAAAATAAATCAGCCAATATGTAGGTGGCCCTTTGTGCCGACTTCAATTTATTTTGGTCTCTGATGTCCCCGTCTCTGGGCACGGAGATAATCTATAGTTGTTTATAAGTTAAGTGGATTATGAAATAAGAATTAATTTTTTTTTGTATAACAACTAGCAAGAATAATACAATTTAACAAGCAATTCTGGAATTAAAATGGAACTATTTTGTATGGTTTTTTTATAAACTTATTATATGAAACTCGTGCAGCAAATATGGTAAACATAATTTTTACAAAAAGTTTGAGTAGAACTTTGACCTAATAAAATCACACATTGTTTAAAAGGTCAACTGCTTCAAGTTTTATACTTTGTAGTGCCGTACTTTATGGAATATTATTTAAAATATGGATTTTTTCCTCTCAAGGGTCATCGCTGGGCCACTGTCTTTGTTTCTCCGCTTTCCAGACTATCCATTGGCTTCCCTTCTGTCCATTTTAGTTGGCAGTTTTTGGGCAAAACCAACAGCAAAAAGGTTTAATTTATAGTCCTTTCAGATTGGCCCTATGCCCACGATACATTTGCGAGACACTCATGCAGTGCCGAAAAGTTTTTTGTTGGCTGTCAGCTTCGGTGACATTTTATGTGGACCAACACCAAACACAACACACCAACACCAAGACCAATAAACATAAACTAAAAATAGTCACAAGTGCCAAACAAAAAAGTGCCGTAAAAAGAAGTCGCCAAGGAATGCCAGTTGCCTTTCCTCACATTTATCAAAGTTTCACTTTTATGCGAGATTCGTGCGAGCAATGAAAATCCGTTATGCTCGGTAATTGAGTTATGAGCCGCCAACCAGAAGCCAAAAAAGGACATCAGGACTGCTTAACACTAACTTACCCGCAAATACAGACAAGGAAGTCTTCGTCCTACAAACACCGACAAAAAACAGTTGCATTTATGGAGCAGACGTCACAGATGCCTGAAAATGAGTGCAAAAATGACATAAAACAGGGCAGGAGACAACCACGAAGGAGTAAAGCACGAGCACGAGAAATGTAATTAAGGCGGAAGAGCGAGACGAAAGGGCCATAAAACATGTACGCAAACAAAAATTAAGGCATAAACTACAATTGCTCAGATTATTGCACGTCGTGAGCTTAATGCAGCAGACAATGAGGCTTGGAAGGACTGGTTGCGTCGGCAAATGGGATGTCCTTTAATGGGTTTTCGCCTGCTTTATAATTTCGCAATTGTCATTGTCGTCACTGGCGGGTAATTTTCGTGCTTGATCGAACAGCTATTTGCCTGCTCGGCCTGGTGTGGCTCTGTTTCTGCCTCTGTCCCTGCCGCTATCCCTGTCGCTCGAGTGGTGAGCTGCGGCAAATGGGCCGTATACACAATATGAATAATTTATGTTTAAATTGGAAAATGACTCGCAAACAAATAAAATTCTAATTGTCGGTTAGAACACACGCAGAAATGAGGTTAAATTGGTTTAAAGTTACCGGAAATGCCGCAAAGGGGTCTGTGACCTGCACTAAGAAAAGAAAAAGCTACCACGTTTCATAGTATTTTTACTACTTAGAGAAAAACTAATAAGTATTTCAATATTTGGTCAATTTGGTCAAGTTTCTTCGAGTATCCATTTTGATAGCAAATCAAGTTCGGAACCTAACCGCATCTGTTCAAAACTGCTTATAAGTTTTCCTTATTAATTTATGCGAAAACCATGAAAAGTTGCAAGCCCTTTATTGATAAAAATGGAACAAAGTTGGCAGTTTCAAAAAGTTTTCGCTCACCTTGATTTTTGATGACAGGTTAAGTCAACTCAAGATTTAAAAAATAAAATGTCTGTAAAGGTAAACTTTCTTGAGTGGAAAGTGGTTGGGAAAATGGCCAGTGGCTTTAGTAATAAGATTCCTAGAAAATACTGACAGCTGACTGTAGACCAGGAGGAGTAGATGGGCCAGGAGAGTAGACTAGAAAAATATTTCGTTAGGCTGCCTGCGGGGACTGGCACCCACCATGAGCACGCTGGAGGAGGCAGTAGGGGCGGGGCTTTTGGTGGTCTGGTTGGACTTTGGCCCCCACGGGCATCGGAAAATAAGCGGGGGCCTGCCATTGACAACAGCTGCTTTCATGTCTGCGACCTACTGACTTGTGTAGCCTACTTTCCGCCGTCGAGAGAGAAGGGCCACTCCCCCTTCGCATACTCGCACACTCCGTTTTGAACGCTCCTGCGGAAGCTGCACTTAATGGCATCCTTGCCGGCCTTGTTGCACTTCCCCACGTATCAGCCCACAAATTTTACCCTGACGCTGACGTTGACACAATTAAGTGCATGAAAAATACTTTGAAAATTTAATTAAATCTCCCGCCATTGACGTCACCACATTACCGAGTCAATAGACATAAGTATGTGGATGCCTTGTTGCTCCAAAGGAATGCGCTCTCGAGCATCTAACTTCAGACCATTTGTCATGTGCGCCGTGATCTCATCAATGGGTTTGTGGTCTGATTGCTACTCCGCATGACTTAATGACGGCCTGATAAGAATTGCCAGGTTTCGAGGGCCATATATACCGGCGTATGTTAGTTATGAAACAACGGAAATTTCTGAAAGGTTACTGTTGTTTTCCTGGAATTTTTCAAAAAATTGTTTGTGAAATGTTTCAGAGACGATTACTGTGAAATGTAAAGGCTGAATCTATGGAGAAACTCGGAAGGTTAAGTAATTAATCAGGGTCTGAAAATAATTGCTAATAATTTTTCAATTGAAAAAATGATATGAGTATTCATAAAAAAAAGCAAAAATATGACTTTTTTTTTTAAGTCATTTTCACCATAAATTTTTAATCATTTTTATCAAATTATGATAAATGATAAATAAAGGAAAAATTTTTTTATCAAAAATAAAAAAAAACTCAAGTGGAATCAACGCTTTTTCCTTACGATTTTTCTATTTTCTTTAAGTAATTAGTTTATTTTTGCTCAAGGCCGAAAAATTATTTAATCATTATATATTGCAACTATGAAAGATTTCTATTAAAAAAAAAAGGCTCTCCATGATTTTGGGCGGGTGGCAAAATGCGGCTTGATAAGAATTCCTAGGTTTCGAGTGCCTTAGGTTAATCATTAATAGTTAACAACAGAGGACAAGCAGCAATCTTCAGCAGATCATTCCTGGAATATTTTTTTGTCCTCATCGAAGCAGGGTGCCCTGATTGGCATTCTGCACAACTTAATCACGGCTTGATAAGAATTCGCAGATTTCAAGTGCCGTTTTGGAGGAAGTTATGGAAGAAGATAAATCTGAACATTAAAAATCCGTTTTCAATTTTTTGAAATAGAATGATTTTGATGATAATTAATGATGCCAAATATTGGAAAATTGTATTGCCACAATTATTTCATCAAATGTTTGAATATTTCCCCCAAGAAGACTTCCCCCAAGAAAAATATTAGTTTTTAATTGCTGTTTTACACCAAAAATAGTTCCCTTGTAACTGAAGTTATTTGAAACAATGTTGGAGTACGTTGGATGTATTTGTCCTTAGCATAAAATTACATGAAGCTCTGCCAGGCCAAACTCAACACAAAGGACTGATGTTTGAACAATTTAACAAAATCACATACATAAGATTCGACAGAAAGCAAATAATTTAACCAGAAGCCCCAGCACGTGAAGCAAACACACCGGGCCAGGCGAAGGTGAGCGAATGGGCTGGAAAATGCTCTGCCGAAATGTAATTTAAGTTCGTAAAACATTTACTTTATGGCAAATAAAATGTACTGCTCTGGACGGGGTGACGGGGGTGTGTTTGCCTTGGGTTTTGCCGGCAAACATGTTTGCTTTTAATTAAAGGCCACCAGGGAACTGAAACTAAGCAAGCTTTTGGCTGCCCAACAAATTGCGATTTCCGATGCGAAATGAAATGAAATATTTTTCAATATGTGTAGTGGGTGTAGTGACCTAAAGCAGTATAAACAAGTCGAATCTGAAACAGGGTCACCGAAGGATCTTTTCTCTCTCTGTGCGCATATTGCATGGCACATTATTTATGTGAAATGCATGTTCTATTATATTTCATAAGTGCAGTGCCGGCAATGGGAAATGAAAAGAAAATAGTTTCTCAGACAGGCTGCCAATGCCACGCCTCTTTCCACTCTGGCTGGCATAGTTCAAATATTTTTACATGTCAAATACGAAAAAAGGAGGAAATTTCCCAGCTTTATGTTTGCATTCAACAAGAAATAGTAGTCAAGGATGGAGGGCGGAAAAAAATAAGTTATACTCGAATGTGTACGTGTACACACGGTTTCAGGGCCATTATGTTGAAGAACTCCCATGCAGTTGAAGAGACTTTCAACAGCCAAACTAAAAACACAGCCCGGAGAACACAGTCCGGGCCATAACTGCCAATGAGAGTTGACTGATGCGATGGGTTTCCAACCAAAAAATAGCAAAGTAGGGCTGAGTGGAGGGGAAAATCAAAAGGAAAACATAAATCCCACTCTGTGCTGACAGCTGCTGCGGATGTCGACAATAAATCTTAATGCTATGATTTCACAATTCTACATTTTTTGTGTATTTTTAAATGTGTTTATTGGGGAGTGGTCCAGGCGTAAATTGAAGCAAAACGTGTTTTCAATTGAAACATTTATCTTTCCTTACACGCTTCTGGAGGATAGTATTTTTGATTTATTACTCAAGATTACGATTTCATTCGTGGCTCCATTAACGGAAAAGAGTTTGAATGATTTGTGTTTAATATTTAAAAGAGCCGTCACTACATTATATATTTTCTGCTGATTACTATCAATAAGCATCATGTGTTTTTGTTTGCTTTCCTAATAAACTGAATGCCTTCCCTAATTATTTATGCATCTATCAAGCATATTTCATACACATAAGCACGAGCTCGGTCGAGGTAGGAATAATAAATCGCATAAATTACAATTCAATTTCTTAGGGCCTATTATTTAATGCCTGACAGGGGGAGTGAATCCCCGAAGCAGCCACGCCCTCACACCGACTCCGACTCCAGTCCCTTTTCGCTTTTCGCCCTGGCATGTGGGGCTGAGAGCCATAAAGCTGAAGCTGCTGCCAAATAGTAATCATATTTTCGGGCTAAAAGCAAGGCGAACAACAAACGCGCTAAGGATAATCCCATTCGGTACAGGCCAATGATTTCAAATGCGCTGCATGACGCTGCTACCCCACCATCCTGCCTCCGTCTCGCACTCCTACATCCTCGTCTTGGCGTATTCATAATTCGATTTTTCATGCTTTTCCTCGTTCCCGGCATCTACTTAGGCGCCCCATTTGCTGAATCGCCTTTTGCCTTGGCCAATGTTTTTGCGATTACGTCGGGTCCGTCCCCTCACGCCAATCGTTGTTGTGGAGCTGGTCAGACAAACGAATTATGGATTCTTTGCCATTATCATGGACCAATGCTCTTTTTGCTCTTCTGTCGGATTATTGAGGCTCCTTTTTATTGTCCTGGAGAAGAATAAGAATTCCCTTTGTTGTTTATTGGCATAGGGCCCATGTGTTATAGCTGGTTTATTAATAAAGAAATTGAGATTCATGGCTAGTTTTGGGTTCTACCTAAAGTATATCAATAGGTTTGGCTCCAAATTATTCAATCCTAGTCATTTTTTATGGGAAACTTTTGTTACAATTCCAACAATATCCGAAATGACTGCAGCTGTCCCTTTTAATTTTCATACTCTTCCCGAATCGAATTCACAAAGTTTTGTGAAAGAATGCCACGTCGGGAAGTTCTCTGCGAACTGATAAATAATGCATTCTCTAGTCAGCCAGAGACAAACAACAGGGATGACATCTGACGGTGGACTGTTTGTCGTTTGGCTTGATTTTTTCTGCAAACACGTCAGATGCAGTTTCCTAGCTCATTTATGACTATATTTGTAATCGGCTTTACGACTTTAAGATTAAAACAAAAATTGAAATCATTAAAAAAATATCAGTTTTTCGGTTCAAAGCTTAAGAATTTTACGGAAAAAATGATTATATTCCAAATTTTTTATTTATTAAAAATAATAAGAAGAAAGAGTATTTAAAGTAAGCTTAAGGTTCAAAACTACTTTTCTCATTTCTCGCCGTCAACCAGTCTTCCCTCTGTCGGTCTTCCCTGTCTCTTCCGAAGATCTGCAGTCCTTTGCTGTTTGTCCCGACAACTTTCCTCCAGTCGTTCTTTTGCCTTTTGGCTCTGCTGGCTTCCGCTCTGGACAATGACTGTGTTGCTGACCTTGTCCACTGCGCTATTGCCACGTCGCAGCTGGAGGGACGAAAGAATTCGCTTCCTGGCCATTGATTTTCGCCATCATCAGCGCCAGTTCGGCCCCGTTGCCTCTTTAATTTACAGAAAAAAACGCAACTCGATTTATGGGCATTGTGCTTCTCTACTTTCCGTACTCTTCTTCATTTACACATTATTTGGTTGCACCGGAAGGGAAATGTTTTGTTTGACCCGAAACTTGTTCTGTTCTGTTTAGGTTTGTGGCAGTTTCGTAGTGTTCACTAAAAGTTTCTCGTTTGCTATGATTTCGCTTTTTCTTTTTTTTCGATTGGGCCTCGGGCAGCATTGTTTCGAATTTTCCCTTTTCCCGCAGGCATCAGGTCACATTCCGCATTCTCAAAGTCAGAGTAGTATCTGGGTTTATTTTCATTTAACTGTTTGGTTGGGCGTGCCTCGTCCTTTTGCCTTTTGTATTTTGGCCAGCTGGGCTAATGTGGCGTGTGAGTGACGTGGCCTATATATGCAATTAAAATGAGAATTTGAGAAGCGAAAACTTTCATTTTAATCAGGTCACTTATTTATTCTGTAGATCGTAGACGATACATTTGATTTACGAATGAGAAATATTGGCTAAATTGCTTTTAAAATATTTATTTATGATTTATGAGATTCTCTTAGGCATTATACAATTTCCCATATCTGGTCATTATATTTTAATCCGCAATACATACTTTTCTTGGCAAATAAATTCACTTATCTGGCAAGCTCGATTGCTTGGCTCGTCTCTTGACACCGAAAAGTGAACATCTCTCCAAGGGATTTAAATAAATCGCCACCATCACAATACAAAATTGGCAAAAACTTATTATTCACTTTAACACACATTTGCGCACGGCACACGACGGCAAACGAGCCAAGGACTTGGTAGGACCCATCCTCGAACATGTCAGGCCTCAGTGAGCAACTGATTGATTTCGGGGGAGTTTTTGGGAGTTCAAGGGAATGGAACTAAGGCTGTGGCTGGAGCGGGGGTTTTCCGAGAGGCAGCTGAGAAGTGCCACTAACAGGCGGTGCAGTCGTGAAGTGGCGCCGCCGAATTGGTGCTACGGGAGGACGAAAGCCCAAAGACAAAGCGCGAACCGAAAGCACTCAACGATGAGGAACTGCTCCCCAACCGCCACTGTCAATCCTCGAAGGCTGGTGGAACAGGCAAGGGCGGAGGTAGTGGCAAAGGCAAAGCCAAAGCCAGTGGCAGAGGCAGCCACTTAATGAATGGAAAGTCTTTCTAAACGCCGCCGAGATTGATGACGCACTTGATGCTCCCTCAGTTCGCTGTCGCTGCTCACTCGGAATCTCATTCCCATTGCGACTGCAAAACTTTGCCGCTGTCGAGTGTCCTTTTTATATAGTCAGTCAGTCACTCAGCCAGTTGATCGGTGGAGTGGTCGTGTCACTACCTCTTAGGTTCTTTTTTCGCTGGTTTCCTTCTGCCTCTTCTCTGGCTTGTCTCAGCTCTTGTGCTACTCTGACTTTTGTGGCCCCGTCGCACTTAACCAACATTTTGCCATTTTGACAGCGAACACATGGCCCCTCGGCCTGCGCCGCCCGTGTCCTGGCACGAAAGCTCCTAAAGTGCGGCCGAGTAAAAAATTTGCATACTCAGCTAAAGCGACTGAAGCACTAACCAAAAATAAAATGAAAATGTACTATATACAAAAGGATATACATGTATATTTTTACGAATTTTCGATGCAAGTGTGTCTCCAATTTTTGGCCACAATTTCGTTCCACAAAACTGCCGCAGTGATGAGGCACAATATTTCCCTCGACTCTCCTCAGACTTATTGTATTTTTTTTGTCGATTGTATTGTATTCGGTCTTTTAGAAATTTCCTTCAAATTTATTCAGCTTATTGCCTGCTGGGGCTAACGTGGCGTATGCGTTATTTTGTCAGTCTTTTCATCAGGCTTAAATCACATTCTGAGCTGACAAAGTGAAAGGATGAGTTGTGTCTTACATCACAAGGGGCTCATTCAACGGACTTTTAACATTTTCTATGACTCGTGCTAAAGTATTGTTAAAAAAAAATTCTAAAACATGAATACGCTGGGAAAAATGGAAGAATCTAACTTATTTCCACACTTGACTTGATTTAACCGACAGCTATCAATCAATAAATAATATATATTTCGGCCATTAAAACCATATTATACATTTAATCGGAATTTCCATTTGTGCTTGATGGCTTTGGTAGGAACGAATTCTTTAGAATTTTCCCACCCAAAACTATCTAATTATTTTCGTTTGTCAAAGGAAAATAGTTTCAATGCTGCCGCAATTTGCCATCCTTTGGGGGGTTATGGCTGAAGTATCTGCAGCGCATATAGAATTTTATTTATAAGTAGTCGGGTATGTGCGTGTGTATCTTGGGGGCACACAGCGCATTACTGCATTACTGCAAGGATATTAACCCATACTCGACATGCAGCTTACTCAAACCGTTCTAAAGTCCTTGGCAACAATTTTTCCCTTTCCTCTTTTCAGTCAAAGGATAAGCAAAGCGCTGTGGGCCAAAGCAAGAGGAACAGAGGAGCCAAAGGGGCGATGGAAGTGGAAGATATGCAAAGCTAACACCATAAACCCAAAGCCGCCAAATGAGAGTGCAGAACAAACTACGAGAGTGCAACCTGCGCCCAAGTCTAATTAAAAAGTCCCGCGCTGATTCCACGGATTGCTCATACGCCGTGTGGCACGAAAGTGGTTAGTGTGTGATTTAAGGTTTAAAGCTGACACTTTTGAATATCGGTCGAAGAGGCTTGAAGTGTGTGTTTCGATTTGTTGGTGGGCCGTCAAAGAATTGCTCTGGCATGCGGCTGTTGTTGCCACAACTGTTGCATGCAACATGGATGGCGAAAATCGGATCATACTCAATGTTGGCGGAATAAGGTGAGTTTATACATTCAGATACAATATTCATTATCTATTTATGAAATTTGCAAGTAAATATCAGAAAAGACTGGCATTTTTACAAATTCTATTACAAAATTAATGAATTACAGAAAATTCCTCCCAATTTTGTTTGTTTCAATAAAAACTAAGCAATCTGAATTTCAAACATCAATTTTAGGGACTCTTCAAATATACTATTTTTCTTGTACGTATTTATCTAAGCAATGCTTAAATCACGTAGCATATCCCGTTTATTTAATATTCTCCATAAATGTACACAATAGCACTCGACCCAAATTTTGAGATTGGTCTTTTGGGCTATCGATACAGTATTGGTTTTCGTTTATTTGCCATTTTTTTGTTTGCCAGGATATTGGACCAGGAAAGTTGAATGTATTTCCGTCATATTTTGGGCAGAACAATAGAAGCGTTACGGAGTCGGTTTTCCCTGCCAACGTAACAAAAACAAGAAGTAAGAAAAACAAAGCTAAACTAGGAAAATTGTTCACAATTTGTGTAACAACAGGAAATGTTGGCTCTTGCCTCTCAATGTTTTTGTTTTTTTTAGCCAGAGCCACTGTACGTATTTTCATGTAGATAACCGCCCTGGCTTTGAGTTGTAAGCTCCATTATCAGCATCGTCATCGTCATCATCATCGTGTGTCGGAGTGCTCTTGTTTTTTTTTGGGATATTTCATGTATCCCCCAAGCCACTTGGGGCCTGGGCCCATATCTGCTTGAGCGCACTTTTCTGGCTGAGGGCCTTTATCCAGCTGCAGATTTTCGTGCCTAGTTAATAATTTATGATTCCGTTAATGGGCATTGCGAGAGGGGCGATGAAAAGAGAATCCGGTTACTTTTCCCCAAATTTTTAGTTCGGACTTGATGAATGAAAATACCCAGTGTGTCCTTAAAGCTTTCAAAATAAAATGTTAAGCATTTACGCCCAAAGTGGGTTAATTTTATTGCTACTAACATATTTCAAAGGCTCGGTTTACCGCACTTTGCAAAATTAACAACACAATTGAAATTGCAGTATATATTCTATCGTGGTCCATTTGTTTTTCAAAACCGCAGCCCTGACCACGAAAAAGCAGAATAAAACAAACGACAAAGTTGTATTGCTTTCAAATCCACCAAGCCCATGAAGCAAGCCATTAAATTGACACATTTCTGTGGAAAAATAAAATATATTGTGGTGTAAAAAAAGAATTACTTGAATAGGAAATCTAGGAGGACTTTGTGGGTAGAAAATAGAACACAATTTTAACAAAACTAAGTTGAAAACTTTTTTTAAAAATTAAGGTCCTTGAAGAAAAACATATATACTGTTCATATATGACAGTAAGTTCTTTAATTTTACGTTGAAACTTAAAGTTGAAGTTTAAGCTTAAACAATAAATGTTTTCAGTGCCTAGGTACAAAAGCTCCAATTCTTGCCCACAAAAATATACAGAAATCTCGCCCAGAGCCGACATTTGCCATCTAAATGGATGAAGGCTTTGGTTTCAGTTTCGCTTAAAGTTCTGTGGATTGCAATAGGGGCAGCAAGTGGGTGCGGGATGGGGTGTTGTAATATGTCACACTACTCGAATGCTTGTTTAAGCCCTGCCTGTGCGCCTCGGCGAGTTTCTCAGTATGTGTGTGCGCTCTTTGGACTCCTTCCAGACACATACATTTTTGTAGCATACTTATGCGGGCCATGACTGGCACCACGCTGTCAGCTTGCCGACGTTTTTAGCTCAAATAATACACGTACAATGTACATAGATACTCACAGGCACACACTGGGCATTGTTCGTGTGAGCATTAAATAGAATACATTGTACTGTAAGTATGTTTGGCTGTAAGCTGTTTGCTATTTTCCTAAGTTTCGCATTCAACCCGACAGTTGTCGCCTTAAAGGGAACACATAGAAAATACGCTTAAAATACATAAGGTACGGTAAAGTAGGTTGAGTTCTCTTCAGTAGTTTGAAGGTACTAACATGGTTTAAATCATTAAACAAATATTTTGCACAATAATTATTAGGAAGAAGTGAAGGAAGTCCTTGTATTTGATGACATTCGAATATCCAATACAACAGCAACAATTAAATAAGGAATTATATTAAAAAAAGGCATTTGATAAACTCAAGTGGTTGACCTCTTCAGTAAAATACTTAAAGAAACATTCATCTTCTGAATTAACATACCTTTACTGAAAAAACCTACCAAATGAAAATCATTCTTTAAGAGCAATCATAATTGAAATTATATATATTTCCCAACCGCCCATCATCAGTCCTTCGGAATAGCGTGTGTATCCGAATGTGTGATCATTATCATTGTGATTACGCGGCATTTTTTGTCATAAAAAAGGAGAGTAGGGAGCTGGGCAAATATTGTGTAGGGGAATGTCCTGGGAACTGGTCGGTTTAAGGATGGGTGATTCTCGGATCCAGCTGCTCATCAGCGCAGACAATTGCGCACTGATTGTGTCTCTGATACACGCACACACACGCACGCACACAGGCAATAAAGTTGCCGCTGTGGTTGCCTTTCAACACAAATACATTATACTTAGTGCCGCTGGTTGTTTGTTTGTGTTGCTGCTGTTGCCCTGGTTGATGCTACGTATTTCCGCTGGCATTTTCGCCTGCCATTGTTGAGATTTGCTCTGCACGGCTGCTCCCCTCTGCCTTTGCCCTTCAATCTCGCGCCATTGTGTGCGAATTAAACGAAATGGCTAATGAAAAGTTTAACAGTCAATAAATAAAGCAGGCTAAAGCATCAGCCATCGCAGAATATTAGATGAATGTGTATTCTTTCCATTCAATTTCATCTTCAAAGCATCAATTCGCTTATTGGATTTGACTGTCGATGGGATAGTGTGTGTAAAAATCTCAGAAAAGAAATTTCAATTTAAGGATACTGAAATAAAACCTGTAAATAGAGGGTGATACATAAATAAATTTCGAATCTACGATGGAGTTTATTTCCTATTTCGCGCTGCAGACGGCTGACTTTCTGCTGGAATTCCACGGAAAGTGTCGCATTGTCCAGCAACTTCAAAGGGCTTTGGTGTGGTTGACAAATTGCTGACAAGCATTCTGCGGCATTTACTGCAGCAAACAAAAAAAAAAAAGAAACATGAAACCGAAACCAGAAAAAGAGAGACAGAAAGCAAAAGTAAAATGCAAATTCTCGTGCCAGTTTCACTGCTCAAGTAGCCGCTTAGAGGCAAGTGGCAAAGACAATGGCTCAAACCGAGTTCTTCTCCGCTGTCTCACACACACCCACACACGTACAAAACACACGTAAACAATAAAAGGAGGGAACCGCCGACCACAACAACAATGCCATAGACGGGGAAAGCTGACAAAACCACAGCCAACACGGCGAACAACAATTTAAAATCAACAGCTGCGCGTGTCCTAACAGAAGAAGCCGGAAAAAAGTTTAAGTAGCAACTTGAAACGCTTCTGGTTTTTGGTTTTTGTTTTAAAGGCCAAGAAGAGGACGACAGGGTGGCTGGGTGGTGCAGAAGTGCCGGGCGGAAATAGCAAAGTAATAAATAAATTTCCTGCTCTTTTGCTGTTTTATGTTTGGACCGCTTTATTGCGGCTTCGTCTGCAGCGCCTAACGCTTCATTAACTTTTTGGGCTTTTAATATACTCGGCCAGGACCGAATTTCCGCTGCCTATTTACCCCGTCTTCCGCCCAATCATCCGCCGCTCACTCAGCCCCACGTCCTTTAGCGGGAGTCCTTGTCGCTGTTGTTGTCACTCAGTCAGGCGTTCATCGAGCTTCGCTTCTGTCTGCTGCGGCCACAAAATTGGAAAACATTTTCGGTTTCTTTTTGTTTGTTTTGACTTTTTTGGTTTTCTTATTTTTTTTGAAGCTTCAGCAAAAAAAGGGCCATAAAATAAATACTGGAAACAAAAACCGCCTATGGCCCCAGAGAAGACATGAAAAAATGCGAATACCGCCGAAAAAATGGGCTCTTTTTAACCCTTTGGGGTGTCGAGGTGTGAGATTTTGTGACACTTTGGCTGGCGAGAATCCTTCAGGGTCGAAATAACATTTCATAAATGCGGGAACATGGTTATCCCAAAACAAAAATATCTTAAAAACACAAAAAAATTTAAAGTTTGCTCTCAAAACATTTTACGACCACAACTTAAATGCGATTACCAATCTAATCTGAAAACCAAACACCACTATTAGGGCTCCAACTTTCCTCCAAACTTGATAAATATTTCAAAGTTCTGTGGTGTTCCTTGTTCGGCTGTTAAACAAACTCGGCAAACTATCAATGCCCCAGTTGCAGGAACTCTGGAAAACAAAATAAAGAAATCCCCTTAAAGCAATGGGTTAACTCTTCTGGCATGAGTACGTTGAATGTTGTGTTTATATGCGGGGAAGCAATTTTTTAACGTACAAGCTGGCGAAGGAGCTGGGAGAAAAAAGTGAACAGAACCACAAAATCATATTGTAAGCCTTGTCAGTTGGTACACGCACTCAAACACACACGCAGAGGCAGCGAGACACACACATTGGAGCGACTCGCCAGCTATTTCTATACGTCCTTGTGCAAGGACCTCCACTTCCCGCTGCGTGTGCGTGTGTTATTTTAACAGCAGTTTTAATGAAGCGCGAAACCGTTGAAATACAATTTGTAAAGCTGAGGGGTTGTACGGATAAGGATGCTGGGGCGGGGCGGATGTCTGGCAAAGTGAAAGATACCAAGGGAAGCACTGGGGGGAGTGGGAGGGAGCCTGGTGGTGCCTGGAATATCTGTTTTGGCCAGGTCTTTCACTGCCTCTGGTAACGCCAAATAAAAATGGTTGGCAAACGCGTTTTCGACTCGCGCCGCTTGCTGCTACTTTGTGACTCGCAAGCGTGTTTTGTTCGCGCGTTTGTGCGAGTTAATTAAAAAGGGTTGTAGAATCAGCGCACAAAGGGGTCCCGGAGGGCTCAGAAGGCTTGGAGCGAGCCAAAGGCTAAAGGAGAACGAAGAAGTCTTCATATATTTCAATGTAATTTGGCCTAGGTCTGGGGAGCATTAGGAGTTATGGCTAAATTTGTTTCGTCGGGCGTCTCCCATAAAGGAAACTTGAGGCCTTTATTTATATTCAATTGTGAGAAGCAGTGGCCCTGAAGACTACAGCATTATTTAGAGAACTTTATTTAGCTCTGTTTAAAGCATCTTTTGGGGAAAATCACGGTGTAGTTTGTATAAATAATAAATGCAACCTACATACTAGCTCTGTGACACTTTTAAGTGGCCACATCTAGAAACGCCGCCTAAACCTTGTTCCTTTCCAGCTACCACACTTGTGTTTAGAGTCATGTTGTTGGCTTAAAGGACACTTTTTTCCGTGCCAGGCCACCGCTCACTTTTTCTTTTTTAAGGACCTAACCGTTGTTTGCTTTACGTTGGCTATGTTTGCTGTTTTTAGCCGTCTAGTGCAACGCGGGTGCCTAAGCAAATATTTGAGCAAGTTAATAGCCAAGAGCGTTGGCGATGCTGATGCTGATGCCGATGCCCATGCCCATGCGAATGCAGCTTCCAGCGTCTGTGTCTGGCTTTGGTGGCGCCTCCGGCATGTCCCCAAGATTACAAAGGGGGCGGCGATAGAGCCGAGGACTAGCCCATCAATGGCTCTTCTCACGCCAATGCGCAATACACTTCCACTTTATGCACATTTCCGGACCAACGCGACTAAAAAGCGGAGGGTTTTCCAAGAAAAACGCATTGGGGATTATCCGAGTTTAGATTACACTTTCCTGACTATTAGGCTCCAAACGATATATACAGAGATAATAGACCATGCATAAAATAATAATAATTAGTAAGTAAGTTGTTGGAGTATGCATTTTCTTAAAATTTTCATACAAAAAAAAAAGAGTATAAAATCTGCCAACTATGTTGCCACATTTGTATTTGTGACATGTGTAACTGTGAGCATGGCCAGGAGCTGGGCGCGGAAATGCCGTTGCTCTTGGCCGACAACAAAAGGCCCGCAATGTTCACAGGCAGTGGTTCTTACAAACAGACGGCCGCGTGGATGATGCATCGGAACGTTTCCATTTGAAGTGGCATCAAAGCAGTCATCGTTTTCGCATTTGCGGCAGTAGCAGTAGTTGTAGTTGCTTTTTGTTGCTGCCACTGTTGTGGCAGGTTTTGGCATCACAGGACCACCATTTCTACCTTATTGACTGCAACTGCATTTTGGCCCATTTTCATGCGATTAGCGGCGATGGCGTGAAAATCGATAGACTTTGTGGTGGAAAAACTCAACGGATGTCGGCCCCAAATAAGGATTATGCTGAATATTTAATTACTTGGTTGATTTTGTCAGTGGTCTAGATCAATTAGAGAGCTTAAAATAAAAGCATAATACGGTATGGAGGAGGATGGCAGTAATGAACTGCTTTTATTCAGGTGAGCTGCAGTGAAAAAAACACAAAAATAAATCAAACAACACACTAATTTTTTCGCTATTAACATTTTTCTTCACTACAGATTTGAAACCACTGTGCATAAATCGCATTATAGCCATGAAATGGTGATGGGCCTGTAAAAGCATTTTGCCTGGTTGGGGGCGGTAATAGGCCCAAGGCGGAAAAAAATAAAAATCCTGGCTTAATGCTGACACGTCTTACTGATCCTTTCGTAGCCGGTTTATTGGGTTAAGTGTACTGCATATTCCTGAGTGTGTGAATAACCGAAATTTGATTTTTCACTTATGTTTGAGCGAGGGCTTGGCAAGCGTTTGCGGTGCGTTTTTGATGCGTTTCTGGGGCGGTTTTTAAAGCTCTTAAGATATTTTGATTGCACACTTTGAGGCTGACGGAATTAAAGCGGCTTTATCTCTGTTGGCTGCCGAAATGTCTTGATTCGGGTTACACTGCTAATCCGGAACACAAAACCTTTTGTTTGTTTACCCTGTCATTTCTGTTGCTGTTGCTTTTTCGGATGTGTTTTCTTGTTGGACTTGCTCCGTTTTTCTGTTTGCCCTACCGCCTTATCTGCGCCGTGTCCATGGCCATTTTCCGGCTAATGATCAAAGTGCTGGCATCGGTCCGAGGCCCCAGCGGGTTTTGCTACTTTTCCACTGGTTCTCCGGCCTATCCCAGGCCCAGGCCCCTTCATGGCGCTTCTTGTTGGCTCGCAGCCTTCGGACGCTGCCATAACAATGTAATCGAGTGTAGACACTGCGATAAAGTCGAATTGCCTGGCACTTAGTGGGCAGCAAAGAAAAAAGTGGAAAATGTGTCAGGAAATTGGCCAGCATGGTGGCTTTCTCACTCCATGGAGTGCAAATGCTGAGTTATAGTTTGTGCGGCAGGATAATTAAAGTATAGCGGTAGTTTATAACATTTGTGTGGCTGCCATTAGGTCCGGTGAAAAATGATTTTCAATTATGCCCCGCACTCATGCCTGAACTAAAAACAACAACGCTCGAGCGCACCTGTGCACGCGCTCCAATGCGCACGGCTGCGCTTTTGGCAATCATCCGGCACCTGCCCGAGCCCCTTTATTTCGTCCTTCTCTTAAATGACTTCTATGCCGGCTATTTTCAGTTGGCCACCTGCCATTTGGGGTATTAAAATTGCCCATGGATCATTTGCAATTTTAACAGTTTTCGCAGCTCTCGCACTCACTTACTCTTTGCCCATTTGCCATTTTCGTAGTTTTTCCCCACTCGTATATGTATGAAATGGTCGCCATAAAGCGTAAATCAATTTAAAACAACTGCATGGCCAAAAAAAGGAGCCAAAAATAAGAATAATTCAGCTACTGGGACACAATAATTGCGTATACGCCGTGTGCACAGATCTGACTCAAATCGAATTTAGTGGAGTAAGGGCTATGGTTGAATTAAATAAAACAATACTATTTAAATCACACGAATCAAATAAGTGAAGAGTGCTACGTGGTTCTGTCATCCAGAATTTTTGAACAAATTTTAATAAAATTCAAACTATGTGAGCACTTTGCCAGCTTTGTCTCTATGCCATCTCATAAATAAAACAAATAACCAGCTGCACTTTGGCCTTTGCCGATAGTGCAAAAAACAATTTGCTGGGAATTGTAAAAATTGAAATACAAATTTTAAATAAATTGCATACAAATGCGCTTATTCAATTTCAAAAACAACAAAGTGGAAAATAAGAGAAAAACTTTTGCTCTAACCGCAAAGCACTTGACACGCTCAGCTGCTGTCCAATCTAATGGACAACTTTCAGTTCCCCTCCTTGTTTGCGATGATGTCGGATGAAAGACGACCGACGACGACCTGCTGTGTCCTCCTGTGTGTTGTGTGTGTCGTGGGTGTGTGGCTATGTGTGTTTGGCCAAATCCCCAAGCTATGCAAATACAGATGCAGATATGGTTACAGCAATACACATACTCACTCTGACTAAAACAAAACGTTGGAAAATACCAATAAATGCAAATAAATTTAAGCTTATTTTTCCTAGATGGACGAGCACGTCGCAGCTCACAAAGCTCCTTGTTGTTGCTGCTCACTTCCCCGTTTGCTTTTAGCTCAACGGAAAGCCAATCAATGTTTTGTTCAGTGTAAGCTGTGCGCCAGTGCCTGAGTATCTGAGTGTTTGTTCTGGCTCGGTGTTGTTGGATAAGCAAAATAATGACATTCAGTTCAGAGTGCGCCATAAACAAAGCCAAGAATCTATTGGAAAACAATAGGATAGCACATAAATAAGTTCTCCTATTGCACGAAGGAAACATTATAGATGTGATGGATGAAACCATTTTCAAATTGGCTGTACTTTTCCGCTCGAATAGGGTGACAAATAAATGTGAAGTCTTTTCATTTAAAAACTATACATGCTTGAAAGCCTTTATTTCAAATTACAGATATACAATAAAACTTAGTTGACCAATGGAGAAAATAAAAAATTCATCGTAAAAGTAACCAAAGATCGTTCCTATGCGAATCTTCATAGATACGTATATAGATCGTAGACTATAGATTTAGATGCGTTCACTGCGAAATTTAGATCACCTAAATAGGCAGAAAACTTTCAGTTCCCTCTCGGAGGGCATAATGTCGGCTCCTGCTTATGAGTTCTTCTGGGGCACTTTGACGACGACGCTCTTAACCTCCGTGTAGTTGGACAGCGCATACTCGCCGTTCTCACGTCCGTGGCCAGACATCTTGTAGCCACCGAATGGTGCCTGGGCATTGAGGACGTTGTAGGTGTTAACCCACACGGTGCCGGCACGCAGCCCATTCACAAGGTAGTTGGCCTTGTCCAGATCCTTGGTGAAGACGCCAGCGGCCAGGCCGTATTCGGACTTGTTGGCGCGCTCGATGACGTCGTCCAGTTTCTTGAAGCGGATAATTTGCTGCACAGGGCCGAAGATCTCCTCGCGGGCAATGGTCATGTCGTCCTCGACATCGGCGAAAACGGTTGGCTGGACGAAGTAGCCGGGCAGGCCCTCGGGGCGGCATCCGCCGGCCACCAGTTTGGCACCTTGATCCTTGCCGGTCTTGATCATGCACAGGATCTTTTCCATCTGTTCTTTGTTGATCTGAGGACCCTGCTCAGTTTTCAGGTCGAAGGGGTTGCCCACGGTGCGCTTCTTGGCTCGCTCAGCACTGCGCTCCACGAACTCGTCGTAAATCTTGTCCTCCACGTAGGTGCGAGACCCAGCACAGCAGCACTGGCCCATGTTAAAGAAGAGACCGAAGTGAGCAGTCTCCACGGCGTAGTCCAGGTCGGCGTCAGCCAGGATAATGTTGGGCGACTTGCCTCCCAGCTCCAGGGTGACACGCTTCAAGTTGGTGTTGCCCGAGGCCAGCTGGATGAGCTTACCCACATCGGTGGATCCGGTGAAAGCAACCTTGTCCACGTCGCTGTGGTTGGCCAGAACAGCACCTGTCTTTCCATATCCGGGCACCACATTAACCACGCCCTCCGGGAAGCCAGCTTCCTTGACCAGCTGGGCAAAGTACAGAGCAGTCAAGCTGGTCTGCTCCGCTGGCTTCAGGACAATGGTGTTCCCGGTGGCCAGAGCGGGTCCCAGTTTCCAGGCCATCATTAGGATGGGAAAGTTCCAGGGTATGATCTGGCCGCAAACACCCACGGGTTCGTGTCGCGTGTAAGTGAAGAAGTCGCCGTCCGCCGGAATCGTCTGCCCGTGGATCTTGTCCGCCCAGCCGCCAAAGTAGCGCAGGTTCTTGTATGAAAACGGAACATCCACGTTATAAGACATAAAGTATGGCTTGCCATTGTCCAGGGTCTCCAAGCTCTGGAAAGTTGAAGAATATTTAAGTATAGCTTTAATTGGTAACAATTGATTTGACCCATAAGGTCTCTTAAAAAGTAGTGATAGTTGAAGCTTTAATATTTCTTGTTTTGATAAAAAAATCATGATAGATTTTTCAGATTCAACTGAAGCTTATCACAGTATCATGCGATGTTAATGAATAACCAGTAAAACTCACAGCCAAGTAAACCCGATCGCGCTCCAAGAGATCAGCTAGACGGCTGAGTAGGCGACCACGGTCAGAGGCGTCCATACGGCGCCAGGGGGAGCCCAGCCTAGTTGGGGAAATAGCAAAAAATAAATAAAAACATGTAATAATATCCCAATTCAATACTCACTTGAACGCATCTCGGGCAGCCTTAACGGCAAGATTAATATCCTCCTCACCACCGCACTGGATTTCGGCAATGCTTTCCTCTGTGGTAGGGTTAATAGTCTCAAAGGTTTTGCCTGATTTGCTCTTGTGCCACTCGTTGTTGATGAACACCTGAAAAGATTAAACAGCTTGTTTAGGCCATGTCATCTCCACAATCGGATATATTGCCTTTCATTTAATTCAAAAAGCTTTATGGCCGAATAGGGCACTCCTCAATTTGATAAGCTTTTGTTGTTATTAGCCATATGTGCGTGTGCGTCCCTGTTAGATAATCGAAATCGGCCGATCGTTCAGTTCAGTTAGCATGTTAGCTGTCAGTCCCCCAACCTTTCGAGCCCTCTTTCGTGTAATCAGAAACGTTTACCGGCTAACTGATTACAATTGAAATGAAGTGAGCTCCCTCCGAGTGTCACGTCATCTTTGTGTCGGCTTCTGTTTATAAAATTATTTTATGTGTTTTGTTTCTTTTGTTTTTGTTTGTGCCTCTGAATTTCACAATCATTTTGCGAATATATGAAAGAAACTTTCCACCAGACGCTCAAACATAAATATAGCCGAAGGCTGGCGAAAAAAGAGGCGCGTGTAAGACTTAATTTGTTGTCTGGTTCGTGGCTAGACGATCGAACTAGTTTGGTCACTTATCTTCATTTTATACATTAAGTGTGTCATGTTATCTTTATAATAAAGACCCCAAAAATAAATATGCTACTAGGTGATAAGGAGTGGAATTTACCTAGGCTCTAGGACTACAAAATAAGAGTTGGCGTGTTCGCTGGGGATTATAGACTTAAAAATTGTGCTTATTATCAATAAGAATGAAGTTTATAGGAATATTTTTGTACCACAATTACATGTGAAGCCTAGATAAGGGGGGATGTCTAAAATATTTTTTATGTTTTTACGAAGCAACATCTAACACTACCATGCCAGTTTTCCAAAATTTAAAAAATTGCTTTCACCTTTTTCAAGCCTATTTAAAGGCAATTCTATTTTTAATTATTTCGCATGGAAAACACTCAATATTTTTGCAGTCTTTATACCAAGTCTCTTTACTAGGTGTCTAATAAAATGAAGTCATTAAAAAAACCGCAAAAAAATCTTCAGCTCTTCAACAGATAATTAACAAATTAGTTCACGTTAATCTGGTACCGTCTATCATATAAAATAAATAATTGAATAGTTATAATTGAAAATGATTTCTATATATCGGAATATACATGATTTTATTGCGACAAAGGGGTTTTCTATCAAATTACTCGCCTCGATTTGCACACTTTCGAAATTTTTGTGTAGAATCCAAAACAAACTTTTTATTTATTTTAGGGTTATTTTCTTTATTCCGTAGGAATTTATCGTTTGTGACCCTGAAAAAGCCCATACATAAAATATTTTAGCTTAAAGTATTACCATTATATCTCCCTTTCATATTTTACCCTCACGGAGCTCCATTGTGCCCGCCACATGTTATAATTTTCGAAAATCCCTTGTTCAATTCCATCACAAAAAACTAATTTGTTTACCTTCACACACCAACACCCTTCGTTCAATTAATTTTACACAAAACAAAAATATACATATATTTTATTTACTCGTATATTTTTATTCGTATTCGTAGAAAAAAAACGCGTATTTTTCAATAAAATCTTTAACTATTTAAAACTTTTAGACTTTTAATGTCAAAGTTGTAAAACATAAGTACTTTACTAATCATATAGTTTATTTTGTTTTTCTTATGTATTCTATTTCTAACTGCACCGCTAATGGGAAATAATTAAGCATGCAACATTTTTTAAATTTATGGAAATTTCCCTAGCGGCGACAAGAGAACCGCAAAGATATAAGAGAGGAACGGAGAATTCGCACTTAACAAACCCGTTCTAGTTGGATGTGGGGCTGTCACAAAGGAACGACAAACAACGGAAATCAACAGAAACCACAAAAAACAGCCGGCTACCCATGCTTTCCATACTTGTTTTTGTTTTCAATTTAGTTTTATCTATTTTTTTATTTGCCGGTCTTTCGATTTGCTGAACGTGGATAATGCTCTACACCATAAGAAAATAAATTTAATAGTTCCTAATAGTTTTAAATTTGTATATTTGTTCATTGTTTTCATTGGCCCAACCTTATATATTTTTATAAATAACGTAGTTGCAAAAGTTTCTCTCTGCGTACTTTTTGAAAATTTAAGAACGATAAACTTGGCTGTACGTGATCTGAATGTTTCGAGGTCTGATTTTGTTCATTTGCCAATTTCTTTGTTAAGCCTTAATAGGAAATCCTAAACTGGGAAATCTAAAAACTTGATTTCGCATATGTAGGGCACATGGAGAGGAACACGGGCCTCTGAACAGGGGGACTCGGCGCGATAACAGCTGCAGTTGCCGGCCTCAAGGTCAACTCAAAAACATGTCTAGTGTGCGCTGTTGATTTCTTTCTCTTTTCAGGATGATAACGCGATAACTTGCAATTATTTCTGTTTTGTGTGAAAGACTTACCCCAGTGTAGAGTACTTCGGGCTTGCTCTGTGGCTCGGGAATGGAGGAGTAGTTCGCCACAGCTGCGACAAAGTTCTTGCTCTGGCCCCGCAGCAAGGCACCGGTCTTCAAAACGCGCAGCATTCTGAAATTTTGTTTTCCTAGATAGGGACTCAAGACCAAGTACACTAATCGAAACTAGAACTGCGTGCTACTCGGCAGTCCACGGGCAACTGGTCTCTTTGGCCCCGCAACCATAGTGAGTTCCCAGCTAGCATAGTGATGCTAAAAATATTTGTAGGGATGTCAAATCTCTTTAAAATATCGTATCAACGTTCTGTGCGCAAGGGGATTCCATAAAGTCAACGCACACGTCAGCTGCATTTTAGCCATCAGAAATCTGAAAATATATTTTGATATATAATTAACAATTATAAATATTTGGCTATAAAATAAAAAATAAAACTATATAAATTTAATTTTAAAATAAAGTAAAATTTAAATGAAAAATCTTTTTGAAGGTCTAGCTATGGATATTGTTAAAAAAGAGTCGAATACATAGGTTTTATTTTTTTTATTTTCTGGCCAAAAAAAGCTAAACTCATGAGAATAAAAAGCTAAATTATCATCTCTCAACTAATGAGAATCAAAATGAGAAAGAGCTCCCCAAAGCTCTCTACCTTTCAATTGATAAGTAAACAATAACAAATAAAAATAAAAATATTACTGAAAAATACATTACACAATTTGCATTTGCGTGCGGTTTGCATAAGGTATGCGAAAGGGGGATTATTATAATACTGTTTATCAAAGTGCCATACCCCGATATGAGAGGAATATTATCATGGCGATTCCATAGGGGCATAAATTATCGTACGATTCTTTTTTATAGAGAAAACTTTCCAGAATTAGTTTTTATGTTTATTTTGCTATTTTTCTTGATGACTTGCAAATTTAAACTGTATTTGAACGGCAGTGTTTGTTGAATTTCATGATTAAAGGAAATCAAATGAAAACCAAAGAATTAAATGGAATTTGTATTTACAAATTTAATCATGCTTAAAATTATCATGAACCAATATTAAAAATTAGTCTTCTCGTTTGTACATTCATATTTGAAATATATTTATATATAGGGTATTTCGTATTTAATAACTGTTCCTACTCCCGGTAAACATCACGAAAACGCACTTAATCAGATTGAAAATTAAGTTATTCTATTTTGTGGTACCATTCTTTGGCCCAACGTTTTGGTGCCAACAAATTTTTTCACCGTCCGGACGGATATAAAAACTGCATAGGACCAATTCCATAAAGGTGTTGATTAAAGGAGACATTTTTTTTTTTTAAATTTGAAATTTTATTAAATAATTTTTAAGCAATGTTTTTAAATTTATATTTTAAATTTTTAGCAATGTGAATGAAAAAAAAAAAAAAAAATTTACACGTGAGAATTTTTCCTATTCGTGGGTAGATCGACGATTCTGCCAAGGAAAAATTGTGTTAAGTTTGTGCCTTATGGAATTCCCCAGGAAAATGTGGATACAAAAAAAAAAGTATTTGTACTATTTGGGGAAAATGTATTTGGGCGGAAAAATGTTCCAAGGTGCAGGGTGAGGAGATAATTATAAAAAAAGAAAAATTATAAGATTTTTAAGAATTATGTTTTGGCATCCGAAGGCATGGAAGGATTTGTAAAAAAAATTTTTTCAAAATTTTATCCTGTTCCCTGCGCTGCAGAAATATGCAATTTGTGGCGGCGGGAGGCGCAATATCCTTCAACCGAGGTGCCTTGCTGGGATAAATCGTACCGGAGGCTTTTAAAGTGGATCACCATAAAGGAAGCGCGAAAGACCCGTTAATAAAACGCTGAAACCTCATTCCTCATGCCGAGTCCACAAAAATATAACGATTTTATTTATTATAAAAATGTCCTGTAATTTCATCATTATTTTATGTAGTCGCTGAGAGACGCTTTTCTACTCCATCAATGTTCAGAAGCTGACTTGTCAACATTTCTCACATTTTCTCTCGCCATTCGGACAATATAAATTATTTTGGCATACTTTTCGGCTGTCAGTCATAATACAAGCACCAAATTGATTGGCGAAAAGAGGCCTAAATTTATTTGTACATAATTCATTAAGTACGATTTAGGCCAATTTGTCAAAATCCGTGGAAATGGAAATTCATTTCAGTCGTAAATTGAAAGCTCAGCCCAGCTGTCAAGTGAATCACGCATACGCATCGTTGGCCGCAATCACAAAAACAACAGAAACCAATCACGAACCCGAAACTAATTTAATACAATGCCCCAAAAATTGCATCCAATTCGAATGGGAGTTAAGCAAACATTTGTTTCAGCTCATCCCGTGCCGCTCCAAACATGCCAAGGCCAATTACCATCGTCGAATCGCCCGAATAAACTTTAATGGCAATTGTTATGCGGTGGTCCCCGTTATTGATGATTCGCCTGTTGTTTTTACTGCGGCTACGGCTGCTGTCCTCAGATGTATGAAATATTTAATAACCGAGAGCAAACAGTTTGGCGTAAAAAATAAATTGCATACGGACAGCTCAGCTCGGCACTGTGCAGCGAAGGATAGCCCGTCTCCGCAGGACACGCACTTAAATGTCACTGATTGCTTCGACCGTGTGTGCGGGTTACACCATAAATGTGAAAATGAAATTTACAACAATTTGTTGGAAATTACTTGCAATTGAATTTAATTATGCCGGGTGGGAGTCGTTGGGGCTCTTGTGCTCGTATAATTTTATGGATGATTACGTAAATTAAGTTTGGTTTGTGGGCGGCGCAATGATATTCGCATTTGTGCACAATGTACGTGAAGTTAATGTGGAAATCTGATTAACACGCAAATAATTTGCCTTTGCAGTTCCCAAAAGGCGATGGTTACCTCTGGTAAGGAGTCATCTGACAGAGAAGTTTGGAAAATATATCTTCAAATCAGGGCTTTGATAAATTCTTTTCAACGCAAACTTGTAAATTGACTTTTGTTTGTCCAACAAATATGAGCAAACGTCAAACTGGATGAATAGAGAATCCATCAATTTGGTTATAATGATCTCTGTCAAAGGCCACATCAAACAAAGGAAACCCTAGACCAACGTCTACGTGACCCATTTTGGACTCTGGCCAGAACCATAACCAAAAACCCTCATACTTTATGCTTTCGGCACACAAGAGAAAAACCGGACAGACGAAAAAATAAGGGGAATAGAGAGCCATGGTAGAGCCATGGGAAAAAATAAAGTGAAATGTATGCAAATGGCTTATGGCTGGGTTTTTGCTTACACTTGCTTGACCCTCCTCTCGTTTTTTTTTTTTACTTTTACCCTGCCCCTTAAAGCGATCCACCTTTTTTTATCGCTCATTTTTTGCCGAGAGCACACTGCTTGGGTCGGGTTTCGTGGCTCGATATAATGGCGGAGTGGTCAAGCAAAGGGGTAGAAAGTTATGGCTTAAGTAATTTGTTAAGTTATTATCCGGCATACACGGCGTATGCGCAATGCATGCCAAAAGAAATTTACATGCAAATTTTTGCAAATTTATGCTCATCTTCTCTCGTTTTTGCCATTGCAGATATGAAACCTACAAGGCCACGCTCAAGAAAATCCCCGCAACACGTCTCTCCCGACTGACCGAAGCTCTGGCTAACTATGACCCGGTACTCAATGAATACTTCTTCGATCGCCATCCCGGGGTCTTCACCCAAATCCTCAACTATTACAGGTAAGTGCCTCAGTACACCGGGTCAGGTTAATTAAGCTGCTAAAAGCTGTTTAGACGTGCAACGACTGTGAATGAGGGTTGGAGCCTTTAAGCATAGTAATTACATTATTTAGTTCCGGCAAAAACGTTCAGAGTAGAGAGACATTTTCAAGGGAATGCTGCCCTCAGTTCTTTCAGTTTGCTCATTTAATTTTCAGCCACCTTTGGAATTTCAATTTGCTTTCCTGCCTGCTATGATTGCCCTGATTAATGGGGCTTAGCAAACATATCAACAGTCAGTTTCCCTTATAGATGGCCTGACGAATAAACTAACTAATAATTTAATTGCTCTGCAACCTGCAGGGACCAACTTAGCATGGCCATTAATCTAAAGTTTTTGAGCTGCGAAAGTTTACTTACATTTTTCGGGGTCATTAGCGGGCTCATTTATCTTTGCCGTAAGCTGAGAAAGCAGAGGAAGTGGAGGTGCTGCCCCCATTGCTATGACTTAAGTTGTTTAAAATTAATGAAAGTTTGTTTTGCTCATCACCCATTTCCGCTGGCTTCCGCACCTGAAGCTGCACCTGCAGATGAAGCTGTTGTCGGATGAAACAACGCTGTCAGCATCTCACACAGCTCGCATCTTCATTGATTGGGCAGGACCTTGCTCCGCCCGGCTCCCAGCTCCCATGGCTCCGGGGGCTTTTGGCCAAACAGTTTCCAACTCAATTAACCAGGCACCACCACCGAACAGCCAAATGGTGTCAAAGAAGGGCGGCAGCATCAGCAGGAAGTAAAAAAATAATGCAGCAACCCGCGTTGATTGGAAATGAAACTGAGTCCTGGGGGTACTGTCGGTGCGACCAGGACACTGGGGGTCGGCTATAATCAAATTATGCACGCACCAAAAGCTTCAGACAATTTATGTGAAAAGATTTTATTCAGATAGAGAGTGCAGGAAAAGTGCAGCAAAACAACAAAAGGAAATTGGAAATGCAAATCAAGGTTCTAAGCTTTCAACCTTTTATTGTCCCTCTTAAGTTCACGAAGAGTAATCGTAATTATTATTCATTGACCGAAAAACCCATGAAAGCACTTTCGTAAATCCCTTAATTCTTCCCTATTTAAAATGCAAAACCAACAGACCCAATGTGCGAAGGTTACTCGATATTGTAACTTATGCACATTTAAGCGGGAAAAGACTCTTTTTATGCGGCTGATCAGCCGTGGTCCTGTTTGAGGTCAGCTATAAATATTGATTGCGTCGGTTGCACGCTGCGTATGCGTAATATTTGTCATGCACACTTGATGAAGGGATTCGGATAATGGAGAAAAAGAGGAAGCTTACCAAAAATACTGCGGGGATATCAAATATTTTTAAAGGGGAGAAAATTCAGTGCGCAGAGGTGAATCGAATGACGGATTTTATGGTGGAAACCAATTAACAATCCATTCGAATGTGCCGCAAGGATTGCAAAAGCCATGACAGCGACTGCAGTGCATTTCAAAAAGATTAAACACAGCAAGAAATATTATATTAAATACAAACAATTTCTAAGGAGAAAAAATAATATTAGATGTTATAAATCGGCTTGAAATGAGGCGTTTTGTTTTGGTATTTCTCTCATAATCATGTTTTTTAATTTAAAAAATTTCGTTAAAGCCCCGACATGTTGGGAAAACTCTTTCTGTCGGAATAACAGTCCTTTTTTCAGCCGGTCATGTCAAATTGCCAAAGTCTGGTGGGGGTGCTACAGACACGGAATTGAACTGGATCCGGGTTGTTGAATGAAAGTCGTAATTTGCAAGTTCGCAGGCATGAGGGGAGATGGGTTACGGGTACTTACTTTTATTTTATAATATTTTTTGCCCCTCAATCTGGATACGAAATGATTTTAACAAGCACAAAAGCGCGCCCATCAGGAGGAAGCAAAAAAAACTCCGCCAAATATGTTGGGTTCTGACAAAAAAAAAAGAATAATAAAGAAAAGGACATTCAGGATGTGAACACGTGGCGCTCACACAAAAAATATATATGTATATTCAGAGCGATGGTGGTGGCAGCAATGGGGCGGAGTAAAGATATCATCCAAAAATAAAACCGGCCAAGGACTCGTCCCACACTCGGCAGCTGTCCTGCAGCTGATATGGCATTACAAGTTGGCCAACAACTGCGGACAAGGACGACCGTCCCACTCAAGCCACAGCTGCCTCCTCTGGCCAAAAATCCCACTATTTTCCGGAACTCCCTTGCAGCCATTTACTGCAATTTGCACACACACTCGCACAGCAACAACGAGGCATCAAAAATTGTTGCACATAGCCAAGAGAACGGAACAATGGACGAGCAGCATTATGAATATTTCCCGGTCTTGCAGAAGGGGTTAAGAGGTCCGGGTGCTGGTGCGGTGTAAGGTGGTTGCTGACCATGTCTATTTCTTCACCAGGTGCATGAGCATCCACCCACTTACCTGCCATGCATACGCAAGTGAAACGAACCGTTCTCATGGCTCCACACCCATTCTTTGTGTCTTTTCGGTTGCGCAATTTGCAGCCGCAATTCCAGACGTGCCGTTTCGACCATAATATTATACGGCCTGATGTTTAAGGTCACTGCATGCATTTCCAAGTCCATGAATTTGTTTAGACATCTCCAGACTACCAGGGGGGTTGCTTACGTTTAGCCACAGAATTAGAGCTTAATTACTGCGACTTAATGAGATTTTAAAAGCCTGGATAACTTGTGACTACGGATGCTAAATTTTAAATTCAATCTAAAACCCATAGAACTGGAAAACTGCATTATCCAACTGACGTGTGTGGTCCTCTCTTTGAAGAGGAATTGGAATTCTGGGGCCTCGATTCAAACCAGGTAGAGCCATGTTGTTGGTCCACCTATAGCATACATCGCGATACGCAAGTAAGCTTACGCTGATCCCTTTCTATATTTAAATTCTTACGATTGAAATACATTTTTTGTAGAACACCTTAGCCATATTAGATAAGCTAGATATTGAAAATGAAAAGCCCACGGAGGAGCAGATAGCTCGACTTTTTGGCTTTGAAGAGGCACTGAGCAATGGCGAGCTTAACTGTTGGCAGCGTCTGAAACCCAAGATTTGGGCCATGTTCGATGAGCCCTCAAGTTCCACGGGTGCCAAGGTGACTTTAATTACTATTTAACCTTTATTTAAGCTCTTTAATCGCTATTTTTTTGCTTAGATCGTTGCTGGCATGTCGGTTTTCTTTATATTTGTTTCTGTGATATCTTTCTGCCTGAAGACCCACCCCGGCTTCCGCGTGGACCTGCCCACCTCAGTCGGCAGCCACGGCCCCGGCTCGGGGACAGCAGGTGGCTTGCCCCACGGACACGATCCGATGGGAGAGCCCCCACCTCCGCCGCAGACGCATCAGTACCACCAGCACAGCATAACGCCGCCGAGCGGCAGCATCGGGCCCACCTTTCGCGTTACTAACTACACCAGCTATAGTAGCAGCAACTTCACCGCCCCCGGCCAGGCCACGCCCATCGCCACTATAAAGGGGGGGCAGCGCCAGCGGCTGAGACGGGAGGTGAACGGGAGCAGTCTGAACGAGTTCATAGAGCAGCAGCTCCTGGGAAACAACGGCAGGAGGAAACACGGCTGGATCGAAACCTACGGCCAGCCGCATGAGGCTTTTTTCTACGTGGAGCTGGTGTGCAATGTCTGGTTCTTCATCGAGGTCATCATCAGGCTAATAGTAAGTTCTTGACAAGCAGGATTGTTAAAACAAACAACTAACTAAGCATCGTATCAGGTATCGCCCAATCTATGGCAGTTTATAAAGTCGCCGGTAAACATAATCGACTTTACGGCCACGTTGAGCTTCTATACGGACGTAATGCAGCGCATGGGGGAGTACACGGGCCTCCTGGAGGCCTTCTCGATCGTCCGGATAATGCGACTATTCAAGCTGACGCGACACTCGCCAGGATTGAGAATCCTCATCCACACGTTCAAGGCATCTGCCAAGGAGCTGACCCTCCTGGTCTTCTTCCTCGTCCTGGGCATCGTGTTCTTTGCCAGTCTGGCCTACTATGCCGAGAAACTACAGGTGGGCTTGAATAAATAATAAATTAAATAAAGAGAGCTTTATGGTTATAATTGTGGTCAATAAACGTGTCAGAATAATTTAGTAACCGCAGGAAAGTAATTAAAATAATAAAAGCAATATCCTGTACCCTTTTGCAGGACAATCCGGACAACCAATTCAAAAGCATCCCCTTGGGTCTGTGGTGGGCCATAGTGACCATGACCACAGTGGGCTACGGCGACGTGGCGCCCAAGACCTATCCGGGCATGTTTGTCGGAGCCCTCTGTGCCCTCGCCGGTGTCTTGACCATTGCCCTGCCGGTGCCAGTTATCGTCAGCAACTTCTCCATGTTCTACTCGCATACTCAGGTTTGTTGGGCCATCGAAGCTGTTTTTACACCATGTTTACTCGAGTTTTGCTACCAATTCCCAGGCCCGGTCCAAGCTGCCGAAGAAACGTCGGCGAGTCCTGCCCGTGGAGCAGCCGCGCCGCAAACGTGAGCCTACTGTCCCGCATCGCGGCCGAACGAATGCCATTAAACAGACGCCACCCACTGTGCCGGGATTGGTGGGTGGCGATGGTGTTGGCGGAGCAGGTGGTGGTCCCGGGCCAGGAGGTGGTGGGGGCATTGGGGGCCATGCGATGGGCCACCCTGCGGCAGCATCGCCCATGTTCAAGGATGCATTTGGAAGCGCCAAAATAGGTGAGTCCGGCATAGTTTGTTTTTAATGCTCTTTACTAGGATTATGGCACTATAGTTTAGAAAAAAGGACCCAAAAAAAGACACTATCAATAATTGTGTTAATAATTGAAAATTCGGAGTAAAGGGTATTCAAAGGGTCGGCTTGATCGACTATTTATTCTACTATCAGCTCTTGTATATCTCTCTTTGGTATTTCATAAAATTTATTTTTGGTTTTGTCGCTTTATTTTTTGGCCTGCAGATGTTTAGAGCTGCCTCAGATAACGCCGCAGACCAAAATGAAACACACACAGCATACACACAACATATACCACACATATACATAAACATTGATATATTCATATACGCAACAGACACACACCCACACACAGAAATTGAAATGCTGAGAGCTCCTGCCATAGCTTCTCCTCGCTCCTGGGGCCAAACTAATTTCATTCAATTTCTTGTTTAATTATTTTATTATTTATGCACCCTTCACTGAACGAGTCAGCTGTTATTTAGCATTTATGGGAGCAATAGCTCCCAAAGCCCCCGGGGGTTGTCTCCGAGACCCCCCCTGGGGAAGTTTCATGTGGTAAATTTCCATTTTACTGATTATTCAAAAGCACCAAAGGCAGCACAGGGCCGGGGACCTCAACCGCATGCGAGTAAGTGCCTGGAATGATAATGACGATGCAGCCCCTAGGGCCGAAAGGATTTAAGTAGATATATGTACTGAGCCAACGACAAGACTTGCCACTATCCTCTTCGCTCACAGCCACTGCAATTGCGGAGCAATTTCAAGTTCATTGAAAGGTTATAAATTTAGTGTCGTACAAGGATTTATAATCGTTTCAGTGTTGCCTTTAGGGGGCCTTTCTGCTTAGTCAGTTGAATTAACAGAGTCCTGCTGAGTGCATTAATATCCGACTTGGTCAGGGATAATCCAGATTATTTATTAAGAATTGAAGAAACAACTTGGAAGGCTACAATTTATGGTTAGACATTCGTATTCAAACAGTTTCGGCCAAGTGCATATGGGTCACTGACGTTACTTACCACTTAGCCACAAGTGCTTAATGCTTTTGTTAGCCAGAATCTTCAATTATAACTCATACATTTTGCTACCGTTCAGTAGAAATATAAAGCTTTTTAAATTTTTTTTCTTTATCTCATTAAAATTCTGGTTAAAAAACTATTGCTGCTGAATTTTTGATTCACTTATTATCATATTTATTGGCCCCAATTTCAGAAAACAATGAGTGGAATTATTTAAATATTGGCTTAATGTAAAAATGTATTTCGTATTAATTTTTAATAAATTTAAGTAAATGGCTGAGTTCTTACTCATTTATTCCTATTGATGTTTTTGTGGCTCTATTCAAAATTGAAAATATTTTTATTCATTGCCCCTCTCGATATCCCCCTTTGGTGTTTCTCTCTATTGTTCCTAAATTATGTAAATTGTGTTTATATTTTAATGTTGGTTTATTCTATTTTTGTACTTTGCAACCTTGTGTGTGTTGGTGTCACAACATGTCCACGTATGCGTGTGTTGTATATGTGTATGTAAATGTAAATGCATCCGTCCGATGTTCAATCTGCAATGTGCAACCGTGGCAACCGCGGCAGGTACCGTGAACGCGAACGGCGTCAATGTCATTGGCCTGCACCATTCTGCGCCACCGAGGACAGCGACGATTCCGAGTGCAGATCCGACGGCCATGTCGGCAATGACCTACCAAGTGCCTATGCTCCAGCCTCCGACCACGATTTCGCATCACCCGCCCGCCCACAGTCACGGCCATGCCCATGGCCACGCCCATGCCCATGCCCATGCTCATGCCCATGCCGCTGCCGGGCCCATATTGGGGTCCGGGTCGGGCTTAGGGGCGATGACGTCATCGCCGGCATCCCTCACCGGCTCAGCTGCCTCGGCAGCCGCTGCCACAGCCGCCGTAGCCGCCGCAGCCGCACCCGCCGGCCCCTCATTCATCAGTTGTAAGTGTTGTACCTTGTCTTGTGCCTTTCCCCTCTTCTTTCTCTCTCTTAGCTCCTTCTCACATTCTCTGTTTCTGTCTGTTTCTATCTCTTTCCCCTGTCTTCGTCCTGGTCTTGGCATGCTGCACGTGTAGAAATGCTTGTTAACCATTTGCGGAAATAAGAAAAAATTCCTTTTAAAGTCTCAAAGTGCACTGAGAAAAAGCATGTGAGAATATGTAAAATTAAAATGCATATAAATTATTTGTATTAGAATGAACATTAAAATGCAAATACATTTTTTAATTTAATAAAACATTTTCTTTTTACTTGGATGTATTTGGAAGATAGTTTAAGCCCCCCTTTTCACTGTATAATTTCCCATTTAATGCCTGTGTTGTTGCAATTAGTCCTATGGGTGAGCCATTACGCCCACACTTCCCCCGTGCCACTCCACCCTTGGCTTGTTAAAATTTATCGCATGCTATAAATTCTACCCGAACGCCATAACTTTGTCACTCCGAGTCAGTCAGTCAATAAAAGAGCTCGCTTGCAACAAACACAAAACGGAATAATAAGGAAAAAGTTTTTATGTTTATTTGCATATTAAAAGCTTATGGAAACTCCTTTTTATTTTGGGCATTTAACTTTAATTACAATTTTATTATGCTACCCGAAAATCCTTTTTATGTCATATTTCAAAACGGCCAGACACACTCACTCAACCTTGCACAAAAAAAAAACATTTATATGCACAACCTAAGCACTCCAACATATATAGAAATAAAGTTCATTTATCGCCAAACAAATTGAAAAACTTTTTCCATTTGCCGTCCACCCAAGCACTGGAAAATCGCTCAAAAAATGAAAAGTGTAAAAATATGAAAAGGAAAAACCTGTCGGGCACATGAAAAAAAAACCTTATATTGTAAGGGACCTGGTCCCTTTCTCCCTGTAAGGAGAAATTTCTGCATGATGTGCATTTTAATTAAAGCCACAAAAGCTCAAGTGTGCAAGCGAACCTCGACTTTTATACATTCTTTTTTCTTTTTGACCACTAAAAAAGGAGGTGGGAAACGGAAAGCAGTTTGCGGCTCTCAAGGCGATTAATTTCTTGAGCCACTAAGATTGTGAAAAGTGCAGAAAGGAAATCCAGTCGAAAGTTTAAACTTGCTTAGCTGAACTTGCTCGCTTATTTTGCCAAAGGATTTGAGGGAACTTTAACAGGAAGTGTTAAAAGAACAAATTGTAAAATACTTAATAAAATCATTAAACGTAAACGTATTTATGAAAAGTACAAAAAAGTTTCATGTTTAGTTTTAGAACAATATATTATAGGAGATTTTTAAAAGTAAACTAATGGCTTCTTTAGGCTTAAGAGTTATATCCTTTTTCTTATTAATTTAAATTACAATTTTTTTTAATAATTTTAATAATTCTCAACGGTTGAGGGTCATATGTGTAACATTTTCAGGTAAAAGAAAATTAATAAACGCTAAAAATGTATTAAACGCTTAAAAGTCCAACTTGCCACATATCCTTACACAAAAAAAATAAGTAAAGTTTCTGCATACTTTGGCACGTTCTGAGCCGGGTCAAATGACATTTACCCCCAAAATGGCGGGCTTACCCCCAAGCATAAAGCAGCTTTGTGTTATGCCAAGAAGTTGAGCGCGGGGAAGAGTCTTTCTTTTCCTCACTTTCCCATGCAAAGGTGGGGCACAAAAATGGCAACTAAATCATTAGCAGGCCAGGTTGCAGCAGGAGCTCTAGCAGAGCGCTACAGTTTTACTTCTAGGACCTTCTAGTGGTCATTAAACGCCAAACACACAGCCATGAGAAGAGAACGCAGCCAAGAACAATTTATGGCCGCAGTGGGGCAAAAGTGCATGCCAACGGCAGGCCGACATCCAGGAATTTCAATTAAACTCGGCGTGGGTGCCGATGCTTTTTAAAACCTCGCCCACCCACAGGCATCTGGCGGGCGAAACACCAACCCTTTCTTCGGTGAGCTGCTCGTGCAATTTCTTTGCATTTTTTTTGTGGCACCACCGATTGGTATGGCATACCTTCTCCCACCTGGTGAGAGCTCGCGTTAATTAATTTTAATATTCAAACATGCCCCAATGGCGCAGACACAAACAGTTAAAGTTAAATACTTTTCACGTCTTTTTGATATTTACTAAGGAAAGAACAACTAAACTTGCCAGAGCATGTCAATTTTACGTGAAAGTTTCTTAAAAAAGATTCCACTTTGATGGATTGTATGTTTAATAAAAATGAAAAATACACAACTTTAAATTGGTTCAGTTCAGATGTTTAACTTTTCATGTAATGTATATATTGAAATGATTAAATGTTTTTTATCCCTAAATTGGTTTAAGGCTGTATTATTTTTTATTTCTTGGTTAAGTGTATGCCTTAGGCTCGTTTTTACTATTTCCCCCCTAATACATACCTTGCGACATTTTTGATTTTTATCACCAAATGTAATTTTAAAGTTGTCATGTCCTGTTTTTTGGGCTTTCTTTTTCGTAGAACCACTTATGTCTTTAGAAATATTAAAAATGATTTCACAACTTTACACTTTTTTTGGTGTTTTGCCGCAAACTTTTTACCAAGAAGCTATGTAGCAAAGAAAATTTTTGTTGCGTGCCTTTTTAAAGTTTTGTAAACCCCCGACCCTTTCGGTTTGCCATTCACTTTTTATATATATTTTCTTTCCTTACATTCGCGTTTGTTTTTCTTTTGTTTATTTTTCTTTCTTTTTTTTTTGGCACTGGGGAAACTTTTGCCTTGGCTTGACTTGGCCCCCGTTTGCAGCGACGGCACTAACGCATTTCCGGCCCCCTCCTCTAACTTTGCAGCGGACTACTTGAGCGTGCCGGCGGTGCAGAGCCTGCAGCCTCGGGCGGCGACGACGGGCCACGACTTTATGCTGCCGCTCCAGCCGAAACTCCTGGCCCCCCTTGGTGAGTTGATGATGGTTAGCCATAGGGGAGTCGCCTCCTCCTGAGCCGTCCTCCGTCTCCTATTTTTGTTGAAAGTTTTACGGACAGATAATTGCGTGAGGGGGCGAGAGGTGATGGGCTGCCGGAAAAGGTGATGCCCACGTAGTTGAACCCACTTGTAGCCCCATACCCACTACAGTTTGAGAACCATTGTATGGCCAGGACAATGGGTCGACACAGGACTCTGGCCGGGTGTCACTGCAAAAGTTTCGAGCACCCTGTGAAGTGGCAATTGAAATTTCTGCTCGAGTTTGTAATTCATAAAATGGGTTATCAACATTTTCAAAACCTTGGCAGTCCACCCTAAAAAAAAGTAAAATATATAAATAGTTTTTTCATTAAATTATCAGCTAAAATCTTTTTTCCTTTTTAAATAAATAATTCGATGGTTGCCATCCCTTATTTCACAGAAAATAAACTTAGTTTCGGGACAACAACTGATATTAAACCTTCTTCATTATTAATTAAATTCATTTAAACCAACTATCAGATCGTCCTTACCTATTATGATATTTTTTAGGAATATTACTAATTTGCAATTTTTAATTTGTAATTTGTAATTACTAAATTGGAGCTTATCAAGGGTATTTCTCATCTCCACTTATTTAATTTTTGCGATGGAGCTCATCACAAAACACCAGACCAGTCCGGTGTAAGGCGGAAGTGGGAAAGGGCTCTCAGCTCGTTCATTCACTCGAGTCCTTTACAGATGCTTGCACAATGAGGGGCGATAAACCAATCGCTGACATGTCCTCGAATGCACTTCCGCTTCCGTGTCCTCTTCCGCATTCGTATCCGCATTCCTCAGATACTTTACGAATTGGAGTGCTTACTGTAGCCACCTTTTCTCTCCTCTTCTTTTCCACTTGGCAGAGCGTAAGGATCAGCATCCACTGCAGCTGACCGCCCACAATCTGGCCTCCGATACGCACCAGCTAATGTACACGAGCCACGCCCACAAAACGGCAGGTGGTGGTGGTGGTGCGGCGGTGCTGAGTGTTCCACCCACCTTAAGCATGACGCACACCCAGATGCCCCCGGGAATGGCCAGCATGGGCCAGAGGACTCCGAACTTGAGTTTCCGGGCGTCGCACGCCGGCGGCCAGGTGGCAACGATTCAGCAGCCCATTCCGCACGCCCATGCCTGCCACGCCTCCACGAACTGCAACATCAAGATCTCGGTGGCCTCTGCCTCTGGCTGCCCGGAGGAGTTGCGGGGACCAAAGGTGACACTCCTGGACGATCTCAGCGACGATGTGAACTCCTCGACGGACGACTGCGGCGATTGCTGCCTGGTGGAGGATAGCGACACCTACGAAGGCGGCACCACCAACAACGGATCCTGCGGCCAGGGAACAAGTGCAGATCCCGTCGGTGGGATCCTGGACGGCGGTGAGGATGACGACGACGGAGATGGCAGCTGTGTGGGTGGCGACAGTGGCGACAGTCTGGGCGGGATCTACATTGGACCCACGCACTAAATACTGGAACTGGAAGGATAGGAATAAATGTTTAAGGATAAAGTGTAAGCGTTTGTGTATTGTGTGAGTGTCCCGTGTTAGGTGTTTACGAAAACTTAATTCATAAAAACGGAGCACTTTTATAGCCAGGTCAGTGTCGCACAAATGTTTGAAAAACTTCACGTCGTCTGCAACTTCAAATGTTAGCCAGATTATTAAATTATCAAAATGGTCTTTTTAAAAGCTATTCTTGTTTCTCATAGAAAATATTTATGTATTCTATCTTGAGTCTGCTAATATTCTGAATTAAATGCATGATGCGTAAATTCTGAATGCGTATTTATTTCTTATTTAAATTAAAATCTGAATTACTTAGAAACCTTGATAAATTAATTAAAAAGAGAAACAAAAATGTTTTTGCTTTAAATTAAAAAAAAATAAAGCTTTCCCGTGAGTGAGTTCATAGAGCTGCCACTTAATTGTTGAGAACGATTGTCTTGAGAAAGTAATAATTAAAATTTAGCCACTAAGTCACTGCCTTTCCAATTTTAAGCTTAACTGCTACAATTTTTTATATTTTTTGGGGGAAAATTCATTTGCAGGATTCATTTATCAAGTGCTTTAATCAATCTCTGCTCCCTGCGACAAATAACATTCCTTGTCCGGCCAAGACAAACATTCGTAACATTTGTATCTGTGTCCTTATAACTGTCATGTTGACAACTGTCATTGACAGTGTGCTCTACACACACACCGACACAGACACACAGTCTGTCTGTTTTCTTATGCAGCCGGGCACGTCCGGAACTCTGTCGGAGTCCGGCCATTTTGCAAACAAAGAGCTACAGCAGAGACAGAAGTTACGGAAGAGCGGAGCAGCCCGCATACAAAGCAAACATATCGTCCATATAAATGTGACCACTTGTGTGCAGCCAAGCAACGATAGCCATATCCCCCACTCCCGCCCACCATGAATTCTTCGATCCTGTGGCTGACACATCAAGGTGTTTATTGTGCCAAGTCTTGGGGACAAAACTTGCATGGCCAACTATACATTTCCCGACTCTCGTGCCCCATTTCCCAGATCAGACCCTGAATCATGGCGAAAAGTGTCATCGGGCATGTTTATCTGACACATTGACTGCCACCATTTCAATGAACTTGCGAGCAAAAACTATGTCGACAAGTCGCACACACAAGCAGGCACACAAAAGACAGCGACAGTCAAAAAACTAAAACGTTCTTGGGTGGGCATCCTTCCTCGGAAGCAGATAATGGCGTATGCGTACATGTGATTCACCTTGTAAACAGTCTTTTGTGGTCGCCACTATGACAAGTTTCCTTCGATATTTATTCCTATGAATGGTAATTTATTTATTTATGGTCGGGAAACGCAAGAAGCTGTAAATATTTAATTATGAGAATAAAAAAAGGGATAAAAAAAGAAAGTGAACATAGACACGACTTTGAATAAGGTTCAATGGTAATTTTTGGTCCAATACTTATAGTTTTTGATGTGCTAAGAGATTAACCAACAGGCGAAATGTTTCATTCCAATTCTTATGTAAATGAGTGTTTAAAATTTATTAATTAAAAGTCATAAGTAAATGTGAAATATTGCTAGTATAGAGACTACGAACCAACAAGACAAAAGCTGCTGGTAAATGGTTAAAATTTCTATTGTGTCAGTATAATCAAATCTGTTGGTCTGAGTGTGTATCGTTATAAATTTAGTGTTAATTCCGTAAGTAATCTCTAACTAAATTGTTCAATATTTACCGACTTCTATAGACTATTATGTAAGGGTATTCGATGTCTCGGCTTGCCGATTCTATTGTTTTTTCCTATTTTTAAAATAGATTCTTTATTGTATATTAAAAAGTTGCTTTAAATACTGTTCAATTTAGATAAAAATCAAATAATTTCTAAAATAACAAAAATAAAAGTTTTTAAAATTAGGAAAGCTTTGACACAAAGAAGATAAATCGATAATGTTATTTTAAAAGTAAAATTTGCATAAGAAAAACATCAAGTGAGCTAAACAATTTACTTTTTCGCATAAATTAAGCTACAGCAGGCCAATGATCATTAAAATGAAAATTGTTTCAATATTGAAAGTTAGTTTGAAAAACATCAGTGAAACTAATATTAAAAATTTTGCCTAGCAAATAATATAGTTTAGTCCGGACATTGAAAAAGAGTTCATGGAAAATACGATTCTATAGAAAATATTAAACCCTTTAAAAGAAATCACCCACCACACGGCAGGCAACAGGAATCCGGCTGAACAACAAATGAATTAAACAAATTTTCAAGCTAAATCTGAGTGTATATATCTAATTTCAAACTCCATTCAATTACCTAAATGTCGAAATGAAGTGAAAACAGATACATTTCTATAACGTTTATTGTAAGTAATGTGTGAGAAAGAAACTAAAAACAAAAAAAACCCATTTACAAACAAAGCGAATTTTTAAATGTTGAAAGTAATAAAAAAAAACATAAATGATGTCCTCGAATGGCTAATAACATATTAAGAACAACATTGTGGTGTGTGAAAAATTCCAATTTTACCAGAAATAAAAATAAAAACTCTTTGGAAAAGCATTCAAATTTCAATGACTTTTACTTCTACAAGGGCATAATCATCAAATTTCCAGGCCGACCAAGACACGTACAACATTTTATGCTAATCAAACCGGGACGAGGAGGAAATTCAATTTGAGGGCAGCCCATACAGAAGCCACGGGCAGGATTTTTAATTTAAAAAGCAAACCGGAGGTAGGCAACCAATCTGAATGGGAAAATGCGGCTCCGACTCGCACTCACTTTTCATTTGGCTTGGCCATAAACAGGGGATCAGCTTTGAGACCGCCCTCATAAGGCCATTTAGAGGAAAATTTATGCCTGCCACCTCTGCAGTAAAATTGCCAAAAGAGCACGGCCCAAAAAATACCCACGTGCGCCCACAAATGGGAAACTGCAAGAGATGGCGTCTAATATAGACACTTAACCACTTACAAGCAGGCCGAAATACGATTTTGATACACGTACACGCAGTTGGCACATCAAAGCGCAAATCCATTAAGCATTAAGGTGGCCAACTATGCGGGCCAAGGTGTTTAAAATTCAAAAAATTGGTTGGATAAGGAATACTCTACTAAAAATATATAAACAATATATATTCATTTTTATATAAAAAAATATAAATTTTTATTATATTATTATATATATAAATTGATTATATAAATTGATATATTATATAAACTGATTTTATTTACAATTAATATATTATTTATTACTATTAATATATTATATATGAATTTTATTACACATACGCTCCGGTATCTCATATTCAAATAAAACTTAAATTAAAAAAAAAATTTTCAACAATGATCGTTTTTAGAATTTTAATTCTTTTTACATAATTTCAAAGCACAAAAACTTAATGGAATTTAAATAATTCGGAACTATATTATTCTTTGCTTACATTTATGAAGAAGTGATTAAAAAGTTTCACTGAAAATATGCTGAAAAGTGGAAGACTAAAAAAAGGAAGTAACTCAACCTATGTAAAGGGTATTATATGGCATTGAACGAAGGAAATCACAAGCCGGATACGTGAGCTCGCTGCAAGGGCGGAGCTTATCTGCAGTCCCGGCTCCCAGGAGTGTACTAAAGCAGTACGGATGAAAAAAAAAACTGGAAACGGAGGACTGGAGGAGAAGAGCGGGCGTGGAGCAACACCGCTCATAAGCGAGCGCAAGATTAATGAGCACCACCTGCCTGCAGACAAATTAGATGGCATAATTCAGTGTGACCCGCACACGGAACATATTTCGTGCTCCTCTCCGGCCGGAGATTGGAATTGTGGGGCGCTTCCTTGGTGTCCTCATAGGTGTGCGGCGTAGATCTGCCACGTTAAGTGCTGGCAAATTTATGCAAAATAAATTATTTGCCAGTTTCAAACATGCGGGAACAACAAAGTAAGTGTGACTCGGCCAGAATGAAACTTACCCATCTCTCAGGCTGAAATCCAGCGTAAGCTGTTGATTTATGCCTGACTTGATAAAATGTCGTACATCCGGTTCCGAAATGGCAGGCCCAGGAAAATGAAATACAATTTTTCCCTTTCGCCTTCTATTTTTTTCCCCAGCTGCCTTCTATTTGGGGGAAAATGGGGAAGTGGCAGAGACTGGATAAGGGGATGCGATAAAAGCCAGAAGAAGTAATCAAAGTTAGCATATGGCGGCGATTGCTGTCTAGAAATGCATGGCAATCTCCAAATGTGTTCCCTGATGGTCTGCAACTCCTCTGACACGCCCATTTTTATTCATTTCCAGCTTGGCTTTGTGTGTAAGTATTTGCCAGTCCTGTGAGTGTTTGTTATGGCCTGGTGGGGCGCATGAGAAATGCGTTCTTCAATGAACAATACGGACAAGTTCTCGGCGAGTGTTTGTTTTCGTTCTTTTTTTTTGCAAGGAAGTGTATATACATTTTTCAAAGTATATTGGATGTGAAATGAATTTGGAATAATTTATATTTAAAACACATTCTTCAAATAAATATTTTACTAACGTTAAATTTATAATTTAAGTTTAAACTAGGTTAAACTACCGATAAAATTTGGAGCCACTTTCCTGTTTGCATTCCTGTTTTGGGCTGCATTTGCGAGGTGACTTCGACTCTGGAGGTCGGCTTGAAAGCGGCCTGGTAGTTGGACATGAAGGCGGCCTTGGAGTCGGACATGAAGGCGGCCTTGGAGTCGGACATCGAGGTTGCGGGGGAGTGCAATTGGCGGCTCGACGCCGGTTTTTCTTGCTTAATTTGAAGAAGAAACGCATCATTCGAATCGAGTTGTTTACGTTAGTTCGCAGGAGACAGTAGAACAACTGGATGTAGTATGTACTATCGGTGGCCTTCAGTACATACCAAAGGGCGGCCCCTCCAGCCGAGAAGGTAACCAGACCCGAAATCCAATAAAGATAAGGCGAACGCTCGCAGTCACAGTGGCTCTCACCGAGGAGCTCTTCCGTCAGCCCAAACAGGAACCGCTCTATGCCGCACCAGATGAACATGGTTGCCAGCTCGACCAGTAAGATGGCTGCTACGATCTCGATCATCAGCTGCCACCCGCGGCCCATGTGGTTGAAGCGTTGCGGGTAGATGCTGGCATCCCAGAGGTATCTTAGCGTGGCCAACAGGAAGAGCCAGCTGCCCAGGGTTGGAGCCGGCGAGCAGCAATCCTTTGGCTGGGCAAAGAAAAAGGCGCCGCCCAGTAGTTGAAAAAACGCAGCAATAATCACGGCAAGGATATCCATTTAAATATATTCACTTTTATTGTTTTATATAATTATAAAATAATTTGGAAATACTACTCGTAAAAAAGTTTACTTTGTATTGTACATTTTATTATTTGATTGTAAGCCAGCACTGAAATCTCTTTAAATTCCTACTCTGTTGCAGAGAAAGTGTACCCCACTTTGTTGAAACATGACGTCAGTCCCTGAGTAATTAGGCATCTCCAATGAGCAGCAGGAGGCTAACTAACTAACTAAGAGAGAAGAGCCCTCAAAGCCGAACTCATTATGTATGTATTGCAATTAATTAGTGTTTGTCAACCCATACAAATCCTTGTACACACGCACAATCCCTCCGGTGTGTGACAGGATTCGAGGGAAAATTAGTTTACCGACCCGCCCACTAATAGCCTCGCATTACCCGCTTATCTAAAATCAGTCGACAGACAGACAGGCGGCTGGCAGGCGAATGGGAGTCTCTGCCATCGGCATCGCCAGCCATCCAAAAAAGTGCCAACAAATTAACATAACATTTACCGCAATTAATCAAAATTAAATCGTTACACCATCATACCGATCCCCACAAAAATGGCCATGTCAATGTACCGCATGAACAGACTTGGGTCTAGGCCCTGTTCGTCCTCCAAAAGTGTGCCAAAAACAAGCCAAGACGGCCTCCTTTAGAGTCCAGCGAGGGTGATGGGAGGAGTGATGAATGACCTACCTGGCGTCCGAATGCGAACTTGAATCTATCAAAGCCATTGGCGTCGGGGCAAGTGAAAGTGCCTGAAACTGACAGAGAAAACACCTTTTCGCCCCAGGCCGTTGCACAGTGGTTTAAGAAAGGTAAATCCAAACTCGAAATATATATATTTTTTCTTTTTAGAACAGTATTTTTTTTTAATACCTATACCTTTTTTATTTTCATTTAAATATATATTTTATTGAAAAAAAAAAACAAAAAGCAACCACTGTCAGAGGATACACTCACATGCCCTTTAAGCCCACCGATGAAGAGGGTTCATCGTTGTCAGTTCTAGGGTCCTGGGTCCTGGGTTCCCGGGTTCATCTTGTCTATTTAAAAATTGATTTGTTGTTATTTACATGCGACATTATTTATTTGGGATATCTTTTTAAGCGATTTTATGCCGGCACGGCAACCGATAATTGTGTGTCCTTCAGGTCCTGTTGGTGCTGTCGAAAATCCAATTTGTAAGTGTCACTGACAGTTTCTCGGGAGAGAACGAGACAGATTCCCTATACCAGTGATTTTTTATTGGTGGATTCTCCAGTGAAGCGAGAATCACAGTTGATTTCGGGTGCAACAAGTTGGCAGGGGTCAGGGCCCCGAGGACTTCGGGGCATGACTGGAGGTGCCACAGCATGACATTTGTTATTATACTCGGTTGGCGGATACATGTTCATTTGGCGGAGATAGGACCGAAAGAGATAGAGGCCTGTAATTGAAATCATTCGAGTAGAAAAATCAATCAAAATTGTGTGATTGGCATTTAAACGGGTTCGGGTGCGAGTTCCTCGAGAGGGAGGACATTTTGCCTGCTGAAGTGGAAGGTTTTTTGCATAAATGTTACTCTTCCATTTTAGGAAAAAATAATTTGTAATTATAATTTTCATTTTCTTGCTTGCTCATCGCCAGCACCAACAAAAAATGTACACAAAGGAACCACTTACATTTCAATTAAATAATAAATCAGTTGAGGAAGAAGTAATGACTGCAATGGCAGCAGCAATTAAGCGTATAAACCATCAAAAATGTCTGGGGAAAATAATTTGCACTTTCCCTGTGCCTGTGCGTCTGTGTGTCTGGCCCATCCTCGCCCGCTACCCGGCTAGTTCCTCCTAGCCCTTCGGTTTGTGGCAGGAAGCCCAGAGCAGTTGGGAGCAGACACGCGGCCAAGTCGTGCACTTAAAATTTCATATAATTTCGCACGTGAAACTTTAATGAACTTTTCACACTCATTACACACACGCACGCAGATTGAGATAGGATACGAAATGGGTACCATTTGGAAGCGGGATACCTAAGCCAGTGGCGTAGTTGCTTAGAATAAAGATTCAAAATGTGTAGTATAATAGCCAATAATTACAATAATTGTGTGGGAGTGAGTTGGTTCAATTATTTTCCTAACCCTTTTGACTAATATAGGTCAATTGAGTTCTCTCTCTATTTTGTTACATAGCTCTAAGTAATTATTACTAATTTGGGATAACTAATTCCCCTTAAATATGTAACAACTTTAACTGCGCTCGTGAAACTATGAGCATATGCTCTCCTAAGGGGTTTAAACTGGATAGAATACAATTGAGTCTGAAAGGATGTAAAGGTGCAAGAGGTAACCCTTAAGTTTGGATTATCGGGTGTGCCTTTGTTGCCGCATGCATTGTGCGGCATCTGCAAGGGGATGTGGGGTTCAGAGCGCAGGAACATGGGGCAACCAACTTGGGCTTACAACAAAACGAACTTGACTTGTCAAATCGTGCGCGTAAAAGTTTTAGCCATGAAAAGTTTGTTGCTGCTACCTGTAAGGCATTTATTTGTACTTTTTTTTTTACCTGGTTTATATGCTCTTTTCCAGTCATTGTAAAAGACACTGACAGCTTGAACATTTTTCTGATAAAAGCTACAGATACTTAAATACCATTTGGAGGAGCTTGCAAAAAATTGTAAAACAATCGGAAGGGTAAGGAAATTGTATGCCTTGTCATTCAAATTTCTGTAAAAAATACTCCAATTTTTTTTCTTTGAGTTTTCTGATCTTAAAGCACAAAAGGTTATATATCTCTCATACCCTGTACGTAACTGTGCAGCAGCAACAAAGTTGTATGCCAGGAGCTGCATGTTGCACACGTGTCAGGTAGCAACTTGGATAGAAGACAAGGAAACGGTGCAGTATCCGGGGGCTTTTTACGTGCCACCACCGGAGCCGGAGCGACTTGTCAAAGGCAGTCCCATCAGTTCCGCTTCTGAAAAGTAGATACACCCGTCCCACCCTGTCCTTGGAGACAAATTGAATTCGTTGGGATGGTTGCAACTTTGCGGCACACAAAATGCGGACAGGCAGTGTCTGGCACCGCGGCAGTTGGCGAGTTTGTTTTTGTAAGGCTGTGAAGCTGTGGGGCAGGACCACCTCGATTTGCATTTGCCACCCAGGCGATTTTCGCTGCCCCATCAACCGTTGAAAATCACGCTAATTGTCGGCAACATAGAACACGGAGAAAAAATATTATCAAATAGTGATATGGACAATGGCATTTAGGACTCGAAGGACATGGTTTTATCTTGTCAATTTCATAAAAGTCACAATCCTTGAACTTTATTACTTATTTAATATTTAGCAGTGCATGTTTAGGCGCAATGCAGCTGTTCAAAAAGCTTGCGAAAGTAAAAGTATATCTTGGAACCCTTTGCTGCAATTTGCATTAATTGAAATGCAGAAAGTCAATGAGGACAGGTTGCACAATTTGCACCAAACTTCTTGAAACTGCCTTTTAAATGGTTGTTTTTCTAGCCGAGACTCTGATTTTCAAATACTTTTCGGATAACAACCTTCTGCCAAGAGCAGCGACAGGATCCTGCTTTGTCATGCAAATCTGACAACTCTTTGTCAGCTGCCCCGTCCACATCCTGACATTCTCCGAGTCCCTGCTGCCAAAAGCTGTCCGGTTGTCTCTGGCCCTGTTTGGTGACAAGCCGCAAACGCAAACACAAATACAAACAAAAGTCAATGCTCGGAGCTATTAGGAGAACAACAACACGGCCCGAATCAGCATGGGCCCACTCACTAGTCTTTTAGCCAAAAAGTGCTAGTTTGGCCAAATGAAGGATAAACAAGATGGCAGTGTCTGCCGTTCGCCAAAACACAACGAGAAAAAAAGGACAACTTGCATAATTAATAAGCATTTCCATTTGCAACAAGGAGGAAAAGCGGAATCGCTGCTGGCCGCGACATTTGCATTTCAACGCAGTTTTAACACGCTCATGAGCAGCAAAAAGCAGGATGAAGGACATTGGACCAAGGGAAAGGGAACTAATTTCCATCTGGCCAGCGGTCGGGCGACTACTAATGAGTGCACTAAAGTCCTGGCCTTCAACAAAGCTAATTTACAGCACTAAGTAATTTCATTAGGAAAACAATTGAAGGGGTTGTAGCTTTTAATGATAAAAAACAGATGGTAGAATCAATTTCTTAATTGAAGATAAACCCCTTGATGATAATATCTTGGATGTCCTTGAACTTTTACCTTTTCTTCAACGCTCTTGAAATACAATTTGGCAATTAACTCCGATTTCCTTAACGACAGGCAAACTTTATTTTCTAAAAGACACTCGGGGCGTCGTCGCCTCATGTGTTATAGAGTGACCTAGGCAAACATTTCAATTAGTTCTTTCGGTCCTGCCCTGCTGGGCCAACAAATTTCAAATTGTTTTGTCAGGCCGAGCCAAACTTGATAAATGCCAAAGTGTCGAAAGTGTTTTGCCGTCGCATTGGGCTGACGTTGAAAGCATTTAAAACACGATTTTCACATTTACTTTTCAATTTTGCATTGTTATCGCTCCGACTGCTACTAGCCCTCTCTTTCTATTAGTCATTCTCCTTCTCTTTCGCTGGTTGGCCCGACCTACTTGTCTGACAATGGCGACATATTGGGGAAAAGTGTCTAGCAAGCCAGAATTGAATCACACTCTGCGGGACCTCAGATTCGATTAACTTAAATCGAATTTTTTGGTTTTGGTTTTGGGGTTTGCGATAAAAACATCAACCAAGTCAGTCAGCCAGGAGAAAGGGGTGGGAGCCAGCCTTTGGCTGGAAAACCAGGATATAAAGGGGGTCCGCCGTCCTAGCCGCTAGCTGCGATTTCCACTTATTCTTTTTCAGCATAAACAAGATTTATATTGGCAATAAAATATTTCACGCTCCACCGAAACTCAACTAAGAACACACCTTTTCAAAGGGACGAGGTGCGGAAGCCCTTCAGGACATAGAAGTCCTGTGAGTCCGCCCCCATCGAAGTCTCGTTTCTGAGGAATGTTCTCGACGAAGTGGCTTCATCAAAGGAGTGTGGATAATTTGTCATGCCAATACAAATTCCTGTGCCAGAGGTTTTGTGATCTGGATAAGCCAAAAACGTGGCTAATGGGGTGGTAATAACGATTAGTTGGAGATACGGCCATTTTAGGTGTCTGATGGAAAGCTTTAATTGCATTATTTAGCATTAAATGCATAGGTTTTTCAATTATACACTCTAAAGCTGACAAACTCCCAATAACATATTTATAAAACTGACTTTCAAGTTCTAATCTCTTGCCGGATTCATAAATCGTGTTTCTTATCCCCTAACTCCTGCTGCTGCTCCTCACACGGCTTGTTGGAGCCTTTGTTATTTTTATCAAGCAAATAGGCTGACTTATAGCCCGCCTCCTTTTCCTTTGTGTCGTCCGGGGTTGTCTGCTGCATGTACAAACAATTTAATGCCCAGGATAACAAGGCAGCAACATACACGCGAACATACACAGGCACGCAGAAAGTCACATGCCAGAGAGCACCTTGAGGCCAGGGGGGCCAGGAGGAACACCAGGACATTGCCGGGCAGGACATGCCAGAAGGATAGCCCCACGTGCACCTCGCTCCGACGCTCATTCATACTCTGGCAGTGTGTGTTTGTGTGAAAATCTGCTTTGCTCCCATAAAATGCGCTCTCAAATGCATTTTCTGTCATTTTTAATGGTTTTATAAGTTGCACCCGGGCATGTTCAACTACTTTTTGTGTCCAAATACACAAAAAAATCAAGCAGGAATGAAGATTATAAAATATATCAGATTTTCTAACAGACTTTATACGCGAAAAAATATATTTATTCTGAACTGCCTATATAAAAAGCAACAAATACTTCCATAAATTTATTCCCAGTGCACTTATTTATTTCTATATGTACGTACCAAGTCGTACTGTCTAGGACTGAAGCAGCACCTGCAGCTATGGCGCCACTCAGTGTTGTTATCATTACAGTGGTATTTGTTGGCCATTTACCCCCATGTTATCACCGTGACTGCTCTTCGCCAGGATTCTTCTCCAGGTGACCAGACACTGCATTAGTCAGGTATTAAGTTTGTTTGCTCTTTTAATGAGCGAGCTGAACCAAACAGGACATAACCAGACCACCCAGTCCTCCTCCCAGTCCTTGGAGCATCTCCCCAGCGCTGGCAATTAGTGAATCATTTGTGCCACAGGTAACCTGGTTTTACCCTGATTAGTCTCAGTTAATTGCTGACATCACAGCGTGTATGTTCCAAGCTGCCCCATCAAGCTGTTGGGAGTGCATTTTAGAGATTATCGGGCTGGTACTTAGCCAACACAAATTGACAAAAGGATTATATTGTCCAATTGGGGATTAAGTGGATTTGAATTGCGAATTACTGAATAGTGATAGTGCTATAAAGGTATAATAAGATGTACTGCAATCGTAATAGTCCCAACTACTTCTTTAAACGAATTTTTTAATAGTGTAAGCCCTTAAAGATTTTGAAGCCCTTGCAACTCCCTCGGTAGCCAGCATCTCCGGAATTTTCTCCCTCTCCCCAAGGCGCATGCTCACCTCAGAAAAGTCGCCAATTTGCCAAATTCCGCAATTCGGAAAAGCTTTCTGGTCCTAGGCAGACTGAATTGGACAGGGACAAGGCAAACATGCGGATCTCACACACTTTCAAAGTAGCCCGGCTTTAAAACTATGCGGAGTTATTAAATGCTATGCGAAAAGTTTAATTGAAAATGTGCTGCCGCTAAGCCCGCGGGAACTGCTAAGGCAGACGATGCTGTTTTGTAGAGGAAATACTAGCAGTTATTTTGGGGATTGGGGACTCTAAATGGAATGACATTAAACGAGCGCAATGGAAGGCAATTTAGCTATTTTCGACTGTGGCGAAATTTACATAAATGTATTTAATATTTAAATTATAACCATTGTTGTAAAGTCATGCCTAAGAGTTGGGACTTTCGTGCCCAGACACACAGCTTTAAGGAAATGAGTTTAAATCTGAAATTTTGTCACCGAAACACAGTTGTTCTTATATTGATTTCATCATTCATTTATAGGTAGATTTCTAAAAGTTATTTTACATAACGATTGTAACAAATGCAAGTGTAACAACTAATGGCTGTAGATTCTATAGAAGTTTGTCATTACTGTTTCTATCACCTGAGAGTATGTACTAACTAGATCTAGCAGCATTAAGTCATTAATGAGCATGCCACGAATATTACGTATACGTAACACGTACTACATACACCCTGCCGACAAGATGTTAATGCCGTTTCAAGAAAAGGTTGGGAATGCTCTTGGCTGGAAATGTATGCACATTTCACTTATACCTATTCTCACCTGCCTCTGACGTTTCGGTTGTTTTTTTTTTGTTGTCTTTGAGACTCAGTCTGAATCCAATCTTGTTGCCGTCGCCGTTGCCGTTGCTTCTGTTGCTACCCCTGCTGTTGACAACTTCAGTGACAGTTTGCCGAGGAGCTTGACTCCGCTCCTCTTGTCGAAGGAGCGACTTTTGCTTTCTGGGTTATTCTCTTTCTGCCACTCGAATGCCCTCGCGGCATTGCGCATATTTCCATCTTAAGTATTTTTATAGCTAATGGCCCTTTTAGCTTAATATCAACACACAAGTGACGCCGCCCCGAGCACATACGGACACGGGCACGGGTACGGGCTGACTGTAGACCTGGTCGACTGGCGGCGGATATGGCTCACGAGTCACGGGCCTGGAGAATTTTTAAATTTTTATGTGTTTTCATAACGATTTTTATGCCTTGCTCAGGTTGGGCCCGGCCCGGTTCGCTTACAGTCAAAAAATTGGAACGGATCTTGGCTGCTGGCTGCCGCCTGCTCCCTCGGTCGTTTCCTGTGCCAACGCCACCTGTTATCAATTGATTTTTGTGTGCCTGCCAATTGCCAGAGATGCGTGACACACAACAGGAAAAATGAAACAGCAAAATAATACAGAGGCAAACCGAATGGGGTGGAGGGATAGCGGCCGTGGCCGGTGTCACAGCTTTAAGGACACCCCAAATACCATTGGCTCTTGTGCTCTTCGGCTTCCCATCTATTTTTTTGCTTTTTGGCTGCAAACAAAATTTCCCATTTCCCTTTAACAGACCCACCTCAAAGTCCAGGCAGTGCAAGAACAACATACCGACCAAGTTGCACACAGTTGTTGATTGACATGCCAGTGGTGCGGAGTGGCGGAGTGCCATTCCCCTTCGTACCACACTGCGTATACATTATCTATGTGCTGGCATGCAGCATAAGCACACAAAGCCCTTTCCCTTTTCATCCCGTCCCTGGGTAAGTGTGTGTGTGTTTCGAAAATGGTTATTGTTATGTCGAGTCCCAAACGCACAGACACACTTCCATTCTCACAGGATGTTCCAACAGCTGTCGGTTGGGTGGCCAAAGGGGCAAAGGAAAAGGATAAGGCTGCACGTAGCCATGTCCTTTGACATCGTACAAAGAAGAGAGGGTGGGTTCGATGTTCCTTTACAGCTTGACCCCTAATTTACCTAAATTAGGTGACATTTTTCCATCCATCCGAATGACCAATAAGGTTTAAACTTTAAACTACCAATTTTCCAGTCATTACTCATCCTTTATGTGTCGCAAGAAAATATCTGTAAGATACACATAATGTGTACGTTGATGCAAAATAAATGACCAAAAACGTTCTCCCAACAAAAATGCACTTTTTAAATGTATCTATTTTTTTCACCCACGACCGTTTCGCTACTTTGCATATTTTTACAATTTTCATGCTGATAAAAGTGCTTTGCCAGCACACTTCTTCTGGCTTGTTATTTTTTTACTCTGCTTTCCAGCGAATTGATTTAATGACTTAAACGGTTTTAGTTTAAATTATTTAATTGTTTCTGTTAAGCTCAGTTCCTGCCACCGTGATTGCAGTTGATATTGGAGCTACTGGAGTTAATTGAATTAAATAATTTAGCGGTTGTTTCGGACTGGCATGTTCAGTCTGTTTTGGAAGTTGGTAACCGGAAAGGATGATTTCAGATAAAACAATATTATAATTATGACAAAGAGAGCTGAGAATACAATAGTTAATTTAAATTATAATTACTGATTTGTTTCTAGCAGGTGGATTAAGCTGAATATACCAAAAAGCGTCAATTTATGAAATGATTTCCCAAACAAACTTCAATCATTCTGTTTCGACAAACTGTCAAAGTTTAAATGGGGCGTGTACAGGCGTGAAGCTGTCAGTTTCCAACACATACTCTCCTTCTGAATATATCCCCAGTTGAATATACATATATTCCCATAATTATGGGAGGCGAGTGACTGGAAGCAGATGCATTAAAGCCGCTTAGTTTGGGGCCGTGACCGTACATCCCTAAATATGCTTTAAATTTCATTTTTATTATCACAAAAATGTTTTTGGGTGTCCTTTTTTTAGGAAGGTGGGGGGGATGGTATTTGGTTCGGAGCAAAGTTATCACAGATGCGCAGCCATTTGCAAAAAGGAACAAACTTTCACACACCATACACACACAAACCCAGAAACAGAAAGACACACACTGAAAGCGGAGAGTTCTGCGTATGAGTTTCGGGTTTTATGGGCTTTTGCTGTTAGCCGTAGCATGACTCTGTTGCCTGTTTGTCTGTTTGTTGTCTCTTGTTGGTTAATTTACATTTTCTTGGTAATTAAAATGTGTCTTTACAGTGTCCCCATCCCCTAACGCCATCATCCCATTTACCGCCAATCGGTCTAAGTGGGGGGAAAGGGAAAACTCATTTACATAATTATGTGTGACAATTTCCAAGATTTTTCTGTTCCGGGTGCGAGTGTGTGGCAAATGGAAATTTATTATAACTGCTCATTATTCACACGTTTTGAGAAATTTTTTGTTTCTCTTAATTATTGCTTAACAGCATTAGCATATTAACTCTTTGGTGGGTTTTGTTGTCGTTCAATTAGGAACAGGTGAGCTAACTTCGAATTATTTATGTCTCTATATGTAATATTTATGAGAAACTTTTCCATGGCTTAAATTATTTTTAGTCGATAGTGCCAGTAAGAAAACCTTTCAGATTTGGCGAGTAAATTATTTCTCCTCGGCTGTCAACTGTTATGCTTTAATTTATGCGATAAACAGTCAAAGGATACTTCCATAAATTATATTTTGCGGGAAATTAATATTTATGATTGCTAGAAATGCAATTAATATGATAATAGGTCATGTAATTAAAGGGAATTTCCTTTGGAAAAATGTACAGTTGCTGAAAATTTTGATGTAATTGGATATTTGTTTGCATTCATTTTAAACCAATTTAATTGGCTTTCATGTACTTTCAGTATTCGCCGTTCGCCGTGGCCAATGGAATAAATAGTTGGGAGGAAAAACACCAAAACAAATCGATTCGAAAAATAGAGGAAAAAACCGACTAATATTATTCGAAGCGTGTACAAAGTCAATGGGCAGCAACATAAGTCAACACTAATGCCGGAAAATAATGAAAAGAAATGGCCTGTCCTGCTAACTGGAAGGATCCAAAACAAAGGACGAGCCTGCACTCCAGCCAGCCGGAAGTGAGGCAGTAGAGTGGCATTAGGGCCGCTTAGCAGCCACGTTTCGAGTAATCCGTGTGTCGGCCTTAGAGACCGGCATCTATTTGGGAAAAACCCAAGGAAGCAGAGGAAATTCCCAGCTCTAATTATTGACAGCAACAGGAGGCTGCCGGAGGAGGAGTGTTGTTGGAGGGACGAGACTCCCAGGAACAATTAGGATGGCCCGGCAAAGATTGTAAAGTTTTGGCCACAGTGGAGCCAACTTGAAGCGAACTCCCACTCTTCTTCCAGCTAGTATCTTTTACTCCTATTTGTTGTCACGTCGTTGTCGTTCTCTGTGTCAATACTTTGATAAATGCGACTAATTAAAGGTTTTGAGATTTTTCCTCGCCTTCTGTCGACTTTCGATTTATACGCCCAGCACTTGAGCAATTTTTAATTTGTTGAAAATCATTTTTTATGTAAATGGTGGTATCCTTGGGGATACCAGAGACTCCTTGGAGGGCAATTAGCGAATGTTTGGTGGTCTTATTTCCTGCGAGTCTTCTTTTTGTCATCGGAAAGTTTCAACAGCGACCGTTCCCGGGAAAAAATTTAATCTTGGGCATTAATTTAAAAGTTGAGCCCGACTCATGAATTTCATTTGGTCTTAATGATCGCATTAGGGCTTGGAGCTTACGAGATGGACAACAAATAAAACACGGAAAGTGAACCATCACAGGAATTTATCCTTTCGATCTACAAGACCAAAAAGGATTAAATTTCCACTGCCACTTGCCAAAAATGGTAAAAGTCAAAAGTCCTGTTTGCAGCCGCCTGCAGGCCATATTTAAATTTGTAATAAATTACTAAAAATTCCATTGGCCAACTTTCGAATGGCAAACGCAGAGAACCAGCCCAGGCCAGAGCAACAACCAATTAAATGGGAATCGCCTCGAGGAGAAATGCAAAAGTTGAGAAAATGGGAAATTGTTTAGAGTTAGAGAAACGGAAATCTAATTACGAACAAAAGAGACGCAAATGGACAGCCAATTTATGTACACATACTTCTTGCTTTATTTAACCTGAAAGCGCCCCGAGTCCGGCTTCGATATTATATTTTGTATTGTTCCTTTAGATTTCCTCCTTTTTATTTTCCCTCTTCCCCCTCCTTACCGATGTCAGGTTAATGCAAAATGAAATATTTTTATTTTTTATTGAAGACCCTGGCACATCAAAAGCAGAGCTGCAGGAGGCTGGGAATCGGGATTGAGAAAAGCTGTTCGGCGAAGGAAATTCGTTTGTCGATGAAGCTTAGAGAGGAGAAATGAATGCTGAAGCGCAATAATTTCGCATCCGAGCGAAACTAATTTCGAATTCAGCACACACGCCTAAACAAGTCACGGAAGCCGGTTCTCCAAGGCATTCGAACTCACGATACCTTATCTTGATAATTTTTTAATTAAATTAGAACCAGAGTAAGATTGAATATTTTACTTAAATAAGAAAATCTTTCACTGGAGGCTCTCATTCGAATCAAGTCTGAGAGGTATATGAAACAAGAAGAGCATACCCTATTTAATCGAAATTTTTTGGCTTGAAAAGCTGTTAGCTTGTTGCTTTTCTAAGCCCAGTTCCTGGCTGTAAAACCTGTCGAACCCCAAAACTTTTTGGGTGTAAGTAGCCGTTGAGCTATGAAATATGCACAGGCCACAAAGTGCAGCTTCTGCGAGGAAAGTTTTCCCCAGAAACCGGGTGTTGAGCCTTCGCTTAGGCTGCTTATTAAATGTCCTTGCCCATCGTGGCAGTCGGGCTGCCAGGTAAACACCTCAGCCACGCCCTGTTTTACGGCCTCTACGTGGCCTGGGCTTTGATGCTGCCGGGGGAGTCAGGGTCAGGGGTAAACATAAGCAGAAAGGATTCCCTTGGCGAAGGAAGCTTTATAAGAAGTTGATTTTGTCTGCTTTTTGGTCTCCTGGAATTTCTATTTATTTCTTGGTTTTCCAAACGAAAGTGAAAGCTCTGTGTGTGCGTGGGCAGTGTTTTTTTGTGTTGGGCCAAATCGCCGGAATAAAACCAATTGAAAAATTCATTTGCTTTCATAAATGAAATTGAAAATGATTTTCTCGGCTCTGAGTTGGGTTCAATTTTTCGTTCTTGCTCCTATTTTTTTTTGCACACTCGCATCAGTTGCTTCGATATTTGCAGTGTGGCAATATAATTGGTAATACACACATACACAGAGCAGAAGTGCGTGAAATATTTATGGCGGCAAGGCCAAATTTTTGGCAAATTTTTTGGCTTTGGTTAATGAAAACTGAACGGAAAAACCATATTGTGACCCATTTTTATGACACTGTGGAGTATTTGACATCAATAAACACTTCAACTATCAATTATACTAATTGATTCAACTAACAAAACTGGGATATAGCATATATGAGTACTCCATAGAATCAAATATTTCCTCAACAACACGCGATATAACTTTCAACCCACTCCTTCTAGCTAATGTGATAAATTGTATAAATTTCATTCCTTTCCATTTCCCTTTCGATTTTATAGAATTCCCGCCAATATTCGTTTGCTATAACTTCCAAGAAGTGGTAATGATATTAAATAACAATGGAAACACCTGCGAAAGTCACCTGCCACCGCCTGTTGGCTGTCTACCTCCTCGTCGTAAAGGATATTCCTCCTTCCGAGGGCTGTGACTTTAAAAACCGCAGTCTGAAAGGGATCCTACTCTGCCCCGGCGGACAGCCTTCCACATCAATTCTCCAAACGAAACATAAAACTTTTTCCTATGAATGAGAAAACCAAAAGTGGTTGGATTGGGTGGCTATGACGGTTCGGTGGGTGATTTCGGGTAGGTAATGAACCCCCGACCAAGGGGCGGGAAGAACGAACAACCGATATCAGTATAATATAACAACATAACTTTCTGAACTTTATGAGCGCCGATTGCTGTTGTCATTTCACTTGGCTGCCGTTAATGTTGCTGCTTGATGTCCTTGTTGCTTTTGCTGTTGCTGCTTTTCTTCCTGCGGCTAAAGTTGAAGAAGTTTTGAGCGCGGTTTTTGAACAACTTTTGTCTTTTTGATTCTGCCTGGCAACACAGAATCGTACACGACTTGAGGAGTTTTCTTTTGACTGAAAAGTTTATGTCGATTTGTTGTGGTTGGCGCGGATCCGACGTCTCTTGTTTATATTGTGGCTTGACTTGGTCTGGTTTGGATTCAGCATCGATGCCAAAGCTATCGATTTACAGCTCATAAAATTGCAAATTTATTAGGATTACCGATTCCATATTGGAATTCCGTGAATATCCTTGGAGGCAAACCCATTGCCTGTCTGCACAAGTAATTAATATCGTTTGCATGCGCATTTGGTTTCCCTGGATGCACGTATCTCTCATTTCCAACTGGCACACACAGAGATGAATATCCACACACACACAGATGCATGCCAGGACATTGTCAACAGATGGAACAATACTCGATTTTTCATGTGGATTTCGTTCTGACAGTTTTGCTGAAATCCAATGCCCCACAGATGCGTGGCCCCACACTTTTGTGGGTGAACTGCGCTCCATATGGCTCATTGCCCGATTTGATTGATCCAACTGGTGACACCTCCCTGGGGGGTAATATGCCTGAATCCGAGGAGTGGAGAAAAAGTCCCAACTGTGTCGCGTATTTGCCTAAAATGCCAAATATAAATATTTGCTTGGTTCTTGTTTGAATTTCGTTTTTGGGTTTCTAATAAACATTGCGCTTCGAAACCGTAGTGAAATTACGGGGATAAATCGAGGGGGCAGTGGGCGTGTCATGTTTGCCTATTTAGAGACAGAGCCCACCCACACAGATACACATACAAGGCAGCAACTGTCTTTGTATTGGCTGTTTATACTTCTCCTGTTGCTGGTGTTTGCACTTTGGCCCGAAATGCTTTTGGTTGCCATTAATTACATTGTCAATAGATTTGAGCTTGCGGAGGCGTATTCCTATTGTATGTGCACATCTTTGTTGATTTAATGAACTGATTGTCCGAGAGTGAAGACTTGCCATTGATAGGGGTCTTCCATACCACACGTTTTAATCACAGAAGGTCTGGTCAACAATAAATTTACAAGAGGTCATGTGATATACTCTCCAAGCTGTTGTGTGGTTAAGACTTGGATTTTGAGAATTAATACTACTTTAAATTTTCATATTACTTAATACTCAATTGATAAAAAATGTTATATCATATATGCGTACCGATAATCCTCCATCTAAGAGACCCTTTTAAAGTAATTGATAAACCATATGTTAACCAGAAATAAACGCTATTGATTTCTGGTCGAAATGAATAAATAAATACCTTAGACTTTTCTGCTGCAATAAAAGAAGGAAAAAATGCTCACAGCGAAACGTATACGTAATTCTCTCATAAATGCAATCCTGCTGCTCCCGGTGGGAAATAAACATGGCAAGGCGCTCACGGTTGCAAATCCCTCAAAAAGCCAAGTTAAGCTGATACAAACACACTGCCACATGTACGCACACGCCGAGAAGAACGAGTATGTTTGAGCGAGACACACATTAACGTATCAATGGCTTATTGGAAGAGCAGGAAACTCGACTATATCCCCATATAAATAACTCGAACCCACTCTCCCGCAGGTTTCTCCTCTGGGCTGGAGTACGTGTTCAAATTGAAATCCAATGCCAGTCCCTGGCATGCTTACTGAGCCCTTGTTTTCCAGAGTTCCAGCCACGAGTCCTACTCTGATTCAGGCTAAGTGTCAACCTGTATAATTAATGAATAATAATTTCGCACTAAATTGTAAGTGATGGCTGGCATGAGAAGCAAGTCGGTATTCCAACTATTATTTATTTAATTATTCCATTTACCATGGGTAGAATTTTATAATTTAATCTCACTAATACTTAGAGAATTAGATTTATGTATAAATGGTTTCTCCTACCAAAAGGATCTAATCGGAATGTGCCACCTCCAGCCCGTTTAACCGCATTTATACCAAAACCACACTGACCCCAGTGGCCAATGACCAAAATAAAGTCGCGCCTAATGAACAAGGACATTCAAATGGCAAAATATGGCTGGGCTGCCAGTGGCCAGAGAGGCCTACAAAATGGATTTCGACGGCATTAAAAATCAGTTTCGCCTACCAAATGTAAAAGCATAATAGAGAATCAATAAAGCTCCGGTCAAGTGGGGTTTTTGGATGCTGGGCGGTAAATGGCAGTGTTGACCAGTGTGGAACAGCTCGCATGTGGTCGAGCCGAGAGTGTTTGTGGTTAAATGCCTGCGGATTTGTCGTCGTCACATCTATCCTTTCCTTTTCTCCCAATTCAGAGGGCGGTGAAAGAGGTTAATGGACCTAAGATAAAATCCATATCTAAGCCACAGTATTATTATTATTATTAAGCCACTTTTTGTATTTCATACGCAGAATAAACACAAGTTATAAAAGTGTAAAGAACAATAGTAAATAATACCAACCCGGCATATACACACCGATTTTTTAAAATAAATATTGATTATATTGATATAATATTGATATATCGATTATCGAAAAATATATAAAATATTCTCTGAATTTGTCTGTCTGAACGGAACGGCTCGGATCGGTCGACTATATCCTATAGCTGCTATATAACTGATTGATCGGAAATGGCATAACTTCGTTGCTTTTTAAGTTAGAAGAATGGGATTTTCTATGGATTGAACTTTGGGAAAACTAATCAAATCTGCCAAATATCATAAGGATCTGCCGGCTATATACGATTCGACACATATCTAATAATATAAGATGCGTGTCGCCACCTAGCGGACTGCCACTCATCTGCAAGGGTATTTCAACTTCGGCTCCGTCCGAAGTTACCTTTCCTTTCTTGTGTTTGTTTAAATATTATGTAGCTTATTTATAGATTTCTTGGTAGTTTATTTAATTAGTCACATCATTTTCAAAGTAACTTTCAGACCATTCATCATGGACATGCATCGATTAGCATCGATTGCATCGATTAGTAGCGCACAGCATTTATAAAATGAAGCAACTTATGTACTACACAACAGTAATCCTAATATTTGTATCTATATGTCATGGCCAAACAGGAGGAATCTTATCTGCGAAATGCTTAGAACCTTATAGTGTGACGGGTATGTGCAAAGCAGGATTTCCAAGATACACTTACAAGTCGCTATCGAACACCTGCGAATATTTTTTATACGGTGGTTGCCATGCCACGGCAAATATTTTCGAAACAAGGGAGACTGCCTATCTACGTGTGTAAACAATTTGAACCACGCCTAAATGAATAAAAAAGAAGAAATAAAATCCATTATATTTGGAAAATGTCGATTAAATGATGTATACAACTTTGAATTGCAATATTCGACAATTTATAAGCCATCTACTGAAGCACTTTACTCGATTGTGAAGTTGGTTTTTGGAAGTTGGGCACCAGATTAAAATGGAACTCAAGACTATTTTGCTTTTCTTTCTGATTATTGTAGCTCTCGGAATTGATAAATACGGGAAAAGTAGATGAAAAGTAATTACTTTACAATAATAGTTGTAAATATTAAATATAGGTAGATGTGCGAAGCGGCTAGCAGTGACAGGACCTTGCAAGAATTTTGTGAAAAAGACTGCTTCATGTTCCACTGGGGAGGGCGATTATCATGAGTGCTGGCACGTATGCCAAGAAGCCTAGATATCACAGAAATTGTTGCCAAATTAATCATATGCAGTTAAAATTCTAAAATGAAGTGTGTGTCTGTTTGCCTTGTGGTTCTACTACTTTTGTGTATGGCTGGGATCTGGGCCTACGATAAAAGTAAGTTGGGAACAAATCTTAGCAGGGAGAATTCAAATTATTACCTGCTAGTCTTCCTAGCAAAATGCGATGACAAACCCAGTCAGACAGGACCTTGCAAGGCATCGTTTCAAATGTGGCGCTTCATCAAGGAACAGAATATCTGCGAGTCCTTCACCTATGGAGGCTGCCAGGGAACGAAGAATCTGTTCGACCGGGAAGAGGATTGCAAAAAGGCGTGCTTAGGCTAAATTTTTAAAATGAACAACACTCTTTACATGGAACATCTAAAGGTTTCAAAGTGAAAAGTAAAAGATCTCACGCCCAAAGTATGATTTGTCTGCAAAGTTTGAATGGATTTTGCAAACAATTCTTTGACTCGGCCCCATGCGAATAAACTACTGCGGACTGCGTTTAAAATCACTATTGGAATGCAGTGTGATATTGGGCCTTAAATGTGGCACCCAGCATTTCAGTTTTGTGTACTTTTCATGGGGCCCTCGTTGACACAAACACAGGGCGTATACTTAACCAGTTGCACCTCTAATGAGCAGGCCGGATCAACTGGATATGGGACGCCCCCCGTGTTCCGCCTGTCCAATTCAATCAGCTCCAAGCTGCCCTCACTTAATATGCAGGTCCCAGCACAAATTAAAAGCCGACAATACACGGCAACTACCACAGTAGCTGCTGCAAACAGTTATTGTGTGTTTGTTCGTTGTCCGTTATTAGATTTCCCGACAACAGACAAAGTTCACTTGTCGCTAACATCAGATGTTAGCAATGCTGTCGCCATGTTTCCTTTTTTCCTTCCTTTGCCCACCCACCGCTTCCGTTTCGCCCATCCACGTAGCTGGTGTGTTTCTCATAGTCTGTGTGGGTGTGTGTGCTTGTGTGCGTGAGAATTAAATTCATTAGCAATTTGCACGCCAACAAGCGGGTGAAAAGTGCATCCCAACTGATGGCAAACAACAGTGGCAGGAAGATACACAGTGACAGATGGATTGACGTGGCGTGGAACCGGAAAAAAATACACAACACCAACAGCATTCATTTCCATATGAGAACTTCCAACTTAAGGTCCTTTTTTATAAATCTGGAGTACACATTAGTAAATTTGAAATTATACAAAAACCTCTACAAATTTTAATCCAAGTTTATGAATTAGGTTTATAGATTCCAGATAGGAATATTTCCATAAAACTTCCAAGTTTTTTTCTAACTCTCAAACCCCTAGATAGAGAACACAATCATACTATAGCTTGTATATATTTCATAAAACTCTTTAAATCATAAAAACGGCAATCTATTAGATTACCAAATCTATCGCTTGAATGACAGATTAGAGTATTTGGAGTTACGGCCCTTTATAAATTCGCAATCCTTACGGCCCAGGGCCATGTCGTGAGGATATTCGATCGGGAACACAATAGGCTGGCGATCGACTCGCCATTGAGAAGATTCGAGCAAACGTTGACATTCAGTGTCCTCTTTTGCAGCGCACTTGCCCATGTAGACCTTGAACCTTGCTGGAACATGGACTTTGTTATACGGGTCTCTAGAATAGTCCCGATACTCTTGGCAGTCCAGATAGAACATATCCTGTTGATATATTTCGGCGTAGTCCACCGTCGCCAGTCCTGGTGGCATGGCTTTGAGGATGAATTGACGTTGCAGCCGACTGCATTTGCTTACATTCCACATGTCCACCTCCGGAATGTGCATCTTGAATCGATTTCGTCAAATCTCGTAAAATAAAGAGAATTGAAAAAGTGTGGGGTTTTTTATGTATTAATGTACCAGAGCTAACTGATGTGAAAAAGATGTTTAATGTTCGAGTTTACGAAAAGGAATGAGTTTTAGGGAGGACGGAAGGAAACATCTGAAGTTATAAGTTGACGTTTAGATCAAAGCTTTAGATCAGGGAATATTACTTCTTACAATATATTACTTTTTAAAAACACCTATTGTGCCACAATAGTATTCGTCACCAAAATTGATATCAGATATTTTGGGCGTGGCATGCGGGTTCGCCACCGTTATTTTACCTCGTCAAGAGGTTTTTTTATTTTTTAGTATAGCACCTATTTACGTATCCAAGGGATACTACAAGCTTTTGGGTATGATTAAGATACCTAAGAGGAAATCTAAAGTAAAAGTTGTCCATCAAATCAAAGCAAACTAGACAACACTGAAACATGGAGCCACTTTTAAATGGAAAATCGTTGAGTGATTTAATCAATTTGCCTTCATTTGATTTGCAATATAAGAAACCAATTTGTTTACTGCCAATCCACTTCATTAGGACGAACGGGGGACAGTCTGAAGTCTGAGGAGGTGAGTGTACACGAGCATGTCAGCAAACTAAACAAAAAGCCATTGATCCATTAACTGGAAGCCGCCTTGCCACTGAAACACAAACTCAATCAATCAGAGCTCTGTGCTGCTCAGCTTCTCAGCCTTTGTTTGTTCACATATAAACTCTGTGTCCAGGGTGGGCGAGAAGAGAAAGAATGCTTACCATGGAAAGTTCAATGGGGTCAAAGGAAAATTTCGCCTGGCCTCAATTAACCGAGCTTTGTTCGTACAATTGGCAGCCATAAACTGCAGGCGCCGAGACAACTTGCCAGAATTAATTAATACTCCCATTTCGTCTATGCACCGTGTTTTTCTACATCATAAAAGGCCTTTAATAAAATATATTTCAGTAATTTAGCAGTAAGTATTTATGGCTTTATCATTGGATTTATTGGCAATAAAAAATGTATTTAAATATTAAGTAACGGGAAGCTATGAACAAGCTTTCTGGCATTCGTCTTTCGACTTAAATAAGTTGCTTGTGTCCGGGCATCCGAAATAATCAATATCAATGCATCTTTTCTGTCGTTTTATAAAAGTCCACATTGTTGTGTGTTGTTTTCGGCATGGCCCCCCATTACTTTGAATTGCATCACACGTATCTGTTTATAAAATAACATATTTACAATTATTCACAAATGTGTCTGTCCAAAAACCTTTTTCATAGCCAGCAACGATTGGGATGTTTATTTCGGACGAGTTGGCAACGAAAAGTAACAAAAAAGTTAAATAATTCATTTGTTTTCTTTTACTTTAGATTGCAAGATTGCCTTTAATTTAATTTCTATCGTTTTTTTTAACAAGAACGTAGTTCAGTTTATTTAAAAACTGAAACATTTCATTAGTTATACTTTAATTAGCTTAAAAATTCGATTAATGTTGCCGTTCGCATTTTAACCATTTTTTTCTCAACTTTGTAATCATCTTAGTTGGGTAAAATAGTTTACTTTCTGTATTCGTCTAATTATTTAGCTAATTATCAAAAATTCTGACATTTGATTGATTGATCCAGTGGTCCGAGCCCAAGACGATATTAGAATATATACCCAATAAGCCATTAAGACATTGATTGATTCCAGCCCAGACTTTGAACTGATTTTCTGGTCAGAGAGCCAAGCTGCCCTCCAGGCTTTTTCCTTACGACGATTCTTGCCCCCAACTGCTCCACGGGAAACTTTATGTTATGCTCAAGCATAAATCATGCATGAATGTGGCAGAAAAGCGATTCAAGTGGATTGGGAAGCAGACACAAGCTACATAACTTTGAGCCAAACTCCAACGAACAACAGGCGGCAACAAATTGCCCAACAAATCAATCAAATCCAACTGACAGAGCTGCAGGAAAAGCCGAGGAAAAGTTCTGTTTGCTTCACAGGACATGTATGTAAATGAAAGCCGGATGAAATCGAAAGCTCTCAGGGCTGCCATTAAAGCGGTTCGTTAAACAGAATTTGGCAAGACACCCAAGATGGGCCACCATGATGGCCAATGATGTGGCTCGGTAATTTAGGCTCAAGTGCCAGGCCTGGATCAAACTTTAAAGTTGCGATGAGGACTAAAGGGAAAGTCCCATGAAATATTCATGCCTAGCTCTGTATTCCCTTTGAACCTTAAATATGAGCAGGCCACAGACTGCATAGTTAATCACTTCCTTGGAACAATGCCTTCTTAAACCTTTTCAAGCTTTTTCGTAATGACTGAAAATTCTTCTCATGAATTATAATAAAATAGCAAGCATACGCCATTTGGGCGCTGGCATCGAGTGTATAAGAAATTCATATTCCTGGCCATTTTCTTGCCTACTTTGTATTCGCCATGGGCAATAAACATAAACATTAAAGCAAATTATTCCCACTTAAGTGAACTCAACTTCCAATCGACTTCATTATACCACCTGCTCCTCAAAAAAAGGAGCAACCTGCTCATCTGTTTCTGGATCCGCCCCTGCAGTCTTAACTTTAATTGCCAGGACTCCGCTCCTTGAATTTCGTTCGTTGTTTACTTTCCCTTTGCAATTTTCCTTCCCAAATTTTTTTCCACCGCCTGTAACTCTCAGTCTTTGTTTATTTGTGCCCTGAGACTGCGCATATTTTGCCTTCAAATTAATTGTTGACATTTGCATCAACAAAACAAAAATATACCGGAAAAATAAATGATAAAAATAAAAGAAAACATTTGTTGTTGCGGGTCTGTGGAAGAGTTAGGTTTCTCTCGTTTCCACTTCTCCAGAACTTTTCTTATTAATTAGGTAAACTGTGAGTGAACAATGATATTTGCTTTACTCTTATTCCAGTTGGTTAAGTGAACATTTCAGCAAAAAAAACTTATTGAGTGGGAAAGGAAGAAATATAGAATAAATTTGTTAACAGATTTGGTAATGTAACAGACAGACGGACATGCTTATATAAACTCAGGAGGTGATCCTGATCAAGAATATATATACTTTATAGGGTCGGAGATGTCTCCTTCACTGCGTTGCACACTTTTGACCAAAATTATAATTATAATACAAAATTAGGAAATTTTTTTTATTTTAGCCACCCATGGTGCTAAATCAGGAAGTTGTTATATTTTTGTTATTCGAAATGGCTTAAATATTTGAAAAAACGGTGGCTCAAAAGTTTGCAAAAAATAAATACATTTTTTTATGATTGACATTTTCACATATCTTAAAAAGCCTATGCGCCCTTCTCTTGGCCAACCATTTTCTATTAATATTTTTGTAGATGTGGTCTACATCTCTTACCAAATGCATTACACAAATTGTTCGTTTATGGCATGCAAAAGTAAAATCGTAGTAAACCGCATATAAAAACTATTAGGACGTCGCTCCGGGCTCCTGCAGATAAACATTTTGGCTCCTCAGCCCGCTTCCTGTCCAAATCAGCAAAGGTGGAACATCTGTCAGCGGCATTCGGGCGCGTCAGCCAGCTCAGACATGTGGGCACCACATGGGCGACATTTTGGCAACATTCAATGGCTCGAATATAAATGAATGTTTTTTATGGCGACTGGATGTTACCTGGCTCTGAAATAAATAATTTCCTTATTCTGCATGGTTTCTACATATTATTGCTAATATATTTTTATCATTTTTTATACTTGGATCCTATTATTTAATACTTTTTATATAAAAATCGGTTTACACATTTCGAGCATCAAACTCTCTATATTGACTATTGTTGAATTTAAAGGGTATGCAAAAATTGCATCACAAACTAGCTGACAAACATTTTCCACTCATTCGGAGCGACTGGAACAGGATCAGAGACACCGACACCGACACCGACATGGACATGGACATGGACACGACCCTCTCACTCTCACTGGCACTCGTAAAGAGATTGACATTTCAATCTTTACTGGAATTGGGTTGCATTGGGTGCATGTTGTGCATATCCCACAAGGACAGACCCTCCTCCCACCACCCTTCTTGAGGACATCGCTTTATCGTCTTATTTCGTGCATATTTCACAAATTGCATCCGTTTGTCGCATTTGGCAGCCATATTGCATAGCTAAACAACTTCCGCACGACTGATTGTGAGTCAATTACAAAATTGCATTTTCCCCCACCGGGTTCGGGAAACTTCTAGGACGCGTTTTATGGGGCTTTGGTAGTTTGGAGTTCCATTCATTAGGCCAAAAGAAGCTGGCTAACTTTGGCAGCCAAAATTGGCTCGGCAAATGGGTAACAACTTGTATCGCTCTGCGAGGAAAAGTTTTATTGCGGAAGTACGAAGCTGCATATGCATGAGAAGAAGTTTGAAACGAATAGAAAATTTATTTAATTATTTTGTTATAGACAAATGACTAACTCGTTAAAAAAGAACCGTTCGCACCAAGATCTAATATTTCCATATATAAATATATAATGAGAGGATGCATAAAATAAACTATTTTGATTTAGAAGAAATAACTTTTTATGGTGCATTTGCTGTTTTGGAAAAATGTTCGGGGGAAAACGAATTCCAGCCGTGAGAGGTCAACGGAGACCTCACCTAACGAACCATGAGTAGACCCCCATCTTTCCATTGAAGCCATTAGCAACATCAACATGGAATGACCCAAAACTATTCCATCTCCATCCACCCAAGGGACAGAATTGTTTGACCCTCCGGACTAAGCGAAGATTTGCAGCGGAGTCACGTAAGGGGAATAAATTTTGTATGACATTGCTGGAGCCAGTAGCCAGGATGCTCGTATCCCAGGACCAGGAATCCAGGAGGCTGCCATCAAAGTAGCGCAAATTTGTAACGGTAATTTAGCTACGGCATCCATCGGATTTCAGCTCTGGGGGATGAGCACTAAGTAGCCTGGTCCATATTTCACGCAACGACTACAAAACAGACATGCCCACGCCCAGTTGGTGAAATCCCAAGGTCCCTCAACCGCTCCCTGCCGCCCTGCCGCCCTGGGGCCCCACCCACTCTGCCCCATTCTCAACTGCCCCATCCATTAGACGCCAAATTGAATTAAATGTAAAAATCTTTTGCACGCAATTGAGAAATGGAAAAGTGCAAAATAAATTTATAGACATAAATATGAAAAGAGCGAAAGATGCCGAACAAGGGGAAATACTTTTCAGGACTTTTTTACGACTTCCATAGAAATTAAAATGCCATTTAATGCTGGCGGAGTATAAATTAAATGACCGCATTTCGTTGCTGTTTTACGTGTATATCCTACAGTGTCCCTGGCTCTGATTCTGCCAAGTGAAGCTCCGGAAAAGCCCTGGAAAAGCAGCTAGTCGATTTGCCGGTAAATTGAATTGGCATAAAGACACGCTGAAACTGAAAGTTCTGGCCAATCCTCAATTTGAGCTCCCCAGCCAATCCAATCGACGGTTGTCCGGTTTTATGGCTGAAAATTTATACTCGCATTGTCTGCAACTCGGCCGGAGTCAAAAACCGTGCCGCATTTGTAGCACTGTAGTTCGATTCGGGGGAATGGGTGGATACTCTGTTGGCAATTGTTTATGCCATTTAAATTTGTTATGCCCATTTTATGTCTCTTTGTGGTTTTATGGCCAAACTTTTATTTACATCTTTCCTTTGCTTGAGTCACGCCAATTGCATTTGATTAGGTTTTTTGTTTGCCTAGTTGCTGGCCGTCGATGACTTTCCCGGATAAGCGCAGAAACATGAGTACTTCTACTTGGGCCTTGAAGATATATTTATGGTGAATTAATTTCAGAGCGATACGCTCTTAATCGAGAAATAAAAAGTTTTGTTTTATTGAGTGCAATAAGCTGGAATGACTCAATCATGTCCCTGGACAGAAAATTAGATGAAGATGGCCATCCGCATTTACCTGTGTACCTGTGTAAATAACTTATTGCAGTTGGCACTGAGATATGGCCAGGTACAGGAGTAACCGGTTGTGTTGATTTTGCGACATTTAAGAAGATTTATGGCCACACCTCGCCTGCAAATGGCCGCCCAACTCGAGAGTTGGCTTAAGCGGAAGTTGCAACGGTTGGCACGGTGGCACGAAAGCACGGGACACGGGGCACGGGGCAACAAGAAGATTCGAGTTGGGCAAATTGCCGAAAGTCATTAAGTTTGCGCATCGGTGCAACAGCAATGAGATTTCCTCACCTGCAACTGGGTCTTGGGGTCAGGCAACAGCGGAAAGGCAGAGGCGGGAGCGACTTAAAGGGCTCATTTTTATGCAATCCCCAGTCCCCAAGGAGCCAAGGAGCAACCCAACTTTTGTGCAGGTCTTTCTCCAGCTGAGACTGCGACTGAGTCTGCCATAAATATAATTACAGTTTCATTTCCGTTTCAACTCGAAAATGGGAATTTGGCAAGCAGGCGACGACTTGGCTCAGACTCAGGCAACACGTGGCGTATGAGTAATACATGGCCTTCGACGACTGGCCATCTGTTAGTAAATTTAACTCAACCACCGCATAAGAGATGTATAAAAGTGTAACTACTGTAGATTAAGAAATTAAAACAGATACAATCACACTGCAAAATATAATAACATTTGTGTTTAGATATACCTAAAAAGGCTTTATAATGACGCATATAATGAAGTATTGCCCCGATTGTGTCGAATTTACTGATTATTCGATCAGTAAGAAGAATCCTACTGAATGCTCTATCGGATCAATTTGACACCCAGGTAGATGCAGACCGCCAGGCAGCAGCACAGGAAGCTGTATCGCACTTTGTCCCCATCTACCATGCCTTGTTGATCGCATAGGATCAGTTGGAAAATCTGCCGGAAGAAACCGATGGGTGTGCGGCGAGTCACCAGAACTCCTTCGCCCTGCAGCCGCCCTACCTCATCCTCGCTGTCATCGCGCAAGGACACCTTGCTCATCAGCTCCACCATTTCGTCCTGCACATCCGGCGGCAGACCCTCGTTGATGTAATTGATTGTGTTTAACTCCAGCTCATGCTCCGCCTCTCTCTCGTGGGTGCGCTCTGCCACCGGAATCGGCTGGAACTGAATACGCCGATTTGTACTTGCCACGCTCCGGATCCCTTGGCAACGCCACAACCAGCGCAGGGGCGACGCCCAGGGTATGCTTCTGTCGGGTGGCGGAATTGGCTCCATGGGAACCAGGATTGGAAAATCATGGTAAATGGACGGGGTGCTCACAAAGCTCCCGTACTCACTGCGAGATTGGGCATTCGGATTTGTGGGTTGCAGTTCCTGGTGGTCGAAGCGCTTAGATCGGACAAAGTTCTGTGCCGGCCGCAGATCCTCTCCAATGATAGAGTGAAGTGAGTGCTCTGAAAGCGTGTCCCGCTCCGTCTCACGGCTGCTTGGGTAGTCAGACTCTGCCAGGGATTCCACTACGGAGGCTTCATCATCAGTTTCAAGGTATCTATCCTGATTCACATCCTGATGGGAATCTTGATATATATCTAGCATATTGTGATTATCCTGACTTCGGCTTGTCTCCCGATGGGCAGCCTTGTTGGACATTTTCGTATTCTTACCCGAACAAGTGGTGACTTCACCGCCTCCCTGGAACCGCCGCAGGGTCTCGCCAATCTTCACGCTGTACTGACGAGCCGTATTCAGTGAGAAAGGCACCTTAAAGCCCAGGATGTTGGGACCACCACCGTCGTTTTCGTCATAGCCGCAGGGTCTGTACCGACTTGGATTCATCTGATATTGCCGTTTATACCCCGGTGGAGACCTTTGGTTGAAGGATCCTGGAGTGGGCCAGTACGTCCGTGGCGGATGTGATGGGATCTCCGGCACACTGAAGTGTGTAAAATGTTGCTGGGACGGCGGCGGAGACCTTGGACTATCGGAACTTAAGCGCATCTTCAACTCCCTGGCGAACTGCTCCTGGGCTCGGAATTTGGCCCTCTCCCCGATCAGCGCCACGTGCAGCGACCATTCGGCCATGCGGCGATTTTCAGGAGTGATAGGCCCAATGATGACGTTGTGGCTTTGGCACATTATCGACAGCTGGGGATCGGAGAGCTCCCTAATATCCTCGTATATGGGACGCAACGATTGGTTGGGTATCATATTGATAGCGGACAGAGCATAATTTAATTAAAACAAAAAAACTTTGAATTTTGAAGGGAACTCCTGCAAACTTGACTTTAACAAACTGGAGTTAGCTTAAAAGTGTATTTAGGCATTCTAGCTTGAACAAGTGTTTTGACAGTGTTCTGAATTCAAAATTAAGTGTCCATTTTTGTGTTTTGTGTTGGGAAGTAGGGAGGCTGTGGGTGTACGTGTGTCTTTTAGGGTTCTGCTAGAGTATATATAAGAAGTATGTAGTTTTACTTGAGGGTTTTCCCATGGCAAACTCTTTATTGGAAAATAAATCAAAACTTTCGGTGCTATGCAAACGAACCTGACAAACGAAAAAGTTGAAAAGTCATCGAGATTTTCTGCTACTTTGTTTCTATTTCATTTTATTTTATTTTGTTTTGATGACCTGGCTGCATTTCCCAGCTCAAATGTAAAGTTTTTCTTTCACCATTCGGTGTCCCCCTTTCGATGAGCCCCCAATTTTATATTTGTCGAGCTTTGTTTTTCGTTATGGCCTTTTGTTTATTTTTTTTTTTCAAAAACAGTCGGTTTCAGATGGATAAGGGTTCGGCATGGGTTGGTCGAAAGTACACACAGATGGGACCCTGGATAGATCAAAGCAATGGTGACTTTGGGGGTAAAAGGGTTCCTCTTAAGTAAAGCTGTAACCTTTAGTGTATTTTTATGACAGGCTTAAGAATTTTTTTAAATAAAATATTGCGTTAGTTTAGTTTTAGCTTTTCTTTTTTTTTTTAATTACTAGTTGGGATTTGAAGTAATTAAAAAAAATTAACAGAGGTTTTCTGTAGAAATTTTTACTTTTTGCCTTGCTTGAAAATACTATTTGTTATTCCTTGTTACTCTGTAGTACAATAAGAGAGATATTGTACAGAGTCTGTACAATAAGAAAAATAGCTACGAAACAAAATGTAACGCCACCTACCTTGAAACACTCAAAGCTAAGGTTAAGCTATAGAAGTTTTTGTGGCTTTGGAAGCTTTTATTTGGTTATAAACCCTATAGACCAGTGGCTCTTCAACCTTTTTGGCAGTTAGAAAGTCAAAGTATTCGGTTTGACCAAAGTATATCAGTTTTTTGAAATTTAAAAAACAAGAGCTCTTGTAATATTCATAAAGTTTTATTAGTAAACATATATATAGACTACACACAACTACAAACATTTTTAGATGATTCGTAACCTAAGCAATTCTTCGGTTCTTATTCGTCAAACTCTTGTTTTGCAGAAAGCATGGCAAACACTTTAATAATCTTATGGCTTTTGTATTGTAATATTTTATTACATTTTTGTTTTTTTGCATTTGCTACCAATAAGACCTAATTTAAGTTTTTTTTTTTGTTTGCATTAATGTAATAAATAATGTGTTACGTATATAAATTGAATGGCTGTCTGATTATTCCAGCGCCCTATTATTGTCATTCAAGAATTTGTTTTCCACGCTTTAAATATAAATATTTTCCATAAAGATTTATGTATGTATGTATACTTAAGCTATTAAGTATTTACAAAGCTCAACTATGAACACGAACTTGTAACGGCATTAGAAATTCTGATTCGATTTAATTTGTTTTTGGCTCGTATGGGTTAGACATTCATTGGCCTATTCGTCTTTTTGTTTTTCAAATAGAATTGTTTGTATTCGCTAAGTCAGAACACTGTATATAGAATAACGTTTAAGAAATACTAGTTACGATTCTCATTGGATCTCAACAATTTGCGACCTAAAAAATGCTATTTCTTGGCTTTGCTTGCTTTGACTTAATTTTTGTGTCGTTTCGCTGTTAATACTAATCATATGGGAGAATGTAATGCAAATTTGAACTCAATTTAGTTTAATTATATTTAAAAATTATTTACACCATGAAAGTATCTCTAATTTAGACGATAAATGTTAATTTGTTTTCGATCTTAACTCATATATTCTGTGCTTTCGGCTGTCTCGATTTAATTTATTTTTGGGAAAAACAAACTAGTTAACGAATATGTCACTTAAATTCGTTGCTGGCTTAGTACTTGTACTCTGGCAGTCCCTTGGCCCCGTGCCACGGGATCTCCTTCAAATTAATCAATCTGGAAATTAGATGCGACTTGGTCACCCATAATTATCCGCAAACAATCGTGATGCACCCGCCCCAGCCTGTGTCCTGTTCGGCAATGACCCATTTAAAACTCCACGTCATCGTCGTCATAGTCATCACTGTCGCTGTCGTTGCTGGGGAGGATGTGGAAACATGCCCACAGCCGGGCCATGTCCACTCATCGTTTGCGGTTATAGGCGCCAAGCGAAGACTGCCTTCATTCCTTCATCTCGTGGCCATTGGTCCCCAGCTCGAGGAGCTCATGGGGCTCAGCACTCAGCTGTTAAAGGAATACAGTTTTTATATAAATATAATTAATGCTAAAGGTTTCGAGAACCTGGTCTTACCCTGTCTACACTGGCCAGATCGTTCTTCGACAGATGATTAACCAAAATTGTGCCCAGGGCATCGCACATAACATTGATGGTGGTACGGAAGCGATCGCTTAAGAGCGAAGAAAATTTTTAACGAATTCATGTAAGTTAGTATTTTTTTTTTCAAACTTACAGTAACCAATCCACAGCAATGATGAGGGATACATCCTTAGGCTCCAGACCAACTGTGTCTAACACCATGACCATGGTGACAAGACCCGCTTGCGGGATTCCGGCGGCTCCGATCGATGCCGCGGTGGCTGTTATGCTGACGGCCACAATGGTGCCAAAGGAGTAGCTCATCTCACGGTACTGGGCAATGAAAAGGGCAGCCACGGCCTCGTAAAGTGCGGTTCCGTCCATGTTAATAGTGGCACCGACGGGAATCACGAAGCGAGTGACGCGCGGATCGATGCCCATGCTGTCCAGACACTTGATGGTCAGGGGCATGGTGGCCGAGCTGGATCCAGTTCCGAAGGCTGTTGCTAGGACCTGACTCAGTTTGGCAATGAAGCGGTAAGGCAGACGTCGAGTTCCAAGGAAGAAAATAACAGCAATGGTACCTGTTTCGAATAACATTTTTATTTGAAAATTAAAAGGAAAATTGACCAAACACTTACCAAAACCGTGAAGGAAAAGACCGATCATGACCGTGATGAAATACCATCCTAAGGACTGTATTGTTGCCGCTATCGATTCCATCTCAATAATTTTGGCGGCTATTAGGAAGCCCACGCCAAGGGGAGAAATCCTGGAGAGATCAAATAATCAATTACTTTATTCATCAAATTTATTTCTTATTACTAACCAGATCACCCAGGAAGTAATGGTCATCATAGCCTCGCTCAAGGTAGTAAAGAAGTCCTGAAGCAGTTGACCCTTTTCCCGCATTCGGCCAATAGTTGTGCCTAGGATGACACTGAACATGACCAGACCCAAGACATTGGAGCCCTCGCGTTGAGCCGACTTGAATTCCCAGTTTTCCATGGGCTCTGAATAGAAGAACAAGGACATTTCAAATTTTTGCTTTTATGATGTGTAAAGAAACTTACGTGCTGGGCTAATGGTGGTGTTCTCATAGATCTCAGTGCGGTGCTAAAAAAGGAAGAGTTTTTCAATATAGTTTAGGGGTTACCCGATTCAGACTTAATAAATATGGAGGCTATTTAACTTGCTCAATTCACTGGAAATCGCACAAGACATGTTTATTGGCTTTTTCTGAACTCTGATACCACAAAATGTTCGCGAGTGACGTGTCGACAAAAAATTCCCATCCTCCCATCTTCTGCGGCGATTTTGCAATAATATTTTCCATATTTGTTTCACTGGAAGGTTGGACTTGCATTAGCGAGAGTCGACGTTGCTTTTTTTATTCCCCTCCATTGAGTCAACAATAATCTAATTGTGCGCATGAATATTCATTTGGTTGCCTACCTACATCAACATACTATATGTAAAATGTACATATGATTATATATTTATGTGGAGGTACAATGTCCACATATCTGCTACACAGGCACAGCTAAGTACTTTGATTCAATTTGCGTCTGGGGTCTCCTAAATCGTGCTGATCTGACCACTTTGATACTCATTCACGTTCTCTGGCTGTCTGTCACCGTACTATATATGCGATAATTGAAATTTAAGCACATGCACAGGCCCAGGCACATTCACAGTCACACCGGAGCGAAGCACTCGCTCGGCAGTCCCCCTTCTTGATGCTGGATCGTAATTGAAATTGCGGTATCCCTATCATGGCAGTTTTGATTATGTGTCGCGCTTTGTTTCAATCAAAATCACACCAAACCGCAAAGAATTGAATAATTGCTACCGCTACCACAGTTATTTGCATTTTCTGTTCGTTTAATTTGGCCCACAGTGCGTATGCTTGTTGCAATTAGAAGAGGAAACTCACCTGGAACATAGTTGACTGAATAATGTTGTCCGTGAACATGTTTCTATTGAGAAGCAAATAACATTTATCAGTTTTTGATTTCGGTTCTGGAAACGGTTGACAATCACATACCGGACCAGATCCATTAAGGTGTCGGGGGTGAGCACCTTGGAGGCCTTGTCGATGCTCTCAGTCTGGGTTTCCACGATCTTGGCTCCCTGTCCGGGACGCAGTGTGGTCACTAGACAAATGCCAAGAATGACAGCCGATATGGTAGTTACAAAGTAGTATGTGATGGCTCTGGAATATAAGGGTTAATTTTTACAAAAAATTTTTGTTATGTTTCATTTTAGCTTACCTGGTGGCAATTTTGCTGGACATACTCAAGTCCAGGCCACCAATGGCACTGGTAATTGAAGACACCAATAAAGGCACAATCAAGCACTTTAGCATTCTGAAGTTAAATGATTTTGATCAGTTTTATATGGTTCACTTAGATAAATTCTTCATTATTCGTACTCACCTCAAGAAGATCTCACCGGGAAAGGATATGTACATTATCTCACGCTTTGTCCACTCCCCTGTGCTGTTCTTAATGATAAAGCCGACGAGTCCGCCCACAAAGACACCAATAACGGTGGCCATGGTGAGGACGTTCTCCTGCATGAAGGCCTTGAACTTGCTCTCATCCTGCTTGGGTCGCGTCATGGCTGCGGTCCTTTGATTTTACTGAGGCTAGGGTTATGCAACCCTGGATCGTGCTGGTTGCCCTCCTTACGCAGTCGTGGCGTCAGTCCAAGCCAATCCCACGTCAAGTAAGAAAACTTAGATTTTCTTAAAACAGCGATCACCCAATTAAGTCACCTGAAAGTATACATTTTAATTGACTTCATACTCTCCAATATTTTGATTTCACCTGAAACGTCACCTGGAAAAGTTCAAAGCTTATAGTGTATTATTTCAAGTTTTCCTTACAGGGACTCTGACGGAAAACGAGTTCCAGCCAGGGGACAGATGTTTTCGAGGGGGTTACTGTAGCGTTTCCTCCTCACGGGGCGAACAACGATCGACGACTGAGCTTTCGCACAACGCAGTTATTTACAACCCCCGAAATGATTCGCATCGGGCAGCTGGGCTTTTGTGTGATTTATGCTCACCCCTTCCCCGGGCGAGGGGTGTTACTTTTGACACGACGCCGGACGGATGTTGTTCAAGGCTGGGTTCATTTCAAACACGAGTATGTGTTTTCGAAAATTGTGTTTTCTAGAGAGCAGAGCGGAAGGAAGTTCGAAGTTTGGCAAACTCAAACATTGCAAACCATTATTAAGATGACGCCTGCCAGTTTCTCACTAAGCTTTGACACTTTATCGCACAATGCAAAAATGTGCTAAATACAAACGAATTGCTACTCAATTAATCGAGGCGTTGGAGCTGCAATGGAAAACAAGTTCATCGGAAACGTGCCAAACAAATAAATTTACATAAACGATCTAACGACTGATAGAAACTAATTCCCTGTCTTGAGTGGGTGCAAGGGCGGAATGCAAACAACGGACGGTGATCAATATGATACGATCCGATATAGTCCGACTTCATCTCGGAAAAGTGACCCAAATTGTCAACCACCCGAGCCGCTTTAGAACCATGGTCATCGCAATATCCTCTCAATTGGGAAACACTACGACGACAACCGCTTTGGATTAATCAACGAAAATGTTCGCACTTTGCAATTACTTAGCCAATTGTATTGCAATTGAATTGACAGCAGGAATGGGACTTACATCACTTTAAACTAGTAATAGAATTGGATACTTGGAGTGACTTAAAACTCTAATGGTGTTTTTCCATTAAGAACTTTTTTCTTGAAAAGTTAAATGGACTTTCTAAAGCTTAGAAATTAAACCATTTGTTAGATATGTACTTAGAACAGATTGTTTTAAAAACAAGTTTCGTCAAAAGATATCCAAACAGCTTCTCTAAAAGGTTTTTGTTTATTTTATTGTAATTTGTTTCTTTGGTTTATTGATGTTTTTTCGACCCATACATTTGAGTGAGTTGTGATTTTTTCATCAAGAACCATAAAATTATTAACAAAAACTGAAACCAGTTTCAAGTAAACTTCCCTTAACTCGTTGCATATAAAAAAATAACATTTTCCATTACATAAACTACATTTAAATGTCCACTATGAGATCACTGATGACAATTGTCTGTCCCTTTGGAAGAGAGATGCGACGATAATGCCATTATGTGCCCATTGTTCCCAGCAGGGTCCGTGGTCGGGTGTCTGGGGTTCGCCTAATTGATGTAACTACAGAATGGAATACCAACTGCCTCGTCTCTGAGTGGATGATTGGCATGTGCCCAGGTCGAATGGGTGGTGGGTAACAGGTGTTTGTATATTCCATTGATATAGAGACCTTTGGCAGAGAGCGCTCAATTCTATTTTTCGTACTTTGTCGGCCGTGTCATATCATTGAAAAGTACAGGGTGTTAAAATGGGTTGTTTGATTGGCGCATGGCTTGGCTATACTTCTGCCTTTGATTGAAAAGGGTGAGAGGTGGCTGGGCCAAGTTTAACTGCCGATAAGAAATTAATTTGATTAATAAAAACGCAACTCGAGTGTGTACTTGGAGTGCAGTCGCGCACAGTTGCACTACAAAACTAATTTATTTACCAAGCCCCGTTTGAACAACTGATTAAATCGCAGTTGTCTATCCGCTTCATTTTTATTCATATTTTTCACTTTGAACTTGACCGTGAGTAAGGCAAATCAAATTGTTTACATGCATATATACTTTAGTGTAGGCAGACATTGCGTTCGTTTTGAATTTGTGTGTAATTTATAAAAAAAAATGTGTTGCAGTTGTCTTTGAGTTTCAAATGCAGCGGAAGTAGCATTGATCCATAGTCGTTGCCATTGCAATATTTACATTTTAATTAAAGTACATTGCCAAAAGGATGGTTTTCACCCGAATCGGAAACGAGGAAAACAACCGTTATTAATGGGACACGAGATAGCTGCTTTGACATCCACCCCGCCCGTGATCGTGGGTGAACTTGAAATCTTTGTCTTTGTTAGCGAGGCACTAAAGCCCAAAGCTCTAATTGGCCCGAAAACGGGAGCTGCAGTTCCCCGAAAGTCAAATCCATCATGTAGTATATCATTTCATAAACATTCCATACGTGTGTTTATGGATATCGTCTCTTCGCCATTTTTTTTTTTTTGATTGGCAGGCAGTTTACATGGTCGCACAAGTCTATTATTGTTGTCGGTAGTCAAACACAAATATATATCTGAATTTATGAAAATATATCCAGAGATGCATACTAATTAACGTCATATAATCTGACTTATATAACGCGCTTTTACTACCCAACTAATTAATGCAATGCAAACTGTGTTCCTGAGAGCCCATGTTCGAGTTTCAGCAAATTCATTGTCAATGCAAATTGATTTGCATTCCGCGGGGGTGGGGTCAGACAAGCGGCTGGCGGGGCGAAGGCTGACCCACCCATTTATCTTTTTGTTGTGAGGAAATTCATTAATAAAATGTAAGTCTGGGGAGGGGAAAACCAGTTAAAACTGAACCGATCTTAGCTGAATATGTGTGTTAGAGGGGGTATGGATGCATGTTAATGAGACATATTATCACAATTTATTAACTTATTATTACAATTCCTTAAGAAGTTTATAAAAGCCATTGCCTTGATTTTTATGAAGTGTTTTTTTTTGTTTTTTTTTTTTAGAATCTTATTAAAATATAGGGAACTGTGCTTTTAATCTAATAAGAAATAATTAAATACATTTAATACTTTTTAAAATAGACATTATTTTATGACGCTACAATTTAGACGCCGTAATCTATAGACTTCATGTCTGACTATCTCGAAACGTTAGCCCACAACTTTTATTTCCACAAACTTTTACTTTATCAACAATTGGTAGATTTCCGTAAAACAAAAAAAAAAAACAGTCAAGCAAGCACGAAACTAAATTATCTGACTTTAAATTAAACTGATTCATTAATGGTTATCTGGTCTTTTTTCTTCCCCGTGATCAGGCCAAAAATTAATTTGTCTTGGAAAATACTGGTGACGGACATAACACTTAAATATTAAAATTTTGAATATTATTTGCATGCGACAAATTTCGCAGAATTACATCTCTCATTTTCGCTTACTTTTTCTTTCTCGGGAGAGAACATAAAAGTATTTTGGTGCATCGCGCAAATAAAGTGCATTGTGCGCTAAAAATAAAAATAATTAAAAAAGAAAGCGAAAGACACATAACCGCGTAAACGGCCCGACACGCCCCCGTCGAGGCGTCGGTGGGCGTTCAATCAAGGTTAGTCGGGCGGCAATTCAGAATCTTATCAGTCTAATAAATCGCGAATTATTCACGCTTCTCTCTTGTGACCCGCGAAGAGTAAATCGATGGGATGACAATTCAAGCATGGGAGTGGATGTCTAGCTAGATGTTTTTATTATTTTTCAATCCTGATTTTTATGGCATTAATGGGGTAATAAAGGACTCAAAATGGCGGACCCAGTACACTGACCCAGTAAACTCAATAAAAACTTACCACAAGGAAAATAATCACTTGGCAACAAATAATAATTCTAAGAGATATTTAAGGAAGAGAGTCCTTATCCTTAAAAAGTATCTCACAAGATGCGAGAGTATAATACTATAATCTTAAAAAATTTCAGCACAACACATTATTGTCATTAGATTCTTTTTCTTTGGCCGAGTGCGGAAATAAATTTGAATAGTTTTCATATAGTTTTTGGCAGTTCTCCGAAACACTTACTTTAAAAAGTATTCACATTTGCCGCAAGCTGGGCGACAGCGTTTAAAAAAACCCTTTTTCGGGGAGGATTAAGTCGGAACGGATCGAATTGGATGGGGAGACGCGATGTCTCGAGCACGAGACGCGGCGATCGTGGACTACTATATGTATATCGCTCACACCGATCTGGTCTAGTCAGCTCTGCTGGCAATGCAGTAGAACCTGACTCGTCGGTTTGCAAAACAGTACTAAAACTAAATCGAAATCAAATTCGAATATAGTCAGCTACCGCGCAAATTGTTCAGCGACAGCGACGCCGACTTCGGCATCCGTCTCAGCGGGTGTGAGTGTTCGGCGAGTGTGTGTTTGTGTGTGCGGGGGGGGGTTGACTTTCATTCATCAAAAGCAGCTGGCGCTGCCGCAGCTTTTCAGCCACTGCTAGCTGGTGGCTGCTGACTGCGCTGCTCTCACCGCATCTCACGTAACGCATACGCAGTGTAGGACGCGTAATTTATCGCGCCTTGTTTCGCTTTCCTTTCCGCAGCCTTTCCAGGAGTGCAGTGAAAGGCGCTCATTATTGGCAGCTTCTTGGGTCCTACTTAAAACTGCATCCTCCTCATTAGATGCTGCATTCTATAACGATTCTCTCTGATCATCCTCATTTTGTTGCTAATGCCAATCAGGGGTGTAGCGCCTGCCACAAGGTTACCCACTCCGCTTTCCGCTACAAAAGAAAGCAAGTTTATCTACAGATCTGGTTTATTACGACATCGCAACAACTTACCGGATAAGTGGGTCAAGTTTGTGCATTTAAATTGTGTCAAAGATCGCAACAAACCACCCCGAAATAATAATGCCGAACAATGGCCCTTACCATGGACCACTTGAACTTGATTGAATGTATGTAGAACCCCGGAATACAATGGGCTCGACAAGAAAGTGGCAAGATTTAGGACTTAGCTGACCGAAAGAATGTTAGTTGAGCATTTCCGGTTTCATATTCGACCATAATAAATATCCGCAGCAGAAATATAATAATAAAAATCAGCAGCCCAGCTGCAGCTAGCTGCCTTTGATCCGCTTCAATTCGATTTGCCTTGGGGGCCAGTTCCAGTTCCATGCTGGTGGGAAATCGCTGTGGTGAGCTCTAACTGCGGAAGAGCAGGCCGGAGGATGGGATGTGGCTAAGTGGCTTGCCGTTGACACCGCTGACCGGAGTCCCTAAGCATAGCCCGTCATCCACTTGCTGGTCCCAATTCGGTTGGATCGCCGTTTCTCTGGTGGGGAGGTGAGCTGAGGTTCGGATCGAATTAGTTCGCCTGTGACATGTAGCCATGGACAGCACACTCACACATTGGGACCGGAACTGTCGATCTTCATTTTTGACACTGGAAATTTCAGAAATCCCACAAAATGTTGAGGTGGGAAATGGCATATGTTGCCATATTATGATATATAAATAACTGAATAATTAGATACTTATCTGTGCTGGTGGCCCAAAGTTAATTCAGAAAATACTTCGTAATGCGGATGGCCCTTTCAGGGGGCTAAAGAAACAATCAAGCTGGCACTGAACTAAACTTGTTGGGCTCTGCAGAATTTCCGTTTCTTTATCTTTTCTGATTGCCTTCTTGAAAAACTATTCCTCGTTGAGCAACGAGAATAATGAATAAGTCTACATCTATCCTTTGAAATTATCCTTTATCAATAAAAATAAAAAATAAGTTCTTTTATTGTTTTAGAAAAACTTAAAGCAATCAACGCCTCAAGCTTCTCCATAAATTATACATATTTATTTTAATATTAGGTATTGATTAAGAATTTCAAGATCACAAATCAGATTTCCTTTAAACTTAAATGCTGTAACATTTTTTCGATTCAGTTTCAAGTTTGAAATGGCTAAATGGCAACATAATAAACTATAAAATTTGTGTGAGGGAAATTAATTTTCAAGGCGTTATGTTCTCCGCAATCCTCTCCATAATGCTGATTGTTGTGGTTCTTGTTGTTGTTGCAGCAACAGTTGTTTTGCCAGCAACCACCACCACCAATACAATCGCACACAGGCAGCAGTGGCAGCTGCCGGATGGGCATTCCTATGGGCAAATTTATGTAGGTATGTGTATCAGAAGTTGCTGCCGCCTGTGCTGATTCTGCTTCGACTGCTTCTACTGCCTCCTCTAGTCCTCCGTCTTGGGACGCCGAAATAGCAGAATATGGGGCTCCGGCTTATGGATCATGTAGTGTATCCAGCCGCGCGACTGTTGCACTCCAATGGACCGCCACTCGGCCTCCGTCATCAGATGCGTCTTGGGTACCATTTTCACCATTTCCTTTGGCAGAACCACATGTCTGTGCACAAGATTGGGGAGGGAGAGAGGGGATAGTTTACAGTTGCTTCACTTCGTGACGCTCGCCAGCTTACCGGCACTGCACTCACCTGTACTCGAACTGCTCATCGTAGTATTTGTCTGAGTAGTAGATGTCCTTGCTCATCGTGTACTCCTTGTAAAGGCTAATCCGGCGATCGCTAACTAATTAGTTTCTAGAACTCGCAGGAATGTGCAAAACGCGGCGTCTTTTTAGGCAGCCGGGTGAAAGCGGGACCCTCGCCTAGCTATTCTTTCCAGCTTCTTGGCAATGATAGCTTGTTTACCACCACTTTAACTGTTGTCTTGTGCGCTATTCTTGAGTTTTTATCACAATCCAGTAGTTTGGAGAACGCAATTTTCATTTACGTTTATTTTAAATCAGAAAAAAGTGACGCGGTAAGACAGTGTTGGAAATAAATTCACTTTAGATTATAATTGCTAGATCTGGCTAGTTTCAGGCAACTGGCTTGAGTTTTAGCTATTTATCGAAACGCTCGATAGGAACGATAGTTGGCAACACAATGTCTGCTTCCAATCGATAGTCTCAGTACATACTACATTTTTTTTCTTGTAGTCTTGTTATGATTATTTAATGATTTTTCTTCAATATTACTCTTCATATATTTGTAGTAGTAAAATCGAAAATAATTAGCATTAAATGTCATTTTTAGTTTTAGTGTTTATTTTCTTTCTCAAAGAATTGTTTTAGTAAATTTCAAAATATTGCGTAGTGAATTGCGTTATGAATTTAATGCATTGTATATATGTATATCCCGCGTAACTTATTCGTATTTTATGTTAAAGATCTGTTAGTTCCAAAAGTGTACCAGCACTAATTTGTAGTATATTCTGTTGACGACAGATGGCGCTTTTTAAATCGTTACTTTTGAATTATATTTTTAAGACGTCCTAATCGTCATCATTCATGTTGTAAAAAAATTATGCTTTTTTATGACAAATAATTCAAATATATATTTATATTGTATTAACTCTCATTATAAATCCTGCAAAAGTTGCTGAACCATTGGGTCACTTGCTCACTTTCCCACGCGCCCATCGCAAGTGTCAAACATAAATACTCCGTCCGAATTGTCTGACCATTTCTTTGCGCCCCAGTCACGCCCCCTGTCCACGGGGAAACCCTTAAAAGGCTGCCCGCACAGACACATAAATTTTCGCAAACTGCGAAAACGGAAGGCGAGGCGTTGGTTCTCAGTTCGTGCGAAATCTTACATAAATTTCGTGGTGCGGACAACACACAAATGGAATGAATGCAAGAAATTCAACCAAAACCTGGAAACCAATAAAAAAAAATGGACGAAAAATGGCGGTGCAATGCATTTAGTTAACGGTGGGAACACTTAAGGATGGCGGTCGTAGTACTGCGCCGGAATGAAGACCCAGTTCTTGGCCAGGTCATTTATCGCTTCCTGCATTAAACGGGAAACAATTTCAATAATGTGGCTGGAAAGACGAGTAAAAAAATAAAAAAAATAGATTTAAAGTAATTATGGGAAATTTAAACGTCATTAGAAAATTAATAAAATAATTTATGTTTTTACTTACTTACGATCGGCTTCTGAATTATTGTCTGGGTTTTGTTCTATATCGGAGGCAATCACCTGCTCATATGTCTTCACAGCCTTGACCCGCTTCCGCTCCGGATTGATGCGCATAAATTTTGACTTGCTGAGATATTTCCAGAAGAGCTTCTCGAAGATGGTGATTCGCTGGTCAATCGCCATGCTGAGCTCTATGATCTCGTTGGAAGTGAGTTTGTTTTTGGCCATTAGCCGGGAAATGGTCTCCTTGCGCTCCGCCTCCTTGCGCTGTTCCTCGATCATGGCTGGAGACATCACTGGCGCCGGCGGAGGTCCGTCCCCTCCGCCTCCTGCTGCTGGTAAATTTACCGATTCGGGAGGCATCCCACTGCCATGACCAAACTGGCTGCAGGGTACTGGGCCGGCAGTGGGATCAATCTTATCGCCAGCGTCCAATTCATCGCTGGCCTCCGAAGCGGGCTTCACAATAGTGCGAATGTTTAGATGTAGATATACATGCTCCACGTAGCTATCCTCCTTCCACTTGGGGTCGTCTATGGACTCAATCTCCTCCAGCTCCGCCTTGGCGATCAGGGTGGCACGGTCCAGAATGCGGTGCACCTCCAGTACAATAGGAATGCGCCGGAAATTCACCAGGCGGTCAAAAACGGACACCTTGATCTCACAGAGCTTCGAGTGATGACCCTTCAGCCGGAATATGGGCGGATTGAAGACCACCGAGAAGAATTCGTTGATGATGTAGCTGGAAATTAGAAGGGTCAGATTTGGCTGTCATTCAAATTGGGGATCCCCTGCCCTACCTCTGCCAGCGGAACTCCATGCACTTTTGTCCATAGTTGTGGACATTTACAAGCTGAGTCCGGTCTTCCCGCAGGCAGACCTCGAAGCTGACGCGGTTGGGATAGATGACGTGCAAGAAGTCGACACATTCCCGCTCCTTTAAAGGCATATCGGTTTCCTCCTTGTCGTCTTGCAGGACTCCCCGAGCCCTAATTTTGTATCGAGCCTTGGCGTTTTCGAAGGAAAGAAGCACTTCTGCCTAAAAAGAGTTTAAATGTTCAATGGGCCATACAACAATACATACTTATTCCAAATTGTTACCTCATTTTCGTAGTCCAAAGGTCGATAGTCCACCAATAGTGGCCACACGCTTTGCCTCGGAACGGTGAGACTCATGTTGAGCAGTTTCATACCACGATCCCTCGAAGAAAACGAAAATGTCAGGTGTTGCATAGTGATGTTCTGCACCCAAATCGGTTGAGTTACATGGTAGTAGTTTCTTATGTTCACCGGAATGAGTTCCTTGGTGAGAAGGCATTTCTCGGGGTCAAAGGCCGAGATCTCTAGCTTGAAGTGCCAAAGAAACTTCCGCTGATCGCCAGTACTGAAAACACGCATTTTTTACTTAGAATGGTTGATTATTTTGAGCACTTACCTGACCTCATAGGTGAGTAAATGCTCACCGTAAAGGAAAAAGTAGGCCGTAACCGTAAGAGCCACGACTTCATCGGGCTTGATTTTCATGGCCTCCTGATTCACTTGGAGCAGCCGTCGATGTGGGCAGTGAAAGAGTTGCCGGAACTGATTGAATCCCACTCGTGTCTGCAGTGGTTGGCACTGACAGTTTTGCAGACGCTTCAAAGAAAGTTCTAGATCCTTGTCCGAGAGATTCCGCATCCAGAAAATCATCTTCAGGGGCTGGCTGTGGATCTGACGGACGGGTACGGCAATTATGTGTTCATGTTCGGCGCGGTTCGAGCGTAACTTTCTATTTAATCTGAAGAAAGGGTTCCAAACAGTTGGATAACATTCAATAAGTTTTCAAACAAACCCCGAAATATCAAAGTTCTCCCAATAAAAAATCTTCAGGATCGGAGGTCTGATAATGGTCAGGTTTTCGATCATCAGTTTTTGGTAAATGGGTCGGGGCTTGATACCGCCGCCGCAGGGCAGCTTGGGCTTCTCCCTTTCGAAAAATTCCTCAGTCATCGTTTACATAAAAATATAACTATTTCCACCTGCGAGACACACACCCCAAATGCTACTTTTTACACTAGTATTATGTGGCAAGAGTCGTATGTGTTTTTGGCAACAATGGATAATGAAAATGTACATATATTTCTCAGTCATCTCCAAATTTAAAGCTCCCGCATTCACAGACATTTTTTTGGACCCTTCGAACCTCATAACTCTTGTTGAATTCGTGACCTTATACAATATTCCATGATGGCGCTCCTACTGTGTAGCCAAGGAATATAAAATCGAGGTCCTGAAATGCAAAGTGAGTACCTGAGGTGCACACATGCGTGTGCCAGTCCTTCGATAATCCTGTGTGCAATTCGTTTTTGTTTGTGAATTGACAAAGTGCCAAAGGCCAAGCGGGTAGCAGCAATGGAATAAAAAAGGAGCAAGAAATAGACATTAGTGGCCCAGAGAGCCTGCGAAAAACAAACCTCCTACCGGGAACTCAAGCTCCGCCACACGCGCACTTGCTTTATTGGTGTTCTTGGCCATGTTTTGTGAATATGTACGTATTTTTGTATTTCCGTAGATGCGCTGTAGGGTGTAGGAGTGTGTGTACCTTGTGTGCCTACACGTGTGACTGCAGTTGAGCTTCATCGAGGAAACATCGTTTACAGTTAGGGAGCTGACACTGGTAAAGGTGAAAGACCAACGGCAATTAGCGTACAGTAAGGATTTTCCTCATGAACTGAACTCCCAAAAATTAGCAAATAAATACCATGGAATACTTACGATTCTATGATGTAATTTAAAAATAAAACGTTGAAGAAGTTCTGGATAACCTTTAGTGTGCTTAGTAGTTATACATTTAATCCGATTAAGAGCCATTAAAAGATTCCAAAATGCGAACTATTTTCTAGTATAAAAGCTACACTATTTAAATGTACTCTGCCTATTGTTCTAGCATACTTCTAGCATCCTGACACCCATGTCTCAATCGTGCTTGACCGTCATTCACACTTCGTGCTCACTGTCCTCGTGGAAACTACAACCTGTGTGCATCAATCACGACCTTTGACAGCTACGCTGCCACGCTTATCAGTCATGTCCTTTTCGTCCTTCCACCCCAGATCCAGTCATTGCATCTCAGCCATCAGCACTCCTTCCTCGAGCCATCAGCAATCTGGCATAACAATGGTGGAAAATGGTCTATGACCAGAATACGGGACTCCAAGAATGCCAGTCAGCTGCAATTGTCGATGCTCTTTTCCCCTTTCGTCCTTTTTGAGTGAGTTTCCTTGAGTGTTTCACGCTTGCCATTTGTTCCAGAGGACTCGTGTCGATTTTCTGCCACACGTTCCAGCTCATTTTCGCCATGAGAGCTGAGTTTATATTTTAAGCAAATATTTTGTATTTTTTTTTGTTTGTTTATGTTGTCAGAACAGTTGGCCAGCGACAACTTGTTGGCCAATTGTTGCGGTTAGACTTTGAGATGCCTAAAGTTTCTTTTTCAGAGGATTGAGGATGTCGGTAGTGTCGCAAGTCCCTTGACGCGGAGTCCCTAGCTGTGCATAATTATGCCTTAATTTGCAGCTTCAAGCCCGACCAACTAATTACAACAAAAAAACAATTTCAGCTTTCGTTGGTACTTTTGGCAATTAAAAACTTTTTATGCAAGACATATTTTTTGTTTTTTGTTTTTTTTGCATTTCACCCTTAACCCGGCAGGTGAACGGGACGAAACTTTTTCGCAGCCCTTGACATTCTCCAAGTAGTTGTTTTTTCCAGGAATCCTTCCCCCTGCCATCTGTCGCGCCTCATAATTGAAAATCACTTAGAGCATGAAGTGGGAAAAAAAAACTGTTTGACAGCCAAAGTAGAGGAAAGTCCTGAAATTCACAACAATGGGCCAAGATAGGCCACTTTAAACTGATTACGTGACTCTGGAACTCGATACTTAGTAGTAGCTACTAGTAGTAGTACTAAGTTCCAATTAAAAATTAAACGATCTTAAATCGGAGAAAAGGTTGTCCTCAAACAGTCACTTAAATAGTCGAGCATGTTAAATTTAATTGCTTAAAAATACATATATATTTTTATACTTTGGACTGAGTGCCAGCCACAAAGGCAGAGATAGCTGCTTGGCCGGAGGGCAACCTGGTGGGGAGTGGCAGTCACTGACACTCGACATCCGCTCCTGCCATCTCCATGCAGCCTGTGGAGAAAGAGGGACGATCCAGGGAGGCGAAAGCGCCAGAAGAGCAAGAATTGCCAAGCCGTAAAACAAAGCAATACAAAGGGTGGCCGGCAGAGGGATTGGGGTTGTTGCGGGTCGAGGGATTGCTGCCCCACTGGCTGCTGCAAACAATTATTGTTATTTCAATTGAAATGCAGCGTTCACCAGCAAGCAATCGCCCGCCCATCTCCGTCCCCGAAAAACCATACCCGACCGCAGTACCCTGCTCTTTGTAGAATTGCTATCAAAATTATACACCTTGCAGCAGTAAACGACAACAAGGGATACGGGGAGGGGCTAGGAGGTGAATTGGATAGCCGGCGGGTTCATTGTAATGCAAATTACGTATACGCCCTGGTGCAGCTCCAAACTGGACCACTCCACTATATCCTTATTTCTGCTTATGTGTGCCCATGTGTGTGCATATTTTTGCCTTTTTTCAATGCCAGAGCTGGAAAAGTAATAATAATGAAAATATGAGACGCTATTCATATAACAACTATGTAGCTAGCTGGAGAAATCCTCTCAAGGGCAGTTAGGAAAATGCAATTAAAGCATTAAGCAGCGTGGAAAAAATTGCATATCCATACGTTGCATATCCTGTTTTTGGGGCTTTGTTGCGGCTTCAAACTAAGCTTGTTTACATCGAAACCGAGTAGATTACTTTTAGCCAAGCCTTATTGGCTTAGCTACGTCACTGGACAGACCGAAATTGGGCCACTTAATCATCACAATCCGAATAAGTTTAGTCCGAAAACTTTGCCCAGTGTCCAGTTCTCGGTGTCCAGAGCCGGGGCAAAGGAAATGCAACATTTTGCTGCAGGAAATGCACTCGAGTAACTTTTCCCTGTTAGAGCCCAAACCCGAAATGGCCAAGTTGGTGTACCAATGTCAATTCAAGGGCCAGGAAGTTGTCGCATTTAAATGCGAAAACTTCAACACACAAAATGGATACACAAATATCCAGAAATGGCCCCCCAAAGGCATCAAAGCAAAATTGTATGTGTTAACGACTGATAACGGCCAAATGGACGCCATACAGTTGGCTTAGGAAACTCCGACTTTCGTCGACGGGAAACGGAAACCGCAACCGCCATACCATCGCCATCGCTGTCACCATCGCCATCATTGTCATCGACATTTGAGAGCCTCTTCCTTTCAAAGTAGAGTACTCGCACACAGGTACAGAGGAATACCCGCACCTGTAGGCCTGACAGGCCTGTTTGCTTTTCCGCTATTCCGATTTCCCAACTCTTTTCACATTCACCACAAGCAGCTCTGGCACCCCCATGTGTTTTATAACAAAGCCTCCGCCGGGAATATTCATTTCAATCCACTATGTCCTAGAAAAGCCGCCGACACAAGGTGTGGTTTAAGGAATGGAAAATCCTTAATTTTCACTTTACTTCATAAAATATTTACACGGTTTTAGTTAGAATGTAATTTATTACCCTGATTCGTGTGCTAAATAGTGAATTTTTTATGTTCCCAAAAACTGATGCCCCTAATCTGGCAATCTGAATACGTGTTGAAAAAACAATTACGAAACTTTAAACTTTGATGTTCTTATCACTAAAGAATACAAAAGATACCCTTTTAAAATATATTTTTAAAATGAAAAAAACTATTTTTATTTTAATCTTTGATTCATATTAATCTTATAACATGGATCTAATAATTATTTTAATACAAAATTATTTGATTTTATGCTTAGTGATCCGGATGGGTAGAGTATTAGCCCTTTTACCTTTAATTTGTATTTCAGTTTTTTTGGTTAGTTGCCTGCTAGGCTTGTCTGGTACTCAACTGCAATGGCAAACTGGCGAAAACCGACAAAAAATATTCGCTCTGAATATTTAATTGTGCGCGTTCCGTGCATTTATCTCGTTGCCATTGCGTGCTAGATACCCACACGCACACATACTGACACTTACACATACAGCCCACCACACACATATACTTGAATTTGTGGGGGCGTGGCTTTTGAGCTGGTTTGTTGCGGTTGCATATTTTGTGGCTCTTTCGGGTCTTTTCGATTTTCGAAATGCGCTTTTAGTTTCTCTGTTTGTTGTTTGCATTTCTTTGGGTTCGTCCTTGCATTCGCAGGACGTTCTTGTTGCTCTTGTTGTTTTTGTCTGTCGTCACTGTCGTTGTTGTTTGTCTCTTTACACCCAAAAACCTGGCAACTGTATAAATAAAAATTTCCTAGTTATTTTCTCTTTTTTCTCAACCGAGATGTCTAGATGATTGTGTGCGAGTGTGTGTGTTCATACTTTTTGGCGCTTTTTAGCTTGTTTTAACTTGTTTTTCGTCCTGGGCTTACCATATTGGTATGTAAATTCTGTGGGTTCAGATGTTGTCATTGTGGTCTCTGCATTTGTCGTGCCAATGAAAATCCCTTTTTATACTTTAAATTTCATCATGATACGAAAGAATTTTATTACTATAGAGAAACTTATTTGATAGAATTTTGTTATGAAATACTTGTATTTTGGTCTTTGCCACTTATGAATAATCCTACACAGGTGTTTAAAAAAAAATATATATTTTATTTAAATTTCCACACCTTTTGCAGCATCAGTTTAATTTGACTTGTGCATCTTTTTAATACCCTCTATGGTATCAATTTAATCCTACTCATTTCCATTTTCCGCCCAGCATGTACATGTTAATTGGAATTAGAACAGCGTTATCCTGATATCGAATTTCACTCTCCCCCATAAATCATGCCCCACCTCATGTCCTGTGATGGCGTATTTGAAATATTTCGGAAAATGGCAAACAAATCAACATAATTCGAGTGGTTTTCCCGTGGCCAAGAGCTAATTTGTTTCCTTATTTCAGGCAATAATTGCAGAACACTGCCATTTTGCATATTTGGGTCGGACGGGTTGTGGAGTGGAAATATTAATTAAAAATTTTCCGAAATTACAGAAATTTGAGACCGAAAATGTAGTAGATTAAATTTTCAATAGCACATTGCGGGTAACGTTTAGCAGGTAACACGGCTAGCGAAACAGGTGGGGTAAGCGGTTTATCCTTGAGGCAATCATTTTGATATTAATTACGCTCAATTAATGCATTTTACACGCTCACGGGTGGAGGCACTCCGTATACGTGACTAAGCTGCTTTGCCGTTGCTGTTTTGCAGCTTCATTAAAACGCATATAAATCAATTAAATGGCTTATGAGGTTAACTTTCATGTGCAACAGCCCGTGGCTACAGCTTCTTGTGGCCACCTCCTCCTCCTCCTCTGACACAAATCTGACTTAACTTGGCTTATAATTTTTATGGCCAAATGCCGTCACTTGGTCTTACCTTGGGGCCTGTGTGAGAGAGTATGACCAAAAAGCAAGTAACATTCATACTCCCTAAATGGATTAATTACCAACATTTCAACCTTTTCGCTTAGCCTTCCTCAACGAAATGCAATTTTCCTCAGCAATTTGGCCAATCTGCATATTTTGTAAATTTTCATTCCCTTGACTTTTAGGTAAATTTTGTATTATTTTTGTCGAATACAGCTTTAAAGCAACGTATATTTGAGTTTCTTGGGCCTAGTTTATTTTGAGTCAGCTTTCGTCAATAGGGATTAAAAATAAATGATTCGTTTCGATTTTCTAAGGAGCATTTTCTTCAGTATATTTATTATTTAAACTATTGATGGCGTGTCAGTCAAAGGTTGGAAAGTTGAGTAAAATAATTTGCGTATTTAAAAGAAAAGAATATTGGAAACTCGCAATAAGGAAATGTAGTCTGTTTTCCGGTTTTTTGTAAAGAATACCTTATTAGAATTGCCACACATTTTTCTTTGCTTGCTGTTGGTATTGCAAACATTTTTCGTGACTGACCGAAAAATTGGACTAATGAGCAAACTCAGCACCTCCAGAACCCACCGCCCACTCCTCACAGGCTCTGCTGTGCAACTCAATTTACAGTCGTTGTCATGCATACGAAAAACATTATTAAGCTTTGCGACTCTGTCGGGACCACCGAGCTTCTCAACCACAAGTGTCCTATCAGCTAGTCATGGGAAAAGGACCTCCTCGCAAGGAGGTGGCGGAGGTAAACCAAACAATTTATCTCAGGGCAAATTTGGCGCAACAACTGTCGAGGCAACCTCATTGCCTGAAAGTTGCGTAATTGGGCTAAGGGAGCGCAGAACGGGAAAAGGTGTGGGCGCAGGACATTGTTGTTGACGGGAGCAGCCAAAAGCGTGTAACCAAATGTCAACAGGCATTAAATTAAAATACCGTAAAAATATAAACCAGAAGATGACGGGAATCAGCTACCCGAATGACTCCTCTTATTTTGGGTGCTTTCGCGGGGCAAGGGGGGGGGCGTGGCACCAACAGCTGTCTACCGACGGGTTGAACGGTTTCCCTACCACCCACACACGCATTAGCCATATTCCCTGGCCTTGGCTGCGTGAGTTGGTTGCTCGTTTATGCTCGTTAGACATGCGAGATGAGTGGATAACTTTTTCTCGAAAGCCGTGTGGCAACGGCAGCAGGACGGGCATGAAAAATTGGAATAATATTTATAATTATTATGTTCGAGGAAATTACATTTTGGGTAGCGGCGTTTTGAATACTTGCTTCGCAATATGATGGCTTCAAATTGTTGTTGCCTTGAGTCAAGTGGAAAATGAGGATATTATGATTAAAATTTCAGATTATTTTAAATATGTGTTAACTGCGAAGTATTTACAGTTTTGAAAAATATGTAAAAAAGACAAGTTTAAATGAAAAGAAACTGACTCTGAATATAAGGTCTCAAAATCATTATTAATTTTAGTTGTTTTTGACGGGAATTTAACAATGTTAAATTTAGTTTAGTTTAGTTTTACTCTCATGCGATATTTAAACATTAACATGGTTAGTGTCCTAGCTTCTGTTAACAAGCAGAAAAAGCTTACAGAAACTTTAAATGTATGAGTTTGAATATTGAGTTAAGAAGATAAAAACAATATAATTTTTATCTCTTATCAAATCAAAGCTACACAAACAATTATAAATTTAAAAGACAATTTTTTTTAATATTAAAAAAAAAAATGAAATAGTTGACTGCATTAAAATTACCGGGTATAGGAGTGTTCTGAATATCGAGAGAGCTTGCAGGATGTGAGAGTCAGCAGATGCAGGGCCAACAGGGGACTCTCTGCTATAAAAATGTTATATCCTGAGCACGTTTTTTGGACTGATTTTCAGCCGCCTCGGTGGCGACTTTAAACGGGGTCTGTTTTCAGTTTTTGGCTCTGCCTTTGCAGCTTCTTTGTTGTCTAGCTCGTTTTTGCCAGCTTAGAAGCTACTTAAAGTAATAAGCGAGTTCGTCCCCCCTTTCTGTTTTAGAGTCAGCCATAAAGTTTACAATTCCGAGTAAGAGACATCGGAACAAATGCAAGGGAAGATGATGCGAAAAAGAAAAACTTGAAATTACAGACATAAAAACGTGGCCCTTGGAGTGTATAACCGATAACTGGATAAAAAGGCACCCTAGCCCAGAGCAACCTAACAAACTGTCAAATCTGCTTAGGAAGCTTTGACTTTGGGTTTAACCCAATATACATGCAAACTGCTCGAGAGTCCTTAGTAGGCGATTCACACCCCGCAATTCCCTATGATTGTCAGTCAATTTGCGAATTACGTCTTTACCTGCCCGAGGGCAGCTGTTGACCAGCCTCGTCCTGTTTTAGCCCATTTACCGCCCACTCTTTTCCATTTTTACCGCCTCCTGTGGGAGGAAAAGGTCAATGTGCCCGGATGGGTGCAAAATCAATGGAGTCTGAGGTCCCTCGGGGCAGGCTTAGGCCCGGAAGGACAACGACTGGAGTCTAAAAATAAATATACTTAATCGAAAGGCCCTTAGCCGAGTTCAATTCCATTTGTATTCTTACAAAAAAATAAATAGAATCGAAAATGAAAAAACAGAAATGACAAAAGCATTTTTGGCCAATTATTCTTTTTAGCTATTTTCAGACTAATATGATAACCATTGCTGACACGTTGCTATACATAATTTATCATTCATAGGCCGATTTGAAAAATATTTTCATGGAATGTAATTGAAATGCTAATTTCCAGCCAAATCGGATCTGCAGTCCATATTCGAAGTATTCAATTAAAACATTAGGCTTTAAATAACGAACAAGGGACTTAAACAAGAGCTGGTTGGGTGGCCTAAACACAAATTAGCGCATGGATGCTTGCTTTTACCTAAAAGTGGGTTTCAAAAGGTAAAAAATGACTATCTGGTGGTTCATTAAGCTGATTACATTACCTCCAAAGCTGTCTAAACGGTCCCGTTTCCTTTTCCATTTGCTAATTGCATTTGCTTTTTGACTGCATAACTCTAAGTGAGAATGCAACAGATATTCAAAGCTGATTTAATGCTGGTCTGGACTCAGGATCCGGGTCTTTGTGGCCACGCCCACCACTGCCCAAAACCGAGCAAACATTGGAGCGCCAAAAAAGTATGCAACACTGCACAACATGAGACCTATGTTGACTCTCGTCGGTTGACACACTTCTTTCACACTGTCCCCTTGCCCCTTGCACATCCCCCTGCACTTTGCCCCTCCAAACAGGAGGGTTGCCCCTCCAACCTCCTTGTTTGCATATACGTCTCCCCTCCCCCATCGCCGCCCCTTAAAGCAGTCTAGCAACTCTGAGAAGTACTTGAAAGTGACTGGATTCTTGGGCAGGACGTTTGCGCTACACTGACAGGGGAGAGTTGGACTCGGCTAGTTTAATTTAAATGGGGTCATTAATTCATATCATTAGGAATTCATTATATTTAATAACTTATGGGGGAAGAGTTTTCGGCATCATTACTAATTTAATAACTTCTTGATTAGAATTTCCCAATTGAATTGGGAGTTGAAATATAGTCATATATTATTAATTAGTTAAGAAATTCTCCCTAAGATGCCTCTGTTGTTTTGTTTATTATTTTTTTTCATATAAATTTTGATGAAAATTTCAAATAAAAATGGCATGACTTTTATCTATTGAAGACACTTTTTTGTACTTGTGAACTCATTTTTGGAATCAGTGGAGCTTGTATTCCCTTAACGGGCCCTTGGAGATCCCGGAGCACGAATACAAGTACATTCCAGACACCACTACACACCTACACTTGTACGGGCTATTGAGACAATCGGGCAACAAGCGCAAACTGGCAGCGCTCGGTGCTCGAGCTCGTTTTTTATGGGCATTTAATTGGCGCCAACGAGACCTGCCCCGCCCACCGGCTCGAATCAATGGCTATTGATTGATACCCATTCCGCATTTCCTTCGCCACCGCCTCCCCACTCCGCCCAGCTGATTGAAATGAGATTTGTCAGCAAGGTCAGTAATAGTTGCTGACGGCCTCCATACGCTCCGCGTCCGTGTCCATGTCCGTGTCGATGTCCGTATTGGTATCTCACATCCTTTGCCCAAAGGCCGCCCAGGTCAGGGTCTCCATTGCTGGGCAAGTTAATAAATATGAATGCCGACCCCGCCATTAGGTGCAGCATTTTTTCGTGGCATATTCCGGACACTTCATAGACCAGTGCATCACTGTCACTGCCAGCTGGCAGCTGCCGATGTCAAATTGCGGCCGAAAACATTTTTCACTTATTCTGGCCCTTTAAAATTCTGTCTAAGCTTGCGGGAGGGGCGGGTGAGAAAGGGCTTTTGACGTGGGGCTGATTGGCCAACAAATTGTACTGCCCCCGGACCTGATTAATGAAAGAATGGAAAATCGACTGCCTGCTTACGCTCGGCTCAACCCAGTTACGGTCATTCGGCGGGCTATTATCAATGGTTATTGGCAGAGGCCCCGAACAAGAGCCTTGAAATGTGCGCCAATCCCATAAAACTGCATCGAGTCCTGCGACATGCACTGTTTTATTTTTTGTTTATTATTTCTTTTAAAAAAGTCTTCTTGTTAATAATTTAATAATTTATTTATGATGAATCTCAAATTGGGCTACAAAGTATTTCGAGTATTTTTTTCACCTCTACAGTATTGTATAATATATGCTCTCAGTGGATTTATCGACAGCTATTGTGCAAGCTTTAGTTTGATCCATTTGCTGGTGGCTTTGTGTCAGAGTAACCGGCAGTTTGTTTATTTTGCGTTTAACTAGCGACTTAGTGGCAGCTTCCACTAAGCCAACGAAGACCCGGTGGACTACAGGACTTATCGCACAAACTTTTGACTAGACCAGATTACACCATCCGGCTGACACCGATCAATTAAACAATTAATGAATTATTAATTCATCCCCCGGATGTTGAAATTCCTCATGGACGCTACGGGGGAAGAGGATTGCATAACCGCCAAAAAGTAGGCCACGGAATTCGGTACACAGGCTGTTCCGCCCGACAAATCCGCTCCAGTAATCAGGCAAAGTCGTGGCTCGTTTGCATATTTAATTCGCGTGGCCCGAAATTATAATCTGTCTAGTGAACACTCGCCTTCCATTAAACGCAGCCAGCGTCAAGCAAACTATGCAGCGAAAATGGAATTGTCACTGTGTATGGAAGCGGGACATCGGTAGGGAGAGGGAGAGGGAAAGCGACAGCAAAGCGGCATTTTGGAATTTTGTTTCTGACTTTTCGCATTCGGGGAAAACGAAAAATGCCAAGCGGCAGAATAGGAGAAACAGAATAGAAACGGAAAGAAAGCCAGGGCAGAGCTCTTCTTCTGGCATCTCTTACCTCTGGCCTCTGGCCTCTGTACCCCTCCCTCGTACTCGCTTATTGTAGTCGCAAGGCGCCAAAGCAAGATAAATGGCGCAGAAGTAAACACATTTGGTGTGAAGACTTGAGGGAGCGGAAGGGCGACCAGTCCGTAGGGGGTGGGGAAGGACTGTAGCCGCCAGGGAAGCCCAAGAAAAATCACAAACTGAGTCGAAAGAAGCAAAACAATGGTCGCATTGACACTGAACAAAAAACGAAAAAACCCCCTTTAAAAACGAAGCCAGGAAGCGAACTTTTAAAAAAAAAACTGAACCTTTAAAATACCCTTTATTTAAAATTTTTTTTCTTTATTTAAAATTCAATTTTAACCACTGTCGCACGAGAGATTTTTTTCCATCAAATTTGTTTTGTTGTTTTTGTCTTTTTATAATAATTAAACACAAATTCGATATTCTATATTAATTAAACCTTAATTTAGAGCTAAATAAAATAAGTTTAGAAAATATAGTTTTCAAGCTAAACAAAAAAGTTGAATTCATTGAAAAAGTTGAAAGTCATTCACGCGACAATGAATGAATCTGATAATCTTATAAGAAATTCGCAATAATTTTCTTATTAGCCTATATTAAAAATAGTGAGTATCAATTTGTTAAACTTAAATTATTTTAAAATTTTGGCTATAAAAACATCTGAAAAAACATAAATTTATAGAATTTGAATTTTTTGGGTGTGGTTGACCTTTCTGGTGAATTACCCATATAGCTTCAATAGGATTATTATTGGGATTTTTAGCATAATCGTACTATGAAACCATATTGACTTTCTGTTTTTATTCACAATTTTAAATAAATTTTATTTATATATTTTATTGAAATACTGTTCCTTTAATCCATACCCATTTCTTATATACCCCTTACACATACCTAGTATTTTTGATTGCAGCTAAAAAAAGAAACCAAGACAAGGTCGGAAGGAAAGCGGACCAACAAGGAGCGGCGACGACAATGCCCTGCCAGCTGCTCCCGAGGCTTCAGATCATCATCGCCAGATGATGATGACGACGGTGCTCCAAATGAGCCAGACTATACTGTGCCGGTGGCTGGACGGGGGTGGCTGGGCCACGCCCATTTGACAAGTGTTGTGCGGCAGATTAATTTATTTTATAGCAAGTTTGTGCCATTTTTTGTGCCGACACCGCTCATCTTGCAGCGCCCTCAAAATTGCTCGCATCATAAATAACGCACACGGAGCGCATAAATTGTTAGTTGTGGCTCAGAGTTTTGGGCCTAGTCCGGTCGGCTGGCCGGGCTCTCGGCCCCGTTTTCATTTTCGGTATCATCCTGGGGCCGCATTTGAATGGCGTGTGCAAGGCATTAAATATGTGGAATGCTCTTTGAATTTCAATTTCCATTTCGCTCACTGATTTTGCTTGAATGTGCGTTCCAATGATTTATGCCCGACATTTCTACGGAAACTCTGTTCCAGATTAGGCCAGAGCTGTCCCAGCGCCTTTTTTTTTTGTTTTGTTCGGCTCTTAGGACAATGCAAGGCCTTCGCCTACTTTCGGCTTTATATGGTTTAGTGAAAGCGCTGATGAGCGAAACCAAAGCTAAGCCATCCCGAAGGGGCTGTATTTTTTAGCCCTTGAATTCTGATTAAACAGAATTAGCTTGGCGCTCCGTAAAATTAGCTTTGAGCTTGGAGTCCGGGTGAGTTAAACTTTATCGCCGGAATATGGAAGTGATTTTAACGAGTTTCGAGTGCCCCAGCACAGAGTGATGATTGCGTTTCAAGAGAGTCGCTTTCAATTTTTCAGTCCATTCCGCTTCTCGGTCTTATCTTTCTTTTCTGGCTGAGCAAAAGTTTTCATTTGAACCGCTCGTGCCGAACTGTTTCATCTGCTGCCACTTTATTACTGTGGAAGCCATTCAGGTCAGATTTGAGTCACGGAGACCCCGCCACATAAGATGCTTATCCTTGGCTCTCCCACACACATACACAAATTGTATACACAGGCACACATACCCAGACAGCACATAGTTGAAGCTGGGGATTTTCCCGTAGTTGCCGTCCTACTCTGCAATCAGATTTTACCCCTTTCGAGAAGAAAGCGGCAAGAAAATCCAAAATGAAATCCCGCTTTTAATTATATTTATACCCAAGTGTCCAATACCAAGTAAACACACACACTCGCCCCACAAACACAATCAAGGAGGTGCACATACTCACTCAGAATTCGAATCAGGACCGGACAGGATGCTGCCACAGGGCTGCTGATGCTGGCTTTGCCTGCCCCTCCCACTCTCAAAAGACTTAAAGACAAACGAAACAATAACAAAATTCTAAATTTGTAGAAGCCGAAACTTTTCAGGATGCGAGAAGCGAAAATGTAAAGAAGAATATTCATAAGTGAGCACAGCATGGAAGTATTCTCAAAAGTCAATCAAGTAACCTAAAACTTGAGAAAATGTAACTTCGGTAATTTTGAGTTGTTTCATTTGCCCTTTTGGGTTTTTAAAATCACTGCACAAATGTGTGAGTTTTCTATCCAGCTGCATAGAAACATTTAAGCTTAGTATTCAATCAAGACGCTTTGTATTATTTTGATGAAGTCCCTTGAAAATTCTTCTATATTTTCTAAAAAATTTTGAAATTGTCGCCCAAATTGTAGAAAAGTTTATTTTTTAATCTGAAAAAAAACCTTTAAACTATATTTTTGATTAATTTTTTGTAATGCCTTTGTACAAGTTTTTAGAACATCATCCATAAAAAAATTATCTAATTGCTAGGAATCAGTAATCTTGTTAATAAATGACTAAAAATATAAAGATGTACATATAAATCATTAATTCTAAAAATGTTTATTTTCTTTTTTCTTTTGTTCCTTTCACCACTGCAAAAATTGAGTTTTCAATATACAAATAATACCCAACTATTTTGAAGTGTGAACTGAAGAAGATTGAAAAACCTACGGCCCAGACCTCCTTCAGTGCTGTGACCCCTTTTAATCCAATTTCGGTTCGAACAATCCTTTCTGCCTGGACTCGATCCCGTTGCGGGCCATTGTCGAAAGTTAATCAAATCAATGTTTGCTGCCCTGCCAGCCAGGTGCTTAGCTTAGTTACGTGTCTATTTGTTATTTGTCAATCACTAAGCTACTTTATGTGTGTCAATATCCGTAGTTTGGAGACCTGGTGGGCGGGTTATTGGGTGAGTTTTCTCTCGAATATGGAAGCTGCCTACCAGGTGCCACACTCATTTTGGCCCACTTTAAGCTTCGACTGGGATATGCCCTCGAGTACTTTGTTCTTACACTTGACTGACTGCCCAGCCTCACTCCTTCTGTCCTGAACGAGCCTGAGGCTGTATTTCCGCCTCTCTTGGCCATGTGTCTGCTGTCGTCCTCGTCTCCGCCGCATGCCACCTTCTCCCCCTGGGGCTTGCATGCTCCATCTAGTTCACATAACACCGTTTCCAATTTGAACACAAAATCGAACTGGGACAAAGGCACTGAATTTGAAATCAAAAGCAGCAACAGAAACTGTAGAAACTTTGTGTAGGTTTTGTTTCAAATTTAGCAATCCATTTTATGTGTCGCAACCAAATCCATTGATATTAGAAGAGCTTTGATACAAAATCGAGGAATTATGGCAGCAGGTTCCAAAAAGGAGCATCACATAAGGAGGGGGTGCATATTGAATTCAATTCTGATGAAAAGTTTGTCTGACCGAAAAGTTTACTACAACAATGTGTAATAGTCTTTAGTTGTTATTTTTTTCATTATAGCTTTTATAAACTTCCGTAATATAAAAAATTTTGTTATTTTGAAATGGAAATGAATAATAATTACACTGAGTAGCCTTAATTACTTCAAATGTTCAGTTCTCTGTCCGAAATTTTATTCCATTTTGAAACAATTTAATTGGTTTTGCCCGAGGGTACAATTTCTTTTTCGGCTTCCCTCAACAAATTCCCAATTGGGGTCTCTTCTGGTACACCTGTCCTGCCGCTCTCCAAATTCCATGGCACAAAGACACACACAATGCACTTTGTTTGCCGTTCTGAAATCGGACGTGGCTTACAATAAATTTTCAGTTACGATTCCTTGTTATTTTTTTCTTTCTTTCATCACTGGGTGGGCTTTTAGAGGGTTTTTGGAAATGGAACAAGGGGAGCAGGATGTGTGTTGCTTCCAAATTGGCTGCTGCGTAAGCAGCAAACATTTTGCGATGACAAATGCAAAAACAACACAGCCACACACTCAGCCATACAAGCATCCCCAGATAACAGATTTGACGTGAAATTCCTTGAATTCAACTCTCGAGCGAAGAAAGCAAATGGGCCCATGCACTTGGTCCGCCGTTGAATCTGCTGAAAGATGGCAAAAATGTCCCATTGATTTTTGTGGGTTACTTTGCATGTCTCTTATGGGTTTTATGCTCGGGATTTGGAAAATCCCAGCCATGACGGAAAAGTTTCTGGCGCAGTTGGTTGATTTCAAATGGGTAAGACAATATGCAAAAGTCTTGGCATACTTATTGGAGCCACGTATATAATATAAATAGCAAAAAAGGAAATGAAACAATGGGATGTTTAGAAAGCGAATAGTATTTGACACAAAGAGCTTTGTAAAACTTTAATACAAGTAACCAATTTTGTGCAAATAAATCAATAAATTATAGGATGGCATTAAAAACGAAACTAAGAAACTTTCCAGTTCATATTAAAATCCGTAACTTGTATTTAAAATTTATGGCGTTTATTCCCTTGGCGAAAAGAAAGTGGCGGATTCGATAAAAAAAACAGCAGTGAGAAACATGAAAAACAGCACGCACTTGCAATTTGGGGCATTTTATTAGCCATTTTGCCTCTTGGCGGCCGCAGTGGATTGCCAAAGCCACAAAATGTGAGCCAACTAACTGCTTCTCCCCAGCTGCAGCTGCTGCAAGCAGTCATGACAAAAGCGCAGCCAGAAAAAAAAATAGAAAAGTCATAGAGGAATAGAAAGAATGGAGGAAAAAGTGAAAAACTTTCGGGACAGGAGCGAAACGACCGCCAACAGCCTGCCACATGCCACAACAACACACTGAAACGCAGTTCCAGCACAACTGGCAATGAAGCTAATTTTTCACGCAGTTTTGAGTACACATGCCACAAAAGATGCCTTCAAGCGCAGCTCCTGCCCAGGCCCCCTCTGGTGATTGCATGCTCCGGCCCCCGCCCCACCCTGCTTGCCGGCTTCACCGAAAATACAGAACCGAGCTCCCCCCAGAGGGCAGCACCTCACAAGCCAGCATCTAGAGTCGCGGCGAGGTCAAGCGCATGCAATTTGCCAGCTTTCCCCCAAAAAGCAGCGCCGCGCCTTCTTGCACGCAGCTTTGTTTCAAGCTCAGTTCCTGCCGGGACTGTACTTTTGTCCATTGTAAATTTTGTGTTTTTGTATGTAGGTTGCTGCTCTCACACCAAAAAAGGGGTTAACAAATTATTCTGGGAGGTTCTGGTATATAAACCAATTTACTTTATTCGAACCAAGACTTTAAATCTTAAACTATAACTCTCTCTATTCAAGTAACTAAAGTTTTTATTATATAAGTACTGTAAGAGCTATATATTTGTATGAAAAATAAAAAGTTTCCAGGGTGCTCTCTGGGTAGACAACTCCTACAACTTTTCAGAATTTTTATTCGTGACTGTACCCATTTGCATTTTTTTGGCAGTACAATTAACTTTCGTCGTAGTCCAGCGCTTAGTTTTGCATTTTTTTTCTCATTTTGGCTTGCTCTTTGGCAACAAAATTGAATCGCTGCCACACCCACTGGTAGCTTGTGGTAAGAGAGAGGATGTGGATGCCTCGATTCTCGCCCACAGATCGACACCTGGAACCGGCTAATTAGGCGAGGCGACGCAGTCGTTGACGACAGGCGCGGTGTCGGTGTCGATGGCTAGTTCATTGGACCGGGTCGCGTTGGCTAATTAAAAGGCGGTCGCGTCTACGTGGATGCAATGCCAAAAACGTAACCACAAGTCGAAATTAGGAGCATTGCTCCGCAATCCCTTTGGCATGCAAAACACGTGCGTCCTGCAAAACAATTAAATGGAGCCCCAAGACCCCCACATTTGAGATCCGGATCCATGATGTTTATGTTGTTCGTGTCCTGGTCAAGCTTCAATGTCGCCGCAATTGGCAGTTCCATCGCAGTAGGTAGAGCCGGCCCAGGGGCTGTGTATTGCGATGGTTCTGCAGGGGTTGGAGGCCGTGGGGCCGAGCCATTTAAGCCAGCCCCCACCGAGCAACCTTGATTGCCGGAGGTCGGGGAATTCGAGTGGGCGTGCAGGACAATTAATGGCTTCACTTTCCCCAAGCAAATTGACAACTGTTCGCCAAAGTGGCCCATGAAAATTTAAAATGTAACCCAACTTGACTTCGTATTGACGGCGAAATGGTTTTATTTGCGGAAATGATTGGTGGAGGAGTTTAATGGGTTTTACTTTGTTGAAAGGATTTCCACTTCCCCCAACTTGGTCTCGTTTATTTTTTATAACCTTTTAAATTGAATCTGACCGCAAAGTTTTTATTTTCAATATAAAGTTAACATAAATCAATTTAAACTTTGCTAACAAGACTAATGATTTAAATTGTTAGTTTTGTAATTGTTTTAGTTTTGAATATATTTCAATTCAAAAATAGCTCTTTAAAGATGTTTCAATAAATTAAATATGAATTTTATTAAACAGTAATGGTGCCATGAAATCCTAGTATCATTCAGCTGTGAAATGAGATGCCATGTCTTAAGGACAAAAAGTGGTTTGGTGAATAAAGAAATTGAGGGTTGGGTGGCATATCATTCCAGCTGCCAATAAAATGCCAGCCCCAGATCGAAGCCTCAAGCTGGTGGCTTCATTAGGTGCTCTGCAAGCTGCAGCACGACACCAGGTGGCTTTTTTGCCACGTAACATAGATCCATCGTTCCATTTTCATAGCTTTCCATTTCACTTAACATAATGCCGGAGCCCGGTTTCATGCAATGCACCTGCTGTGGCATGGATAGGTTCCTTTGCTTCACCTGCCTTACAGAGCTTTGTCATCATCGCCATCATGGAAAGCGACCTGAGCCTCTGCATCGAAAGTGCACTTTCATAGAGGGTACTAAGGGTATCCTCTAGAGAAGCATTTCTGGCAGAGCCACGAACATTTTTAAAAACCGAAAGCCAGAGTATTTGGGACATATCTGAGATTATTTTTCATAATACTTTTTGGCATATTCTCCTGGGTATTCACGCACTCGACCACTTACTGACCTCGACGTGTCCATTATTCCCCGCTTTCTCACCTGTGGCTCTTTGAGAGCGGCGTTAAACATGCTGCGTGTTTTTTTATGTGTCCCCGACACATTTGAATATGCCACAAGCAGCTGCAGGGCATCAAACTGACAAGCTGCCGACGGTGGGGGCGGGTTTAGGGGCTGGGCTGGTGACTAGCACGTGGGCGTGGCTCTCATTGTGCGGTCGGAATCCGAATTCCCATGGTACTGGGTGCGAATGCTTGGAATCGTTCGCCTTGTGCTGACACAGATTTCAGGCCGATTTATGTCCCTTTTTGGTTCCACTTCACTCCGTTCGGTTCATCCACTTCTCGAGGTTTTCGGCATATGCGTTCCTAAATGCCAAGGGCCTCTGGAGCGAGGGGAGAATCGCCAGCCTTTCTTGTGCCGTTCGATTAGGATTGGTTGATGGTCGGTGCTTTAAAGTTAATGCCAAGGTAAGTCTCTTAACTTTTGCAAAAGAGGAAAATGGTAGTATTGGTCTTCACAGGGGATTACCTTGAGGTTAAAAGAAATCTAAAGTTAAGGTATTTTTGTATTTAAAATGCCATAAGTTCACGAAAAGCTTATCGCGAGATTGATTGAAAAGTTGTTTGTTTTTTTAAGAAGTTTATTACAATAAATACATACGAATTGCGCACTGTTAAACATATTTAAGAATACCATAAGTATGCTCAAACGAATATATAAAAACTAGTTTAAAAAAATATTGTCTTTGCAATCCAACTCTGTATTAAAATAAGTTTTACAATTCCTAACTGAATTTTCAATAATTTTGTATCTGCATCAAAGCACGCTAACTCATTTGATACATAATCCACTTAATCTTTTAGAAAACATTGCAAGGATATAATCTCGAAGTCAAGTTGATACCTAACTTCAACCTGTTTCACCTTCTGGAATGCTACTTTGTGCTGTGTTTATTCTTTAAGCTCATCCTTCTGTAATATCCTTTTGAAACTGTTTAACAACGCAAGTCAGCTCCGATTAAAAGTGAATAGAAGAACGAATAGAAAAGCAATCCGGTTTGAATATGAAATAAATTGCCTTTAACTTAACTTCAAGCGTACTTCACCATCAACTCCTTACCTTTCATTTTTATTTCCCCAGGCTATTCATTCAATAGTCACTGCAAAATCATTGAAAAAATCCATTGATTTATTAAAGCTTAAGACGTAAGCAGTGGTAGCATACTGCGATTTTCCTACTCATAGAAGATATTGAGGCGCGACTCCATTTTTTAATATTGGCAAAAGTTTTCGCGAATCTTTGCCAAGCTATAGCTTGGAATTTGGGGCAAACTGGTTGCCACATAAATAAATATTTAAGGCGAACACGTGTCGTCCTTTTTTTTTTTTTTTAGTTTTTGGTTGTCCTTGGCAGCACCACGAATCCTCAAAATCCGGGCGGACGGGACAGGTCACATGCGTGGCGTGTCCCACAAAAAACCGTAAACGGGACAGAAAGGCAGGCCCTGGATCTTTTATTGCTACGCACACATCATTCCGTATTCTCGTCTGCTTTCTGCGGCGTTTAGTTCAGACTTTGCCCTGCCCCATTCGCTCCTATTCAGCAAATGGCCGACGACAGCTTCACACGCTGCGTATACGTAATCTCATTTGTGGCACAGTGCGGCCAACTTGTTACGGACACCAAAAGCGAATGGAGAGAGAGAGGGGCGGAGTGTTGGTCTTTATACTGCAATTGCCGTTGACTTTTACATGACCATAACAAAAATGTGTCAAGAATTCCGTGCTCAAATTGTGGTGAGTGGGCGACCAGAACAGGAAAGAGCAAACAAACTAAAGTAGCTTGTGGGGCAGGACCTGGCGATGCCACTTGCATCGAAATTGAATGTTTCCAGCAATTTATAGGTTACCAAAAAGGATTTGCTCCTTGAATCTGCCAAGAAATGTTTATTATTAAACTTTCAAATGTTTTACAACTTTTTTAATAATAAAAAAATTATGTATTACATATAGGAGTAGATAAAAGTTTTTTTTTTTCCAAAAACTAAAATAATTTTTGTAGCAAAAACCCATAAGAAAACCCATATATGTTTTTCGCCTCATTTCACGCCTCTCTAAATCAATTTAATAATTTCCGAACCAGCTCTTCTAGTATGACGTTGCCGAAATTAAATTTATTTTCCACTCGTGGCAACTGCAACAATGAAAGGCCCAAGATCAAAGCCAAACAATCAAAATCAATTGACCAACTTGGACCAAGTGAATGCGCCTAGTTAGCGCTTTCGATGGGAGCCAAACTTTGGCGCATAATTGTGCCTGAAAGTGTGGAAATGGTCTGATTGGAAATCGTGGCCGAGACCCTTCCGTGCTGGGGAACGACACGCTGCCAATTGGAGGAAGGCAACTTTCGAGAGCCGAAAATTGAACTTTAGCTCGCCGAACAGAAAGGACAGAGCAGGCCCGTTCCATTTTTGCCAACTCAACTGAAAAGTATGCAAACAATGCAGTTAGTTTATGGCCTCCCAGTTCTCATCGAGCCCAGGATGTGTCTCCGTATTCCGTTGCATCACTGGTCTCTGGACCACTGCAGCCAGGGAATCCTCTGAAAATCCATTTTATGGGCTCGGCACGCACACCCCGAACGGCAAATGCATTTGAATCTAGTCGGACAATGGTTAAAAGAAAAGGGTTGTAGAAAGGATATCAGCAGAGGGCGGTACTGCTGGGAATTTATCAGGGCAGGGCTTTCCAAAGCGACTGCAAATGAAATCAGGAATTGTTGACTGCTTTTCACATCCATTTAAGCTAACTCGCAAAGCTTTTTGAAATTTTTCTAATTTGCGTAAATCAAATAAATAAAAGGAAAGTGTGAAAATCAATAAAATGTAATTAGAATGCATAAGCGATTAGTTTCCTTGCGCCTCATATAAGGGAGGCGGGGAAGTGTCCTCAAATCAGTGGGTTCATTAGACAGACATGCCATTCATTTCGCTGATCATCGTCTGATGTAATCTGTAATCAGCAGAAATGCTGCAACTACGCACCAGCTCAATGTCAAGCCATCCGCCCAGGAGACCAGTCATCCTGCCATCCAACTTTCCGCCGCACCTTCAGTCACTGCATTATAACATATGCAATCACAATTGTCAATTGTACAAATGACAGCGACTATATGGTACAAAGACAGACAGCAGGATGCCGATGGGGGGATGGGTGGCACGTTGCAGACATAGTCAACAATTACGGTTAGTGCCACAGTTTGACTGCGGCGGATCCTGGCCACAGTCATTGCAATCATTGTTAGTTGAGTCCTCCGCCATGTCCACCGAACGTGAATGTGTGGGTGAATCTTAATGTGATTGTCAAGCGAGTGAATGGAAAAGAAAGCACGTAAAGAAAATAAAAGAAAGTGCAGAGCTGTCAGCCTGTCGTACAGTGGTTTGAATGAAATGCTACCATTTTTGTGAAAAAAAAATCCTGAACCTTATTAAATTATTCATTCTGTTAAGCTTAGAAATGGTATAGACTTGTAATTGCTCTACTCATAAATATATAAGAACTGAAAACCTAACATTTAAAGCTGGCTTTTGATTACAAGACATTATAACATTGTTTAAATAAAACCACTGTCTATATGCGGCTGCTCCTGGCATTCGAAAAGTGTGTATAATAGGCATGAATGAGTTGATGCTGATGGTGATGCCGATGCCTCAGAGACATGTGGCAGGTGGAAAATGAGGGGAAAGCTGGGGAAAAGCTTGGCCCGCCGACAGGCGCTTGACAGCGCAACATTTGCCAGAAAAGCGGCAACAATGCAATACGGCCAGAAAAGCCAGCCCATTGTCATTGCAATTGAACGAGTCACTGAATGAGTGAATGGACGAATGACTTGCCGGCATAGCCAGGCCAGGCCGTATTCTAAAAGAAAATCCCCTTCTGTCCGGCCTCGGAAATGCTTTTAGAATAATGCCCAACGAAATGAAAATCAAGTTAGGAAAAGCAGGAAAAACATTTAACTAAATTGCAAACAAAAATGGCATGCAAAAAAAAAACGACGACTAACAGCGAAAGCCGAAAGGCAGGAAAGGAAACTCTTGTTACGCTCAATATGTTTGTTTTCCTTGAGGCGAGGATTTTCCCCAGACCGAGGGCCTTTCTCAGAAAAATTGCAAATTTAATTTGAAGTGGATGAAAGTATGCCACAATAAATTCTAATTAGAGGCAAGTGTCATCAATCAGGACTCAACAAGGGCAAGGCGCATTTTTCACTTCAATTAATCAGCCCAAAGGCAGGCTGGCAGCCCTCAGCGAAAACTGATGATGATGTCTCACTTCACAACCGCTCTTTGTCCTGCCCCATTCCTCAAAGGCTCATGTCAAAGGACTGGGGACTAGACTGTCTTTAGTCGCTTCCATCGCATTACGCATTTATCACCAGAGGAGCGACGAGATATGGAGTGTCTCGTGTGTGTTCTTTATAACAATAAAAAAAAAATGACAAAGAATGGCTCAGCCACAGAAACTTAGCCTGCGATACTTTCCAATGTGCGATAATTATGTGGGCGTCCCTAAGTGTACAACACCAGAGGAATAAAAGACGCCAAGTGACCCCCAAGTTAAGCAGGCCAGATTGGCCCACAAAAAAACACAATATGCAACGCAAAGTGAAATGTAAGTAGACTTGAGACTTAAAGCAACGCGACTTATGCATACAGAACGAAAGCAAATAGGCACAGGAGAGCGGCGGGGGTAGGGGGCAAAGAAACAAAGTATCCTACCAAAGCAGTCTACCAAACTGACCCGGTTCTGAATACTATGCTAATGAACTGCTTGGGTTCATTGTTTTTTGTGTTCTTTCTTTAGCGCCTAGAAAGAAAAACTATTCATAAAGTCAAAAAATAAAGTTCTTTTTAGCAGGACAAAGGCTAGAATAATTGAATAAAATAAAACTTGTACTAGCTTAACACATTCTAGATATATTACGCTTTGCTTTAGTTTTTTAAACTAAATAGTGAAAACAGGTCTAGTGAAAGGTACCAGTGCGAGTCCTTCAATGGGTATGCTTTCCCACCATTATGTTTCATAAAGAGGATATGCTCCATTCAATTTATCCGAATATCGGTCCAATGCAAATAGCTCTGAGCTACCACAGATTTTAGCTGACTGGTCCATTTATTCAACGTGACTAACGCGTTAAATTTTCAATAAAACCCCCGAAGGAGTAAAGAGTTCATGGAAATGCTTTTCATTACATGCCAAACTTTTAGGAAATATTAAAAAATACGCAATCAGTTAAAACTATGCGCGGATACAGAACGCGGAAAATATGAAATTCGCACCAAATGTTCGGCATTGCAAAAGGAAAAAATAAGTCTCACACAAGTTTTAGAAGCTTGTTGGAAAAATTGCAATAAGTGCGAATGGAAAAAATAGTAGAAAAGAAAAACTATTATTCATTTGAGCGTTGCGGGTTCTCTTTCCAACACATGTCGGACTTTCGGACTTGCTAACGCCATCTTGGAAAATTAACCAACGGAGAAGGAAATATGTATGTTCAGAGTTTAAAACATGGAGCTGCTCCCAAGGCTATTTAAATACTTTTGAAAAGAAATTATACCTAGGGGAGGGCTGGCCCAAGGATACTTCAAATATTGAAAATATAAATAATGATTAAGGGTAAATATTTACATACACATATAATGCAAAAAATAATGTAAAAAATTTATCAAAGCAAACGAATCGACGGACGTTTGAGTTGATGTAGTGAAAACCATGTTTAAGCTATTAATATATTTATTAAAACATAACATTTTTTATAGTCACTGCGACACCGGTTCGGTTGCCCCTGGCAGAATTATATTTTTTTATAACTTCCCCGCAGGCTTCTTTTTTGAGTTGTCGCCAACATAAAAGAAGGTTTCATTATTTATGTGGCTTTTTGTGGACACGCTTTTTTCAGCTGCTGCTGCTGCTGCTGATAATGATGATGATGACGAGGTTGGGGTCGATTTGGTAGATGATACGCTTAATGGAATATAATAAATTAATGCAGTTACCATAAGCGCCTAGAGTGGTCAGCAGAGTGAAAGTTTTTTAGAAGCGCTTTTATCTGGAGTGGCGAATTGTTTCCTAATTTTCGCAACAAAAGTCATTTTATTATCCCTTGGCTTCACAAATTTGCCCAATTACGAAATCAATTCCAATAAAACAAGCATCAAACGACAGTTGCCACGACAACTTGGCTCAAATCAAACGAAATAAAGAAAGCCAAGAAAGCAAATTCAATGGCTGACCAATTCTTAAACCAGAAAACAGGACAAAAAAACAGCAAACAATAGATGGAAATGGAACAGGATAACAAAAGTGAGGGGAGTACAATGTGTCCTTTTTAGCTGCCTGGGGCTCCCATATATATCATAGTTCAAGTTTATCGATTCCTCACGAGAAGGACATGGCGTTTTTGTATCAAAATGCGAAAGCAGCTAACAGAATTTCTATACCATCCGATTTCCTTGGGTGTCACGCTTCCACCTCTAACTGACTGTGTATTGTGTTTTATCGTATTTATTTTTCCAGCTCACATCCGCACAGAAATAAGCGGAGAAAATATTTATCAATGGCGCGCGAGACACAGGGCAAATATAATGCCAGTGTCCTTTTGTCAATTGTATGTACATATAAATTTTGCATGGGAAGTGGAAGTGCCAGAGCTTACAGCTCCCTGTCCCTTGTTTATTTAGGCTGTCCCAACTGTGACTTAAGAGCCTCCATCCCAGCAGTGCCATCGCAGCTTTCAATTCCAATTTAAATATTTAGAGAGCATCAGTATTTGGCACCTCTTTGAACTCCGGACGCCCGGCTCCGCAGCCATCAATCAGCGAACAGAATGTGGGTGAAATTTTTAATTGAAATTAGCATCAGAAATTTCAACAAGCGAAATTGTTGTGGCTTTGCCCTCGCTTCCCCTCGCTTTATCGAGCAGTTTCCGTGCCGCCGGCTGCCAAGTCATAATTACAATTGAAAGGGGCGGGCGAGGACGGAGGCGTGCCTGTGGGCGTTTGTGGGCGGCAGTGGGCGTGTTGCTGGACCCATGCCAAAGTAAACGAGCCTAATCAGACCTTAGGGCAATTTGGGTAGAATTTCTTGTGAAACTATTTGCCACCGAGGAAATTCAAATTCCTCTTCCTATTTCCGTAATATTCTCTAGCACCTACTACCATCGTGTCGTGCCACATCAAATCAACTCAAAATTGAAACGAAGCGACGTGAGAAAGGAAATGATTTTTCTATTTATAAACAAATAAGCGCATTAAATTCGCTTCTGCGAAAAATTGGAGAACCTCATTTGTCCAATATCCATTACGAATGGAGATCTATTTTTGGTCTTTTGGCGCCTCACACCTCTGGGTGGATCCTTGTCTCATGTTTATGCTTCATTTGGTCCCCGTTCCCGCTCTAATAACAAATTTATTATAGCGCTTATCAATCAAAAGCTTTTGTTATTCAAGTGGAATGCGTAAGTGACAGCCAGAGTTCCGGACTTGGGGCACCGGACTCCGGACTGGCTTTGAATCCAAGTGGCCGTGTGTCCGTAAGAGGTCGTTAAAAGCCAAAACCCAGAAGGGGGAGATTAGCACACAAAGCCGAAGAAGTGTTTTTTGGCCACTCGCAGGACCAAGGACTATGGAGTGTGAAGAAACAAAAGGGATTCACTTAATGGCAGGGAGTATAAGAAATTTATGTGAGATCATTTATTAAACCAGAAAGTAAATAACATTAAAGAATTAAAAAGATATTTATAGATAGCATATAAAGTATAATACTAATCCATTTGTTCCAATTTATTTATTATTTTGATTAATTGTATATTATTATACACATATTATTAATATATTAAATGCTAAGAAAACAATTTTCAAAACAAAATATTTTTACTATTATTTTGTTGTAGCTTCAGCTAAATATGAAATTATTTTTCATGAACCGAAGATCATGGTACTTAGTGTCAGGCAATTCATCCGACTCATTAGTAAATCGAGGCCCACTTTGGTCTAGTAGCTATGTTGTCCTTGGGCAATATCAGACCCAATCGACAAACCCCATGTACACAAACCAGGACACACACACTCTAAGCCACTGGTAGTGTCTGGCGGTGTATTGACAAACAAAACCAGAAGACAATGACTGATACACGGATCCAGGCAGATCGCATTAATTCCGGGCCAACACTTGAGCCGCTTATTAGGCATCCAGGGAAATGATGGTCATGTCTGGCGGGAGGTGGAGACGCCGGGCCATAACTTTTAGGCTTTTCCATGTCAACAAACATAAACGGAGGGAGACCCACTAGCTCCCCTTCTCACTAGGGTGAGAAGGTGGACAGTAGAGAGAGGTGGAGAGGTGGAGAGAGGTGGACACTAGAGCAAACATTCAAACCAGCAGGCCAAGGCCAAACAATGGGCGGAAATGTGTATTAGATGGGGCTGGGTTGAAGGGTAAAGGACGAAGGATGAAGGATGTCGGATGCCTCTTATAGTACGAGCAGAGATGGTCGCATTATTTGTGCACTTTTGTTGCTGTTTTTGAAGGCGTATTAACATATTCTGCAAAAGGTCAGCCCTCGGGCGCAATGATGTATGCAAAATCCTGATGCCGATAAAGTTATCAGCCTTTGGCCAATGACTGCCCTGGCCCTGCTGCCGCCCCCACCATCCTCACATTCTGTCACATCCTTCCTGTTTTGAGATTAAAGAGCTGCCTCTTGAGGGAAAGTTTCCCCAGCAGGACTGGGAAATTTAAGTGCTTCTCAAATACGCGCAAAAAGTTCTTCGCAATTCGGTCGCTTTTCTCCACTTTTCACTTTTTCCCTTTTCACTTTAAGCTTTGGTTAAGCTATTATCCACGGAAATAAATAAACAAATTATTTTCACTATTCCTAGGTATAAAGTGTTGGGCAAATAACCCGAACCTAAACCGGCAACAACTTTCGATGGCCGTAAGCTCGCTTAATAATATTAAAATATTTTCTGTTTTTCAAAAAACCTTAATATTTGCTTTTACTGGCGCCGTTTCGCACTATTGCCGCCTGTCCTTTTCATCCTTTTCATCCTGTTTGGACTGTGTGTGTGTGTGTGTGTGTGAAGAGTGCAAATTAACGCGCCCTGTTCTCTGCAACGAGCCATATCAGCAGGATCTGATGGCTTTGCCTCTTTCCCGGACACTGAGCCCAGCAACAATATAAAAAATAAATATAAATACATAAAGGAAGGAAAAAAAACAGGACATCCTTTTGAATGGCGAAAAGTGAGAACTGTTTGGCGTTATTAATTAAAGGCTGGCGATTGAAACGCTTACCTGACTGGCATTTTACGGCGTTAATGGCGATAAATTAACTTAAACACACAGAAGAGCATACAAGATGGCTGAAAAATTCATTTTAATTAAAGGATACTATTGTATGTGGTACTACAGAGCTTTGTCTGGTTACTGGAAAAAAATGCAATTGAATTTACAACAGAGAGAACAAAACCTTTTCATAAATTTATTTTCATTTGTTAAAAATAACAAATAAATAATATATATACTAAAAAAAACAAGTTTCGTTGGTGTTAAGTTTCCAGAATTAAAGCATTCAAGTACAAAAAATATCTGAGCAATAATTGGCTTAAGCCTCGATTAAATCTTTCCTCAAAGTTTCCCTAAACTTTATCCCAATGGTTTTCTCATTAAGCTTCCACCGAGAGTATTAGGCACTTCGCTGAAGTCCAACTGGCTTTTCCGGCATCCCATTCCGCCCACCCATGGAAAATATTTTAATAAATCCGCATACACACGTACAAACGCAGAGAAGGCAACAAAAGTTGGTCGTAAAAAGGAGAAAAAACATATTTTTATAGGCCTTCTCTGGGTCCCGTTGAAATGCAAACACGGCCCGGAAAGAAGGGGTTGGAAACCATCGGCTGATTAAGAGAAAAATGTTTTCCTCTGCTCGATATTCTTCGTGCATTTATGAAATTGGAGCAGTTCGCGCTTTAATTAAGGGAAAAGTGAAAAATGCTTGCGTGACTGGCAAATATTTCATTTAACTTTTGCGAAAGCACCCTTTGACTTCTCTCGCCCATTTTCACTTATTCTGGAATGCTTTTCGCACTGAGTATTCCTCCATTGCACTATGCATTGCACATCGCAGACAAAATTTCATTTAAATACCCAACGGCCCGCAAAGTATTCAACGATTTTTGTTCTCACTCTCTTTATTTCCCGGCCTCCAGAACTGTGCTAAATGCACTTGTTCTAGATAATTAAAAATATGTCATGCAGCTCCAACTTTGTGCCTTTATTTTGTTTTTTATTTGGCCAATTGTTGAATTTCCATTTGTGTTTAATAATGGATCCTTTTTAGTAATCTACGTAGCTACGTATTTCATGCTCGCTCTTGATTTTTGGGTTTTTATTTGCGGATTTTGTTGTTTATGCGTGAGTAGTTTTTGCTTACCACGTCACTTTGAATTTATTTGGTTTTTGTTGCTGATTTCACGGCCAGATATTTTCCATCATTCATCCGTTTATTTTTACGGTGTGCAAATCGGATTCTGTATTGGAGATCTTTACACTCGACTGGCCCGGGATTGTGTGAGTTGAATACGGGGTTGAAATACAAACAAATGTTATTTTAGGACTTTATAAAATATGTCGGATATCACGACTCGGTTCGGTTGTGTCGCAATCTTGCATCAGGATATCAAGCCGTGCATAAAAATTAATTCAATACTTTTTTGCCAAGTGATTTTTCATTGGGCCAAGGAGCTGGATCCGCCGATGCATTTGCTTAATTATTTCCCTCTCCGCGGCAGCCACAAAGAGATCTTCAATGAACGGGCCAGGACTATTGGCAAAACACTCAACAAATTGATGGGAAAGTTCAACCGCAGAGTGTAAATACATCCGACCGCATATTAAAGCCGCTCTCCAACTATTTGCCGCCCCAGCCCCATGCCGTCTGGCAAATTAATTGGGAAAAGGTATGGTAAGGAGAGGAAGTTCATGGGTCGGTGCTTGATACTCGAAATTAATTTGACTCACGCCAATAGAAACGTTTGAAATTGTTGCTAAACAAATTTTCACTTTATACCCCTCGGGTCTTAGTCTCGGTTTAGTTTCTGCTTTAGCTGCCGGCGTCGAAAACTTTTTGGCGCTCTTCCGCCAACAATTGAGTGCTAAGTGTTCTTGGCTTTATTTCGATTCCGGGGCAGCAGGTGATAATTTTCGCGTTTTCTTTGTTTTTTTTTTTCACCCGTAATTGAGTGCAGAACCTTTCAACGCCTCGGTACACAAAAGGGGTTAATCGGCTTCGGTCCCTGGCGGGATGTTCCTCCGGTAAGTAATTTGCATAATTGTGCCAGTAACAAGGGCCAACTGCCAGGTCGCATAAGGGCATAGGGATATGGCATTCGTACACGGGGCTGCCCTCGACCCAAGTCGCTTGCAATTAAATTTAATGATTATTAATGTTTATAAGATTTGAGTTGACGTCATATTTTTTCCACTCGGTCGAGTCCCAAAGGCCTCATTATAGAAACTGTTTTCACAGTCAGAGATTAATTATCAATCGTAATAAGGATATAGGGAAATCAATAAATTGTGGTTACCCACTTTGCTGAATCAATGAACAAATTAGGAGACGTCTTCACGAGGAAGTCCTGTGACTATAACTAACAGAAAAACTTTTAAGTTTTATTTAACGACTTGCGACTTTATAGTTCTGATTAATTTTGTTTTATTATTTTTTTTTTGTGGTGGAAGGGTTGTGACCTTTTCTTGGTCAGGGCGCAGCCAATTTACAGCTCCTTTCATTATTCATTCTTAAATTCAGCTTCCTGGCCAGCTGACTGGCTGGCTCACTGGCCAGGCTTTTCCTTTTCGCCGCTTTTATCACCAAAAGAAACTTTTTCGGGTCATGCAAAAAGCGCAAAGCGACCGCAAGATAAACGTTAAACAAACTTTATGCAAGCCAAACCAACAAAAAACCCAAAATCCAAACCGACAAAAAATATAAAAAATGGAAAAAAAGTGAAAAAGTAAAGCTGATAATTTTGCTTTTTGCTTTTTAAATATAAATCAAGGCACGTGTAGTAAGGGAAGCATGGCGGGTACCTGGATTTTGAGAACTCTTCAGGATACAGCTTGTCACCAGTCAGTCAGGTGGACAGAGACAGCTACAGATAGACCAAAAGAGACAGAGTGAGTAAGAAGGACTGTCAAACAGCTGGCTTTTGGGTTTAACCGTGGTGAGATTTTCCCGCATTTTCCTTCTTTTTTTGTGGCCGGGAAGAGGCACAGATAAATCCATGCGCTGACAGTTCGTTGACTGTTTAGTCCACCTGAGACTGGTATCCCTGCGGGCCAGTAAGAACCGTTTTGGCCGAAAATTTTCGAGGCGGACGGGCACACGCTGCGTATACTTGATAAGATATCCCCAGCTGACATGTTAATTAAGCCGGGATAGTCGTCCACGGCACACTCATTAAAAATCATCATTGCCACATAATGAACCAAGACCACATCTAAAAAAAACTCAAGGACGAGAAAGAGTCATGTCAATTGCATAAGGAATTGCATTTAATGAACGGCACAGTGGGGGTGTTGGTGGGTGGTGGAAATAGACAAGCAAATGGTGTAGAAAATAGCGACACTGAGGCGCCAAAATGGCAAACAGCGCAAAACAAATTGGAAGCAAATGAATGGACTCGTGGGAGTGAAAAGGATTCGTTGGCTTTTGCAAATGACTTTAAATGTAGGACACTTGTCCCGTTTAATTACCGCTGATTTCATGCAGTCAATTTTACGCATATTCATATAGTTATTAAACCATTTAAAATATCGAACTAAAGAGATTTGCATCACAAAGGCATTATATAACGTGTAATGGTTTCCAGGGAATTGATTCTGTCACGTTCGTTTATGGCCTGGTTATTGTGTTTCAACAATTGTCATTCCGCTCATGCAAATTCGATGCTGTGGTAAAATATGTGAAATGATTTCGGTAAATCCTTTGATTGATGTACGCCAGGGGAATTTCTTTTAAATCCGTTAATTCAAAACACTTTTTGCTGGCCCATTGCTCAGTCATCAAAGTGGCCCAGCAACGTATTAAGCCCCTTACTTTGGGCTTCTCCAGCTGGGAAAGGTTTTGGAGTCTGATTCGAAGAGACCACATGCCGAGTTTCGAACTCGAGTGAGAAATGAATACTTGATAACCCAACGGATGGGCCATAAATACCCACATTCAAACAGAGAGTTTACGATATTCTTTTTCCGACATGTTCTCGTGTCGTTTTTTATGGCTTGGTAATTTAAATACTTCCGGACAGCATACAGAAAATGTATTCCGTTCCTGTGTGAGTATCCTGGGCCTTTGTTTCGTTCTTCCTGCCTTCATCGCTGGTTCACCAGGGTCGCATTAATTTCGCAATCCAGCAATTGGCATATACATTCACCAAGGCGGCCATTTATGTTATTTTTGGCCAACCTAATTTGCATTAAAAATGCGTTTGAGTATAAAATTTAAGCCAACCTCATGAAAGCCCTCCCAAGTATAATAAAATACACAAGTTTTCCTTCAATTTAAGTCTTTATTTAAACTCTTTAACAGACTTAAACAATCAAAACAATAAAATGAAATAAAAATTAATAGCTATTTCAAATCTTTGCTGGCCATGGCTAATATTTCAGCAAAGTGACTCATTGCTTTCTGGCCAACAAGGCAAGCAGCAGTTTCCAATTCATTTCCAATAATCCAATTCAGCTAACTGACATTGCCAGTCATTGCTACAGTTCAACGCCTGCCAATCGATACGATGACCTCGAATATCCTCCAGCATTTAAATATCGTCGTATTTCAATTGGCAGCCGGCGAAGAACTTAATTGAATTGTCGGAGGACAAAAGGACATCTTCCTTGCCTTCGAGAATCGTTTTTACCCTCCAGCTGTAATGCACTTACAAAATGCGCAATTCATCACGCATACGCACCGTTTCCTAATTACTCGAAACATGTTCTGCAACAACTGAGAACTTACTAAAATTCAAAGAGAAACTTGGACGGGACAAAAGTTTTTGCTGCCTGGTGCTTATCCGGCTAGCTGGTAATCCGAAAAGCTGGCAAGAAGCAAAAGTTGGCAACAACGGCGATGCAATTTAAGGAACTGTCGGTAACTAGTCTTTGTTCCCAGTTCGTTCTATACTTACGCCAAGTAAAATTGTCAAGCTTAAATCTGTTCTCCAGTTGTTTTCCCCCAAAAGAAGTCTCTGGCAGCAGCAGACCGTAGCAGACCGAAAATGCAGACTATTCGAGGGGTTAATATGAAGAAATACATTACGATTTGCTGGAAAACGATGCTGAAGCTCAAGCTCAATTATGTACAGGCCAAAAAGCAGATATGTATATATTTATGTACAAAATAATACAAAATGAATATGTTAAGTCACAAACTGAGGCAGAGCGTGGCAAAGGAATAGAAAAAGCACATTGCAGCAGCATTACCAAAGCACAATAATCATCATCATCAACACCAATTAATCGGGGGAGGATCGTTGCTTCGTCTTTAGGGCGGGAGAGTGGGGAAAATAAAACACAATCGACATTTTTTTTGTTAGTTTTTTGTTTTTTTTTTTTTTATAGAGAGGGTAGTTTTCTCCGCTAAGGATTTTTCAAAGTTTACTTTTATTTAGAGAAGTTCCTTTAATGATAATCATACTTATGCTTTTGCCTTCAAATTGTAGTTTACCTGTTGTTTTGTCTGTTTGTTTGTTTTTGTTTAGTAGATGTTATTTAACAGCTAAATACATGTTTGTTATATCATACTATTTGAGTTTCGTGTATGCTTCTTTCGGTGTAATCTTCCTCTCACCTTTTCTTTTATGTTTTTTTCTATGCTGTGTTAAAATTCTCTTACTAACTAGATTTTAGCTTGTGTTTCGATTTTTCTAAATAATAATTGTTTTTTGTTTGGTTTCTGGTTTCGCCTGGATGTCGTTCGGCACCGTGGTTTTGTTTGTCTTAGTTCGCAATTCGACAAGTTTAAGAATCAATCATATCAATAAGTTCAGGAATCGTAATCTATATGTCCATATACCTTAGTAATTACGTCACTTAATACCCTAAATTGTAACAATAAAGTTTTGTGTTTTTTCCACTGTTAAATTGTACACACATTTAATGAATACACATAGTAATATTTGACATATATCATATTGTTTATATTGAGTTATGCTTGTAATAATGTAGTAATATACTGGTTTGCCCATACATGTATAATATAAACACTTTTAATGAACTGTAACGTCAACTTACATCCTAGAGAATCGTACTGTGGTATTTAACCAGTTTGAAATCTGCCGTTTTGTGATCTGCTCAGGGCAGCTCTGCTGTTATCGCAGCTTTTGGCACATGCTGTACTTCTGTGCAACCTTCAACTGTCGTCACTTCCGGGCTAGATCTTTTAATTGAGTTCGCCTCGATTCATGTAACTTGCAATAACTTGTGTTCTAATATTCCTCTGGTATTGTATATATATTTTTCTATATTAGTAGTAAGTTTAATGTAACATTTATATAATTGCATATGTTGATGCTAGAACTTGCTGAAAAATTACTAAAATTTATCCTTTGCTTAACATCCGCTCTTTCCCTAAATTCCCTATATTCTTTCACAAATGACCCTCAACATTAATTTTCTATGGTTTTGCCTCTTTTGACTAATTGTAATACGAATTGTAATACGATTAACGATTTGCGGTTAAATACTGATAAAGTGCGAGTACATTTACCGAGCAAGCTTGTGCAATGGCCCTGACTCACCCAAAAACCATGTGGAATTTAAGTATGATATCGACTTGAAGGAGACTTCTCAGAACTTATCCTCGTCCGGCAGGCGACAACCTTTCAATTTTGGCGGCACCCTCACACCCGTTTGGCCCGGACTCCTTGCCAGGCTACTCAGCGTGCTTAATGCTCTCTTGAAAGGATGACAGTCTCGCCAGGGAAGTTATTTGTAAGTTTTTAAATTATTTTCGGCCTAGATTGGGCCAGAGGCACAACACATAATTGCTCTGGGGTACAAGACTATACGTTTATATATATAATTATACTTTAGATTGAACTTTATACTTTGATTTCAACTTTCAGTCAGACAGGCACACTTTCTGGATATGAAACAGGCACGTAATAGCTGCCTCACATCCGAATGAGTCTCCATTGTCTGTGAAGCCTGGAAATACTTTTAAAGTATTACCAGAATTCAGGCCTTTTTGATTCGTTTCCATTATATCCCTATCTTTAAATTGTCTTCTATAATATCAATTTATAATTTATGTAACCACCAATACCTTAATGTAGATTTTGTATTTGTTTTGCTGAATTTTGAGTTGCAGTATTATATTTTTAATATTTGGTTTGGAGATTGTTGATTTCTACACCGCATCACTTATTTTTTTTGTGTTGCTTCTAGATGTAGCGGTCTACTACTTTGTGCTTCGTCTATCTTAACTTCTCCCATTTCCATTTCCATTTAATTTCGTTTCAGGGCCCAAAGAATTCGTTGTTGGTCTTGCGGTTGATGGTCATCTTTGGGCGCCTCGACTTGATTTCCCTAGATCTCGTGAATCCTTTTGGACTATCCTTAAGGTTCTACAACTAGAACGTCTGCTATTGGGTTCGGCTCCGTTTCGCTCCACTCCTCTTCGATCCGAACAGTTCAATCTGCATCTTGCTAAGTTCTCTTTCTTCGTTTGCTGCTTATTTTTAGGCTTTTGTTTGTAGTACGAGTTTGGTTTGACTTTTGCGCGACTTACTTTTTAATTCAACTTGCTACTTTGTTCCTCAACTTAATATTAGTATTAAATGTGCTCGCTTTAGTCGCTACATATTCGGAGTATTTATCATTTAAGTTGTGTTTATTCTTATTATATTATTTGTTTTTGTAACCTCAGTTTGCCGTTTCAGTAATTTCGTGTATATGTTGTGTGGAATGTGTTCGGTTTGTGTATCGACTGTTGTCTTTTATTTCTTCATCTTTTTTAAATTATACGCCTTAGCGGAAAATATAAATCAATAAGATAAGCTAAACATAGCATTTTATTCAACGTAAACTCATAAAACCTTTGCTAGGTATTTCCTATAACCTTCTCTTCAAACAGCTGAACAGCGCCTTGTTTTTGAGGGTAGCCACTAGGGGCTTCACCCTCGCAATATCGTATATAATAGATTATAATATAATGTAGTTTACGCATTTAATTCTGTTCGTTTGTCAAGTCCATTCTGCATTTAAGCATATAACTTATAAAGTTTCAGCTGACTCATTTGGATTTCTCTAAAGTATTTCACACTAATGGTTCAACTATGATCCGTATAAATGTTACGGGCTCTACTTTTATAGTTAGTTTTCTCGTATGGTTTGTCAATGTGTTCTTGTGTGTTGTCTGCGTATATAATAATATCCAGCTATGCGATTGTAAACATATCTGTTAAAACTAAATATAATTTTATCATTTTCGAGTAACTACAGCGTCTGCCTTTAAATTGCCCGTTACCTAGCATATATAACTATATATGTATGTTGTATATAAAATTATATTATCCATATATTCGTAATTACTATATGTTGAAGATTAAACACAATTGAATTTGCTGCTTGATTAGCGTTTGCCTGACTACAAATTAGAGAAGCGCTACTCAAAATACGAAACTACTTAGCTTGATCTTAACCGCGTTCCTGTGAATCATGGCAAAGATTTCTCTAAACAAAAGTGTTTAACTTTTCATCACTTTTCACCATTTCGAAGAATAGTTTCTTAGACAAGCTTTGAAGGAGAAACCTTGATTAAAAGTTTGTAGATCTTTTGGTTTCCCTTGGGTTTTTTCTGGGTGCTTCTAAGGCTTCTGGTTGACTCTATAGATGATGGGTGGGTTACATTTATTGAGGCTTTACGCTCATTTCTATTTTCATATGACTGATATGATTAAGTTAGCGCTGTCAACTACCGAGTGTGATTTGCTTTGGTTTGAGTTTTGCCTTGATTTACGGTTTGGGTGGGATTGGAGTAATGGGCATGGGATGTGTGGCTGATGATGATGATGATGATGATTGCACTGATGATGTGGTAGGTGCAAAGAAAACAGCGATATTGAAATGAAATTTCTAAGAATGTAAATGGCATGCAATAACGACTAAGAACGATAGCTAGAAAGAACGTAGATAGATGAAGTAGCGAGAAGTAAGAGACGAGTTAAAAACGACAAGAGAGAAACGACGATAGATCGACAACGATGGATAGCGAACGATGATGAGACGATTTAGTGAGAAAGAAACGAGTAACGAGTAACAAGAAAACAAATAGCGAGTGTTGAGTACTCCAGTAATTCGAGTAATAGCGAGTGTCGAGTACTCCTTGTTCTGGATGTTCAGCTGTTGTTCTGCTAAGTTCGGCTGGCTAAGTTCACACAGATGTATTCTTTGGCTGTGGTTGCACTGCTTCCACTACGCAGCGCATTTTGATTACTTTTATTGAGATAAGATTTGAAAGAGTGTGGGCATAATTTTCATAACTTAAGCTAGATCGAACTCATACCCAGCAACACCCGTCGTCGCACTAGTTCTTGCTCCTCCTTCACGTTCTCTTAATGCCACCTCCGGCGGCGATAGGTCACCTGTTCGTTGACCAACTGCCAGAACTTGGCATTTAGCCACAGGACGAACAGCAGCAGTTGCATGAGCAGCGGCCATTGCTGCAGCTCGTACCGTGTCCTTCGCTTCAGCTGCTGCAACCGACTGCACCCGCCTATCGCGCTGCCGACGCCCACCGCCCACCGATCGCCCGGCGGCTCGTAGCTCAGATTGTAGTTGTAGTAGTAGTAGTAGTTGTTGTTATAGTGCTGCATCTCTACCGGCACTAGATCTAGGGAATCATCGCCCCTTCCCGAAAACTGACTGCTACATCGGTTAGGGGTCTCAAATCTATGCTGTTGTTGATTTTGTTGTTCTTCTTGTTGTTGTTGGTTTTCATAATTGTATTGACCAGTTGTTGCTGTTGTTGTTGTAGTGGTATGAGTCGTGGAATGGGTTGCATTATTGTTGTTTGGCTGGTTATCATAGTTATGGCGGTATTTCTGTGGTTTACGATAATATTACATGATAACGCATTTGCCTTTTTCGGCCCACGGATTGTTCTTTTTATCCGGCGCGTTGATCAATGGATCGTTCTTCTCGTTCTCCTCGATGAATGAACGCATTCTGTAAAATAAAAAGAATGTGATATTTAGAATATTAAATTGCATTTTTTCCCCTTATAATGTTTTAATTAATTTTTTAATTAAAAACATAATTCAGGCTCTTCATCGAACCACGGTGCGCATGATTAATATGTTCGTCGAAATAAATCATACGCACCGTTGGAAGTTCTGCAAAGTTATTTATGATCCTGAACCCTTTTATGAGGTAAACCATATAAAGTTCTATTTAGTTGAAAATGGTAGTTTTATAGCACTACTTATAGCAAATATTTCATTTGGTAATCTCATACTTTAAAGCTCATAAAATAAATAAGCTACCGGTTTCCCTGCTCGTAGTTAAAAATCAAGACATTCTTAAAGGTATAAACACAAAAGGCGACGCCCATCAGCACTTAAAGCTAAGCGGACATAAACCTATACCTCACGTCCGACAAAAAAAAGGTTTTAAATGGAAGGGCTGGGGTTCGAACTCAGTTGCGAATGGCTGAGGACAGCAGATTTTATGCTAATCCGCACGCAGATGGACATTAAAAATGTTTGAACACTTTGCACGCGCCAAGAAAACTAACAGTCGCCCTACTTAGATCCTGCCCTTTCCCTCCAAGCCGTTAGCATATAAATTTTCAGCGTTGTTGCCCGCTCTGTTGTTTTGTTTTTGTTGTAATACGCTTATCCTTTGGGCCATAAAAATGGTTGCCCCGTCGTTTGCATTTGTCTCTCACTTTATTTTCTGTCTCTCTGCCTGTCTGACTGACTCTCCTCCCTTTTCCCCATTGTTTCGCTGTTTTTATTACGTTTTCTCTATCTCTTTCTTTATTCTCAAGACGGAACATTTCGGGGATTTTCTTATTTCGTTGCAAAATATTCACGAATTTTTTATTTAAAGTGAGTCAGGACAGCTCTAGAATAGACAATCTGAAGGACAGCATTTCAATTTGGGCATTTCCTTTTCTCACTTTGAAGTTAGCCTTTAAGGATTACAGATATAAATAGAATTCCTTATTGCTGTTCTGTTAATAATAGTTTGAAAAAGTTGTTGAATTTAAAGCAGCAGAAGAAAAACATCCTTTCCAACGAAAAAGTTGTAAAAATAACTTTAAAACTATTCTATTTATAATCTCTTTTAAATTTTAATTACTGCCAAAGACTAACAATAATTTAAAGAGTGTGTACGTCAGTTCACACAACAATTTGTTTTTTCGATTGACTGGTGTTTGTGGGGAAACCAAATGTTGATCTTTGTTGCTGGCCAAATCTTATACGCCCGAGGAGCTGTGTCCACTTTCCATAAATACTAGAAATGTCCATTTCTCTGGGTTTCTCTCACAATTTCCGAGCAGGCGATTGCACAGTTCAGAGCCAGCAAAACATTTTGCGGCTTTATTTATTGAACTAATGTTTTCTTTTGGTTTCTTGCAGCTGCTGCTGTTTATTGCCATTAAAAGCAAAACTCTGGCTGTCTCTGCACTTCCATTTGACCGCAAAATTTCTTTACACATTTTGTGGCTGCTTTGATGTTTCATTAAATTTAATGATTTGATTTTCATGTGGCTTGGGTTCAGTATGTGTTTGCAATCATTAGTTTTGATTGCACCAACCCGAAACCCCGTTTGACTGATTGCTTGGCAGTTGGTCTCAATTATCAAATGGCAAGGTGTGCAGCCCCTTGCCTTATACTCACGACTACTCACGGGTAATGGTGGGCGTGGCATATATGCATAATTTAACCTAACAAGACCTTGTCGGTGGCAGCAATGTCCTTGTTGGTTCGGTGTCGTTATCCGCATGCCAGAGTGGGTGTGTTCGGGGTAGGTTTGTGTGCTGGATTTCCTCTATTTCCCTGCTCATTTTCCGCATCAACAGAGCAAAAGGCAATGTCATGCCATGGGTCGGGGGATATGTCCCACGAAGGACTGCCTAAAACAATGCCAATGCCGCCGATGTCTCATGCCCCCGATTCTGGCTTGGCTAATGGGCTTATGACTTTGCGGTTTCAGCCTGTGCAGCCGGGAAAACATGCTCACACACACAAACACACACCAGCATAGAAATGAAAATCCACAGAGCTTAGAAATATTCTTTTCGGTCTTCCTCCTATTTTTTTAAGGGTAAACAAAGGCCAAGGGTTTTTCATGGCCGAGAGATTCGGTTCGGCAGTCAAGGCCAGGTCGAAGCGCAGTAAACAAAGTTGTTATGATGACGTTGGATCTTTGGCAACCGAAAAGTAAATTTGGCCAGAACCCCGTTCTTACCCCAAGGTTATGGAGGCCGGCCCTTATCGAAAAACTTGGTTTCTCATCATTTAATTTTAATGAGAGCATTAGAGAAGAATATCAAATGAACAGTAAAAAGGGTCTTTCAACGAAAACAAGAAAATAACTTTTAAAATCCGTAAGAAGATAAAGGAGATGTTCCTTATTGTTCTTTTATTTGAAGTGCAATTAAAATTATTATCCTCGTTCGGACTACTACAATATCATTCAATATCGTCTAAAAACTACTCATAAGCAAGGCCGACTTTCATGAAATTTTAGATTTCCTGAAAGCTGGCTATGACATCATTAGCATCTGTGATGAGTTTCCCTTGTTTCGGGCAACTTTTCTCATAACACAAGTGGTTGATGGTAATGTAAATAAGAGTAGACGAAATGCCAGAGGGACATAAAAAACTTTTATTCGACATCTGCATTTAATTTGAGTGCCTCAGCGCCGTCGAACATCAAGGAGCCTGCGAGTAGATGGAGAAGCGAAGGCGCACGCAGGTTGAGTGCTCACAAAACTGCCATTCAGCGGCAAAACACATTGAAAACTAATTCAGCCGCTTGTTAATTTAGTACGTGGAGCAGGAGAGCCAAGCCGTTTCCGCATTCAAGCCGCAACCCGCATGGCCATGTGGACCATGCTGGGCTTTTATGTGCTAATTGAAAGTCCTCCCGTTGCCCACCCCGATTTCTACTGCCGGTTGAGTTCACAAACACATGTGTGGATACAGGCTCCCCGGGCGAAATGGAGCGCTGCTTAACTGCTCCTCTGGCCTCAATAATTGTAAGAGCCATATAGGCTCTAGACCGAATGCAAAGTCATTTGGATGTACTTCCCGGCATCATCAACATAACAACATTTTGCTTTTAGGGCCAGATAAATGAATGTTTCATGGAAGCCAGAGATAAGTTGTCCTTTAAGGCGGCAGGAGATTTAAGTCACAAGAGTCACAGATGGACATAAAATAATTCCATGGCTCTGTGCATTATTGTTTCTTAATAACTCTAGCGAGGCTAGTAATTTTCATCAAATGTAATGCAAGTAGCTACAACAAGGCCAAAATTATATTATATTAGTCGGAAACATGTCTTCTTTGGACCTGGTGTAGTTCAGTATCAATGCAAAGAATAGTCCCAGCAAACCGCAATAAACCAATAATTGACACGGAAATTGTACAAATCGAAGACGGAATTTTATTGTAATTGGCATTGAGCCTAAATCACCCTGAATCAACATTAAGTTCACGGTCCTGATTTCGATTAATGAAGTAATTTGTTCTATCTAAGGGAATAAAATTTCCATTCAAAGCTCTAATCCACCCACATCAATCTGAGGGGGACTCACCGACGCGACGGAGGCCCAATCTATAATTAAATGCCGAACCGACATTTAGAACTTCGACCGCCCCTTTCCTTTCAGGCTGACAAAACATTCAGGCACGATTGCTTTCTACCTTTGGAAGTTTGCTACCTTTTCCGGCCTGTCAGCTGCACAAAAAATATAAACACGATGTAAATGTTGATTTATGACAACCGCAAACACACGCAAATGTCTATGGTATATACTATACGGCCCATAGTGTATGTAAATTGTACATATATAATCGCACGCAATCTTAAGCGCCTGGAAGCATGCTACACAAAGCATTATTTATCGATGGCAGCCGTGGCAGGCGAGGCAGAAGGTGGTGGTGTCATTTGAAAGCAGAGATAGCTCAGATCCAGCGGCAACGAAATTAGAATTCCCTGTTTTCCGTAAGCCAAGAGCTCAACCGAAAACCCCTTGCCCACACTCACAGCCACACCACCACATACCCCCTCACAAAATTTCATATTCAACTTGGGTAAACAAAATGCGTCAGCCACATGTCAATTTGCATCTGTGTGTGTCTGCGTTTATCTCAGCCCCAGTGCCCTGTCCCAGCTTTGTTTATCTCCGGAGCGCATGTGTCAAAAATGAAAAGCTTAAAATTTCATTTCAAGCCTATTATAATTGTTTACAAACAAATGGCACAGGAATGGGGAAATCCTAAAGGAAAAATTATCAAAAATTCGATGGCGCCATATCTTTTATGCAAATATTGAAATGGTGGCATATTTACAAAGAGTTACAAAGAACTCTTTGTCTTTGACTCTTTCAAGCCATGCTTAACCACCCATTTCGTCGTAAAACTTCAATTATTTGAGCTAATTTCCAGTCACTATATAATATTATAACTTTCCATAGCTTTTTGTCCAAACGATTTTGTTAATGGGATGAATAGAAAATGTTGCTCTGAACGACCTTCGTCATAAACTAATTTCTAGCTCATTTCACTGAAAACCCCCTACTCACACGCTCGTGAGTATAAGTGTGAGAGAGTGTATGTGTGTGGTCGCGGCCTTCTGCTAAATTTAGCACACTTTTAGGCGCCTTAGCAAGAAAAACAGACCGACTCGCGCAGAAGCCCAAATGGCACTTGAAGCTCTGCAGACACAGCTTTGAGGGTCTTCCTCCCAGAATTTGCATGTGCGGTCTCCGCCACCGCCACCGGCCCCGGCACCTGTGCGGGTATTTATGTGTGTGTGCCTGCACTGGGGTTTTGTGTTCTTCCAGCTAATTGCATTTTAATGCGCATTATTTAGCTGTCCATTGCATATTTTTCAGGTGCTTGCAGCTGGAAATATGCATAAAATACCGCTGTCGTTGTTTGTTCTTCTGTTTAGCATAAATAAATTGCATGTGGGATATGCAAATTTCGTGCTAGTCCGTGCTGTTGTTACACTTAATGGATGTGGATGCATTTGATTAGGTTGTCTCGAGGAGATGTACATATTTGCATGCTTATGAAAAAGAATGGGCCCGAGAAAATCTCCAGCATTGTAAATAAGAAATTCTTTAATCTTTTTCTGATTCCCCAAGTAATTGAAACTTTGTCACGTTGAGTAAACTACAAATCAGAACTGATTTCGAATAGAAAGCAAAGAACCTAGAATTGTGCAATGAATTGCTTAAATCAAAGTCAAGAATGACTGACTGGCTACTGTTTGCATTTGCAATCGGTGCCACCGACAGTTGGGAATGCTAAAAACTCAATCCTAGTGATATGACCAAATTGCACAGAACGCTAATCGTTGCTGCGGAAATGGCCCCAAAAGAAGGTCCTTAAAATGATCCACTCAAGAAAGTCTTACTCGCCACCCCTTGCATCCGCCGCCACTGATGTTTCCACTAACAAACATCTTTATTATGCACCAGTCAACATCCTTCCATTTCTTTGGCTCGCCACAAAAGTGTGCTCGGCATTTTCTTAACCATTTCCTTGGCTCGCTGGCATTCTTTTGGCCTCAGGCCTGGCCTGATGCTCCTGCCTTTTCATGAATAACAAATCAGGCTAAAAGACAAAATCTTTTCCACACCAAGAATCCCCACACCCACAGCCCCACCTACGCCCGCGCCACGTCTAGGATGTCTATGAGTCCCGGGGTCGGGGCCCGTAGCTTGGACCGGCAAAGCCGCAAGTTCTATGCATACAAAACTACACAGAGCCCGATGACGAGGATGAAAACCTTAAAACAAAAAGCAGCACAAAAAATGTTTAGCATGGAAAAGGGTTTCCATGAGGCTGGGGGCTAGTTGGGCTTTCTCCGGCCGGTCCACTTTCGTTGAATTGAAAAGAAATTGTGCAAAAAACACTTGAGCCGAGCTCTTCTCAGTTCTCGATTCAGAGTTCTCGACGTCGTCGTCAAGTGTTTGTCAAAGTTTGCCCCAGGTTGGGCCATGGAATTGTTGCTGGTTTTTTGTTCATTTCAAAAGTAGCAAATCAAATGACGTGTGACAAGTGCGGTCCGCAAGGATATTTATGCAAAAAGATATTCTGAATGGCATCTGACAAATAACGGGCTCAGGTGGCGAGGTCATTTCCGAGAAATATACATAAATAAGAGGATAATAGGTAAAAAAATTTTTAACTTAAAGGTACACAAGAGGGGGAAAGTCTTAAAGAAGTCTTGTTTTTAAGGCAAGATTTCAACGGCACATGCCTTTCAAATGAATTATTAAAAAATAGGCTTATTTTTGCAACTTATTCAATAAACCAATCAGATACAGAAGCGATACTCCCGTCAAAAGGATTTGTGGCAATTTTATCTAAATACTTTTTATACCTCTAAGCAAATTCGATGTGGAAATAGCGAAAGCATGGAAATCAGAGAAGGATATTCCCAAAATCAATGCAAATTCCAACAAGCTTGGATATCTCTCCGCGTATTTTATGTGCAGACTTTGGCGCAAGGAATTGGGGACGACGGATACAGAAAGCTGCTGCTAAAATCATTCGCCTTTAAAACCAATCAGGACAATCGAAAGGCAAACCCCAAAAGAACCACAATTTCATCGAACTGGGAGTGTGGAGAAATCGAAGACACAGAATCTCAAAATGCTAAACTCTTGACGATTTTCCATTCCCAGCACGCACGTCCTTGGCGCAGAGTCTGGGCTGTTTGGGAGGAACTTAAGCCCATAATGCCAAGTGCTCACCTCGATAATTACAGGTACGCACACATGGCCCCGAGAAGCTGGTTAATGCTGAGGTATAAGCCCGCTTTGGCCTCCTCCTCCTCCGGCTACCGATGGCATAAATGTTGAGGCGGAAATTTAATGCCAGAAATTGCAAATTTCCTGCTATCAAAAACTTGTCTACCATTTTTTTTTAAGCATCCCCCACCTTCTCGCAAAATGGTTTACCGAACTCTGCTCGTTGGCCTCGTTCTGGCTGCTATGTGTACATATTTGCATATTTGATTTGCAGCAGGCCAAGTTATCCTTCTGCAGCAGCCTGGATTTGTCACCACCCCTCTGACTCTTTTCATGTCCGCATTGCTGTCTCTCTCCACTGGTTGGTGTACAAGTTGTTTGCGGCTGCAGGCGGAGCTCATTAGACGACCCCAAGTTCGAAACAAACGTCTTTCCGCGAATTTTCTGAAACACATGATTATCCTTCTTTCAATCTACACCTGCTAATTGACAGAACTTTTCGCCTGATGGAGCAATTAAACTAACTTAATTTTAAGTAGTTTTCCCAAGTAGATTAAAAGACAAGACTTGGTGTATAATTCTAAAGTCTAGGTGTTAATGTCATTTGAAAATCTATTCTTATAAAAAGCGACTCTTCTTAAGCAACATCCTGTCAAATCTCTTCAGCTAGTTTTCTGGCCTTTCTGGGTAATTTGGAAGCAGGCCTGTCTCTGACTGATTAATTGAGGATCCAAAAAAAATAAGAGGCCACCGAGTCAGCAAAACAGCCATGATTGATAGTTTAAGTTGTGTTTAATGAGCCCTGAAGGCGTGGCTAGTTTACTTTTCGTGGCCACTGGGGTGAATAATTACCCCATGACCGTAGTGCCTCCCTTCGCCATCCTAATTTCCGCATTTCTCATGAAGAGTCACGCACTTTCTTTATTAATATTTATACATATTTAATCGGAACCGCAAAACTTAATTAAACTTTGCCACATCGCACTTTTCCAGCCCACACACAGCCTCCCACAAAAAAAGGACGAGTCCTTGCATGGCAACGCTGACAAATTGCCAGCGATATGGCAGGATGATGAGGACTGGTTGGACGGATGGAAAGAATGTCCGTTGCCGAAAAGCAATTTGCAAGCTAAATGATGATGGTGGTCCGCACTTTGTTATGCAATTTTTAGCAGGACAGCTCTGTTCGTGTTTGAAATGCAAATTCTCGCAGCAACAATTAATTCTGTCTCTGTCGGTGACACTCACTCTGTGTGCGTTACCCCAAAAAATAAGCTGAAACTAGGCTACAATTTGTTTGGCCGAAAGCCGAAACTTGTTACAATTTGATGGGACATCATCAATTAACTGCGTACACAACTGTACTTGGCAAGCACTGGAAGTGGGAAGCACGGGTAAAGGGGTTTGTGGGAGGGAGCGGGGCTTCATTCCTGGCATCCTGCGGTTTTCGCTGGTCAACTGCAGGATCACCAGAGAGGACCGAGGGGTTTGGGGTTGGCATGGAAAGTTGTTGGTCTACACGCTTGAAAAGTTTGCCGTATCCTTTTAGCGTTAACTGTACTTTTTTGTTAGTTAGTTGTTGTCGCTGCTTTGGCCCCGCCCCTCTACACCACCTCTGGCAGTTGTTGTTGTTGCGCTCTAATTCGCCGTTAAGTGGCTTTTGGACATTTGTTGCAAAAGTTTTCCCCTTTTTTCCTATCATCTTACTCTGCTGACGTCCCCGTTGTTGCGGTTCTGTTATTCGGTTGTCGATACTTTGAACAGTGCTGGTAAACGCCCGCAGATTGGGGCTGTGAGTCCTTAAGCGGTAAATTAATGACCGTCGGATGGGAGAGGACACGCAGACACTAAATTGTTCAAGGTTTCGAGATCAAAAGTAAAAAAAATACAGGAACACAGCACCTCTCGCAAATTGCTTTTTCATTTGTAGCCCCCTTGTTGAAATGAACAGAACTGGAAATTGGCTTTGTCCGTTGGCTAAATAACTTTGGACGACTTCTGCACAATACAAACAGAGCTTTATGAATTCGCTTTTGTTGACGAAAACGAACAATGGTGGGGATATTCTCTAAGTGAAATTTTTAAATTAAATTGCAGCTATATCTATTATAACTCAGAACTTAAAACTATATTTGAGATCACTCATAAAGATCATGAAAAGCTGCTCTTAAACCCTTTTTTTTTTAATACAAACCCATTTGAACAGAAATGGTATAAAATAAAATTTATATTTTATATAAACAGTAAACCCGCAGATTCCTTTTTATTTGTTAAATAAAAAATAATGTTTGTTTATGGAAGAAAACACTATTAAAGTATATTCTCTCTTTTTCGCTCGTATTTTAAATCAACATAATAAGTCAATAGTTCTGTATTGTTTTTATTTTGCCTCATATGCTTTAATAAGTCAATCAGACAAACAGAGTCTGCCCGAAGGCCTCTTAAAGCTTTTCCGTTGGAAAATATCCTAGACCTGCATTTTTTTATGTCCATCCCATCCTCACGAAATACCATTTTCCGCTTTATCTGCAATCACAATCTCGATTTGATGACCATTTCGCAACATAAATAAACCAATAATTTAATTTTAAGCCCACACAGTGCTGCAGCACCTGGGAGCGGCGCAAACAAAACGACGCCATCCACGAGCCATGAAAGCCGAAATGGCCATCACGGATTTCACACATGTGCACATACACTGGGAAAAAAGAATCTCACTTTTCACAACCTCATTCTACTTAGCAATAATTTCTTTAAAATTTCATCAAAGATGTTTGATTAACTTTCTTTATACTACACTCAAATGAATTATTTATTTTAAGAGTAATCTAGAAAGTAAATGGCCGCTATTTTTCGCATAGTTTTTCTCTTATATCTCTTGGCACGCCTATGTCTGGGTGACTGGTCGTAAACCCTAACGATCTTCCGGGTGGCGGTGGGGAATCCGATACTTTCTCATTGTTATGGACAATGATGCAGGAAGACAACCAGAGATTTTACGGCGCACACTTGATGGCCAAAAAAAGAGGAGGCAGGAAAAAATAAGATGCCAGCGTAGGGGAAAAGTTGTTTTAATTACAGGCACATGGCCCGAAAGCGGAGGAGGCACACCGTCTTGCCGTTCCAGTTGCTCCTAACAACCGGCTGGGACTCTGCCATCCATGAATGCATGAGAGTCTGAATGCTCGGTACGTGTGAGCTTGTGTGTGTCTGTGTGTCTGTGTGTCTGTGTGTGTGTGTGTGTGTGTGTGTGTGGTACAGTCACCGACAAAAGGCTCTCGACGTGACCGTCCGCCATTACGTATGCAAAATTTAATTTCGCAAATGAAAACGGGGCCCAAAAAGGGTGAGGCCCAGGCAAAGGCGTGGAAAGTGGCATGTGGATTCTGTCTGACAGTCGTAGTCACAGTCACAGTCACAGTCAGAATCACACAATTACAGTGACTGGCAAGAGTCATGGCTTGCACTTAAAATTAAAAACCCATCCCCTCTGGGCCTTCGTCCTGCCCCTGCCCCGCCCTTTGTTCGTTTTGGCATTGTCTGTCTGCAACTTTGGTCCACTCTTTTTTGCCTCACTTCCCAGTAGTTTTCCAGCCAGTCACACTTTAACAAATTAAAAATGAAAAACCTAAAGGATTTAAGGTCGACGTAAAGGAAGGATGCTGGCAAACCGGAAGGGACAGCGCAGCAGGACGACCCTGACCACGAGATTTGCCTGTCGAGGCAAGAAATATGCAAAGGACCCTGGGGAATCGCCCATAAAAAGCTCATCTAAGTTCTGAGGGTAATGTGAGAAAGGAAATTAATTTATTTAGCTTGGAATTAAACTTTGATGCTTGATTAACAGGATAATATAGCGGAGCAATTAAAAACGCCATTAAATAACTTACTCAGAGCAACTTGAATGACCTAAAGCCCATTAAGCCAAACAACACTTACCTGAAAAAAAGAACAAAATACGAGTTAGCTAAGAGTTAGTTTAAGATAGAAGGTTTCACCAAAACTAGTGAATAATTTTATGATATATTTTTTAGAAAGTGCTAACTAAGGCATCAAGAGATTTGACAGTCAACCCTCTGGAATGTTAACATCCTGTCCTCGGTCCTTCCCTTTTTGGCTGTGAACTACGATCCCGACCGCTCATCATTTATTCCGACATTTTTCCGCCAAAAAGTGTCGGAACCGAGCCAAGGCTATTCCCCAGACACTCGGAGGAGCACAAACTTTCCGACCTTTTCTCCATGTACTCGTATAGGACGCGAGCATAGATGGCAGAGGGATTTGCAGGGACATGCATGATTCATCGGATCTGGGACACGGGCCCGATGCTTTAATACGGTATTAAGTCATTTCGTTTATTATTTAAGCCACGAACTGTGGGCTGTCAAAAATGCAATCGCCATAGAGAGGGGGGTTGGCGGGCAAACAAAAAATGGAAACTCAGCAACAGCCACGGCTCGGCAGCTTGCAGCAAAATTCAATTATGGCCCCAACAGTCATGCCAACCAACAGCCATGGGCTGCGACAAGGGGCCAGGGCTCAATCAGTGGGGGGATGGCCAAATGGCGGGGTAACGAGACGGAACCGTTGTTTGCCCATAAATTGTTTGTAGTTATGTCAATAATGTGTGCTGCCAGTGCTGATGCTGCCACAGGATCTCACCGGCAGGCAGCCATCGACATTTTTTTTGCCACTGCTACTGCCTGTCGTGTGTCAATGGGAATAAATACGCGCAATAAAAAAATTGAAACGCCAAAGCATCGCAATTTTCCATGGCGATTCAGTAGAGCTACAGCACTTCCCTTTTTTTTCTTCTGTTCCAGCAACCCTTGCAAACATCCTTTTCTTACATGTGTTCATAATTTCTGCTTTTATTAACAGCAGCGAAAGGATGTGAAGAGACGCATTTGGAACACAAACAGCAAAGAAAGCAATAACGTTGTTCAAATAATGCCATAAATATTTGAAATACCTTGAGCCCACTGCGAGGGAGGTTGCACAAGTTCTGGGGCTGTGATTGAATGCTGAAAGATGAAGCTTCTACTACAAGCCCATATATAGTACCACCAAGTAGTAAGACTCACACCTATCTATTCTATGACTAAGTGACTATGACCATAAAAAATATACATCACCTGACAATTATTGCCATTAACTAATTAAGTGTCATGTCCGATGCACATTGGCCGCAAAGTACCTTCTGATTGCTCTGCTAATTGGATCACTTGAACTGTCATGTTTATTTTTCCGAAAGGAAACTATGCGGCTGAAGGTAGATGGCAATCATCTGGCTTATTAATGTAAATAGTAAACGAGATGGCTGACAGTGCATCAGGACTGGCTTCCCTCTAGTTTCGCTTCGCGCCGCCCCACTCGTCGTCATTGTGCCATGGCCACGCCGTCCCTTGAGCCAATTGTTCAATCATTGGACTAATCAACGGTAGCTAGTGGCCGTGGGGGCGGGAAACCGGAGAGGAGGGGCGTGGCTATTAGACAACTACTTAATTGGCTTTCGCTGCTTCTGCTTCTGCTGTTGTTGCTGGAAATGAAGTTAAGCGAACTGAAGTCCTGGAACAGGAGCGGGGCAATTGCATGCTCTGGAAATGCTTTCGGCGCTAATTGAATGTTTCTGGCTGATTGTTGTCGGTGGTTTTTGGATGCCACTGTTGCACATTCCACTGCCTCTGTTCGTGCTACGGAATTCCACTCGAAATTGACTTTTTGCGGCATTCTGCACTGCTAATACAGTTGCCATCTCACTTTGTGGACGATATCCTGAAAATATTTTCAGATCTCCTAGGAAGCGCAGGAGAGCTAAGCTGCCTGCAAGCGGTTGAATTCTTAACTTTATTGCAGCCATCTCGAGATGGCAGGAGTTTCGTGAGCTCTTAATAATTCAACCACATGGTGAAGGTGTCTAAAGAAGCCCATTTTGAAATCAATAGATCACTGGTGAAGTAGTTTTAACCAATAACTCTGAAAGTTTCTTTATTAAACAAGTTTTTTGCAGGCCAACTTGCAAGAAATAAATGGGTTTCTCTCAGTTGAGCCATTTGTTTCCGGAGCACATATGTATTTATTTACATATATAACGAGCCCAATCATATATTTAGGCCCTATCATCATAACTCATAGCAGATTAATGTGTCCATTCGCACAACTACAACTCACTCTGGCGGTTGGGCTCCGATCCGGAACAGTTTCCCATTTCCATACAACATCAACGTATTTTTTGTGGCATTGCCACATTACAATTCATTTATATGTGGCATGCTTTATGGCATTCTCTTGCAACGCTCGCAGCCATTAATCAGCATTAAGAGTGTCAACAACAACAGCAACAGGATGCCAGAAGGAAACAAAACTCCTTGGCTCGGCTGCTCGACTGTATGCAAAATAAAAAGCGAAAAGCTCTCATAAATAGCTGCCAAGACGTTTGGGCTGGAAGGGTGAGAAGACTCCTGCACGCGGCGGCGGAGGCGGAGGAGGGCCAGGTGAGTGGAGGACTGCGTAGTCATAAAGCAATCAGCAGGTGTTTGTCATATTCCAGGGAACAGGGCCCGCTTGTCTGTGTAATTTATTCCCCATGGCAAGTTGATAAGACTTTTCCTCCCGCCTACTTTCTCCTTTCCGCTTTCTACTTTCGCCATTGTTGTCTACTCAGCTATAAGTTTTTCATCATGGTGACGGCAGCTATTTTTTTGGGCCAGCGGGACCTCGGCGCAATGCTGCACATAAGTCTAGAGTGGAAGTTTGGGAAATGTATTGCTGCAGGAAAGTTTTTGCGAAAATTTTTACTCAAATAATACACCTTTAAAGTTCTCATTCAAAAAAAAAAAGTATGAAATAAAATAACATATTCCTCTTTGATGTATATACCTAAATAAATATTCTTTTCATAAAATTTAGAGTCCTAAGAAAAATGTATCTTTAAAAACATTCCTATCCCCCTTGCGGCCTCACCAAGAACTACAGGAAACAGAATCCCCACAAAATTATTAAACTTTTTCGTTCAAAGTTATCCACGCTGACCGAAACCTTTTGTTTGAAATGTTTTGCATTTAAATGAAATTGAATAAACCGCTAATCCAATTCAGAGAGCCCCGGGGGTCATGGACTCTGGGGCAGGCGCAAACAAAGGTTAAAACCAGACGTGGCCAAAAACCGAAAGCAGCCGTTGCCACTTCCATTTCCACTTCCTGCCGTTCCCATTTCCCATCAGTGTGCTAGGGAGTGGGGTGGGGAGTGTGTGTGTGGTCTATAATGGTAATTAATTCGCATGCTATTTTGGAGTTTGCCTGGCCAATTGCAAAGCCAACGCATTCCACTGCTTTCTGCTCTCCGCTCGACGAAAACCGCAGAATTGTCAAGCGTTCTCCGGGCTGTCATGTGGAAATCGCATCCAACGCCAGCGCGTGTGCCTAATGAGCCAGTAGGTCGAGATGCCCGCAAGGGTTTTCCACTTATCCGAGATGGCTCTCCGCGTCCGCGTCCAAGAGCATTTCATTTCGGTAAGTTAATCAAGCTTTTGTCCGATTTTGCCAAGAAGCTGACAAGGATCTGAGCATCCTGGTAAAGTCAATGATTTGGCAAAGCTGATGATGAACCAGCAGGATTTCAGACACCATACATCATTTTAGAAGCAAAAGCAGTTAGGATCCAGGTACTTTAATATTAAAATGAATTGAAAACTTTAATCAGCCATTCAAAAGCAATTCACTTTCCGATTTTTTTTATGGAAGTCAATCAGCAATCATGTTAATTAAGTCCACAGGAAAAATAATAGACTATTGCAACAATTTTAAACGCGGGAACTGAAAAAATATCCTCTCTAAACTGAAGAATCGAATTACAATTACGTTTTTTGCTTCAATATGAAGCACAAAGGAAAATGGTATTTTTCGGTTGATTTATTGGCAATCAAAAATTGATTGCATTGATGTACCTACGGAGAGTACATAAATGGAAATAAATCTGTTGATATAATCGCAAATAAACAATATTTATGCGCGTTGTATGATGATATACCCAAGGTACCGAAATCCGAATGCAACAAGGATCTGAAGGGAACAAAATGCAGTCGCCGGGTCCCCATAACAACGCACAATAAACCGCAAGCGAAATGTCGAGATAGGGTCCTGGTGGGTCGGAGAACATAAACCGCCGGGTCGCGGCACTAAAATATGAAATGCCATAAAGATATATTCCAGAACAAGGGACCCTAAACCCAAACAGCCACAAAAGCAACATAATTTTCCACATGAAATGCCCTGCAAAGCGTTTCCCATATTTTGTAGCCCAGTGTCTCGTTCTGTATTATTTATACAGCACATATCCGTGGAAAAAAACAACGGGGCCAGCAAATAAATTAAGGAGAGATGAGATTTATGGGCAGCTGCGAAAGGAGTTTCCAAGTGGAGCGAACTGAAATTCATTTTCCCAGTCTGCGATGCAAAGTGAAAGTTTCTCCTGGGGCCACCTGAGCGCAATGGATACTCCAGGCCAGAGAGCAGGAGGTGCCAAAGTTTTTCTGCAGAGGAGCTGGGGCTGGGGCTGGGGCCGAAAACCTCAGCCTGGCCGCATGCCACGCCGCCGGGTGTTGCTGCTCCTGCCCAAACATTAAGGTGAAATGTATGCGCCCCCAGCTATGCAACATTTTGTCTACGAGCCCCGAAAGGCCAACACGGGAACACACAGGACAGATGAAACAGAACGGAACGAAAGGAAATTGTGGGCAGGGGCATGTCACGCACGATGGTTTCAGTGGTGCCCCCAAAAACACAGATACTCACTCACCCGCCCACTGGCAAGGACAACCGCGCACACACACGGACGTCTATCAATCAAGGGATGCAGGAAAACCGGAGGGAGAGTATGGTTTCGGCTTCCACTTCGTCGTTACGTTGGCTGCAACAAATCGCCGTAATGTGCGGTGTTTGCTGCACTTAACGAGTACATTCTTCAACCACCCACTGTCCCACAGCCCATTCGGTACCCACTTTCGTGGTCAGACTTGTGCAACGGCGCCCATCAATCATGAGAGCCTCGAAACCGCTCTCAAAATTTAATTGACTTTGATTTTGCAAAGTTTGATGCAACACATGCCATGGAAGATGTGTGGGTGACAATCGCCCCGTTTGTGTGTGCGACTAATGGCTGTCTAATTTGCCTCACTTTGGCCATCTATCGCATAGATGCTGTCGAAATAGACGATAAACTATCTCGAATAAACAAAAACAAACAAAACAAACAATTTCAGTGGCTTTTGACGGCTCTTGCCACAATTTATAATGGAAATTGCAAGCCGTAAATTTTGAAATTCAACATTTGCGGTCCAAATGTCATAGTTTTTCACATAATTTATGAGTAGATTGCTTGTTAGTTTGGTTTGGCTTGGATTAAGCCATACTCTTTCAGTTAGTACACAGACTGACGTAATTACTATTCAAATTTTTTAAATGCATTTTTGAAACTCAGCAACATAATTCCCAATCGGATTTCAACTGCCAGCCCTGGATTCTGTTGGCAGCTTCACAGTATTCGCTTTTTGATTAACACCTCCAAATTAAAAGCCAACGTGACTCATCTCGACGTGTTGCAAATTAGTAAACAGAATCTCGACTGCACATTGGCGGCATAGGCGGGGGCGGTCAGTGGGCTGGTGGCGGTGTTGGGCGCTGTAGCTGGAGGCGTGGTAACCGCCTCTAAAGTCGGGTGTTAAATAATTTATGAAAGCCGTTGCCGGCGCCCAGCAGCATACACATTTGAAGCCAGTTTGAGCCACATTAAGTCCACAGATGAGCCAACAAGCTTGCTTGGAGGCAGAGAAAGATGGAGATGGCGCGAAAGAGAGAGTCGGGGCAAATACAGCAGGTTCACTGTGGGGCGATTAATTATTCATAATTAGCTGCTGACTAAATGTTTAACTAAATCAGAGGATGTCTGGTCCCAGCTCAGCGTCCTCCTCAGCGGGGTGTTTATTTAAAAAATGACATTAGAAACGCAATCCTCGAAGCGAGGAGGGGCCGGGGGCAGCCAGGACAGTCAGGATATTTGCCTTTGGGCTCAGAGCTAAATTAAAAGCCGGTCATTAAACAGGGGGCAATGTTAATTATGATTTATGCAGCTGTACCGGGCTGGAAGGTTTTTAAATAAAATATCAGAGTCTGCGATTAGTTGGTTGGGGTGTTACCAGAAAGATAAACAGGCCTAAACACTAAACATAACTAGGAATTTAAGCCTCAAGGGTCTCATTTCTAATTTGTAAAGTTCTATTAATTTTTACCTTTTCTGGGTCTCCGAAGTAGAAAAGTTTTCTTAAATGGCAATGGGGAACTTCAAAGAAACGGAATCTATCTGAAATGGTTCACTTTCTCGAAGAAATTGAACTGAACACCACAAGTTCCTCCACTTGTCCATTATGTCCTTTGTTCGTTTCATTGAATTGGTAATGAAAGTTTGGCTTGCCAGTTGAATGAAAGAACAGCCTTCAGAATTAATTGCCAGGACAGGAATTTCTCATTCAGCAAATCCAATTTACCGACGGCAGCCATTCCTCCTCTCGTCCTTTCGCACCTTGAGCCTTGTGGCCAGAACCAGGATAAACCATTCAGGACTCGCTGCCCGAGTCATTTCTTGTAGCAAAGTGATATTTTCACTTGACGTTCTTGCCACCCTTTGGGGTGGCACCGAGGTGGTGCAAGACGAGGGGGGGCTGAAGGGTGTTCCCCTGTATGTCTAGCCGCCGTCTACACAAACACTCGGATAACCAACCGCACACCCGGACAGGACACACTCACATACCCGAGAAGGAGAAAGGGAAGTGACTCCTGAGACGACGCAGATGTTGTCATTTGACAAAAGCAAAGGCAACTCAGCGAACAAACTTAGTTTTGTGTAAATATTTAGCCAACAAGCTAGAAGCTGACAGGGGGCTAGGAGCGAGGCTAAAGACTAGACTCAGGTGTGTGCGAATATTTTTTTGGTAAGTAACTTGAAAACTTTTCCAGTCTCATGTCTAGACAAGATAGAATTTTTAATTCCAACATAGGGGGGCTCATAGGTCACTCACACTCACTGTACACTTTTGTTTTGAATTTATATTTACTTCGAGACAATTTATTTTTACAAAGTTTCTCACTTGACATTTTTAATTATTTTTTAGAATTTTACTCACTCTGCTATGGATTTAGATAACGGCCAGCGCTCCATCGAGGCCTGATATTTCATATTCTCGATTTGCTTCTTTAATGCGTCCCGATCCATGTTTTGTAGAGCACTGGGATCCATGGCGGCTAAAATTTATCCACATACCACCCCTGCAAAGATACGAAATGTGCGAGAGAGCGTGAGAGAGTGTTGCGATGCGGCTAAAAGGAGGGAGAGAGCTGCCATAAAAGCTGCACAGCTTTCTCCGGCTCTTTTTCACTCTTGAACTGTTTGTTGTGTGCTAATTTGGCCCATTCCGGCCAAGGGGGTGGAAGTTGCGGGGAGTTGGACAGGGTGATTGAGCGGCGGAATCGAGCAAGTTCATGCACCCTGTATCCCCAAGAAACAGTTCCCGGTCCCAGTCAGCGGCCCAATTGAGCGGCGTTTGCGCAGAGCATGCATAACAAATCAATACAGAGAGAAAGTCGGAGAATTAGAAAGAAGAGAGTGGTGTTAACAGTGCCGCCTGAAAGGCTGCCATAAACTCTGTTGACTTTTCCGCAAAAGCCACCAGCCCCACAACCCCTGCGAATGGAAAACATTTGTTTACAAGCGAAAAGAATAAAGAAGGCCCAGTGCAGTGCAGAAAAGGGCGCGTCCCGTCAACAAAACTCCAAAAAATGCAAATGACGACCCCCCTTTTAGCCGCCCATTGTTGGCCAGTTTCAGCCGGCTTATGTGTGGTAATTTATGAATGTTTTCCCGTCGCCGCGTGTTTACCCAGTTAAAGGCGCTTCTTTTTTGGCAACCATAAATATCAGCCGGAAGAGGGCGTGCGCCGTCGGGTGCTCGGGGGTGCGGACGACCAAGAAGCATTTTGCGTGTCCTTAGACAATTAGTTTTTGCTGTTTACACTTTCGGCCGGCATTAAAGAGAGCCTTGGGGGTGGTTTCGGACACCGATGAAGATAATGGGTGAGATAAAAGGCAAAAGTTCAGATACTTGGGGATGATAAATTAAGAGGATGCGGAATTGGTTAACCAAGCAAATGACACCGAGAAGTGTACATATTTTCCAAAATGGTTAATGGTTAAAAATTAACAGGTTAAGCTCAAGGAAAATTATACAAAAATAATAGTGTCATTTAATTATCAGTTTTATTTTATTTTTAAGTTAAATATTTAGAATGTCAAATTTTAGGCAAGGAAGCCCTGTTAACTTTGTAGACCTGTACAGTAACAAGCCTCTGTTAACTAACAGCACAAGCGAGGACACAAACCTCTTAGCTTAACAGCATGTCCTTTTATTGCATGCTAGAATTCTAACTCTGATAAAAGGTTCTGGCAAACTTAAAGACTGAAATATAAGCAACATGAGGTTTCTTATCCATTTCATATAAAGACATAAAAGCAACGAGCCCGAAACTCATCGGGACACAATCAAAAACTAATACAAAACACAAATAAAAAGCCGCAAAAACACCAAATGACTCTGCAAAGGAGGAGTGCCTTGACATGGGCCACCACAAATAGCAAGGATATAAAAAGAAAAAGGCAGTAGTGGCAGGAGAAGGAGCAGGAACAGGAGCCAAAGCTGAGGCAGGACCTGCCCTGACCTAAACCCAGTGAAGCGACTCAGGACGAAACATGACAGCTAAAGGATGATGAGGCGATGAGGAGCAGGACACCGATGCACAGCTGACGCTTTTGTAGGTGTAACTTTAAATACAAAAAGGACGAACTGGTCAACGCCTGACCACGCCTACGTCCTCCTCGCCTTTCCTGCCTCTTTTCTGTCCCCTGTCCAGTTTGATACATCATTTTTTGTCGCTTCGCTGGGCAACTTTGACACAGGTCCTGTGTCCATTGTCCCCGGTCCACTTTCGCCGGCTTGTTTGCATCTCTTCCGCAGCCAAGTCCTTTTCACAGCTGTCAGGCTGCTAAAGGATTTTGTGCTTTAACCCAATCTGCTACCGCCACTTTCCCAGCCTTGGCGCAAAGTTGTCTGTCGCCCCGAAACCGGCAGGTTGTCTGAAATTTTTGTTTTCCGGAAAAGCTTAAAGCCGAGAATCCAGGTTCTAGGACCAGGGACCCACTTCTGGTTGTACTTTTGGCCAAATGTGTTAATGGCAAAATTGTTGTAAAACAGCTCAGATTTAATATAGCCGAAGTGCTGGTCATGTGGATTATGGGACGGGGGGAGGGAAGTTGTGTCCTATGTCCCTTCGCTGACCTGCCCAGCATGTCCTGGCACATGTTGACAGCAGTGACCAGCAGTAACACTAAAAGCTTTAAAGTTGGTTTAATTAAAACTTTCCAAAGCTGTTCCTGCCAAGGGATTCGAAAAAGGCAGCAAAAGGAGTGATAGTGCAAATGTTTCTAACTATTTCGGGACTCCAAAAAAAAAATTCAAAACCAAATGAAAAGTTTTCAGTTAATTGATGGGTGACTCTTACCAGATCAAAGGGCTTTTCGAAGAGAATATTACAAGGATAATGCAAGGGCTATATTTTAGGCAACCTACAGGATCTAATAAAATAGCTACAAGCCCTTTCCTTCAATAATTGGTTTTGATAAGAGACAGAAGTAAAAACTTTATGACATTTTGAAGAACCAACCATGCATTTTTGTCTCACATAGCATTTCGTATATTCTATTACAAAAATCCTTCCATTATGGTTCTCAGAGTGCACATTTCGTGTAAAAATGCCAATGAATTTTCCTCATTCCCGAGATGCTTAAGCCACCAACTAATCCCCGGCATTATCGTGGCCACTGCCGAGGGGAAGCTTAGATTCCCTTTTCCCCTCGGGGTCTCATTTAACCTCGATGGAAAATCTTCAACGTGAAACTAAACTAATTGCTAGAAGCTATTGCCGCCATTGACTGGTCCCCCTCCCAAGAGCCCCTTTGAGCCACCATTTTGCGGGTATCCTGAAACAGAATATGAAGGCCATGCGCCATTAAGCACACGATGCAGCAGAAGGAAGCCGAACCGAGCTGAACTCGACTGAAAAAGTAGCAGAAATTTGTCTGCCAGCGAAGGAGGTGAGCCGGGCGGGGTGGGGAAGCCAGCATGCAACGGACATAAATCGTTAGCAAAATGTTTTTGGCGGTTACAAGCGGCAGCCACTAACCAAAGAGGTTCCCGTTGCCCCATCCTGGTCCTTACGCTCAAGTGTTTCGCGTGTGTGTCAACAGGCGTTCAAGTTTTTTGACACCTTCCCCATGCCGAGAAGCCCCTTTCTAAAAAACGAAAAAAAAACGAAAATCACCAAACCAGGACCTTCCCCTCATAAAGCACTGACTCTCTGGAAGCGACAAGGACAACTGTGACAAGTCAAGTGATGCCCTTTCTGAGCCGAAAACAAATTGTCAAGCGTCTGTTGGAGAAGTTCCTCAATCTGGATACACCACAAACACATAATACACTGGTACTCGTATGTAAGTATCCATTTTCTTGTTAATAGATACCCCGACCTCTAACAAAATGGGTTCTAGCATTTTTCCAGCAATTTGGGCACTGTCCCTGCAATATTGTTACAATAATTGGCATTAGCTGGAATGTCCTTAGGATCGACAGGGATGTTGGCTGGATGGCCTTTATTTTTGGGTGCTGGGTGCGAGAAACGATTTCAGCTTGTTAGCTTAATTTTAAATGCGGAAACTTTTTACTTGGCCCAAAATACTTTGGGGCACACTTTCATTGTTGGCCAAGGAATTGTGAGGTGAGCAGAATTCCAAAGAATTTGCTAGAAAGCAGAAAATGTGTAAAGAAGAATTAACATATATAAGGAGAAGCAGGCTGGTCTAATTGGATGGGAAGGAATTTACGTGGGTGTACTTTTTAGGCTTTTTAACTTTGTTAACATTTCAATGCCTGAGGAATGGCTTTAAGTTTAAGACACAAAATATCTCGAAAAGCATTTAATTTTAAGCTATTTGTTGGGCAAATCCTATTTGTTGTGCAAATCTGATACTGCCAAGTAATTTTCATTTAATTATAACTTCCAAGTTGGCAAAAGTTAGAGATCTGATAGTCAAATTCAAAGTAATCCAAACATGGCAAAAACAAATATTTATCCAGTCATTAGCGACGTTTCATTCGGTTACCTTTTAGCGGCTGCAGACACTTCAACAAACTAACACTAAACTGAAACAAAAACTAGAAATGCACTGAAAAAAACTCTGAAAGAAATATGAAAAAAATTGTATAAACATTCTTTGTGATTCCTCAAGTAGTTTTTACTAAAAATTAAAATGTTTTAAATTTATCCTTTAGCTTCTAAATAAATATATTTTAAACTCATAAAAAAATGTCTTACTGTAGCTGCCATGGCGATACCCAATGGGTAGCAACAATTTGTCGCAAGGAACTTTCAACTGCCAAACTTTTTCCAAAGGGATTTCGGCGGTGCGGTGCGGTGCGGTGCGAAGTTGTGACAGAAACTAACAAGAACCGCAAACAAGCAGCTAAACTATGATTTGTTGGTGCCGCGATGAAGTGCCAGGACCGCCAACAAGGACGACCAACCAGCCCGCACATTTTGCTAAATCAATTTGCAGTGCTAAATAATTAAAATAGGGCATCATACCGCTTGGGATTGGGGCTACGCAATCTGTTGCCCTTTGTGTGCGATGCGGTGCGGTGCGTTAGCCTGGCTTATTAGTGAGCTTAGAATGCGTTAAATTATGGCCAACGGTTTCAAATTTACACATGCTCAGGGTGCGTGTCCGTTGGTGTGTGTTTATTCAGGAACCACATTCGCTCTGGCACGCACCACACGGCGTATGCGTGATTTATGCTCAACTTCTCCCCAATGATCGTCTCTGGGCCAGCGTCCTAATGAGAATTTCATAGCATCACTTAGTGTAAAATTTCACCTTAAAGCCAGCAGCAGCGTATCTTGAATACTTGGCTCACTTTTTCTCTCTAAAAATCGCATAAATCAAACGATCCGAACAGAGCGTCAGGACCAGGGGCTATTAAATTTACGACCCCGACCTGGAAAAAAGCATCGGAGATGGGAAATGAAGAAGTATCGTTTTTTAGCCCTATCATTGGCGCTCTGTTTGTTTATCCGACAGCCTTGTTTGTTAGTCTGCTGTGTTGATGCCAAGTTCAAAAAAAGAAAACAGAACAAAAACAAAAAAAAGACAAACACAAAAGCCTGGCTACAAAAATGCAATTAAAAGCATTTCATGTGACAATTCAGTTACTATCCCTCTTTGTTTAGTGACTCTTTGCTCGGTTGCCACTGTTTACCTGGCTTCAGAGCTTGGCTGGCCTATGGCACCAATATCCAGGTAATGGGCAGGAGGCTTTTCCACTTTTATTTGCCACTGGTCCTGGCAGGTGAATCTCTTTCCAAAGCCAGTGATGAATTGTTGGGCAAAGGGTGGGAGCTACTCGAGGAACTAGTGATAGATGTTAACTGCATTACACAAGGCAGTCGAAAGGAAACTGAAGGACTAATTGCAACAGACAAAGTGCTTTTTCACTTTTAAAATGTCTCAAAACAAAGAACTTGGTCTAGCATTTTTCGGGTTTTCTAAATTGTCTCCGACAAAAGAGGTTTTTATACGAAATATCCATCCATGTATCCCCCAAATACTAAAAGCAATTATCTTGCAAATTTTGTACTAAAGATGCAACCTCATTGCCGGCACCCCACATGCCCAGACGTACATGGCCCAGAACATTCCGGCCGGAATGCGAGCCGGAAAGAGCCACTGGGGAGCCATCACACGGCAGTTGCCTAGAGCAGCTGCAAAGCAACTAAAAATATAACTTGAGACAAAATTAAATGCAGAGGCAGGCAGGAGGGGAGAAGCCGGTGGGGAGCAGAAAACAAAAACCTCCATTAAATTTGCATTAAAATATTCAATTTAGAGTATACTGAGGACCACAGCATCGAAGGAAGAATAAGGAACCAGGACGAGCTCATTTGCACATTCAACAAGGAGTTGCTTCTGTGGCCGGGCTCTCCGCCTGCAGCCCCCTGCTGCCCGGGAATACCCGCTTTTGATCCTGCTCCTTGAGAGCATCAAAGGCTGACTACCAACGGATGACACGAAGGCAACTTTGATGGGATGACACATGCTGCTCAGTTGGCTGCTGGCTCCCTGCTTTCTTCCCTCCTTACCGTCCCGGCCTCCTCCGACGCCTTCTTTTATGCTTTAATTATTTGCAGCATGCGAAGTTAAAACCCACATACACACACACCAGCCCGGTCGCACACCCGCACACACTGGCAATCTGGCAAACATTGGGCAAGGTATTAAGTTGTAAATATGTAGAGGCGTTCACAGCTGCGGAGAGTTCCTCATTCATTTGGGCCCGTTCCCTTTAAAATTCTGTGGAGGGTATTGCATTGAGTGTCTTTGTTCCATTGTTTGATTGATGATGAATTTATTATTTGGTTGAAAATAAATTACAATTTTAATGAAATCTGTTATTTCAAACCAAATTATTGAATATATTAAATACTGCAGTTCTTTTTTGAGAGAACTAAAAATCGGACTAGCTTATAAAATTTTTATTTTAAAACAGCCAGAAAAAATACTTAACCCGTTTTTGTTTCTCCGGATTTAAATATACATAAATATACACACTTTTTTTCAGGGACTTTAATTGTTATAAGTTTCATAATAAAAATCAAAAATTATCATTATTTTCTGAGTTTTATTTTTTGATCAAACAATAATGACAAAAAAATTGGTTAAATTTATGGGGAAATGCAGAGATATTTTTAAAGCATTCTTAGACAGTAAATCCCTGAATTTAAACAAAAAAAATATTTTAGGTCATTTTAGGATATCACATAGTTGTTAAACCCAACAGTTAGTTTTTACATGTTCCCTGCCCACTCAGGCCCCTCCCCGTGGCCTTAGTTTGTTGCGTATGTCAAAAATGAATTACATTGCAGACTGCAGCTTGGTTTCTGCATCTGTGTCTGTTCCTGTACCCCGTGCAAGGATGCCTGCTGGGTGTGTGTGTGTGTCTGCATATTTAAGTGCGCCACAAAGTATGCAGCAAAGTACAACAAACAGCTGCGCGGTTGCTGGTTACTCTTCGGATTTGGATGTGTTTTTCTTGCCAACGAACACACGCACAGAGACAGCGTAATAATACACCCACACAACCTTATATACACACACTTATGTACCCGAATACCCCGACCACATACACACATGTAGTTAGAGGGCCATTTAGTGGGTGGTCTGCCGGCTGCCGTCGAGCGCTTAGTTTTAAATCCGATACAATTTACTTAAAGCTTCAGCCATAAATTTAGCAAATCGCCCACACACATACATGCATTGTGTCAAGTGCGACAGAGATAGGGCACTCAACGAGAGGGAGATATATGAAGCAACTGGCAATGAACAGTCTTTTGATTAGAGTTTAGAGCCAAAGGATGCTTGAAAAAGCAGTTTGTGGATTTTTAATTGAGTGCACCATGAATTTGAAACAAAAAAGCATAAGTCCGAGCTTAGCCATGAGTGTGTTCAGCTTGTTTCTTGTATAACAAAGGTTTGATTATTTTAAAAGCTTTAAAAGAAAGGACTAAGAAGAGCATTGCCGCCAATTAGTTGGAATTATATAATTTAAATTTGTTAACAAAAGTTCGTTCGGTAAACAAATAACTCACAATTTCATTTGAATTCTTTAAATGGGTTCTGAACCACAGCCATTAATTTCTATTAATTAGACGAATTTCTCAAGCGGTATGCAAATTTTTACTTCGATTTGGCATTGCCTTGCAATCAAATTTCAACTGTCGAGTGAGGTGCTCCCTTCACGTGTCCAGTCACCCTCATCAATCCCATTCAGCCAGTCAATCACGCACAATTCAATTGAAATGATTGCACAAAAACGAGGCCACACCCCACAAGCCATGAAGAAAGAACTCACTTGTTGCCCAGCAACATTTAATCAAATCAATTCTTCCTCTTTACACATGTTTCAAATGCTGGCCGCCAAGCTCCCGACTTCCTTCTATGCAAATCCATTGTGACAGCAGCGCAAGGGACGGGAACAGCGTAATAGAGAGAGATAGAGGGAGAGACAGGGCAAAAAATCTAATTGAATTTAGTTTACGGCAGTTTTTCGGCCCTTGGCCAAATGGCCAACCCAACGACTCCTAGCCCCCTCCTCCCGATAAATGCGAGTAAAACTGAAAATTGGAACAACCGAAAAGCGCAGCGCTGCTGGGGTGGGTCGAGGGGGTGCTGGGGGAAGTAGGGGGTCAGGGTTAGTACTGTGGGGGTGATGTGGGTTTGATATAGTGCCAAGCAATGCCACGGCAACGATGTCGAGGCATCCATAGAAATGCCAAGTTGCATTATCCGGATGGTTTGGCGGGGACCGGGATTGGCGCCTTTGTCTGGCATTTTTGTTAACAGAAGAGCCATTCCCCTTCCCCGCATTCCGTACCTCATCCTTCGGACCATCAACCTGGCCGGGCCATGGCTGAATGACGACGCAAATAATTGAATGGGCGATCAATAGGTGAACAAGTCCGGACTCCGGCCAGCAAGCCAGCAAGCCAACAGGCCAGCAAAGTAAGTTCAAAACGCGAGTCAAAAGAGGCGGAAAAAATACACCCTCCGTTTAATTGAATTATTCGAGCTGCACTGGACTGAAAACACAGTTGGCCAAAGTGAACTCCCATTGGGCTTTGGCTTTTTTACGGGCAGTCGAGATTTGCTAATGAATGGAGTTTTTCATGGTCTGCTCTTGTTAGAGTTAACCATTTTGGGATTAAATGATTTGTCTATTGAGTGACGCAGCACTTGAATAATAGTCATTGAATGTTTTCAAGAGATCGGTCGAAGCTCCGTGTCATTGACAATCGTTTAATCCATTTCACCTTGTCACCTGCCAAACACCTTGTCACAAAATGTTTAACACGTACGCATAGGTTCCGGGCACCATCCATCAATTTTCCAATCAAAGAAATACGCACACACACAGAAACAATTTGCATGAACACTTTGGCAGCCATTTATTTGCCAACTCAGTAGGTCAGGCGGGGAGAGGGCAGGAAGAAATGAATGAATTTCAGGAGGACTTAATCACCTGCCGTCGGATGGAGCTCAATGAGGCCTTGGGGATGTTTAAATAAATCCAAAGTGCAATTACAGCTGAGAAAATCGAAGCAACTTCTGTGTCAGCCAGCAAACTATTAACCCGTGATTGCAACACCTCCACCCCCCCCATGTCGACACCAACACCCCGCACAATAAACGCTACGCTTCCAACCAATGCAAGCCCCCGGCTGCAGGCAGAAGAGCAATTCAATATACTTCGATAGCATTTCAAATCCAATCAAATCGAAACTGGCATCAATTTTTCATGGCCATCGGATGCGAGGAGAGTCAGAGTCGAGAGCGGCGGCGACGGCAACTCCGATAGCAATGAAAAATTATGAGCCATGTGGCAGTAACGGCCAACAGACACAACAAAAATAACAACTGAAGCTGCAGCATTAAGCATAAAAGTGGCAGGACCCTTTCTGGATATTCAGACTTTCCCCCTAGCCCCCTCTAAAATCCTTCACAACCAAACGAGGTCGAAGGCGGGGTGTTGCGGAATCTAAATGGAATCTCCATCCGCAGCTGAAGCCAATAGCCAAGTGGCCATTGATGCGTTAAATAAAAAGTTCAACTAAATATTTTTCAAAGCAAAAACAAAAGCAGCTACGTGCTATGGGATAAGGGGAGCCTTTTTCTGAGTGGGCGTGGCTGGGGTGAGGGTACGGCAGAAGTAATGCAAAGTTTGCTCAGGAGAACGAACTTGAGCAAATAAGCAATAAGACAACAACTAACAAGTGAAAACTCTCAGCTTAGTCGGGCACTAAGCCCTGGGGGATACCCTGGTTTTAGGGAATTTTGGCTATTTATTGAAATTGAATCTTAGCTTAAGGCTGAGGTCCTATAAGTTTATTTGTTACATTTAATAATGGTATATTCCAACAGAACTTATTTTTTCTACAAAACTTATTTTTTCGCAAATTCTACAAGAAAACCAACTGCACACACTGCGTATACGTAATTATATTTATGGGTCTTCGTTTTAAACATTTTCACATTCATAAAGATCATAAAGATTTTAAGCGTGAATGTAAAATATTTCTTAAACCACAAGCATAGATATATATTTTTTTTAATCACCTGTGCGTATACGCAATATAAATAAATGTGTCTTTAAACTAATACAAATAATATCAAATAAATTCATAATAATCATATACATCCACACTGATCAAGCTGAATATTGATCCTTTGTAAAGCCCTGAATATCTTTTATTATTATGTTACAGCCCCTCCGAGACATTATTTTACAGGGTAAACTAGCGAGAAACTGTTGCCCGTCCCTCTAAACAAAATCAAACCGCCCCATTCCCCCAAAAGTTGGTCGATGGCATCCTTCGGCCCTAGAGCCCCACGCCCCCGCCCCGCTCTCGACACCGCTTGTCAGCTTCTATCCCTGGGCCAGGACACGTACACAAACATTTCATGGTTCAATAAATTTTCTGCCGAGCGTACCGGAAACTTTGCGAAAAATACATTGGGAAAATGCTCGTCGCTGCAATGTGGAAGGCAAAGAAATTATCTGTGGACCAGAACCTGCCTCCCACACATAGATACAGACACAGACACACGCATGCAGGAGGCACTCACACAGACAAACCACCTGCACACATTTGGGAAGAAATAAAATGCACAAGTATGCGAACGTCGACTCGTATAATTTTGTAGCCGACTTTTTTTCTTCCTTCCTATTCCCAGTTACAATCATTTTTTTTCTCTGGCATTTTTGCAATTTTTATTTGCTGCAATTTCTGGGTTTTTCCGCTTGCCATTTTCCGCCACGCCCCCTGATTATGTATTTTGGCCTACTTCGCTGGGCGTTGATGCTAAATTATGCCGTTATTATCCTTTTTTTTGCACACTCCCAGTTTTGCACCTTCGGTCGCCCAGGCAATTGGTTATGCATGTCGGAGTCTAGTTGCTTTTGGCCCCAAACGGGAGCGAGGCATGTTGGCTGGTTGGGGATTCTTTTAATATGTTGCAAAAATAGCAATTAAAAATGCAGCTGAGAGGAAAAGCAGGCAAATAGCAAGGGTCTCACTGAAAAGTAATTTATGGCTTTAATTAGAGTAAAGTGAAAACAGAAGCGATAATGCTCTAAAGTCTGCCAGAAAACCAAATACAGATACTTTCGGTAATTGAATTTAATAGTTGAGTAGAAATAATATAACTCTTTAAGCCCCTAAAAGCTTCTTTAAAGGTGAATGTAGTTCTACCATTCAATAACATTCTAATGCATTTATGAATGAACTTTACCTTCGAACAAATTCTGGTGCCATTTCGCCCCCAACGAGAAAGAAAAATAAAACCCTTCGCCCTTCGGCCATTCAACATTTATCGAGAACCCGCACATGATTGTTTGCTTTGCCCAGAGAGGTGGTCATTAAATATTTTATTATTACATTTTCTAATAGTTGGTTAAAGGAAGAATAGAAAGCATGCCACGAAATGTCGCAATAGGAGTCGTCTGGGGTTGTAAAATTAAATTTATCATGCTTCTGCTACGGTGCACTCTGGCCAGACAGAGACAGCGGGACAAAGCGGGAAGGAGACAGCGCGCACGGGAACCGGAAGGCGGATGGAGGGAGCAAATTTTGTGCCTGCACTTCCGCTTACAGGCACATTTGTGGAACGTGGGTGGGTCAGTGGGTGAAGGTGGTAGTGGTGGCCAACCAGATGGTGGTGGCAGTAGTTGGATTTCAGTCTCGGGTCGTGTGTTATTTATAATGCGACACACCAACTGAACAACACGACTTTATTTACGAGCTAAGCCTCAAAATTTCACATTCCCACAAATTAAGGCCATATTTGCGGGAAGTTTTATAGGCTTTTCACTGGGTTGGGTGGGAAAAATGTGCCCTATCATTTACAGAATAAAGCTTTTTAATGGGTTTTTTGTTTTTAAGGGACAAGAAGTGCTAGTATCTTTTTACATCGTGTACAAAACATAATAAATTTAATTTTATTTCAAATATGTGTCTATAATATAACTAAAGACATTTATTATGATATAATTAATATTCTTGACGTGTTTTTAGCCCATTCCAAGCACAACTGAAAACACCACTAATTAGTGGCGCACTTTAAGTCGCAACAACCGCACTCGCTTCCCCCCTGCCTCTTTTCTACGCCCCTCTTTTTCCCTCTCCTCGTAGAACCTCTCGGGAAAGTCTGAAACTAATGCACGCCAATTTTCAATACAGAAAATCGAACTTTGAAGTGGACGCCTCGCGTCTGTGTGCCTCGCGTTGCGTTGAGTTCGCCGAGGGGCGTTATTCAGTGGATATTGGCAGCAGGGAGGTGGGTGGTGCTCGACAGAGAGTGGAGGCATACCGGGGATCTGCAGCCGGCACTTGGCGTGCATTTCTATTTTGCTTGGCCAAAAACTCTTGAAACTATTATCGATGAGGCGCTCGCTCACTGGGTAGGTTATTTCAAAGTGGACGAGGGCGTCACTGACACCGTCAACAAAACTGGATACCCGGGGGCTAAGCAAGAGGATAACACTAACCAAAAATATTTCATTTTTTACATTTAAAAATGCTAATACGTTTTTTTTAATCATATTACAAGTTTGTGCCTTTTCCCAAAATCATACGTTTTTTTAATCATATTACAAGTTTGTGCCTTTTCCCAAAAACGTAATATTTCATTCTTTATATATTGCATTCTTATGCATCTAAATTTAAAGCTTTTTAAAATCATTGTAAGATCTACAACGCACTGATTAGCCTTTAGTAGCTTGAATTTTTTTTAGTGTAAGCCCTATTGAAAACTTCAATAACGGCGATGGCAACGAACGCGTTTTGTGCGTGTTAAAGCACATAGAAAATTTATAAAAAAAAAAAACTATGTATATATATATATATATATGAAAATATCCTTGCAACTTAAATGGGTGAAAACGTAGGGCTGCCAGTCCAGCACTTTACCACTTTTTATGCCTGGCGATAAATTAAAATTTTTATTAACATACTTTCTCCGGCAAAATGAAGGAAAAAAGGGAAAAAGTAGTGGCAAGAACAGGACTCGCGGACCAAAAACGTCAACTTGTCCGGCGCTTGTCGGCGATTCCGTGGGACGTAGTGGGGAATAGGTAGAGAGCTCTTTATGACTTTTGCAAACGCACGCTAAAACTGACCCCCGCAGTAGTGCCCAGTTCTGCCACCCAACTTGCCCCAAGTGAAGCCACCGTCCAAGCTACAGCAGCCTTTACAATTATAATTTGTTGATGCTGGCGGAACCTCAGCAACTGCATTTTTTTCATCATGGGCACTCCGGGCACTGGCAGTGGCAGTGGCCACAAGAGGGGCAAGGGGGTGCGGGGCCGGGATTGGTAGCCTGCCGCATTATCTATGCATTATTGTTAGTCGGCCATTGGCCATCTGCCGCCTGCCTTCTCAGCACAAAATAATATTCTATTAAATTATGTATACGTTTTGTCGGGAGATTTTGTAAAGTGAATATTCCACTTCTTGCCCTGGATGGATGCCAGCGAAAGGATAAAAAGATATGATATTGAAATGGGATGAGATTACCCTCATACATAAGAAATATTTGAAATTTAAGACTCAGAATGAAATTGTAACAGCAGAGCCGGTGTACTCTAATATTAAATCTATATATCTATAAATCTATATCAAATCTTCTCTCTGATATTTTTCGATAATTTGCATTTTAATTTGCATTCCCACCGGACTAGCCCTTTCATTTAAAATGACATGAATTATTATTTATTAGAGCAAGCCGAAAAAACCAAGTCTGGAATAAACAAGTTTTTTTAGTTTTTACATTTTGCGCGTTTAATTAAATATTTAATGAAGCATACATAATTCCGGGGGCGTGCTTAAAACGTGGACAATGGACGCAAATGGACGAAATCCAAAAGCATCGCCCTAAGTCCCCTACCTAAAGGACCTCGTCGTATATCCTTCGAATGGCACGTAGGCAAACATTTCGGCGTCTGCCTCCGGATCCCGGTGCGGACCCCTTCGTGTTCAATGCGTCGGAATGCAAATATTTTCCACTATAATTGAAGCGCGACAAATGCGAATTGTGAACGAATGTGATTGCGATGGGGCAGGCGATTTCGAGGAGTCTGGGCAGAAGGGTATCCGGCAAAATGGTACAACGACACGTATTTAATGCACATGCAATTCAATCATTCAATTTCGCGTGCAAACACCAACAAAAAAAGCCGATTTGTTCAATTTCAGAAGCGAACATTTCAGGAGGAAAGGAACGAAATTGTTTTTCAATTGATAAAAAATAATAAATAAATGCGAGAGTGCCAGCCGTGCTCATAATTGCAGTTGTGCGTAAAAAAATTAATGCATGCGAGTAAAATAATTACAGCGCAGTAAATTGCAACGGCCAAGGGGAGGGAGTGGGGGTGGCGATGGTCGCACATTAACCGCAGATGTGTTCGGGCTGTTCAAGGATAATTGGATGGAACGAGAGTGAGTGGGTGGTGTCAGGATTATGTATGGGTTCATCGATCCCCGGGTGAATGACAATTTCGGTTCACTTGTTCCATCAGAATTAAGCAAGACAAAGGAACAGGGTAAATACTTCATTCGTCCTCCCGCCTATGTCCTTCCGCCGTTTCTGCATTTTATCACTTTTCTGTTTTGTGTTTATGGACAGCTACGAAAGCATATGAAAATTTAAATCGCCATTAAATTCAGCATCACATGCCCAGTGGAATTCTGCAAACCGTCAATAAAAGGATGCTCAGAAGAGCCACACTTAATAGTTATTATTTAAGAGTTTATGATGATATGGTTGTCATAAACTTAAAAGAATAAATGCATTTATAAAAAAATAGAGGCACATGTTTGTGTGTTTTTTAGTGGCACAGGAAGGAATACCAAATCTATCTGTAAATTTTTTATTCCCTTGCAGACCAAATTATAATTTTGGTCAAAAATTTTCAACGCATTATAGGAGACATCTCCGACCCTATTTAAGAATGTCCATCTGTCCTTCAATTTCTTTGCGAACTAGTCTCTAAGTTTTAAAGCTATCAAATTCAAACTTTGAACACATTCATCTTTTCATTGCACGCAGTATATAAGTTGTAACTGTCGGGATCGGTTGACTATTACCATATAACTGCCATATAATTGATTGGAACTGATCGGAAATACGTTAACCTTGGTATTTTTTAGTTGGCTGATTGGAACTTTATGCAGATTCCATGTTGGAAACACTTATCCTGTATACCACATTTCATAGGGACCTCCGACAATTTCCTATAGCTGACATATAACTTTACGATCGGAAATTACTCAACCTTCTTGTTTTTGAATAAGACTTCTTCCACCTTTTTTTTAATGTATTTAATAGTGACTTTCCTTTCTTGTTTATTATTAGTTAATGAATCCATATAAATAATAAATAATAAGCTTCAAAGTTAAGCTAAAAACACTTTTAATATTGTATGATTGAAAAACACTTGACTTCATCTTTTCTTTATACATGTATCATGTTGCATAGATTTTGTGATCAGTAAATTATTTTCACTCCACTTTTCTCTTCTGTCTTTCATTTAATTGCCTTTTTATCAACTCACCAGACACAAGAGTTGGTTAATTTTGTCGCCTCACAGGAAGTGATGCCTCCAAGCCGATTATACAGAGTGGTTGGTGTAGTGGTGTAAGTGCTGGTGTGTTTATATCGAAGCGCGCCAAAATGTATGCAATGCGAACTGTGGCTCTTGACTGGCGGGTCTGCGATTCGGGCCTCGACTGATGGCCTGATGGCTGGTAATGTGATTAGTTGGCTCGTCTATCGATGCTAGTGTGTAAGTGTGTGGGGGTGTGGGGGGTGTATGGGCGGGGGGCTTCCGAGTATATTTTAATTTAATTATGTCGCTCTCGTTTCAATTACGAAAAACCGCTCGCAGCGGCGACAAGAAACGCGAAGACACGCACTAATAAACAAAGGCCAACAATAACAGAACGTATCCGAGGGAAAACTAAAGGAAAATGAGTGTATCGAATGAGTGGGAACGCACCAGCGAAATTCTCTGCTCTCCTTGCTCCTTTCTCCTCGCCCGCCGCTCGCTCTTTCTCTGCTTCCTTCTTTCTTGGTGTCCGCTTGGCTCGGCGTCCCAAACAGTGATGGTGCTCCGCTGCTAATTGCTGGCAATCGAATGCAACTGCCTCCCACAAGCGACTGAATTGTGCTGCATACGCCAAGGCGCAGCATGAGTCCGAACGGAACGAGTGGAAACGGCACATTGAGTGTTTTTTGAGCGAGTGCAAGCTGCACTTTGGAGCTCCAAGAAACGAGTGGCAAGCGAAGCCCAGGTGAAACCAGGCAACACCTGTACGGTGTTGGGAGGGTGGTCGGCCTTCCGCCTTTCTATTCTTTCTTTATCGCTACCGAAACGGGCAGTCGAAATTTTAATTGGGTTTGCCCAACAACTTGCCGGGCACAAATGAATTCAATTGAACCGCCCGTCCGCATGGAGCTCATTAAGCTCGAGGGGAAGTCTAGAACGGGTGGAATTTATATCGAAAAGCCATAAAGTTCTAATGATTCCTTTCGATGGCCTCGTCTGGGGTAGTTGCAACTGCCTACATTGCCAGTGGCTATTTTTCTGGGCCTCGGGTTGCATGTTGTGGCCCACAATTTGGTCGCTCACCAATCGGGTTGATTGCCGAGCTCGGTTTATCAGAAAGGTAAATTAATTACCATAATTGAGATCAATTATGTTTTATTGTTATGGATTGAAAACATTAATAAACCAAAAGCCTTGATTAAAGTGGTAAAAATGATGTCTTATGTTTTATTGAGGAAGTTTTCATTAATATTATAACTATTTTGAATAATTTTATTAGATCTATTTGCTTAAAAGACATATACCATTATATTTAAACTTTAATGGTTAAATGTTTTTTAAATAAAATCCCTCTCCCTCCATCCCAAAAAAATTTACCAAAACCATCAAATTCATATTCGTTCTATCCATATAGAACATAATCAAGAGATAATCTACAACTCCCAAAGGACAAATCAATTAGCTCGAGTGGATCTAAACAGGGCATCCGGATAGAAAAACACTTTTGCTGGATGATGCACTTTACAAAATGGGTCTCGCCGACATTACCTGAAAACGCTCCCAAAAGATGTCACTCTCCAATGGCAGACACACATTTGTTCCAGTGACGCGGCTTTGGGGAGTTGCTGGAGGTCCCACCCTGCCAGAATCCGGGCCAGAACCCCCTGACAATGTCTGGCACTCGTTCACGGACTCCGGCGATGACTTTTCCGCCGAGAGCACCTGCTCGCATTAAAATCAGCAGCCGGGCCAATAAAGGCAACAGCGACAGAGCACACGCACTGCAATATGCAACAGTTGCAGACACGCAGGAAAAGTCATGGGAATCAACGGGGTAAGGCAGTCCAGGGAGAGCGGCCAGCCGGGGCTAAGGGTCAGGGGACGCACATTTGTAAGTAGTTGTGTAATCTATCCGTGAACGTCGCTTCCGTTTTGCATTTTATATGCTTAACGCATCGTTTGCCTGGCGCAAATTGAGTTTCGGTGTTGTTGCCGCTGAAATATCTGCTCCCGGATGGATGGATGGCTGGATGACTGGATGAATGGATGGGTGGCTGAAAGGGTGGATAGTTGAGTGAATGGATAGCCGGATGGCGGGAGTATGTATCCTTTGCTAGCGTGTTATTGCCGCCATTGATTGGGGGCTCCTGCCGTTTGACAGTATCCTCAGTCTTTATTATTCATCCATTTGCAGCTGCCATGGGCAGGCACGAACCACCGGCAAATTAAAACTTTTAGTCAGCTCACTTAATTAGCAAAATGCTAAGATTATGCTGCAACACGTAAAGTCCCACGGAACTTTAGGATTTCAAATTAATAGCAATTATTTCAGAAACTTTTCATTCCAAAGTTAGTGCTTTAAAAAATTGTCATTCATAATGGTTTGAAAATGGGGAAATTTTAAGAAATAAAGTTTTATGTGGATAGAAAATCTCAATATTTTCAAATGCTTTACACAGGATATGGCCATGTCCTGAACAGAAGCGGAGGCGTCAAAGTGCAAGAAGCCCCCAAATTCTGGACGGAGAGCACGACAAAAATGCTTTTGATTTGTGTTCCATTCACACACACAGCCAAGGCTTATTAGAATCCTGCGAGCGTGTGCGATCCAAAGTGCAACTAACAGGAGCAGATAGCAGACAGGCGAAGCGCCGCAAAATGCAATTTATGTCTGTGGAGCAGGTCCTGCAACCAAATTGAGAAATACGAAGAGCGGGGGTGCTCCAGTGGGTCTAATAGGATTGCGGCTGTAATTTTCTGATGGCCAGTTTGGCCATCTAGAATTGCAGCTTCTCTTGAAAACTTGTGTGACAAGCTGGGAAACAACCAACCAGAAGCTCTCAATACCATTTTTTGCAAAAATGTTTGTTCAAAAAAAGGAATTTTAGGACAGGAGAGAGTTAAAATACGGTAAACTATAGTTTTCCAAAGAAACGTAAAAAAATTCTTTAAAAATATCTGACCAAAATTATTCTACCAAAAATTCAGTTTTTTCTTTGTCTCCTTAAACTTAAAAAAAAATATATATATATTACTAAGCTAGAAATTTTAAATTTTAGACCAAAATATACATTTATAATCAATTAAATTACAAACAAAAAAATATTTTTAATTTTCTGAGTGCTTCAAAAGTGTTGCCAACTATACCGCTTTACCCAACTATCGATAACTACAAATTATCGGCTGTCGATGTCTTCCCAACACTATTTAAACATCTGGCCACACTAGCAGATGACGCTCAAATTTTAGCGGAAAAACTCAAAAAGATATAACTGCAACATAAACGTGTGAGGCGCATTAATTCCGTAGCTTAAAAAATAAATTTTAACGCAGACGAGACAAACAAGATGCCACGCACCAAAGTACCAAAGAATTCGAAGCGCAATCGCGAGGTGGCCAACCGCGAGGAGAAGCTTCGCCTCTACGAACTCAAACTAGAGTCCAAATTAATGGAAATCGACACGCTGGAGTCGAAATACTTGGCCTTGGTAGATGAGCACATCAAGAAACTACAGGGACAATTGCAGCAGGAGCTGCGCGACATGAAAATGCCAGAGGCTCTGCTGCTCTTTCAGCAACTTGACCACTTTAGCGACTACAAGGCTAGCGACCAAACCCAACTGCTCGCATCCTCATCCACCGTGAGCAACACAACGGGCGGTACGGGAACAGGCAATCGCAATGACGAAGGTTTGTTTGAAATTTCAAATTCAAATTCTCCTTGGAAAGGAAGAGGTACATACGCATATGGGTTGCTTTATAGTCCAGTCCTTTGATGGTGTTTTCATTAACTGCTTCCAATGTATCTTTTACTTTAAATCTAACTGGTTTTCGGTTCTTTGACTAACTTATCTTTGCTTTTTAACCCCCACATCGCACACACTCACTGCACCCGTCCACGATCACATCCCCTGTCGCCCAAATGTATCATCTAGGCTACCTTACAGAGGACAGCAGCCTGGGAGCCAGCGGCAGCAGCATGCTTTCGGGGCCCATTGGCGCCATGATGCGATCTGCAAAGGCAATGCGTACTCCGGGACCGCTGAACTCAGTCAGGGCCCGTCGTGCACGGAGGAGTCGTTCCGCCTGTGGGGAACTTAATGTTCTGCGCTCAGCCAAACCGCCGCCTACTCCTAGCTGTAGTGGAGCCACTACCAACCGCTTGTCGCGGAGCAAGATGCGAACCCCGATGGCCTCGCGTACAAAGGCCTTCAGTGCCGATCGCACTCCCTTAGCCCAGAAGCAGATGCGCAACGGATCTCCCTCAACGCCGCCAATGGCCTTCTTGCGTTATCCCAAGCCGGGTGAGATCGCCCTGTCCAAGTGCGGTAGTCCGATGGTGGCACAAGTGTAAGCTTTGAACGGTAACAACTCCTTTGGAAAAATTTGAAGGTCTTTTTTTTTCATCAGAATGCCGGACAAGTTTGCCAATGTTAACATACCCATTCGGAATGGAGTCCTCAGTCTTCGGCCAAAGAAACTGGATGCCGACGAAGTTGAAGCGAATCTGCTGGAGAACCTGGACGAGGACACTTTGAACCAAATCAAAACGCTGCACGAGAATTTGCAGATGATCGTGAACAAGGCCAACATGGTGGGGTTGAAATAGTTCCAACTCACAAACCTAAATAGATCATCACTATCATATATTTTAAGTATTAGGCGTTTAAATTCTATTTTTATCTTTCTTATATATTTTATTTTCAAACCATATATTGAAATTTTGTAACGTATACATAAGCTTAAATAAATGTTCGTCTGCAATAAGTGTAAATGAAATTCAAAATTGCTTTTGTGGAAAAAAAATTAGAACCTGATATTCATGGTGCTAATAAATTTTGTTTTATGCTTGTTTTTTACTAACTAAAATTAATAAAATATTACCGTTTCACTTGCACTTACACTGATTCACTTAGGCCATGTTGTTAAAACATATTTTTATTTTTTGTACCCACATATTTTGTAAATAAATAAATGTTATGAGACACAAGCCGCAAAGTAGGCTTAGGAGTAGTAGTGTTAATCTGTTGCGATAAAACAAAATGCCACGTACAAAGATAGTAAGGCGAAAGGCCGACCGATTGAAGGCGGATATGGACGAAAAGCTTCGGTTGGCCCAAATCAAAATCGATTCCGTCTTGGAGACAGTGGATGAGATGGAAAAACGCGCCAAGCAAGAGGTGGACCACAAAATCAAGCTAATCCTGAGCAGGACTGATAAGAAGATATTGGACATGAAACTGTCTGACTTTTTGTCGCATCCGCTTAATCACTTCGAAGATTATCAATTTCTGGGTGAGATTGAGTTTGAACTGTAATGATTAGACACCTTAATACAAACAAAATCTTTCAGCTCCCATGGCCCCCAATAGTCGCAGTCTCTCTATTGGCCGGCTGCGTCTTCGCACTCCTCGCACCCAACCGCTGCGGGAACAGGCCCAGTCGGTGGACAGAATGAAGACACGAAGTTGTGCCAAGAAAGACACCTCCATGACATTCCAGCGCTGGCCCCGTCCCGGGGAACGAGTGCTCTCCACGGCGGGTAGCCCACTAGCAGTGCATGCTCATTCGGAACTCCATGCTGACGTGCACATCCCCACCAGGAATGGCGTGATCACGGTGAAGCCGCACAAGATAAAGAATATACAACGGGAGGTGCTGATGGAAATGGACCAGAACACTCTCAACCAGGTGAAGACCCTGAACGACAACCTGGAAATGATCGTGGATATGGCCACCCAGCTGGGCAGACTATAGCTTACCTCAATTCTGAATGAATAAGCTCCACGGATTGTCATAATTTTACGCTTATTTCGTTAATATTTTATTTAGTCTTTTTCATTTTCTCATTTTCAATGTATTTGTTCAGTTTGTTAAACATTAAGTGAACGTGTCTGTTGTTCTTGTTGCTGTTTGATGCAGTTCGCTTGCATTTTGTTTGTATAATTAATTAATAAATTTAATTACCTTTATGTATACATATACATACACATAGGTGTATATCGATTTGTAAGTACAAACAGAGTGTACGGAATTTCATCCACTAATTTTAAATTTAATTTTTTAAACATTTTGCTATTGTGTTGCATGTGTGTATTTCCGTGTGTCATTTAATCTTGTACGTAATTAGTTGAACTAAAGTGATTTTTGTGTTTTTGTCATTTTTATTTTAAAATCAAGTGAAACTTTTTATGGGCTCGCCTCTTTCCCCACGTTTCATTTCATTATTTGAATCCTTAGACAAAAGTTACATATACACATATACAGAGTTGAATTTAAAAATTAGTGTTAATCATTTAGTGTGTCTAGAGTGAAATTTTGCAATTTGTTTTGTTTTTTCCTTATATAATGTGAAATGCAATACTTGCAAGTGTATTTGTGGGTGAGGGGGGCGACGAAGGGCCGCGTCGTTTGCGTATATATAGTTACAGAAAATACAGTACATAGCAAAAAGGTACATTTATACATATATAGACTTAAGATACTCTTCCGTTTACCGAGCTATATAATACGATTTGTAGAGACAAGGACAACACATAAGGACAATCAATACACATAAACAGTGAGCGGTGACAGTGAACGATCAGTGACAGGTGACAACAACATAACACTCAGATTAATAACAATCATTAGGGCTGTAAGGTTTCTGGCAAAATCTGTTTCAGCGACTAGGTTTCATTTTTTTGTAGCTGTTAATGAATCAAGTACTATAATCAAGCCAAAAACTTGCAATAAACAAGAACAATCTAATCGAAACTCTCACAACAAAGATTAAACAATTTGTAGTTCACTTGAGTACAGTCTTCCCTCCGAATCACGACTTTAATGCCGATGCGCCCAACATATTTTCAATAATAATAATAATACGGTATGAATATGTATAATAGCTCCAAGCGTCAAATGAACGTGTGTTTCTAAATGATATTAATAATGCATATGTGACAATTTGAACTGAAGTTGCCTGCTGCGAAAAACTATTATCGCTTAATTCAAACCCTTATCCGGCGACTCTAACCTATTCAATCATCATTCTTCCTCGGTTCCTACAAGCGTTCCCTGAACGCATCTAACTACGCTAACCTCTCGACCCATCCGCTATTTGAAAATTGTTTTCAATTCATAATTCTGGGTTTTTACTTTTTGGTTTTCCCACTATTTCGTCGTACGTTTTTCGGTCTTTCAACTTTTGTTTCCATTTTTGTTTTTAACACAGCCAATCAACAATACCTCCTTCCCTTTCCAGCACTGGTTTCTATTTCCGTTTCGCCATTTTATCCTGTTTCCTGTACAGAGTGCAAACTAAATAATACGGATATTGAGTAGTTATAGTGTGTTCCATATTCTGTGTGAGATTCTGTTTGACTCTTTTTATATACTTCATATTGCTCTCGGTCTGTTAATCTGTTGTGGATTTACTTGGTGTTCGTACAAATTTCTACTCATTATTTTTAAATATAAAATTGTGCTATTTTTGCTATTTGTTTGTATACAACTATTTTTTGAGGCTGTTCTTTTTAGAATTCGTTATAACTTTTTAAATGCTAGTTAATATATTTCATTTGTATTCCGTTATCGTATGTTTGGGCACTACTCATTGCGGTTCAGGGCGTCTTTTTTTTGTATTTTAGTAAATAGTATTTTTATTATTTTTTTATTAAATATTAATTTTTAACAAATCTTTGTAGGCATTATGCACGGGTACAGGGCGTTGCATTATTTGTTTTGTTATACTTGTTTCGATCATCCGGCTATAATCTTAAATCGTCAGTGAGTGATTTGGTACAAATTTTATGGTACTAGGTTGCATAAAAATCAAATATATTCACTTGTGTAATGATGTATGTACAATATAAACTTCCAGGAAACCCGCTACTCAGATTTACCGAAAAAATAAATATATTTGAAAGTGTTTTCAATGGCGAAACCAATTTGGTAAATGGGTAAAAAACAAACTACCTTTTCGAATCCTCTCGAATCCTCTCGAATCCTTTCTTTACATTTCGCAAAAGCTCAAAACGAGCGCGCTTGAAACTGGTTCAAACTAATTACTAAAATCTTATATATTTGATATATACAAAAATGTATGCGTAACTCGATCGATTAAATGTGCCTGATAAGAGAAAAGCTTACCAAATGTTATATGCACTTTTGTGGGCATCCCTATATAAAATTAACTCCACCTTCCGTTTTTACGTAAATATTTTTTGCCAAAGAGTTAGTTAGCGCTTAAAGTGTTTCTTACAGATTACTTTCTTATTTCATGAATTTATACCTGTTGTAAATATTTGTTTATTTTAAATATACTCGAAATAAGTCAATATATTTCGTTATGCTTACAAATTAAATAATTTCATTAAATGCTTAAATTCATTAATGCACTTTCTATGTACTTTTTGTGTTGCTGTGTGTGTGAAATTTGCTATATCCTTATCCCACATAAATATATATTTAGGCATACATATGTATACTATATGAATAACTTGCGTTAAAACTATATATAGGTATATATATAATGCTAAATGCAGTATACTTGTGTATATTCATTGTTATTCATAAACTTTCCTGGTTCGAGGTTTTATCCGTATTTAAAAAAAAACCTAAGGGGAGTTAGCTGAAGGCCGACACTGTTGTAACTTTTTCTTTATATCTTTAAAATAATTGCATTTAATGTAGCCTCTTAATGATGAACCCAATCCTAAGCTATTTATATTTGTTATGAGTGGAATGGTGATTAAGCTAGCAGCTTTAAAATAATTTAAGTTTATGTGAACCATTTACACTCTATGTATTTACACCTCGTCTAAGCCGACTTTCTAGAATCCATTGATCATTCAGTTACGTTCAATTTTCATATAAATTTGTATTTTATCATATTCTTTTGAACTTAACGAGAGGTATTTCTATTTTCCCAAGTGTTAATATCGCCATCTTTTTCATCAATGAATGCTATTTTTGAATCCTTTATTTATCTCGTTTTTAGTCGTTGTTTCTTCGGATTTTTCTTTCAGCATAATAATTTGTTAAATAAAACAAAGATAAGGTAAAACGAAAACGTCTGAGGTTTAAATATATTGTATGTAAATTTTTATTTAGGGCTTTGCGGTTTAAACAGTATTATCATAAAAATATAAACTAAATTTATTTCAATAATATTTGTATAGCATTTGTATTGTTCCTTTTAAAATAATATTTATAACGATTGAACCCAACTTAATAGACTTAAAATATTTAAACAAAATCAAAAATCAATAAAAAGTTACATAATATAAAACGCGAAACGTTTTGCTTAGCTTTAGCAAGCAAAATGCCCCTCAAGAGGGTTTTTAAATTGAACATACATACATACATACATATGTATGTAAGTGTGTGTACATACCGATGTAGTAGATTTAGTATATAATAGTTAATATAAAATGGATAAAATTACAAATTAGTTTAAACAAAACCTGTAAAATAGCCTTCACATGAAATTGCAACGCCGACTTTGCTTTGCCCGCTTTGCTTTCTCGCTTTGATATAAATGTATTTAAGATTAATTACAGTATATATTTAAACGAGCATTAACTAAATTATGAATTAAAATTTAAGACGGCGCAACTTAGCGAAATGATACAATGAAAATATTTACAATTATAGGGGGTTTATTTTTCTAATCGTAGAGTCGCAGAGTAGTGTTTAGTGTCCGTTTGGTAAGTTGGTAAATAAAAAACAAGAAATGTTTCCAGATGCATACAACTGTTCGGAAGATAAACTTAAAGCAAAGCCTTTGGGGTCGAGGTCCTCGTGCCTTTGCAGCAACAAATTAGCAACATTTAGTATATAAAATTTAACAAATTATCACACTGAAAAAATTCAACACTAATTTTAAATATAAATTTGCGTCACGTACTCGATATACGCAGGCGTGTGTGTGTTTTTGTGTGTTACATGTTACATGTTTCATGTTTTGCATTCAATATGTATACAATATTAAATCGCTTGTCATTATATCTAAAGCCTAGCAAGTTGCAGCCGTTGTCAACGACTCTGCAATGTTTTACAATGTTTAATGTTATTGTTTTAAATATACATATATCAATTCAACAACACCTCGAAACACTCATCACTTAACCACATAATTATTTATGTTTATGCTTTGTTTCTTTTTTCTGTTTTGTATATATAGCTCTTAGAATTAGGCTCTATATTTAAACGTAATAAATATGCATTTTTTGTATCCATTTTGTTTTTTCTGTTCATTTTTTTCAGCTTTTTCGGTTTTGAAAATATTTAACTATAGCGTATGTCTGGTAATTATATGGTTTTTGTAATTTCTTTCAGACGAGGTTCCCATTTTTTTTTTTACAATTAATATTTGCTAGTATTATAAAATAAATATATTTATATATATATATATTTTTTTTTTTTTATTTTTTCTGTGGTTGTAATAGTGCAGCTAATATTTTAGATTAGATATACATGCTTCGGCTTGTTCCGTTCTTTGTCACATTCGTCCTCCGATTTTCTATTATCCTTCGATATCTAGAGCCATAAATGCATGCGCAAGTAAAGTTTTGGTTGCTCCTGATCCTTGGGTCTGGCATAGGCACCTTAGGGTCACCTCGTAGCACTGCTGGTGAAGAAGTCCGCTGTGAAAAGTAAAATGTTTCTAATTTAAATAAATTTAAATGAATAATAAAATTTACTTACGCGTCTCAAAACTAAAGCCTATGGTTGGATCTGGCGGTGTGTTGAGCATAGAATTGACGACATTGCCGCTGCCCGTGGGTGTTACGTTGCCCATGGCGTTTGTACTATTGGCCCCGCCCACAACTCCCCCACCGCCTCCTCCGCTGCCACCTCCAATCACTGGTCCCTGCTGCAGTGGACTCTGCGGCGTCTGGCCGCGCTGCGCCACATTTCCACCGGCGTTGGCACCTCCCGCGGCTGCTGCCTTCCTCACGCTGACCACTGCCCGAAGTTCCTGCTTTACGAAATCCGAACCACCGGCTACGCCGCCTCCGCCATTTCCAGCTGAAAGAGTCAGAGGTGAAGCAGTGGATAAACTGGATTTGGCAGGGCTATCTACATAAAAAATGGTTTAGTCACATGGGTTTTGGCTCAAATCTAGGACGTAGGACACAAAATAAACACAGAACATATAGACAACAAAATACAACATGAAACACAAAAGGTCGGGGCAGACAAAAGATCGGGATTGGGTGGGGGGGGTGAGTACTTCAACAAATATAATAAGAGCCTAAAGCATTGACCAATTTAAAATGTACAGCTTATAATTTTCTAGCTCTCCCTTCAATTTACTTTAGAATTTTCTAGGATTTTGTCATTGGTGGCATCTTAAGTCTAAAGGGATTTACTAAGTTAATTGGGTGCTGCGCCTGGAACTATGTATATAGGTATTATTTACAGCTCAACCGACTTTTCTTAATGGGTGTCTCAAATGTGTAGGTTATTTACAATGATCGTACGGGTATACAAAGAGGTACACGCATATGTGTGGGTTAGGAGTGTCGAGATGTGTGTGTTTCCAGCTTAAATGTATTTAACTTCTGTTTCTAAAGGATGCTCCCAAATTTCGAGTTGCTTTACGATGCGTGGCAATGGATTATGTAGCCATACATACGATGTAAATATTTATGTACAAAGATTTGAAGGCGTTGTGATTTTTACAGCGATCGCGTGAGTAGTTTGTAATGAAAGTTTGTGGTGGAGATTGAGATTGAGAGAAGAGCACACGGGCTTACCGGTCTGCGCCCGACCATAGAAATCATTTGGCTGCTGCTGCGACTGCCCGTAGCCGCCAAGGGGCCCGCCGTAATTGGCACCCCCGCCGCCAAGGCCAATGATGCCGTTGCCGCCGCCACTGCCCATACCGCCCACGCCCATCATCGCCGGGTGGGGATGCGGATGCGGCGACATGCTCAGCCCGTTCATCAGCTGTTGCTGCTGCTGATGTTGCTGCTGCTGTTGTTGCTGCTGCTGCTGTTGCTGTTGCTGTTGCTGCTGGTTGCCGGCGGCAGCTGAGCTATCGGGGTTGTTGTTGCCAACTGGTGAGGAGCCAAAGCGTGGCGAGCCTGTTTTGGTTAAGCGGTTTTGTTTTTGGTTTTGTTTTTCTTTTGGCTTCGATTAAAACTAATTAAGATTATCGAGTTTCGTGTGTGTAGTATGTGTGTCAGTGTGTTTTTGTGTGTGTAAAGCTGTCTAAATATGTATTGTAATGTTTAGTAAATGGATTCAGGGGCGCTTGATTCACAAGAGAGATGGTGTTTCGTTTCTCAAGAGAACACTTTCTAAACTGTTACTCCCTTTAAAATCGCTCCTATAACAACGAAGTTTTAATTTCTCAAACGAAGGAAATTCTCCAACTTCCTATTTTGCTTCTTGCCTCCGAAATGCTGCGCATTGCATTCTCTTACCTGGCAGATGTTGCGTGGCCTGTGGAACGCTGCCCTGTCGCTGCAATCGCTGCAACTGTTGCGGCTGGAACACATTGCCGTAAGGCGACTGCGGGCCACCGAAGCCCACACCCGATCCATCGGGCGTCGTGGACCCGCCACCACCCTGACCCTGGAACGAGTTCTGGCGCTGCAGTGCCGCTGCCGCTGCCGCTGCATTTCCACTTGGCCCGACAGCTCCCGGAGAGTTCAAGCCGCGTCTCTGGTTCTGTTGGTATTGACGCGCATTATACGGACTCACGCCCTGCAGCAGTAGCGTCATGGAACGGAGTTAGTTAATTATCCTTCAAGAGATTAAGTTATGCGTGACTCACCTGCAGTTGGGCAATAAGCATGGGGTTGTGCTGCTGCAACGTCCTGCCAGCATTACCTGACGGCAGTGGACCACCTGGACCACCGCCACCGCCGCCTCCACCTCCGCCTCCCCATTGTTGGGGGCTGTTCTGCATACCCGGGGACTGCATGCCTGAGTTGGACCCAAACGGCGTGTTGGAACGTCCTCCGTCGCTCACTTGTTGCTGCTGCTGCTGCTGTTGCTGGTAGGCCATTTGCTGCTGCTGTTGGGCATTGTTCTGCTGCTGCTGTTGCTGTTGGTTGAGGTGCTGCTGCTGCTGCGGCGAGAGACGCTGACCAGGCTGCGGGAACTGAGGGGCATAGCCTGCAAGCAAACGAATCAGTTTAGGAAATCAGTGTTCTTCAGAGCTGTATGAATCCAAACCTTGGTTGGGCTGTGGACTGTACGGCGTGCTCAGACCCGGACTGAGCTGCTGCTGTATCAGCGTCTGAGCAAAGTTCGGACTGAGCTGGGCGTCCGAGGGCAGGTTGGTGCGCGCTAGGGTCACGTTCGGGGCCACAGTCGTGTTCATCAGGGAGTTGATGTTGTTGAGACCCGCATTGATGCCAGCTAAATTGTAATGTAGAATAGATAGCCTTTATTGCGGAAAACTTTCCCTTTAAAAATGATAACTCACTGGCATTCTCTGGAACGAGTAGCTGCTGCTTTTGTTGCTGTTGCAGCAGACGCTCTTTCTGTTGGGCTATCTGCTGCTGTCGCATGTTGCGCAGCTGTTGCTGGGCAGGCAACACCACTCCTCCCGGAGTTGCCACCGCGTTCATGGGTCCTCGGCCGCGTGCAGGATACATCGGAGGTGGCCGCTGGAAGCCCTGGTTGCGCACTGCTTCCAGGCGCTGCATAATGTGCTGCTGGTTCTGCTGTTGCTGCTGCTGATGTTGCTGCTGGTGCATTCCCATCATGACCGGATAGGCGGGTGGTTGCTGAAGATGCTGCTGTTGTCGCTGCTGCTGTTGCTGGGCAACCTGCAGTGCCAGAAGCTGCTGTTGTTGTTGTTGTTGCTGCTGCTGCTGCTGCTGGGTCATCATGAGGTGCTGGCTCGGATCGTTGCCAAAGGCAGCCGACTCCACATCCATTAGCGACTTCTGGATATCGCTGATGGCCGAGGCCGCTGAGGGTGCATTGGTCACGATGGGCGTGTCATCAGGATAATACTCCATGACGCTGTCCAACAGCTTGGACAACTCGGTATCGCCGTCGCCGGGAAAGACCGCTGCTGCCGCTGCAGCCGCCGCAGCCGCTGAAGTGGAGGCCGCTGTGGTAATTGAGGTAGTTGCTGTGGTCGCCAGCTGCTGCTGCTGCTGCTGTTGGAAGGCCAGCTGCGGCGGCTGAAGTTGCTGCTGTTGCTGGCTGAGGTAGACATCGTTTGGCTGCTGTTGCTGCTGCTGCGAAGGATTGCTGGCATTGTGTTGCTGCTGTTGCTGCTGCTGCTGCTGCTGCTGCTTGCGGTTGCGATTGGCAGCGGCTTTAGGGCCAGTACTGCCGGCACTGATTAGGTTGCCGGGAGCGGCCAGCGTACTGCTTACCGTGGAGCTGGTAATATCTGGCAGCGTCTTAACCTGCAACGGCTGCTCGGGAGGGGGGGCTTTGGGTAACTTTGGCGGATTTTGCAGCAACTTGGCCAGCATTTTGTTTTGAGTGCAGAGCTTGCTCGGCTTGTCCTCTGACCGCTTGGCCGAGATGTCGTCGTCGGGTTCGTTGAGCGATCGTTTCCGGCTCTGCGGGTCACCCTGAATCTTGAGCATGGCCTTGAGATCCTCGTTGCTCATGTTACCGCCGGCGTTGGGTCTATGCATCCCGTGATTCCCACCGTCTGGGTTCTTCAGCTGGCGCATCAGTTCGCTTTGCCGGGAGTTGTTCATAGAGCCCGGACCACCACCACATCCGTTCCCATCTTCGTCCTCCGTCTTTTCGTTGAGCAGCTGAGCAAAAATATAAATAATTTAAAATAAATACTTTTAAATTGTTGATATTATTTAATTGGTATTATTTACCTTCAGCAGCATGGGATTCTGGGAGTTGCCAGCCTTGTGGAGCAGGGAGGAGTTGGGTCCACCGCGCCCTATTGAGCCCATGGGCCCAAACATGGTCATTCCGCCAGATTGGCCGCCCATCTTAAAGCCTCCACCGCCTAGCTTCTCATCATCACTGCCCTCAGGCTTGAAGTACTGTAAAGTATTTGAAATTAACTCATTTCTTGTCAAAGTTGTCCTCACACCCACCTTTTCGTCATCGCTCAGTCCGCCCAATCCGCCCATGCTTTGTGACTTGGTCAGCAGGTGGCGCAATCGTTCCGAGGACTCCTGTTGCTGCTGGGGTGGCGTTTGCTGTTGCTGTTGTTGCTGCGATAGCAACAAGCCACCAACTCCGTTGGGCAGGCCACCGCCCATCATGGCATTGTTGTTACTGCCGCCGCTGCCATTGTTGCTTCCCTGCTGCATCTGCTGTTGTTGTTGCTGCTGTTGCTGGACATCTTTCTCCGGCTTCACATCCCCAGCCTCAAAGGATTGGAAGTTGAAGCCGTAGTTGCCACCGCCGGCGCTGGCATTCGACTGTGGCGACGGCAGGCTGGCGGCAGAGTGTGAGGAGAGCTGGTAGGGCGTGGCCGGGGAGGCGCACACGGCCGGACTGAAGCCGTGTCCCGAGGGCGGACGTGGTGTGCTGACCGGCGTGGCCACCGAGGCCCGCGAGTTGGGTCGCGAATCCGTCCAGGCTCCCACACCACCGCTGGGATCCATGTCGAAAGAGGAATGTTGTGCAATATCGAATTCGAAGGTGTCGCTCCCGAAGAAGCCATGCTCCCCGGGAGCCGGCGACGCAGTAAACGCGTTCACCAACGCGTTCGCCGACGAACTGGTCGACGAGCTGGCGCCCGATCGCTGCTGCTGTTGCTGCTGCTGCAGCCCACTGCCGTTGATAATCGCGCTGCTCATCAGTGGTCCGCCGACGCTGGTGGTCTGCGTACTGTTGCCACCGCCTCCTTGCTGGCCGCCGCCCACCAGTCCGCCAAGCAGATGGGTGGGCAACATTCCGGAAGCCGGTGAAGAGGATGAACCGGAGCCAGAGCCCGATCCTGCGCCTCCATGCAGTCCGTCCATCGACAAGCTGCTCAGCAGAGAGCTGGCCAGCGAGGGACCCGGCGACATGGAGCACAGTTGACCCAAGCCTAGGCCCCCGCCTGCGGCTCCCGAGCCCGTGTTGTTGCTGTTCATGTCGTTCTCGGAGTTCAACAGCGTCTGCACAGACATGATGAAGTCCTCCTCGCCGGGCGTCTGGTTGAGGAACAGTCTCGAGTTGGCCTTCACATGCACATAGACGTCTGGCGCTCCCAGTCGCAGCCTGAACGGACGCGACACAACATTGGGTATGTGCAAGGTCGAGGTTCTCGTGCCTACCGAGCCGGGGGAGTGGGCGCTGGCCGAGTCCTGTATGTCACGGAGATGCGACTTCAAGGTGGATAGATCGTGCGGATGACAAAGGTCCTGCCACAAACGACCCACCCATGTCTGGAGGTGCTGCTTGAACGGCTCCCGCAGAGCCGTCGGATCGAGGCTGAGTATTTTGCCGTGAATGTCCAGCTTAAAGGTCATCTGCTCGATCGGCTGCTGTGGCACGTGCTGTTGCATGTTGATCTCCAGCGGCGACTCATCCTCGGGTCGGGTGATCAGGCAAAGAACTGAGCTGCTAGCATCTGCATCGTCTGCGACAATTAAAAAGTTAATAAATATGATAAAATTGAAGAAATTTAGGCTCACCTTTAACAGGAGCTGCTATAAGAACCACCTCCTCGTATTTGTCCTGCTGGCCGGACTGCCTCAGTGGCTTCTGCTCCAGACCCGGCTCGCAGTTCGACGATGTCTGGGTGGCCGTTCGCGTGTCCTTGACTAGCATGCGCACCTTTGCGGAAATGCTGCGCTTCGACTTGCCACCTCCCGATGGACCACCACTCCCGCCTCCACCGGCCCCTCCGCCGGAGCTGGAATTTGAGCCCGCCGAGTGCTGCGACGCGTTGCCGTTGTTCAGCTCATCGAGATCACCCCAGCCCGTGGGACCGCCACCTCCAATGCCGCTGCCGCCCGGACCCGAGTTGCTGTTGTTGGAACTGCTGCCGCCGCCGTTTGGATTGCTGTACATATTATTGATGATCGGCTCTAGCTTGGCGTGATCCCCGTGATAGAGGTACATGTAGAGCGGCTGGTGATAGAGCTCCTGTTTCTCATAGCCGATCAGCTCGCGGATGTTCTGGGTGCAGGACTCAATGATGCCGTTGGCGTTCACCTGCAGCAAGACCCAGCCGACGCCGCTGATGTAGTGCTCGAGTGCCTCAAAGTACGCCGATATCTCTGGCACCTGGCCCAGGAGCAGCGACGGTTCCGGGTGGGGGGGCTCTGTGGAGGAGACCTCGCCCTGTTGCACCGGATGGATCGAGCAGTTGTCAGTGGCGCAGCGGCTGCAGCGTGTTGAGGTTGCTTGCGGTTTGCTGGTGTTGTTATTGTTGCTATTCGTATTGTTATTGTTGGTCGTTGTCGTGGAGTTATTGTTCGTCGACGTGGAGGATATATCACGATTTTGGCCCTTGTCACAAATCTCACGGTACTGGATGGGGGAAAAAATAAATAAATATTTAAATAAAATCGTATTATCGTACATAGTTGGCACTAAAGTAGGTATAGATGAGGTTAATAAGGATGAACCTGGACCTGTTCGGTTCTAAGGATTAGATTTTGACCACTAAGTATGCTACATTTTTTTTGTTAAACAATTCTGTCATCCAATGAGCTCTAGCTCTAATACCCTTTGGTAACAATTGTTCTTTTGGATTCAACTTGAGATTGAAGAATATATTAATACATCTTGATCTTAATGTGTCACTCTCTCCAACCCCCCTATACGTGACAATTTTTATTTCCAGCTTGGGGCAAGCCTTACAACGACTCATCATAAACGTCGCGCATCGCATTGATGATCTTTATATCACAACGACAACAGAACAGAACAGAGATCTTGAAACTTCATTCATATCGTGCCCACTTTATCGGCGACACTTAAGCAGCAGTATTATTTATTTGGCGATGATGCGGAAGCGTCTGAGCAGAATTTATGCAGATTATGACACACTGCGACAGTAATAATAATTATTATTATAGCCCGAAGATCGGCAACTTTGTGGGGGGAGGGGGTGGGGGGAGTAGTGAGTGAGTGAGGCGGGGACTGTAAAAAAAAATAAACACAATTGACACAATGGGAGTGCAATAAACCGCATTTCATCACATAAGCCTATGCATGTGTGCGTGTGTGTGTGTGTTGGTGTCCTATGTTTGTGTTATTTTTACTCCGCCACGCAAAAATTCGCGCGCGCGTTTGAGTCGTTTCCAAAAAAGTCATTGACATTCGCGAAAACACAAAACAAACACACGCGTAATGCTCTCTGGCTGCATTGATGCAAATATTTTATTATTAGGTATTCCTTTTCCAGCGGGCTTAGATGGATTTTCACGCCACTTGCCAAGTGGCCTAAGTGGCCCACCCACCCACTGCTCCACTCTCACTCTCTCGCACACACTCGCACACATGAGAGGGGAGTCAAGGTCAGTCAACTTCAACTTCGCGTGGACAAATGTCAATGGCATTTCGCATTGTTTTGGTTTTCTGGCACGGCTCCTGTGCCCCGTCGATTTCCCACTTTTCAATTTATTTATATGTACATATGTATGTACCTATATTTATGGCTCGGCTTATTGGCCTGGCCTAGACTAGAACGCGTGTGAATCAGTTCGAAGCCAACGGGCAGGAATTACTCACGAAAATCACAGAAAACAGAACACAGAACGTTCGCTCAGTCACAAAGTTGCCGAAATACTAAGCACACATTTTTTAATGCAATTGTGTTCGCAAAAAAAAAAGTAAATAAAAAAAAAATCAGGCAACAACAAAGACCAACAATAACAACAACAGAAGCACCAAGAATACCGCCAGAGCTTCGCTCTCTCGCACTCTCTCCGGCAATGGCGGCCTGGCGCTCTCTCTCTCGCTTCTCCAGTTTTGTTTACCGGCTGAGTGAGAGTGTGTGCGTGCGTGTTATCACACACAATGTGCACCTTGTGGGGGGGAGCATGCAGCGTGTGTGTGGGAGCGCGAAGGAGACGAAGCCGAGCCAGAGCGAAACAACAACAAAGAATGAAACGCAATCGCAACTATGTACATATGTATGTACATACATATGTGAAATGGCGACGAGGTGCGACGTCATCGCCCCAAAAGCAAAAGCGTTTGAGAAAGCATTTCAGTTCGTTGATCTCGGAAAGAGAGCGGCCCGGAGACCCGAAGACAGAGCACAAGCTTTTGGATTTTTGGAAGGAGTCTCCTATGTGTGTGTGACCAGGAAAAGTTGTTCCACAGCAGCACACACGAACACGAATATTGGGATTGGGGTGAAGGCACTCCGAAAATATCAGTCAAATGATAAAGTAAACACAACAACAAAGCAGCCAACGGTAGCTGCTACAACAATAAACACACAAAAAGCAGCGCGTGCAGTGTCGAAAATGTACAAAACGTGTCTGGCTTTATCTCATCTCCTGCCCCTCCATTTCCAGCCCCCTGCAGACAGTCCTTCTCTCCACCTCCGGCTGCCTGGCTGTCTCTCATTTTTGGCGGGCTCCGGCCCATAGATTTCCTCCAAAAAGATCACATCAGGTAAGCGATACCAGGCAGCAGCTGTGCCAGATCGAAAAGGGGGTTTGTCAACACCAGAGGCCCTACAATGCGACCGGGGATCGAGGGATAAAAAGCTCGAATTCAAATTAATTGAGACGGCAGGAAGCGACGAATATTTTCCTGTTTACGATGGCATTGTAACGGTCATTCCAGCCATTTTTTAATTGGATTATGACTATTTTCAATAAGCTAATTAAAAAGAGATTGCTATTCTCCTATTTTTAGATTTCATATGCTCAGCCACATCCGTCACCATATCTTTCAATCAAGACAATTCTAAAAATAAATTTAAACACACACCCACACGTATCGAACCCTATCACCGATAACAGGTGAGTGATGGCGAACGAGTAGAGCACTTTGAAGAACCGTTAACAAGTGGCGCCGTGGCTTAGTTGGTTAAAGCGCCTGTCTAGTAAACAGGAGATCGTGAGTTCGAATCTCGCCGGGGCCTTTCCAAGTGGAATCTGATTTTTTCTTTCATTTCCCTTTTTAACCAAATAATTCGATTTTACTTTTTCCAACCCAATAACAACATTATTATTGGGTCCATGTCCCTGTCCGTCAATTGGATTATCGCGCGAAATGAACCACCATACATATCCCATCGAAGGAGTCTCATTAGGGGAAAAGCCAACATGACACCAAAGCGTTTAATTCAATTTATTATGCGGAACTCATGTGTGCGCTTGTTGTACCCTTTAATTGCATTTTCCTACCCGCTGCCCCCTGTCGCCACTTCTTAGCATGGTGCTTGTATTACAAAATAAAATTATGTATTTTGGATTTCGGTGTTGGGGATCTCCGCGGCGTATTTCATTTAAAAAGCCATTTGTGGGTTTTTGTTTCTGGTTGTTGGAATTTTTTGTGGCTTTTTTTGGGATGGATGCTCAGCAAAGCGTGGCGCTTGGCTCAAAAATAATTTGCATAATAAAGTGCTTAGGCTACCTGAAACCAATAAAAGAAATACCTAAAACAACATAAAGCCGCTGGCTGGTCGGGTCGGGCTATTGAAACATAAATAAATTTATGTAAATTAAATAAAAATATTAATTAAATTGTGGTGCGATGGGCCAAAATTACGTCAGCCAACTCTTCTTTTTCGCCATGTTTTCCAGCATTTTTGCACCTCTTGCCAATTCTTTTAAGCTCCTTTCTGGCTAAGCTTTTAATTGCTTTTTAATTGGAACGCGTTTTTGGCTTGGCCCTAACCAAAAAAAAAAAAGTAGGAAAAGGCAGAGTCATGGTAGCTGCATGGAAATTACATTGGGGAATTTCTCGGGCCAATGTTTTCGGGTTGTAATTGATCATTTGGTATTCCGGGCAGGCCACTGGCATCGACTGGCCAAGTCCATCGAGCCGTTCGTTCCCTGGGTGTTATAACAACTTGTATTGCTTTTTGTGGTTCAACGCGTCCGAGTTGGGGTTTATTAGTTTCGTTTGATGGCTTATGCATTGGGGTCTTGTCGGTAATTAACTAGTGAAGAGTTGCGTCTTTTTTTAGACCAATATTTAATTTCTTACCGTTCGAACCACTTGGTTTAGTATAGCCGCCTTGTCCGGTTTCGTTGAGGTCATATCTCCACGCTTGTTCAGCGTCAATATCTCCGACAGCTGCTCGATATAGCCATTTTCCGCCTCGCGACGCCGCTTCTCATTGTTGCATTTATTGATTTGAGATTGGGGCTGAAATAAATCATAAAATTGTGAAATAGAATTTACATGCGAAGATTTTAGAGAGCATGCGTTTACTTAATTTGGAGAAAGTATTGAAAGATTCCAGGAACGCCTGAGTCTTTAATTTCTATAGTTGCTTAAGTAGCGGGCCTTCCCCCGGACAACACTCACCAGATTGACCTTTGAATCCGTCTTGCGTCGTATCTTCCGGCTGGACGTCGCTGAGTTCGCAGAGCTGGCTGAGATCGGCGATGCCACCGCATTCATAATGGCGGCCGATCGCTGCAGCGCGGCTGCAATGTTTGCCGGGTGTGCGGCAGTGGCCGCTGCCTTATTTTGGATAGAATGGTGCGAGTTGAGGTGTTGCTGCTGCTGCTGCTGTTGTTGTTGCTGCTGCTGTTGCTGGTGTTGCTGGTAGGCCAGTTGTTGTTGCTGTTGCTGGTGTTGCTGCTGCTGCTGGAGTGTTAGCGCCGCTGCTGTCGTGGCGCCCGCCACGCCCCCACCAGCACCAGCCCCGCCTCCGCTTGCTGCCGTCGCGCGCTGCAGTGGATGCGTGCCGAGTGCCAGTCCGCGATGCAATCCGCTCAACAAGTTGCTACCAATGCCGCTCGCGGCCGAAGAGATTGTAACGGCTGCTGTGGCAGCGGCCGGCGATGATCGTGGCAGGTTGCAGACCGAAATGTTGCTGCTGCTGTACTTGTTGTTGCCCCCGATGGAATTACTGATGCTGCTGCTGTTTGAGGTCGCTGGAGTTGCTGTACCTGAGGCCCAATGATCTGGTAAGTCACTTGGGCTAAGCCTATAAAATAAAAAAAAATTATAAAATAAAATATACGATAATTTATATAATCTTATTAGAAAATATTTGATTTCTTTAGAAGTTTCTACAATAATCCTAATTTTAGGAGCACGAGCCACTGGCCTTGTATTTGGGCTTTGTGGTTTGGCCTCGTCCGCTTATCAAAGTGCCGAATTTTTATACATTTGATTGCCAGGGTTGTGGGTACTGCCTTGATTACACTTTATTGTCTAATTAATTTGCATTTAAAGAACGCAATTAGGAGCGTAAATAAAGGCTGTTTTTGTGGTTTATTTCTACAGTTTGTGGTTAGTGTCTTAAGTACCAAAGTATCTTTTGACGCAAAAGGTTTACAAATTATTCAATATTATTTTGTGGAGTGCCATTGTGGATACATATTCATCTAGTTAGATTTTCGGGATTTTCCTTAGGAAATCCAAACTACTTCTACCACACGCGTTCCATCCAAAATTCCTCTGACGGAATGTGATATCTTCATTTTGTTTTCTGTGGCAACAGCCACTTCAAAGGATGTTGGGATACGCACATATTTCGCTTCTTGTTTTCCGCAAAAACTTAATCATTTGTTTGCCGGGATTTTAACAAGTATTTCGGGGAGTTGGTGACCCAGACTCGCCTCGGGTTGCCACCGCAACGTGAGCCAAATTAATGTTGTCAGCTTTTGACTGCCATGGATCCCCGAGAAGCCGGTTTAGAACCCCGGGCATCAAGTGGTCATCATGGCCATTACTCTTGCTGCTGCCTCGCTCCCCTCCGTTTTACCTTCATTTGGGTCGCTTTCATGTCAGTTTTCATTTGATTATGTGATTAATTGTTTACTTTATTTGCTTAAAGTGCGGAATAAATTTTATTTTTGGCATTTTGAGTGACACTCGAGAGATACTTTTGCGCAGGTAACGGAAATTTAAATGGAGAGTTAAAACGCAAAAGAATAAACCCAGTTCTTCAATTCGTTTTGCATTAAACTATCATTTTGCTCTTCGTATTCGCGGAGTTCATTTAACCAGTTGAGCGTGAAACGGAGCGTCCCACAGCTCTCGAGGACCACCCGGAGTAGCAACTGCTTCTTGTTCTTTTTCCCTTTTTTAATTACATTATATGCATAATGAAGACGACCCCCGAGACTGCGAGATAGGTAACTGGGAACTGCACAAAAAACGAAATAATTACAGGCAACTGGACATGGAATCAGCGCAGAGGAGGAAGAGCCCGAATAAAACCCGAATTTTCGATTTTGTTGCAATGTAAATTGAAGAAAAATGTTGACTACTGATAAAAATAAATAATAAAATAAAAAATAAATAAACACGATGTAAACTTTCTTAAAGTGCACCCTTTTCCAGTGGCCAGTGGGCCAAAATGAGAATGCAATGGGCGCAAAAATGAGTGACGTTCCAGCTTGTGCATCTTCTTTTCCGGCCCGTCCTCCCTCATTCTCTCCTCCCCTCTGACAAGTGCAATAATTGTGCGAATTCTTTTCCTGCTGCTTCTGGTTTTCGTTGTTGGCTATTTTGACAGGGCGACACTTAAATGTGGCAGCCCACCATGATCATAATCATCCTCGTCAGCCTCGGCCAACAGCGGCGTCCTATTCTCTATTCAGCTCCACTCTCGTCACACAGGGCGTATGATTGACGCGCTTAATTAAGGCAGCCGCAAAGAGCCCGTGGAGCAGTGGAGAGTAGCGTAAATTAATTAAATTACAATTAATGCAGTAAGTCAGTTGACTTATTTGCGCTATTGCCACTGGCATTGTGTTTTTCTTATATTTTTTGTTGGACTTATCAATTTGCACTTTGCCGCTTGGGCTTTCAATCTCACAAGCTTCACAATACGGCGTTCTCTGCTTTGCTGTTTTCACAATTTATCGTCACGAGCTGAGGAACATTCGAGTGCATGCATTTATAGAAAGAAAATAATAATAATTGCTAAGCGACTGTAAGAGAACTTTCTTTTTTATCGCAAAACGAGACAAGTTGAGTTAAAAATAAAATAATGTTAATATAAACCCACCTAATCACTTGTGCCTCTTACCCCAGGTTAGCTTCTGTTTCTGGAAACGTGTTTCCGTCAGTAACATTACAGACTTGTGAAATAAAAATTCCATCGAATTGAAATTTTAGTCTGTCAGCAGCAGCGATTCCCTGAATTACTTTTTGATGATTAATTTGCGTTTGAATGGAGGCATAAACCCACTTGCAAAGCGGTTCCACTCCACATGAATCACATTTTGGACCCAGCAGAATCAAAGTGTGGTTAAAACAAATTACTCATTACCCATAATATGTTGTAGTATTATGTCAACCAGAGCTTTCTCGGCTGTATGTATTTGCAGAAGTCGACCTAAGACAAATCCAGTCACGATTCACGTGATGAATATGATTATTATTATGGGGTAACTGAATACCTGACATACCAGCCATCACATCCCTCATACGCACCGTGTGACGGCGGAGAGGGGCGGGCAAGAAAAGGGCAAAGAAACCCTTAAGCTTGTTTTAAAATTGCTTGGTAGAAGGTGCCTACGTGATTTTCGGCTTGTCGCTTCCATCTTGAAACTTGGAATTCAAAGTCGATTATGCTAAAATTGGTAAAAAAGAAAGAAAGAGTCTTGCCTTGCGCTGTAGGTAATTGAAATTTTTGGGCGAGAATGTCAAACAAGACTTGAAGATAAACCCAATAAAATATTTATTTACTCGCATTCATTTATGAGTCAGACGTTTCGCTTATTTCCGCAAATTAAAAAGTGTCCTTGACATCAATCTGGGTTTAAAATTATCCACAACTACGAAAACATTTGTAAATATTTATTGTTTGTTTTTATGCGCCTGTTTTGTTGGAGTTTCTTTGGAATTTGAATGACAAGTTGGCCCGAACTGCTGAATCATTCTGACAAAATCAAAATGTATGCGGGTTAGGCTTTCGCATAAGGTCAGTTTACGTTCGGGGATCCCCAAGGGTGCTGAATGCGAGAACAGCAAAGTTTCTGGTAGGTAAACATTTATGAGTAATTACTTCAAAGTTATCAGGAATGATCTACATCGGTTATAGTTTGTAGAATCTGTTTAAATGAAAAATATGAAAACATGTGATATCACCCATGCTTAACCCTCGACTGTCACTTAATCCACTCGATTTAAATCGCCGCTTTTTAGTCTGACTCGGGAGCTTTTGTGGACCTGTCTCAGCTGTCTGAGCTGACGTTCTCCTCAACCAGAGACCGAGACCTGGGCACTTGTTTAAGCTGAGACAACTAAGTCTAGTCTTGTCTAGCTGACATCCCCTGCTCCATCCCCTCGACAACTGGCCGCATAGTCCCCTCGCCGTGGGCAACCTCATTTGCGCAGCTGCTTCTGTGTGGGTAAGCCTGCATTTTTAGCAAACTAATTGTGTGAATAAAACATATGTTCGGTTCGGGTCTCTTCTCGCCCAGAGGCAGAGACACAATGCCTCCCTCTCCCTCTGTGGGGCCACTCTCTCGCTCGCACAGCTTTGTGGGACGCTCTCGGCTACAGTCATTGCTACAAATAATAAAGTGGGTCATGGATGAAAGAAAAAGCGTTTTATAAAGTGGGTCATGAATTTTGTTTCACTCACGTTCAAGTGTATTTCGATTGCCGCTGCTAGTTGCCGCAGTTGTTGTTTTTATTGCGGCTGGTTGCCGATTTTATTATATACACGATATATACACTTTGTTGCAGAAAGCATAGTCAGGTTGCTGTTTGATAAATTGTATGATTTAGGTTTTGTTTTGCCCGGACAGGCTGTCTATTTTCGCGAGTGGGGAAGTTTATGTTTCCATAAATATTTTTGACTTTGAAAATAATGCTGTGGGTCATAATTTTAACGATCCAATTATAATATTTCGAATTTGTTGATTTTGTTTGGCCTGCTATCATGTGTTTAGTTTTATTTTTTAGAAATATATTTCTCTACGAGTTGAATAATTATTTTCATGAATCATGGAACCAGAGTCAATCGTGCGAGTCAATTAATTGGCATTGATTTATGTGACACATACTTGAATTACTTTTATTTATTTTTTATTACCTCTTTCGCATTGTGTGCGCTTAGCCACTTTAATTGCCCCATCAACGAGCCCCCAGAAAGAGGGGAGGGCGAGCGGGCCAGACGCGTGCCATCTGCTACACTTTCACTGACTAATTGCCAACTCAGGCATTGACAGTTTTCACTTTCCATTCGCGCCATCAAAATAACCCAGCCATCGGCAAGACGGCTAAAAAATAGCTGTGCGAAAGGCGAGCCAATTTGAGCATTAAAACATAAAAGTGGGCTATTCATTATTGCTCACTGCATTGAAGAACTTTTAGATGATGTTTAATGGATTGTAAATAATTCATTTAATTGTGGGTTTATATAAAAAATGATGGAATAGTTTGATTTGAAATTAATTGAAAAATGCAAAAGGTTACCCTAATAGTCTCACTTTAAGTTTAAACCCATTTTAAACCCAGTTAGGTATATCTGCAATCAAGTTTTGATTGGTTCCGCTGCTCATTTCCCATGCAACTCAGTTGATCCGCGTTTGGCAGAGCCAGCGGCTATTAAGTAACAACTGTAACTGAATGATTCAATAGACAGTAACTGCAGCAATCTATGGCTGATAACATCTAATGAGCGGTCGAGCGACTATGCAACCGGCGGCCTTCCCCCCTTCTACCCATCCACCCTTCCACTCACTGCCACTGCCGCTGCCTCTTTGTAACCTAGAAGTCTCTCTTTCCGGCACATTTTGTATTTCCCCGTAGCTATCCCCCTCCTTGTCGCTCACTCGTACTGTCTCGCCTCTGAGTACTACACCTGCTGACTGACTGAGTGCACTTTGCTCGCTTGTTGTTGCTGCAAGTCGGCGAAATAATGTCAGTGGGTCAGAGTCGATTTAGCATTTCGTAGTCGTTGTTGTTCTCACGGCAGTGCAGTTGCTTTTTTTCAGAAACACATAAGGTTAGCTCATAAGCCGAAACAGCTGTTTAATCCTCGGCACTACTCGGTCATATTCAGCTTGTTCTCTGATCTGCCCGGGCTAACTGGGCTAAGGTTTGCGGCAGCCAAGTGTCGGAATCCCAGAGAATTTAAATGGCTGGTTTTGGGTTTTCTGGGGGCGTGGTGCAACTGCATTGTTGCACGTGCCACCAACTCCGAAATAATTCACACATTTGTATGCAAACGTTTGTTTACAGAAAAGAAACATTCGTGTAAAATTATTCGACAGATTTATGGTATGGACTTATGGAGGAACCGTAAACACAGGCCTTCTTTATAAATTACGAATAATAGGAATGGCAATCCTTGAATATCAGCAAATCCCAATCAAATTCGGCTCGGGATGTGTCACCTGTCTCGATCGAAACCTTCAGCTGTCCCAAAAATGCGTGCACAGTGTGTGATTAATCTTAGAGAAATCCGAATCTCAAGTTGATTTCCTCTACCTTGTTCGCCAGCCTGTCTTGGCTGCGATTCAATGAAATCGCGCCACTCTGCCGCAAAAATTTATTTTACGAGCAAATACAATTTATTAAGCTAACCTTCACAGTTCTGTTGTTGCTGTGTTTTCGTTTTTTGCCGCCGCCTCTGCGCACTTTGCATTTTGTTTACATGTCGCAGGCGAAGCTGAACCGTAGCCGTGATGCTTTCTTGATATTGCACAGACTTCTCGATTATAGTACGTACTTGCCGTATTGCGTGCGCCTTTGATTCACGTGCATTACTCACCTGTAATCAGACGGAGAGAGAAGTATGATTAGAACATGTGGAAAGGGGCTGATTAGGCTTCTAGATTAAAGACTGCAACTTGATTAATATTTATAAGGCAATAATATTTCCCCATAGTATATGTGCAAAATAATATTAGACATATTATTATATTGTACTACACTCTTGGCTAAAATATTAACCGTGTTTGATATACCATTGTAGTTCCCCCGTAAAGACCTACATCTGGAGCGGTTTCCCGTGTGTTTCTGTCCTTTGGCTGCTTGTGGGTGCTTGTGATTTTTCTACCGGATTACAATTGTTTACACACACGACTGAACATTGTCACAGTTTCCACAACGGCGACGGCTGCAATTGTTCCACGGTCTCAGTCCCCATCCGCCCACTCGCCCATTCGCTCTACACCCCTGGCATATCCTTTTAAGCCCCACATACACACATACATACACTCACACGAACACGTGCAATTGTGCGTCTTCATGTGACAACCTCTGGGGGTAACTCTGACGTTGCCTTCGCTGCCTGTTTGCACAAAGTATAAGTTTACAGCGGCAGAAACTGCTTTGCATACACATGTTGGCAATAGTGGGTGGGTGGTCGTGTGTGTGTGTGTGTGTGTACTGCCACTTTGTCTAACATTTCACTCCATGTGCCACGCCCCCGTCCCCCGTCCCCTGCCCCCTGTCTCATGCCCCATCCTGAGCACCGCAATTGCCCGGCATTTTGTATGCTTTTCACTTTGCATTGCCAGTCAGCAAGCATTTATTCTATTTTTCTCCGTTTTCCTTTTCCCCCACAGTTTTCCTCCATTTCCAGCTTTTTTTTTGTATGTACTTTTTTTTACCCGTGTCATGCCCAGTATTTTTCCAGAGTTTTTCCAATTTTCCGCTCATGCGGCTTCCTGCTGTGTCTGTTTGTCTTGCTGACCGATAATGGTAAGCGAGAACTTTCAAGGGGGCGGCGGTAGTTGGGAGCGGGGCAGCCAGCCCCCATTATCATTTGAGCCCGGGCTATATCCACAAGCACACACATCGGGAATCTCGTATTGGTTTCACAGTTCCTGACATTTGTTTGACTTGATGGCAGTGGCAGGTGCAATAAGTCCAGTTATTGAAGGAGCCTTCATATTGTGGCAGGTCTGTTTCTGTTTGCTCGGTCGGAGTTTCGATTTGGAATGGCGGACTGGAATGGCTGCACAGCATATGAAATGGAATTCAATCGGACAACACGGGCAGGGATTTGAAGTCAATTACTTGAAGCCCGGAGAGCACAGGTAACAAGGTTAATCATGAAAAGCTATACAATTGTGGAAAATTCAATCATCAGACCTAATTAATTGTGAATTGCTTTCGAAAAAAGAGTGAAAATAAGTTAATCATATTATGATTTAATTGTTAAATAATTAAAGACGGTTAATGCGTCTTTAATGATTAATTAACAGATGCATTCTGCGGTTAAAAATGAATAGAAGAAAGTGTACAGCCCAAGCTTCTTGGAGTTTTTAATTAAATTTTGTACACTTTTATTTCCGTCATATTTAATTAATTTCAATAAAATCACGGCCCGTTGGCTGTGCTTGGCTGTGCCATCATTACCTTATTCCCTTTCGGACTGCGAATCCTTAACCTTTTTCGCCCGCTTTTCTCCGCTCGCGTCGCCTGTCACAGTTTGACAGCCACTGGCATTGACGCCGTCGCGTCGCTCAGATTGCATTCGCAGGTTTGCCGGCCTGCTGTTTGCGTTTGTGTTTGCGCTTCTGCTGCCTTGCTGCTGTTGTGCTCATGCAAATTTAATTAAATGGATTTCTTCTCACACCGCCCCCCCCTCCCCTGACCGGCTTACTTTTAATTCATTCCATTTCTGTTTTGTTTGCAAGCTGAGCGAGCTGAGCAGTGAGCAAAGTAATTAAGTTGGACGGCGCTCGGATCCTAGGGCTGTCTCAGATTCCCTATCCATCGGATTCACGGGCACAGTAATACTCTAAACAACTCTTTATATTTTCGTTTTTTTTTTTAATTTTAATTATGATTTTGGGGAAGCTGCCCACGCTCTCTGCCGGCACAGAGCCACTCTGCCCACCTGACAGAGGGTCTTACACGGCAAGAAGTAGTTTACCAGCCCCGACTATAACTTATATAATAATATAGCAAATTCTCTCTGTGCACACTGAGAGAAACCACCAAAAGGTACACCCTGTTCGGGCTGTCATGTCTGTCGACGATGTCCGTCAATGGTAACTCGATACTGCGCCGGTTTTAAATATTCTCTTTCTGCCACTGCCCCGGCATCGGTGCAAGCTATTTGCGTGTGTGTTGGTAGCTGCCAAATTAATTACAGAGCGCTGCACCAACGCACCGAGCACTGAGAGAAATGGGAGGAGCAGAACCCCTGGCGCAAAAAAAGGGAAAAGGTGGGCGGGCAAAGTACAAACAACAAACAGAGCCGGCTGAGATTCTTTATTTTCCATTTCGGTTTTTTGTAGAAGCCAGTGAGCAGCGTTTCAGAAAAGGGTTGAGAGGCAGCCAGCTTTAAAATGGCTCTTGGATCCAGCTTTTGGGCTTTTAGAATACACGGGGGAATATTTTTGCACAATCATTTAGTTTAGAACCTAAAGTAGATCCAATTATTGCCACAAATCAGGGATAACAGTCCAGGGGTTGTATGAAAAAATCCGAACCTGATTAGTTTTTAATTAAATAGTACTAGTACTAATATTCATGACCAATAACCTTTTTTTACTGTGCTTCTGGGCTTTTTGTTTTCAAACTGGATTTACCTGAGCGTCGTGAGGCAAGGTGAGGTGGCAAGTTGTCTGCTTCGTTTGCTTTACTCCTTAGCTGTAGGTCTGTAGGTCTATTACGGTGCCCTCTCCTGCTCATGATTGATGTTTTTGTTTTTTGCAGGGCTGCTGCAAGCAGTTCCTGCTTCAAGTGCCGCCTTTCTGGCCCGACGTCCTCTGTCTGCAGCGAGAGCCCTTTTGTCTACCGGTTTCAAAGGCCAACGCGCCGTCGATCAGACGCTAAGCGATTACAGTGCCGGGGGAGAGTTGAGATCCGAATCTTAAACTTTGGCTATCGATAAATCTTTTATACAACTTCTCTGATAACTATGTTTTTTGTTAGGAAACCTTCTCTTATATTAAATATTTATAGCGTACTTATTGTAACAGCCGCCATTTTCACTCCCCCATTAGCTCAGAACTCGGAATAATTCGTAATTGTAATTCTTTGTAATGCCTTGGTTGCCATCATCATCATCATCATCATTTTCAATTACAGTCTGTACGACACCGCCGTCATAATTTCAAGCTGAAGCTTTAGCCGTATCGAAAGCTCAACTTTAGATTCAGGTTTGCCCATTTTTACCTTGCTCTTTTATTTATTTATTTATTTTTTGTTTTTCTGTCCGAGTCCGGTGTTCCGAGTTCTTGTTTCGAATCGTTTCATTCTTGTACAGAGAGCAGCGCAACACGAAATTAAATGCGCAGTAAATTACGCAATTTTATGCTTCGTTAGGTTCGCCGCTGCTTTTTTCTGCTTTTTCGATTCACTTTGGCTTGGATGAGTGGGTGGCTGGCTGGCTGGCTGATGGAGATTCGCTGGGGGAAAGTCCCAAGAAAGCCAGTCAGAAGAACTCACATAGCAACAAGTTTTGACAGATCCTTTTATTTATTTTCTTCGCTGCAAATTCATTACTCGCACTTGAGGGTTGCAGAGTTCCTTGCCACACACACTCACACACACACACACAGTCCTACCCCAATGCAGTGCAACATGATGCACTCTGCCTGCGGCAGCTGCAGCGGCAAAGACTTGCATAACAAATTCTCAATTGTGCAACAGTCCTCCCTCCCTGCTTTCTTCTCACTCTCTTTCCATTTTCCTGATTCTTTTTTTTTTTTTTTTTTGCCTTTATGCTGAGCTTCTTTAATGAAAAGTTGTCCGTTTGGTGCTTTGTGCTTGGCCTGCGGCAATATGCGGAAATATGTCACCGCCAATGCACTGAGGGAAAGGATACTTGCGTGTACTTGATGTTCCATTTACAGAGAAGAGGAAGCTCTCCCAAGTAGTATTTTATTCCTTCAATATAGCATTTTCTTTCAGTGACCTGCTGTTGATGTTGCTGGCAGTGTTCTATGCTGTTTTGAAGTTGAAGTTTGCATCTCCATCACAGCAGTTGCGATATCCTAGGACCCACACAAACACACACACACACACTTACAAAAGCTTGTCACGCATAGTGTAATTCCATGTGACGTAAATGCAAAAATATGTTAAAACTTCGCCAAGATGAATATGGGGAATATGCCAGCAGGGGTGTGGCTGTGTGCATTGGAATGAGGGATCCTGGGCAGATTGATGGGCAGTACTATGGTGCACACATATATTTGCAAGGACCCTCTTGATGTGGTTATTGAGCCAGAAGTTCGAGCTGAAAAGGGGTTGGTTGCTGGCAGAACTACATCGTGTTAATGTCAAGGAACTGTCAAGCTGGCTCAAAGCCCAATGGAAATCGAATTCTGATTATTGGACACAAAGGCTGTATAAACAATCGGAATTGCCAGCGAGGTACAGTCTATAACGAATTAAAAAAATAGAATTTATAAAAAATTTCTAAAAACTACTGTCTGGCGCCTGATTTAGTAGGAAGCTTATCTCGTAGAGACCATAAATCAAAGCCCCATCAGACCCTAATCTCTGGTAAACTCAGGCGCAAAAATTAGTCGTAAATTTCACATTAAACCAGCTACTGAATGCTCACCACAAAAACCACAGGAAAGAAGTGTAAGAATCACTCGCTATAAAAATAGATGAAAACCCCAGAGCCCGAACTCAAGCGATTCTACATCAGATCACAATACCGGGTCGCTCCCGCAACGCCTCCCACACTTCAGCCATTATGCAAATTGGCCACGAAACGACTTCAACTACATGTTGGGACTTATCGCTGCCATCGGGCCAACATTTAGCCAAATAATAAACTGGAGTGGCCTCTGGCGGGTGGACCGGGGGTGGGAATGAGCGTGAGAACCATTAAGCAAGATGGGAGTAGCGACCCAAAACAGAAATGCAACTGTTGTTCGCAAATAATGCGAATTTCCCCAACGCAGCTCGCAACTCGCATGGTGCCCCGAAATGCTCCTCCATCCACGCCTCCCTCGACGAGCTCACCGTTATCATAATGATGGAAAAACCAGAAATGAAAATTTAACGGCAGTTTTGCGAATTATATTGCAAATTGTGGGACAAACAAGTCGTAAAGCCAAGTGGAAAATGAAACAAATTAAATGCTGATTGCCATGGAAATTGTGGGCGAGTTGAGAGAGAAAATTAAACCAAACGTAAATAGTTCCATTTCTTGCTAAAGAATTATTAAATTTCTTTGGAAACAGTATCATTTAAAAATATATTCACGAAAATGCATATTTTTCGAGTATTTATCGACCCCTGGCCATCCACAAACCTGCACAAACATTTCACTAATTACAAACACGCTCCTCAAATTGTTCTTCCTCTGCGCTCTCACCGCCACTCCCGGCTATATGCGCGAAATCAGCTCACTATATAGAGAAATGGGTAGAGCCGCGGTTCCCCCGGGGGTCCGGGGCTTATCGCAGCACAGGCCACCGCAAGTCGAAGTCAAGCAAAGGTCTCTGCTATTTATATACGAAGTGCTCCTCGTTAAGTCAGAAACAAAAATCGCAGGCCAGAGATCTGGCGTAAAAAAGAAAACTTTCGAGTGTTACATTCGATGTAGCTACATTAATGTGGAGCAAACAAATAAAAAGACCGGCAGAATTACAACTTTTCAAATATCATATAGAAATATATATTTTTTGAGTCGACTGCGAGCGGACAACGAACTCCTCGCCCGGATTCTATGACTAATAAACACGGAGCCAAGTGAACAGCCGAATTGGCAAATATTTGCATTTGAGTCGCGCACGCCCCTAAAACATAAATACAAGAAAATAAATGCGCTTTAAATAACCAGAATAAGAAAACCGAACAAATCATTCAGTAAATATGCAATAAGGAAGCGCTCCGGTTGTTGGCCTGGCCCAGTCACGCGCCAAACAAATCTTGACCAAATGTTTATGCGATCTGCCATTTCCCACCGCTGAATGATTGTAAAAAGCAGCTTCACTGACATATTGCTTCGATGCAAACGGTTGATAATTCTGTATCTAGACGGGTCGGGTTAACCCACTGCTGCAATTAAAATTGTTGTCCAGAATGTCCGAGTGTGGGTCGTAAAACGAATGTCTTTTGTGGGTACCAGGAACGGTCGTCAGGCGACAAGTATTATATCTCTTTTTACCCAGAAGCCGTTCTTCGACAAAGTGCATTTGCTGGAAATGGTCCATAAAAATGGGATCTGAATAGAGAGAGGTGTGAGTGAAAATAGTCCAATAAAAGTGAATATAAAACCAGAATAGCGAAAGTGGGTTTAGAGTTTAGAACCAACCACAAGTGCCTTGTTTTGCGGACAAATTTAGGTATAAAAATAAACCTGGCAACACCCAAAATAATAATAGTTATTTAAGAATATGTTTTCATTACTTTAAGCCCACATTCAGTTTATTAGCTAGACCCTTTAAAACAAAGTGCTGCCCACACATAATCTACGGCCATTTACGTCGCCCATTACACGCGGAATACCAGCAAAGAATTAATCTGTTGAGTAAATATGCCTCACGTACTTCGCCCACACAAAAACCAACTCAGCAACCTACCGAAAAAATCCATTTCTTTGGGGACAAATCAAAGCAAAGGAAAAGCGAGGAGACGCTGTGATATAGAAGTAATGCTCGGCTATGACCGCAATTAATTTTCATTACAAGGCAATAAGCAAAATTAAACACGAATCAAGCAGCCCCGAACACTTGTAGCAAAAGGGACAAACTCATCTCCCTGGGTCGGCTTAGACATGTTGACATAAACCATTTATAAGAATCTTGATTTATTTTAGGAATAACAATTTGAAGAGGGATGACAGGATAGCATTAGCATCGAAACAGTTCGTTTAAAAAATACTTATAAGCGAATACTTTACTTTGCTGATTTAAGGAATATTCAATCTAGCATCTGGTGAGTAGGTGAGTAATATTTGTTCATCTTACCTGGAAAGATAGATAGAAAACGAGCTCAGTTAGTTTAATCAGTCAATTTGGACAGTATTATTGGATAATTAAAATATATTTGAAAATTATCTAATATAAAGAAGTGGGCCAACCATCTGCTGTGACTCAACGAGCTGAAGTAGGTGCTTCAGTCTGAAACGATTTATCACCCGGCCATCGACGTGTTTAATTTTTCTTTTCCCACTCATGCGATGGTCACAGCAGGCAATTGAATAAAAATAAAATACACCAGCTTCCAAGCGGACAAAACAAACAAATAGGTACTTCTTGCCCTGATGAATCTTTGTTGCTGTAGCAGAGTGTTTGTTGCGTGTGTCGTTTCCATAAAAATAGACTCAACTGCTCCCACTTTGCGCCGGCTATGATTTTTCAGGGTTAGCTTAGCCAATCGACCGTGAATGAAAACGAAAAAATTGCAAAGAGATTCGGAAATCAACACTGCAAGTAGCTTGAAGATATCTTGTTCAGTAAAATTGTAAAATGAAAACATGTACTTATTTATTTTCAAGTCGGATTCATTATTTCAAGCCATTTTGTGTTGTCAAGCATGAAATAAATCCATCCAAGTTTGTCTCTGCAATTCGCTTCCATATTAGCTCCTGAGATGTTCTCTCTATGATAGCCAATTTCCACACTTAATCCCCGGCAAATGGCCAGGCCAATGAAATTCCGCTCTTTAACGGTCCCAGATGGTTTGGAGTTGTTCGATAATCTCGAAAGTTGTCGCGTCATGCAATCAAATTGAAAGAGCCGCGCAATCGAATGACAGTTTATTCTGTCAAATTGTGTCCACGAGAGCCATGGACTGATAGATACAGCTACAGTCTGCTGGAGAAATGCGGAAGAAAGGTGTCAATAATGCCATTGAACCGCAGCAAATCGAATGAAGATATCGCGGAGTTCAATCGCGTTTGGGGGGCAGTCAGGGCACGTGTTGAACGAGAATTATCAATCGATTAGATAAGCCCCATGCCGAAAAACACACGCTTATTTTCGGGGTGTTGCAAGCACACTCAACTAGAGGGCTAATCAATTAGAATGCGAGTCGTAAAAGGATTTCGGTTAATGTCCTGCTAACGAACTGGAGTTCACTGAACTGAGCCGAGCCTAATGAAGTGCGTGTGTGAGTGTCGAGCAATGGCACTGAGGTACGAACAACAAAAATCGTGTTTGAGTCAAAAGCCACGAATAAATGTCCCGAACATGCCCACATTTTATTCGTTATGCGTGGCTCCTACGCTGCTGGTTACAAAAATAGTTCAATTTATGCGCTGACGTCATTCCGAGGGCCTAGGAAATGAAAATGGAACCAACAATCTGAAGGAAAAGGAGACAGAGCGGGGTTCTCGAACTTGTTCTTGGACTGGTTTAGTTGGATCGGACACTTCTTGCGGACTACCCCGGTAGTCAAGTCGATGGGAAAATCGATGGCCTATTGGATTTCGCTTTTCACTTGGGAGAACTTTAACAAAAAAACAATGTTGGAATATATCGATTCCTCCGTCAAAATTAACATCACTATTATGGATTATTTAATTTTTGTATAACTGGTCACACTTTGAGCGTGTCCCTCTTCCCTTTTGATTTCCTTTCTTATTGTACGTGGTGTGGTGTCGCGAGCATTATCAAAAAGTATAAATATATAAATCAATAATATAAAGCATTAACAGCGTTTAATTTATTTAAATAGTTAATTCAATTGCAAATTTCTAATAGGTTATGGGCCCAGTCCATGCCTAATATAAGTTTTTTTTTCATATATATAAATACCATTGCATATTCTTGTGAAATTCATTTTTCTGCAAAGTAATTATACCATTGCAACGTGTTGTGAAATTCGTGTGTGCGTGTGTAAAGGAGATAGAAGAAGTAATGGAGAAATCGAGGCGAAACATAAAACCGTTTAACGGAGAGAAGTACTCCGTATGGAAGTTTCGAGTTCGCTCATTACTTGCAGAATTAGATGTTCTTAAAGTTGTAGATGAGGAAAAGCCTGATAATGCGGATGACGATTGGGTCAAGGCTAATAGAAGTGCAAAGGGTGTGCTCATTGAGCACTTAAGTGATTCTTTCTTGAACTTCGCATCTAGTGACGTCACAGCTCGTGAAATTCTTAAGAATCTAGATGCCGTATACGAACGAAAAAGTCTAGCTTCACAACTGTCAGCGCGCAAGCGACTACTGACACTAAAACATTCGGGCGAGATGCCACTATCAAATTTTTTCATTGAGTTTGACGAACTAATTAATGAATTATTAGCTGCAGGCGCTAAGATTGAGGAAATGGATAAAGTATCACATTTATTACTCACACTACCTTCATCATACAATGGTGTTATTACAGCAATCGAAACGCTGTCCGAGGAAAACTTGACTTTAGGTTTCGTTAAGAATAGGCTATTGGATCATGAAATTAAAATTAGAAGTGATCAGAAAGATACAAGCAAAAAGGTTATGAAAGCGGTAGCTCAAAATAATAACAAGAACTTTAATAATAATAATACCTTTAATAAGAATAAACCAAAATATAATTCTAAGAACAGAGTGACAAAACCAGTAAGCGAAGGTAGACGTAAGCCATTTGGCAATATCAAGTGTCACTACTGTGGTAGATTAGGGCATATTAAAAAAGACTGTTATCACCTAAAGAAAATAATAAATCTCAATAAAAATAATAATACAAATGAAAAAGAAAATGACAATAGACAAGCTCAAATCACCACATCACATGGAGTTGCATTCATGTTAAGCAACTGTATAACGGATAAATACAACTTTATACTCGATTCCGGTGCGAGCGATCACTTAATAAATGATGATTCCCTATATGCTGATTGTGTGGACCTGGAGCCGCCATTAAGGATCGCTGTGGCTAAACAAGGCCAATTCATTTATGCCACGAAGCGTGGTGTTGTACGATTAAAGAATAATTATGAGATAACACTGGAGGATGTACTGTATTGCGAGGAGGCTGCTGGAAATCTCATATCGGTCAAACGACTACAGGAGGCTGGCCTGACAACCCAGTTTGACAGTGATGGTGTCACTATATCGAAAAATGGAGTGACAATCGTAAAGGATTCAGGTATGTTAAACAATGTACCAATTATTAAATTGCAAGCATACATTACTTGTAAAGAATCCAATAATTATAGATTATGGCATGAGAGGTTTGGGCATATTAGCAATGCTAAATTATTAGAAATAAAGAAAAACAACTTATTCAATGACACAAGCCTTATTAATAGTTTAAAGTTATCAGAGGAAATATGTGAACCTTGTTTGAGTGGAAAGCAAGCTAGGCTTCCGTTTAACCAATTTAAGGATAAAAAACATATTACGAGACCCCTGTTTATAATACACTCTGACGTGTGTGGACCTATTACACCGGTCTCTTTAGATGAGAAGAACTATTTTGTTATTTTTGTGGATGAATTCACACATTACTGTGTCACATACTTGATTCAACATAAGTCAGATGTATTCAATATGTTTAAAGATTTTGTAGCGAAAAGTGAAGCACATTTTAATCTTAAAGTAGTTAATTTATATATTGATAACGGAAGAGAATATTTGTCGAATGAAATGCGTAATTTCTGTGTTAAGAAAGGAATCACTTATCACCTGACAATACCACACACACCTCAATTAAATGGTGTATCTGAACGAATGATACGAACCATTACAGAGAAAGCCCGTGCCATGGTTAACGGTGCACAATTAGATAAAAGCTTCTGGGGTGAGGCAGTGTTGACTGCAACATACCTAATTAATAGAATTCCAAGTAGAGCACTAGTAGATAAAAAGGGGACCCCATATGAGATGTGGCATAATAAAAAGCCAAATTTAAAATACTTGAAAGTATTTGGTTCAACCGTGTATGTACATAATAAGCACAAAAACGGTAAATTTGATGAAAAATCAAAGAAAAGTATTCTTGTGGGGTACGAAGCGAATGGTTATAGGTTATGGGATGCTATTAATAGCAAATTCATAACAGCTAGAGATGTTGTTGTCGATGAGACCAATATGGTTAATTCTAGAGCCATCAAATATGAAAGTTTCCCGAATGATAGTAAGGAAAATAAAAGCTTCCTGAATAATAGTAAGGAAAGTGAAAATTTCCCGAATGATAGTACGGAAAATGAAAATATCCTGAATGAGAGTAAGGAAACTGAAAATTTCCCGAATGATAGTACGGAAAATGAAAACATCCTGAATGAGAGTAAGGAATGTGAAGAAGGGAAATTTCCGAATGAGAGTAGGAAAAGAAAGCAAGTTGATCCTCCGAATGAAAGTAAGAGAGATCTTGATGGCATAGACAACAATAGGAATGAAGTTGTAACAAATAGAAGAAGTGAAAGGTTACAGAAAAAGCCACATATATCATACAATGAAGATGAAAGTGACTTAAATAAATTTGTTTTAAATGCTCATGCAATTTTTAACGATGTCCCACATAGTTTCGATGAAATTAAAAGTAGAAGCGATAAAAGTTGTTGGGAAGAAGCTATAAAAGCTGAACTGAGTGCTCATGAGTTAAACAATACTTGGACAATAACAAAGAAGCCTAAAGATAAAGATAAAAATATTGTTGATAGTAAATGGGTATTTTCTGTCAAACATGACGAAATGGGAAATCCAATTAGATACAAAGCTAGATTAGTAGCTCGAGGTTTTACTCAAAAATATCAGGTTGATTATGAGGAAACATTTGCCCCTGTTGCCAGAGTTTCAAGTTTCAGATTCCTGATATCATTAGCAGTGCAATATAATTTGCAAGTCCATCAAATGGATGTTAAAACAGCTTTTTTAAACGGTGTGTTAAAGGAAGATATTTACATGAAACTCCCTCAAGGTGTGTTGTGTGACGGTAATAATGTGTGTAAGCTAAATAAGGCAATCTATGGGCTCAAACAAGCAGCTAGATGCTGGTTTGAGGTTTTTGAAAAAGCCCTAAAAGAATGCGATTTTATAAACTCCCCAGTTGATCACTGTATATATATTCTTAATAAAGGGAACATTAGAGAAAACATATATGTTTTATTATATGTTGATGATGTGGTCATAGCTACACACGATACAAATAAAATGAATAATTTTAAAAAATATTTAATGAAAAAATTTAGAATGACTGATTTGAAAGAAATAAGACATTTCATAGGCATAAGAGTTGAAATATGCAAAGATAAAATTTTGCTGAGTCAAACTGCTTATATAAATAGAGTTCTGAATAAGTTCAATATGAGTGATTGCAATGCAGTCAGTACCCCTTTACCCCCTAAATTAAATTACGAACATCTTAACTCAGATGAAGATTGCAATGCGCCATGTCGCAATCTGATCGGGTGTTTGATGTACATAATGCTTTGTACACGCCCTGATTTAGCTACTGCGGTAAATATACTTAGCAGATATAGTAGCAAAAATAATTCTGAGTTATGGCAATGTCTAAAAAGAATTCTTAGATATTTAAAAGGAAGCAGTGAAATTAAATTGGTATTTGAGAAAACTGCATTATATAAAGACGCATTAATTGGATATGTAGATTCAGATTGGGGTGGGAATGAAATAGATAGAAAAAGTACGACTGGCTATGTATTTAAAATGTTTGAAAATAACACAATTTGTTGGAATACAAAGAGACAGAATTCAGTAGCAGCCTCATCTACTGAAGCCGAGTATATGGCATTATTTGAAGCAGTTAGAGAAGCTCTTTGGTTAAAATCTTTATTCACAAGTGTGAATTTTAAGCTTGAGAAACCAATTAAAATATATGAAGATAATCAAGGTTGTATAGCCATTGCCAACAATCCCTCTTGCCATAAAAGATCAAAACATATAGATATAAAATATCATTTTGCTAGAGAGCAAGTGGAGAATAATGTGATTTGCATTGAGTATATCCCTACAGGTAATCAACTCGCCGACATCTTCACAAAGCCATTGCCTGCTGCTCGATATATGGAACTAAGAAGCAAATTGGGTCTAATGAAGGACAACCATTAAGACGTACATAAGGATTTTTGAATTTATAATTTTTGAATTTATAATTTTTTGAATTTATAATTTTTGTTATTGAAAACGATCTGATCGGGTTTTTCTGGGTTTTCCCCGATCCTCGCAGCAAATGCTGGATCACTAACACTCCCCAGTAGGCACACCACCCACATTAGAATACTAATATTATTAGAATAAGTTGATGAGATTGAAGTAATGAAATATGTGAATATTATTTAGTTTGAGTTATTAAATTATGTGAATGTTATTTTTGAGGGGGCGTGTTGGAATATATCGATTCCTCCGTCAAAATTAACATCACTATTATGGATTATTTAATTTTTGTATAACTGGTCACACTTTGAGCGTGTCCCTCTTCCCTTTTGATTTCCTTTCTTATTGTACGTGGTGTGGTGTCGCGAGCATTATCAAAAAGTATAAATATATAAATCAATAATATAAAGCATTAACAGCGTTTAATTTATTTAAATAGTTAATTCAATTGCAAATTTCTAATAAACAACAAAAAAAACTATATAAACAGGCTATAATAGTTGCAAGTTACGCAAACAAATGTTCTTAATGAGATGTTTAAACTTTTTATCCCGGAAGCTTTTGAATTTTTCATAAGTACACTTATCCACCCCAAAACCATCTATCAACGTGTGTGTCCGTGTCCTCCTGATGCTTTTTTAGCCTTACAAATTTCACTTCCTGCAGTTTTTCCCTCTCCTGTTGTCCTGTATTTGCCAGCTCTTGGTTTTTAGCCATAAATCAGAGCCGGGCACATATACTTTTCCGCTGGGACCCAGATCCAGCTTAGCTCCATCTTTCTCCATCACCATTTCCATTCTTGTCGCCATCTATCCATCTAATTCATTCCACTCTGGCCCCATTTGCTTTGATTTCTATTTGGCTACGTGGTGATTTAATAAATTGTTCATTTATCACTGACATGTGAGCAACGTTTCATCAGACGGAGCGTCCCTCTCAGGACTTCAATTGCCTTACGGCTTAGGTCCTTCGTCAAGTTTGATGTTTTGTTTGCTTTTGATTTTGTTTATATTCTTTGTTTGTTGGTAATTGTGTAATTATGATTGCGCGTAGACATTTCATGTTTAAGGGAGGCTTTCGTCCTGTTTCCCGTCAATAAATTGAAAGAGGACGAAAAACTTTGATTTGGCTATATCCTTGCTGTATAATTTTCATATTAAAATTTGTTAAAATAAAATATCGAATCCTTCCAAGACCCACTAATCCACAGCGCTAAAGTTCTTTGCCTGCTTTTAGGCGCAGTGGTGGCGGCCTAAGCCTTTGAGAGCATAAATTCCTCCTGACACTCCGGGAACTCCCTCGCATAATTTGCATAATTTCTTCTCAAATAGAATCGCATCAGTCTTCGGATTGTCCTCGTATTTATGCCATTTATCCATGATGGACCAACCACAACAGGGGTTTTCCATTCAGTGGCCGAGGTCGATGGTCGCTTGTCCTTCGATTTCTTCCTTTTTGAAGTGTGTTTTTCTTGGGTTTGACAATTGTTTTGGTTATTTTTTATTTCGCCTCTTGCTCTGACTTTTTTATATTCTTTAGCTTACTTTTGTTGTTTTAATATTAACCCACTTCAAAAGTCTCGCACACGCATTTTATTTGCATACATTTACGCACTCGCTCGCACTCACTGCCGCACACACCGCCCACGCAACTCCCCTTCTGTGCATCTCTGTCCCACAACGAGTCACTATCTCGCTCCCCCGCCCTGGCGAAGTGCGTTAAAAGCTTTTGTTCGGTTTTGGTTTTTGTTTTGTAGTTTGCTTTTTGTGCCATTTGTTCTTATTTATTTTGTTGTATTACTTTTGTTTTTGTGTGTTCGTTTTCTTTTTCTTTTTCTGTTTTTATTTTTATTTTTATATTTTACGTCTTTTGGCTTTGCGCTGCGTCTTACGTATGCAGTCGACTGCGACCGCGCTGCCACGCCAGTGTCGACGGCGGCGTCGACGTTGCTGTTTTGTATCTTGATTTTGGTTTCAACGGTGAATGAACTCAGGACCTGCGGACGTTCAACTGCGTCCCAAAAGCGCTTCGATTTTCGCCTCAGCTCCTCTTGTTGTTTTTGTTAATGCTGCGTAACACATTTTATTATTATTGTTGTTTCTGTTTCTGTTTCTGTTGTTGTGCTCCTGTTCTTACCACAATCATTTTTTATAACTGTTCTTTTAGCCGCTCCGTTTGGAAATTGCAAATTTTGGCAGCTTTGTTTAGCAACATGCGGCGCCTCCTCCCTGTCTCCGTCTCCTGTCAAGCAACAATAATTTGACATTTTCTATATTGTGGCGGTTTTTTGCCTTTCTTGGCCCGGCCGTCAAATTAAATGAAAATTTGTGGTCGACTTTGTCAAAGCCAAGGGAAATATTGTGGCCAAGTTAATTGCCTGTGGACATTTTCGCTAAGATCAAAAAAGGATATTCTTTATTAAAATATCTCTTTTGATAAAGTTTAAAAAAGGCGTTTCTGGGAAACACTTGTTTCTTTAAAAGACAGCCTTAAGTTTGATTCTTTCCAACAATCCTCTCAAAAATAAACAGTTGATTAAGTAATAAATAGCTTCTAAAGCACATCTAGAAAATTCTATATTTGCTAAATTTAGCCATAAGTCTCAGGGACCCCCACGAACTTGATTGTTCCGAGAAGGACTTGAGCATTCCGAAGGCTTCGAGCAAACATTGGACCGAGCTTCAAACATTTGTTTGCCTTGAATTATTTTGGAAATTTCTTGCAGCTGCCGCCACCGCACTAGCCGTGGGTGGGAGGGTCTGAGTCGGGATGAGGCACTTTTGCCAGCTTTTGCTGGCAACATAAAAATTCAAGTTCAACGAATTCTCAGTTTGGGTAAATAACCTCGAATCGGGCTGCGACAACACCCCGAAATGCAAAACCAGAGCGACAGACGAGCGGCACAGCAGCCGAGCGAAAAGCCAGGCCCAGAGCACATGACATCCTCGCTGGTGAAGCGCAAAAATTCACGCCCAAAAATTTTTGGGAAAAGCGAAACGTGCGAGAGAAAAGGCCAAGAGAGAGAAAGCCCCAAATAACCTTGAACTTGAGACGCGCTGCGAAAGGCTCCCCCAAAAAGCATAACAAGAGGAAAAGCGTCAAGAGCAAAACAGCAAAAACGAAAATTTACACAGCTCTCGCAGGCAAGTGATTTTGTCCGCCCCCTCATCCCGCAGAAGCCGCCAGCATCATTTTCTAGCCCTTTTATGCAAATTTTATGCTTTAGGTTCAAAAGGTCGCCTGCTAAGCCAGGGAGTATATAAAGTTTTTCTTCTGCGTTGCACACGTACTTGAACCGTTTAGTTTATTTGATAATGGAATATTAGATGGCTCTAACTTGGCCGTAAAAAAGTTGGCAGCAAAAAATTGCCGAGCAACAGCTGAAACTGAAATTTTAATTAAATCACAGCCCGGAAAATTAGCATTTTTATAAGAGAACAGTTAACACATTTGGAAATATTTCAAAAAGAGGCTAATTCATCTTGGTAGCTTTAATTAAATTGTAGCCCAATATCACACCTTATTTACTAGTCAACCGAGCATTAAGTTTTCTGCTCCAGACTCTTGGAAAGTTTCTTCCAAAATTAATAACTTTGAGGTTCGGCTTAACGGGAATAGAGAGGGAAAATGGCGCCCAACAACTCCCAGAGGATGTTAATAACTTAGTCACAACACCATGAACATGGCATACATTCCATACAACATTAATTAGTTTTGTCTAATTACAGCCAACAGCATATTGGCGGCATCAGAATATACAGCTTTGTAGCTGTATCCAGCAGATACACAGATACATCGCAGTTATGTTTTATGCCATTTGTCGCTAAAGAACAAGTTAATGACAGTTGTGGAATGGGAAGTTGCACGATAGCGGCTTACTGTTAGCCACTGTGAGTGTATCTGTATCTGTATCTGTTGAATATTGTATCTGGGGGGAAAAAACTCGTTCACTAATGGCCTGTCAGGCCGCGTAGAAGAGTTGTCTCACTGCCTTGGGAGACAATCCCCTATCAAAATCTAATTAAGTTGGATTAAGTTCAGATTTGGAAGTTTGAAATAAGGTTTAATTCGAATTAGGTGCTTTTTATTTATTTAATTAGAGTGTCGAGTCTTAAATATAGTTATTCGCTTTCGATGCATAATCGATTTATCATTTACCGTCCAATTCATTGCATAACAATCCATTCTCGTGTCAAACTCATTTAGCTTCCTAAATAGCTGCCACGACGAAAGTTTCTTCGTTTGGAACCAAAAATGTCAAACTGTCAGCTTGCAACATTTCCATAACCATGCAAATTTCAAACAAATAAAAAACATAGGGCCAGCAGCAACAACAGCACTTGTCCAAAAATAAGAAAAGCCATGTTGTTAATTTAATTTTATGACATGACAGCGACAGTACACTACTACACTACACTACACTACACTATATTATAGTATAGTACAGTCTGTCAAACGCTAGACAAGCTGGTCGATAAGACGGCCCTAGCTGGCGAGCCATCTTGCAAAGTCAAGCTGGAAACTTTAGCGGCTTCTAACGGTAAATATAAATATGAGAATACCTAACAACAAACAGAAACACAAACAAACAACAAGAAACATGCGCACGCACACAGTTTCAAAACGCCACACTGCCATACTATACTGTATATTAGTGGCAAGTGCAGTCGCAAAGTAGGCGCGTCTCGTTGTTTTTAGCCTTGTTCAACAAGGCAACAACAACAGCAACAAAAACAAGTTGCCAACATCGGCACCACCAAGAGCAGCGGTAACAAACCGTTTGCATTCCTGACCTACTCTGCAACTTTACATTGACTTCAAACGGCCTACCTCGCTCTCCAGCCCACCCCAGCCATCGACCACGCCTCCCGCGCTCCACCATCACTACCTGCCGCCCACCTGAGTCAGACACTCAAGCATAGAAATAGGCGGGAATTACAAAGGATACCATACGAAGCAACAACAACTGGCTGGATGGCCATAAAATGATTTTTTTTTCGCTTGCCTCCAAAAGCAGTTAAACTTCAAAAGCCGACAAAGTCGTCGGACAAGAAAAGGCAGTACACTTGGGCAAAAATAGTGAGCTCTTTATTAATTTAATAAATATCGAAATATTTTTGAACAATGACATTAAAATAGTTTCAAATTAATGTCTATCATTAAGCTTTATTTTATTTCATTTTCAAGATTTTTAATACAATTTTTTTTTAAGTTGAAAACGTAGCATCTAAAAACAAGTTTTCACTACTTTTGCCTATTTTACAACGAGCAGCAGAAGCAGCAAAAAAAACCCCGAACTGAGATGGAGCGAAGTAGACGATGCCCCCAGAAATGCAACACCCCGTGCTAAATGCATCCACAGAAACAGTGGAAACAAAAAAGAAGGCATTGCTGAACGATGACGTAGGGCACAGTGGGTGTTAAAACTACAACCAATATAAACTAAAAATATAAATAAACTTAAGTACAAATTTTGTTTTAATTCTACTTTCATAAAATAAAATTAAACTTGAATGATTTGTATTAACTTTTAAATAATACACTTTCGACCCACTATCGTCAGAGTTGGGCTCTGTCTAGTTTGGCGTTTTTTCTATTTTGGCTTATTGGTTTGCTGGTGCTTTTGCTATTTCTGTTGAGGGGCGGCTAGGCAGCGGAACATGGAGGCAGGCATCAGGCCTCTAATCCAGTTTTTGTGTTACCAAATACACCCGTCTCGCTCTGGCACTGAATGCGCTTCATTGGCATGCAACGCGAACAAGTTTACAGCTAAAATATAGGCAACACAAAAACTAGCTGGCGAACAAAAACGCGACTCCGACAACATGTTACAAGTGCAAAGGCAGTGTGCGATGGTCACGCTGCAATGTTAGACATCTCCCACCCCGTCCCCTCCCACCCTGCTAGCCGTGACTTTGTTGGTGTTGCTGGTGTATCTCCAACCTGAGGCAGTCAAGCAGACTCTATAATTCGCTTCACACAGTTAGTTTCTTTCAGGCCCATAAATGGAAATTAGTTGGCCGTATAAATTCTATATTTTATGGCAACTACAGAAGGGAGAAATAGAGATGTTGAAGATTTTTTAGTCTAATACTGATTTTTTACATAAAAGTCGGACCTATTTTTCACTATGCACGTATTGGCCTCTCTTTCTTAGCCTTTTAAGTCTCTCTGGGCCTGGCTTGTTTGGTTTTTGGAAGGAGCTGGTAGACCTGCCCCTGGCAACAATGCAGACGGCCTATTACCACACAACCAGCCCCGAGTCAAGTTGAAGTTGCCCATGTTTTCGATATTGTTGTTGTTGCGGCTTTGCCCCACTGCAATTGCCGTTAGTTGGTATTGTCCACGTGTACTGGTGTGTGTGTGTGTGTGTGTGTGCCAATGTCGTTTATAATGAAGTTTCCTGCCGATAAAGTTAAACTTCAAAGCTTTGGTCAAGTTTGGAGGCCTTACTTCTGCTTCAACCACCTTTTTGTTTAAGTTTCTTTATACTTGGCTTTATGGTATGAGAAAATGTTAAATACGGCTGTGATTCAAGTATTTTTATAACAATTATAAGGTTAAGCGGCAAAAAAAGAGGCTATGAATTTTGATACGAATACGTAATGTCGATATTTTCTTTCTTAAAAATATATGTACGTATTTCTCTGAACTTGGTTTATGAATTTTTAGGTTAAAAATATCAAATACCAAATAATCATGAAAATATCTGAATTTTAAACATATCGTTTGAAAGGCCACCATTACTTATACGTAATAAAAATAATAACAGCAACCCAAACTCTATAAAATATTCATAATTTTAACAAAAACTGTATTACATTTTCGGATAACATGGCGTATACTTAATATGACGTAAAAATATCACGTATACAAAGTGTTTCCCAAAAATGCGAAACTGTTGAATAAACATATAAGACCAAGATTTTATTGGATTTTTCCTGCATTCTTAAAAGTTTGTAATAATATCCAAACAGTTTTTCTTACGAACGATGACTAATTAGTATGTATGTATGTATGTTTGACTACAAAAATTCCAAAATAAATTCCGAATGGCTTGAAGCAACAGCATCTCCAAAATAAGAAGCGAACAATGACAACAAAGCAAAGTTATTCACACACACAGATGCAACGTCCACGTGACGTAATATGCATCAAAACAAGACCCACAAAAAGAGCTGGCCGAAGAGAGAGCGAGAGAGGAGAAAACGTCGCGGCCAGGCGGCAGACAAACAAATTATTTCCAAACCGTAGTGAGATCAATGCAGGGCGATAAGAAGCGGGAGCGGGAAAGAAGGAATGCAGCTGGCATCATAACTATGAAAAATGTAAAAAGAGAGAAAGATGAGTCCGAAAGTGTAGCATAAAATCCTGGCGCATTACAGTTACAGTTGTGTAAGGACCAACATAAAAACGGGGGACAACCTCTATGCTCCCCTTTCCGTCACCATCCTTCACTTCTCGCTCCCTCCCACCTCTCGCAGCTACGACCTACCTAACAACAACAAAAACGACTAAGCACCCGCAAACTACGTCAACAATCCGGGAACAAAATGGAATGGAACAGCTCATTGCCATTTTGTTTGTGTTTGTTTTGCTCCAATTAGCATCTTGCTTGCTCTTCCAATTGCGTTTCACTCTTCTCTTGCTGCCTCTTTTTAACTGACTCTCTGAGCCGCGACTCTCTTGTGGCTTTGTAGCTTGCGTCATTTTGTGATTGCAAAGAAACACCATTTTCTTTGCAAGGTGAAAGCTTTTCTTTGGGAATCCAAACAGCTGCTACGGGTGTCGCTTTGCAGTGTTGTCGCTTTGGTAGGTTTATGTGAGTTTCATTGTCATCTCGCCTCATTCATGATGACGCCAAACAACAACAGCAGGAACCGAAAAAAGCAAAACGCCGGTTGGGATAGGGTCTCCAATCCCATGTGGGATGCTCGCTCTCTTTGCTCTCTTCTTCTCCAACCCCCCCGGGTACTATCGCCCCCACTTCCAGCTCTTAATTTCGTCTAATTATTTCTGTTTGTCATTTGCCTTTAATGGGAACTGGTTTATTACCCTTTCCCACACCGTACAATACCCGCTCATTAGGATCCCATAAATATCATTTAATAAAAAATATTTTTATGCTTATATTATTCCGGGTGTTTGGGTGTGGTTTCGTCCTAACCGGAAGGGCCTTCGAAAATAGGAAGGCAATTACAACTTCGAGGCGGCGTCCTAGAAAATAATTTGAACACGAAATGGAAATTTTCCTGGTAATACGAGTATTGGGAAAAGGACTTCGAAAAGATTAAGTTTCCCCACAAAGTGGATCCTTTAGTTTTTGACAAATGTTCGATTCTTTTTTATGTATTTTATAACCCATTTTTGGCGTATAATCGTCTAAAACCACTAGCACCCTATCAGCTGCGGCCTCCCCTTGGATGGGCTTATCAACTCGAAATAAAAACCTAATCATCGCCCACCATGAGAACTGAAGTACAGGCCGAATACTGTTACCGCATCATTATGGATCGATCGTGGAGGGGGAATATGTAATTAAATGTTGCACAAACACAAATCCGTACTGCCCATTCATAAATCTTTCAATGGGCCAATCAAATCAAGGAAAAGACTTTTTAATGGAAGGCTCCATGATTTATGAAGAGCGCAGATCCCATTTTTAATTAACACACAATGGTGACGAGTCTATGGACTCTTTGGTGAGAAGAATCGGAAAGCTTTCGGCAAGTGAGCAGAAATAGTTTCGCTGAAATTTTCTGCGTACTCGCCGGGAGAAATGGGGGCCTGGGTGGGGATTTTATTTATTCACACATCTGCATTATGCGGGGTTGTTTATTTTGTTTACCATTAAGACGAAGCACGGAAGGCAATCAATTAATATAAATTTCGTTGTGGGCGAAACAGAATTAAAAAGATATAAAGCGAACTGTCGATGGGGATGGGCATGGGCTGGGAGCAAATGCAATTTGCTAAAAAACACATCTGGAAATTCATGCTACAAAATTCCATTAAAATCGCATAAAAATCTGGGGAGTTGGTAATAACACTGGGATTAGTTTTAAGGGCTTCTCGACTCCACACTACAAAACGCTCCATAAAAGTGTCAAGATTCCTCAAAAAGTGAGAACATGAAGCCCGCGCATTATCACAACTTTAATGAGTTGTTCTTGTGCGAATAACGAAAAATAAATATACAAATAAAAATGGAATGTAAAGATGTATTAAAAGTTGGGGCTTGCAGGCAGGCAACGTGTTCTGGCCATTCCCAACGCGTTCCTCTCGCGCTGGCTCTCTCCCAGAAACGAACGAAAAATGCTAACGAAACGAGAATGCAAAATGTCAATGTCCTCCACTGTACAGTTCAGCGTCAGAATTGCGTCGCAGTTTTGTGTTTTCTGCCGCAGAGTAGAAAAGTTCTCGCGGAGCGGTGGAACGCTGGAATGGAACTATGGAATAACAGCGGTAGCCCCATAAGCCATAAGCAAAAAAAATAAGAAACGTAAGCGTACCGTGGAGCTCTGGAGTGGAGCATGTGAGAGTGTGAGGGGGACAGGGAGAGGAAATTGGCATTACGAGGGAACATACGTACAAAAATGTACCGACATGTGTAGTTTTGTGGTGGAGTTTGTTTTTGTTTTTCTACTTCTTAGGGGATCCTTTCATTTCATTTTAGGGGGATCATTTAGTTTGTGTTTATAATGATATGAAAAAGGTTCATCTTCTATTGGATAGAGGAAAAAAACTGACTAAAACTGATTTGACTTAATTTTTTCAGGGGTGGAGTGTTGAAGGTTGGAGTTAATTTATTTTTTTATACAAAATACTTTCATGAATATACTTTACGAATAATAAATTGTATTAATAATAACAATAATAAATACAAAATCTTAAATGTATGGACGCAAGAGAGAGGAGAATTGGGTATTATATAGTTTCTTAATATCAAATTATTATCAAAAAACAAGTTTTTTATACAAAATATCCTCATATATAAATGTAACAAAAAAATAAAATAAAATTTAATATCTTTTTTCCATAAAAAATAATGATTCATTTCAATGTTCAATAATAATAGAAATAATATTTATTAGAAGTAATATTTGATGGGAAAAGGGACGCAGAAGAGAGGAGTACCGGATATTATACATATACACTCATTTTTAATATTTATAAAATAATTATCAAAAAACAATTTTTATAAGAAATATTCTCATAAATGTAAACTTTATATGTAAATTTAAAATGTATGTCCTTTTTGTCACTTTACTCCTTTGCTTTTAGCTTCGTGCGTCATAAATAAAGTGCAAATACAAATAATGTCACTTGTCGTCTGGCCATTCGCAATATTGCATTGGTTGGAGCAACTTTTTTAATAACGTGGCCAATGGAGGAGAGGGGCTGAGGCAGCCAGGAGACACCAAACGGGGGCGAAATAAACGAAATGAGTTCTTGCGGCCAATACTTAATGAAAAACGGAAATGCCATTTTAGATTTATAGTTCTGATAAACAGCAGCGGGGGGAGCGGCGCGAGGCAAAGACCAATTGGCCAGTTGAAAGTTGGTAACAACTTTTTAGCCGGCTTAGCCAACAGATGTTGGCGGAACTTGTTTTTCCTCAGCAACTCAAAACTTATCCCAAAGAAATAAACTTTTTCCGAAGATTTAAGGCTTCCTCCACTCTATGTGTTGTTGGAAGGGCAGATTACGATAAATAGGATAAGCCATATTTTAAAACTAATCACTTTTAACCAAAAATTCCACTTAAATCTATGAGACTTACACAAATATGTATTTTATATTTAAGATACGTACCTGAAAAGAGAAGAAAGGTAGAAGAAATTAGTTGTGTATTTGACGGAAATATACAAATTATATTTTCCCAGAAACGGAATCCTCACAAGGTACTCGAACAATGGAAGACCCACAAATAGCAACAGACTAACAGCACCTTTGTGATATTTGCCACCGACTGATTTCATTATTGTTGTTTACACCTGCACGTGTAATCAAATACAATAAGCCATAAAAATTATCATAAACAAGCCGCTGCCAGTCGATGCCGAAATGAAAAATAAAGTTGACAATGAGCCCCGGTCATGATGTGGGTGGGGGTGAGAGTCATTGTTATTGGGTCGAAGGTGAGCCCTCAAAAATCCTTTGGCACACACAGACAAGGACATGGCCGGGCCAGGCGATGGCCGACAACTGTCAATGGCATAAATTAAGGCTCAACATGTACCGTGGCAACAACAAGGCTCCACAAGTGTTGACAACAACAAGGGCAAGGCTGGAAGAGCTTTGAGGCTGTGTCAATTTGATGGTGTCCTTGTTTAGCTCCTACTTCCCCACCCCTCCCCCAGCTCCCTTTCGCCTTTCTGTGCTTGGGTTTTCCACATTCCTCGCCGCCCACAAAAAATGGTTCGAGTATTTTACAGTGCGTGCCGTTTTGAGTGGAACATGATGTTTTGCTAATTCTAAAGATTTGCGCCGAATTCTGCAATGGGATTCGAACAGTTGCTATGCAGAGTCCTCGCCTCTATTGAAAACTAACAAAGCACTCTTTGTTTAGACTGGAAAGGAGATCACAGGTACAGGTTCTTGTTTGCTTTTACATTTAAGAACTGCCCAATTCAGTTTCTTACCAAAACTAACCACTTTTCATCAAATCTATCCCTATGCCGTTAAGGAGGACATTAAACTCGCAGCCACTATAACGTAATAGCAACCTAGTCTCCAATTAGGTGAATCAGTCGGAATATGTGTGGGGCCATGACGTCATTTAGGTGAGTACACAAAAAATATATGAAATGCGATAAAAACGCATCAACCCCTGACGAAAAAGTTCATTGTCTTCGCTTTAAAGTTTATTGCACTTAATTAACAACGAAAAGCTGACAGAGAGCGGGGGATTCTCCCTGTACGCGAAGGAAATTGTTACTCGCCTTCTGGCAGCAGATACATAGATACAGATACAAAGCGCCGGCGATAATGAATTATTAGCGAAAGCGGTAACGCAGGCAGGCGAGAAGAAGAAGTATCCCGAGCAGAAGTATCTCTTTCCCGAATCTCGGGCTGTATCTGTATCTGCCGGATATTAGAGCGGAGCAAACACAGCGACAACATGTGTCGCCCCTTAGCAACATGCAACGTGCTGTAGCAGCAGCAGCAGAAGGCGAAGGCGTTGCGTCAAGTTCCATGGAACTGGAATCACAGTCGCTCCCCCCCACCCCCTGCCCTGCTTCAAGTTCTTTTAATGTTGCATGGCAAATTTAATTTCTAAATTGCAGCTGTCGTCGCTCTGCCGAACATTTGTCTTGGCCTCTGCGTCTATAATCTCGCCAATAGCATCGTTCATAAATCATGGCAGCCGAACAGCTCAGACATTTCATCAAAATCCATGGCAGGGCGAGACAGTTGCGTATACGCCGTGTGTGCCGTCGGGAAATGAAGCGAGGTGTTCCAGTCCAGACGTTAAATGGAGCTCACCAGAAATAGCCTCCTCTGAGGACTATCGCACTACCAAAGAAAAGTAACAGAAAGCCTTCACCCCATTGCCATTCGAAAGTAAAACTTCTGACTCACCCGAAAATGAAATACAGCCGCAGAATGTATCGCTTTCATTGGGATTCATGCGGATCATCAACTGCATTACAATATGCCGACTGCACCTATGTATGCTTTATGGTCTGGCCCCAAATTGCATGTTTAATTGCAATAAAGAAACAACGCCCACACACAGCAGCACACACAAAATGCAAACAAACAATGGCACAGTGGAAAGAGCAAGTGCAGAAGCGATTTTCGTGAAATTTTGCGCACAGCTGAAAGACACAAAACAGCTGCAAGCCGCAAAGTGCAGCAGCGAAATTGAAAATGGGGAAAACGCACACCCAGCGCCAAACGAGCAAAGAGAGCAGTATATTCCTTTTCATCACAGGGAGTGAGAATGAAGTGGATGACAGCCGCACCCAAAACTCCACCAAGGAATCGGAACAGTCAGCACGCCAAACTCAAGTTAATAATTTAATAAGTTATAAACGCAATTTTCATTAAAATGAAACAAGGAAACCTTTGAACAAAGGCCAACAATGCCAGCGAGTCGAACTTGAAAGTTCTGTGAAACGGAAACTGCAATAATTAACATAAATGTTCGAATAAATGCCAAAGAATAAAACAAAAGAAACAACATAAACTATTGATAATTGGCAATTGTAATTTCATTAGTTAGGGCTGCTTTTGGCGGCTAATTACTCCAATATTGAGAACATTGGTTGGTTTGTTCCAGCCTTCAGCTCGAAGGCACTTAAATAGTTAATGTTTTTGCACCAAACAATAATCAGTCCGCACCCTTGATAGTTCCCTCGATTAATAGCTCAATTTGAAATTATTAGATTAGCAATCAAAGCGATTTGATGGTTGCTTTTGCTGAGAAACCTTTACACTCATTTCATGTTTAATATTTTTAATTATTCACACCCGATTTTTGCTAAGCATCTCTTTGTAGGATTTTCAACGCAGCGCATATTTATTCAATAATAATTTATGAAGCAATAAAAACTCATTGTTACTGCCATTAAATTAATTGATGGCTCGACCAACACAGATAGCTGAAAAGCCGAGCAAAGCATTTGCATAATTGAGGCAAGCACTTTAGTAGAGATTACAGTGCAACATGGCAGAGAAGTGGCTAATTGTTCGATATCGAATATTGAAATAAAATATGTAAACGTTGGAAAGTCATATCACAATAAAAACTAAATGTCCCGCTCGCTGTCGTAAAAGATTCTGTCGGTTTATTGGGGAGAATGGAATGGATGGATTTTTTTATTGTAAACGAAAACGAAATGTGCACCGATGGGCGAGGGAACTTGGGGCTTTCAATGGCCCCAAGATGCTGATGCATACCGAAAAGTCTTTAGAGCGTTTCAGAGACATGAAACGGAGCGACAGACAAACAGATACAGATACAGATACATTTACAGACACAGATGCAGATACAGATACGGGTAGAGATGCTCAGAATGCAAAAGTATGTCGCAGTGTGTGTGGAAAGATTCAGAGATGCCTTTTAGCTTTTATTACATATGGTTTGGATGCAGCGGAGAAGATGTAGATGGAGATCGAGACGAGACATGACCTACCCCAAGGCAAAAATTATTATTATTTCCCCCCTGCTTCCCCTCCGTATATACCATATACGTATATATTCCTTATTTTTTGTTCGCCTTCTCGTTTTCATTTATATGATTTTCTTTATTATTGCCCTGGGCATCTCCGGTCTTTTCTGGGTTGGGTTTGCCGAAATGAAGCCGTAAAATTATATATGTACGCATGCCAGAGCATACTACTCGGCTCCCCGATTCCCCGGCATCATTGTTTCAAACTGCAGTGAGCAATAAATGAGTAATACGGCCATAAAAACAAAGTTGGCTCACCACACGACCCTCGGAGTGTTTGCTGGCCAAGTAATGTGTTTATCTTGGTTAGCTGGCCATAATATGTCCTTTGAACCTTTGCTGCAATTAGTTCAATAAAAATGGAAGCTACTCCCCTAAAGCTTACACTTTTACTTTAATACTTACTTTTGCTTTAACTCAGTTATTTAGAAGAGATATGTATGCTATTGGAACCCTCTAATCTTTCTTAAATCTTTTTAATAATCCTAGTTATTCCCTTCTTTTAGCCAGGCATGCCTGTTTGCCATTATTTTAATGCCATCACTTACAATCTATGAGTTTATCAAGTAATCAGACCGTGTCTAATACCCAGCAATGATACTGAAACGAACAATCGGAGTATCTGGGCAACATCGCTATAAGGCATACTGTGTCAGCCCCGCAAAGCCAACATGGCGGCAAGATCGTACTCACGGATACGAAAGCCAGGCCATAAAGACAAAGGCATTAAATTACAACTGGCAAGCGAACCAGCACAGAAGTGTAGCTAATGTCTTGCTACCTGCCACCCTACCCGGGACCACCTCAAAATCCATTCCAAGCCATAATTTAATATCAGCTGCTATGAGCTACTAGCTCGCTGTGTTTGTCTAAACTTGATTTCAAAGTTAAACCAACCTTAACCAACATTTATAGACATCAAAACTCTGCGGCCCGAAGAATCGACACAAAACTCAAGCCAAAAAATGGCAAACAAAAAGCAAGGAGGGGGTACAGATTTTTAAGTTTTGGGCTTAAACTTGATTTTGCTAAAAAAAGACAAGCAAATGTTTGGTTGTGAAGGCGAGGTCTCCGCATTGAGGTAGGTGAGCTGCTGATGACGGACCCAAAGAGTGAATCTGACGGGTAATTAAGCAGGCTCACAGCCACAAAACCTTCGGTTGGGGTTAAGGCGACGCTGCTACTGCCACCACTGGATCGCAGAATGCAAAATTATTATTTTCATAATTTGCAAACCGCAGAAACCGTCCAAAGAGCAAAGACTAGGAAGCTGCGACCCAATTGGCGCTATCATCGGGTGAGAAATTATGTTTTCAAATTCACCTGCCATTTGGCCTAAAAATTCACAGCGGACATATTTCTACTCAATTTGGGCCAGAAACTTTGCCCGAAATAATGGCTATCTGCAGGTACTAAGCCATGCCAGTAATGTTGAATTTTTAATCGCTTGAATTGGCAAAGTTGGTAATCGATAAAGTAAACACCGCAACTTAAGTCGAGTCGTTTAATAATTCAATTCGGAGGGCAAGGGTGTCAATTGGTTAGTTTTGGGCTTCGAATAAGGCCAGTTCCTAATATTAAATGGGTTGTTCGGGCAAATTAATGTGTGAGTCCTGACAAATGGCTTAGGGTTTACGTAATGACCATCGAATCCAATTGGGAATCATTTAAGTGGCGGGCGGGGGGATACTTATCGGGAGCATCCGCGGGCCTTCTCGGGGCTGGGGTAATTAGCCATCCTGACAAATGAAGGATTCCGCGCCGTCTGCCGACTGTCTGCGAGCCAATGAGCCGACTCGCATTACAAATTTTATGGTTGCCAGTGACAACAAATTGCCAGCGACTGTTTAGGTAAGCAGCCTGTAATTAATATTCTGACATGCACATCTCAGCGCCTCTGCCGCCCAATTGGGTGGCATCGACGGGTTCGATTTCATCGCAGATGCCCCCCGAAGCATCATCGTTTCTTTCTCACCCTTAAACCCAAAAATAATTATACTGGTAATAAGCAAATGACATAGACGGATCGTATATCAAATTCTGTTTGTGATAAACAGCCTGATGTTGTTTGTTTGTTCTGGCACCTCTCCTCCCATCTGACATTCGGCGTCTTGAAGTACAATTTGCGAATCCCAAATGCAAGAATAGCATATTATTCAATTGTGGATTTCCCTCATAAAAAAGGGTAGGGACAAATAGAACTCGAATATCCTTTAAAACAAAGTCATTTGTTTTCTTTTTTAAAGAAACAAAAGTTAGGGAATCGCTATGCGTTCTTGAGGCAACATAAGAGTCTGAAAGTCAACCCATTTTAATGGAATACGCTCGAAACACTGAAAGGATATCAGGAAACTTTTGGCGCCACTTGAGTTGCTTGAGCAGAGTTGCCAGAGCTGCGAATAAGCTATATTATGAAAGAAAATAAACTAGAGTAGGCCAAAAATGTGGTATAGTTAATTATTTGAATATTGTTTTTACACATACAGATATTTACTAACAAAAAATAACGGCCATGGTATCAGAAAATGTCATTTAAAAGTCATCAATTTGTCACAAACCCAGTTTACTGACAGTGGGACCATACTACGTAGATTTCAATGAGCTTGCAAAAATTCGTTCACACTGGAACTTTTCATTCTCAGTATTAACCTAAAAAAATTTAAAAACGAATTAAATTCCGAATAAACTCATTGCTAGAATATGCTAAATGAGATTTAAAATATTCTAGATTTTAAGCTACAAGCTATTTGCAAGTTGTATGAGTTATTTCCTATTAAGATATGCTAGATCTAGCCTGAAATTAGCCTAACTAGATCTAGCCTAACTTTGTCTATCATGCTACTCTTTATTTTTCTAGGTGCAGTTGCACATATAGAAATAAATATCTATTTTGTCTGCTCCGCCGTACGCAGTCAGAGGGAAAACTATAAAAAATTGAAAGCAATTTGCCAAGAAAGAACAAAAACTATGTGTGTAATAACAGAAGCGAAAATTATTTTTCCAACTCGCCGGGAAGGAGGGGGAATCCAACTGCAATATCGCGCTGTCTGCATATATATTTCGGTTAGAGGAAGCATGGGTGGGTGGCTCAGCCAGAGGGAAAATGCGTCTCTGATAAGGATGAAAATAAAATGCGATAATTTTTTTCTCTTTGAAAGAAATGCTTTTTTCCTCCAGAAAGCAAAGGAACAGTTTTCTGTAGAAGGGGCTAGAGAATTTCAACGACCGAATGACAAAGTATCGGGCACCAACAACAAAAGCATACATAAGTCATAAAAAAAAGTTCCTATGGGGCGTCAACGAGACGAGCTTTCCTTTATATTTTTTCCATCTTCTTTTTTTCTGCTCATAATATTTTTGTTGTGCTGGAACTGCCCCCATCCTGCCGGCACTGGATGCCCGATTGCATCCAGCAAGAAGAAAATTTAAGAACACGACCGAGAGTGTTTACCCCCACCCGGTGGCAACGAAATCTGTTTACAAATTTGATTTGCCTGCCACGCCCAGTGCAATTAGGGCGAGCCAAAACCATCGCAACATTCCCACACTAGCACTTGGGATCCAAGCAGGGGCCTAGGCTATGGGTTTTCAGGGGGACTTTAGTAAAATTTATTATTCGGCCAAGAAATTTAAAAAAACTTAGTATTTATAGTCCCCTTTGGCGGGCGCCGCTGCCTCTGTCAGAGATATGGTAACACTGGCCTGCAGTCTTAGGCCCATTGATTGTTATGTAAGCGGCTTATAATTTCTTCTCGTGGGCGTAGCCAAGTGTCGATTGTTGTTACTTGTTATGTATGTGTGTGTGTTGGTCGGCTATCGGTATCGTTATCGTATCGCTGCTATTACCGCTGTTGTGAAAATTGGTGTTGCCAAATGGAAAATGTATGTTTTCCAGAGCTTAAAAAGTAAATTATAGATGGTTAGCCGGCCCAGGCTTCACGCTTTCCCTTTTCCTGCCCTGGCATCCCTTCCATTTGCTGTTCTGTAGTGGTCTTTGGACAAACTTCCCGACAGAGTCGTGTGGCTTGGGAAAAAAGTTTTCAATTTCTCTGGCAGGATTAGGCAGCATTTAGTGGGAACTCTAATGGATTACTGTGGACAAGGTCAATTAGCCAAAATAAATGACAAGCGACAGCCATTGTTGCAACTAGAAGGCCTCTTTAATTAAATAATTTATCTAAATCTGAATAAACTCTACTTGATTCTTCTTTTGACCTTTTACCCAAATGTAGGCAAATTTCATAACCAAGCAACCTCTTCAAAAGCAACCTCACTTTCCCGCTCATAACTGAGATTTTCACTGAATGCTTTTCACTTTTCTTCACAGGCCGAGTCGCTGAAAACGAAAGTGAAGCAAACTGAAATCCCCCGGCGAACATCGGAGCCACCGTTAGCCGTAATTCAGAGGGGATTGCATTGTCTTCTTCGGACGCGGCCGGTGTACATGGCGGCATTAGACATTAGATAGGCCTACCGGGCCTACCGACACATAGACCCGATGAGCTGGAGCCAGGCTCAAGAGCCGGAGCCAGAGTCGGAATCAGACATGCTGATGAGTTCGAGTTTGGCCTACTTTCACTTTCATTTTCTAGTTTCGGTTGCAGGCGCGTAATCGTTTTTGTTTTTCTCTTTTATTTTTCAGCGTTTTCGAGCCGGTTTTCCCGGGCGGTGGTAGCCGTGAAGTGAGAGAGACCCACTGACAATGAAATAAAGTTGTTTCACATTTCATGGCTGCTGCACTCGGCAGTCGAAAAAGCCAAAAACTATTTCATAGGCCTTCGAAATACCAGCAAGCTTCAAATCGAGCAAAGCAATCGGAGCTCATTTCGCTTTGGGTTGAAATGAAAAAAGCGTTTAAGAATTAGTCACCACAAGGCAGGCATTGATGGATTCCCCATTTTTCTGGCTTTGCGAAAATGTATTAAGCGTTTTTGCTTTGTTTTTTTTTTTTTTGTACACTACACTGCACAGAAACGAAACTCTTATTGCTCACTTTCACTTTTCCAATGACAATTAGTGGCAACAGAGTATCACCCCAGCCGCTAAACGATTCAGGTTTCTCATTTTAATTGTCGGCGGCTAAAAACGCGCCTACGAACAAAGGCTTTCAAAAGTATCGTTATATTTTACTATCGGTTTTGGTATAATTATTCTGGTCTAAACCAAACTAGGCGGCAACTGTACTTGATTTCGAATCAGTTTTAATTACTGGACTGGCATGAACGAATGTTTAATTGGGGAAAAAGCGGAAGGCCAAAAGTACCTTCCAAATAATGTACATATTTCTGGTGCATCGAAACTATTATTTGGATCACATATTAACCGATGGTGGCCAGACACCGTTTATGGCCCAGTTGCTTTCGAAATCCCAAATGGCACTTGCCGCAAAGCCCGAGGCTGAGATAAAAACCCAAACAAGTTCAACAATAAAACCCGGGCAGGGGCGAAAATAAAAACATAAAATCCGCCACATAATTTCCACTCACACACTCGAATTAAACTAATAAAAAGTGTAATAAAATCAATTTCAATCAAAATACCAAAGTTAAATAAATATCCCCAAAAAAAACGGGCACAGACAAAAGCTATAAGCAGAAGCGGAAAAATGAAGACACCGCTCACAAAAAAGAGCAGCCATAAATCAAACTCGAAGATTGCGAAATATTCGGCAAATACGACCAGAACTAGAGAGGGAAGAAATGCGTGTGGTGGAGAGAGTGCATTCTCTTCCCCGATGAGAAGCACAAGACATTCTGTTGTTGGGTTTCGTGGTTTGTGTATCTGCGAGATACTCGGACCGGGCGTGCAATTAATGATTTCGTCAAGGCAGAGCCGTCCAAAAAGCAGAAAAAACACAACAGGCGTGATGTCGCAATATTCAATGAGCTTCTAATGACTGGCACACGAGTGTCGGGACCACAGTTATAACATTTCAGATTAAATGTCTAGCCAGTCACCAATACCCGTCGGGTCGGTGATAAATGAAGGTTTTTTCCACTTTTAGTAAAACAATCCACTGGCTAGGTGGACCATTTATTTACTCTTAGTTTATAATTACAATTTTAATGAATCTTTGAAGCGTTCCCTTTGTTCTGCGAGCTCTTAACCATACGTCTGCCCCGAAACAACGATCACCCATCCAACTGTGATTGCAGCATCCAATTTACCTCATTAGCCATAAGGTCCTCCATTGGGGGACCATTGGGGTCCCTTGGATTACACTTACCCTGCATTTTCGGCTGCAGCAATTGACATCTGTTGTTGGGGCTCATCTGTTAGCTGCAGCGTTAGATGTGCCCGTCGTGTTTCTTTTTGCCGCTGATGTTGTAGCTATTGGTGGTGTTGACGATGACGCTGTCGTCGAGTCGTGGAATACACATAAGAAAATCGTACGAAACGTAAATGAAACAAACACTGCAAAACACAGAGGGGAAAATAAAAGAAAACTTTATTAACATTTTTTGTGGATCTCCTTTGTTCATACATTTTATAGCATTATTTTTAACAAAACGCTAGGCTTGACATAAGTTGCCGCACTTGAAAGACACACAGCGAAGGGGAGGAGCGGACAGGAGGTAGGGCAGGGGCAGGGGGTGGCTTAGAGAAAAGAAACCCCGAGAAAACATGAAAAACTGGCAAAAGCAAAAGCAAATGCCAGCTGGCCACTTGAAGACTCAAGTTACAAGAAACACTTAGGGCCGAGCTGGGCCGAGCCCCTTTCTCCGTCATCACCATTCACATGCTGATGAAAACCGAAAAAAAATAACATAAATCCCTAGCAAGCCCAAAGACGAAATGAGTAAAAGGCGCCAAGTGTGTGTTTGTGCAAGGTGAAGCGGCGAGTGGGTCGACAGGGGGTGGTGGTGCCTCCAAAACGAGGGGCCTCTTTTGTGTTGCCGAAGGCGCAGTCTGAGTTCCACAGCCTCCCCCTATCGTTTTTTTCGGCAGGCAAGGGTTAGGACTTAAGCCTAAATGTATCTCGAAATGGTTCAAAGAAAGCGCCACGAGTAGCAGTAGAGAATGAAGGGCCTCTGTCTGAATGAGGTAGCTAAACTGAATTGCCTCCAAAAAGATACATTTTGTAGGGTTACCCATTGAGGATGCTCTAATATAGAAGATATATAGTATAATGTTATTTGATATTATCCGGATGCATTGTATCTTCACATTCTCTGTATCTTTGCCCCGAAGCGAACTCTTCCGTAAGCTTCTTGTGAGCAAACAACATCATCTGCCGTAAGCTGCATAATCCCCCGATTCTGCACAAATTAAAGTTTCATTTTTCAGCTACAGTCGCCCCACCCATCTCATTTATTTTCCTCACTTGGCCAACGTGTCGTATACTCGACGCGTCAGCCACCACCCAAAAGAGTTTTCCACACGCATGGAGCATTCTTCGCACTCACACATGCTGCATGCATGCAAGTGTTTGTGGCATGAAGAGAATGCTTTATTGTATTTGCTTTTTAAACATCAACAACATTTTCTGTTGCCACACGATGATGTTTCGCTACAGAGATACTTTGCCACTCGCACAGATACTCGTAGGCCTAAGAGTGTGTGTGTGTGTGTGTGCGAATGAATAACTGCAGCAACTGCGACTGCATTGCGTTTTTCTCATTGTTTTTGCCCGTTCCGACCCGCCTGGGCGCTCCTCCCTAGTCCAGGAACTCGTTTTATATAATTTCCTGTACGCGTGGCACAAAAGCAGCAGCAGCAGCAGCAGAAGCAGAAGCATAGTCTGCCCGTCTTGTTCTCGCTTTATTCATGCCGTACATACATATGTACATACATACATACATATGTACATATATCTCCATCAAATCCCTCATCTCCCGTCCCTCTCTCTTTTCCAATCCCCATCTCTGTCCATTCTTTTGTCGTGTATTTTTGCTGATAATAATAATGCACTTCGTTGCTGGTGCTGTTCTTGTCGTTGTTTATAATTGTTGCTTTGTGCGAGCTTAGCAGATGCATAGATACACATATGTATCTCGATATGTCGTCATGCGACATTTGTGAGCACAATGAGCGTTTTAAACACTTTCCTATCGCTTCTTCCAGTCCGTTTAGCTTTCGATTGATTAAAAGGCTCCAATTCTCTAATTGTGTTTAATACAAGTTCGAATCCACTATTATTCCATTTTATGGCCCAAAACTCCATTAAACGGAAGTGCCTGCGGCCATGCCGCACTTCATTAAAAGTCAGTTTCAATAAATTTTCACAAAAGTATGCTAATTGGGCGACTGAGACGGGGATGCCGACGAGCTAGAGCCTCTTTCTGCGCTTGAAATAGTTTCAACAAGTCTCAGCCCGAGACGGGCTGGAAGTAATATGACGAAGGAAAACAATTTTTTGTTGTTTACTTTATTGCTGTCGCGGCGCGATGAAAATATTTCTGTTTGTGGATTGGATTGGATTTTATTTTTATCGGCCCAGACAAGGACAACGGCTAGGTGCGAGAGGGAGGCAAGACGGCCGGGGGCCGTAAGAACAAACGTAAACAAGAAAAAATGCATTTGTGATAATGGTTAGTGTTTCCTTTTCCACTGCTCCTTTGGGTTGTCTCTTATCTCTCGTTTTCCACGTTTATTTATAGCTTGTAAATTTTGTAAGCAAACAGTTGCATTTATTTGTATTTCCGCAACTGTCAGGAGAGATTATTGATCGAGTGCCGAAAACATGCTACATCTCCATCGAAAGACAGCAGCAGTTGCCAGACGCCGAAACTAGCAAATTAGCCCCATTACAAAACCAGCTTAGAACCATGCTAAGCACTTCCAACAAAGCGGCGACGAGACTCGGCCAAGACGGCGATGACAACGAGGCAACTTAATACGCGGGTTATGCAACACACAAAAGAAGCGAAGCTGTTGCACAAAGCAAGTGGCGGCAAAGCGGCGGCCCAGAGCCCCCGCCTCTACCTGGAAACAACAACCGGTTTATGCCCCAGTCGAAGACGAAACAGAAAGAAAGATACTTCAGTTCGCATGGCCAGGAGATTCTGCACATTTTACCGTTAACATAATGGCTAAATCACCGTTTAGAAAACCGCGAAGATGACGAAGACGTAGGTGGGAGGTTGGGGGTGCACGCGGGGTCCTTGGCAACTTCAAAAAATCAGGAAAAAAAGATTTCAAAAGAATTCTCCTCGGTTCTCCGTTCTTGCCAATTTTTCTCCGTCTCTCGGAGCGTTTTTCGGTTTCGTATTTTGCGAAACGTAATTACAGTCGTTGGCTATAAGTATTTTCTTCACAGACGTGCATAGAATTAAATTAAATTACCAGCGAGTGCCCAACACACTGGCAATAGTTGTGTTAAGCTCAAAAAATCACACTCCTAAAACCAAATATTTATTGCATTTATAAGCTTAAGAATTATCTGATTCGTCAAGCCCACCCCAGGCATTCGTCTTATCTTCCTTAACTGCAACTTCAAATGTTACGTGACTGTTTTTTCAACAGTTTCCTATTCGAAAACAAATAAATAACCGAAAACAGGAATTATTCATAAAAGTTGAAGCGGAAAGGACTTGTACCGTAAATTATTGAAAGTTATTAATTCCCAGAAGGCATTTGCTTAATTGTGACTTTGGAAATTGCAAGCAAGACAGGGATAAAATATTTATTCAGTTTACTCAAACAATTTTCTAAACTTGGTACAAGAATAGACGGAAGGGCCCAACCAAAACTCGATTACAACCTTCGCTATCACCGCTGAAACATAAAAACTACAATATGGCATCTACCCTTAATCATCCATTTTAAGGGCAGAAACCATCAGAAACATTAAAGCCACCTAAATTGCCAAAACCAGGAGAGAAACTCCCTTTTTTTTTTGCTCCATTTTCATAAAAAAATATGTATCATAAATCCGAACATATGAACATTAATTAATAAAAAAAAAAACCAAAAGTTAAAGTTTATTGATCCCAGGACACAGTATCATAAAGGGCAAACAAATTAGAAGACAAAACTCTGCAAAAATTAAGGAAAAGTAAATGTAGGGACTGGCACAGAACTCTGGTAATCTGGTGATCAAATTAAAATCAGAGTCTGAGTCTTCGCTTAGGACACTCCAACCAAACACACAAACAATACCTTGGCACCACCAGCTCTTACAGCTGGCCTTCTTTTGCTAATCACTTAGCCCAGCCAACACGGAACACATCCTGGTTCTCTGCCCAGCAACAAAGCTTGCCCTACTAAATATTATTTAAAAACGAAAACAAAAGCAACTAAATACTAGCAAATCCATCCGTAAATAACATTGAGACAACTATTAAATTTCTAAATAAATGAAATCTAAATAAATATATTCAAGTTTCTTCTATGAACTCTCTCTCTTGAACTGTTATTTTTTTTTTAATTAAGCTATTATTTATAATAAACAAATACATTTAATTTTTAGACCTGCCAGGGGAGGTATGTACGTAATACCAGACAAGTCGAAACTTCCTTCAAAGTCCATTTGTTAACAACTTGTTTCTTCCCGAAGCACGCTGTGCAAAAACCATTTTTCTTTATAATGAGGTCAGTTTAAAATACATAAACTCATTATTCGGTTTATTTTCTGTTTTTGCCCGTTTGTGTGTGCCCTCGTGTATAATGTGTGCTGAGTACACAAACCGTAAAAAATATTCGGCGTAAAAATTGTTTTATTGTCGCGTACGCAAGAAAACGTACAGAAATGTGTGGCCCAAATAAGGAGTACGAGTACGGCAGAAATAATACCCAAAAAACAGCACTGACACCACTTTAATACTGTTGGGTAAATAGAGAAATTTACGAAAATTGAATCAACAAGCCAGTTATAAGGCAGATCCCAAACTTTATCTCAGAGACTTGAGCCATTATTTAATTTTATTAACCCATTGTAAGCCGTTGAACATCGAGTGCATAATAATAGCTCCAACTTCAAACAGTGCGACCCTCCAGAAAGTGCTTCCGCCCGAAGAAAAAAGGCCCTGCAGCGCTATCAACTGGCATGGACTGCAAAGTAGTGGGCGTATAGGGGCTCAGGGCATAAAGCTCAACCGAAACTATCGGGGCCCGAGGCACATGCTTTGCATATCTGGAGGAGTGGGTGTGAGAGCCGGGAGTACTGTTAGTGCCTCCCGCCGAGCCTTTCCGCGGACAGATAGCAACAAGTGGCCAAAATCCAAGCCGTATGCTCGGGTTTACGTGCCTGGAATTAGCCATTTAAAACATCGTTTCTTAACGGGGCTCGCCCGCAGCTGTTTAAATGCCACTGATAAGCCAAAGCATATATGCTCGGGTTTCGTTTGGCCTTTTCGGATCGACATAAGTTGGAGATTAGCCACAGCACTTGGCCAAATGTTCGCTCAGGTTGAGCAAACACAAATGATGGGTTTATCCACTGGGTAGCTGATCTTCAAGTATTTGGGTTACCTATCCACAATTGTCGAAAGTGACTGGCAGCAATCTAGACGTAAATCAATATGGTTAGGGCCCTTCGACACAACCCAGACATTTTCGAATATTTTATTATTTTATTTGGAGCCTAACTGCTTATTAGCATGCGATCCGAATAGCTCCAAGAATCATTAGCCAGCGAAAAGACTGGGAAACATTCAAGAAGTTAACCGACTGGCAAAGTTTCCAAAACAAAATCCTACTAAAGGGTATCCCGAATGAAGTGGTTTGGTACTTTCCATGTCGTTGTCATTAGAAGTCCCACAAAGCGAACTGGGTAGAACAAAGCCGAAACTCACAATCCGAAAAAATGAGTGCCCGGAAGCGTTTTAGTTTCATGGTGGCAAGTGTTCCGCCTAAGGCCCCCAGATAATAATAACAGCAGCCGAAGCAAAACGGACACAGATTCCACTGTTTGTGCGTTCTGTTGTCAATCAATTCATTAATCACCCGAGCCGAGAGTCTGGACAGGGTTTTTGTTCTATCGGAGCCTCCTGCCGGGGCGGCCGCCGCTCATATCACGGCCTTCTGCTTCATTTGCGGCCCGAAACGTGTTTATGTCAAATTCGGATAATTAATCAAGTTAAACGAGAGTGAAAGAGGCCGGCGATGGCCAGGAGGATGGTTCGGTACCTTCGCTGAAATGCGCCTAGAGAGCTGCCGCTAATTCTCCATTACTCATTCCGGGGCACTTGCTTCCTGTTCGTTGCGCTGCCAATTGAAAGATTTTGTGAAACAGCAAGGAGGAGGCTAGTGGCTTTCACCGACGAACTGTCAATGGCCCTGTTGACATTCGCCGCTGGTGTGAAAATTAGTCTTGGCCATTAAAATGTTGAAAATAAGCGAAAACCAGAGGTTGAAATTAATACAAATGCACGTAATGTTGCTTTTTTTTTTTATATGTAAACCCATAAATGCTCCCGCCCATTCGTTATCTGTAGGCTGTCACGCATTTCCCTTGTCCCGAATATGGTTAAAATTTTCATTTGTCGCCGCGACATTTTATGCGTTTCTCCAACAGCAACTCGCGAGTAATTTTTATTAGTTCGCCATTAATGTAGTCGCCCTCATATAAGATGGGAAGATGTCGTAAAAAGTTGCAGTAAAGGATCAGGAAACGGTGTTGGAGCTGGCTAACTTGTAGTCGTAAAACTTAATTAGTTTGGAAAACATTCAGAAAGCAATTTGAGACAACGTTTTACAGGAAACAGAGCCAGAAGTTTGGGAGGAGCGCGGAACTAATGTGGAATATGTTTCAAAGGCCTATCCACTCGAAGGGAAATTAGAAAGGTAATTTGAATTACAAGAAATCGCTAACCGAAGGTCTGACATCATTTTACCATTCCCAGCCATAAATAACTCACTCTGAAATAAGCCAACCTCAAGAGCGCCCAAGCCCTCTATGAAACAGGCATCTCCAACTGCTGAATGTCAAATTCGAGCACAAAAAGTTTATTTATGAACTAGGCAGAAAAAAGCAGCCAAGAATTTACATAAACGCCAAATAAATAACACACAGGCCCATCACAAAGACCAGATAAGTAGCCATTTGTTTGTACACTGCAGATGTCAGTATTAAAAGCGAAGATTCCCCATCAAAACTGAATGAACTGCAGGCGGAAAGTGATTCGTAATTCGCTGAAATGATTCCACTAATCAGACATCGAGGCTGCCAAGCATCGTTACCTTATTTATCCGCATATTTATTGTATAATTCTGTTCATATTTCTTCATTGTTTTCACTTGGATGCAAATTAGATTTGTGCCAGAAATGACGCAGAAAATTCCAGTCAGCTTCTTTCTGCATAATTTGGATGCTTTATTTGAATAAACTATGTACGTGGTCAGGGAATGTATTCGCACACTCTCCCAATCCACTGGCAATAGATGCAAAAGTGTGGATTTTTTTGGAGCACTCGACTCGAACTGGCCACGTTGCCTCTTCCCAAAAGCGTTGGATAGTCATCTAAAAACCAACAATTCCTTTCTATACTTTGCAGCAGAATATATATACTTACTTAATATATTTATTTTCTTAAGTATTGTATATGCTACATAGTACCCTATTCTGACACCCAATTATAGTCATACCACTGCGAGGTATTGATCAGTCGACTTGTGCCCCATGCCCAATTGCGCTTTATAAATATTTAATTGAATATCAGCTTGGTATGCGGCATTCCTGACTAAAATTTGATTGAAATCGGGCAGAGGGCTAGAGCAGAAAATAAATGAATCGACTGGAATCGGGTGGGGAGATCCAACCATACAGGTGGTGTTGGGTTACAGGGCACCTGCCGAGGGCTTTGTACTTCTATTTCTGGACACGGCTAAATTTAATTACACTTCTCAGTTTCAGCTCCGAAAGAGCTCAGATCCCATCAAGATGGGGGTGTAATGTAATGAAATAGAATAAAATACGCACCATTAATTGCATACTTTGAGGCGCCATTACATGGACACTCATAAAATCAATAAATTGCTGCCATTCTCTCGGAGGGACTCGAACTCAAGTCATGTGTGAAACTGAATTGTCTGCAGAAATACAAGCAAACAGCATTTGTATTTAATTTAGTGTGTGCATCCGAAATCGTTGTGACAAATTTAAAGGAAAAGCCAAATTGGAATTTCCCAAGACGAAGATTAATGAGAAATATTTGATTGCACACTTTGAACACTCTGGAACAAGAAGGATATGTTGGGATCACTTGGGAAAACTTTATTCAACTTCTCGTTCCTGGAGATCCTGAACCCAAAAAAATAATTCAATAGAGGAGCAAAGGGATATAAACCGGCTCACTTCCAACAGCTGCAAACCCATCACACAATCAAAAATAATTTCAAAAAAGTTTGTTTTATATTTATTTTTTGTGCTTATGCCAAAAAAAAAAAAAGGAAAAAGCAAAACCAAGATGAAGAGCCGAGGAGCTGGAGAAAACAAGTCGTCTAATAATTTCTTAAGAGGCTGGTGAGGCGACCCCGGGCCTTATTGTCTCGAATTCGAGGATGGTGTGTGTGGGGCTCCTCGGCATGATATTTTCGACTGTCCAGATTTGAATGCTCAACGGCAGACGCTGCTGAAAAAGCAGACATAAATCTCGTTTTGATTTATTTACTTTTATTGTTCGTCGAGCGATGTGTGCTGCCAGAAAGGCGTGTGTCGCTCTTGGTGCATAGTTTTCGATTAAAATTGCTACTCGCTTTAATAGCAAACAAGGCATGACTCGAAAGAGACAGGACTTGGGGCTGTGGAAAGAGAAGGCCTGCATGAATACGGTAAGCTCGAATTTCGGCCCTGGCTCTGGCTCGGGCTCAGATGTTATGATGCTTGGGATTCTGTTAGAAGAATCGCGCGCGCGTTTTTTTTTTTTTTTTTTTTGGTTGGTGCTGTGCTGCTTTTTGGTACGTTTCGTCGTTTTTTCGTTGATGACCTTGAAAAAGCTTTATCTAAAAATCGAGTGCAATCAACTTTATAAACACTCACACACACACACACGAGCGCAGCTGGCACACATGCTCGCTTATATTTCCCCTACATTTCGCACACACGCTTGGAGGAACGTTTGGAGAATCGAGACCCGAAGCGTTAGGCTAAGTCTTGGAGCTCACTCGCTCTTCTCTCTCGGCCTCTGGAGGCTTCCCAGCCACGTAGTATTGGTTAGCCGCACATAATAATTATTCTAGATTCTCAAATTCTTCGAGTATCTGTGAGCTGGCGAGTATCTCGGAAAGGTGGTCGTTCTGACGTACGCTGGTCATTCGCCGCTCTTGTTTTCTTGTTTTATGGCATCTTTTTGCTGTGTGGTTTCGGTTTCGGTTTCGGTTTCTTTCTGCGCTGGTAATAATAGAGTTTGGTTTAAGCCTTTAACCAAACAGCCCGAAAATCGCCTGGGGTCTCGGCGGAGGGTTAGGCAACAGGTAAACCGACTGGCGAGGAAAAAATCAATATGTACATGTATTTCGTCGATGGCTTATCTATGAGATATCAATGCAGTTGAAACCGGAACACGAAAGACACAGGAAATTAGGGTATTTGACTTTTTAAAAGTCTCATAATGGACTCGCAGGTATTTCAACTTGAAAGTCTTTCAGTTTTCGCTCGCCAACTGTCATTCAAAGGTGTAATCTCTATAAAGCCAAAGTGTATTACGCAGTTATCTTCGTTTACAGGGAACAAGTTTTCGGAAGTGACTCACGTCTCCCCCAATCAGTCATAACTATAGTTTATAGCCACTATTGTTGGTCCCAGGCCCTCATGCCCACCCGCCTTCTTCCTGCCGGCTGGCTCAGGCCATTCAATCACTTTGAAATCAACTAATACTCATAAAACAAACCAGAAAAATACTTTGACAAAGCAAATATTTGGCATATATAATGGGCATTCCTCAGTCGCTTTCTGATATTGTTGTTTTTTGTGTTTTGTGCCTTTTCGGATGCTTGCATTAGCTCACAGGCGGCACACACTCGCGCACACACAACAGTTTCGGACCGAATGCCTACCAACCATTTTTTACGCCCAGCCAACGAACCTATGACATCAACATTATTTCGGCCAAAAAGGCCAGCTGAAAATTATTTATTTCGTATATTTAAATTTCGACAGAGCAATGTGCAAGTAATGTGTGTAGGGCGGGCGGCCAAAGGGGCCTCAGATGCCTCAGATGGGGAGGCAATACTTCAGAGAGTTCCACCAAGAGCCGAGATTTTCTCGTATCTCCAGCGCTTAGACCTCGAGATTGCTTAATTCGCCAGAAATTCAGATGAGTTAATCGCTCCAAGCTCACGCCCGGGCGCAGAGCTACTCTGACTTTAGACCCGGCCCAGTGTTGACTTTAGATTTTTAATTAAGATAATTATAGTTGTCGGCCAAGTGTACTGTGAGCGGATGGCTGGGAAGAAACGAGTGCAGACATCCATCCAACCCAGTGAATGGGCTGGGAATGAGTTGAAACATTTGTTGCGGATCCCCCGATCTCTGACGATTTGCTTTCTTCGCGGCGTGTCCAAAATGTCAGTCCGTCAAATATTTGTGGGTCGAGCTTGCCTTGCTTATACAGATAGATAAACACAGACGTCAATTAGTTAATATGCTTTTAAAACGGAGCCCCAGCACTGTACCGGTCTCCCGGCAACACAGTATTTTGTCAATGACTAAACGAGACACATGACAGGCAGATATAGACGGTAAGCGACCATAATCACACGCTTCTTTCGGTCAAGTACAGTACGGCTCGCAAAAATCCGCAAGCGCTTGCAATTTCTGTTTTTTGCGGACTGTTAGCTATTATACAACAAATACACGGCAGACCAGATCCACCCGGCAGCGGTGCACACAAAAATGACTATCAACACACACACACACACACAGACTCATACACGCACGACACCTCGACCCACACACACACACTCCGATCACGGGGGCAACAATATATGGCATACATAATATTAAAGAAATCGCACCCAAAAACCAAATTGGCATAAACTACGCCGAAAATAAATTGGAATCTAAAAATGAAATTCAAATGCGGCGAACGCCCCAAAGAGGAGCACAGCTCGCGAAGCAACACAACAAACCGAAATCAAAATAAAGCACATAAAACGAATGTCCAAAACAAAACAGAAAAGTTGGATGGAGGAAATGCAAATATCAAGATATTTTTATTCCAGATAAACTACTATTTGAGTCGGGAACTCCCTCTGCAAGACTCGATACAAGCCTGGAATTCTTGTCTAAACACGAAGCTATAAAAAAATTTTGTTTTCCAAATTCCGAGGATATCCCAAGACCCCGAAAACGAGAGGATTGCAAAGTCTAATTGATGGGAATTTCAGGATGATGGCAACTATTTTTTAAACACTATTTAAATAGGCCCAGAGACCTTCGGTCGCGCAGACTTCAAAAAGAAATTAAAATTATAGCAAAAGTCAAGTACAGACACAAAAGTAAGTACAGAGATGTATATTTATAAAATGAGGCATTGGGAAACCAGTTTTACCTGGAAGGCAGCAGAAGTGGGTCTGAGACACTGTACGTAAGCAGTAATTGAAGTAACGTAATTATAAACGTAGTCCCGACCATCAGAATCATGTGCAGGGCACTAAAAAGGAGCAGTGAGTTGAAGAAAAATTGTAATACATTGACAATTTCTGGCGAACTGGCAACTGGAAACTGGCGAGCTGGTCAAACTTAATTTCCCAATTAACATGGAAAACTTCAAAGGGACGCATTCATTTACGCTTCGCAGCGACTTTAGCGCGAGAATATTAAAAACGTAAGCCCGAAAACGTGCTTCGCTTTCGCCCCCCCTAGAACTCAGACTTCGGAAGACTGGAGAAGTGGAGCGCCAGGGCTCAAGGTTCGGAGGACATTGACGCTAAGGTCAGACCCAAGGGCCTCCGACATCCACAAGTAGTAGGCCTATATTTGTAGTTTACAGATACAATACCAAAATACCCAACTGAATGGGTGGTCTTCTCCACAAATCTTCAGACTCTTTAGACTCTCTTCTTTCTCTGTAGAGGCTGGCTCCCTGCGCGCCGACTCTTTGGACTGTCTTATCAGCCTTTTCAGTTTTCAAAACAAAGTCCATTTCCATGTTGGTTGGTCATTTTTCATCGTAGAGTGTTTCGCGACTCTACTGTACAGTAGAGACGTTTAAAATGCCATTATCTAATCGCGTCGTTTGCCGCCGACGTGTGTGTTGGTGTGTGCGCTGGGATGGGATGGGCGGTGCCGGGCGGGGGGGCACTGGCGATAAGCCTAAGCGCAACATTTTGTTAGTTTCTTCCTCGTATTTATGCTGCTTTGTTAAATTATGAGCGGAGGGCGATTAGCTCAGTGAAATAAGAATATAATAAGCAAAAACTATGAAATAATGTGGCAAGTTTTGAGGTGGTTGTTGTAATTTTTGTCTGGCAGATCTGCCGAACTGGAAAACTGGTTTAACCTGTCCGAAAAAACACCAAATTGCTGACGGCCACTTAATAGCTAAACACAGAACAAAACACACAGGGTCTAGCAACAATAAACTAATTAAATCAATCCAAAATAAGTCGCAAATCTCCGAAGAGCCAGCTGCCGCTCTTCTCTGGCCCGTAAGAGAACGCTCAAAATAGCTGAGAATTTTCATTGAAGGTATAAATAAAGTGTTCTCAAAATAAATATTTCAATATCATATGCAAAACTCGACGCTGATAAAAACACGCACACCATCGCATATCTGTGTATCTGTGAGATACGTAGCGCACGAAGAGCAAGTAAGAGTTAGAACTCAGATACGGCAACGAAAATAAATAAATAAATAAAACCTTTGCCGAGTCGTGTGTCGGTTTTCTCAGTTCCATTTGCCGAGGTATGCGTTGTGATATTTCTTATGGGTTTTCGGTTTTCGGGTTTCGGGGTTTGTTTGCCGTCGAGAGATCGAGAGACCCCGGGACAAACACCGAGACAGTTTACAATGTTTGCTCGTGTATTAGCAAAAGAATTCTAACTGAACCGAGCAGCGCGCCTCGACTCACGTTTTGTTATGTAATAGAGGTCTCTGTCGAATGGTGCGTTGCTAGTGGCCAGTCGGCCAGTCAGGCTGCATTTCTGTTCTCCATGATTATTAATCGGATTACTGCCTCCCCAAGCGATCGACACCGAGTTCTGATGTCTCTTGCCAAACTCTTCCAGTGTTTGAAACTTTAGGTGATCAATGGGAATTCTCTCGTAGTATTATTTTTAGGCGCTCATTCTTACCTTTCAGTTAATGAATTATATTCAGAAAACTACTTTCGACGACTTCAAGTATAATCCCATTGACAATTATATTATTGAATGCGTTAATCCATATTCAACTAGTTTGTTTGACGGCATTATATGTGATTATGATCAATCTTATAATTATAATTTTTGCACTGATTTGCACTTTTATTTTTTTGCGTTTCTAAACACTGGGCCGCTAATTGTGGCCCAAATAATTGATCAATTTTCCGAACAACTGTAACTTCTACTCCATTAATTTTGTATTTTATTTTTACTTTGTATACAACTCGCAAAGTGAAACCGTTGTGTGTATAAATATATGTATATTTTTTTTATCGATTTGGTTTTTTATTGAATTTTTTTTTGTATTTTTTTTTTTTTAAATATAATTTTCAATGATTTTGCCAAGGCTAGCTTGATTTTATTTATGGTTTTTATTTGTATTTTTGTATTTATTTTGCACAAAATAAATATATGTTGTATGTAGACCAAGATCTTGGGGAAATTATATAGTATTTTAGCAGACAAACTGTTTGTGAGCGAAGAAAAGAGAAGAGAAGAATGTAAAACTATTAATATTGGGGCATTTGGGGAAAAGGGCGAAGCCTATCGTATTTTGAGTTTTCCATAAAGTGGGCAATTAAAATTCACATCGGGCGAAACGGAATGGTAACGAATCAAAATATAAATAAAGATACGCAATCGAAAGCGACAAAACGAAGCGCACCGAAAAGCGTACGAACCGAAGAAAAAACCGACAATTGAATTATGAAACCCGAAAGCGGCAAAGCGACACGGGAGAGCGATTTGGGGGCTTAAGAGAGCGAACACATACACGAGTTGGGGAGAAGATGGAGAGCAGGAACGCTGGTTAGTGGAACGCCACACAAAAAAATTCCGCAACGAAACGCAGATGAAAATTTTGTTTAAATCCCCTAGATTGTTAAAACTGCCTAATCTACCAATTATTTTATTAGAGCTTCTTCAGTCTGATCTGGTTGTTGGGTATCTTAAAGATAAAGATACAAGAGTATCTCCAAGGGAGAGGAAACGACAAAACACGCACTCACACACGCACACACACGCGCACTTTGCTTTGCTTCTTTTTTTTTTGGGCTGCGCCAACTTTTCTTTCTTCGCTGCTACGTTCTACGCACTTTTGTATCTGCAAGATACGCTTAACGTCAGTCGATTTAAGTTGGCAGTTGGATTTGCGGAAAAGGTAAATAAGATCGGGGGGACAGACACGCACGACGAGAACCGAGAATGAAAGACACGTCGACAGCGAACAGAGCACTCGCAGTGAAATATTGTATCTGCTCCCGCGCCCAGGCAACCTCACCAAACGAAATACAAACTCGAACTGAAAAGTATCTCACGCTCGAACTGAAAAGTATCTCACGGATATCCACCAGCTGTGTGACGTGCTCGCCGCACAATGGAAAACTTCTGCATTTTCGTGCATAAATTTCAACTTTTAAAGTAATTGTTTAAATTACATAAGCATTTACTTGTATATTTTTGTTGTGGGATATTTATTTAGAATTTAAATAACTGGTCAAAAAAGCGTTTTCCATAAATTTATCAGAAAGATTAAATTTACACCGCGAAAATATCTTTAGTTATCGAATATGTCTTAAAATGTGTTTTAAAATTTCTAAGAACTAAAATTAAATCAAGCCTTTCCATAAACTTTTCCCCAGAAGTAAAGAAGGATTTTAAAACTTCTAATAAATGCGCGTTCTTTCAATATCAGTCTGATCTGTTCCATAGTGCAACGCTCTCTTAACACTCAAGCTGCTCTCTTCACCATCGCTCTTTGCACTGTGTCAAGTGTCAAATTGGGGGGCCGTAGTGCTAGTCTCTTCACTCCACCGCCTGCGCCCAGTCCAATAAGAGCGGGATGTATAGACGGACCAGTCTTTATTGGCCGATTTTGTTCTCTTGGTCTTGGCCACGAGAGGCTCCGTATATCGCACAACTCACCAAGTGCCGGCATTTTCGCTTGGCTCCCCACCACCAAAACAAAAACAAAAATAAAGAGCCAAAAGCAAAGCAAAGCTACGAGGGCAAAATCAACACTGTTTTTATTGTGGCTTTGCTGAAATTTAATGGCGGCTTGTTGAAAACAAATACACAATCGAGGTTTGAGAGATTCAAAGTGATGTTTCAGGAAGCCTTTGGTAATAAGAATGAAGAATATATTTTTTTTATTTTTTTACATTTCATATTGAAATGGCAATAGAAGTTCTACAGTATTTTTATTCCATATATGAATTATATTAATGAAAAAAAATACTACATATTTAGGATTATAACATTTTGTTAGTTTCCAAAAAATGTCGGGAAAAACTTATTGATGATATTAACAGTTTAAAATTTATACAAATATATTTGAAAAAATATTTATTTTTAATGTAATCTTATCAATAAAACCAAATTATTAAATTTATTACCAATGATTCTGTTTTTTTTTAGGATTTGAAATCAATGACAGTTTTGCAAAAAGTATTAATAATATTAAGCTTTAGTAAGAAAAGCTATATATTTCATAAAAGTATATCGAAATTTTTGATCAAGTTTCCGTAGTAATTAATATTAGCATAATAAATTTCTCCAAGCGGAATAAAAGCAAACTAAAGGAAATGCAACAACAATAAATTTTGATGACGAAACACATGTTGTGTTTTTGGAGCCCACTACGCAGAAGAGACCCTAGACGAAGAGTGGTAGTGGAGCGGAAGAGAAGAAAAGGGGGACTGGCAACCTCCACAGCTCTCAGTTGTAGCTTTGTAGCCGGGCAAAACGCAAAATAAAACGAGGCACAAAAATAAACAGAAAAAATATATGGAAAAGCTCAACGTTGTCGCCTTCAATTTCAATAGCAGTGCTAGAGAGCTGTTCCTACACCCATACTTATATAGATTACTCTTGGGCTACGAATGTATCTTTACATATGTACATATACTGCAGCTATTTAGCTACTCTTTATGGCATTATTTTGGATTAACTTGTGGCAGAGTTCTTGTCTATAAAATAAATTGTTTAAATTATATTTGAGTTTGTTTTATGATAAAAAAAGGAAGACATAAATATGAAAATCTGCAGATTTCTTTTACATCGATTTTGTAATTTTATTTATATTTTGTTGTAAATAAACTTAGGTTTGAATTCTTAAATAAAATGTAAAATATAAATTTTTCCTAAAAAAAAAAAAAAATACTACAAATTTAGTGCCCTGGCCAATGACATCATTTAAAGTTTTATTTTTGGACATTCCCTTCCACTAACATTCTTCTATCTTAACTTTATAAAAGTGAAGCTTCAGAAGAAAAAACTTGACAAGATAACTGAAATTTTTTGAGCCAGGCCCTTAACTCTTTGCCGACCACCAATGGAATTTTCTTTGGATTTTTCCGAGCCGTAATTATGCATGACAATTGTACGTCCCAATGCTTTTTTTGGTTAATTTTATGCACATAATTGCTTATACCAAACCATTGCCAAACTACCAGAAACATCAAGGAGAAGATACTTTAATTGCTGACTGTTTGAAAATTGTGCCTGTATTCGGAGTTAATGTCACAAGCAATTAGAAGCAAAATGGCAGAAGAATAGAGAATTGGGAACTGGTGGCACTTGTTGACCACCCAGAAACCTGAGATGATCTTCCTCCTCCTGTTCCACTTCACTTGCAAATTTCCAGCAAAACTTTGCCAAAACTTAGCCCTGGGCCGGTGGCCAGAGGCTCCCTTCCCGGGCGTCTCACTTTTACCTGCTCTGGAATCAACTATACACATTAATAGGTAAGAAACCAGCAGCAGAAAAGGCAAAAAAAAAAGACCAAGCCAAAAAGTGAATTAAAAAAAGCAATTATAAAGGCCGCGACGAAGCCATGAATTGTTAGAGCGCGGCAAACTCTAAAAATAAAAATCAAAACCAGTAGTTGCCAACGTGACGCTATAAATTTCGGTGTGCAGACGGTATTATACTCGTATTCCTATGCCCCTTTAGCTTTCTGAAACCTCCGACTCCTCTATACTTTGCTACGCTAGACCAACAGAAATTATAATCAACGCCGGGAGGGAACCCAAAACGAAGGTGTTTGGCCAAAAAATTTCATGCGAAAATGATTGAATTTTAGGTGTTTGGGTTTATTTTTGTATTTGATTGTTTGTAACCAGGGTCTTCGCCTTGATTTGCTGCGGAAAACATTGAAATTATTATTCTTTATGATTGTTATTTAGACTAAAGAGGTTCGAAACACTCCTTTAAAATTTATTTTATTTCTTTTCTTCTAGATTTTTAGAATCTTTTAAGTCAAATAATCAAATTAAAAAAAAAATGAATAATCAGAATTTAAAATAAAAAATACGTATATTAACTAAATATGTAACCCTTAATATAAAGAAAAAGACCAAAAACAATCAAACAATTTCAAACAAATTATTTTTAAAATAGTTATATATCAAAAATATAAAATTCTTCGACCATTTATTGAAATTATTCAACATTAGTTGAGTTGTCTAGAAATCATGTCAATCATTTTAAACATCCATTTAAAAAAAACGCATTTAATGTGTGGAGTGACAATGAAGGTAGAATGAAAAGACCGTTTCTTTTGACGTCATCTTCAAAAGTATTGCTTGGATCGACTAAAAATTCTAGAAACCATCCTAAAAACGTTTTAGCATTCAATAAAAAAATAAGAAAGAGTTGTTTAACTTTAACCTAAAATTTGAATTTAAAAAAATTAACTATTCATTTTTTAATATTTTTAATATTAATTTTCGTTTGTTTAATTTTCCATTGTGGCCGACACGCGTTCGAAACTCGAGTCTAGAGAATACTTTATTTGGCATTTTGATAAATATTGGCATTTTTTCTATTTGCTTTAATTTGTATTTGTCTAAGTTTAAACACACATTGCCTTTTTTCGCATTTTTTTGTACACTTTTTAGTTTAATATTTTGCCAAAATGCTGTTCGTGTTATTTGTTGAATATTGTTTTGTGTGTATTTCTTATACTTTTAACCATATTTGCCGTGTTCGCTTTTTCAGGGGGTTTCTCTGTGTCTGCTCTCGAGCTGCAAGCTTTGTGCTTAACATATTTATTTATATTCACTTTTCTCTGTTTTCACTTGGATTTATGCTGATGTCGACAGTTCGGCAGGTGTTGCAACCGTGAAAGATTGAAAAAATTGTATGATTTTGGTAGCAGCGCTAGAAAAGTCTGCCTTCTGCAGTTAATTATTTCGATGGTCTTGCTGCAGGGTTCAAGGAGGTTTCCGTGAAGGGCTCTTTAATTAGAGTTAAGGAAGAAATTCCCATTGCCACTGGCAACATCAAAACTGCAGGCTGCAGCAGCAACTTCTAAACACGGGCAGCGACACGTGCTCCACATGTAAAATTGACAAGGTGACGAGGTGTTGGCTGGAGGCAGAGGTGAGAGGAGCCCGGGCCCGTGCTGCGTGGGTGGGAGCGGGAGGGTCTGCCGGGTGTGAAAATCCTATATGCAAAGCGAGAGTGACAGAGAGGCAGCTAGGAGGCTACGTGCTGATGTTGCTGTTGCTGCTGTTGTTGTGTCTGCATTTATGGAATTTTTTATGAATGATGCAGCAGCAGCAACAGCAACACCAAAGCGGCGTTGATGAAGTGCTGAAAGGCAACTGCAGGCTGCAGCTTGTTGGTCCAGCTCTCTTGGTGAGTCCTTTCTCGGGTCCTTCCCCGCCCATTTGCGTACGCTCTCTGCGCATTTGTTTATGAATTAATAAAATTTTAATTATGTTGCACAAATAATTGCTCACTTGTGCAGAAAAGCATGGCAAGCACGCAAATAAGCAAAACGAGAGCCGAAAACAACACGATAAGTGTAAATAGGAAATGCCCATAAACCCAGGTCCAAAGTGCATTTCAATGAATAATTAATCAAATATGAAACGGAGCCCCCATGGAAGTGGTTTTTATGCCTTTTTGTGTTTATGAAACTTAATCAAAAATGCCAGATGGGCTAAGGGGGCGCAGAGGAGCTCCCAAAGGAGATACTTACGAATATTTGCTTTTAAGTTACAAATAAAAATTATAAAAAATCAATTGAAATTCCGAGAAAAGTCTCTGAACTTGAGGCATCAAGTGACTGACTTCTTTTTTGTACTAATATTCGCATACCACTTGTCTACAAACGTTCTCACACGAAAAGCCTAAGAAAAGGCTTCAAAAATTATGGACAATGTCTTCAAATTACACGAGTCTTATCATTTATTAAAATTCAGAGAATTTATTAAGAGAACCCTCGGACGTGGAGCGCCAACAGCAGCAGAAAGAGTCCAAAAAATAATGTACATATTTAAATATATCGAATTTCCTTAGGTAAATAAACGAATAAACCGAATGCCTAACCTGAGAACGAGGACGAGGAGATCGAGATGGAGGTGGAGAGAGGCCCCCAAAATAACAAACTATTTTGTACCTAATGTCCGAGAGGTTAAAGACACAAGACATGGCCAACACACACAACAGAGGAAAAAAAATATGCCAAAATAAAAACGAAAAGATTCCTGGTAAAGCTCAAATCCTGTTTACTTCCTTTTGAGCTACCTAAGCACCGAAGACAGAAAACACAGCCACTAAATCTTCTATAGGTAAGTTTAGGAGATTCTTTTTGAGTATCTCATGGATGTAGATATGTATATCTTTTAAGGCCAATGTCTTAGTATCTGTGTGAATCTCAGCTTATGTACTGTTCTTTTATTTTCATATATCGTCTCGCCGCTGATTTATTATTTACTTTATAAGAAATGTTCTCCTGCGAAATCGAGTTTGGCTCTCGGGCTGGGCCTTACTTTGATAGGGGGAGCTTCGAGGACTGCTCCCAGGAGGGGGAAAGTTTTGCTTAATTTGGTGACCGCTTTGGGGGGCGGGGGCGAGCGGGGCCATGGGTTTTTTCTACCCATTAGACGGCAGGGAGCTGCCTCCGCTTCACGGAAATCTTGTTTAATTTCGCTTGATTGAATTTGCTTGCGTTTCGTAGAGCTTCGTTTCGATTTCTTTGCCGAATTTTGTTTAAAAACGTATTTTCATTCGACCACACGCAGTATGGATATGGGATTGAAACAAGTAGCTGGTAAGTTGCCATCCCAGAGCATATATCAACATAATAAAAACGCATTGCTCACTACATCAAGTCCGTCTTAAACCGCAGAATTTATTGCAAGGAAGCGAAACATGACAAGAAGTGGAAGGTCTAAAGGTTAAAAAACGAATATAAAGTATACTTTCATAGATAGAAAATATAGAAAATTAAAAATTTAATAAATTATTTATTATGAATCTAATTAATTTTTATTAATTAATTATTACGAAAAGAGAGGATTAATTACTTAGTTGCCTTTCAGTTTTCAAGACAAACAATGTTAGAAATGGAGGCCTAGTTATAATTAATCTGTGTGGGTTCACACCACAACCTAGTAATTAATTGTACGATTCATGGGTTACCAACTAACCCGCTTGTATGAAGAGCATTAGCCGGCAGCTAGAAGCAAAAGCGTGTTAGCCCCGCTGGAGGAAGCTGGCAGTAGAGTCGCAGCATGGCCGGTAGCTGCCGCTACCTGGGTGGAGTTTTATTGCAGAAATCCCCTCCCCACGCCCAGCTGGAAGAGCCAGGCAGCCCCCCGGTAATGGCATGAAAAACCGCAGAAAATTGCTGTACATCTAGAGAAAAGCCAAGTTAAGCTAAGCCCGTGTAGATGAAACTGGCTTTTTGCACAATGAGATTTATTTATCGTGATTGTGCGCTTAATTGAAAATTGTTTGCGAGCAGCCGAGTGGAGAATGGGTGAAGGAGCATGGTGGGGTGGGAGACCACCGCCTGAGATTGCTGGGCGCAACAGGAGTCGCTCTTCGGGCCATATATCACCCGTGGCCCATCTCGAGTGAGCCGGCACAGCCGCTATAACGGTATTTTTAACACACATTTATTGACAAACATTTTAGGGCCAGTCCCGTACATGTATCCCATCCTTCCCTTCTCCGTTCTAGACAATTTGTCAACAACATGGCAAAGATACAGCACAAGAGAGGCAGCGGTAGTAGCTCCAACATCAGCGGGAAAACTGTAGCAAAATGAAAATGTCAGCAACAGCAAAAGCAACAACAGCCTCAATTCAAGCCAATAGTTAAGTGGATACGAGCATCGTGAATGGAATCCATCAACCGCCCATGGAGCCACATGGCATCCAACTGGCATCCCCCCGGCGAAGCCTTTTCAATCACATTACTGAATGCCAGCCGTAGTCCCCCTTTGCAGATGGGCTGGCTGGGTCTCGGCCGGAGGACCTCCCACACCCCAACTAGGAGCTACTTAGAGGCAACATCGAAGCGAATTGTGGAAAATTTTGTGTACATCAGTGCGTTGCAGTAGGACATCTTCATTAGTAATTGGAATGTTTTGACAAGAGATGCTTTAAACATAATTTGATTATCACATTTTCAGACTGTTGCAGGATTAATAGAGCCAGTCCCAATTAACAGGATATCCTAGGGCCCAACATGTGTGCCTTGTTTCGGGGGGATGTCAGTAATCTCCCAGAGCGTCCAATGGCATTGCTTTTTTCTCGGTGGGTGGCCCCAAAGGAAAATTCCACGAGAAAGGAGAACGGAAAGTACTTTACAGGATAAGCGCCCCGTGGCATCCTCGAAAGCCTAGCCCACCCACGCCCTCGGCGAATTGATTTCGTTCTTGGATGTGCAGCCTACCCACTGTTGCCCATCAAATGGCTTTATGAGAGTATTCCTGGCTCTGACTTGTTGCGTTTTCCGTTTGATTGCTCGGCCGCCAGCCCGAGCTGGCGGTATGGAAATCAATTTGCTCCTTTTCCACAATTAGGGGCAGGATTAGGGGCTGAAGCTCCGGAGGGCCATCCAGCGCATTCCTCATGAAAGACAAAAAGATTGGCGGGAAAGCTGGCGAATAAGGAAAACTTTACGGCCGAGGGCGAGTCCGAGGAATGGCAGTTGAAAGGAGCCGTTAAAAGGTCTCATGATAATTGCCCACAGTGGAACAAGTCACTCCTATAGATTTGTAACTATTAGATTTAGTTTAAATCGTATTTTAAACAATTACTCATAAATCTTGTAAATCATAAATATGAATCAAATCTTAAATGATTAATTCCCTTTTTCTCTCCTGAGGCCACTGTGCTGGACTTCAAAAGAGTGAGCAACGAAACGTGCGAATTTTATGAGCTCGCTGAAGTCTAAATGGGTTTCCGATTTAATGACGGATTCGTTAAGAGTGTGAAGGAAAAGGTAGTGGCCGAGTGCAAATAAACTTTAACAAATTTCAGAGAGCAATATTCTTAGCCTGGTTCGGGCTTTGTGTTTTCCGGTTTTCACTTTTCCCGCTGCCCCTCCGCCCATATAACGGGTGTTGGTGTTGGGTGCTCTCTGGTTGCGTCAATTACTTAATTTTAATGGCCTTTATTATGCATACAGACTGACAAACACGCTGGCGCTGGCGGAGAAGCTCACATGAATATGCACACAGATTGGAAAGCGGTGACGACACTCGCACTTACAGCCCCCAGCCCACAAACAGTCCCTGCAACGTCGTGGGCCATTAAAAAACAGTGGATACATCTCGCCAGTTGGGGTTTCGGGCAGAAAAGCGGGTAGCTGCTATCCTGGAGATGATCCCAGATTAAAACGTGGTTTTAATAGATTTTATAAAATCTTTTTATGTTTTTTGTAAGGATATTTTATTTTAAATATTCGTATTCAAATGTACGTATATATATATATATGTATATATATTGAGATACTTTTGAAAAAAAAGTATCTTCTTAGTATCCTTAATGGCGGAATACGGTTACCTCGGGTTAAAAATGACACAGTTTTGTAATTTTTTTTATGAACTATTGCAATCTACTTGTTGGATAAACTGAACCTTAAGGTATGAAATTAAAATAATTTTGTGTGAATTTTTAATAAAAAATATTTTAAAAAGATACGGCAATGGATGCATTTTTCTTGAAGCGCCTCGAAATAAAATTAAATGGTGGTGACTATCATAAATCGATGGTGAAAATCAGAAAATAGTTAGTTAATAACAATGAAAAAATCGAACATATTAAAATTCAGCTTTACCTGGTAAAATATATAGAAATTGTGTTTAAAACTTCAAAAAAATATGAGAAGTTTTGGATGAATGGACTTTGAAAACATGGGTTGAGGCAAAAACATTTTAAAGTTTTGAAAACTTACTAAGAGGCGAACTAAATAAAAATATATTAAAAAAAGTATCTTAACTTTTTCTTAAATTTAAGTAAATAACATAAAGTCTTTGAAAATCAATCCAATTGGGTCTGGAAACTGAAAGAACCCGAATCCTTACCTGGCACAAAATATCGTCTCGATTGTAATTTTTGGCTCGAAGCAGTGTCTCTTGCCTCTTGGCCTTAGGGTTTTCTCCGGCGTCTTGTGATTACACACTCGGCCGCACAACCAACACACATAGCTGCATAGATGGAAATGTATGGATTGTTTTTGTGTATATATTTTCACTTGTTGCCAACGCGAGTGTGTGTTGTCTCGAGTGGTGTATGGGTATTTTTTTGTTTCTTCACATTTTTTTGTTGTTTATAACGCGTCTGCCGACGAGAAGCCCAGCAACACATAAACAAAAGAGGAAGGCGACGACAGCAGCAAAAACAACTTAGCGACAGCTCCGACGCAGGTGTCGCAGACCCGTAAAAATTGTATCACCCTCTTGGAAACAAACACAATTTGTTTATATGGGGGACACCCAAGCATTTTTGTTGTTTTTCTAAGATTCGCGTCTATCGTAAAATCGACGCATAACATGTCATTTTTCGTAAGTGGGCACTTGACTAGTTTATTCAAACATAAAAGCAATCAGTCCATTCGTTATAAAAAAGCATAGCAATTTTAAGGTCGGCAAATAACTAAAAGTACAAAAACGTTTTCCAAAACGGGATTTAGTGTTGTATAAAGTGCCAGCAAACAGCTGATTGGGATTAAGCATTGCCAGATGTGAATTGTTTTTAAAATTGCTTACAAAAATAGTCTCATAATGAGTAGTAATCCAAAAATCTATTATTTAGTCATCTATAGGAGTGCAAATTAACACATAAGCTTTGACACGCACTTTTAATAGTAATCGGTAAATAAGTTGGCAGCCCCGTTCGCAACAGATGTACAAGCCTGGGCGTTTGGCAGCACTGCCACACATGTTCATCAGAATCAAAATTTTGTTGCCATTTGCGGCTAAATTTTCACTGCCCAACTAACTTATAAAGTTAGCATTACGCGTGATACACATACGAGTCTGAGGAACACCATGAGTGCCAGCGAAGAATTTATAAGCTGGCTAAACGAGCAGCTGCGCCAGCTAAATATGGATGAGGGCGTTTTTGGCTCCTACATTGTTGGCATCCTGGAGGGTGATGAAACGGCGGAGGAGAAGAATGAAGCTCTGGAAGGTATTCTCAGCGAAACAGGGGTAAGTTCGACTGGATTTCATTCTGGTTCCACCTCTGATTATATCCCTTTTCCGTGCAGTCTGCCAACATCGATGAGCTGGTGGCCACCATACTGCAAAAGTGGCTCAAGAGTCATCCCAGCGCCGATGAGCCGCCCAAGAAGGGCTTGGACATCGACGTAAACGCCCAACTAGCCAAGCTATTGGAGCAACAGAAGCTGCAACCTGCCGCCTCCAAGGAACGCGAATACACAGAAGAAGAACGGCGCATCAAGCAACAGATACTGGCCCAGTACTCACAGGTTCCTATCACAAATGATCCGGCTCATCCGGTTTTTGCCATCACGGAATTCACAGGCAGACTTCAATGCTAATTTAAACAGCATGCTCTTGTATTGGGTTCCGATAAGTTTCCAATTGTTACTGCTCTAGAATCTAAACCCTACAAGTGGGAAATCTGTGAAAGCAAAACCATAAAACTAAAAGCAGCAACTAATATCCCGTTCTTTTCCAACAGACAGCAGTTTTGAACGAAGATGAAGACGATTCTCAAGTAGAGAGCGAGGATGACAGTGGTGCCCTGGCCCCCAATACCAACAAATCAGATGTGCAGGCACTGGCCAAGGAGAAAAGGGAGCAGGCCCGCCTGGACAGTGCGGCCAAGAAGCAGAAGGACAAAGAGGATCGCGAAAAACAAAAACAGCTGCGCGAGGAAAAGAAGGAAAAGCGGAAGACTGTCAAAGGTGAAAGGCGCCGGTAACCGTCCCCAGGATAAAATTGTTCAGTTTCATGTAAACCCACAGATTTATACAACTTTGTAACGCAATTGAAACGCCAAAGTTTGAAATGGATATTTTTAAAAAGTATTCTTTTGATTTACTTCTTTTTTTTTTTTTCTGGCTCCTTTAATTTACTAAATTAAAATTAAAATTGTGTTCACATCTTTGCTGTTACATACATATAAGTAAGGAAATTTGTTGTCTAACTCTAACTTGGCCAACTATTTTAATTTAAATTCTAAGAAAATGGTTAGTTTTATTAGTTAGTTGATAGTTTAAGGATCAGCCTCGCCCGGCGTTTTTTCGGCCTCCTCTGGCTCTGCTTCGTCCTCCTTTGATGTAGTCTTCTCCTTCTCCTTCTCCTTCTCCGACTGTAGTTCCAACGATGTCTTCTTAAGAGCCTCTAGATCGTGGATTTTGATCCGCCTGTTGTTGGGATCCAAGCAGTTGACTTTGATCTCTATGAAATCACCCGTTTGTTGCTCGTCCCAGCTGGAATACTGAGGGAATATATGCTTCATTACTTTTTGAACAGAAATTGAATAGAATTGTTTAGTTTACCACTGAACTAGAAGTGAAAACCATTTCGTCCTCGTCAGATTTTACACGTAGATACTTTTGAAGTAGGGTCGTATGTTCGTCTCGGCGCCATAAGCACAGCCGATTGTTTTTCAACCAATCGTGTTCCAACAGGTCTGATTTCTTCACCATCAGGTCCAATTGGCTCAGTTTGACGAACTGCTTCTTCGGCGGCAAGCTCTGGGGTCGCTTCGAAGTGCTGGCCGAGGGAAACTCAAAGTCCTCGTCGCTGGGATCTGAGTCCAGGTCATCCTCGTTCTCGGAGTCCTCGTCGCTCACCTTTGCCGCCCGCCGTTTGGCCTTTGAGCCAGCAGCTGCTGCCGATTTCCGCTTCCTGCCATCGGTGGCTGAGGATGCACTTGCTCCGGCGCCACCACCACGTCCCTGCTTGGCAGGGCGCTTCTTGGTGGGGCGCCAGTCCTCCTCTGAGTCAGAGTCGTCGTCAGGACTGAAGTCCTCTTCGTCACTCTCCACGAATGTGGTGGTCACCAGCTCCGTGCGACTTCGCATCCTGCTCGAATTTTTCTCTACCTCCTGCTGCTACTGCTTTTCCTGCAGCTGCTGCTGCTGTGGCTGCTGCGTCTCAAAGCTGACTGAAAATTTTATTGTTGACTCCGAAAAGCCCTTTCCACCTCCCACCCGGCGGTTTCCCAGAACTGTTCCTTCAAGGGTTGCAGCTCGTCCTCGCTCTCAGCCAAAGCTTACTTAATGACAAAGCTCATCACAGTGTTGCATCTTCATTGGGAACGCATAAAGTTTGGCATCCTGCGCTTGAGAAGCTTTCATACTAGAAAGGACTTCGCAAAGCTTGCAGCTTGCTCCCTGTAAGTTTCCGAATTTTCACTAAAGAGAAAAATCAAGCTCAAAATTGGGTCAGCGGAAGTTTTTCTGTTTTCGCATATGGTTCAATAATTTAAAAAAAATCTAAAATGCTCTTTCAAATTTTCAAGTTTGTAAAAATGAAATGAATAAAATCTATGCAAAATTTTAATCAGTAGCTTAAGCAGATTGGTAAAGGATTTTATAAATCGGATATGGATTGGATCAAAATTGGAACAGATATGTTTAAAATTTGAGAAAAGTTAAAAAATATTTAGCGTGTTGATGTTGATGCAGATTCGCAGAGAATCGATATAAAAATTGTTTTATGTATTCCCGATGATGATCGGATAATTATTGTCAGAGATATGGCCTTTGCTGGGGGCCATATAGTCCCTGTCGGGCCTTTTTTTACGATTTTGAAGGGAATTCAATAGAAAATTTGACGAAGCCTTAGAAATATTTTTGTTTTCATATTTTGGTAACGATTAAGCCTGAAAGATTATGGTATTAGGTTTAAAACTTGATGAATCTCAAAAAAATAAAATTCTACTTAATCAACTGCCATATATACCCTATATGCCATGTAGGTATCGTATCGTTAAAGGGGTTCCATTAGAAAATGGTAAAGTCGCTCTAAAATGTTTGTTGAAAATAATGATACATATTTTTCATTATTGATAAAGATGATTGGTATCCTAAAGCTTCATATATGAATACTCATTTTTATACCATTGCTGAGAGAATTGTAATTTTGGTAAATTTATTGATCAGCGACACACCCTAAAATTACTAAATACTAAATTACATTTTCACTAAAATTTAAATAAGGATCGGCGAATTAAGTCCGGAACTTTCGATAAATGTATATCTTATAATAATGTCACCTAACAGCGAGAGTCCTCCCGACGTTGGCTTCCCTTTCTTTTTTGTAAGAAAGTCAATTCGGTTAGCTACTTTTCATTATCAAAGCCCCATGGCCAATTAAATAACTTGAAATTTAGTTGTCTTTTGATTTCTTCAAGGTATATTTTATTTAAACATTTACATAAAGCTGGACATTGGAGCACACACACTAAGAGTACTACTACATAATAATTATTTTCTACGTTCGTTGATGTATTTTCTATGCAAATCATTTCCGCACTTTTCTCTAAGTTGACTAATTTACGGCTTAATGGATTTTAAACTACGCGTCGGCTTGGATTATCCTTAGACCTTTAGGCGCTATACTCGCGTAGGGGTGCCATAAATGGCTCCTGATCCGACTCCGGATCCCAATCCGGGACTGTTCCGGCGCTGGGCGAGGGGCGAGGCTGGCTGGGGGGTGGGTCCGTTGTTGTTGTTAAGACGGCGCTGCTGACTGTCCGAGAAGGCGCGCTCTACAAGTTGCGGAAAGTGTCTCTTTATTAATATAGTTTTTCAATATCTCGTGATTAGCCCGATCTGGTCATGCTTTGTGGGAACGTCTTGTGTTACATGCACAGTTTCGAGTTTCGGTTCAGGACTTCACCACATATTTTCCGATTCTTCTTTAAATTGTTAACATGCAAATGTAAAATAATAAATAAGAAATTATTATTTACGAACGGTAATAAAGGATGAATTTAATGAAATAACGATGGAGTGTAATGGTAATGCTTTTCTTTCCTGGGTTTTATTTACAACGAAAAGGGGAATCAGTACAAATTTTAAAACTTAATAAAATTGTAAGCTCTTAAATTTAGTAGACTGCATAAATAAGCAAACCAATGAGTTTATAATTTAATGTTGAAATGAACAAAGTGTAAACATCAAATCTTAGTCTAATAATATCTGTATTTAATTGATACTTAAACAATACGATTAATCCAAAACCCAAAAGAACAAAAGTATATCAAAACCAACACATAACCATGCCAGATGAACGATGAGGGATGCAAGCCAACCCATATTGGGAACCCCCCCACCTACCTCTGAACTTTAGGCCTTGGGCCTCATTAATGATGGCGGCCAAGGCCGGATGCTGGTAGCGCTCCCGGAAAATGGTCGATCCGTTTATCCGGTCCGATCCGGGCCCATTGCTGTTGCCGTTCAGGGTGCCGCCATTGCCATTCCCGTTTCCGTGGTGCATCATCAGCAGCTTGTGCTGCGGCGTATGCTGGGGCGTCAGCGAAGTGGGGGGCGTGGCATTGCCATTCTTGTAGTACCGATTCTGGTTCGGATCGTAGGAGGCCTGTTGGGGCAGCTGTTCGTGATTCTGGTTCAGACGATTGGCCATCTTGATCGAGGCACAGCGATCCTCCTCATTGTTGCGCATCTTCAGGATGCGCTGATCCTGCACAGAGTAGCGAGAGCCATGTAGAGCATTGAGCTGATTAAGATTGCTAACTTGGCTGGTCAGCTTCTTGGCCCGGAAGCTGCCACCGGGCGAGGAGTTGTTAAGGAGGGTGCCGCGGGAGGAGCTGCCATTGGTTTCGGTGCTGTCCCTACTCGCCTCCCGGTAGCTAGATGGGCGGTGCGTCGACGGAGGCGTGTCCAGACCGCTATCATGAGCAGAACCATCCAACTCCGCCTTGGCCAGGCCCATATTACTGCCACCGCCTGTGGGCAACATGGGTTGGACTGCAAATAGAAAATTAATTAGATAATATTCTCGTCTCGAATTAGATAGGAAAACCCACCTGAGTGCCTCATATCAGTGGGCGCCCTGGGCTTCCTGTACAGCCAATCCCTGTCCAGCTCGTTGCCATTATCCGGAGTTGCACTCACGCCTCGGAACAGTCTTGGTCGCCTCAGTTGCACCTCCGACTCCTCGGTCTCCTCGTCCACCACTTGGTTGGAGCCGAAGCTGCTGTTGATAAAAATCCGCCTGGGCGAACCGTACAAGGCGCCACTGCCCTGGGTGAAGCTATTCTGGGCCGAGGCATAGCCGTTGGAGTAACGGCTGAGATTCGCATTGCTGTGGTGCGGTATCTTCTGGGGTGTCGAGTGGTTGGTGCTGATGCCACTCATGTGGTGGTTGTGGTTCTCATTGTTCAAAGCACTCAGATCCGGAACAGAGTCGGAGAACAGGAAGGGATTGGCCCCGGCATATCCGTTTAAGCTGCCGGCCCCAATTTTGTGACGGGCCAAGCCACCGCCAGTCCCGTTGGTCATCAACCAGTCGTCCAGGGCACTGGAGTAGGTGCCACCCAGTCCAAATTGCAACGAGGCATGCGACACGGGGGCAGCCAGAGAGGCACGGGATCGGGGGCCCTGGGCAATCTTCAAGGCCTTCCGTCGCTCCTTGGAGGTAATTGTGCATTCCTGCGGGTTAAAAGTTAAGATTAGTTGTGGCTTTGTTTTGTGTAAGCTTTAAACTCGGCTAAGTTCAAGCAAAATTCTATAAATGCCAGATTTTAGACGGCCGTGACAACTCACCTCCAGCAGCTCGAACCAGTCCTCGAGGCCATCGTCGCAACGGAGGAGCACTCTACCCTCGCGGCCCAACAATAGTCCAATGGCGCTGTAGGAGCGACGATTCAGCCATTCCACCTTCTCGACGTCCACCAGTTTGACCTGAAGCGAAACCGCAGAAGACAATGCAAAGCGTTAGACAATCAAGTTAAAGGTTATGTAAACGCTTTTCCGCTGAATGTTAAACAAAAAGACTTATCCGGATCACACTCAGTGGGACGCTGAGAGAGTGGTGTACAATTGAATTGGTCAGATGCCAGGGGGGATGGCAGGGTGGGAAAGAGGTCTTTGGGGGCTTTGTTGTGCAGATGGATTGGTAGATGTGAAGGTCACTGCAGAATGATCAAAATGGCTTATGGCGTAGAGCAATAAATATTCAATTAAATAGAAAGATTGTTTCTTTGGATATTCAACATGGCGTATGCATAATATTGAAAATATTGTAGCATACCTTCCAGCAAACCACCACCTTCCACCTAAAATCAGGGCACCCCCAGCTACTTTTAAATTAAAGCTTTCAAAGAAGTGCACTCCAATTATTTTTAGTAAAAACTTCTAGTTGATAACTTTGTCTGAATAATGCAATTAAGTGTCATTCCCTTGTTCTGGTCTAGTCTATGGCCTGCTTCCCTTTTGCATTTTGCAACTCGGTTAAAAGTCATTAGGCCAGCAGGCTCTCTCCATAGGAGCCGCAAACTTTTTCAACATGAAAAACTTTTTATTGAGCTTATTTTTTGCCCCTTTATTTTGTTTTCGCCCTCTTGTTTATGAGTAAGAACTTAAAGTTTGCCACCGATTCATCGTGCTGCCATGGCGCACTGTGCCGCTCGCTTATGGCCAAGAACTATGTGAGGCCATTAGGCAAATATGTCAGCAGCCCCAGAAGATGAAAAAAAAACTGGAAGAACGGAAAATATCAGAGGAAAAGCCGAGAAGCAGAATTTGAGGCAGCAGCCGCCGCGTGTGGCAATTAGCCAAGTTATGCGTCCTCCTTCTTTTTCCATTTCTTTCAGACCATCTCTCTCACTCCATCTAATGGGCAACATAATTAAGTTCTTTAAGCTTTTTGGAGGCCTGATCACTTTTTATGATTAATAGGGAAGGCAGCAGATGGAATATGGAAATCGCATAAAGTTAAGCAAGCCGATTCCTCTTCGTTTGATGGATGAATCGCTGGATTTGTTCATGTCACGATCAAAGATCAGAATGGAGACTCTCTGGGGAGGGCATGGGCGTTGGTGTGTGGGTAGAAACTCAAAGAAATGGATAACATTTAAATATTTATGATATTCCATGTTGATCCCAAAGAGAGATGCCAGATTTCGAATGGAGAACTGTTATTTCCTCACAAAAGTTTACATTAAATTGACACTTGATTTTTATTTTACTCAAATACCAGTTCTATTTTTAGGGGTTTGCTTATGTAACATTGCTTCTCCACCTTTGCTTTCTCTACCTTTGACCTCTATCGGGTTTAACCCATTATGCATACTTGTGTGCCAACCCACAATCAATGGCTAAGATATTTTCCAAATATCCGCTCAAAGTTTGGCCAACAAATCACGTGTTCAAGGTCGTCATTGATCGGCTTGTTGGCTCGCCTCCTATTATTTATTATTGTTATTTATGAGTTTATGAACAAATTCCATTGTAGCTGTTGCCGTTTTATATTTTGACATGTTTAATTGCCTAAGCTGTCAAAACTAACACAGAGCTCAACTGGTCATTGGTACCAGGTTTTGGCATTGCAGCTTGAGAAAGTTGAATTGAGTTTGGCGCGTGTGCCGATCTATCTCATGGTTAAGGTGATAGTTTTACTTAAAGCATCATGTCTCGTTTTGCCATGTTTTGTATAAAAAAGTATCCTTGCATTTTTTTTATTATCTGCCCGTTTTAATTATGCAAGCTCATATTTCAAGCATCCATATCGCAGTCGCTTTAGTGCAACCCAATTAATAATGCTCATTAATGGCGAAGAGACGGAAATTGCATTTCCCTCTGGCATGGCCACCCGCCTCCCCCATCCCGACCAAGGACAAAAATCAATATCGCTTTCAATCACTGTCGGAGTGCAAAACTGCAGAGGCAGAATTCTGAGGCGGAAAACTTTGCCAACCCGCAGGCGGGTCACCAAACCAAAGCATCAACATTAAAACCCACCCACCGGCGGCGTCTGACAATCTTTCAGCACCTGTAATTATGCCCGATTGATTTCCCCAGTGTGCCTTTCGATTCACTGTCAGACTGAAAACTGTTGAAAATTGTATGCAAAAATCGAATTAAATAATTAGAATGAGACAGACGGGCCCTGCTTTTCTGCCTCGCTCCCTCTTTACGCCCAATTGATTGAGTTGATTACATTGGCGAGGCGATATTGAATCATTGTAGTGTCAATAAAACATCAATGAACAAGCGAAAACACAAAAAAGCGATAAAATGAGATGCCGCCTTCCTTCCTCGTTAATGAGTCAGGCATTTCTCTGCGTGCCGTCTCTTTCGAACACCTGGCTGAGCTTCTTCACGGCTGAATGCCTTTGGGTTGCGTCTTGGCTAGATTCGACCGAGTGTGGGTGGCTGGGTGGCTGTCTTTGATGTCTCATGTTGTGACCATTTTTGGTCGAATTTATTGGGTCTTCATCGCGAAGGTCAATTGGGTGCTGTTATTTGCCTCTAAATCGTTCAATAATATCTTAAATAGCAGACTGTGTTTGTTGATAAATTTCAAAAAGAAAGAAAAAATAATTTCCTGGCAAATATTTTCCTTCGCATTAAATAAGTTAATCTCTTGCACAGAGCGGCATTTTTCAGCATTTAGTTCCACCTATGTCATTATTTTCCCCGCCCCTGCTTTATTTTTGTTGTTACTTCAACAATTTCCCCGAACCACTTTTTTTGCTTATTTACTTTGGAAAATTGCCCGCACAGCAACGAAACATTTTCGCTTTGTTTTATTTTTGGGAAAAAAAATGTATTTTAATTTAAAATTAAACTGCTGCTGTTGTTCGTGCAGTTTCATGTGCACTTTCCTTATTTGTTTAAGTAGCAACTACAACTACAGTGGCTGATTTTAATGAAAAATTTCATGGCAATCGGGTATTAGATACCCTCTCTATTAGCATTTAAAATATATGCGCTTTCAGGAGGAGGATCATCTAAGTAAAAGTAATAAAATTAAAACAATTTTTTTTTTTTTAAATCCTAATAGTTTTTCATTAATTTCTTTCGTTTTTTTCCTCCTGTATATTTTCCTGTTTTTGTTTTTTTTTTTTTGCCTCTGCAATGTTTACCCGTTTGCCTTTAGTGTTTCTCGAGTATTTGTTTTGTTTTCAACGTAAACTTGCGCAAAGGAGTTGAGGGGAGACACTCCGGTTGGGGCAAGCTCATGATGCTGCCGGGAGGATAGCTGGGCAAAGAGTTAGCCAAACTAACATGCAGTAGATGCAAGTTTTATCCAATTAGTTGAGCCAAGCCAGAGTTGAAGTTTTTCTATTCGATCGGGATTTCGCAAAAAGTCAAACGGATTTCAATTGAAGATTGCCTATCAATGGACTTCCCTACACGGACGGATATCTCCAATCCATCTGACTGAAAAGTCAATTGCAAAACGTGACTCGATGTGTCTGGCATTGTCAACCGAAAAAGACTTCATTTATAAGCCATTTTTTGTTGTTCAGCTCCGAAAGGTGTGTCCTGGTCCCCCAAGTCTTGCTATGAACAGGTTATAGCCATGACTGGCTCATAATGCCGGGCATAAATCTCAACCTGGCTGCAATAGAATTTCACACAATGCGCAGTAAATAACAAAAGTTTTCGCTTACGGGTAACACTGTTAAATGGGAAATGATATGAAACTTGTGAGCAAAACAGAGGTGTCTGTGTTCCACCATATTTATTTTTCTAATCCATTATTTTTACTTACCTTAAAGATAAACTGTCCCATATCCGAGGCACGTTCATTGGCCGAACCCGAGGCTCTCTTGAAGCAATGCAAGTAGTCACGAGTGAGCACAAAGTATCTGCAAGTACAAAGATTGTTTTTTGTCAGTTCAAATCCGTTCACAACGCGAATGACCTTTAAGTATAAATCTTTCGGCAGTCTTCAGTTAAAGGTCAGCCCAGTCAGCCACTCCAAACCAAATCCAGCATTATCAAAAAGTGCTTTCAATACAAAAGGCTACCCTTCCCCATTAATGCCATTTGGATACTTTATTAATAAATCATAAATCATGCGCAAAAAAAAAAATGATATCCTTTGCCTACTGAAGCTAAAAAATGGCAAAATTTTTACGACTTTTGAGAAACGATAATAACAAAATAATTTTTATTTTATCGTTTTTGCAGCAATGAAAATCGGATTCGTTAATGTGCCAGTCGTTCTGCATTTGTGAACATAAAATCAGTATTTATTCATCATGCATGAGCAGCAAATTCCAAAGCATTTGGAGAACATTTTCAAATAGTTTTGCTTGGATTTTGAAATTGACTAATCGCCTACTTCCCTGGGTGGAAGTTCTCATTTTGTTTGGCTGATTAACGTGGTCAAGCAAATTGAGCAAAGAAAATTGTTTGGCTTAGAGGAATGGGTAACCGGTTGCGGGTTTCTCGGCTCGCTACGGTGGGTGGATCGGCAAGGGGTTTTCCTTGAACCATTGTCTGTTTGCGGATAATGATCGAGTCAGTTATTAGTCAGGCTTGGTAAATGGCAGAGACATGCAATCCCATGGGAGTGGAGATCTAAGCCAAAGATGATCAAACTTAGTCATTTATATTATAATCGGAGAGAAATATTTAGTTTATTTAGAATTTTACTGCAACAGAATTTTCACAAAATCAAATCTAATTAAAATTTAAAACCAAGAAATACCCTGATTGTTTATGTTCAATAAATTAAATTGAAAAAGCCTCTAAAATAGAGTTTATATGCAAACATTGAAATCAAATATTGGGCATTGAACATCCAGGCTTAGTGGATCGTTAAATGTCAATTAAAACTGAACCGATAAATAATGATAAGCGATAAGCGTAATTATCGGTTCAAAGGGCAAGAGCCGAAAATCAAACAAAAACATTGCATCCAATTGTATTGCAACATAATTAAATTTCAATTAAAATCAGCCGAGGGAAACAAAAACAAAAGAGCTGTCATCCGGTTGTATCCCACTTCCCCACCCCACCCCCCTGGAGCGTCCTATTAGCATTATCTGGCAGAGGACGAGCCAGCATGCAGCCACTGTCAATTATGCTCTTTTTTGCAATTAACAACCCTCGGAGGTTGTGAAATATTTTTGCATATTTCCGGCCCGGCTGGGAGCGTCCATGTCTGGTCCTGTGGTCCGCAGAGCCACTCAAATGCACAGGACATTTAAACAAAACGTCTATACATTCCTGCTAGAAAGGCTCTTTAAGCATCCCCTTGAAAAACAATTTATTTTTTAATCCAAACTATAAACGTGAAATTCCTTAAAGTAAGAATTGCTCTACATCTAAGAATAGTAAATTGTATTTTTCTGTGTACTCACCGTTCCTTCCAGCGCGAAAAGAGGCGATCCCTTTGCTGCCAGAGCAGTCCACGTTTAATGGGTCCTGTCATGGAGGCCACTGGAATGCGTCCTGCCAGCAAGGATTGCTGCAAAAAGCGAGCAAACGGGGAAAATTGTTGCTGATTGTGCATTCTTTCAATTTAATTATGGTGTATATTTGTGTGAGTGTGTAGTTAACGCATTTCTATGCCTCAGCTGTTTTGCTCGTAAATTCTTTTATAAATTATTAAAAAGCCGGCATGGAAAAAGGCCAATTTCCCATACAGACACACTAGACCAGGAGGGAGAAAGCGAGGCACTCTCGTGAGCTCATGATTAATGTTGCTTTAAAAACGCTGCCACTTGCGCCACTTTTCAACCCCAGCGCCCTCTGGCCCCAAAACCCGAGCACCGCCTCCCTCTGTATTTTTGCTCCCGACTCTACCATTACTCTGCCATAAATTCTGCTTGTTGTTGTGCGGTTTGTTGTTTTGGCTTTATGAGCATTAAGGCAATTTATTATCAACCATAGTGTTATAATATTTTACATTAACAAATGTTACACGGCCGAGTCCTGGCTTATCCCACGTAATTATCATGTATCTGTACCTTTAGCCGAATATCCGTTAGCTGGTCACTGATCGATCAATGTGCTAGTTTAACTCTACAAAGACATTTATTTAAAGCTATTTAATGAAGATAAATTTGTTATAAATAAAAATAAATGACAGGCGAAAGGGTCACCGGTTCATTTAATTTTAGTATTGAAATACTTGCCACATAAAAAGGTTTGCCAAATTAAGTTTGCCAATTCATTTAATAACTCAATTCAAACTTTATTCATAGACCCGAAATGGCAAATCAGTTGCTTTGTTATCAGCTAGCTTTACGTTTTTAATTAGCCCGGCCAAACTGAGACGAATCGAAGCTAACCGATTGGCTGCCCTCGGAGCTCGGAGCTCAAAAACTAATGAGATGCCCGAATGACTTTGGGGCAAAAGTATCCGAAAAGTCAAAACAAAACAATAAACGCCAAAAATCTATCAAAATGCTAACGGGTCGTTTTATTTTGGATTTGACAAAAGCGTGAAGCGAAAATCGAATTATAATTGAGACGGAGAGCCGGCAACTGAATTTTTGGTAGAGTAGCTCCCAAGTAGCAGAAACAATTTCGGCAAAAATCAGGCAAATGCCCGAAACGAGGCAATAAATCTTTAGCCGCTGAAATTGAAGATACTTTTCTTGTTTTATCTGTTGCGAGCCATCTATCCTATAAATGGAATGAAGTTCTTGGCCAGTTCTGGTCAAATTAATGTTAGTCACGAGCTCCGAACAGACAAAAGCCAACTTCAAGCTCAATATGGTCAGGAGGGGAAAACAAGGCAGATAGAAAGAGTTTTGTTCGGCTACTTCCCAGCGAAAAGGGTGGAAAGAATTCAACTTGAAAAAAATCAACTCAAACTTAATTTGGCGCATTAAAAACTATTGTTCCGGGCTGGAATGCGTAAGAAAGAGAGCGGTAGAGGTGGGCAAAAAGAGAGGGGGCAAAACGTGCTACAGCCATTGCAGTTAATGAGCAAAATGAGTTTGCTTTTGGCCCCTTTGAAATTGGGGCTCGAAATCTGTTGTTATTTTAGTACTGCTGTGGGCGGAAAATTCTCCACTGAGTCCTTAGCTGAGAGATACGTTTTCATTAAAGTTTTTGGCTCTGTCCAAATTAAATTGTGTGCCAAATCGATGTCTGAGGCATAAAGTATTTGAAATTCCAGAAAAATTGCTTTTTCGTTGCAGCTACTTCAGTTTGTTTTTCGTTTAGGTATTATCTCTCGGCCTGGCCAGCTATTTGCCTTGCAAACAATTCTAGATAAATTATCACAGCTTATCATTGTTAGGGCATTAATTTAAATAAATAAAAGTTCTTTAATTAGCCAGTGGAGCTGCACTCATAAGACAAAAAACAAAGTCCAGAGATAAGAGAGTTCTACCTCAAAGGAGAAGAAAAAGCTTTGAGACTTCCTCTTTAATTAATGGAGGAAACTCTTGTAGCTTTTTTTTTCTAAACCCAGGGTTATATAATCCATTTGCCTTCAATGTCTTAATGCCCTCATTTTCATTGCATTTCATGTCATTTTTTTCGAGCATGTGAAAACTTTTTCAATTGCAGAAATTCCACTCCTCCGAAAAGCTTCTCCGTAGCTCAGAGTTGATTATTTATGCTGCGGGTTTTACTGTTTGTTGCCGCCAAAGTTGGCAGACAGTGGCAAAAAATAAATTTCTGGTATTTCTTTATGATTGCATTCAACTGGGCTTACATAATTACCTGGCCAAGTCTGGCCTGGCTGGCGCCCCTTTTATGGCAGCTTTTAATTGCACTTGCACTGGCCGAGTGCTGAAAACTAAAAATCTCTGCCACAGGTTTTGATGTCTAAAAACATAGTTATGATGGGACTCACACCCAGTTCTTATTTCGTGGTATCATCCACCGCCAACACAGAACCGACTGCCTCCTCAAAGCATTTATGAATTGTTAAATGTTCAGTTGACTTTAGATTTCCGCTCACCCAGCCCAAATGTGTCATCGTCATCATCATCATATCTTCAGAAGAATCATCTGCAAGTTGTTCCCAATTTATGGGGCATCTATTCATAGCCATCAAAGTTGAGTGATTTATTATAATTTCCCTTCTAGTACACCCATGCAAAATCTCTAACATATATGTATGTCAAAAAATGTGGAAAATTTCTTAGAAACATATCTGTTCATTTATATACAAATTCCATAATTATATGCCTTATTTCCGTTGGCTCCAAATAAAAAAAAGAAAAAAAAAACCTGCCCATGGGGCTCTGAAAATGTAACGGCTACGTTTTGGGAATTTAATTTCCATAGACAGAACGTGATGAAAATTAAAAATGATTTCTATTTTATTTTCGTGTAGAAAATTATGTTTAAGTTCCGAAGGGCTTATAATCGATGTTGTCATAATTTGCGTGGTGAAAGGAACAACAGTTTATAGGCTGAGCACAAACACAAAACATATTTTCTTCCTCCACAATATTAGCTAAAAAACCATTAATAATTCTTATTCCAGCAAATATTTTTAGCTCACCCTCTCGAGTCAATGACTTTTATAGCAAAAAACTTTTTTAATTTAATTATGAAAGCGCGTACACAGACACAAACTACTTTTAGGCTTGGCGGGTTCAGTGAAAAGAATACACAAAGGGAAAATTATTGCAACAACTGGAAATGTAGGAGACTTTCAGGGCAAAGGGAAAGGTAGCCCAGGAGTTGCTTTTCATTTAATAAATATAATTTTTTCTTTTTTGCCAGTTGAAAGCACAGAAAGTATTTATGACTCTGGTTGGATGAGTTAACATCAAAAGACGAACAAAATAAAACCAAAGTCGGAGAAAAGTGGGCTTTTTGGTGAATGTTGAGCAAAAGTCAAATATAATCCGCAAACGAAAATGAAATTCAATTTGCTAACAAGTCATGTTGAAACAATTGAAAAAGGCAACAAAAAATGGAAATGGGAAAAATTCATGTTCAAATGTTTGCTCCGTTTTAATTGAAAGTCAACTAAAATTGAAAGTTGCCTTTCAACGTATTTGCTTACCCAATACAGATCCGAGGAGAAAATCATTTCTGTTTCAGATAAACTAAACAAATCATATAAATCTCTAATTATTTGCAAATTTCTCACAGAAATCTTTAAAAAGGCTGTTTGTAGTTTATGTTCGTATTTCGTTAAAGTATTTTTGGTCGAGAAACACTTTGGCCAAGATCAACCCGAACCGCACCAACTTCCATTGACGACTATTCAAAATTCTGTTGAGCAAAGATTTTCATGACAGAGTCCGCCTAAACATTTGTTTTTTCCCCATCACATATGGCGAAAACAAGCCCAGTTCTATGGGTCTGGCCTGGCTCTGTGTGTGTTCCACACATGCTTGTGTGAGCACATGCAAAAAGTATCTGTATCTCAGCGCTAGTGTATCTGTGTATTTGTTGCGGCGCATTGTCGTCTGCCATGACGTGACACACATGTGGGCAATTCTAAGCAGGCAAGCCATGAAGATTTTGCCGCTGTTGCGGTTGTTTTTGTTGCCGTTGTCTTCTCAGTGCTTCTTCTTGTTTTGGCCAAACATGTGCCTACGGTTTTTGGCTTTTATGGTTTATGTGTTAATAAGGCGACCTTCATGACCGAATCGCTGAGATTCTATGCTTTTCGGTTAGGCGAAAAACAAACGCAACTCTCCGGCCGTGTGGCAATGGGCGTGGTAAATGAATAAAGAATGAGATATGGGTATTTATCTTTTTAGCCACATCAAAGATGTTTATGGTCAAATTGCTCAAGATACGAAGCCATTGATGATGAAAAACAATTTTCAGGAAGCTTTCAAACCGCAAAAAAATATGTTTCTTCATATTGGTTTTTGTTGAAATAGTATTCCTATTTTTAAGTCTTTGAAGGATTTTATGTTCGAGTCTAAGCTCCAACCAATCCTAACTCCCAATCTCCTTGGGCAATTCAAGCCATCGACCTTCAGTCGACTCCCTCCTGTCTAGTCGAATACATTCTATAATTGTTTGGTGCCTGTCTGCCAGTCACTCGGAATGGCAACTTGCGTTTCATTTCAAAATTGTTCTCTGCACTGGGTCTTTTGAAATGCATTTGGCAACGGGAAATGGGCAATAGTGCCTCCTATTGACTCAGTGGGGTGGCCATACCGAAATCCATTTCAGAACCAACAAGAAAAACGAGATCCTGCCGCGTGAAGCCAAAGAACAGAGGACCAGAACGTGAATTGCTGATGTTCCCGTGGTTTCTCAGAAATTCATCATCATCTTCATGTTAGATGTGGCCCTGGCCCTGTCCCTGGCCCAGGCGTCGGTGAGTCTGCCCAAAAAAAAAAACTAAAAAAGAGTATGGGAAAAAAATTTGGGCATTCAGCAAGCCATATGTGTTGAAAGAGAAAAAATCAAGAATGCAAAAAGTAGCAGGCAACCAAGAGCAGTCCTTGAACTTGGAACAGGAAGTGAGACACTTGGTAAATTGGCAATGCTCTTTCTTTGTAAATTTAGTAAATTTAGGTTTTAAGCTATTTTATTTATTTAGGTATTCTATAGTTTGAGTATTTTTTTTTTAATTTTATATGGGTTTAGGGGCTTGACTCTAGAGATAGGGTCCAGACTTTTAGGAGGCTATGATATAGATTTTAGTCTGGACCCTAGAGTATCCTGTCTTCGTCCTTTACCTTTGGGAACAGTTCACCATGTTTTATTTTTAAAAATTCTATGCATATTGTGCCACTTCTCCCTGCCTGTCTTACATTGTCTCACCCTTTCTCTAGAGACGATGGCGTCATGCGGGCTGGATAAAAATCATGAAGTTTTTTGACGGGTTCCCTGAGAGCCCACAGAGGTGAGGTGCGAGATGCTTGGAAATTGCAATTGATGGCAAACTCGGCGGCGAAACCAGCTTCACATGTTTCTGTATCTTATGTGTATCTATTAGCCACAACTATGTAAGGTCACGCCTAGCATAAGACTGAGACCGCCCCCTAAAAACCTTTCTCACATGCTGTGGCAAGTCAACTTTGTATCTATAGATATAAGGTACACTTGGCGTGAGTATGCGAGATGATGTACTTGTTTCTCCGGTTGTTGTTTGTTCTGCCTGATTATGACATTCAACATGAACACGTAGTGAGTGCAACATATGCCAGCGACAGCTCTGGTATTTTTCAGAGTTCGTTTGGTATTTCATTCAGCGGTCACAGCATGACACGCCTGTCAGGGAGCAAACTGAGACTGAAAAACTGCAAGCCAGCGGATTTTATTTTCCTTTCCACAACATAGTTGGGATTTTCCCGGTCAGAACCCAGCTGGAATTGGTAGTTTCAAATGTATCTAGATAAAGGTTGACAGCCAATAGGCAGCCCAATCTGATGGTCGGATATTGCTTACATCTTGCTTGCGTTTTAACAAAGTTGTTTCGTGTTTAGAACTCACCTGAAAAGAGAAGAACAGACATTCATTCATTAGGGAGAGATAAATATTGAAAGAACTATTAATTAGGGATTGGAAATCTCTACTAAAAGCTCTTTAAGACGATTAATTCCTTTCACCAATCTCTGGAGATTATGTGGCTTACAAGGGCAGCTTAGAAATAAGTTTGAAGATCATTGACTTTTAATGTGGATTTAATGGATTTGGCGGCCTTAATCTTAGAAATTCTGTATTTTATTTTAATAATGCACTTTAGCATTATCTCTCTATATTTTGTTCAATTTTTAAATTCCAGTCTCTATATAAATACAATGAAAACTTGACTTTAGTGCTCGGGGAAAACGAGTTCTATAAAATAAAATCGAGTTGGACCACAAGCCAGTCAAGTGTGCCAATGACTTATTTGTCACTAGAGCTGTTTTGTTTGATTTTTGTTTTTTGTTTTCCTGTGAACACGAGTGACGTGTGGGCGGTCGAACCTCGTACTGACAGTCTGACGCCCGGCCAGTCTAAGGTCAGGCGTTCACCAGTGCGTATGAGTAATAATTTCTTAATTGTCGCATTAAACAATTAACGGCCTGCACAATCTATAAATAAATGGACAGTTTCCAGTCTGGCTATATTTTCTAGCATCTTATACATATTTTTTTCAAGTGCAATAATAATTTTTGTTTGCACAAAAATTTTTTCTTGTTATTTCGGGTTTTATTTTTGCCCGCTTGGCTGCCTTTAATTGTTTATGTAAATTAGAACTTTTGTATGAGCCACTTAAATACACACGACGAGGAAGTGAATGTGCGCATCAGAGAATCCAGCTGAGTGTATAATTTGGCTACTTTTAGCCGGGCTGGACTGGCCGACTGATTCACCTGCCAAACAAAGGTGTGAAGTTCATTTCGTTGAGAGGCTTGGCCACACGACCGCAAAAAAAAAATCTAAACTAAGCTCCCGGATTTTTGTTCGCTCCAAATTGGATAGGCATGTCGCCACCGTTCGACGGTCGATCTATCTTCATATGTGTCCAGGGTCTACTACTGTCCACTCCAGTGCTCAGTTTGCAATTTCCAGTCCCCACTCTGCATTCTCCCCACTTCCTTTTCCTGTTCAGTCAAATTAGCTTCGGCTGCCGGCCGTCAGTTAGCCAAGTCAATGTACACGCTTTTGTCATACTCGTCTAGACTATCGTTTGATTGAGCGCAGCGTTAACTGAGAGATGACAAGAGACATCTCTGTCCCGGCTGTTGCCAGGTCAGCCAACTAACAACCATAAGTATCCCCAGCCCCAGCCAACTCTTTCATCAATTTTGACCAGCTCTCCGGTCTCAGGTTCAATGCTTCAATTAAATTTGCTGTCAATCATTATTCAGCTTCGCACGTTTGTTAACAAAAATCAACAAAATACAACGAATCGTGAACATTTTTATGACTTGTTTTGATTTGGCGAAAATAACTGAAAGGTTTCGGCTTTTTAGTGGCTAAATGGAATATTTTGATTTTTACCTAAATCAATTTATTCAGGATATTGTGCAAGATTGCTTTAAAAAGTATTTATTTATGGATAATTTTATAATAAATTTTTATAAAAAATATATTTTATTGTAGTCACCTAAAATATTGTTACCCTTCCAAGAATATTATATCCGATTTCGAGTCAGATCCCCTTTGTCACTCTTGATCTCCATTTATCATCGATTTACACCTTTGTCATAGGCTTCGGTGCCATATTCTTTATCTTCCGCCCACTTCCCGATCCCAATCTTTAGTTTGCCAGACAAAAGATATAAAACAGAAGTCGGTACACCTTGTCGGCCTGCCCACAAGCCCACCGATTTGCTTTGGGCCGTGAGAACTGTGCCAGGTGAATGCCACTCGCCCATTGTTATCCGAGAGCTGGGGAAGCGTTGGAAACTTGCACTATTTTTACCTATTTTCTTTTGCAATTATTTATAATAGCGCCCGGTTTCAGGAACGACCAGCCACGCCGTCGCAGGTAAGACTCTACCGCTGAGACCCTGTCTGCAGGTCCGGAGTTCATTAAGGGTAATGCATACCAAAAGAAGGACGAAGGCAGAACAGAAATATTGAAAGGCGAGACACAGTGTCTGAAATGTATACACACACACAAAACCCAGCCAGACTGGCGCATACCCACGTGTATCTGAGTGCCCATCCTATCCGTGGGATGCCGATGTCCCGCCCTCATCAACCGTCCGGACTCCGGATACGGACGGATACGTAAGTCCTTAATGAACGCCTGTCGCCTAGCACCTGCTGCAGTTCTTAAGAAAATGTTCCCTCATTTGTCGGTACCCATATCCTGCAGGTAGGGAAGTGATTTCAGCTACAGTCCTTTACCCTAACCGTTTATAAATAATTAAATTGCAGAAAGTTTCGTCCGGCAGTATTGATTTTATAAGTAGAGTTTCTGGAAGTTATGGGATTGTGTAAAGACAGTATGATTTTAAAATTGAAAATTTCACTGTCGGTGGTCTGACCATTGCAAGAACATCTCTTGCGTTTCCCCTAAGACTGCCAACTTCCGCCAATCAAAGCCATACTACTTACGCTTCAGGAAGATATATGTTTCCCCCACCCTGCCCCTGATCCTATTGTACTGCCAAACAGAAGTCGTACATGTGTTCGGGCGCTTTTGTTTTTACCGACCGCCCGTCACATATGTCATAAGAAAAGTAAAGAAGTCTCATATTTCCCAACATTTGCTTATTAGCGTTGCTTCTTGAAGGACCCTCGTGTGAGAAATAGCGCTGGCTCTGGCCCCGCCCCTTTTTATGACGTGCTAATGGGCGGTAAATATTTTGTAAGCTTCATTGATTTTCATGAATGTGTCGGGCTGGCGTGGCAGGGGAATATGTTTTAAGTGGGTCATGTGAGACGAAGAAGCCAAATGACATGCAAACAAATCTACCTCATAAAACTGGAAAATGATAAATGATTTCGATGGCGACTGAAAAAAGTGCAAAGCAAGTGTTACATCTTGCACATCCTTGTCTACTTCCGGCTTCGCCCACCGAAACAAACGGAAACCTGCTCTTAATTTATCCGCCTAACTTGTCTATAAATTAATAATTTATACTTAAATACTGAGCGGGAAAACTAGTTGCTTTTCCGCCAAAATGAAAATGAAAAACTGGTCAAGTGTTCGTGAGTGACATTTTAAAAAGCGGCGAAACCAACCGCCTTGGCAACCACTCTCAATCACTCTTGTGCTCGATACTGGCCCGACCGCCTAGAGAGTGAAATCTTGGCCAGAAAAACAAGTGGCTGGAACATGTGGCTCAAAAGATTTATCAGATGGTCTCCTGCGACCCACCATACAACAATACAGCAGAGTCATCATCATTAACCGAGGCGGTCTTTTGTCATTTCCAACACACAAAAGGATGTAGGAGGAGATCCAAGAAGTTTATGATAAATGGAATTTTTGCACTAAGCGTTAGGCCAAACTTTTGTTGTTAAAAGAAAGGATATAGGGGGGGCCTACCGATGTTGGGCTGACAGGCTCCATCATTATTGTAATTTTCGAAGAAAACACGCACGTCTTCGGTTTCAGTTGGCCACTGGCCAGCAGTGGTTTTTGGCCAGCTGACCGAGAGACACCATGTGTGATTGATTGTAATTGAGGTTGGTAAAAGTTGTTGGTGTCAATGTCAAGAGTGAAACGGAATTGGTCCACAAATAAATGTCGTTGACACTTTTGTCCCGAAAGAGCATTCTTCCAAATTTTCCATTAGTCAGCAATATTTGCCATACCATTTTGTTGTAATGTGAATCGGAAAATTGTTATGAAAAGATCTGAGGGATATTTGTGTCTTAAGTTCCTACCCAGCGCACTTCTAAGTTCGGTAGAAATAATAATAATAAAGCGTAGACTCATCTAATTAACACAGAAACCCAACTAAGCCCTGGCAAAACTATAAAAATAAAAAATAATTTATGCTGCCCATTAAGCCCGAAAAAAATGCGTATATAAACTAAGTTTTCTTTTCTTTAAAGCTGCCAACAATTTCACTTGCGAAAGCGCGGATAGCAGAGAGGAAAGCCAAAAGCAAAATAGAGTTTGGAGTTTTTCGAGGGCCATTTCGTAATGTTTCGGTCGGCGAGTGAGAAGCTCAAACTGCACATTAACACGTTTCAAAATGGGTTCAGAGACATTGCCAAATTATGAAATTAAACAAACAAAATCTTGGGAAAGTTTTTGGGGGGCTATCTGGAAATGTGTCAGAGTGCTGGAAAAATATGAATGAAAGCCAGCCACAATCACAATCAACAAAAAACTGAAATAAAGACACAGCCGAATTCGAGCTTGGCTCTATCGCACTTTGTATCTCCAACTACTTGGGCCATAATTACCCCAGCAAAAGCTACCAAGGGGGTGTAAAGGGTGCGCCGACTCTGACTTTAATGAGCAACTTATGAAATGGTTTTTCGTCGAGTGTCGGCTATTTTTGTCGTCGCATCTTAAAGATGCGTTCGAATCATACATTTCTCCAAGTCGCGTGAAATGGAGCTACAAGTTACAGTGGTTTTCATCGTTAATTAAAATGTGCCATAAGCGTGAATTTTAATTAATTTAATTGTTTAACAAAAACTAAAGCGTTTACGGAAAAATTTCAAGTTGCATTCCTTACAGGAATTCGAACTCTGCGGCGGATTAAGATATTCCCCAGCGTTTGAGATAAATATTTGGACTTGGCTTCAAAATATATCTGATATAACAAGTAGAGCTGACTAATTGATGCCGCCAAACTGGCAATCCCCCCCTTTAAGCGAAAGTATCTCGTTTTCGTGGCTGTCGCTTGTGTTATTTGTTTTTATTTGCCATAAATTTCCATAACGCGCTTAGCTGGCTTACTCATTGCCAGTTGTCTGCCGGCGAGATCGGGCGACAAGTGAATCAGCAGATGATCTTTTCTATATATTTACGTAAATAGATATATTTGTATGTACGTAAGCGGACACGAGTATCTGCGTATCTTGTGTCTCCAATACCCTAACTGACGCAAGTTCATTCAAGAAATTTTAGCTTATTACGAATTAAAAATACAATTTTCGTTTCTGCTTTTGCCAAATTGTTTCGAATACGTGATTTGTATGCAAATTGCAATTTTAAATGCATTTTTTCTTTGTTTTTGATTTTTTTTTACTTTTTAATAAGCGGCAACAGAAATAAACTGTATCTGATAGATGCAAATTGCTATATAGCTGATGCTGGGTGACATGGCGAAGCGTTTTTCATGTTTAAACATAAAAATTAAAATGCCAGTGGTTTGTATTTATGGTTTTTTCTCTCTGTCCCGCCCTGCAGCCTCCCTCCTCTGGTCATTTTCTGTGGTCTTCCGGAGTGAATAAATTTCATTAATGTGGCCAATCGTAAAGTGGACAAATAGTCGAGTTGCTGTGGTTGATAGGTCAGATTATCGTAAAATTCATGTTTTGAATCCGTTGCTATGGTTTATGGAGACACATTTTGTGTTTTTAATGTGTGTTTTGGTTTTAAGCGAGATTTTGGTTCATGCTTTAGAAAATTGATTAATATCTATATAGATAAGGGATAAGATAAAGGGGTAAAGTTATAAACGAAATAGTCCTGGTATTTCTATATCTTTTAATTGGCCGAAACTCACGTCTTCCATCCCTTGGTCAATGAATTCCTCCGCATGAAAACTGTCAAAAAGCATCTTTCCCCAATTTACTTTCACATTTCAGAGCCATCATGTGAATGTCAGCACTTGTCTCACCACCACTTCTTCGCAGACCAAAGTTAATTTTTGTTTAGCTTGTTTTTTGTTTTATAACTGGAGCAGGAAAGTGTCATTCTTCATTTAGGAAGCTAATTTCTGTGGTTTTTGCGAAATCATGGGGGCAAGTTGTGGATTTATTTAGAACAAATTTCGTTCATGCTGACATTTGACACTAAAGTTAAGTGTTTGGCCACTGAGAGCTGTTGCAATCGCTCAAAAGTGGACCACTTAAAAGTTTTGTCATTGGCGATATGATGGAATTGTAAAAGTCAAGCCTCTCGTATTTTCTGGCCAATTTAAGGCCAAGACGAGGGGAAGAGCGAAAGCTGTTGCCTTGAGGGTAATTTAGAGTCATTGTTCTTTTTGGCTCGTCCTCGCCCCTCCTAGCCACTTTTCTGCCTGCCCTTTTTCATCCTCAACAAGCCGCACTAATGAGCGCCGTGGCATGCATAATGCAAACCCCAACGCCCAACGCCCACTAACATACCGCCCACCACAAGTAACATAATCGCTGCTGTCAAGTGCAGCGCGTCGCTTGGGGTAGGAAACACGTAAAAAGATACAAAGATACAGAGATACTTCCTTGTCCAAGTGGGTAAAGCGACCCGAGTGAGCCACAGTCGAGTGCGCACACACCAAACTAATGACAATATCAAATTACATGCGAAGCAGCTGGAAAATTTGCATGACACACATAGGCCTACGGATGTAAAGATACTGGATACTGGAATACTCGGCGAGATACTCAAATGCTAAGATACGGAGTGAAACAGACTGAAAAGCCATTGGGAGTGGTCGTCTTAAATCCTCAGTTGTCCGCAACTTTTGCACGGCTTTTGGATGGCAGTTTGTCAATGACTTGTTAGCCATGGCATTTTCTCCTAGCCATGGCAATTTCTAAAACCTCGAGAGCCAGCAACTTTTGTGCAGAAAATGAAAGTAATTTGCAAAAGCCACGAATCGTCTTCTTTAATCAACACACAACTTAAAGATCGTGTGCCCGAGACAAGTCAATGGAAGATGTGCTGCGAGTTGCACAGAGAAAAAGTAACAGGTGAGAACTAAACAAAATATTACACAAAGTTTTAAATAAATATTAATAATATAAACAACGTAATTTAAATGATTTTCTGACATTTTTTTATAAAAATATTTCACGTTACTTGTATTGAAAACTTTTCTCTCTGTCGATACTTGTATGTGAAAGTCGTTGAGGGTCGTCGTCGTTTGAATCGGAACGGATCGAGAAGCTGCGAAGCCAAAGTCTCAACGAAAGTGTGTCCAAAGACCAGACTATATGGCTAATGAAATTAACTCGGACTTGGCTCAGTTGGTCTCCTTGCTTAGCCGGCACACTGGGACGCCAGTTGGCGCTTAATTGAAATGCTGAGGAGTGTACATATTGTACAGTGACAGAAAGATAAGAATATGACAAATAAGGAAGCGATTTACAATGCCTGTTTCTTCCAGTTTCTCGATTAAGTCTGGCTAATGGACAAATTACACAGAGAGATATGGCCTGTAAATACTTGTTTTTGGAAAAGTAACAATAAATTTTGAAAAAATATGTGAAAGTTACAAAACTACTTGGACCATTTGGGGGTACCCTAGCCCAGTAATTACAGGAAACCTAATCTCTTCGGCATTTCTTTAACCTCTAGTTCTTTTCTTATTCATGACCAGGAAATTATTACCCATCGAGGTCTGTTCAAAACATTCAATTTCCTCATTTCTCACGATCAAGCTCTTCGGCGTTCAAGTGCATGATTCCACTCACATTTGGATCACCTTCGTCTGGGCCTTTTTTTATTATTTACCTTTGCATGTAAGTTGAGCCAACAAATTAACTTCCTGGCTAGTTATCTCCGGGCCCTCCTAATTAATCAAAAATCAGAAAAAAAAAAATCAAGAGGGTGGAGAAAACATTCACGCGATCCAGGTAAAGTGCTTCCTCACCGCTCGTTTCTGAAACTTGCACATTACTCACTTCGATAAGGTAATCGGAGAAGCCGAGAATCGACTTAACGTGAATTCTACGGGGGATTCTATCGAAAGCTTTCCACTTACTGACGTCACCGGATGGATTATCAATATCAGGGTCTAAGCGAGCACTTACCTAGAAAGAGAAGAATAAAACGGGAAAAGAATGTTAATAATTTGCTGGAAAATGAGTCAAGTGCCAAGGATGATGGCGCAGCCAGATCACCAAGCGGAACCAGAATTTATGTTCTTGTGTGTGTATGTGACATTTAATTGAGTGCGAAATTAATATGTTTTTATTGGGGGTTAGCGAACTCTTTGCCATTAATTGCTAGATATGGGAGGACTGCCAGACCGTTGATCTTGTCTGACGAAAATATATGCAATTGCCATTAAAATGATTCGGTGGCCGCAGATGTTTCCGTTTTTCACTGTTTCGTTTTGCGAAGGAAGGCTTTTCATCTTCTGCTTGGTGTCAGCTTCGATTTTAGATGTCTGGTTGGTGTAGACACAGAGACACAAGCATTCAACATGCAACACATTGACCCTGAACGGATGGCAACAAAGCGTTGCATTGTTCGCGCCCGATGAGAGAGTGGCGTTTGTAATTGGCCGTTGAGGGGGATCGGCTTTTATAATTAATAGAAGTATTTTTCGAAAGGCGGAAGTGGTGGATGGTAGTCTACTCTAACAAGATGAAGAATACGTACCAGAATGGTACCTGATGGTTAGCACGATTCTCAGAGTGGATCACAAGCCCCAAGTCATCGTCATAAATAACTCCGTATAATTCCTATTGACAGTCGAACATTTCAAACGTCGCCTCTAAAATCGGTCCACAATAAAAAAAAAATAAAAACTAACGAAACTTGAAATATTTTTCGAGTAATTTTTCCATATTCGGCTGGCCAGCCAAAAAAGGCTAAACAATTTTTTCTGTTTTAGTATTTTAGCGCGTGGCCATATAAAAATCGAGAGAACTACTTTGACAAAATTTGTTTAAGCTTTTGGTTTTATTTTCTGACTTGGGAGTCGCAGGCCGAAAACTTATCGTTAGACATTTATCTTATCGGGGCGGGTGCAACTTTTTTGGTTTTGTTTCCAAGCTCTCTTGATGCAATTTCCAAAGATACAAATTCTGTGGGAATTGCGTCATTGCGAGAACGGGGGCTTTTGGGGTTTTATGTAAACTCTTAAGTGATTAGGGTCAGGCCGTTAATTAGCTGAGAAGAAGACCAATATATGAAAGTGGGTGAGCTGGGTCGGAGTGGGTGGTGGCCACCTAAGCGGTGGCTTTGAAGTGCACTTGCTCTAAAGTCACAAATTAAATTTTATCTCACAGACCCTCAGTCGTGGGAGCTTGAAGCTAATGGAATTTTGTATCGATTTCAATTAAATATTTACAAGCGAGTAACATGTGGCTGGTCAGCGTATTCAATTCAATTTTTCTTTTTCTTATTGTATGGCTACCGCTAAAGTCATCAAGGTAAACAAAATTAATATCAGTTGAGTTGCGGTGGATGCCACTCTCTGTCTGCCTCGGTTCTACCCATTCAACTGTTACAGGTCACAGGCAAAAGGAAAAAATAAAAGAAAACATTTCCCTGTCATGCCCGAAGTGCAACAAAGCCGGCTCGGGACCCGGGGACAATTGCACACACGGGTCAGCAGAGGTGCACTAACCAAGCTGTACAAAAAATGGCCAAAAAGGAATCAAGTGAATATTGCCGGCTTCCAATATCAATAGCCATGGCCAATCCATTGTTGTCGATTTCGAGAACAGCTGCCGGTTTCCTGTGTCGGATTTCGGATTTTGACTTGGTTGTCTTCATGGACTCCTGAAACATCAAATATGTTGGCAATGTTTTAAAAAATTTACTTCCGCTCCCCGGGGTATAGATTTTAGTGCTGAAATATATGTGGCGTATCCGAAGTGTATTGCCAGCGGCCAAATCAAATATGATTTTCCAACCGCCACAAAGAAAAATGACTTTGAATTGAATTCTATTTTATGTCGCAGCTCTTCTGGCTTTTTTCCACTCTTTGTTTTACTGCACTCCACTCCCATCCCACTCCACAATAAATTACCTTTATATAGATTTTGCTGATGCCGCGACTGCATTATGGGGATATTATTCTCCACCCTTCTTCTGTTTTTTTGTGCTTGCCATTTATCTCCCTGCGGCAGGCTTGGTCTGGCTGGGAATGAAACCTGTTTGCCTTGGAGGCTTTCTCCCTTTTCTCTCCTTGCTCCCTGCTCTATAAATCGAATCATGTAATAACATAAAAAGTAGGGAATTTGATTGATATCGTTTAGCCATTTTATGTAAGTCAAGTCAAACGCTTGGAACCGCAAAATTTCATTAACTTTTAGCAGCTGCCCGCATATCAAGCAGCAGATGCCATAATTAATAGCCTGCTGGTAGATGATTGGGAGCTGCCTATATATGATGTGGTTTATGTGAATAATAGACAGCTGGCCTTTTGCAACAAAAATAAAATTAAAGCCGAGATTTACAGCTCTGATGGGTTATAGTTTCTTCCCATAAATTTTACTAATAAATGTATTTCATTTTATTGAAAAATCTTTACCTACCCTGACATCAAAGTCATTTTAATGACCCACTTGGAAGATATCGATTGCCGTTTGCCGTTCTAGTATTCACTTATCAGTCGTTTTTCCCCATTATACACTCCACTCGGATAAATAACAGTTTTGAAAGCAACTCGATAACTTGTGCGTTTTCCACCACTCATCATCGGTGTGGGCTTTTGACTTGGCCTAAAGCTGACAGCTAGAGCTGGTTCTTCTTGGCTTTTGCCAGCGGCCAAAAAAAGCGAATTGTCAGCCCGGAGATCTCGAAATGAAATTGAAAATTACAGAGCTCCATGTCGGGGACTGTCTGTAACTGACTGATCGAAAACCGGTTGGTGATTGTGGGGCGGTGGTTCGGTGGTTTGGTGGCTTGGTGGCTTGGTCGCTTGGTGGTGGAGCACATGCGCCGGAAAACCTGTCCAACGATTCGCTCTACTCCAAGCCATGAAGACAATATAATGGCTCAAAGAGTCGCTGCCGCAGAGCCAGCCGCTCAACGGCGCATCAATTATGTTAATGAAGCTTCGAATGTGTCTTGATATTGAAAAAAAAAAATACGAATAACGAAGTTTTACAGGTTTTTTTTCCTCTCAGTTTTTTGAAAACAAAGCGGCCGGCTTTAGCCGGTTTTTCTTTATTTTAACCCTGTCCACCTAAATGTCAGCTACTAAACAATGAACCACAATCGACCAGAAAAAAATGGAACTCCTAAAATGCAATTTGCATAGTTCGACCTTTGCCTACACCTTCACGCTTTTCAGTTACCCTGGTCTTCCAGCTTGTAATTCGGATTCTTGGCATCTCTTCTCGTTTGTAGATTTGTTTATGTTTCTGACTGGTTGACCGCCACCGGCTAAAAGATACTCTGCGACCCTGAGCTGATTCATCTTAGAGCTTGTGACAGCCGCACGTACACGCTGTAAAAGCTTGTAAATATTTTTATAAGCTATTTTTTTTTAAGTTACACCGAAATGCCAGGCAAAATGTCAAACAGAATTTGTAGCCAACATGGCTAGCACAGCAGGAAAATACTTTAATATTGTGTATTGCATATTAAAAGTTGGGGTTGCGTAATGTCGGCAGCTTTCTAGGGAAGGTTATGGTAGATTTAGTACACAGTAAAAATTATATGACATTTTCATTAGCTAGTAAAGATTTATTTCAAAAATAAGATGGATTATTTTAGTTTATTAGAAAGCCTTCATTTTACTACAAGTATTTGTATTTTATTAAATTTTGTATCTATGAAAACTAACTACTTTTGATACTAAAATTCTTAGCCAGTGAACACTGTGGTAACCCCTCGTAATGCTCAACTTTGCATGCTTACTGATTTCATGGTGCACTTGCCCCCTGCTGCTTCAACTGTGGTGCAGTGGTGCACACCGTATTTGATGTGGAAGGGTGGTATAATGCTTGGTGGGGTAGTGGTTGCCTTGGCAAAGTCAATTGCTGGCATTTTGCTATGTCGTTGGTTTATGAAGATTATTATTACTACGATTATGATTATTGCATTCACATATTTTTTAGCTGCTTCACACTGCTTTTAATGCAACGCTGATTCTTTGAGAGTTTATGGGATGCATAAAAAAGTTCCATCAGGGTTTAGCTACTAAATGCCACGTCAGGCAGAAAATCATGAGGCTTAAACTAAATTGTACTATAAACAAACTAAACGAAATAGAACCAAACCAAAAGTCGAAAATACATAGAACCATTAGCCAAAGTTTTTTGTGGAAACTGTTGAAAAGTGTCATTAAAATGAAACCAAAGCCAATAGCTTGCTAAAAATAATTGGGTGCCAAGAACTAAGTTTAAATTTAAATTCAAATCCAAAACCATGCCAATAAACTGTATCTAAGGAAACTAGGAATTAGCTAAATATTGGGAAAATGCGATCGTACCATATCGGGCCTGAAGTACACCTGTTGCGTGTACATAGAGCTTTTCAGGGAGGACGTCTTATCCGGGAATAGAATGCATTTCCCAGGCGTTGATGTGGCTGCTGGGTTTGTTGACTTCCCCGACGCTGCACTGGGTGTCAGGTTCTGGTGGGGATGGCCCACGCCCACATCGGTTTTCTGGGCGGTCAGGCTGCTCGTCGAATTTACTTTGGAGGCGTGCGAGAGGCGTTTCATATGCGTCCACATCTGATGCCACGGCGCCGTTTCTTTCTAAATTCGTTGTTCATTTGGGGTTTCATTTGTCGGTGGGTGGGTGGATTTGGTTGGTTGTCGATTGTAATTGTTGTTGTTGTTTGTTTGTGGGCGGAAAGGTAGAAACGCGGGGTGGGTTTTGAGTAAATCATTTTTTTGGTTGCGGTTATATATGAGAGAGGTTTTTTTTGTTTGGTTTTCATTCGAGTTCGTGTGGGAGTACGAAAAAAATAGAAATAAATGCGAATTTTATAGTCAATTAATTTTTGCCAATTTATAACTTATTTAAACTAAAATGTATATTTTAGAGGTTTTGTTTATAGAGTTTTGAATATAATATAAATCGTTGTTAAACTGATACAAAAACTTGTATATTCTGATTTGAAGTAGGTTTGCGTTTCTGTTTCATATATTTATATTGTCTATTACGGATCATTTTTCAATTAAGTGTAATTTTTAAAAGAATTTTTCTTAAAGTTGTTTTTTTTTTTTTTCTCATTTCGAATAGGAGAGTCCCAACTCCTAAGCTATATTTTTTTACAACATATATCCACACGCACTTGGCACCCACTTAGCACTCGTCACCCTCTTCCCAATCCAATTCCATTTAGTACACCCTCCCCCAAAAGCATTCGCCCAACTATGATGTCATAGGAAGCCAAATGCGCGACCAATTTTAATTCTATTTGCCTGGTGTGAGTTTTATTTTACGGGCGAGTGTGTATGATGTCAACTTTGGGCCATCGGGCGGCAGCTCATTGCCGCCGGCGCTGTGTTTTAAACTTGGAACCAGAATGCCACGATAAGAGGCCAATACGGATGGAGAACTAGACGCTTCTGTTTGATAAGCTTTCGTAATAATTGTAAGAATTTGCACCGATTGGTGTTGACTAATTTGATCGACAAATTGTGGGACAAGAATTCGATTCCCTAATCGAATTCCTAAGAAAATTTATGAGCTCAGTTGTTGAGGTAGGTGAACTATTAATAGGGTTGAAGAAATCGATCCATTTAAGTGAGTCATTTGCATTTAAGTGGGGGAGTGCAATTTGCGGTGAATTTATTATTTTTAGAGGAAAACTTACTTCTTTTAAAATGGGTTGTAAAAAGCATTGGACGTTAACTACGATGATGAATTGCTTTAGGCCACAAAGTACCATTTCACTTAACTCCACCCTTAATGGTGTGTGTAATGGTGCACTCCTTGGTCCTATTATACCATTAAAAGCTCGTAAAAAACAACGTCTAGGCTGGACACCACACCTTCAGCCCCATCATCATCACGTCATTATCTTGATCAGTACAATTTATGTTGGAAATCCCAACGCGGTCGGCAAATGCATTACGAGTTCGTACCCTTGGAGCCGAATGCGGTTATTTATGTGGTTAGGGGGTCGGTTCTCCTGGTATCCAAAGTACCCCCATTTCAGGAAGAAAGCCCTCCTTGAATGTGGAACATGCCATACACACACCCCATACACAACACACACTACTTACACGCAGTTCGCACTAATCAAATGAAAACAATTTCCGTTTGTCATGCAAACAGTTGCAGCAACACAGCAGCAACCAACCCCCAAAAAAGAGTTAAGTGCAATGGGGAACACAGAGAAAAAATGAAGACAGGACTTATAAAGTTTTTGTTCTGCGAACCTGTAGAACCTGTGAATTTTCTTTCAGTGCATGGCAAGTGGAGAACGGAAGCAATGAAAATGGTCAGCCAGCAATTGCCCCTCAGCTCGTGCGACTATTTGTGTGTGGGCTTGGATCTGTGTTTTGGGTTGCCCCATTCTGAGGCACACAGACACACACATGTGCTTGCACATTGTGGCAGTTGCCATGACCCCGGGTTGATTGCACGTACCTCTCTCCCTTGCTCTGTTACTCCCTTTTTGTATTTCTATAGTATAAACAATTCATTAAAACGGGAAATGGCAATTATAAAGAAATTATACACAAAGCCAGAGGGCAATGAATAATTTTTTTTTGTGCCACAGAATGGGGCAGAGTGGGGCGTGGCCCCCAAAGGCCTAAGCCGATATTAAGGCACATTTTGATTTTGTTGCTTTGCTGTTTTGCAGAATATTTAATGCCTTATGCTTGCTTGAAGTGAGGCAAGTGCTTGTGGAAGCAGCCCCCCACATAGTTTGGGAAAACTTGGGAAACAAATGCCTGCCTTACTCACGCATTCGACTTGCAACAGCAACAATAAGCTGATTGCAATGCGGCAGCTGCCGCCAGTGACTTCCACATCATCTTTGGCTGCATGCATCTTGTTGGCATGCCTCGTTTAACTTTAAGGGGCGGTGCTGGAGGGCGCTTAACTCAATTGCATATGCAACATTTCGTTGCAGTAGCAACCGTAGAAACGGCAACAAACTGCAATCTTGACTGTGCCGGCATGCAACATGTTGATGTAATATGCAAATTGTATGCCGCTGCCATTGTCTTGCGAGATTTCCTAAGAAACATTTCTCTAAGAAAACACAACATTGCTGTCGTCACTTAAAACGAGGAAGCTGAGAAAGCCGAAAGCCACCAGATAGTAAAGGGGCCTTGAAATAATGGTCCGATGGTCTGGGAATTTCTTTTTACGGCTATCTTAATAATAGATATCAAGAGTTCCAGGACCTATTCCTAAAAGCTTTTCTTTAAACATTCTAGAATTTGTTTACTCAAAATATTTAAGAGAAAGCAACTGCAGGCAATGTGGACATTAAAGTCTACCATATGTTTCTTTATGTTCCTGCAAGTATACAAAATAAATTTTAATTTTTTTTCGCTCTGAACAAATTGAACCATTTGCTGGTTAACACAGTTTTCTGATCTTCTTCGAGGTCAGCCCTTTCACACTCCCAATTTACAAGCTGCTCCACAGTCTGCCATCTCCATGCACTTAATGCAATCTATCAAAATGCATTATACAAAAAAAAACAAGACCAGAAAAAAGAATTACAGATGGCTGCGGAATTCAGTGGGTCACTCACTGAGGAGCGGCTTAATTGTGATATATCACTTTTCACGCCCGTTGAGGGGAAACGAAATTGAGATGTGAAACATCCCAGCATCAAAACGTTCCGCCAGACCCAATAAAAGTAAAAGCCACAAAATATTTAATGCAGTTTTCAGATTCCCCAAAAATAAATGTAACCCAAAAATTAGCTTTAAGAGAGGAAAACAAAGAAAAAAATTTTCCATTGGCATTTCCTTTTTGCATTTGTGATTTGGCTCCCCTTTTACCCCAATTCGGTAACAAAAATTGCACTTCTGTGTGCCATTTGGTTTTTCTGACTTGACTGGAAAATTCCCTCGCGTAACTGACAGCAGCTGCCTCTGGCCTGGCCTACCCAATCTCTGTCCACCCCCGCCCATGCAACCTCTCAAAGAGCCTATCAAGGCCCCTCAGCCTCCTCGGTCCCCTTTTATTTGCATTAAGCCCAGCCATTTATTTGTATATTTTATTGTGGAGCATATTTTCCGCTAAAGTTTTCCTCTCTTTTTCGCCTTTATGAATGAAAACCCCTAAGAGGGGTTGCCACTGAGTGTGTTGTGAGTGGGGGAGGGGATGGGGGAGTGTGTGTTTGGGGGCGTTGGGCGGTTGGCGGTGGGCGGTGGGCAGTGGGTGGGGTTGAATGAAATGATTTTCTCTGTATTATTTTCTTTTTTCTCGTTTCAATTTTATTTTTACGCATTTCTTGCGTGTCGTCTTTGCATCGCTTTTGTCTTTTCTTCAACGCTTTCCCCCCCCCAAAAACCAAAAAAATGTCTGCCGTCTTGTTTGTTTAGTTTACGTTTAGTTTATCCAAGGGTTTTCCGAGGGGGTTAGCTCTACTCTCTGGCTGCCCCGGTAAGAGAAATTTGTGTGGCGCTCACTTGTCTCTCGATTTATTCAACGATTTTTCGGGGCCTTGCGTGTTGGATGGAAATTCGGAAAAGCAAGTGGCCAAACGACTCAAATTACCGACTGCAGCGTGGCTTAACTCCACGGAAATTCTATTTTCTATTTATTTACCTTTCGGCGGTTACTAGGTCTACGGTTATTGTGCTTCTTCCCCCACGACCTTATTCCCGAATTTCATGGACGGACTGTGGCTTGTGTGTCTATTTATAGGCAAATTTATAGCCGACTAATTGAAGGGAAGGGTTAAATCGGGTATATATGTGATCAGATTACGCGTTTTTGGAATAGTTTCTAGCTACCACGAGTTTTCTTTACCTATCATAGATTTGTATGTATTTCCAATAAGTCTAATATGACATATAGTAGATGTGTCATCCAAAAAATCATTTAAACATTACCTTACTCTTACATTTGATCAATTAGGTATGATTCATCTGAGATATTTGCAAGCATTATGGGTCTTACCTCACCCATTTCTTCTGCTGATCTGCCTCTACCTACCTTTAAACGCGAGTCCCTCAATATCTGACTCACTCATCCAAACCAAAACGCAACTCACTGAACCCCAACCAGCGACCATTCAACACTCGCCACAACACTCGCTGACCATTTGCTGACCATTTCTAAGGCCTCTGTGCATTCAGCCATGTAAAGTACAAAAAACATGTACTCTTCATTTATCATTCATTTTTTCTAAACTTGTTTTTGTTATTGTTAATTTGTTGCAAAAACACAGAATACAACAGAACAGTGGCGAACATAACATTTTCACATATTCGTGCGGAATGTGTGCTGTTAAATTGAATTGCGCGCAAAAGAGCAGAAAATAAATTGACATTGAATGTACAATTTATTGAAATTGTTTACGTGGCACTGGGTCCTAACATTGTTGGGGGTCGTTATGAAAAAATTGCCATGCAAAATGATGAAAAAGAAATGAAAGAGATTTCTCTGCCGTAGTTTTCTCCATCACGAAGAAACTGGAACCACCTTTCTGCTCCAGATGCGCCCTGAGTTGGCCCTTCTGCAATTGCACTCGAGTGCAACGATGCAAGATGGACACAGTCTTTTCGGACTCGGACTCAGAGAGACACTCTGTGTGGGTCAAACGTAAGTACAATGTATCTCACATAGAGTCTCATAGTCCGGCTCTTTGGCTGCCGGGCACGTAGATTTGCTTTTTCCGTTTTCAGATTTCTTTGGCTTTCCATTTTAGCCTCCTAGACTGGCGCTTCCTACACTTAAAAAGACGCTAGAAATCTGACTATTTATAAAAAATTATATTTGCGTTGATGGTTTGACAATAAGAGTGACAGAGATGATATGATACATCTCTCTCTTGCTCTCTCTGAAAAAATATTTCTAAGAGCTGTATGTTATTTTCTTACAGTGTGTCTTACAACCATAACTCCCATTTCCAGACTCTGGTTACCGCTTTTGGCCCCGGTTTTGTCTTCGCTCGATGGCGTCTGCCGCACTTTTGCTCATATTTCGCATGGCCAACTAACGGGCCGCGTTGTCTTTGGGCCATTGCCTTTTTAAGTGTGACTAATTATGACTCGACGGCAGTCGGTCGGACACTTGAGGTGTTGTATTCTTGCTGCGGGTTCAACGCTCCGAGATACTACCTTTCTGCCCCAAAAAAGGCTGACACAAGCCAGAGACCCGCTAACATTTTCAGGCCTTGCGCAATCTACAATATCGATTTCAAAGTTGTAGGGAAAATCCTGAAAAATTCAGGAGACCAAGGGACGCCTGCGATTGCCATAGGTAAGGAGTAAAGAAGAGCAGTTTGCCAAAGCAAACTGCAGCTAAGGGCTGAGAAGTTTTCTCGAATTATGCTGGCAATTTGGTCCAAAAAACTCTTACGTACAGTTTGTTACAATTTGACAAGCTGCAGGAAAGGGCCGAAAGCCCGTTTGGCGGGAGCCAGGTAATCAGTCTTGGCTTGGCCCAGGGCCAAACAGAATTGATGATGTGATATAAGAACTGTGAATCGGTCGGGTGAGCCAACTCAAAGATAACCCAGAGATAAATGGCTTATGGCATGCAGTATTTCCCTGTGCTACTTGGGCATTATCTCCCCAATCATTCACATTTGTTCCAAGATAAATACTTCCCGTCCAACATCGAGATAAGGTCTCACAAATCCTACCTAAATTCCATGTTCGTTCTATGATATCTAAGAACTACGAGCCAGCCATTGCTATTGTCTACCTAATAGATATATTTCGCAATTCATTATCTCAGTTTATGTTTCCTACCTAAACAACATGGTTCTAGGCTACCTGGTCGTCCCACCAGAAACCAGGGGAACCCTTGGTTCTCGTAACCAGTAAGCTTTAAAGAAATAAAAATTGAGCAGAGCCTAAGAGGCTTTTGCCAGATGATGAGACCCGGCACCGTCAAGATAAAAAACCTCCTGCGATAAGAGCGTTAACAAAATAATAACAAAATAAAAAGCATTTACATAGAGGCAGAAGGTCGTCTTCGGACAGCCGGAGTGGCCAAGAGGCCTCTTCTCTCACACGGGCAGTCAGTCACCAATAGCCTCCAGGGACGCTTCGGGGGGCGGACCAGGAGGACTTGGGCCATTAGTGAAATGGCCCTGTCAAGAACTGCGGCTCGACCAGCAAAAAAATGTGTATATGGCTTATTTGGTTTAGCCATCTTCTCTCCATCCTCTAATGGCTTCCTTTGCCTTTCCTGAGCTTGCCTCATTCGGTTTTAGTGGCAGGTAACCACTAATTTGCAGCATTGTCGAGACATTTGTTTTAGTTATGGACCAAATCTAAGAAGAGCTTTATGTGTGTTGAAGAGGTCGAATATCTAATTGAACATTCAAGGGATCAAGCATGGCTATACATCATAGGGGCTTTAGATGAGGATGTAAAGCTATTCAAATATTTTTGATAATATAGATGCTGGAAAAAGTATCTGATTACATAACCAGAGACCATTTGGTAGAGAGGCTAAACTTCGTAAAAAAAACTTTTGATTTAAAACAGAGTTGATTTTTATTAGAAGTCACGAGAAATACTTGAAGGTTTTTAGAGTGTAATTAAACTAAAGAAGCCTCTAACGGCGCTCAAAATCAATCTCCTATTTATTTCTATATGACGTAAGCTTTATGAGTATATATGTTAGAGAATTTAAGGAATTTGCCCGAAGGAAATAAAAAGATCTTCTCTCGGTCATTTATCAAGCTTTCAAGGTATCCGAGAATTAGTTGACGAAAAATTTCAATAAATTAAAAGATAAAAATATATATGGCCCTAACAGATTCCCAAGATGATTTTGCGGCGATAATGGACCAGTTTCCTTGGGTACTTGGGCCTTCATTATCAAATCCCTCCTGTTCTTGGTCCCCGCCACCCTTAATTGTAATTTATATCCTATGAATCTTTATAAGTGTATGTGTGTGTGCTGGAAAGTTGTAGGAACTCACCTTGGGGTCCAAAACACTGCGTTCCAGGCTATCTTCACGATTCATGGTTGTGGCGGTGCTGCCGGTGCCGGAGCTCCCTCCCTCCCTCTGGCTGCTTCGTTCACGCTCCCGCTCCCGGCCCCGCTCCCTTTCCTGCTGCTCCAACCGCAGACGTGCCCGCTCCACACGCGCCAGTGTCGGACTGTCGAGTATGGACGGGGCCCGGGAGGGGGGACGGGAGTTGTTCGCTGCATTCGTGTGCAATTGCTGCAATTGTTGTTGCAGCTGCTGCTGATGCTGATTCTGCTGGTGGAGCGTCTCGAGCGTGGCACTGTTGTTGGAGGAGGTCGAGCCCGGGGTGGGTGTGGCCGAGGATGACGAGTTGGTCATGGTCGCCGTCGACGTTGTGGATGCGGATATCGATGTGGATGTGGTGTGCATGAGCATTTTCCGTTCTTTAACTTAATCTAAGCCGTAAGATTTCAAGCTGTATATTTTTGTTGTTGTTTACCAAGCTCTTGGCTTGGATCGTTGAATTTAGCCGTAACTTAACTGCGACGCTTGCTTATTATTTATGGGGAATGTTTCACTTTTTGAGTTGAGGTTTGAGTTAACTGTGGGTGGAGAAGTGGATGTTTTTCCCATTAGGCTCTAGGTATTGTAATTAGGAATTATTCCAAACGAAAAACTTATGAAAGGTTCGAAGTTCTCAAATGGGTAGGCTTAGAAGTATTTTGTGTTGGTTTCTAGTTTGTGTTTATATATCAATTAGTCCCACTTTTTAAAGAAAATTCTACAAATTTTCTTAAACCTTTTTGTCAAAATCTACATGCCAATCAAATGCCATTAAATTTTTACACCTTAGTGTTTTCTGAAGCCAGAAACCCATTGACACCTTTGCTTATTTATGCCTGCCCCAATTGCATTTCTTATCATTACTAGCCATTCCGCTCGCTTAATTTATAGGTCTTCTATCTGTCGCTGGCAGCGGCCAATTTTAGATGCTTACTATTACTATTTTCCTTTCAACAATCCGCAAAGGAGTGCAGTCATGAAATAGCAAAAAGAAGCAAATATAATAATAATAAATAGGAAAAAACTAAACAAAAACCAACACTAAAGCAGCAGCACAGTCAATAATTTTCACAAAACTGGTTTTCCTTTTCGGGTTTTTTGTTCAGGTCTGAAGTCTGTTGCAGGTAGTTTTTACTTTCGCACAATAAACACTGCGTGGATCGGTTGATATCGGTGCAAGAGGGTGGAAGGGGTAGTGCGGCAGGGAGGAACTGACAACTGCAAAGTGCATGCCGAAAGATACAAAAGTATCTTTTGGCATTCGCACCGATTCTTGGCCACTTTTCGTGCCGTTTATTGGCTGTTTGGCGTTTCAGTTTGTTTGCTGACGTCGGTTGGGGGTTCTTATTATTTATACAATATTTTTCTTGGCGCGTAGCTTTCGCATCTGAGATGCCAAACACGTTTGTTTTCATATTTCCGCCGACATATTAATTCTTGAATTTGGTTTCAATATAAATTGGTTTGTTTGATGCACATACTTTTTCATATAGATATTTCTTTAATTTAGATTGATTTTATTGGCAGCACGTCGCGTCGTATTTCTTTGCGGTTTTTTCTTGTTTGTCATAAAATTATTTGAAATTGAAAAAACCAATTTTGTTTGTGGGCAAAATTTTATTTTCAAATCGATGTGGATTTTCCGCGCAAAGCAAACGAAGCGAACCTTCCACACGGGCTGCCCGACAACAACTGGCAGTACTAGCTGCGGAAAACTGGTTCGCATCCACGACCCGTGCATGGGTATGCGGGTGTCGCACAGTGGGCTAAAAGCATTTTTAAGTGGACGCAAGTCTCACGGAAGGAACTGAACTCGCTGGTGTAATTAAATACTTTTAAGCAATTTTAGATAGTCCTGGCATAGCCAAACTTAGCCAAGCAAGTTCTATAAAAAAATAAAATAATAAAAATCGCGCATATTAGAAATTCGAGCAAAAATATACTACTATGTAAATAATTGTTCATTTTCATTCATCCCTATTTTTATGATTTACTATACACAGTTACTTAAGTAGTAAAAAAGAAATAAATCAATTATAAAAGCATATTATTCACAAGCCTACTAGAAGTTATATTTTATTTTATCCCACTGTATATCGGGTCTTTGCCGTTCGAACATGTTTGAAGGCCTTTATACAAATTTCCCTCTATTTTGATTTATTTACCCCGTTGGTTTAGTTAGCAGAACTCTGCCAAAAACTAGAAAAAAAACACACAAAATTTGTATTTCTTGGAAGATCTAAACAAAATATTGTAATTATAAAGTTGTGTTTAGTCATACATTTTAACCGTCATTGATTGAAAGTTAAGAGTATGATAAGAGTTTTAAGATACGCATTTTTATAAAATGTTTGTAGTTTATTTCAAACTTCATATTTTGATAGCATTTATTTTTTTTATTAGCCTTAATATCTTCCTTTATTAATAAGCTTTTGAAAAAAAACTTATTCTGCTAGAAATTATTTGTTATCAAACATTTTCATTTATAATTAAATAATTTCCCTCTGTTTGAAAAGATTATTTCCCAAAACAAACTGAGTTGCAACCTCAACCAAAGCCAACTCCAACACGCCCCTGAGAAATTCCTTCACACAACAGGAATAATGTATCTTTGGTGTGATGGATGCGAATATGGAAGCTATTGGATAATAGCAAGTCAATTAAAAAATGTCTTATGATCTTATGATCATCAGAGTGCCATATCATTTACTTATTTCAAACAAATATATTTATATTTAATTTTCTGTAAAATATGTCAAATATAAAGATTGTATTGTCCGTCTTCCTTAGACCTTCTTACCCTCCAAAAACAGGTTGTTTGTTGGGGCTTGGGAATGACCATAAGCCATCAAATTATGTTGCATGCTCAGTTCAGTGCTCCGAAATCGGTTTAGAACTCATCTCGATAGCGAAACGGGAAAGTTTCTGAATTAAATAATCAAATTGAAAGTGAACCGCACTTGACTCATTGTAGCAATGAAATTGAAATTAACATGAGATGACGCTAGATGTGGACTTACCATGAAAATATTCGAGATTCCCTTCATATTCGATGATTCACGCATTGACACACATGTACAATTTTTCGGAATGCAAATCACGGAATTATGCAAATCACTGCCAATCGCTATCTGTCTTTCTGTATTTTGCGCCAAACTCAAAGATGGAACGTGTCATCTGGACGATCTACGCGGAGACCATCAAAGTTCTTAGCCACCATTCAGTTTTAGTTTCCAATTACCTATAAGGCACGCCATTCACGATTCCATTTCGGATTTTTTGGGAGGGGTTCTCTGGTCTGGCGCCAGACATAATTTTTTAATTTCGGATATAAATGCGTTGAAAATTTGTCGCGTCTCGCGCATCGTTTCTTATGTCTTCATGTGTTTTAGATATTCTCAGAATCTGACATGTTTGTTTTTGGATTGTATTTTATTCTTCGATTTTTTTGTGTGTCGGGTAACCGTCACAAGTGGTTTGATAACTTTATTGCCTGAATTTTTAGTCATCTTCTCTTTGGGCTGTGTAGATGTGTAAGTTGTTGTGATTATCGGATCTTGATTGACGGTCGGGGGATTGAAAGCCCAATTCGAACACATTCTTCGAACACAAATATTAGGCAGTGTTACGTATCAAAATTATGATTGAGGTCTATTGTGTTAGCCCTCTTATCGATATTGGATTAAATATATAAAAGGAGGGAAGAATACTACTCCTTGTCGAAATACAACTGTTATTATTAAAATAAGAAAAGCCATTTATATATCGTGTTCTTAGAAAGCATAATTTTAAAGTACAAGTCCACGTCTTATCTAATCGGAATAAATAGTCACCCAAGTATGCCATTTGTGGTGCGTCTTTCTTTTCTTGGTTCTGTGCCGCATTTCCGTTCCGTATTGGAAAAAAAAGCTTCATTTAAATATTGCTTTTTGTTCTAACATTATCAAAATGCCGGCGTCGCCAGTTCGTCTACTTGCCATTTAAGACTAAAGTTTCCACTGTTCTTCCTTGGCTTTGTTTGCCATTGTTCTCCCTCTCCCCCTTTTCACCATATAGTGGGTTTTTATTCTTTTATATTGCATATCGGCTCGGCCATATCTTTTGTATGCATTCGACGCATCGGAGTTTTTTTCCCTTCATTATTTTATCGCAAACTTTGGCTGGGCAGGAAAAGGCGCGTTCGGACTTTGTGTTGCGCTCTTTTCCCTCCGGTCTTTTCACATTTAAGATTTGTCATATGTGTTTTGTATGCACTGCATAAAACAATGCAAAAGTGACATTTCCTCAACTCAATTTTCACTCTTATCATCTGACGAAGAAGCATCTGGGCTCTGGCTCCCAATATGCTGGTTGCCGATTGCTGATTCGAGTCCCAGCCCCCTTGTCCGTCCCGCTTATTTATACTCTCCCAGCAGTCTGACTGGATTACCCGATAAGCTCCACTAACGAATTGATAATAAGGCAAAAGAATAAGCCAAGTCGAGTCAAAAGAGCAAACTGCGCTCTGATTGCCGGCTGACGATTGCAATAGATGATTGTCAGAACTTCCTATTTTATTTTTCCAGAAGTATTCTATAGAGTGGAAGGGTGAGTGGCAACGATACATGTGCTTGTTTAATTCAATATGAACATACATATTACCTAAAAAGAGAGACCTTTAGGAGCTAATAAAATCAATAAAAATTCTAAATGTATATGAAATTTAAATATTTAAAATAATTAAATGAAATTAAAATAGCGAATACTTTAATTCAGTACTAAGTTACTAAATATTTAAAGAGCATTTTCTATTCTTAATGACCGCTCTCAATATTACATTAATTTTAATTTTATAAGCAGCTCGCATATTTTTCCGATTACATATGTATTTCATCTTGCGTGTTTTTTTCTTCGTTAAACCGCCAGCCACCATAAATCACTGATAAAATGTCGAAGTATGCATAAACAGCCTTTTCATTTATATTAATTTATATGGCTTTGTTGCTGTCGGTAGATTGTGAATTTCTCGACTCATATACCAGCTTCCGCGGATGCGGTCTCAGGCTTTCCTAGGCACTGACCATGGGCAATTAGTAGCCGTGCGGCGCTTGTAATAGAAACTAATTGCTGCGGTTGGGTCGCATTCCCTATATATACCGCATGTGCCCCCCTCCAGTGCTACCATAAAGAAATTCCAAAAAAAACACACATTCTTTTCTTGGGGACTTGAAAGAGACCGTCACATCAGGGGGAAGCCGGGGGATGACTTTTAATTAGCTGTGTAAATTGTCCAACGAAAATTAGATTAATTAATCCAAGCAATGTTAATAACTTTATCGGCGTTGACAACTTTATTGGCCATTAACCGGAGAGGCTTGACTTTGATTGTGAGTTTTGATGAGAACTGTTTTAATTGTTACACACTATATGGAAATAATTGAAAAATAAGATATGATTTTTTATATTTTTACTTATTTAGTCCTAGTTTTTTTTACAAAGACTCAAAATATTTATAGATTCTAGAGCATAAATCAATATGAAGACAAAATTTATGCTGTATAGAAGCCACAATCTAAAGCTTCAACCTTGACATTATTTAATGGTCTACTCTTTTTTATTTTATTTTTGTACCTTTTGTATCTACACCTCACATACCAATTCACATTCTTGGCCGACTACCTGCCTATTCTTGGCTCACAGGTAGCCGAAATATACTCAATGAAAAACTCTCATAATCTTATTAGAATTCGTTCGAGGTTCAAGAATATTTTGAATTCAGACAGAAAAAAGGGTTCCCATTTCATTAAAATGATTTCGATGTTCGTCGGCATTCCTTTAGTCTCTCGGTGATATTGACGCCCGACTGTCTATTGAATCTTTTCAATAATAATTTGGTTTTATTTCGACTGGCCAATGACATCCGAAATGGGGTTCGAGGAGGCTGAGTCATACGTTTCCCGAAATCGACGCAGATAATATCTTCAATGATGTCGAACCAGCGAGAGGACTTTTGAATAATTGATTAATCGCTCCCCACAAGAGACGAAAAATGTATTTTTGAGAATATAATATTTTATTTCGATGCAGTTTCAATTGCCAATTTCGAAAATAGCAGCAATAAATTTTGAAGTTTCATTGCATACTTTTAAGTGGCCGTAAATATTGGATGTCAAACAGTTGGCTAGATGCACTTTTGGGCGGTCCCCAATAATATTCCCCACCCAGAAATATTCAGCTAAATGAAAACTTAGAACGTGATAGTTAGATGTAGCATCAAACGGGCGTGGCAGGGTCGCAGAAGCGTGCCTAAGTGCCGCTTGTCTAGACTGTTCAGCCAGCAAATGTCAAATGAAATAAATTCAAGTCGCTTTGCAACTAGCAAGGTAAATATTAGTGAGTAATTGGAAAGGCTTTCAGGAGTTGTTTGGTGGGAAGAGAGAAGGGAATATGGCTAAACCAGAGTCATTGTTATTTGTGGTGGCTTTTTTTTGAGCGATCTTTTAGAGTCTGGAATTCCAGACCTGCCTGCATTGGGATTTAACGAAGCAAATCGAAAGAAGTAAACATTAAAGAGTAAGAAGTTTAAAGGAGGCGGTTCAATACACTTTATTTTGGATCAAACAAGTATAGGAAATATTTATTGACCATGTAAAAAATTGATAAAATTGCATAAATTTAAATTTAAATTTTATTTTCATCTTGGTTAAGTGTATTCAAGTATTAGCTATTTTTTGCTAACCCCTTTTGTCTTTCCTGCTTTTTTTACCTTCATCTTCTATCCTTATTCTTGGGGAAAGCCTTCCAGCCATCATTCAAACGCCTCAGCTCCATTTGGCGTTAATTAGTTTGGTAAGGCTGCGGGCGTGCGACTTTCACCAATCATTTTCAACAGCAGCACTTCGTTCCCTCGGCCCTTTCCACTCATCATCAAATCCGAGGCTTCTTGGCCATTTTTTTTCTTCTCACAGCCAAACAATTTTCATTAACAGTCAGACGCCGTCATCGACAGTTGCTGGCATGCCTGGGCCCCCTAGGACTGCTTCCCATGGCCAGTTCCCCGCCCCTGGCTGATCCCCGTTTCGTGTCGTTTCTCTGATTACACATTTTAACGCCATTTTTGGTGCAACTTTTTCTCTTCTGACTTACCCGTTAACCCCTTTAGGCCAACAGAAAGGAAAAAGTTTTTTTTTGGTCGGGTGAGCAGAAAATGAAAAGAATCTCAATGAAGGGTTAACAAGGAAATTTGATTTATTTGATGAGTTTTTCTGTTTGCCAAAAAATAGAAGCAGAGAAGAACTTAATGAGCATGAAAATGAAGTTTCCTAAGGTTTTCGGGAAGACTGACGGGAACGTCTCGAATCGGAAACTGTAATTAATCAGAAAACTCGAAATTATACGTCTAGTAAATTGTTATAGAGCCAGGGAGAGAAAAAAAATTAAAATTTTTAAGTTTTAAAGAAAGCTGGCTTTTGGTTTAAAGTCCAAGAAAATAAAACTTTTTTCGTTCATTTGGCAGATTTTGTATTTGTCGTATTTTATGGTTCCAATTGACAACTAAAAACTTTCTTTATTTCCGTTTTATCGTTGCCATTGTTTATGTATGTCACATTACTGTCTTATCCGGCCCAGCTCCTTTTAAGTAGAGGACATCCAAGTGCCAGAATTGGCAATTCAATGCACTCCACCTTTACCCAAGTCTCTAATAAAGAGGCGAAACATTGTGCTCACACTTCTAAATTGAAAATTCAATAAAAAACTGAGAAAGCAAAGGGAAACTTTTCAGTGTCGACAACAAAGCCGCTGATTATCTAAGTAGCTTCAACATCCCCACCCTGTTGGGGGCGTGTCAAGGCAGCGAATGACATGAATAATTCCCAAGTCGGTAGGGCTAACATATCCATGGCCGAACCCTTATTGTAATCACATTTGGGCAACTCAAGTGGAAGTTCTAAATTCAATTAGATTTAATTTACGCAACTTTGCAACGAACCAAAATGAATGGAAGCGAATGAATGGGAATGGGCGGGGAACGGTTTGGGAAAAAAGCAAAACTTCAGGCTCAAACTTTTACTCACTCAGGTATCTGCTGCGTATAATTAACTAAGAATACGCAGTCTTAAAGTTTGAGCAAACTCTAACAAGTCTGCCCCGACGTCAAATGTCAAGTGAGTGTCTGACATTAAATGTGCAAAAATTGCAAAACTTTTCTCATATAAAAAGCATATTAAATCATTTTTATGGCAACATTTCTTGGTTTTTTTGTAGTTTAAGGATACTCTGTTTCCACCTGTTTACATTGTTCTCCGCCTTTTTCTCAGCTCTGTTTTTTATGAGTCTCACTCTCCTTGGTTTTATGCGCCATTTGGCGTGGCTCGTTTAGTTCCAGCTCCACGGTCTAGGCCTTCACTTGTCCCACGGTGCGTATGAGCCATATTTTTATGATGAATGAATCTAGAGTTATAGTTCATTTAGAGAATTATGAGTGAGATGTTTATGAGCACTTTTCAAGCATATTTGCAGTTATACGTCAGCTATCTAAAATGTATATTTTTATGTTTTATGAATGTTGAGGAGATTATCACCGAGAATATTGTTTCCTTCTGGAAATGTTGTGCTTAGTAAATGTAGTCTAAGCTTTATGTTGCTGTATAGTTTCATTATAAATATTTAGTATTCATAAGGTCCTCACTTCGTATGAGTGATATTTTTTACTTTTAATCATATTAAATTTAAAATGATATTACACAAGTATATAAGAATCCTAAAAGCTTTAGGAATGCTTAAGAAGAATAAATAAAAATGAATTAAAAGTTTAACGGTGGGTATGATAAAATTTTCTTATTCTTTAAATGAGATTACATCTATACAAAAATCTGAAAGATTGATTATGGACCCATACATAGTTTTCAAATAAATAGAACATATTATCCTTCATCTGGAAATTCATTAAAAGTTTTCAGGGTGTATGGGGGATGGATGATATACTAATGGTTAAAATAAAACATCAGGCTTCTTAGAGGTATGTATAGTTTATTTTACTTTCTAAGCCACTAGGCGTATGTGTGCTATTTTTTAAGAATCTCCAAAAAAGATAATTATAATTTATTCTACTCCAGACAGTTGATCATTTTCATGCCATGCCACTTTATAAAAGGACTGCAAGTATATTATGAGTAAAGGCTTTAAACAAAACAAAACTACTCTGATCAAAGAAATGTAGGTATCAAGTGATGATATTCCCTCTGGTGTACGTATATATAATATATAGACATCTCTTTACATAGCAAGTAAATTATCATAAGTAGTCACGTCAAGTGTTTGGCAAACAGCGAGACTACTGCATTGAAATTTCCAAAGAGAGTGCAAAATAATCGGAATGCAAAATAGTTTCGCTGCTAGCAGCTGGGACCGAAAAAAAGTGAACTTGACATTTGAACATGTGACAGCTACTGTGACAGGCAGACAAATAAAATATGAACAAAACATAAGCCGGAACGCTGAATTGGAATCTGAAATGAACAAAAAAACATCAGGCAGCAGTTGACAGCATCATAATTTGGTGAAAAGTTTTACCGCACTATACAAGAATAAAAAGCAACTCCTTTCAAAGAAAAAAATGGCGGAAAAATGTTAATTAACAACCAGCAAACACGACTATACTCTTTCTGAAAGAATTCAAGGTTACCATTAGCTAATTGGCCAAACGTGGCGTGACAAAATGAGGTGGAAAATGTCAGCATGCAAGAGCTGTTAAATATATTTATGATATGCCAGATAAGCATTAGCCAGTTGTTATTAAAACTCTTAAAGCCTCAGTCCCGAAGTAGCTTTACGCAGGAGTGTGAACATTACTTTTAGGTTCCTCTCAACCAAACTGGAGAGTAGTCGCAATATAATATTTAAATTAGAATTGAAATGTTAAAAAGAAACGGGGGCCAGCAAACGGCATCAGGCTCATTGGCCATGACGGTGATAATCTACTCCAGAGACTAAACAGGCTCAAGGAAAGCAACAAATAGGGGAGGAGTCAGGACAAAATGCAAAACGACAGCCGACAACAAAGTGCCAAAGCTGTCAGACAGCCGCCAGGAGGAAAGGAAATAACCAACATTTTGCTAGACATCTGGCTGGAGAATGAAATGCATAATAAAAATTGTAAGAAACAAGTAAAAAGAAGAAACCACATGGTAATCAAATTGGAGGGACTCCAAGTAATTCCAAGGATAAAAAGGAAGGAAAAGAAAAGGTGGTAAGAAAAGCCTTTGAAACTGATTGGCAACAGGATATATTTAAGGCAGTCAATTGGCCAACTTTGATTTCATTTGGTTAACAATACCACAAAGTGGCAAGACCCAGGAAAACTTTTAGAATAGGGAAAAGATGTATATATTAAGTAGTTTTTTACAACTGGTATCCAACACAAAGTAAACTCTGACAGTACAATTAAATTGTATAATCTATGTAGATCAAAGGCCTTTATTTTTCAAGTGTCTTAGTCCTCAGATTTCCAAAATCTTTTGTGTTGCAACTGGCCAACAGCCAACTCGACAGTGTTCCCAATACGATGAAAATTAAACAGAAGTAACTGCCTACCAAACAGGAACCATTTCTGCCCGACCCTGTCTGGTCACGCACTCTCGTTTGTCATTCATAAATCGCTTACCAAACTGAAATCTTAATCAGATTTGTGCAGCAGCAACTTTGATGGCATTTGGCAGATCCTGCCGACCTGTCCGGGTCGTAAATACCAATTTGCCAGGCAATCTGCGCTTCGGGCCAGAATTAAGTGCGTTTTATTGGAGCAATTGCTAGCCACTTTGATTCTGATTGGAAGGATGTGTCTGGAACTTTGAATGAAACTCGAAATGCCTGCTTCAATTCAAATGGCTTAACTAATTTCATTACGCTGTATACACAACGTTCTCATCGGCCAGCTGTTTAGCCAGTTAATTAAATTTGATTTGGGCAAGCACAAAGCCGGCGAACCATCAATTATGAAGGATGTAGTGCAGCTAGTGCTTTTAGTTTCAATTACACTTGCATTTAAATTCCAAATGATCAATTGAATATTCAGGATATGCTCTAATGGAAAATGTTGACACTTAGTTAGTAAGGTAGAGATACTACATATAACAACCTAGGATAGACATTATGATTAATAAATCATTTAAGCACTTTAAGTAAGAGTGGTTCTCTTAAAGTTAAAAATTGTACTCTAATTTAATACAGAAGAATAAAATACAGAAGAAGGACCCATTAATTTCGTACAAATTTTGTCACTGCAGGCAAACATCATAAAACCCTTGAAAGGTTTTTATCCGGCACCCTCTTAGGACAAAAAGAATAAAACACAAAACACTTGACCGCTTGACCTAAATTTCTCAACCAGAGCAGGATCAACGACTTTCGTCGACTGTCCTGTACCCTTAGGCCAAATGTCAAATGTCAACAAAAATAAGCGAAGGCGGACAAGGAAAATGTTTTAAAAATTCCAACACGTAGGCAATTTCTGGATGATGCGCATAAAACAAGCAACTCGGAGTCGAGAGCCCGAGAACTATGGGAGCAAATTCACGTTTTTGGGGCGGAGGCCAAGGATTTCCGCAAAAAGTAAAGGGTTAGATCTGAGTCGCCTCATTAGACACTCTGGCGGAAGCATGAACAGTAGTCATGATTTCCACTCTGGCAATCTTCTCACATAACTTGGCCCGAGGCGAGAATTGACGTAAATTGATTCGAGCCTTGATAAATTTCAAATGCCTTTGGCAACTCTGCCACCTGCCTGGAAAATTAAAGATTGCGGACGAGGCCTTCCCTTCTGTTTTTTGACTGTTTAGTGTTTGATAAGCTCTATGCTGGCACGTAGCACATTTTAGCACACTATTTGGGATGCGAATGCGGATGTTGGAATACCAACCGCCCTAGAAATGTGTCAATTTGGCGTCAAAGACATTGACGGAGCAACAACATGTTTACATTAGCAATAAAACAGGCGCAGTACCAGCCGAATTTCAAGACGGCCAGGAAGGCGGAAGTAGAAATCCTAAGGTGTTTGCCCGACTCACGTATTGATGGAATTAGGGGGAGGCGAGACCCTCCGAGTTGTGTTCCCATGCAAGACCAGTCAGACAATAACTATAATTGTCGCATCAGCATTTTTTCCGGTCTAAGCTTCAGCTTTTGAGCCAAAAACGAGCCAGGGAAGGAGGTAAATTCCATTAAACAGACTCGGAATCAGACGGAGACACAGACAGAGATGCCTGAAGGCTCGTCAAGCGATTCCATTTGTTAGTCTGCCCCCAGACTTCTGCTTCCCAGCAGCCTACAGTTTGGGGATTGTGGATGATTCCAGGATACTGGTTGAGCTGTGAGGGGCATATAAAAAATTCCTGAATTAAAGTCAATTTGAAGACGAGTCAAATGATGATGATGGGGCCACGAAGTGAAAGGTAATGCTGATTAGGAAAATTGAAGCTATAATATGCGGAGGGAGACGGAAAACAAGTTGAATAAATAATAATGAGGTTTGAAAAGCATAGGTTTTGGTATTTTAACTAAGGATAGCAATTTTTATAATCTTAATTACTTGACTTCTTAGAAACTAAGCACAGTAATAAGCAGACCCTTAACATCTACATTCTCTCTCAAATATTAAATCAGGTTACCTTACTCTAGCACTATAAGCTCTAATACTGTACAATAGCCCCATCCGTTGCTCTATTACCCTCTTTTTTTGGGCCAAACAACCGAGTTCAATTTCCAGCATTAATTAACAATTGGTTTGGATGGCACTTGGAGCTGAATTTGTAAGCCATACCAGACACAATAGCCAACAAAGAAAAGGGAGCCAACTGGCAATAGCTTGACCTGGGAAACGTTTATTTTACGAGAACATTTTAATCTAATTTAGCACACTTTAGATTTATATTTGCTTAAATAGAAGTTATCTGAATGGAACGTGCCGAGCATAAGAAAATAGAAACAATGGGAAAAGCTGGTGGTCAGTACCGACAACAGGGCCCACAGAATTGGCCAAAAGGCCAACAAAGGATCTGCAGAAGCAATTTTATTATAGTTTATTTCGTTGGTCGTTGGTTCTTTGGAATATTTCGGAGACGTGTTGCAGTCCTGGCTCGAATGCAATTGCAACATCCTGTCCCCACCACCCCTTCTACAAACACAATTTCCTTTAGTGCAGGACATTTACTACTTAAATGCAATCAATTGTGGCAATTGGTCGTCCCTTTAAGTCTGCCCAAGGATGGTATAACCTTGTAATCGAGTTTTTCTTAGCCATAAACGCGTCGCAGTAGGGTGAAAAAGGAGTAGATGGCGTTCAACAGCGATTGCAACATTTTCAGATTCATGGGGTAGGTGCCCCCTACGAGAATCTGAAAAGCAAATAATGGCTAATAATACAATCTAAAAATGTTGAAAGAATCTCACCGCCAAAGGCTTTTGTGAACGCATTATGAGAAACTTCAAAGTCTTTTGTGTATCCACATCGTAGTCCATCCAATTGCTCTCATAGGCAGCAATGGCAATTTCAAAGCTCTGAAAGGAAGTACAATTGGTTTCCTTTAAGGAAATCTATGGGGAGTTCTTACTTGAAAGAATAGTTCGTTGGCCACATAGTAGAGGACCACACTGTTGGCAAATATCATGAGAATATAGGCAATGACAATCACTGTCTGGGCAATGGTTTGAGCCTGTTAGATTCCAATTAATATCCCAATTAATTAGTTTTTGATTCAAATAAATAATTATACCCACAATTATCAGGGAAAAAAGTAAAACACATAGCATGGCTCCAAAGCATAGAAACTCTACCAAGTGGAGATGGGTATTCAAAGCATTCATTGAGTCTACTAACCTATATAAAAATTTGATTTTTGAATTAAAATTTGATTTAAGCTAAAAAATTTATGAAGAAGCTTACCCACTCAACTTTAATTGATATCTTATGCACCATATGATTTCCTTGTGAACCTCTATTTCTTTCAACTTTTCCAAGCTTCTCAGCTTGTGCTGCAGTACTCGACACATTAATATGGCAAAAAGGGTAAAGGTGACCACCATATTTGTATATGGAATGTACATGCAACAGCCCATGGGAGCCATAATGGCCTGAATTACAAAGAACACCTCATAGAAGGGCGAGGCATATTTGTACTCGTCAATTAAAGGCAAATACATTCCATAGGGAAGAACTAAAAATAAAGTTAAATTAATAACTAAAATTAAAATAGGGAAAATACTAACCTCTTTCTGAACCAAAAATTGGATAGGTTACAAAGCCTATACAGGTGCAAGTGCCCATCATTAGGTTGATTCTTCCTATAAAATTAGACATTCGAGTGGTTTCTTCAACTAAATTGATAATAACAGGATCATCCGATTCCTAAAAGGTTATCAGAATACTCAGGGTAATTTCAATATTTTTAAAATAACTTACCAATAACTGAATGTAGTACGACTTTAGCATTTCAATAAATTTCTCGTAACTCGATCGCTGGACACACAATAGAACACCTCTGACCACAGTATTTGTGAACAACACCGCCAAATATACATTTCTGATGATAAAGTCCAATGGCTCAGTACTCAGATATATATCCACGTACTGAGTGCTGTTTATGATCATATAGGGAGCCATTGCCATATAACGACGCCAGTTATGAACAAAAAGATACGACCAGAACTTCATTAGCTTCAATGTGTTGCCAAAAATAGGCATGTTCACAGTATCCATCGATTTTAATTCCATACTGATAGGTGTAAAGTCATGTGAGGTGTGAATTAGCCAGAACGCATCACCTTTGTTTTATAGATATCCGAAAGCTTCATGGGGTGACTTATTATCCCCTTATTATTGACCCGTAATTAATGGGAATATGTTGTAATTAGTGTCCTGACAGTGGTTATTAGAGGTGTTTGTAAGAAAATTAAATCTATTGGGGAATTGAAAATTAAAACCAGTTTGAAAGGAATCCTTTTTTTGTGACTATTAAAGCTTGCCGCACAAAAAAAAGACCAAAAACCTTAATTTTTTATGGCCGCCCCATTGTAGTCCGGTACAAAATCTTAATCGATGGCAATTTGTCTGGTTTTTGGCCAAAAGAGCCCTCAGTAAACGCAGAAACCTCAAGACCAACCCTAAGCAAACAAAAGGCTGTGGAAGAGCAACCTTTTTCATCGACCCTACAACAAACCAACTACACATGTTGCAGACTCTCAGTTCTGAGTGCCAATTACAAGTTTTAGACCCTCGGCTTCTTTGAACTTTGAACTTACCGTACAGATGGCATCCCAGTATTTATGGGATGGAAGCTGAATCATTTGTCAATAAGTTGCCAGGACGGGCGGCACCTAAGGAATTTATTTTATTGCCAAGATTACGAATCTTAATTGAGTTGCAATCGGAAAATATTCGTAGCGTGGACAAAATAAAACAGTAAATATCATATCAATCACAAAAGTTATTAAAGAAAGAGCCAACGTCTTAATTCGTCTTAATTACATTCCAAAGATAAATTTCGTATACACTCTGTTTATCCCTGAGCTTGGCTGTCACTTAAGCTTAATATCAAGGTGTTACTTACGCTTGATTTGCTTTATGATTCATGGACATCACCCCCACCGCGTGCTCGCCTGTCTGGCAGCTGTCTTAAAACGAAACTTAGTTAGTCGTTGTGTGAAAAGTGCACTGAGCAAAAGTTTTTAGGGCTTAAAGAGAGCTCTTCACTCGATGCCGCCATGTATTTGGCAGTTAGTTTTTACGTCTGCCAATTATAATTTTAATTGGCGAAACGTGGCCATTAACTGAGCCAACTATAAAAGACATTAAGAAAATGGCTGCAAATATTCACAACTTGCGCGAAAAATATCTTAATATTATCCGATATGCTTTAAGTGTTCTCCAACTCGAAAAAGAAGAGTAGAATTAGAGAAAAACAAGCTGCAGGGCACACCTTTTTGCGAAACCGGAAACTTACAAGCACAAAAAGGACGAAACAGTTGAACTTGTAGCTTGCAGCTTGTATCTTGTATCTTGGATCTACGCCGGGGAAGCACTTAACACGCGTTATGGGGAGATGCCAAGGGCCGAGGTGAAAAATGCAAGAAACTTGCAACTTTTCCTAGCTGCTAAGTAGGAAAATCGCTCCCAGACAGCCAAGCGCCAGACAGGAACTAAAAAACTAGTGGAACGGGCGTAACTACGTGTCATATGACAAGTGAAATGTGCGCAAAATTACTTGTTTAGTTGCGGTTAAGGCGCCTCAGACCGCCCAGAGTGTTTGTGTTTATGAAACCAACTAGGAATGTTTGCATTCCTTGAGGTTTGCTTTATGAATTGTGCAGCTAAACGGGATGTGCAAAATAAACATTTGCCTCAAAAACCTTGTAAAATTTAATAAATGAATATGGGATTTTTGTTAAACTCCGTTTCTGGAATTTTTTTTTTGAAATTTTTATGCTTTTCACGTGGCCAGCCCTGGGGGTAACCAGAAAGAGGAAAGTTTGTTCCACTTTTCTTTCTCTTTTCACTGTTTTGTCTGTGTTTTTACCCGTCTCAAGAAAACCTCGGGGGATGTCATTTTCAGGCGGCAAGTGTAAAAATTAAGCAGCAAGAGGGCGAGGCAATAAGTGAGATAAAATTAGGTGGGAGGGTGTGGCGGCCTGGCTAAAGGTAATTGTAAAGTATGCTAAGAGGCGTGGCTTGACAGCCTCAAGAGATGCGTTTCCTATCTGCAGGACACAAAGGAAATGTGGAACAAGGTTTCCTCGGCTCTTCATGTGGGTAATTAGTCAGAGTTTTCCTCCAAGAGTTGGCCAACAGTGTCGGAAGGAATTCAAGTCAAATTCATAACCCCTTCTCCCTTAATAGGAATGAATTTCCATTTCGTTGCTGTTCCATACAGAACGTGCTGAGAGATGTGACGAAACTTTTTCAATCTAAAATTATCAAAGTAAACATCAAAGTTGATACAGCAGCAAAAAGCTTCAACAAATTAGTAAATGGTAAAAAAAACTGAAGAGGCAAACGGGAAAAACTGTCAACATGAAAGGGACACGGGAAAATCTTTTACAAGCCGAAAAATAACAAACATTTTCGCACCTCATGAGTGGAATTTAAATTTTTTCCCAGAGAATTTTCTTTCCCAACAGCTGTTTGTGTGTTTGTCTGAATATTTTTGTTAGCCTGTTTGTTACTCATACGCCCCGTGTGACGCTGGTGTCTGTAAAATTTCATATCAATTTCGTTGGGATTAAGTTATATTTTAGTGCTTGGCAAGGTGTTTATATAGCAAGTTCTGTGAGTTGCCTGCTGAGATTTTGAGCACGTGCTAGTCCTCAAGGCTTTCACACGATGTGAGCTCTGTGTTTTTTTACCCTTGCAGAGGGTATTATTATTTTTGGGTGCAAAAGTGCGCATCGCAGTGAAGGAGATATCTTCCACCCTATGAATGTATATATATTCTTGATCGGGAGCACCTCCTGAGTCGATAAAAGCATGGCAGTCTGTCCTCCGGGATCGGACGCCTGTATCCTATAGCTCTCATATAACTAAATGATCGAAAATGAAATAAATTTGTGGTTTTGTAAGCTGGAAGATTGTGATTTGATACAGATAGAAATTCTTATAAAAATCAGACAAATATATACCTGCAAGGGTATGTTAGCTTCGGCTCCTCCCAATAGCTTTCCTTTCTTGTTCCTTATTTTACCAGGCAGAGTGGAAACTGTCGTTACGAACAAAATATTGATACAGCCTCAAGAGTTTGGCAAAGACAAGAGAAATCGTGTTTGCTGGGGAATCCATTTTTCAAGAAGTATTTCATAAATATATTAAAAATAAATAAAAATAGATGAAGGTATAGTTGAAAAAGTAATTGCCGTTTTGCCGAATGAATCAATAAATTTTTAAATGCACCTGATTTAAACTATGATGCAAATCACCTCGCAGATAGACAGTATTGTGACTAATTTATGCGAATGGAAGAATTTTTTGATTGTTCAAGCGAATATAATTTTATTCCAAAAAACTTTTTTAATAAAAATTCTTCCCTCTTTTTATAGTTCTTTTTACACAATTCCCACATCTGAGCTCCCCGATGTACATATTTAAAATATTATCCGTTTTTTCTGCTGCATTGTCATTTCATCATTCTACTTAATTCAATGAGTTTAGTGACTTAAACTACACACATGTGAATACGCACTTACTGTTATCCCCACAGTCCGCCGGCCCGACGGACCCATGGATGTACAAATCATAAAAGTCATGACCCGGACAGTTCATAAAAAATGCGGCCCAGAGCAGCAATTGCCATATAAACAGGCGCATTACAGTAGAGTGAGGTGGGTATTACTTTTGGAGGAGTATAGCGACCCCAATTCTGAACACAAATCCCGATTCACAGCATGACCGGCATATAATTCAAACACGTACCAATACGAGGTGGAGGTATGTATGTACATGCCCAGACCTGGGCGAAACGATTTGGCCAACGGTAATCAGGCAATTTCATATGAATAAGTAAGCAGGCTATGCCGCCTGAGTGTATGCAATAAATTTCGTTGTATTACGAATGCTACGTCGGCGCTCCTTATGAAAATTTTAAAAGCCACCAAACTATGCACCCGACTGTGATTGCGTCCATTCCTGCCTCGATTCAGTTTCAGCCCCTAGTTCCTTCTCTCTATACCAACTACGATGCCGAACAACAGCAAAATATAAATTTATTGCAAGGAAACGTGCAGGAGGAGGCTCAGGCCCAGTCAAGGTGTTTATTACTTATTTAGAGCGGAAAAGAACGGGGGAGAGAAAAGGGAGAGGGCTCGAGCCGACTCCTTTCAAGATGTAGGGATAACAGAAAAAATTAAGGAGAAAATGGTTAAGCATAATAGAAACCAAGATACCCTATAAATCGTTGTTTTACTCACAATATACTTCGTTTTCAGGATTTTTAAACCCCTGAAAACTTAATTTAATTTGTCTTGTACTTAGATCAGATCTTATAGTTTCATACAAATTAAATTAATATACTTCAAAGCTTTTATCCTCTAAAATTGTCCAGTTTAAATCTAACAGACAGCATGCCCATAGTACCAACAGGTAACAGGTCTGATTTTAAGCCCTCTCTGCGGGGCGGGAACTCAGCTACTCGACGGGAACCCAACCGAGAGAGAACGTGCCTGAGGCTTTGGGGCTATCAAGTGGCAATCGAGGACCTCTCCGTGGACTGGAATATACGCATTGAGGCAAGGAGCGTGATCGTGAGGCAGCAACCTGCTGCCACCAAACATTTTAATTAGAAAATTTTGCACAGCCAGTTGAGCCGACCACAAATCCAATTATCAAGTAATTATGCATTTAATTTGGCACAGCGAGTATTGGTAAGGGAAATTCAAGTAGCAGGACCAAAATGGCACAAAGCGGTGAAGCGGCTAACGTTCTCTCAGCCTGGGCGGCAGATGGTCGTTCTCTCATTAATGCAGATGGCTGGCCATCAAATCAGCTCAGCTCAACACTTTCGGCAAACAAACATGCACATGACTATGCAAAATAACAAAAACTTTTTGCCGCATAACTTTCAGCTCCAAGGCTTGAAAATTTCAATTTTGTGTCTGTGTGTGTGTGTGTGTGTGTGTGTGTGTGTGTGTGTGTGTGTGTGTGTGTGTGTGTGTGTGTGTGTGTGTGTGTGGGATGGCTTACTGTACTATCTGGCGAGCAATTAAAAGTTTGTTCCATGTTTTGTCTGCTACCCAGACGCTTATTACAAATGTCGAGACCATCCGCCGACCACAATCAAAGAGGTCAAGTGCAGTCTGCAAGTGTTTTTTATGCATTTCGAGTCGAGTGTGTAATTTATGGCCCCCTGTCTTGTAATTGGCCTAGGTCGTGGTTGGGGGATTGAACAAATTTTATCCTCCGCCGAGATTATATTTTCCTTTTTTTTATTGGTTAAAAATTCCCGTTAAAGTGTCATGCAAGCGTTTGTTTTCTCAACCAATAGGAAAATATTTGCCATTTCAATTCCAAAGGCGCTTACATTTTTTTCCAATTTTCTCTCCACATTTTTTTTGGGAGACAGCCACAAAAAGTGATCCAAAATATATTTGGTGACCTGGTTTAAAATCGGCGTACTGCAGTCCACAAATGTTTTCTTTTTCTTTTCTGCAAGAAATCTATAGTTACACTTTCTTGATTTGGAAACGCCTGAAATAATGACTATTTTTAGCCCAGTTCTATCCTTGTTTTTTTTTTACCTTGGCCCACATTCGAAGGAAATAAATGGGGAAATTTGCTTAAGAAGAAATAGCTGAGGAACGGGCTAAAAAATCTATTCGTTTTCGCGTTGATTTATCGTCTGTTTTCTACGCATGTTAGTAAATCCTGGCTGTGGCCGGTGATTGTAATTTAAAAATAACGTTCAGCGAGCTGCCCATTTAAAGCAATGCATAATTTAGTTGTTTGTTTTTACATTTTTTTACAATAGAAGCTGAATTTTTATACATTTTAATAGAGTTTGTCAACTAATTATTTACTTTACTGGCACTATTGATGCAGCAAAAATTCAATTTGCAACATTTGCATTACCAATTAAAAGTATTGCGTGAAATTCCATCAAAATACCATGATTGGTAAATGTTTTATGCATATAATTTAATTACAAACATTTTAAAAATAAAAAACGTCCAATCCATGCTTAATATGCGCAGACTCAGTTGCCGGCAGGTGGATTCTCATGCATTTAAATTAGTTACATGAATTTTTTATTAGCCGAAGTCGGGGTACATTTTCAGCTGATTGAAAAAATATTTCAGCTTATAGGCTTAGGATCCAAGCATAAAAGCATGAAAAAAGTGAAAAATATATATTTATTTTTAAATTTACAATGTACCTACCTTAAAGATGAGCCAACACCTTAGACTTTGATTCTTCGAACTCAATCAGTCAATATCAGGCCTGAAGCAGACAAACATCCGATGTGTCAAGTACTTTCTTCGGCCTCAATGGACTTCTGTCCCACTTATATAACATATTTGAGGGCGCAACTATTTAGTCAACCTAAATCCACAAAAAAAGTACATAGAAAAACACAGGGAAAAACCAAGACAGTTCATCAATAAGCCAGTCCAATAAACAGGATGTATGCTCCAAGGCGCCGGCAGGCACAGGATTTGCCTCAACCCTCCTAGCAACTTGGAGCCCAACTCCTCAATCAAAGGGCGGCCAAGTGGAAAATGCCTTGGCATAGCGCCCTCTGACACCTTGTTAGCTGAAGATAGAAAACCAGTACAGAAGACTTATTAACATTTAGATGAAATGCCACACAAGTGGGCCAGAAACCGACGGGACGTAAAATGCCGAAGAGTCTGGGCTTTTGGTTTGCTTACTTTTTTGCGTTTGAATGCCACAAAAGTGGCTATGAACTCGGTGATTTGCCTTTATTTTTGTGATTTAATTTACAAGCTTAAAGGAAGGTAGCTCAGACTTCTCTTTTATTGTCATATAATTTGCATTGACTAATGAAAGCGAAATCTCAGTGAAGAACAAAGGATAACTTTGCAAAAAGGAATGCGGGGTGTGAGAACTTTAAAGTTCCACTTGGAACTTATTACTCTGACAGCTCCACTTCCACTTCCGACAGAAAGTTGACAAAATCTGAAAATTACTTGCCCCGGGGCCTAAAGACAATTGTCAAGCCAGACAATTGAGCCAATTGTCTCAATTTCTTGTTTTCCATTGTCCTTGCTTTGTTTTATTTTCAGCCAGCTTCGTGCATTGTTTGGTTTCATTTTGATTTTGTTTAACCAGGAAATGCTAATTTGGACCCTAAATTCCCCTGGATTAGTTCAAGAGCAAGAGTACAGAGTTGGCCAGAATACCACTCTCATTAGCCATGCACTCAACGTGCTAATGAGCTCGCTTTTGGCCACGATGAGAGGCCAATAAAAGTGTAACAAGAATTGCATGATTAGTGTAAATGCCTCGCCATAAAACGGCCAAACAAATCCAAGCAAAACGGCAGAAAAACCAAAAACACACATGTGTTCGCTGGCCTGGTCAGGATTATTTAGCCAGGCCAAGAAAATAAACGAAGCTCCAAAAAAAAAGTGGAAGAAGGCATAGACAGAGCTGCAAATAAAAGAAATATATACAAAGAAAATCGCTTAAGACAGCAAAGTTGTAACGAAGAGGTGGCCAATAAGCCTATGAAATAGCCTACTGCTTAATTGATTTGTGTTAAAACGTTTCGTAAAATATACAAAATTCAATAATAAAATGATCCTAAATAAATTGTGTATTGCAGTAAAATAATTTGACAATTTATTTCCTTAAAATCCTAACTTCTCCTGGGTAGGGTATCGGAAGCTTAACTACAAATCTCTGGTTAAATAATGAAGTCGAATAATAGAGTGATCTCCCGTTTTTGCGAACCGCTCTAACTAAATCTAGATTTTAGATATTCCAAAGAATAAAACCAAATGTGTGAGCACAATAACCGTAAATATGCGAGAGAGCAAAAGATAAACTAAAAGATAAACAAGAAACCTTCAATATACCTTAGAGAGTACTTTATTTCAATGAGTGGTTTATGGTAACTTCTTCGTATACTAGCTGGCTAGTCTAGTTTTTTGCTTAGTTGCCAGATAACTTTTCTGAGCTTCTTAATAAAACAATATACCCCGCATCATAGCCTGACAGAAATAAACTCTTTTTGTTATTTATATTAAAATGGAAGAAATTACGCTCAAGTCATGCGTTCGCCACATAAACAAGTGCCACAATCTGGAAAAGTGGACGAGAGCGTGGGTGTGTGTGTGTAATATTTGCTTACATTGTGGTTTCCTGCCTGAGTTTCTTATGTCTGGTGCGTTTCCTTTTTGGCTCTTCCCTTATCCAAAGTCCCACCAATCAATCTTTATCAAGTGCGTTAATTATACGCATTAATAATGACAGCCAGCGGGGCGCAAAGATTGACTTTGGAGGTTGAGGCACCAGAAACACGTACCACACGTCGTATACTTGATGTCTTAAAGACTTTATTCAATGGTGGTGCTTAAAATGTGGACTAGTTTGCTGCTTTGTTTTTAAATAATTCGTACAAAATAAGAAATATAAAAAACGTAAATAAACTGTAAATAATATTACACTTTTCGTGTCATACTTTCGTTTCGTTTTTACAAGTGTCGACAGCCACAAGGAAAGAATATAATTTTAAAAAAATTCTATAAAATAAACCAGGAACCACTGCAGACATGGTCAGAAATAAAATAATGTAAAAGCATTCCAATAACAGGCCAGGATAGTAGTGAAAGCCGCAATGAAGCAGAGCAGGAGAAAATAACTTGAAATTAGTTGCTGTCAGTGGCTGTGGCAGGATGCAGAATTGTTTCTCCTGAAAATTTAAAGCCTGAAATGTTATGTATACTATATGTTATGAGATTCACATTTTGTGTGTTTATTTTGCCTTGAACTTGAGCTTGAAAGAGACTTAACCCTGGCATTGGGAAATGTTGGTTTTTAGCAGTAAATTGAATTCTAAGAGGAAACGGAAATTCCATTTGGCATAATGAAAATCAATGAACGGATTTTGCTTTTGCTCTATCCATCCCTGATTCAATCAGAGGAATTACGAGGAGACAAAAACGTTTGAAAAGTGTCTCTATTAAAGGTAACTTTGCTCTAGCAAACAAGTTTATTTACCATATAAGCTGTTCTGAGCACATCTAATCTATGCATAATTATTATGAAAATATCCTGAAGCTTATGCGCTCGACACACCTGGGTCTTGGGAAAAGTAAAAGGCTTAGGGCCAAAAAAGACTTTAACCACAGGCGGAGGCTCATTATTATGCACAAGCTGTACCCAAGCTGAAAATTACATTTTGATGTCCTACATCGTTGAGTTTTGTTGATATTTTAATGGATTTGCTATCGAGAAAATTTCCGTAGCCTGAAGCCTGTCACATTGAATTTGCTTTTTGAATTGTGTATGAATTTAACCGCAGGGGAAATCTATAGACACGTAAAAGGATTCCATGTGCAAACAAAATTTATAAAAATAAAAATGTGGAAGCATTTTATACGGATTTAGGGACCTTTAGCATGTGTCAGATTCAGACAACCTAAATAAAAACCCAGGACCCCCAATAATCCCCTCTAATTGTTCATTAAATCCCCTCTAACGCTCAATCGACATCCATCTTCCCCGAGAGAGGACGACACCTCTTCCCCCAAAATCTCCTCACACGCTTCCAAGCCATAAATTCTAATTAATTTGTCGCATTCTATCTTCACAGACCTTCGCCTTTTATTATCTCAGTTTTTTCTGGGGTGACCCTCTATGGGAATACGCAAATCATTGTTTTATAGCAATTTAATTTTCTTTTCTGCTGCAATAAATAAATAAAATGGGAGCGAAAAAAAGGCTCCGCCAAAAAGGAAATAAAAATTCTAAGTCAACTGAGAGCTATGTTATTTATTTATTGCCCGATTACTTCGCAGATTTTCTTCATCGTAAAGTTTATCAATATTTAAAATCAAGACCTTTGAGGGACATCCTGGTTTCTCAAATTTTTCGTAAGAAAAAAAAGAAGAGACAAGATGTTTCATATTATATTCAATTAATCATACATGTTTCCCATTTAAGATGAGCATGATTTTTAATAGTTTTAAATGCTACCGAAAATAGAATTTTAGTTTGAATGGCTATTCTATTACCATTTGATATTTGCCAACTGCAGTTGCCGGCTTAAATGTACGCCATAAAATGCCAGGCAGACAATACCCATTGGATGGTAGGGGAAAATGACAGGGCAGGTCCTACTCGACCACTCCTTGCGGCTTTATTGCATGCAAATATACAACACAACACCAAACGTATTCGAGGATAGCCAGACAGTTGGCCGAGACACGTGAAATGATGTGCAAATCTTATTAACAATTGGTGCTAGGAACAGGCCACAGAAGCAGGAGAAAAGTAGAGATACTAACCGAATGGATTGGATCTCACTTTGGGTTTGCTTTTAGTCTGTATCCGGAGTCCTTTTTGGCTTCAGACTTCTCAGGTCCCTTGGCTGCAGTTGTGTTGAGTGCAGTTTTGTTGATGCCGGGATCCATTGGGGCTTCTTCGGTGTGGAAAAGTGTTGGGTAAAAGTAAAGAGTTCGCTTAAGGTTAAAATTGTCCAGGGATATGAATCCCTAGAATTGCATATTCGCATTAGAAATGTATAATTTTTAGGGAGATGAATAATATAATTTAATTCTTAAATTTGCATGAAATTACAGCTCACCACAAGAGTTTTCCATACCCAAAAGAAGAATCTTTAGTTTTATGTGACAGTCTTGAGCAATTATGTACGCAAAGTGTTTGCTGGGGCTTTTCCATTAAAATCAACCAATAAATATGCGGAGCGGTCCCCGACGAGTCTCCGGCGGATATTAAACACTTAAACGCTGGCATAATTTTCGCCCAACCAGTCGGTGCCCGCATAGCGACTAAGTATTTAATTTAATGCGGCATTTCCGTACCTTCCTGCCTGGCCAAAAAATAGCACTTCGAGCAGAAGCTAAGCTGGAAACAAACAAATCGAGCCAGAGGGTTGGAAGCTGGGGCAGAGACAGTTGGACAGACAGGCGTTGGATCCCGAGTCGAGGAGGAGCTTCCCCACATAGTGGTGGGAAATTAAAGATTAAACGCTGGCAAAAATATTCTCGGGGTCAGTCTAGTCCGCTGGAGGGGCGCCCAAAAACAATGTCTGACTAGACTGGCAGACTGTTGGCAGATGCCAGACAGGAGTCGGGTGTCGAGGCTTGGGGGCCAAGTCAAACAAAAGCTAAATGAAACGGTGGCAGGCCTCTCCCAATCGATACCCATATATTTTCTGAAGCGAAGGAATGAAGCAGTCAAAAGGTCCAAACACGACTCGCAATTTATGCGCATTATTAAAGCAAACGCATGAAATACCAGAGGATTCTCCCTCTGCCGCCTTCAAAACTTCACTACCCATGGATAGCCCCACTACATAAAACTTCTCCCCTCGGCCGTCAATGAAAATACCATGGAGCACGTTTATAGGTGTCCGAAATGGACATTTATTTATTTAGATTTTAGTTGAAGACAACAGGGAGCAATGGGAGTTGGAGCTGGGTTGGGTTGGGCGCTGTGTTTTCTTATTAGTAAAAGTAAATCAAGTGGATTTTTTAAGAAACATTCCTAAAATATACCTTGAAATATGTATAACATATAACATTAAAATTATGTTGCAATAAATGTATATATTCGGCAGAGTTTATTTAAAAAATTTATTTCTTGTGAAAAACTTTTTTTTAAAAAAACTATGTCATCTATATTAGATTAATACAATTTATCTAAATGTACCAATTATGCTTTAAAAACCAAGCTCTCTAGATAATCTGTTCTACATTCAAAAACCTGGTAATTAAGTGGGAAAAGTTATTAGCTCTCCACCGCTTCATTAAGTCAAATTTTTTGTGGTAATAAAATGAATTTATGTACACCGCCAATAACAGAAATTAGAAGGTTTTAATAATGCTCTCGAACCTAAAGAGCGTCTGTTATGAGGTCTTGGTGCAGTGTGTCGCATTAAGTGCGCGCCATTTGAACGGGCCAGCAAAAATGGCCGAAGTGGCCCAAGATGGCCAACACAATAGGCATAAAAATCAATTACGAACCATTAGGAGGGGCCTGGGAGGCACACAAAAGGGACAGACCAAGCGAAGGTCATAAATCATCTGGCCGGACTGTTGCTCCTTTGCCACGGATACTGCTACGTTGCCCACCCACCCTTGATTCTCCAGTTGTTCGCGCATTAAATATTTATTTAGCAAGATTTTAATGGAGCCAAATAAGTTAAGTGTGCAAAACAGTCCGTGGGCCCAGAAGGCAGAAGGTGGCCCAAACACGTGTTCTCTTGACTCCGAGTGTAGGATCCGTGGGAAAAGGAAATGGACTGGGAGGTAGTAGCCAGGAGGATGGGGGCCTGTTTCTTGTGTGTTTGACAGCTGTAGACACTGGCTGTGGAGGGAGACTCTGCGCCAGACAAATTCATTTTATTCGTGCGGAAATTAAATGCATATTTGACCTATTTAAATTTTGAGCTGGAGTGTCGGGTCGGAAACATGCTTCAGTGAAATTTAATTTATTGTGAAATATTTTTCAAATCGTTTAACTGGCAGAAACAGCTACACAATGTGAGACACCAGCAACAGACGATGACAGAATTTTAAGATACTATAAGGGAGACTATTAACATCCTAAATAACAGAAATTTTAAAGAAAGCCTAGATAAATGAAAGCATATTTACTTAAATTTGCACATGACCAACAAAAGCTATTCGTTTTAATTTATATAATTCCTTCATCCTAAAAGTAATATTACCCAATTAATTGGCTCACCCTCCACCTCTCCAAAAAACAACCCCTTAAAAGTATGTTCACCTGGTTCCTGTCCTCCACGAACTCCCTAAATTACCAAAAGTTGCTCATTAACCATAAAAATTGTCACATCCAGGTCCAAGTGGCAATTAAATGGCCGAAACACAGCATAATCAGTCATAAAAGTGTTTTGGGGGAAAGAATGAGAGCCGTGACAACGTGAGCGGCAAGTAAAATAGGTGGCAGGGAGACACCTCCGATTCCGATTCGGATTCCAACTCTACCATGGGGCCCGGAGACCAGATACTTTTGCGGACAGTGTCACATGACTAAATTTGAGAATGTTTGACATGCGGGAACAACTTTTATGATTGCTAATTAAGCTTAACGAGCGGTGATCCTTGACAAGAGCCCAGGCAAACTCCCCCAGGTATGCAAACTAAATTCTCTCCAATTAGGAAGATATTTCTTTTGTGCGGCTGCTTTTCGTATCAACAAAAATTAAAGTGGCACATCGGAAGCTATAGAACCGCAAACCGCCAGACTGTTTGTGAATTTTCCCTGCGGATATTCAGAAAACATCAACAATAGCGAACTCATCATGAGCCTCATCTGCATTCGTTGGCAAAAGTTATTGCTGCCTGCGGCAAAATACTAAAACCCGAAATGCAGCAAATGGCAAATTGCAAATTGCATGTCAAAAATAGTCACATTGCGACTCCAGTCAAATAAAATTGTTGATAAATAATCGTCAGAGGAGGTGGAGATGCCGAATGAAAAACAGATCCATGCTGTGTGGATTGCTTCAAACTGTTTGGCTTAATGGCCGACGCTCAGATTGGCAGCAAACAGACGTCTAGAGAAATATACATTGCCAAGACAAAAAACAGGCATGGAGACGAGTTAAAGAAAACGCATTACATGCAACTAGACGGAAAGTTTCGTCTTTGAAACTGAAATTATGCGTTTGCTCAGCGAATCAAACAGTTATTACATTTCAAACCGATATTTGTATACCCTTCAATGCTGGTTTACAATTCATCCTTATCCCATTTGTCCCAGTCGTCAATATCTTCCTCGAATTCCTCGACGTCATCATCCTCTTCATCTGATCTCTTAATGCGATTCGGGTCTCTGTAAACTCGACAGGTATTCAAGCAGGCTTCTTTCGTATAAAAACGATTAGGATTTCCGCCACAGCCACCGTAGTAGAAGAAAATGCAGCGATTCGTTAGATAATCATAGCCCCAGACTTTGACAAAGTCCTGGCAGGGTCCTGGATTGGCTGGATACCAGCATTTGGCTAAACGAAAACTTTATTCTTAATGCTTCCCCCTGAAATGACTAAAAATAAAACTTACGCTGCCGTAAAATCACTCCTTGAGGTCGAACAGCCGCTAAAGGCTGTAAAAGTATGAACGAAATTGCAACAAATAGATTCATTATTGAACTTTTTTTGTTTAATAACGTATATATTTTTGACACAAGACTCATATCCAGATATAGTTTTTAGAAAATATTTTAAAATATTTGAAGCTAAACTAAAATTAATTTTTTCATTGCAACATATTTTTGATTTGTATTAAAATTTCTAATATTTAAAATATATAATTTTTGAATACACAATTTGGGATCAAATTTATAAAACTTTAGGAAATATTCATAACTTGGGTATACTATCTTGGGTTTTCAAGAAGGAGGGTTTTCTAGAGAGTATAGGCTAGCCAAAGCTATGCCAGAAATGCCAGCCTTTTTCACTCCCACGTCTATCCTTCTAGGACCCTCAACCTTTCTATCTCACTTCGAGGGGAATGCTGTCTCACTTCCTTTGCAAAAATGTGAGCAAGTCGCACTTACAACTCGCCGAGTACTTCATCATTTTTATTGCCACCAGAGTGACTTAAGAGAAGAGCAAAGAACTTTATATATTCCATTTCACATTTTTTTTATCCTTATTTGACTAACGATTTGATGACGTTGATGGTCCTTTGAGATGCAGCTGCATATATTTTTGAGCTTAAAGATTCCAGATTCCAGGCTCAAAACGGATAGGGAAATAAAAACCATAATGTATATTTACAAGCTTGCCAACTTTTGGCTTTCGCCCGCTCGTATCTTCTTTAAGAAATCGATTTAATTTCATTTGCAAAGCGATTTTCACTTAAAATGTGATTACGCAAATTTTCAATTTGAAAACGATAACGTAAATTGGCATCTGCCTATGGGGGGTAGAAAATGTTTTTCCCATGGAGTTTACCCAAAAAAAACTCTATGCCTTTGCCAACCCAGAGGAAGCGATTTGAAAATTGTTTTACGAAAGAACCCAGATAAGCCAGGCTGCTTTTTGTCTCGCGGGTATTAAGTGTTTGTACATAATTTTTTATTACGTGTTCACGGTGAAACTCAACCAGAGATGGGCTGATCCTATCAATGGATTCTGATGGGATTGGATATCAATTAATTTTGAGGCAGATGATGGAGCTTCCACTCGATGAAGCCATGGATAATACCACCAGAATTGAGAAAATTCTTCAAAAGGTAATGAAAATATGTTCTTCGCCAGTAACCTTTCTTTAGTGTACAGAGGAAAATCGCAATAATCGAATTGTGCCCACAGTTGTCCGCCAAAAACCAAAAAGCAAAACATTTGTATGCAACCACAGCCACAATTTTGATTTCACGATGAAATAGAGCCAATGCATTTGCCAATGGACGCGACACTTAATTAAGTTTCAATATTACTCGATCCCATGTTCTGTCCTCAAAATCATCAAACCATCGCCACAGCAAAGCTCAGTTAACCACTAAAGCGGTTTGTTCGGTCTACTAACCACAGTGCACTGGCTTAAAGCAAGAGTTCCCCTTTTTGCCGTTGATTTTTGTGCACTCATTATCCTCACAAACTGTGACATCCAAAAAATTACACAAAGCAAAACCGATGCGAATCCGAAATGTAACAAATTTTTTGGACTTAATTTAAATAGTTTCTATGAAAGGTAGTGGAAGGATGGACGAATTCCATGGGGTCAGGAGAACCCTCATCAGCTTCCGCCAGGATGTCAAAGTTTAGCGAATGTCGGAGGATTTCAGTGACTGTGGGTTAAACTGAGCGCTAAAGTGTCAAAATGTTTAACATATGCCCACACGAGACACAAAACAGGACGACCCACCGAGTGTCCTGGCCCAGTTCGTTGGTGTTGCTGGAGGGGCTGGCTGGTGTCGCCGTTTTGCAATGACAACGTTGATAACAATGACAATAACAAGCGGCCAGAGTCCTGGGACTTGTTGGTGTTGTTGTGATTAGTTCAGGCCAGCAGCTGAATCTAGGGAGAAGTCAAGGGGAAGGATATCCTCCCAGAGCTGTGCTTTGTGAATAATCACACGAAATGGGCTGTTGACCTGTTAGAGAGAAGTCTCTGATGTCGGATTGCTCACAACGGGGGAGATCTTGGATTTGTTGGATGTCAGGGGATGTCATGACTGTGAAGGGTTTAATTCAAAACCAATTTACATATCCGGATAAGGTTCTAAAACTATTGAAACATAATCTCAAATAAATATTACATGTTTTTGAGAAATGGTTAAGATAAAAGTGTGCAAAAGATAAAAGGGTCCAAGTGTGCAACGCAGTGAAGGAGACATCTTGGACCATACAAAGTATATACATATACTCTTGATGAGGATCACCTCTTGAGTCGATTCCTTTTTCAGCCAGATTTTCCAAATTGAGATTTTTACAATCTTTTACTTCGTATAACGGGAATAGAATTTATGAAGCCTAGGAATGTATTTTGTTTGCTTCATCTGTCATAAAAATATCTCTAATTCATACAATATCATCTTGGAAACCTTTATCTTGTTAAATAGATTTTTTCTTAAAGAAGTAGTAAATGCACTACTAAGTAATTAAGTAAAAGGTTACAGCAAATAATACCAACACTTAATTAGCCAACACTCTGGCTGTAACTCAGCTAATTTCCGGCAAATATTTTCACTAGGTGTTTGGGTAGACGCTACTTTTTCACATCATTAAAATGTTTCTTCTTTTGCAAGAGGAAATTCGTAAAATCACATAAAATTTTATGTTCCATTCCTCGTCCTGGTTGTGCCTTAATTTTCAACTTAATTTAAGTGAACAAGTTAACAAGCAACCGAAGAAATTTGATTTATCGCTGGAAAAAACTTTTCGGCTTGATGAGCTTCGCCAAAAGTTTTTGTGGATAGGGGCGGGCCCACAGAAAAACGTCTGCTGCACTTTGGGAATCCTGAATCCTTTCCACATGGCCAGTTTTCTTTAGCCTTTTTCTCAGCCAAACGCTATGCAAAATCGCCCACTAAACTTTAATGGCCTGACATTGAGGCGCCGCCGTCGTCATGTCCGCCATTTGGGCGCCAAAAGTTTGCCACATGCAAGTTGAAGTGGAGGGCCACTTTAATTGCTTAGCGTGCTATGTGAAAATGTTTGGGAAATTGGTATAGTGGCACTTGCTTTTTACCCTTTTTGTTTTTTGTTAGTTTTGAATTTATGTTGCAGCCGAATGGAAACAAATTTCCAAAGGCTTATATTTAGGATATTATTTGTTGTTTTAATTTAAAAAAAAAACAAACAGGATAAACTGGTCTAGAAATGGGAACTTAAGCACTTGAGAACACGCTTTTAAATTGTTGAGTGTTTCGACATTGAAATGTCTAATTATTTACTCGATATTCAGCATAAACAGGTCTTAATTTGATATGGCAGTAGGTGGAAAGAACAAGTGGATTTCGTGTGCTTCCGTATCAATATGCAAAAGGGGTTTAGCACAGCCGTGCTCCAAGTGAATGTGAAGACACGAGCTGGCAAAGCCACAGAAAGGGGAAATCCTGGCGAGGTAGGAACTCGGGCCCAGGACACAAGTGGCTAGACGTGACGAGCATACATTAAGCAAGGTCTGGCCACCATAAATGCAAAATGTATATGTGTATGCATCAAGTGCAAAACACGATATAGAGGCGAAAAAAATACAAGTGCGTGCGACAACTTAAAATGCAAAAACGAACAAAATATTCAATCAGACGGGGAAAATTGCGTGCTAAAAATTGCGAAATACTTTTAGAGCTGTCCAGACAAACAAAAATACAAAATATAAAGATCAGGTCATTTCCAGGGAATTGAATAAATATATATACATATATGCAACGCTAAGCTTTTTTAAAGGTACTGACTAACTCTTCTCTGCTTTTAGTAGAACAAAATAAAAGAATATTGGAAACTTTTTTCTATATTTGTTGATTTTTTAACATTATTGCATAAAATTAATGCATAAAATTAATCTCATGCTTATTTCATTTGAATGAAGTCGAGAGGTAAGCTGGAAAAGAAAAACTCTTGAGAAAAATCCATTTGTTGTGCAAAATTCAATTTATATTCGATTACCCGGCGATGTCTAAGTAGAGAACGGCTGAAGTGCTTTGGAGCGCATTTTTTTTATTATATTTTTTAGCTGGAAGCGCATTGAGAATGCCCTGTCATGCGTTAAAATTGCAATTTCTTCGCTAAGGAAAGCTGAGAGAACGCAAACCAAATTGATAAATGAAATATATTAAAGGGATGGGAAAATAAATTTTGAACCTTTAAAAATCCGGTCCTACCACCTTGATCCCTTCTAATTGTAAAACACAAGGCACCAACAAACATAACAATCATAGTCAATTGTTGGCAGTTAAATATTCATGAGCCGAGTGAGAAATAAAACCGAAAATAGATATCCCCAAACATAGAGACACGAAACATGGGCGATTGGGGAAAAGCAAAAAAAGAAGTATCCCATGGACATGAGTGCTGATTGCCCACATGACGTGCATAGAAAATGCCACCAACAGCTACCTCCGGGTATACTCCCTTTATAGCATAGTATTCACTGTATTCAATACTGTATTGGAAAACGATTTTGATACCGATGCCTGCTGGCTGCTGGCAAACAGACAAAACAAAGACAGGCACAGCACTTGCGAAAATTTCATTGCAAATGAAACGAAAATCGCTTTATTTTGATTTTCTGCACACGCCCGAATCGATGGGTCTAGTCGGTCTGGTGGTCTGGGCGAATCCTCTTCAAAGGCAAATGTTTTGGCACTTTTTCCGTTTCTGTTTCAATTTTCATTTACCAATTGCCAAAGAGAGTTTCCTGCTTTTCAACGCTGTTTACGTGGCCAATTTTGTAAAGGCAGCCAAATGAGAAGGCTCATGGAGGATTTGGCTAACCGGAAATGAGGGTTAACGCCACATGTTGACAGCTTTCTGCTTTTGGAGGGCTTTCAAATTTAATCAAGTAAATTGGGTTAAACTAAGAGACAATAAATCATCTAATTCGTTTTAAGACTATCTACAAAGGTACTAAAATAAATGTTTCGTTTAAAAAACTCTCATATATTGACCTGTAGGTGCCAAAACTTTAATCTGATGCTAAACTTTGTCGTTTTTTATCTTGAAAGAAATTAATAAGCCACTCAGCTAAGGAAAGAACATTGTCATTACCTCCCCAAAGCAATGATGTGATTCGAAAATCAAGATGAGAAAAAGATGGACTGGATGCAACAGTCATCTGATATGTCTAGGTCTAAAATGCTTTTCATGTTGTATGTCCACAAGTTGTTGGGGAACTCTACTGAGGCGGACAAATAACAGCAGCACACAAAACACGATGGATTCGAAGCCTGGCTGGAGAAATGTCAAAGTGAAACAACTCGAAAAATATCAACTTATGTAAATTCGTGTAAGCAGGCGGGGAAGTTGGCACTATTTGTATTGACAGGACTAAGGTCTGTCTGTAGTCCCTCAAGGAATTGCAGCTATGTTTTCTTCTGCTGAAATGAGCAAAAATAATTGCACATCGTAAAAGAGAATTTTTCCAGGCGGCTGTCGTCGCCATTTTCCATATGTGGAAGAACTCTGAAAAAAAGTCTGGGGTCTGGGCTGTTTAAGGACTAGTCCGACAGGACAGAAGGAAACGGAAATATGCAATGAAGCAGAAGTTGGCAGGAAATTGTTAAGACCTTAGACCGCGCCTCTCCTCCGTTCATTCGCCCGACTCTCGCTTTACAACTCTACTTTATTTCCCATCATCGAAAGGGTTCCCCGAAGGTCTCCCAAGCGTTTTATGTCCGTAGAGGAATTGAAAAGCCGCATGCAAATAAAATTTGCCTTCTTTTTAGTGTTGTCCTATAACCCGACTCACTCCCCCGTGGCTTTCTTCTTACCGTTTCTGTTTCTGTATTCATTCTTTGTGGTCCCGCGGTTTTTATTTTTTTGTTTAAACTAAGGTCTTCTTTGTGTTGGTTTTTAAAGTATTTCCTTATTTTTCCATCCAAAAATGTATGGAATATTTATAAGAAATTTGCCTTTCTATGATCTATTGATTGACGATGATCTATTGCCGGAGTCACACCCACGGGATCAGTGCTCCAAACAATGTATTGGAATACAGTTGCAAGGTTTATTTATAAAAATGTATTTGGTTAATGACAATAATATTAATCTAATATAAAGTAGGTCAAAATGAGAAATGGTAAACATGTACATTACAAAGAATAAAATTCACTTATCTATAGAGAATAAAATGGTTGCATAATTTTCCGACTGCCACATAAATCTTAGCCAGCTAGTAGAGTTTTTGGTCAAATGCGAAAACTTGGCACCAACAATTGCCAAAAAAGAAGCACAAAAATGTTGTGCAGACAACTTTCGAAATAAAGTAAACAATAAAATGTGCCAATTGTAATTATGTGCCAAGAGAATATAATTAGTAAAAGCTTGTGAACTTACCCAACATTCCAGGAAAAATAATAAAATTCAGAAAATAATGATGAATAAATTTGCTTATATAGGTGGACAATAGGACCGCAATTATTTGTCCATTTAATTATATCCCATTCCAAAACTATGTTATTATTTTGTTGAGAATTTTCTGTATCAGCCATTGCTGATTGAATAATAATAGTCACATTAATATGATGCAAAAAATATGGTAAAAAATTATGTGGAATTTTAAAATGCACACCCAAAGAGGAGGTATAAAGATTGATACGGGAACTACTAGTGACTGGTGGGGTAAGTGGTGGTGGGCCGCACGTGCCACGGTTTAGTCTGCACGCGATTCTCTCCTTCCCACAGATCTCAGTCTCGCCCCTTAGTCTGCCGCCTGTCGCCAAAAAAGTGGCTCGAAACGTGATGGGCATTTCAATCCGTGGTTAACGCCGGCTGCATTCCCATCATCAGGATACCAGGTGCGAGCTGCATCCACCTACCCCAGTCTCTGGTTGTGCCCTTTTCCTATCCCCAACATGGCCCTGCCCTACCCAAGTCGCTTTTTGAACCTGATGCATGGGCAACATGAAACGCTTGCACTTTTGTTTATTTCCTTCAGCCAGGCGCGAAAAATTGAAAAAGCGAAGGGGGCAGCTCATGTGAATGATTGGGGGTGTAAAGAAGGCTCGAGTTCTATGTTAAGTGGCCAAATGTCTCTTGAGTTGGCAAGGGTAGCTTTGGCTAGGGTTTCCGAGGAAATTTCACACATCATTAGCCTGGGGAAAAGTGCTTTTTCAGGACCAGATACCAGTGAGGTTTTAAAAAAATGTATATATGCCGTCTAACCTGATTTTTTTCAGTATTTAGATGACTTAATTCTAAGCCTGAGCTTGAAATGGAACGAAAAAATTATTAATTCCAAATAAAAATTCATATTTTAAATTTTTTATCTGGAATAATATTAAATTTATTAATATAATTTAAATTTTATAAGAGGCATACATTTTCATATGATACGCTTTTTAAAGTCTATAAATTCAATTCAAAACAAGAAAGAAAAGCTAACTTCGGGCGGATCCGAAGTTGATATACTCTTGCAGTTGAGTGGCAGTCCGCTAGGTGGCGACACGCATCTTATATTATTAGATATATATCGTATATAGGATCGTATATAGTCGGCTGATCCTTATGAAATTTAGCAGATCGGATTAGTTTACCTAAAGTATAATCCATAAAATCCCATTCTTCTAACTTCAAAAAGAACCAAGTTATGTCATTTCCGATCAATCAGTTATATGACAGCTATAAGATATAGTCCACCGATCCCGGCCGCTCCGACTTATATACTGCCTGCAAAGGAAAAAAGGGTGTGTGCAAAGTTTGAACACGATAGCTTTAAAACTGAGAGACTAGTTTCGTAGAAACAGACAGACGGACAGACGGACATGCTTATATCGACTCAGGAGGTGATCCTGATGAAGAATATATATACTTTATAGGGTCGGAGATAGGGTCAAAATTATAATACCCTCTGCAAGGGTATAAAAAGCTTTAAAACCGGTTTCCTTATTCGCTTAAAGATTTTGAGCTTTGAACTAAAAGCGTCAGAAAAAGGTTTGAAGATATACAACTTGTGTTGACTTGACTTGGCATTTTGTTGACTTGACATACTACATTCCTATAAGTAAGGCATTTAGAAAGTAAAATACATTTTCAAATTTAAATACAAAAAATTCAGCTATTATTTAAGCCCTAGCGATTTTATTTTTAAACTTGGTCACCATTCAGTTATACCAAAAAATTCCTACTAAAAGATAGAAAACAATCAATTCAGGAATGTGATATTAATCATGATATACATTGGTAGTTAAGTTTATACCCAAAAGGTAAGAAACAATTTTTGTTCGCAACCAAATTTTAAAATATCTTTGAAAAAAATTTAAATGTTAATGTTTCTATGTAAAAACTATTGCTTAATTTTAATGTATTAAACATTTATTTAAAGCCTTGCATCTGCAACTCTATGTAGCACCTGCCTTCTCAGCTTCTCGTGGGGCATTGAGTAGATGAGCTTGTTCCAGAAATTGGGGCTATCCCTGGCCAGGTAGGTATTTAGCACCATATATGCCTTCAGTTCGCTGTCTAGGTCATCAAAGTTCTCCACATCCGGGTAGAGGACAACGATCAGTCGCTTGCAGCGATCCCTTTCCGAGGCGTGAAGGGCCAATCGGAATTCGAGGCGACCCCAGGTGGACTTCAGGAAGTTGTTTGTCATGAGGATAATAATGCGCCTGGAGTCCTTTACAGATCTGTTAATGCACTCTGGAATCGACTCACCCACCAGCCAGTCTCGGAGATAGAAACACAACCTAAACTTATGGCTTCTGTTTTCCAGACGCTCCACAAACTCCTCAACGAGGCTTTCGTCCTTGTGGGTAAAGGACAGGAAGGCATCGAATTTTTTTCCCAAATCGAGCTCCTGCCGAGCAGCCATACTAAGGCAAATTTCGTGTTCATAGAACCAAATTAAAATGGGCTGTCTAAAGATGACCAATAGGTTGATACCCAAAACAAGCATCATGAAGGAGGCCGTTAAAGATGCATAATAAATAATGGCCGATGGACAAATGTCACTCTCGTCTACTTCAATCAGGGTATATCCGGATTCCTCGCAAATCATCTCGGCAGAATCGATAATATTCTGGCCATGTCCCTTGACAAATTTTAAGAATTCTCTCCCTTCACAAGTGCAGGACCATGGGTTTCCCGAAAGACGAACCATCATTTGCGAAGAGCGTATTCTTTTAACAAGAAACTTACGTATATCTTCATTCAGAACGGAAATATTATTGTGTCTTAGGTCTAGATAGACAAGTTTTTCAGGTAATTCCTCGATGAATGTCAGTTTATTGTTGTCCAAGAAGAGACGTGCCACATTTGCAAAGCCTGGGTGGGAAATGTTCGGCAGCATTTTGAGTTCATTATCGTTAAAAAATAGAGTTGTTAGGCCCACAGTCGCCAATGGTAATGGTGGAATATCCTTTAGGCCTTTGTCACTGCAGTCAATAACGAAAGCATCTGGGAGGGATTTTTCCTCACAACAAATGCATGATTCTGCACATTTTCCTGTAGATATGTTGTTAAATTCTAGGACTCTTTCGTACTCTAATGGCTCGTGGTCTCGGAGAAAGAAAGATATTGCCCCACATTTGGACTCCCAAGGATTTCCTGACAATTTCACCAATGTGACATTTTTCCGATTACTGAGAAACTCAATAACATCATCATCGAGGGATGATAATAGATTATTTCTTAAGTCCATGTAGGTGATGTTGTTGGGGATCAGCTGTAAAGGAATTTCCATTAAAGAATTATTGATCATGAATAAATATTGTATTGAGGCATGACCCTTCGAAAAAGATGGATTTGGTAGCGTTTTAATTTCATTATTTCCGAGATATAATGTGGCATTATTTTGAATTGGGTGTGGCAGCTCCGGGTAAAAGGTTAAATTCTTATTTTCACAGTTTATCAAAAAGCGTTTTGAGCTTTGCAGTGTGCAACAAAAGCATCTATAAGGACATGAAGCATTTAAATGATCATATAAAATTTGGTCATATTCAGCAGAATAATAAGAAATATTTTTATGAAGGTATTCCAGTGCCTTTAAAATTTCATTTCCGGGATACCGTTTAATTATATTATCTTCATTGGCAAAATAGTATGAATAGATTTTCTGGAACTGTTCCTTAATATTAAATTTTTCATTAATATCAATCATATTTTCAAATATAGAGTTAAATTTGGATCCAAGTATTCGAATAATGTTTGATTTTCTTTTAAAGAAGAACATTAGATTCACTTCGTCGCAACTAGGCCTCCATTTGTTACCGTATTGGTAGAAAAAGGGGACTTTACCGAGGTAGTGGATAACGTCTGTACTAAGAGTATGCAAATTATTGAATCGAACATCCAGATATTCCAAATCGAGAGGCAAATAACTTATATTGAGAGTGGTTAGTTTATTGTATGACACGTCGAGTACATTTACTTTACTATACCCTGGCAAGGATATGTGTGGCAGCTGGGTCAGATTGTTGCTTTGAAGTATTAGGGCCGTGCTTCCATTGATTGGAATTGGTAAAGGCTCAAGTAAATAGTTCCTTGAGCAATTTATTGAAAATTTATAAGAGCTGCGCTCATATTGGCACTGGCACGTTGGCGGGCACGGTATGTAATTTATGCCTGTAGTAAAGTTACACAACTCTTCTCCTTGGTAGCATAAAAAAGCGGTTACATTTGTAAACGATATATATCCAAGACGATCAAATTCAATTATCTTTAATTTTGCGTATCGGTGCAAGTGTTTCATATTTTCTAATCCATCTATTTTTACTAATTTTAAATAACACAAAGATTTTGGCAACGACTCGGAACTGAAAGTGTTTTAATATTAAAGAAAAAATCAAAATAAGACTCTTGTTTTTACTTACTGAAAAAAATTAAAATCGTCTAAATCGACATAATTGAACATCAAATCTTCCAAAAGTGGTAAATGATTAAAGTTTTCGGCGGTTAGGCCATCGATTTTTAAAGAATCAAACTCTAGTTTCTTTAATTTCGACTTTCCTTCAAAGAAATGCTCCCCAATGCGAAGAGTTGGTTTATGATTACTATGTACAGAAAATATGTTAAGTTCCGTTATGTTCAAGGTGCTTCGAATATAACTATTTATAATCAACGAGTCCATGTGGGTATTTAATACTAATTTGATGGCCAGCTTTTCCGGGCCATGTATATGATGAACATTCTCTTCCTGTATATTTAAGGAAGGAGAATTTATTATAAAGGCTCTAGCTTTATAAATACCAAGACTTCTAAGATAAAATATTCCAGGGCAAAATCTTGCATCAAGCGCACTTTGTAGTCCCGTTACAGTTAATTTATAAATTTCGATATCGTTTTTCCATGATATTTTTTGAATATTCCACTGACTAAAGAATTTGTTATTCCAATTCAAATTTGTAACTAAGAATTCGTTTTTAATTTTATAATCTGTGGTAGTCACTATATTTTTCAACACTTTGCACGTCCTGTTTAAAGACCTATTATCACAAGGACCACCACAATATAGTTCACAGTAATCTCTTCTCACGTTGAACGGAAAAATTTGAAAAGGGATGCCCGAAAGGATATTTATTGAAAAGACCAATGAATTGATTATGAAAACTTTGTTCAACATTGTCGCGTCCCCACTATGGTTGAATTCCAAATGATTGTAAAATTAATCTTTCGGTTTCTCTGTAGCTTCGAAGTGCAATATTTTCCCAAGGGCAATACCACAAAAACGAATTTTATTACAAATAAATATATATTTCAAAAACGTACAATATAATTTATATCGTTTATAAAATTATTTTTTTTTAATGTCTACTTAGCACTATTTATCTGGTAGAGCTAAAATTATATTATTTTTAGTTTAGTTGAGTTGAACAATTTTATAAATATATAAAAAATATTTTCTGTACAATCTAATAAAACAATGTGTATTACTATTCCCAAAGGAACAATAAGGAACATGGAACAATAAAAACAAATGCCTAGGGGCTAGGCTTATAAAATAGTTGTTTGCACATACTCTACTACTCGTTCATTTCATATGTGTTTATATTGTACACATGTATGCATTTTCGTATTCTTAGACTTTTCAATATTTTCTAGTGTTGATTTGATTTCTTATAACGAATTTTTCTAAGCGACGTCTTTAACAAGGAAACGCAATTTGAGACTAACATGCAAGAGTTATACTTATAATTCGTTTTTCTTAAAACTGTGTTCGATTTGGGTTTGGATCGATTTGGGCATATGTCGAACTACAATAACTAAGGAGTAGAGGACGAAAGTTTCTAGTCCTTCTACTAGGAACGTTAAAATTTAAGCGTGTTAGTAAATGGTGATCGTCTACATTACCATTAATAAGATTAAATAGAAACATGACACCCAGCATCGTTCTACGATTTGTTAATGATTGTAAGTTGAATAATAAAAGCACTATCTACTATAATAGGAGGGAAGGTGAAGACTTGCATCCCAATTAAGTGCGAAAATATGGAAGTTTTTTTGTACAGATACTATGTGTTCTCGGTGTACTTCGTATTTAGGACTCCAGACACACGATCCATACTCAAGAATTGGACGGACCAATGATGTGTATAAAGTTTTAGTAATTTAAGGGTCCTTGAATTCTTTTGACCGACTTATAATAAAACCAAGCACACCCATAGCTTTATTAACCAAGGTGGATATATGGTCGATAAATTTAAGTTTCAAATCTAATAGGACTCCCAGATCGTTAACCTGAGTTAAACTTTCTAAGGCGTTTCCATAGAGAAAGTACGTAGCCTGGTGAGGGCTAAATCGAAATGACATGAGTTTACATTTCGATCCATTAAGCATTAGGTTATTTGCAAAACACCACTTTTGAAATTTATCCATATCGGATTGAAGTCTAGATTGGGCGCTAGTGAATCTATACTGACGACAAAGCTTAACATCATCAGCGTACATAAGTACTAGTGAGTCAGTTAAGACAAGGGGCAAGTCGTTAATAAATAGTGTAAAAAGTAACGGTCCAAGATGGCTTCCTTGGGGCACCCCAGATGTGAAGCGGACTAAACGCGAGGTAACATCTTTAAAGAAGACGCGTTGGGTTCTTCCTGATAAGTAACTCGAAATCCAGGTAAGGAGATCAGTTGGGAATCCCAAAAGACTGAGTTTACTTATAAGAAGCGAATGGTTAACAGAGTCAAATGATTTTAATGACGTCTGTCTGTAAGCCATTCCGGAACCCATCGGTGTTGGTGGAGCGGCGATTCATAAAGCCATGTTGGCACGGGGATATTATTTTTATACCATACATAATACATTAAAATTTAAAATAAAAAATTTCATATAATTATATTCTGTTTTTTGTATAAAAATAATTATGTGCTTAAAGTAATTCTTTAATAATTTTAAAGCGTATTTACTTCATCTTAAATTTTATTGTGAACTAAAGCTTAAAAAATTATGATTCAAATTTTCCGCTATTCATTCAGCTGGTTCACTGGTTCAAAAATCAATCACATCCAGGGGTGCAAAATGAGTCCTGGAACATGATGATAGTTCCATTTCCTTTTAAGGGATGAAAAATACCTAAAGTGTCGTAAACCTTAGCTTTTATTTTATTACCTTGATATGGCGCACAAATTTAAAATATTTATGTAGACGAATATGCAGAACTATTGTTTAATTTAAATATAGTGCACATTGTTTATAACCTTTGTTCTTGTATTTCATGTAGCACCTGCCTTCTCAGCTTCTTGTGAGGCATTGAGTAGATGAGCTTGTTCCAGAAATTGGGGCTATCCCTGGCCAGGTAGGTATTTAGCACCATATATGCCTTCAGTTCGCTGTCTAGGTCATCAAAGTTCTCCACATCCGGGTAGAGGACAATGATCAGTCGCTTGCAGCGATCCCTTTCCGAGGCGTGAAGGGCCAATCGGAATTCGAGGCGACCCCAGGTGGACTTCAGAAAGTTGTTTGTCATGAGGATAATAATGCGCCTGGAGTCCTTTACAGATCTGTTAATGCACTCTGGAATCGACTCACCCACCAGCCAGTCTCGGAGATAGAAACACAACCTAAACTTATGGCTTCTGTTTTCCAGACGCTCCACAAACTCCTCAACGAGGCTTTCGTCCTTGTGGGTAAAGGACAGGAAGGCATCGAATTTTTTTCCCAAATCGAGCTCCTGCCGAGCAGCCATACTAAGGCAAATTTCGTGTTCATAGAACCAAATTAAAATGGGCTGTCTAAAGATGACCAATAGGTTGATACCCAAAACAAGCATCATGAAGGAGGCCGTTAAAGATGCATAATAAATAATGGCCGATGGACAAATGTCACTCTCGTCTACTTCAATCAGGGTATATCCGGATTCCTCGCAAATCATCTCGGCAGAATCGATAATATTCTGGCCATGTCCCTTGACAAATTTTAAGAATTCTCTCCCTTCACAAGTGCAGGACCATGGGTTTCCCGAAAGACGAACCATCATTTGCGAAGAGCGTATTCTTTTAACAAGAAACTTACGTATATCTTCATTCAGAACGGAAATATTATTGTGTCTTAGGTCTAGATAGACAAGTTTTTCAGGTAATTCCTCGATGAATGTCAGTTTATTGTTGTCCAAGAAGAGACGTGCCACATTTGCAAAGCCTGGGTGGGAAATGTTCGGCAGCATTTTGAGTTCATTATCGTTAAAAAATAGAGTTGTTAGGCCCACAGTCGCCAATGGTAATGATGGAATATCCTTTAGGCCTCTGTCACTGCAGTCAATAACGAAAGCATCTGGGAGGGATTTTTCCTCACAACAAATGCATGATTCTGGACATTTTCCTGTAGAGATGTTGTTAAATTCTAGGACTCTTTCGTACTCTAATGGCTCGTGGTCTCGAAGAAAGAAAGATATTGCCCCACATTTGGACTCCCAAGGATTTCCTGACAATTTCACCAATGTGACATTTTTCCGATTACTGAGAAACTCAACAACATCATCATCGAGGGATGATAATAGATTATTTCTTAAGTCCATGTAGGTGATGTTGTTGGGGATCAGCTGTAAAGGAATTTCCATTAAAGAATTATTGATCATGAATAAATATTGTATTGAGGCATGACCCTTCGAAAAAGATGGATTTGGTAGCGTTTTAATTTCATTATTTCCGAGATATAATGTGGCATTATTTTGAATTGGGTGTGGCAGCTCCGGGTAAAAGGTTAAATTCTTATTTTCACAGTTTATCAAAAAGCGTTTTGAGCTTTGCAGTGTGCAACAAAAGCATCTATAAGGACATGAAGCATTTAAATGATCATATAAAATTTGGTCATATTCAGCAGAATAATAAGAAATATTTTTATGAAGGTATTCCAGTGCCTTTAAAATTTCATTTCCGGGATACCGTTTAATTATATTATCTTCATTGGCAAAATAGTATGAATAGATTTTCTGGAACTGTTCCTTAATATTAAATTTTTCATTAATATCAATCATATTTTCAAATATAGAGTTAAATTTGGATCCAAGTATTCGAATAATGTTTGATTTTCTTTTAAAGAAGTACATTAGATTCACTTCGTCGCAACTAGGCCTCCATTTGTTACCGTATTGGTAGAAAAAGGGGACTTTACCGAGGTAGTGGATAACGTCTGTACTAAGAGTATGCAAATTATTGAATCGAACATCCAGATATTCCAAATCGAGAGGCAAATAACTTATATTGAGAGTGGTTAGTTTATTGTATGACACGTCGAGTACATTTACTTTACTATACCCTGGCAAGGATATGTGTGGCAGCTGGGTCAGATTGTTGCTTTGAAGTATTAGGGCCGTGCTTCCATTGATTGGAATTGGTAAAGGCGGTACCTCTAGTAAATAGTTCCTTGAGCAATTTATTGAAAATTTATAAGACCTTCGGTCATAAAGGCACAAACACGTCGGGGGGCACGGTATGTAATTTATGCCAATCGTAAAATAACAGAAATCGTCGATATGGAAGCATATAAAAGCAGTAAGATTTTTAAACGGTATAAATGCACGACTATTAAATTCAATTATCTTCAATTTTCTATAACGGTCAAAGTGCTTCAAATTTACAAATCCATTTATTTCTATAAATTTTAGATGACACAAAGTGGTTTGCAAAGCCTCAGAACTGAAAAATGTTTAATATTTATGACATAATTACAATTATATTAACCACTCTTACCGAAAAAAATTAAAATGGTCTAAATCGACATAATCGAAAACCAAATCTTCCAAAAGTGGTAAATCATTAAAGTTTTCGGCGGTTAGGCCTTTGACTTTTAATGAAAAAAACTCCAGCTTCTTCAACTTCGACTTTCCTTCAAATAAATTCGGTCCAATAAAAAGAGTCAGCTTATAATGAATATAACCAGAATGTATTTTAAGTTGTGTAAGGTTGTTCATAGTTCTTCGTATATAGTTGTATATAATAAACGAGTCCATGGGAATATTTGAAAAAAATTGTATAATCAGCATTTCTGGTCCATTCACATTATGAACTTTAATTTCTGTTATTTTTAAGGATGGAGAATATAATTCAAACAGTTCAGCTTCATAAATGCCCAGATTTTTTAAATAAAATAATCCGGGACAAAATCGGGTATCGTGCGCACTTCGTAGTCCTATCACATATAATTGATTTAATTCAATATTCATTTTCGAAGAAATATTTTTAATATTCCATTGATTAAAGGCTTGTGTTATCCATTCGAATTTCATAAACATACGCTCAATTTCAATTTTGTATTCTGAGGTAGTTATTATATTTTTTAAAATGTTGCACGTTTTATTTAAAGACATATTATCACAAGGACCTCCACAAAATAATTCACAGTAATCTTCTCGCACAATGGTTGAAAAAAGCTCTTGACTAGATGAATGGACAAGGCTGTTTGTTACGAAAACCATGAAAACTATTGTAAATACTCCCTTTAACATTTTTGCGTCCGCAATCTATCTGATTTGTATTAAAAATAATTGGAATATTTATATTCTTGTTGTATATATATGAACTTCCCCTGATAAATGGTGCAGTTTCCAAAAGAGCAAGGCATAAAAAATTATTCCCTTGTGGATCGTTTACGGAAATATAATAATTATATAATATATACATTTTTTTTAAACATGAGTTAGGCTGAAACATTTTAATTTAATTAATTTCAAAGAATTCAATTCAAAATACTTTGCCACTCTTTCCCTTTTTGTTTTTTTATTAAATTTTTCTTGGCTCTTACACCTCCCTCCATTAGAAATATTTTTTAGATTGCACAGGCCGATAGCAAAAAATCTCTTTGCATAGTTTCACCTGCTCCATAACCGATAACAAAAAATCTCTATGCATAATATCACCTGCTCCATAACTTTTAGGCTCCCCTGAACCAAAGTCCAGATGAAACATAGATGGGTTCCATAATATTCCATAATTATTCCAAATCCAAAATAAATTGATCAAATTTTACTATATATTGACTTATGTAGGCCATGTAATTGCTATGACTATCATTGTTTTTAGTATACATAGTTTTTCAAATGTTTGTATACTAATTTAAATTAAAAATCTCATCTGGTAGTAAGCATATCTTTGGAATACTCATCCAAAGTTCAAATCTCCCATTTTATAAACATATTTTTGTGCTTACATGATTTTTCCCCAAAAATTTTTCGATCGAAATATTTTTTTCTTAGTGAAATCAGTTGAGCATACCATGTTTTAATTTTGAAATTAAGGAAAATCCATAATTTTATAAAATGTGTTATAATTAGTTAAACAATATTCTTTTCAATTATATTGGAGTTTTTTATCCCATATTTTTAAAAAGTCAAGGCTATATTCATGTTTAAAACAAATCAGGTTCAGCTGGTTCAGTAAAGCTTTAAAGATTTTTTTCTCAGCCATGATTCCAGTAAGAAAAAAAATGCAAACATTTAAAAAATGATGTATAACAAAAACAATGATGGTCAACACCATTAGATGGCCTACATAATTCAATATATAGTAAAATTTCTTAGGTGTACCGCGGAAACTGTGGGTGATGGAACCTATATTTTTACTGGACTTTGGTTCTAAAGGAAATGAAGCACTTGAAATTTTTCGTGGAGGGAAGAAAATTGGAAATTTTTGGCCTGTGTTATTTAAAGATCCGCACATATAAATATTTCTCAGCAAATAAGTGTAAATATATACATTTCAATACAAGACACACATTAAATATTTTTATGCCCCGAGATATTATATCGTTTCCGCTTATACAGAGTAAAAAGAGCTTTTGTTGAATTTTTCTTACTTTCATGTCTAATCCCACTTCTCCCTCAAAAAAACCAAACCACACCTCGACTGTCAGAGCTTCGTTGGCCATGGCCACATGCCGTGGCAATTGATGTCAAATTTATAACGACAAATACTCGAAAAGTTTACCACGTAGACTCAATACTTGCAACTGTGGTGGCCAGACGCGGCCCACCGCCACGCCCCTCAGCTTTTCACCGACCCTTGCTGGCTCACATTTGGAGCATCATTATTGCTTTTTGATTTTTCGGCTTTCGGTGTGAATTTGTTGAGCAACAGAGAAATGCCAGCTGGATGGGAATCTGTGCAGTTGTATGTTCGCTCCCCAGATAATTTATGGCCAACGAGGAGCCCTTTGCTGAAACAATGGCCAGGACACCGAACGCAGGACGTAGGACAAAAGGCACAGTCTGCAGTGGCGGATCCTTTTCGATGGGGCAAACATATTAATGCAATTTTATTTAAATTATCCTACATTTATGCCTCATGCTCACATTGATATATTTGCTTTTTAAGCACCTCCGTCATCTCTTTCTGTTGGCGCGTATATCACCATATCTCATTTTTTCCGAGGAATGGAAAGCCAAGGAAACAGCAATCGGAACTGGTTCCCTTATTGTCCTTTCGTGCATTTTATATTTGGCATGTCTGGAAAGTTTGCCTTGTCTGCTTTACCATAACTCCTTAAGCGAATTTATTTATGTCCATCATACAATTTATGCCAGCTTGATAATTTTAAATGTTAATTAGACTGCATGGGCGGGAGATCCGAATCGATCCAATTATTAAAGCTATAATTTATGGCATTTAAATGTAGGTTCAACAGGAAAGATGAATTAAATACAAATTGATTAATGAACGTTAATAATTAAATTGCAGTAATGCGTAATTAATTGTCAATGAGATACAATTAAGACCTAATCGGATAGGGAAACGGATGCTAGTAGTTGTAGAGTTTTTTGAAAATATTTTAAATTTGATCTGATATGAACATGGGTTAAATGAGTGAAACACTGTTTGAGAACAAACACTTGTGTCAGGTAACAATCAATAAATGAGCGATTATTCATTAGACATGTTCATGGGAGTTCCATACAATTTAGCGACAAGTCACAGCAATTACGAGTGATGTGAGTTGAAAATTCTTAATTTCATTTGGAAACACCTTCAACATTACCTTGACGCTCCATTATCAATGGATGACTTCTGGCCCGTGAGCGTTCGCAGGAGGGAGAGCTTTGCAATTACGACTAAGGAATAGGAAATTCCCGTCGAGCCGTCAAAATCGGAAATGGCAAAGTGGCAAAGCGCAAAGCGGAAATGGCAGGCACAACACAACGCAACCCAACAGAAAAATGTAAATTTCCACGAAAAGGAAATTATAAAAATATTTGCTGGTGTCCCACCTGGCCCACACTTTCCCCTCTCCGCGGCCACTATTCCGCTCAACCAGGAGAGCTACCTGAAAAATAGCAAAGGAATTTTTGCACGTGGATCGTCCTTGTTATTGGAGTGGCTGTTATTGTTGTTGTTGTTGTTAGCCGTCTGAAGTCCACTTCAAGCGACGTTCCCGCACTTTGGGGGCGAAGGTCCCACAACTTCAAGTGCTCCATCGTCTGGCGGAAAGTTTTTACTTATTTTATTCGGATTGGTTTTTTTAGCCACTATATAACAAATAACAAGTAGCTTTATATATAGCCCAGATAAAAATGGCTGAGTGTATGTGGGTAAATTTATGCACCGGCAAGTGAAAGGTTCATATTTTAGCCATTGCCAGGGTACGAGCGATTTCAACTTTAATTATTTTTACAGGTGCAATTTATTTACATGAATTTCAATCTCCGCACCGGGGTATAAATTACCATAAACATCTCCTATATGGATGTACGGCTATACGTATATGGTTTTTAACATTTTTTTCTGCTTACCGGGGCTTTTTCCATGATGAATATTTAATGCACAGGAATGGGAGGAAATCAGTAGCAAATGGTGCCCTGAGAGGGGCAGAGAGACAGGGGGAAGAGGTAACTCGAAATGTCAGAAACAGCGAAAAAGCAAAAAGAGCAGTACAAACAAAGGCTTGTGTTCCGGACTTACTGTTTCGAGGCCTTTTTCCGAAATCATAAATGCACAAACACACTTGGCAGTGCCCTCGTGTGTGTCAGTCTATTCGATTGTGTATGTGTGTGAGTGCGTGGATGCACAGGTGAAAAGTCAGAGAAAGTCAAATTAATTCCACTTAATTTGTTTTAACCACAAAAGCCAAAGAATCGAATGCTAAATGGATGTCAATTCGGCGCATGCAGTTGTACCTAAGAGGATATTGGCTATAGATATTTCCGGAGTGAATTCTAATATTTTGATTCAATAAAATAAAAATAGAAGTTTATTATTTTTTGATAATTTAATATATTATTACTAATCTCTAGTTTGTATTTAAAACAAATTAATGAAATCCTGGCTGATCATTTACTGGTTTATTAGCTTGCTTCAGTGGTCAAAGTTACTCTTAAGCGCTTAACATACTTCCCCAACATGGTTTACTAACATTTCTCTTTCACAGATTCTCTCTTAGCTTGTAAAAAATCCATGTTAAATGTACATTTATGTTAGCATCTGCAAAATGTTAACTAGCGGCTCCATTTTGGGAAAAACCTCCCCTCTAAACAATGGTATTTTCGCCCCTGTGAAAAGTTCTTACTGCGGAAACTTCCAAGCTCCAGATAAAAGCTTTTTTATTTTGGCTTAGCTTTTTGTTGGACCACCCCTACATAAGCCATTCGGGTTTTTCTTAGTTTAGAAACTCTATATCTTGGCTCCTATTGGCTGTAGCCTGATTATAAAAGACGTGGACGTGTCCAATTGAAGCTCAGTTCGTTTTCAGCCCGGTCAAAAGAATGCTGTTCTCGGAATGTGGGTACCAAGACTTCAATTTTCAACAAAGGTGATACGCTTTTATAAAACTGAAATAAATGTATTTAATAAAATTGTAAAAGTTTTTTAAAGGTTTTTTATTCTTGTTAGGATACTTAAAAATTTTCGAAGCAAATTCTTAACAAGACAATTATATAATATTAATTAATATTACTAAATGTTTAGTTTATTCAAAAATAATATTGTCTAAAAATAAACAGATACGTTTTAGTATTGTCAATAGCACAGGCAAAAAATCACTTGCAGGTTCAGCTCGATCACTTAAGCTTTACAGATTTTGTAGATAGCCATGATTTTTTAAAAATATGAGATTAAAACCCCCCATTTAATTGAAAAAAAAAATTGAAACATAATACGATCTACTAATATCAAAAAGGAAAAAAAAATCTTCTATAGAAAAATATTTTGGGAAAAATTAAAAAGCACAAAAATAAATGTATAAAATAAGGGAATTCAACTTTGGGTGAACATTTTAAAAATATGGTAACTGCTAGACGCCATTATTTTATTTGAGTATACATATTTGGTATACATACATCCATTAAAAAAAATTCATATATTAAAAACAATGATGGTCAACCCCATTAAACAGCCTACATATGGTAAAATTGTATCATTCTTTCTTATTAGGTATATTGCGGAAACTGTGGGTGATGGAACCTATGTTTGTTTTGGAATTTGGTTCAGGGCTCCCCCTACAGGTTATGGAGCAGTTGAAATTATGCATGGAAGAAAAAAAAATTTTGAAATTTTTCGGCCTGTGTAATTGACTAGTGATTTTATTAAATATATTTATTTACTGCTTGGTCGCTACCAGATCGTGATCCTAGGATGGTCCTTTACATGTGCTTCTCGTATAGCTATTGTGCAACTACTTATTTTATATGTCACACAGCTTTTCGCCTGGGCATTTTTCTGTGGACTTCAACTATTACCGCCTCCTCCTCATTACTTCATTCGTTGTACCTCCGTTTTGATTAGTATTTCGTCGCTTCCTTTCTGCGCAATTTCCAAATTGCCACCTGATAAGCTCATGCACATATAATTGATGTTGTGTGTAGCTTAAATCCATTGGTGATCACCTTCGTTGCACTTCAATGATGATGACTAGATCTCTCAACTATTGCATCATTGAATTCTGGTTCTCTGTTTGACTCACACTTTTCATCAGCTTCATGTGGTCGGTGTTTTCCACCGTCTACTTTTCGCAATTATGTAAAGTACACGTACACTTGTGTGGCGACTTACTGACAGATTGATAGCAAATTTTGACAAACGAGAGGTAGTGCTAAAAAAGCATATTCGAATTTATGTTTGGCATGGTATTTTGTAAGTGTGACCATTACTAAATGTCCTATATGTCCCAATCCCACATATACATGTATAGTTAAAAGTAAATTGTATTTGTCAAGGACAGTCAATAATTATTATTGTTATGCTAAATATTTTCAAAATCAGACAATAATTATGATGTATTGATTTATGTTTTTTTCGCTCAGACAATAATTATTATTCCTGATTATCATTTTTTTGCTCAAGTGTCGATGAAGTGTCGAAGTCAAGTGTTGAAGTCGATATACCCTTGCAGTTGAGTGGCAGTCCGCTAGGTGGCGACACGCATCTTATATTATTAGATATATATCGGATCGTATATAGTCGGCCGATCCTTATGAAATGTTGCATATCGGATTAGTTTTCCCATCCATAGAAAATCCCATCCTTCTAACTTTAAAAACAACGAATTATGGCATTCCCGATCTATCAGTTATATGGCAGCTATAGGATATAGTCGGCCGATCCTTATGAAATTTGGCATGTCGAATTATTTTACTCAAAGAGGAGGCCATAGAAAGTCCCATCCTTCTATCTTAAAAAACAAAACTAAGTTATGCCATTTCCGATCAATCAGTTATATGGCAGCTATAGGATATAGTTGACCGATCCCGGCCGTTCCGACTTATATACTGCCTGCAAAGGAAAGAAGGGTGTGTGCAAAGACAATAGCTTTATAAATGAGAGAATAGTTTGCGTAGAAACAGACAGACGGACAGACGGACCTGCTTATATCAACTCTGGAGGTGATCCTGATCAAGAATATATATACTTTATAGGTTCGGAGATGTCTCCTTCACTGCGTTGCACACTTTTGACCAAAACTATAATACCCTCTGCAAGAGTATAAAAATTACAATAACAATAAACCTATACTAATAATTGTCGGTATTATAAGACTACTAATTGTCGGAATTCAAGAATGATGACAGAAAAAAGTGGCGATAACATATTCCAAAAAATGATTCTGATCAAAAAGATGCTAAGTTAGCTTGTTTTTTTCATTTATTTCGAATATTAAAGAAATACGTTACATAACATGATTTCTTTGAATCGATGTCATTTGTTATACAGTAATCATTATTTTGTTTAAAAATGAAGGTACATGATTTTTAAAGACAAATTCCTTATTTACCGTAGACCTTATCAGTAAATTCCCCGAGAGTCAAACAGCAGCTTTAATTTTTGGCAGAGCGAACGAGTCGTCTAAGAGCCATCATTTATTACACCCCTTTATTATGCCCAACTTATGTCATTGAGGGGGTGTATCCCTTGAATGAATCTCGGCGGTTTTTAGCTTCTCTCACAAACTCCAATTACGACCTAATTAACAGCGCCTAATTACATCCGGTCCCCACCCCGCCATACCAATTTCTCTCCTGGCCCAGAGCCACCCAACCTATAACCTTAAATGAATTTCTCTCGTGCAGTTCACAGAGGCCAGAGGCGAAATTAAATGCTACTCGAATTTTCGCTCTAAATTTTTATTTTCGCCAATTTAGCGGAATCAAGAGTAGTACGAGGAACTACTTGAGGCTTGAAATAATTTATCGGAGATGCAATTGAAAATGCAGCAAGCGTGTCGAGGTCGAAAAATGCCAGCCGTCGAAGCGCTTTGAACTTGTGGCAATAAATTCTTCGTTTTTGGCCAAAGCCATAAAAAAGAAATTGAAAGAAGTGCAAATCTAATGAAGAGCCAGGGCTCGAGCCAGTGCCTACAAATTGTATTTTATTTTAGCAAGCACTCAAAAATTGTTTTTTTTTGTGGCTTTATGTTCATTGATAAATTAGTCACGTAGAGGAGCAGGCCGTCGGAAAGAAGGATAGTCCTTGTAGTCAAGGAAGTCAAAAAGTTGACTGCACACATCTCTAAACGTTAACTTAACAGAGAGCAATAAACTAAGACCCAAAACTAAATGGACTAATTCCGGGTTTTAACTTATTCACTCTTTTCCGTTTTCATTACCATCTTCAGTCGGCAAACAAGTTGTCGGGCCATCGGACTATCCATGACTGACTGGCTAACAAGCCGTTTAACGCCCACTCAGATGCTCAGACACTCAGATACTGAGAAACTCGGCTGCTTTCCTTCTGTCTTTGGTCCTTCGCTGTAAGCGCCCCTAAGCATATGCTACAAATAATTTGTTATTCAATACGAAACACGAAAAAGTACACAAAGCGGCAAACGAGCTTCAACAATTCAACACACACTGGACATTTAGTAAATTGGCTAACAACTTTTTGTTCAGCTTCGTTTTCTTTGCTGTTGTCCATATTGTTGTTGTTACGTGATTGCCCGACAAAGAGTGTGTGTATATTTGTGTGTGTTTTTGCGGTTAGTCGGCATGTTGTCCTATGTAGTGTGCCATATGCTTGACCACAGGCACACAAAAAAAGGACACGGCAAAAGGACAGCTCAACAGACGGCCAAAAATGTTTAACGAGACCGACGATTTCAGGAATTTTTTAACTAGATAAAGGTGTGAATATAAAAAAGGGATTTCACGGTCAATCATTTATGAAATTATTTTAATAGAAGGTCGAATTTGAGGTTTAGTTTGTTAATAATTAAAATTGCATTTCATAAATAACAGTAACATGTTTTGTAAATATTTATTCCATTAAGCAAATTAAGTATGCTACCAAGTCATTGCTTTGTTTGGCATACAAATCATAAATGATTTTGTATGCATTTTTAAAAGAAACACCTCTTGTATCTTTTGATTTCACCATAATCTTCTTCTATACTTTTGCAAAAATAACTAAAAAACATAGTACCAATCAACTGACTCTCGTCAAGTCAAAGTTCAGGGATGCCAAGCCAGTGCAGTGGGTTTTACAATGCCACTTATGGTTATGCCTTATATCTCCCCCCTCCGAGTGCTTGGCTTAGTTATCCCCTTGCATTTCGGTTGTTTACGGTATGACCACTTGAGCTGCTTTTATTTTATTGAAGATTTGTATCAAAATGTCAACAGGAGGAGGACTGCGAAGAAAAGGAACAGTACCAGCAACAAGGACACGAAGAACTGAAGAAAAATGCAGAAGTTGCTCTTTTGATGTGGGTTGTGTCTCAAGTTCTATTCCCATTCCTTCGGTCTTGTTTTTTGTTTGTGTTTTCCTAGCATTTGAGCAAATAAAATGTTTGCTTAAAAAATTGCAGGCATGCATTGCCAGTTCCCTTGTCCCCTTAGTTCTTTTTTTATGCTTCTTATTTTTCTTCCAGCTTATGGAGAAAATGTTGAAATGCTCATTTTAAGCGAGTTTGCCATTTTCCTTTTTCTTCGGGTAGGAATTTTCGGGTAGTGAGGAATTTACTGCAGTCACGACTCCAGCCTGACACAAATACATTTAAAAATGTGCTAACATATGTACGCAGCCTGCCAGGAGCTCACATATTTCTTCCTTTAGCTGTTGCGTTGACAGACCCTCTGAAGCTGGCATCTTATCAGCCATCCTGCGTCCTGTATCCTGCAAGTAGGGGTGAGCGTCTAACGACAGTTGGCAGTTAAGTTTTGGATAATGGCAAGCTGGGGTCCGGGGATAAGGGATTCTACGAGGGAGTTCGAGAAGTTCTTTTGAAGGGGATTGAGAGAGTTAGAAGCTGAGAGTGCGGTGCATGGAGATAATCTTCTAAGCATTATACGGACAACTTTGATTTCATATTTGAGGGTTATTTGGGATAAATAAACTCAAAGGGCGGACTATTAAAATATTTTGTGAATTTTAAAACTATTGTATTGAGCTATCGTTGTTTTATTCATTTTTTAATAAACATGTGAAAGGTGAAAGAAATACTTCCAGATGAACTTAATCCAATACACAAAGCAAACAAACACCGTGTAACAAAAAACACGCTGCCACAGACACGGTTCTTCAGGTTGAGTTGAGTTTCATCTTAATCCCCTGTCCCCTCACATGTGAAATATTTAATATACTTTCTGCTTGTTCTACGATTCCAAGTCCAATGAGCATCTCGACACCATCAACATCACATCATCACATCATCACAAACACAAATTCAATTACTCAAGTGGAGCAACATTTGCGAAAAGGAACGTGTTTTGCGACTGACATTAATGCGATTCCGGCAACTGTCAATCATATTTGTATTTCCAAAGCAATGGCCCAAAAATACCATCCGGCTCTTGTTTTTCTGGCACTTTATTTTTTATTCACCGGCTCTTTGATGGGCCGTCCGCAGCTTAATTTGCAATTTAATCGATTGCATCATGGGAAAATCTACAAAGTGACGTATAGCAAATATTTTCGCAAACCCATGAGCTAAAATTCGTTTGAAATGTGATAGGTTATTTTAAAAATTAAGGGAATAAATTTAAGGAAAGACCAGTGAGGACGCATAGTAAGATAAGCCTTGAAATATTTATTTTGAAAGGATACGTAGAAAAAAACTTTCCGCTCGTACAAAAAAAAACTGTTTCAAACTCGAGTGCCAATACGTCACACATAAATAACCCTCGTGACACACTCATTAGCACCACCACTCCCCTGTATGGTTCCTGGACCCATTTACTGGTGTCGTGGTGTGGAAATAAATACAAACAGAATCGCTTTCAACATATTCCGAAATGAAATCGAATGTCGGGCGTTTGTCGGACAGATTAAAAATACAATTTACGGCAAATCAATTGCGGCTAACATGGCAACAGCAAGGACAACCATGGCCGGGAGAAAAGCAATACAAAAAAAAAAACAAAAAAGGAGAAAATTAAAATGGCCACCGCAGTTGAAGCAAAAAATGAAAAACAAACAAAAGAAAGGACCCCGAGTGCCGGAAAATCGAAAAATGAAAGCCCTCGGAAAGAAAGAAAGAACGACGACAACAACAAGGCCGGCAAAAGCAACAGCTGTTGGCATAAATTTGTATAAATAATAAACAATTTACGAGTATAACTCTTGGACCTGCACCGGCTATGCTTCCAGCTCGACTTTCTGCTGCTCTTCCAGCTCCACGCCCTGTTGTATTCCTATGGTCTGCTCATCTGAATCCTCCGGCCACATTGGTTTTTGGCTCTCCTGATTCGAAACCTTCGGACGGCGCAGTTGCATCTGAAAGGCTCGAATTGCCTGAAACCGTTGCACCCGAGTCAACTGACTAAAGAATACGGCTCCCATCACATAGCTCCTGATATCCTGAATATGATCGATAACTGGACCGGCGCACAAAGGAATGGGCATACCCTCCAAGATGCCCCCCATTGTGTCCTTCATTTTGAGAGGGCAGACAACCTCGGCCACAATACACATGGTAATAAGAGCGGCCAAAATTGTAATGAACAATAGAAGACCATACTCGCACCACTCAGACTGCCGGCAAATCATACTCGCCGTCTTGAAAGCCATTCGCTCGTAGCCGCACCAGCCGATCAACATGATTAGCTCGGTAATGAAAACCGTAGCCAGAATTTCTACGAAGGCGAATAGCCTTGGCGAGGACATCTTGTACCGCTTTGGTATCACGTCTCCGTCCCACAATAGAAAAAGGATGGCCAGCAGGAAAAGATATGCGCCCAGAGAGGGTGCCGGGGAGCATTGATCATTTGGCTGGGTCACAAAAAAGGATATCCCCATAATCTGCAGCACTCCAGTTACCGCAATCGTTGTCTGACTCACCATATTTGGACTATTAATTTTTATTATTCTTTCTTTTTCAGGTAAACAAAATTTGGCTTGATAGTTTTTTCTAAAAATAAATGAATGAAATTGAAATGCTCGCTATGAATTATTTGAAGTGTGACTGATAGATAGATATATATACTGTCATTTGAACAAACCGTTGAATCAAATCGAATCGAAAAGGCAAGTAAAGCCATCTGGGGATTTTTTTCACCTGCCTTGGGCTTGGAGTGAAATATTTTTAGTGGCGTTGTGGGGATTTCAGGTCAAGCTCTCTTGGCTTTTAAACACGTCATAAGCTTTCTATCTGCCTGACCGGCTCAGTATGGCTTTAACATTTATTGCATACTTTCGAGGGCCATGGCCTGTAAAACACATTCTGAAGTGGTGTAGGTGAAAGGCGTCCTTAAGCTAAATTTTGAATACCCTCTCCGAAGAATATGTGGGGTCATTCTTATGTTCCTTTGAAAACTTTAGTTGAGCCCCAGAAATTTTACCTCATTTACCTTTTCTGTTATAGATACCATGTATCCAATTTTTAAAAGTAACCTTCGGGCTGAACCCTTTGGTTTTCCATTCCATTCATACCTTATTTTCGACCTGAGTCACCTAACCACACCTGAGTCCACACTAATTTCACTTTACCACAACGGATTTGCTTTAGTTTGCCAAGGCCTAGAAATGTTTTTTAGATAAATCAAGCAATTATATATTCATATCTTCATTTTCCAGTATCTGACGATATATTATATCTGACGATAACTTTAAATAAATTATAATAGGAGTTCTCTAATAATATTTTCCATCAAGTTAGCATCACGTCTCATTTTAAGTTGAGTATCTACTAAATGGCTTATTTTAATTAAAAGTTTTCAATATTGTTTTCGATTGAAAAAATAAATTGAAAAATATGAAAGTTTTGGAATATTTCTACACCAAAATGTTATAGTTTAATTGTCAATATTAAAGGGTATCCACTAGTGACCTCCAAATAATTAAGAATATTATAGAGCCGGCTTGGCTTCTTTGGAATTTATATTGGGCACTTCTCTGGCATCTTTCTGGTTTCACTTTGTGTGATTTTCACTGGCCTCATAAATTATTTGTGGGCAGCAATAACAAAAATAAAAACACAAGTTTTAGTGCAAAATTTGTGGCATGCAGCCACTCAATGTGCAATCAAACAATTTCATGAGATTCCCAAGGACCATCTGACTTTTAAGTGTTACAAATTTGTGAAGCAGTCGGCCTCTTTAAATTATCATAACTTTGGGCCTATCCCGAGGGAATGGGACTCGAACAAACATTGACCGAAAAGTCAATGACAAAACTTTTTTTGCGCAGCAATAAAAATCAACATTATTATGTTAATTGGTTGGGCGGAGGACTTGCTTGCCCTTTGGCATTTCTCAGTTGGGTCAAGATTTTAATCACTAAATTAGTTTACAAAATGTTAAAGAATATTTCGTGGTTTTTTTTTCAACACGATGCCTTAGGTCAGGTACAGGAACAATCAGGCTGCGAAAGCGCCTAAAAGCATATGGCCTTTATATTCTTTAGAGTGTTAGAGACGGGAAGGTACGTAACGGTCTCCTTTGTTAACTGTGTAAACTTTTCCTCCAGTGGAATATTTATCCAGTGGAATATTTCCTTTTTTCTACCTTCTTTCTGTGGCAACCAGAAATAATAAGCAAACATTATTTATTTTAAAGGAAGCTGCAAAGCCGTTGCATAACCCGGGGCGTTTCAAAGTGGAAACAATGCCGGGAAACCGGCAAGGAACTTGCCTTGTCATGGTCGCGGGCAGAACGTCAAAGTAATTAAACAAAAGTAATTAAGATTAGCGGACTTGAAGTAGCTCAGAGTCATCAGTAAGTATCCCACCTGCCCTGCCGCCTCTTTTGTGGCCATTATCATTATCATTGTGCAAAAGGGGCGTGCCGCCAGCCCGAAAAAGGTAAGGTTAATGTTAAGCGTAACAATATGAAAAGCTTCCTGACAACTTTGACGTCATTATAGACAGGGCATCTTTCAAGCATGAGCTCTTTACACTTTGGTCGTTATGGAGTGTCCTAAGTAGAACCCTGACCCAACCGCCTCCAGGGTATTTAGCAAATTATTATTGTTATGAAAAGTTCGGCCGAACAGGGCTAATGATCTTTAAAGATTAGTTTCAAACAACAACAGCACTACGCAGCTCATACTTCAAAATGGACTCGGGCAATCAGCAGGGGTCACGACCCCCGAGAAACAATCATCATCAAGTACTAAACTCAATCGACAGCTGACTTGCCATATTTCTCTCTTCAACTTTGAACCCCCTGCTCGGCGTGCTTCATTAACTTCCATACACGCACCCTTACACTCATCGTTCCGTATCAATCGAATACAATCGTTCAATGGCTTAACTCCCCGGCTATCGGCTATCATCAACTAAAAAGAAAATCCCATTGACTCTGATTCGGATTTGGATGGACCGTTCACCAAAACTTTTGGCTAACAACTTTTGCAGATATTTGACCGCTTAAATTATATTTCCCGCTGCCAAAGGTTACAGTTAAGCGTTGATAGCCAACAGACCACGAACCAACGAGATTTATTAGCATTCAAAGAGGCATTTTAGCCTGCCGCTTACCTCCAGTGTTTGGGGGCTATTTTTCACCAGGCCAACTTTTGTTTTGATTAAATGAAGCTTAACGAGCGACCGCACAAGCCACAAATAACTACACTCTTAAAAAGCGAGAGAAACTTTATAAACTTTTATATTTCATTTAACCAAATATTATCCCCATTTTCTTAAGTGTACGATCTGGTACGTGTTACCCACAGAAGGGTCTTAACCGAGCTTGAGGTGCTGCCAACTTAACTAATGAGCTGATTTACAGCCCAACACGTCCAGGACAAAGGCCAAGGAGTGCAGTTTGCCGAAAGGTGAATAGAAGGAGGCCTGATTCGAGAATATTGGGGGGGCGGGGTCGTATGACAAATGCGGCTTTCTGTTATTTATGGTGACCGCAGGACAAGATGTTATACGTGGGGTCATTAGGCCTATAGGCGTTCTCTTCAAACCGAACAATAGTAATTTGTACGTCCCATTGGTACGATTCAGGTTTAGTAGATAAAATTATAATTTTTAAATGAAACCAAAATTCAAAATATTAAAATAAAAGAGTTTTAGAATCTCAGATACACCAACTTCTTGCCATATTTTTTTTCTTGCGATTATCCCTCATTAGAGTTCGCTATATATATTCGCTTTCGCAGCAATCAAGACGTGGGAGGACAAAGGCAATCCCAGGACCCACGACCTGAGCCCAGCTGACAAATTGTAATTGTGTGACAAACAAGCGGAAATCGGCTTAAACCTGCCTCCATTCTGAAAGGAAATCCGCAGAGCGTTGACGCTGCTAAGCTTGAGGCCAAGACTTCCTTTATTGAGTTATTAGCCAGGCCGCGTGGCAGATGCTTTTAGGCCATGTGGCAAGTCAATTTGTCAGTCTAAAGGAAATTTTCTTCGAGGGCGCTTAGTCATGATTGGTAATAAAGGGCGGACATTTTTTTGGCACCATCTTCGCCAAAAAACAAAATTTACATTTGGGGGCAATGACAGAACACATTTCACGCTAGTTTATTTTATTTTTGTATTCAACGGTTGTCTGACTTCCTGTTAACAGGAATCCTTCCAGCATTTTCCACACATTTTATTTTTAATGGCATGCATTTTTTTTGTTGGTTTCGCTTGAATCACTTCGCGAGAAGCTTTCAATAAATTTGATCATAAAATGCAAATATGAGAGTAACTCGTTGCATTAAATACTCTTCAAATTTATTACATCACTGTTGCTGATAAATTAAAGGGCATTGAATCACTCGACTATGATACAATTTTAAAAATATCGGACAAAGAAATTTATGTATTAATATTCGCTTGTAAATAGTTGCAAAAATAATACAACCCTCATAAAGGACATGCAGTGTCAAAGTAAAAAGTGGGAAACTTGCTAGGTGCTAAATGGCACTTATGCGTAACATTGCGTAAGTGCAGCTGTCAGATAACGTGGCTGCTGGTGGGGTCAAATGGCAGGGGTTGAGAGATGGGGACCCTGCCAGAGTGCATGCCAGCTTGAGTGTGAAAATTGCTGGAAAAATGAATGCATGCTTACTGGGAGCAAGTTTTGATTTCTCAACTTGCTGTAGGGCAATAGAAATGTGACGTCAACCAGTGGCTTACTCAACCCTAACCATACGTGATGTTATTAAATTTGTTGCCCCTTTAACAGAACAAGTATTCGATTCCCGCCCCAAATCTTAATTTATTACTCTATTTACTTTGCCTTCTTAAACTTGAATATCTGTAGTATAAATCTTTACAGACAGGACGAGAAAAACTTTCGAAATAGTATTCCCCAAACTATTTTACCTCATTTGGACCACTCCTTAGCCCGTAGACTATAGTGAAAAGAATACTTAACCAAAGTCGCAGACAAAGTGCAAAAGAAAAATGTATACATACATATCTTTACGGGAAAACAGGAACGAAACTTTCCATTTTCAATTTGCTGCAGACTTTGGCTAAGTACCTGGGAAACATTTTTTGGTTTCCATTTTTTTTTGCCTTCGTCGGAATGGGGGCTCTGTCTACTTTAAGTCGCATTGAACTGAAAGAATAACATTGACCAGCAAACAATCAGCAGTCAAAAATTTCATTGTTACGGCAGCAGCGAGGAAAATACGGAAACAAGTGAGAAAAAATAAACCAAAAAAGTTTTGGGCAAGGCGTGAAAAACACAAAAAACTTTACAAAGCATCCAACAAAGTGTTGTAATGGCGAGCCAGGGGAACCCCCGCCCACAGCTTGACTTTTGACCCAACGAAGCGAATGTGTTGCAACGACCTTTGTGGCCTTCCCCGCCTCTTTGAACCCCTCAACTATGGCCGTCTTGTTTTGGTCACATGCTGGCGCAACAGTCGGCCACGCCCACTCCCCCAAGCCCAGGACCTCTGGGAATGCCCCAATCTCGCACAATGAACTTTTCAAGGCACGTTACACGTATTTTCTGGGTGTGTGTGTGAGTGTATCTGAGTGCGTGGATGAGTCAGGCAGTCATCTTGTCTGCCGGCTAGTCTTGTCAGTTTTAATGTTTCTGGCATTGAGCGATGCCTGTGATTTGAAAGAGTTCATTAAGCTTGTTTCGTATGGCCAACGGGGAAGGGAGAGGGATGTGCACTTTTGTTTTGTTACTTCGTTTGGCAAAAAGTTTTTAGGCAGCTTGTTGCTGTCCGCTGTTGTTTGGAATTTGTTATTGAAGCCGCCAATGATGAAAGCTAATTAGGCAGTTTCCACTGAAAGCTGGGAGCAGCGATAGAAGTTTAGGGTTTATTTCTCGGATTTAAAGTTTATTTATTTCCCTTTGAAACCTGCCATTTAGGAGCCTTTATGTCATAGTTCATTATATATATTAAATATAATTAAATTTATACAAAAAAAGTACCATATCCAATAACCCATATATCTGTACCATAACCAAATGTAATATACTAATTTTTTTATAGTTATGAGCCCAAATAAGAGAAAAAGTTTCAATAATTTTATCTTCAACAAATAAACTTCCTTGCCATTGACTCTTTTTTTTGTGGAAACTCAGTCAGCAATAAATATAATTATCACCCTCAATTAGTTGCCTCTTCGTCAGCAAAAATCGCATAAGCAAAGCATTGCGTGCAAATTGAATATCTCAAATTAATTGAGTTTTTTCAACCAAAACAATCTCCCACATGAAGACTTCAAATAGAATGCAAATAAATTTAATTAACTTGTCTAATTAAAAGCCCGCCTCTAATATGCAATATGCAGCAAACAAAATTTTCATTCACAGCAAGGGACAAAAATGTGTTTTGATTTTTATTTATAATTTTATTTAATTCAATTACAATTAAAATGCGGCCCACTAGGCGGATACTCAACCTAGGGTCTCGCCATCGAACTAGATGCCAACCATTCGGTTTGATAGCGAACTGTGGATGCAACACGAACATTATTGGAGTGTGGGCTTGGGAGGCTCTGTTAACATTTTTGTCGCGTGTTTTGCGGTCTGTTGTCGTGGTTGCGGTTGCACGCAAACTACGAGCCCCTCTACGGCCAGAGCAGTAGCAACAACTACCAATAGACAGAATCTCCCGTCCTTTGGTTGGCTCCGACCGACGGACGGCTTCGGCTCACACCGTCAGCCATCGGTTTCCGTCGGCCTGTTATCATTCGTACACCGTGGCGTATACGTAACAGCATTTTTCATTCGTTGAATTTTCTTTACTTTTCCCCATTGTCTGTGTTGTTATTGTATCCGGGGCAGAAAACCGGAGCCGGAGTCGATGCCGTAGTTGTAGCCGGACCCGGGCTTCTGACAAGCGATGCGAGTGCTCGGCAAATCAGTTTCGCTGCGGATTCTGTGCGAAACGGACGCGTTTTGTCATCCTATGAAATCAGTACATAATTAAATGATCTCGAGTAGCGTAATTTCGTGTGCAAGTGACTGAAGGCGATTTGAAATTCTTTGCCAAATGATCTGTGTGTAGATTTCGATATTTTTACTGTTTATTGTGAGAGTGTTATGAAAAAGACTCATACCAAAAGGTGAGCAAGTGAGTCACATTTCTAACCAAACAGGATCATTTTTAGAGAAAGTTAAACACATACTTTAAAAATGAGATAATCAAAAGTGAGAATTCTTTGGGAAATATTTTGTATTTTGTTTTTTTACATATTTTTTTCGTTCTTCTATCTTAAATAAAGATTTTCATTCTTAAATAACTTTATTTTAACTTTCAACAAGAAAATATAAAAACTTGAAGTTCTACAAGTAGATTTTCAATAACTAGTCATAGACTAAAAATTTAGCTTTTTTTCAAATAATATAAAATTTAAAATACGTTTTCCAAATTAAAATTCTCAGCTTTTTTAAATGTTTTGAACCTTAATTTGGCTAAACGCCACTTCAGAATTGCAGACACATATGCTCACTTGTGAAGCACTCGAAAAGAGTAAACAATTAACTGTTAACTCTGCTAATGCAAATTTCATGCCAACGAAAAGTAAACAACTACTGAGACTAACTGCAGAGTCCTCGAAGCCACAAAAACCTGCCGGCACTCACACAAATGCACTTCAATCACTGAAAAATGCCGAAACAAACTTATAAGCGAATAAATGAATGCACCAGAGTTCACTTTGGGACAACTAACAAAAAATCAACTCAAGAGGTATAGGGGAAAGAATCGGCAAAGAACTGAATTTCGTTGATGCCACTGCAACGCTACGCAGAACAGGCAAACACAACCGAAAACAGCAAGGCAAATATAAACAAAGAATTTAGCTTAAAAATACATTAACCCACTGAAGCCATAGAGAGCGGGGCAGGAACAGCTTCCAACTGCTTCAAACTTGCATACGTAATGGGTGTGTGAGAGAAACTGACAGCATGTGGCTACAGTAAAAGCTTTAAGGATATAACCTTAGCGGAATATAGGAACCTTAAGGAATTTTTGATAAAGTTAAAAAACTTTACAAAAAAAGTATTCGCTATTCTAAATAGAAAACTTTACAGTTATTGTTCATTAAAATTTTATTTTTTGTTAAGATAATTTCTTGAAATGCCTAGATTCTTTTCATGTATTAAAATGATTTAAAACTAATAAATTTTTTCTTCTAAGTGCTTTGTTAACGTCTTATTGTAATACGATCGGTGAAAAAAACAAATTTTGTAGTTTTCATTATTGTCGTAAAGTGTCGAAATTAAGTTTAAATTTTATTCCAATTTTGTCTTATGTTGTCAGGCTTAGATTGTGTCTTCGTTATTGTGAAGTAAAAACCTTCAATCTAGGTTCGTTATACTATGATTTTACCGTGGGATTCGATTGATTTTTATTGGAGCATCAATGCAGATCAATGGCACTGGCATGTGGAGCCACAGAATCACGTAAGGGAACAACACAGGGAGGGATTGGGAAAAACTCCGAGATGTCAGCTGTTTTGGAACTTTTTGCCGCCAACTCTTATCGCTTCTTTATTTATCTTTATATCTTTCTATCCATTTAATATTCTTTTTGTCGTTTATTTTTTTAAGTTTGTTTGTTTGGATTTGTTTTTTGCGTTTGCCTTCCCAACTTTACAAATGTTGTAGAGAAAAAACAAAAAATTTTGTTATTGATGATGATGGGAAGTATTTCTATATTTGATTTAAAAAAATTTGATAAAGTTAGAATTTACAGATTTTTATATTTATATTTATAATTTTTTCATTTTTTTTAGGTCAATTTATGTTTCTTGCTAATCGTATTCGTCGATTTTGTTTTAAATTTATGTTTATGTGATAGCTTTTGGTTAATTCCACGGAGGTTCAATAATCCTTTCATAATTACAAGGTAAAAGCTGTCACCATTTTTCAAAAGCAGCTTAAAACGAATTGCTTGCGGGTAGCCACCATTCCCTTTGTTACGGAGGGCAAAGGTCGAGTCTAGACTATCAAGGCCTATAATTGTGTACACAATTCCTTTTAAAAAATGTTCAGCTTAATTAGCATGACCTTAATAACGATACTTATTTTTTAAATGAGTGGCATTACCTTTATCTGATATTTAATTATTTTTTGTAGTCACATCTAAACTCGGCGCCAACTTATTTTGGGAAAGTTACCAAAAATATTGCAAGCAAAACCCAAAAAAACACTAATAGCCTCATTAAATTTTAATATTCGCACATAAAACAAAAGAAAAACACTAACATGGGGAACGAAGTTGTGCCCTCCAGCAATTTATTAATTTAATTACAAACACTTTGCCAAACTCATAAAAAAGTGCATAAAATTTGTTGGTCTACTTGTTCTCGTTTCTGATGGTAAATCTGTTTTGGTCTATGTCGAAAAAGCTTCATCATGTGTGTTGCTCGGCGATGGTGGCAAAAATTGCTTAATTTCATAAGCGAATCGTAAGGGAAAAAGTTTTGTCTCTGAGCGACTGAGTGTTTGTATAGAGGGGCGTGTCCGTATAAGTGTTTGCCAAGCTGCGTGTGGACCCCCAAAAAAGTTTAAGGCGACATGCTTAAAAGCCATAAAAAATATTTTTTTTTCTTTGAGCAGAAGTTTGGCATGAGATGTCCTGGCCAAGAAGAAATAGCGAAACAGAGTCATATACAGTTCGCTTCACAAATTTAATATATATGGGGGATATTATTATATATATTTTTTACATAATTAATTATAATTTTAGTATTTTAAATTAAATTAAAACCAGCTTATTAAGTTAACTCTAAATAAAAAGTGTAGTACTCTTATAAAGTCAACTAACCCTTTTCGTAAATAAATATTCATTAATGACTGTACAAATCATACTCCACAAAAATTTAATGTAAAAAATTACTTACTTGGCTGAAGAAAAAGTTATATAACTTCTGCAAAAATAAAGTCCTCTGAAAAAGACCAGAGGAGTATAGAAAAACTTAAGATAAACAGCAAATAAAAGAATATTCAAATTAATTGGCTTTCTGCACGTATGTGAGTGGAGTTTAAAAAAAAAAACTTAAAACGAAAATGCATTTGTAAATTATTGGGCTTTTTGTTAGACACAAAGATATAAAATATTTATCCGTTATTTTCTTTTAAGACATTTAATTTTGTCTACAGATATAGAAACTACGACCGTTTATCAACCGTCCGCCAAAGGGCTCCAAAGTTCCGGCTTCTGGGGCCAATCTTTATGACTTTTCGGGTATTTCGTTGCCCCTTCATTCCGTTTTTGCGGCCACAACTTTGCTGCAACACGTGCAGAACGCCTACACAAGAGGGGCGTGGCAGGTAGCAAGCATGCGGCTCTATGGCATAATATTTTGCCAAACTTTATTGAATTCCCCAGCAAATCTGCATGGCATCTGGGTGCATGCGTTGAAAGTTACTAGACAGCAAACAATTCGGCGGGGAAATGGAATCGCAGAATCCAGTGTATTGAAAGCAAATTTATGAACGCCAAAGTCAAATGGAAAACTGCAGAGTTACTGAACTTTTCTTTTCACTCTTATGGATGGCAGTAATTTAAGTAGAAGATTTCATCGATCTAAGCGTTTACTTTTTTTTAAACATAGGCAATAGGCTTTGGAAGAAATACTTTACTTAATATGTCTCATATTTTTACTACTAGTAGTCTTAAAGCCTTAATATCTTTTCTTAAGTCACTTCTACTTTAAATACATATCCCCAATTCGATTTTAAGCCTATAACTATTCTTAATTTGTCTTTCAGATCGTAAATAAATAAATTATAAAATATTTTACTTCTAAACGCTGCAATGGTGAAGCGAATATATAAAATAAACTTATAAAAAACCGAAAGCTTGATTTTTTTTTATTTTATATGCCATGGGGCAAGTTCTCCGATAATAGAGCCGTGTGAAAAATCCCGAATATAAGCCAACGCAAACAAAACCCGAGGCAGTTCGAAAGTCTAGAACGACTGAGCGGTGGGGAAAACTGGAATAGTAGACGAGAGGATGTACTTTGGCCAGGAGACGAGGCCATCATTGAGGCTCCTGGCAGTGGCTGAGTCAACCGCAACGGCAAGTTGATGTTGCCCCCGTCCTGGCTTCTAATTGGGGCTCTCCTCGTGCTCACGGCCACAGCGGGGGAGTCCACCAACAAGATCATCTTGCCGCAGATTCTGAACGGCGGTGGTAGCGGTGGCATTGCCTTGGGCAAGCATCCGTCCGGCTCCAAAACGGTGGTCCTGGGACCAAACCCCAGCAACGCGGCAGGGGGTGGCGGAGTTCTGGTTAGCACCGGAAACACGGTGGTCGGAAGCAATGGCGTGATTGTTTCCGGGGGCGTAGCCAATGTGCCGACCTCGAATTTAAACAGTAAGTATCTCGAATGCATATCTAAAAACCTCACTTAAAATTACACTGTCGATAGAGGCCAAAATAATTGATTGAATTCGTTTAAAAAATATTACAATCTTTAACTTCAAAAGATATTTTATTTTTATATATATTATATTTTTGATATATTATTTTCCCACATATCTGTCTCTTTGCGTACAATTTCGTAGACCAGTACGGTGGCACTTTATCATATCACTATTTGCCTTTTGGCAGCTTTCTGACTTCCGCTGCCTGATGCCATCAATAACCCGGCGATATCTCAGAGGATCCCATCGCCCTAACAGCCAATCATATTTGCACAGACAAATCGAGGGGAAACCGGGAGACAATATATATAGACAGTTGGGTAGGAGGCAAAGGAGAAATGGCCAAAATTGTGCCTCGGGGCATACGCGCTACACGGCTTTATGCCAAAAATTGAAAGCCAGCTAAAGCAGTAGCTGCACAGATATATTTGTACACTTGAAAACAGATATTAAACAGTTTATTTTAAATTTATCCTGAAATCAAAATCGGAAATTGTAAGATAATTTAAATTATATTTCGATTTGTCATTTAAAAACAAATTTTGAAAGAAGAATATTATTAAGTTACGATCTCATTGCAGTAAAGGCTGCGAACCTTTTTTTCTCAATAAAATCTTTCTTAATGTACCCATATATCAGTGTGGCGGATAAAAAGGAATTCTGGAAACGGTGCTGGAGCCCCGGGGTTAACACGCCCAACCCCTGCACCCTTCTGCAATCCGCCACTCAACTCCCGCAAATGCCGGCTGTCATTGTTCTCAGGTGCAGCCGGAGCAGAAACAAAAACAACACTACCGATAGCAATAACGTCGCTTAACTGTGCACAAAATTCATTCAGGTTGCACCATTGCAGGTTGCAACAGGCGACATCAACCGCATCATCCTCATAGCCGCCCGCCACGCCCCATCCATAAACCTCCATCCATCCCGCAGACCCCTCAGTTCCATGGCGTCAACTGCCGATGGCCAATATCATAGCCAAGCGTGCTTTATGCATTGGGAGCTGTGAATTTATTCATGAGCTGAGATCCTTAAATACGTCAGCAAAAATGGTACATCAACTTCAATAGAGTGCCGAGGACTTAGTTGGGAGACTATTACATAAATTTTCATGCATGCTTGTATAGCTGAGCCATAGAAAATTTTATTAATTTATATTTAAAAACAAATGAACTCAGGTATACTTATTGCTGATAAGAAGGGGTAGCTTTTACGTAAAATAATTTATACACAAAAAGTATTGTAATACATTCCTACCGGCCAATATCTGACTTAAAATCTGACATATCTCAAATATTTCTTTGTCTTTTTGTTTATTGTCATTTTTAGGGCGTGGCCGTGTGGGGTTATAGGCAATGGTTGGTGCCCCATCGCAATATTTTTATGCAGAGGCGCACTCTGGCGCGAAATTTGCAGCTGGATAAAATCCCATGATTATGCAGAGAATTTCCCCCGCTGCGTAAACGTTGCGCGCTTGACTTGCAACAAGAGGCAATAGTGTTTGCATGTACTTTTTGTCACATTTTCTCACTATATTCTCACCGCGAGAAAAATTATGAATGTTGATTTTTAGAATGAAAAAAGATAACTTATTATTCCATAACACTGTTCTAATATTTTACAGAAAAATTTCATTTTTTTTTTTTAAAAATACACTTTACAGGAATAATTAAGTCAGACAGAAATAGAAGTGTTATTTTAGCAGACTCCTGCTGTTATTGTTCCGTAATTAGTATGGCTTGGACAAAATGCTGGCCATGACGGCGCATTATTTGCATGGCCTCAAGGACTCATTGAAACGGCCAAATTCTATTGACTTGTGCACATTTCAATCTGAATATTGTGTGCCGTGGTGAGTGTTTGAGCGTCATATTACAAACATCCATACATTCATGGCTGGCAGGCACTCGGACATCATAAATAGCAAATTAAGCTTTATCAAAAACGCGTATTTGGGCCCAGCCATACATTTTAATTAAAATGGGGGCTTCTCCGCCTTCGTTTAAAATTCAATACTGAAAATAGAAATCTTAAATTTAAAAATGACGGTTTTTGATTTTTAAATGATTTACTATGAAATCTTTCTCTGTTTTACCAAATATTTTCTGACATAATCACTTGAATATTGATACTCCAATCTAAATTGCATTGCATAAGCAAATTCTTCGACCATTCCCATAAGCCGCATCATGACTGCATTCAAATGAAGTTATTTGCTATGCATAATTGTTGCCTTTTTAGGAATGCGATTAAATAATTGCAACTCAAACAGTTTAATTGAATTGCCGTTGCATTTTCGTTAGGCTATCCAGTCTCAAAGCAAACAAAAATTGAATTTATATATTAAATATTTGCCTGACTCAACCAAATTAGCAGCTAAATGATTGAAGCTAAGTCTCCTTCTCTTCCATTGACGCCAAATGAAGTGTCAATATTTGAGTGTATATTAAAGAAAATGTATTTAGGAGTCTGGTAGTCAAATTTAAATGAATTTTCCCATTGTATGGTCATTAAAAGTTTAATGAACGACTCGGCAGCTGCAGTTGCACGAGTCAACGAATGAAAATTTCCTCATCGAATGACGAAAAAAAGTTTTTAACTTGTTGATGTTTCAGGCAAATATTGGACTGAGAGGAAGAAGGGGAAGCAGTCGGTGGTGTGTGTGTTCGAAGAACATGTGTTTAATTATATTGGTACACATTTATTGTTGTTTGTTTTTCCTCGCGGGGATTGCCAGGCGGAACGGAAACAGCAGAAGCAATAATGAGTCAATGCAAAAATCAATGAAATAATTATTTTGCTCCCCCGAAATCAATTTTTTGATTCTCAACCCACCTTGCGCTTAACGTTGGCTGATTTCGAAACATTTTTACAATTAATTTTGTGCGCATAATTGATTTTTATGGTTTATTTGATTATGCAAATTCGTGCCTGGCATATTGACATAGAAACACTAAGTCAAATATGAATAAAATTGAATAAATATTTCAAAAACTTCATTTAAATAAATTAAGTTCAATCCATATTTAAATTATTCAATGTTTTGCAGCTGTTGTCGAAGAACCCGAATTTACTGAGTACATCGAAAATGTAACCGTACCTGCTGGACGTAATGTTAAATTGGGCTGCTCCGTTAAGAATCTGGGCTCATATAAGGTGAGAGCATGATACTTTTCATCTATAAAATGTCTGTAGAAAATATCCTGTCACAAGTCCATTAAAACCCGCAGTGGAGTTGCCTTTCGGGGATTCGGAAAAGTGCTGACGTCGTCTCGCTAAGTTTTTATGCATCATTAGCAGTTCCCTTTCGGTGCCAGAAAGAAATCCAAACAGAGCCAGGAAAATGGGAAATGGGAAAGTAAAGAAAACGTGAAATGATTTATTAATTAAGCAGCTCGTAATGGGTGCTAATGATTTGATTACTTGGCATGAAAACTGTGTTCAAAAAGATAAGGCTAGAAATGCATAGTCAATGAGCTTGCAATACGATAACGGGTGAAGCCAACGGGACAAGTAAACCAATTAATTTAGCTTCGAATGCAAGTCAATACTTTGAAAGCCGTCTTTATTCGCATCGCCAGCGATGATGACGGGGCCAGTCATCCAATTGGAGAAGGCCTTAAACAGATCATTAGCATGAGTAGCGGAACTCTATTCCCAGCACAAGTAGCTAACACCGTCGACCTGGTTAGTGTGCGAGCCACCGAAAAGTCCTCAGGATGTAGGAAATAGAATCAAATTGAGGTGTAAATGAGAGCAACAAGAAACCCAATCCCTAATCCCGAACGTGAACTGCATGCAGTAAATGGAAAACCTCTTTAGAGATCTCCTAGTCAAAGGCAAAAAAACGAGAAAGCGACTCGGTTAAGCTTTAGTCGGATGGCATGTTTAAGTAGCTGGGCGTTTGTAAGTAACGCTACCCGTTACATATATTGGCTTCATGTAATTCATAGCTATCACCAAAGGCACACACACTAGCAGGACTCACTCTCGTCCTTTCCCAGTTTCAACATTCAGGAACTTGTAACCGGTTGCGTTTATTTTTATATGCGACACTATGATGCAATTTACTCGCTTCCGCTTTTCCTCCCTCTCTCTCTTTCTTTTCCCATGTCTTCCTTTTTCTTTCCCGGCATGCTACTGCAACCATGTCTTTTTTTTGCCCTCCATCCTATATTTTGACTCCTGATGCTGAGCTGTGAAATTGCGGGGTTTTCCATACACTACGTGTGTGTGACTGCGTGTGTGTGCACTATAGTATGGCAAGAGAAAAATGCCGTTAGGATGTTATTAAAAAGTTGAGGTTTTTTTAAGTACCATTAGTAACAAGATAGCATTCCAGCTACATGTAAAGCAAGTCAAATTAGGAAGTGTTTTCATACAATTTATTTTTACATGTCAATGTATTATTAAGTACATTTCTGTTTATTTAATATAAAAACTATATTTTCATATTTAAATTTAATATTAAGTTAAACATGATGAACTATGTTAAAATATTAATATGAAGAGCATCTAGCACTGATGAGTTATATTCTACCACTTTCTAAGCAGCATATATGTATATGCTGTATGGTTAGTGATTCTACGTAACGGTCTCAAAGGGGGAAAAAACAAATAAGTTTACTTTTTAATGATGGTAATCTGTTTGCTTAAACCTACTTAAAAGTAAAAGATTTTGGTCATTAAAATTGTTTATTGAATATGTGAAAAGACTTAAACCTAGACATGTAAGTGCTATTTGGTCCAACCATTAAATAACATAAGGTTTTTAATATCTAAAAATTAATTATCTCCTATCTTTTCCTTGCGATTAGGTTGCCTGGATGCACTTTGAGCAGTCCGCTATCTTGACGGTTCACAATCACGTGATCACGCGCAATCCGCGCATCAGTGTCACACACGACAAGCACGACAGGCACAGGACCTGGTACCTGCACATAAACAATGTACATGAGGAGGACAGGGGTCGCTACATGTGCCAGATCAATACGGTGACGGCCAAAACGCAGTTTGGTTATCTCAACGTAGTGGGTGAGTGGCCAAAGCTACCTCTTGTTGGGGGGAATCTAATCATAGTAGCGCTCTTGGGGGATTCGCGGGATTCGTTTGTGGCAGGAGCCAACGAAAATCCTGTGCAAATAAGCGGCGAATTAAAAAATAATTTATGTGCCTTTAAGCTGAGTGCAAACATGGCCAGGAAAAACAAAGAGCCGGGCACAGGAGAAAGCCAGCACAAGAGCCGAGAGTCCAGAACAAAATCAAGGACTAAGGACGAGGGCCAGAGATGCGAATGGAGCACAGTTCAGTGAATCCTTTGCCCATGCAAAATTATTTTCCCTGCCTGGGCAAACAACAAACAAAAAATTATTAAAAATGCATGCGATATTTGTTCAAAAGGGACTGAATACGCGTGATTTTAATTTAAAAAATTTACAGGAAAACAATTTCCAGGGTTTGAAAAATCAAACCCGAAAATAAAAATTTTTGCAATTCTAATAATTTAATTTTGAATAAAAAGCTGGCTGAATGGAAAACGTATCGTGGGTAATTGTGTTAATGTAAAAAAGAAACACCTTGCTCTGGACTAAAAAATTTAAAAAACACGTATGTAGATTAAAAAAAGGAAGAAAAGGACATGTCCATATTAGGTATGGCCAATAAAATGGTCTTCTATTTGAACGAATAATGATGAATGCGAAAATAATTGTCGGCCAACAGTGGAGGCTCATATTAAAATCAATTTCCTGTCGCTGAGCCGAAAAACTAGAGTGCGGTATTTGGTGTTTGGTGGAAAAATATTTGTCATGCATAAATGCGGTGGCAGAGTTCAATTTGAAATGGGTATTGACTTCACCAGTTTAAGCGGATTACCGCCAAGCAACAATTTAGCGAACATTGTAGATAAACCATTATTATTTTGTTTTCCCCTCTCGATTTCCGGCAGTTCCCCCCAATATCGACGACTCGTTGAGCTCAAGCGATGTGATTGTCCGGGAAGGTGCCAACATTTCGCTCAGGTGTCGGGCCAGTGGCAGTCCCAGACCCATTATCAAATGGAAACGCGATGATAACTCCCGCATTGCCATCAATAAGAATCACATAGGTAAGTGCTGCACTATGGGAGAGGAACTGCATCAATCATTTAACGTCGTCATTCTTCTCTTCCTTGCAGTGAACGAGTGGGAGGGCGACACCCTGGAGATCACCCGCATCTCTCGATTGGACATGGGCGCCTATCTGTGCATTGCCTCCAATGGTGTCCCCCCCACGGTTTCCAAGCGCATCAAAGTCAGCGTAGACTGTGAGTACCAAAGATAGAAGTCATTGCCTCATATCCCTTCAAAAAAAAAGTGATGGAGTGACGAATTCTGAATTCAGCACTATGGTTCCCATAGCTCGGTTGACTATTCGATAACGTGTCCACAAAAGTTGACCAAAATCTAAATACAAACAGAGCTTCAATTTATTTTTTGGTAACGTGTGCACTAGACATTTTTTTTGCTTGTCAAGTTTTTTCGCGTTCTTTTTTAAAATACATTGCGATTTTTTCCCACTCATATTTCCATTTGGCAGTTGCGGATTAAATTCGAACATCCAGGAAATGCTTTTTAGGAGCGATTGAAAGGAGTTTACAGTGGAATATAAACACTATTTTGGTTTTGAGCGATGCTTGACCTTTAAAAGATGTTTTTCATCTCGGAGCATCTTTTATAAATCTCTTTAAGAAATATAGTCTTTCCGGAAAAATCTTTTTTAAATGCCTTAAAGATATAGGAGCCCATGGTTACGGCCTTTGAAATTGCAAACTCACTTGTAGCTGCTGCAGTTTGTGGCTTATGCGGAAACGAACAGCTGCACAAAAAAACAAAATACAAGGAAAAGAATGATGGAATCAAATCAGTGCGTTTGCTGCGGTGCACTTTTTTTAAGATTTATTACAGGCGACAGACACATCACATGCGCTGTCAAGTGCTGTCATGCTGGGAGCCAAGGCCTGGGTGGCATGTGGGCGTGGTCGGGTTCGCGGTCATGGTAGTCACAGAAATTTGCTCGTATGCTGTCACTTAAAAATGCCGCAAGCATAAATCTATTTTTGTTTCGTGCACGACATTCGCCGCTGTAACCAAACAAACCTCGAACGCTCGAATGGCTACTCCACTCCCATTCTCCCATCAGTAAACCAAACTTGGCTGACCAGGTCCAGTTGCCGTTAACAGTTGGTAGTTGGCAGTTGCTAACCCCTGACCAGCAAAAAGTACAATACAAATTGTACTTGCGCCAGGGAGTCACACAAAAAAATTGGGAAAACGCAAACAGAAATGTCGAAAATACCTTGATTGCTTCAAATGTCCTCCACAAAAAAGAAATTGGCTGGTGTTTGTACATGGGTTGATCCTTTGGAAAGAATGGATTTTTTCAAATGAATATCTGTGGAATGATGCCTTGTATTTGTTACCGTTTAAATAAAAATATTAATTTCATTGCCATAGAATTTTTATTTAAAGGGACAACTTCTAAAGTTGCAATAATTGCATTCTCTATTGTCTTTTCAATTGCTTTGAATCTCCTTAAACGACCAAAACCCTTTTCAATCCATTGATAGCCAATACAATTGGTCGAAGGAGAGTATGCCATTCCCAAGCTACATATATACGTTTAGCCGACAATCAAGTCAATCCCTACATTGCCATTTCATCTCACACTAAGTCCGCAAATATTTTCCCAAGATTGTCCGCCGGCAGTGCAATCAATGGTTCTCAACTGCTCAACAATAGTGCCACTTGAACGGTAATCTTCTTGGCCATCTCCCTACCCCTTGACACGGCTTCATTAACGGCTAATTTTCGAGTTGTTTACACTCCCGAGCAACACACCTTTTTTCCAGCAAATTTTCTATAGAACGGAAACGGTCGGAAAGAAAAGAATGTCACTCAATGTCCAGGCAGTATCCTTCCGTGCCCGCCATACCAGGCTAAATTATTGTTGACTCAACGCGAGTCCTTGTGGCACTTAGCAGCTTTTCTCCTTTGCCGACATTCGCCAATATTGTCGCCACTCAATTGTAATTTAAATCAGTGCCGAAAGGAGTGGAAGAAGCTGTTATCCCGGACAAATGTTTGTCGTACCGGCCCCCGGTCCTACAACTTAAGTCCTAGTCGATTCGGTTCTCCTTTTTTCGTTGTGGGCAATTAAAATGAATGAAAAGAAAGCAAACGACAACGACTTCAAGGTGATTTCCTCGGGACTTTCGCTTAAGCTCTGCGCAAAAGTTGTCTGGGGAAAAATCAACAAAAATTATATCAATATAGAATATCTGCACTGCATACGAAATTAGCAGAAGAAATGTTACATTTTTCCTCTCCTTTAATTTTTTATTTTTTGTTTGGGTGGCATAGGTTAAGGGTCGTTTGCAGCATATGTTGCCCTTTTGCCGGCGAACTTTTACATTCCCGTGCCCGCACCCCCCCCAATCTGTTTCAGTTTCGGTTGCACAAAGGCAACAAATCAGTATGCAGTCAGAAATACATATAAGAAACCCCGCTTTCTCTATGGAACCGGAAACAGAAACTGAATTTGTTGCTTCCTGCTTGTTAGGCAACGCACGCCACAAAAATAAACGTATGCGTGTGCTTCGGTTTTTTTTATCTGTGTTTGTGTAAGAGTGTCCTTTATACGTAAAGGACATATGCAAGCTGTCACAGTTGTTTTAACAAATTGTTCGTGCTGTATCTGTGTTTCCTCATATGAGTTTCAAAAAATCTAAGAAAAGGTTTATGTATGTGTGCGCCAATCAAAATGTTATCGGTATGGGATTGGATAGTATGGAAGCAAAGAGACAGCAAATTGGAATTTCAGTTCTTTTCAGCCAGACGCCTATTTTGCCAGCTAATTGGCCAGTAGTGGACCCAACTCGTTGACAAGCGGTAATTAAGCTGCTCACTTCATCACCCTTAAGCATATTTTTGTGGGCATGGATTATCCCCCAACTTGTCATGGCTCAAGCTCATCAAACACACAAAAGAGCCAGGAAACTGGCGCTAATTTGTGTCCGAAATGATTAAAAATTCAATTGGGCCAGCCCCTTGGCCCCGTCCTTCATGGCAATTTTTTTAAGCCTTCAGCTTAATTGCCGTGGTCGACATAAATCAACAAAAGGTAATAGAGGCAGACAAATGACAAGGCAACCCGCAAAAAAAATATACACCAAGAATCCATTGTGCCCCTTAATGATGATGAGGATTCTCAGGTGCTCGGATGCTGACAATAATCACAGAATAACCATGGCGTACCGCTGGAGTGTTCATTAGTCTCACTCTCTGCGACATTTTTCCCATTTAATATCTTAATTAAAAAAGTGCGCCAAATGCGCCTGAAGAGTGAGGATTCCTTATGGTGGCAAAGGTTGGATTTCCAAAGATGTCCCCGCACATAATTACAAAGCTGCAGTCGGTGTGCAGACTGGCAGCCAACTCAAGACAGCCAGAAAGCCGAATAATGCTATTCATAAAATATTCTTGAAAAGAAAATAGTTTTTTTTCGCCTATTCTTGAGTTTTTTTGAGCCTCAAGAAGTTATCTTGACTTGCAATTTAAATGAAAATCAGTGCAAGGATAAAAAGAAAAAAAATGTCTGCTTAAATCAAAACTGAAATACGAATAAACAAAAAAGAAAAGCAATGTTCTGGCGGACCCGAAGTATATATACTCTTACAGTTATGAAGCAGCTAATATTATTAAATATATTTCGGATGGTATATAGTTGGCCGGTCCTTAGAAGAGAAGAATTTTATCAAATATGATTAGAATATTATCAAATCAATCAGCTCCAGCTGCAAGCTCCTTTAAAAATAGAAAGGTTGTGTAATTTTCGGTCGTTCAGTTTATAAAATTTGGATCTGATTAGTTTGTCCAAAACGGAATACATTGAAAGTCTTATCCTTCTAACTTTAAAAAAACTATAGTTATGGCATTTCCTATCAATCAGTTGAACGATCCTGGCCGTTCCGACTTAACTGAAAGAAACGAAGAATGTGCGAAAAATTTTAAGTCGATAGCTTTAAAACTGACAGACTAATTTGCGTAGAAACAGAAGGACATGCTTATATCCACTCAGGAGGTGATCCTGATCTTATAGGGTCGAGATGTCTCCTTCTGCAAGGGTATAAAAATAAATTGAATGAAGTTATACGAATAAAATTGAAAAAAAAAAAAAATACTAATTTCCTAACTTCAATTTAAAATAATTTTTCAGTTCCACCTATGCTGCTCATACCCCATCAATTGGTTGGCGCTCCAGAAGGTTTCAATGTCACCATCGAATGCTTTACAGAAGCACATCCCACATCTCTAAATTATTGGACACGTGGCGAGGGACCAATCATTCATGATTCGCACAAGTACAAGTAAGCTAAAGCTAATTTTTTAAATATTTTAGAGTATAGGCAGAATTGTTAACATTCTAGTCTTCAAACCTCGCAAGTTATAGAAAAATAATTTAAATCTTTTAATCAATTAAAGCATTTGCATTTAATTCCAGAGTTGAAGCTAGCGTGGGACTGCCAGCTTACAAAACTCACATGAAGTTGACCATAATTAATGTGGGCAGTGGCGATGATGGAATATACAAATGTGTTGCCAAAAACCCCAGAGGCGAGACCGACGGCATAATTCGGTTATACGGTATGTTGAAGCTGGAATCTAAACGATATTCGCATATATATATTTAGCTTACTTAAATTTTGTCTGCAGTAGAGTAAATTATCCCGTTTAAGTTCATCCAATGTCCAGTTCAATCCTAACTAATTAAGTTCTCCCTATCCTGTGGGTCCAATAAAGGACTCGAGGCATTGAAAAACTACTGCATTGGCCTTAACACAAATTGACAAATCTAAGCCATTTAGATGTAGCTCCGTGCCGGGCTGAAAGCCAAATGAAAGGCCAAAATGAAACGAGAGAGAAAAAAATCTCGGCCACATCCGTGGCCTGACTTAATTGCCTAACTAGAAGATCTCCTTTCCCCTTTCGTAAAAAAATACCCGTTTCTGGCCAGAATGAACTGACATGGAAAGGCCAAAATGGGATGGGACATGCTCGTTGAGCGGCTATAATCAAGCCAGTGAGAAATCAAGTCACGTTCCTCGACCAAGGTGTGGAATTTTTGGCCAGGCTAGTCTGGCTTTGCACTTGGCTAAGACGCCAGCGAAGTTTCCTCGGGATCCTTCAGCCTCATATGAGTCAGCGGCGAAACTTGACTTTAAAGTTGAGATGCGTATATGTATGTGGCATGCCCTGAGTTTCAAGTTAATATCACGTCTTTAGTTTAATTACGTGATGGCTTCTATGAAGGGGAAAAAATTGCTCAGTTATCGATTGGGATTGTTGTTTAAAAGCCATTCCTACACAATTTTAGGGAATATGTCTAAAAATTCGAGTGATGGCTTGCTAATTTTTATGTAGAAGTCAGATTTACTGTGGTGAGCACCTCATTTCCTGCTAGTAAATATATATTTTATAAATTATTGTAATGAGAATTAACAACAAATTATAAAAATTCATACGTTATATTGTAAAATATTTAAATAAATCGAAAAAGTAGCTGTGATTTCCCGGAATGAAAAATGCACCATTTCGACTGAAGGGTTTTTAATTATGGAGAGCGCGATTCGTGCAAAAATACATATGCATATTGACACATTATTATGAAAATACAAAATAATTAGCATTTTGCATAAGCCAGTGAGGCGGACGAAGCACAGAAAAGAGACAACTGCACAATTTATTCAGAATGAACAAAAAAAAGCTTACAGAGCGACTGAATAAAATTGCAAATAAGTAAAAATGACACTCACTGCAAAGAACCAATGAAATTAGACGTGCAGAAAATCCCAATTTGGAAAATGTAAATTTAAAAAAACAAGAATATATTTTCATTGTTGTTAGCAGAAACGAATGCCAAGTAAATGAAAACAAAACACAGGGCAGTTAAAAAACGAAATACAAGTGTCAACTGTTATATTTCACAGGCAATAATATTAAATGCTTGTGCTCAAATTAAAGTGAATAAAGTTAGGCTTGATCCCAATAGTGGATGTTATTATTTAACAACATATTTTATTTTTATTTTTTCAGTGTCTTATCCTCCCACCACAGCTTCAACGGGCATCTACTCTACGGACTCGCACTGGGGTGAGAACGGAATTAATGGCAACTATGCATACGGCGGATCCGATTCGACTCGTTCGATTTATGCACCGGACAAAAGTGAGTAGCAAGTCGTAAATCCTATATGAGTTCCATGCACTCTTTACCCCGAGCACTTTGTCACTCAACTCCTGCTCACACAAATCTTTCGGCTTCTCTTCGAATTCTTTTTCATTTCATGTCCACCATTTCATGGCCCTCCATTCAGATACGCGATACCAATCGAATTTAAACGAAATCGGTTTATCTGAACAAAAATCCTTCTTAGATAAGACCCAGAATCCACTGGTGGCCAATGGCATTGCCAACGAGGCGGATGCTAAATCCAGCGGTGGCCAGAATCCTTCGGTGGCCATTGCGTGGCTGTTGGTCACTATACCGACACTATTGTTAACAATCCGAACTGCGGTTGGTTCTAGCCCTAGATTAAGTATATGTTAGTTATCGCGAACCTAGCCTAGAGTTACATAATTTATCTATGTATGGGATTAGGTGTAAAGCTTCACAGTAATATTTGCATATAAAATATTTCTAATCGAATAGCCCCTAGAGATACCAGACCCTAAATACAATCCGCCCTTCCCCACATATATATTACAGAATATATATCTACGTATATATGAGTCACTAGGCGGTACTGAGCCTGGATTGCATATGTATGTATATCCATCAATCACAATTATCACATATTCAGGAGCTAAGCAAAACCAACCAAAGGGTAAATGTACTTTCATTTTGCTTTTAATGCAGTGCTTCATTGGTACATAATATGCCATATGATATATATAAATATTTACATACACACATCTCTATATATTCGTGCGTTTAACGCTGCCAACACCTACACTTACTAATAGAATTACAAAAACTCCTGAGTTATGCATATATACGCCTTAAGGATTGCAATGTCAAATGCAAATTAAACCAATGCAAATTAGACTTCTAAGCCCACACACATATCGATCATGAAAATTGTTTAAGTATTTTATAGCCTTTAAATGACAAAACTATATTTTTTGTAGATGTAGCAAGGTTAAGTTTAGGGGTACGTTTGTCATTTGTAACATTTTAAGTTCAAATTAGAGAAAAACTATAATGAAATGGTCAAATACGTCAGATTCAGCAACGAAACCCTCTGGTTTTAGATACATTTGAATTCTTATTAATGTTTTTCAATTCTGAACATAAAATGCTTAAGAAACATGTAACTAAAAGCTTAAAATTAATGTAAAGTGTTAAACAATTAAGCTACAGTAATGAAAATACCAAATGTGTTGCTTTAATTATAAATGGAAGTTAAAAAAAAGAATCATGTTAAATAAGGATGAATATATTGGAATGGGATGCAGAGCTATGGACACAATTAAAAAGACACTGAAAATATATATATACCACTATATACAATTATAGACGAACTACACTTATGTAACATGTATTTAAGCGTATAAAATGAGTTGTAACTGAGGCATTAAATTAAATAAAAATCACGAAATATAAAAATAAAACAAAAAGTATTTAAGGGGGCATTGCAAGGGGGTATCACCAATGCAATTGACATAAAAGTGAAATTATCAGAAAGAAACAAAAATTATGTGTTAAATGCTTAATTAGCAACCAAATTAAACAACGCCCTGGACAAACAATGCCAAACATTAATATTACAATAAATAAAAAAAGAAGAAAAACTGCGAAACACATTAATAAACAATTAACCTGGCTGCAGTTATTAATAATTTTTTTGCATTTTTGTTTGTACTTGTTTTCCCCAGCTCTGATCTAGCAAGTGGGTGGAATCGGTAAGAACGACCAATTCTCCCTGACCGCATTTTATTCGTTATGCGATTTTATTGTATCCATTTTTCATACGCATTGCAGCAACAGGAACCATAACAACGGCGGTTAAAATAAAAATACAGAAACGGAGAAAAAAAGAGTAAAATTGCGTAAAATTGCCATATTCAATTTAATTATTATGTGGACGTGTGATGTCTGGGGGTTTAACAGCTGGGATTGCGGCATGGAAGCAGCGGTGGCGTGTCACTTGAATTTCAATGACAAACGCACCAAACTTTAGCATGAATATTTCATTACAATTTTTAATCATTTAAAAGTGCAACCGGACTGCAACGGTTAATGAGCCACACCAGCGGATGTGGGGGATCATGATGAGTTCGAGGATAATTGCACCGGACCATATCGATTGCTCAATCTGATAATTTCTTTTGTTAATAGCGCATTTGACACTTTATTGTGATGCCTTTTTTCCAAGCCGAATTAAATATATTACTTCTGAAGACTTCTAATTCATTCAGTTTCAATTGCATGGTGATGGTAGAAAAGAAAGCCAAACAAATGCGGAAATTAAATCCAGGCACCCAAATACTTGATGAGGAAAAAAGTAAATGGCATTGAAGAGAGGAACAAAAACGGAATCAACTCCCAATCGCGACATAAGATGTCAATTTCATTAAGCAAAGGGACACAGCAAACGAGACTCATCTGCATAAAAGGGAAATTATATTTTCTACTTTTTTCCGTCCACTTCAATTTGCTTTTTTTCTGATTTTGTTTTCTGGAAATTGCAATCTGCTTGGACAAAGTTTTCGCCAAGAACGATGCGAAAAACGAAGTATAAATAAATTCAAGGGAAAACTGCAGAAATAAAGTATGCAAAACAATTTCCGCGATGCACGGCAAGTGGTTAGGAAAAATATTACAGAATTTATGTAAATTTGAGGCCTTCAACCAACAAAAAGAGGGCAGGATGAACTAAATTAACCCCAAAATAAATGGCCAAGAAAATAAAATTCAAATCTGTTCCAAATATTTGAGAAATTCTTAAAGAATTGGCAACAGGACTCCTTCCATTATTAATCCATTGCATTCGCTGCGGGCTCTTTTATTCATAGCCCATTGTTATAAACTTTGGCAAACTCTGGGAATTTGGCACAACATGGATGCAGCTGCGACTGCATACTTTTTTGGGCAGTTTTGTACAAATAAAAAAAATAATTTAAAGTTGGGGAAAAATGCATTCTGAATACGGAACGAGCCTAAGAACACGTAGTTTCCTTTTCTCCCAGATAATTTTGAATGGAGTGATGTTTTATAACTTTGTTTACTTTTAAAAGTAGAAGGCAATAAAATGGAAATAAAATTCAATCAAGCTTTTCCGTGTATTTAATAACATAATTCCCTCATATAAGACATATTAAATTTGTTTTAATTTGAACATTTAGGCTCCAATACATAATAGAAATCGAAGGACATAACTAAAAGAACAATAAACGGGTACCATTAGAAAAGCCACTGCAAAGCAATAAGAACAAGAAGGCAAAGCTAAGTTTAGGCGGAGGCGAAGTTGATCGCAGCGGACAGTAGTCCGCTAAAGACACTACATATAGCCGAAGAAGTAAAAACTTTTTGTGTGCCTTTAATATTGATGAGTGATATACCAAGTAAAGGGTATTGTTTTCATTAGAGGGATTTCAACCAATCATTAGCCAAAAATAGTTTGGTTTGGGAGAAATTTGCATAAATGTAAAAATTAGATAGTTTTGGTCAATTAGATTGGTGTCAGACAAAATATTTTTATATGCACAGATTCTGCTCCAAAATACGCGTCGATTGGTACCTCATCCATCCTATGGAACAATAACAATAAACGATATGCCAGGTAAGAATATTTTTAATGTAAAAATTTTTATACATATATTGCATTTATTCGTCATCAAAATTGATATCAGATATTTTGGGCGTGGCATGCGGGTTCACCGTCGTTATTTTACCTCGTCAAGAAGTTTTATTATTTGACATGCTATTATAGTTAGGTTGCATTTTTTATTATTAGATTTTATATTATTATTATAACAAAAATTTGGAAAAAGTCCTGATCTTTTATCTTTAAAAATACCAAAGTTGTGTCAGGCCGATCCTTATAAAATTTGGTGGATCGGATTATTTTGCCCCAAATGGAATCTAAATTAACTCGGTCGATAAGTCGGCCGATCCTTATGAAATTTATTTAAGTTTGCCCAAAATGGACTTTGCCATTTCCAATCAATCAATCAGTTATATGGCAGCTATAGAATATGGTCGATCGATCCCGGTCATTGCGACTTAACTGCGTGAAAAGAAAAGAAGGTGTGCAAACTTTGAAGTCGATAGAGACAGAGACAGATACAGATAATAATACCCTTCAAGGGTACAAAAATATCAAGAAGGCGAATATAAAAAATTCAAGGAGATCTGTGCCAAGGCATTCGAGTGAACGCTGTTGAAGCATTGACCAAATGACATCAACAAAATAATTAAGCCCATCATCTAGATCTAGGCCTGATATGGAGTATACATACTTTATAGAGTCGGAGATGTCTGTCACAATAATAATACCCTGCAAGGGTGTAAAAATATCAAGAAATCAGAAATAAAAAATTCAAGGAGAGCTGTGCCAAGGCATCTGAGTGAACACTGTTGGAGCATTGGCCAAATGACATCAATAAAATAGTTAAACCCAACAACAGACGAAGCGAACAAGAGGAGCGAATCACACCACAATTGTCCTTCCACCAGGCCCTCTCTGGCACACGGATAAAAAAGCAGAACTCCACTTGAGTAGCGCCGCGACAAACGAGCTTAACAGGATAAACAGGAATAAGGATGTGCATGAAGACTCACTTGAAACTGGAGATGAAGCTCCGTTCTCTGTCGGAGCTCCTCGTCTCGGTTTCATCTTGACTTTGAAGTGGAATGTCGGAATTTGAATTCAATTGCAAGAGAATCCTTGTTCCATCCTTTTTACTCGGTTTTTTTATTACGATTTTCCGGTTCGGCTTTCCTCAAGTCATTTGTCGGGCCAGAAGGCGCCTGCAATCGCCTTAGACTTGTTAGCAACGTCTTTCAGCTGTTTACTGGTCTTAGGCGTTTGAATAGAGAAGCAGGGGGCTTGCCTTAAGTTTGTTTTGCCTTTGCCTTGATCCGCTCAAGAAATCGCGGAGGGCAATCAACGAAAGGAGTGGCACAGTAGCTGGAAGGACTTTTAGATGGGTTGCCAATGATAGGACAGCAAATGCGATAGCTGGGAAAATGACCATTGGGCGGGGGCTGTGATGGCACACAAAGACCTCTGCTGTCTTGGTTTCCATTTCACGTTTTTTGATTTCTCATAATTTGAGCATGGGTCGTCGATTCCATCTCCCTAATCATTCCCCTTTGAATGTCCCGAATCGCTTGCTCAATTTTTGTGAGCTACATTTACATATTTTAATCAGAAATTGTCGATTTCCCAACGGCAATCAATTTGCTGGGTACGTTTCTGTTTCGTTCTCTGCCCAAGCCCCAGCCCCAGCCCCCACCCCAGTCCCAGTAGAAATTTAATCTTTGATTTCACTAGATCTCATTTACAATTTATTGCTGGAATTCTGTGGCTTTAGGCTTGCTTTAAACTGGAACTTATCCAAAAGTCTACTGAAGACGCCAAGGTGTCCGCGGCGGAATGATAAATGACTTCGGTGAAAATACATTTTAAAGTGGATTTCTATTAAAAGTCCTGTGGTGCCCTTCCCTCACAGAATACATAATCAATAAAGTATCAAATTACCTTTTAATATGCCACATGGCTTAATGAGCTAGTCACCCAACAGCCCAATCCCCTCACTGTCCCCAATGCCGTAAAATCGTCAGGTTAAGTGTTTTATAGCATTTTCCTGTGTACCTTTGTTAATTTTTTTTAGTGGGCTCGAATCTGTTTGTGACCTGTTAATGTGCTCAGGAAATTTCAGAGTTTTAATGCAAATTTAATACAATTAGGGCCAGGCACGGAAGCGTCCAATTTAAAGCGGAAAGCGAGGGGGCGGAACAAGGTTGGAAAACCAATAATCTGCCTCCGAAAACTTTCTTTGTGGATGCCAACAGATATGTATAATAAAGTGAGATAGCGCTAGAGGTAGAGCGAGATAGGGCGAGAAGGAAAACCTGAAAATGCAATTGGGACATAAATTTCCATTTTCGGTTTTATGCCCTCGAGTATTCGCAGTAATTTAACGCTAAGTTTTCTGCTCCGGCGGCTGCCTCCTTTTTTTGTTGCTGTGATGTGGTTCTGGTCCCAGCCTGGCCACAATAAAATAGTAAACATGAATAAGAAAATAACTCGCGGAAAAAATGAGAAAAGGAAATTTTTGCCAAGTGTCTTCGCTGTCCGTCGTCTGAGTCTACTACAGTTGACCGCCATGGCATTTTGGTTCTTGAAAAACTTTTCCCCTTCAACGTCTTTCTCGGGGATCCTCAATTTACGCTGCTGTGAGTGGTTTTTGTTTTCCTATTTATCTTGGCCTGGTTAAGAGCCTTCTCCTCATCCCTTTTTCGACGCATCCTTACTCTCTTTTTTGGCGGCAATTTAATGTCATCATAAATACAAATTCAAGTTACTGAAAGCTTCTGCTCTTGCTTCTGTTTCTGTTCTTCAACTTGAACTTCACGCCTTTGGGTCTTTATTTTTTCTTTTTGTTTGTCTTTTTATCCTTTGGCTATATTTAGTTACTTTTGGTGCCTTAAGGCCATTGTCCTGCTGCAATTCTATTAGGCGGGGCAGCCGCAACTTTCCAGACCCACTGGATTGCCTATAAATTTAAGCAGTTATCAAGCAAGCACGTCCACTTATTCATACATGTACTACGACTTGCAGCTGCTCGGCTGGAGCTGGAGTTCCCGGCGCAAGAGTACATTATTTAGCATTTTTCCCTGCAGAACATAAAACTATCAGGCAGCAGAAGGGCTATAGCGAATATTGGAGACTCGATAGACTAGGGAATGCTCTCAATTAAAGAAAACTCAATTATTATTTATTTTATTTAGAACTAGTCTTCTTAACTTTTCAATGCATTTCTTTCAAATCTGTACCTATTTTTTAATAATATACATTTTATATTTTTAACGTCCTCGACAGGGCATACGGAGTCCGCAAGTCACCGAACAGGATAACCGTGTGCAGTCAACGGAAAACGGACGCACTTGCGCCTGGGCCAGCCATGTCCTTGCACTTGAGCAGGACTAACAAATGCAATCAGCGAAAAAAGTCGGCAACAACAGCGAGCAACCTCCATTTCCGAAGGGGGGTGTCCCCCAGATTGCAAGAGAGCCTGAAACTAAAGCGCTACAAGTGCCGACTATGCTTGTATTTTGTTTTACCGCTGAGTGCAAATTATTTATGCCACATGGGGGAATATAGCACCTCAAGCCCTACAAACACACACACACACAGAGAGAGACAGTCTCAAAGGGAAACACACCTTGCAATGCAATCAAAGCGAATGGTGAGAGGCAAATAACAAAAGCCACAATGCCACATTGCCACTTTCCAGTTGCCAGTTGGTGGCTGCTTGTTGCCACTTTCTACTTTCACTTGAGTGCAGCCCTATTTCTGTCCCTGCTTTTATTTGCTTTCCCGCTTCGTCTGTCGCTGGCCGGAAGTTGAAGTCTTTTGTTTTCATTTCCGTTATTTAATGCGAGTGCCTGCCAGAGAAGCTAATGTTATTGTTGGTGGTGTTTTGGATGCCAGCTGCCTGGCTGCCTTGACTAACATAATATATGGGTAGCCACCAGTCCCACTGGAGGGGGCAACCCCGATGGCGGGCGCCCCATGATGAAAGTTGGCCCCTTTCAGCAACTTTTAACGCTGCTAACTTGTTGGCACCTAGTACTTTTCCCGACTTACACTCCCGGCCCACCACTTGGCAGCACTTTTCGGGAAAAGAATTTGCATTTTAGTACCCGCCTGTGTTTGTTTGTTGGCTTTTTGACTGCATTTTGAAAAATGTTTGCATTTTTGCTCGTACCTGAACAAAGTTTTCTTTAGTGTGCGCTCTTATTCTCGCCTTTTTCACGTTTTTTTTCGCGCTTCCCCCTCTAAACGAAGTTAACCAGATTTTCATGTGCAGATAATGATTTTCGCTTTATTTGCATGCAATATTTTAAATTCCTTTTTCTCGCATTCTCCCTTCTATGCGGTTTTTATTTAACGATTTTCTAGTTTTCTCTCGAGTTGGTTTGGTGGCTGCGCGGAATTTATAGCATACTTTTGTGCGCTCAGCAAATGAACTTGGTCCGGGCGAAGTCCTTGCCATGCCAAAGCTAAAATCTTCATAGAGGAAAATGGGAAAAACAGATATTTTTAATCTGCTATTGAGCACGAACTTTAGTAATCAAAGAGTGAATTGTAAATGCCATTGACTTCCCCCCAATAATTGTATTCAAAACGGAAATTTACAAATACGGTTCATTATTTGAATGGTGCTTTGCAGACTGAGAGTTGTTTCACTAAGCTTTGCTGAGGCTTAATTAAAAATTTGTCATGAAATGATTGATATGAATTTGATTTAATAAAAAGTATAGTAATCATTTTAGTTTTGAGGTTTTCTTAGTCAATTTTTAGCTACTCTATGCACCGTTTAAACAGCCAATTAAATCAAATCTATGTAAATAATGATACATAAAATCTTATGAATTCCCTCAATAAAAACTAAGCCATCGAAAGTATTGTTAAATTGTAATAAAGTCGCTCTAAGCTTTTCGAATCCGCTCGTCTATATCGTCTTCTCAGCCAATTGGCTCAATTCCGCTGAGCTGCTTACTTAACCCATTGATGGCCGTCTGTGTGCTAACAAGTTTGCTGGCGGCAACTTTTTAGCCCGGCAGCTGCCGCTCAATCTGCTGCCACACACATTCCCCAACTAGCGATGGCCACAAATTGCTTTTTAATAACTCAACTAAGCCAAACCAAAAACAAGCAGAACAACCGCAGTGTGGCAGAAGCACTAACATCCTTGAACGGGAAGTTAAATGAAGGCAACAACAATAACAGTAATAGCATCAGCAGGAGCAGCAGTAGCAGCCAAACTAAGCAAATCTGCATTCCCATCCTGAATCCTGTGGATGCTGCAAATCTCTGTTTCTGAATAGTTTCCAGCCTGCCCACACAATCTAACCCCATGCTCCTGTCGAAACTTTAAAACTTGAGCAATTTGTGAATTTAGTGGCAAAGTTTCGCATCAATTTTGTGTTTGCCACTTTTTCATTATCGGTTCTAGTTGTTGTTGCTATTGCTGTTTCAGGACGACGATGTAGTTGTTGTTTTCGTCATTTTCAATCCTTGTTCCGATTCTTTCTGGTTTTGTTGTTTCTCGCCAAATTGCGTCTGCTGAGATTCCTCGCTGGGCAACCGGAAAATGATAAACTGCTTAGACAAATATTGCAATCATTTCTGTACACAATTTTGCATTCCGAATTCCTGTTTCGATGTTGTGGGAGGTAAACTTTGCTTTTGGCAGCTTCGAGCTGAGCCAGCTGAAAGCTTAATCAGGATTATTGGGCCACCGAGTTGCGGTAAGTATAATTGCTACAATGGGGTATTATTGCGATGATTAAAATGGGGTGGTAATTTAAACTTCAAACTTATTTCCTAAATTTAAAGAATTTAGTTTCATTAAAAAAAATCTTACTAGCCTTAGCTTACTTTATTTAAATATCCCTAAACATGTCTGCGCTCGTCTCCTAAAAATGCATTTAAATAGTTTTGGCTGCCAAACAAAAAGCTTCAAATAGCTACGGAACCTTAAATGTAAACAACATAAAATAAAACTATTAGACAGAGATAGGCAGCGGGGGGATGAATAGAGAAAGCACAAGAACAGCAGACAGCCATGAAAAGTTCCATATGCGGCAACAAAAAATGTTGTATTTTTTTTTTGTTGTGTTGTGGTAATAAAAACTAATTAAATCTGCACGGAAAAAAACAGGCAAACAAGGCAAGCAAAGGAGCAGAAGTGCACCTCTCCTACCCGCTGGCGCCGTTTCGTTCGCGCCATAGTGGCTGGTACGTAACATGTTTTAACACTTTGCGTCTAGCCGGAAAACAACAGGCCAAGAAGGGGTGGCGACCAAAGGGATCTGACTGCTGGAGAGCAATTCAAATTCCCATTGAAAATTTAATAACCAAAAATGTTCGGGGCTAGAGTGAATCTCTCCTTCCTTCTCCTTCCTGGCGAATTTTAAAGGCTCCTGGCTGGTTCAGCAGATGCAGCTGCCAAATTGCAAAAGCGAACGGAGTCTATCAGCCTGTCTCTGTGCGCTCTTAGCTGCTAATTGTTGTTGTTATTCATTTATGTTTTATGCCGCATTTCCCGATGTCGCTGTTATTATTATTTTTACTCTTTTTACTATTTTTTTGTGTCTTGTTGCTCTTGGCACTTGCTGACAAAACTTTGCTTGGCACGGTGGCTTGCTGTTGCAATTATTGTTGTTGGCACTTTCCAGCCGTACGACGTTGTTTCTGCTAAGTAATAAGCAACAACCGCAACAGCAAGGGGCAACCACAGTGGCAATACACTTGAAATAATTTCATTATTTAGAACTACATAAAATTAAAATTTTATATAAAGAAAGAAAAGAGGGAGGATTAGAATGTAGGATTATGTCTTGCTATGATTGATCCACAAGAAATATATATATAATAGATGTCTTAAAGTAAAAGATATTTTACCAACTTAAATTTTTTTTTATAAAATTATATACATGTTTTTTATGATAAAAACGAACTCCTTCATTTTTTCTGTGCAGTAACGAAATCAGAGCTGAAGTGTCGACAAACGAAAATGTAATAAAATTGTTGGCAAACTTCCGAGGCGAGATGAGTGCCAAGAGGGGTTGAAAAATAGGGGCAGGGGACACAAAACATACCCACTCAAACACACTCATACACACACACCTCCGACGCAAGCAGGTGTAATTGAATGGCCTAGACTTTCGTTACCCGCTTTCCCGAGGGAGCTCTTCCGCTTTTGGCACGAGACTCCAAATGAGTGGAGCACGACAACACAGGCTGTCTCTGTCTTGGGAGTCCATGCCGTCTCCCTCTGGCCTGGGTGGCTGTGCGGAAATTCCTGAGGAAAATTTCATATGCATTGTGCACGGGCATTAAATGTGATAATTGTATTAATTGCTTGACGGTTTTCCACAAAAGCTGGGGAAAACAATGTGGCTGAAATGAAGGGAAGCGATTGTGAGGGAATTAAACCGGTGAAGAAGCACTCGGAAGGATTTCAGGATGAAGCAAATTTCGGGAGTGAGATGTTAAAAGTATTTTCTTTACATTTTGAAACCTATTTATTTTATTAGCCATTCCTAATTAGAGCCACAGATTAACTGAAGTGAAAATTAATCACCAAATTAATAACCCAATTTAATTGGTAAACAGAATTCAATTATCGTTCAACGAGAGCCATCAAATGAAACCCTAACTAGTTTATGACTAACCGTAAGCGGAAAAGTCATGCCCCAGGCAGGGAGACGACATCAAAGGCTTACAAAGGCCAGTGGGCTTAAAATGCTAATTTGATATTTTATTGACTTGACCGAGCCAATTTCGCCTCTACAGAGTTTGCCCGCAAATTTACACTTAAAAACACTTTAAAATTAAATGCAAATTTAGAAAGACGCAACAGACAAAAGATCTAGTGGAGTCATTTATCATTTGGCGAGGACTTCTCTAAGCTTTGGTCGCGACGACGGCGGGCAGTCTGACAGCCTGAAAATCCTTGGCGGATAACCGAGGCGTTGAAATGGGATTAGATACATTTTAAAGTGTCTTTGGAGCTGAGCCCAAGGACCAAATTGCAGCTGGTCAAATCAAAGATGAAATATCTCGACGAGGGACTCTTACTATTTTTGATTACAATATGTTAATCGCAATGGGATATTATTTGGTGGAAGTGAAGATTGCTTCTTAAATTATGAAAAATCAAAAAATGTGAAATGGAAATCAAGACAGCAATTTGCTTCAAGTGCCTTGCTGTTCTTTTCATTGGTCTTTTGCAATCTAACATCTGAATTGCTTTCCTATCATCAGCCACCCATCTGTTAGCCCTTTCTGGGATTTCCTTCATCTCGATTTTTTTTTGAATGGCGGAGAAGATTTTACCACAACCCTTCACTTTCTTGTTCAACCGCCTAGGACTCGTAAACATCTGAAAGACCTTGCTAACAAGTCTAAGCCGTTTGCGGCAGGCTTTTGGCCCGACAAATGATTCAAGGAAAAAGCTCAATGGCCAAGGGGATGAAAAATATGAAAAAAAAAAAAAAAAGTGGGAGCGTAACAAGCGGTGGAGGATTAGCGATTGCAATTGAATTCAAATTCCGACATCCCACTTCAAAGTCAAGATGAAACCGAGAGCTCCGGGAGTGAACGGAGCTTCATCTCCAGTTCCAAGATTCAAGCGAGTCTTTATGCACATCCTTATTCCTGTTTATCCTGTTAAGTTCGTTTGCCGCGGCGCTACTCAAGTGAAGTTCTGATTTTTTCCATCCTTGCCCTGAAGGGGGCGTGGTACAAGACATTTGTGGTGCGATTCAGTTACCCTTGTTACCCCTACTCAGTGGTGGGGTTTAAATATTTTATTGATGTCGTTTGGACAATACTTCGGCAGTGTTCACTTCAATGCTTTGGCTCAGATCTCTTATCCTCCTTGCTTCGTTGAATGTTTTGTTGTTGGCTTGTTGATATTTTTATCATTTCCCTTTCCATGGTACGTTTCGTTGTTCCCCATTTATTGCTCTTTAAGTGTTGTCCTTCGATTGTTATCGTCCTTCCAATTGTTGTTCTCGTTGTTGTTCGTTTTGCGGTTTAAATGCTCAAATCGAATCAAATTTGATATGCCTCATTTGTGGCAATTACGAGGGAAACAGATTGGGAGAGGGGCGAAAGTTGGCTTATTCAGATTTCAGTTTATTGCTGGTCTGGGTCCCAAGTTTGTGGGGTTAACCGAGTTGACCAGAAGAGAAAATATTTATCTTTTCAATTTCATAAAGTTATTCCTCTGGCCACGTTACCAGTTTGGATTCTTTGTGATTGTTTCGATAAATTGAACAATTTCCCATTTTAGCGAAATGCACTTACAACTTTTTCAGTCCCAGCTCCTTCCTCCCCTCACATATTTGCACTCTTTTGTGCTTCTCCATAATAAACTCTCGCCCCTTCCAGTGGAAGATAAAGAATACACCAAGTATGTTACCCATAAAAAACTTTTACCCACACCAGCATATGTTTCCGCATCCTCCTTCATTATGTGGATGCCCCCTTACACCCCACACCCCACCCACACACTTTCATTGGCGAAAAGCATAACTGTGTTGTTAGGCAGGAATGTATAAAGAATTTTCTATGCTTTTCTTTGGCATTTGGTTTGTTTTTTCCGGTTAGTGCCCGGAGAGTGTGCAACTATTTCATGCAATTGGCTGTTGAAAATTGAAAAAGAAATGGTAAAGCCTAGGAATGCAGTTGGATTCCTTTTATACTTACATTTTATGAAATAATTCGTAAAGTGGTGCAAGAAAATATTTTTACAAGGCTTTCTATTTTTTTCTGTTTTTCCTCCATCTTTAAAGAGATCCTTTAGAGCTTGGGGCACCCACTTTCTCCTACGTGCTCTTCTCCCGATAATCGAAAGCTATTATGCCCACATTAGTCTGTCGCACAGATTTCGACTCCTCTGGTTGTTGTTTTTCCGGCGAGATGGTGTCGCCTTTTATGCAAATATTTACATATGCTCCACGGCGACATCGGCTCTGGCACACTTCTCTGGTGTCCTTGTCACTCGGGGGTTCCTGGCGACATTTATTTTTCGATTGTTTGCGGAGGCAGCCTACTTCATCCCCTACCCTTCTTAAATTGCCCTGTCTCGCTTGTGTCGTATTTTATTGTTATTTTTCCTATTAAATTGCGTCGGCTTATCGCACGTTTAAAATGGCAACAACAATATGCTACCCAGCCTTCCTGCCATTCGGTGGGCCCGCGGAAGCCGTTTGAATTGTAACTTTTAACTCCATTTATTGTAAATTGTTGTCTGAACAATACGGGCACACCCCCGCTCTCTCCTCATAAGCCTAGGGGCATGTTGCGTGTAGGCGTGGCATCTATCATTACAGATAAGAAAGAAAGTAAAATGTTGCGCGTGCTTTACGATTTTCTTGGCGGAAGGAGAAAGGCGGGAAAGAATTTAACGTCGATTGGTATATTTCATAGAATCAATTATTTCAGAGGATGCTTAAGTTTTAAAATTTATTTTAAAACTTAACTTAAAACTACCTTTGAGTACTTCTCTATAAAATTTTTTTCTCTTTTATTCCTTTTGCATTTATTTATAGACGCCCATCATTAAATTCTTATTCAACTGCGGTCATTTTGTCTTCGTTGGGCTGTCTACTAATTCTTAGGTCAAGAGCATAATTATTTGGTTTATTTCTTGCAGCTGATGAAAGGATAAAAAGATTGAGTAGTTGTGTGAAAAGCAAACAACTTGAATAGCTGTCAACTTGTGACTGACTCTCTAATACCCACTTAAAGGAATGAAACTCACACAAGTTCACAACTTGTCTATCTTTTCAGCTGCCCGCCGAGCCATTCGGCTCTTTTCAAATTGAATCAACAAAAATTTCTTTGCCAGAATAATCATCATTATCGTCTTGGTTTTTCCTCGGTCCTCTTGTTTTTGTGAATATATATGTTTTTGTATGTATGTTTGAATACTTTAAGTGACCAAAGGACTTTGGTCTTTCGTTCGGGGAGCTCAACTTTTTGAGACTTGTGACAAGTCACTTAATTAGAAAATAATAAAGATTTTAGCAGCAGACTCCACGGCTGCTTTCATTAACACAATTCCGAGCTTTCCTTTCGACCCACAAAGTGGAATTCTAATTTCAGACTCGTCGCTTCCATAATGACCTGGTTACCAATTACAAGGCAGCCTCCTCCTCCGCCGATATCTTGAAAATTTCAATTTGGTGAGTCCTCGGACCCACTTGTGGGACTCACGTGGCACCCGGGTTTCCAGTTTCGTTGGGTAGCCTGTTTGTCTGATTTCATTATTAATTGAAATTATGTTTTCCGCGGCAACGCGCACTGAATTTCTGACAGTTTTGTGGCAGCTCTCTGGCAGGGATTTGGAAATTCATTTCCCTTTAGGTCCGGCGCTAATGCCAGAAAATTCATTTCGATTATCGGAATTGCTATTGCATAGGTTAATTTATTTGATTACCAACTGTTGTGTTATTATTCAAGTTAAGTGTTTGTGAGTGTAATGAAAGTTATCAACTAATTTATTTTATTGGAAGCATTTTTGAATATTTTTATTTGATTTTTGTCTGTTTTTTGAGTCTTATTGAATGGCTTATTACTCTGATATGTTATAGAAGGGTAATCTCTGGCTAGCATGGAACCCATTTATTAGATAGGCGGTAACCAAAATGCCTGTGGCCCATCTAGTTTTGATATGCAGGAACATGTCGGTGTTGGTTTCATTTGAAGGATGTCCGGAGGTGCCGCCATGTCCCGCCTGACATTTATGATGACAGGCGTACTGGTAGTGAGTGAGTATGTGTATGCCTCATTCGTTCCCCTTCCAAGTGATGTTGACACGTGCTACATCATCATAGATGGCGATTCGTTGCCCTATTCCCAGCTCTTCTCTGCCAGCTTTCCTCGGAGGCACGTACAAAACATAAAAGTAACTGCACTGCGCTTTGTTGAAATAGTTGCAAAAGGAAACGAGTTGCAAAGGACCAGAGGGCCGGCACAGGGCACTGCGCCCAACAAAACGACACAAAAAAAATGCTTGAAAAATTAGAAAAAACGACCAAAACAACGGAGACCAACACATAGAACGTCCAAATTCGACTGGACTTCAAAGTGTTCAAATTGCAGCGTCACGGAAAGTGCGAGAGAGATTTCTGTCGAGTGCAAAACTTGGGTAAAAAGGAGAAAAAATGGAATTTCGCAAATGCAGGCTGACAGTGATAAGGCTTAAAAAAGCCCTAGCCCAATGACGGCCATGATGATGAGCAAGCGATGCTTGCGGATGTCATACAAAAAGATACAATATCCTTTTCGAAGAGTGATCTTAAATGAAATTTGAATTAAAGGTGAATGAATTCAATGAATTTGTAACAGTATCATCCGTTTGTGTTATTGTTTAGCATTATCATGAAAATCCTCAATATCAAAGAGAGAATATCAGAATAATATTGATCTCGTAATCCATTTCGCTTGCCCCCTTCCAGCTCAATCACATCACCTATAGCCACTTAAAGTAAACATTCCTAACACAATGTACACAAACACACTGACATGGCTAAAGGTTGAATTTCAATGCTGCAAGGTTGCTTTACAATTTCCCAGTTGCAGGGATTCCTCGGATAGAGCACCGATGGCAACTCTCACTTGACTGCCCTGAAAGTGCATTTCATGTTCAAATCAAAGTAAAGGTTGCCACTCAACCCTCCCAGCCCACTCGAACCCAGCCACCTCGACTCGACTCAGTCACCCACAAAGCTCAGTTGTGCTGGCAATTTTTCAATGATGTGCCACCGTCTATGGATGCTGGGGCTTTAAGAATTTATGAAAATGATGGTTGCCATGGCCATCAGATAGGGCCAAAGACAAGGCAAGGCTAAAACAAACAAAAGTCTCTTGGAGCACCAACAAAGATCCCATTGGCGAAAAGGGTTGGGTGGGTAGGAGATTGCCAATGCCATTACCACAATGCAGTCATCGCTGTTGTGCTTATAGTCTGTATATATATAGTGTATATATCCTTGCAATGATTTCCAGCGCTGTTTACTCACGTCTTCTTCGAGCCCGCCAAGCTGCTCAGTGAACTGCGAAACACTAGTCCTGGCCCTGGCCGGGAATAAATTATTAAATCATACACCATTTTAGTGCACTTTAAGTTGTGTGATTACCATCGATTTCTTAAGATGGGATATACTGGTTGAAGGGGTAATAATCGTTCAACGAAGCTTAAAGGTAATTATTAGTATGGTGTCGAATTTTTTCAGAATTATTTCACACGGAAGTTTAACCAATTAAAAGTTCTTATACCAATTTCTAAAAGATCTTAAATGTTCCTGACGTATAGGTAATTTATTCAAAATAAAAACAGCTTGTAAATTATAAAGAAAATTGGCTTTCGTTTCTGTTGTTTTAAAAAAAAGCTATTAAGTTAAAAGCTAGTATCATTACAAAGCATTACCTTTTTCACCTAGTACCAATATGTTTAAGTGCATACCTCCACGGCTCACCATCTCATAGACAACTTAAGCCAGTTATGAATATGAGAGGATTAAACGGCGAACAGCAAATTTCACAGTCAGCGCTTTACCGAAATCGTCCTTCGACTGAGAAACACAAAATGCGAGTTCCTTCGCTCAAGCGCCTAATTGAAGCCGGATAAGAAGATTGAAGGAAAATAGAAAGGAAAGTCGAAAAAAGCGGCATACCTAGAGGGGGTTTTGGGCCATAAATCCTTGGCGTTTCAGACAGCAAGTGGAGGGAAGTCCCCGCAATCGATAAGCGCTTAATTGGCCGCACGAAAGACATCTTGATACAGTCGAGGTGGCCGTGTAAACCCCGACAATTGGCTAAGCCGTGAAATCTGGTCTGAGGTAGTCAGATGAAGTGGCCCAATGCTACCCAACCGCGGCACCCCCCCCTCGCTACGCTCTGCTCCGTCGAGATCAAATTGTGACGATAATCGGGGCTGGTATGGTCTTCCACCTTCTCTCCGAATGCTTCATTAAAATTTACCAGATATTTCATTAAAGTTTTATGCCTGACCAAAGGTCCATAATTGCAGAAACTTTTCACCCTCAAACAACCAAAAAAAAAATGTGTTTCGGCCACAAAAGCTGTTGGCTCACACCCTCACATATGCTCCCATTATATGAGGCCAATGAGCAGTGGTGGCTTGACATTGGATCACATTGTAAATAAAACATTGTTGCGAATGACAAAGGAGTCTGCTGTTTGCCATAAAATGAGCAGCGACCAAGTGTTTCATAAACCAAAATTCCCAAAAACTGTGAAAAAGGCAAATGCAAAGTGCCGCGAGTGCCGTCAAGTGCGAAATTTAAATTTGCATAAATTATACAATGGGCAGACCCTGAAAGAACAAGTCCAAAAAAAGCAACAGACAATGAAATTCAGGCACAAAAACCAAAGAAAAAAGCACGAAATGTACCCAGCTATTTTTTGTGTAAAGTCATGAAATATATATGCGATAATCACGAAGGCGTGAGATTGTGAGAGAGTGGCCATAAACGCTTGACAAGGTAATGAAATGGTGGTCAACGTAATGACCATCCGAAAAATAATTCGGGGTGATTACAAAATACATTTTAAATGAGGCTGACTTAGAATTAGTAAAGCTTAAAATGTCGATTCTTCTGCTATGGTAGATTAAAACTAATTACATATATTATATATTAATGGGGTCTTTTCCGAATCAACTAAATCTTTTTGTTAAAATTTTATAGCACTAACTACTAAACTAAAAGTGTAAAAAAATAAAAAAAATCTTATCTTCGCTTGTGGATCTCCAGAAACAACAAATGGTTCGATATCGTGTCGTTGGGAGCCCTTCTCTGTTCATCTTCTTATCTTCTTCGATGTGCCATCCGACTCGTTTTTTGGCGAATGGAGAAAATGTTTGTTCAGGGCCTTTTCACCATCATTGCATCGTATATGCCACCACCTATCAAGCGCATATGGAAAACATCGCCAGCGTCTGTGGTAGAACGGAGGACCCTAGCGCTCTGATGGTAGCTGGCGACTTCAAAATGAGCACTATTTTGGTCTAGTTTGGTCTCGGGGCCCGGAGTGCCTAGGCATGTCATCCAGCAACGTTCACCAATCCCACGAAATCGTAGTCATGGATGATATTTTTATCATGGGCCTCTCCCAAGTAAACAATATTTTTAATGAATTATCGAAAATTCTGGATCAGATATTTTTAAACAATGTCGAAAAATGGTAAAGTAGAAATTCGTAATGTACCATTAAGTCCGTGTGATATGCAGTTATTTGCCCTCAGCTTCACCTATTTCTTATTATCACTTCAGTGAGTCTAACCTTTCACTTATTAATACCGCTATTGCATGTTTTGATTGGGTTTCCCTTTTTTCGGATGGCACGATTGATGAGAGTTATACTAAGTTTTTGATTTCTCTATTCAATAATTTTAACAATAATGCTGCTGTTAAGGTTCGAAGGTCGTACAAGCATCCCTGGTACACAGAGGGTCAAAATAACATAAAGAATAGAAGGGACAAATTTTATAAGCGATTTTTAAAGTCAGAGGAACAAAGAGCTGGCGAGATTTACCGGCAATACAAGCGTGAGTTTGATGTCCTCAATAAATTTTTGTATAACCAATATACTTCCGATGTTGAAGCTAGCCTCATATCCAACCCTAAAGCGTTTTGGCGGTTTGTGAATGGGAAAAAATCATCTTCTGATCTACCTTTTCCATGCCTTATGGGGATTTGGCAACCAGCTCCGATAAGGGAATCTCTGAACTTTTTGCTAAATATTTTGCCTCAAACCTGGAGCCGAAGGGCTCTTGGGATGAGCAGGAAGTTATTAAAAAAATGTTGCCTCTTCTTGAGGTTGGAAGCTTGGAAATATTAGATTGTGACCTTGTTGAAGCCTCTAGTCATTTTATTGAGTCGCATACCCCTGACTACCAGGGGTAGTCTACCATCTAGGTATCTCCCCATTCTTCATCAAGAAGTGTATCTCATCCCTTACCACACCTCTGCAACTTCTGAATTTGCTTTTCGTTGGAAAATTACCTCGATCACGCCCATTTATAAAGGTGGCAGTAGGGTAGACGTCACAAACTACCGTCCAATTGCCAAGATCTGCAACATTGCCAAGTTACTGGAGCGTATAGTCACCAAAAAGTTAACATTTTTGATACGTAACATTATATATCACAATCAGCATGGATTCTGGCCGGGGCGATCCACCGTAACGAACTTAGTGATTATCTCTAAGCACTTCCTGAAGCCTTTGAGCGCCGATGTCAGATTGATGCTATTTATACGGACAAAATTGCATAATTGTTCAGATTAGGCGTTTATTCCTCCTTGTTAAGCTGGTTGGAATATTACTTGGCAGCTCGACCATTCCACCTTCCTATTGGAGATTCCATCTCTAGTTTCTTCATTGCCTCTTCTCGACTTCCGCAAGGTACTCTTCTATCTTTATTCTAACTTTCTGTTGTACGCGGATGACCTTAAAGTCTATAAGGGGTGGGGGCTCTGAAAAACACGCTTTAAGGGGCTTGTTGGTTAGGCATTTTTTAAGTAGTATGTAAGTTAAATTGTATAGTAGCCATGTAAGAATAAGATCATTGGCGAAATAAATAAATAAATGAATAAATCCCTATAAAACTTAAATAAAAATGGTTAGAAACTGTGCTCTAACTTAATGATAAAAAATCCCTTTCAGACCAAAATCGTATTCAACAGATTTTCGGTGTTTTACCAGGTATTAAACAGAAAAAGTATGCCCAAAAACTGGATAAGAAAAACAGATTCCCCAGAATCTCCATAATATGCCCAAAAACAGCCAGCTATTAAACATAAACACACCCATACATATGCATTCATGGGTGACTTATTTCAGGAAGTTTATGAGGAGGCTTTCCCCAAAAACCGGAACCCAAAAACCGCAGCTTGTCATAATAAAGGAGCGAGCTGGAAGGACGCACGTTTACATTGGTCTAGCAAACGGCAGGGCATCCACAAATCCAAAGAGAGAGCAAAAGGTTTGAGGAGGGAGGGAGGAGCAGTGGTGGACAAGGACCAGTCGAGGTCCTGTCGAGTCCCGTTCTTGGGTTTTTCGAAATACGTGACTTAGTGATTTAATGAGCGACGAAAACGCCACACGTACTCGGCAAGGATTTGCTTTGCCCCCCGCATCCAATCCTTTGCATTAACACTCAACTAGTGGGGAGTCCTGGAAATGCTTTTTATGTCTATGTTTAGTGAAAAAAAGGATTCAACTTTATTGCACCTCCAGGAATCTGGTGCTAGGTCAGGATATGGCCTTATGGCCAACATAATTGGCCGAAAGACAGAGCGAGCACGAGAGAGCTAATCCCGACCAATTAGTATCCTCAGACAGGACACTTGAAATGATCGGCATTGAAGGAACTTACCGACAGAATTCTATGCCAACTCCAAGTATGCAACCAGGGCCAATTTAATGCAAAGTCGTCTGTAAAGTTTCCATTCCCTAGTCGACAGGACTTTTTTTAAAGCGTTGCGAAATGTTTTAAGTGCACAGAAACAAAAAGTAAAATATATGAATACATGGGCAGGGCAAAAGGCATTTTTTCCCAAGCCCCAGAGAAAGAAATTGAAAGACGGCAGTGGCCGTGTAGAGGTCCTGTCTGGGTGTCCTGGCTGGCTGCGGATATCCTGATGATTTTATTGGGCCGCCAGCAAACATTTTTGAGTGTTGCCAGCAGCGGCGGACCACGGAATGCGCCAAAGTATTTGGTAACTTGGTTTTTTTTGTTTTCATCTCTACAGCCACTCTGTTCCTTTAGCTCTTTTGCCGTGCCGGAGGCCAGCCAAAGGATGCGGCATAAAGGATTAAGCATGGGTAGCCAGCGGGCTTGTAAATTGTTAAGGAACTTTTTCTTTTCATTCTCTGGATTTTTTGTCTATTCCTTTTCTTTTTTTTTTTTTGAAAAAAGTGTTTTTAAATTTAATTTTTTACGAAGTCACACAAAACCGAAGAAGACACAATAAAATGTTGCAAAATATTGCGCATTAGCAATGAGTGGCGGCTGGTGAAGAAAGGACTTTTTCACAAACATACACACGTGCGGTCCAAATGCATCCCTAGCATCCTTTTTTCAGTCATTCTCACTACGGCTTAGTTCGCTTTCCGGGCTCCTTATTGCATCCGACAGGCTCCAGGCTACTTATGGCTCCAATGGAAACCAGGCCAACACCCACTCACCCATCCAGCTTCTTTCCAGTGTGCGGGTGAAGGGGAGGAGGGGAAACTGTGTAAGAGTTTCTCCTTGGGCTTTACGTATCGCTGCTTATAGACTATGGCATGGCTTCTGGGCAACTTACTTAGCGGTTGAGCGCAAATCTTATGCAAGTGTGTTTGTGTACAGGAGAGTGTGTGTGCGTGGGTGGGCATGCCATTGTGTGGGGGTGCGTTGGGGTGTGCATGTGTGAATTGGCTGTTTTGTAGATTTAAGTAGCAACTACCAACCTGGGTATGCAGCTGGGGTTAAACATTTGGACTAGCTATGGGAGATTTCGCATATGCAATTGAAATTATCCTTCAGGGAAGCAGTCCTAATCAGCATATTGGGAATTCATATCCAGAGGCGTAGCCGATAGGAAATATCCGGCCTCTTGTAGCCATTTTAGTGTTTCGGATCACATGGCGTATGTGTAATTCACAAATCAATCGCTATGGTGTCGATTCAAAATTGTAAAATTAATAAAAAGTAAATCTCTGATAAGGGAATGTGGGAGGATTGAGAAAAATTTTAGTTAGAAAAAACTATTTAGAAGTTTGGATTAAAAATTTAAAAAGATCCGATATCGGACAAATCGGCAATGCGAGTGGGCCATTTCTGTTTAAAAAATCAAATGATACTCCACAATATACCCCTAATCAGCCCATTTCCAATTCTTGCACTTAGTTGAATTAATAATTCTCCTGTATATTTCAATCTCATACAGTAATACATTCTTTTACCTGGACTCAACCCTGACGACAAATAGGTTATGCTATTTCAATGTCAAGAAGTCATAGACCAGACGACTCGGCACTCGGATCGTTTATCATTTGCGGCTAGAAATTACGTATACGTCAAGTGTAACCGGTCAGATAAGCCGCCCAGAAGAAGACTTTGCTGGAGGATGTAGTAAGAGCTGGAGGAGCGCAACAAGGTTAAGGCTTGAGTAGGACAAAAGGGTTTATCGTTTGATAAATGGCCTCCGAAGTTCTTCAACCTTTGTCCCCGACTCGTTTCATCTTATTCGCCTACACTTGTAGATGGGTTCAAGGTGAATTTCTGAACCGAACACTGAGCTAAAATGGTTTTGGGCAAAAGTGGGTGGGGTCTCTACCAATAAAATTATGCAAATGAGCGCCCACAACAGAGGGAGGCAAACCGGTATTATTTGTCAGGTATTCCGTTTATGGGCAGGGGCAGCCAAAAAACTTTGAAGACAAATCAATAGAAGCCCTCGGTTGCAATTAAAATAGTACAGGAAAAGTTTTCCAAAGCCAAAGACGTGACTGTAAAAGGATTTAGTTTCTAATTAGGCACAAGGGAAAATCAATATGAACCGCGATCCGAAATCTATTGCACATTTCTACTAATTCAGCTTCATATCAATCGAATCGACAAATGCAATTTTACAAGCAACTGAATGCAGACAATAAACATGGCCAAATAAAAAGGAATTTTTTGCACTCCTCTCAAGCCAGTGCACAAATATCGGATAAGACTCAGCCAAAAAGGGAGGGGACAGGTCTGTGGGTGGCTGTTGCACATTTTTATTCAGCCTGTTGTCTGTCTGGGGTCCTATGACACCCTCCGAAACGTCTCGCCACCTTCCAGCCACTTTGATCTCTCCCGACTGTCATTTAACTGTCAGTTTCTCTGCTTGTTTGTGTCGGTCCGCTGTCGCTTAAATGTCGCCTCAAGAGGCGCTGATGGCAAGAGGCAAAGGGTGCGGATCGTGGAGTACAAAATGGGAAAATGTCTGACTCCTTGCGTGATTACACTTGTAGTTATTGCGGATCTTTTTTATAAAGTTGTTGAGATAGATTATCTATACTAAAAATAAGTCTAAAAAATATTCTCCCCCAATCAACACCGATATATTTTATGTCGTAAAATTTAAAGGAGCAATTCCCTTTCAGCCTAATTAATTTAATAGCACTAGCTTGCTGCTTGATAGCCAAAATACATATAAAATAAAAAACCAGCTGGCCAGGACCTATGAAAAAGTGCATGAAGAAGGAGGATGGACTAAGAGCCAAACGGGAAACATATTTTAGCCATGAAATTTATGCCGCCACACACTAAATGAATTTCGCAGACCATGGACCTTCTGAAAACCAGGACGAGAACAGCGGCAGCAACAACGACAATTACAACAATAACAATAAAAATAGCAACACGAGAAACCGGAGATGCAACAACAAAGGACAAATGCAAACAATGCAGATAATTTAGTTGGCGGCGGGTAGTTTGCAACAAAAGCTCAACGGCGAAAGGAGATCAGAGGCTGGACTATATTTTATAACCAAAAGGGGGGAAAACGGTGGGATGAGGCACTGTGCCTAGTTTAGGCCACCTAGGCCTGCCAACTTGTTTAAACTGGCGCTAACTCTACGAAAAAAGGATTGGTTTTTGGGGGTTGATGAAGCACCGGAAAATCCATTGGCACGCCACAAAAATAGTTAACTTTGTGCAGGCAACATTTAAATTATGCAAGCTCCACAGGCCAGTGGTCCGCAGTAGTCCATACCCAGCCACCCAGACTCCTCCCTGAATACCCTGGCCTCTCATTTGTGTATGTTAGCTTGTTTGTTTGCCTGTTTGCTAAACGTCTGTCAGGCAGTACAAATGTTTGCATTTGGCATTCAAAAAGTTCATTCAAAGTGAAATTAAGTTGACTCCACGGTGGCTTTAAGGACCCACAAGTATCTAAGCTGCCAAAGAACAGTATCTATGTCCCCTATCTGTTGAATTTCGCCACAGTACTAGGCCGTCCCTGGCAAATGCAGCTCATTTAAACACATGTCACAATACTTTCGCACAGCTGTCACTTTGACAATTTTCTAGATGAGTTTCTTTGCGATTTCGTCGCTTCAGCTTTATCTTCCGCACAGCAAGGCCCGAATCGAGGAAAAATGTGAATCTTTAAGCCATCTTAGGATTCGTCTCGTGGTTCGTCGAAGGTCTGTCAACGTCATCATCCTACTCGTAATGTCGCCTCTTCCACGGTCATACGGTGCCTGCCACGTCTCACGCCGGTTTCTTCAACTTTCAGACGCATAATGAAAACTTATATCCCGAGTATTATAGAAATGGCGAACACATGTGGTCCCGGCTTTTGTTGAATTCCACGATACGAAGCCAAGCCCAAGGAGAGCTTTAAATTGGTCATAGGAGATGTTTTTTGATAAGAGATCCTCATAAGTAGTCTAAATTTATAAAATTTCTTGCCAAAAGTCAATATAAAGTTTTATATTACAATAAATAAATTATTTTATTTTCAATACAAAACAAATCCCTAAAGAAGACTTTAAAGAGTTCTATTTTTAATTTACTTTTATAATTCAATTTTAAATCGTTCCTTAATCTCCTTTGTTATAGTTATGAACTAATATTCCATAAAATGCAGATATTACTCCACTAGATTATCTGTAAAAATTAGTTTTTTCAGCCTGGAGCTTAACACGTGTAAGCCCCCGAAAAAGGATCCGCCAACGACTCGTCTTGCATTAGCGAAATTAAAACCCATGACCGAAGAGTGCACAATTCATGGGCTTCCTATTTATCCTATTCCTTCAGTTGGGTGGCATAAAATTTCATAACAAGAGCCCGTGCCGGAAATGGGAAGGATGCGCTTTGTGGCCTCCCATCCGCCTCCGCATCCGCATTTAGTGTATCTCCTTGAAGGGGAGACGGTGCTCGTGGTTTCCTAGGAAGTAAATTTCGTTATCGTTTATTATTATTATTATGCGCGATGTGTGAAATGTCTGAGTCCGGCACCCTGCCACCCACTTGATTCCTTGCCAGTGTCGGTGTTTGTGTTGTGACGTGGGAAATAAATTTATATTCATAACACACAGGACGAAACCAGGACGAAGAGATGAGGTTGGGCGTCTAGGGCGCCCGACATGCATACAAAGTGCTTTATGTGTGCCACAAGATGCTGAAAGATGGCTTGTAGATGTGGCCCGCTCTTGTAGCATTCCATCAACAGACTCTGGCAAGTTTTTTGATTAAACTCGAGTGCCTCAGCCAGTGGGTTCCTTTTTTTTTGGGCTCGTCCTTCCGAGCTCTGCTCTGCTCCGGGAGCTTATTAAAGCAACGTCAAGTGCGTGTAGGAGGCGAAATTCTGGCATAGCATGTGCAACTAATGGGATTAGCGTTGCATCTAAGGATTGGATGATAGGGTACGAGGAGAGAGGCTGCCCTCAGAAAGGAGCTCCTTCAATCTCCACATATTGATTACTAATTTACTTGTCGAAGTAGTAGCACTTTACTGCAGCCCTAAAACTACATTAAAAGTAGTAATCATTTTAAAACACTCCAGGATTAGGGCTTTACTTAAAGTAACTGTCAAATATTTTCAGTTTAGTATTATTTTAAATGGCATTTCTTGTTAAGGAATTAAGACTGTATCCAGCCATCCTTGACACTCTTGCAGACACCGGAAGATAACTAGATTTGGGGCAGCCAAACTTGGCATTAACATGGCGACAACGGCAACGACGAAAGTTGAAACATGCGTCTAGAACTCCGTCGCTGGAGAACTTCAACGTCATTTAAAATGTACAAAGCTCAGGTAGTAACAACCCTCAGGACCCCTGGTCCAAAATACCCACTAGCCAGATGCAGTCCAAGTTACACTAAAAGTCATTCATGCACAAAGTCAAACGGCAGTTGAACATCGAAGCACAACAATCAAAAAAGCGTTTCCGAAGTCAAAGACGCTGCAAGGCAACTGGCACTGCCGAAAAAAGCCAGTTTTGGGAATGGAGTTGGGCATGGAAATGAGTTTGGTCATTGGCTTGGGATGGGAGTGCAGTGCAATAACATGCCGAACTGACACTATGTCCCTGGGGTCTACTTTTTTCGGGAAGAGTGCGCGAGTTGTATCGATAACAGTTTGTCTATGTCAAGAAAAAAAGGATTCCTAGTGCAGGATACTCATAAATTGGAGTTCATCATACATTTGTTGCAAGAGTATCTAAGGGATTACAGTTTACAAAATATTTGCAATGTTGTATGATTTTTAATCATCAAAAACGATATACCATTCAAAATGGGGTTTAAAAAGCCAAATATCTAGTCTTAGTTAAAATGTATATATTTAGTGCTTAAATTCAAAAAAAACTAAGCCCAATTTTAACCAACTGCATTTTACTGTGCAAACAATGAGAAATCATGCACAAATCGAGCAAATTGCATATTTCTTATTTCTTACGCTGGCGACTTTTAATTTTTTATACCATATGCAGTTGAGACCCGAATGCAGTCTGCAGGTTGCTTCCGCCGCCGACATTTCCATTCCGATTCGCAAAATTCATTCCCCCGATGGCCAAAGTGGAAAGATGAGGGAAAACCCAACCACATTGCATTCCCTGCCTCCCTGCGTTTGCCATTTTTTGTGAGCTATATTTTTTGTAAGCTTGTGTGTGACTTGTAAATTTCCCCAGTCGGACTTTCTTTCTCGCTTCAGTCAGAGGCGCTTGATTGAGCTCACGTTTCTCCGGCTTCTCCTTGCACCACATCCTTCGTCTGTGCCGAGTCCTTTTCCCGTATCCGTCTTCGGTTTGACTGTCAGACGACGGAGTGCACACATTGCTTGACTTTTTATTTAAAATATATGAAATGGAGTGCATACTCGAATAAGCCCTAAAATTAAGACCGAAGGCGAGGAAAACTCTTTTTATTTCCCCCGTGTGTGTGCTAGAAGTTTGCCGCAATTTTCGGACGTGGATCCCGGAATTCCTTGGGCCCAAATGAGTTTACAAACTTCGACATCATTGTCTTTAATCAAAGAGCATTAAAATGAACATGCGTGGAGCAGGAACCAAATCCTCGCACGAATAGAGCTTTGCATCTGCAAAGTCCTGGGTAACATTTTTGCATGTCACACGGCGTATTGCAAAGCATGAGTATGTAAATTTTTTGTCCCCTTACATCGAATTTGTTTCCCTCGTAGGGTTGTTCCCACTGCCATTATACTGTATTAAGTACGGAGTTGATTTCAGATGTGAGCCACACCCATCGACCCACAAGCCTGATGTGCCGAGGGTGGCTGCTGTGAAAAATGTTTCAAAGATGCAAAACAACTGTTGGCAGTTTGTCAAATTTGATTTGTCATACATCAAATGGCTTTAAAATGACAAGGAGATGTCTGGATGCGAAACTGACAGCGGGTGTGAAAGCTGGGGGCGGGGTTTTCTATCCATTTGAAAAAGAGCAAAGTAAAAGCTGTTGGCAATTTTCCTGCTGGAGGAGTGGATTCCTTTGTTTATACTTGTGGTGAAAAATGTCCAGAAAATAAAAGTGTTGATGTGGAGACTTAATTTCAGGGGTTACCAATATTGAATGATATTTTTGTTTCATTCCTTTCTTGAGTCTCCCTGGCGTCCATTCATCCCGTCACTTGATCAAAATAAAGAGACCTTCACTGCTTAATAGCCGCATCATTAGTCACTTGGCCAACTCCAGATGAGGCCAGCTTCAACAACAAATTGACGCCACTTGAGTTAGTTAAGTGCCCTGCTCAGTGATATAATATTCTAATATGAATTTAATGCCCTTCATCAAAATTGCAGCCACCTCGAGCTAGGACTCCTTCGTCAGGAAACGAAGGAGCATGACCAGGATCAGGAGCAGGAGCAAAGGCAATGAGCTAGCTGACTTATGAACAACGATCTGGGTAACCCGTGCCAAAGGTACTTGAGACCAACAAGGCAAGTCAAGGACCAGCTGAAGGACATGGAAATGAAACTCATTTTCTCCAGCACTCTGAACAAAGCGAGAAGCAGACAGAAGGCTCCACAGTTGGTTGTGGCCAGGACCTAGTCGACATTTGCGCATCGTGACAAGCAAATTGCCAGGATACACACCTAGCCACAGACAATGCCGGCCCCTTGGGCTCCACACTGGCCTTTCCTTCACTTTGCCTCACTTGGCAGCGCTCGCGTGTTAAATATCGCCTGACCAGGGGGCTGGAGGGTAACTAAAAGGACTCCACACAAACTCTCATTTACACACTCACACACACTACAAACACACTGATGAACTTGCCCAAAAGAGCAGAGGACTGGGATTGCAATTGGCCTGTGCGACCATGACTAATTTGTTAGCAATTATGCTGGATTGACGTCCCGGATTGGGCCACATTAGCATAATTGTTGTTATGAGATCGCCCAGGAGTCCACCACACACCGGCCAGGCCAAAGGGGCTGGGTTAAGGGGCTAAAGGGTTGTTTCTACCCGGAGTGCACTTGACATTCATTAACATGGCACTCTGAGATACATTAGAGAGTGGTTTGGAACTGTGCAATCATGTGGGCCAGGGCAAGGGACTGAAGCGAAAAATAACAAGGAAGGCCATTTGAATGCGACTTAAGCATGTCGCTATATGACCTCAATTAGTTCTCTTTAAATTACCAGATCCACATAAAAATATATCAAAGTACCGAATCAAATCATCTGTCATTAACAAAATTTAGAAAAATATGTAAAACCAAAACCATATAAAAAAATTTCACATAAATGCTCCATTTTTAAATCTCTCCCATGGATTGTTTCTTAGCAAGATGATTTCAGGCGAAATTTTAAAATTCCTCTTGCCCTTCAAATGCCATCGCTGCCATTTGAGGCGCCGCCAGGAGGGCGAGCAACCTTTCACTTCATCGCCGGCGGCACCGCTGGCTTCCTAGAGTTAATCTCTTTCCATCCCCTTAACGTGGTCAAAAACCGAATGCAATTGCAGGGCGACAAGCCGTTCCAAGGTGAGCTTACCTACAATGGGTCGCTTGATGCCATGGCCAAGATATACCGTTATGAGGGGCTGAGCGCCTTTTGGAAGGGGGTCGTGCCGCCGGTATGTGTGGAAACACCGAAGAGAGGTCTCAAGTTCCTGGCTTACGAGGCGATAACGCGGCACCTCAAGTTTGGAAGCCCAACACCGACATCACTGACATATGCAATGACCGGAGCATTGGTCGGAGCCCTGGAATCGATCCTCACGAATCCTTTTGAAGTGGTCAAGATCACGCAGCAGGCACATCGAAAACTGCACCTGGATTCAATGACGGTGGTAAAGCACATAATCCACCAGCAGGGCTTTGGCTCAGGAGGCCTATATCGCGGCCTCTATGCCCTCATGGCCCGCAATGCTATCTTCAACTTTGGCTACTTCGGCATCTACAACAGCGCCACTCATAATTGCAACATTCCTGAGAATCCATACGAAAAGTTCTTTTTAAAGTGCTTTCTTGGAATGTTTGCCAGCGGCGTTGGCTGTTTTCTAAGCATCCCCTTCGATGTGGCCAAGTCCAGGATCCAGGGTCCGCAGCCGATTAAGGGAGAGATCAAGTATCGGTGGACCATTGACACTCTTAGAACCACGATTCGGGAGGAGGGTTTCCAGGCGCTGCTCAAGGGTCTCGGTCCATCATTGATGCGGTCTGTTCCAGGCGGGGCCCTCCTGATTGTGACCTATGAATATATTTACGACACACTTCTTGGTTCCTTTGCAAAATAGTTTACACACTTTGTATGCAAATATTATATTTTACAGTTGTCGAAATTGTTATACATGTTCAAGTAACAAATCGGCTTGCATTCTCTGAATCAGACAGAATAATATTCAACAATAATGTGGTGTTGTTATGTGGTATGCTATTAGTGGGACGACAATTGCTTCTAGTTGAGTACAATTAAGTTTCATACACCTCTTTATTTATACGTCCTAAACTTTAATACTTTTGAGAAAAAATTAAGAAAATATATTTACAGAAACTATTTAAAATTAGATCTGCAGCAACCGAATCAATGATTGGAGGACTCCATATACAAATTTTGGCAATAAACTGCCGGCTTTCCTAAAATTCGGTTGAATGAGAAACCTCAAATAGTTTTTTTGTGTTTCAGTTTCAGCTTCCGTTTCCGGTGGGAGGTGTGGTTACCGAGACACACGCCCACAAGCGCCCAACAAACACACAAACAGAAGTATTTCGTAACACAGACATGACCGCAGACCGCAGCTCTGCATGTTTTACAATTTACACTTAATTGTTTAGCACGACAACGACAAGCAGGAGGATGGCCAAAAACACCAAAAACTGTAACTGAAACAGCATCAACAAGACCGACAATTATAAGCCAGCCATAACAACAATTACAATTACACGGAGCACTTACAAGGGGAATTATAATTAATTTATGCCGAGTGTTGGCAAGTGTTTGCTCAGACGGCTTCTAAGTGAGCTACTGGCGGTGTCCTTCTTCTTTTGTTTTTTTTTTGCTTTTGTATTCTTGTACTCGACACTCGCACCTAATTGCGTGGTAATTGAAGAGTCCTGCGGAATGGCAGAGAAATGGCAATTAAGGGTCATTAAGGTGAAACAATGTGGAAGCTGTGGCGAAGGGAGCAATGTCCTGCCGTATCATATCTAAAATCGAAGACCAATTAAGCTACCTTATTCGCACAAATCGATGATGAATGCCTGGCAATTGGGCACTGGCTGCCATCAATCAAATTTTGAACGTAAACAAGTCGGAATTGAACTTTTGAAATTGATAGGCCCAGTGAGAGGGAGAGGTCTGCAGGGGGATGACAAATAGAGTTTCATGCTTAATTAGTTTTAATGCGTAATAAGCATATTTCAGCTGAATTAGCCAAAAACATCAACCGTAACTGTAACTGCAATTGCAAAAACAGCAACATCAACATCAAACTGTTCAATTGTAATGGCATTTTCGGCCTTAAAGTATGCAATGCACATTTTCAATTATTCATAGTCGAAATTGCAACTGCGTAATGAAATGAAATCAAAAGCAGAATTTCCAATGCACCAGTCATGCCTAACTCCGCCAACCTCACACAGCCCCCCACAGGACACCCTACCCTTCACACCCCCACCCTTCCCAATCATTTTCATTCCCAATGGAGTGGAAATGCCCTTGAGCCGTTTGCCATGTTCATGTCGACGTCATTTTCCATGGTATAGTAATTACACTAATCTATATTTCGAGTGGCCGTGTCTGTGTGTCTCTGCCGACTACTTCTGTGTTTGTGTCCCCAGTGTTTGCGTGTGTGTTTGTGCGTGGCTATGTAAATGCATTTGAAATTGACCCTGGAGACATTCTTGTTGGCTAAAGCCCAAAATTCAACCCCAAAATGCATTTATTGTTTTGTGCTCTTGTTGTTTGCTGTTTGTTTTCTATTCGTTTCTAGGTTTGTTAAATTTTTTTTTTACAGCTCAAAGTCTTTTTCGGTTCTTTCCCATTTCAATATGGATTTAAATTTATTACCGTCTTTTTAAATAGACATAAAACTATCTTCATTAAAGAAACTAAAATAGTTACATAATATCAAACTAATATAATCCCATCTCCAATGAACCCATTTAGAGTAAACCACCAAAAAAAAAGAACAATAATCTCCATCACTTATACTTAAAATCGATGGCTAAACCAAAATTTGCTTTCAACATTTTTCAAAAAGCAAATTGAATTAACACAAAAGTGCACAATACAATTTAATTGCTTCGGCCAGTGTTTCGGCCAAATATGTACAAAGCAACTACCACTCCTTCCCCAGAACATGTCTAGTCAATAAAATATGAATTATTTGAAATATTTAAACGTCCCAAATAAATCAAATGCCAACACTCGACACCATCACATCGAGAGAAAGCACAATTTACAAGTATTTTTTCAGCTCTAGTCTCGCAGTATTCTGCTGCCTGCCAAATATTTTTTCAACTGCGAATAATATATATGGAACACATACTTTTTTTTTTGAGAAAACAACAAAATTTTTGCTTCTGTTGTGGTTGTCTAAATAAATTTTTTATTGACCACGGTTATCGCTTCACTGGCCAATAACCAAAGTCAGGGGCAATTCCCGGGTAGGGGACTTGAGGGGCAACAGGAGAGTGTGAAAAAGCAAAAAACCACTGGAGAATGCGAAAAGAGGGGCAGTGGGTGGGTTGGGGTGTGTTCAAAGTTCTGGTTTCCCACATAAACGCCTCAAAGCATGCCACAAGTTATTTTCACAGCACAGCACACACAAAGAAGCCAGCCAGTCGGATGAGTGTGTGTCTGTGTGGGTAGATGCTCATGTGTCTGTGGATGTCTGTCAACGAATAAATGTATGAATGAGCGAATGAAATGCTCAAATTACACATGTTATACAATTGTTGGTAGAAAATATGATTATGCTTGAGGGAAAAAGGCCCACAGAACCCAGAACACGCCCTTCGTAATTTCAAATGTTTAAATGTGTGTTCGTTTGAGTTTTGAGATGTATATCCTTGGATATGGAAGTCTTAATGGACTAAATACCCTTTCCTCACTTTCAAGAGCCAAGTTTTACATTTACATGCCGTTACATCAAAGAATCCTTTTTACTAGAAATATAGCTATTTATCAATTTATATTTGTAATTTATTTATTTTTTTCGAATATATGTACATATGTATATATGCTTGGCAAAGCATTAACTGTTCGTGTTGAGCTTTTCCAATGGCATTCCATAAATTCGTAACACGTTTTTGGACCACCTCGCTCGCCTGGCTATCGAATGTTCCGAAGGATTCTATCTTTCTTCACTGACTTTTATTCTCGTATTTTACGTGTCTCATGTGGCGCTCATTTTCAACTTTAAAGCAGATACTGGCAGAGGGCGGATGGCGAAGCTCTGAGGACGGTTGAAAATGAAATGAAATTAATATGAAGTTTGACTTAACGCCTCATAAATCATTGTCCAATTTTCAGACGACAACGACGACCAGGACATCCCCGACAGAAGTGTGGAAGGAGGTCCTGCGTTGGAATTTCTGTCCTGCTGACGTTGTAACACAAACACACTTAAAATGATTGAAATATATGTAGAGTCGGATATATGCGTAACATAGCACGACATTGCCTCGTATATAGTACACATTCCGACTATATATTGGCTGGCTACCATCCTAGACGAGCCAAGACTGAAGACTTCCTCATTACACGCTTGTCACGTGCACATTTAACGTTCCGTCGCACACACACACTCTCGCACACCCCCCCATAATTATACGCACACACAAGCAGATACACCAGCACCAAAACCAAGCCATGACAGTCATTCATATTAATATGGTTGGTCAAAAAAAAAACAAACAAAAGCACAGGAAAATGAGTCTTTAGTCGCTAAAAGTCAGGCTTGCATACAAATTTTCTGCATTTTTTTCTGATTAAAAAAAGTTTTTTTAGGGCCAATCCTTAAATTAAAGATTGTAGCATTTTCTCACCGAGTTCTAAAATTGAAGCTGAAGTAACTTTTAGCTTATGCTAGTTTCTCACTTTGATTTAAAAGAGATTATGGAAACTAAAACACCTAAGCAGTGTTGTTTTGATTTAAATAGATGTAAAAATTAAATATTTCATAAATTATTTTAAACACGTCTTTGCCTTATTTAGGCTAATCAAGTCAATATTTTAGTTGCAACTTTTAATTTCATTTCGAAATTGCTGCACAATTGCAGCCGGGCAGTGAGTTCGCGTGTAATTTAATGGCAACTAAACAAACCCAGAACCAGGACGAGGTCATTAAGCTTGGACTTGAAACACTGACCACAAGAGCCGCAAAAACACAGGATACCACCGCCCCACTCAGTAACTCCACACATCCGCATCCACATTTGGAAATAATTAAACATGCTGCGCACGTGCAGCGGCTGCTTTCAACATTTATGCTCAAGCAAAAATGAAATAAAATGCATGGAGCCCTAGGGGGGATTTTGAATGAGGGCAGGGAAGAATATGAGAAGGAGGACAAAAAGGCTGTGGTCCTGCAGACCCATGTCTGGCTCTGTGTTCCACAAATTGAACCGCAAGTAGACGAAGCAACTGCTGACCAACAACAACAATTTTATATATATTAATTAAAAGGAATTTTACGCGCTAATGAAATAAAATGTGAAGGTCTGTGCCAAGGGAGGCTTAATAAGGATGTGTCTGCCTGGGTGAGTGAGAGGGGCGTTTTTGGGGCGTACCATTTGCGCCGCAAAAAAAGCAATCCACAATTCAATTTTGCTGGAGAAATTTAACACGTACTACGTAACTTTAGTGATAGTTAGGCTCATAGAAGCGTAGTCCTTGCGAAGTACTAGCAGTTCCAAAAGCAGTCACCATGGAACTGAACGTATCTTTTATTTAAGCCAAGTTCAGTCTGAGCTTCGAGCATGTTTCGTCCCATACAAGTTGGCTCAAACATTCGGTTGCCTCTGTTAAGGACCCAGCGTGAAAAGTGGGCGGTAACTGCAAGTGTAACTGTAACAATAATGATATGTGGCCATTGGTAATTGGATATGTGGGCGAAAATAATTAATGTCAGTGCCCAGAAATGTTCAGCTTTTACGACAATTTCCAGTGCTGTATAATTAAGAACATCCACATTTATATTTTCCATTAAGACCATTGTGATTCCTTGAAAGCATCACCAGAGTCAACCAGCCACATCCGTCGAATCCTTTCCCATCTGCTGTCCATTGGCTGACCCATATCGTGGCAGTCCTGTCAACGTTTTCGGACAAATATTTTGACAGCTGTCACCGAAAGCGAAAGTGACAGGCCAGTGACCCACGCTTCCGGTTGGCCATTGACTTCTCCCAGCGCAACTGTACGCTGGCCAAATTGCTTTACCCTGTGACGCATCCTTATAATTGAAAATTAATAGTCGCTAGTTGCTTGTTTATGCATTCTCTGGCCCTTTTTTGTGCCCCATGCCTGTGGTGCATTGCATTGGTTTCCATTTTGTATTTTTCGGTTGCCGTAGAAGCTGTGTCGGGATGTGGGTGTGGGGGGTGGCAACTCTGGCAGCCATTCCCGGAGAGTGGACACGCGTTCAGGCAAACAATACCAATTACCAAGCGCGTAACAGCGCGTCACAGGATATGTGCCAGGTTGGAGGATATGAGAGGACGCACTTGTGTGCGAGCGCTTCCTGCCAGCCCTCAGATATTCATATAGATATATATGTATGCACATGGGTGTGTGTCAACCACGGCCAATGCAGATGTCTGCATGTGTTTGTTTTTTTCTGTTTGTTCGTTTAACTGACATTCGTCCAGTGTTATTTTTGTCCCCCACCAAGCGCCGAACCTCCATCACATTTTTTTTTTTTTGTTTTTTATGTTTGCAGTCACTGCCTGGCCGAGAACCCATTGTACAATTTTAATTGGCGTTTCAGTTATTGAAATGTTGCACCCAGATCGATTTCTATATACACTTTATAAAAAGTTATAGCGACAAAAGTAAAAAAAATAAACAATTTATAAGATTTAAAATATTATTATAAATTTATCTCAAAAATCTAGAGAAACTAGCCTTATAATAGTTTAAAAAGGTATCTGATATTTTTCCAATAAATTTGCATTTAATTTTGTACATTTCTGCTGAATATTTATTTTTGTTTTCCAGGATATTAACAGTCAATAATGTCAGTTTTTTGTGGAACATATGCGGCAGCGATTTTTCATTGTCGCCTCCAATAAAATGTTTTCTCTCTCACTCAACCTTAATATTTTAATTTTTTCCTGCATTTCATTCTTAATGTCCTTTAATGCCGAAACAAAAAACAATAACTTCATGAAGTAACATTTTTGACGAAGTGAATAATAATTTTCAGCTCGAACGATTAAGCTGAAAGACATTAAACTGATTTTGTAACAATATACTTGAAATGCTGACTGGCTCTTGTGAATTGAACAAAATTGTATGGCCGCCCGCTGAGTTTATCGTTTGAGGTTTTAATGTTAATAATAATAAAAGCAGGCTGCGAGACTGAACTCTTGATTTGTTTTGTTCAACGATTGTTTCACAATAACAAACACGTCACACTCTAATACCCTGTCCCTGCAAAATCTCTCGCACTTGCTCCCAGCATCTGACAGCTCACGTTGGCGCCTTGGCAAGGATTAAGTCATGCTGCTGTCATGCATAAATTCTGCAAGTTGTGCACCAGGGAATGGAAAGTAGATATGAAAGGAGGGATAGGGTACGTCAGCAGAGAATATAACCGGATTTAAAACACTACAGGTCTGGCATTGGATTTTCAGCGATACACATTACATTGGCCTTACATTTTTCCTGTTTAATCCTAAAACTACTACACCCTTTCATTAACATCATCATTTTCTAATAAAGCTTCTTTGGTTGAATATAAACAGAAAATAAGCTAAATATCCTTTTAATGACTTACAAACAAGCCATTACCAAAATAGCAAAACTAAAGGCATTCTACAAATCTCTCAACAAAACCATAAGCTTTTGAATAACCATCCTTTCTTTCCATTTTGTCACAATATGATAAACGACTTAGTTGCACAGATTTTATAATCGAAGAATTCCAGGCTGGATTAAATACATTTTCGCTGCCACAGCTCCTAGTGGTTTTCACTTTTCACTTGACAATTTTTGGTGCTTATATACACACACAAAGCGACACTCATAAATTATGAAAACCTTCTCTGAATTTAAATTCATAAGGACCATTTGTATGTTAACCTAACAAAAATAAAATAAAAAAACCTCTTGACGAGGTAAAATAACGGTGACGAACCCGCGAATATCTGATATCAATTTTGGTGATGAAATTTTTTTACATTTTACATTTATGCAAATTTCTCCCAAGCCAAACTACTTTGGCAAATGTTTGGATTAAATCCATCTAATAAGAAAAAATACCTTTAATTTGGTATATCACTCATTTAGTTTGATCGCACACAGAAAATGTTTAGATCTTCGGCTATACATATATAATGTCTACACGCGCCGGCTACAAGCAAGGGCATGCGTGTCGCCACCTAGCAGAATGTCGTCCGCTTTAATAAGCCTCTCCTTTGATTTGTTCTTTAATTTTAAATTCAAAATCACTTTCCTATGACTTTTATTTAAGAAAACTTTTAAATAATTATGAAAGCTTGAAAATATTAAGCAAATTTATTCAATTAAATGGAAATCACTAAAACTATGGAGCTATATATGCAAATTGAAATGAATAATAAAGCTTTCCAAATTTAATCATAGAATTGAAGAGGTAATGGAATTTGAATAATTAATTTATGTTAAAAAGTATATTATTCACTGAATATTGAATATGCCTTAGTCTCTGAAATCAAATCATTACTTTTTCTATTAAACTTTTATTTCAGAATTATTATACAAATTGCCTTTTTCTTTGATTCAAATTCTAAAAATTCACAAAGCATCAAGCCCAGACCGCGGTTAAATTTGTTTGTCAAATTTGAAAATTGAACACATATTTAATTTCCCACATTTTTTCGTCCAAAGCCACCAAATAACTGTCAGGCTGCTTTTCGTGGCAAATTACAATAATAATGAAAATGAGAAAGAATGAAAAATAAATGAAAAAATGGAAACTAACAATGTGAAATGGAATAAAAATGACCAAAGAATAATAAAAAAAAAATTTTATTAACCGCGAATTTCAAATCAATTTAAATGCGCCAAACTTTTTTAGAATAGGCCAAACAATGAAAATGCTCGTTATTCTATTTCCTGGAAAGACGTGAAAACTTTTAATTCAATTCCTGTCTCAGGCATGTCAATGAGTTTGAATTCGAGGATAGAGAAAAGTTAATAGGCCTATTTTAGCCTCTTGAATGCAGAATTTTTGGGTCGTCGTAAATGGAAATTTGTTTAGTAAGTTAAAAGTACTTAAAGTTCAAGTCAAGATCATAGTTCCAGTCCCAGTCTTAGTCCCAGACCCGGTCTCAACTAAACCAATCCCCTCGATTGCGTTGTCTTTGTCCCCCGACCCCTTTGTGGCATTATGTATTCTTTTTTAAAACATGCAAAATCACGTCTATGCATCTTAATAACTTTTCGTGCTTGTGCAAACAATGCGAACGTGAAAGTTGAATAGGTTTGGCTTAGTTATCAGAGGGTCGCTGTCTACGTTTTGGGTGGCATGGGGAAAATATGAGGTCGAGACCAAGGTGGGTTTTGGTCTATGGTCTTTCAATGCATAAATCAAATGTACATATTGTAGTTGAAGTTAAACTTAATTTAGTTTTTGGGAGTTTCCAACTAGTTTTCGGCCCGGATGGGATATTGGAAGACGTGAAAACTACAAAATTGGGGATGGTTTTAAAGATTAAAAGAGGGTTGGTTTGATTTTTCCAGATTCGTCTAGATTGTTTTGTTCTTATTCTAGTCAGGTACAATTCCGAAATAATCAAATACAAATTTTGAAGCTTAAACTAAGATTTAGTACTGATTTAGGAGTATAGCCATTATATTTAATTTATTATTTAACTTACGTATTCATAATTTTTGAATGACTTATATTAATATATGTTTAGTTCAGGCTTCAAATAAAATATGTACTGGCGACTGCAGCCTTAAAGAAAAAAAAAAGATTTTTGTTATGTGGATTGCATGGAAAAAAACCCAGGTTAAGAATGAAGCAAAAAAAGCAAGTTGATATACCCTTGCAGTTGAGAGGCAGTCCGCTAGGTGGCGACCCGCATCTTTATTATAAGAAATATATCGGATCGTATATAGTCGGCCGATCCTTATGATATTTGACAGATCGGATTAGTTTGCCCGGATTAGAAAGTGGAAACCATACAAAGTTCCATCCTTCTAACTTAAAAAACAACGAAGATATGCCATTTCCGATCAATCAGTTATATGGCAGCTATAGGATATAGTCGACCGATCCCGGCCGTTCCGACTTATATACTGCCTGCAAAGGAAAGAAGGGTGTGTGGAAAATTTTCAAAAAATATTTGTTTTTATTTTTTTAGTTTAATATTATTACTTATAAAAATGATAATAGTAGAAACACCCCATTTGACTCGGAGAAAAAACATTGGTATATAACTAAATGAGAATTTAGGATAGTCTAAAAAAAAAAAGCCACTGGAATAAAAATAAGTATTTACAAAACATATTGACATATTTACAAAAATTAAATTATTTTTTGAAAACCAGCCCGAAGACTTACTGCCTCTCTTTGCCGCCGTTTTGGATAGGAAGTTAAGTTTCTTTTAATTGCTAGCTGCAACATAAAACAAAAAAATAAAATGTTGAAATTAAAACAAACATATTTGAATTTGAATTAATTAATTAAATTAATATTAGGCTTCCTTAAAACAATATACCTAAAATTCCATTATAATTCTAAAAACTCCTAATCAAATTCATTTAATTTTAATTTATATTGTTATCCCTTATATTTACTATTCACACCATATTTCCTTGTATTACTCAATACAATCGATTATAAGATTTTTTTTTTTAATTTTCCTAGCAAACTAATAAGAGACATGTCACCAGTAATTATACACTTTTATAACGTTTAAAAATATTATAATTAAATGAATAACTAAGAATAACTAACTTACTTATGAATAAGTATAACTGAACCAAGCTGTTGTTTCTACGGTCCTAAGGTATGTATGAAGGGATCACCAGAGCTATGGAACACCACAACATCAGTGTTTCGCATTCTTTAATTTCTCACCTACGTCTCTGTCACAAAGATAGTGTTGCTGAAATTGTCCGTTCGTTCTTCCGGTTATTGTATAGCTCTTGGGAAATTTTCACAATTATCCTATATAAATATATTTGTCGCAGCACGGTAAATTCTGCAAGTATAGAGTCCTGAACGTCACTACTACAGTTACACGCTACAAATATTATATTTGAAACTACTCTTATATATTAATATATATACCTATTTTCCATTCAAAAACTAAACTGAGCCTGTTCTCCTTTCCGAAGTCAAATTCATAATCGTAACTTTGTTTAGCAATCACATCCATTCCCATTCACATTCCACTCACTCCGCACACGAAACAATTGAATCGAAAAGAAACCAATCAGTCAAAATGGGGACTTCCCATACAACCCACCGCATGCTGCTAAAAAGCCCACAAAAAAACAAAGTTACAACAATACAAAAATTAATTGATGGCGAGCATACTCACACTCACACAGGCGCAGATGACGCACCAACACTAATTGGCAGCAACAAAAACAACAAAATGCCAACATGTGGCAAAGGCCACCAAGTCCATTTGATAACGGTAGAACAGGAGATGAAGGGCGTTATGGACGGGGTTGGTTGCACGGGGTTTGGTTATGAAACATCCAAAACGAGCCTGCAGAAGGGTTTGGTTGCGATTGAACATGGTAAAATCGATGCAGACATAGACGGGCAACAATCAATCAATTAAATGCCTCACTGCAGCTACCAAAAATACCAAACAAAAACTATAACAACAACTTCAACTACCAGAGGACGAGCCGTCGGATAATGTTCGGCATGCAAAAGTGCTTGCAGCCTTTTAGGCAGCCGGGCAACAATATTAAAGATTTATCCCTGATTCTCGAACTCATTCCGCTTCAGTCGTTCTCTTTACGATATTTTGTCCATTTAAGTAACTGGTTGACATGTTCAACCTCGATGACTTGTGCATTCGAAACTTTTTGAAAACAGATGTGAATCAGAGAGATCTATCATTTACTAAGCTAAGATTATTTAGTATTACCTCGCCGTAGGCAAAGCATCAAAAATCTTTGGATTTGGTAAGAGTGTTGATATTTCATAACAAGTCTAGTCAAAAGTAATAAAAGTTGAGAGTTTAGCTACCGAAGTAAAACTAAAAACCATAAAATGTAATCGAAGAAACGATAATAGTCTTGTGAAATTGTGACAAATGCGTGAACTTCTACGAGGTTCTAAAGAGTTAATCTAATCGAAAATGTGATAAACATGAAACACATAAAATTAGTTTATATTATTTATTGAAAATGTTTTTTCAATATTTTTCTTAAGCTCATCATTATAAAAAGATATATTCTATACATAGATCTTAGCCAATACAAGGCCCATAATACTAGCTGCAATGGTAATGCTGCTGCTGCTTATTTTTCCAGCCGGATTCTTGTTGCACTTATCGCCGGAGCAGAGAACACACCGAGTCTTATTGTAGTAGGAGTAGTCCGGTTTTAGAGACAAACTGCAGGCTCCAACTGCTGGATGTACGCAGCCATGAAGCTGATGGATTACATTGTTGTCTACATAGAAGATTTATTATATTTCAGGAATATCTTTGGAAAATACTTTCTGGTAAAAACTCACTCCAGTCATACTTGAGGGCCAGACAGTCAAACCTCGTGCTTGTCGAGTTGCGTACTCCCTGGTGGTAGACGTTCAAATGATTGGAGGTCTCATTGGCAGCTGCGTTGGTGCAGGTGACTTTCTTGGGACTCTTGCAGTCTTTGGGCGTGGTGCAAGTATAGCAGACCAAAGAATCGGCTATGAAAGGGTGTATAAAGAATTCAAGTTTCCATAAAATAATATTTTTTGTCCCAGTTACTCACTAAAGTGTACACAAACAAATGCAAACAGCACGCCGGCTATGACAAGTTTTGCATTCATTTTTTTTAATTTTAGCTAAAATTACTAAAACGATGCTATCTAAAGGTGTATTCTTCGTAAACTAATCGGTGTTGAAAATTTCACAGCGTTTTTATACGCCACTTCTCGCACCTTACTCAATTTTTCACAGAGAACTGAGACGCGATAAGCTTGAGTAAATATATAAAGATAAGTTTAAAGATTAGTAACCGAACAGTGGTTCAAGAGGGGGAATTCAAAGGGATTTCCCTTACGATTTTAATTCAGAAAATGTTGGGTTTGGTTAAACCTATAAGATACGGTGCTTTGTTATACCCTTACAGAGGGTATTATAATTTTGGTCAAAAGTGTACAACTTAGTAAAGGACACATCTCCGACCCTATAAAGTATATATATTCTTGATCAGGATCACCTCTTGAGTCGATATAAGCATGTCCGTTTGTCTGTCTGTTTCTACGCCAACTAGTCTCTCAGTTTTAAAGCTATCGTCTTCAAACTCTGCACACACCCTTCTTTCCCTTGCAGGCAGTATATCAGTCGGAACGGGATCGGTCGACTATATCTTATAACTGCCATATAACTGATTGATCGGAAATGCCATAACTTCTTTTTTTTTTAAGTTAGCAGGATTGGACTTTTTATGGATTTCACTTTGGGTAAACTCTTCTTCGTTGTTCGTTGTTTTTGAAGTTAGAAGAATGGGATTTTCTGTGGATTCTACTTTGGGCAAACTAATCCAATCTGCCAAATTTTATAAGGACCGGCCGACTATATACGATCCGATATATATCTAATAATATAAGATGCATGTCACCATCTAGCGGACTGCCTCTCAACTGCTAGGGTGTATCAACATCGGCTCCGTCCGAAGTTAGCTTTCCTTTCTTGTTTCTTTAAAGCGTTTACCGATTGATAACCATATACGAAACTCTCTCAAACCTCGCTCTCTATATACATTTCTGGTATTATCTTTTATACAAAGCACTTAGTCACCGGCTAACAAATTCACAGATGGCTAGGTTCTTATATGGTGCCAACTGATATGCAAACTTAGATATAGCCTTAAAACAATATATTGGGTCACTCAATTGGTCACGCAATCCTATTGAAAAGGGGATGTTTTCGGATTAATTGTTTTGCAAACTTTCGTGACATGTGAAAGCCAAAAACTTTTCAATAACAAAAATTAAACCAAAGCAAAATCATTTTACATTCGCATGTTTACAATTTTGAAGTATATTTTTGTTCAAAAAAATATTAACAATGACGGCAGGAGTACAAGAAGTGGCAGGAAAAAATGGTCTTACATGAAATTCTTTAAATTCTTGATTATTGCCATTAAATATAAAAACTATCATAAATGACAAAAATCGCATGATGAATAAAAGTCTAAAAGTTTATTTTGGTTAATCAATTTTAAAAAATTATACAATTTTAAAGTATCATTGAAAACTACATTTGACTTTTAATGATTAAGAGCCTTGGCCAGGAGCAAAGCAATCGCTGATCCCACAATGGTAAACAAACTTCCACTGAAGGTTCCAGCAGGATTGCAGTAGTCAGATCTGCATATGATGCACCGTTTCGACCAAGTACTGAGTTGTACAGAATTCGACAAAGTCAGTAGGCAGACATTAGTGCCGGGATGCACGCAACCCAAAAACTCAGATGTGTGAGAGTTGTCTTCAAAAAGTTTGGGGAAACGGATTATAAAATATTCGTGGTTAAGCAGATACTGGTTATGATCTTACTTGATTGGTGGTAGTATGTGAGATTAGCGCAGAAAAAATTCAAACTTCCATTGACGGTGGGCACATCGCTGTGGTAGGTAGCCAAAAAGTCATTGTTGGCATTAGCAGTGGCATTAGTACAGGATTGTGTCGAAGGACTGCGGCAAGATGAGGGACTGTTGCAACTGTAACAGCTCAGCGAACTTGCTATTAAAGTAACATATTCCATAAACGACGATTTTTTTTTTCAAATGTTAATTCTCTTACCGAACTGCACGCCGAGAGAGGCAACAAGGACAGCAGCGAACATCACTTTCTTCCACATTTTGATCCAGAATTTTCAGTTGTTTTCGCGACTTTTCCTAAATACAAACTAAGGCGATTGCAATCGAGAGCCTCATTTTGTATTCGACCATTTGACGATTAATAAATACACTTTATGCTCTCTATAAAGATTAGATTATGATATCAATATGCTTCATCCCCGTTTGAGTCAGGGAACCTTTTTGCAGTTGAGTTGAGTAAACCCCCATATATTTATGAGGACTTCTACATTGGTTGAGTGTACTGAATGGCATACTAGGTCAAATATTAGCGATTAAATTCCAATTCTTCTAATGAATCAATCAAATGAAGTAAATAATAATATCTTTGAATAATAATTTAAAACATAAATATATCACGGATTGAAAGTTATTTTACTTAAATATTATTCAAAATAATTTCAATTCTATTCCCTTTTTATAAATTTTGCGATATAATCTTGTTCATATCTGCATTTATCTTGTCCCCCAATACAAAGCAAGGATAAACTCCGGGAAAGCATATATTTTCTCTGGAAAGAAAAACTTCAACTAAATTAGAAAAGGACTAGCTGTAGGTGAAATTGAAAATCATACATCAAAATCGTGGCCACTGGCCAGGACATGCCACGAATATTTAAGTAGCTACCATAACAACATGAATACTAAGCCACTGTCAAATATGCGTGAGGAAATATTACAAATGACAGGACAAATGACTTAGTGCAATGGAAAAGGAGGCAACAAAACGTCCAAGAGCACTCCAATCTGGTACAAAAAAAGACGCCTGCGGTTGAGATTTTAAAAATACGTGTATCCATGTGTCCAAACAGGTAAACAACAGAATTACAATATGCTTTCTTAAAAATTACAAAAAGAGACAGCCAAATAGGACGAAACAACTAGAAGTGAGCTTTTTTTCTGACAGGACAATAAGCAAGGATAAGCATCGAGATGATGACGATGATGATGATGGTGGCGGCGGCGGCGGCGGGGCATAGCGGAAAGTGGCTAAGAGCGCTGGCAAGACAAATACAAACACAAACCCAGATACAGATATGCGTCAGGCGACAACGATAGCAAAAGTCGACGAGTCTGACAGTTACATTTTAGTCCTGTTGCGAGTCCTGTTTGTCTTCTCTTCCCGCTTTTCCCGTTTTTTGAGTCCTTTTTTTTATTCGCCTTTTTGGTACTGCTTCTTGCAGGACCTGGCCACATTCCCGCATGCACATTGTATTCATATTCCGGTCACGTATCCTTTTTAATCCTGACAAGAATATTATTTCCATAAAAAACACACACACTAACATAGATAGAACGAGCTATGGCAACATCCCGGCAGATCAAGAAAACGCATCTAACTAAGTCATAGGCAAGCCGGAATGGACTCAAACCAGATGTATTTAATTTTTCTATTACATGATTTTGAGACTTGAAATCATTTCCTCTAAGAAATTTAAATATCACAACTTGAACTATTTTTTTAAATGTTTACTAATCCCATAAACTTGTCTTCGCATAAAATGCAATCATTTTTTTCAGAAAGTTTTATAAACAAGGATTGACAAGATTGTGTATGCCATTGACAATATTTGCTGTACACATTACAAATTACAGAAGCTGGAAAACAATTTATTACAACTCCTTGTTTTTGGGATAGCTGGACACACACAAGAACACATTAGTATATCCTCTCAGACAGGACTGGCTAAGAGAACAACAATGTGGACTACAATGCAAACAAATCGACAAACTATAATAATAAGACGGTCCCCTGACATGCCACCAGATAAAATTAGAGACCAAAAAGGGGAAACGGAGTGGAGGGCGGATGGGATGCGGGACTCGACACATTGCATTGTCTGCAGCAGCTGCAAAAACTTTCAACATCAATGAAAGGAAACAAACAAATTTTACATTTTCTATGTCTCGGTGGCTCCAATGAAACAGCAAAGGAGAAAAAATGGAAACAAAATGGATGAAAAACAAGAAAACAGGGGGAATAGTCCAGCGAGAAAAACAATAACAAAGCAGCTTAAGTACTGCCACAAGTCGTTAGTCGAGGTCGCCACTCCTAAATAGGAGCTCGGCCGCTTTAAAGGGATGCAGAGAAGGCTCTCGATTCTGTCTGGAATATAAAAAACATCAATATAAAAAATAAAAAACAATTTTATTCAAATGGCAATAATGTTATTGAATCCGGCACATTGAAAGTTATAATTATTTTCATAGTATATATAGGTGGTTTTAGGAAAATGTATAATTTTTAAAATACTTGCATCAAAAAATATATTTCTCACTTAATGTATCCTCTATATTGACCCATATTTTAAGAAGGTAAAAAATTCGAACAAAAAGTAGTCTGATAACCCATCTCCACATAACCGTTCAATTTGCACTTCATGTCTTGCCTTTGTTGACTTCTCTTACGTGTTTTTTTCCGCAACGCTCCTTGCTGTTAACAAGTTCACGTGCAAAATTGCAATGACCCAAAGGACAAGGCGATCGCACACACACTGACACACCTTGTGGGCAATTTTCCACCCCATCGACCAACTGACCGTTCACCTGGTCCTCCCCTGTTTTAGCACCTGTGGTTCTGAGTCCTACTGAGTCCCATGACAACCCAAATGGCGAATGGAATACGGTCAAACGAGAGACGTGGCAAAGGTTACCAAGTAAGTCGTCGGAAATGCCAAACAGAAGAAAAACAGGACACGAAACACTCGCAGCAATTTGAAGCATTTGATCAACAATTAGTGCGACCAGGAAAAATGAACTGGTAATGTGGGAAATGCAGACCCCAAAACTGAGGAGGACAGCATCCATGGTCGACGGTGAACCTCTCGAAACTGAAACTTATGACCCACATGGCCACTTCTACCCAATCAATTCACTTTACCTAAGCCAACATTGTCTTTCCTGTTCTTGTGAACTTTTATTTGCCTTCGGGCCAATTATTAAGTAAATTTGCTCTTCGTCTCCGTCTGCAGTTATTGATATGATATGTGGTCAGCCCCTTCCCGCCCAACTGTGTCAATATTTGGCTTTAAGGTTTTTCTGGGTCGACTGCTCCAGTTCGCAGAAGATGAATGGACCAGCAGAGGAGCAGCTGCAGCAGGACAAGTACATGATTGAATTGGCTACAAAAATAATATAAATTTGCACCACATTCACAGCGTCTTTGTTACAAAAATGTGAAATAAAATTATTAAAAATATTGGAATCTAAATTTATTGCACAATTTTAAAGGAGTCTTGTTTATTGTCCTTTAATAGTGTTTTATTTTTTACCTTTATTAGTGTTTGAGCAACCAGCGTATTTACAACATATTTAATTATGATTAAGTTTAAAAATATATCCCCAATAAAAATTGATCCCCTTTCTAGGGATATAAAAAAAAAAAACTCAAACTCCACTGACCGAGGCGATCCACTCCCTTACTGACGCCACACGTGAGTAGACACCCGGATATTTCGGCCTAGCGCACCCGAAACCCCAGGAAACGACGCCCCACAACACTCCGTCGGCGGCGAGGGGTCCACCGGAGTCTCCCTGGCAGGCATCTTTGCCGCCCTCAGGCAGTCCAGCGCACAGCATACGATCCGTGATGGTGCCAAAGCCTCCATACGCATCCGTGCACTCCAGTTGACTCACTTTCGGCACGGTGACTGCTCTCAGTACGGCCGCGGACTCCAGGGCATTCTGTGTGTTGCCCCAGCCCGACACCCGAGTGGGAGTGCCATCCGCAATGTCTGCATCCTGTTCGGGCAGTCCCACAAAGGCCTGGGTTATATTCGCGGCACTGTACTCCTCCAGCTCAAGCAGCGAAAAGTCAAAGTCGATGGTATAGGCATCGAATTTGGGATGCCTATGCACCCGCTTGATACCCACCAGAACACCGCCATCAGCAGTGCGCGAGGAACCAATCCGTACCTGGGAGAATTCGATGGCAGAGCCCTGAGTGCAATGGGCGGCGGTGAGAACCCAACCCTGAGCAATCAGGCTGCCTCCGCAGAAGTGATAGCTCCGTTGAAGAGAGACCTGGTAGGGAATATCCTTAATGTTCGCCACCTGGCCGCCCACAATACGGCCATCTAGGCGTGGTCGTCGCGGCGGAATGGCCAAAGTCAGATTTGTGAGCGCAAGGAGCAGAAAACCGGTGAGTGCTAAATTAGTTCCAGCCATGTCTTCACCTATGGGGACCGATCGATAGTTAGTGGTGCTTGTGCAATCCGATCCCGTCTTTATATAGAGTCCGCCGTTTTGAAACTATCTGCACTTTCAGGGTCAATCCCTGTACACTCACCTCGCCTTCATATCCACTTGGCCTAGTTCGACGAGACGCCACTCACGCTCAATAAAACTAAATTTATTGCCACCAAATAAACGATGTCAACGATGCTATCAGACGTTATCTAAGAGGGCTAATCAATCAAGGGGAGCTTTTGGTCTAGTGCACTAGTTTATGACTTAAGCCAGGTCAGAAACTTGTTGTTCGACGGCATATCCACGATTCTCTCCAACTGCAGGCCATTTTCGTTGGCCAGCACTTTTAGATCTTTGATGTCACGGACGCCCCATGAGGGATCTCGTGCCCGCAGGCTTCGGTCAAAATCTACGTTGCTTTGGGGCGTCAGGATACCATCCTGCGCATAGGGGCCGTAGGTAAACATTTTACCTCCCTGCTTCAGCATCTTCCCGGCAGCCCGGAAGAGACCCACAGAGCACTCCCAAGGGCAGATGTGCATCATGTTGGAGTTAAACATGTAATCGTAGCTGGCTGGGGCAGGTTTTCCATCCCATTCCTTAGGATCCCGGGTAATGTCGACGAAGAAAGGCAATCTAATATTGCCGGTGGCGCAGTCCCCGGCATATGCAGAAATGGAATCAAACTGCGACCTTTCGTACTCCGTAGGCTGGATGCTAATATTGGGCACCAATGGAGCCAGGTATCCCGCGTGCTGTCCCGATCCCGAGGCAATCTCGAGGAGCTGCAAGTCCTTTTTCTGCCGGTCCACTTGGGCCAGAAGAGCCTCTGAAATCGGCTGGCAATTACGATCTGCCGAAGGGTGCGTTCGCTTGGCGTAGCTACAATGGGAGAAAATATGCAGCAGTCGCTTGGTCAGGCTGTGTTTGTTTCCAATTAAGTTAGCAGTTAAGTTAACAAAAAAAAAGGAAACAAAATTGTTTACCTCATTGTGCTCGATATATCAGGATTCGGATGTATTTTCTACATTATAACGCGTCTAAGACAAAACATCTGTTAGTATGACCGTAATTAAAAGTAAAAAATTAAGTTCCTTGTTCCGCCACCAGGGGCGGCACGACATTTTCTCAACTGCCACCTGGTCACCCTGTTTTGCGATTTTTTCTATATATCTATATTTTAAGAAGATTGGTGTAATCGATAGCTATATCGACAGTTTTCCAGCTCTAAAGCTAAATCTCTAGCGCTACATTTTTCCTAAAAAAAATAGTAAATTACGCATATTTGTAACCGCAGATCACCACAATGTCCGACAACGATGATGATTTCATGTGCGACGATGATGAAGATTATGGTTTGGTACGAACAGTGAATATTCCTTTTATGTATCAAAGCGAGCAACCACCTAGCACCGGCTTCTTTGTTTTCATTTTCGATGAATAGGAGTACTCAGAGGACAGCAATTCGGAGCCCGATGTGGACCTGGAGAACCAGTACTACAACAGCAAGGCCCTAAAGGAGGAGGAGCCAAAGGCGGCACTAGCCAGTTTCCAGAAGGTGCTTGACTTGGAGAATGGTGAGAAGGGCGAGTGGGGATTCAAGGCGCTGAAGCAGATGATAAAGATTAATTTTAGGCTGGTAAGTAATTTAATAGTCGCATTTGAATCACTTTAACGCCTTTATCCTGTAGAACAACTACGATGAGATGATGGTGCGCTACAAGCAGCTGCTCACCTACATCAAGAGCGCTGTGACCAGAAATCACTCGGAAAAGAGCATCAACTCTATACTGGATTACATATCCACGTCGAAGAATGTGAGTGAAAGCAATTGTATTCCTGCGATTCTATCAAGGAATTCAAAATTCTATCAAAAATCCTAACTACTTCCTATATTTCAGATGGCTCTGCTCCAGAATTTTTACGAGACCACGCTAGATGCCTTGCGGGATGCCAAAAACGACCGCCTGTGGTTCAAGACCAACACTAAGCTGGGCAAGCTATATTTCGACCGTAGTGACTTCACCAAGTTGCAGAAGATACTCAAGCAGCTGCACCAAAGCTGCCAAACTGATGACGGCGAAGACGATCTCAAGAAAGGCACACAACTCCTGGAGATCTACGCCCTGGAGATCCAGATGTACACAGTGCAGAAGAACAATAAGAAGCTAAAGGCTTTATATGAACAATCTCTGCACATCAAGTCGGCCATTCCTCATCCCCTTATAATGGGCGTGATCCGAGAGTGCGGTGGCAAAATGCATTTGCGCGAGGGGGAGTTCGAAAAAGCGCACACAGATTTCTTTGAGGCTTTCAAAAACTACGATGAAAGCGGATCACCCAGGAGAACCACTTGTTTAAAGTACTTGGTTCTGGCTAATATGTAAGTTATATTGCATTTTGAATTCTTATTCCGAATTTAGAATCTTTAAACTTATTTTTAGGTTAATGAAGTCCGGCATCAATCCCTTTGACTCACAGGAAGCTAAGCCTTATAAGAACGATCCTGAAATCCTGGCGATGACAAATTTGGTTAACTCATACCAAAATAATGACATTAATGAGTTCGAAACGATTTTGCGCCAGCACCGCAGCAACATCATGGCCGATCAGTTCATCCGGGAGCACATCGAGGATCTTTTGCGCAACATTCGCACTCAAGTGCTTATCAAGTTAATCAGGCCATATAAAAACATAGCTATACCCTTCATTGCGAATGCTTTGAATATCGAACCGACTGAAGTGGAGAGTCTACTGGTGTCCTGTATCTTAGACGAGTGAGTACAGAAATAAAATATACAATAAATGGAAGATTATAAAAGATTTTATTTCCTAACCAGCACCATCAAAGGACGCATTGACCAGGTTAATCAGGTGCTCCAGCTGGACAAGATCAATAGCAGTGCTTCACGTTATAATGCCCTGGAGAAATGGTCTAACCAAATCCAATCGCTGCAGTTTGCTGTGGTACAAAAAATGGCTTGATTGTAGTCGAGCTTGGAATTCTGTCTTTCAATTCATTAAAATTTTAAAATTTTCTATTTAATCGATTAAGCTAATTGTTTGGAAGTTGTGTCACGGGCTGGTTGTTCTTCCACTTGATTTTTGATGCAGCATTTGATCATACAGATGCGCAATCTGTAAATTCCAAAGGCCACAAAAGCGAAACAACAGACAAGGGTCAAACTAGCGCACACAAATCCAATAGCCAATCCAGGACGGGCCCAGTCCAGGGCAAAATATATAAATCGATTGCCATCTCTGAGGGTTACAGGAAGAATATAGGTTGGAGAACAATAAATGAGAAGTTATGCTTACATGTCAGTACCACCCGCGAAATAGTAGATTAAAGAATGTATCAGGAATATAATAACCACCGAAAAGGGATAAATAAAAAACATGATGCGAGCTGGAAAGGCCACCATAAAGCTGTCGAAGATCATGAAAATAGAGTTGAAGGCATGCGACCACAAGTTATACAAGTCAGTTGCTTCTTCTGGCATAGCTGAAAGGTAAACGAGATACAGGTGGACCTTATACGTAATTTTTTATACCCTTGCAGAGGGTATTATATTTTTGCTGTGTGCAAAAAAAAGTGTGCAACGCAGTGAAGGAGACATCTCCGACCCTATAAAGTGTATATATTCTTGATCAGGATCTCCTCCTGAGTCGATATAAGCATGTCCGTCTGTCTGTCTGTTTCTACGCAAACTAGTCTCTCAGTTTTAAAGCTATCGTCTTCAAACTTTGCACACACCCTTCTTTCCTTTGCAGGCAGTATATAGGTCGGAACGACCGGAATCGGCCGACTATATCCTGTAGCTGCCATATAATTAATTGATCGGAAATGCCAAAACTTTGTTGTTTTTTAAGTTAGACAGATGGGACTTTCTATGGATTCCATTTTGAGAAAACGATCCGATCTGCAATATTTCATAAGGATGGGCCGACTATATACGATCTGATATATACCTAATAATATAAACTGCCACTTAACTGCAAGGGCATATCAACTTCGGCCCCGCCCGAAGTTAGCTTTTCTTTTTTGTTATACTTAAAAACACTTACTACTGGCTAGAGCTGCCCAGAACACCAAAGAAATCAGCATGGATAACACACAAGTTGTATAATGAGAAATCCAGTAAACTTTAAGAGCTCGACTGTTAGGAGCTGAAAAGTAAAACCATTTTCAACAGATAACTATCAATAATTCATGATTTTCATTCTTACCAAAAATTGAGGGTTTTGTGTAGTAAATAGTCGCCACAACAGCCCCATAAGTGCACGTAAAGAAATCCAACGAAAATCCCCAATCCGTGAGGTAAATAAACCAACGACCGCCGTTGAAAATTTTAATCATGCTCCAAATCACACCAGTTCCAAAGAATGCGGCCAAAAACCATCGGTACACGATCCATATTATACTTCGATCGCCTCTTTGCCATTGGGAGCGGCAAAAAATGCCAGGATCCTTGAAGTCCAATGAGAACTTGGAACGCTGGAATTCCTCTTTTAAAGGAAGGCTGGATTCCTTACTGGATTCCTGGCTTTTATCACCCATTTTTCTTGTGCTAATACAACAAATTCCAAAACAGGTGACTACCTTGGTGGTTGATTACCGACTGAAGGAGGCACAGGTGTCCATTACTCTAAATAGCATGCCGTATTCCCACATATACTTTTGGTTTGAATTTAGGTAATCGGTGGGGGTAATGGACGCCCCTTGAATTATCTCGATTCTTATCATCCTAGTGAGTAGCGTTTATGTCTGATTCGTGGCCAGTGGACACCCCCGATAAGACCCCCAACGTGGTCATGGATTTTTGGCTAGACACGGTCAGGGAGGTCAAACCTATCAATATAACGTCTCAAAGTTCAAAACTCACAGCCCCATAAACCCCTTATGGTGGAGTCCCGCTTGTAGCGATTGGTATTTAACCACTTCTATTCATTGGATTTCCCGAACGCTGAAAGTAGAACCATAAAAGTTCGAGTGTATCGGACGACTTTATAAAGTGGAATAGAATCAAAAGCTAATTCAGAAGATACCAGCTATCCTAATCGGAATAGAACTCATGTTGAACTAAAATAAAAAAATGCTTATTAAAAAAAAATGCTTAAACTATTTTGTTTGTTGGGAATATATATTCAAATTCCACATATTTAAGCCAAAGTAATCCCAAAACTCTTCAATGACTAAGTCAGGATTTGAGGAAACATACTCGATTTTCGGAATTAAGCCTTTAAACTGTATGAGCTGGAGTCTTGGGAGGTGATGAGGTGGTTGGAATCTCATCGGGCTGTTTGAAGCAGCATTTGTGCATCGCAATGCGCCATCTATAGAAGCCGAACACCAAAATGCAGAAAGCAAAGGCCAAAGCCACACATCCACAGACACTTCCTATAGCCAGACCAGGACGCTCCCAATCCAAGATGAAGTAAATGTATCGGTTGCCCATGCTGTGGAAAATTTCCATAGGTGAGTAGATGCATCTTAGAATTACATTTTTATATATCTTACGGATCCAGACCACCACTCCAGAAATAGATTAAAGAGAAAATTCCGTAGGAAATGCCGATGGTGAAGGGATAAACAAAATGCATGATTCGAGTGGGAAAAGCCACCATAAAGCAATCGAAAATCATACATATTGAGTTAAACGCATGAGCCCATAAGTTGTAGAGCTCAGCTCCCATTCCAGGCATGGCTAGAAAAAAAATATAAAGTGTTACAGCCGATTTCTTCCATTAAGGAACCACAACTTACAAGGATAAAGAGCAGCCCAAAAGACTAGAGTTATTAACATTCCAAGGACGACTGTTGTATAGTGGGATATCCAATAAATTCTTAAAGCCCAACTGCCAGGACCTAAAACGGTAAATATTGAAGTAAGAAAATCTATTGAATACTTCGATTCTAGCAACTACGTCAATCCCTACATTTCCGATCATAAAATTACTCAATACCTCAACCCCTTCCGATAAGAATTACTCACCGAAGTAAGAGGGCTTGATGAAGTATATGGTGGCTAACACAGCACCATAAGTGCAGCAGTAGAAGCAAAGACTAAAGCCCCAATCCGTTAGGTAAATGAACCACCGGCCACCGTTGAAGGTGGATACCATGCTGCCAATTACTCCACCGGCAAAGAAACCAGCCAGGATCCATCGGTACAAGAGCCACATTAAATTCCTATCTCCCCTCTGCCACTGGGATCGGCAAAACGCTCCAGGATCATCATAGTACAAAGAGAACTTTGACCGTTGAAATTCCTTCTTTAGGGGCAGACAGCACGGCTCCTGGTTCTTGTCACGCATGTTGGCCGGATGGACTCGTCGGCGGTTTCGCTGGACTAGGATGGCCAAAAGCGTCCAGAACAGGTGACTGGAGAGCCGGTAGATCGCAGACTGGCGAAACAATGTGGCGCAGGTGTCCAATAATCTGAATGGAGTGCCATTTTTTCCACAAATCGTGTCGGCTCTATTCGGGCTAGTAGTAATGTGAATGATACGGCCGCCCGAGTTATCTCAATCCTTATCACCCGAACGAGTACCGTTTATGCCTAATTGCTCTGAGCGTACGCCTTCTATAATGCCAAAAACTTTGACTTGAAGTGGACAAGTGCGGTCAGAGTAATAGACTTAATTGAACCCCTATACTGTCATCGTGGCTGGGACTTTTCCCATGCCATTAATATCCCAATGGGTATATTGAATGGAACTCTACCAGTAATCGATGGCCCTGAATTTTTAAAATTTTTTTTGGGAATTTCGCACATGTTAGTTGGATCCTAAACCAATTGATAAACACTCGTGTTTCTCAAGTGACGGCGGTTTTTCCTATGACAGGGCAAGAGCTGCCAAACCCACTCCCCTCGGACCCAGACGAGATAAAAAAGCGTACAAAACAAATATGATTTATTTTATTTCCTATACACATCTTCTAATACCCTTTCATAAAACTATGCTAGATATTTTGAATTTTAAGACCATAAAAAAAGTATTTATTTTTATACATTTGAGTTCTGTGAATTTACTTTCCTTTTTATCTAATTTCTGAAATACCTTTTCATAGTGTTAGCAGCATATATACCTTTCAACCAAGCTCATTTGGCTTATTTATCAATTTTGGTATCAAGATTGGTTCGAAGTGGTTACCAGGTGATTGGCGTTGTTTCCTTTTCTGATAAGGCATTTTAAAAATATATGGAACTTGATCTCTGTGGATTTCAAGTATTGCAAAGCTTTTCTGAAGTTTATGAATTATCTGAAAATCTAAATAAAGCTAACAGTTTATTTCATCGTGAGCTTTAAGAGGATACAGGGTGTCTCAAATGTATTTATCTTTATAATCGTTCAACTGAGACCCTTCCAACTTTTTGTAAACAGACTCAGTTATCCAGATTAAGATACTTCATTCTGCCACTTATCAGAATGTCTATCGGAAATGTCTACTATCTCAAATATCTGTGAAGTTTTCACGAGCTTTTATCATCATATTCCCACCAAGTCATGCGAAGCATCAACCAAGCAACCGATTTAATATTGGAATTCAATTACAAACGCAAATTTAATTTATACAATAAAAAATTCAAAATCAATTGATTTTCTCTTATCTGAACAGAAAATGTCGACGACACTTTCAGTTTCTTTTTCTTTGGACCAATGGCAAGGTCATGTGGTAGGGTAATGAACCTGTAACCCTTTCGATGAGACGATATATGATTGAGGCACGAGTCTGGGACGGCCAATAGTACTTGGGTATGCAAATTGTGTTGGAATGTCAATATGTAATCGATGCTGGGTCTTTATTTGATGAGTAAATTATGAAAATATGGAAGTGGGAAAGTAAAACTAGTGTATCGTTTTTTTCTATTCCTATAGAATATTCTATTTTATAACAGGGTATCAAATTAGCGATAATGCAAAACAAATGCTGGGAATTATTCTTCCTTTTTTATACATATACCTACAATGAAGTTTATTGTATAAAGTTAGTATCCAGTTTTTGAGTACTGATTAAAAACAATACAAGTAAGGAAAGCTAACTTTAGTCGAAGCCGAAGATGATACACCCTTGCAGTTAAGTAGAAGCTTATATTATTAGATATATATCGGACCGAATATCAAATCAAATATATCAAATACATTTTTGAATACAAATGTTGAAAAAAGCCCCAAGCATTGTTAGAAATACTAACGTTAAGTTATTTCCGATCGTTTAGTTATATGGCAGATATTGGATATAGTCAACCGATCCTGCTCGTTCCAACTTATATCCTTCGTGCAAAGGAAAGAAGGATGTGCAAAGTTTGAAGTTCGCGTGGAAACAGACAGACAGACGGACAAATGGATAAACGGACATGCTTATATCGACTCAAGATGTGATCCTGATCAGAATTACTTTATAGGTTCTGAGATATCCCATTTACTGCTGCACACTTTTGGCCAAAATTATAAAACCCACTCCAAGGGTAAAAAAAGCAATGTAAAAATCTTGAACCAGTCCCGAAAATGGAATCACGCCACCTTAAAAAAGTTTTCGCATTTTTTTCGCAATTTTTTAAATTTTATATTATTATAAGTGGTCTTTAATTATTTTTAACTTTTAAATTTCCCAGTAATATTCATTATTTTTGGAATCACTGGAATCTAAAGCAAACAAACTTCGTTTTAAATGCTAAAAAATAATCAAAATATAATTTGCTTACTTTTGAGAGCGTAATAGCTCTCTCTTCAATGGATTAGATAAGAAGCAACTTTTACCCACTTGTCTTGTTATCTTCTGAAAGTATTTATGCCATAGGAGGAACATGTAGGTCAGTCAGAATTTCTATCGTGGAGTGGATGACAAGTTCAACACTTGGCGTTTTTTGGGCTGATACTGTTAATAGAGATCTCTTAATTAACCGACCTCTGGGGCTTCAAGTTCATTGATGTGGTCAATAGTGACACAGCAGTGTGTGTGCTTCTGCTGTCAATATCATTGATATAGTAACGGCAAAAAAAAAAAAACATTTTATTCCCACGAACGAGGGGGTGTCAAGTGCTCTACATTTTTAATTGAATCTTGTGATGATATGATATTTCGCGTATAAAGCCTGATATGTTGATGGTCGGTTCCCCATTTCCCGTTAGGAATTCGATGTGCTTGTGGATCGTCTGCCGACTGCTATAATCGAGCGATCACTGAGTCGCGATCGAGTAACGATCGAATCTGCCAGTCAGTTCGTGGAGCGAAGTGATCAAGTGCGCGTGCCAACCGGAGGAGACACCCAACACCCCATGTAGCCAAACCTTTTCAATATCACAGATCCGATTTACCTGGCTCCTTCTTTCTCCATTCTCTGCTCTTTATTCTCTCGTTTATTGTGTCTTCGTACACCGCTTTCGGGGCTCGTGTGAATCATAAACATAACCATCATAACTCAGAAGCCCCAGTGGAGTTAAAAAGCGAAAAACGTTTCCGACGTTCAGTTGCCGGCTATACGCGACTCACGTCGGAGGTCTCCCTTCCTCGCTGTCTGAAACCCAACAAAATAAAATCCCCTAAACTTCCTGCCCGCGATAAAAGTGTTCCCAATAAATAAATAAAGTCCATCAAAATAAATAAGAAAAAAATATATGAACCATGCAAATTTTTGACGACTTCTGCAAAAGCTTCAACAAGGAATTGCAAAGAGCGAATTTTGGTTTTTCATACAATCGCGTTCATTTGTTCTATAGATCACAGGTGAGGTGTATTCCCTGTAAGTCTTGCCCAAACACACGGAACAGACCTTATCGGTGGTGTAACGGCGCTGGGGGGATATCATACGAGTGTCATACGATATACTCGTATCATACGAGCAGTGAAATAGCCAGTAGCGAAAATAATTTATATAAATTGTGAACGTTGGAAGTTGTAATTGTTCATGTGAGATCATTTTCGTAAGAGACCTTAGCACGTGTTTGTCCGGTACAAATGTTCACCTAAGTATTTTAACTGCTGAACTCAAACATACAATTTGACTAACATTTAATTGCTGACACATTGCTAAAGGTTTCTAATTCTTGCGTGTTGCATTCCCTAGACAATATGCTTTTAAAAATATTCAAAAAAATATAATTAATATAGGAATGTCTTTCTTAGAAATGTAGTCTGAGCTGGGTGATGTTAAGAACTTAAATGAACTCGAATGAACTCAAATTAGTTCACACCAAGCCTTTTAGTCGATCCATTAAAAATGCAGCATAATGAGGCAAGTGGCGTGTATACCGAAATTTGAGTACACGAAATACAGAGTTTGTAGTTTTATGGTGAGAAAGAAAGAGCTCATGTATGCAATGCTAAATAATTCGAATTGAATTAGCGTGGCCCAACTAAAAGCCGAGTAAACACTAAATACTCCCAGGTATTGGCAGCTGTAGGATTCTAAACAAATATCAATATTAGGTTCATGAACTACACCAAGGCAAAGATTTTTAACCCACAGATATAGAGTAGTTTTATGAATAAACACATTAATGAGATTGGTTTGATTTTCCCAAAATGTACGCAAAAAATTACCTCTTGTATCAAAGCTCACACAAAACAGTATTCAACAAACACCTTTTAAATAGATAACAACTTACAATCATTAGACTTTTAATCAGACACTGTCATGGCTCCAACTTAGATCAAAATAATTTACGCTTTATTCTGATAATCGAAAACCCAACCAAATAAAAATGTAATGTTCCTGTTCTAATCCAAAACATAATGACTCACATTCATCGAAAAATACCCTTACTGATTTACTCATAAATTCTCGCTAATCATACCAAAATAAAATCAGAGGAGGAACCACAATATAGCTTTTGGCGACGGCCATAAATTTCCGGACGCACCTTATCAGTCGGCAAAAAAAACATGCCCATACATACCCATCGAGGGCGTACTAATCTAGGCAATGAAATAATTTCGTTTCCTCAAATTTTAAGTTCAAATCAAACTAATTTGATTATTATTGCACGCGCGTTAACAGCGACTTTGATTCGGAGGAAAAAAAATGTGACCGGCCCCATTCTGGCTACGTCATTGAGTGATAAGCGGTTCCTGATGGGGGATGTCATAAGTATTCAGTATTTATTTGCACTAATTAAACTATAGGTGTGGAATATTTAAATTAAAATGGTGTTACGTAAGAAACCGAAAGATAGTGCGCCGTTACAGGTGATAAGAATTCGTAGGAATATCCCTATTACCGTCAATTAAATCGTCTACTACAATGTCTGCGTAAGATTAGGATTCTTATAATTGAAAAACAAATTACGCTTTATTTTAAAAGTTATATGAGGTCATACCCTTTCAAAGTCGGAAAGTACTTAGCCCATTTTTTTAATCTCCCCACAGTGGCAAAAAGATGAAACCAACATAATATACCTGTTATACCGATGGATATGGGCCCTGTTTTTTCTAGCGGTGTACATTACCTGTATAATCGTCCAGTTCTGTGATGGAAAATTCTTTATCTACATGACAAACTGGGGTTTCGGTCTCTGTACCATAACTATGCTGATTTCAGCCGGGCAGGTCACTTGCTGGCACTATGATTTATCAAACACCCGAAGCCTGGTACAGGAGTCCGGAAACAAAGCCAAAACTACCAGGGGACTGAAGATATATTGGTGGCTCTACAATATGACCCTTTCATTAGCCCTAATTATTTCAACGGTGTACTGGGTATTCCTACATGGAAAGATGAGTAAGTAAACTATATTAATATTTTTTATTATAAAATATAATAAATAAATGTTAAATAAAATAAATGTTTATTAAAAAACAGAAAGTACGGCTATAGTCGAGTGTCTAACTATATAATACCCGGTACTCATCTCTTCCACCCACAGCTGCGGGTACACAGTACACCGCCTGTGCACAGGCGTTATTTCTGTAAGAGTTTCAAAAACCTTCCCAGAGACTATAATAGATAAGGCCATAAGGTGGAGACTCCTAAAAAATACATCCAGTTCAAGTTTTTTTAAAATTTGCGACACACTTCCTCACAAATGGCTTATTCCTCTTGCGGCTTTAGTGCCAAACTGTTCCTATAGGTAATTTATAGCTGGTTAACAAAATTTAGCCAAATCGCAAGAAGTTATTAACTTGTTATTTTGCTTCCCTACTGCATTTTTCAGTTGTTAGTTCAAAAACATACAAAAGTATTCAACAACATATTTTTAGGATTTATACATTGAACGATTAGAGGTTATGGAAAGGTGTAAATGGTGTAGGAAACGTGTAGGTGGAAGAACTAAGTACCGTGTATCATATAGCTTGGAAACTGGATCTCATATTATTAATATTATAAATCAATAATAGCAAAAAATGTTTTTAAAGTTAACTAATTTAAATGGAATTAATAAATAGAAAAACACTTGTTGCGCATTTTATGTGTTTAATATTAAGCGTACTTATACGATTTATTTTTTAGACAAACCAACTCGTTTTCCTACCATAAGCATCATTACCCATGGACTGAATTCCCTGATGATGCTGATCGATTTCCTGGTCGTTGCATTTCCACTCAGGATGTTGCATATGATCTACGGGATGAGTCTGGCAATATTTTTCTTCATTTTCACCCTCATATACCACTTATGTGGTGGCACAGATGAGTGAGTATATAGACAGCCCGCATGTGTTGAAAACTTATCTTTATTTACTTACCGCAGATTCGGCAATCATTATGTATATCCCATTCTGGATTGGAATAATCCTCAACGATGCCTAGTGACTTTTGTGGGTATTTTCATTCTGATTATCTGCTACTGGCTGCTGCTCTTTGGACTTTACAAGCTGAAGAGGATGTTTAATAGGGCCTTCAGCGTGGTCTGGACTCCTCATGCTGTGGGTCTGATATGAGGGATATAATAGATATTAGAGACATGCATATTCATCTCATTAGACCCCATACATATTTTGCATTATTAGAGTTATGTGAGACACTTTTACATTCCATCCTGCATTCAAGCAATCACACACGCATGAATTTATTTATGTCTAGCGTTTTGTTAAGTTTTAATCATCTGGTTCCTTACCGTTGAATTGGTTTAGTTAGGTTAATAAATAAACAAAGATTTTGTTGCACAAATATGAATTCATTATAGTAAATATGAAATTAGTTAGAAGACCCTCAACGCGATATTTTAAGATTATGTGGGATGCATTGTAAGAATTATGGAAGTTAATAAAATATACTATATTATATTAAAAAAAGAAATTTTATATTGTGCAGTACAAAAAATCTTACGATCCAAGGAAACATGTAACTACAAATGAAAAATATTAGTATCTTATAGAAGGCAGGTTCATTGACACGTAAAATTGTTTTAAAATTTGTTTTGCTCCATAACCCAGATCTTAAGCTTTTGAGTTTCTTCAATGGCATTCTGAGTTAAAAGTTTCTTTGTAAACGTTGTAATTGGCCAGTTTTCATGGAGTAAGGGTAGTATATGGTTCTTGATTGTACAATTTTCTCATTAAAAGGTTTTCAAATACCAAGGCAAACTGTACCTCTTAGCCATTAGCTTAAAACTTCTATAAACATTTGCAAAAAAAAAAAAAAAAAAAAAAAAAAAAAAAAAACAATAAAAGAAAACTAAAAAAGCACACAAAAGGTAAACGAGTAATTAAGCTCATACGTAGAAACAAGAGACCCGAAAGCATCTGTTGTGTTTTATACTTTTTTATCGGCCGACTTCAGAGAGCGAACTTGCCTCTCAATCGAAATCAAAACCCACACATACCCATCCAGGTGCAAAAACACCTGGCTACCTGGGTCTGCACTTACGATATTCGAGCCCCCTACGATATTCATCTCCATAATGATGAAGATACACAAGCCACGATCAGTTGTGCGGCGCGCTTTGCCATGTAAAGTCGTGGTTTGATCTTCCCTTTATTTGTACATCATACATCCATAGTGCGTATATATCTTTGTAGTGTCGTTGCGTCTGAAGTTCTGGTGCATTGGAGCGTGAATATAGAGTGTTGTTGTCGTCGGTTGGTGTAATACCTCTTGTAAAATGAAAATGCAAGGCACAGAAAACAAGCAAACAACTCGAAAATGTCTAGATACCGTTATGCAAAGTGGTTGGCGTAGTTGTTTCTATTGCTATTGCCGCTGCCGTTGGTGTTTCTGTTGGTGTTGCTGCCGTGACCCAAATAAAAGCCAAGCCAAGCTGGGCAAAATAATAATTAAAGACGGCCAAGATATTGCCGAAAATCGAAGACTTAACTTTTTAAAGTTCTATCAACGTAGAATAGTATTAAATCAAATAATAAACAAAAATTCTTTGTTTCGTGTGCTCAAATAATAATTTTCAAGGCCTAAACAAACTTTGAATTCAAAATTGACGTTTACATATTAAAATATTGATTACTTGGTCCCAAAAAAACTTGGTCCCATATATTAATTTGAAAAATTGTACTTTCCAAATTTGGTTTATAATAAAGAACTGGATTTCTTTTCCTTTTTGTTGCTGTTTAAGTTAAATAAATTCTTCATTTGGTTAAATGTGTAGTGTTTAAAATAAACTAAGAATACTACGTATTTCTCGGATGCAAATTTTGGATTCTTTTATTTATCATATCAGTATTTCTATTACATTTATAGTTTGTATTTCGCATACATATGGCCTCATTGACTTGGAAGCCAGACTCGGAATTTTGGCACGTCTCTCTAATATGTTAATGAAAAACAAACTAAGTGAACAATTATAAATTTCCTGTACACACACAACAACAAAATCCAAGGAGCGCCTTAGCAAATTTGGACAAAACACGTTATTCATAGTCGAATGAATTAACAATTAATCCAAGGTGAGTAATTCTAATAATGTAGGCTAACACTTGTGTTTGAATAGTTCTTTGTCGGAGTGCGCAAAAGTAGCTGATAAATAGAAAACTAGGAGGGATAAATTATCCAAATATTGTATGATAATTATCGAATCACAATAGTCCCACTTCAACTTAGCAGTAATTAATTTCTTGCACCTCTAATAAAATAACTAACCCCCTTCAATGCGTTAATTTTACTCATTAAAAACAGGTTTTATTTTACAACAGGAAATAGATTTTCGACTGTGGTCGATTAAGAATTACAGCTGTTAACTGGTGAAAGGTACTGCTTTATTTTTAACCATTTCCTTCAAAAGTATTAGAAACAATCTACAATATAATGACTTGTATGTATATGTCCCTATGTTGAGTGCCCAATCACTACTAATCAATGAGCTTTGAGTGGTCACTAAAAACTCAAGAATATTAATTGAGGATTTCATTCCGTCGATAAACAAAATGGGTCTTCGAATAACAATTCACCCAAGCTGTTTGTCTGCATTCAGGCCAAAAAAATATTTACACACCTTGTAAAGGTCAACTAGTTTTGGTAAAACTTAAAGAGCCATAAACCTATATACCATTTTAGTTACATTGCGTTTCGCAGCTGAAGGCAATTATTTATGGAAATTGGATAAATTATGTTTGGTAAATAGGACTTTTAATAAAATATACATATTTACAATATATTATTTTAGCCTTGGACATTTTAGATTGTCATACTTGCTTGATACCGACTGTAAGCGCACAATACATGTACATATGTTCGTACTACTTGTTTTGTTGACCAAACTGTAGCTCAAGAGACAGCCGAAAATACATGGAAACCAAATGGGAATAATGGGTTGGTTAACTGAAGAGACCAGTCTACCACCGCCTCGTTTTTACCTTATTTTTCGTGTTGAAAAGATTCATTAGCGTGTTGTTCGTGCAAGTTCAGGGACGTTGAACATCGTCTTACATCGCCCTCAAAATTATGTTTATATCAGAGCCAAACTTTGGATAAGTAATTAGAGTTAATACGACGCAAACGGCTTAATGATTTTATAAGTTTATAAAGATGTCGAGAATAGGATGATTATACCAATTTTTAAGCTATGTGTATACACTTTGCCATCGTTTTTCAGAAATGTTTGCCATCTTATCAGAAATGGTGATGTCGCCTCAAGGTAACCATAACAATAACAATAAAGTTGTTTATATTTTCCTAGTCATCGGTTTTAAACATTACTCAACTTTTTAGGTTTTTGACCTACACACCTGGAAGCTCAAGCCGAGGTTCTGTGTTTTTATTTTGCCACCATGTTCGACCTCAGCACGCTAATTATTTTTTTTTTGCAAATGTTCGTATTTATATTTCAGCAATTACCCGGCGACCAATGCCAGAGACTTTCCATTAAACAGCACAGGGTCCATGTGGTACCCTGGTGACGAATAATTGTTGTATAATGGAGAGGTCTCGTTAAAGCGAATAAACTGTCTCATATGAGTAAATTGATCCATCAATGATGCTATTCCAACCACCACACTCTATAAAATTATATGAATAGACTGTCACATAATGTTACTGCTCACATTATTGGCACGATTAAGCAGTCTGGCAGGCACAACTTGTTGGTCATGGCAGTTGGCAGCCTTGTTTCGCATTTTCACATTAGTTGCCAACATGACTGGGTCAAGCCAAAGGGTTTTGAGACTAATGTTAGGCATAACTAAAAATAAGGCCTATGAACCATTTCTTAATCTAAATTAAATCTTGCATAAATTGTTACAATTCCCTTGAATTCTGACGCAAATGGCTCCTGTCATTCCAGACCCACGTCACATCTCAATAAAATTAGTTTCAAAAATTATTTACTAAGGAAATTTAAATAGAACACTTTCTAGAATTTCTAGAAGTATTTCTAGAATTTAAAAAAAAATCGGAATACTTCATTCTCCAATTCCGAATAAAATATTTCCAAATCTTAAAGTGATACTCAGGGCTCCATGCCGCCAGACTCGGCGTCAATCTTATGGTCGGAATATCGGGGCTGCAGTACTTCACGGGCATTCTCGTGATCGGCCTTGCCCAGGGTCTGGGACCGGCCATAGAGCTTCATGTACTTCTTTTCCTTGTCGTGGATCATATAACCACCGCCAAGTCCTTGAGTGCACAAGCCTTTTTTCGATGCCTCCTTTTGTAACTCGTCATAGACGTCGACTGTAGTTAAGGCAGCGTGAAGAAATCAACAATAACTGATTGGTTTTTAGATTCTTTTCTAAACTTACGGTGGTACTTGGCTCTGGCGTTGCTGCGGATTACAATTTTGGCGTTACCCATTTCGCCGTGAATATAGACGTAAGCCATCATGTACTTGGATTTCCCCTCTTGGATTTCAGCAATGGGAAATGTAATTAAATTGCGCATGGGAGTATCACAATAGGAGCGAAACACTATTCCAAATAATTTTTGATTATTAATTGTTCTTTAAATCCCCTAGGATTACTCACCCAGCATCGTGGGACGCCATGGGATTTTCGAGAATTTCTTTAAAATATCCATAAAAATAATCCAAAGGTTTTGTAAAACAAGAAATTTTTTATGGTTTTGTGTGAGTCGAATCTGATAACGTTTTCTGACGAAAATGAAATACTTACTTTAGCGTACTTGATGATTTTTTATATAGTGCCTACTACGCTGTTATGAAGTTTGCAAGAATAATAGACATTAATTCATTGAACTTGATTTAAAGTTTAAACTAATCAATTTTTGTAATAATTAAAATATTGAAGTCTCAATTCTAATAGTTTTTGATTGAATAATTTCAGATTCAAGTGAATCCAAATACGAAGTTGCCAATACGCATCAATTTACTGGGAAAATATTGGCTGCATTATAACGTCGCGATTACTTACGTAATTACATAAAAACAAACAAGTGTTCCGGCCGAGATCGATCTACAGGGAAACTAACAATATGGGCAAGCTCCAGGTGATCGTGCATCCAGTGAAAAAAGAGTTCCAGCGAAAAAGCTGCGGCTTCGACCATGATACTCCCGATGATTTCGTCAAGTCTCAGGTGAGAATCCAGGTATTCAACGGAATGCGTCAATTTAAATGGTTCAACGTAGCTTGAATAGCTGCGACTTCGCGGTAACATTATAAACGCCTACGATTGTCACGCACCTGGGCAGGTGTTTGTATTTGCTCTTTAGAAGCGCGGCACGGGCACGGGTCAATGTACACGGCTGAGATGAGCTTTGTAGTGAATATATGAAGTGGACACCAATTGCAAAGATTTCCCCAGTGAAAATCTTTAAGCTCATCTTTAAAAATAGTCCTTTCTAGTCCTGGTAAAACCGCATTTACTTACCAAAGTGAAAAAAAAGAGGGTGGTCGCCCATTTTGTATTCGACTTACCTTGAGAATATTTAATGGCTTCTACAATTCATAGTATCAATAGAAAGAGAGGTCACCCAGGGTATATCCACAAAACTTATATATGTATGTATATATATCTATGACAGAATAGTTTTTTTCTTCGTATACCGATTGTTCTTGCATTGTAAATTTAACCATTAAAATATTCATAAGCAGAAAGCCGTTACTAACCGTAACCAGTCAAGTAAGCAAAACTTTAAACATGCGACAGGTACAATAAACTGAGCTTCCCAGTACGCCTAACCTTTAACCTTTGGACTAATCTACCTCAACTGTATGAATTCTTGACAGTGCTGAAGAATAATTCTCTATAAAAAGAAATATGAATGGGAAATACATTTCAAAGGGAATTTAAATTAGAATAAGATAAAGTTTTATAAAATATTAGCTAAAGATGAAACAAAAGATATAATATTTACTCTTTATATTTACAGTGGCAGACCTGTACAAAGAGCATGGCATATTTGTTCTACCGCTGGTTTATGGCCCTGTTTTTCGTGGGCGTAGTGATCGTTTCAATGTGGCCAGATCCAGATGAAGAGTACAGTTATTGGTTGTATTTCATCTACATGACTAATTGGGGAATATGGATGTGCATGATGACCAATCTGATGGGTGCAATATTAGTTACCATTTGGCACTATCATCCAGAATACGCGGGTAAGATCGATATAAGTCTGAAATAATTTAAATATTTTGTGAAAATATTTGCATCTTTCAGATAAACTCTTGAATATGAAAAATTCCTGGAGCTACTTTCGCGTCTATTGGAGCATGCACGTTATATCTCTGGTCTTATCTATTATCATAACTATTATCTACTGGAGTTTACTTTATAAAGGTATATATGTGCAAAAATATGATGTCTTTTATATCTAATATTGTTTTTTATTCAAGCCAATGAGAGTGTTTTGGACGCTACAAACGTGCTCACCCATGCATTTAACTCGGTTTGCATGTTCATTGATCTGTGGATTGTGGCACATCCCTTGAGACTGTTACAAATGTTTTTGCCCGTGGTATTTGGCGTGGTGTATGCCATCTTCTCTTATATCTACCAATCATGTGGTGGCATAAATAAGTAATTCTGCAAGAGTATTTGTTATTAACAACAAGGAGATAATATTTTGAACTTCTTGCAGAAAGGGTAAGCCTTATATTTATGATGTTATCGATTGGAGCAAGCCCCAAAACGCCTTCATCACAGTGATTGGCGTTTTAGTCCTGTCCTGCTGCATCTACACTCTGCTTTTCGCCTTTTTCAAATTGCGAATTTTCCTCCATCGACGCTGCTGCAAGGCCAGCTTTGTGCTGCCCACAAGTAGTGCCAAAAAAAATGGGCTTGACGATAAAACTTCGTCTGGAAATGGAATCCAACACTCACCTTCACGCATATCCATGGTACTGGGAAATTTTAAAGGATATGAAAATCAGGCATACTTACCCAGTGGCGAACAACCGAACAAAAACTAGGATTTATATTTCATCTAGGAGATACTAGTAGCAATTAGTCAAATTATCCTGTAGAATTTACAACCAGTGATATTATATTTTATTGTTTTAGTCAATAAATTCGCTTTGTGAAGGATTGTTGCTTAAATGCACTTCAAAGGTAACAAGCTCGATAATTTACTGACTTCGGTGGCAATTTAAATCAATACTAATGCGACGAAAACAAATTTAAAAGTCTCATCAAAGCTTCCATCAAATAGTTGAAAGTCAAAAATGTAAAGAGTAACCGCCAAGAACCTTCAGGTTCAGTTAGTTGACACACCCGCCTTTGGGAACTTTACAGTTGATAATTTAAAATTTATGAGAGCTGACTAGTTGGAAATATGAGGTCGACAATAGGTACTTATGCACTATGAGAAAAATATTCGGCCGATTTGTCTGGTAAGGTTGGGTAGGAGATGTGTAAATATTTAAGTCAAGCCCCTAATCACCTTTGAATGACTACATTAGCCCAAAAAGGACCAGAAGGACATCGTATTGAAGGCAATAAACTATCAAGGACCGGATGAATTCGGAATATCTATTTATATGTGTTTAGATTGTTGTTGAATATTTTTATTATGTGTTACTTCAGGACGCACTCGGTCCGACGCTTTAGGTTGTTGTTTATTTTTTTAAATGAATGTAGTAATGAGTATAGACATAGAGTAATGTGTTCCAAAAAAAATCTCTATAAAATGCTCTATAAACTTTACAGTACAGTCCAGAGTCTGGGACCGGCAGAAGAAAATAATAAAACGGAATTAAAACATTCATAAAAAATAAAAATTCAGTAACTCTTTTCTTTGTTTAAAGCTTTTATACTTGGTTGATTATTTGTTATGAAAATTATTGCATTTAAATTTCATATAATTATTACAAATGAAACTTTAAAATAAATCCCAAATTCCTTAATCAAAGACGATAGCTATGAATTGCTTAACTCTATGCTGACCAAACTCGTCGGACCGAGTTGTGTACACACCTTGGCCTAAACGCGTAGCCTTAATTAAGTTTGAAAGAGCCATTTAATAACCATGGGGCCCGCCCAATAGCCTCAAGGACGAGTTGGAGACACGAGCGACAACGCGGTGTTGTGGTCGAGGGGGCTGGTCATTGGTAGGGATTTACTTTACGCATAAGTTGGAATTTCTGCGGCTAGATACACAAAGCTGTGTGCGGGAGTGGGTGGCAATGTAGGTGTGGGTGTCAATGTCAATCGGTGGGCTAGTGTTATCTTTGTTGTTGCTGCTGTTATTGCCACCGTCCTTGTGTCGACGCCATATGACATGTCAGAAATTCCAACAAATTAGGCGTCGCATCTGTGGCCGGCCATGGGTCGATATGCCACCATTTTGATCGATACAGAGTTTCCTTGAGCTTTGAACTTCTTCGGGTGTCCTCGCACAAAGTCCTTCTTTTCGAGTGTCAACTTCAAAGTTGACCCAGCAAAACGAATCAATTTAATTTTAATAGTATATTTTTTGGAAATTTGGACAGCTGTTGTCGGCTTTTAAACATGTCGAATCTTCCTTCAGAGTCAACAACGTTGAACTGCACCGCAAACCAAACTGAATAAATAATGTCAATTAATAGTGTGAAATATTTATCGAACGCCCACGCGTCCCAGTGCTCTAATTCCCATCCAATGAGGTCGCAATCCTGCCAACTTGCATGCATGACTCCTTCCCAATGGATTAATTAATTTTACTTTTATTTTTGTCATTGTCTGATAGCAAGATAGGGCATATTTTTGTGCCAATGGAAGTGTTTGAAAGTAAGGAACATATAAAGAATTTTTGCTAACTAAGCTTTGTAACATTTTTTCTATTTATCCATTATTTTCCATAAATTTCCATTTTTTCTTTCTTTAATATTGTTATCCCCAACAAATTTCGGAGTTTTTTCTCTTGACTTAAACAGCTGCAAGTCAACGGGCTTGTTTTCACCAATAACAAAAATAAGAACAAAAGTGGCAAACACAATCAAAATAGACGACAGGACACTGACAACCAAAACCAAGGAAAATATTTCAAAAATGCGCTACACATGTGGAAACGCACCGCTCACTCCAGGACACAGGACAGGATATTGTTTGGAGCGCATAAACAAATGGCGGCTCATGAATGGCACACGGGCAGGTGAAGTCGTCGTAGTGAGTGGTTCGCTGGTAGGGTGTGTAGTAGTTGGGGAGCATGGAGGTGTTGTGTTGTCCTTTAGCAGCAGTGCGTGAGCTTTCCAGCGGGCAATGAAAATCCCGACCGTTCCGGCCGGTAGATAAGCCCACGGATAGAAAACCACCCGCCATACCATTCGCCCGCTAGTGTCATGACTGGAATTGCATGTGGTGGCCAGAAAACTGCTGGAACTCATAAAGTATTTATTAATTGGAAGCCCGCGCCACTGAGTGACCGCATTGAGTGAATCCGCTGGCACAGGTAAAAACCGAGGCAGTTGTCAATTTTCAAGCTCAGTTTCGATTCGGACGCTCGGCGTGCAGTATGTGCCCGGTTAACTGAACCTACGAAGGAGTCGTATCGAAAGATAAAATCGGGTGGAAAGAACGCGAAAAGTTCGGAAATCAAAACATAAAACCGGTAACGACATGTAGCTCGGTGTTGTGCGTGCTGCCGACGATAAAACACTAGAACAAGTATCCCTGAGATACCAGAGTCACAAAACGATATTATTTTCACGGTAGCCATGGACAGAATTTCACCGCTTTCCATGCATCAGAACTGGTTTTAAAAAAGACAACATTCCTTTTTTTTCGAAGTAAAAAAATATTATTTTTAAGGCGGCTGTGTGCGCGCGAATTAGTGGGTATTTGGGTGTCGGTTTGTGCGCTTGTGTGAGTGTAAAAGGGAAAACACAATTGCGAAAACTCAGCTATACTGGCCACCGAATGGATAATGGGTATTTGTTTAGACACAGGTGAGTAATGGGCCATCCAGCAGATTAATAATCAAAGATTAGCACTGCCTCTCCAGCGCTAAAGATAACGAAAAGAACCCTAATGAGTTCTGGCCTGAACACGCCTGGGGGAATACATTACCATAACCCATATACCTCTTATTACCGAAGATTACTAAATAGTAAACTTTTCATTAGTTTTTGTTGCACAGAATTTGAGATATCGCAAAACAGTAGGGGACCGTAAATTTAAAGCCCGATTTTAAAAGGATACCTTTACGCTGACCATTTTCTGCGATAAAAAATATGAAGCATACATCTAGGCGCTAGATGGAATTAACATTTTTCCTTAATAAAAAATTCAGGTGGATATACAGATTTTTGTCCCTTAATTAATTAAATCACTGTGACATATTCAATTATTCACTCAAAAGACAGTCTCTGATGACAAGTAAAAATGAAATTACGGCAATCATTGGCTTTTTGCCAACCCTTTTAAATGGCAATTATTTGTCACAAAATAGATTAAACCAAAAATACGAACGGATATATGAATGTCAGGAGTTCTGTATCAGAATCGGACCTTGCCCAACGCTATAATTTGTATCGGAACTTGGAGCTCGGCCTTCATAGCTGCTAGGTCCTTGGACATGTTCGTTGACCACCAAGCCCTGCACACATAAATCCTGAAAAAATACGCGTCACAAAAAAACAACGGAAAGGAAACTCAGGAGTTGGAAACCCCCGGTCGGAAAGAGACAGAAACAATAACAAAACATGTCAATTAAATAAAACTGCAGGAAAATCAATAATAATGTGACACGACCAAGATAGTTCGTCGCAGGAAAAATCATGAAACCGCACTGGCCACCCTTAGGCCAGTGGCCACCAATATCGTATTCTTTGGGGTTTCGCATTGGGGCAGCTGATTTTCGATGAATGAATTCAGGCGGTGACGCCATACTACATGTACTAGACACGGTTGCCATACAATTAAATAATTGTTTAACATGTTTTAATGATGTGTTTTGCGATTTGTTTCGTTTTTCTGTTCCTATTTTCCGCCCGCCTAGTTTTTTATTCCTTCGCCAAGTGCGTGTGCTTCTGTCCGTAATTTCCGTACCCCTGGCAAATTACTTCCGCCCTCGATGAAGGTTGGCTAATGCCTTTTTGACACGTTACGGGTGCCCTTGCCTGGGCCGGAATGCCGCCGTTTGGCGGTCGCTAACTCGCCAGCACATCCGGTTTCCGGTTGAATAATGGCTGCTACCCAGACGAAAGTTAACTGTTGCTCCTTGATGTGAAACTCAAAGAAAAAACAGAAGAAAATTAGGAAATCTATAATTTGTGTACAAATTTAAGTATAATTGTTATTTTTTTAGGAACTACAATAGAAAAGGGTTGTTTGCTGTCAAGTTATGAAACTAAATTTCACTAATTTGCAAATTGTCATTAAACTTCTATATTCATATTGTAAATATATTTTCAGATGCCACCGCGGCACAAGATACCGGCGAACCAGGCAACGATTGGAATCATACACGGAATCGAAATGGTCCAAATGCTGGAGACTTGGAGTCCGTCACGGCAGCTGCTCATTTGGGCTCTACCAATATCGGCGGTATCGATATGCAAAATGCTGGAAAAATCAAATTCGATCCACCCAAAGTGCCAGTGATATTTGTTTTAGGCGGCCCAGGTAGTGGCAAAGTCACCCATTGCGATACATTTATGCAGGAGCGACGCGGAGTGACGCACATCAATATGATGGATCTGCTTCAGCAATATGCAATGGGCAATGGTAAGATATTATGAATCTTTGAATATTTTCATCTATAGGTCGAAATCAGAGAAAATAAAGCCATACAGAAAGTAATAAAATGGAATAGCAAATATCTCTCAATTACTTTTGAAAATTAAGAAGAATACCATTTACTTTTTATAGACATGCAGGACTTTTCGCAGCTATCGTCGAAAACAGTCACCGAGGTGTTGATGTTGGAAATGAAAATGGCTCCAGCTGCCAAAGCATACCTAATATCTGGATATCCACGCTCAATGCGCGACGTTGTGGAATACTCGGAGAAGGTAATTTTCCAAACCATATCAATAATTTGATTCACCATCGCCGCGAGTGGCACTCCTTTACCATATTTATTATGAAGGCAATTTTTGTTGCCGCACACTTTATTTGCCCAGTAAATTGCTGTTGAGCTATTTTAACTAATTAACTGGCAAATAGGTCGCCGTCGTCTCCCTGTATGTTTGTTCGACAACAATTCCAATGGGTTTACAGTCAAGTTCACGTTCGTTATCTATTATGTATATTCTAGTGATAATTGGGCATACTAGAGGACTTACAAATGTACAGTCAAGTATCCCAATGGCGTAAACTAAATTACTACATATAGACCTATCATTGCATAAGTAGGACTCACATTTAGTGACACCTCCATACGAATTATCATTGATTAATTTTTACTATTTTCTCCCTCATTATTTTAGATTCAAGTCGTTAACGGCGTGATTCTAATATCCTGGCGTCAGTCGGTTTTACAAAAACAAATTGACTATGGAGCTAAATTAGGTCATGTAGTACTCTCCTTAGCCAAAATGGAATTAGAAAATTTCTTTAAAAATGTGATGCCAGTCGCCGATTATTTTGATCAGAGCGACATGTTATTGGCTGTAAGTACTGTCAAGGTTTTAACTTTTTAAAGTTGTGAGAACTACCACTTGATGTCTATTTTTTTCTGGGATTTAATTATTATTTATTTCACATGTATTGTTTTACAGGTTAATGGTGAGCGTGCCCCCACAGAGGTGTATAAAGACTTTCGCACCGCTGTCCTCGATATACTCAGCACTCTCGAGAACCAAGAGGCCGTGATGAATGGAGTAACAGGTATGGGCAGAGGGATACATGATATACCCGGCAGTATAGTTAGCGTTGACACCGCACCAAGTCAAGCCCAACAAGCAACTCAAATTGCAGAAGGCACCGCCGCCGTCAGCACCACCGAAACCACTGGCACCGCTCTGGCCAGAGATCTGGCCTTGAGTCCTACAAATGGGGCTGTGACCATCATGAAAACGGGCACCACCAGTGCCGATGACGACAGCGGGGTGGTGATTACCCAGCAGCCAAAGCTCCGTCCAGAAACCGGTCTGGATGAGTCCAACCTACCACCTATCATTTGGGTGATCGGGGGACCGGGAAGCAACAAGGCCACGCTTTGTCTCAAGGCCGTTGGACTGAATCAAGGCTGGGCTCACATTAGGTATTTAATTTTTAATAAATTTATTCTTAATGTATATTTTAAAATATTTAAAATTATTTTCAGTGTGGGTCGTCTTTTGCGGAATATTACGGACTCTGCACCACGTGCCAATACCGAAACTTTTGCTGTCAAGGAGGCCCTGGCCGCCGGAGACATGGCTCCCGAGAAATCCTTGAACCAGCTGTTGGAGATAAATCTGCGTCAATTGCAGGATAGAACTGGTATCATCATAGATGGATATCCTAGGAATCTCCAACAAGTCAAGTACTTTGAGAATAAGGTAAAATTTTCAATTATCATGTAATTATACAATTATGTTAAAGACTTTAGCCTGTAAAAAATAAAATTTAAATTATACAACAAAATATAAATATATTAAATAAAATATATAATAAATAATTTTAGTACAAGCAACGTCCGCCCATCATTTTACTGGACTGTTCAAAGCTTCAACTGGGCCGTGGACGAATAGACGACACAGTTTCCTCATTTCGTCGCCGCCTGGAGCTATTCCGAGAGCAAACGCTACCCATGCTCAAAACCCTAGACTCCAGCAATCGATTGCAAATTGTGAGTTACCTGATAATACAAGAAACACTGGAAATTTTTATAAATTTTCGGAAATTCTCAGGTCGATGGCGATACGGACAGTCCGTCCGTACAGCGTGAGTTCGAGCGTCTCATCCGGAGTCACATTCAGCGACTACTTAACCAAGGCGTGTATACGGATACCATGGAGCCTTTGGGCAACCAAATGATGCGGAACGAGCAAACGGATGCCATTCTGCACGACCTGGAGACGAATGTGCCGGGAGCAGTGCCCACGATCAGTCATCATGTCAGTATGGTGAACGGACATCTGAAGAACCGGGGCAGTTCCGTGGGAAGTGGCAAGCAAATAATGAATGGTCACGTCCCGGGCAGGCCGGGAACAGGCGTCGCAAATGGAAATGGGCCAGTAGGCCAGTCTGTACCTGTTGATTTCCGGCACATGCTCGAGGAGGCCGAGCGATATCCGGTGGACTCGTATATGTAGAAAACCTTAAATTAGAAAAGTTTTATGCTTTTATAGTTTAGGAATATTGTTAATGCTGGTTTGTTGTTGAGTCAGAGACCAATATAATGCAGTGTCCTTGTAGCCTAATTTATCAGAATTAAATTATATTATTTAACCAAACATTAGCGACATATCAAGTTAATCTTAGAGAGAGAGTGTCTTTTCTGAAGACACCGATGTAGCTATAAAAATAAAGAACAATTGAATAAAATCGGGAATCTGCAGCTATTTCCATATTAATTTAATGGTCAGAAACTATACATTTTTAGAAACGCGGAATATAAAATTCCTGCGATTTCTAACTCTTTTCGTTTTTCTCCAATTTCTTTGGTTTCATGCCTTTCCAACCGATCATTTCATCGTTCAAGTACTTTGGATAGCAAAAACAGAACTTTTTGCCAATTTTATGGTCGATACACTGCGAATAATTTTTAAAGTTGTGCAGGGCACTTACATCCTCCCATTTGATCCAGTCTATGCGAGATAGTTGTTCGTTGAAACGTAAAGTGGCCTCGTAAGTTCCAGTTTCCGGAGCTGTCTTGATTCCTATGCGGTAAGTATTGGTACCGTCACTTGTCTCCGGACCCAACTTTCGCTCGAAATAATCAACATTCACGAGCATCAATCTCTGACAGAATTGATTAAGGCCTTTTATCAGCATATACGAGTTCGTGTGGAACAAGAATATTTTCGCCAAAGTGTAGGCGTGACGATCGTGGGGCAGGGGAACAAAAGTACGGCAGGTGCAGAAGTGCGATTCAATGCAGGCCTCCTCGCAGCCCCGATCCTTGGGAAATTGATGGAACAAGGAGCTACTTGACTCGCATTCTACCTTGTCCGATTGCTGTTGGACTAGCTCTTCGTGGGTGGTGGCATTCAATTGCAAGATGTGTCGCAGAGTCATGTGTAAATCATAGTGCGAGGTGAGGCGTTCGCGGTTCATCTTTATATTTTTTGTAAACTCCTCATAAGCCACCTGGAACCAAACTGGTAAATGGATGTGCAGCAACGGAAGACGCTGCTCCAGGAAACCATCCGCCAAACGAGCCAGATCTCCTGTTTGATATCCCTGGTCACTAACCAGTATCACTATAGAGTGCTCGAACACCTGGTTCTCCTCCATTAGTTGCAACTGCTTCACGAACAGATCATCCAGACTGGTGGACGCAAAATGATATTCTCGGGTGAAGGAAGAGCTCCAAAAGAAGCCCAACACCGGCTGATCTAGTTCTGGGATTAATCTTTTTGTGAACTGATGGCAAAAGTCGAACAGATAGTCAAAAATCAGACGTCTGCCCATACAATATTTTATACCAAATCTATAAACTAAATTCATGAATTTAGAAAGGGCTGAAAGAAGCGAATGAAGTTCAAAGTCGGCTGGTATCTCCCAAGGGATGGATGATTCAGTGCTGTCCTCCCCAATCGCCGTCGAATAACCAGCCCTTCGGTACTCCTTCCATATCAAGGGAAACCGCCTAGAACACTCTTCTTTTCTTTTGGTTCCAGCAAATATGCCACAGAGATTGGCGAGCATGGTTGGCCCTACCTTGTTGTAGCCCTGCATTTCCAACCAATTTGGCTTTCGGACAAAGTCCGCCGTTTTTGGCATAGTACGTTGGAAATTCATTCTCGATAGATTCTCCAATCCCAGAATTATTACACTGGGTGGCCTCTCCACAGGATGGGTTTGAATACGAGTGCTCTTGTTAAAAACTTGAACCAAGGGAACAGCATCTTGCTGCACAATATTCCGGCTATTTCTTGCATCATGACATTCCACTACAATTCCGCTAATATTGAGTTTCAACAGAGCATCCTGCTGGAAACTTTTCTGAGAAACACTGAGGGATAAATATAAAATTTTTATAATTTTAAAAACTATTAAACTTTTTTTTATTAAAATGTTATTATTCATAAGTCAGTTTCTTACGTAATATAGGGATCTTTATTTTTGTTGACAAACTCTCGATAATGGCAGCTGAACTTTGTAATATTCGGGGCTATTTTCACCATCGCATCGGTGTGAACGTGAACTTTATATCTTTTCAGTTTTTGATCATATATTACCGAAATAATATCAGATTCATTACTGCATTTCTTAAGGTCCACTTTGTAAAAGAGTTCCATTACATCCCTGGAGAAAGGATCTGCAAATGGTACTTGACACTTTTTGTCATTAACAAAAAATCTGTCTGTCGGACTAGCAATCAATCGGAGATTCGTTCTTTCGCTCAAATCATATATAGACTTTTCAGAAAAGTCGGCCGGATCATCTTCCAATTTGGGATTTTTTGGCGACTGCGTGGTCGCTAGAAGAGCCCGAAGTCGTTTATGAAATTGAACCAATTTTTGGTCAACATTTCGAGCTGTGTATATAACGATGGGCTCCTTCACTATTTTATTTACAGATAGAGGGGGTTCAACCTTCTTCTCAGCCACTTCTTTCTTCCCGGGAAAAACATGAGTGCACCAAATTAATAGCAACAGAAGCGCGAAAAAAATAACCGCAAATTTTTTAAATTTCATTTGGTTGTTTTATATTGATTGTTCTCTTATATATTCAGTGTAAATTTCTGATTTATTTAAAATAGATAGCTTGGATGACTGTGGGAAAATATTACATATTTTCAACTATTTTTTGTGACGAACAAATGCCATATATGTATACAAAATTATACATAAAAATATTCTTACCCGGCACGTGTATTACGGTTTATTGTTATGTTTCCACGTGCCGAATAAGAATATTTTGAATATATCATTTTTTATACATATATTGCATTTATTCGTCCCAAATAGATATAGATATTTTGGACGTGGAATGCGAGTTCACCACCGTTATTTACATCGTCAAGAGGTTTTTTTTATTTGATACTAGATATTTTGGGCGTTGCGTGAACGATTGTCACCGCACTCAGAGAAAAATCAAGAATTTCGTACTTAAACCAATTATGAACACACTTGAATTCAAGAATTCACTTAATTCAAGAAAAAACATTCTTCTTTTAAGTACGAATTTTATTTCTTAAAGTTCGATTTTGAGAACGAAAATTCTTGATTTAAGCGTGAAAAATTCTTCTCGTAAAGAAACAAATACTTTAATTATAAACAAAAAAAAATTTTATTTATTTATAAATACCTCTTCATTTTTTTATTTGATTTTTTATTTTTTTATTTTTTTTGGTCTTTAATTGATTTGATTGAATATGCTAGGAGCCTCACCCGAGTTTTCCGGATCAATTGATGAGACGGTTTATCCATTCAGCTATTGCCCAAATCGTAACACCTCTGTAAAAATTACCCTTGGTGTTTCGTAAATACCAGGTGTTTTTAGCTATTTGATATAGCTATTTGATATAATCGGCCGATCCCGTTCCGACTTATATACTGCCTGCTAAGGAAAGAAGGGTGTGTGCAAAGTTTGAAGACGATAGCTTTAAAACTGAGAGACTAGTTTGCGTAGAAACAGACAGACGGACGGACAGACGGCCATGCTTATATCAACTCAGGAGGTGATCCTGATCAAGAATATATATACTTTATAGGGTCGGAGAAGTCTCCATCACTGCGTTGCACACTTTTGTCCAAAATTATAATACCCTCTGCAAGGGTATAAAGATGGGACTTTCTATGGATTCCACTTTCTTCCACCATTTGTTGTTTTCTGATTTGGAAGGATGGGACTTTCTATGAAATCTACTTTAGGGATTTTTATCCGATCTGTCAAATTTCAGAACATTTGCAGAATTCTTTTCTGAACAGGCGCTACATAAATTTTTCATTTTTTAGGACGGGAGGGGTAACTTAAATTGCGTGGGTATTATAGGAGTGCTAGATATAAAATAACAACAAACCACTATCAAGTAACATATATATTTTAATTTTAAGCAAGTCCAGGCACAGTTGTGGTTTTTTCTATGTCGTCGTAAAAGTCATCTTCGTGACTTTGCAAATATTCATACACCACTTTTTGAACCTTTGAGAAATAACGTTGTTTTAGAGCCAAGACCTCTGGCTTGTAGCAGAAACATATTTTCTTGGCCATAGCATCCTGGGCACAATAGGATTCATTTCCGTAGGAGTTCAGCCGACTTATCGACTCCATCTCTACGGCGACTGCGACTTCCTGCGAGATGGTGTGCACAGTGGCGCGAAACACACCGTTATTCGGAAGGGTGCTGAATGCCAGGCGATAAGTGTCTATATTATTCGGGGAAGCTATCGCATTTCCAACATCATCGTAGTGCAATTCCATTTCCGCCTGAAGGACCTGGTTCAATCGCAGTCTTTGGCAGTACTCGTCAAGATTGAGTTTGTGCAGGAACTTGTTCATCCTGTAGACAACCATTTTAGTCAGTGACTGGACATACTCGCTCTTCTCCACCTGAACAAAGGGCTGGCAGGTACACCAGTGCCGGGGTATCGCGGCATCTGCACAGCTCCGATTAACGGGCAGAGGGCTAAGAATTGATTTGCAATTGACACAAGGGTCGGGAAAAGAGATTCCCGGACGAACCTGCTCTAGTAGCTGCCGGATGCCTAGGTGGAGATCGTAGTTGGAGCAGAGACGGTTCTTATTCAGCTTCAGGGCCTCCACCACCGATGGATAGCGTTCCCGGTACCAAGGCGGAAGGTATATGTGCAGCATCGGCAGCCGCTCCTCCAAGAAACCCGTATAGTGCTCGGCTAAGAGTCCGAAACGGGAGCCGTGATCGCTCAGCAGGATAACTACGGACTTATTAAACAATCCGTACTCCTCGAATTCCTTCAGATAATCGACCAACAACCCGTCTAAATTGTGTCCGCCCCGGAAGTCATCGTGCGTGAAGCTACTAGTCCAAAACAAACCGAAAAGGGGCTTTGGATTTTCGTGAACAAAACGCTGGATCAGCTGCTTGGCAAAGTCGAAAATATAGTTGAAACTAAGTCGCCTGCCCACACAGTACTTAAAACCAAGATATTTGACCGTTTTAAGGACATTTTCGGCTACAATCATAAAGGGCCGCAAGTAAAAGTCCACTGGTTTTCGGATAAAACCCGACTTCATGTAGTTAAAGATAGAAAAGGTACTCAAGTCCTCGGCGTAGGCTGTTAGGTAACCGGAATTGTGAAAAAAGTTCCACAAAAATGTCATATAATCCAGGCATCCTTTTGTTCGCAAATCGCAACGCCGTCGCCATCTCGCCGGATTCTTCCCTGTCAGAATGGCCATTAAATTAGGAAGTGTATTGTCGGCCACTTTGTTATAGCCCTCCAGTTCGAACCACCCCGGCTGGCGAACAAACTCCAAGGTTAGAGGCATCATTCGTCGGAAATTCATCCTGGACATGCTGTCGATTCCGAAGATGAACACATTAGGATACGTGGCTGCTCGAATAGTATCTGCTTTATCATTGTGGTGTTTCGGTAGTTGAACAAACGAGAAAGCATCCTGTTGTAAGATATGCGTTTTGTTCGCTAATTCATGACACTGCACCACAACACCCAAGAAGTTATTCGGCACAACCCAATCCTGGTCAAACTTATTGGGTGGCATTAAACTAAAAAATTGAGATAAAGGCTATGAAACTTCCACTATTAGTGCTTTCAGAATTCAAGGTTTTAAAATGATTTCTTTCAAAATAGCTTTTATGCTTATTGAAAGTGAAAAATTTTAATAAATAAATGTTACATTTTACCCCATAAATGCTGAAAGTCAAATAAAAATTAAATCCGAACTCACTATGAAAATGTGTCATCAGTTCCACGAACTATCTCGTTGTATGTACAACCAAATTCCGTAAGGTTTGGAAAATGTGACAAAACCACATCATCGTTTATGTGCAGTTTGTACTGCTTTTCCTCAGAATTATAAAGAACACTTATTAAACTCGGCTCGTCGGTGCAGGACTTAAACTTTAGGGGCTTTACAATCTTCCATATATCGTTACCAATCCAATCCAAGTTCGGCATTTGGCATTTGGAACTGAGTACAAAAAACCTTTGGAAAGGTTGGGATACTACGCGGGATTCCGACTCTACAGTGGTCACACTTTCAATGGTACCACTGTCGTTCGTATCGTTGATGTCGAAACGAGTTAGGGGCTGTATGTTGACTTCCCAGGAAGTATTTGCCGAAGTCGGGTCCCAGTTGCTTTTTTTGTAGTTTACCAGAATGTATATCAACCACAAGACCAGCGTGCAGAGACAAAGTTTGCGAAGGTAATATCGGAACATCATTGCGTTTTTCGAGTGTAATTACTATGTGACTTTGACGGAATAATGCTTGGCACACTTTGTGAATTAACTAAAATATTCCATTTTTATAAACTCTTCTATTAATATGGAATCAAACTTTAAAAAAAGCTTGGGAATAGGTTTTTCGAATTCCTTGCTTAAAATTTAATATCTACTTACAGATAAATTATTAGAGTTTAATAGATACAAATAAATGGGTATAACAAGACGTAGACAAAAAGAAGATGTTTAAGATTTGAGGTCACTGAAGCAAATACAGTACAGCTTCGCTAGCTTGCTCTCGATACAGGTGGAATCCTCCCGATAGGAGTTTGTTCGACTGATTTTTTCCACATTTACTTCGGAGATCTGAGTGACATTATTGTAGGCCACTGTGGCTTGGAAGTCAGCGCTATTTTGATTAACCTTAAAGTGGACCCGGTAGACGGCCTTCTCCAGTTGTGGCAGTTGGTCTTCGTGCCATTTAACGTCCAGTCCCGTTTTGATCTCCGTTTTGATGACATGATGCAGGGTCAGGTTGGAGCAAAGTTGAGTTAGATTTTTGGCTACAAAGTATTCGTTCATCTGATCGATCACACTGCGGGAAATCTGATTAGTCCAGTCCTTGTCAGGGATGGGAATGTAGGGATCGCAGGTGCACCAGTGATCTTCGATGGCTGCCTGGGCACAAGTGCGATCCTCTGGCAGGACATGGAACAGCGACTGGCAAGTGGGGCAGTCGAAGGACTTTGGTAGCACCGGTCCATCCGGAGTGCCTCCCATCTCAATAATGTGTTTGAGCGTGTTGTGGATATCAAAGTTAGAGCACAGCCGATGTTGGTTGATCTCCAGAGCGCGCACAAAAGACGGATACGTCACCCGAAACCAGGGCGGAAGATAACTGAACATCATGGGCAGTCTTTCCTCCAGGAAACCTTCCTTCAGCCTGGTCAGACGTCCGTATCTGACACCATGATCGGCGAAAAATATCATTATCGTCTCCTCCAGGGCACCAGCCGCCTTCAGGTCCAAGAGGTCGCCCAGGATCTTTTCCTGCATGGCGGAGGGCATAAAAGGGTCGTCATGACTGAAGTGATTCGACCAGAACATTCCCCATATGGGACGTTCGTGGACAAATCTTTCCGTGAACATGCGTCCATAATCATAAATATAACGATTTGCTATCCGGCGACCCAAACAATATCGCATGTAATCATACTCTGGTATTCGGTACACATCCAACTTGGATTCCAGAGCCCTCAAAAAGGGTCGGAAATAGTAAGTCACTGGCTTTTTCTGAAAGCCCGGCTTTAAATAATTGAAGTGATTTGAGTCACTTTCATCCTCCGCATATCCAGTCAAATAGCTTGCATTTTTGAAGTACTTCCATATCATGGGCATTTTGTCAAAGCAACCTTTTGTGTCTGTATCACAAATTTGCTCTTTTGCCGTTTCGGCGGAATAGCCACTGAGCATGGCAAAGATATTTGGGAAAGAGTTGTCAGCTACCTGTTAAAAATAAGCACAAACGTATGGTTATATTATTTCTACATGAATTTTTTAGATTTGTTATTTATTTAAATTGTTTGCGCATGAAAATAATTATACTTTAATAACACTCTAGACTTTCATTCTAAGCTAATTTTCTCTTACTTTTACTTTGAAAATTAAATAAAACCCTACCTTATTGTAGCCCTGCATTTCGTACCATCCAACACCTTGAAGAAACTTGAAAACCTTAGGCATAGTTCTTCTCAAATTTATCCGAGACAGTGAGTCAATGCCGTACATAATAACACTAGGTTTTCGCACTGCATGTTTCTGCTTCATTTCCTTCGGCAGAGGCTGGTATTGCACAAATGTAAAGGCGTCCTTTTGAAGGAGTTTTGAGGGCTCATCAGCGGTTCGGCACTCGACCACAATGCCCTCAACATGTATCGGCACCACATAGCCATCCGAGAAATACTTATATGCTCTGAGTCTGGAAGAAAACATGTGAAAAGTAGATATGAGCTCAAAAAACCAATCAATATAAATAGCTTTATCTTAAATGCAAACTAGATATAAAGATTTTTTATTATATACATTTTTTTCATATTCCTTACTTGTCATATGTGTCTGCCTCACTGCCGTATTCAACTTCCCGGTAAAAGCAATTGTATTCCGCATCCGTGTTATTGAGCAAATCCACTGCAACTTCCTCGTCGATCCGCAAAATATATCTCTGAATTTTTGGGCTATATTCTGTCGATACCAGATCGCTATCGTTGGTGCAGGTCACCAGGGTCTGGGGCTTGTAGAACTCCATGACTTCCGGTGTGAAAGGATCCACATATGGAATCTGACATGTCGATGTTTTCACATAGTATTTCTGGATCTTTGAATTTTCATTAACCAGTTTTGGCAGTGGAGTGAATTCCGACAATTCCAAATCCGAGTTCTCAGTTTGCCGCTGGGAGACGTAAATCAGGAACCCCAGAAAACAGCAGAGAGCAAAGACTTTGTATAAAGGATGAGTGCCTCGAAGATGCCTCTCCATGGTGTGCCGTTGACCACGAAAAGAATTGAACTGAAACCGATCACGAAAAACGAATGTTTTTTTCGGAAACGAAAAACATGTCGAGAATGGTGACGACCTCTGTTATCTCGCCACCTAGCATTGCTAAAGTAGCGACGTGCGAGGCGGACCTAATGTAAGTGAACCACCAACTTTTATCACCACTTAAAAAAAAATTAATTAAAACTGGAATGCAGAGTTGGCACACAAAAACGTTCATCGTACTTTTTGTGTAAGGTCAGTTTCCGGAAGATCTCCATTTTGGAACCTTTTTTCTTAAAAAGTATATATTGGAATCTGTAATTTTCAATATATTGGGTTATATTTTTTACCCTTCTTAAGGGGGGAATAGAGAATGCATTTATTAGGTTTAAATGAATGCCCTACATTACAAAAATGTTGCAATTCAATGGGCTCTAATTACGTTATGACGATTTGTAAATGCCTTTTATAGGGTTTTTAGTAAACGTTAAAAAGTGGTAACCGTTTTTTCCACAACTAATGTTTTTGAAAGCGATGGAAATCATTGATCAAAAGCTACTGTCCTTTTTTTTTGATATTTTAAACAATACTTGTGTATATATTTTACGAAGTACCAACGCTAAGGGCCTTTTCATCTCCTTGCAAAGGGTATCACATCGAATATAAGGGTATTATCCTCGGTTATATATAGTGTCCTCCCGCGCACGCTGATGCGGTTCGCCATGTCGTGGACTACCGTCCACAGTGATCATAAAACGCAACAAACAATGACAACCTGTCATTGGTTGAACAAACTATCTCGCTGTAACACCAAATTTTGTAGCTTTTTCCATGACGTAAAGCGGCCCCTAGGAGCCGCATTTGGCGGAAGGTGGCGCCATCTGTGGGAAAGGTGTAGCTGTAGGTAGTGTAGGTAGCGCCTGGAACAATTGAGTTCCGGTAGTTCGCCATTTGTGAGCCCCAGGAGCCTGCCCGCCTAAAATCCGTCGTCGGTCTGGTTATGAGAGTGGGTAGGATCATTCCCGAGCGAGAGACTGAGCTGACTAGCTCGCATTTGGGCTAACTTTTGGGGACGCGCAAAGGCTCCTAAGTGTCCTGCAGCTTACTGGCTGGGTGAAAGTGGTCCAACGGAGGAAACCCCAGGGTGAGTGTGTTATTGGTCAAGGGATAGTGTGGACTTAGTCACGAATACTATTATTATCATGCATCCCGAGCAGAATTTCAATTTGGCCATTCGAAGTGGGGAGACAAAAGGAAGGACGCCCGGTGGCTCGGCGAAGTCAGAAGGGCAGGTCCAATCTCAGGCAGACGAGAAGAGCGCCAAGGAAAAGCAGCATTAATCCTAGCAGGTCCTGGGTACCGCAACCAAGTTCGCATCGAACCAGAGCTAGGATCGAGCGAACGGAGGAGCGCAGAAGAAACCCTAAAAGCAGTATAGCGCGACGGCTCATTATCTGAGGGAGGAAGACCGCGGAGATTCCCCCATATAAGAAGGTCCAGGCTATGTGTGTTCCAGCCTTGGATAATGTCCGTTAGTGAACTAGTGAAATGCAACGGCATAGTCATTACAAGGCTCCTGGAATCTTAATCTAATATCAGCAGTAAAAAAAAACTAGAGGAAAAAAATGATAGATATATAAACGAAAAAAATAAAAAATAAAAGGGAAAAAAAGAAAAAGACAAAAACAAAATTAAGGGGAGAACGTAAAGTAAATATCCTGATGGGTTTAATCGGTACACCAGCAATAACCAAATTGTATCGCCTTTAAATATTGTGAATTTTTTTTCTTTGGCTTTATATGTTTGCGCCAGCCCCATTGGGGAAAACAGACATTTTATGGTGTATGCCTTTTTTTTCCAGCGATCCATCGAAAGCGCTTTTGTGGGATGCAACAAGAAAATATGTTCTGTGAGTAAAGCTAATTTGAATGATTTGACATCGCTTTGATTTTATGTCCTGGTGTCCCGAAAAATCTGGACTCTATAATTTAAAAGTACTTTAGAGCCCATTTGGTTTCTTTGGGTTTTTCGGTTTCTTAAAAAAAATTAATTCCCAGCCTTTATTTGATTGATTTATAATATAATCCATTCTATAATACCCAATTCAATTTATCAACATTACTATTTATAATTTATTAGTTTAAGTTTTATATGGTAATGTTCAATGGAAAATTTGTATATGTATTGTCTTTCGTATTAATAAGTATTGTATAATATTGTTGTGATAAACACCGAGAATTATGCCGCAGCTAGCCGGGATTAGTTTAAAGGAGTACCCATAAAAAGAAGTCACCGGAGCGATCAATGGTAGGGTGAGCACGCGAGAGTCGCCCCTTTCCACCTGGGTGACTCATAGTTAGGCGCAGGAAGACAAGACCATCCCCCCCCCCCCCCCCCCTCTTTTTTAAAAAATTCAATTTCACTTACAGCTAAATACAGCGGCTTACGGTTAAGTTTAAATGAGATTATTACTGTTTAAGGTTGCTGATGCAAATGCAGTACAGTTTCGCGTACTTATCTTCAACGCAGGTGGAGTCTTCCCGATAGGAATTTGTTCGACTGATTTTCTCCACATCTACTGCAGAAATGTGGGTGACATTATTGTAGGCCACTGTGGCTTGGAAGTCAGCGCTATTTTGATTAACCTTAAAGTGGACCCGGTAGACGGCCTTCTCCAGTTGTGGCAGTTTGTCTTCGTGCCATTTAACGTCCAGTCCCGTTTTGATCTCCGTTTTGATGACATGATGCAGGGTCAGGTTGGAGCAAAGTTGAGTTAGATTCTTGGCTACAAAGTATTCGTTCATCTGATCGATCACACTGCGGGAAATCTGATTAGTCCAGTCCGTGTCAGGGATGGGAATGTAGGGATCGCAGGTGCACCAGTGATCTTCGATGGCTGCCTGGGCACAAGTGCGATCCTCTGGCAGGACATGGAACAGCGACTGGCAAGTGGGGCAGTCGAAGGACTTTGGTAGCACCGGTCCATCCGGAGTGCCTCCCATCTCAATAATGTGTTTGAGCGTGTTGTGGATATCAAAGTTAGAGCACAGCCGATGTTGGTTGATCTCCAGAGCGCGCACAAAAGACGGATACGTCACCCGAAACCAGGGCGGAAGATAAATGAACATCATGGGCAGTCTTTCCTCCAGGAAACCTTCCTTCAGCCTGGTCAGTCTCCCCCATCTAATTCCATGATCGGCGAAGAATATCATGATCATCTCCTCCAGAGTTCCAGCCTCCTTCAAGTCCAAGAGGTCGCTCAGAATTTTATCCTGCATGGCAGATGGCAAGAAAGGATCGTCGTGACTGAAGTGGCTTGACCAAAACATTCCCCAGATGGGACGTTCGTGGACAAATCTCTTCGTAAACATGCGCCCATAGTCGTAAATATAACGATTTGCTATCCTGCGACCCATACAATATCGCATTAAGTCAAGCCCGGGTAATCGGTACTCATCCAACTTAGACTCCAAAGCCTTCAACATAGGTCGGAAATAATAATCCATTGGTTTTTTCTGAAAGCCCGGCTTTAAATAACTAAAATGATTTAAGGCACTTGCATCCTCCGCATATCCAGTCAAATAGCTTGCATTTTTGAAGTACTTCCATATCATGGGCATTTTGTCAAAGCAACCTTTCGTGTCTGTATCACAAATTTGCTCTTTTGCCGTTTCGGCGGAATAGCCACTGAGCATGGCAAAGATATTTGGGAAAGAGTTGTCAGCTACCTGTTAAAAATAAGCACAAACGTATGGTTATATTATTTCTATATGAATTTTTTAGATTTGTTATTTATTTAAATTGTTTGCGCATGAAAATAATTATACTTTAATAACACTCTAGATTTTCATGCTAAGCTAATTTTCTCTTACTTTTACTTTGAAAATTAAATAAAACCCTACCTTATTGTAGCCCTGCATTTCGTACCATCCAACACCTTGAAGAAACTTGAAAACCTTAGGCATAGTTCTTCTCAAATTTATCCGAGACAGTGAGTCAATGCCATACATAATAACACTAGGTTTTCGCACTGCATGTTTCTGCTTCATTTCCTTCGGCAGAGGCTGGTATTGCACAAATGTAAAGGCGTCCTTTTGAAGGAGTTTTGAGGGCTCATCAGCGGTTCGGCACTCGACCACAATGCCCTCAACATGTATCGGCACCACATAGCCATCCGTGAAGTATTTATTGGCTTTGAGTCTGAAAGAAAAAAAAATTAGAAATTTATGGGTCCTAGAAAACTAAAAAATATTTAAGGTTATTTTTAATGTGAACCAGTCTCGAAGGTTATTTATTTTCTAAAATCTAAATGATTACTTGAGCCTCACAATCCTAGGTAGTGGGAGATCTCCAGTGAGATTGGTATAGAAAAATTAATTAATTCATAAAAATCTTGTACTAAAAAATTTTAGTCAAATCTAAGATACTAAACTTCTTATCAGATAGCCCATGCTTACTAGTTACTAGTTACTTTGCTTTCTACGGATTTCATTTTGGGTCAACTTTCATAAGGATCGACCGACAATATCCTATAGCTGCAATATAACTGAACGATTGGAAATAACACAACCCTGGTATTTTTAAATGAGGCTTGGGGACTTCTTCTCATAGGGATCGGCCAACTATGTACGATCCGATATTTATCTAATAATATAAGCTGCTACTTAACTGCAAGGGTTTATCAAATTTGGCCACTCCCGAAGTTAGCTTTCTTTTCTTCTTTTATCATAAGCTAGACCAACGCATTGTTTGGTGGCATATGGCATGTGGTGGTGCCACTTATGCACTGTTATGGTATGCTTTAAGGATCTTATATAGAATACATAATTTATTACTTTGTCTTATAGTACTGATCACCTGCAACTCTATCTTTACAATTCTTTTTCTTGTGGTGTTAATTTAACACTGTTAATGCTTAAACAATAAATGATTTACATAAAAAGCGCTGAGGGCATTTAGTATCTATAATTATGCCATTTTTCAAATAACTCACTTGTCAAAGGTGTCTGCCTCACTGCCGTATTCAACTTCCCGGTAAAAGCAATTGTATTCCGCACCCGTGTTATTGAGCAAATCCACTGCAACTTCCTCGTCGATCCGCAAAATATATCTCTGAATTTTTGGACTATATTCTGTCGATACCAGATCACTATCGTTGGTGCAGGTCACCAAGGTTTGCGGCTTGTAGAACTCCATGAGTTCCGGTGTGAAAGGATCCACATAGGGAATCTGACATGTCGATGTTTTCACATAGTATTTCTGGGTCTTCTGTGTATTTTTTTCAAGAGGTAAATCATTTTCTAGAACTTTTAATTCGTGGGTTGTTGGCCATCGGATGGATTCCGCCAATTTCAAATCCGAGTTATCACTTCGCCGCTGAGTTAGGTAAACCAGGAACCCCAGAAAACAGCAGAAGGCAAAGACTTTGTACAAAGGATGTGTGGCTCGAAGACGCGACTCCATGATGTGCTGTCGACCGCGGAAAGAGTTGGACTGAACGCGATTGGGGAAAAATTTTGGCAAGATATAAATTAAACCTAAAATGTCCAACTCGCACACGTAAAAGTACGTCACACTTTTATGTGTTAAGTCAGGTGCGTGTGTTATTAAAGTAAATGTAATTGTTTATATTTGCGTGACAATTGACACAATTGTTCAGCATTAAATTTGTTTACCTTTTTTAAATTTTTATTCCGATACCCAAGAAAGAATAAAATGCCTTCTTTGAATTTTAATTATTTATATATATTATAAAAAAATGCAAAATTATTTAGTATTTAATTCTGTGAGACAGATGCAATAAAGCTTCTGAATTTTATTTTGCACACAGACTGAATCGTTCCCGTACATATTGATACGACTGATGAGTTCCACATTAAGTTTCAGCTCCTCGTTGTCCTTGTTATACAGGATAGTGGCAAAAAATTCGCCAAAGTTCTGGTGAACCTGAAACTTGGAGTGATAGTGACGAAATCCAGTTTCCGGGTTCAGGTTTCCATCCAAATTGTCGATCCTCTCTTCGGTAGCATTCACAATCCTTAGTGTGAGATTGCTACACAAATTCTGCAGATGATTCTTCCAGAGATACTGATTTATTTGATCCACCACCAGCTCCGCCATTCTCCAGTTCAACGCGGTATCACGTACTCTCTCGTAGTTGTGGCACGTGCAGTACTCCTCCTTAATGGCGGCCTGCGAGCAGCTGCGATTTTTTGGCAGTGGATAAAACAAGGACTGACATTGGGGGCAGTCGTACGACCAGGATACCTTGGATCCCTGCTTCATTTTGGGGATTTGCAAGATGTGCCTGAAGGTGTTGTACAGGTCGAAATTGGAGCTGAGGCGATTCTGATTTTGGGCCAGGGCCCTGGCATACTGGGGATATTTATTTCGGAACCAGGGCGGCAAATATATGAACATCATGGGCTGTCGCTCCTCCAGAAATGCTTCCTTCATCTGCATTAAAGGACCAAACCGGGCGCCATGATCTGAGAAAAATATCATGATTGTGTGTTCAAAGGCTCCATCACTCTCGAAGTTCAAGAGATCAGTAAGAACTTTGTGTTGCATTCCAGAGAGCATAAAAGTGTCATCGTGACTGAAGTGATTTGACCAAAACATGCCCCAAATCGGCCGATTTGCCACAAAACGTTGCATGAACTGACGGCAATAGTCATAAATATAACTATTGGCTAGTTTCCTACCAAGGCAGTATTTCATTAGGCATCCCGGGCAGCGGGTGATGAGAGTATTCTCCTCCAGGGCAGTCAGAAAAGGTCGAAAATAATAATCCACTGGCTTCTTAGAGAAACCGTGCTTCGCGTATGTAAAGGTATTGGCCACGCCCTCATCCTCAGCATACGCTGTCAAATAGCCCGCCCTCTTCAGATCCTTCCAAATGAATGGCACGTTGTCCAGGCATTTGGGAAGATCTGTATCGCAGATTTTTGTCTTTGCCGTTTCTGGCGAGTATCCGGTTAGCATAGCAAATATATTTGGAAATGAATTATCAGCCACCTAAAATTACAAGAATACGTATAATTACAATGAATTACAAGAACACGCCAGTACGTATAAGTAATATATATATTGTAATATATTTAATAATTAATATTATACTAATATTATGTATTACATATACAAACTTTATTTTTTTAGAAATATTTACCTTATTATAACCCTTCATTTCATACCATCCTGGAGATTTTAAAAACTCAAATATCATTGGCATTGTTCGACGCAAGTTTGTACGGGATACTGTATCGATTCCATACATAATAAGACTAGGCTTACGATGTGATCCATATTTTAGAAGTTTTTCTTGAGGTTGAATTAAAACAAAGGCATCCTTTTGAAGGACTTTAGTTTCGTCTGCTGTTCGACACTCTACCAACATGCCCTCCACGTCCTGAGGCACTATGTAATTCTGATTAAAACGAGTTTTACTCCCTAAGCTATTTGAAGAAGATTATTTTTTGGTTTAAGTTATTACATATACAGGATTACCTATCATAGACATCAGCATGTTGGCCATAAATAATTTTTTGATAGAAACAGGACACAGCATTTTCATTTAATTTTATCATTTGATGCACTACTTCTTCATTTATGTGAAGAAAATACTTTTTTATGAACTCATCGTAGTGAACGGTGACCAAATCACTTTCATTGGTACAGGGTATGAACTTAAAAGGCTTATAAACTTTCATCACCTCGGCATTGAAGGGATTTACATAAGGCATTTGACATCTGCCTGAATTCACATAGAATTGGTCCTTTTCTTTATTCATATTTGGCTCATTAGATCTTAAATTAATATTATTCCAAATCATTATTAAGAGTAAAATAAGAAAACACCAGACACATTTTTTCACGGGAAATATTATAAGCCGAACCATTATAATATGTACTCCAAACTAAATGGACGTTAAGTTAACAACTTTAGTAAAAAGTAGCCCGTCAAGTGAAACGAATCGAATTAATTTCATGGCGAATTTAATATTTGGTTTCACTCTCAATAAACATTTTAAGCTCCAAATTTTCATTTTAGATTTATTTTACAATTTATAATTCAACCTTAATATAACTAGATATTTTTTGTTTATTAATTTTTTGGTTTCTTCAAAGTACTTTTAAAAACTTTTCTTTTGACCCAGTGCCCCACAACAATCCTGCCATGTTTACGGATTCTGAATTGTCCATTTTTCTTTGCATAAAAAAGTTTTTTCAAGTTTTTTTTTTGAGCGGTATTGGCAGTTCCTTGTTCTTGTTCTTTAAGTTCTTTTTCCCTAATTTCTGTCTTTTGACTTTTACAAATACAAAACGATTTTAGCTTGAGAGATACTATACATTTTGATGTTCCAGTATAGTCATCCAGCCGACTAAAATGTTCCACATTAACTCCTTCCAATTTTTCCAAATCAGAGTTATAGTTTACAGTGGTTAAAAATTTTACGTTTTGAGGATTTACAGAAAATTTCACTCGGTAGGAGTTTATTCTAAAAGGAGTCAAATAATCGTTTTGTTGGTGGATTATCTTGGAAGAGTTGAGTTGTAGAATATGACACTTTTTTTGCAATTTGTGTTCTTTTAAATAATTATTTATATTTTCGACTAAAAGTTCTCCCAAAGGCAAGCTTTGAGCGTCTTTAGCTCGCACCTCCAATTGGCTGAAACCATTTTTACTCAGGTATTGATTGATTTGATTTATGATTCTCGGGGGAGAGGTATTTATGGCAAACTCATGAATTTCTTGATTGGTTTGACAGGCACAGTCTTCCTCTGGGATTCCCGCTTTTTTGCAATCACGATCCCAAGGAAGATTTATGAATAATGATTGACACGATGGACAATCGCGAGACCTCTGGTATGAACCAGACCTTCCATTTCCCATTTGAATGATGTGCATTAGGGTATTATATATATCAAAATTAGAGCTTAGTCGCTGCTGATTTAGATGCAGGGCCTGAGTGTATTTGGGATACTTTTTGCGAAACCAGGGCGGCAAATATATAAACATCATGGGCAGATGAAAGTCCAGAAAAGCTTTGTCCATTTTCCGCTTAAAATCGCCCTTTTTATGATGATCTGCTCCAAAAAGTATCATAATGGTGTGATCAAAAACTCCATCAGATTCCAGGTCAAGAAGATCTCGCAAGATCTCCTGTTGCAAAGATTCGCCAGAAAAGCTTCCGTAGTTTGCCCAGAAAAGACCCCATATGGGTCTAATTTTTAAATATCGTTGCATATACTGCCGGCCAAAATCAAAAATATAGCTGTGATTCGTTCTGCGTCCCACGCAATTGGCATTCTTCTCTAGATTCTGAATACCCAATAAGTTGAACGGGCGAAAATAGTAATCCGTTGGTTTAGTGGAAAAAACTGGAAAGGAATTTCCTTGAGAGCCCTCTTCGGCATAAGCCGTCATATAGTTGGCCTGGTCAAAATTTTTCCAAATCATTGGTAGAGAATTTTGACAGTTCTTTGTTTTTTTCTTGCAATAATTTTTTTGTGTGGCAGTATTTTCCGACATGCCACTCAACATGGTAAACATGTTTGCAAACGAATCATTACCAATCTGAAAAAAAATGTCTTTTGAAAATTTTAAGGCAAATCTAATTTTAAAAAATTGTAATACCCTATTGTAACCTTGCATTTCGTACCATCCTTCACCTTTCAAATAGTCATGAACTATGGGGAAATGACTCCTAAGTTTAAGACGGGATAGCGATTCAATTCCAAACATTATTACACTAGATTGTATATCTTTTGAGGGCGGGGATGGCGAAAGGATTGGTTGATACTGAACCAGAACAAAGACATCTCGTTGCAGAACCTTTAGAGGTTTCTCCGAAGTATGACACTCTATAAGAAGTTCTTCCACATGCAAAGGAATAATAAAGTCCTGATAGAATTGGATTCTTCCAAGTCTATAACAATGATAGAGGAAATTATCGTATATACCTCTGCACTTTTTTCTTACGCATCATTTGCGGCTGGCAATTTTCCATTTTTAATATTTCTATAGAAACAATGGTATGTCCTTTGGCTGGAATTTAATAATTCATGGACAACTGGGTCGTTTATGTGAAGGATATATCGTTGCAGAAAGTTGTCATAGACAACCGACACAAGATCTCTTTGGTTTGAGCAGCTTTCCAACAAACTGGATCTATGCACTTTCCTGAAAATATAACCTTCGTTGTCCTCGATATTTGCTATAAGACATTTGGGTCCTTGTACAAAATAATTGTAATCCAGGACATCGGTATTTAATTCCCTGAACAGATCGTTAAGAGTTTGACTTTTGGAGATTATTCCTTCGATTGATTTTAGAAAATGGGACACCAAAAAAATAAATTTAATATTCTTCTGAATCATTGTGTTCTCAATGTCAGATTTACCAATGGACAGTATTTATATTCATATATTTATGCAATTTAGCCATTTAAATTGAGATTTGCCATGAAATTGATATTTCCATAGATTTAATGGTAATCTACGAAAAGCTGAAGCAGTTGAGCTGAAAAATGAAGCAAAATATAGCACTTTTGTGGCTGATTCATTTTATAATAATATGCGTTTTGGCAGAGGTGGCCCAAAAACGTACAGTCATTCGAGCTACAGTCAAAAAGATAACTACCTCCCACCACCATCATATAAAAACCACTCAGTGTCATATGTCTTACTATCCGATTAATTCTAAAATAAAAAAAAACCCTGCCAGTTTTAACTGCTCCAAAGAAAAGAGTTTAATCAGAAATCGATTTGATGAGAAGCTGGAGCATTACGTGTTGCAAATTAATGACCCAGTTGCTCAATCAAAATTGAAAGTAATGCGAAAAAAATTCCCCAACTTAATGGGCTACAATTGCACCTACCGGGAAATCCGAAGAGTGAGGAATGCTAGTGCCGATGGACCTATAAGGTAATAATTTTAACAAATGAACAATATAAATAATTATTTTATAAAATCCAACAGCTTGGGTGAAGAAATCTCCTTTAAGAATGGTTATTTGGTTCCCAGTCACATCGAATCAATGAAAGTTGCTTGCCGAAATGAACTTTCCGAGGATCTGCAATCAGACATATTCGCCTTTGTTCAGCCCCGGAGGTCTATTCCTCCCCAAAAATCTTGGCACCGCCGACCTAGTGTCATAATGCTGGGTATGGATAACCTTTCAAGGATGACCTTACGCAACAACATGCCTGGTCTGTTTAAAAATATCAAAAAGCAAGGCTGGTTTGAGATGCAGGGCTACACTAGATTAAGTCAAAACAGCTTACCAAACCTGATGGCCTTGATAACAGGGTACAGTCCCGATACCTGGTTAAATCTTCAGTGCAAGTCTGACAAACTTGGATGCATCGACTCCCTGCCCTTGATTTGGAAACGTTTCCGACGAAAGGGTTATATTACCGCCTATGGGGAAGGCAGTTCGGATATTTCATTGTTCCACATGGACAAATCGGGATTTGTGCAAAAACACCTGGATTTCTTTGCTAGCCCATTTGGTAAAATTTCCATAAATACTGACTGTGTCGATAGACGATTGCACATTCAGTTTATTCACAATTATTCTGAGCAGTTTTTCAAGCGCCATGTAAACACAAAACGATCGCAATTCGGGTTCTTCTGGACTAATAAGGTAAAACAAAGTAATGACGAGGCAGATAAGATTTCGGAACCCTTATGGTTGGATCATTTTGTACACATGAAAAAACTAAACCTATTCTCGCAGTCGATTGTGATCTTTTTTAGCGATAAAGGCCCTTCCGAAACCCAACCGATGTTGCTCATATGGCTGCCGCCTTGGTTTCGAGTACATCACCCGGAAATAGTACAAGCTCTGAGGATAAATGGAAAGAGACTGACTTCAGCCTATGATCTTCATTTAACACTGCATCACATTTTGGAACTGGGAGAACGTTGGCCCAGAGCTGTAAGAAAACTGCTGGACTGCCCCAGCTGCCAGACCCTGCTGGCCCCCGTACCCGAGAATCGCACATGTGCCGATGCCGGAATAAGCGAGAAGCTGTGCCCCTGTGACAGATTCCTGCTCTTGAAGCCAAAGGACTACATGAAAGTACCCTTGGGAAAGCTGTTGGTAAAGAGCATTAATGAATATCTCTATCACCACAATTTGCACGAAATTTGCTCAAAGTTAAAGCTGAAGTCCACGGAGTCTGTGCATCTGAGAGATGATACAAACTCCACAAGTGGCAGCACATTTCGAGTAGTCTTCACAGCCAGCCCCAACGGTCCCAGATTTTCGGCCACCACCCGATTCAGCCACAAACACAAAAATCTAGAATACATTAATGTTGCTTCAATTAATCGATTGAATTCCTATAGAAACGATTCCGATTGCTTGGGAAAGTTAATGGGCAAAAAGTTTTGCATTTGCCTGAATCGCATCATAAAAGACGTTTCAAAATCAAAAAAAAACGAAAAAATTAAGAATCCAGAAATTTTGAAAAATAAGAAATCGACTCAAATAAATACAACCGTAAATGAAGAAAAAAAATTGAACCAAACATCAAAACGTGAGCCTACTTTTAATATAGAAACAATTTCAAATATTAACCTAGAAGATGCAGGGCAAGAAGTGGAGGCGGATCTATATAATATTCCGGATGTTGATACATTTGCTGCAATTGACCAAAAAATTGAAATTATCTCGGTCTAAGCAATTTAATCTAAAATAAATTTCAGCCTCTAGTTTATTGTAGTTTATATTTCGAATAATGAGGGTGTGTGTAACGGTTTTTTTCTTTATTTTTACTATTTCAATTTTTACATTGGGCACTCAAGCCCAAAGAGGCAGACGGAACAGTACCAGAAGGCCTCTTTTTAAACAGTTCACTAAGACTAAAAAAACAACAGAAGCTACCACAACAACAAGCCCTATTCTTCTTCCTAAGTTTATTACTCCTCTCAAGATTACAACTCCCATAACTACAACTCTCACCACTACACCTCCCATAACTACAAGTCCCAAAACTAAAATTTCCCCTACCTCAACTTCTTCATATCTGAATAATGCGACTGATATAAAAAGAGACAATATAGTGAGCTACACCTACGATATTGAAAGGCATGCCAATGTTATGCATTTGAATCGATTTGCTGCCAATCAGAGTTTTTATCGGCTAACGAACCATTCCCTAGACGAAAATTTCAATTGTGGCTATAAAACCATTTCGAAGAACTCTCAGGGAAGATATCAAGAGGACAGTATCAAGTAGGTAAACAAACAAAAATAAAAGCTCATCTTAATTTTATACATTTCACAGTAAAGAAAAAGAGATTCCTATAACAAATGGGGATGTACTACCCGCTAATACTGAGGCAATAATCACAAGATGTAAAACGTCAAAGAGTCAACTGCTTGAAATAAGTCCACAGACCTTTGTAAATTTTAAAAATCAAACTGAAAGCCAGATGAGTCACATTTCTCAAAAACAACGTCCTAATATTTTACTGATCGGATTCAATGGAATGACTCAGAAAATGTTTTTATCTGCTTTTAAGGAAATTAATATGGAACGCTGGTTCAAACTACAAAAGTTCAGGAGGATTGGCGAAAATTATACATATAATTTGATGGCATTAGCCTCGGGATATAGTCCTAATAGCATTGCCAATTTAGAGTCAACGGGTTCCGTGCCCTTTATTTGGAAACAATACGAAAGAGAAGGCTATGTCACTGCCTTGGGAGAGGATATTGCCTTCATCAGAGACTTAACATTAGATTTCAAAGAGCAGCCTGTCGACTACTACCTCAGACCCTTCTTGCAAGGTATTGCCGACAGTGTGGAGCTACGGAATAACACTCCAAATATTGAGAAATTGCTAACATCGGACTATGTGTTGGATTATTGTGAGGAGCTTTTAAAAATGTATGCTAACAGCTCTAATCAATTTTTTGGACTCTTCTGGACCAAAATTTCCACCGGAGAAGCTGACCGGAAAGAAAACAATTTGGTGGACTACTTCAAGAGATTTGAACAGCTTGGTATATTCGATGATACGATTGTGATATTCTTCAGTGATCATGTATGCAGGCCATTGCTTAATATCTGGTTACCGGATTGGTTTAGGGAGAAATATTCCACGATGATTCGCAATCTGGCTCTTAATCATAACCGTTTGAGTTCACCACACGATATATATTTAACTCTTCAGCATATTCTCGAACTAGGCAAAGATAGTCCCCAGAATTTGAGTCAAATTGTCGGATGCCCCACATGTCAGTCACTTTTTGAGGAGATACCAAATAATCGTAATTGTCAGTCAGCTAGTCACAGTGAAAATTATTGCGAGTGTGCCAACTATGTGAAAATATCCGCAAAAGACGCTCATAAATTACCTCTGGGAAAGCTATTGGTTGAAAGTCTGAATCAATATCTACACAAGAAAAAATTATTAAATATTTGCGAGGAATTCACTCTTGACAGTGTGGAATCCGTATACGAAAAAAAATCATATTATCGATCACGTCTGCGAAGTTATAGAGTACGTTTTTTAACCCAACCACAAATGGGAAGTTTTTTGGCCACAGTTCAGTATAATCTGGTATCAAAGACTCTTTTTAACGTAAATGTTCCGTCTTTCGGACGTTTAAACCGATATGCGGAGCAATCAAAGTGTGTTATCGATGAGGAGATCAAAAGATTTTGTATTTGTAGAAAAGAAAGGTCAGAAAGAACTTTTTCGACAGATCTAAAATATGTTCCTATTCTTCCATTTGAGGAGGAAAATGCTCCGCCTAGAAACATTTCCATTTTAATGGATAACCTCCTGAAAAAAGTGGAGGAATTTGAAAAAAAAAGTCTTCTTGGCCGGCAAATAATCAAACAATACATCCAAAAGATAAAGGAAATATTGGCCACCTCCCAGTTGCCAACAGATCCAAGTCCAACATTTCCAGCACCTACAACAACAGAATTTCTCGAGAGCAACGAAACCCATGCCAGTGTGCATTTTAGCCTGCACTTTTAGGCTGAAACTTTTTCACGGAACCATTTACAAAAATATTGCACTGGAATCTTATCTGAAAAAAGCGATATGAATCCGTCATTTACTTGAAGTCTTACCAGAGATTTTGATCTTAATGAGGTTGCGGCAATTACCATTTTATCTTGTTCCCTGTTTGACAAGTTGACAACTAAAAGAAATTGTGTATTTAAACATAAAAAGCATCAATCAACTGTGTACAGCATTCTTCAGAATAAAATGATGATTTTTATCTATAGCACTCTATTAAATTAGTTGTACATTCTTTAAAACGTTGCTATTTTAACTTCCGCTTGTCCCCAGCATGTGTACTTTTACTCCAGTCATATTGACATTTTTCCATTCAATGTAATGCAGACTTTAACCATTGAACAATTAAATACAAGTTTACCCATCAATCCGCAGTCAACACATTGGTTAGCCAGACATTGGTCCAAATTCAAGGCGACAAAACCGGGTTTCCAATTAGCTCCTTATCAATTGACGGCTGAATGTTTGGTAGACTTTATAACACTGTTTACTAATTCATTATGATAATAGGCCAGACACTGGCTATCAGTATCAGCTCAGATGAAAGAGCTCAGGCGTTATTATCCCAGGCCCCATAGTATACATACATATATTATATATAAGTAAAAGTCGGTCGGTGGGTGGCTTCCGTCCGATTAATATACTACATTTGTCGTTAGTCCGTCTCGATTACTTGCCAGCTACGAATGTGCTCTCAGTGGTCCTTTAAAATAATTCCATTCTCGCAAAACATTCAGAATGCCAAGAAAAAATATGTTCAGACGAAGCACTTCGATTAGTCCCGGCCAATTGCATTATTATCATACGGATTTCTATTATTCGATGCCGGACTTGAACAGTAAGTATATTTTAAAAAATTCCCTAAATTTAACCCCTTACTGGGGTTAAAATGGAAATAATAGTAAATATATGTATATTTTTTTAATATACTTTGGATGTAAAAACAAATGATAAATTCCAGAATGATAAACACCTCTTCAATGATAATAATGTTTATTTTATTAAAATATCCTCTGATAAGAATATTTATTCAGCTGATTAAAAAATGCTTTCTTAACGCGGTAGATGTTTTTTACGGAATAATATTTTTATATAGAGCGTTTCACTTTTTGGTTGATAAACCTTTTTCGAGGAGACATCTCCGGCTCTATCTCAGGATCACCTCCTGAGTCGATACAAGCGTGTCCGTCTGTCTATTTCTACGCAAACTAGTCTATCAGTTTTGAAGCTATCGTCTTCAAACTTTGCACACACCCTTATTTCCTTTGCAGGCAGTTTATAAGTCGGAACGGCCGGGATCGGTCGACTATATCCTATAGTGACTATAGCCACTCAACTGCAAGGGTATATCAACATCGGCTCCGCCTGAAGTTAGCTTTCCTTTCTTGTTGTTATTCTCAAATTTTCTCAAATATGAAATCTCAAATAGTCAGACGAATATCAACCAACTTGATGAGATTGATATTTCCCATTTCTAATGGCTTTTTAAAATTTTCCCTCCATCAAATTAAAATATTTAATCTGAAAATTCAATTTGAAACCGATTACTAGTCGCTTCGTTTATCGGTCCGGGCTGGCATCCCTATATTTGCCTTGCTCACTCTCTAAGCTGAAAAACTGTCGAATAAAATCTCATGGAATATTTAAATAAAATATATCCGAAAAATTGACAGACCACAAAAAATTGAATTGCTGCCAACTTTGCGTCAAAAAAAAAATAGCTTCTCTAAATTGTCTCGATCTGGGAGTTTTCCAACACTGAAATTCAACATTCAAACGCGCGGGCTGAACGTTTAAGATAATTCGGAAATAACGCTCAGCGCGCGCGTCTGAACGTTGAGAATTTCAGCGATGGGATATAATAGTGCTGGAAAACGTTGACATTGGACGAAAACATTTCACAGCACCGCCTGTGGTGGTGCGAGGGTTATTTTATTTTATTTTATTTCTCAGATACTTCGTATCTCGTAGCTACCTTGTTTCAGTTAGCGCAACGAAGCGCTTTGTTTCTACAGCGTCGAAGCCGAATAATTTCGTAACATCACTCTTAAATAATAATCAAATATTATAGCCAATAAATGAGCGTAATTGTTAATAGTTTATTAGAACTGTTAATGTGGCTTAAATGTTTATTTTATTAAAATGTTAAATACTTTACAAAGAGAGATATGCGGAAGCAAAGTGCAACATAGACGAGACAGCGAGAGAAAGACTCCCGCCTGAGGAGAGAGAGAGTGTGAGCAGGCAACAACCATTGTTGATTAAAATGTGTGTCAAAATAGAACAACACATCGCTGAAGAATCCCGTGGATTTCATTAATAATACGAAATCATGTAGAGATGCACGTGTGATTTCGTGCGTTTCATTGGTGCCATTGGTGCGTTTAATTTTGGTAAAATGTATATTCTCAGCAAACGCAAAACAAACAAAGAATCGCCAACTGCATGTGAAAATTAAATAAGACACACACTTGTCACCACCACCTTGACGCAGGCTACGACAATAACACCTAGTGCAAATAAAAATAAAAAACAGAAAATCGTGTAAGTGCCCTGAATTAAAATTCCTGAAATAAAAATTGTATTCAATTCTTACGCGCCATAAAGCGAACATAGGCATAAAATAGACATAAGATAATGTTTCTACAGGTGCTAGAAGTGTGCTTTACCAAAAATATTCCTAATGTTTATGTTACATATTTCCCACCTCGATAAAACCCGTTTAGAAAATTTGAAGGTCTTTTCGTACCAAAATTTAAGACGAATAAACTGGTATCAAACGGCTTTTTTTTACTTTCAATTGGTTAATTCAAAGATAAATTTTCAATTGACAGCTCAAAGGATGCAGAATGAAAATTCAACATAATAATGGCTTATTTGAAGCCATCGGATGGGCTTTGTCATGGGCAAGACTGGTAAAAGCCCTACAAGGGAAAATGGAAACTTTGGAGTCATATACATATATATTAGTTTACTGCCATTAACTTTCTATTAAATCAAGGCATTCATCTTTTTATGGACTTCTTATCAAGACAACAAAATTAAAATAAATAAAGCAACTAAAAGAGATTATTGTGCCAACCGATTAAGTTAAAATACTACAACAAATGTGTACTTATGGAAGCAATCGGCTAAATATTTGCATCTTAATTTAAATTTTTATCTTTATAATTTTTATCTAATTTCCTCAATATACTTCCACACTATCATCTTCTTGGTATACATTCTGTTCATAATCTAAGAATGGAATGGGTTTTATGATATTGTTTATAGTCCAAAGCACCATATATAGACAGGTTCGAAAAACACTCGACTAAAACGTGACAAAACAAAAAAAATACTTTCTCGTGTTTACCATAAATATGTATGGGGATATAGTAAATTATATATACATATAGTGCCCCTGATCATAACCTGCCGTTGACGTTGATAACATCTGACTAAAATTAACAGCATTTAATGATGGAAAAAACGCTTATCAGCATTGACATCAATATGCTGTTGGTAATTAGCAAAGCTCTTTGATAAGGTTCACTGTGATGGGAAATATAATTTGTGTTCAATATTGAATTATTACAAGCAATCAATGCCATTAAAGGCAATAAACAATAAAATTTTGTAAAATGAAGGAATGGAGTGCTTACATTTTAGAGGATATTTGATTGCTTGGGCTTTATATCCCAAGTTATTATTCATTCCCTTCTCATATAGAAATAGTCTCAATACATGATTCCGCTCCTGTTCTTGTTTTTGCTTAGTTAACAACATTAAGAAAATCAATTTTTTTTAAGCCCATCATATAAACTCAAATGATTCGATGTATTGAATCGCTAAATATCAATCAAACAGACTGTCATTTGCCGACCCATCGATCTGAGTCTGCCAATTGGATCTTGTGAATAGCTTAGTTATACACTGGAACAATATCAATATTCGTGACGGCTTGTTAATATAATCTCGCCTCTGACAAACAGTCGTCCATTCAGATAAAATGAATGACAGGGGGTTGTGGGAGGCGGTAGGCGTGAAAATCGACGGAGGCCGACTTGCCAGTCCTAGTCAACCAGAGTAATTTGATAATCGCACAATCAAGGCAGTGTAGAACGCACACGGCTAGCAATCAGACGTATTCGCCTTATAATTTGCGTTTTTTTTCCAGTATTTTAAAGCTTCTTGGTAGCCAAGATGCAGCCCTTAACGGAATATCACTTTGAAGGTGCCTTTTTGTAACCAAACTAAAAACCAATCTACTTGCCAGATAATAAACTTTATCATTTTTATTTTATTTTTTTCCAGAGTCCCGCAAAATGCACGGCGTGAAGCGGGTGCTTATCTTTTGTCTGATGATTGTGATTTTGCCAGCCACACTGATTATAATGCCACTCCATTTACGCAAGACCGTCTTCGCAGATGTCATATATCCCATGGCCGAGTCGGATATCATAGAGATCAGAGCCGGAATCTCCTCCATTTTCTGTTCGAAGCACACACTGCGGATGAACTCCAATTTCAATGCCTTTCAGTTGCGCAACAAGCCGGAAATCTCCACGAATCGGAAGCACATTCGGTTAAAGAAATCGATGACCCTGCCGGACGACACCCTGGAGTATTGGGGCTTTTTCCTGCTGGCGGGAGCTGAGGTAAGAGTGAAGTTCTGCTCTCGTTTCTATGGCTCTCGCATCCTCATCGTCAAAGGCCAGAGGGATTTAAATCTATGCGGCCTCACTGATCACAATAAGAACAAGCAGGATGCCAAATACGTCGAAGGACCCGAAGAACAGGTGAAGGTGTTTTTCGAGGACAATGTGGAGATCACCGAGGAAAAGAACAATCAGGACAATATGCTGGAGCACGAGAATCATGGTGGCGAGGACTTGAGTGATGGCCCCCATTTAAATTTACATTTGAAGCAAGCCGTAAGCCAACCGGAGCCAGAGCCAGAGCCCAAAGGTTTTAGGAAAAAACTAAAAAATGGCATGCTGCCCACCAATCAGGATCATAACTTAGGATTTCACCATCCAGACCACATTGTTAATGCTGCAACTCACCATCATGAAAACGACACGACACACCATCGTGGATCTAAGGCTCCAGACCCAAGCGATGCCTTTCATAAACAGCGACTAAAAAGACACAATAATGGCATAAGGCCACATCAAAAAAGGCAAGAGCTCTACGATCAACTTTATAAAAGATCAAAGCGAGAGAATGTGTACGACAGAAAATACATACACGGAGGCAATGCCATCAACTTCACCCAAACTGACGAGTCCAATTCGGTGTCCAGCTTCGAGACAGGACTGCTCCAGTGCTTTAAAGGTCACATCCTTTTGCAGGAGTCTTTTAAGCCAAACAACGAGTGCTCAAATCCTCACATAATGGACTTCTCGGCGAATACAAGTGCGTTTGCGGGGCACAGTGTGATCGAAGATGGATACTACTACTACATCTTCTACAGCGATAATGATTATGTCCGGAACGAGCTCCATGCTATATTCGATATATACAAGCCAACCTATCAATATTCCAATCTTACCGAGTCCCAGAGCTGCCTCAACACCACAAACTGCACCTTCAACATTAGTTTTTTGTCCGACGAGATCGTTGTGGTGGAGGTGCCAACGCGGGATGGAATCGAACACGAGGAGGACGACATCACCAACCTGATATCCACCTGCCATCCGCGAAGTGAGATTTATGCACTATTCCCCGTAACTGTACTGATCCTGATCCTGTGCTGCTCCTTCCTGTAATCCCTCTTAAATCATCCATTTCCGTTACCGGTGAAGGTATTTCAGAAGCTGCGGAGTCTTGTGATATTTATAGTGAGGCATCTGGGTGATATACTTATTGTGGCAAAGGTGATGGCCGCCCCCAAAAAGAGAGCTTATCAAGTAGCCATGGTATCCAATATCGATTATACAAACGCAAAGAACAGTCTGAACTATATTGTTATTTAACCAACCACTGAATATTATTTCCAACAATCGCAGTGGTACTTGTAAACTGCTTAAGCCAACATTTCGCCTAAGAAGCAAGCATTTAAAAAATTACTAGCTACTAATTTTAGTGGAATAAGAATCATATAAATTTTAACTATGTACAAGCCAATCTTAATTAAGTATCCATAAGAACTTACTTTTCAAACTCATGAACCAACTCATTTTAATCCAAGAACAATAATACAAGATTTTACTAGTAACTGCCCTCCAATTCCAATTCAATTCTGTGAAATTTTTTTATATGAATTACATTAATAAGAGGCAGACAGGTAGGCAGGCTATTTAGTTCCCCGCTCCTCTTGCTAATTCTACCTATTTAGCCGCGGGCAATAGAAATTGATAGAATTTCTTCCGACATTCTGACTTCAATTTCAAATCAGAAACATATTTTGTTGATTTTTGTTATTTTATATTCAATGACACAATAGTCACCCTAGTCAATGCTTACTTGTTTTCTGTACGTTTGTGAGTGGCCTACTATTTTATTATTTAATTAGGCCTTGGGACTCCCAAGTTGGGAACAATGCAAATATTTGCCCACAATTTTAGCATTAACGTGGCATATTAAATAAATGGAAACTACAATTATCATCAAAAACACGCAAAATTTCTTTTTACTCATTATGCAAATAAATATGGATAATGTAAGTTTAAATCAAGTGCCTTGGATTATTCGATTAAAGTAGAATAGTAATAAATCATAATTTGTACAAATAATAAATATGTGAAAATCTTAAATTTTTTTTTTGTGGGAATAAAATATAGAATAATATTGGGAGATAGGTTGAAGTATTTATTCGTTGTTCAAAAGTGTGCAACGCAGTGAAGGAGACATCTCCGACCCTATAAAGTATATATATTCTTGATCAGGATCACCTCCTGAGTTGATATAAGCATGTCCGTCTGTCTGTTTCTACGCAAACTAGTCTCTCAGTTTTAAAGCTATCGTCTTCAAACTTTGCACACACCCTTCTTTCCTTTGCAGGCAGTATATAAGTCGGAACGGCCGGGATCGTCAAACTATATCCTATAGCTGCCATATAACTGATTGATCGGAAATGGCATAACTTCGTTGTTTTTTAAGTTAGAAGGGTGGGACTTTGTATGGTTTCCACTTTGGGCAAACTAATCCGATCTGCCAAATATCATAAGGATCGGCCGACTATATACGATCCGATATATATCTTATAATAAAGATACGTGTCGCCACCTAGCGGACTGCCTCTCAACTGCAAGGGTATATCAACTTCGGCTCCGTCCGAAGTTAGCTTTCCTTTCTTGTTTTAAATTGTGTCGGTAGACTCGCCACAGTACTCCCCCCTAGACTTCATGGTACAAAGCGAGCAGGGAGTCTAATTGTACGCCGGGGTCTTGGAGGTGAGGTTGTTTCCGGTGATCCTCCATTCGCCTACAAGTCTGTTCCTTTATTTGGTGGTTCCAGGTCCAGCGACGGATAGGGTGAAGTGTTTGTCGTTCCTTTCGATGACTTTAAATGGACCGTCGTATGGAGGTTGAAGTGAAGTGCGTACCGCATCATTTCATATGAATACATGTGAGGTGGTTTCCAATTCCTTAAATATAAATGGTTTGGAGGTGTCATGATGAGCTGTTTGTGCTGGACGGATCTCTTGCATGATTTTTTCCAATTCTTTGGCATATTCCGTTTGCGATTGTATTTTGATTGTATTGTTGTTTTGTGCGTAGTTCCGTAAACTAGTTGTGCAGGTGTTGCTTGAATGTCCGGTTTGTAAGCTGTGCGAAGTCCTAAAAGAATTATTGGGAGTTTCTGTGGCCAATTCGTCTGGTTTTTGCACATGATGGCAGCTTTTAATGTTCGATGCCAGCGTTTGATGATTCCGTTTGCTTTTGGATGATATGCGGTTGTACGTAGGTGATCGATTTCCAGTAGCCTTGACAATTCATTGAATAGCCTCGATTCGAATTGTCTGCCTTGATCCGTGGTGATTCGAGCCAAATCTGGTGATTCAGAAGCGGATGAGGGCAGATGCTACGGTATCGGCTTGCATGTCTTCAATAGCGATGGCTTCTGGCCACCTCGTGTACCGGTCTATAATGGTGAGGCAGTATCTGTACGGACCAGATTGTGGTAGTGGTCCAATAAGAACCAGGTTGATGTGTTCGAATCTTTGGTTGGGTAGTGTGAAGTGTTGAAGAGGTGAACGAACGTGACGGGTGATTTTTCATCTTTGGCAAGGAATGCAGTGTTTTACGAACTCGGAGATATCTTTGTGCATGGAAGGCCAAACGAATTGTTGTTTTAAAAGTTTAAGGGTTGCCTTAACTCCACCCTGTGCAATGTTGTGTAGCTTCTCAATGATTTTTTTTCTAAATGGCTGTGGTATGAAAGGCCGTACGCTAAAAGTAGATACATCGCAAATTAGTGAGTGTTGTGTATGAGGAATATTTACTGCTTTTAACTGAAGCGAGCTGGTGTTCGAATTGAGAAGTGTTATTGGGCAGCGTAATTGCGCATCGCTTATTTCATTAAAATTAATGCAATTGTCTCTGATGGTTTCGATGCGGGAATGCGTATCTGCGGTTGTATTTTCGTCTCCTTCGTAGTGTTATGGAGTGTTATGGATGTGGTGAATTGTCCTATGAAATCCAATTGGCGAAGTTGCCTCGGGGATGCTTTTTTGGTTTTTTGATCGAAGGCGTACACTAAGGATTTGTGGTCTGTATGGATATGAAAAACCCTGCCTTCCAGCATGTGGCGGAAATGTTTTATTCCGAGGTAAATTGCTAGGAGTTCCCGATCGTATGTGCTATATTTTCGCGGTGTTTCTGATAGCTTAATGCTGAAGAATCCCATTGGTTGGTATTCCGAGTTGATGACTTGATGTAGAACCGCTCCCACTGCTATGTTGCACGCGTCTGTGCTTAGCGAAAGGTTTGCGTTCGGTACAGGATGTGCCTAGAGTGCAGCTTGTGAATTTTTGCAACTGTTGGAGCTTGATGTTGAATAGCATTAGGGAGGAATCGTCTATAAAAGTTGATCATTGCGTGGAATCTTCGTAATTCTTTGGCCACCTTGCGAAAGGGAACATTTTTAATGGTTTTTACCTTATTTGGTAGAGGTTTAATACCCTGGTGGTTATTTTTATGTCCTAAGAACTCAATTGATTCTTTCCCGAAACTACATTTGCTGGGGTTTATCGTGAGATTGTACTCTTGCAGTCTCTCGAAAACTTGGCGCAGATGGATATGATGTTGTTGTATGTTGGCCGATGCGACTGCTATATCGTCGACGTAAACATAGACACAAACAAACAAATCTAACAAAGAATCAAAGAAGTCTAAATCTCTGAATGCTGTATGCATATAGCGTTGAAATGTTTGTGCTGCGCTACACAGTCAAAATGTCATGTGTGTGAATTCAAACAGACCAAATGGAGTTGTTATGGCCGTTTTAGGGATGTCTTAAGGTTCTATAGGGTTTTGGTTGTTGGAGAAAATAGTTTTTCCATAGAACAAGTGTGTGCCATTTTGTATGTGTGGTAGCGGATACCGGTCCGGTATGGTTTATGCATTGAGGGCGCGGTAGTCACCGCATGGTCTTCATTCACCAGTAGGTTTTCGTGCCATGTGTGAAGCATATGGGCTTTAAGAATATCTGCATACTCCCATGTCCATTAAATATTGGAACTCGTTCTTTGCTGCTCGGAGTTTCTCTGGGGTCAGTCTTCGTGGTCGCGCGAAGGGTGGTGCTCCTTTGGTGTTGCTGACGTGGGTGACGCTAGTTGTTGACGATGAACGATGTGTGATTCTGTTCAATTGTGTGATGTCTTTAAATTCCTCCAATAGTTTAGCGAATGCGTTAGATATGTTGAATGTTTTAATAATTGATGAATTTTAATGTGTGTGGATACCACAGCATGTCAGAGTGTTTTGGCATCAACTAACTTAGCCTCCTTGACCTTGACAAGGAGGTTGTAGTGGTGTTGAAAATCGGATCCAATGATTGGAGTATTGTGTCCAGTGTCAAGCGGATGGTGCCGAATGTTTTTATTTCTGTGCCGTTCGCTGCAAATAGTGTATGGCGATTGGCGTTTTGTATATTCTTGTGAATAGTGCTGGATGGAATGATCGAAACGTCGGCTCCGGTATCGACTAAAAATGTTCTACCAGATTGGGCGTCTGGTACGACAAGTCGGTTGCAGTATGTAATTCTGTGAACATTGATTTGTTTGATGATAAAAAGAGGCGAAATTACTTAATCCGTCAAAGCTGCCTCTTGATCCTCTGACGGTTGCATTTAGTTTTTTTGGTCGTCCTCGTTGAACACTGTAAAGGAGCATGGTTGGCTGCAACGCTGGGCATCTCTGCCGTACTTGTTGTGGTACCAACACAGTTGTTGGGACGATCTGGCGTTAGAGGGTGCATTGTTGCGGTAATAATTTTGGGGTCGCTGAATATTTCTGCCACGCGATTGATTGTGATTAAGTAACTGTCGCAGTTTGTTGTTGATCTATTGCAGAGACTGCAGTTTTTTTTTGAAAAAGAACATACGTGGTCATCCGCATCGTCGTTTAAGGAGTCCATAACTGCATCGTCTGCTGTTGCTAGTTGTAAGAGTTTGGTCTGCGGTAAGCTTCCTATCATGCCGACAATTACTGCGCGCACGAGAGGAGGCAAACGTTTGGTCCAGTAGCATCGTACTTCTGATTCGTCGTTGGTTGCCTTGGTTTGCTGCAGTTGGCAGAGTAGGTGGCTGGGGCGACTGTCGCCCCAGCTGTATTCCAGTTGCGAGTCTGTCCAAACGTACCATTTCCGAGTCTGTAAACTTTGAAAGGATCGCTTCCTTTAATGTGGAATAAGGGACTGTTTCAGGTGGATTGTTGACAAGATCGTGTACTCGTTCCACGTACTTGAGGTCTGCGTAGGCGATGACTGCAGCGAACTTTTCCTGTTCTTTTCGTCCTTGTAGTGCGAACCAGCTTTCTAACTTCGTGAAGAACATTTCGATGCTTGTGATTGATTGTAAATTTGGGAACTGCATCTTTCCAAATACTGATTGGATCATGGCTATGATAGTGAATTGCGCAGCGTCTTGCGCGTCAGCGAAGTCTTCGTTTTCAGCCATGTTGTGAAATACTTGTGTGTATGCAAGACTTTGATGTGATTTGGAAATTGTTCTATTTATCGAGGGTCACCAATTATGGAGGCTTATATGCTACACATAAATATAACAAAGTTGGTTAATAACTATTATTATTAACTAAAGATGCAGCTTAATTGACAGGGTAAATAAAAAGGTTTTGTTCAATGTATAGGTTGCGTATATTAAGATGATTTTCTGAAGAGTGATTAGCGAGTAGTCCCAAAGATGCCAAACGAGTTTTTAAATACCATGGCCGAAGTATTTATTCGTTGTTATTTTAAATTGTGTCGGTTGACTAGCCACAGTCCCATCCTTCTAACTTAAAAAAAAAACAAAGTTATGGCATTCTCGATCAATCAGTTATATGGCAGCTATATATACTGCCTGCAAAAAAAAGGAGGATGTGTGCAAAGTTTCAAGTCGATAGCTCTAAAACTGAGAGACTAGTTTGTGTAGAAACAGACAGACGGACATGCTTATAACGACTCAGTAGGTGATCATAATCAAGAATATATACACTTTATAGGGTTGGAGATGACTCCTTCACTGCCATGCACTTTTTACCAACATTATAATACCCTCTGCAAAGGTATAAAAATGCATAACTTTACGCAACTTAAGATAACGCAACTTTTGATATATTGTTCATATCTGGTCGGAAAAGTCGCTTACTCAAGATATAGTTCGATAAGTAGAGCTACCCATGGTGCGGGCTGTGAACCTAAGGTGCATTTTCATAGCCCATAGGCTTTTTGTAGTTTGTGAACATAAACAAGAAAGGAAAGCTATCTTCGGGCGGAGCCGAAGTTGAAATACCCTTGCAGTTTAGTGGCAGTCTGGTAGGTGGCGACACGCATCTAGTATTATTAGATAAATATCGGATCGTATATAGTCGGCCGATCCTATGAAATTTGGCCTGCAAAGGAAAGACGGTTGTGTGCAAAGTTTGAAGACGATAGCTTTAAAACTGAGAGACTAGTTTGCGTAGAAACAGACAGACGGACAGACGGACATGCTTATATCCACTCAGAAGGTGATCCTGATCAAGAATATATATACTTTATAGGGTCGGAGATGTCTCCTTCACTGCGTTGCACTTTTTTGACCAAAATTATAATACCCTCTGCAAGGGTATAAAAAGCCATATCACGTTTTTTGATATTTGACATAAGATATCACGTTTTTTGATATTTGTGTATTATATCTGTAATGTAATTTGAACTCAACTTTTCAATATTTATTATGGGTTCAATATAACCCTAATATATGCAGCCGCTCCAATCAATGCCGAATATGCAACAAAGGGCTTGGCACAGAAGCTCTATCAAATAACAACAAATCGCATTCGAAACTGGAAGACAGGCAGACAAGAATAAACCCTCCAGCCTCCCCTCTAGCACAGAGCGCCGACGCTTCCCGTGATAGTCCACCGCGTCCAGACAAAACCAGCAGGTCCACCCGCTGCGTTCTGTTGAAGTTGGGGTGAGCCAGACCCGTGTTGCCAGAAATCTTCCACCTCGAAACATCTACATATGTGAAGGCTAGGCTGGTAGTGTATAATGTGGGAAGCTACAACAGCATCAATTTTCACAGAATAGGTTGCAAAGCGGGATTCGCGCACACATTAACAGAGGCTCTATCCGTTTCAAACTCGGCGCCGGCGAGACCGGCCACCGTTGTAAAGGGTGTTTTTTGTAGAGGTATAGAACTTTAAATAGGCAATACTGTTCAAGATGGCGACCGATTTAACAGCCGTCGAGTGATTTATTCTCAGTTTGGTTTGGCAATTCATCATGAATAGACTTACGCCTGAACAACACTTGCAAATAATGCAATTTTTTCCGAAAATAATGGCACACTACGCGCTCTACGTCCATTTTATCCTCGACAAATTCTGGTTGAATGGCTGCGTCAACAAACCAAACTGCCGCATTTGGAGTAAAGCTAACACTCAAGTGCATATCAAAACACCGTTACATCCAGAAAAACTGACTGTTTGGTGCGCTTTATGGGCTCATGGAATCATTGGTCCGCACTTCATCAAAAACGATAATGGCCAGAACGTTACAGTCAATGGTGATCGATATAGAGCCATGATTACTAACTATTTCATTCTTGAATGGAACAGCCATGATTTCCAGGAGCTGTACTTCCAACAAGACGGCGCAGCATATCACAGAGCTCGTGTCACATCGATTTATTGAAAGACACGTTTGGTGACCGCTAAATTTCACGTTTTGAACCAATGAATTGACCTCCAAGATCTTGTGATTGGGGCTATATAAATTTATTTGTCTATTCGAATAAGCCACAAACGCTGGAAGACAACATTAACCGCGTTATTGCCGATATACGGCCACAAATGTTGGAAAAAGTCATAGAAAATTGGACGTCCAGATTGGACTAAATCCGAGCTAGCTATGGCGGTCATATTCCAGAAATCGTATTTAAAATATAATGCCACAAGATTATCTTTCGAATAAAAAATTCATGTCAATCGAATAATCAATCTTTGTTTTATTGACATTTAAAGTTCTATACCTCTAAAAAAAACACCGTTTAGAACATTTGGAGCGGCAAAGCTGAAGTTTATTCGTCAGCCACGACGAGATGTGGTGCACTTGTGAACCGGAATGCAATAAAACTCGGCAAGGCAGGAAGGCTCCAGATCGACCACGAACGAGTACATTGGAGGTTGGCTGGAGCACAAGCTCAGCATTGCGATCCTGGGTCACGACATTGTTGATTGAGCGGAATGGTGAGTTCCCAACGGAAACTGCATTGATGGGACATGATACACGTGTGGGTGGAGCATTGTTAGTACTAGAAACCTGTTCGCGAAGGTGCAACAGGACATGATGACGCCGATTGCACGTTGAGCAGCGGAAAACTGAGCAACCGCGAGCGAAATGGCCATTCTCTAGGCAAACAAAGCAGCGATTCAGCCGCCGCTCTTCGTCGTACCGTTCTTCAATTGGCAAATCCATGAACCTTGGACAAACTGATAAGGTGTGAGCCACAATACCGCACAGGGTGCACAGAGCAGAACGAGTGTTAACAATCATGCACGAAGATCGGTTGGTATACGATCCAAATCGACCGACCGGTAAGCTGGAGGACGCGTAGCCAAAGCCAAGTTAACGCTTTCAAGCGTTCAGCATCTTTGCTCCAAGAATCAAGCCATAGACTCCCACGATGGAAGGCTGTTCTCCTTGCTCCCTGAGAGAGAATCCTCCCACTACGCATTCGTGGCAGAATCTAGCTTCTGGAGGATTAACTGGATAAGCAGGCATCCTTGGATCTCAACAATGACCAATGAAACGGTCGGAAAACGCCCGAAGAGTTACAACGGATCCAGGCCTAACCACCATTAGCTGCAGGATGTCGTTGATGTCAGCCTGGAATATTAATCGTCGATTACTAAAACGGTTGCGCAAAAGATCAAAGGCAACATCATAGTTAAGGTCAGTAATCTCCAGTGGTCTCCAATGGCCTTGTCAGAGTCAGCTTTGAACTCTCGCAGACATGAAATGAGCCACCTGAGCTTCTCCATCGTGGTCAAGTGAGGATGGCTGTCAATCGTCGTCATAAACAAGGCGCAGAAATCCGTCCACTCGCAGGCGAATGGAGTAGGCGAATACCAGCACCACTGGTACTATCCAAAAGAGTAGAGTGCGCAGCAACTTCACATGCCAGTAGATCGGACCAGTCAAAATCCAAAATTAATTTATTTAGTTTCATAAAGTCAGCCTTACGGTAGAAACGAACTTTATAAGATTTAAATGGATCCCTAAGGTCAATTATTACAGTATTGGTTTCGATTAAAATCTCAAGAGTGCGATGATATGGATTCTCAGGATTAGAAAGGGGCAATGTTCTGGAATTCGGGGATAGATCCGAGAAGATAAGCGAGAAGAATAAGAGTAAGAATTCACGAGGAAGCAGAGATAAGGCGTTTGGTATATAGGATGTTAGATTGTTAGTAGTGGAAAGTGACAAAGTGTGGTAGAGACCATTGTAGTCCGAACACAGTACCCTGAACGGATCGTGTTGGGCATATGTCGAACTACAATAGCTAAGGAGTAGAGGACGAAAGTTTCTAGTCCTTCTACTAGGAACGTTAAAATTTAAGCGGATTAGTAAATGCTGACTTTCTACATTACCATTAATAAGATTATATAGAACATGACACCCAGAATCGTTCTACGATTTGTTAATGATGGTAAGTTGATTAATAAAAGTCTACTATGATAGGAGGGAAGGTGAAGACTTGCCTCCCAATTAAGTCCCCTAAGTGCGAAAATAAGGAAGTTTTTTTGTACAGATTCAATGTGATCTCGGCGTACTCCGTATTGAGGACTCCAGACACACGATCCATACTCAAGAATCGGACGGACCGATGATGTGTATAAAGATTTAGTAATGTAAGGGCCGTTGAATTCTTTTGACCATCTTTTAATAAAACCAAGGACACCCATAGCTTTATTAACCATGGTGGATATATGGTCGTTAGCCTGAGTTAAGTTTTCTAAGGCGTTCCATAGAGAAAGTACGTAGCCTGGTGAGGGCTAAATCGAAAAAAATGACATGAGATTACATTTCGATCCATTAAGCATTAGGTTATTTGCAAAACACCACTTTTGAAATTTATCCATATCGGATTGAAGTCTAGATTGGGCGCTAGTAGATCTATATTGAAGACAAAGCTTAACATCGTCAGCGTACATAAGTACTAGCACTAACCATACAGCATATAGACTACTCATTTCATACAACGAAAATGGGCGCAAAAATTTCTTGCGACAGGCCCCAGCAGGCCCCAGAGAAAATCTTACTCTCATTCTTACGCTCTTTCTTATGCTCATATTCTCAAAAAAATGTTTTGGTTCTTCAGTCGCGGAGAGGCCCTTCATCAAGATGGTTGATCCGAGGTTTAATTCATCTTTATATGTATGCGTGCTCACATATTCACATACACGGTTTCATGTGTGTGCGTTCTTTTTCGTTTTGAAACCAACCAAAATTTTAGATTTTTGTAACTTTTCAGGCTTGCTACCCTAAAAATGGGGGCTACTCATTGTTGGGTTCATGACGAAAAAATTGTATTATGTTATATTATATTTTTAAATATTTCACCATTCATTTTATAAATGTTTAGAAAAACGATTAAGTGGAAAAAATAGGTTTTGCTTAAAACCCATTTTTTTTCTATGTTGATATTTTTCAAACGGATGGTGCTTGCATACCCTACTGATGCCCACACAAACTAAAAATCAGCTGTTGTTGTTTATGCTCACTCCCTTAAAAATCATTTATCAAAAGGGTATGCTAGCACTATCCGCTTGCAGAAAATAAAACAACTTAAAATAAATCGGGGTTTTAAGTGATACCGACTCAAATGTACCCTCTTTCTACCATAGTATAAAGATTTTTATTCATTCGTAATAATTATATATGAAAATCATTTTACTGCTACCACTGCATTGTATTCCCAAACAAAAAAAAACAATTTATTCTGAAATATTAATAAATAAAATATATATTCTTTCATCATCATTAACTCAATAATGCATACCCCAATTTTCTTACAGCATATGCTGTATGGTTAGTGGTTGTATGAAATGAGTAGTCTATATGCTGTATGGTTAGTGGTTTGACTCATTTTTTGGTTTTTTGATTGGTGTGATTTTAATGTTTTTCCATGCTTTTGGAAAGTACCCAGTATTTATGCAGTGATTCTAGTGAAGTTACTAGTGCTATCAGGTCCTAATGTTTTTTTGTTATTGCCAAATATAATGTGATGAATGAGGTCCTATATTAATGAAGCCTATATTACTGGCATTTGGGAATTTTCCGACGGCTGTTGTGGTTGTGATACATATGTTCATTATTTCTAACCATGGGGAGCTTACTGTATTGTTTACATGATTAGTGTGTTCTTGATTTTCTAGCGTTGTTGTTGATAGGTGGTCATTTTGCGCGTGTATTTGTTGGAATGACCAAGCTAGTGCATTGATGATTGAGAAGTCGTCAGTGATATTTGGGGATTCGCTAAAATCTATTGTGGTAATTTCTTGCTGTGTTAGCGTGCTGTTATGGGATATATTGTTTTTTGTTTTGGGTAAGTATTTTAAACTGATGTTTTTAGGTTTGATGTGGGAGTGTTTCTTTTCTATTGAAAGTAGGTATTAGGTATTATTTGCTTTTGTTGGTGATTAAGGCTTGTCTGTCTGCGTGTGATCTGTCTTCTGAGTTTCTTTTTTATTTTTATTAATTGGAGACATTTTCGGCTTGGTGGGATAGTTTTTGTTGATCGGGATGGGTTTATCGTGATTTTGGGTATGGCTAAGTTAAGATTCTAGACCAGCTTTGAAAGCTGCGACGAGATGGTAGTCAATTTCATTTGATTGCATATTCCTATTATATGGGATGTATTGTAGATTTTTGGTGATAATAGCGTTATAGATAGTGGCGTTTTTGTCTCCATTTTGTCTAGTTCGTAATTTCCTAAGCTTACTTTTAGTTGTATTCCGTAATGGTCTGATGGGAAGTCTTTTAGGACTTTACATGTAGCGCAATAGTGGATTTGGAGGTGTTGCTGACACTTGTAGGTTCAAAAGGGGGGATTATTTTGTAGTCTGGTGTGAGGAGAATAAATCTCCAACACGCCAAGACAGGTGGCCAGAGGGAGCAGCAGCGAGGCCCAGTCGGTCGTTTCGGCGCAACAGCGTTTGTCGGTCGCCTGGTGCACGAGTTTTCTGCAAGAAAACAGACAACGAGGAAATTGTTTCCTTTTCAAAGCAATTGCTCTGGGAAAGGGGTACTTAGAGAATTTTCGTCTCGCTTGGGACTTGGGATAAATTTTGCGTGGGTCTTTTAACTTAGAAAAAAATTCATCATGTTAATTTTAACAATTTTTTTTATTATATTACAATTTATGGTCATTACAATTTGTATTGGGATATTAACATTAAAGAATTGGTCATTATTTAATGAACAATATTGTTTCTATCATAAATTTGTGATTTTACATTGGCTGAGACAGCAAAACAAACCCGCGTCGAGTGTAAGTCCGTCAAATTAGCATCGCCTGGTTAGCGTCGAAGTGGAACGGTGGAATTGGAACACAGCAACGACCTATTTTATTTTTTAATTATTTCAGTGTGTATCCTCTAAAATGAATAAAATAAAGTCCATAATTGGTAAGAATTGAATAATTTAATGTTTTTTCGTACTTTGGGCGGGATATACACGTTGAAAATGGTATAAAAATGCTGTTGAAAAATTGGCCCCATACTGTTTGGGGCTCTAGAAATTAGTGGAGGCCCCAAAAATCCAGATATACAGGCATATAGCCCAATGTGTTCAGAATAACACCTGAAAATTTCATAAAAATCGCTCCCTACGTTTTGGAGAATATCGCATAAAAGTGGACCAATCTCGTCACTGCCCATACAAAAATGACCCCAAAAAATTATTTTTAATATTGTGAAGCTCTTAGAGGATGCTCCCATATGTAGTATAGTTGAGGCGATGTAGCACCATTTCTAGTATACCTAGAGCAAAAATCATTCAAATCGCTCCTTACAATTTTGAGAAAATTGATTTACAGTTTCCCTTCATTTTAATTGATAAGAGGGGCGCCAACTTGTGAACCGGAACAAGTCAACGAACAAGTTCGTTCCACTAGTTCCAAAATAACAGAGCGCCTCTGCTAGGCACGATGATTATTGATTATTGAGTTCTTTACAGAGGATGCCCCATTATGCACGGTATACCGTTAAAAGCCTATTTTTCATAGAATTAAAAAAGGCAATTTGCATTAAAATCGCAACCTACAATTTTACGCAATTTATCTTTAAAAATTTCTAAACAGGTTTAACCAATACTGGAACTTGTCAGGATCACATATTTTGACGCTTCCCAACACAAATTGCGCCAATATTCAATTTCAATTTCATTTTGCACGGTACACCATCGTAAAGCTATTTTTTTCGGAATTGAATGAGATTATTTCTATAAAATTTCCTGAAAATGTCTGAACCTCAGTGACCAATACTGGGTTCTTAACAGCATCACATGCTGAGACGCTGCACAACACAGCTGCCGCCATGATCGAATTTGAATTTCCCCATTATATCCCCTTATAGGGGATGCTCCAATTTGCACGGTATACCCCGAGAAAGCTATTTTTGTTCTCAATCGAATGCCGACATTTTCATTAAAATCGCTCCCTACAATTCGATGGAATCAAGTCTTGAAATTTTCAGAACCCAATTGACCAATACTGGCCCCATAATGCGGCCATGATCGAAGTCTTGGAATTTGTACATACTTCACAGGCGCGTAACAGCACAATGTTAAAGCTCAACAGCCCCACGTGTGTTGGCACTGAATGCGCCTACCCCCTGGAAGGGAAGATCTTCGATTCCTGGAAGACAGTATTTGAGGACAAATTTTGTAAAAAGCGATAAGTGAGCCAAAAAATAATATAGATAGACCATGTCTATTTGTCTCTTTTTGTCCTCCAAAAAAACTGTCTGGGAACAAGTGGATCTTAGGGACTTAGGAGCTATCGGGAATTTATAAAGCGTAGAATTTATAAAGCTGGCCTAATTAAATAAAATTAAACCAAACAAAATTTATTTTCACACAATTTTCAACACCATTTTAGCTGTTGAAATTTAAATTGAATTGAATAGATTGATGAAAATAGAAGAGAATAGATTGATAGATTGATTTATGATAAATAAATGAATTTTACATTTAATGTTTAATTTTATTTCTAATGATAATAATAATATTTTATAATAATTCTAATAATAATATTTTTAATATAATACTTAATAATAATTAAAACTATATTTAATAATAATTCTAATAATAATATTCTTAATATAATAATTAAAATTAATTAAAACTATATTTACAATATATTTACAAGTTGTTGGTCGAAACCAATTCATCATCTCTTACTGAAATAAATATATTTAAATTAAATGATGTATTTATGTAACATATAATTACTAACCAATTTCATCGAATGTCGACTCCACAAATTCCGATGAAGAAAAATTTTGTGTGGCCGGCACTCTTCCCTGCTGGGAGTTAGAGCTTGAGTTTTTTTTAAAGGTCCTCCCACTTCCTTCTCAATTCTAAATGGCGTCCAATTGGAGTGTAAGGGACACCAACTGTCCCTTACTATGCAAAAACAACCAAATGATCACTTAATAAGAATAAAAACACTTGTATACATCAAACTCATAGAACCCATATTAACACATGGACATGATGCATGGTTTAACTTAAAATCCATAGAAATGGAGAAAATAAGAATACAAGAAAGACGCATCTTACGAAAAATTATTGGCACTATAGCCAGAAATAACATCATGCACATGCACATTATTAGCAATAAGGAACTGTACAAAATAACAAAAGTCACTAGAATAGACAAACATGCAATGAAAACAACAGAAAAATTTATCCTTAACAATCGTGATAACAACAATCAGTTGATTTTTGATAGTATTAAACAAGTAAGACTACCACGACAACTACCTGTATACCAAATTACGTTAAAACACCTAGATTCATTAAAAAATCTAGGAATAATATATGATAATAATAATAACCTAATCTTCTATCATAGAAGATCCCTTTCGTTAAATCCAGGTCATCTTATTTATAACATAGACCAATAAAAAAAACCTCTCCCATTGTAAATACCCCTACTAATGAAATAGTTAAGTAGTTAGTAGATAAGTAGTTAAATAAGCGTAAACCACAAAAATAAAGAAAAACATTCAGGTTTTCAACTTTTTCCTGAAAAACAAACAAACCATTAAAGTATATTACAACAAAACACAAAATCAAAAATAAAAATCAAAACTTTAAAATGTCGAACATCTTGAAAAGCAAATTATGCGCGAGATACGCCTATAATGTAAAATAATTAATAAATAAGATCATTGTCAGCTTTATTACTGCTATTATTAAGCAGTACTTTAGAATTAAACTGTAAATACACATCTCATCATTGACAATAAATACGAAATACGACGTCAGTCGACGTGTGAGGAGGAGGCCGAAGAGGAAGAGTGTGGTGCTGGGCCACCTACTCTGACTCAGGAGGAGATCGAGGCTCTTCTAAAGGAGACCAGCGATTTAAGAGCTGAAAATGAAGAATTAAAGAAACATATAAATAAATCAAATGGTGAATTCCCAGCTCTTAATCCAAAGAGCACTAAATCCAAAAACAAAAAAAGAAACAAAAGTTATCATCAACAACACAAGCAACAAATACACCGTCAACAACTACTACACCCCAGGAAGAAGAAACAAATCACCACCATCAACACACAAGGTAAACAACACCACAGAGTCTACAGAAAATATCAAGAATTTACCAATCATTGTTATCTACAATGCGGAGACAAATAAAATAAGACAAATAATTAAAGCTAAGTACACACTAAACCACATAAACAAGAATGTCACACATCTTAAAGTTTACACAATGGAACATTTTGTTAATACCAAAGAAGTACTTTCAAAAAATAAAATAATGTTTTTTACATACACACCAAAACAGATCAAACCTCACACAATATTAATTAATAAGTTACCAATTAACACTTTTGAAACAAACGAGATAAAAGCAGCCATAAAGGCTCAAGCGCCAGAATTGGAAATATCTTCAATCAAAATTTACAAAGAAAAATTCTATATAATTAACATAAATAAAACTAACAAAATTAATAAAGTGTTTAAAATAGACACATTACTAAACTGCAAGGTAAATATTGAAGGCTACAAGCCTCATCCTAACAATATCAAACAATGCCATAAATGCCAGCGCTTTTCGCATGTTGCAAGTAACTGCAATATGCCCTATAGATGCGTGAAATGCATCAAGACACATTTGCCTGGACAATGTCCAATAAAAAAACCAGACTCAAAAAATCCTCAACCAACCCTAAAGCCGCAGTGCGTCAATTGCCATGGCGATCACACGGCTAATTCCAAAATTTGTCCAATTAGGAAAAAAATAATTGAAAGAATAAATAAAAAACGAAATAAAACTCAACCCCCTATCAGCAGTAATAACAAGCAACATAAAAAATAACAAAAGTTTTGCTTCTCTTTTCAAAGACAAAGTACCCCCCGTAACAACGCCAAACATCAAAATAACAATAGAAAAACTCAACAATGACTCTATCAAGGTATTTGGAAAAGACATTCTATCATGTATAGAAATAATGAAGAAAACTATCCTAAATTACCCGAAAAATATTGAAAATCTTCAAAAACTAATCCTATTAGACTTTATACTCCAAATCTCACTATGAAAAATTTCAAAATCATTTTTCTGAATGTTAATGGACTGAATAATCTCAGTAAGAGAGCAGAATTAGCAGGGAGCATTATTAGAGAGCAGACCACTTCCTAAACAGACACAATCCTGACATTATGCTCATTGCAGAACATAGACTGAAAAAAAACCAAATAACATTTCGCAATTATAAACTCATAAAACAAAATATTATAACATCTAATACCTGCTCAGGCTCCCTCGTGGGGATCATAATAAAAAACGGCTTAAAGTACACCACAATCAACACACCAATAACCAATCACCTCGAAGCAATAGCTATACAAATAGCATATACCGATCCGAGAAACAACAAGCACAAATTAACAATAGTATCACTTTACAAAAGACCCCAAGAACCTTTACTAACATCAGATCTCAATAAACTAATATCCTCAATAAAACGTACGCAGGAGACCACTCTATAAAAATAGGATGCGACCTTAATAGCAAACACCCAGTATGGCACAGTCCCTTCCACAGAGCTAATCATATTAACACTGATGGAAAAACCTTTCTAGAATGGCTACAAAATGATCCTAGCATGATCATGCAAATAACACCTGAACCTACAAGAATATCCCCTACCACAACAGCCTCAATCGATTTCTTCTTCAATTCAGATGATGTCAATATACAAGAAAACTGCCAAATCCTAAAGGATTTTCCATCAGATCATTATGCCATATTACTTAAAGTAAACTTAGGTAACTGCTTCATTGAAAAAATAAACCCAACAAAAATATATAACTTCGAAAAAATTAACCCAACAATATATAACACCATAGTAACTAACAATATAGAAAACATACCGAATGACACTACAATTAATAAAGAAGAAATTGACAGACACATAGGAAAACTTCAAGATGCGCTCAAAAAAGGGCTAAGCTCTGAAGCTGCTATCCCTAAAATTATCATTGACCCCACCAAACCTAACCAAACCATTAAAATCAATACTGAATGCCAACAGTTAATGACACTTAAACGAAAGTTAAGAAGACGACTAATTAGAAGACAAACTAACATAACATCCAACGAAAGATATCTAATAAAAGCTATAATAAAGGACATCACAACTCAAATAAATAAACTCATTGAAAAAAGTTTTATACAAAATATTGAAAATAAACTGAAACACTTAAAGCCCAACAAAATGAGTATAAAAACTTTGTCAAATACAAACAATGATAGAGGAATCCCAAATTTGACCCTCACACAAAATCAAAAAACTCAATAGACATTTCCACTGACTTCAACATCACAACCGACTTTCTAAAAGCAAACGTATTGGCTTGGTCCTTCGAGCAAATACACAAACAAAATGACGAAATAACCCAAAACGAAACACATTTAGAACAAAAAAATAGTACATGTCGGCGCATTGAAACTGCGTGGTTGCGAATGTGTGTGTGTGTGTGTGTAAATACGCATTTTCGGGTATTTCGTCAGAGTGATAATATTGCGTCATCCTCTTGCGCTGTGAGTGTGTGGTTGCCAGGCAACCGTTGGCAGGCGATCGTTGCTTGGATGTTTTCGCTTTAAAAAAGTACCGTTGTAGCGAGGCGACAGCCATGTTTCGCTGTCGCCGATCGAGGTTCGGTAGTATGCACAGTAGGTAGAGAATTAGACGCAGTCAGTTGCGTACCAGAACTTGAAGTGTGTACAAGGCTGAAACTCGTTGCGCCACAATGGAAGACACCAACAACAACAACGATCATGATTCGACATCAGAAGTGGGATCTGGCCACCAGCCTTCAACACTAGATGGGCCATGGCGTGCCCTGATGGAATTGCAAAATAAAAATTTAATTCAACTAGTGAGAGCCATAAAAACAACTGGACCTGATGCAGGGCAAAACAAAACTGTGCAACTACCCAAATTCAACCCAGACAAACCAGGCGCCAACGCATCATCGTGGTGCACAACAACATCGTGGAAATAATTTTACAAGAAAACACATTGAGAAGCAGTGCGTTGGTTATGGCTTTAAGTTCGGCTTTAGAAGGAAGTGCTTCGCAATGGCTTTCGCAAGTGTGCTACGCTGAAATTACTTGGCCTGAGTTTAAAGAATTGTTTATACAACGCTTTGAAACTATAGAAACACCAGCCGCTATGTTTCTTAATATGCTATCAAATCGACCGACTGATGGCGAGAGTCTGGCTGTTCATGCAAGTCGCATGGTTACCGAACTAACGACGAAATGGCGCCAAATGGATAACGAAGAGATTGCTGTGTCTGTGACCCTTGCGCTGCTGGAAGCTTCGATCACCGATTGCAGCGTTTAAGTTTCACATCAAATGTTCAAACCAGAGGCGATCTACAGTCTGAATTAAAAGCATTCACTTTTATTAAAAGGAAAAGCGGCGCTATGGAGCATCAGTCTGAAACTTATTCTAAACGGCAAAAACAATCACCGATAGAGTGCCATTTCTGCGGAAAAGTGGGCCATAAAATGTCTGATGGCAGATTCAGGAAACAACAGAATCAATTCGCGACTGATAAAACCCAACATGGCAGGCATAATGTTCATCACCGTGGAAAATCAAATTTAACTTGCTACAAGTGCGGAGAATTGGGTCACATATCCACCCAATGTACAAAGAAGGAAGCTGATAGGAACAAGGAATTCAATCGGGAGAAGCGAGTGGAACAGTGCAGCGTTGCAGTACCAAAGGGATGCCTGAACCATAGAGGCCAAATTTTCGAAATCACCTTCGATTCGGGATCGGAATGCTCGCTGATAAAAGAAAAGCTAAGTACCAAATTTTCTGGTAAAAGATTCAATAATATTGTTATGTTAAAAGGTATCGGCAGCAATGGAATATGTAGTACTGTACAAATATTAAGCAATGTAAAAATTGACGATTATTGTATTGAAATTTTGTTTCACGTAATAGGCGATGATGATATGCAAAACGACATTGTAATTGGCCGTGAGATATTAAATCAGGGTCTTGATATTGTCATTTCATCAAACCAATTTAGAATCTCAAAGACCAAAGTAGTTAATTTGTGTACCGGCAATGAGCCAGCCGATATTGATACTGATCTTGAGGGACAAGATAAAATAAAACTACATTCACTGTTGGCAAAGTACTCAGATTCATTTATAACTGGGATCCCAAATACTAAAGTCAGAATTGGCGAAATGAAAATTAGGTTGATTGATCCAACAAAAACCGTACAGAGAAGGCCATATCGTTTAAGTCCATGCGAGCGAGATTTAGTTAGGGACAAAATAAATGAACTGCTAAAATGCAATATAATTAGGCCAAGCTTCTCAGCTTATGCAAGCCCAATATTATTAGTGAAGAAAAAAATGGTACGGACAGACTTTGTGTTGATTTTAGAGAGCTGAATTCAAATACGGTCGCTGATAAATACCCTTTACCACTTATACAAGATCAAATCAATAGGCTTGGGGGAGTTAATTACTTTACATGTCTAGACATGGCTAGCGGATATTACCAAATTCCTTTACATTCAGATTCTATCGAGTACACGGCGTTTGTGACTCCGGATGGTCAATACGAGTTCCTGTCCATGCCATTTGGGCTCAAAAACGCACCCTCTGTTTTTCAACGATTAGTAATACAGGCGCTAGGGGATCTAGCAAATTCCTTTGTCATCGTCTATATGGATGATATCATGATAGCCGCCTCAACAAAATGCGAGGCGCTAGAAAGATTACAGATCGTTCTAGATGTTTTGACAAAGGCTGGGTTTTCATTCAATCTTACAAAGTGCTCATTCATGAAAACATCGGTTCAATATTTGGGTTACAAGATAAGTGCGGGTGAGATTCGTCCAAACCCACAGAAAGTTGTAGCGTTGACTGCTCTTCCGCCCCCACAGTCAGTCACTTCACTTAGACAATTCATTGGGCTAGCATCCTATTTCCGACAGTTTATTAAGGGATTTTCACAATTAATGAAACCGTTATATTTCTTAACTGCAGATAAAAACAAATTTATTTGGAAAACAGAGCATGAACAAATACGGAAAAAGGTCATTGCCACTCTTACCGACAAACCAGTCCTTGTTATTTTTGACCCTCATTATCCAATCGAATTGCACACAGACGCCAGTTGCAGTGGCTACGGTGCAATTTTATTACAAAAAATTAATAAAAAACCCCAGGTAATAGAATACTATAGCAAAGCTACTTCACCGGCAGAATCAAGATATCCCTCGTACGAGTTGGAAACCTTAGCTGTCGTGAACGCCATTAAGCATTTTCGACATTATTTGCTGGGCAGGAACTTTGTAGTTTATACTGACTGCAACTCGCTTAAGGCGTCGAGAAATAAACGAGATTTAACCCCCAGAGCACAGCGTTGGTGGGGTTATTTGCAGTCATTCACATTCGATATTCAGTATAGAGAAGGGAAAAGGATGGCACACGTTGACTTTTTATCCTCTTTCAAAAACGTCTACTACAACCGCAAAAATAGTCGAAGAGAAAAGAGTAA